>OY728132.1:42285000-47285000 GCA_963277665.1 Viscum album | reverse complement strand
ATATCAAAAATAGTTAAATAAATCAACATGATTTTCAATCCAATATAGAAATAATGATAAGACACAAATACCTAAGGGAGATCTCTACAAGCATCAGGTTCTCTCACTTAGTGCATTTATCCTTACTCCAAATTATACATAACATTCCTAAGAAATGGTCTATAGTTTTGTGAAGAAGAATCCTACTCGGGTACCCAAGTGAAAATGATGGCCCAAATAGGTTGTGACATATTCAACAATATAGGCTTAGACTACTGGTTTCCTAGATCAATCTAGATAATGAAATATAACAAAAGGTGTGCAGATATAATGAGGTAATACCATAATTGAATAAATAACCAAAAAAATCATCCAGGTTCTAAAGGGACACCTGATGATAATACCAACATCTTCTCACAATCTAAATAAGAGTCTGAACATGTCCAATATATAAATATAAATAATCTATAATTAAATATTTATCACATTATTTAATATTTTTTAACCAAAAAACAGAATGAGCATGTTACCATTCTTATATTTCACCCATTTGAATAACGTTTTCATTCCATAACTCACACACACTTGAATGTCCAATTTATCATTCCATGATCACACACCCACAAATGTCCATGTTACCATTCTGTACTCACACACCTATGAATGTACATGTTACCATTCCATACTCATGAACCACAAATGTCCAAGTTACCATTACTGACCCACACACCCATGAATTTCTATGTTACCATTCAATACTCTGGCACCCACGAATGTCCATGTTACCATTACACACTCATGCACTGATGAATGTCTATGTTACCATTCCATACTCACGCACCCATGATGTAACAACCCATGTAAAAAAAACATGTAATTTTTCATTTTAATTAATATTTTTGAACTAAATATTAATTATACTTTAAAGGGGATTCTATGTTTGATGGCGTACCCAATACTCAACAATGGGTTTCTTTGAAATCAAACATTTCACACTAATAATATAATATTTTTATTTTAAATGGTAGTTAACACCTCTCCATTGTAATGGATGGAATGAAAAAAACTAAATAAAAAATAATTATATATGTTTGTTAAATGTTTTTATATTTATCCAGTAGAAGTCATAGGCTTAAAATGTGAATGAACTTAATTTTAAACATAATTTACTTTAAAAGGGGGATTTACCGCCTTTTAATGGGGAACCCTATTTAAAAATAGTTTTGGTCAATTTTATATGTTCCTTATTAAAAAATGAAATTTTTCTTTAGATTCGGGACATCAAAATTTATTTTGGGTAAATTTTTGATATTTTTCTATTCAAGTTCATTTTTAATGAATAGTGAAAAATAATGTATTTTTATTCAAGTGTTCCTTTTAATATAATTTAAATATATGGTTATATTATATTTTTGATTTTTTTTTTCATTTTAATTAGATTATATTTTACAAATTAATCAAATGTTGGTCATTGAGATTAATTTCACTTGGAAATTGGACATAAACAAGTGTCGATCATTTGATAGTTATTGTTTCATAAAAACATGATATTTGTTTTCAAAATGGGAATTTATTTTAAATTTATTAATTCAACTTCTATGTTTTAAATTTGGTAAAATAAAAATCATTTCTTATTTCGAAATATCAAATATATCTTAGGCATATTTTTTGGTCGTTTTCGGAAAAACTTCAATTTTTTATGAATTGTGAAACTACTAAGTAGTAGTTAAAAATTGAAATTTTCATTTAAATGAAATTTTACCTCTTATATGAATAGAATATTAAAAATCAAACATACATGGTCTTTATTAGTATGTGAAATGTGGTTTAATAGTATGAAAATAATTTTTGGTGAATAATAACTTTTGACTTTTATTTACAGCGGTTAAAGGTAAATAAGGTAATTCTAGGTAAAAACAATATCATAATTACACAAAATTAACTTAAAACTTGAACTAACCTTATTGGTAGAGTCATTAACAACCATGGGACTCTTTGGGACGATTTTGGGACCCCATAGAGAAACTTGGGAGTGATAATGACAATTCATTTAAATTAAGTTAAAGTAAAAGAAAAATTGACACAAACAAACATCTTTTAGTAAATAAATTTTTACATGGGGTTATATAAGATATATTTTCAACTATAAATATTCATTGAAAATTTAAAAATACTTCCCTTTTTGATGGTATTTTATTTATTAATTTTAGACATCAAATAAGTAAAATTATATCTGACACAAAAATGATGCAGTATTTACCACATTAATAAATGATTTAAATAAATATGATTATAAATATACAAATAACATAAAAAACCTGTACAATTCTTATTTTATGATTTTATTTCGACCATGAATCATCTTATATTCTACCTTAATGAGTTTTGGACCTTTAAAAACTTAATATCTTTATATAATAAAAAAATATTTTCACACATTCCTAAAGAGCCCCTCCCCTCTTTTAAAAATCCCTAACTTCTTTCTCATTCATCACACCTCTAAATCCCCATGAATCATCCAACCCCTGACCAAATAATATCTCAATATCCCTTTCCACCTTCTAAAAGCCTTACCTTAGGCAGAAGGCACCAAAATAAGTGTTTTTGGTTAAATCCAAATAAATTTACCCAAAATAAAGGTAACAATTCATCTTTACTTCTTTTATTTTTTTTACTTCTCCAACACCTAAAATATTCTTATTCCTTTATTTTATAACAAAAAAAGTATCCTCAATATACTAGGATGTTGTTATGAGATTTATTTTCACTACACTTACACACACCTCCATCTAATTGGTGAAGAACATATTATTTCTGTGGATGGCAAACTAACGCCTCACGAAATGTGGATTGTTGAATTCTCTCCTACCGCCACTCATAATGGCCATTAATATGGAACTATATTTATATATGATATATATTATGCTTATGATTTATTTATTCTTATATATTTTACATTTATATCCTTCCTTTATGGTTTCCATAATGGGTAAACGTGGTAATTTCATTTGAGGAAGTGCGGACTACCGCCCACTCAAAGTGATATGACACGTTCATACAATACATGGGACATATAAAGGATAGTGTCATTGAAATTATATATGGTATTATACTATAATTATAATATAAATATGTATAATTATGTTTTCATTCAAATAAAATATGAAATAGAAATAAAATTAGCAATCATGCGTACGTATGGCTTATAGTCTCCATGAACGGTGCATTTCATTTCTTAACTCCAAATGTTATGTACTATTTTAAATACATGTATATACTATATATATATATGATATCTAAATCATTAATATAATTATGAATATAATTAAATTTTGACTATATGAACATCTTATAATTATAAGAAGTCTATTTTTTTTACTAAAGTACCAAATATTGACAAAACGACCGTTGTTAACTTAAATGATTACATAATGATTATAACATAGTAATAAGTGATATAAATGAAATAATATACATTAAAATTTTTCTTAAGAAAGTGAAATTTACCTTTTGTTTATTATTCAGGAAGAACAAGGAAAAAACGAGTCAAGTCAGACATGAGGTAAGGGGTTTCTTATCTCACTTTTAATTCAGTGATATTTCCATTATTCCCACTTTTTTATTGCATGTGGTGTATTATGTACGACCATTGATATATATTATCATTATTATATGTATATTCTTTTTATTCTATGATTCAATTTTTGGTAGTTAACTTTTGGTCATAGGTCGTCATTGATTACAACGTGGTACGGGATTTCTTATCTCACTTTATTCCCGTGAAAGTCATGCATAATTTGTCACTATTTTATTTGTGTGGTGTACGTACTACACATGATTTGTAATCTATGTGTAATATAATTTCAGTAATAGGTATTTACATCTTCTTTTAGTTACCATTAATTCATTTGGTGTATGTTTCGTAAGATACCAAATCGATAAGGGAAATTATTAACCCAAATTTCATACCTTGGGTTAATCTTATTATTCATTATTATGTCATGCTATGATTATGTGTGGAATCACTGTTTGTTTATTTATGTTGAAATTCACAATCCACGTTGTTTGTATATGCTTTTAATACACATATTCACTCCATTGATAAATTTTCAAGTCATTTATATGAACATGATAAGAGTAATTTTAACTCAATTTCCATTAATCGAGTTAAACATCCAAGTCATTGGTTTTGTCTTAAAAGGAACATGTGTGAATTTCTTATGATTTATTTACACTAAATATAAAATCATATTGACTGTCTTTATGTTTTTTACAAATTATTATATAATTTATTTATCCTTTATCCAAGGATACTTTTTTATATGGTATTTCATCTCAATTTAAATTCCATTGAGACTTCATTGTCGTTATGCACCAATTCGATTTTATATAATGTCTATAATGTATTTTGGAATATTAAATCCTGAATCCCTTTATTCTCATTATATTATAATGTTCTTATTCAATATTATTCATCAATTATTTGTATTCATGAGTCTCTCATTTTGTTAAAAATTCATTATCTAAAATATCATTTTAAAGGTTTCAAATATTAATTCTTATAAATATTTATCATTAATTACCTTATTTTAAAAATGGTTTTAAAGATTTATTTATATGAACATAATTGTTTTCAAATGATGATTTATTTATATGTTTCAAAGTGGTATGGGACCCCTTGATTAAAAAATCTTTTTATTAAATGTTTTAAATGGTTTTGAAAATGGTTTGACAAAACATTGATTATACCTATATCTTGAAATGATATGTTGTGATTTCTATGTGGAAATGTTATATTTCCATTAATATTGATTTATGTGTTATGAATATGTTATGATTATTGGGCATTGTTTACGTATATGGGTGGTTTCATGATAATCCTAGGGCAGGTGAGCCCGAGATAGCTCTCTAATGCATTGGGTAACATGACAGAGGTAAATGTTAATGTTTCTCCTAAGAGTTTTAGGGAATATACAATAAAGGGTATTCCAAATGTGACTCTCTATGTAGTTGTGATGGCTACAATATATGTATGTTATGAATGCCAAAATTTAACTTTATGATATATGATTTTTGTGTGTTATTCATAAATATTATGATTTCGTAAGGTCTGTTATGATTGATAAGTATGGTTTCATTGATTTGTATATAATGATGGGCTAATGTCTTCATTATTTATTTTATAAACTTTTCTGAACTTTTTAAGCTCATCCCATGTTTTTTAAATGTTTTCCATAGGACTTAAAGATGAATATGGTCAAGGATGGGATCATGGAAAAGTCATGTTGTCTAAAACATGGAAGTAAACATGATTTTTTAAGAGTTTTTATTTTATGAAAAAATGTATGTTTAGTAGTAGTGTGTATATGTAATTTTCAAGTACATATGTTATAGTTATGGCCTAATTCTCTAAAAATATAAACCTTAATATATCATCAAAGTGAATTATTCATTTAATTAAGGATTATTTAATGTTAAAGGTCATGTCCTTATTGTTGGTATCATAGTCCTGTTTAGTCAACTTTAGGGATTAAGTGTTTTCTTTAGACACATGGTTAGTCCCTATATCATTTATTTCCATTAAATCCTTGTTTTATAACTTTTTTAGATCAAGGAAAATCAGTTACAAATTGAAGGTGGAGGATCTCAAACAAGATTTCAATCTCTTCCTGATGACTTGCTTGCAATAATTATTGCAAAGTCATGTTCAAAAGATTATGGATATTTTTGTAGCATAAAACTCACTTGTAAGCATTTATTGAGATATCAAACACCTCTACTAAACCTTTTTATTATCATGGATCATGGGTTGTATTTAAAAAATCCTATTTTCACAATATTCTCATATTTTCAAGAAAGGTAAATATTATCATGCCATTTTCAAATATATTACCTTATCTAAATATTTTGAATCATATTTTGATTTTGAAAAAAGGTTCTAAAGAAGGATACCCTTGAACAACTTATTTATATTTTCTTTTATAATATAGTCTCTCAGAACATACCAATGGCATTTTAAAAGGACCATTAATTGAATTTTTCAACTCATATTAAGTCCATCTATTTTATTAAAATCATGTTTTATCAAATTTTTTGAAATTATATGTCATATAGGATTATTTTCCAAAACTGTTTTCTTGTGAACACCCATATGAACCATGTTGTACAACCTGTATTTGAATGAAGGATGTAAATGATTTTGATGAATATTTAAATCATTTTTGCAATGCATGGATGATCTACCTATGTGAACTAGTCGACGATGAAACCAAATGGACACCATGATCAAGGTATGATGTTCTTCATTTTTGGGATATTTTATTTTATCATATGGTGGTGAAATAAAAAAATGACTATATATATATATAAGACATAAAGAATTGATATGTTCATATCATAATGAATTGGGATGAAAATGAGAGGTATAAGGAAACCATTGAAGTTAAAACATGTTAGGGATATTTTGGAATTTAGTAAAATGGACAACCCTTAGGATGGGTGACATCTTGTCTTATCAGGAAAGGCTATAGGAATCGAACCAACAACCGAAGGGAGAAAAGGGTTCATCTCTTACCACTGGCCAACTTGAATTCCCTGGTTAGTATGACTTATTATTTTAGTGAAATTATTTTACGAAACAAGTATAATTTTATTTTGTGAACTTATTTTTTATCAAATAGATATACTTAATATAAGAAAATGATTTGGTGTTCAAGTGATAACGGTTGTTGTGGAAGATGTTCTCTATTTTGAGGAAACACTATATGCCGAAGAAATATATAATACAATGGGATTTCAATTTTGGAATAGTGGTTGAAATATTAGTTTAGAAGAATCTATGTTTCTATTGTGGACATATGATGATTTAGTGTATTTATGAAAATGATTAACCTATCATGGAGAATATGTGATTGGGTTAATTACTTTTCAATATGGGATTTTATGAGTAACATATGTTATTTGGAGATAAATTTTATGATTTATCTTGGAATACTATGTAATTAAATCCTTATAATTTCGGGGTTTCAATCCTAGTTTGGATTACTTTTGAAGAATTTTAGGGTCAATTTTTTATTGAATGGTCTTGGTTAAACTTTTGGAATTTTTTCGGAAAATTTTGGTTACTAAGAGTAGTTTTTCTTTTGGTAAAAGATTATCTTTATTTGGTATTATCTGATCGGACACTAACAATTTTGGTTTTAGAAGATGTTTAAATACAAGGGAAATATATAGTTCTTATTTTGTGGATTATGTGATTCTCTAGAAGATGATTCTTGTTCTATTGATGCGACCAAATATTTTTGAATGCTCATTGTTTGGAGAAACGATTTGTTTTTCGTAGAAACATAATAAGGAATGAAACTCTACTTGAAGGTATGTATATTTCCATATGTTCTTATTCTATGTATGAAATTAATTCCTCCAAATTATGAAAAGGAATGTAAAAAAAACATTGTTGGTTTACGTTTCCTATTGGGTAATCAAAGACCGTTTAACACATCATAATATTGTGACTTTATGGTTGTTAACATTCTCTTAATAATTTTTTCTATCACTGTCCATCAGTACATGATCATTTTTTCTCTCATACATATCCATATTTTACTGACTCTTTTCTGATGTGGTACTTTTAATGAAGTTTCCATGCCCAATTTTAAAATTTGCGAGGATGAAATTCCCAAAAGGGGTAATGATGTAACATCCTAGGTAAATAAAGAACACAAAATTCTTCATATTTATTAATATTTGTGAACTAAATATTATTTCTACTTTAAAGGGTACGCTATGTTCGATGGATTACCCGATCTGTAACAATGGGTTTCTTTGAAATCTTACATTGCACTATAATAATATAATATTATTATTTTAAATAGTAGTTAACACCTAGTCGTTGCAATAGAGGGAATTAAAATAACTAACAAAAAAATGATTATATATGTTTTTTAAATATTTTTACATTTTTACATTAAATGTTAGAGGCGTAAAATGTGAATGAGTCTAATTTGAAACATAATTTGTTTTACAATGTGGATTTACCGCCTTTTAAGGGATAACCCTCTTTAATTCTAGTTTTGGTCACTTTTATGTGTTCCATTTTTCAAAATAAAATTTTTCTTTACATTCGGGACATCAAAATTTACTTTGGGTAAATTTTTGGTATTTTTCTCGTAAAGTTCATTTTTAATTAATTGTGAAATTTAATGTATTTTTATTCAAAAGTTCCTTTTAAAATAATTTTTTTAAATTTTTATATTATGTTATTTATTGGTTTTAAAATATAATTAGATCATATTTCTACCGATTATTCCAATTTTGGACTTTGGAATTAATCTCAATTTAAAATTGTTCATAAACAAGTGTTCATCTTTTGAAAGTTATTGTTTACTAAAAATATGCTATTTGTTTTGAAAGTGGGAATTAATATTAAATTAACTAATGAAACTTAAATGTTTTTAATTTGGTAAAATAGAGATCATTTTTGAATTCATAATATCAAATATTGTTAGGATGAATTTTTTGATAGTTTTCAGAAAAAAATCTATTTTTGATAAATAGTGAAACCACTAAGTAGTAGTAAAAAACTAAAATTTTTATTTAAATGAAATTTTACCACTTTTGTGAACTAAATTTAGAAAATCCAACATACATGTTTGTTATTAGTAAGAAAAATTTGGTTCAATAAGATGAAAATATTTTTTGATTTATAGTAACTTTTGACTTTTATTAACTGCGGTTAATGGTAAACAGGGTAATTCACCAAATAAAGAATATCATAATTGTAGAGACCCTAAGCTTGACTTACATGGACATTACATTACAATTTGCGGAATACTTAGTACATAACAAAAAAACACACACACAAGGATCGTAATAGTTTAGTGTCTTTGGAAACTCGGAACGTAATCTTCTAATCGTGGTGAAAGATCTTCAATATCTCCCATAACGATCTTCCCCTTTTTTTTTACCTAAAACCTTTCTTTATATCCTGGGGAAAAGAAAACATAAAAGGGTGAGCTCAAATGCTCAGTAAGGGTAAACAAAAGAGAAATCAATCACATCCTATTCATAAGAACATAGCTTTTGGAAATCTTAACCTGCAAAAGAGCTCATAATATCATAACATGGGATAAATCATAGAAGTGAAATGTAATCCCAATAATCGTAACATAAAACATGAAACTTTGTGGAATACACAAATAATCATAGAGAATCATTTCTTGTTAGTCAAGACTCATTGCCAAGACTATCTTAGTGGACAAAGTCCCTTTCTGAATCGAGTAACCCTCGTTTCAGTCCTGTTTCACTGAACCGGTATAACCTACCATTTCAGCCATGTCTATCTCATGAGATATAAAATCTTTACCCAATGCATTGGAGGGATATATAGGTCCCACCCATCTTATAATGAATCCTTTCTTATGTGTGCCACATAATCATAAACCATACATCATAGCGTAACCCATGTAATAAAAATGGGATTCTTAAACAACATTACATCATAAAACAATTCATATAAGATAAAGGAATTCATAAAAATATTTCCATCACAACATAATCAAATCCATGTAATAATAGGGATAAAAACAGAACCCTTTTATTATCTTAGATGGAAAATAATTTTGATAAAATACTTGAACTTCATTCTTGAGGAAAATATCCTTTCTACTTCAAAAACACTTTTCCTTTCTTAACATGTCATACAATTTTAAACTAAAAGAAGTTGATTAAAAATAAACTTGAATACTTTTAAAGGATGGTTCTTGGAAATAATGTTTTATAAATCCATTCATGCCTTATAAGTTAAAAAAAACATTCTTCGTACTTTTGTCGGAAAAGTCAAAAAGTACCTCGTACGAAAAAAACGACAAAAGATTCCTTTCATATTCTTTACTAAAAACTCACCGAAGGGTAAAATTGGATTTAAACTAGTGTAAGTGGATGGAAACAATATTACATATTGAGGTAACATGGATGTGGATGATAAAATACACCCCAATAAATACTTGCGAATAAACAATCTCGGATAAAGATGAGATTGTGATATTTCCCTTACCTTAGGTCCGATTTGCTTCTTAAGTGTCCGAACCTCCTGTATAATGATTTAAATAATGTCATTTACTTATTACAGAATCATATTCATTGTTATGATATCATATATGGTTCACTTATGAATTTATATTACCCGTTCTTTTGTAAATTCCATGATAAAGAGCGTTTTGGGTAAAATTGTTTCATTTGTCATCCGTGTTTTGACTTGTAATTATTCATATGAATACTTAGATCATGATTACTTAATTCCAGAACATAAAAAATGATTTACATATATATATATTCAGGATATACATATATATAATAAATCATTAAAGGGAAAGAAATACACCGTTCATGGAGACGGTAGTCCGTACGTACGCATGAACGCTGTTTTCGTTTACTTATTGAATTGAATGGAATTAAGTAGATGACATTCATATATATACACATAAATCCAGTATCATTGTTATGTAATATATTTAATTATTACTTATTATATATACTTTATAATCATTCATGAAAGGTTTAAAGGGGAGAATGAATCTCATCGCGTCGTGGAGACGGTAGTCCGTACGTACGCACGAGCGATGATATCGTTTCCATGGTCGTGGAATTGTGTTCAAGTGTATGTATACTATTTCAGTATCAATATAACTTTATAATAATCATATATAGTTACTCATTACACCATTATACCCATCCTATTAAGATGGTGGTGGAAAATAGATTACACCACGGCGTGGAGACGGTATTCCGTACGTACGCACGCGCGGTGATTTCATTTTTCCGTAGGATGGATAGAAGGTGAATTAGGGCTGTTTCATATTTATAATAACATATCAGTATTTAAGTAATACTTATGTTATTACTTTTTCAGGAAACAACTAAAGAAGAAGAAGTTTAAGAAGAAATAAATTGAAATGATCGGTAATGGATATTACCTCTTCTTTGAAACGCCTCTTTGAATCCTCCACTTAGGGAACTAAGATTGGTATTTGAAGAAGACCAGGACCTCTAGGATTATTCTAGGGAAGTGGAGAAGGGATTTTGGCAGGGTTTGGCCGAGCTTGAGTGCTCAAATTGGTGTGAGGAGGAGGGGGAGGAGGTGCCCTTTTATAAGGGAGGAGAGGGGCACCTTAGGAATATCTCAAAATATTATTTTATATTAAAGTCAAAATCGGTTTATAATGGTTCCAAAGGGTCTTATTTCGAAGATAAAGTGGGGATGGGTCGAAACCATATCATCCAATAGGATTTAGACAAGTTTAGGTTATTATTTTAACCTTATCAATTAGATTTAACTCTAAGTTAAATAATTTAACTTTTACCATGTCTTTTTGTTTTCTTACACTATATGGGTAATACACTTACTATAACATGCCAAAAGAACCCCAAATTGTTTATTATTAATATATATATTCTTATCTAAGTCATTTGGACGAACCTTAGATTTTTAGGAATAAAATAACAATTAATAATATAATATTTGATTTAAAAACTATTTTGTGTCAATTTTGACACTACTTGATATATGATTTTTTTGAGAGTCATAACAGAATTATATTTTCAAAAAAAGTTGATTAAATCAACACTAATATACCATAGTAACCTAGAAAATTAGTGGAATTATTAAAAAGTCTCAAATTACATTTATTTTATCATTTATAACATCAATTATGTTAACATTTCCTTAAAAGGGTAATTACTGCATCATCGTTTTGTCATAAATAAACTAATTTATTTAAAGTCTAAAAATTATAAATAAAATATCATTATGTAGGAAATATTTTTATCTTTCTAATGAATATTTATAGTCCAATTTATCTTATGTATAACCCCATATTAAAAATCATTTACTTATTAAACTTTGATTTTAACCATTTTAACCCTTCTTTAAATAAATTAATAATAAATGTCCTAATCTAATCCAAGTGGGCCTAAATGGTCATATTATATTCATAAGGCTGTTTTTGGTCGAATTACACTTATCCAATAGAATTAGGACATGTGTTAGGGTAATAGTAATATCATATTTACCATTAGTTACCCTATTTACTATTAACCGCGGTAAAAAAAGTAAAAAGTTACTATTCACCAAAAATTATTTTCATCTCATTGAACCACATTTTAGTCCTTGATATTAACCGTGTCTCTCGGATTTTCAAAATTCCATTCACAGAAGCGGTAAAATTATGTTTTATGAAAAATTCAGTTTTTTAACTACCACTTAGTAGTTTCACTATTCATCAAAAATTGATGTTTTCAGAACAATGCCAAAATTTCATCCTAAGATATATTTCATATTCCGAATTCAAAAATGAAGTCTATTTTACCAAATTCATAACATAGAAGTTGCATTAATTAATTTTATAATTAAATCCCGCTGTTAAAACAAATAGCGTGTTTTTATGAAACAATATCTATCAAAAGATTGACACTTGATTATGTCTGGTTTAAATGTGAAATTACAACCAATGACCAAAATTGTGTTAAATTGAAAAAATATATTCTAAATATACTTTAAAACCACTCAAATTAATAATTTATCACTATTAATTATTTTGATTAAAAAAGTTGTTTTTAATTATAATTTAGTAATTTTCACTATTCATCAGAATATGAAAGTTATCCGAAAAGTACCAAAATTTCACCTTAGGCTAAATTCGATACTCCGAATACAAAAATGATGTCCATTTTGAGAGCTAAAATTTCTAAAATTTTAAAAGGTGGTTATTACTATTCATAACGGCTAGTTTTTAATAATATTTTAATAGCATATCGTTGTTTAGTGAAACTCGGTATTGCGTACTACACACGCTATCGAGGAAGGTCCCGATTGCATGTAATGCAAGGCAAGTCAAGGATGTGTGTTGTGCAAGCTCCTTTTGGTGTAGCGTACAACACAAGACATTAATAAAATTAAAAAGAATATTTTTCATAAAATCTCGGGCTGTTACATTCTACCCCCCTTAAAATGAATTTCGCCCTCGAAATTCGTCAGGGTTATAAATGGTTTACTATTTGAAAGTTTCTTTAATAGAAACCCACATCGTAAAAAAGAATACCAAAACTTGGCTTTAAAAACTAAAGTATGAAATGTAACGATTACCCAAATAAACTAATCACTGGGTTTCCACATAGGTGAAAATATGGATATGGAAGAGAAATCTAACCATCATGTTCTGATGGAGAGTGGTAGAGAACATGGCTATGGAAAAGCCAGTAATCACAAATCCATAGATTTGTGATGATATAAGGTACCGTCTGATTCATCAGGTATAAGATCACTAGGACAACATTTTTGGTTTCCAAGATCATTTCCCTAAAGTTGAAAATTTTCTTAGAATAAATACTTACTTTATTTTGGTACAATCTCACTGTTGTTCGTTCCTTGAACAATTTCCACTTCATATCTTAAATAAATGAAGTTGAATTTGTTATTCGTAAAGTGTTAGCAGATCATGTGATAGAATGACGGGTCATTCCATCTGTCTCAAACAAAAGGTTAGCAAAAATTATATACATAAGTCGATCTATAGTGAGATTAATCATATATGGTTCCTAAAATGGACTTAAACTTCATATAGTATACTGCTTAATATAATAAAACTAGTTTCTACTAAACAGGGACTTCCTTTAGGCCAGTGGTAGGTGATTAAGTCCAGTCGCACTTCGGTTGTGGGTTCGATTCCCACAGCCTTGTCCGACGCCATGGGCTGTCGCCCATCCTGCAGGTTGTCCTTTTTCTAAAAACATCCCATCAATAATATCGAAAAAAAACTTCTATCCTTAAACAATACTAACTTATGTCCAACATAATCCATTCCAATCTTTAGGCTTACCCATAATACTGCAGTCCACTCTCATAATATAGTGAAAACAATTACCAGAAATTTAATACCGTCGTTGATCCCCATATATCATAAGATATGTCTTGTTGGTCACATTCTAAACATTAAAATTCCTTAATCATGTATTCTCTTGAATACCCATTGAACCTTAGTGAAAACATGAATTCAGTTAAACATTAACACTTTCCACATACCAAAATCCAAAAATTCTATATACTCAAACCATGATATAACCTTCTCCTTATATCAGTCATGAGCTCATGAATACTATCAAACATTTAATTTTCTCCTTATCCCTTCATTATGCGCATATCATCTACATTCCAAAAATATCTGAATAACCTTTCATGGATACTGGTAACATTAATCAGACAACAGTGTAACAATCCTTACATGTCTCTTTATTCCATAGTACCATGAGATTACTTATACAACATTACACATGATAAACATGTAATCATTCCACTACATTCTTAAACCCTTGACCGAGCTTCAACAATTCTTTCATCTCACATATCATTTGTAGTCTCTTCATCATCATCCACATAAATACTTCCCATACGACCATACTGATTATCTTCATGAGACTTTCCCTTAGGGAATTGGTTTGCATAATGCCCGTACATTCCACATTTAAAACATTTAACCATTGTTGATGTCGTAGCAATACCATTATCCTCATCCATGTTGTTAACTGAACCTTTTCCTTTGCATTTACTTGCTTTGTGTCCTTCTTTTCCACACCCAAAGCATCTTCCAGTTCCTTTGAAACATTCTCCTTGATGCCTCTTCCCACATGATTTACATAGGGGAAATTGAACTTTGTTTCCTCTATGATCATCATGAAACTTTATCTTTCTCTTATTAGCCGAGTCAGGAAACTTACCAAATTTTACTTTATTGATCATATTATGAGATTGCTGATTCGGCATAATAATGATGTTTGGACTTCCAAATCCCATTTCATTATGAAGAATATCATTCCATTGTCCATCATATCCTACATTATCGTGAATCATCTTGTTTCCAGCCATTTTCTAAAACCCAAAAAAGAATAGTGTGAGAGGAAAAAATCATGCTAGGGAAAACAACATAATAAAGGGGGAGTACCCAAAATATCTAACATCTTATGTTAAATTCTATGACCGTTACCATAGTTCTAGGACTGTATCCTATACGTATACTTATCCTTAGGGACATCCCTAGACATACCTTATAAATATCTCTAGGGATCTTACTAAATTTCTCGCATCCTAGTTTCCAAAGGTTGACTAAACCTGATACCAACTGTAGAGACCCTAAGCTTGACTTACATGGACATTACATTACAATTTTCGGAATACTTAGTACATAATAAAAAAACACACACACAAGGATCGTAATAGTTTAGTGTCTTTGGAAACTCGGAACGTAATCTTCTAATCGTGGTGAAAGATCTTCAATATCTCCCATAAAGATCTTCCCCTTTTTTTTACCTAAGACCTTTATTTATATCCTGGGGAAAAGAAAACATAAAAGGGTGAGCTCAAATGCTCAGTAAGGGTAAACAAAAGAGAAATCAATCACATCATATTCATAAAAACATAGCTTTTGGAAATCTTAACCTGCAAAAGAGCTCATAATATCATAACATGGGATAAATCATAGAAGTGAAATGTAATCCCAATAATCATAACATAAAACATGAAACTTTGTGGAATACACACATAATCATAGAGAATCATTTCTTGTTAGTCAAGACTCATTTCCAAGACTATCTTAGTGGACAAAGTCCCTTTCTGAATCGAGTAACCCTCGTTTCAGTCCTGTTTCACTGAACCGGTATAACCTACCATTTCAGCCATGTCTATCTCATGAGATATAAAATCTTTACCCAATGCATTGGAGGGAGATATAGGTCCCACCCATCTTATAATGAATCCTTTCTTATGTGTGCCACATAATCATAAACCATACATCATAGCGTAACCCATGTAATAAAAATGGGATTCTTAAACAACATGACATCATAAAACAATTCATATAAGATAAAGGAATTCATAAAAATATTTCCATCACAACATAATCAAATCCATGTAATAATAGGGATAAAAACAGAACCCTTTTATTATCTTAGATGGAAAATAATTTTGATAAAATACTTGAACTTCATTCTTGAGGAAAATATCCTTTCTACTTCAAAAACACTTTTCCTTTCTTAACATGTCATACAATTTTAAACTAAAAGAAGTTGATTAAAAATAAACTTGAATACTTGTAAAGTAAGCTTCTTGGAAATAATGTTTTATAAATCCATTCATGCCTTATAAGTTAAAAAAAACATTCTTCGTACTTTTGTCGGAAAAGTCAAAAAGTAACTCGTACGAAAAAAACGACAAAAGATTCCTTTCATATTCTTTACTAAAAACTCACCGAAGGGTAAAATTGGATTTAAACTAGTGTAAGTGGATGGAAACAATATTACATATTGAGGGAACATGGATGTGGATGATAAAATACACCCCAATAAATACTTACGAATAAACAATCTTGGATAAAGATGAGATTGTGATATTTCCCTTACCTTAGGTCCGATTTGCTTCTTAAGTGTCCGAACCTCTTGTATAATGATTTAAATAATGTCATTTACTTATTAAAGAATCATATTCATTGTTATGATATCATATATGGTTCACTTATGAATTTATATTACCCGTTCTTTTGTAAATTCCATGATAAAGAGCGTTTTGGGTAAAATTGTTTCATTTGTCATCCGTGTTTTGACTTGTAATTATTCATATGATTACGTAGATCATGATTACTTAATTCCAGAACATAAAAAATGATTTATATATATATATATATATTCAGGATATACATATATATAATAAATCATTAAAGGGAAAGAAATACACCGTTCATGGAGACAGTAGTCTGTACGTACGCATGAACGCTGTTTTCGTTTCCTTATTGAATTGAATGGAATTAAGTATATGACATTCATATATATACACATAAATCCAGTATCATTGTTATGTAATATATTTAATTATTACTTATTATATATACTTTATAATCATTCATGAATGGTTTAAAGTGGAGAATGAATCTCATCGAGTCGTGGAGACGGTAGTCCGTACGTACGCACGAGCGATGATATCGTTTCCATGGTCGTGGAATTGTGTTGAAGTGTATGTAGACTATTTCAGTATCAATATAAATTTATAATAATCATATATAGTTACTCATTACACCATTATACCCATCCTATTAAGGTGGTGGTGGAAAATAGATTACACCACGGCGTGGAGACGGTATTCCGTACGTACGCACGCGCGGTGATTTCATTTTTCCGTAGGATGGATAGAAGGTGAATTAGGTTTGTTTCATATTTATAATAACATATCAGTATGTAAGTAATACTGATGTTATTACTTTTTCATGAAAAAACTAAAAAAGAAGAAGTTTAAGAAGAAAGAAATTGAAAAGATCGGTAATGGATATTACCTCGTCTTTGAAACGCCTCTTTGAATCCTCCACTTAGGGAACTAATATTGGTCTTTGAAGAAGACCAGGACCTCTAGGATTATTCTAGGGAAGTGGAGAAGGGATTTTTTCAGGGGTTGGCCGAGCTTGAGTGCTCAAATTGGTGTGAGGAGGAGGGGGAGGAGGTGCCCTTTTATAAGGGAGGAGAGGGGCACCTTAGGAATATCTCAAAATATTATTTTATATTAAAGTCAAAATCGGTTTATAATGGTTCCAAAGGGTCTTATTTCGAAGATAAAGTGGGGATGGGTCGAAATCATATCAACCAATAGTATTTAGACAAGTTTAGGTTATTATTTTAACCTTATCAATTAGATTTACCTCTAAGTTAAATAATTTAACTTTTACCATGTCTTTTTGTTTTCTTACACTATATGGTTAATACACTTACTATAACATGCCAAACGAACCCCAAATTGTTTATTATTAATATATATATCCTTATCTAAGTCATTTGGCCGAACCTTAGATTTTTAGGAATAAAATAACAATTAATAATATAATATTTGATTTAAAAACTATTTTGTGTCAATTTTGACACTACTTGATATATGATTTTTGTGAGAGTCATAACAGAGTTATATTTTCGAACCAAGTTGATTACATCAACACTAATATAACATAGTAACCTAGGAAATTAGTGGAATTCTTAAAAAGTCTCAAATTACATTTATTTGAGCATTTATAACATCAATTATGTTAACATTTCCTTAAAAGGGTAATTACTGCATCATCGTTGTGTCATAAATAAACTAATTTATTTAAAGTCTAAAAATTAAAAATAAAATACCATTATGTAGGAAATCTTTTTAGCTTTTTAATGAATATTTATAGTTGAATTTATCTTATGTATAACCCCATATTAAAAATCATTTACTTATTAAACTTTGATTTTAACTATTTTAACCCTTCTTTAAATAAATTAATAATAAATGTCCTAATCTAATCCAAGTGGGCCTAAATGGTCATATTATATTCATAAGGCTGTTTTTGGTCGAATTACACTTATCCAATAGAATTAGGACATGTGTTAGGGTAATAGTAATATCATATTTACCCTTAGTTACCCTATTTACTATTAACCGCGGTAAAAAAAGTAAAAAGTTATTATTCACCAAAAATTATTTTCATCTCATTGAACCACATTTTAGTCCTTGATATTAACCGTGTCTCTCGGATTTTCGAAATTCCATTCACAGAAGTGGTAAAATTAAGTTTTATGAAAAATTCAGTTTTTTAACTACCACTTAGTAGTTTCACTATTCATCAAAAATTGATGTTTTTCAGAACAATGCCAAAATTTCATCCTAAGCTATATTTCATATTCCGAATTTAAAAATGAAGTCTATTTTACCAAATTCATAACATAGAAGTTGCATTAATTAATTTTATAATTAAATCCCGCTGTTAAAACAAATAGCGTGTTTTTATGAAACAATATCTATCAAAAGATTGACACTTGATTATGTCTGGTTTAAATGAGAAATTACAACCAATGACCAACATTGTGTTAAATTGAAAAAATATATTCTAAATATACTTTAAAACCACTAAAATTAATAATTTATCACTATTAATTATTTTGATTAAAAAAGTTGTTTTTAATTATAATTTAGTAATTTTCACTATTCATCAGAATATGAAAGTTATCCGAAAAATACCAAAATTTCACCTTAGGCTAAATTCGATACCCCGAATACAAAAATGAAGTCCATTTTGAGAGCTAAAATTTCTATAATTTTAAAAGGTGGTTATTACTATTCATAACGGCTAGTTTTTAATAATATTTTAATAGCATATCGTTGTTTAGTGAAACTCGGTATTGCGTACTACACAGGCTATCGAGGAAGGTCGCGATTGCGTGTAATGCAAGGCAAGTCAAGGATGTGTGTTGTGCAAGCTCCTTTTGGTGTAGCGTACAACACAAGACATTAATAAAATTAAAAAGAATATTTTTCATAAAATCTCGGGCTGTTACAATAATAATCCAAAATTACGTCAACACTTGTCCTAACCATATCAGTCCATTCATTTACGACCATGGACATCTTAGGGACGATTTTGGGACCCCATGAAGCCACATGGGAGTGATAATGACACTTCATTTTAATTAACGTAAAGTAAAGGAAAAAATGATACAAATAAATATCTTTTAGTAATTTCATTTTTAAATGAGGTTATATATGTTTTTTTTAAAAAATAATTATATATTTAAAATATAAAAATATTTCCTACAGCATGGTATTTTTTTTATAATTTTTAGACATCAAAATAAATAAAATTATTTATGACACAAAAATGATGTAGTATTTACCTCAATAATAAATGATATAAATAAATTAGATTATAAATTTTATAATAACATAAAAAAACTGTACAATTTTCATTGGATGATTTTATTTCAACCATTATTCATCTTATATTTGACCTTAATTAGTTTATTACCTTTATAATCTTAATATCATTATATAATAAAATAATATTTTCACACTTTCTTAAAGAGCCCCCACCCCTATAAAAAGCCCTCTGTTCTTACTCATTTCTCACACCACTTAAGCCCCTTTGCTCATACATCCCCAAAACAAATAATCTCTCAAGATCAATATCCTCCTACTAGAAGCCTCACCTGAGGCATAAGGCACTTCAAGAAGTCCTTTTGGTTCAAACCAAAGAGAGTTACCCCATTTAATGGTAACCATTACTCTTAACTTCTTTTATTTTATTACTTCTCTGACCCCTAAACACTTTTTATTACTTTATTTTATAAAAAAAAAGTATCATAAATATATTAGGATTTTTTAAAGAGATGTATTTTAACTACACTTACACACACCTCTATCTAATGGGTGAATAACATACTATTTATGTGGATGGAAAACTAAAGCCTCATGATACTATAATTGTTCAATTATTTCCTACCGCCAATCATGGGGTCCATTAATATGGAAATTTATTTTTATATTATATATATTATGTTTATTTTTTCATTATTATTCTTTATTTTACATTTATATCCTACCTTTATGGTTTCCATAATGGGTAAACGTGATAATTTCATTTGAAGAAGTGCGGACTACCGCCCCTCAAAGTGATATGACTCGTTCATAAAATATGTGGGACATATAAAGGATGGATTTACTGAATCTATATATTAAATTATACTGTAATTATAATAAATCTATGTATCATTAATTTTTAACTCAATTAAAATATGAAATAGAAATGAAAGTAGCGTTCATCCGTACGTACGACTTACATCACCATGAACGGTGCATATCATTTATTACCTCCAAATGTAATTTACTATTATAAATAAATGTATATACTAGATATATATGCTAAATATGATATCTAAATCATGAATATAATTCTTTATATATTGAACTTTTGACTATATGAATATCTTCTAATTATAAGAAGTCCAATTTTTTACTCAAGTACAAAATATCGACAAAACGACCATTATTAACTTAAATGATTACATAATGTTTATAACATGGTAATAAGTGATATAAATGGAATAATAAACATGAAAAAGGTTCTTAAGAAAGTATACATTATCATTAGTTTATTATTTAGGAATAAAATGGAACAAACGTATCATGTCGGACACGAGGTAAGGGGATTCTTATCTCACTTTTAATTGAGTGAGATTTCCATTGTTCACCACTTATTTATAGCATGTGTTGTATTATGTACTTCCATTTGATATATATTATAATGATTATTTTTATATTCATGGTATTATATGATTCAATTTATGGTTATTAAATGTTTGTCATACGACTCAATTGATTACAATGTGGTAAGGGATTTCTTATCTCACTTTTATTCCTGTGAGATTCATCCTATATTTGTCACTATTTCGTTTATGTGGTGTACGTACTGCCCATGATTTGTACTCTTTGTATAATACAACTTCATTTATGGGTATTTAAATATTCTTTTAATGATCCTTATTTCATGTGGTGTGTGGTTCGTATGTTACCCAATCGGTAAGGGAACTTTTTTATCCCAAATTTCATTCCTAGGGTTAATCTTATAATTCATAATTATGTCATTATATGATTATGTTAGGAATAATTGTTTTGTTATTTATGTTGAAATTTACACTCCCCATTTTTTCAATATACTTTTGATGCACATATTCACTCCATTCATAAATTTTCAAGTCATAGATATGAACACGATGGGAGTAATTTTAACTCAATTCCAATTCGTTGAGTTAAACATAATAGTAATTGGTTTTGTATTAAAAATTACATGTGTGAATATCATATGAATTATTTAATCTGAATATCCAATCATATTGAGTGTATTTAAATTTTTTCACACAAAATTATGTAACTGATTTATCCTGGATATAAGGCTACAATTTTTATATGGTATTTTGTCTCAATTTACATTCCATTGAGACTTCATTATTGTTATGCATCAATTCACTTTTATAAAATTTATATAATGTCCATTGGAATATTATATCATCGATCCCATTATTCTCATGATATTATAATTTTCAGATTCAATATTATTCCTCAATTATTTTTATTTTAGAGTCTCTCATTTTGTTAAAAACACTTTAACTAAAATCACATTTTTAATTTTTTAAAGATTTATCCTTATAAATATTTATCACTAATTTCCATGATTTAAAAATTGTTTTTAGGATTTATTTATATGGACATTATTGTTTACAAAAGTCAATTTTTTTAAATTCTTCAATGTTTTATGGGACACATTCATTCAAAAATATATTTATTAAATATTTTAAATGGTTTTGAAAATGTTTTGATAAATCATTTATTTTGTCTCTATCTTGAAATGATATGTTGTGATTACAATGTGGAAATGTTATATTTCCTTTATTATTGATTGATTTGTTATGAATATGTTATTATTATTTGGCATTGTTTACGTATACTGGTGGTTCCATGATAAACCTAGGTTGGGTGTGCCCGAGAGAGCTCTCCAATGCATTGGGTAATGTAACGGAGGTAAACGTTAATTTTTCTCCTAAGATATTTAGGTAATATACTGTGATGGGTATTCCAAACACGACTCCCTATGTAGCTATGATAGCTACAATTTATGTATGTTATGACTTCAATAAGTTGCCTTTATGATTTATGATTTGTGAGTGTTATTCATTAATCTTATGATTTCATAATTTATGTTATGATTGAAAAGTATGGTTTCATTGATTTATATGTAATGATGGGCTAATGTTTTCCTTCCTTATTTTATAACCCTTACTGAGCTTTTTATGCTCATCCCATGTTTTTGAAATGTTTTCCACATGACTTAAAGATGAAAAGGGTTAAGTGTGGGATCTAGGAAAAGTCATGGTGTCTAAAACATCGAACTAGAAATGTTTATTTTTAAGAGTTTTTATTTTATGAAAAAAATGGATACTGAGTAGTAGTCAGTACATGTATTTTTCAAGATGATATGTAATAGTTATTGCCTAATTCCTAAAAATATAAACCTAAAAAGATCTTTAATGTGAATTATTTATTTAATTTATGATTATGTAATGTTTAAAGCTGGGTCCTTATAGCTGGTTTCAGAGGTCGGTTTAGGAAAATTGAGTGATTATGAGTTTTCATTAGACACATGGTTTGTCCCTATGTCTATTATTTCCATTAAATCATTGTTGTATAACTTTTTTTGATCAAGGAATGTCAGATAAAAATGGATGGAGGAGGATCTCAAATGACATTGATATCTCTTCCTGATGAATTACATTCAATAATTATTACAAAGACATGTTCAGGAGATTGTGAATCGTTTTCTAGAATACCACTCACTACAAGCAGTTGTTTGAGATATCAAACACCTCCACTGTACCTTGTTATCATCATGGATCATGGCTTGTATTTAAAAAAAATCCTATTTTCACAGTTTTCTCTTATTTTCAAGAAAGTTATATATTATCATGGCATTTTCAAATATTTTACCTTATCACATGATTTTGAAGCATGCTATGATTTTGAAAAATGTGTTGAAGAAGGAGACCCTTGCACAACCTATTCATATTTTGTTTTACAATATAGTCTCTTAGCACATACCTATGTTATTTTAAAAGGACCATTAATTGAATGTTTCATCTCAAATTCAGTCCTATTTTTTTATATAAATCTTGTTTTATCAGATGTTTTTGAAATTATATGTCATATATGATTATTTTCCAAAACTGTTTTTCTATGAACATCCATATGACCCATGTTTTACATGGTGTATTCAGATGAAGGATGCAAATGATTTTGAAGGATCTTTAAATCATTATTGAAATGCATGGACCTTATACCTACGTGTACAACATGATGATGAAACCAGATGTACATCATGATCAAGGTAAGATGTTCTTCATTTTGGGGATCGTTTTATTTTATCATATGGTGGTGAAATAAAACAAATGAAAATATATATAATACTTCAATAGTTAATATGTTGAGATCATAATTAATTGGGATGAAAAATAGAGGTATAAGGAAACCATTGAGATTAAAACATGTTAGGGTTATTTTTAAGTTTTTTAAAAAGGACAACCTGTAAGATGGGTGATAACATGTTGCCTCCAACAAGGCTACAGGAATCAAACCCACAACCGAAGGGAAACAAGGGAGCATCACCTACCACTAGCCTACTTGAAGTCCCTGGTTAGTATGACTTATTATTTTAGTAAAATTCTTTTATAGAAAAATAATAATTATATTTTGGGAACTTATGTTTTATCAAATTTATATACATAGTAAAAGAAAATTATTTACTGATTAAGTGATAAAGGATTTTGTGGAAGACATTCCCTCTTTTGAGGAAACAATATATGCCTATGAAAGATAGAATGCAATGGGATTTCAATTGTGGAATAATGGTAGAAATTTTAGTTGAGAAGAATCTATGTTTTTATTGTTGATATATGATGAATTGGTTTATTTATGAAAATGATTAACCTATCATGTAGAATAAGTGATTTGGTTAATTACTTTTCAATATGAGAATTTATGAGTAACTAATGTTATTTGGAGAAAAATGTTAAGATTTATCTTGGAAGACTATGTAATTAAATCCTTATGTGATTTGGGTTTCAATCTTATTTTGGATTACATTTGATGAATTTTATGGACAGTTATTTATTGAATGGTCTTGGTTTATCTTTGTGTATTGTTTGAAAAATCGTTGGGATTAAGAGTAGTTTTTCATTTTGGAAAATATTATCCTTTTTGGGTATTATATGATCTCACACTAACCATTTTGGTTTTAGATGATGTCTAAGGACAAAGGAAATATATAGTTCTTCTTTTGTGGATTATGTGATTCTCTAAAAGATGATTCTTGTGCTTTTGATGTGACAAAGTCTTTTTGAATTCTCATTGTTTGGAGAAAATATTATTTTTTTGTATAAACTTATTAAAGGATGAAATTCTACGTGAAGGTAAGTATATTTCCATATGTTCTTATTCTATGTAGCGAAATAATTCCCAAAAATTATGAAAAGGAATGTAAAAAATGTTGTTGGTTTACGTTTCCTATTGGGTAATCAAAGACCATTTAACACATCATAAGTTTGTGATTTTCTAGTGGTTAACTTTCCCTTAATAATGTTTTATATCCCTCTCCATCATAACATGACCATATTTTCCCTCTTCCATATCCATGTTTTCTTACATGGAATCCTTGTATGGGTTATCTCAGCTGACTTTTGTACTTTTCTTTCTTTCTTTTAAATTTATATTTTTACTCACTCTATTCCTATCTATGACTTTTAATAGATCTTCCAAGATGTGTTTTAAAATTGTGAGGACGCAATTTCCAAAAGGGTGGAAGGATGTAACATCCCACGTAAATAAAGAGCGCTGCATTTTTCCTGTTTATTAATATTTGTGAACTAAATATTAATTCTACTTTAAAGGGGGAACTATATTCGATGGTGTGCTTGATACGTAACAATGAGTTTCATTGAAATCTTATATTGCACACTAACAATAAAATATTATTATTTTAAATGGTTGTTAACAACTAGTCATTGTAATGGTGGGACTGAATAGAACTAACTACAAAATGATTATATATGTTTGTTTAATGTTTTTACATATATCCAATAAAATTTTAAGGCATAAAATGTGAATGAATCTAATATTAAGATTAATTTACTTCAGAAGGTTGATTTACTGCCTTTTAATGGACAAACCTCTTTAAATATAGTTTTGGGCACTTTTATATGTTCCATTTTACAATATTGAATTTTTCTTTAGATTAGGTACATCAAAATTTTATTTTGGGTAAATATTTGGTATTTTTATGGTAAAGATCATTTTTAATGAATAGTGAAAAATACTATTTTTCTATTCAAAAGTTCCTTTTAATATATTTTATTTATATGTTTATATTGTCTTTTTAATTGGTTTTAAAAAATTAGATGTACACAATATGTCATTTAGTTAACTCAAAAATTTACATTTCACAAAAATTACATTAGTTAATTCAACAATTACTAGTCATAAGGAAACCATGCCAATACCACATAATTAGTCCATAAAATAATTATCTCCATAACCCATATATATATCATGTAATTAATTAAAAAATAATTATCTAAAAAACTACTATTTTAAATCTAATAATTAATTCACAAATTAATTATCTCAACATAGCCTAATTTAAAATCTCACAATAAACCCCTGATTAATTATCATCTCAGAGAACATAATTAATTCATAAATAATTATTTCAAATTAACCATGTTAATATCTCATAATTCATTTCTTGATTAATTATTATCTCAATGATCATAATTAATTCATTATTAGTTATCTAATCTTAACCAAATTGATATATCATAATTAATCCTCTATTTAATTATATTTTCAATGAACATAATTAATTCACAATTAATTTTTTAAAATGAACCTAACTAATATTTCATAATTATTTTACTCATTAATTGTCATCTCAATGAACATAACTAATTCAAAATTAATTATTTCAACATAAATACTTAATATTTTATTATTAATTACTTAATTAATTATCATCTCCAAGAATATAATTAAATCATAATAAATTATCAAAACTAAACCAAATTAATTACTCATAATTAATCACTCATTTAATTATAATCTCAAAGACCATAATTAATTATCTCAACATAACCAAATTAATTACTCATAATTAGTCAATTGATTAATTATATATTTTACAACCTAAAAGCATAAAACTAATTCATAATAAATCTTCACAATAAAAAATTTAATCCAAAATTTTATTAAACCTTATAATAATCAATAAATCAAAAAAACAACATTTTATTTATTAGTAAATGCTTAGAACCCTTCCTAAATGAATTTGTCTGAGCCAAAGATTCCTAACTCAAACTGTGACCTGCTTGTGTATATGATCTTCCTCATTTATGTGTTCACATACTTGGAATTCATTATAACACCTAAAAATAACATCCAACACTCACAATTAGTGCATTGAGGACCAACGCACACCAAAATAATCAAATGCAGCCCAATTACACCATAAAAACCTAATTAAAATTCTGAGAAACAATTTATCTATTATATAGGCTTACCCGAATATGATGGTAGTGAACTAAATCAATTCAATTCGCTTCACCTTCAGAGCCATTCATTAGAATATGCACCAACGAGTCCTGAGACATCATTCACACCACCTAGAATCTGAAAAAACTATGAATGTAAAATAATCCTTGACCATAGGGTTTCGGCCAAACAAAGACCAGTCAAAGTAGAACCAAGAATACCCATTTGAAGAATGAAACATTTGGCTAATGACATAACTCAATGAGACAAACATCTTTCATGAAGGGAAAAGGATAATTTGATGAGCAGATAAGGATATAAAAGAAACGAGTGGTGTTCCACCTATGGGAGAGTAGAGAGGGGGAGGGGTCTCACTTAAAATGTGTTTTTCACATCTCCCACTTCTTAACTCTAGAAATAAATTAAATTATTTATTTTATTGTTAGAATTATTATAATATTAATAATAATAATAACCATCATATTATTATTCTTACGCATTAATATCACACAGCATTGATAAACCCAAACCCCTTAATTAATTATAATTTAATTAAATTCTAATTCAATGAATTTAATTTAAAAAAATTTCCCACGCATCATTGTTTAATGAAATTCTCTCAAAAAAATTTCAATAAATAAAAAAATAATTTTTTAATCAAATAGTTTAATTAATCTTAACCATGAATTTTATTTGATAAAACCCCAACTCTATAATTAACACAACATTTAATTAAATTTATTTCCATTTAAATTTAATTAAATAAATTTTCTAACACATTATTATTTAATTAAATTTCTTCAAAATAATTTAATTTAAAAAACAAGAAACCTCCTTAATAATCATTTAATTAAACTTTTTCCTACTTCATTTAATTAAATAATATCTCAAATTCATGTTATTTGATTATATTCTCGTAACATAATTTTATTAAAATAAAAACATGAACTAATGATCATTATTTAATTAAATTCCCTCATCCTAAATTTAATTAAATAATTATCCCCAATTTTCAACGACTATATAAATTATTCTTAACATTGAATTTAATTAAATAAAATAGAGATTTCATATTAATTAATTAAATTCCTATTTTACTTGAATTTAATTAAATGAATCCTCAAATTATCATTTACACATAATTTAATATTACTATTTAATATTACCCTTCTTTGATACCCCCAACAACTCATATACATGTCATTTAATTAAATCCATATCATATTAATTTAATTAAATAAAGACACGAACTAGTCATCATTTAAAAAAATTAATTCTTTTAATCTTAATTTAATAAATAACTCTTCCATATCAACATTATTTAATTAAATTCTCTCAAAATTAATTTAATTAAAAGATACACCCTATAACACATATAATTAAATTTCATTTAATAGTGAATTCAATTAAAATAATTTAACCTGAAACTCAAAACTGGGTAAGACACACTGTTTAGCTCGCAAGGTTTGCCGATAATGCGCAGACCATGCACCCACTATGAGATACCTGGGGTATCTTGTTTTTCTTATTCACATTGTTTGGATAACTGTGTGTATCCCATGTGAACTCCTCTACCTTACCTTTTTTTAACTGAGTTTCTAGGTCTGGTTCTCTTGAAACCCATCGATCCAAGTGGGAAATTCCTAGAGCCTTTATTTTTTACCGATGTCTACTCTTAATATTAACCCATCTCGAGAAACTTCAATCTAATGAATGGTGTTAAAACAGACTCGAGTATTAAATGAAAAACATTAATAAAATATAATTTGAACCCGATTAAAAAACACGAGACTTTACAATTATATAACTGAATATATGCCATTTTCATTATCCCAAGGCTTTATAGATATTAATAGTATGAAACTAATCTTTTTTTGAATATTTATTTACATATATAATTATATAGGTTATATTTGGATGAAATTGATAATAACATTACGCATTATAGATAATTTTTTTTAAAAAGTTTAAATTATTTCATTCAATAGAATTTAGATAATATTATTGGTCATGTCAACTGTTATAATTCTTCATTAACAACATTGTAAACTCGTTTTCATCTTTATCGTAATATTTAATTTAAATTATTTACACTTGCCATTCTGGTAAAAAAATTATGTTAAACTTATAATATAATATAATTTATTATGATTACAAATACAGAATCCATTTTTGTAAATTCAATCATCATATGTTTTGCAATGTTAATTTAATTTTATCTCACATAATAAGTAATAAAGTAGGTTTTTAAATTAAAATGATCAATCATTTATAATTTTTATATCAAAATTATGTATTAAAATGATTCCAATGACCTAACTTGAATTAAAATATTTATAATTTTATTATTTTTACTTTAATATTATTCAAAATAAAATTTAACAATATAAAATATCAATATGAAAATGTTTTTTTCATTTAATATCTAATATATGGGACTATTCAATAAAAAACTACTTAAAACATTTAGAAATTAATCCTACAAAAACATCTCTATTAATATTTAAAATATTATGTCAATTTTTTCATATAAATTTCTTGAATGCGGTAATTTTTTTTCAAAATTATGTTTTCAAAGAAAGATTAAACTATCTTTTCAAAGAATATATTTTTATGAGAAACATTACCCTATTCTTTTAAATATTTCTTATTTTATTACTAATCAATAGATAATTCAAAACAAATGTGTCAAATATATATTTCCATAATTTATTTAGTCCAAATAATTCACACCATTCTATTGTCTAGGTGAAATTTTTCATTTAAATACCATTATTATTATTATATTATTTTTTGGTATAACTCGGTCTTGTGTGTAACATAATCTTTTCAAAAAATCATTATTCCATGTAACACAATGTAAAATAATATGTTCATGAATTTCAAGTTGTTGAATATATATAATTTAATTAAAATAGTAAATATATGAAAAATTCACATGATTTTCAACTCACTTCTATGCTTGGTGTTTCACGTTACATATGCCATCTAATATAATGTTCATATTTAATAATTTCAGGGTGATACATTATCCCAACCCTAAATAAATTTCTCCTCATAATTTGAACATCATCTTGGTAATAAAGGGTCTAATATTTTAATATTACTTTATTGAAAAACCAACATTGAATATTTTATTATACAATTTCCACTAAATTAGACAAAAATGGTAGAAAAAAATGGTCACCTATAATAATCCCATAACTAGGTTTCCTATTAAGAGAACATAGGCGAAAAAATTTAAAAAAAAATAATGGAAGATAAAAATAATAATTAAATTTTGAATGAGAGTGACATAGAACATTTATCACAAGACATTTGGTGATCTAGATAATGTTAACGACCACAAAATCATAAACCAAATATGTCTAAAAAAAATCATTAATATCATAAAAATTATAGTAATGAGATAAAAATTTATTTTAAGATCCTTTTTCTAAAAGAAGATAACGTTTCCCAATAAGATATATATACTTGATATAATTCTATTCAATATGAACGGTATCATCATTTGGATGTCCCATGTTCAATTTCCACTTCACCAATTACTCGATGAAATTAAGATGAATTTCTTATACCTGATGAACTAATAGATCAAAATATATATTTCAGAATGATAATTCATTCCTTTGTTATTCATTTTTAATTATTAAACAATATTTATCAAAGGTTATCTGATATTCATAAATTTTTATGTTGTTAAGTAATAGGTTATTCATTAAAATCTCACTACTAGTTTGATTTAAACCATTTCATAAATGGTTAACATTATGAGCCTATAAAGTTTAATTGTCCATAAAATCTGAAAGAATAAAACTTAATATATAAAATGAACCAATAATTTATTCCTAAAACAACATGAATTTGTTCTTAAATATCACATACCAACATGTGAATACCTTTATTGTGTATTATATTTAAATAGGTTAATAACCTGAATTACCCTACAACATTATCAAAAATATTAATTAATCCTTAAACCTTAAATAAAACATATATTATGGGAAATATTACATAAATCCAAAAAAATTAAACTCTATCAATGATATCATAAACCACTTCTTTAACATATCATTAATCAGTTCTAAGGTATTTAGTGATATCCAATTTACATTATACATATCAATCATCTCTTTATCCCAACTTCATTATATCATCAATTGGAACATTTTAAGGGTCCTAATCATGTCTTTTAATAGAATTTAAACATTCCAATGAATCATCTTTTATGATCATCAATACCATTCGATTTATTTTTTTAAATCCTAAATTAAAAAATACAACATTACAAAAATTATAAATTTCATAAATCTTATAAACAATACATCACTAACAAAATAATGAAATGTACTAAATATTGAATCCGAAAACAATCATATTAATCATTCCTCATTATTTTTAGTAGTATAATTATCTTAACATTGATTGATAAGCATCTTTTTGGTATATTTATTTGATACTTGAGGCATGGATTTGTGTAGTGTCTCATCTCATTAGAATTGAAGCACTAATAATTGGAAAAATTTTCTTACCCATAATTTCATAAGAACGATGGCCTTTCTCTTTATTCTTGTAAAAAACTCACATTATCTTTAAACAAGTACCGGGGTATTTATTAGCACAATTATTACAAGTGGTAAAATAATTATTTCCCTCATTTCCTAGATTCATTATTTATAAAATCATTTTCTTATTCTCCTGCATCCCCTTGAAGCAATAATACATAGACATTTCTTTCACTTTCCCATTAGAACATGATGGTATGTCATCATATGATGGGGATTTTTGGGAGAGTAGTTCCCTTAGATAGATTGTTTTAAAACCATCATAGAAATAATCATTCATTTCCCTTTAAATTTTGTGGATCACTGTAATTAGGATTCCTTCTATAAAGAATAGTTTCATAAATGATGGGATACACTATATTAGATCATATCATTATGAAAAATAATGTATAATCAAATATTTGGGGAAATACTTATCATAAATTGAAAATTTTTTGCATATGTAATCTTATAAACATAAACACGGTTTCTCTATGGATATCTATTTTTTAAAATCCTTCATAATAGTTTATACAGAAATCCTTGATTATCTGAAGCATATCCCCAATGAGTGTAAAATAAATTGTTTAATAAAGCCAATTGTTGGGTACCTAGTAATTATTAAGTCAATCCTGAAATGGGTATTTCAGTGTTATAACACCTAGGTACCACTATTCAATTACCACATCCATTTTTAGTATCTTGGTATGTGTGTATTTCATGAAACCAATACACAATCTCAATATTACCAAACCATTGTGATTTTATTCTATACATATCCTTAATTTCAAACAACACATTATGTTATCTAATTAATGTTTTTATAAATCTATTTCATATAGTTTTTACAAATCATGTTCTTATAGGAATTATAAATAACCCAGACTTTAGTAACCTGAATCTTGTTCATGCTTCATTACACTAGCATAGATAAAATGAATCACATCTCAAAAGACCAAATAGTTTAGTAATCTTGGTAATCTAGGCACATACATGAGTCTTAAATTACGTTTTAATGTAAAAATTAAAGTATAATTTTTATTCGAGAATATCATTATTACCTATAATATAAACCTAAATATCAAAAATATTAAACTTCATGGATTCTTGAAAAAGGAATAAAAATAATGGTGATCTAAAATAATAATTATCTGTTATATACTAAGGACGCTATCTTGAATCAATATTCATAATAAACAAAAAAAGATAAATAACGGAGAATGCATGCCACTTAAATTACTAGACTAATAGGATGAGATAATTACGAATCAATAAGTAAAGGTAAATTAATAAGAACATGTGTCATTTAAATAAACATATTAGAAAAAAATCACTATTTAAAGTTCAATAACTCATTACACATTCCATTAAATCAATGAACTAAAAATTAAAAGCATGCAAGTATTATATCATAATGAAAATATGATAGATAATAATAACTAAAATCATATTGAAAAAAATTTATAATTATTAGATGTCATGTTTCCTAGGAACATGAAAACTGTACTGTCATGACCTTTCATGGGATAGTATAAAACAAACTTCTATTAAGACCTTTAATAGGATAGTTCAAAACATACTTGTTATAAACACATAGGGGGTTCCCCAACCGATTTCTACTCATGTGACCAATTATTCATCTAGTGTATTTTCTTAACTTTTCCTTGACCCATGTATTTCATGAAAAAATCATTACATATATATCAAATCATGGATTTTAATCGTAATCAATTTTCCCTGAAAAATATCTGTATTGAGAAAATGATAATGATTTGTCAATATTAATCACAATTAATAAAATATATTCAAAATTAAACATCATATTTAAAAATGGAATAATTTTTATGAAACATTAAGATAAATCACACATGATTGTTTATATTTAATATAAATTTTTCTTCCAATGAAATTTTTTTATAATAATGTTCTGGTTTCAAGTGAAGGTTAACAATCACAAAATAAAGTGAGGCTTCACAATAACTTTTAACACTTGGTTTTTTCAATCCAAACCCACATGGATGAAATAATTCAAATTGAGACATAAAATATTGTAAATTAGGAATGAATCATGGTATGGAATATTAAAGGTTTTTTCCATACACATCCTAGTAGTGAATTGGATCATATTAACATATAAGTCTCAATAGAATCTAAATTTAGATGAAATCCATTAGTTAAAACTTACATTAGTTAAACATGATTTTTCCTCAACTATAATCATTTTAATAATAATATTAATTTAATAAGAAATCATTTTATAATTTATAATATCATAAATTATACTTTATTACATATTACTACCCATTCATTAATAAAATTTCATTATTTTCTTTGTTTCTAGTGTTACTTTTGTTGTTGCCTCATAGATGTATTACACAAATGATCTAGTACATGAATATATTATATAGTTTCATCATATACCAAATAATAATCATTAAAAAAATTATCATATTTATTCACCATTAATACATTTAAACAAAATCATGATAGTTTGTTACAAATAATTTTGTACATTATGATCATGAAGATGGTATGTTGTACGTATGCATGAGTAACATTTTCCATTTTCCAATTATCATTCTAAAAAAGAGGTAAATAATATTTATCCTTTAAAAAATTATTATAATATAAATAGTACCATATTATATACTAATATATATCATTAATTTGGAATGGTGATTAATGGAGAGCCATATCACTTTGTGAAGCTGGTAGTCCACACTTACATGAACGATGTTAGCGTCTTTCATTGAGAGAAACAGTGAGAACAAAATTGATATATTATCTTTGAATAATGGAACTTATGTCATTAGTATCATAAATATTTCATTTATATCACTAATAACATTTCCTTATCACCTTTCATCTATGGAATTAGTGAAAGAATAATTACATTTCATCCTGAGGTGGTAGTCCACCATACACATGAGGAATAATATATTATATCCTATAGAATATAAATTAATTGGTTATATATAATAAATTGAATCCAATGGTTTATTAATGTTATACATATTATATATATACTTTATATCCATAATAATACTTACCCTTGATAGGGGTAACAGAAAAATGAATGACATCAGTTTGTGAGTAAGTATTCTTCAGTACACATAAATGGTGATTTCATAATCCATTTGATGGAATTATAGATGGTTTTCAGTCATTAAAATTTTATAAAAAAGCCTAGTATATTTAGTATACATGTTATATTATATAATAATTATTAAATAAGTAATTAATGGGGTATAGAAGGAACTAAAATAATGATGTTCATGGAAGAGCCTTACCTCTTCTTTTTGTATCTTTTTATGGTTCACACTAAACCCTCACTAGGATTGATTTATGAAGATAATAAGGAATTAGTATTAAGTTAGTTATGATTTGGTGTGATTTGTGTAGATTATTTAAGATAAAAATTTATTCAATGGTGGGGAGTAGTTATGAGAGAGAGTTCCCATTTATAGTAGTGGACTATGGGAATTCTTGTAAATACTCAAACGTATTAACTATTTGGAGTCCTCCCTTGCCTAATATAGATAAAAAAATTGAATAATAATTTACAGTAGGTATTATTTTGTTTATAAAAAACTCTAAAAAATTTAAACATATTTTTATAATGTTATCCCATAGTCTTTATGTTTACACAGTCTCACCCTTTTAGTTTTTACCTAGTTAACTAATTTTCAAGACCAGGTAATTTATCCATTAAAAATAAAATAAATTGTGGATTATTATAAAATATATAAAAAATTATTCAATAAATGATATATTATTTTTAAAATAAAAATCTCATATGTGTTGGAAATTAATTTTTACATAAATTCATGTAACACGCAAAAACACTAATTTAACCCTAACTGTGCTAACAACATTTTTTCTATTTGTGGGTCCTAATTTTACTCATAACAGATATATTGGTCTATTAGTATACCATAATTTTTATTTATTAATATTTATAAATAATTTGGTAGGGGATATAATTTTTAGTGATTCTAAATCAATTAATAAAATATCATTTATTATAAAATAACATTAATGAATAATTTCACATTATTATTTTTATTTAATTTTAATAAAATCATGAAAATCCAAAAAAAACTAATATATTAGTATAAAAACCTTTTAACATGATATATTCATTTAAAAAAATATTTTAATGAAATAATATATTTTACCTAACCTTTAATATATTTAATATCATTTATTTTAGTTTGTTTTTAACTTAATAATTACTGACTCGGATTCTCATAAAAATTTCAAGTAACAAATTCATATATAAAAATAAATGGTAAATAATCATAATAAAAAAAGAAATTTATATTCCAAAGTTACCTATATAGATAAACATATGTTTTTCTGTATCCTAAGTCTTTATAGATATTAAAAAAATGAAAAGTATATTTTTTTCATTACATAACTTATTATATGATTCATATAAAATGTAATGTGGTAATAAATTTCATAATATAACGTAATTTATATTCTGTATTTTCAATAAACAAATTATATAATATTTGGATAATATTTTTCTTCATTTTCACTCTAATCATTTTAGTTTACCAACTAAGTAAACACTATTTTTCTTTAATCATTATAATTAATGTTATATATTTTCCATAATCATTATGATCCAAAAATAATGTTGACGTTATTGAAAAATTTAAATTATAATGATTCTAATTATGGAATCAACTAAAAAACTAACACAAATAAGTGGTAAAGTTAAATTAAAAATTATCCCACAAACACAATGAGATAGTTGGTTTTTAATTTAAAATTGGTCAAATGATTACAATGTTTTTTATATAAAAATTTAATTTGAAAATTATCATAATTAACTAAATTGGATTAATAGATTTATTATTTATCTATTTTTAATTCTAATCATACTATAAATAAAATTTATGATTATAATATATTTATATTCAAAGACGTGTTTCAATAAAAATCTTGTATATTTAATTATATATAAAGAATAATACTCATTGAAAAAACCCTCAATTTATACTTCTGAAAAGTTTATTATTTTATTTAAAAAAATCAGTTTATTGTCTCATTTAAATTTTTCATAAAGTTGTAAAAATCAATTCTATGTTATGTTCACAATTTGAAATTATACCATCTTTTAGAAATATAATTTTTTCCTAAAAAATGTTCATTATTATTTTATATAATAATGATTTTATTAATAATAAATATATAATTTATAAACATTTGTAAAACATATATTTTCATAAGTGATATAATACTGTTACTTCACAACATTCTAATAGGTAGATTCTAATTATCATATTAAATAATAATAATTTTAGTAATTAATTTTTTGGTAAAATTTATCCTTTGTTCTAACATATGATTCCAAATAGAATCATTTTTTCTTTTAACATAAGACAAACCTAATAATATATACATTGGAATCCATATAATATGAGAAATTTATTCAAAAAAATTAATTTTTCCAAATTTTATTAGGATGTTAAATTCCCTTCTACACTTTATGTTGCGTATTATATATTCTATGAAATAAAATTTTATCAATTTATAATTTCATGGTGTTACAGTGGAAAAAGAAATAATAATGTTAACATTAAATGTGATAGAAAATTAAAATATTTTCTTTCTAAGTTACAAAACTTTATGGTATCTGGAATGAAATATATTGTTGTTATTCTTACAAAAAAAATCTCAATCCTTGATTCATTGTATATTCCAAATGAGGAATACTAGAACACATTCTATAGAGACCTTGAGTGGGCTATATACACTTTCATTTAGGGGTTCTGTTGATTAAGTAGTTTCTAAGAAAATGATCTTCACCACTGAAAATATCTTCTCTATTCTCCAGTGCTTCGAAAATGAAATTGTTATTTTAACAATTTTTTATTTTAATAGAGAATAAAATTAGTGGAATAATTTTATCCATAGAACAATTCAATGATAATAAATTGATATAATTTAGTGGGATGATTTTAGGAGAATATTTTCTAATAAGTGTGTTCCTTTCATTAACCATATGAAAATGGAAAAGGTGTTCCTTGAGATAAAGAATAATTAAGATGAATCCATTAGTACCTATATAGAATATATTACATAAATTGACATTTATTCTTCATGTATTATCATCCAACCAAAAAAAATATTCATTGTCTCTTCAATGGATTAAACTCATGACCTGAAGGGTGTTAGAAATAAGTTACTTCATTAGTTATGCTGAAATAATTTTATGTGTTATCAGGGTTGAAATAATTATTGGTGTTACTCATTAATCACATTTTTTTTAGAAAAATACATATTTAATTCAAAAGAAATTCAAATAATAAAAATCATATATAGAAGGACATACTCTTTCTTTTATGATCAATGTGTGCAAGGAATCATGGGGGATTGTTTATTAAGAAAATTGATAAATGTTTTAATAGGGTAAAATAAGGTCATAAGGGAAAGTAATTCCTAAGAAACCCGAAGAGACCTGTTAATTAATGGAAAAATAAAAAACTAAACATAATGAACCACCGACACTCCAATATTTAAAATTCAATTCTTTTGGGAATTATTCTAACCAGTTATCAATCATAAATGATAATGATGATTCTCTACACTATAAACCTCATATTTTTGAATAAAAATAAAAATATCATGTGATCACTATTTTTGATGAGGGTTACTATAATAAGTTGGTGATTAGTACCATTACAATCCAACCTATAACTACTTATTTTTTATTTGATTATGAATATATCCATGCATTAATATATAAAAAATTTAAAAAATTTATTACCGTAGAAACCCAGTGTCTAGATGTTGAATTACTAGTAGAAACTACCAATAGTATGATGATCACTTCTCATGTCTATAGTTATTCTCTGATTGATTTTTTTGGGGATGAGTTTCCTTCTAATATTGTTATTCTCCCTCTAGTGAAATTTGATGGTATTTTAGGCATGTGGTAGAATTATTTATATTAAACCCATATCAATATCCAAGTAAGGGAAGTAAAGATTCACATTCTAAACTAAATTTTGATCATCCATAAGTTAAATAGTAAACATAAACATCCAATGGAAATTTCATAAATTTTATGGGCCTTCGCTCATATTTATAAAGATATTTTTCCTTATATGGTTGGAGAAAAACTTGATATTGAAGATATTCTTATTGTGTGGGAGTTTTTTATATCTTTTTAAAAGATTTTATAGACTTCCTCTAAATCATGATGGTTGGTTTTCTATAGAAATATTACATGGTGCTGCACCTATTTAAAAAAACTCCATATAGAATGGCCCTGATTGAGTAACATGAATTGAAGAAGAAACTCCAAGAGAATCTTGGTAAGGTATTCACTCATCCATGTTCATCTTAATGGGTCACCTATTATTCCTATTTATAATAATTATTGATCAATACATCTCTTCATTTATTACCAATAACACAATAATTTCATGATCCTGAATCAGTATTCCCTACCCCATAATGATAATTCTTTTGATCAACTATGTGGATATCAATATTTTTCCAGGATTGATCTTGGAACTGGATATTATCAATTGAGGTTAAAAGGTGGAGATACACATAAAAGAGCATTATTTTTGGGATATGAAAACTATGAATTTATAGTGAAGTAATTTTTTCTTTCTAATTCCCACACTATCATCATTTATTTCATTAATATATTATTCAAAGATTACATTGATCATCTTATAGAATTAATTATAGATGAAATTGTTATACATTCTTATATCAAGGATGTTCTTTAAAAAAATATGATAATTACACTAAATAACACAAGGAAGGGTATCTTTGTTCCAAATTTTTTTATTGTGAAATATTGATACAAAAATATTCATTTTTGTGTTATATAATCTCCGTCATGGATATATCATTGGATCAATCAACGATAGAAGTTATTGAATATTGGCCCAAAATGATCAATGTGACTAAGATATATTGTTTTATTGGTTATATATATAAATATATATATATATTATTGAAACATTAAATATAATTTATCATGTATATCTAATCCACTCTCCATGTTAACTCATATGTGAGTCACGTCTATTTTTATTAATGAATGTATGTAAAATTTTACTAAATATTATAGAACGTTATTCAACCCATATATATTAACACTAACCCCAAGTAGATAAGTGTTTTTGATATATAATTATAAATATAAGAAGGTATTGGGATGTATCCTCATGTGATGATAGCTTATTCGTCATGAAAATTTGTGGTTCATGAGAAAAATAGACCAACTCAAGATTTGCATGTAGCTAAAATAATTTTTTCGTTAAAGATATGGATGAATTTTCATTATGTTAAATTATGTGAAGTATATGTTAATTATAAGAGTTTATAGTTTATATTTAATCAAAACTAGTTTAATATGTTCCACATAATTTTATTGGATGTGATTAAGGATCATGACTGGTCTATATATTACCACCATATAAAAGTGAACATGGTGATAAAAAAATTAAATCAAAATGATAATTCCATTATATCAATAATGACGGTAAAAATATATATAAAATATTTCTAGATTTGAATATTATAAACTAGTTGGATAGATCACATAGTTTATCATTCATTATTCGTCAAGGAAGTAAAAATTTATATAGAGATCTAAAATAGTATTTCTATTGATATAACATAATGGGATATAATGAAGTGTATATATCTTGTACCTTGCTATATCATAAATTCAATTCTGAAATATACAAGTCTTATGGGATGTTAAAATCACTACACTACCAAAATTGAAATGAGAAAACATCGCCATGGTTTTCATCAGTGGACACCCCAAAATATCTGAAGTCCATATTGCTACATGTGTTGTAGTAGATGGCCTTAATAATTAAACACAATTAATATATATTATATAATATCTATCTCTTAATCAATAATATGTAATATATATTAAATAAGTGGTGAGGTTGCATATAATTCAACATTCAATTTTATTTATTCGATGTCTATGTTTTTCTTCCTTGTTCTGGTAAAGTGTTGAAAAATATATGGATTCATAGTTGTGTGTCAGGACATCTTATCATCCTCAAATAAATTCTAAACCTAAGATACCAATTCAAAAAATGTAGGATATATTAATATCTTGTTCAATGAATATTATTTGTGGATGGGATAAATATTATGCCCTAGTAAATTTTTCATAGAACATTTTTTCCAATGAAACATTTATATTGGTCCATAAAAATATCTCTATAAGAAGTTGTGTAAAAATCCAATAAACTAATATGATATTGTAGAAATAAATATGTTATCATCTTAGTTAGCTGAGAAAATGTTGGTAATGTTACATGCATTCAATATAACATTATAGAATCTCATAGTTGACTGAAAATATCAATACATATCCTTGACGAAATATGGGATGTGAAGTTGGTGAGGATTTATTAATGTGAATTTCTCTAGATAATTAGGTTATGAAATTCAAAATGATGTGAAATTTAATCCCTCGTTACATTTTACCCTTAATTATTCATAATTGAGTAGGGATAATAGATTATCAATTTTAGTTTCTACCAAACCTATCTAGTGTTCAGGATGTTTTCCATGTATATCTACTAAGAAAGTACATACATGATCCTTAAGATGTACAATAATATGAGGTTTTTCCATTTGGGAAAAATCTATCTTATGAAAAAATATTTTTCTAAAACTTGGATTATTGATATAAAGTGATAGAGAATATCAATACTCACCTAGTTATGGTTCCTCAGAGGAATCCTAAATCCAAAAAAGCTACATGGGATCCCGAGGATTTGATGATACAAATATATCCTCATTTTTTATCAGTGCGATGAAATTTTGGGGGTGAAATTTGTTTTGTGGGGTGTATAATGTAACACCCTGAGATTCGATAATATGTTTAACTTAAAATTATTTTAAATTCTTTGATATCATTCAATATGTGAACAACCGGAGTATAAATGAACCATTATATAGTATACCATTATATCTATCCATTAAACTGATGTTATGAATTTGAATAAGTACATTTTAAAATATTTGTATGTTGGTATTAGATAAATAAGAAATATTTATAAATATTTATTCAAATTTTAGTTATGTAATTATATTAATCAAAAATAATTTTTCTCATCAAACAATATTTTACTAGATTTTTATGAGAAATTAATATAATTATTTGATATCACTTTTTTTAACATACCTACCCACACCATGGGATCTACACGTGAGGGTCACATTGCATCATTTGTACCTCCCCGCACACAAGAGTCTGCTGATTATTTGGGATGGTCTAATTCTTTTAGTGGGTTGATTGTACCCTTAGTATCCTGTCACATACAAACAAATATAAATAATACAAAATAATATACTGATAATTGTATAATTGATAAAATAAATAAACAAAGGGAATAAATTTATTAATGAAAATAAAATTACGCCAATGTATCCAGATAAAATAGAGTAATATGAGATGAAATTTAAATAAAGAAAAACATTTGGGTACTCTATAGTCTTTCTTTGTCCACTATATACTCTACGCTCCTCTTCTCAGATATCTACGAGATGTCCCTTTCCCATCGTCAAATCCCTAGTTATGAAATATAAAGGTTCACCAAACTTATTATGTTGTGTGTTAGTAAAGGAATCATTAGGGAATCCCTACCTCATCCTTACACATGTTTTCTCAAGTATGACATGCCTAATCCATTATTATAATAATGGAATAACATAAAGAAGAAAAAACAACCTAAAAAGGAGCAATCTCCACTAACCAATCCTTCACAAGCCCTTGATCATATTTGATTCTATTCTATGCTAGAAGGATAACAAGAATATATCAAAAGTAACCAATCTATCCACTAGTGTAGTTAATTTCTCACACTAAAACATAATGGAATCATGTTTATATGTGACTTGAAATCCCCAACAAACAATTATGACATGCTTCTTACAAATCAATTATGTGTCATGTTTTTTTACTTTTTACTCATAAATCAAATAGGAATAGAGTAACCTAATACCTGAAATAAAATAAAAATCAATTTAATCCCCAATATGGTGTTCGATGGTGACATTTTAACAATTACCTGTGCTTAGGCCCATTATTTCCTTTGTTAAAAGTCATACACATGACCTTCAATGGAACAATCAAGACCTGATGTTCCACCTGTTCTGATCACCAAGAACATTTCCTTAAAAACATGTTTCACACACAACAAGTTAAATAATGTGAGTAAACCATATCATCATGGGATTTAAAGTAGCATCATACACAGATGTAATCAATATCCAGCCTACCAAAGAAGATACAATAGAATCTCATGGAATTTTTATCGTAATGGTTCTATAGGCCACACATATAGCCACACCAAAAAGAGATCACAATTAATCACAATTACATGTTCTAAAAATAAAAAAATGTTATAACATGGAAACATATATATATGAGAGAAAAAAGGTAAGGGACATCCAATTATAATGTCTTTGACATCAACCGTAATGGTAAACCGACCTTTCTAGTTTAAAAATTGGATTGGATACTTCAATAGTCCAAAACATCCACTTTTGGTTTTATTATCATATTTTTCAATACATCAGTCTTAAATTTTCTTCAGGGGTTCTTAGAAACCAGTATATTTAACTCATAAAAAATAATTTAATAGCACATGAGATGTTACATTTTATCTCTTTGATAATTTCTAAATTATCATTTTAGAACAACACATTTGTCAAAAAAATTCTCCTAAATAATATCTTTAACCTGCATGAAAAAATATATCTCTCTCTAGATTAATCGAAGAAAATATGTGTCTTCATTAAAATTAGTCTATGATAAATCTATATAATTAACCTTTTATAATTTTTTTTAGGAGTAAAGATTTATATTTTTCATAAATAATCCTCTGAATATTTGAAAATTTTTCTCATTAATATTCCTTTGGAATTATCTTTTGAATACTTTTAAAAATTACCCTTTGATAATTAAATGAAATTATATTTCAATAATTCATTATATTTATCACTTTGTAATTTTTAATAAATTATATATTGATTATTTGACTATTTTATGTGAATATATTTTGATCATTCCGTATAGTTTTCCTTAGATGATTTTTCATAAATATATTTTTATATTATTTAATTGGTTATACCATAATTATTCAATGTATCTAACATTTGATAATTATAAATTATTTTATTTTGGTAAATATTAATGAATTATCTTTTTGATATTTCGGGGACTTATCACTTGGAAATCTAACGAAATATCATTTTAGAGTTAATTAAATTATTTTTGTTCCATAATTTTGAATGAAATAAATATTGATGGAAAAAAATCAATTATAAACCAACATGTTGTCTTCATAAGACGAATACCTAGGGAGATCTAAATATAATTCTAAGTAGAAATAATATCTCAATCAGATCGATGAAGATTCTCACGTTGCATGAAAATGAGTTTCAAGGATTATAATACACAGTCAATTCAACCAAGAAAAATGACCATGGGTTCTAGCTATTTTAAAATCCCAAACCACGTATTCATTCAACATATTTAAAACTACAAATTAAAAATAATAATTTAATTATTTGTTACAACCAAACTTTTTTTATTGAGTCTATTTATTCATCTAATTATGTAATTTAAATTTTAAATGAGTAAAAATGTAGATTTAAATAATTCTTGTATTAATGAGATGATGAAAACGAAGGGTTTTAGTCATGAATAGGAAGAATAAAGAAGAAATATATAATATTTAAAATACATGAGAAGAGGAAAAATATTACCCTTACACACTAGAATGTGCTTAAACCAGAAATTAGATACCCTAAAAGATTTATGATGTTCCTAGGTTAAAAACCTAATTATAAATTTATTATAGATCACAAAACATCCAATATGAAATACCATTTGGGAGATATTTCATCATTTTAGAATAACTACACATCCATGGTGAATTATATTTAATATTTTTATTATATCAAAATTAGGGCTCCATGGTCCATAAAATCCCTTGCTATCTGTATACCTAACACACACAAAAATTCCTTGATTAATACTAAAGTGTTACAAGTCAATAATAGAGTTATTAAATTAATATGGATTTTTTCTTTTGTAAATCAGAAAAAACACAAGTAACATTTCTTTTATTGAGAATTTAAATTTTGGTATAAAATGTACTTGTAATTTATGTTAGTGGGTAAAGGATCATCTAAATTTTATAATATTACAAATCTACCAATATAAATACATCATAATGAATAAAAATATATATAGATATCTTTTTTGAACAACTCATTCCACAACACCCCATCCTCATATTGTACCCCCCACATCTCTTTCTAGATATGTTCATGCTTCCATAAGATCTAGACAAGTGGTACTATATTCCATTGAAGGTATTTATAATTACCATCTATAATCCATATCAGATGCTCCTTATTTGATTTATATATCTCTAAATCTACATCCACACAATCTATAACATGCATATAATCTTTGATGAACCTCTCATGATTTGGCACAGGAAACACGTCGTGCAAACCATAGTGGTGAGAGTTATGATCCAAATGATATTGCACTGTCCTAACTCCTTCGATGATCTTGAAGGATCCATCAAACCCTGGTTCTTGGTTTACGTGTTTCCAATGATGAAAATTCCTTAAATAAGGTGAAACTCACCAGAAAATATGATAGAAAATAGCAAATTCCATGGGTTTTCTCCAATGTTCTTCATAAAATTTCTTCCAACATTGAACAATGATCATTATTTTATAAATAAATTTACAACTATTAGAGGGTTACTGATGAAAATTAGATCCCAAAACAACTTCCTCACCTCCATAATACAATCAATGTGGTGAATGAATTGACCTACCATAAATGGCCTCATATTGTTTCATCTGAATAAAATCGTGTTACATTTTCTTGTACAAAACAATAATAGAAGATAAGTGATTATATAAAGATCTATTGAATCCTAGGATGAATGACTAAATAACATTATCTAATATTTTAATCATCTATAGAGAATATCTATCTTACCATGGTACACTGTACTCATTATCAGTTGATTCCATAGAGATTTATGAGAATGATTTTAGAATAATGGAATGAAATGTACATATTTTACCAATAAAAGTCTCAATGGATATCCATGTAAGTGTTTAATCATAAAAACATATTTCCGTCCTAGTTTATCAGCTAAGTGTATCACATAGATCGGTAAAAAGTGAGAAATTTTTGTCAAATAATGGTCAATATCCCATAAAAATCACAAATTCCCATTGTCCTAGGTAATCCCACAAAATATTCCATCATCATGTCCTCTAACTAATACATGTGTAATGGAAGTGGCAGAAGAAACCCACTACGACACTAGATCTGGGAATTTACCCTCTAGTTGACAATGAATCAAGACGCAGACCTAGTGAAATCCCTCTTTGTCCATGGACCCCAAAAATTTCCCCTAAAGTCATTGTACATCTTTATCATAGAAGAATGTACTTATCGTTTAGAGGAATGTAATTATATCATTGTATCCTCTATTATGTAAATTGATATCACTACTCTCTAATGTAACATGATTTCATTTTTATAGTCTAATAACCAATCGGGTAGGAGGTCACCTCTAGCTAGTCATTCTCTCATCACAGCATACTCTATGTCAGAATCATAACCACTCTTTAAAAGGTCAATAGTTAAGTAGATTGCCACCAAGGGATCATAATTCATCATTACCAAAACCTCATACACATTCATACTCTTATTGGCCATCACATTCATCATGAACCAATACATTTATAAAGGTTGCTCCATAAGCTCCCTCTCAACCAATAACATATAGCTACGATCATCTACTATGATGTTTCCCTTACCAAGGACATAAGGCAATTCAATGTCAAATAAATATTTATACTCAACCTAGAACCTCTTCATGAGGTTTAGGTCTCACTATATAATGATTTAATAGAGTCTAATGTGTTCAGTGTAGAAAAAAACTCAAATATATGGCAGTTTAACAAACACATTATAGCATGTACCTTATCTTCTAGATCCAGATCATGAGTAGTGTAGTTCCACTCAAGGGTACGTAGTTGATGTTACAATTAATCTTAAAACTTTTTTTTCTACATTAGAACTTATCCCAAATAAACATGTGCATCAAAATATGTGGGATATATGAATCTTGTTTTAGGTAGTATTAGAATTATATATGTAGTCGACAACTTATTCATCTCAATAATCACTTTTAAAATCTTTTCCAACCATTGGATCATACATTCATTATTCTCTATCATAGCCATTGGTTCCCATAATTAGAGGATTTATTGGATAATGTGATGGTGTTATCCTTATAATCTTATGAATATCCTAATCTAAATCATGTTTTAGGGTTTTTTCCAGGACATCATTGATTCCCCTTTATTTTGGTCTAATGATATACCTATATTAGAAAAAAAATTCCAGAGGAACAAAAACTCATGAATTTATAAGTCACACCCAAACCGCAAGGAATCATTTTGATGTGATCATAGATTACATTTAATTATGTAAATATGCATGTAATACATCTATGGTGTCGATTATTAAATAATGATATCATCAAAAAGAACCATGATGAACTATTCCAGATATGGGTAGAGGATATTTATCATGGCGTACGTGAAAAAATCCATTTCATTCTTCATTCTGAAATAAATCACCTAGTAATAATACAGCTCACACAAGATATAGAATGCTATTTGAAAAATTTCATCTTCTCTAACTCATAGATGGGGTATCCTGATCAAAGAACAATCATGTAGGAACATCGAGCTCAACATGACTAGTAAAAAAATTCATTAATAATGGAAAATGGGTATACTCTTTTCAGTATAACCTCATTCAACATTCATTGATCAATGAATAGATGAATTCCATTTCCATATTTTTGGATAAAATAATTGCACCCCATTGTGAAGTACTCGACCTGATGAATCCCTTCTATGATATGACATCAACCTGAACCCTAATCACCTTTATTTCGGCAGGATCATTGCTATATATGGGTATCATAATTTGATTCACACTCATCACAAGATAATTCTAAATGTCAAATATAAAATTAAAAGAGATTCATATGAATTGTTCCGGAAAGATGTACTTATATAGATCCATGACTAGAAGAAGAGTCCATGGAGTTATAACCAATCCCGCCAAAAGATCAAAGATAACTATCTCTGTTTTGATCATCTTGAGTTTACTCATGTCTAGAACAATTATTCACAATACTATTTTACCAAATTTTCATAATCATGAACATATCTCAAATTAGAAAAGTAAATGATAAATATACCTGATGGTGATCAATGTGGTCTTAATAGATGGTTAGACTCATCCTTCATGGAATTACATCGAAGGTAATAAAAATTATAATATTTAAATCCCACAGATTTATATAACCAATAAAAACTATAGTACACTCCATGCAACACAAGATATGGTCTACATTCGTTCCCAGTGGTGTATCAAGGGAGACTAACTCATAGTATATCATTACCGGTAGGTTAATTCCATCATCTTATTAGGAATACATAAAAAATGGGAAACACCAATATTGAACAAAGAAGTAGATTCAATGTATTTGATAATTTCTATAACTCAAAAAATATTTCAAACCTCACCACCATCTATTGGAGTATAATCCACTACATTGATGTATCCTACCTCCACTCTATGACCTTGTAAGTGATTTGCCAAATTCCTCATTGTCTAGGCCTACTACAGATAACCTTTTTTGTATCCATGAGTTTGTCCTAAACCTCTACAGAACCTCGACATTGATTTTGTATCACAAAACTATGTGTAATTTCATATCTCAAGAGACTATCATCACTCGCACTGTGATTTTTTTTGTTTTTTCTATAATATTCATATTCCTAAAATTAGAAGAGGTAATCACTGTAGTAGTTGGTGGTATGATTTCTTCATTAGAAATGGGTACAAGAAAAATAATATATCAACCCTTATTTAGGATATTCTTGATTTATAAGGCCTTATTCCAAACCATCATGTATGAATCCAGGTCAAATATCATAAAAAGGATCCTGATATCAACATGATGTTTGATCTAAATCTAATTATCTTTTGAATCCTCATTCCCAGAAAGAATCATCAAAAAGTTGAGGAGTATAGTAAAACAAGTAGAGTTTTAAAACTACATCATGAATCCCTATTACAGTACAATGAAATCTTGTGTTCAGTTGAGCTCTAATTTATTCAACAAAATACCAAAAATAATATATCTCGGAATGCCTCCTAGTTGAGTCACTAACATAAACTATCTGAACTAGTGAAACCCGCACCAATACTAGGAAACTTCCTATAGCATTAATTAATCAATTTACACATTTATAATTTTTTTTATCATGATGATATTGAAGATGACCTAGATGATATCAATCCAATCTTCAAATTCTTAGAGTCCACCCTTTCCCTAAATGGATATATGGGGCTGAAACAAGAAGTCTCTAGCATAATCAACCATGGAAATCCATGGAAAGGATTTTGGATGGACTGGTCTTACTTCATCCACCACTAGAGTCAGTGGATGAATGTTCACTACAGGAAACTGTTACTCAGTTAGATTCCCAAATAAACATCCATGAGGAAACAAATCCTATAATATAAGGAATATTGGGAATATAAAATGATCCAGACAAGTATAAGGGGTCACACAAGGTTCTCTTATGAGCCTACCCATAAACCAAGGTATACACATCCTATTTATAACCCCATATTTTATCCACAAATGTTAGTCACAATCATCATATATATAAAGACACAATAGTATGCTCAATTAAAATAAATAATTCCAACTAAACTATATCATAATAGCATGAAAAACTGATATATCACATAATCAAATATGATATCCCAAATATATTGTACAATTCAATGAATTTTATTATGTAACTACTATACAACACAAAAAAAGAATTATAAATTGCATCTGATCCTATGTTTGTAGTCATAATTCAAGAACTCACAAAAATATAAATAAAAAAATTTAACTGATAATTCAATGATAAATGACACATGTGATGGCCAAGAACATGGAAACTCCCCTACCTATGTCCTATATCACTATCTCATTTCTATAATGTCCCATGTTTGTCTAAGAAAGATGAAAACTAGTCCTATAGTACCTTTTTGTAACACACTTACTTGAACCACCAGGTATGAGAAGGGGGGTCACATGACTATATGTGTTCCTCCCTGTATGATAGAGGCTTCTGACTAGTATTGAGGTGCTAATTCAATTAATGTGGATACTATACCATCAAAATTATTCCATTATAAAAGAATGGTAAATTATATAATAGTTAGTGTATCATGGAGAAACTAAATAATCAAAGGGAATACAAGTCATACAAGTAATAAAATAATCCCAAAGTGTAAATCCAAAATAGAGTAATAAGTGAAGATAGATAAATAAATAAAATAGTGGGTTCCTCTGTATTCGATCTTTGTCAAATACGATCTCTATTTTCCTTTTCTTCGTCCACCTAGGGTCCTTTACCTGCAATAGATCTCTAGTCATTAAATATAAAGTCATGAAAAAATTTCCTAGTAACTTTTGAGTACAATACGAAACTTGACATAACCATGGAATCCTTAACCAAGTGTTCTCAAGTATAACATGTGTATTTTTTGCTACAAAAAAATCATAACATGAAAATTCACATATAATCAAAAATTGAGTGGCCATGAGCTATCTAACTATCCACAAAACCCACTCCATACCTACTTCGGATCCATGTTAGAAAGATAGATTTATTAAGTAAGAATTAACCATAAGTATATCATGTTTCTCCCAAATCATCAAGGTGTTCAATGTGATACTGAAAAATCTACTAGGAATCAAGTAAACTGATACATTGAATCAATTGGAAATCATGTGTATCCCCAACATGATACTCTATGGTGTCCTTGTATCTCATCCCTACAATCAGGTACATTCTCTCGATCATCACAAGTCACACACTCTCCTCTCAATGAGACAATAATTCCCCAACGAATGACCAATTCCAAGCACCCAAAATGAATCCTCCATGAAAGGTAACATGCATAAAAAGGAATATCATACAAGTAAAACATATAATTATGAGATATAATGTACCATAATTCAAACATATGATCAATAAAAAAAAGACAATAAATTTATAAACAAAAAACATACCATGAGTTATCATAGCAGGTCTCACTAACTACACACAAACAAATGAAATTACCGGAAACAATGATTAAAATTTATGACAATAAAAAAATTATTACAGGGAATGATGTGAAAATGAGGTTACCAAAAGTTATGGGAATTTATACATTGAATATGTCAATGTCCACATCACGGATAAACTACCATGTGTGGTTCAAAAGTTGGACGGGAAACCTCAACAGTATAGAACATCTCCTCATGGCCTCGTTATCGTATTAGTCTAAACATAAATGAACTAGGTTATTCAAGGTTTCTTTTACCCAAATCCATATTTTTTATTTCAAAATAAATTAATATCACATGTGAGGCAAATTTTTCTTTAGGGTATAATTTCCAAATAATCAATTTAGGAAAACACTTGTACTTGAAATATTCTCCTCAATAAAAATTATAAACCATATGTGATAATATATGTATATCTAGACTAATCATAGAACATATGTGATTTTTATTTTTTAATTATTATTTTATAAGAATATATAAATATCATGTGATAATTTTTCATGAATATACATTGACAGTTTTCAAAAAATACCCTTTGAAAATTCAAATTTTTTTTTCATTGATAATTATTTATATTTATCTATTGATAAATTTTCAAAATTATATTTTTATATTTTTTATAAAATATAATTTGATAATTTTATATAATTTTAATTTTAAATTTATTGATAATTTCTTTTTAATTATTATTTATTAAATATACTTAATAATTTTTTATAAATTACCCTTTGATCATTTGATGTCATTTTCTTTTGATATTTATTTATAATGATCCTTTGATAATTTCACATAATTTTATTTGGATAATTATTTATTATTTATAATTTAATTATTCAGTTGAATTATATTTTTTTAGTTAATTATAATTCTAATATGATAATTTTTATTCAATTACACTTTAATGATTTTCTAAAATTTTTATTTGATAATTTTGGTGAATTATCCCTTGATGATTTTGGGACTATTGTTTAAGATGAAATTCAATAATTTTTTAAAATATAGAAAAAAGTGAATATGAATGAAAAATAAAAATAAAAATAAAAACTATCTTGTTTTCATCATAAGGGTAGTGCCTAATAAGATCTAATTGATCTTCAAACTTGAAAAGAAATCCAAATCAAATCGATAGAGCTTTTCCAAAAGCATGAAAATGAGTTTCAATGTTGTTAATAGATAATTAAATAAAAAATTATTGAAGTTTATATGTTCAAAATAATATAGAAACAAGTAATGTATGCAGTCACAATCATTATAACGTTAAATTTAAAAAATATATTTAATTTTTGTTTACACTTAAAATTGATTGTATAATTTTTAAATTTATCTTAACAAGGTATTATAGATTTTAACAAGACAAAAAGAGAAAATTGAATGAATTTTGGATCAGGGGTTAATGAAAATGAAGTGTTAATATTTTTTGGAGGAATAAGATGGACTTAAATGAAATTAAAAAAATAATAATAACTGAAAATTAGTAAAAAAAATACATTTTACATGAGCATGCGCTTAAGACAAGCACCTGACATGCCAAAGGCTATATTGAGTATGGTATAAAACACACATTCCAAATTTAATGTACATATAAATTTTTATTATAATACTCTATTAATGATATATTCCATTATTACTAAAAAATAACATGATCTTGATATAATATATTTATTATATTTATTATATCAACATAAGGGTTATACAGGCCCAAAAATCCTACAACAAATCCGCTAATAACTCTAAAAATATTCCATAAAGCATTTTAAATTGTTATGACTGAAAAACTATTTGACATATTAATAGGTTTTTATGGTTAAATAAATCTATAAAAACACATGTAATGGTGATATTTATTGAAAAATATATTTTCATAATAAAGAATTTGTAATTTATGAATGGATGAGGGTTCAAGGATAAGAAAAAATTTAGAATATCTAAATTATATACAATTTATTTGAAATAATAAACTTGATTTTTTATATCATCATGAAAAAATTATCTTAGATGGAATTCTATGAAATTTTCTTAAAATATTATTTTTCAATGAATACTATAAAATTATATTTTTTATTGATACAATTTTTTTATTTTAATAAATTTTAATGATAATTTTATTTATTTTTTTTAATCTAAATTTTTTCCTATAATATTAATAATAATCAAAATAAGTTCAATATAGTCATTTTTTGTTGAATTTTAGTGTAAAATTTCATTGTACTTATGAATCCTTTTTTATTGGAAAACTATTTTACGTCGTGAGTTACATTATTAATTTGAAATATAATTCTATAAATTATGTTAATGTAATATGATAAAATGGATTTATTATTTTCAATAATAATAATAATAATAATTTAACATTTTCAACATATATTTCTATCATAATGATTAGTTTGAACAGTGAAAATATATTACTACGGTTAAGTTGAAAACAGCTTTACCAGAGGGTCAAACTAAAATTATAGGGCATAAAATGCCCTAAAACAATTCTAAATCATATTTTATATGAATATTCAAACCCTGTCTTATCGAAAATTAATATTAATAAAAAAAATTAAAAATACATCTTAAACAATACATTACTTTATTTTAATTATTTGATAAATTTAATGTGTGCCCCTAACCCACTTATAAATGGACACCACTCCTCTCTCATGTTTACAACATTTTTTCCTACCAATATATTCCAAAACCTACACATTTTTAATTTAAAATTATCAATTTATGATGTATAGTTGTTGGTATTATGAAATTACCATTCCAAGGATCCCAAAGAAAGGTTTTAAAGAGGTATACTGAAGAAGTGGTTATCTTCCAACATGACTTCTTTAAATTTATTTCTTCTTACACCTACACTATATATATATTATTCATTATAATAATTTATTTTATTTATCCAAATTTTAACAAATTATTTTATTATTAGGTAACCACTATTTTTAAAACTCTTTTCTATTTATTAAGAATTATGATTATTTCTCATGTGTACATGTTGACTACCGCCTCTACATAGAGACTCAATTAATTTTACATCACCTTAATAAATTGATGGTTATCGTGATGAGTCCAATGTTTATACAAGATATTTATGAAATAATACTATTATAGAGTTATAAGACCATGTATACCTTCTTACCATCCAATTCTATAGAAAATGATGATGTTGATCATGCGTAGGTGTAGACTACCGCTTCCACGGTGCCATGTAATTCATTTTTCATTTACTCTTTAAATGGATATTAATAATGGTAAATTTAATTAATATATATATTTTATATTTATTATATAATTATTTTAATATGATTATTAAATAATATTAATCATTATTTTATTATTTTCATTAGAAAAATTAAAAATGTTAATGTGTAGGTATAGTCTACCATTTCAATGAATGGTGTAATTGATTTTACTCTAACTGCCTTTTATGTATGCATCCATACCTGTATATACGGAAAATATATGATATTAATATAATGAATGAAATTATTGATATTATGTAACCATGATCATGTATATGGACCAAAATGGATAAACTCAAACTCCCCAGAAAAATGAAACAATTAACACTAATAAATTATTATTTTAATAAGGAAAAATTAATAAATGGGTGTTGACAGGTTATATATTGAATCCTATATTATTATATATGTTTATAAATTATTATGGTATATAATTATAATAAATTTAATTTTAATTTAAATTATGTTAATACATATTTCAATGAATATTGTAATTGAGGTTTGGGATTTATGTTTTATTTTCAACTTAACCAATATTGATTATGATTGAATTACCATTCATAGAAATTTTATAATGATTCTCTTATAAATAAAATTTTCTTTCTTACCCTATATTAATTCATGGAAATATAAATTAATATTAACATTTTCCCCTATTGGGATAAAAAAATGAATGGGAAATTGTTTTTCATAAAAATATACTTTATTTCCTCTTTGGTTAATAATCAATGTTCTTTCATATCTATGTTTTCAAAAATGTATCCATGAATATAATTAATAATATCCAGTTATTATTTAAATAAATTTTTCCCGATAATATATTTTTCACACAATGTTTTAAAAGTAATATTATTTTCATTTTTTTAATGAGGTAATTTTTTATTTTTTATAGAAAATGTGAAATGAATCATTGTTTTATAGTACACGACATGAACAAAATTTTACACCATCATGACTACTAAGTACTATGATTCATCCATTATAATTTTCGTAGTTTACATTTAAATAAAATTATATTCCTAAAAATGGAAATCTTTTTTGATATTGAATAATATGTTTCAAACATAAAATGAAATTTTCCCCACGAAATATTGTAGATATGTTTTACAGAAAATTAACATTGATGATAAAGCACATTAATGACATTTTTGATTTTCTAGAGAGATTATCCAATGTTTCCATCCAAATTCCTTATATGAATTTTCATGGTTATGATCAAAATATTTTTATGAAACCCATTTATATTCCATTGGGTTTTTATGATGAAATGTTGAAATGTATATGAAACCCATTTCCTTCCCAAATGTTATGGTATGTTAATTTTATGAAAGTGTAATGATCTTATTGTAGAAATATGATTGTATTATGATTATATGTAAGGTCTTCATAGAATTATATATCCCAAAAATGAATTGGGTAATGATCTATTTATCCTGAGATAATAATGATTGAAATGGCATGGGATATGAAGGAACTAGGGGCGCATCGAGATCATGAGAAATTAAAATTTTAAAATTATTGGTTTTTATTCATGTTTAAAATAATTGATTCCAAAAATCAAATTTCCCAAAATTCTTAATGGATTTTGTGTCATTCAATTTAATAATGAAAAATGAAATCAATAAAAAGTGTAAATGGAACCTCGTTATTTTTTACATTGATTTTATTTTCTCATTATTGACATATCATGGATAAATGAGTCCAGGATACGAGTCCTCATGATCATTTTCACATGAGCCAAATCTCCAAGAATGTTGATTTATATTTTATTTGTCCCATCATGGGAAATCAAGGTCCTTTATGATGTCCCTTCTATCATGTGAAGAATGTGAAATTGATCTAGAATATGGGATAAATTAGAACTTGTTCTTTCCTCAAAATATCTCTCTCATAATATTGGAGCAGAAGATCGATGAGATTCTATCAATATATTTATTAAAATGGTGTACATATGCATTATAGTGTTCAAAATGATTATTTATACATATTTTATACTTTTTATAATTTCACTTCGTTCCCTATAACGTTATATCCTTCATTTTAGAAATTTTCACAAATATATTACTTTGTAAACATGCAATACATGACATAAATATTTTATCAATCACATATAAAACTATTAAATGGTAGTTAATAAAATAAAAACCATTAAATTAGAGTATATTCCCTCTAGATAATTTTACCAGCCATAAATATGCTATTTTTGTTCGAGAATATTTATTTTCTCATATTCACATTTATGATCAAAATATTTGAATACCATGATGAAAAAATAAAATTATCTTTATTTTAATCCTTGAATAATATTACTGAATTATTTTTACTTAATACAGATCATACATGGACATTCTCTAGCCCCCACACGTGGGGTCCGATTCTTTCTAAAATCCATTTTATCGTAATTGTTTGAACTTGTGGATAAACATAGTGTATAAAACTGTAGTTCTTAACTCGATAGTAGTTATTCCAACCCATGGACCAAGAGAAGAGTCCAAAAAACAATTTATCTCTTAAGGGTAAAATTAATGTGATATCTATGACCACTAACCATGAATATATTCTATGCTACAAAAACTCTTCGTATCACGATATCTCATTAATAACGATGGACAATGTTGGATCAGATAACACCAAATATACACAAGAGGGGGGTTGAATTGAGTCTTTTCAAAAATTGATTACAAGATTGTGTTCTGCCTTTTAACTTTAATCAGATAAAATGATTTAGCATAAATTTAAATAGAAGAAACACAAGATGTATAGTGGTTCGGGGAACAGAAGGCCCCTATTCCACTCCACCAATGCTATACTCCATGAGCATAGTGATTTTCACTATCTGGTCCTCATTTCAACAGTCTGGTTCATAACTGAGTACAGGAAGTTGAATCCTTTACAATCCATGTAAAAAACAAAGCCTTCTAGTTTAAACACGAACCTACTCAGCCTAGTACGAGAAGCTGGTTAGTAAATAATAGAAAAGAAAGATTTTTGTATTCTCAAAATAATTTCTAGTTGTTCTTCACAATTGCAACAACATGAAATTGATAGTAGATGGATCATCACCTTCAGAAATAATAATCTTCACATAAGAGACATTCTGAGCTGATCCCATTGCAATAGATATAGAAATATAATCACAACTTTAGCAGTAGAAAATTCATATTAGATCATCCTTGTAGAACAAGTTAATTTTTTCTCATGTTCCTTCCTCTTTACCAAATAGAGATTTGACGCTCTTTTTGAACCAGAAGATCGGTGTGATTCAGTAGTATCTATTTTTCCATTTTTTTAGAATAATCAAAAGATCACACACGATCAATAAATCATCGATGCCGTTTCAAAGATCCCATATAAATAAAATAACGATGAGAACATTTCCTGCAAAATTAGATCCACAAATGTCTCCTTTTTTACTCACGATATTAAAACATTTGAATTTACCGAGTAGTCGTAACATCCCTGAATACTTGACATAAAAATATTCATTTAATTTGATTATCAAATCATTGATGAAACAATTTTGAATCATTCAAAATCATACATTAAAATCAGCTTTAAATCTAGCCTGAAATCCGCCTAATAATCAGCGTATTGACCGTTGCAAAAAAAATATCAACTTTAAATTATCTGATGCCAAACGTATGGTTATGTTGAACTGTATACATCCTATTAACATAAGTTTGATGGCCTAGCCTTCAAACGTAAGCTTCAAAACATAAGTTTGACAACATAAGGTTCATTACAAATGTAAGGTTGGTCATCCATACTTTTTTCTCCAACTTTCAAACATACGGTAAAAGATCTATACTTTTACTTTATCCATACATTTCCAAGAACGTATGGTTGTTTACAAAAGGAAGGTTGATGGACCATAATTTTAAGAAAAAACTTTAATGTTTCATATTTACATACATTTCTCCTTCCATACTTTTCTGATATCCCAAACGTAGGGTTCCTTCCTAACGTAGGGTTCTTCTTCCATACTTTGCTGATAATGTATGGTAGTTTGACCATACTTTTTTCTTAACTCAAAAAGTATACACGGTTTTTATCCTTACAGTACGTTTATCAACGTAGGGTATGAACAATGTTTCCAGAACACGCTCACTAGATTCCGAATAAGTAGTGCATGAACAGTGATTCCCGAACACGCTAAATACGAATACTTTATTAATAAATTCCTATAATTTCAAGAGTAAAATAAAATTATAAATTCATGAAAATTTATTAACAAATAAAATCATTAGAAAATAATTAAGTGTATTTGTGAGCATCAAAATTATCATAAAGAGATAGAGTGATAATAAAAACTCCCCCTTTAAAAAACAATATTATGTATTATGGAAAACAACACTTACTCAAAAATCTCCCCCTTTTTTATGATGACACAACCCATAAGAAATAATTAATGAAATTAAATTAACTTAAAATTAATTACAAAATGTTTGAAATTTTGAAAAGATAAATACAATATTAATGTCTCCCTTTAATTAATCCATGATTTAATTTTTCCCAAATAAAATGAATTAATCCCCCAAACTAAAAGATTTTGTATTTATCCAAATTTCTCCCAAACTAAAAGATTATGTATTTATCCAAATTTCACCCAGTAAAATAAATTGTTGTGTTTATCCAAATTTCTCCCCCTTTTGGTGATATCAAAAAAGAATTATAGAATATAAAATAGAACAAATATTAATGTAGCACTGAACATAAGTAAAGACTATTATTAACTGTTTATGAATAATTAAATTGGGATTACTGGCATATCAAAATAAAGATAGTAAAACAAATAGAAATAAATAAACATATTTTCATTAAATTTTAATAAAAATGATACAATGATGATAAACACAGGAATCATGGTTTTTTACACTGAATCGGTAGGGTTTATCTTCTCTGTACTGTAGACTACATGTCTGCTAACTGTTCTCTCAACCTTTTCCTTAATCCATCACTAAGCTGAATAATACGATCTCTAGCCTCTTGAGTCAAATGAATATCTTCAATGATATTTACTCTGAAAAACTTGTGAAGCCTTTCTTCTTTCTCCATAAAAAAAAAGAATGCTTCTCTGTGAATTTTTCTAAGACAGAGCGGATTCCAAGCTCACTTGATGTTAACTGATCAACTAATAATTTCTGATTATCTAAGAGAACAGATAATGGAGCACGATTTCACTAAAGATCATGAAACCTGTCATTCATGTTTCTCATTACAGCTATGATAGATTGAAACAATATGATTAAATTAGGTGAAGTACCTGATCCAATAGCAGCACTATTTCCAATGGATGCAAATTGTGTCTCCATAAAAAACTTAAGATCTGAGAAATCTGACTTCATAACCATTTTAGTTTTAATTTGGAAACAACATTTTGCACATCCTCTTTTAAAATTTGAACTTATTATCTTGAAACAGTACTCTCCTTAAGCTTGTGAAATTTTAACTGTTCTGATTCTGTGGTGCTTCTCAAAGAATCATTCTCACATTACAGTTGAGATAACTTTTTGTACAATTCTTCAACTTCCCTATTCCTTGAATTGGAAGCACCTTGTGCTTGATTCGCATTATCAGGCTTTGTGTGATGTAGAAGTACTAAAGTTAATGATTTAGCACCAGATTTTTCTTTCTCCTTTTCCTGAGTAGGATGGTCCACATATTTTTCCTCCGAGTCCTTTTCAAACACATCCACAAAAAATCCACTTGAATAAATTTTGTGTGAGCTTAAGAATAATTCTCATCATGAAAATATTCAAATTGTTAGTTTAATGAAATATCTAAAATGATATCCTATGACGTTTCCTGAGGTCTGGCCACTTCCTCAGCAAGCTCTGCCTCCTTTTCTTATTGAATTACAACAGCAACATCAGGTACAACATGTTGTACTGATCATTCAACTACAATCCTTTCATGATACGAATCTGTAATAGTGACATTCTGTTCATGTGGTTGTTCAACAACCTTTTCTCTGAAAAATTTGTAAGAGATTAAATCTCTTGTAGTTAAGTCAGGGGATGTAAGTTCCTCATTCACAGGTCTTTTTCCTTTAGATTTAATTCCCTACTGAATTCTTTCTTCCTCAGTTTCTTCCACATAAAATCTGATCCTCCTTGCCGTAGTACTGACTCTTGATTCATCTTGACCCTCCTTGTACTTTTCATATTGAGCTTGAGAACTCTCTGATTCATCATCTGGTCCTACTAGAAAATGTTTTCCTTTGATAGTACTCTATAAATAGCCAATATTTCTTAAAGTTCTATCATTAAACACATTACCTTGATGACATTATACTCTGGAATCCACTAGTCTCACCATGTCCTTCTTTAGGAACAGCTTCGAAATGAATCGACCAAAAGGATAAAAGTTCATTAGGGCATCACTCTGACAAAAATATATTATGTATCTTACCCTATACCTAGGAAAATTGAGTTTGACATCACTAAGAAAAAGATACAATATATACATATCAGGATATAATATCTTTCCATCTCAGACATCCTCAGTGCAATCCCTGTTTGCACAAATTTGACCAAAAGTTTCTGATCAGGCTCCAGATCCTTGATAAATAATTTCATTATAGTCTTAATACCAAATAGAAACGAAATTATGTCCTCTGATTTATGCACAAAATCTCCAATATTTTTCAAATCGAAATGAAAAACTCTCTCATGAGGGCAGTTGAGAATCTGACCAATTTCTGCTGACGATATTGAGAAATCACTATCCTCTATCTTAGCCATCATATTGTCCTCAATATCTCCCAGACTAAACTATATGGATTTGAAGAAGTATCTAAGTTCTACCTCATACATAAATTCTGTATTTTCACTGTTGAATGTCTGTTCATGGTTTTGAAATGATAGTTCTTGTTTCAAAAATAGATTTGTCTGAAATAACCAGTCAAGATCGACTAACTTTCCCTGTAAAATTTTTATTCCTTTGGAACATTGTCTCTTGTCATTTATTGTCTCAGCTTCACTAGATCGTTTAATCATTACCATCTCTGCGAGAATCTCTAAAGGTTGGAAGGTTAGGGATTCCGAGGTTCGAAGATTAGGGTTGACAAGCAGAGGTGCGGTTTGCGGGTTCGAAAAGGTTTTGATGGAAATGAAACGGTTTATGAGTAGAAAGGGTTTCTAACAACCATGATTCCCGTGTTTTTAATAATCATTACATATATTAAAAAATAAATAAAATATATTGTGCGGGGAAAAGAAAATAATTCTGTTTGAAAAACAAAATAGCTAAATTATTTTAAGCAGAATTAAAAAAAAACTACTATAGTAAAATAAAATTTATTTAAAAAAAATAAACCAACCTCCCCCCCCCCCTTAATAAAATCAAACCTTGCAGTGGGATGAGGATTAGTAAAAATATCAGCTAATGGAATTTTAGTACTTACAAATTCCAAAGATATATGCTTTTTAAGAACATGATCTCTTAGAAAATGATGACTGATATCAATATGCTTAGTTATAGAATGATTAATAGGAATTTTTTAAATATTTATATCACTAGTATTATCTCATAAAATAGGAGTATTATTAAAATTTAGTTCAAAGTCTATAACTGTGTTTTCCATCCACAACACCTATGCATAACAACTACGAGCAAAAAAAAACTCTGCCTCAGCTGTTGATTGGGACACTGAATGTTGCTTCTTACTTGACCATTACACTAAATATTTTCCTAAAAAGTGACAAGTTCCTAAAGTTATTTTTCTATCTAATCTACAACTCACAAATTTTGAATGAAAATATGAAACAAAAATAAAAATTAGAAGTTTTGGGATAAAGAATAGATGGAAAAACAATTAATTTTAAATATCTAAAAATTCTTTTAACAGTAGTTAAATAAGATTCTTTTGGATTTGATTGAAATCTTTCACAAAGACACACTGAATACATTATATCTGGCCTACTAGCAGTAAGATATAATAAACTACCAATCATACCTCTTTATAACTTGTTGTGAACTGATTTTCCAGTTTCATCCAAATCAGGTTTTATATTAGTACACATAGAATTTGTATATGTCTTGCTGTTTTCAAGTCCATATTTCTTGAACAAATCAGTAATGTATTTTCTTTGATTCAAAACATTTCCAAAAATATTTTTTATAAATTTAAAGTCCTAAAAAGAAATTTAGTTCTCCCATTATACACATTTCAAATTCTTTTTGCATTAACATTGAAAACTCATGATGAAGGGTTTTATTAGTTGATCCAAAAATTACATCATCAACATAAATTTGAACCAATAAAATATTAGAATTCACTGTTTAATTAAATAGTGTTGCATCTGCCATTCCAACAGTAAAATCATTTTTCCAGAGAAAGGAGAATAATCTTTCATACCAAGCTCTAGGTGCTTGTTTAAGGACATAGAGTGCTTTAGTAAGTGTAAAAATAGAAACTAGTTTTTGAGAATTTTCAAAACCAAGAGGTTTCTCAACATAAACATCCTCCATTAAATAAACATTTAAAAAGGCAGATATAACGTCCATCTGAAATAATTTAAAGTTCATATGATGTGCATAGGCTAAGAGGATTATAATGGCTTTTAGTCTAGATACAGGTACGAATGTCTCATCATAGTATATACCTTCTTACTGATTCTATCCATTGTCTACAAGTCTAGAATTATTTATAGTTATTATTCCATGATCATCTTGCTTATTTATAAAGACCCATTTGGTTCCTATCACTGGATAGTTCTGTGGTCTTTAAACTAATTCCCAGACTTCATTTCTCTTGTACTGGTTTAATTATTCTTGCATTACTATCATCCTACTTTCATCATCTAATACTCCTTATATAGTCTTGGGGTCTAATTTGGATAGAAATGCAGAGAATTCTATAAGATTTACAATATTTATTCATGTTTTTCTTCCTGTATCTAAGTCACCTATTATAGTTTCTAAAGATTGACTATTTAGGGTTATAGTCTGTCTAGGAAACTCACTTATAGGTTCTTCAGTATCATGTTCTTTTGAACTAGACTGAATTTTATTTATATATTTTTCCAAATAATTTTTCACGTTCTCAAGTCTCATGTTATCATTAGAGTTAGATTCATCCATTTGATATGGCTTTTTATCAAAGGGATCAGATTCATCAAATTTCACAAGAACTGATTCTTCAACAATCCTTGACTTCTTATTATGGATTATATAAGCCTTGTAGGTAGATAAATAGCCTAATAAAATTACTTCATCAGATTTTGGATCGAACATACAAAGATTATCCTTGGTGTTTAAGATGTAAACCTTGCATCTAAAAACATTAAAGTAGTTAACTTTAGGATTTCTGTTATTCCAAAGTTCATAGGGTGTCTTTTTCAAAAGTGGTCTAATTAAATCTCTATTCATTATATAGTAGTTCATGCTTACAGCTTCTTCCCAAAAGTAGGTATGAAGGCTGCATTCATTTAGCATAGTCCCTGCCATTTCTTGAATAGTCTTATTTCTTCTTTCAAGAATTCCATTTTGTTGAGGTGTTCTAGGTGTAGAAAATGTGTGTTTAATACCCATATTTGAGCAGAAGGAATTAAATTCCTGATTCTCAAATTCTCCACCATGATCAATTCTTAATGAAATTATTTTGAAACAATTTTCATTTTTAACAGCTTCACAAAAACATTCAAATAATGTAAAAGCTTCATTTTTATATTTCAAAATGAAAATCCATGTAAATCTAGAACAGTCATCAACTAAAACAAATACAAATAAATTACCAGTCCAGCTTACTACTCTTGAAGGTCCAAACAAATCAATATGAATAAGTTCTAGATGTTTAGATGTAGAAATTTTGTTAACAGGTTTTAAGGATGATTTGTGTTTCTTGCCATGTTGACATGCATCACAAAATCTGTCACTTTCAAATTTGAGAGTAGGCAAATCAGAATCTAATTGTTTCTTAGATAAATTATTTAAAACATATAAATTATAATGTCCATGTCTTATATGCAATATGTAGGATTCATTTATTTTAGTAGTTAAGAAATTTACATGTTGTTTACTCAAGGAATTTAATTCTAGGATATACACATTATCAGTTCTTGGTGCTCTAAATTTAAGAAATTTATTTTTGAAAATAGAACATCAATTGTTTGAAAAATCAACAGTATAACCATCATAACATAGTTGAGAGGTACCTATCAAATTATGTTTCAATACTTGTATATAAAGTACTTTATTAATTAAGATATCTTCTGGATCTCCAACTGTTCAAATACCAATGATTCTTTCCTTTGGTATTGTCCCCAAAAGTGACATGTCCACAATCTTTTTGAGTGATTGTAGAGAAATTCAATGAGTTTCCACTCATATGTCTTGAGAAGCCACTGTCCATATAGCATATGTCCTTTTTTCTATTGTGACCTGCTCCCTACAAAGACATTTACATAGATTTCATCGGTACCCATATTTTGTTGGGTCCAGTAATGTTAGCTAGCAAATATCTGGGAATCCAGACATGCTTTGTTTTACTAATTTTACATGAGTCAAATAGATCATGTGATACAAAATCTTTCTTAATGCCACTTATTTGGGTTTGTCTTAAAAACAGTTTTTAGATATATGTCCCCTTATTCCATAGTAATTACAATTTAGTCTTTTTGAACATGGAATAATATAGTTTTTGTACAGCTTGGGTTTTCACCTTTATTGCCAATTCCAAATCACTCCTTTTTAATGAATTTTTTTCCAAGGATTATATTTAATGTATTATCTCCTTTAGTAATAACAAGGGCTGCAGTTTTATAAGTTTCTAATTCAGTTTGCAGTGATTTTATCTTTGATTCATAATCTGTATTATTAGAATAATTTGAATCAAAATTTTCTGTTAACTCCTTATATTGCATCATCATTGTATATCATTCATCAAAAAACGGGCTTATGAATATTCTTTAAAGACATATGATTCTTAAATAGAGAGTCATATTTTTCTTCAATCATATTTTAGTAGGATAAAAGTTTTCCATTAGAGTAATTAGATTCATAACTAGAATCAGAAGAGTAGTAAGATTGTACCTCATCTGTTTCTACCATAAAACACATGTTGTCTTTCAGATTTGCTTCCTCCTTCTCTGAGTCTAACTGAAAAGTACTACTAGAGTCTTTAGATACACTCCATGTAGCTTTCATTACTTTATTGTCCTTATGCTCATAGTCATTTCTTTTGAAAGATTTCTTTCTTTTGTCTTCTTTTAGCTAAGGATAGTCAGGTCTGATATGTCCCATTTTCATTCATTCATAGCATCTGATTTCCATGTCATCCTTTTTGAAGGATTTATGAAGCCCTTCTTCTTTCTATATATTTTTTTGAATCCTTCGGCTAGCTGAGCCAATTTCATATCTGAATTATATATATCAAAACACTCTGACTTCTCTTATACATTTTTCTTCATCTTTCTATTTTTGCTCTGTGACGATACTTTCAAGGAAGTATCATCTCTTTTGATAATCACATTATGTTCATTGTCTTCATATTCCATATTAGCTTCAGACATCATTAATGTTCCAATCAGTTCTATCATGGTTAAATCTTTTACAGGTTTCCACTGTCTGATTGCTACAAAGATTCCATTCCATTTTATAGGCAGTACTCTCAATAATTTTAAAGCTTGATCAGCTTGTTTAATGGGATCTCCCAAGGTAGTTATGTTATTGAAAATCTCTATCAATCTTCCATTCATTTGAGTAATACACTCACATTCAACCATTCTGAATGTATCAAATTTAAGCTTAGATGGTGCATTTCTTCTTTCCTAGATATTTTTAGTTCCTTCATAAGCAACGACAATAGTTTTCCACATTTCATATGTTTTTGGGAATTGAAATACTCTGTTATACTCATCAGGTCCTAGACCCCATATAATTTCATTCCTTTCATTTGAGTTCATGTCATAATATTCCTTAGTAGCTGCACTCCATGTTTCATGTTTTTTTGGTATTTCATATGGAGTCAGAATCTTAGAATAGACAATGTATCCACGATTTTTCAGATAGATAATCATTCTCGACTTCCAGCATCCATCATTTTCTCTATTTAAGTATGGTGCTATGCACATAGACATTCCATATCTTGTATCAGTCATCTTTCTTTGTGTATAGTCACTTTTAGCTCATTAAAGCTTTATCAGAAATCTAATCCACTAATACCAATTGTTTGATCAAATTACACCAAATATACACAAAAGGGGTGGTGAATTATGTCTTTTCAAAAATCTTTATGAGATTGTGTTCTGATTTTTAACTTTAATTAGATAAAATGATTCATCAGAAATTTAAATAGAAGAAACACAATATGTATAGTGGTTCGGGGAATAGAAGTCCCTTTGTCCACTCCACCAATGCTCTACTCCACAAGCATGGTGATTTTCACTATCTGGTCCTCATTTCAACATACCGGTTCACAAATGAGTATAGTCAGTTGACAAATTTACAATCCAAGGAAAAAACAAAGCCTTCTAGTTCAAACACGAACCTACTCAGCTTAGTACGAGAAGCTGGTCACTCAATAATAGAAAAAAAAAGATTTCTGTATTCTGACAATACGTTCCAGATGTTCTGCACAATAGCAACAACATGAAATTGACAGTAGATGGATCAACACCTTCAGAAATAATAATCATCACATAAGAGACGTTTTGAGTTGAACCTGTTGCAGTAGATATATATATAATTCACAACTTCAGCAGTATAAAATTCAACGTAGATCTTTATTATAGAACAGGTGAATCATTTATCGTGTTCCTTCCACTTTAACAAATAGAGCTTTGATGCTCCTTTTAAACCAGCAGATCGGTGTGTTTCAGTAGTATTTGTTTTTCCTTTTTTTAGAATAATCAAAAGATCACACACGATCAATAAATAATCGATGCAGTTTCCAAAAGACCATATAAATAAAATAACGATAAGAACTTTTCCTGAAAAATTAGTTCTACAAAAGTAACATTTTTTACTCCCAATATTCAAACATTTGAATTTACTGAGTAGTCGTAACATTCCTGAATACTCTGCATAAAAATCTTCTTTTAATTCGATTATCAAATCATTGTTGAAACAGTTTTGAATCAATAAAAATCGTACATTAAAATCATCTTTAAATCTATCTTGAAATCCACCTAATAATCATCGTATTGATCGTTGCATAAAAATATCAACATTAAATTCTCTGATGCTAAACGTAAGGTTAAGATGAACTGTATGCGTCCTCTGAATGTAAGGTTGATGACGTATCCTTCAAACATAAGTTTCACAACGTAAGGTTGGAAATATAAGGTTCATTTGAAATGTAGGTTTGGTCATTCATACTTTTCTCTTCAACATTCAAACATACGGAAAAAGATCCATACTTTTACTTGATCCATACTTTTCCAAGAATGTATGATTGTTTACAAAATATGGTTGATGAACCATACTTTTTAGAAACAAACGTAACATTTAATATTTGCGTATGGTTATCCTTCCATACTTTTCTGATAACCCAAATGTAGGGTTCCTTCCTAACGTAGGGGTATTCTTCCATAATTTACCGATAACGTATGGTTGTTCAACCATTCTTTTTCCTTATCTCAAAAATTATACAAAGTTTTACTCATTATGCTGCGTTTATCCATGTATGGAATGAACAGTGTTTCCAGAACACGCTCAAGAAGATTCTGAATAAGTAGTGCATGAATAGTGTTTCCAGAACACGCTAAAAATGAATACTTTAGTAATAAATTCCTGTAATTTAATGATTAAAATAAACTAATAAATACCTGAAAAGTTCTTAACAAATACAATCATTATAAAATAATTAGGGGTGTTTGTGAGCATCAAAATTATCATAAAGAGATAGAGTAATAATATAAACTCCCCCTTTAACTAAAAATATTATGTATTGTTGAGAACAACACTTTCCCAACAGACACCAGTGTTATCATCATTTTTATTGCATTATATATTTCATAACCTTACTAGAAAAGTTACCTTCTTATACTATGGCCATGGAATGAATGAAGGTAATACCATCCTTGTTTGAATGGGCCCATGAGATTTATCTTCATCCAATAAAATTTGACAAATTCTATCTTTGTCATTCAACCAATGAGAAGCCACCATGGATGCACCCAACACTAGCTACCTCACCACAACTATAATAACATTATTTTATTAAATAAATCATAGTACATAATTAAATGGTTCATAAATATAATTATATAAAATATAGAGTCAAATACACATGTTAGTAGTTATTACAACCAATGAAACCTGAAACATGTGCTAATCTTAATAGAGGATCTGTCATAATTTCATCATCAACTCGTGATCATCAAGTGAAAACTTCATGATAAAATGTATAAATTCTTGTGATCCTATAGTACCTAATAGTAAAAAATCATAGGTGTCCTTCAAATTTGATATATCAAGACCATATGACATATTTTTACGATTACAATCATAGTATCTTGAGTTTATCATTATATCTATAAACTCTTATAATCTTTTTTTATGACACATAATCTAAGGACATTACCATTTAATTTTTGGGTGTAGAAGTGTCAAATCTATTATGTTGAGAATAAAAAAATTTATATATCAAACATTATATATGTAATGGTAATCGATTTCCAAAAAATAGTTGGGTCTAAAGTATCCACTCACAACACTCCCACTTGAACTAGTTCCAACTACAAAAAAGTATCAACTCGCTATCTCTCTCCCGAGTATAATTATTTTTCTGATTTATGTCATAATCACATGTTCTACCATTGTGGATACACTTCTAACCACAAATTAACCCCTCAAAATAAAATAACTCAAGAGAAAAGTATATGTTTATTCCTATAGTGTTGACTTGGATCTTTAGAAAGAACCACTACTGTTGTATCAACACAGTATAATCTAACAGAGTATTCACTATTAGGTACAACACTAAGCGTAGAGACAAAGGTTTTTATCCAAACTAATTCATTGGATACATAACAATAATATATATATACTCATAATTTTATTTAGAATCACCAAACATGTACTGCATCAAGATCCTCTAATTCATTGCACATGTATTTTGGAAAAGGCATAGCATTATTATGATTAAATTTTATTATGATCTATATAAATTCTAGAATCAGTATATACCCAGAAAACTAGCTTCTCATCTCCTCCATAATGTATGAAAATATCACTTGTATATCAAAATTACTTTATGTTATTTTTTATTTATTCCCAGTATAGTTCTCCAAGATTGGAATGATATCTACCCAACAACATTAAAACGAATTCAACATCAATCCTTTTACATAGTTTGGTATACATAAAAGATTATATTCCTGAAGTGTAATGGATTAATATCATTCCTTCAATATCCTCATGTGTTTGTGGACATATATTCGTGGACATATTAATTCATGTGACCCAGGAATGAATCTTCCCTCAGATCATTCCCTATTTTACATTTTGAGAACCTTGTCAATATATTAGCTTTGACTATACCCGAACAAACTTTTAGGTCTATATGGAATGATCTTGATCCCTATAACATAGGCTTTTTCACAGAATTCATTCACATAGAATCATTTATTTAACATTTTCCTTAAATATTATTGGACTTTAACATCATTTACCATTAATGATATGTCTTCATCATATAATACTAGTGAAATAACTGAAGTTCCACTAAACTTATTATAGACACATGGATTGATTTGACTCTCAACGAAACCAAATACTCTAATGGCCTCATAAAAATAAATATTCCATGAATTGTATGTCTACTTAAATCCATAAATGGGTATCTAAATATTTCATACATTATAAGAACTATTTTACATATTTAACCCTTAGAGATGTTTCATGTAGACACATTCGACTATCATTCCATTTTTAAAAATTAGTATTGATATTAATTTTCCTAATACCATAGTCATGGAAGGATTCTATTTCATATAATATGCTATTTTTTATCTTTGAAATTAGTGAGAGGTTTTTTCATATTTTGTTCATTGATGTTTCTTGAATCCCATCACTAAAAGACATGCCATATAGGTACTTACTTGACTATCCATGTCCACCTTTCTTGTGGATACACATTTACAAACAATATTTTATATATATATATATATAGGATGGTCTACCTAAATCCAAACATTATTTTTCTATTTGGTCTCTTTTTTAGAATGCATGTCTTCTATCTATTTAGTTGGAAACATACCAACTATTAATTCCATATAGGTTAGAGGTTCATCATTATCTAGAATTAATGTGTCACCTTACTTGATGAAAAATGAACTATGTCTAGTTCATTGCCCCTTGAATTAGATCAATGTAGTACTTGTTTGTTGAGAACATATTTCTCTCACACTATCTCTTATAGAGATTGTTACCATACCAAATGTTGTGCATCTTGAGCATTACCTTCATCCATGTCAACCATTCCCCATGTATTTCCATTTCAAATATGTTGGTCAAAGTGGATACTCAAGAGAGGGATGAATTGAGTTCCTACATAAAATTTATGCTAAAAAAGCTAGGATAGAGATCCCCTAATATTGAAACAGCCTAGTTAATTAAGGCTATAGTGATATAGATGTTTAGTTGGTCAACAGGTTTCTCAAATGGTGATTATTCCCCAGTTGAATCATTATAAAACACTTCTTCAACTACGGAAACATGTTTACTGGATAAAACAACTACACACACTAACCAAAACTAACTATCAATGTAAGAAGAAATATAGTTTTCTATTTTTAAAAATAATGAGCACATAACATAGAAAAATAGAGTACAATAAAATATACTACACATAAATGTTAAACACTAGGTTCAGTCTCAAGCTGAGACTTAATCCTCTCCACTTGGTGATCACCTACTAGCAAGAAGTTTATATTTATAAAAAACTTAATACACTAATTATATCGGACATTACAACAGTTTTCACAAACTGTCTTGGGTTTACAACCTCTACCAATGTTCTTTGGGGGAAAACAAACAATACAAACCACACATGGTATCTTCCGTTGTTATGTATGGGAAACAAGGTGTACGTGAAGTATGATGTGAGGATTTTCAATATCCTCTGTTTAATCAAAAGAGATATTGTGTGTAAAAAACACACATTTCTGAAAAGTGTAAAATAAATGAATAATGTAGATAAAATAGTATAGGATATATTTTAGAAGGCTCTATGTGATTGAAGTTCATCTCTTGACTCCATGGAGTAAAGAAATTGAATTTCGATTCTTTCTATGAATGTGGTCCTCGAAACAGAGTTTCACAAATCTAGGTTTCATGTGTTATGCTTCTAGATTGGAAGAGAGTTGAAGAAGCACAGAAGATGAAGTTTGATATCCCAAATGATCCTCGAGATGATCCTAATTTCACAGTGTTAATGTTGGATGGTTCTTCACTGATCTCACACATAAGATCGTTCTTTTATATTTTTCTTCTTTGCACATGTATGTTCCACACCACCACACTAAATTTATTCCTCAGTCTACTCCTTTTAAATATTAGGTCTAATAATAGGAATGAGTAAATCACATGCGGTCATCCTTGTACCTCATAATGTTCCCAAATATGATATCTTGATAGGTCTACAATCAGAATTAATTAATGTTAGAAGAATTAATGATACCAAAAATGATAGTTATAATAATTTTAAGAATTTTTCAATGTATAGAAGGTTACACATCAGTAGACTGGTAATGGTAGCCCTCAAAATGGTAGCCTTCCGCAGTAAGTGTGCATCGATATCCTTCATCGATGACTTTCTCAACAGTAACCTTTAGCGGTGGCCTTCCATCAGGGACCTTGTATCAGGACCTTGCATCGGTGACCTTGCAATGGTGACCTTTGCATCGATGACCTTGCATCAATGAAATTTCATCAGTGACCATGCATTGGAGACTTGGAATCAGTGACATTGCATTGGTGACCTTGCATTGGTGACCTTGAATCAGTGATCTTTGCATTGGTGACCTTGCATACTTGGAGAATGTTTTCACTGTAAGCTTAAACCACAAAGAAGTGAGATTAAAAGTACATAGATATTAAATTGATATAAAAATGATTTTCACATGATTTGGGAATGTCAGAACATGATTTGGGATTATCAAAACATGATTTGGGATTATCAAAATAGGTGAGTCCTATAATCTACCCCTATTTGATAACCACAAATTATGTCAGTATTTTTGAATAATGGTTAACAATATTTGCTAAATATTATATCTTTAGAGGTGTGTATGAGTAAAATTGTATCAAATTTATTATATATAGTATATATATGCAATGATTTTAGTTAACCAAAAAACTCATTCCTCTTTCAAGTAACCTATAAATTCTCCCCCATTATGATTAACGAAAAACAAGAAGAGAAAAGTTATGTTAAAAGAGGATTTTATTAACCATGAAGCAAGAGTAAATTATACAAAAAGTGTACAAATTATTCCTATCAACTAAAACACCCCACATTGAATCAACATCAGAGATGTCCAAGGGAGATTTGTATTTTTATGCAGAGGAGATGGATTAAAAAGATGGAAGGATAGGCGGAGGGATAGCAGTCAGCAGGTTTGGATGAGATGTAATAAAAGCATCAGTAGACCTGGAGTGGGGAGATCTCTGAGGAATGGTTGGGGTCAAGCTTCTGGTGGCCTGTGATGGAGTCATCAATGGAGCAGCACTTGCAGATCCTGATGTAGTAGAGGAAGAAGGTAAAGCTGGAGGAACAATGATAGGAGTGAAATCCACATAGTGGAAGGGAAAAGGAGGATTTCTGACATCCATAATGATACTTCCTGCTCTCTCTCTCTCTCCATAGCTGAGATAAAATCATCATTATTCTCTATAAATATCTATAAGGCATGAGAAACTCTCTAAGCCTTTTAACATGTTCCTTAAAGGCTTGAGCGACTGGTGGAATCCTCTAGTTTTCCAATAGAATCTTAAAGTGACCATCTATCTAATGCTTAGTATATACCATTTTGTAGTTGAAATAATCTTTCTCCTTAATGGCCTTTTTATCTTGAGTAGATTTCCTTAAATAATTTCCCACAAGGTTATTAATTTATCTGGTAGTAGAAATGACCTGAGTCATAGACTGAGGGTCTGAGTTACTTGCACCATAGAACTTCTCCACTTCTTCTCTGACAACCGATCTGAAAGTTTCTAGATCAACTGGAGGAGCAGCTGAAGATGAAGCAGATGCACACAGAGGTGCCATATTGAAATCCACCATCACCTTAAAGGATTTGGTCAGACCACTGATCAGATTCTTTACATCATTTTCCTGGCCACTCAGACGTGTCTCCTTAGATTTCTTAATGTCCTCAATCACAGTGACCATTTTCTGTAACACACTTTTAAAATAGATATAATCTTTGTCCACCTGAACTCTTAAAGCCACATTGGATTCTAAACAGGCAATAGACTGCTTCCCAGATTCTATAGACTCTACAAATGCTCTGACTGGATTATTACATTCCACAACATCATGTACCACGTCTAAGTGAGAGGTAGAAAAAATGATTTGCACTGCAGATGCCATAATTCCTTCATTGTGAGCTACTTTTCTCTCTATCTCAATAGTTTTCTCATCAAAGTTCCTCTTTAGATCTGCCATTATTTAATCCAAATAATCCTTCTTTACATAGTCTTGATGAAAAATAACTACTCATTGTACAATATTAGTATCTGTAATTGAAGAAATAGGATGACTTCTGATAGGTTGGTCATCATCTGAAACTCCATAGTCTAATCCCAAAACCACAAATCCAGGGTCTTCTGACTAGTCTTCTATCCCATGAGAGACAGCAACATAACCTACGGAAACTGGTTCCTCTCCCTCAATTGAATAATTCTCCTCAGCAACCACATCGATCACTACAAAACCTTCTAGAGAAACTTCTTCAATAGGAGGGTGTACTGGTACTTCCTCTACAGAATCTTCAACTATAGCCAAGAGAATTCCATATTCAACTAAATTAGAAACCTCTTCATATATACTTTCTATGATTGTTGTATGTCCTATTAGAGGACCGAGACTTAGACCTTCCTCTACACTTGCATAAACAGCTATCTCAAAGTCTTCATGACTAGATTCAGTGTCCTCATCCTCATCTGAGGTCACTTTAATGTATATTAAGTCTTTTTTCACCAATTCTTCTCCACTAGTTTCATTATCATCGCTATACCTTAAGAAAATCCCCCTTCTTGGTAGACTTTTTGGTGGTATAGGCTCACACAAGATATAATATTATCACAAGGATTTGAGGTATGGTTAGGATCACTCATGACATCTACAATAGAATCCTCTATTTCTTGCAGAGTAGAAACCTCTTCTTCTTTATCTGAATTAGAAGGATCTACTTCATCTGGATTTTGACCAGGGTATCTCTTATCCTTAGTCCTGGTAGGATGGGTAATAGGGTTGAATTCCTCAAATATCATTTCCTCATCATGCACCAATCTTCTTTGCCAAGGGTTCTCGTTTATCTTCATCAACAACCAAATCATCTTAGTAATGGAGAAGTTGTCCCTTACTATAAATGTTCCCTAATTATTTCAAACTACTCCTTTCACCTTCAACTTCAAGGATATCAATATGGAATGAAATAATGCATTGGACATGAACCTGGGCTTTTTCATGTCCTTTAATTAAATCATCAGCAGCATACACAAATTTATTTTTTGTCCATGCTTCAACAGATACAAGTGAAATCCATTTTGATATTTCGAGGAAGCAATTTCCCCTCTCCTAGGACTCATTAAATGCTCAAAAATTTTAAACTACAACTTGTATTCTCCTTCCATTTCTGCAACAATGAATTTCCTAGGGATCCCATTATTTATTAGTTCAACAAGTGCTTCTTCATAACAGAAGAAATCACTAGTGGGAGGAAAAAATCATAAGTAGTAGTCCAAAATCCATTCATGTGGTACTCTCAAACACATATCCCATTCAAGAGAAGAAAATCATATAATTAAACTATTTACATTTGAAGAAATTATATTCACAACATTAGTTTACTCGAACATCAGAGATTCATAAAACTCATTCACTAGCTTCATATAATAGGGTATGATGTTATTTGAAAATAATTTGACCAATCCTTGAGCTTCATGTGCCATTATTAGTAAATCCATACTCAATATCAGCCATTCATGCCCAGCTCCTTCTTAACCACGATTTCCCTCTTTGACAAATGAGGGTTGATTAGATTTACCACTACTTGGCTTCGACTAATTGACTTAGCTCGAGGTATTTTTGGATTTGGAGTAACTCCTTCACCACTGACCTATGGTCACTTCAACCATACCATTTAAATCTGGAGTGGTTCATGGGTTTCAGTAGAAGGTATGTTTCTTAGGTTAGGAAGCATGTGGTTTGGGAGAGAGTAGATTTGGATCTAACTGTGTTGTGTTCTTTATTTTAATTATTTAGGGATCAAAAATTAATCATTTAAATGAAATATATAATATAGAAAATGTTTATGATTCCGGGTGAGAAAAATACAAGTGCTGAGAGCATCGACTATCGGCAAGGTAACAACGGTGAGGTCCCTCGGTAATGTTTCTAATTGTGAGGTCCAACAGTGTGTTTTCTAACTACGAGGTTCAATGGTGAGGTCTAATGGTGAGGTTTATAACATTGAGGTCCAACATTGAGGTTTCTAACTGTGAGGTCCAATGATGTGGTTTCTAATGGTTAGGTTTCTAACTGTTAGGTTCAATGGTGAAGTTTCTAACTATGAGGTCAAATGGTGATGTTTCTAATTGTGAGGACCAAAAGTGAGGTTTCTAATGGCGAGGTCAATCTATGACAATTTATCATAACTAACTCATGTTTGATATAATTTAACCTCTCATAATTCAATGGCTTTGTGAATATATCATCCAATTGATGTTCATTACCAATGAATTCAAGAGTGACATCACTTCATGGTAATGATCTCTCAAGAAGTGATGTCTCACATCAATGTGATTTTTCCTAACATGGGATACTAGATTTATAAGGATGTTGATAAAACATGTATTATCACACATTATAGAGACATTTTTTAATTGATATCCATATTCTGGTAAAGTGTGTTTCATCCATAGAATTTGAGCACAACAACATCCAGTAGCTATATATTCTTCTTCGACAGTTGATAATGAAATAGAATTTTTTTTCATACTACACCATGATTCTAGTGACTTTCCCAATATGTGACATGTTCCAGAGGTGCTCTTTCTATCTAACTTAAAACCTGCAAAGTTATCATCTATATAACTTTTCAAATCAAATGATTTTCCACTTGGATAAAATATTCCTTTGTATGTAGTATATTTGAGATATTTGAAAATCTTTTTAAAAGTAGTTAAATGATACTCCTTGGGATTGGATTTAAAACAATCACACATGCATACATTGAACATAATATTCGGTCTTCTAGCACTATGATATGGCAAACTCCAAATCATACCTCTATTATTTTATTGATCCACTAGTTTACTAGTTTCATCAGCATTAAACTCATAAGTGGCACTCTTAGGTGTATCACTACCTTATTGCTATAAAAAATTGATTCAAAAGATCCTTAGTATATTTAATTTGATTTTAAAAAATACCATTTTTATAATGAATGTTTTGAAATCCAATGAAAAATTTATGATCCCCCATTAAACTCATTTGAAATTCATCATGATTCATTTTTGAAAAATCTGTACATACAAATTTTTTTGATTATCTGGAAATAATATCATCTTCATAAATTTGTATTATTAATATATCTTTGGAAATCCTTTTAATAAGAATAGTAGGATCACCTATTCCTTTAGTAAAAACTTTTGAAATAAGAAAGGAAATAAATCTATCATACCAAACTCTTGGAGCTTGTTTTAGGCCATATAAGGCCTTATTGAGTTTAAAAACATGATTTGAAAAATGGGGATTTGTAAAACCTGGGTGTTGTTCAACAAATTAATCTTCAAATATCTACCCATTTAGAAATTCAATTTTGACATCCATTTGATAATGTTTGAAATTCAGATAACTTGTATAAGAAATTAGTACCCTAATGGATTCTAGTATGGATAAAGATGAAAAGTTTTCCTAAAAGTTTATTCCACCCTCTTGACTATATCATTGTTTAACTAGTCTAGCCTTATTTCTAACTAGGTTTCTAGATTCATCAACATTATTTCAAAACAAAAATTTAGTGCCTATGGTCAAAGTGTCTTTTGGTCTTTCTACTAATTACCAAACATTGTTCCTTTCAAAATGATTTAATTCTTCCTACATATCAATTGCCCAAAATTCATCATTGATTGCATCATCAATATTGTTAGGTTCATGATGTGAATGAAATGCTTGATGTTCATCCTGGTTTCTTAGAGAAGCTCTAGTTTTTGTTCCTATATTTAGATCACCTACTACAACATCTAAATGATGATTCTTGATAGTATTAATGCCTCTAAAAAGAGTTGAACTAGACTCCTTAGGGTTGTCTATATGATCAGATTCATTATTCCCAGATTTTAGAATGTTTTTAGAACTTGTTGTTTACAATAAGGGTCTGCTATCATTATCCTTATGGTCCGAAATTGACATATCTTCCTCAAGTTCTTAAACGGTGTTTTTGGGTTCATGTGGATCCGTCTCATCAATTTTTACATGAACATATTCTTCCACACATTTTGTTATCTTATTGAATACTCTATGAGATATAATATATATTGAGTAACCTAGGAAAATTCCTTCACCACTCTTGGAAGAAAACTTGTCAAGGTTATCCATAGTGTTAAGAATAAAGACTTTTAAACCAAAAACTCTAATGTAACTTAACATAGGATTCCTATTATTACAGATCTCATAAGGGTTTTTCATAAGAACCGGACTAATTAAGACTCCATTGATTACGTAACAATCTGTATTATCAGCTTTAGCCCAAACATAGATAGGTATATTGTAGGCATTTAACATAATCTGTGAAATCTCTTGATGTGTCTTATTTCTTATTTATACAACTCCATTTTTTGGGTTGTTCTAGGAGTAGAGAAATACTATGTGTATCCATTAAGTGATAAAAAAGATTGAAATTCCATATTTTAAAACTCACGTCCAGGATTGCTTCTCAAGGTCTTAATTCTAAGTCCACTATGATTTTCTACAGACATGGAATAGTTACTGATGTAAGAGTATGAATCACTTATGTGAGATAGAATGTATACCCAAGTATATCTAGAAAAATAATCTACGAGAAAAAAAACATAGTCCTTCCCATATAGACTTAAAACTCTAGATGCTCTAAACAAATCCATGTGAACCAACTCAAGTTGTTGGGAAGTAGTAACCTCTTTCTTTGATTTGAAAGAAACATTATGATTTTCTCTCATTTGATAAGGAATTTAGACTCTATTATGTGGAAATTCCAATTTAGGTAAGACTCTAACTAAAACTTTCCTAATTAGTTTCCTAAGTGAGTTCACAATGTATGGTTCTAATCTTCTAGGCCATAACTAGGATTCTTTATTAAACACTTTTAAATAAGTAACATTTTGCATAGCTAAATAATTTAAATCCACTACATATATATTTTAATTTCCAAGATCAGTGAATATTAAATCATTTTTAGAATTAAAAACATTGCACGCATCAATTTAAAACATAACATTGAAACCATCATCACACAACTGATAAATACTATATGGATTGTATTTTTAGCCATCAAAAAATGTAATTTTTAAATTTATATAGTGTTAGGGTTACCAAGCTAACCTAAGATGATGATCTCCCCTTGGGAATTATCACAAAATGTGACATGTCCACCATAAACCTTAATTAATCTCTTGAATCATGAATAGTATATTATCATATGACTTGAACATCCATTGTCCAACTACCATAGAGTTCTATAGTAACTATTCAAACAATTTTCCTATAAAACAGATTAAGTGTAAGGTAACTTTAGTACCAAAATTTTCTTGGGTCCAGAATGGTTAACAAGTAAAACTTTGGGAAACCATACTTGTCTCATAAGTTTCCTAAAATTAACATAAATTTTTTCAGACATGATCACATTGTTAGGACTTTAAAAAAATTCAAAAGATGGTCCAAAACTAGAACTATTCATGAACTGTCCAGATTTTGGAATAAATTTATTTTTAATAATCCTTCTCTTTCCTGGCTGATATCCTAGACCAGTTAGGTATTTTGGAGAAATCTTATTTCCTTGAAATTGAGTCATGTTATATCTACCAGCATTAAATTACTCAAGATCCATTATGTATTTTTCATTTGATAATTTAAATTCAATATTTTCTATTAATAGATGGGAACATTTTTCTTTCTTAATATCTAGATTAGACATATAATTAGAATTCAAAGAATGTTTTCTTTTTAATAATTTATATTTATCCATGGGTTCATTAATGGTATCCTCATGCATTCCATGGTATTAAAACAGTTCATCCATAGTAATATTCTCATCATTATTTGATTAAATTTTATTCCCAGAATAATAAGCATTAGGTATAGGAGAATTGGGTGTTATCTCGGATGATACTATCATGAAACACATGTTTTCATGTTTATTCTTTTCAATATCAGAAGTGTCTGGTCCATAGGATCTATCTTCAAAATCCATCAAAGTAGCTTTCATAGCCTGTTTATATCCTTTTCCCTTGTCTTCATATTTCGGTTTAAATTTCATCTTGGGGTAATCATCTTTCACATGACTATTTCATTTACACTCATAGAAGACTATATCATTTGTATTGTCATTCCATTTTCTATCCTTTTCCACAATCCTTTATTATCATACATTCCATTATAGATTGACTTTATAATGAACTTATTCTTTTGATAGAACTTTTTTAATCTCTTAGTAAGATGAGCCATCTCATCATCACTGTTAGTGTCTGAGTCTTCACTGGTGGAAGTGTCTACAGGTGCTTGGATGTTTTGTTTGTCTGTGTTCTTTGAGGTATCCGTCTTGAATTCTAAAGATTTATTTCTCGGTTCTTCATCTACTTCTCTATTTACCTTGATCTCTTCTTCATACATCATAATATTTAAAATTAGTTAATTCACTAGATACATTCCAATGTCACATTATTCTCTAATGGAAAGAAATGTTCGTATCCATCTGTCAGGTAGGCATCATTAAAACCTCATAATCTGGTCTTGGTTGTCCACTGGTTTCCCCAGTAGACTCATGGTATTTACTATGTCATTGAACCTAAGATACATTTCATATATAAGTTCCTCAGGATTAATTTTAGAATTATCATATTTAATATTTTAAGTATTTAATCTAATTTCATTAACATTGGTTGTTCCTTCTTGATAAATATGCAAAGTGTCCCAAATTTCATAAGCAGTTTTATAGGTAGATATTCTATTGAACTAGTCATTACCTAAATAATAGTTAAATGCATTAACTGATTTATAGTTATTTTTATATGTACCTTTAGTCAACTGAGACCATGTGTCCCCAGCAGTAACAGTTAATACATGTTGTTCTTCTATTGTGTCCTAGATTTTAGGACCCATGCCCTCTATATATATTTTCATTTTGAATTTCCACTAAGAATAGTTGTTTTCATTAATGAATGGTGGCCTGTTAGTAGCATTGATTGTTAGTTCTGGTTAGGTGTTTAGTGGGTAAATAGGTTTTTCAATGTGTGATTAGTCCTCAGTTGTATCATTGTAAAACACTTCTTCAACTATTGAAACAAGTTTACAAAATTTGACACCTACACAGACTAACCAGAACTAACAATCAATGCTAGTAAAAAAATAGTTTTCTCTTTTTAAAATAATGAGCAGAAAAATATAGAAGAACAACGATTTAAAAAATATTGAACACATAATAGTTAAACAATAGGTTCAGTCTCAATCTGAGACTTAATTTTCTCCACTTTGTGACCACCTTCCACCAAGCAGTTTATAATGAAAATAAAACTGATACATATCCTGTATCGGTCTTTCCAACATTTTGTACAAATTGTTCTTGGTTCACACCCTCTACCATAGTTCTTCATGGAAAAAACAAACAATACAGACCACAAACAGTATCATCTACATTTATGCATGGGAAACAAGGTGTAAGATAAGTATGCTGTGAATTTATTCAGTATCCTCTATTTAAGAAAAAAAATGTGTGTAACATAAAAACACACTTCTCATTAGTGTAAAATAAAAGAACACAATAGAGAAAATAGTATAAGATTGAGTTTATGAGGACCTACATGTTTGAAGTTCATCTTTTGAGTCCTTGGAGTGAAGAAATTGTAGTTCGAGTCATTATCTCAAACAATGTCCTTGAAACAGAGTGTCACAACTCCAGGTTTAAAGTGTTCTGTTTCTTGATTGGAAGAGTGTTGATGAACGTAGAAAGATGTAAATTTTATCTCCCAAATGATCTGCGAGATGCTCCTCAGTTCACAGTGTGAATGCTGGATGGTTCTTCGTTGACCTTGCCCATATGTTCTTTCTTGTATATTTTTCTTCTTTTCACATGTGTGCATCTTCCCCACAACACTACTTTTCTTCCTTGTTATTCTCTTTAATGTTTGATGTCAGAGAATAGTAATTAATAAATTACGTGCGTTCCTCCTTGTACCTCATACGGTCCCCAGATAAAGTATCTTGATATGTCGACAATCAACATTAATTAATGTTAGAAGCATTAAAGTTACCAATTATGAAAATTATAATAATTTTTAGAAGATTACAATTTATGGAAGGTTAGTCTTTGGTAGACTAGTAACTGTAGCCTTCTAAATGGTCGGCTTCAACTTTAACTGTGCATAGGTACCCTTAATCGGTGGCCTTCTCAAAGGTAACCTTCTGCAGTGGCCTTGCATTAGTGACCTATCACCGGTGACCTTGCATTAGTGACCTTGCAGCAGTGACCTCTGTATTGGAGACCTTGCTTAAGTGACCTTGCATCAGTGACCTTGCTTCGATGACCTTGCATCGGCGACCGTGCATCGATGACCATGCATCAGTGACCCTGTGTCAGTGACCATTGCATCGGTTACCATGCATACTATGAGAAATTTTTCACTGTAAGCTTAAACAAGAAAGCGGTCAGATTAAAACTACTTAGATATTACTTTGATATAAACACGGTTTTCACTTAAATGATTATCCTGTAAGAGAAACATAATTATCACATAAATGAAACAATATTTCGGATTATAAAAACATGATTTGGTATTATCAACACAGGTGAGTCCAACAATTTGTTTTCCATTCATGAAATGTAGTATTTATTGGTACAAACACTTTTTCATCTGAAGGGTTATATTGGTAATATAATTTAGGTAACTTTGGATAAGAATTAAAGATTCACTTAATGCTCTGAGATGATAAATTTTCTAATTGGTATAGTTTTGATAATATCCCCACATCTACAAACAAATATGTGTGATATACTAGATTAGTTTTTATACCACAACCTCTATTGAATCTCATCATCTTCATTAATTGGAACATGGTTTGTTGATTATTCCATAGTATGTAATAAATATCCCCAACATTACAAATCTTCTCTTTATTACATAATAATTAATTCTTCATTGCATATGATAACACAAAATACACTTCAGATGACTCAGAAATCTAGTTTATTTAGAAATTTGGTACATTAAATCACAATATTAAATTTAGAATACATTATCTTTATTGAAAAATTCCTTAACATTATCATATTATTCCATCATATAGAAAACTGCATGGGATAACCTAGTGACATTAATTAGAAAGGGGTAAGCTATAAAGCCCAGTAAGGGATTAAACATGGTACACCATGAATAATTAAATACATGTTTGATAATATAAATGTCAATGGAAAAAATAGATAGATTCATAAAAATGACCAAGGGGACATGATATAGAATTATAACATAAAAGAAACATGGTAAAAGTGATAACAACATTAAACATGGCATCTTAAACATAGTTTAAGGAAAAAATTAAAAGAATTCATTGTAAAAAAACTATCATGTTGGATTATATTTACTCCATAATATATTTAATAAATTCTCATGAGACTAAAACATTACCCAATAAATTGGAGAGCAATATAATTTCGAGTTCACCTATCAATTTCATACCAATAAGATCCATAAGTGTTCAACCGAGATCATACATCATAGAATAATTTTTCATCACATTTTATTCCATGATTATGTTGCATGTAATAAAAAAAGTCCCCAATAAAGGAATTATGATTGGATAAAAGTTATCACCCTTGATATAAAATTGGTATGGGTATCCACTTTACATTTTTTTGGCATGGAAAATCATTTTCAACTTTCAGTAGCATAATTGGGGCATATAATTGTTCATTGGAGGGGTTAATGAGAATTAAATTGGTCTCTAATAATTAAGAAATCATGGATATGTATTATGGATATGTAATAACATATTCTAACATTTTACTATGCTGATAAATCACATAAAAATAGTTATTGAAAAACATAGAATAGGAAATAATCCCTTACCTTGTGAGGGTGATTCCAAATTCTTAGGAGAGATTCCTAACAGATGGGGGTCACCGTGGGAGGACTTTGATGATGGTAGGGATAAGTATGGACGTGATATATGGTTATTGATTAAATATAAATTATATCCATGGTTGGTTTATATGGGACATGTGTGGGGAATTATTTATTATTTTCCAAACATTGGTTTTGGACTCTATCTAATAAAATAACCAAAAACAAAAACATTTCCATGGTTTTTTACAAGGATTCAACCAAATGTGAGTGGTTTTAATTATTTTATTAGTCTAAGGGTTGAAAATCTTGGAATAATTTCCTTACTGATGTGGAAGGTACTTGTGTCCTTAAATAAATGATTTTTAAACCAAGAAAATATATATAATATGTTTTAAAGGATTCATAATAGCTTTATAAAATTAATCTAACAAACTAAACATCACATTATATTAAATATGAAACATAATTTTGGTCGTGGATAAATGTTATTATATTGATTACTTAATTTTTGGGTCATTATGATGTCATAATACACAAGGTATATTCATAAGGTAGTTATATTTAACTAAAAAATTCATCTATCTCATAAAATTATGAAACATTATCCATAAAATCATTTTGATGTCCTAATTGAAAAATTAATATCCATTTAATAAAAATAATTTTTCAAATGTAATAATATTTAATTTTTTATTATAATTGACTAATATTATGGAATTATGGGTTTTTTATATTAAATGTTTTTGAACCATTGTAAAAATTACATTTGACGTCATAAAAAATATATGGTCCTTTAGATAAACACGAAATCATAATAACTTTTTAAAATATTATTTAATTAAAAATCATATATTTATTTAAACTTCTCAATTTAAATTGGATATAAAAATACAATTTTTGATTTATTTTTTCATATATTAAAATAAATTATATAGTATAAGTAAATATAACCATTATTCTGTTTAAAATATAATATCTATATTCATAATATTTGGGTCACGATACATATCCCATTAATAAAACCAAAAAATCTTACAGGAATGGTGTACAATGGTGAGAATTTCCTTGGGTTGTTTTATGTAAATGGTTTGAAACATGATCTAGATGAGATTCATCTTCTCCAATAAACATTCTTGCTCATGCCTTAGTTATAAGATCTCGGTTAGGGAATGGTAAATAGAAAATTCTAGTGAATCTATATTCCATGGAATCTCTAATAAATGGTCTTCATAGGGTACGATCATATTAGTTGAGTCAGTCAATTCATTTTTCTTTGTCAATGGGATTAATCGAAACCGTATATTTATATTAATTACAGGATCATTTTTAAATAGAAATATTATTAACAAAAATAATAATTAATAGAATTTAAAATAAGATAAGATATAATAAAACCAAATAAGTGAATGTGTTTTATATATCTATAATATATAAAAACACATTTAATTAAATTTCAAGGGAAATTTTATTTATAAATGTCCATGTCATTACAATGTTCCTCCATTCAAAAAATTCTCCCTCAAAATTTTCATTTCACACAGCAAAACAAATGAGGGTAATTACTTTTCATCATTTCCTATAGTTCCCACATTGTTTCATCAAACTTCTAGTCTCTCTATATCACTTTGTCTAGGTGAATTATCTTCTTTCATAATACTTTGTCCTTATGATGTAAGATCTTCACTATATACTCATCATAATAAATTTCATTCTCCTATAGTACAACCTATGGATTGAGTAGATTTTAGTGTTCTAGTATGTACTTCATCAAGAGTGATTAATGGAACCCATCATGTACTTGATATACTTTATGTGAGAGTTATAGTCAATAGGCCACAACTCCGATGTGATCAAGTGTCTCAAAGAGATTGATATAACTTGGACTAAGATTTCCCTTCTTCCCAAATCTCATCACACTATTCCATAGAAATATGTAGAGGAATACCTTGACTCTATACTAAAACTCCAGGTATCATCAAGGATTTTCACCATAGATCTTCGGTCGACTATGAGTAGTCTTGATGTTTTCTTGAATTACTATGACCCTTTAGACCATTTCATAAATAATATCAGGGTCTAATAGTTTTTTCCCCAACTTCATCCCAGAAGGTAGGTGTTCTGCACCTCCTCTTATAAAGGGCTTCATACGGATTCATTTGGATACTTATGTGGAAACTATTATTACATTATAACATTTCCTAAGTAATATATTGATCGTGACTTCATTTGAAGTTAATTAAGAATGATCTAAACATTTCCTTATGTTTTTTGATATTCCACTAATAGTAGCCATAATTTCTAAGGTGATAATTCATGTTTAAGTTCAACACGTTATTTAGAATATGTTTATGACACTTGTAGAACATGATGGTAAATCATGGATCTTGGTTGGATAAAATGAATATTGGTGTTCCACAAAGACTCTCTAATTATATTATTTATATCATTCCAAGTTGGTCAAGTAATAATTCTTCTCAAATTGTTATGATGTGGGTCATCTTTATAAGATGGCCCACTACATAACATATAGCATCATTACCAATTGATGTCTTCATAATCCTGGTGATAAATTCCATGATGATGTTTTCTCATTTCCATGTATGTTTGGGTAATGGTTTCATCATCACTTTGGATTTTTTTCTTTCATCCAACACTTAATGACATACAAGACATCCTGATGTATATCCCATGATCTACTTCTTCATATTGTCCCACCAATAGTGCACTCATAGAACTCAATATATTTTTGTGATTATAGGATGGGTAGAGAAGGTTGATCTATGTGAATCATCCAAAATGTCCTTCTATAACTTGGGATTTTGTGGTACACATTGTAATGAACCAAATCATAAAAATAATTCATAATTAACATTGAACTCTAAGGATTTACCTATTCTTATAGATTACACATTATTATGAATTCACACATCATCTCTTCTATCATCCTTTAACATCATCTGAAGGGATGGTTGAGAAATCATTTGTCAAATGATTGATGATGGTCCTTACATTATGTTTCCCATATACATCATTTAATTTTTAATAATATTGGATACTACTCAAATATAATCAATGATAAAATTATTGTAGCCTTCCAACATAGAGTTTCTTCCACTTTATATTCTTTACTAGGATGGTAGTAGATTGAGTATTCACAATCCCTTATCATCCCTAACAAACTTCACTATCTCATTTTAATCTCTTTTTGTGAATTCTCCCCAAAGAGATAATTCCACCATATTTTCATTGTGAACAACACTAAAGATAATTCCATATCATGGATTGGGTGGTTCTGCTTATAAAAATTTAATTTCCATGAGACATGAGATTTTCATTCTACATTATCTTATATGCCAATCCCATTTTTCATTCATTTTAGTACACTATGAAGAGTTCCTCACCTGTGGGTAACATAAGTATAGGTGCAGTGATAAGAATATATTTCAACTCAATAAAAATCACTTTAAATTCATCATTCCAAAGAAACATGAATCACATTAAAGTTAACATGGTTATGGGGTTTGATAATCAAAAGAAATTTCTAACATATCGATGATAGTACATAGCTAATCAAATGTAACTATAGATTTTTGTCAAATATATTGGATTCTACCAAACATTAATTTCTTTTTCCTCTAACGGGTCTATGGATACCTTTTATCTTGAGATAATATTTCCCAATAATGAGAATTTATTTAACCAGTACTCACATTATCTGTACGTTTCATAAAGTATCTCCTTTTATAAGTTATTTGTAACATTTCTCGGATGATCCCCATACTCCTCATTTATTTTGGATTATATTAGAATATTTTAAAAAAATACTACCACAAAATAATCAAGGTAATATTTATAGACTCTATTCATCAATTCCATGAATAATGTTGGAGCATTAGGGAGTCTGAATGACATTACTATGATCTCATAGTGCTTATACATTTTTCATAAGTAGTCTTTGGGATATCCTTCTTCTTCACCCTTACTTACTAATAACCCAACCAATGTTCCACCTTTGGGAAGGATTGGGAAACATGTATATGATCAATAAATTCATCAATATGGGATAACAGATACTTTCTATTTATAATGATCTTGTTTAGCTAAAAAAATCAATGAAAAGAAACATTTATCAATCCATATACATTATTAATTGGGTTGGTGCACCCCTTAGTGAAGAACTTGGGAATAAAGACCCTATATATATATTCTCTTGTAGTTTTTTATTCATATATTAATGTTCCTCAAGAGAAACTCTATACAAATATTTTGATAGTAGAAATGCCCCAGGTGTAAAAATGATTAAAAATTAAACCTCTCAACTACAATGAAGACCCATCAATTATTCAGGTAACACATTAGTGTATTCTATCACAATGATAATGTATTCAAGAATGATATTTTCTTTCAACTCATTCATTTTTTCTAGATATTCCTACTCCTAGGGAAATAATATACTTTCTTGAAATGATAGTGCTGAAAAAAGATCCATCATTCTCAATTCATCAGAACAGAATTTGAGAAAAATTCACAATATGGAGGTTTAGTTTTTTATCAATTAAATTTATTATGGATCTATATAATGAAATTCAATTTATACCAAAAATTGCATAAAATTTCACTAATGGGAGTATCAGAAGATTCAATTGGATGTTTAGCCCACAAATATTGACAGGGGAGGAGTTATATTCATGGGATTCAATAATTTTATTCAGTTACTACCTTCCCTGAAAACTCTACTTTCATGATTTGTGGTGGTTTTTAAATATTTCAACTAAACATGCATGACATGAACGAATGCATATAACTAGAAAAAAAGTATGTTCACTATTCATGTAGGATTAACTAGTGTACCTATCAAAATTTTTTGTTTGTATCTATATCATAGGTTGTGATGGAATAATCATTCTCTTGCAATATTATAGATTGTTGATTGACTCAAAAAACACTTTGATTAGTGATTTAATTTAAATAGTTTAATTTTCCCTTGCAGTTGAAACAATGGACAATGCGCTAATGGTTGAATAGACTATTCAATTTTTCCATCAAATTAGTTTGTTTCTCCCATTAGTAATCACTAGATTAGTGTCCTTACTTACCACTCCTAAAAGAATTCCATATCCACTGTAGGAAATTTATATGGTGATCCTTTCCTCACTTTTCACATGTGTAATTTTTAAATTTATTTTCACTGTTAAATTTCTTCATCACACTTCCATAATTGAACTCCACTTTTTTACATCATATCAGCATCAAGCCATTGAGATTATCCAAAATCCTTTTTTACTTTGATAGAACATCAAATAATTTCCTCATATAAATCAATGTCTTGGAACACTAGGGATTTTCATAGTCTAGTTTTTATCCCACTAAAGATGTAGGAAACCATGAATTCTGAGGTAACAGAAAAATACATAGGTGTGTCATGAATGCCATGTGAATTTTTTATCATGTAAATCAATAAATTTTTTGAATTTTTTCATATGGGGAATAAAATGCATTTCCATTTTATGTTGGAGAGTTAATGTAAAATATTCCTTAAAAATAGTTTTCCTAATTCCTTCCTCACCAATTCTTTGATCTCTTCCTCCCACATCATATTCTTGATTAATGTCCACCAGTGATCAAATTCTACCTCTATATGGTAAATATCTATTATAAAATTCTCATTATTGAATCATTTAATGATGACTGATATCATTTTAGTATAGTCAATGCATTGTATCTCGGTTAAGGGATTTGATGATCCATTGAAATTTTGAGGCCTTTGTCTCATTAAGTTCTCAATTTCAACCTTTTCATTGATAGGGGGCTTGGTCCATCCACTGGATATAGGTTTCTATTATGAAATACAATTATCTGAGATATTATTGTCACATTGTTCAATATTACTTATACCATATTGTTTGGATTCTTTTTTGGGAAGTCATCACATGTCTCTTCACATTGGTTGTTTACACAGTTCCACCTATTTTGAACAATTAACTAGAATAATGGATAAATTAGGTATGATTAAATTTAAACTATTAAACATATAAATAGGAAACCAAAAATGTTAAAAGGATAACATATAAATTATGTTTATTTCTTAACATATGGATTTCTAGGCTTCGATCTATGTTATGCATGATATATTTAATAATATAGACTATTTTATGTATTTTTATTCTCTTAATAATGGTTCATAATGAGATTGTGAATTCATAAACGAATATCTCATGGGATTGACAAACAATTTGCGAAGGTGTGAACATTGTTAGGCACCACTTCATGATCGAGTCTAGCTCAATATAGTGTTTTAGGGTTTTACACCAATGTACATCTATGTTAGAGCCACATCCACTTATAGTATCGAGAAAGGGTTTTATTTTCTTGATATACCAATAAATATACAAATTAATAATATATAGGGATGTATTATTGTGATTGAACTTATACCTAATTCTTTATCTATAGTTTTCTTATCATAATCCCAAAAATATCTTTGTTTATACCAATTATGGAAACACTGGTCTTTTTTAGATATTAATTAATTATTTATTATATATGATTACACACCACAAAACCTTGATGATTGATATATCTTATGTAATTGGGAATTAGGTACATTACATAATAAATTAAATTACATAATACATAATCTTTTTCGAAAATTTATTTAACATGCTCTTATTATTCTTTTATACTAAAAACTAAATGGGATAACCAAGGGAAAAACATAAGAAAGGGGAACCTGTAAAAACTAGTAAGGAAATAATCAATGAATAACATGAAGAAATTAATACATGATAGATAATAGGAATATTAATGGTTCATGAAATGGTATTGAATCATAAACATGAATAATGATTCATGATCTAGCATGTTAATATAAAGGCGGTAAGGGAAATCTGGGAATACCATTAATAATGGAATCATACACATAGGTCCAAGCTATCGCAATATAAAATAAAGTTGGAAAAAGAACCATTATGAATTCAGGTCACACCCTAATCCCATTAATTATATCTCATGAGAATAAATCATTACCAAATTCATTTGAGAACTATATAATTATGAGCACACCCATCGAATTTATCTCAATCACATACAAAAGTGTTCAACATAGATCATACAACATTGTATAATATTTCATCATTTTTCTTCCATGACTATTGAGTGTTTAATAAATATTTTTAGTTCCACAATAAAATAAATATATGTGCCTAAAGAGGAACAAAATTTAAAGAAAATGGGTATAGGTATTTACTACACATTTGTTTGGCTGGGAATGTCACTATAAAATTTTGACATCATAATGGTGTGTATTAATTTTCATGGGAAGGATTAAGGATATTGAAATGCATCTATCAAAATTTATACATAATGGTGAATGTAAGTATTATATGGAAGATCATATAACAACGTTATGAAATAGAGATAATATGTATAATAAAATGAAGATTCTTTATTAATGATGATGAAGAAAAGATATTTTACATTGAGATGGTGATTCAAAATCATTAAGTAGAGATTATAGAGTGATTGGGGAAACATTTTAGGACTATATAATGTTTTTTTAGAGTAATGGTGTGATCTATGATTTTTTAGTGAGGATAAATGGGATCATGAGTGGGTTTATAAAAGAAATAAGTAGGGAATTACTTATTATTTGTCCAACATAGGTTTTCAACTCTATATAATAAAATAACTAAAACCACCACCTTTTACATGGTTTTTCCATGGTTTCATCTATATGGAATTTTTTAATTATTTAATAAGTCCTAGGGACAATCCTATATAAATAATATCCTTCAGGATGTGGAAGTATGTCATGTCCTCGAATAAATTATTTTAAAACCATAAAATATATTATATGTTTTTGGAAATTCATAAAGGCTTTCTAAAATTAATTAAAAATACTAAAAAATGTATTATTTTAAATTGAAAACAGGTATTTTGTAATTTATCCCATTTATAGTATTTCTTACATCATTTTTGGGTCATTATTATGTTATAATATAGACAATATATTTAGATCGTATTAAATTTTATCTCCAAAATTTTGGGATCTCCGAAAATTATGAAAAATACACCACATGATAATTTCAATTATCTAATTCAAAAAAAATCTTATTTATTTTATAAAATTATTTTCTAAATATTTGAATTTTTAATTTTTATAATAGAATCTACATAATTTAAAAATAATGGGTTTTTAGAAAATAATTGTTTTTGAAACCTTATAATAATTATATTTGACTTCATAAAAATTATATGTTCATTTATATAAACATTATATAAAAATAATAATATATTATTAAAAAATTATTTGTTTAAAAAATCCATTAATTCATTAAATTTCAAAATTAAAATAGGATATTAAACTATAATTTGTGCTTTATTGTATAAAAAATAATAAAATTAATAATGTAGAATTAAATACAATCATTATTATATTGAATATATAATATAAAAATTTATACTATTATGGTATTTTTAAATATCACATTAATACACTAAAATACTTCTTAAGGAGAAAGTGTGAGATAGTAGTACTTTCATGGGGTGGCTCAGTGTACATTGTGGGGTATATGATCTCTATGAGCTCGAGCTTCTCCTGTAAATGGTTTCTACCAATCATTAGTTTTTTGGTTCTCATCTTGGAATTAGTCAGGGGAAAATCTCAATGATTCTATCTCTCTTAGAAGCTCTGATAAATATAATTTATAGGGTATAATCCAACTAGTTATGGTTTTCACTTCCTTTACAATTGTCAATTTGATTTATCAAAAACATATAATTATACTAACAATATGATCACTATTAAATGGAAATATTATCCATGGTAATGATTCCTAACATTATCTTAAATATGATATGATATAATTAAATTAACATAGTTAATTTGTTTTTTATATCCATAATATATAATAATTCCATTAAATAAATTTCAAGTGGAATTTTTTTATAAAAGTTAAATTCATTACCCCCAAAAGAACAATGGTAGAGTTGCATGAATCATAATTGATCTGACTATGTTAAGAAGGGTATCATTATTTCTTTGACTAATACCATTTTTTTGAGGTGTATATGGGTGATTGACATTGGATATTATCCCACTATCCTTTAATTTATTGAAAAAATCATGTTAAATATATTATCCACCAAGGTCTGAATGAAGATTCTTAATATTATTACCAAGATGATTCTCTGTATCATTTTAATATTCCATAAACATAATAAAGGAATATTACATATACCACTATTAAGTAGATATATCTATATCTAATACTATCATTAGTAAAATTAACGTTGTATGAAAAACGACCCCATGACTTTACTAGAAATTTGAAACATACATCAGTATGAACCAATTCCAATGGTTCTTTGTATCATTCTCATGTCCTAATCAATTATAATTTTGTCATTTTACCTTGAAAAATATTGTGACACGCATCTAAGGGTTTTAACTCTAGTGAGTCTAAATACACTACTAATGTAGTTTTTATAAATTCATCTCATTGAAAAGTCCTACACTAATGTGCTTTAGGCGAGTAGGATATGATTCATTGTCACTAGATTATAATTTAATTTACATTACTATATTTTCTATTTTATGTATATACAACCCATTATTAAGATGTTACATACAATAATAAATGCTATTCTTATACATGATAAAAAAAATATTTCCAAACATGAGATAAAATTTCAAAATTCCTACGATCGACATAAATATTATGTTTTTTGTAATAAATTATAAATAATAACAATTATTTAGTATAAGAAGCTCCCAATATTATGAGTAAGATGAAATCTCCTACTTCTAATTCTTCTGAACTCGGACCATTTCTTTATTAGAGATCAACTTCACCCTTTTCTAATTTCTCCAATCTACATGGTTCATGAATATAAATATAGATGTTTCATCCACATGCAGTATCAAATATAAAACATCCAAAATTAGACATATTTAATTCAATGAAAAATATACTTGAATTAAAATAATCAACATTATTCTTCTTACTAGCTATGTAATTCTTCTTCCAATGGATTTTACTTCCACATAGAAAGAATAGATTCTCTTGGTCATTGGCCTCCCTCCATGTCATTGGCACAATTAAAGGGAAGTGAATTAGTGTCATTGACTTAATCATAGCCATTGAAACTTTATCCTTGAATTTCCTCCTCCTATTCACCATAAGGATCAAAGAGTTTGAATTTTTTATTTACTTACATGCTTGAAAAAATAAATAAAAAATTATGAGAGTGACTTATTCATATTATTTATATTCTAATTAAAAATAAATTTTGATAATCCATTATTTAAATGGGAACAAATGATATTAGTTTCAAGATATTGGATTAGTTTGAACCCATCAGACCCATGTTTCTCAATATATCGGGTCATCATGAGTATATGAGGTCCTAATTGATTTCATTATACTAACCATTATATTTATAGTGAACTAGATGTATCCTAGATTTCTTTTTCTTATATATTCTAGTATAACTCAAGGATATATGTTAACATTTAAAAAGCATCTTTGTACTAACTAATTTTATGTATCTCAATGGACATGGATGAGAACACGAAACACCAATCTTAAATTGAATCATTCATTGATTATTTTATTTTTCTTTATCCTCCATGGTTTATCATGGAGGGTACTCAAACTGATGAAGGGAATCGATCACCTAAATATTGTTTTCTTAGCATAGTACTATGTAAAAAAACTACTACCACTCCAAAATGTTATGTATCTCAATGATATTATCATTATACTATATTGATTATAATAAAATTAAATTGGTTGTGTTTGAAATTTTTATATTAAAAAAACATATAATATTAGTAAATTATCTTGAATACTAGTAAGCATTTTTATATAATAAATTTTTAAAATTTCTCTCACTATTTTGTCAAATCTTGTGATCCCTCGACTACTAGATTTATAATACCCATTTTATTGACTATTATTGAGTCAATGATCCTTGAAACCAATACTTATATTCTTCAAATATGGCTAATACACTATTTGAATAATTTCGAGGTATTATTTTGACTGGCCAACCACATTAACACATGGATCAATGGTATGTTGTGTGGAGTCTCATCTCCTATAAATAATTACATTTATATGCTTAATTGATTCCTCTAAATTTGTAACAAGGCCTTTATGTATACTCATTTTATTCTAAATTTATATAATTCAATGCATCACTCTCATAATAACTCCCTTGAAGGAAAATACAACATCTATTAGGGTTGATGAGCACTATGAAAAATTAGTTGTTTCCATATTTAAGTGATGGATGGAATTTAATGACCTGATATTTTCATTGAATGGTTTTTTAAATTTAATATCTATGAATAATATCCTTTTCTATTCAACATGATTTTTCTATGTGATCTAACTCACAACATAATTTTTTTAAATAATATATATTCATTGCACATGTTAAATTTTTTTCTTTGGATGCTTGTTTTGTTATTATATTATGTGATCACCTGTAATAAATACACATTTGAAAAATAATAATCCATGAATAATATAAAATAAATAAATAATAGAGTGATCATGAGTCATTAACTATCGGTTAATCAATCAAGTTCATAATTTATTAAATTATATCCTATTGGAATTTTTTATGTCAATACCAAACATGAATTGCAGCGGCCAAAACACTCATGAAGTCACTTGTTATTTTTATACCATCTCTTCACTCGAACCACTTTTACAAGAACTATTCTGACCATTAAAATTTGGTACTCACTTAAAAATGATGGGAATATAGGTTGAAGAATTACATTTTATCACTTAAATTTGTAGACACAGGACCTTATACAAATTAATGATGGAGGGTCGATGTCTATATCAAAAAAAATTAATAATTATTTCTTATTAAATAACATAAATGGAATATTCAAATTGTATAAATAATAAACCAAACAAGCATAGGACGGTCTCACCTCATGATTAGTCAACATAAAATTATTTTCCATAAAAAAAAATTAAACTCGAGGGTATTTTTAATGCTTTAAATTAAATTAAAATAATTTTATTAATTGGTTATATATCTCACAATACCCGAAATAATTTTATTAAATCCACGAGAATTATATTATGTTTTGGAAAAAATTTCTTAATTTTTTGGGTCTCTCAGGAGCTATATGAGATCCTTATAAATTAATTTAGGGATTAAGATGGATTAAATGGTTGGGTCCAGTCTGACTCTATCAAAATTAGTCGAGCCTGAGATGGGGCTTCCTTTTAAGTGAATATATATATATATATCTTCACACACAAAATATATAATAATAAAATATCTATATTATATTATATATATGATAAAATATAAAATATATATAAGTATAAACATGTTAAGTCATTTTTTTATTATAATATTCCCATGGAAGATTCTTGAAAGATTCCCATGGATACATTGAGTAATACTCCCATCGATGATTTGGGTTCCTAATTTTTATTTATGGAAAATAAAATATTCTTGAAAAATAATATTCTATTAGAAACACACTACCCCAAACTAATTTCAGTATAACTGGGTAAAATTAAACTAGTTCATGTCACACTCTAGCTAAAAAAATCACATAGGTAGCCATTAATGTGATGACAAAAAACAAAACATTAATTTTCACCGTAATTTTTACAAAAAACTCTTCACTCATATATCAACCATATCATGATAAGAAATAATATATCAATGCACCATTAGTTACATAGTAACTATATCAAAACCCTATTTTCTATCATATAATATTTATCTAAAATTCAATATTTTCAACTTATATAATTATACATTCACTTTGATCCCAATTAAATGAACTCGAGGAACAACAGAAGCATGAATCACGTGAAATTAATTTTTTTATTGTAAAAAATAATCATTGACAAAACCCAATGACCAAATTTCTTAAATAATTTCATTTAATTCAGTTATATCATGAAAATTATAATCCAATTATTGCATATATTGGATCTTGTTCATTTGAAGTCGTGATTTTTTTAATCACAATTCAATTTTCATGGATCAAAGACACCATGGTTGAAATCCTCTAGATCGTTCACATTCTAACCATACCTCATGCATCCTCAATATATAATTTTTTGGTGTTATCTGGTGAAATTGAATATATTTATGATGTCCCTCGATCATGTGAAGAATGAGGACTCAATAGAGAAGACATGATTGATCCAAACATGTTCTAACTTTTGAATATCTATCTAAAAATTAGGAGGAGATGGGGGGATATCATAAAAAACTAAATTCATCCAAATAGTGGATCTCTATATTCAAGAGGCTAAAATTATATTTTATACCAATTTTATAGTTTTCAAAATTTCACTTTGGTCCCTGAAAGGTAATAACTATCATTTTAGAACGTTTCACACATGTATAACTTATTAAATATTCCTTAAATGACAAATATATTTTATCCCTCAATCATAACACTATAAAATGTTACATAATAAAATAAAAACCACAATATCATCCAATAATCTCCCCAAATAATTTAAAAATACTTGAACATGATATTTTTGTTTTGAAAATAATATGTTCTTCTATTCACTTTAATGATTAAACTACATATGAATAAAATGAGAAATCAACTCATTCTTCATTATTATGAACATTAAAAATGTAATTTAATTAGTTTTACTTGTAATCAATCATAATCAAATGTTAATAATCCCCTGCACTTGGGGCTCAGATCTTTATAATCTCATATCCATTAGAATATGTCATACTTATTGATACACTTAGTGTGTGACCCTTTATGTCCTTATCTCGATAGTAGTGTGTCCAACTAATAGACCAAGAGAAGATTCTAGTAACCCATCATTTCCATTAAAGAGATAAGGAAAAGCAGCAGTACTATAGTAGGATAAGGAATATATTCAGGGTACTGTAGCAGTACTGTAGAAGCACTGTAGTAGGCACTGTAGCAGTCACTATTCGGTACTATGGCACCTGGAACTATTCATCCATCTGGGCCTTCAGGCCACCGGTTTTTTCCTTGGGTCTTGCAAGGCTTTTGGTCCTCCCAAGGGCTTTGGGAGAGTTTATTATCAAAGCCTTAGGGCCACCTTAAAGACATAGGGCCACCCCAAGGCCATCAAGCCACATGAATGTAGGCCCCAGACACACTGCCAAAGAAGGAGCAGCCCCAGAAGAGGATTCATAGCAAGTGAACTCACCCTAGCCAAGCCAAATGGATTGTCAGAATGAGAGGGTATGGTTATGCCATCGGTACCAGCCTGTTCTTGTATGGGAAGCCTAGACAGACGGTCATACAATGGAGGACAGCTACTATCAGGATGCTGATGCTGGGGAGGTGTAGTTCCTTGTAGAGAGTCTGGTTTATTTCCCAATGACCTTCGGGTCATGTCATATCCTAAGCCTATGGGCCTTATAAGGGTTCCCCCTTATACCATGAAATGGGGGTTATCAAAAGTAAATAAAAATGAAGGCCTTTGGGCCATTCAAGCTAAGGAGAAACTTATCCTATTGTACATTAGACATGGAATTAAACAAATTACTACCATCATGGTAATCCTGGGCCTATGAGATATCACTTTTTCAAATCAAATGAAAAAAAAATTATATTTATCATTCATCCAATTCCACACCACTAATGATTAATCAAACCAATTCTACCTTGTTGTGACTTCGGTGTCATACTTTTTCTTCATTAAATCAATTTTTTGATCAAATGGTATGAATTGATAATGATCTCATTTTCAGATACAAATACACATGTTCTCAGATATGAACAACCATTAACATCAGAATCATATGGTATTCTGATTGTAGTTCCAATACTCATGATCTCTTCAACATTAGATCACTAATAGTGAACATCACGAGATGAAGTCTCAATTCTTATGTTACCCAAGAAAATGATTTCCATAAATAAACTTATTGTCATAATGATGTATCTTGATCATAGGACATATTTTTATGTTTAATATCAAACTATCTCGTGTGTCCCAGTATAGCTGGGGATTGTAATAAAATTTCCATATGACTGGTAATTTAAGGACGTTATCAAGTAATAGTGCATTCAAACGTATCAACACTATAATGGTAAAAATAAAAACATTTATATATCAAACTGTATACATCTTAAGGTAAAAAATATACATACATGATTCGTCTCTTAGGATCCCACTCACAATGTGAACCGATTTTAGTAAGGTACTCTTCCCACAATGATATTGTTGGGACTGGACACCTATTACGGATTTGATAGAAAGGCGAGTGAAACCAATTTACTTGGTTGTCTTAGTAGTTATCATTTTCTATTGAAATATTTTTCTATTCTTATATGTATTCCAAAAGTTCATGTTCAATAGAAATGTTATTCTCTCATGGATCATGTTATTTGATTCAATTATTATTCATGTCTTACAGACTACCATGCGGGATTCCATGAGTCATGATTATGATATATGATATGATGGTATGACTTTGACATTTTAACATCATGTTATCATAATATTATACTCATGTTATGAATAATTTTTACTTGATATCTCCTATATTAATATTTAATGGGCATATGATTCCTCCCTTTATTATGTTTCTTTTTCAACATGAAAGGGAGAATGGTTGTATGTATGATATGTCTTAGTAGGTTGATAGTTGTGTAGAGTTTTGTGAGATATAATTTATATCTCATATGTAACACTTTATTATGTATACAATATTTCAAATACTCTAAACAATTATGGTTTTTGGTATGGGTCCTAATGTTTTGTAATGAATATTAATCAAATAAAATGTAAAATATATATATGAATTATATGGGTTTCTATTAATATTCGTCATATGGGGGACACATTTATTATTATTTATACTGTTATTATAAAATTAGAAACTTTTATATAGAGACCTAGTATTCTCATTCCTAGACATTACATATATTTAGTTGAATATTAAATACATTACACAAACAAACACTTAAGGAATGTAATAGTTTTGTGTCTTTGGATACTAGGTATAAAATGATATAATTTCTTCAAATATCTTCATCATATCCCATAAATGTCATCCCTTTCAATAGAAATCACAAACATAACCTACATAAAACCATTATTCATGACCATGGAAATGGAATCAGAATAAATTGTTATCATAGATGCTCTATAAGGGTAAAAAATAGTGATACATAAGAATAACATTAACATAATTGTATGATGACATTAACATAACATTTAAAAACTCTACCAAGAATATCAAATATCATATTCATGACTATTGACTTAAATATTGAAATTTTATAGGATTTAGATCATATATAGATCAAAAAACATGATCTAAGAGATCATAATAATGGAATAATACATTAAATTGTTTTATACACATAATAATATTGATTATTTTTCCGTTATAGTCATGGATCATTGTCAAAGATATCATAGTGGAATGGGTTCACTACCCAAACCATCATATCCATCAGGGATCATTCTCACACCATAATGGTGTAGAAATTATCTTACTAAACTATGTTGAAACCCAATTATAGTCTTGCCAATTTTCTGAGATATAAATGTTTCCAAAATTCATTGGAGAGAGATTTAGGTCCCACCCATCATATAATTAAAATAAAATGTAGGTGACCCATAAAATTATAAAACATTTGAAATATCATAACCCACAAATTGAAGTGGGTTTCATAAATATTTCATTTTATGATAACCTATAGAAAAAAGAAAAGATTCATAATCATTTCAACATTTCATAATACCATAAACCATTGAAAATGATGTGGGCTTCATAAAAAATGTTTTATGGTATAACCAATGGATGAGAAATGGAATTCAAAAAAATATTTTCAGGAAAAAATATTTATATAAATGATAATAAAGACATCCTATGTTCGTATCCCTTCAAATCACAATGTAAATTGAAGGATATCATCTTATATTGATAATGACTTTTATTGATCATATAGAACATTTCTTGGGGAAAATAAAATTTCATTTAAAATATCTTTTTCAAACTAAAGTATCATAAATATAATGAAAAATATTTTTCATTGAAAATAACATTGAATATATATATAATGGAATCATCAATTATAATAATTTCCATGTTGGTGGAAAATCTATTCATACCATACATAATGAAAAAAATATTCCTTTCACATTTTCAGTTCAATCCCAATATGAATTATTTATAAAAAAATATAGATTCCTTCGATTTTTTTAAAATGTGAAACATGGTTGAAAATTTATTTAATGAATCATATTCATAATGTTAAAAAAATTTGAAATCAATTTTAGAACACATAGTTTTGGATGAAAAAGGGTTTTTGATGAATGATAGGAATAAAAACATTTTTTAAAAACAGTATTTTGAAATATTAAATAAAGAAAAATAATAAAATGTAGGGAACATGTGTATTCTCATGACATAAATCTAGGAGATTAAAATTCACGTGTTTCATTAATGATAGATCATAATATTTCATCATTGTACGATTTATCATAAACAACCCCGATAAACAATGAGATTATATCATTGAATCATTAACGGTTTGGAAATGATGAATCATAAGACCCATGAAATAATAGTAATAAATTAAATATATAATATCATGGGAATAAAAAAATTCCTGAAATAATATTTTAAAAGTTTTGTAAATACAGCTAATTAAAAATATAGTTTCATAACATAACATGTGTCTCATGAATGAATAATTGAGATAAAAATACATTGGTTATTCTTTAACTTCTGAACTTTGATCCTTATCAAAGAAAAATCATAAAATAGAAATTTAAATTAAAATACTTTTATGGATAAAAATAGTAAACAACATTAATGTATAGTAATCACACCACATACAATAAATAGGGTGTGAATATGTCATGTGTCTCACAAATGAAAAAATTAAGAAGGAAATACCTTACCGCTTTAGTAATATTTTAGATCACAAGCTCCAATAAATGATAAAATAAAATTAAACATTAAATATAGAAAAAATAAACATATAGATGGTATAACATATCAAATGATATTTATATGAACATATAAATATAAATGAATGATAAATTTTTAAATCTCTACTAGAAATAAAAGAGAGACTAGAAATACCATACCTTAAGTCTCGATATCCTACGTACATATTTGAACCTCCTATATGACAAATATATGTTTAATTTACACATATTTTAGAAACATAACTAAATATATTATAAAATATATTAATTATGACTATTTATTATCTATTTATTAATAATTATTTTTTTAAAACATTTTTCTCATAATAACTACTTTGTTTTTTCAAATATATTCTGACTTGTTATTTTGGGTCTTCTAAAATTGATCATGTATACATCATATATATAATAATGATTATTAAATAATTATAATATCAATACATCAATTATGATTTTCTGATAAATCATGATATATGTTTTTGATAAATGAAATGTGCTGCGATCATGGAGATGATAATTCGTGTGAACGCTAGATGTCTGTTCACATTTCTCAACAATCATTATAGAAAATAGGTACAAATTATTTTTCCAACGTATAATTATCATAATATCATAACTAAAATAATATGACTTTAAATGTATGTTTACATATCATCTGTGTGGTGTGGTGATGATAAGAGAGAGTAACATCCCTTCCGGAAGGCGGTAGTCCAAACATACATGAATGATATTATTATATTTTTGTGAGTGAAATGGTAAGAAAATAATATATATATATACATATATATTATATTTTCATAATTATAAATACTTCTTGAATATCATAATTATAAATTAAATCACATATATTAATTAACTTCGTCCTTATTATCTTTTGGTAAAATCATTAACAAATCACATCCCTTCTTGGGGTGGTAGTCTACCGTAAACACTATCGATGTTATAGTATACAATATAGAATTGAAATTAAAAAAGTTATGTATGAAATAATAAATAATGATTATTAATTATGTTATAAATATCATAAATATACTTTGTGTCTATCATCATACCCACCATGAGAGGATGTAATGGAAAAAACAAATGACCTAAGTTCACGAGGTGGTAGTCATCTATACACTCGAATGATGATTCATTACCCATTGATGAAAATAGAGATGATTTTAGGTCATTATGTTAACATCAAAAAATATAATAATATTTAATATAAATTTTTATTGTATCATAATTTTTTAATAATAACTGAATCATTTGGATAAAGAAATAAAATAAAAACACTTGTTGAAGAATGTTTCTTATTCTTCATGTCATGTTTTTAGATTTTCACCAAAAGCCCTCATAAGTTGGATTTAAGACCAAAATAAGGATTTTAGGATGATAAGAGGGAAATTGGGAAGGTATTTCATTTTTTATTTGTTGAAACCAAATGGTTATATGGTGTGAATAATATAGGAGAATGGTTTTACTTTTATAAGTGAGGTGAGTGGCGCACTTGTATTTTTTTGAAAAGAAAATGTGTGCCTAGATTTTAATCATGAAAAAAGTTTTATAAACGGATTATTTTCAATAAATAGACATTATAAGGTATATATATTCCAATAAAATAGAATATAGATAAATTTTTATCTCATTTTATCCCTTATAATAAATATTAACACCCCGATATACCTATTTTTACCTTTACCGTTGTAAATAATTTTTCCTTTTTTCACTATTCATTTTTTGTAAAAAAATGACCTGAAATTATTATATAATATATATTATTATTATACCAGCTATGAAATTCATTTTTCAGAATTCAGTTCACAGAAGAGGCAACATTTATTTTAAAACCATTCCCTAGAGAGGATGAGAAAGCAGGTTTTCAAAGTGAAAAAGTTCAAAAGCATATAGTGTTTTATATAAAAGTTAAATATGAAAATGATTCATATGTCATAAATTAGATTAATATATTTAATTTATATAATTTTAGTATACAAATTTTCAAATATAATTTAAAATTAAATATAATTTATACAAAATGGCAGTTCTTAATTAAAATTCAGTATCTTAACTAATCATCATAAAATTATTTTTTTTAGAAAATTATAAAAAATTCACCATACTCTTTTTTTGAAATTACTATTTTAAAAATTAATATTATTTTTTAAAATAAATTTTTTAAATGTATGAAAACATTTTTTTATGATAAGTTTGAAGAAATACCGGAGGACTACTTTTTATAGAAATACTATTTTGATGTGCAAAATTGGATTTATTCAATTCTGTTACGTATAAAACAAATAAGATAAACCTAAAAAATATGACCTAAAATATAAACTATATATTTAATTTAAATAATTAACTAAATTTTATTTATTTATTTATTTTATTATGTAAATTTTATTTTTTGAATATTTTTTTTTCAAAAAAATTTTTCCATTATATTCAAACAGCTTTTATTTAAATTTTTAATCAATTAGTCAATAATGAATTAATTTTATATATATGTGAAAAGTCAAATTTTATTAATTTATATAATAATATTCATAACTTTCATTTCAACAGATTGAAGATAATTATCATATATTAATATTTCAATAATATTACAATTTATTTACTAGTGTGTTGCATGTAATTCAAGCTAGACTCGGTGTCATATGTAATGAAAATATTAAAAAGATGAAATTCATTTGAAAAATTATATTGAAATAATTGTAGGTTATTACCTTTTAACCCCCCCCCCATATAATGTGTCACTCACCTAAATTCATCTTAATCACTAAAGGTTTAATATTTGAAATTTAATTTTTAGAAACCCACATCGTAATAAGGTTTAATAAAACATCTTATTGAAAAGGAGAATGGAATGTGGGAAATTCATCTGAAAAAACACATAATTGGTTTCAAAAAGGGATAAAATAGGTTGGATTTGAAGATATATACATTGAGGAAAATGGTATTTAATTATAGAGGGTGATATAGATCATTGATCATAAGAATGTTGGTGATCTAAAGACATTTAAAGATTAAAAAACCATAGAGTAAAGATGAATGAAAAAAGGTCATTCATATCATATAAAATAATGATAACAAGAAAAAAATGTATTTAATTACCATTTTCCTAATTTTGGTGAATATATTCTCTATATGGATTAAAAACATTTGATAATGTACTTAATTGATATCATTTTATGTCATAAGAATAATTTCATTATTTTATTATTCGTTAATCAATTTTCACATCATATCTTACTATATGAGAATAATTATTTTCATGTATCAAGAATAAAATATAATCCAAAACAATTAATTCATTCCTTCTATCTCTTTTTTAAAAACATGTAACTATAGGTTTTCCAATATGGATAAATCTTCATCTGGTAAAGTAATAAGTTAATCTCCAAAACCTCTTAAAAAGTTCAACAAAATCTTTTCCATAAATGGTTAACCTTATAACCCTTCCAAAATAAAAAATTTATAAATAAGGTCACTAAACCTCCTAAACTCAGTATTAATCCTCCAAATATCATTTATAAGTTGTTAATGGTAACATACCAAATATGTAAATAAATTGGTCATATATTCTCCAGAATCTGGGAAATAACTAAAATTACCATAAAACATCAATGAAAACATGCTGGATTACTCATTCCTAGAATAATATAACATATTATTAGACATAATACAATGATCCAATAATGTTTTAATCTCCTTCAATGATATCATAAACCAATTTGAAAGACATGTTTTATTTGTTCAGAGTTTATTAATACTAAAAAATTTACAATATCTATATTAATAATTTTATTATCCAAACAAAACACCATTTTCTCAGCCTTAATAACATATTAATGGTTATATTCCTTAATCTAATGTTTTCTATAAAATTTTACCATGCCATTAAATAACATGTCTAGTTAATTAGAAATGACAAACATATTCATCCATATCATTATAGAAAAAAATTATTTTGAAAATTCCATTTATATTTAATAATTCATATAAAATAATTTTTTAATTTCAATAAAAAATCACTTTAATCATCCCACATCTTTCACTAACCATTATCTTTTCATTTCATCTTTATTCCTTAACATGATTTCCTTTAATATATAATTTTTTGTATCTTAACCACAAAAAATATAACCATTATTCATACAACAATACTAATTATCTTTCTTGATCATTCCTTTTAGGAAATAAATTTTAAAAATTATTATATACTCAACATTTAAAACTTTAAACATTCGACGAAAACGTAGGGAGGACATTATTCTTATCCATTGTGTTAAGTAATGTTTTCATTTTTTTACAGTAAATTTACAAGATTTGTGTCCTTCTTCATTATACCCAAAACACCTTCTCATACCTCTATGAAATTCCCTTGAGTTATTCATTCCATAATATCAACATAAATAAAACATAAATGTCATAATTCTAGGTCCCCCACTAACCCAAGATCTCAAAAAACTCTATCCATCTCTTCTTTAGTGAGTCTCAGAGTTTTTAAGGGGAACATTGTTAATAATGTTCTACAATAACTAAATAGAACAAATCATAAAATCTTCTACTCCAGTCATTACCCCATATTGATTCTCATCTAAAAATTATATGTAGCTTTTAATGTAAACTATTTTATTTTGGTTCGCTTCTTTCACTAAAACCCAGAAGAAGAGTGTGAGAAATAATTTCATATAGTGGATAACCACAAATCATGAAAATAAAACACTTATAAGATGTAAAAATCAGGACACATTATTATTAATCTTGTAAACGTTAGTTATATCCTAGGTCATTCATGGTCATTCATATAAATTAATACCTTATGACAGTTCATAAATATATTTTTGAATTTCCAAATTATATCCCTAGTGTAGCAACCTAGAATTTTATCATTGGAAACACCCTTCTTATAATTATTCTATAGTGTATAAATCACAAAAAATCACATAAATAACACAATATAAACATTACAAATGAATAATAAATGAAATAAGAGGTATTTTTAGAATTTTAAGAACCAATACAGATGATATAGTAACATAACTATTATAATAATAATATATCTCTTAGGAATAGTAATCTAGCTAATAGAATAGTAACATCACCTATGAAAGTATAAATAAAATTTAGGCATCTTTTAAATGAAAATTTTATATAATTATATCATGGTAAAATTAAATAAAATTTTTCAAATTGATAGTTTAACTATTAGTATTTTAATAAAACATAAATGTCTATTTATAATATTATAATTGATATAATGATTTAAAAAATTATTTTAAAAAAATATATTCATAAAATAATATTTTTTGTCTTATGATTACAAGATAATTTTATGAGACATTAATTAATTTTTCAATGTGTCATAAAAATAGTTAATATTTTAAAAACTATATTTTATCTATAAATGATGGTTTTAATTAAAAATTAAATTTTCATTATTTAGAAATTTTTTCCATAATTAGGTTAATATTTTAATTCTAAATGTCTAAAAATATTTAGGGTGATTTTTTTATATTTCTATAGTACTTTAATTTTTTTGAATATTAAAAAACAATAATTTATTATAAAAGCAAAATACATCAATGTTTTAGCCATTGTTGATGTACGGATGTTGTAAGACCAAAATATCAAACAATAATTCATTATTTTAAAATATCTAGTGATAAAATTTATTTCTTTCATATTTTTGAGGAAAAATAATAACTAATTAATAAAATAATGAGAAAATACATCTCTCCTCCCCTACAAATAACACCCCACATCAGTTAATCCCCTCACACTGCCCAAGAAAATACGATTTTCCGCGCGCACCCCATAATTCATCAAAAGAACATCCTCCACATATAGGATCCACTGGACTCATCAAAAGACAATACCCTTTTCCATAAAGTGGTTTTCAAGGATGATAAATTGCAGATCTAAAATCCACTTCCTTTTTCTTTTAATTTTTTTAATTTCATTTCTTATATTATCCTCTACTCACCTCCACTTATTCAAGTGGAATGATATATCCATTAAAATATATATACTATAATTTTATTATGTTAATGGAATAACTCAACTTAAAATATCTTCACCTTTCAATTTATTCTAGAAATGAATATATCATTTGTAGTGTGTTGATTTTCCACCACGATAGATGATGTGTTTTCATTTTTCACTACCACCTTTAAGGATGGTCATAAAACCTTTATTATTTTTAAATAAGAATATATTATACATATTTTATATTATATAATGCTATGGAACATATATATATATAAATCAATATATAATATCCTAATGTCGATAAAAATGACAAAATAAATTATATCATTTTCATTAATGTTCTATATATTAAATCATCGTCATACCATATAACCGGATGATATATAAAAAAAATTAAAATTATGTTTGTTCACTAATAATTTATAATTTTCATTTTTTAGAATCATTATCATTATATATGAACATCAATAATAATAAAAAAGCTAACCAATCATCAATACCAAGAAAATAAACACTCATGGAATGATGAAATTGAACTCTATAACTCATAATAATAACCATAAATGAACATAATGAAATTATAATGATAAAACACAATTATAATTGGTACTGGAATTAGTAATTAATGAGATAAATTTTATTATCAAGGATATTAATGTGAAGAAATAACTCAGACATTAGGTAATGGGATTCATGAACCCAACTCCATTTCATTAGGTTTTCCTTCTTTCGCTCCATTTTTAGTTATGATGTTCTTTTACTGATCCTTAAATATGATTTATTTATCCATACCTTCTTTATTCTAGGATATACTTGTTTTTAATCTAATTTTATGACATGTTAAAAGATTTTCCAAAAGAACTATTTTTTCCAAAAAATATATATTTTAATTCTCGTATGATTGTTTCTTCTTCAATCATGATTGATGATTCTTATACCAGGCCTATTATTACCTCTTTGTTTTGGGAACCAAAATTTTTATTCATTAATTTATTTTTTAGGAAATGAAACCCATTACTTCCCATGGGTAATTTTATGTTCTAGATTGATATAATTTCAATGTATCATTCATAATTATTTAATGGATATGATGTGATGATTGAACCCAAAATTTTATAGACCTCCAATGAATTTGATAATATGATGTATCAAATAAGGTAAATTGAAAAATGTGTCTACATGATTCTAGATTTTTTTTATAACTATGTGTGGTAGTTGAGCACTAAGATAGGATGTATCATTTAAATTTATTTCCATATTTCATTCCTTTATCTAATGCTTCCTCTCATGATTAGGATTTTGATCATTTTATTATATTATGATGATGATGTTTATACTCACCCAAGTTTCAGGTCTCTTATTCATAACATTACTGGTCTTTGAACTCAAACCATCTTTTGATTTATCATCAAGTGAATAATTTTACCATGGAGAACATGAAGTCCAATATTAATCTATAGAAGATGGAATTAAATAATTTTTATGATTTATTGTATAAATATTTTTTATGGTCATAATTTTTAAAAGACACTAATCCTTTGGATCTTGGTTTTGTAATAATTTTATGTTATTTATTATTAAAATTATGTATTAATTATGAATGAAAACTAGGGTCTCTATATTTTTTATCAGAGCATTGTATAGTTAATTTATGAATTTGGATTAGAGAAGCTTAGTGACAACCCTTACTATATGACTAAGTATACAAAAACACCAAATTATCATTTAAAAATATAAACATAGGGATCCCACAAGATATGGATTTCATGTTAATTTCTCAAAATAATAAACTAAATATCCAGGAATTATTCCACTATTTTATTTTCAAAAATTTTATATTTTTGAAAATGGTGAGAACCAGGAGAATAGAGGCCAATAATCTAGGAAAATGAAAATGTAGTGAATGCTCGAACGACATTCCCAATGCCCTGGGAGGTGGAGTTCAAATTTTTATGGTGATTCTTACCAAAATGCCTCAGGCTATGAACAATAGCCAAATAATTTGGACCATCAACCTTTAACTAAGAGGGGGAAACTGGATAACATGTCTTTTATGTGTCAATGACCCCAAGAATTTAGTGGAAAATATGATCCACTAGCAAATAGATAGTGAGTCAACTCAACAGAGAATATATTTTTTACTTCACTATTATGAGATGGATAAGGTGATTCTAGCCCTTTTTCATTTTGATGGAGACGTAGATAAATTGTTGTAATTGATTAATAATTCCAAGATGAAGTATGATATTAAAGATATATAGTGGGATTCCTTTATGGAAATGATTTTTAACAAGTATTTCCCTCAAACTCTTCATGTGAAGATAGAGAGATAAATTATAGATCTTACGCAAATGGAAAGAGAATATTCCACGACATACAAATAAAACATCACATGTATTACAAGTTACTCCCTTGGTTTTCATATCTACAATGATATCAATATAGAGATATTATTTATGGAATTGAAACCATGCCTTATAAAGGCTCTATAAATTTGAGACATTGTGAGTTTGCAATAAGTTGTTTGATGGGATATAAAAATGGAGATGGGGATTAGAGAGTGGTAACATGGATATAGTGATAAGAAATTAAATATTTACGTTCATTTAAAGGATATAATGAAAATATATAAAGATAACTTAACCACTCACATGTCAAAAATGTGCGAACAAGAATCAAGGGAACTTCCTCAGTGGGATGATTTAATGCTCCATGTGTGGGAGATAATGCCACCTAGATCATGAATATCTAAGAGACATGGGGAATCTCAACAATGTGGTGTAATAATATAGATCACCACCTATGGTTAAATGCTTCAATTGTAGGGGCATTGCCACTATGGAAACCTATGAACTAAACCCTGAGTTCTCAAAGGTAATCAACGAAAACAGCCACCAAAGCCAAAGGGGTATGGGATGGATTATATAATCACAACCACTGATGTGGATCCCAATAATGATGTGTTTACTAGTATTCTGGATATTGATTTATGAATAGAAAACTTAATTTTTTCTTCTAGTTATACACATTCTTTAATATTTTTCATTTTTAGTATTACTATTCAAACACCACTTCAAAATATGAAGGTTGAGCTATCTGTAAGATTAGTAAATGGGGAAATAATTTCTACCAATGTAAATATATCCTCCCCCATTCGTATTTGTGGAATAATCCACTCATTGAATCTGTTATTACTTCATTTGTTGGAGTTTCAATCTATATTGGGAATATATTGGATATCTTTAAAAAAATTCATCATCAATTTTCAGGAAAGAGATAAAACTCTACACATCCTGAGGCATCCTCTAATTCTGTACAAGTGTAAGGTGGATGATGAGACATCTTAAGATACATAATCTCTTGTGTGTATAATATTTCCTTATGATAAATCATATATTTCTCAAATAATTGAGATAATGAATAGAATCATGCTTGAATACAATCCCATTTTTTGGTACTATGCTGATGTGCTCCGTGAATATTTTCTTAGTAATACTCCTCGCTGAGAGGTTGAGTTATTAATTGAACTTATTCATGTAAATTTACCTTTATCAAAGATAACTTGTAAAATGGACACCATTGAGTCTGAGGAACTAATGAATAATTTACAAGATGTTTTGCACTAGGGTTTTGTACAATCAAGTGAATCCCCATTGGGTGCACCAGTGATCTTCATTATGAATAATTATAGATCAATGAACGTCTTCATTGATTATCAAAACATAAAAATTATGATAATGAACTAGTATCCCCATTTATGGATAGACGAATAGTTCAATAAACGTCATGGGGCCAGGTATATCTATTTGGTGTACGTTCAGTCATGATATCACTAATTATAGGTGAAGAAAGAAGATATTCCCATGATGTCCTTTTGAATGAGGTGTGGACACTATGAATTCATAGTATTCTCTATAGGACTCCCTAATGCTACAGAGCTATATATGGAATTAATGAATATATTATTTAGATATTACGTCATCAAATTTTTGGAAATTATTCTTTATTATATTCGAATATACAATAAGAGAAATGGAGAACATGGGGAGAATTTGAATATTGTGATAAAGACATTACAAAGGTAAAAACATTGTGAAATTTAAAGAACGGTTGGGTTTTGGATGGAGGAAGCATCATTATTGGGGCATGTTATCACCAGAAAATGAATACTTGTGGGAAATTAAAATTCAAAAGAAATTGCAGTGTGCCCAAGTGAAACATCTGTAATGGATATATGTAATCTCTTTGGTATAACTGGGTATTAATGGGGATTTTGTAAGAACATCTCATAAATTTAACACCAACTAACTAATATGACCCAAAATAGAGAAATATTTTTCTTGACCAAGGAATGGGAAGATTGATACAAAAAGTTATAAAGGTTTTTTTGTCACATCTCCAGTACTCACATTTCAAATAATATGGGAGCTCATTGTGGTATAAAAAAGATGATTCAAATATGTGCTTATGATTTTTTCTGATGAATGAGGATGAATTTATCTCCTACACCTCAAGGAAATTGAAAATTATTGAGAAAATATTTCCCATGCATGATTTGGAGTTGGAAGATATGATTTTCACATTGAAAATATGGAAGTACTATATCAATGAAGAGAAGTGTGAAATATATATGGATCATAAGATCATAATATATTTATATATATATATATACATATAAATAGATTTATATGCTTTAACAAAGATGGTTCGAGATCACCATGTATTATGACTATTCAATCCCCTACCATCCTAGAAAAGAGAATAAAGTGAAAGATGCTCTATTTGGAATGGATCCTACAACATTATCATTGATGATAATTGAGAATGATCTAGTCTTCCAAAATTTTCAAAGTATGGACATTAGAATCCTTAAGAAAGGAACATCTCCAGTCCTTTCTCAAATGATTTATCATCCGTCCCCCATGGAGAAAAAAAGCATTCTCACAGAATTGATGATGTAATTAAGAAGAAGGTGGATGCTATAAAAAATTAAAAACCCACAAAATTTAAAATTTATGAGGAATGAGTTCTATGTTTTGGGTCATTACTATGTGTACCATCCAATCCTAAGATAAAGAATGATCTTCTAAATAAAACACATGGATCAACCTTCTCTATTCACCCATGGAGTATGAAGATATATCGAAATATCTGATAGAACTATTGGTTGGAAAATATAATTAAATAGATAACTAAATATACATAAAGCATCCTATTATTTCAACAAGTTAAGGATTAAAGAAAAAATTATAAAGGGATGATGAAACCATTACCCATACCAATATGTAAATTAAAAAATATCACCAGGGAATACGACCATAGACATCTAAATAAATATAGTGGGAATAACTCTCTATGTGTTGTTTTGGATATTTATACAAATACATATCAATTTATCAAAATTCAAGTTGAATTATCACTGGATAAGGTTTCATAGATATACATTAAAGTAGCTGAATGGCTGAATGGAGTACCATTATCGACTGTGTCTGATCAATATATGATATTCAACTCAATTTTATATAAAGGTTTCCAATAATTTCTAAACACTGATACGAATATTAGTTTGTATTATCATCATAAAATAGATGTCCAATCTGAATGAACTGTTTATACAATAGAAGACATGTTGAGGGCATGTTTTATGGACTTAAAAGGAGGATAGGCCCAACATCATCCAATGGTTAAATTCTCATACAACAATAGTTTCCACTCGAGCATCCAAATGGCTCTATATAAATCCCATTATGGAAAAATATGATGAAAACTGACGTGATGGGATTATGTTAGTGAACATAACATTCGTGGAACTAAAATGGTCAAGGAAATGGGGGAAAATGTGAAAACCATTAAGTAGCACATCAAGGTGGACCAAAGTTGATATAAGATTTATGCATACAATCATCAATTCGATATAGAGTTTAAGAATAAATATATTTTATTCCTCTAGGTATCTCTATGAAATAGGATAATGAGATTTGGGAATTTTAGAATGTTGAGTACTAGGTATATCAACACATTAAATATTATTGATTGTTTCAGAGTGGTGTCCTATCAAAAACACCTTATGGCTACCATGTCTCTGGTACACTAGGGATTCCAGGAATTCCTCTTTATATGTACATACCATATCCATCACATGTACTGAATCCAGAAGATGTATATATGGAAAATGATATCTCTTATGAGGAGAAATCAGTGATCATCATGGACTGTAGAGATAAATCTATAAAAAACAGGACTACTCACTTAATCAAAGTACTATGGAAGAACCGTATGTATAAATAGGTAACATTGGAACTAATGGAAATTATGAAGGAGAAGTACCCTCACATTCTTTTTCCATATTATGTAAAATGAAATTTAAACTGTGAAATTTCATATGGGGATAGAATTTTACAACCTCGAATATTATCATGGTAAACCCACTTCTTATAATTATTCCATATAGTATAAATCGCATAAAATCACATATATAACACAATAAAAAATTATAAATGAAAAATAATTTAGATTAGAGGTCTTTATAGAAGTTAAGGAACCATTACCGATGAAAGAGTATCTTGACCCTTATAATAGTAAAATGAACCTTAAGAATAGTAATTTGGCTAATAGAATAGTAGCGTCAGATATGAAATTATAAAATAAATTTAGGCATCTTATAATTGAAAATATTATATAATTATATCATAGTATAAGTAAATGTTTTTTAAAAATTATTGATTAATTGTTTGTATTTTTATAAACATAAATGTTTATTTAAAAATTTATTATTAATATATTAATTTAAAATAAAATTTATTTTCTAAAAATAGATTTTAAAATTAATATTTTGGTTTCTTATGATTATAATATGATTTTATGAGACATTAATTAATTTTTAATTGATTCATAAAATCTGATCTAATTTTAAAATCAATATTTTTTAATAAATGATTTCTTTAATAAAAAATTAGATTACACATATTTATATAATTATTTCCATGAAATAATTTTACTTTTTGAATTAAACAAATTGATATATTATTCGTGTAAATTATTTATATTTTTCTAAAATACATGAATTTAAAATTAATTAATAAATATGATAATTTATGTTGATGCTAAATACATGAATTTTTAAGTCATTGTTGATTCAAGGCTAATCTAAGCCCAAAATGTAAAATAATCCTTTTTTATTTTATTATACTTAGAGATGACGTATAAAAATTTTCTTTTCCTGATAAAAAATAATAAACTAATAAATAAAATAATTAGAATACACCACTCTGCTCACATATAAATACCACCCACTGCACCTATTACACTCACACCCTCAAAGACACGATGATTGTACAATATCTACAAAATAATATTATAGAGACCCTCCCAAATGACTAAGATCCCTTGGAATTGTAAAAATACTAATCCCTTTTCTCTACTGAGGTTTTCAAAGAGTATAAATTCAAGAGGTAAAATCCTCTTTTGTTTTCTTTTAATTTTTTTCCAATTTCATCAATTTTCATATCCTTTATTCACCTATAATGATCCAAATGGTATGATAAATATATCCTACATTATATAATATAACATTATTATGTTAATGGTGTAATTTATTATCATCTCTCACACCTTCCCATTTGATTCTAAAAATGAAAATATTGTTTGTGGTGTGTCAATTTACTGCCCCCATGAACGATGCATTTTAATTTTTCACTACCACATTTAAGGCTAGTAATAAAACCATTATTGTTGTCAAATAATATTTTATTACACATATTATAAGTTATATAATTCATTAAAATATATAAATATTTATAAACGTGATGATATAAGTTCATAATAGTGGGAAAAAATTGCAACATAAATTAAGTCAATTTAATTAATATTCTACCAAATCATAATCATCATATTATAAAACCAAATGATATATATGACCATTAAAACATACATAGTATCTTTAACAATATATAATTTAATTAAAATTGATTCATTTCAATTCTATGTAATCATCCATACTTATAAACAGGTGAAACAGTCATGAAATAAAGAAAATGGACACTCTAAAAATGACATAATTGAACTCTATAACTCAACATAGTGACCATAAACATATATAAAAAATAATAATGAATAAAAAAATTTATAAAAGGATTTGGAATTATTAATTAATTTATTTAATTTGATTATCTAGGATATTAAAGTTAATAAACCACTTAGAAAAAAGGTATGGGGATTCTTGAAACCAACTCAATTTCTTTATATTTTTCCTCTTTCCCTCCATTTTTGGTATCAGTGTTCCATTAGTGTTCCTTAAATATAATTTTCCTTGTCATTTACTTATTTTTTCTTGGATATAACTGTCTCTAATAATATTTTCTGATAATTTAAAATATTTTCAAAAAGAACTCTTCTTTCCAAAAAAAATAAAACATTTAATTCTTGGGAGATTGATTCCTTTTTACTCATGATTGATTCTTCTTATACCAGTCATTTTATTCTCACTATCATTTGTTAACCCAAAATATTAATTCATAAATTCATGCTTTATGAAATGGTACCCATTTTTTCCTATGGGTTATTTTATTTCCATGATAGATATATGTTATTTGTAGCAAGCATGATTATGTAAATGTTATGATGTTTCGGGTCTCCCCAAAATTATATAACGATTCAATATATTGTGTAATGTGATGTATCCCATGAGATAACGTTAAAAATTTGTGAATATGATACAAGATTTTTTCATAACTAGGTGTGTTATTTGACTACTGAGACTTGATTTTTCTTTTTTTGGCATTTCCACAGTCCATGCCTTTTGCTAATGCTTCCTATCATGATTATGATAATGATCATTTTCATATGTTATGATGATGATGTCTATGATCACCCTTGTTTCATATCTATTATGCATCCACTTACAAGGTTTTACCTCACCCACTATTTTGATGTATAACCATATGTGAATACTTTTACTAAAGAGAAAACAAGGGAAAATAAGAATTTATAGAAGAAGGAATTAAATAATGATATGATTTATTATGTAAATGTTTTTGTTTAGTCATGTTTTTTTGAGAAACTAAACCTTCAGATCCTAGTTGTTTAATTATTCTTTATTGTTTATCATTAAAATGATGTAATAATAATGTAATAAAATTAGTGTCTCTATACTCACGAGTGTCTGACAAGGTGTGTAGCAAAGCCACTATTTGTGCACTAGGTAACAATCTAGTCTAGCTAAGTGTTCCCTTTTTGTATTATTTTCCTTTGATACCTCTATACTAGAGCCCCAAACACTTGTAGTTTTTTGTTAGTGATGTAATTTATCAGAAACCAAATACTCTATCATTTAACAAAATTCCAAGAAATTACCCTATAACTTGACTAATCCTTAGACATATTCTAGGATGAATCCCTATAAATGTCTTTAGAAATATCCCCAGGGTTCTCAATAATGTTTTCTCATCCCAGTTTCAAAATAATAACAAAACATTTCCTCTATTACCAAGAATATATTACTTGCATTTTCTTACATGTATATTATATATTTTTAGATGAATATTAAATAAATTAAACACACACATTCCATGGGAATATAATATCATATTATCTTTAGAGATTATGTACACAATCATTTAGTTTGGGGAATACTCTTAAGAATATCCCATTTTAATATTCCACTACATTACTCTTCATAAACATACACTACATAAAAAATGTATTCATAAAATAGGTAAATGAAATATATAAAGGGTGATCTTAGATGCTCAATAATGGTAAAAAAAATAAGATAAATAAACATAAAATGAACATAAGTTTATTATAACATGATAATAACATTTTGAAACCATTCCGCGTATGTCAACGAAAATATTATTGATTAATGAAACAAATATGACCATTTCAAAACACATGAATCCTAAAGAACTAAAATAAAATTAACCAAGAGTGTATAAAATTGGTATAGGATGTGGAATTTTTTCAAACACATATTTATTGTGAATAATCTCTATTATTGTCCAGGTTCACTAGCGAGGATATCATAGTGGAAGGGGTTAACTCTCCAAACCATCATAGTAGTCATGTTTAACTCCTAAGACCATCATAGAAGGAAAATTCCTTTATTAAACACAGATTGATCCCAATTATAGTTCGTTCTACCTAATGATATATATATATATCTTAACACAATGCACTAAATATATATTTAAATCACACCTTTCACATAATGAAAACCAATATTATATGTTCCATAATATTATAAAACACTCATTAATTCAATATATAAGAATTGAAATAGTTTTTATAAACATTTATATATAAATTAACCTATAAAAATAGATTGGTTTCATTATAATTTTACAATTTCATCATAGAATAACCCATGGAAAAAAAATGCATGTTTCTTAATAATTTTGTGATGCTATAACCAGTTGATGTCAAATGTGTTTCACAGAAATATTTTCATAAGAAACCCTTCAATGAAAGAATAATAATGGGATATTTGGATCATATCCCTAATAAAATATTTTTTACATGAAATCATATTATCTTATATGGATAATTATTTTTAAATATCACTTGGGACATTTCTTGAGGAAAATAACATTTCATTGAAATTATATTTTTAAAACAAAAAATTCATAAAAATATTTAAAAAACATCAATTTTATGATAATATGAAACCATATAAAGTAATATTAAAACCAAATAATGTTAATGATGTTTTAATATTATGTTTATGTCATACATATTTAAACAATGATGCCATTTATATTTTCAGAACATTCCAAAATGTGAATTGGTTGGAAAAAAATGAAGATTCCATTCCAAAAGATTTGTAAAAAATAAAAAATGTGTAATTATTTTAATTATTAATTTAAATATTGTTTAAGATATTTTATAATCTGAATTTGGAAAAAAAATTATTTATAAAAATTTATTTCGGTTGAAGAGATAAATAATGATGTTTTTTCATAAAAACAATTACATTGAACTATTGAGTACATAAAAAGAGAACAATTAATGAAAATATATATTATCGTGACATAACCAGTGGGTAATAAGATAAATGATTTAATTTCACGATAATTAATAATATTTTATCATAATAATAAAATTCATAAAACACCACAATAAAAAATAAGACTGTATCATAAAACCAGTGCAACTTTGTAACATTTATTTTTAAGACAAATTAACGAAGAAGATTATCAAAAACACATAATATCATAGTAATCATCATATTCATGATTTAACATGTCAATGTGGCTGTATATACAACTCATAAAAGAAGAGAGTTTCATAACATAACTTATTTCTCAAAAAATGATAATTGAGATGAAAATCCATTACATCTTCAATACTAATTGAACAGTAACCACTTAAAAGAGAGGTTCTAAAATGAATATTTAAATATAAATAATTATAAAAACAATAACAATAAAATAAATTCATTGGTAATAGTCAAAAAACATAAAATAATATGGCGTTGATTATGGGATGTGTCCCATGGAAGTAAAAAGTGAGAATGAAATCCCTTACAAATGTATAAATCTTTTGGATCATAATCCCTGATAGAGAATCACATCAAATGAAAAATTAAATAACATTAAAATTTTTGATTTGTGATATAACATCACAAAGGGTATGTATATACACCACACACAAAAATGAGTGGTTAATGCTTGTATGTATCCCATAAATAAAAGAGTGTCTAGAAATCACTTACATTAAGTACAAAATTCCTTCAAAAGCATTCCATCATACAATAAAATAAACATATTTGTAATATAAATATATTATATAACTATAATTTTATACATATTAACATATGATATTTATGTTTAACATTTATTACATTTTTATTACCAATTCCTTTTTAAAATCATTTTTCAAGTACTAATATCTTTTTTTCATAAATGTCTAGATTTTTTTTGGTCCAATTAATTTTGATCATGAATGAAATTATTATATCCACTGTGAAATTGAAATTGAAAAGGTATATTATATATAATAAATAAAGATATATAATACTGTTATAATTATCTTATATATAGTTTATATCCATTTTCATATCCAACCAGGTGTGGTGGTAATGGAAAATAATGAATGATTGGTTTATGAGGCAGTAATTCGCCATACAATTGAATGATTATTTTGTAACCCGTTTGATGGTAGTGGGAATGATTTTATGTAATTAAACTTAAATAAATACATATTTTTATATTTTATATACTATTATTATTATTATATAATATTTTTTTATAGAAATTTCAATAGGTGGGTGAAGAATTAAAATAAAAATATCATTGAAGAACATTTCTTCTTCTTCGGGTATCCACTTTAGGTTTTCACCTGGGGCCTCCCTATGTTGGATTTATGACCAAAATAGGGATTATAGGAATATAGGATGGATTCTAGGAATGGAATCTGGGATGTATATTGTTAACCAAATTTGTTTTAACGTGGGATGTAGAGAAGACAAGTGTGAACTTATATTAGTGACGTGACTGAAACACTTTTAATATTTTGAAAAAATTAAGGTGTATATGCATTTCCCTTATAATACAATGAATCAAAAAGAATTATTTTCATTAAGAAAATCATATCGGGTTAAATTTTTCAATAAAATTTATTTTATACCATTTTTGTGTCATATTAACCCTGAAATTTGTTTAACCACTAGTAAAAACATGTTTACCATAATCTTGGAAATTAATGGTTATTGTTTCCACTTTTCATTTTGGTAAAAAAAATCAGGTCGAAATTGTTATAGAATATAAATAATTTTTACTAAAAATATGGAATCCATTATTCTAAATTAAATTCACATAACTATTCAAATTAAATTTAATATTAATCCCACAGATGAGATGAGAAAGCAAATTTTCAAAGAGGAGAAGTTCAAAATTTTACAACCTTTTATATCAAAATTAAATATTAAATTGACACAAAGGGAAAAATATAGATAGATATATATATATATAATTTATATAATTTTATTATAAAACCAATTTAAAATAAAAATTAACTTTATATGTAACTTATAAATAATTTCAATTTTAAATAAAAATTCAGTATATTTCACTATTAATCCAAATATTAATCTTTTTATAAAATTATTAAAAATTAACCCAATGGTAATTTTGAAATGATTGTTTAAAAAATAAAAAATATTTTTCAAAAACAATTAATAAAATTATGAAATTTTATTTTGATAATAAAAATGAAAAATCATGAAAAACTATTTTTTTAGAATAATACAGTTTTTAAGTGTCAAATTGGATTCATTATTATCTTATATCTAAGAAAAACATAAGACAAATATTAAAAAGTATATTAAATATATATTATATATATTATCATAAAAATTATTCCGCAAAAGTGGATTGTTTATTTTAATGGTGTAAAATGTGTTTTAACGTAAAAAAGATTATTCATAAAAAAGATTTATAGTATTTTTAAAATGTTTTATTTTTATTTTTAATTAATTTATTTTCTACCAATTCTATTAAAATTACTCTATAAACCAAAATATTTTCGTAATATAGTTAATACAATTAATCTCTTCATTACAATGACAATGTGACAATTATCCTAAAATAGTATTTTAAAAATATGGAACATTTCTTTTAAAATCGATGGTGAATGCAATGACAGATAAATTCGTTGTTATGTTTAATGAAAAATACTGATATGATTAAAATATTTTAAAAAAATACAACCAAAAAATCTAGGGGTTTGATAAGGGTGGGGTCCTATTGGGTACAATTCATCTCACTAACCACACATGCATGTATGAGATCATGCAATGTGGTTAATTGTTCAAACACATTTCATTCAATGGGATATATCAGTGTGATAATATATGTGGTATATTTATTTTTATTGATGGATCAATATATTATATGGGTTAGAGACCTGCCATAAATAAGAACATCTTCTGCATTGACCTTGTTCATAGAAGTGGAATTATCTAGAAGAATAATATGATTAAGATGATCTAATAGACATGTGCATTACCTTATGGGTGAAATCTGGGATAATAATTCAATTAGGTGTGACCCAATATACTATATATATTTAAATAAAAAAATTTATTAAAAAATTGGAGTATGCCCAATTTCAATGTGTAGGATACCTTATCATAAGGTGTACTCTAATTCTTATAAATGGAGTATCCCTTGGATATAAATAAACCTATTCCAATCTATTAAACAAATTCCAAATAACTCCAATACCTATCAATGATTGGTATTTTTATTATTGTACACTAATGTATGACTTTCATTACTTTCTTGATTATAATGTGTCTTCAAGGGTTACCATCCACTATTTACCATTATAGAGTAATAGCCCAAAATTGTATCCCAAAGAGGATTCCAGAGTAACCCATTATTATAGTAATTTTGTGCAGGAGACACTACTATTATGTAGGGAAATATGAAAATATTCTTAATGGTACCCATATAATGCACTCAAACCATAGAGTATAAAATTATGCACCTATATTTCCAAAAATCATAAAATTATATTCATGATCAACGTGGATATAGAGATTCACAAAAAAAGTGACAAATGTATAGAAATTAAATAAAATAATTTTAAAAGGATGAAAAGGAGGATGAATGTTCTACTTGTGAACACTCAATGGCCTATACATGGTATCTACTCTGAATCCCCCCACACACAAACGGAATAAGCAACAATAATCCGTATAAGGGAAAACTGATAGATAAAAAAATATAATGTATTAAGGACACATATTTCATTCTTTAAAAAATGATCTATTCAACACTTACCAACTTCTTTAAATAGAAAATTACATCTAGAATTAATTGGAGTAAATATACATAACTAATAATGAAACATGAAATAAATTCAAGGCATGAAAGGGAATTTCATAAAATATGGTTTTTATTATATCTATCTTATAACAGTTATATGAAATATTAAATATATTACAACCTCAAAAGAAAAAATACTTGAAAAATTATAATAAAATCATTTTCATGTCCATTATCAAAAAACTACCTTTTATTGATATTAAAAATTAACTAAAACACAATAAGGAAGATATATCCCTCAGTGATTTAGTTAACTATCTGCCAATTAAGGTGGAATACCAAAAAAATACATAGGAAAATATATGTAAATATGTTAAATCCATAGTCCTCATGGAAGACGAAGTTAGTCCATATAGATCCTAAAAGGTGTGAAAAATTTTAAACAATCATTCAAATGGAAATGTACTATTAAAGAAGAGGAAATAGATGTGATACATCAGTGGATATTTGGAAAACATATAATGATATTGTCATCTCCAAAAAATGAACGATATTAATAACAATATATAGAATACCTTTGGGGCCATGATATTTAATGATAATGTGATCCAAGATAGATATTCCTTGTGGATTTATTATAATTCTATATGAGATGTGTTAAATAATAAATCTATCTCAAATAGGATAAAATCAATTGGACATGGTAAATCACTCTATATAAGAAACTATGTAAAGAAAAATTAATATGGGGAGGGTACAGATGATATTTGTTTAAACTATGAAAAGAGACTTATACTATAATAGGTTTTATAAATGCTCTACATTTATCTGATTATGGATTTAGGCTGCTTGTTAATGATTTGTAGGTTTTATGTTTGTTTTTTATGTAGATATAATTGTTCATTATAAAAGTGGGATTGTTTTCAAAATGGTGTAATTTTATTATCAATGATTCAAAATAACTAATAATCATTCTAAAATTTTTTCTAGAGTCTTATGATTTATAGTATAATATTTTTGGTCATATTAATTATATGTAAATGCATTTGATTTAAAAAAATTGATTATTAACTAGAATGGATAAAAATTATCATAAATATTTAACATTCAAGGAAAGTAAAAAATATAGGAAACCATTCCCAACCATAGAATGAAATATAAATTTCATAGAATTAATACACATTAATGTACATTATTTTCATTCTAAATGAAGTATAATTATTAAAAACTACATCATACCTTTTAAGAATTAAAATTAATTATTTTTTCATGTTTATATTTTATATTCTAAGGATATTGTTATAGATAAATTTAATATCTTAACAAATGAAGTTGAAAACCAATATAGATTTATAATAAAATAAAAACAATCAAATATGGGGATTTTATTATTATCAAACATTGTTTTAATCCCTAGGTAACATACATGAAGTGATATCTCCTTATACACCTCAACATAAAACAACTATATTGGAATTTTTATGGAATTTTTTAGTACAACTTTTATGGAATTTTTTAATACAAATTTTATTAAATTTTTTAATTCTATGCTGTTTATTTCGAGTCTCTAATGATTATTTTAGGGAGAGGAATTATTAAATTCCTATCACATAATAAAAATTCTTCACAAAAAAGGTATAAAAATGAAACCATATTAAATATAGAAATATAGAAATCAAAATAAAATTATATAATGGTTTGGGGTTGTAATAAAATTATAACAATACTTGAACCAAAATGAAAAGAGATAAGAAAAGGATGTATGGATAAAATATTTCCTATATATTTTAATAAATAAGAATAATATTGATTCCTGGAAACAAAATCCAATGATTTAGTGATTTTATCAATGTTATTGAACCATAAAATTCCATCTTAGATAAATTATGTTTAACCACTTTTCTAAAGAAAGACCAAATATATGAATTTGGATTAAATAAAATTGTATTTTATGGTGATATAGTTGAAAACTTTTGAAAATGTTATTTTCTGTAGATATCCATTCCATATATATTTTATTTATATAATACATATTGAAAGGAAATAATGATAATAATGTCACAAAATCTACGTTGTTCCATAATATAGACAATGATCTAAAACATTTCTAATAAGTAATGTTATCATCAAATGAATCTACTTATAATGAAGTTATTAGTGATATAATTGACTCTATAATCATGAAAAATACTTGTAAATTATTTTTTGATCCTAAATCATAAAAATAAATATGTTTTTGTGGGTATTTATGATAAAATAAAAATTAAATGGTATAATTGAAAAATATATTTCAAAAATGGAATCCATGGGGTTTAGAAAAAACTAAAGAATTTATCATTTTGATGTATATTCCCCCATGGATATGAATGATTCAATTAGAAATCTTATCACTTTATATTCAATGTATAATTTTATATTCACCATATCCATTATAAAATAAAATTATTAAATCATGAGTTTGATTAAGAAATATATATGGAATAATATGACGGATTTAAAAGTAACTATAAAATAATAGAATGTTTATAAATTAGAAATGTCTTTATATGGAATGAAAAAATCTAAAATATTTTCTTGGAGAAATCTTATCAGATGTCTTTAGATTTAAAGAATATTTTTAATATTTTTATAATTGATTCATGAATTATCAATGTGTAGTTATTTTTGTATATGTAGATGAAATGTTAGTATCATAAACTGATGAGAATCAACTAATTGAGGGCTCGTAAATATTATATAGATATTTTGATATGTAATATATATTTAATGAAAATTACGTTATGGGATTTGAAATTATGTAGACTAAATATGTTTCACTTTCTCAATATCATTACATTGAAACACTGTTATAGAGGTGTAAATAATTGGATTATGCCGCATTTTCTACCATGTATGCTTTTTTCAGTATGATCCTACAAAATACCAGTAGAGTATTATTTGAAATATAATAGGAAATATTTATCTACTGTCTCTTGTGATCCGTGACTATAACACCCTAAAATATTAATATGTAATTTTTCTTTAAATAAAATTTATGTTGAACAACTTGTTTTACAACCAACACTGAACTGAAATGAGCCATGAAAAATTTGAATAATAATATTTGGATAAATAACAAAACATATAGTACTTATAAATATATTATGAAACTAAAAAATGATTATTTTTAATGTATAAATAATTAATATGATTTAACATTTAAAAGGATTTTTTTTTCAATTAAATTTTTTTTAAACTACTTTGTATTTCATATTGATAAATTATGTTACTCAATTTTGACAAAGATTATAATAATATATAATATTTTGATTTGTTAAATAATATATTAATATAAATTTATCAAATGATGGATATTAAATATTATTAAGAACACATTATTTTTAAATTAATTTTCTTTTTCTAAAATAAATGTTTTCAATCATATGTTGTTCTTTTAAAAGGAAATTTTGTGAATTTTATATATTTAATTTTGGAAAACTATTTTTTATTCGTTTCATGTCAAAATTATATCTGGGCGATTTGTTTTTATTTTAATGAAATGGTTATTTTTTTGGTGAATAATGAATAACATTGATAGTTTTACGAAATCATCATCGTATAAAGATAATGGGTAAGATTAATAAACATTTCTAAAAGTCACATTATATATTTTAGAATTAAAATGAATCATTTTAAAAAAATACATAGAATAGAAAAACCTTTGTCAAAAATATTAGAACCTAAGAGATGTTTTATTCTATTAAAGGAACTATCTTCAGTCAATTTATTTAAAAAAGTAATTACAAGGATAAAATAATGCTTAGATTGGTATTAAAGATACATAAATATATATTTTTTATTTATAAACCAATAAATTTAATTATGATCAATTCATTTCATGATTTTTGTGTAAAATCTTTTTTATGCTCAAAATTAATTTCTCAATAAAAAACTGTTCTTTGTCGACTTTTTTAAACATCTATTAATGTAATTTTTACTTCCTCAATAAATTATAGAATTTAATTTTTTTTAAATAATAATAATTAAATTTGGTAATAATTCCAATTTTATTTTTTCATAATGATAATTTACTATTGTAAATGTTTTTCACCATTGTAAGGTTTTAAATTAATTAACAAGGATGTTAAACTAAGGGATAAGGAGTCATATATTCCTAAAACATGAATATATTTTATTGGATGAGTATAAATTCTACATATCCAATACTATCTTATAATTTTGGTTTCATCAGATACATATGACTATGATGAATCCATTAATATTATTTTGATGTTATGAGTATTCCCAAAATTTCAACCCATCAAACATATAAAAGAATCCCTTCATCACCTAACGTATATACGCCACATGGGAACCCAACAATGATTAAATTATGTGAAAATACATCCTAAATATCAATTTCAAAATCCTTTAGAATTATTTCTCATCAATGGATTATACTTTGGTGTCATTTCCACTTACTAAAATATTATCAGAAGGTTGTTAGGAGAGGAATTTTAATTGTCATTTCTCATTTCAATTTTCATCTTATACATCCAATATATTTTTCCTAAATATATCAATATAAAAATATCATTCTCATTTATATAGTTATTATTTTATTATCAAGAGGCCTCAATGTTATGACTAAGCTATCCAGTTTATTCATGTTATCACTATTAAATTATTTATTATTGTTCATGTTATTTTTTTAATTCTATTTAAAATATTCAATTTTCATGTTTATTGTTTTATAGAATATTTGATAACATTTTATTCCTATTATATATATTTATCCTTATAATGATGTGATAGCTTCTTTTATATGGTACCCATTACTGATCATATGATCTTAAAACACTATATTTTTTCATTTCTATAAGAATCTCAGAATATAACTTAGAATAAATATTAGGTTCCTAGAATGGAGAATATACATCTCATTAAGAATAAATGTTTTGTTTTTTGTTCTAAATTTCATGGTGTAAACCATACATATATATAGTTTTGCAAGAGTAATAAAAAACTACATCCATTGAAGTGGGATATCATTCATTATTTACTAAGTTAATATAAAAACCACTTTCTCTAGTTTAATTTAGTTGGTGGTGTTACAATGATAGAAAAATTCATAATATTATACATATTGTTGGACTGTTTTTTAGATATATAATTATTAATGGTTTTGCATAATGGGATTTAGGTAAAAATTTACTCAAAAATACTAGGGGTACTATGGATTATTGTATATGATATTTTTTAAAAATAGTTATTCATAAAATATTTTCTATTAAAATATGGATATTTAATCTAGTGGAAAACACATCTTAGTGTGGTTGGAGTTTTATAGTTGGAGGTGGAGTGATCTTTGAGTGATCAGAAAACCATATTATATAGAATACTACACAATGGATTGAAATTTTATTTCATTACATGGTATATCAAAATATATCTAATGTATTATATCTCTTCTATCAGATCAACCTTGTAATGTTTCCCATTTCCAGAAACTGCTAAACATTCAGATATAGAGGTAATGCCTCATACAAAATAAAAAATATGTATAATGGAAAATGAAGACACATTGCTAATAGATTATTCTATTTGAGTAAATTTATAAAATATAGTATTATATTAATAGACATTGTTATATAAAGCTATAATTTAGTAGATCAAGGTAAAATGGTCTTTAATTTGAGTTGGTGTAATAATATTCAATAGAGATGGGATTAAGGTCATTTTAAATTATTCATAAATTAAGGGACCTCAGAATAACATGTTATACTTCACATATCTATTATAAATATATAAAATACTATCATACATATGACTAAAACACTAAATTTATATTATTTCCTGGAAAATTTGTGTTTGACGTCCTATTAATTTGGTGGGGGAGTTAAAATTCACAATTAAAAAACGGATATAACAAATTTTTAACATTTTTAACATTTTTTTCTTTACATATTTAAATGTTTGAGTGGGGACACTCTAATTGACTTATGAATTTAAATATCAAAAATTCATAAATGGTTAATTGACACATGACAATAACAGTGTCAAATAGTAAATAATGAACATGGGAATATAAATTAAATTTTATAGGATGTATTAGGTGGATAATAAGAATTATAAGTTTAAGGATGTTTCTACGTTTTTCACTATTCAATAATGATTTATATATATTATATTATGTTTCAAGTAGAGAGATACCATTATTTATGAAAGTATATTTGAAGAGATTAGGATTATTTATTAATTTTTTAAAAATAAATTATAATAGAGGAAGAGTTTTGGATTTTAAATGTTTTTAAAAATATTTTAATCCATTTGATTTTTATTTATAATGAGAAGACTTTTTGAATCCAGCAAATTAATTTTGTTGGAGTGGTGATATATTTATAAGGGGTAGAACTTTTATCATTATTTAATTTGATAGAGTGTGGACAAATCCACTATGGGAGATTTTTCACTGCACTGTCCGTACAAATTCATGTGAAATTTATCAACGTGTCACTATGTTGGTTAACTTTACACATTGTATGCTACATGAGTGTGAGTTTTATAGTGTCTCTTTTATTTTTCCAAATAGACCTGTAGATTTTATCAGTTTAGACCTTGGCCCAAATGGGTACATCTTTATTATTGATAGAGTTAACAAAATTGGTATGATTGGGAAATCTAATCAAATCATTAACTAATAGATACATCAACTCTCTTGTAGGTTCCACCTTGTCCTATTATTCAATCATTTACACTGAATAAAACTATATTATTGGAAAAAATATATGGAATTTCAGAATAGGGTCCTAGTTAATTCATAGGAATAGGATGCAATATTTGATTGTGTACTTGAATGAATATAAAAGGGGTTTCTATGGTATGTGAAATTTTTTTAACATAATTAATATATGCAATTCATTCCCTCATCAATCAATCTTATTTATTGCGCTTTTTGGTGTGTAACAATAATGTTATTTATTACTCTATGAATTCCAATGTCTAATAAAGAGTTAATCTTAACTACATAAAATCATAGATTAACATGAAAAATTTATTCATAAATATATTAGATGTGGGATCAATTTTATTACTAGTTTGGTGAGAGAGATTCTACTTTTATGAATTGATAAATTATATTTTCCCTCATTGGGATCTATCTGGTTAGGCAAATGATGTTAATTTTCATTTGTTTTCAATATGGTAAGGAATATTAGTTGTTTAACAAGGTTGTAAATATGTGTAATACTTCATAGTATTAATAAGATAACATGCCTATTGAATGTTAATATTTTCCATAATTCCTAATATTTGTTTCATATAAGTGACACAATGTTTATAATATATTAAAGAATAATTTAATAGAGACCATGAAAAATATAATTTCTCATGATTTCTTTTTTGTAAGATTGAAATAACATTTTATAATTTATTTGTGCATATACTTAAATATTAATAAGAAATTTTTTGGGATTTATTAAAAAATAGGAACACCCCAACTTAACCATCAAGTCATCTCAATCACACAAATGGGTGTTTGTATCCAACATGAATAAGTTTGACTGCCTATATAGGAATTAGAAGAAAATATGGGTGTATATAATTCCCATAGTGAGTTCTTTCAAGTGGTATGAGGGTAGATTAATTTTCCCAGTAGGATTTTCATGATGGAAAGTGAATTGGGGGACACGATACGGCTCACGACATATGGTGTGTGCTTCGGTATTGAGGTTTCTACCTAAGTTCCAATTAAATTGTGATGCAGAATGACATCTATTATTTTTTGCTAATCAAATGAGTAATAATATGATATGGGATGAGAAAATGTGAAATAATATTCACATATTTAAAAGTTACACAGATAAGTAGTTCCAACCAATGTGGTCTAGTTGGGCCATTCGATCTACACTAAGATCTTTTTCTACCTAGGCTCTCTCTTGATTAGTTCATATGTGACGATGTTCATGGATGTACTATTGATGTTCAATCCCAAGGTATCTATTTTTATTTTTTAGGTGATGAATTCTTGAACCCTCAAGAATGAATTCTATGATTTCCATGCAATATTGATTCCAAGTAATATAGTATTTATAAATTAAAAAATCAGTTGTGTGAGGTTGTTCGTTCAATTGATGTGAATGGATGTGTTCAAGTTATAAATGGGGATGTTTTTATCATCTCATTCACATGAAAACCTCACAACAAGTACATATGATAAATAATAAATTCATTCCATGATTTTTTATGTCACCTAATAAGGAAACCCAAGGTAAAATATTTAAATTAAATAACATCAATGTTATTAATATCATCGTGAACTAAGGATGATTTAGAGACATTCATAATGAAATAAACTCAGAGAATATGGAGTGAGACACAATAATATATGGAGACCATCTGTGGCTGAGGAAATTATACTTAAAATATAATTTATTTTGGCCCTATTTTTCTAGAGTAAGAGATAGAATCTATAAAACATTATTTTACTTGGAGTAATTCGGTGAAACCATATACTTTTGTGAAGATTAAAAAAATACCATGGTCTCATAACTCGAGAATCATGCACTGATGTTTTTATTAACAAAATATGTTCTATGAAACTCCATAGATAACAAAAAAATTAGAATCACTATTTATTTTTATATGATGAGTTTCCCAATGACCATATAACTTGATATCCCACACATTAGAACATTAGAATAAAGAACAAAGATATTATGATGGGATTTTTATAAGTGGAAGTTAGGGACCATGAGGTTACATGAATACTTTATGGTTTTCTAAATCAACTTCTGTAATGATAGAGAGTATAGTGGTATAGAGAGTAGTGGATTCATGCATTTATATATAAATTCTAATGCTCTTGAGAAACAACAAAATGTATTTTATTATAACATGTAAAATAATTAAAATAATGAATTATTTTTTTCTTGGGTTTATGTATATTTGAATCATTGGAAATTATTTCTTGATTTACAATTGAGATATATGAGTCATGAATTAGAGAAGGAAGATACATTGAGTTTAGAAAGATATAACATTCATAAAATAATACATGGTGAAATTTTGTTCATACATTTCACACATACAAGTGAGTTTGAGACCATAGAATCAGAATGAATAATTTCCCAAGAACTACTTCATAGAGGTAAGTGATCATGCACAGGTGATCAAATATATTTTTTCATGTCAATAAATCTATAAAGGTTCATTAAGTGTACATGATAAAATTTAAAATATAAATATCATGGAGGAGGTTCATAAAAAACATTTCTATAGTAGACCCAATATTATTAGGAGAATGAGAAAGAAATTATGACTTGGGGTGTTCAACCTTTTTTTGAAGAGGCTTGAGGTTTTAGGACACAAACAGTCCAGAAACATAGAACTCTTTTTTAGGAGTGTTACAAAGTGAGGTAAATTTATTGGATTTAAACGGGGTATAAATTAAAATAGATAGAGTATCAACTATTAAGTAGTATAACCAGTTATTTCCTAAACCACTTTAAATTGTAACTAGATTATTGTGTAGAATCCATGATAGTGGGTCGAACCAACATAGAAAAAAGGGGGTATTTGTATATAAAATTAAAAATCCTTCTGTTTGGTGCCATTTATTTAAATCATTATTCATGTATAGTATTATACACAAAAGAAGATTGTATCATGTCTTTAACTATCCACCATAGTTTAGTGGGAATGATACAATAAGAAAAAAAATTGAACAATTATTCACCCAAATCCCTCTTAGTGATCTCACACTAATCTTGGTTATACAACTGGTATTAGAGATGGTCTCCTTAGAATGATCCATTAGAGTATTAAGGAATAATAACATGAATTCATTTTATAGTGGTGGAATTCCCACATTCAATGGTGAGAACTAGAATGGATTAATAAATTTTATAATATTTTATCTCTTATTACATGAGGGGTAATTGAGAGATGTAAAAACATTAAGACATTCAAACTTTAATGAGAATTATTATATGACTTATACAGATAAGAGAAATATGAAAAATTATTGAAAAACATATAATTCAAAATTTATTTAACTGTCTGAGATAGTATATAACTAATTTTAGGGTCTTCAAACTTCTTTGTATATTTTGGACGAATTTAGAGGAGGTTATAAGGGAAATGTAAATGTTGAGGAATCTTAACATCAACTACAGAGAAACTATTATGAAGATATCAAAATAGATGATTGTGAAAGTATTAATTACTTAATTACAAGTAAAAATGATATTGTTTGTAACATCAAAAGCTTTTTAGATAAGATTGTTGACTCAATTATTATGAAGTGTCTGAAGAGAAGCATTATAGACTGATTTGAGGAAAAAATTTCACCATTAAAATATTTAAATTATCTTATACTAGGTAAAAGTTATAATATATTCACTTTATATGAAGTGATAAAAACAATAAAATTTAAGAAGAAGGTATGTGATTATATGAAATTTGAATAAATGATTAGAGATAAAGATAGAGATTCAGAATAAAAATAATAATTTGATTCCAAGGAAGAGGAATCTGAAGAGGAAATTAGTCATATTATTTACTTATTTATAAGTACATTTAAAAAGTTAATGTTGAAATAAAAAGGGAAAAATAATCAAAATGATAAAATAGCCACAAAAGGGCCATTTTCAGTATCTATTCCTTGAAAACGTTTGTTGATACACTACCAAATTAATAATATAAAAATTATTGGAAATGTATATATAATACGAATATGAAGAGGTTTAATGCTTATTAGTGAAATATAAATAGAAGGGAAATAAAGGAATTTCCATCAATAAGTAGTGAGTCAGAAAAAGGAACATAATAAAATAATAGTGTGTGTTTGATTGGAAAATACCAGAAATATAAGGAATCTTTTGACAATGTTGAAAGTTATTTGATAATTAATTGTTCATGATTCTTAATATAAAATATCGAAGAAACTCTTCGGTATAATATTATATTCAAACCATAAAATAAAACAATTAATAAAGCTATCGATAAGTAAAAAATTTAGAATAAAATAACCTATTAAGAATAAGGTGTCACATTTTATTTAAATAAGAGAAAATACGATGAAGAAAAATTATTTAGAAGGAATGTTGAAAACTGTTGATAAAAAATTGTCTAGAAAAAAAGATATTAAAAAGGGGGAGTCAACACTCCTTAAAAAATAAGTAGAATAAATTGATGTTAGTTGAATTTTAGAACATGGTGAAGGATCTAGGAGAAAAATATTATGATAAAGAATAAGAATTATATAATACATAATCAATGTTCCATTAATCTCAAAATGAATTGAAATTTTTAAAAGGATACTTTGCTAGAGTAGTTAATCTTAAAAGTGAATCATCATAAGTTACTGAGTGGAGCGGTTTATAGATATATATTGTTTCTACTACTAATATAACTCAATAAATACCTATTATATCGAATAATAATGTTTTGAGTGAGAATGATGAATATGTGAGGACTAGTGTAATATATAAATAATATATTCTACAAAGGAAGAGTGGGATAATATATCTATATGGTTTCCTCTAAAGTAGAAACACCCCTAGTATGTAAAAAATAAAAAACTAACAACATATAGTGCATAACTACTATCAATATAGAGGATTATATTCCATAGGCTAGTATATTTGTATTGGATTATTTGTTCATAATTCATATTTGTTCTGGCATTAAATGTCAATATAAGGAATGTATCACAAAACAAGGGGGATCCATGCCAAACACATGAGATAATATTATCATAAATATAATCCAATGAACAAGACCTCATATATAATATTAATAAATATAAATATAAATTCTTTATTAAAGTATATGTTATATTTGGTCAATAATCTCACAATTCATAGGAATTATGAGTCTTATTTCTAAGTGAGATTCTTTATAATGAAAAAGGGAAGTGAAATTAAAATTTTAATAATGTTATAGTCAACAATGAATTATAAGATAATATTAAGAAAACATAGAACATAAACTAAAAATGTACAATTATATGGCTAGAATAACTTGAAAAATATATGAAAATATATAAATATAATACATATTTCCAAATAAAAAAGGTATCATGGGGTTATATTTTAATTAGTAAAACTTTTTGAGAATCCATTTAAAAATGATGGATTGAAAATTATGATGTGTGAATAGTGTTAATATATTAAGAATGAATAAAATTACATTATACTCCTACCAGATCAATAAGGGACCATTAATAATATGTGACAAGAAAAATGTAATAATTTTGGACTTTAAGGCTGAAATAAACAGATAATGGATTATTCAACTGATGATGAAAATTCAATCAGACATTCTAAGAGAAGTAATAATGAAGGCTCATCCAAATATGAGACTAAGAAGAAGATGATGAACGAAAGGATAATATAAAAATAATAGATTCAGTATGTCATATATAACATTTTAGGTCCCTATATTACCTCATTATTTTAATATGAACTAACATGCATGTAATTAAAAAAGAATAATTATTTATCATAGAAAGAATATATTTCCATGATACTGAATAGAGTGTATTCCATCAGGGGAACAACACTGAATATGAGGTTTGATAATAAAAATTTAGCATATTACTTGATTATGTAAAACTAAATATCATGATGGAATGATAGATCATGAAACATAAGGGTATAAATATTAATGTTGAGTATCATTAATAGGTTTTCATGATATCTCTTGAAAAACATTCTCAAATAACTACTGAAATGAAGAAATTGAATTATTTTAGATTGTTATCACATTATTGAATATTTTATGGATAACTTTGATTATTTGGTAAAAACAAACTAATTTTATACACTAGTTTATCCCATGTACATATATATATAGTTAACTAAAAGTTCATTTCATTTTGAAATGTGTGATTCTATTCCATGAGATGAGATAAATAAATAAAATAGAGTTTTAGAAGTTGGTCCAAGTTTATGTCGAGGTGATTATCACTAAATATACCTTTTTTTATTTTTAATAATTGGGATAAAATACAGAGATATATTCATAAATTTACATGAGGTGTTTTTTGGTAATATTGACAACAAATTTAAAGGGTGAAATTACTGACGATAATGATGATGCGATTCATTTTTTTCAATAAGGTATATTATATTGGTTATTGAAGAAGGTTTTACGTATAATTTCAAATACTTAATATTAAGTAGGTCATAATTTTAATGATTCCTAATATGTTATTTAATTTTCAATACCTATATCAAAGAATTGGAACAATGTTTAAGCATTTGGATGAATAATTTAATAGATACCATGTAAAATATTATTTTTTATGATCCTTTTTAGAATGGAGATAATATAAATTTGAGAATATATTAGTGCATATAATTAGTTTTTTATTGTTAATTTGAGTTTAACTTTTTCAAAAAAAAACTATCCCCAATATTGATAATTACCCAGATCAACTACACTTATGAAAGTTTACCTCACCATCAGGAAGCCAGCCTATATGGCCCAAAATAAAGTTATAGTAATGGTTTATGAAGAACTCATAGGGAGAACATTAATTTTGGATCATGATGGATGAATAACTCTTACACGGTGTTCATGGGGCACATAGATGGGAAACATTGTGAAACCTTCCACGTATCGTGTCTACAAGTGTATCCATGTAACAAACCCAATGCAGGATCATGTTGGAAAATGAAAAAAAAAATAATATAGAGATTCTCAAACAATTTTTACTATAATTTTTGTTAGTCTCATGTGGGGTACTTTTAACCTGTTTAAAATTTATTCAAATAATTTACAATTCTCAATGAGATCTATCCAGGCTATTTGATGTTCACTATAATAATCATCAAACTCAATTATCACCCATAGATTTCACAAACACCGGAGTTAGTATATGAACATAAGATGATAAAACCTATGGTCAGAAAGGTTTTCATGGGGAATATATACTGAGGTGATGATTCTTTGAACATTCATGCATGCATGGTACACTTTTCACACAATCAGGATTTCAATAAACAAGCTATTGTGGAATGAAAAAATAGAGTTATATGTTTCTATTCATTAATTTTATATGCATGGATGAGTTTGAGATACAAATTATAATGAGGTTATAATAACATGATTTTGGGAATTATAATTTGATTATAATTATCTCACGATGGAACTTACAAAATGAATTTAAATTTAACATAATATCAAAACCTATAGAAGAATAATTAAATCGTAGATCTTTAGGGATATAAATATCATTGCTTAATCAGCATGATTCAAAATAAATTTTATGTGTATGAAACTTATAATATATGTAGTGATTCTAATCTATAAATAGAGATCATCTATAGATGAAGAACTTCTAATGGTGATAGAGAATATTGAGGCTCTCATTTTCCAGAGTAAATCGGAGTGTCGATGAATAATTTATTTGTTGAGGAGAAGTTCCAATAATATTTATATGTAAATAGTGATTAGGAAGTGAAAATTGCCACTAAACATATGAATAACAAAACCATGTGATTCTAAAATAACTAGGTTTCATGAAACTCCTTGTCAAAAGTGAAATTACAAAGCACTACATCAATATATATGATGTGTTTAAAAAATCACTCATAACATTAAATACCTTTCCTACTAGTATATTGTGTGAAGTAATAAGATATTCTGACTCAGTTTCAGGATGATTATGATAGGGAAATTGATGTTTCATGAAGCCTTCATGGTTTACGTGATCTATTTTCATAAATGATGAGATTACAAGAGGAAGGTAGAGGGGTTAATGGATGCATGCATATGTAAATATATAAAAAATAATAATAAATTTGAACCTGTAAAGAATAATAACTCCAAAAATAATAAAAATAATAAATTGTATTACTATAGGGTCTTCAAATATGAAAATACATTGAAATTCATATTTGAATTAGAATTGAGATAATTGAATTGAGTATTTTGGAAGGAATCTGAATTGATTTGTGATAATTCATACTCGCAATAATTATTACTTCAAGAAATTATGTTGATCTATTTCACAATTCATGTGAGGCAAAGAATTAGACTTTAAATTTATGACTTCCTTTATCATTGTTTCATTGAGGATGTTGGTCTTACATAAGTGATTGGATATATTTGAGAAAGACAAGTAATATATAAAGTATATTTTAATTGTATACAATAATGTGTAATATATAAATAATAAGCAGGAGAATCATAATATTATCTATTAGTAGTGGATCATGTCATCTGGAGAGAAGAAGATGGAGTAGATGACTAGGTATATATAGATAATTAAAAGGCTTGAAACTAGAGGTTATAACCATTCATAAAGAATTGATGATGGTTTGGGGGGATAAAAACTATGGAAGAAGAGTTTTATTGTTAGGGGTAAAACTGTAATCAACTAGAGTATCGAATACTAGGAGTGTATAATCATTTTCGTCCCAAACCATTAAATTTATAAAAGATTATTTTGTAGAATCCAAGTTGGGGTCTCTAACCCACATGGAAAGGTGTGGGTATCTCTAAAAAACCATGTAAATCATTATATTCTATGGATTTTATTGACAAAATTATTCTACTAGATGCCATGATATAGAAAAAGAGTATATCAATGCTTTAACTATGCACATATGATGCATTTAAAAAAATTGTAAAATGAAAAGGGATAACTAATTCACCTGATCCCCCACTTAGTGATCTCAAACACAAATGGATTCTACAACATCTGAAACCATCCCTACATCACTCCCACAATTATCCAATTATATCTCTAAAAACAATATCACCATGGTCTCTCCCCTATACGGATTAGTTATTTTTTCCTCATTTATAATCCTAATATGATCAAATTTTGGGGTTCTACTCATTTTACACCTATTTTTATGCATAATATATCTCAATACTATATTTCACCAATTAATCAAATAGATAGTCTTCATGATCATAGTAGAAGATCCAGATAAAGAATAAATGATAATTGAAATGTCAATTAATCATTCTAAAACTATGAGAACAATATAATTATTGATAATAATAATAATCTAACAATAAATTTATATGGGACTATAAATATACAAAAGAATAAATTATAAAGATTTATAATCATATATTATGACTTTTGTGAGAATATTTTTCAGCAAATGATACCCCAAATATATAACTAATAAAATAAAATTATATTTTAAAAAAAATTAAAACCACACATTTACAAACAAAATACCAACTTTATATATTCTAAAACAACATCATTAGATTTTTAGAAAAAACAATATAGAAATATATAAGATATAATGATTAAAAAACACACACATTTGTATTTTAAATTAGGTGGTTGTCTTTTTTGAAATGGTTGTTGATTCTTAAGATTGAACATTTTTTAATAGTTCTTTTGAACACTTGTTATTTAATCATTTACATAATCCATTTCATTTACTTAATTGGATTATTATAACTGTATTGGTCTCGACCATCATTTATTAAAGACATGTTTAATCCTCATTAATTTTCTGTAATTTTTTGCTTTTTATGGTTCCTTCCATGTGAGAATATGATTTACATCTCCACTTTGATTTTATTTAAAAAATTAACATAAAAGATATTTTCATTACATAATGATGTGGATTAAACTTGTTGAACCATAAAAAAATTCATATATTCTTTATGTGGCACACTACTTCTAATATTTATGATCCATTGAGTTCTTTTCATGATCCTCTTAATGTTCCACAACCACCACTGTTTGGAAATTATACACAATCAACTATTTTGGGTGTCAATAAATAATATTCATTTATTTTTATAGAATCATTACAAGTCTTATGTTGGTGGTTTTACATTATTGTTTATTATGATAAAAAATATCATAGGATACATGAATGCTATTTGGAATATTCTATTTCTCTTTATGTTTTTTCATGTATCTTCTTCTATTTTTTTAGTAATATAATCTTTTATGTGCCACCCCTGTATTTTTAAACAAAAAATCCAACCATAATTCAATATATTTAAACCATTATACATGCCTTCCCAATATATATTTAAATGTTTTTCTTAGGTATTTCTCTTGTCCTCATCTTATTTAATATGACATTTATTGTTTACACCAAATCATCTATGATTATTTTTTGAGATAGTTTGTATATTCTCATAATATGAAGTATTTTTTAAATAGAGTAGTTTATATTTTCATAATTGAAATCAAATGGTCTTTACAATAGGTTTTTTATTTTTTTCATAACCCATTAACCTTTTTGATTTATTTTATTAAAATATTTCATATAATAATCACACCACTTATTTCTTAAAAACGTTGATTTAGGACATTCTATTTTTGATATATCATTCATTATTACTTCAGATGTTTTTCAATATTTTTTGTCTATTAATTTACATCAATAGACACTTAAAATAATTTATTTTCAAATAACCATTATTATTTTTTAATGATCTATAATGTTTTAATTTTAGTAAAAATTAAAAAAATTGCATTCCATACCATTGACTTCTCAATATTCTCTACATTAACATAACTATGAAAATTTCATGATCCTTATAAGGCCCCAGCCTTAAACCTTACTTAATCTTGAGTTATTACAAGATTACACATTGAGGATCTTTTCAGGTTTAGAGTTTTAGAGAATTAGATCATGAAACTTGCATTACATTCCACATTTAGACAAAGTGATTACATAAAATATAGTATTCATTCTTCCCATCAACGGAAACATATTTAAAATAAAACATGGATTCTTTCTTGACACATCCTTGACACTATCATCACATCATGTACCCTTCCCTTGACCTGTGAAAAACATTTCAAAAACTTGGGATGAGCATAAAAAGCTCAGTAAGGGATACACAAAGAATAAAAACTGTTAGTTTATCAAAACAAAAAGTAAACCATGTATACATTATCAAGGTAATACTTTTCACCTTTATGAAGTAGTAAAAACTCTTTACTGAATAAAATATCATTACTTACCTTTTTGTAACCAAAGGATTACCATAAAACCCATATAAAGAACACAAAACATATATAAAGGTAACTTGGGACATAAACATACTTAAGTGGAATAAACATACGGTCTACTTCCACACATATCACTTAATGGAATGGCCATATGGCCAATTTCCATACATACTTAATGGAATAGCCATACGGCCAACTTCCATACCCAATGTATTGGAGGTTATAACATAACCACTCATCCTGGTATTCACGGCACCACCCGTCATATGGTTTATAACGTAACCACCCGTTAAAATGTCAAAGTACAAATATAAAATCATAAAACATAAAACCAATATAAACTAATGATAACATTTCCACATCACAATATATCATAATAGAATCCTTTATCAAAACCATTTTCAAAACCATTTAAAACATTTAATAAAGAGATTTTTGAATCAAGTGTCCCATACCACCTTGAAGCTTAAAATTTTAAACCATTAATATCCATATAAATAAATCCTTAAAACAATTTTGAAAACATGGATATTAATAAGAACAAATAATTAAAACATTTAAAATGACATTTTGGTTATAGGTGTTTTACCAAAATTAGAGACACTTGAATACAATAATTGAGGAATAACATTTAGTCAGAACTTTATAATATCATGCGAATAAATGGATTCTTGATATAATACTCCAAGGGACAGTATATACACCATATAAGAGTGAATTGGTGCATAACAACAATAAACCCTCAATAGAAATGTCAAATGTGATGAAATCCCTTATAAAGAAGGTATCCTTAAATTAAGGACAAATCAATCTCAAAAATATGTGTGAAAAATATAAATACACCAAATATAAGTGGATATTAAGTGTAAAACAGTAAAAGGACATTCACACATATTCAATGGATGACATATTCAATGACTACATGTTGAGCCCAAAGAAATCGAAATTGGGTTAAAATGTTCCCTTGACAGCCTAACGGCATCACTTCAAAATGAGTTGATGAGAGATAAAAAGTGTATCTCATCACTTGGACATAAAATTTACATCAATAAGGATATATGAGAACATATCCCAACATAAAAATATGTAAATTAAAAGACCCAACAAAAGAAGTCTTTTAAAAAAGAGGAGGGTGAAAGGTTCCCTTACCGACTTGGGTATCATTCAAAACATACACCCCATGAAAGAAGGGCAATAGATCATTGATGTAAATACTCATAAACAAAAGTATATTACAAAAAGAGAAGAATAATGGGCAGTACATACACCACTCAATGGAATTTGTGGCAAATGTAGCATAAATCTCACGGGAATAAAAGTGAGATGAAAAATCCATTACGAAAACTCGGCAGCCTATCGGCGCCACATAAAACTTCTGAATATGGATTTATGAGATCAAATAGGGTATATCATCACATTACAATAAAATTTACAGAAAGAGGAATACAAAAGAAAATCCCCCAACATTACAAAGAAGAGCCTAAAAGAAGTGACATATAGGAGAGTACTTAAAAAGAAAGAGAGAGGTTAGATCTCTTACGAATGTTCGGCAGCCTAACGACGCCACTCAAAACATCCAAAATGGATTGATGAGAGGGAATAGGGTCCCTCATCACATGAACATAAAAATTAAAGTAGGAGTAATATAAAATAACATCCCAATCATAAGAAAGATGATCTTAAAAGAAATGACATAAAAGAGTGTACTTAAAAAGAAAGAGAGTTGTAGGATCCCTTATCCCGGGTCCGACTTGACTCGATCGTTCTGTAATCTCCTGAATAATAAACTTGAGTTAATTTATACTTCCTTAAGAACCTTTTTCAAGTTAATTATTCCTTTTGTATCACTTATTACCATGTCATAAACATTATGTAATCATTTATGTTAATAATATTCGTTTTGCTGATATTTGGTTCTTAAGTCGAAAGTGGACTTCTTACAATTACATGTTGTTCGTGTGGCCAAATGTATATTATATCCATAATTGTATTCATGATGTAGATATAATATATGTCATATATATCCAGTAAATTCATGCATTTATAACATTACATAATCATTTAGAGGTAAGAAATGAAATGCACCGTTCATGGAGACGGTAAGCCGTACATACGCATGAACGCTACTTTCATTTCTATTTCGTATTTTATAGAATGGAATCATAATGATATAAAGGTATATTATAATTCCAGTATAATATAATATATAATATCATAGTTCCATCCTTTATACGTCCCAAATATGGTATTTAACGAATCAAATCACTTTGAGGGGGCGGTAGTCCGCACTTCCTTAAAAGAAGATATCCCGTTTACCCATAATGGAAACCATAAAGGTATGCCCAAAATGAAAAAAAAACAGAAGCTTAAGTAAAACATAAACATATTATATATCATATATAAAAATAGTGACATCATAATGGCCACCTTTGAAGGTGTTAAATGAGTATTGAACAATCATCGTTTCGGGAGGCAAAATTTTTCCATCCACGGAAACCGTATGTGTTTTTACCATTTGATGTAGTTGTGTGAGAGTGTAGCTCGAATAAATATTATAACAACATCCTAGTATATTGAAGATACTGGTTTTGTTACAAAAGAAGTAAATAAAAAGAGTTTAGGGGTTTGGAGAAGCAAAATAAAACAAATGAACATGAGAGAATGAATTACCTTTAAAAGTGTAACTCCTTTTGATTTGAGCCTAAAGGCATCCTTTGAAAGGATTCTGCCCAAAGGGAATCCTGTAGGATGAGGATAGGGATGTGGAGAGAGTAAATGGTCAGGGGTTGGCCGAGCCAAAGGCATGAGGCGTGTGTGAAATGAGGTAGAGGTGGGGGCCTTTTATAAGAGGAGAGGAGAGGCACTTTTGGAAAGTAAAGAAATATTACTTTATTTGAAAATGTTTTTCGGTTTTAAAAGGTCCCACATTGATATAATTCGTGGATAAGGTGATACGGGTTCTAAATCCACCCATCCAATAAGTTTTGGACATCTGTAGTTCATAGATTTAACATTATCTTTCCATTTTATTTAAATCGTCAAATAATGATGTCATCACTGCATCATTATTATGTCATAAATAATTTAATTTATTTAATGTCTAAAAATTATAAAAAAACTACTATGATGTAGGAAATCTTTTTATCTTTCCAATGACTATTTATAATCAAAATTTGGACTTGTGTAACCCTACTTAAAAACAGTTTTAGTAAAACAACTCATGTTTGTGTCAATTTAATTTAAACATTAAATAAAAATATATTATTGTCATTTTCCAACTAAAGTGTCTCCATGGGGTCCCCAAGTTGGCCCATGGCTTGTCTTGGTCGGCCATGACTCACCCAATAGGTGTATGACAAGTGTCATGGTGTTTTCACATTCTTATAATATCATTTTTACCTTAAATTACACTAATTACCTCTAATAGCGATTAATGAAAAAAAAGTTACTATTCACCAAAAAATTATTTTCATCCCATTGAACCACTTTTTACATACTAATTACAACCATGTATGTCGGATTTTCAAAATTCAATACACATTAGTGGTAATCTTTCATTTAACTGAAAAATCAGTTTGCTTGATTACTACTTAGTGGTTTCACTATTCATCAAAAAATTGGAGTTTTTTAGAAAAATTCCAAAAATTCACCCTAAGCTATATTTGATATTCTGAATAAAAAAATGAAGTCTATTTTACAAAATTCAAAACATATAAGTCACATTAATTAATTTAATAATTAATTCCCGCTGTCAGAGAAAATAGCGTGTTTTTATGAAACAATAAGTATCAAAAGATTGACACTGGTTTAAGTCTGATTTCAAAGTGAAATTAATTCCAACGACCACTATTGGATTTAATGGTAAAAATATATTCTAATTTCACATTAAAACCAATTAAAAAGATAACTTAATCATATAAATAAATTAGATTAAAAAGAGGTTTTGAATTAAAATGCAACATTTTAAACTATTCATTAAAAAATGAACTTTATCGGAAAGATACCAAAAATTTACACAAAGTAAATTTTGATGTCCCGATTCTTAATAAGAGTTTTATTTGGTCAAAAATAATGTATAAGAGTGAACAAAACTATATTTAATGATGGTTCAACATCAAAAGGTAATAAGTGAACCTTTAGTGAAAACTAGGGCATATACGCCTAAAATTGAGTTCTTTCCGTATTTTAAGCCTCTATCCTTTATTGGATAAATGTAAAAACATTTAAAAACATGTATAATAATATTTTAGTTATTTCTATCCATTCCCACCAATACAATGGCTACATGTTAACTACCATTTAAAGTTATATTATTTTATTATCAGAGTGCAACGTAAGATTCCCAAGAAACTCGTTGTTGTGTGTTGGGTACGCCATCGAGCATAGCGTCCCCATTAAAGTCATATTAATACTTTATTCACAAATATGGATAAATATGAAAATGTCATATTTATTATTTACCTGGGGTGTTACATCCTTCCCCCCTTTTGGGAATTGCGTCCTCGCAATTTTTAAAATTGAGCTTGGAAACATCCTTGAACGTCCCACATCAGAACAAGAGTCGGTAAAACAATCACTTTCAAATAAAGGAAGATAAGTATAGAGTTCACCCAAGTTAACCCATACTAGGATTCCATGTAGAAAAACACGGACATGGAAGAAAAAGCAAAGGGTCATGTTCTTGAGGGAGAGTGATAGTAAACATATCTAGGAGAATGTTATCAATGAGAAAATCACAAACTTGTGATGGGTTAAACGGTATTCGATTCCCCGGTAGAAAAATCTAATAGAAAACATTTCCGTTTTAAGTTACTTTTTATTGAGGAATTTATTCATAAGGAAACATAATCATTTATCATGTTGACTCTCAACCTTTATTAGATTCAAACTCATATTTTCTCCAAAAGGTGAGTATTTAGGGAGACTTGTTTGCATTAAGAGTACTATAATAAATTTCTAGAGAATAACCTAATCCACAGAAGAGAACTATACAATTCCCATGTCTTTAGACTTTAACCAAAACCAAAACCAAAACCAAAAAGGCTAGTACAAGATCAGATAATCCAGAAAAGGATAACCCTTCATAAAAAGAAAATCTATTCTTAATCTCCAAAATTTGTCCAACAAAACCCAAAGTTCAACGAGGACCATCCGATAAACAATTTGTCCATAAAATTCTTCAATGTAAACCAATATAAGATTGAAACCCAAATATTTGAAGGATTCAGTCACATAGTCTTCCAAGTTAAATTGTAACATTTATCTCCAAACAACATTAGTTGCTCCTAAAGTCTCGTATTGAAAAGTAATTAACCTAATCACATATCGTCCGTGATAGGTTAATCATTTCCATAAATAACCCAAAATAAACTTACTCTTAATTCATAAAATCATATAACTAAAAAGAATCAGTCAAACTAACCAGGGACTTCACGTAGTCCAGTGGTAGGCGATAAATACCAGTCGCACTTTGGTTGTGGGTTCGATTCCCGCAGCTTTGTCCGACGTGACGGGATGTCACACGGTCTGCGTGTTGTCCTTTTTCCAAAACTATATAATTCTTAAAACATTCCCCAAAATGAGATAAAATCTTCAAAAATAATCATAACATATTTTAACCTCAAGTATATCTCATTCCTTTCATTTTCCATCATATCATAGAGTATCCCATAATTACCTAAAAAGTAAGGATCATATAAACCCTAATGGTTACCTTTTTTATTATTACCTGAACTTCCACATCAATTGGTCATCTCGTACATGATTCATTATAGAACATACCAAGGTTCAAGTGGTTGATCATGACACTTTGATATTTGGTTTAGAACAACCACGAGATTCCTCATTGAGTATCCCATTTCATTGAGTCTCTTAATCAGAGAACCACCACAGTTTCCTTCAAACCAATTGTCACTTAGGTGCCTGCGACATCCAGCCATTCACTAAAAACAGAAATGTCAGTGTGAGTATATCAACAAAACCATCATGTGCTAATGAGGAAGGTAAACACTAATATATACTTACTCATTCACTTTATCTAAAACTAGGACTCTTTCTGAAATCCTAACCATTATGGTAATGTCACTTATGCTTAGAGAATACCCTAACCTCTAAAGTTATCTAAATCGACCTCTGATACCAACTATAAGGCCCCAGCCTTAAACCTTACTTAATCTTGAGTTATAACAAGATTACACATTGTGGATCTTTTCAGTTTTAGAGTTTTAGAGAATTAGATCATGAAACTTGCATTACATTCCACATTTAGACAAAGTGGTTACATAAAAGACAGTATTCATTCTTCCCATCAACGGAAACATATTTAAAATAAAACATGGATTCTTTCTTGACACATCCTTGACACTATCATCACATCATGTACCCTTCCCTTGACCTGTGAAAAACATTTCAAAAACTTGGGATGAGCATAAAAAGCTCAGTAAGGGATACACAAAGAATAAAAACTGTTAGTTTATCAAAAAAAAATTAAACCATGTATACTTTATCAAGGTAATACTTTTCACCTTTATGAAGTAGTAAAAAGTCTTTACTGAATAAAATATCATTACATACCTTTTTGTAACCAAAGGATTACCATAAAACCCATATAAAGAACACATAACATATATAAAGGTAACTTCGGACATAAACATACTTAAGTGGAATAACCATATGGTCTACTTCCACACATATCACTTAATGGAATGGCCATACGGCCAATTTCTATACATACTTAATGGAATAGCCATACGGCCAACTTCCATACCCAATGCATTGGAGGTTATAACGTAACCACCCGTCCTGGTATTCACGGCACCACCCGTCATATGGTTTATAACGTAACCACCTATTAAAATGTCAAAGTACAAATATAAAATCATAAAACATAAAACCAATATAAAGTAATGATAACATTTCCACATCACAATATATCATAATAGAATCCTTTATCAAAACCATTTTCAAAACCATTTAAAACATTTAATAAAGAGATTTTTGAATCAAAGTGTCCCATACCACCTTGAAGCTTAAAATTTTAAACCATTAATATCCATATAAATAAATCCTTAAAACCATTATGAAAACATGGATATTAATAAGAACAAATAATTAAAACATTTAAAATTTCATTTTGGTTATAGGGGTTTTACCAAAATTAGAGACACTTGAATACAATAATTGAGGAATAACATTTAGTCAGAACTTTATAATATCATGAGAATAAATGGATTCATGATATAATACTCCAAAGGACAGTATATACAACATATAAGAGTGAATTGGTGCATAACAACAATGAACCCTCAATAGAAATGTCAAATGTGATGAAATCCCTTATAAAGAAGGTATCCTTAAATTAAGGACAAATCAATCTCAAAAATATGTGTGAAAAATATAAATACACCCAATATAAGTGGATATTAAGTGTAAAACCTTAAAAGGTCATTCACACATATTCAATGGATGACATATTCAATGACTACATGTTGAACCCAAAGAAATCGAAATTGGGTTAAAATGTTCCCTTGACAGCCTAACGACATCACATCAAAATGATTTGATGAGAGATAAAAAGTGTATCTCGTCACGTGGACATAAAATTTACATCAATAAGGATATATTAGAACATATCCCAACATAACAATATGTAAATTAAAAGACCCAACAAAATAAGTCTTTTATAAAAGAGGAGGGTGAAAGGTTCCCTTACCGACTTGGGTATCATTCAAAACATACACCCCATGATAGAACGACAATAGATCATTGATTTAATACTCATAAACAAAATTATATTAAACAAAGAGAATAATAATGGGCATTACATACACCACTCAATGTAATTTGTGGAAAATGTAGCATAAATCTCACGGGAATAAAAGTGAGATGAAAAATCCCTTACGAAAACTCGGCAGCCTATCGGCGCCACATAAAACTTCTGAATATGGATTGATGAGATCAAATAGGGTATCTCATCACATTACAATAAAATTTATAGAAATAGTAATACAAAAGAACATCCCTCAACATTACAAAGAGGATCCTAAAAGAAGTGACATAAAGGAGAGTACTTAAAAAGAAAGAGAGAGGTTAGATCTCTTACGAATGTTCGGCAGCCTAACGGCGCCACTCAAAACTTCCAAAATGGATTGATGAAAGAGAATAGGGTCCCTCATCACATGAACATAAAAATTAAAGTAGGAGTAATATAAAAGAACATCCCAATCATAAGAAAGATGAGCTTAAATGAAATGACATAAAAAAGTGTACTTAAAAAGAAAGAGAGTTGTAGGATCCCTTACCTCGGGTCCGACTTGACTCGATCGTTATTTAATATCCTGAATAATAAACTTGAGTTATTTTCTACTTCCTTAAGAACCTTTTTCAAGTTCATTATTCCTTTTATATCACTTATTAACATGTCATAAAAATTATGTAATCATTTAAGTTAATAATATTCGTTTTGTTGATATTTGGTTCTTAATTCGAAAGTGGACTTCTTACAATTACATGTTGTTCGTGTGGACAAATGTTTATTATATACAGAATTGTATTCATGATATATATATCATATATGTCATATATATCCAGTACATTCATGCATTTATAACATTACATAATCATTTAGAGGTAAGAAATGAAATGCACCGTTCATGGAGACGGTAAGCCGTACATACGCATGAACGCTACTTTCATTTCTATTTCGTATTTTATAGAATGGAATCATAATGATATAAAGGTATATTATAATTCCAGTATAATATCATATATAATATCATAGTTCCATCCTTTATACGTCCCACATATGGTATTTAACGAATCAAATCACTTTGAGGGGGCGGTAGTCCGCACTACCTTAAATGAAGATATCGCGTTTACCCATAATGGAAACCATAATGGTATGCCCAAAATGAAAAAAACAGAAGCTTAAGGAAAACATAAACATATTATATATCATATATAAAAATAGTGACATCATAATGTCCACCTTTGAAGGTGTTAAATGAGTATTGAACAATCATCGTTTCGGGAGGCAAAATTTCGCCATCCACGGAAACCGTATGTTCTTTAACCATTTGATGTAGTTGTGTGAGAGTGTAGATCGAATAAATATTATAACAACATCCTAGTATAATTAATATACTGTTGTTGTTACAAAATAAGTAAATAAGAAGAATTTAGGGGTTTGGAGAAGCAAAATAAAACAAATGAACATGAGAGAATGAATTACCTTTAAAAGTGTAACTCCTTTTGATTTGAGCCTAAAGGCTTCCTTTGAAAGGATTATGCCCAAAGGGAATCCTCTAGGATAAGTAGTGGGATGTGGAGAGAGTAAATGGGCAGGGGTTGGCCGAGCCAAAGGCTTAAGGAGTGTGTGAAATGGGGTAGAGGTGGGGGCCTTTTATAAGAGGAGAGGAGGGGCACTTTTGGAATGTAAAGAAATATTACTTTATTTGAAAATGTGTTTCGGTTTTAAAAGGTCCCACAATGATATAATTCGTGGATAAGGTGATAATGGTTCGAAATCCACCCATCCAATAATTTTTGGACATGTGTAGTTTATAGATTTTACATTATCTTTCCATTTTATTTAAATCGTCAAATAATGATGTCATCGCTGCATCATTATTATGTCATAAATAATTTAATTTATTTAATATCTAAAAATTATTAAAAAAATTACTATGATGTAGTAAATTGTTTTATATTTCCAATGACTATTTATAATCAAAATTTGGACTTGGGTAACCCTACTTAAAAACTTTTTTAGTAAAACAACTCATGTTTGTGTCAATTTAATTTTAACATTAAATAAAAATATATTATTGTCATTTTCCAACTAAAGTGGCTTCATGGGGTCCCCAAGTTGGCCCATGGCTTTTCATGGTCATCCATGACTCACCAAATAGGTGTAGGACAAGTGTAATGGTGTTTTCACATTCTTATAATATCATTTTTACCTTAAATTAAACTAATTACCTCTAATCACGATTAATGAAAAAAAAGATACTATTCACCAAAAAATTATTTTCATCCCATTGAACCACATTTTAAATACTAATGACAACCATGTATGTAGGATTTTCAAAATTCAATACACATTAGTGGTAATATTTCATTTAACTGAAAAATCAGTTTGCTTGATTACTACTTAGTGGTTTCACTATTCATCAAAAATTGGAGTTTTTCAGAAAAATACCAAAAATTCACCCTAAGCTATATTTGATATTCTGAATTCAAAAATGAAGTCTATTTTACAAAATTCAAAACATATAAGTCACATAAATTAATTTAATAATTAATTCTCGCTGTCAGAGCAAATAGCGTGTTTTTATGAAACAATAAGTATCAAAAGATTGACACTGGTTTAAGTTTGATTTCAAAGTGAAATTAATTCCAACGACCACTATTGGATTTAATGGTAAAAATATATTCTAATTTCACTTTAAAACCAATTCAAAAGATAACTTAATCATATAAATAAATTAGATTAAAAAGAGGTTTTGAATTAAAATGCAACATTTTACACTATTCATTAAAAAAATGAACTTTATCGGAAAGATACCAAAAATTTACACAAAGTAAATTTTGATGTCCCGATTCTTAATAAGAGTTTTATTTGGTCCAAAATAATGTTTAAGAGTGAACAATACTATATTTAATGATGGTTCAACATCAAAAGGTGATAAGTGAACCTTTAGTGAAAACTAGGGCATATACGCCTAAAATTGAGTTCTTTCCGTATTTTAAGCATCTATCCTTTATTGGATAAATGTAAAAACATTTAAAAACATGTATAATCATATTTTAGTTATTTCTATCCATTCCCACCAATACAACGGCTACATGTTAACAACCATTTAAAGTGATATTATTTTATTATCAGAGTACAACGTAAGATTCCCAAGAAACTCGTTGTTGCGTGTTGGGTACACCATCGAGCATAGCGTCCCCTTTAAAGTCATATTAATACTTTATTCACAAATATGGATAAATATGAAAATTTTATATTCCTTATTTACCTGGGGTGTTACAATCCTTTCTCGCTCTCATGGAATTGTTAATTATCTAATACTAATTTGACCATTTAGAAAATAAAATATTGATTAATTCATTACTAACACAAGAGTTTGGAGTAGAGTTACTATTATATTAGTGATTTAATAATTTATAATAATAGAATTAAAAATATCCTCATTATTTAATAATTACATTAAATGCTTACCCAGCACCGACATAATATTAATTAATTAAATTATGAAATAAAATAAAAGATTTTTTGAAATATGAAAAGTAATTAAATTTTATTCAATTGTTATATCCATGATTTTCTTTGATAAATAAAACATAGTAGTGATGTTATAAAAATTCATATTCTAATTAAAATATTATCATTACTTTATATTAATGACATTTTATATTAAATAGTATTTAATTAAATTATTAAAAATTTAATAAAAGAAAGAATATTTTTTCCAATTGAATGGAATATGGTTTAATATCTCAACCATGTTCCATATTTGAGTCAATTTCTTTTTATGCTAACATTATTGAACCATAAAGAGTAAAAACACTAATTCTACGATAATTGTCAAATAGGTTAACATCGATTAAGAATTGTGATAAGGGTGAAAGCATGACAAATTTTTATCCTAAATGTATTTAATGAGATTATTTTGACTAATAATAATCCTATAATCTAGATAAACTACATCATCTCCACATTAATATGAAAATTAATATATATTCCTTTAATACTCTATGTAATTCCATGAGTTTCATTCCCCAAACCTATAAAAGGAAACCTATGCCCCACTCATTCTCACAAATTTTGAGAATTATCTCATATAAAATACCTAGTATAATATATTCTTATCTTCCATACCCATGTATAAAAGAATATGGTCTTTCTAAAAGTTCAGTCTTACAAGTCATAAGGTTTATTCCAAAGAAGGTTTCGCAAATGAAAATATATAACTATTAACCATGTACATTCAATTTTATTTGTACTTCTACATACTCTAAATATAAGGTATCCATTATAAAATTATTAATTAATTATCTTAAATATATTTATTTTTTATTATGAAAATAGAACACCCATTATCCATCACTTTTACATCATATGGAAAAATAAAACATCACTCATTCATACGTACATACTACCATCTTTATAGAGTTGTGTAATTAATTCTTCATCACCAATTTATATGAATAGTTATAAAATTGAATATAATGATTAAATATGAAAAATAAATTAAATGAATAAAATTTTGGAGATAATGAAATTATGATCACTATATAACAATCGTGACATTTAAACAAAAACATGCCTAAGTAAAAAAAGCAATTATCAACTAGAATGGTGGTACTAATAAAGAATTGTTAATAAAAGGAAGATAAAATGTCATAAGTAAATCCTATATGATTTTATTTATATATTAGTTTTTTAAATAGAATTATAATAAAAATATACTTATTTTACGTGACTTTATATTGCATACAATGCAATATGAGACTTACTGTAATGGATTTATTTCTCAATACCATTTTAATCATCTTTGTTTATTATAGAATTTTACATTGCTGAAAATGAATGATACCTATCTAATAAATCCAACAAATTTTTAAACTTATTAGGTTATTTCTAATATTGTTATGTTTTTTTGTATTTCGTTCCACAATAGATGTTAAAATTTTAACAAATGATTTTTTATGAAAGACTAACCTCATTTCCCATCATTCGGCCAAAAAAATCATCCAAATACATCATTTTTAAAATGTTTTAATTTTTATTTTATACTATTATAAAATTAATTTTTTTATTTCTTTTACCCATGATTAAATTTATTTAAAAAAATTCAAGGAATATTCCTGTTGTTTTCTGAATGATGAACTTTTGACTTTTTATAAAAAATAATAATAGAATTCTCATTTTAGCATTCAAGGAAAAAAAATAATTTATCATTATCATGATTGATCAATGATTTTAATAATAATTTAATTTTTTAAATAGTTCTTTTTAAATAATGTTTTTTAATATTTTAGAAATATATTTATTTTTAATATGTGATTTTATAATGAAATGTTATTTTTTCCCAAGAAATATTCCAGTGATCTTTTAGAAAAAAAAATTCGTCCATAAAAATATCATTTGATGTTAGTAAATATTTAATGAGGCATATAATCCAAAAATACTACACATATTCATTATTTATATAGTTTATCATTATAATTATGATACATTTATGAATCACAATTATTTTTCAAGGGTAATTATATAATGAAATACTGAAATGATTATTAAACTTATTTCATTTAGATTGGTTATAATATGATTATATGATGATTATTTTATGATATTTTGTTTCATATATGATAAATTTCCATTATATTATGTGTAGGACCAGAATTATATACCCCTAAAATTCATTGGGAAAAGATTTATATCTCATGTGATAATTATGTGAGATAAGTTGATATGTTTCATCCACTATGGGAAATAAGTATGAATTCCTAATCCAATATAAAAAATAGGTTCTCATGACTTACCATTATGATATGGGAAATATTTTATGATGCCTAATTCAGTATAATTTTATTATCCTAGTTATTAACCAAGGCTTATAAAATGAATTTTATTCCTTTGATTGTGCCATAATTTTATGAAATATTTTAATTATTACTATTTAAACTTATGGTTCCTAATTGTATACCGATGTTTTATCACTCTTATAATTCATTTATTTCAAATTATGAATTTTTATTCTAGGACATCGGGCTATGATACATGATAAATTAGATATTAGATTTTTAAGTTGTGATTATAATCTCATACAATTATTTTTATTTAATTATTATATGTTATCATTGATTAATGTCTCCCTTGATTACCATCACCAAGAAACTGGGACCATCCTCTATTATGTTTTCTTTCCCCAGGATAAGAAGAATGGTTTTAAAAAGGTTATATCACAAATGGTATAACATGAGTAAAAATTATGAGAGATGATGAAGAATATGCCAAAATTATAGGTTTTTAAATATTTTCTCTATTGAAATTAAAAAAAATTAATTTAATGGAATGGATCATAATTTTTTGTATTGATTGTTCATCTTAAAAGATGTAATATTTATATAGAAAAAATATTTTGTCAACTAAGTTAGTATAAGAGTTTGGTTTAGTAAGTTTTCAGTTATTGGGATTAGTAAAATTTGGTAAAAACTATTGGGATATGCCTATATATAGGATAACAGCCTAAAGTTTATGTAAGATTGAGAGTATCATTTTCCTATTAATAAATACCTATCTGGATAATACTAGTGTACATCGGTTTAAAATATATGCATATTTGGATAATAACCTAAAAATATTTGTTAGTTATATCTTTTCATTATTCTATAACATGTTGAATGAGCCCTTACTCGACACTTAGATTTAAAATCCTAAGGGATATTCTTGGGTTAACTCATATTTTTGTTATAAACCATTATAATGGAATAAAGTTGATAATGACCATAGACTATAAAGACCCGACCTTATTACATTACATAATCTTTAATTTTATTCATGAAGTCACTTCCATTTATATTGAGGATCTTTTCATGTTTTGAGTCTTATAGAATTGGGATATAATACATACACAGCATTACGCATTCATATAAATATGATACCCCATAAAAAATAACATTTTCTTAAAAATATAATACTTTTCAAATATAACATCATTTCCTTTAAAAATCATAATTAAGTTTAACTTGAATTACTTCTTCATCTTACACAACCTTATAAACTATGGAAATCATTTCAAAACATGGTATATGAACCAAAAGCTCAATAAGGGATATAAAAAGAAGAAAAGAAAACATTAGTCTGTGAATACATGTAAACGCATGAAATAATTTTCAAACAAAACATACATGTCCCCCATATATACATATATTGTGAAATAACATATTACCAAAAAAAACTTCTTGAAAATAAATAGAACCATATAGGTATATTGGTGAATAACTTACATAGTCATGTTACCCTCTCAACTACAATATCATTTGTAACCCTAAAAACTACCTTAGAATTTGTGTAACCATCACAATAACACTTGGAGTAACCATACGGACAACATAAAATTTTCATATACCAAATTCATTGGAAGGATATATAGTTCCAACCCTTAAGCATAAATAATTCCAAAGAACCATAAAATAATCATGAAACATAAATAATTTCATAAAAACATTGATTTCAAATTTTGTAAAACATAATTTTAAAAGAGGATTTTGAATGGAAATTCCCTTCGAATATCATATAATATAAGTGAGACATAATATAGTGTATGGAATATGTATATATACTATAAATAGACATATCTAAACATAATATGAAAAAATACATCACACATAAAATTTTAATACCACATAAATAATAAAAGTAGAAGTTTAACCCAGTAAAGGGGAATAAGGTTATGAATTCCCTTACCACGGATTGGTCATACTTAAAACTCAGTTAAACATCATGTATAATGGTTTAAAAAGTGTTATTAATATCTTACAGAAACATTTTCATTTTAAAAACACCTTATATGATCATTTCATAACATCATTTAACCCTATAATTTTTATTATTTTGTTCCATCCATTGTTTTGGATGCGTTATTTATATGATTTTCTTGGTTGGTTTGTATTTTATTTTTTTCATATGGAAATGAAATTCTAGAAGTCGAAAGAAAATTGTTATTATAAGAAAACTCAACTAATTAATGATAATGATCCAAACTTCCCTTGTAGACCACTGAACTATATTTAAGCATATCCTCCAAAGTCTGAATAATTCATTCTGACTCCCCATCTGATTGAGGATGAAATCTTGTACTAAAATTTAACATCATGCCCAAAAAAATATAAAGGCCCTTCCAAAAGTTATATGTGAACCCAGGATCCCAGTCAGATATAATAGAAAGAGTAACTCCATGTAACCTAAAAATATCTATGAAGTATAGTCGAGAAAGCTGGTCTAATGAGATTGTATCTCAAATAGGATGTAAATGTGAAATTTTTGTCATCTGATCTACAACAACCCAAATAACATTGTAATCGAGAGAATTTTAATGTAGTCCCTCCACAAAGTACATGGATACATTTCCCATTCCCACTCTAGCACTTCCAATGACTAATTCTTCCCCTTAAGTAACTACTTATCTTCTTAAACCTGTAGACATGTCAAACATTTTGTGATAAAATATAAAATGTCTCTTTTCATTTCATCCCACCAATAATTCTCTCAAAGGTCCATGTACTTCTTATTACTTCCAGGATGAACACAAAATGGAGAACTATGAGCTTCACATAAATAAAAAATTTTCCACTGGGAATCACAAGGCATACACAACCTTTCAGAAAATCATAAATGTAACAGCCCGAGATTTTATGAAAAATATTCTTTTTTTATTTTACTAATGTCTTGTGTTATACGCTACACCAAAATAAGCTTGCACAACACGCATCCTTGACTTGCCTTGCATTACACGCAATCGCAACCTTCCTCGATAGCGTGTGTGGTACGTAATACTGAGTTTCACGAAACAATGATATGCTATTAAAATATTATTAAAACTAGCCGTTATGAATAGTAATAACCACTTTTAAATTTTAGAAATTTTATCTTTCAATATGGACTTCATTTTTGGATTCGGAATACCGAAATTAGCCTAGGGTGAAATTTTGGTATTTTTCTGAAAACTTTCAATTTTTGATGAATATTGAAACCACTAAGTGGTAGGTTAAAAACTGAATTTTGCATAAAACTTAATTTTACCGCTTCTGTGAATGGAATTTCGAAAATCCGAGAGACACAGTTAATATCAAGGACTAAAATGTGGTTCAATGAGATGAAAATAATTTTTTGGTGAATAGTTACTTTTTACTTTTTTTACCACAGTTAAAAGTAAATAGGGTAACTAAGGGTAAATATGATATTACTATTACCCTAACACATGTCCTAATTCTATTGGATAAGTGTAATTCGACCAAAAACAACCTTAGGAATAAAATATGACCATTTAGGCCCACTTGGATTAGATTAGGACATTTATTATTAATTTATTTAAAGAAGGGTTAAAATAGTTAAAATAAAAGTTTATTAAGTAAATCATTTTTAATAATGGGTTATACATATGATAAATTCGATTGTAAATATTCATTAGAAAGCTAAAAAGATTTACTACATGATGGTATTTTATTTGTAATTTTTAGACAACAAATAATTTAATTTATTTATGACACAATGATGATGCAGTAATTATCTTATTAATGAAATATTGACATAATTGATAATATAAATACCAAAATAAATGTAATTTGAGACTTTTTATGAATTCCACTAATTTTCTAGGTTACTATGATATATTATTGTTGATTTAATCAACTTGGTTCGAACATATAATTCTGTTATGACTTTCACAAAAAAATCATATATCAAATAGTGTCAAAATTGACACAAAATAGTTTTTAAATCAAATATTATATTATTAATTGTTATTTTATTCCTAAAAATCTAAGGTTAGGCCAAATGACTTAGATAAGGATATATATATTAATAATAAACAATTTGGGGTTCGTTTGGCATGTTATAGTAAGTGTATTAACCATATAGTGAAAGAAAACAAAAAGACACGGTAAAAGTTAAATTAATTAACTTAGAGTTAAATCTAATTGATAAGGTTAAAATAATACCCTAAACTTGTCTAAATCCTATTGGTTGATAGGGTTTTGACCCATCCCCACTTTAGCTTCGAAATAAGACCCTTTGGAACCATTATAAACTGATTTTTACTTTAATATAAAATAATATTTTGAGATATTCCTAAGGTGCCCCTCTCCTCCCTTATAAAAGGGCACCTCCTCCCCCTCCTCCTCACACCAATTTGAGCACTCAAGCTCGGCCAACCCCTGCCATTTTCTCCTCTCCACTTCCCTATAATAATCCTAGAGGTCCTGGTCTTCTCCAAAGACCAATCTTAGTTCCTTAAGTGGAGGATTCAAAGAGGCGTTCCAAAGAAGAGGTAATATCCATTACCGATCTTTTCAATTTCTTTCTTCTTCAACTTCTTCTTCTTTAGTTGTTTCATGATAAAGTAATAACATCAGTATTACTTACATACTGATATGTTATTATAAATATGAAACAACCCTAATTCACCTTCTATCCATCCTACGGAAAAATGAAATCACCGTGCGTGCGTACGTACGGAATACCGTCTCCACGCCGTGGTGTAATCTATTTTCCACCATCACCTTACAAGGATGGGTATAATGGTGTAATGAGTAACTATATATGATTATTATGAAGTAATATTGATACTTAAATAATATATATACTCCAATACAATTCCACGATCATATGAACGATATCATCACTCGTGCGTACGTACGGAATACCGTCTCCACGATGTGATGCGACTCGTTCTACATGATCTTCATTTCATAATGATTATATAAATGAATTGAATGAATGAATATGGTATATACTACCATTATGGAAATGAATTATCTATAACCTCAAGATAAGAATAAGAATTTATTCGACAAAACACGCATGAGAACAAAAAGTTATAAAGACCCAAGTAGCAAGTAACAATGAAATATTACTAACAAGAAGCTAATAATATGACCATATATGATATCATATCAATATGTATGATTCTGGAATAAGTCAATAACACTATTTAAACCATTATACAGGAGCTTCGGACACGTACAAAGCAAATCGGACCTAAGGTAAGGGAAATATCACAATCTCATTTTTATCCGAGATTGTTTATTCGTAAGTATTTACTGGGGTGTATTTTATCATCCACATCCATGTTCCCTCAATATGTAATATTGTTTCCATCCACTTGAAATAGTTTAAATCCAATTTTACCCTTAGGTGAGTTTTTAGTAAAGAATATGAAATGAATCTTTTGTCGTTTTTCCGTACGAGGTACTTTTTGACTTTTCCGACAAAAGTACGAAGAATGTTTTTTTTAACTTATACGGCATGAATGGATTTTTAAAACATTATTTCCAAGAAGCTTCCTTTACAAGTTTTAAAGTTTATTTTTAATCAACTTCTTTTATTTTAAAGTTGTATGACATGTTATGAAAGGAAAAATGTTTTTGACGAAGAAAGGATATTTTCCTCAAGAATGGAGTTCAAGTGTTTTATCAAAATTATTTTCCATCTAAGATAATAAAGGGTTCTGTTTTTATCCATATTATTACATTGATTTGATCATGTTGTGATGGAATTATTTTTATGAATTCCTTTATCTTATATGAATTTATTTATGATGTCATGATGTTTCAAGAATCCCATTTTTGTTACATGTGTTATGTGATGATGTATGTTTTATGATTATGTGGCACACATAAGAAAGGATTCAATATAAGATGGGTGGGACCTATATCTCCCTCCAATGCATTGGGTAAAGATTTTATATCTCATGAGATAGACATGGCTGGAACGGAAGGTTATTTCGGTTCAGTGATACAGGACTGAAACGAGGAGTGAACTCGGTTCAGAAAGGGACTTTGTCCACTAAGATAGTCTTGGCAATGAGTCATGACTAACAAGAAATGATTTTCCATGATTATGTGTGCATGCCACAAAGTTTCATGTTTCATGTTATGATTATGGGGATCTCATTTTCACTTCTATGATTTATCCCATGTTATGATATTATGAGCTCTTTTGCAGGTTAAGATTTCCAAAAGCTACGTTCTTATGTATATGATGTGATTGATATTTCTTTTGTTTACCCTTACTGAGCATTTGAGCTCACCCTTTTTTTGTTTTTCTTTCCCCAGGATATAAAGAAAGGTTTTAGGTAAAAAAAAGGGAAGATCTTTATGGGAGATATTGAAGATCTTTCACCACGTTTAGAAGATTACGTTCCGAGTTTCCAAAGACACTAAACTATTACGATCCTTGTGTGTGTGTTTTTGTTATGTACTAAGTATTCCGCAAATGTAATGTAATGTCCATGTACGATAAGCTTCGGGCCTTTAAAGTTGGTATAAGAGGAAAGGTTTAGTCAACCTTTGGAAACTAGGATGCGAAAACGTTAGTGAGATCCCTAGAGATATTTCTAAGGTATGTCCCTAGGGATAAGTATATGTATAGGTTATAGTAATAGAATTACGCTAACGATCATAGAATTAAACCTAAGATGTTGGATATTGAAGGTACTCCCCCTTTATTATGTTGTTTTCCCTAGCATGATTTTTGCCTCTCACACTATTCTTTTTGGGTTTTAGACGATGGCTGGAACCCGAAGGAACCGTGTTGATCAATGCAATGGACAATGCAATGATTGCCCTCCTGAACAAACAAATGTTATGGGAGATGGAGTGAAAAATCTTATTTCTATACTTACACAAGCTATGAATCATTCTGGACTTCCAAATGAGCAGAGAAGGGAACAATATTCTATTGAGTCCTTCATGAGGCAACGTCCAACTTCTTTCAGTGGGTCTTCTGATCCACTTGTGGCTGAACAATGGATCAGTACTACTGAAAAGATATTTTCAGTTCTTCAATGTTTTGAACATGATAAAGTCATCTTAGCAGTATATCGTTTGGAAGGTGAAGCTGATCAATGGTTGAATCTTATCAAGAATACGAGGCCAAGAGATGAAATTGAGTCCATGGAATGGGATGAGTTCAAGAACCTGTTTTTCAGTAAGTACTTCCCTTGTATTCTTCGAACAAAGATGGAGAAAGAGTTTCTTGAACTGAAGCAAAGGGACGATGAATCTGTTGGTACCTATGAAGCAAATTTTACAAGACTTGCAAGGTATGCTTCTGGAATTATCATCCAACCTGAAAGTAAAGTTGATCGATTTTTCAGTGGCTTAAAACCAAGTCTTCGAAGGGCATTAGCTATAAGAGACGTCAGTAGCTATGAAGAAATTGTGCGTTGTGCTATCAAGGTAGAAATGGAAGTTGGTGTTACATATCCATCTCATGGTTTTGACAAGAAACGAAAGATGGAGTTCAAGGAGAAATCTCAGAATAATGGTGAAAAGAAGATGAATGTTTCCTTATGCACAAAGTGTGGAAAGAATCATGGTGGAGATTGTCTTAAAGGGACTAGAAAATGTTTTAAGTGTGGAAAAGAAGTTCATCGAGCAGATGAGTGTCGAAGTAATGGAAAAAGGGTTTCTAATGATGTGAATAAAGCAAACACTGCAGAGAACGCACCGCCAACACTTCAATGCTTCAAGTGCAAGGAAATGGGGCATTATGCTAATAATTGCCCTAATCCAAGGGTTAGTGATGATCAACATGAGCAACCACTGAAGGCAAAGGACAAAGGGAAATCACATGCGATCACTATTGGAAATGTTGAATATGACAACGATGTGTTGGAATGATTAAGTGTTTATGTAATGGGATTCCAAAATAATGTTGTATCATTGAGTATTGCAATATTTATTGATGTGGTATTCAAAGTGATTGAGATATTTTTTTGGAAATAAGATGATATGCGCATAATGAAGACGAGAAAATGAAATGTTTAATAGTATTCATGAGCTCATGATTGATATAAGGACTAAGTGATATCATGGTTTGAGTATATAGAATTTTGAGGATTTTGGTAACTTTTAACTGCACTCATGTTTTCACTAAGGTATTCAAGAGAATACACGATTAAGGACTTTGAATGTTTGGAATGTGACCAAAAAGACATATCTTATGATATGTGGGGATCAACGACAGTATTAAATCTCTGGTAATCGTTGTCACTATATTATGAGAGTGGACTGCAGTATTATGTATAAGCCTAAAGATTAGACTGGATTATGTTGGACATAAGTTAGTATTGTTTAAGGATAGAAGATTTTCGATATTATTGATGGGATGTTATAGTAACGTAGTTTTAGAAATAGGGACAACCTGCAGGACGGGCGACAGCCCATCGCTTCGGACAAGGCTGTAGGAATCGAACCCACAACCGAAGTGCGACTGGCCTTTATCGCCTACCACTAGCCTACAGGAAGTCCCTGTTTAGTAGAAACTAGTTTTATTATATTAATAAGTATGATATATGAAGTATAAGTCCATTTTAGGAACCATATGTGATTAATCTCACTATAGAATGACTTATGTATATTTAATAACTTTTTCTAACCTTTTGTTTGAGACAGATGGAATGACCCGTCATTCTATCACATAATCTTCTAACACTTCACAAATAACAAATTCAACTTCATTTATTTAAGAGATGAAGTAGAAATTGTTCAAGGCACGAACAAAAGTGAGATTGTACCAAAATAAAGTAAGTATTTATTCTAAGCGAATTTTCAACTTTAGGGAAATGATCTTGAAAACCAAAAATGTTGTCCTAGTGATCTTATACCTGATGAATCAGATGGTACCTTATATCATCACAAATCTATGGATTTGTGATTACTGGCTTTTCCATAGCCATGTTCTCTACCACTCTCCATCAGAACATGATGGTTAGATTTCTCTTCCATATCCATATTTTCACCTATGTGGAAACCCAGTGATTAGTTTATTTGGGTAATCGTTACATTTCATACTTTAGTTTTTAAAGCCAAGTTTTGGTATTCCCTTTTACGATGTGGGTTTCTATTAAAGAAACTTTCGAATAGTAAACCATTTATAACCCCGATGAATTTCGAGGGCGAAATTCATTTTAAGGGGGGTAGAATGTAACAGCCCGAGATTTTATGAAAAATATTCTTTTTTTATTTTACTAATGTCTTGTGTTATACGCTACACCAAAAGGAGCTTGCACAACACACATCCTTGACTTGCCTTGAATTACACGCAATCGCAACCTTCCTCGATAGCGTGTGTGGTACGTAATACTGAGTTTCACGAAACAATGATATGCTATTAAAATATTATTAAAACTAGCCGTTATGAATAGTAATAACCACTTTTTAAATTTTAGAAATTTTATCTTTCAAAATGGACTTCATTTTTGGATTCGGAATACCGAAATTAGCCTAGGGTGAAATTTTGGTATTTTTCTGAAAACTTTCAATTTTTGATGAATAGTGAAACCACTAAGTGGTAGGTTAAAAACTGAATTTTTCATAAAACTTAATTTTACCGCTTCTGTGAATGGAATTTCGAAAATCCGAGAGACACGGTTAATATCAAGGACTAAAATGTGGTTCAATGAGATGAAAATAATTTTTTGGTGAATAGTAACTTTTTACTTTTTTTACCACAGTTAAAAGTAAATAGGGTAACTAAGGGTAAATATGATATTACTATTACCCTAACACATGTCCTAATTCTATTGGATAAGTGTAATTCGACCAAAAACAACCTTAGGAATAAAATATGACCATTTAGGCCCACTTGGATTAGATTAGGACATTTATTATTAATTTATTTAAAGAAGGGTTAAAATAGTTAAAATCAAAGTTTATTAAGTAAATCATTTTTAATAAGGGGTTATACATAAGATAAATTCGATTTTAAATATTCATTAGAAAGCTAAAAAGATTTACTACATGATGGTATTTTATTTGTAATTTTTAGACAACAAATAATTTAATTTATTTATGACACAATGATGATGCAGTAATTATCTTATTAATGAAATATTGACATAATTGACAATATAAATACCAAAATAAATGTAATTTGAGACTTTTTATGAATTCCACTAATTTCTCTAGGTTACTATGATATATTAGTGTTGATTTAATCAACTTGGTTCGAACATATAATTCTGTTATGACTTTCACAAAAAAATCATATATCAAATAGTGTCAAAATTGACACAAAATAGTTTTTAAATCAAATATTATATTATTAATTGTTATTTTATTCCTAAAAATCTAAGGTTCGGCCAAATGACTTAGATAAAGATATATATATTAATAATAAACAATTTGGGGTTCGTTTGGCATGTTATAGTAAGTGTATTAACCATATAGTGAAAGAAAACAAAAAGACACGGTAAAAGTTAAATTAATTAACTTAGAGTTAAATGTAATTGATAAGGTTAAAATAATACCCTAAACTTGTCTAAATCCTATTGGTTGATAGGATTTCGACCCATCCCCACTTTAGCTTCGAAATAAGACCCTTTGGAACCATTATAAACCGATTTTTACTTTAATATAAAATAATATTTTGTGATATTCCTAAGGTGCCCCTCTCCTCCCTTATAAAAGGGCACCTCCTCCCCCTCCTCCTCACACCAATTTGAGCACTCAAGCTCGGCCAACCCCTGCCATGTTCTCCTCTCCACTTCCCTAGAATAATCCTAGAGGTCCTGGTCTTCTCCAAAGACCAATATTAGTTCCTTAAGTGGAGGATTCAAAGAGGCGTTCCAAAGAAGAGGTAATATCCATTACCGATCTTTTCAATTTCTTTCTTCTTCAATGTCTTCTTCTATAGTTGTTTCATGATAAAGTAATAACATCAGTATTACTTACATACTGATATGTTATTATAAATATGAAACAACCCTAATTCACCTTCTATCCATCCTACGGAAAAATGAAATCACCGCACGTGCGTACGTACGGAATACCGTCTCCACGCCGTGGTGTAATCTATTTTCCACCATCACCTTACAAGGATGGGTATAATGTTGTAATGAGTAACTATATATGATTATTATGAAGTAATATTGATACTTAAATAATATATATACTCCAATACAATTCCACGATCATAGGAACGATATCATCACTCGTGCGTACGTACGGAATACCGTCTCCACGATGTGATGCGACTCGTTCTACATGATCTTCATTTCATAATGATTATATAAATGAATTGAATGAATGAATATGGTATATACTACCATTCTGGAAATGAATTATCTATAACCTCAAGATAAGAATAAGAATTTATTCGACAAAACACGCATGAGAACAAAAAGTTATAAAGACCCGAGTAGCAAGTAACAATGAAATATTACTAACAAGAAGCTAATAATATGACCATATATGATATCATATCAATATGTATGATTCTGGAATAAGTCAATAACACTATTTAAACCATTATACAGGATATTCGGACACGTACAAAGCAAATCGGACCTAAGGTAAGGGAAATATCACAATCTCATTTTTATCCGAGATTGTTTATTCGTAAGTATTTACTGGGGTGTATTTTATCATCCACATCCATGTTCCCTCAATATGTAATATTGTTTCCATCCACTTGAAATAGTTTAAATCCAATTTTACCCTTAGGTGAGTTTTTAGTAAAGAATATGAAAGGAATCTTTTGTCGTTTTTCCGTACGAGGTACTTTTTGACTTTTCCGACAAAGGTACGAAGAATGTTTTTTTTAACTTATACGGCATGAATGGATTTTTAAAAAATTATTTCCAAGAAGCTTCCTTTACAAGTTTTAAAGTTTATTTTTAATCAACTTCTTTTATTTTAATGTTGTATGACATGTTATGAAAGGAAAATTGTTTTTGACGAAGAAAGGATATTTTCCTCAAGAATGGAGTTCAAGTGTTTTATCAAAATTGTTTTCCATCTAAGATAATAAAGGGTTCTGTTTTTATCCCTATTATTACATTGATTTGATCATTTTGTGATGGAATTATTTTTATGAATTCCTTTATCTTATATGAATTTATTTATGATGTCATGATGTTTCAAGAATCCCATTTTTGTTACATGTGTTATGTGATGATGTATGTTTTATGATTATGTGGCACACATAAGAAAGGATTCATTATAAGATGGGTGGGACCTATATCTCCCTCCAATGCATTGGGTAAAGATTTTATATCTCATGAGATAGACATGGCTGGAACGGAAGGTTATTTCGGTTCAGTGATACAGGACTGAAACGAGGAGTGAACTCGGTTCAGAAAGGGACTTTGTCCACTAAGATAGTCTTGGCAATGAGTCATGACTAACAAGAAATGATTTTCCATGATTATGTGTGCATGCCACAAAGTTTCATGTTTCATGTTATGATTATGGGGATCTCATTTTTACTTCTATGATTTATCCCATGTTATGTTATTATGAGCTCTTTTGCAGGTTAAGATTTCTAAAAGCTATGTTCTTATGTATATGATGTGATTGATATTTCTTTTGTTTACCCTTACTGAGCATTTGAGCTCACCCTTTTTTTGTTTTTCTTTCCCCAGGATATAAATAAAGGTTTTAGGTAAAAAAAAGGGAAGATCTTTATGGGAGATATTGAATATCTTTCACCACGTTTAGAAGATTACGTTCCGAGTTTCCAAAGACACTAAAGTATTACGATCCTTGTGTGTGTGTTTTTGTTATGTACTAAGTATTCCTCAAATGTAATGTAATGTCCATGTACGATAAGCTTAGGGCCTTTACAATAAAACACTATCATTATCAAAGTTAAATTCTATAAACTTACCCATTTTAATCAATTATACCTTTTTCTATATCTCACAGTCTTCCTTCTGTGCATTCATGAATCTGTTTAATAATGATGATTGCACTGAAACCTAAAACAAAACCGAGGTATTTCCTGCACCAACAACATATAATCCAAGATTCATCAAATCAATAATCAAGGGATCATGTTATAAATATAACATATTTAATGATTCCTGATATTTTTTACTCAAGTAATCCCCCACTTGTTATCTTTTCATGGATAGTAATTGATTGTGAAATAAAAATCATTTACCAGTTCAATCCATCTTTTATTCCTCATGATTAATTTATTTAGAGTGAATATATACTTCAAAATTTTATTTTTATTTTATATTTTAAATTTGGATCTATATAAATGATGCCTCCAAATTTTTTAAGAAAAAAACCACAGCTGCATATCCAATGTCATCTGTTGGATAATTTAACTCATGAGGTCTTATTCTTATTGAAGAATAATTAATTACCCGATCATTCTTCATTATAACACTACCATTTCTTTTCAATGAATTTTAATTTTAGATAACAAACTCCCCATTTTAGGAAGGAAAGGCCAAAACTAGAGCATTCACCAATCACTTCTATAATTCCTGAAAACTAACCTCACATTTTTTATCCAAATAATTTTAACCCCTACTCTTATTAACATTTTTAGTGGGGTATATGACCATGAAAATTTACTAACAAACCATTAGTAATAACCTGATAATATAGTAAAACTAGGAATCTCTATAAAATTATTAGGTCATGTCCATTCATCAACCACTTTTTTGGAAGGATCAATTGTTATTCCATCCTTATTTACAATGTTCCCAATAAAATAAATCGGTTGTAACCAAAAATCATTCTTGTGGAATATTCAATAAATTTACTTTTCCTTTAATGATTTGAAAACAAACCGTATATGTTTTTCAGGATACTCTTTTATCATAGAAAATTTAATAATGTCATAAATAAACACAACCACAATCTTATTCAATAAATAATAAAATATTATATTCATAATATCCAGGAATACAGAAGGTGAATTTGTTAACCCAAACAACATAACAAAAAACTCATAATGCTCATATCTAGTATGAAAATCTATATTTTGGATATCATCCTCCTTTAACTTCACCTTATGGTATCCAGATATCATGTCAGTCTTGAAAAAATATTGAGCTCCCTGGAGCTGATCAAACAAGTCATCAATGTGAGGAAAAGGATAGTTGATTTTAATAGTGATTTTATTCAAGGATCTATAATCAATGAAAAGTATCATGGAACCATCTTTATTTTTAACAAAAAACTACAGCACCACATGGTGATGTTATAGGATGACTAAATCCATTATCAAGAGAATATTTCAAATGATTTTTCATTTCAAGAAGTTCTATTTGATCCATTCGATATGGGGTTTTTCGAAATTTTATTAGCATCAAAAACTAATCCAATTATGAATTCAACTTCATGATAAGGTATGACACTAGGTAACTCATGAGAAAAAACATCAAGGTATACATTTACCTCTCTCAAATAATTAATCTCAATGGTTCCCTTGTTTTCAACAATATGAGCAAGATAACTTTCATTTCCATATTTTAATAGTTTCTCATCTTTCTAATATGTTAATAGTAGAATGGGTTCGTTTATGTATAAAAACTAAAAATCATTCTAAAAAACATTTTTACTTCTACAGTCAATCATAGCATGATAAACAAAAGCCAATATATTTCTATAATTACATAAATATATACTACTGTAAAAATCAAAAGGATTGCAGGTAATGACTTTGTATATACCACAATATAAAGATTCTTATACTCCCTCTATTATATAATATTTCCCAATGGGGTTTTAAAAATATGTTCGTATCTCATTGGTTGAGGGAATATTTCCAATTTACCAAAAATTACCTCAGAAATGAAAGATTGTGTAGAGATTTAATCAAACAAATATTTAGCAGAATCTGAGTAAACAAACAATGGACCTAATATAACTTAATTAGATGGCTCAAAATCCACTGATATATTACTAAAGGATCTCACTACACCTTTCTAATTATATTCTGGCTTCTATGCATCATTCATATCTCTCTTGGGCCTGGTGTTTGCATAATGACCCTTCTATCCACATTTAAAGCACCTAATATTTTTCTTTATTGGGATTTGTCTTAGGAACACTTTAATTAAAATATCTATCCATATGTCCAAACTTACCACATCAAAAAAACTTCTCAGTTATGGTAAGTTATTCCCTAAGGTGATTTTTTTCCTCAATTTTCAGAAACTAGAAACTATAATTTCTTACTATCATATTTCTTCAGTTGTTTCTTACTCATCACATTCAATATACACTACTTATTCTCTTTATTTTCAAAGTACATGTGATCATCCGCCAACTCTATCACTACCCTCTCATCACATTGAAATTTTTTCTCATATCTTTTGAATTCATGGGAGGCATATTCACTTCAATACGTTGGATTTAATCCTAAGTAAAAGTGGTTGATTTTTCTATCAACATCCAGAATAAGATTTAGAGAAAACCACACCATTCGGGTGAAGTTTTCTTCACCCAAAAACAATGAATATTCCTTCTTTTTCCCTAATTCAGGGGATTTTTTCCATCCTACGTCCCACCACCATATGAAAATATTAATTAGGTAAAACTTTTAAATTCATCCCACTCTAAGGTATCAATCTCTTCTCTATCCCTGATATTTTTGACCATTGAACACTACTAATATGCTTAACATTTCAAATGAAAAAATGTAAATACTTACCATTTGATTATATTAACAGACCATATCATCGAATAACTTTTCATGGGCCTTAATCTATCCTTCATCTGCAACTAGGTCAGAAGATCTATTGAAAGCAAGAGGTTGTTGTCTCACAAAATGTTCCATTATCGTCAGGTTCCATTTTGGTACCTTTAGTTGTTATCTTTCATGGATTCCACCACAATTTACTTTCTATGTCTGCTAATCCATTACTATTACAATCTTCTTAGTTCCAATCCCTACCATTCATGGCTGAAAATTTGGAAGGATATCATTCTGTCGGTGCCTCTCTTCTACATCTTCCCTATTTCTTCTACAAAAAACCATTCTGAACAAATATATCTTAGTCAAAGAAACATGCTTATCATTAAATTCTATATCATTTCAATTTATCCATAGAGTAAATAATATTTATGGTATTCTATTATCATTATCTCAACCACTAATGTTATCTAAACCATCCTCTAATACCAACTATAATGACCCAACCTTATTACATTACATAATCTTGAATTTTTGTTAAGAACACAATTCATTTTATATTGAGGATCTCTTCAATATTAGAGTTTAAGTGAATTGGGATATAATACGTACATAACATTACATATTCATATAGAGACGATACCAAATAAATAGTAACCATATTTTCCAAAATATAATACTTTTCAAAGAAAAGAAGTTTTATTTAAAATTTCGTACAATTTAGATGAAATGGATACTTTTTTTGTGGTATCAGTTCTATATGAATGTTGAATGTTATGTATGTATTATATCGCAATTCCCTAAAACTCTAAAATTGAAAATGTACGCAATATTAAAGGAAGTGAGTTCTTGACTAAAATTCAATATTATGTAATGTAATAAGGTTGGTTCCTTATAAGGACAACCTAGGATAAGCATAGGGTGTCATATATTGAAAAATGTTTCATGTTTTAGGCCTACAATAAAATAATATCATTATTATATAATTTCTCTCTATGATATTGGACGCTCATACTAACTATTTAGGGTTTTTAGTATGGAATGGATATAGAATAATGAAGTATATGTGGGAATAGACATATTAAAATATTGAACTACATTAATTGACTTTATTTATTTGTGTTCCTTTTTGACATGAAATATATATATGAATTTTAATGTATATACTCAGTGATTCAGAGTTCTGTTAGAGAAGAATACTCATCATGGTATGATAGTCACCAATTATGTTTTTAGTTCCTATCTAATTCATATTTATAGGAATTTTCTTCCTTCAAATCATTTGATTCATCCTCTAGTTGAAGGTTATGCAATTTGAGGATTACATTAGATATATAGGTATGTATAACATATTAATTTCAATGTAAGGGAATCCACATTTCATATTCATAATGAAAGTATGATTATTTATCAATATAAAGATGAATAAAACTCATAGTGGATTTTACTTCTATCTTATTGGTCGTAATTCATAACCATAATGTGTAATTCTATCAATTGGTTTTGGAGAAACTCAACATTGAAAATATACCTACTATACAAGAGTTATTTTGTGTATTTCTAGAATTTTTTATTAGACTACCTCTAAATTGAGATGTTTATTTTTCAATAGAACTTATAGTCAGGGTTAAACATATTTCAAAAATAATTTTTAGAATGTACCTAATTTATTTCAGGAATTTATGGAGTGACTTTGAAATAATTGTGATAAGGGATTAAAATTACCTACTACATCACATTGGGGTGAACCTATTTTTTTGTTAGGTGGAGCGATTGGTTAATGCACATTTTTATTTATTATCAGGAACATAATATGACCATAATCAAGAATAAGTATTTTCTACCCCATATAGTTGATTTTTTTGATCAATTACATGGAGGTCAATATTTTATCAAGACTGGTCTTTGATTTGGGTAATATCAATTGAGGGTCAAAAGTGAATACATAAACATGAAAACATTTCTTATGAGGTGTGTAGACTATTATTTTGTAGTGATTTCATTTGGTGTAGATAATACCCCTAGTATCTTCTAGGATTTAATATATAATGTCTATGGGAATTAAATTTATTTGTTTTTGGTAATCTTTATAAATGATATTAAAATTTATTTAAAGGAAATATATTAGAATAAATGTATTTTTGGAATTACACTAAATACCCTAAGTAAGGAGAATATTTGTGAAACATTAAACAAGTTTGAATTTTTTATTGTGAAAGATTCATTATTGGGCAATGTATTCTCATGGGTGGGTATATTCGTGGATTGTTGAAAGTCAGATGTTCTTCAGAAATGACCCATACCAATCATAGTTTCTAAGATCTATAGTTTTCTTGGGTAGGATGGATATTACTTGTGATTTGTGAGATATTTATCATGAATATCAATATAATCTAAAATGTTAATTAGAAGTTGGTTATGTTCATGGGGATAACTTAATGTGAGGATAATTTCAAGGAGATGAATAGAAGATTGTTCATTGAATCTTTTCCCACACTAGCTTTTATTTTAGAAGGGTTTTTGATTTATAGTGATACATAAATTAAATGAATTAGATGTGTCCTTATACATTATGTTATGGTGATAGAATATTCTTCATTCCAATTGAATATACATCAGTAAAATTACCTGACCCATGATTCAGATCATACAGTGGTATTGTTTTTGTTTATGATATGAATTCGTTATCTTTATTGTGAATAGTGTACCATTAATACTGATCATTAAAGTTTGAAGTATATATTATATCTTAAATAATATATTATTTTATATAGGTGATGGTTGGAGTAGGTTAATTATTATGATTTATCAATACATTACAACGGTGGTAAGGGGAACAACGTTTCCACTAAATTGTGTTAGAAGAAACATGATAGTTTCGAAATGATGAGGATTGAAATAGATTCAATAATTTTGTATATATATATAAAAAATGGAACATAAATTTTAAATAAAGAGGATAATTTCTATCTTCCTCAGATAAATTGTCAATAATATTCCATGTGAGGATTAAAGAGCCACATTAAGAGGATGTGGAACTACAAACAAAGTTGGAAAATCGTCCAGATTTTAAACATGGTTTTGATTGAATGATATGAATAAGTAACATAGTTTGTATCCCATAAATACCCAATTTGAAGAAATATATTTTTGATGAAGATCACAGTTCATCATTCTCTAATATGATCAAAGTTGTATTGTTATTTGAAAGTGTATTTCTAGTGGGATAAAATGAAAAGAGATATTGGAGATTTTGTAACTCATGAAATGGTATATCAGAAATTTATGTCATACAAACCTAAATATAATGGTTTTTTATAATTGTTTCCCATTAAAGATTAAAAAAGGGAATAATTTACCATGGATTTAATTTTCACACTCCTATAAAAATAACAAGGGAATAATGTTATTTGGGTTGTACATGATCTCCAAAATAAATATTAATATTTCATTTATAGAAAAGAAAAAATTTATCCTAATAAGCTTTCTATGATATACATTATGAAATTTTTGAGATTTGATGGATCACTAGTCTCAATTTTATCTAATTGGGGTCTAATGATTACCTCCATGCTCTGGAGATGTATTCAATAGGATCTATATATAGTGTTGAGGTTCAGCACAATTTTTCATCCTTAAATAGATGAGAAATATTAATACACCATTAATAACCCTATAAGATATTTTGAAATAATGATCTATATGTTATAATGGTTCCTACGATAGGAATCGTTCTATGGATTAATTTTATTATAAGAGTACCTTTAACTCAACTATTAAATTGGTTCATTATAAATACCTCTATGATAAAATGTTTATTACTTCAATATGTTGGATTTAATTTGGAGAAACAAAGATATTGGAACCAAATATAGATGCAGAGATGATAGTGAAATTTTTATCTATTCAATATCAAGTAATGTCGTCTAAATGTTGATAGAAATATTATAATAAAAATCATCATTGACATCTGGAGTTTTAATTTTGTGAAAAAATATTCATATTAATATCTCTATATAAAATATTTATATGCTTTTGAATGAAAGGAAAGATGAGCCCAGTATATATGGGTCCCTTTGATATTCTTGGTCACATTGGTATGGTAGCTTATATTTTGTATTTTCTACCGAATCTCTCTAAAGTTCACGATGTGTTCCTTATATCTATCCTGTGGAATTATATACCAGATGCTTCACATATACGAAAATCATAGGTCAATCCATTGAATAAATAACTCTCTTATGATGAAAAATTGGTAGAGATTTAGGATAATATATATAATTTTCTGCAAAATTATACAAATCACATGGTCACTGTTTTTTGGTGAAACCATAAATTAGAGGAAGAAATATCAGAACCTGAGGATGTAATGAGGGAGAAGTGTCCTAAATTTTCTATAATATATTGATGTAATTTCAACAGGGAAATCCTTATAAGGGGGATATAATGTTGAACCATATTATTATATTATATATTTATCAATGAATAAAATTTATTACATTTATATATTTTATTACAATATCCATGGAGGTTAATCAAACCATGTTATAAAATTTAAATTTTATTATTTATTTTGAAAGTTATCACTTAGACATTAGAGGGACTAGTTTGAATAATGATAAATAAATTTTTCAAAGAATATTTTTTTGAATATGTGTTAAATAAATTAATTGGATATGAAGTGGTTAGATATTGAAATAAAACGTTTTTTATGGTAAGTAGATATGTTTTCTGCTTCGCACAATGTTTTTTTATTTAAATAAATATAATTAATCTCTACTGATGTATGATTTTAATTAAATAAAATGAAAATATATTTAATAAAATTTTATAATATTAATCAAAAATATTTTACCATGAATTTAATTATAATTAATCTAGTTTTATATTCAAATATGATTTTTTCTGGAAATGGTTATGTTGCAACTTTCACACTTATTATATAACAAATTTCTTCCAATTATAAGAATTTACTCTTGAAAATGGATATCATATTTGAAACTAGTTAGCTAAATCTTTTTAAATAGGACCCTTTTATTTTTTTCAATCATTAATATTAACCATCATAAATATTTGACAATTTGATAAGGGTAAAACAGGTAAAATATAGTTACAAATTTGGGATAAGGAATTAAAATTTCTCTAAAAAGTTTTTTTATGATTATATGAGTGAATTTCAATAATTATCTTCCATTTTAAAGAATATTTCTAAATCATGAAATTTCTCATTGATTATGAACATTATATTAATTTTTTATATGGATAAATAAAATTTTTCACTCTCATAACATTAGTATATATAATATTTTTTAATAAGTATAAAAAGAGGTTTTGACCATTTACAAATGATTATAAAAAATATATTTTAATTTTTTTCATATTAATTCATTCTTAATTTTTAGGGAATGAATAATTATATTAAATTATAACCCTACACCAACATAGTATTTCATTAGTTCATATCAAAATAAAAAAACTATTAAAAATATTTAATGTAGATTTTTTTGGTAGAATTTTTTTATCAAAATGTTTTAGAAAAATATATCATAAAAGGGATGTTTTAAATGTTTATATACTAATTCTAGAGTTATATTGGAGGAATTAAAGTAAAATTAAATTAATAGTTACTAAAATGACATTAATGATATTTTATAATAAAATTAAATCATTAAATTAATAAAAATTAATAAAAATTTTAATTTGGACTTGTGAATGGTATATTGTTAAAATATAAACCATGATATATTTTTGGATCATATTTCTCTTTATGGTAGCATTATTGACCCTTAAAGAGTAAAAATAATTTTATATTATGGAAATTTTCATAAGGGTTAACGGGGGCAAAAAAATAAATAAGGGTGAATAAAATACATAAATATGTATATATATTATTCAATGTGTAGATATAGAGTTAAACTCATCCGGTATTTTATATTTATCAATTTTTACACAACATAACATGGAAATAAATTTATATTAATGTAATACTTTAGATAATTCCAGGAGTGTCCCTCCCCTCATTAATAAGAAGAACCCTCCTCTACTCTCTTCCCCAAAATTGTATATCTTTATATTTCATAAAATACATAACATAACACCTTCCATGATAAATTGATTAAGTATGAGATCTTTTTTCTCTTAAAAAGACCAATCTTTAATGTCTTAAGGTTTAATTCAAAAATGGTTTCTCAACCAAAATTTATAAATCTTAAGTGAGTACATTCAATGGAATTTCTTATTCTTCCTTCTAAAAATACATGGTTTAATTTATTATTTAATTTCAAAATCATCATACATATGATTGTATTTTATAATTAATATTTAATAGACAGTATACACCTCTTTTCCATTACTTGTAAATAGAAAACATCGCTCGTTTGTTTGTAAATACAATTATCTCTGTGAAGTGATATAGTTCATTTTTTATTGATAATTTATATTAATTATTACAAAAGTAAAATAATGATTAAATATGAAAAACATGAAATTATTAAATATGTTTATATTATGTAACCATTATCAATGTTCAAGGACTAGTATTTCTAAACCAAAACATGCATGGGAGATGAAGAAGTTATCACATGGAACATTTATTTAAATAAACAATTCTAGAAAAATATGTAATCAAATTTCATAAGTAAGACATATATGGTATTATATATATAATTATTATTATTTAATAAATTTATACATAATATATAATTATTATAAAGGAGGTTTTATTGTGTAAAAATAAATATGATACTTTACATTAAGGATTTTTGATTCATTCATTTTTTAATCAGGATTATTTTCGGTTGAATTTCTCTTGATGAAATTATATGATTAATCAATTTAGATTTTATTACACTATAAGTATTTAAAAAAATTGCTTTTTATACCTTTTCGGCAATTTTTAACTCAAAAATATATTGAAATCATTTTTAATAAAGCGACACTAATTTCCCCTCTTTCAGTTAGAAAAACATTTTTCCATTTTCATGATTTCAGAAATAAAATTATAAATATGGTTTTTTACTATTATCCAATGATTTTTATATCCTTTTATACTGATGTATTAGTTTCTTAATAAAATCAAAAGAATTTTCTTGTAATTTTTTTTAATATGGACCTTTTTACTTTTTTGGAAAAATGTAATTAAAACCATAATTTTATCCTAGAACACATTAGTTGAATTTCTCACCATCATGACCACTCATGTTTTATAATATTACACTATAATATTACATGGTAATTATCAAAGAATAATTATTCATTAATTTAAAAGAAATTGTTTATATTAAATAATTTAGAAATGAAAATGGTATTTTTCTCAAGAAATATTCATGTGGTCTTTTATTGTAATTTATATCTATAATAATTACCTTTGATGTTAATTGTAGTTTACTAGTGATGTGATCCAATTATTCAATTATTAATGCTAATTTGGATGGTTTGTGATTGTAATGATGATGTTTTTGGGAAATCCATTTATTTTCTATGGGTTACTCTATGAATAAATGATGAAGTCCTTATGGATTTGTTCTCGTTCGATGAGTTAGGTTATGATGATGTGATCAATGATTAATGATCGTGTGGAACACTTATGTATGGTATTCATTATATAATGGGTGGGACATGAATTATATATACCTCTAATAATTTTGGCAGTTCTTTATCTCTATTGATATAATTATGAGAAATGATTTGACATTCTCTATCAACCATGAGAAATATATTGATATTTTAGATCCACTATGGGAAACAATTGGTGATGACTAATTCATTATGATATGGGAATATTTTCCTTGTCTCTAGATCCACAATATTTAATGGTCTTAGTATTTATCCTTTGAATATGAAATTATTTATTTTTCTATTATAGTGCCAAACTTTTATGAGATATTTTAATTCTTATCATATGAAATCTTAGTTCATGATTTATTAATGACGATTTCTCTATCCCATGAATTGTGTATTTAAAATGAAAAAAAAATTCTCTTAACTGTGATTATGGTCCATGATAAATTGGTTATGAACATTGTAATTTATGTCTATGATATCATATCCTTATTCTTATCTTATAATTGAATATAATAATTGATTGACATCACCCTTGTCTACCCTTACAAACCTTCTAAGGTCACCATTTCATATATTTCATTTAAAACTATAATGAATAATGTTTTTATATAGGGTGTGTCATGGAGGGTACACATTGAGAATAATTTTATGAGAGATAATGAAGAATGTACCCAAATAATATTTATATGTATCTTATCTCTAAAGAAACTAAACCATAATTCTTGAGTATTGGATCATGTTGTTTTTTCTTAAATATTCATCTTAAATGATGTAATACTAATATAAAAAAACATTGGGTCACCTCAATAATACATATTGTGATTTATTAATTCATTGTTTAGGCATATCATATGATCCATTTCCCAAAATAAAAAAAACGCCTTTATCAAGTCCATATGAAGTACTTTATATTCTTATATTTTATTATTTTATTATCTCAAATTGACATAATTTATAGAGGTATGAAATGAAATTCTAATGTCTTAGTATAACTATTATGATGTACCTAAATTACTAGGAGATATCTTTTGAGACATGGTTAATTTCCAAATTCCGACCTTTGGTCATTGGCGATTTGTTGTGGCATGAATCAATGTCTTCTTCAAATCCAATATCTCCAATTGGATTTCATCATCACATATAGCTCTAGTGTCATGGTTACTGTTACAACCTGTCCCCCAGAGCCCGTATCGTGACTACCCCATGCCCTCCTTCCGTAGGCCAGGGGCTCGTGACTAGAACCAAAGGCATAACTCCCTAAAAATTTGGAAGGCATTGCCTTTATAAAACGTAAACACACACACAAACAGAGTACAAGAAGAATAAATCACTATGAAAAGCAAGAACAAGTATTCTGATTGTACAAAGGTGTCGTAAATACAAGCCCAACAGAAAGGTACAGCTACAACTGAAAGAAAGTAAAACTGAAAGACAAATGGTTGGTAGATGGAAGCAGCTCCTGGATCGTCCTCCGGATTCCTAACTGAAGGTTAGGTATAGATGACATCTTCAGAACTCCGCATCAGTCGGTCTGCACAGTGTGTCATCACGTCCAGTGTCCATGTCCGAGTACCGTCTAGTCCTCGTACACTCTACCTCAGTCAGTGTTGTATCTCGTCTGCATCCAACACAACAAGGTGTGTGCATAGCCCGTGTAGTGGTGAGTATAACGATACTCACTAGGGACCCCAAGACCCTCAAGGTCACACAAAATCTTTCAAGGATAAACCACAACGAAATATCTCAACAGATAACCTTTACTTAGGTATATTCCCATACATATACCTAAGTTATCAAGTAACCCATCGCAATCATGAGGAAAAGAAAAAGGTCATTGACTTAGCTCAAACCAGGATTTTCATTAACGAAATCACAACTACTAGAGAACTCATCCTCTATTGAGTACAGTGTCCATGTTGTGACTCTGAGGCACTACTCACTAACCTTAGACTGGTGAGGTACTCCTCCAGTCGAGTACTGCGGGTCTACTACCAAACCGGGCGCTCCTCCGCTGTGGGTCTACCGCAAAACCGGGCGCTCCCCCTAATAGCTGTCAGAGGTACTCCTCATGTTGAGTACCACGGTTCTACTGCCAAACCAGGAGCTTTTTCCACTTTGGTTCTGCCACCAAACTAGGCACTCCGTCCACTGGGCTAGTCGAATCACTCCGAGTCGAATCGGTCAAGCAGTCGTCAGGTCTACAACTACTAGGTCTCTGCACTCTGTCTGCTCATCTCCAAGAGGATTCACTCCATTAGCTACTGTTCGATACTCAAAGTGTCACAAATTCTCACATAGAAGTATATCAAAGTACCGCCACGTCATAGGGGTCTCAACTCAACAGACGGGGCGTCAATCAGACACCCGTTCTGTGAGTTATTAGCCTTTTTCTCCCAGTGGCCCGGTTCGTTTCGTGTACGAACCAACCCGACCATATCACAAAGTTACCCCAAATTCCCATGGGTTATTTTTGTAGGGACCAATTCTTAAGGAGATTACCAGAGCCGGTGAAGGTTCATCAAACAGACGTCTGGTGCCAATGATATGGCCAACGCAAGAAAAGGGTCAAAAGTGGGCTCGAGTCAGGTCAGTCCTGGTCGGACCAACTCGGCCCAACTCAGTCGGGGTCGACCTGGCCTGGGTCGACCTGGTCAGACATCTTGGGTCTGATCCGGACCGTTGGGTGGTTCAACCTGTTGAGTTTGTCCCAGTCCATGGGGCCATTCCTGACGGACTGCGTGGATAATTCGGGTCGAAGTCGCCACGTGGGCGATTCGGTCCGAAGGCCAGTGGCAGGTCTGGACGGTACCGCGAGGTGCGCGGCCCGGATAGCATAGCCTAAGAGTCCAACGGCGGGCCGCGCAGGGTGCGGGCAGGCCGCGGGTGGACCGGGAAGGGTGCAGGGCTCGCCGGGCACCAGGTCGGGTGCAGGGCAAACGGCCCGGGCTGCCGGGCATGTGTCAGGTGGGCGCCGAGCAGGCAGTCAGGGCTCTGGGGTGCGCTGGGCTGGCAGTATGGGCGATGGGCTGGTGCCAGGAGGGAGTCGGGTTATTGCGGGGCACGCTGACAGCGCGTGGGTAGGCGAGTCGGGCACCGCTCGACTGGCAGTGGGGTTCGCGGGAAGCACGACCTTTATTTGTCGTCTTCGTCGCCATCTCCACATTGCCATGCCGTTGTTGCGTCATCGCCGATCCAAGGTTCCAAAACCATAAATGTTGCATGGGGTTCGAGCCGTGTTCGTGCAGCCCAAAACCTCCATGTTAGAACGATAGCAGGAGGCTCAAGAAGTTGATTTAACTAGAGTTGCTTAAGCGTTAAACAACTTAAAACACACCCCTACCTCTTTAATTGTCAGGAGTTCGTTCATCGCAGGGGAAGAAGTTGTTGTCACCATTCGTCGTATGCTTCCACTTCCGAGCTCATGCGTCGGTCCGTTGACGATGAAGAGGAATGAATAAGGTTCGTTGGAGAGGTCCCGCATCGGAAGGGGGTTCCGAGGAAGAAGCCGAGGAAGTAGCGGCGTCTTCGGGTTCTTTGCTGGAGAAGATAAGTTTCTCCAAGTGTTGGGTGTCGCGATACTTTACCAGTGCTTCATTGCTTGGTGAATCCGTCCCAAAACCTTCTCCCAAGCTCCCTATATATATGAGACGGGGAGAGGTATGTGACCATCATGTAAATTATGACAGTTCAATTATAAGAAGCCTTCCTTAATTCCAATGATGTGGTTACTCAATTAAAAATGGGTGTCGGACAAATTAAATTGTGTTGGCACAATTTAAGAGGTGAATTGGCACAGAAAAAGGGGAGGATGCCATGATGTTTCCCCCACATATCCTGCGTCAAAACAAAAAACAAAAAATAATTTTATGTTGACACATAAAATTAATTGACAACAATTAATCATTATGTTGACAAAGAAAATTAATTGAGAGCAATTAATTTCACGTCAACACATAAAATTATTTGACAACATTTTCTTTCTCGTCGACACATATAATTAATTGACAGTAATTAATTTTACGTCATCCCATAAAATTAATTGACAGAAATTAATTTTACGTCAACACATAAAAAATAAATGATAGGGGTTGAGAGGTTTCTTCTCCCTCCCCTTTAAATGGGTGGTTAAGCCACGTGTGGGCCCCACATCATAACCTCTCGTGGGAGGTTATGATGCTCGGGTGTTCCCCACCCCAATTATCCTCCCATGTGAGGTTAGGGTGTGGCGGTCTCACCACCAACTCCCAATTGGAGCTTTTAACCAACTAACCGCACACACAACACATGATAGCTTAAAAATAAAATAAAGTGTTGTACTTTATTTTATTATTAATTTTTATTTAATAAAAAGCCAAAAACTATCATCCAAACCCGTCAAAACACAACTGCGGTGAAGGTCTCACTAAGAAATTACCGACGCTGCGAGTTCAACGGTTCACTCAGATTTCAATTCCAAGAACTGGTTCAAAAGATATAAAATCCTGAACATATGTTTACTAAACTTACATGAAAAAATGTTCGAAACATTATTATCAGTTACCCTCGACTCGCGTAGGACAAGGTTAGGCTCTGACTAAGTGAAACACACCCCAAAAACCCAATGGTCCTCTGGGATTTTTAATCCGACTCACCATTTAGAAGTTATGAATTTTACAATAAAATAATTGTCACTTAATTATTTTATTTGCGGCCAAAAACTAACTTTTTCTGTTGGCTCGTGCCGTCCAAAGTTAGTAACTTCTTAAAAAAATCATTCCCTCACGAGTTCAGCGGTGGTCTCAGATTTTTACTCCAAGCTACCATTTGTGAGTTATAAGCATTTGAAAAATAATATAATTATTTTATTTATTTTATTTATAGTTATGCCAATTCGGGATTTTTCAAAGGAGGCCCGCACAGACTAAACTTAAGTCACGCCTAGGGTAAGCCCTCCATCCTAAGTACAATGGTTCCCTTAGATTTCTAATCCATGTAAGTATTTAATAGTTATTCTACTTTTCCAGAAAACTTCTTACACGCGTTAATTTAAGGTGAACAATCCTTTGAAGGATCATTTCGGGCACTCCGGACCTCTGAATCAGGCGCCGTCAAGAAATACGGGCTCGTAAAATTCAAAAGAAATTTAGAAAAAAAATATTTGAAATTTCCAAATCTTTACATTACCCCCACCTCATGGCTTTACGTCCCCGTAAAGCTACAACACACACTAGGGAAACAAAAAGGTGGTACTGAGCACGCATATGACCCTCCCGCTCCATTGTGATCACCTAGAGGTTCCTGTGCTGCCATCAAATGAACACGAAGGGAATCGATCATCTATGTAGGACACACTCCTGCTGATCCAGAATCTCCAATGGAACCTCCATGAAAGTCTCCTTGTCATCAATATCCAGCTCCCCATGGTCGATGATGTGTAACGGATCATGCACGTATCTCCTCAGCAGAGATACGTGGATGACGTCGTGCACCCGGTGAAATTGAGGTGGATGGTCCAGGTGGTAATACACCTTGCCTACTCTTATGAGGACCTAGAAAGGTCCGATGAAGCATGTAGATAACTTTCCTCCCCAGCCAAATCATCGTGGACCTCATCGAGGTGAGACCCGTAGGAAGTTTTGGTCACCATCCTCGTACTCTAGTGGTCTCCGACTCCTGTCAGCATAGGACTTTTGTCTGCTCTGTGTAGTCTTCATCTGCTCTTAGATGATCTGTACTTCCTCCATCGTAGACTAAACTATCTCTGGTCGTACTAGAGCTGCTAATATTTCCCCTTTTCCGAAAAGGGAAATTCGGTCTCATCCCCTGGATGAACCACATCCTTTGCCTAATACACTCAATCCTGACATGAATGATACTAATTCATGCCAGGGACAACATCTTAAGGACTAAATGCTACTAACAATAGATCCAACCATCACTCTCACATCCAAGGGTTTTGTCACACAGTCGGCATCAATGTTTGGTTACTGGGTATCCTCTAGTTGGAATCTTGAATGTGAGGGTCAAGTCAACAGTTTTAATTGGAACCTCTTAGTATTAACCACACAAAAAAGAAAGGAAAGCAATGTCACAATAAAGTGTGTCTTTTATTACTATAGCTCAAAGTACAAAGGCACAAAGAAACCTCAAACAACAACAACAAGGAAGCTAGAAGAACTATGAAAAAAGGCCTTCATGCCTGAAACTAGTCCTACTCTTGTCCACATACTTCCGGAGCTACATAGTTGCATGAATCAGCTACCTAAAGATGTGGTCTCCCCTATTCCCACATTCCCTACGGTCGGGGTGGAACTCTTGGTGGTGGTTGTGTAAACACCCCGAAGCGTCGTCCACCACAAGCTGCACGACCATCTCCTTGCTATCTGTCACGATCGAAACTCTACCTCTACCTGAGAGGTCCTTCATCTATCTACTGATCGTTAACACGACGCGTTGGACAGTCACGTGCCATGTGACCAATCCCACCGTAGGAGTAACACTGTCTGTTCCTTGTATACCTGGCTCTGTCTCCAACCTAGGTGCCTCAACTGAAAGAGGGTCCTGTACTGAGGCATCATCGCTCGGTAGGCTATCAGTACGTACAAATCTCGGGGCTCTTGCGGGTCGTCCGCGGGGTGGCAGCCGGAAAGAAATAGATACGACACGGTAAAAGACTATACCTGGTGATATGACCTGGTTTGAGCAGATTAAAAATTACTTTTCAAAACACACATGAAATTACTGTTTTCGTGCAATGAGTCGGAAATCAGAAGTTAGGGTCCTGGTGTATGGAAACGTCGGTCGCCCGCACAAACCCCGGACTCCCCTAACTGAAAACCATACTTAGTACCCTTAACATTATTGCGTCATGGAAAGAAAATATCATAGTCCTAAGTTCTGTGGTAAAACCGACTCCTCTAATACCAATTTTTCACGACCCGTCCCCCGGGGCAAGTATCTTGACTACCCCAAACCCGCCTTCCATAGGCCAAGGGCTGGTGACTAGCACCAAAGGCATAAATCCTTAAAAACTGGGAATTCATTGCCTTTATAAAATGTAAACACACATACAAATAGAGTACAAGTGGAATCAAACACTAAGAAAAGAAGTAACAAGTATGCGGAAAGTACAAAGGGGCCACAAATACAAGCCCAACATGAAGTTTCAGCTGCAACTGAATGAAAAATGGATGGTAGATGGAAGAAGTTCTGGGATTGTACTCCGGGTTCCTACCTAATGGTTGGGTACAGATGTCATATTCAGCACTTCGCGTCAATCAGTCCAATCTTTGTGTCGTCACACTGAGTGTCCACCTCCGAGTACCATCTAGTCCTCGTACACTCTACCTCGGTCAGCGTTGTCTGTCTTCTGCATCCAACACAACGAGGTAAGGGCATAGCCTGTGCAGGGGTGAGTATAACGATACTCAGTAGGGACCCTGACACCCTCAAGGTCTCACAAAATCTAGCAAGGATAAACCACAAATAAATATCTCAATAGATAACTTTTACTTAGGTATATGCCCATACACATACCTAAGTTATCAAGTAACCCATTTCAATCATGAGGAAAACACAAAGGTCATTGACTAAACTCAAACCATGATTTTCATTAACAAAACCACAAATGCTAGAGAACTCATCCTCTGTCAAGTACATTGGCCAAGTCGCGACTTCGAGGAGCTACTCACTAACCTTAGACTGCTGAGGTACTCCTCCTATCGAGTACCGCAGGTCTGCTTCCAAACCGGGCACTCCTCCACAGTGGGTATGCCGCCAAACCGGGCGCTCCCCTTAATAGTTGTCAGACGTACTATTCCTATAGAGTAACGTGGGTCTGCTGCCAAACCAGGATCTCCGACTTCCATGGGTCTACTACCAAACTGGGTACTCTGTCCACTGGGCTAGTGGAATCACTCCGAGACAAATCGGTCAAGCAGGCATCAGGTCTAGAGCTATTAGGTCTCCGAACACTGTCTTGTCGTCTCCTGGAGGATCCGCTCCACGGGCTATTGGTCAATACTCCAAGTTTCACAAAGTCTCACGTAGAAGTATTACAAAGGACCGTCTCATCATAATGGTCTCAAATCAATAGACAACACCTCATTCGGATGCCCGGTCTGTGAGATATTGGCCTTTTTGTCCCGGGGGCCTGGTTGGTTTCGTGTACGAACCAACCCGACCGTATCACAACGGTACCCCAAATTCCCATGGGTTATTTTTGTAGGGAATGATTCTAAAATAAATTACCAGAGCCGCTGAAGGTTCGTCAAATGGACGTCTGGTGCCAATGATATGGCCAACGCAAGAAAAGGGTCAAAAGTGGGCTCGAGTCCGGTCCGACCCGGTCGCACCGACTCGTCCCAACTCAGTCTAGGTCAACCTTGTCTGGGACCACCCGGTCTGACTTTCTGGGTCTGACCCGGCCCGTTGGGTGGTTCAGCCTGTTAATTTTGGCCCAGTCTGTAGGGCCCGACCCAGCGGACTGCGTGGACAATTCGGGCCGAAGTCGGCATGTGGGCGATTCGACTCGAAGGCCAGTGGCAGGTCTGGCCAGCACCGCGAGGGGTTCGGCTCGGACGGCTCGGCCCGAGAGGCCAACGGTGGGGCGCGCGGGGCGCGGGCAGGCCATGAGTGGACCGGGAAGGGTGCGGGGCTCGCCGGGCAGCTGCCAGGCACCGGGCATATGTCCTGGGATGCCGGGCAGGTGTCGGGAGGGTGCCAGGCATCCGTACGGGGTGCCGGGGTGCACCAGGAAGGCGACCTGGGCGCTGGGGTGCACCGAGAAGGCAGCCTGGGTGTCGGGTAGGTGCCAAGAGGGAGCCGGGTTGGTGTGGGGCACGCCGGCAGCGCGCGGATAGGCTGTTCTAGGTCGCACGACCAGTGGCGGGGTTCGTGGAGGTCGCGGGAAGCATGGCCTCTATTTTTCGCCTTCGTCACCATAGCCACATATCCAAGCCTCTATTACATCATCGTCGATCCAAGCTTCCAAAACCATAAAGTTTGCAGAGGGGTTGATCCATGTTCATGCGGCCCGAACCCTCCAAGTTAGAACGATAGTAAGCGGATCAAGAAGTTGATTTAACGAAAGATTCTTAAGTGTTAAAAAACATAATACACACCCCTGCCTCATTAATTGTCAGGAGTTCGTTTGTCACGGGGGAAGACGATGTTGTCATAGTTCGCCGTACGCTTCCACTTCCGAGCTCATGTGTCAGTCCGTTGACGACTAAGAGGAAGGAAGAAGGGTCGTCGGAGAGGTCCCATGTCAGAAAGGGGTTCTGAGGAAGAAGTCAAGGAAGTAGCGTCATTGTCGGCATCTTCACATTCTTCGTTGGAGAAGATAAGTTTCTCCAAATGTTAAGCGTTGCGATACTCTACCAACACTTCGTTGCTTGGTGAAGCCATCCGAAAACCTTCTCCCAAGCTCCCAATATATAGGAGAGGGGGATATGTATGTGACCATTGTGGAATTTATGATGGTTCAATTATTAGGAGCCTTCCTAAATTACAACGATTAGATTAATTAATTAAAAGGGGGTGGGGGTCGGAAGAATTAAATTGTGTTGGCACAATTTAAGAGGTGTGTTGCCAGAGAAAAAGGGGAGGATGCCATGAAGTTTCCCCAACCTTGCCTATATCAAAAAAAAATACACGAATTAATTTTATGATGACACATAAAATTTATTGACAACAATTAATTTTTATGTTGACACAGAAAATTAATTGAGAGCAATTAATTTCACGTTGACAGATAAAATTAATTGATTGCATTTTATTTCTCGTCGACACATAAAATTAATTGACAGTAATTAATTTTATGTCATCCCATAAAATTAATTAATAGTAATTAATTTTACGTCGTCACATAAAAATTTATTGATGGGGGGTTGAGAGGTTTCTTCTCCCTCCCCATTAAATGGGGGGTTAAGCCACGTGTGGACCCACATCATAACCTCTTGTGGGAGGTTATGCTGCTCTGGTGGTCCCCACCCCAATTAACCTCCCATGAGAGGTTAGGGTGTGGCGGTCCCACCACCAACTCCCAAGTGGTGATTTTAACAAACTAACTGCACACACAACACATGATAGCTAAAAAATAAAATAAAGTGATGTACTTTATTTTATTATTATTTTCTTTAATAAAAAGGCAAAAACTAACTTCCGAACCAGTCAGAACGCAACTGCGGTAAAGGTATCACTAAACAATTATCAACATTGCGAGTTCAACGATTCCCTCAGATTTCAATTATAAGCACTGGTTCAAAAGATATAAAATCCCGAACATACGTTTACTGAATATACCCGAACAAAAAGTTCGGAAAATTACTATCAGTTACCCTTGACTCACGCCGGTCGAGGTTAGGCTCTCTTTTGGTGAAACACATCCCCAAAACCCAACGGAACACTCAGATTTTTAATCTGACTCACCATTTAGAAGTTATGAATTTTACAGTAAAATAATTTTCACTTAATTATTTTATTTGCGGCCAAAAACTAACTTTTTCTGCTGGCCCACGCCAGCCAAAGCGAGTATCTTCATAAACGAAAAATGTCCTCATGAGTTCAGCGGTGGTCTCATCTTTTTAATCTGAGCTACCATTTTTGAGTTCTAAGCATTTGAAAAACAAAATAATTTATTTAATTATTTTATTTACTGTTATCGAATTTTGGTATTTTTCACAGCAGGCCCACACCGATTAACTTAAGTCGTACCTAGGGTAAACCTGCTATCCTAAGCGCAATGGTGCCCTAAGATTTCTGATCTGAGTAACCATTTAAAATTTATTCAACTTTTTCAAGAAAACTGCTTACACACATTAATTTAAGCAGAATAAAACTTCGACGGATCATTCTGGGCACTCCAGGCCTTGGAATCATGTGCCGTCAAAAAACTGTAGGCTCGTAAAATTCCAAAGAAATTACGAAAAAACATTTCATAAAATATATGGGTCTTTATAGTTACAATTCCTAATTTCATTAGTACTTGAAATATCTTTTATAGTCATATCCGGTAGAATCCTAACACATAATAAAATATTCTTGTTTTCATAAAAACTCATTTATAGATCAAAAACACAGTAATAATCTAAATAATAAAAACAACTCAACATAATTACATCACATTATACAGTATTAATGTAAAATCTAATAGGGAATGAAATTAAAATGTCTGCATGATTTGTATGTAATGAATTCTCTTACATGTGAACAGTTTCATGTCCCCAATAAAAACACATATCAACTAAGACTCCAAAGGACACCAGACATCATCAACAGAAAAATGAAATCCAAACATGAAAATATAACTATATAATAATTTAAAATCAATTAATTTCAACAAATCATTCTTATTAGGTATCAAATTATGATTGATTATATAAAATTCACTATAATTCATTTTTTCTCAAATCATCATTTCTCATCATTTCCTTACAAATCCATGTAAATTTCATGATTTTCCATTCAAGAATATATTAAATCATCACTGAAGATAATTTTAATATATTTTTATGTTCTACATAAATTTCAAGAAATATATCCACTTTCTTGTAGTATACATATATCATCATGTAGAAATTAAACCACATTTGTCACGGGAATGCTGAATTTTTATTTTAATAATAATGAGGATCAAGGGTGGTGGGTTATGACATGAATGATTAACATATATAATAAATAAATAGGTTTAAATATTTAATAACAAGCACGGGATTAATGTTAAATAAAAAATGAAATAATATTTCCTCCATAAAATTCCTTTTATTTAAATAGTGTGACACCTTCTCCTCGTGACTCAAGGGTTAGAAAAATCTATATTCTAATAATATAGATATTTTTATTCATATCCTATTAGTTTTAATCTCATTGAATTTTTTAGTGAAATATGTTTTAGGTAATTCGCCACATTCTTACATGTAAAACAAAGATAAAACCTCAAATTCGACCATCAATCTCCTAATGAATTTTTATATATTTAACATAAGCATGGAGAATGTGTTACTTGGCATATATCAAGATATGATATCCCCTTAATCACTATTCTATTCTTTAATATTCTAATTAAAACTATGGAGGACTCAGTATAGATTTATTTTTATAGATTGAAGAGTCTTTTCATTCATTCATTAATTTATCCCCCACACTTATTAATGGAATTCTCTTATTGTGGTACCATAAAATAACCAACTCCCACTTAAAAGTATAAAAATACTAATAATTTATTAATGCATCAGAAAAAGGGTAATGAGGGTTATTATGATTTTAATTAGGCATCATATTAAGTATCTTCTTGGATTCTCTGGGTTTTATGAAGAATCAAATATTGGGTAGGTATCAAGATCTAATTGGTCAAATAATTGCCAATCAACAGTCCCAATCATTTCAATTTGGTTCAAAATCATCATGTTTCAATAATATAATCATGAATGATCTATTTTATGAGTTTTTTCTACGTTGACTCAAGAATGACTATATCTTATAGAATATGAAAAAATATTCATAGAATATCTCCTCAAAATGGAAATTAAAAGATTATTCAATCACTAAAGACATGAATGATAAGTACATAGTCAATTAAAAACAACATCAAAAAATTAAATCCAAATTTAAAAATTCAATGTAGAAATCATAATAGATTTCAATATAATAGTAATCCTAAAATTAATTTTTAATTAATTTTTCATAGACCTATTACTTATATTTCCATGCTTATTATAAAAATATCAATTCAATATTGGTAATCTGATTAAAAATATCTCTAAAACGAATGAATACTATGAAAATTATGTATTTCCACCAAGTGAGATCAAGAATCCCCCTCCCCCATTTATAATCAGGTAGTTCACAATCTATTTGAGATTGAAATATATGGATTACCACAGAAAACATAATGGTGAATTTATTACAGAGAAGAAATAATGAGAATGAGTGAAAGAAAGAATTACTTCAAGAATAATTTCACTTTATCAAATATTGGTGTGAAGTGGATCTCAAAAATTCTAAGATTCTGGGATGTTTCGTTGATCGATGGATTCATAAAGCTACACCTGAAAGTTACTAGTTAAGAGGTACTAATCAATATATCTCAGAATAAAATTACTATGAAATTAAGAATTCAATGTATTCTAGAATGAAGTCGTGTATAGATAAGAATTTCTCTTAAATTGAAAATGGATACATTGGGGGATGACAAAAATATAAAAAGAAATATATCCCATGTAATACAAAAAAAGAGCATGTAAATCCAAAGACTCAGGGAAAACATCCATTGAATCCCAACTGGTCTCCAGCTCATGGGAATATAGCTTCATCAATGACCTAATTTGTTATCCAACCATAAGTGGTGGTTTCAAAGGAAAATTACAACTCATACTATAATGAGGGTTATTATAGGGTAATATATGGTGTTTATGAGTAAAATTAGGGTATCTATGATAATGGTAAAGTTCGTTCTGTAATTTTGTTATTTGAATCCTCTCTAAAAAGTGGTAAACTATGTTTCTAGATTTAAAATCCTTAAATTGGACTTCCTCTTCACTCTATATAACTATTCTCTTGACTTTATGGTTTTTATTATTGAAAAAATTTATTTTAGATCCAAAATATACATTATGATCTCAATATACCATAAACTAATAGGTTGCAGAATGTTTTCTAGAAAAATATTAGTATATAGATTAGTTGCTGCTACCCCCAATGGTTACTGGACTAGGGATGTATACCACAGTTGAGAAAATAGATGAACTAGGGCACTTAAAATGTAAATCATTCCTAAATAAATATATCCCACTGGTTCCGCATGAGAAACTAGTATAATAAAAAAAATTACTAAAATAGAACCATTAATGGGTGGGTGCGTGAAGATGACTCAACTGTTGTGTCATTGAGACTCTATATAGACAATGGAATTTATTCACAATTCCAAAAGAAAAACTAATACTAATCCATGGGAACATAAACTACCTCCTCCAAATAGGGGTACTCACCTTCCCATTCATATTACACAAACATAATTTCAAGTTGCCCAATCTTGAATAGGATTTAGAGATCAATCAAATGAATAACCTATAATGATTTTAGGGATTTGTATGACTCAAATATCTGAAGGTGGTTAGATAAATTTGTGAATTAATTTCCATCCATCATAGTACCTTTGGATATCCTTACGTGTCCACGAAAATGTAGTGTATACCACTCACAAAATTTTTTGGATGGTCCCTCAAAATTATTAAACATAAAAAACTATAGATAAAAAATCTCTATCATTTAGTCTTCCCTTTCCAATAAAACTTTTACAAATTATTTAGGACTAATAATAATTAGTGTATCCTTATGTTTTGTTCTCTTTTTTGTATTGGCTTCATTTTTAATTCTTCGATAATTCATGATCATCACCAACTTCTATTTTGTAGTAATATTGTTCTATTAAAATATCAACATATAGTATTCCTTAGACTACAAAATAAGTTACATATTATATACCCAAAATTAACCCAAACTATCTTAAGAATGTATTGTAAAACTTCAAACCAAATATGTGTTACACCTTGAAAATTCAAAAAGTGTATTTTTTATTGGATAGTGTGTATGACATGCAATAACAAGCATGGAAATGAATAAAACCTCTGTGGATTTTTGGATATATTTACAATTATAAATAAATTTAATCTATTATATATCTTCTATTTCATGAAATACAATGATATATTGTGTCACATGATACATAATGTTTCTTCGATAGATTACAATACATATAAGGCAATGTTTTACCGAACATCAAATTAATACTAAAATGTAATTATATAATATAATAAGAGATAACCTAGCTGTTAAATTAGTTTTTATGTGTAGAATTAACTATATTGTGAAATTATATTCTTTACAAAAATATAAAATTAACTCATTGGCTACTAATTAATTTTAAATGAATAAAAAACCCAACTAAATATAAAGAAAATATATTAATTTTAAGGCTCACAATGGTGTGTTATCCTACTAAATTGAATTAATTGCTACTATTGAATTATACTAATTATATTTATATATTATTCAATAAATAAAATATTTTTCAAATTAATCCATTAAATATGATAGGAAAAATATATGAAAACTCTCTATTTTAGGCATAAAAAATCTATATTTTTTTAAGGTGGTTTTTTAGCTTTTAATGGAGATCCTATTTTAAAACTACTTTTTTAAATTTTTATAATTTTTATTTTAAAAAATAAAAAAAATAATTAAAAAATCAAAAATTATTTTAGAGTGAAATTTTTTATTTTTCTATGAAGATTCATTTTTTAAAGAATCGAGAAAAATATAGAATTTGAATTAAAAATTGACTTTTCATCTAAATAATTTATAAGAGTTTATTTTATTTTAAATTGGTTTGGAATTCCAATGTATCAATTATAAATAAATTAATCTGCTTTACTTTATTAGAATTAATATGACATTCAAATTGGATATTAAAATTTTCAATCTTTTGATCATTTTTTACATTGTAACCCTGCATTTTAATTTCATATGCGGGATTAAATTTAAATTAATTCATACCACTTATGTGATATAAATTTTAAAAAAATGGGTTACATATTTTTAATATTCCTAATTTATAATTTATATTATAGTAAAATTAGTTTTTGACCAAAAATATTTTTCAATGCTGTTAAAATTATTAATTTTGTTTAAGGTAAAACTAAGCTTACTAAGGGACTAAACCTTAGTCTTTATGAAAAAATGACCTAGAAACATTTAAACCCCATTTTTATGGAAATATTTAAAACCTCCCCCCCCCCATTTAATTAAATTTAAATTATTATTGATGGGACATGGTGAAATGGATACCTCTCAATTGTGTATACCATATTATATTTATAAGAATGCCACTCTTCCACTATAAAAAGGCTCTCACCATCCCACTTATTCACACCATTAAAGACCATTGGATATTTTAAATAATTTCCAAATAGTATCCCAACTTCCCTTAACTCATCCTATAATCCTCACTTTTGTAAAAAAGAATACCAATGAGGTCTTTTTCTATGAACCAAAAGGTGTTACCAGAATAAGAGGTATTGTTCTTCAGAAGTCACTTTTGTTTCATTTATTTATCCACCCATTAAGTTATTATTATATTTTTTATTATATAATAACATAATTAATTTCAATATACTGATATTTTTTTATGTAAATTATATTACCTACACTCACACACACTTATATGAAATGTGATAAACAATCATCATTCATGTGTATGGAGGACTACTGCCTTGCGAACCGATGTGGTTTGTTCTTCCGCTACCACCTTTGATGGTTGGTAGTAATGATAGATTTATAGTTTTTATAAGATATATATTATATTTTTAATGTATTTTACTCTTATATAATTTATATATAACAAATACCTTTATGCTTTTCATTTTTTGTAGGAATATTATAACATTATTTCTGGACGTGTGGACTACCACCTCTTAAATGAGATCTGATTAATTCACACTATACATGTAATGTAAAAAAGGATAGTTTTAAAAAAAAATTATATATATATGATAGAATTATTAAAATTAAATTATAATATACATATATACTATGTCATTTTCTTTTTAAATATAAAAACAAAATGATAATAATGTTCATGTGTGCGTACGGTCTACCATATGAATGAACTGTTCATTTCATTTATAACATTAAATTTTATTTATTATTATATATTAGTATATGTGGAATATATATGATAATTAAACAATGTCATAAAATTTTTATATTATTTTATCGTGCTCTAATTTAAAGTAACAAAAAATAACAAGTCAAAACATACTCGATAAACTTGGCAATTAACACCAAAAATATCAAAAATAATAAAAGATTACTAAGCAATGGGTAACAATATATTATAAAAGCATCATATGAAATATTATAAATATTATTACAGTTCTATTATAAGTTAATAATGTTCTTAAATCCATTATATAGTAGTTTAAAGGACGTTTATCCAATAGGAAGCACAAGGTATGGGATTTCGTCTCAATTCCATTTCATTTAGGAAAATTTTAATGAAATACACATAGTTTATTTTATATGGTGTACATACATACCATTTTAAACATAATATCATAATAATTCATTATTCATGGAATTTTATATTTTATATTTAATTATTCCATCTATGGGGATTTGAACATAATGTTACCAAGTGGTAAAGAAATTTCATATCCCAATTCCTTTTCATTGGGTTATACTACTTCCGTATTGTCATTATTATACTATTATTATGAGTATAATGAAATTTAATATCTATTAAATTATTCTAACTATTATAAATGGATTATAGATTATAGACAAAATCGATTCATTTTTTAATTCTCTCTTCAATGTTCGGATCATTTAAATTTTTATTTCATAATCTCATTATAATTAGGCTTTCATATTATTGAAATTCCAATAAAGGAATTCGAATTACTATTTTTTAATAAAAAATTTATTAATATTCTCTTATTATTCATGTTTTTTAATTTTATAGTTCTATTTTCCCACTCTTTGGTAGGCAAAATGTTTCCAAAAATGTTTTTATGAAAACCCCACATCACTTCTCACTCTGGTCGGAAATATGTTCTCTCAAATGCATATTTTATGAAAATGTTTTACAAAATGCTTCTAAACTTTTGTAAATGATTTATTAATGAAATATTTACTGATTAATTAGTATTTTTAAATGAATCAAATAAATATTATTGTGTCCTTCCAAAAAAGGCACTTTTATAATCTTCTTGAATTGAAAAAAATGTTATTTTACCTTGCACAAGATGTATATAATTACCCATCGTTATTCTATTAAATATTGCATTGAATTTGTTAAGTTATCTATTTAATGAAAAAAATTAAAATTTATTTTAAAAGAAAATGAATTTTCAAAAAAACAATATGAAAAGGATATTATATTTTAATTTATGATATTATTATACATCAATGAAAACAATCCTTTAACCTTACACAATGGGGGTTATATTGTATTGATACCATCCTTGTTATTCCATTGGATGGTTTATGTCTTCTTTGACCAAGGATAGTATTGAACTTCCCTACCTTGATTCTTTTTAGTCCCCTTGAAATATTCAATTCACTATGATCATTAGACATTAATATCACCAAAATATCCGTATTATTTATCATGGATATATTTATTTTGTAAACCATATATCATGTTTACATATTATTTTTACCTTGAAAGTAATCAGAATTATTTTAGAAATATTAATAAAACATTATCTTTTACTCAATACAAAAAAGTAATGATAATGAATATTGTTTAGTAATTAAATTTACTGTTTGATATATGTGGAATTCATTAAACATATACTATAAGAGTCGGAGATAGGCAAATTTTTCCCCTTAATTAATTATTAGTCTCATGGGATGAATATTTATTCTATAAAAAGGTAATGAGCTTTCACCCAATATTTTACAAACCATCAATAGGATAGATCTTTATGGTTAAGGTATCATGTGCCTGGGAAATGTGACATCCAATAATTAAGTGATGTCATTATTCAGAATTAAATTACTATTATTATCCATGATATTTTCTGTTTAACATTATTTATGGATGAATTTTCATTCTCAGTTTATTGATTTTATGGAATGTGTGTACAATTACTTACTATCCCATATTGATTATGACGTATCTCGTAATTTAAATGTCATGTGTCCTCATTTATTTACCAATCCATATAGTTTACACACTCTCTATCAGTTTCCTGAATACGTTCAATTTTTTCAGTTATTTACCTTTCCATGTTGTTTATAAACTCCCTCTTTGTTTACTTATTACATTCAATGTGTGTTCATTTGTTTATATTGAAATATTGATAATTATCATTAGTTAATTATTGTTTCTTCTATACCTAACCATTTCTGATCATTTTATCTCACGCTTATTTTCATTCCTTTCTATTGGAATCCATGAAGTTAATTAATAAATACCTACAAGGATATGTTATATGGAAAAAATTTGTCCTCAAAAAAATTATGTAGTAATTAGTGTATTCATCAGAAATATGACACTCATGTCCATATCTAGTTTACGAGACTACTAAACTGATCAATCATTTGTTATTTGATTCCTTTTATTGATTCCAATGCAATGGTATTAGACAATGACTCAAGAAATATTGGGGTCAGAGTGATACAATTGGTATCAAAGGATGTTTAGTAGCAACCATGGGAATTAGATTTAGGAAAACGTAGTTTAGAGAACATAATAAAAAGGTATAATTTATGGATACATTTGTAACATCCCAAATAAATAATTAGTAAAGATATTTTCTTATCTATTTCTATTTATGAATTATATAGTGTTCTAATGTCTTAAAAAGAGAATAAATCCAATCTTAAGCACAGAATTCTCTAATATTTTTACAAGATTGTTTTACCGCCTTTTGATGGAGAACCATTTTTAAATCTATCTTTTTACAATTTTATAAGATCTATTTGTAAAAATAATCATATTATTTAGTATTAGGATATTGAAATTTACTTTGGATAAATTTGTTTTATTTTTCTAACAATGTTCATTTTTTAATGAATAGTGAAAATACTGCATTTTACTTCAAAACTGCCCTTTCATCTAATTTAATTATATGGCTAGATTATCTTTATAATTGAATTTAAAGTGTAATTAAAATATATTTTTACAATTTAATCCAATGGTGGTCATTATAATTGATTTCACTTTGGAATTGGGCATAAACAAGTTCCAATATTTTCATGGATATTGTTTAAAAAAACCCGGTATTTGTTTTGACAATGAGATTTATTTTTAAATTAGTTTTTTCAATTTATGTGTTTGGAATTTGGTAAAATGGATTCCATATTTGGATTCATAAGTTCGAAATTATGTAATTTAGATTCTTTTTTTTTGAAATTATGAATAGTAATGACGGTAACTATCTTTAATTATCATGATAAATTAGTAATCGGGTAGTTAAGGATAATAAAATAATATCATAATAAAAAAATGACCCCAAAATGTGTCCTAATGCTACTGTTTGTGTCATGTATGACCATGGTATTCTTTGTGGCAAACATAGGGACCCCATGGAATCACTTTTTGGGTGATAGTGACACTTTATCATTTTATTTTTAAAGAAAGGAGAATATCACAAAATTATATAACACCTAATTATAACAATATTAATTTTTTCTACATAAATGATCTCTTGTTATATAAATAATAATTGGAAAGATAAAACTATTTCCTACATCATATTATTTTTTTATAATTTTTATACATTAAATAAAATAAATTTTTTAATACACCATGATGATACAATGATTACCTCATTAATGAACGATTTAAATAAAATGAAAAGATATTGTAAAATATAAAACTTACAATTGTAAAAAAATCTATTGGATGAGTATATTTCAAACCCTTATTACATTATCCTAGAAATATATCCATGTGGGACCATTAAAATCCTAAACTCATTTTAATATAAAGTAATATTTCTTGACTTTACAAGAGTGCCCCTCCTCCCTCTTTGAAAGTCCCCCACCTCTACCTCCTTACCCACACCTCTCAAGCCATTGGCTCGACCAAGATCTACTCATTTTATCTCTCCACATCCCTTTATTCATCCTATAAGACTTACTTTGGGCATAAATCTCTACCAAAAAACCCATATGGTTCAAACCAAGAGGAGTTACCTGATGTAATGGTAATGTCTTCACTTGTGTTCTTTTGTTTTATTTTTCTTCTCCAACCCCATAAACTCATTTTATTCCTTTATTTTGTAAAAACACTAGTATCGTAAATATACTATGATGTTTTTATGAGAAGTATTCAAGCTACACTTACACACACCTCCGTATAATGGTTAAAGAACGTACTATTTCTATGGATGGTGAATTTATGCCTCACTAAACGATGATTGTTCAATATTATTTTAACACCTTTCAAGGTGGCCATTAGTATGTCACTCTATTAATATATGATATATATTATATTTATATTTTCCTTATGCTTCTGTATTTTTAATTTCTGGCATACCATTATGGTTTCCATTATGGGTAAACGTGATATCTTCATTTTAGGAAGTGCGGACTACCGCCCCCTCAAAGTGATTTAATTCATTAATGACATATGTTGGATGTATAAAGGATGTATTTAATGATATTATATATGATATTATAATGGAATTTTAAAATACCTTTATATCATTATGAATCCATTCCATGAAATACGAAACAGAAATGAATATAGCGTTCATGCATACATACGGATTACCGTCTCCGTAAACGGTGCATTTCATTTCTTACCTCTAAATGTTATATAATATTATAAATGAAAGTATATACGAGATATATATGATATATATTATATCTACATCATGAATATAAATATGTATATAATGGATATTTTACCACACGAACAACTTGTAATTATAAGGAGTTTATTTTTGACTCAAGTACCAATGATCGACAAAACGACCGTTATTAACTTAAATAATTACATAGTGTTCATAACATGGTAATAAGTGATATAAAAGTAATAATGCTCTTGAAAAAGGTATTTAATGAATTATAAATTAACACAAGTTTATTATTAATGAGATTAAAGATCGATCAAGTCAAGTCAGACACGAGGTAAGGGACTTCGTCTCGATCTCCTTTCATTGAGGCATATTTTGATTTATACACAACCTTCTTTTATATGGTGTATAAACCGCTTTGAATTTAAATTTTATTCAAAAGTAATCTTTTTTATATGAATCGTTTTACTAAATGAAAAAAGGGAATTTTTTTGTCGTATGTATGCGGCGACAACGACTTCTCCACCAATGTGACCATTGTTTGAGTTTTGGCTTCTTCTATAGGCCATAACATTTTTTAAAAATGAAAAAAATACCAGGTTATACATTTAATTTATTTTGGTATTGAAAATGGTTTTGATAATGTTTTTATTATATCAATGTGTTATTGATATCTTGTGATTGAAATGAGGAAATGGTATGTTTCCTTTATACATGTTTTATGTGATACGATTATGTTAAGGTTCATTGGCATTGTTTATGAAGAAGAGTGTTTCCATGATAAACTAAGGGCGGGTGAGCCCGATATTACTCTCCAATGAATTGGCTAATGCGAAGGGGTTAAATGCTATGATTTCTCTGAAGTGATTTAGGGAATATACTGTGATGGGTATTCCAAACATAACCCTGAGGCTTACTCCCTACATAAGAATGCTATGAATGCCTCAAGTTAGCATTATGTCTTATGATTTCGATGATTAATTCCTGATTTGATGAGGTATGTTAAAGTGCAGATGTTTTATGAGTAAAGTATGATTTCATTAATTCTTAAGAATACTTGTACTAATGTCTTCATTCAGTAATTTTATATCCCTTTCTGAGATTTTTATGATCATCCCATGTTTTTGAAATATTTTTCACTGGTCAAGGGAAAGGTACATGATGTGATGATAGTGTCAAGGAAGTTTCATGAAATAATCCATGTTTTGTTTTAAATATTTTTCCTTTGATAGGAAAAGTGAATATTTTCTTTAATGTAACCATCTTGTTTAAATATGGAATGTAATGCATGTTTTATGATCTAATTCTCTAAAACTCTAATCCTGAAAAGATCATCAATGTGTAATCTTGTAATAACTCAAGATTAAGTAATGGTTAATGTTGGGGCCTTAAAGTTGGTATCATAGGTCGGTTTAGATATATTTAGGAGATAGAATTAAAATAAATGATTACCCAAAAATATTTTTTTACGGTCAAATTGAAATGATATAGCATGTGATGAAAACCATGTTGCTTCATCTATGACATGTTTGTTCAGAATCGTTTTCTGCAGAGGAAAAAGGGAAGCAGTGCTAGAAATACATACAGAAGGAAATGACCTTCTGAATTCGCATCCTAAGATGGTCGGAATTGGAACTGAATAGTTTGTTGTAGTAATGGTGCAGTTGACTCAAGCAATAAACGGTGGTGGTATCCATGCACGAGATCAGTCAGATCAATGGCAGAGGAACATGTCAGTTGTGGAACATTTCATGAGGTAGCATCCCCCATCATTCATAAGATCATCTATCCCTGTGCTAGCTGAAGGGTGGATTAAAGAACTAGAGAAGATTTCCGATGTCATGGGGTGTTCAGACAATCAAAAGGAAGGTCTTTCAATTTACCATTTGGAGGGTAAAGCAGATCAGTGGCGGTTGATGGTTAAAACTATCAGGGATGCTGATGAGATTGATGCTCTCGACTGGAATTAATTCAAAGGTATGTTTCTTGAGAAGTATTTTCCTAAGGCTGTTCGACTTAGGATGGAAAAACAATTCTTGGGATTGAGGCAAGAGGATGACTCAGTGGCTGTTTATGAAGAAAGGTTCACTCGATTGGCAAGGTATTCTCCAATATTTATCTGAGACCTTGATAGTAAAATAAATCATTTATACTCAGGATTAAATCCAAAATATCGAGGGATTTATCTTCTCACGAGTTCAAGAGTTATTAAAATCTTGTTTGATGTGCTGAGAAGGTTTAAATGGAGTTTACCGATGATCAAGTGTTCTATAACAACAAACAGAAGAAGAGACTAAGGTGGCAGGAGAAAGGGAAGAATTTTTCACAAAGTTCTGATGGTACGAAAACTAAGTTTCCAGGTTGTGATAAATGTGGTAAAGGGAATGCTGGGGAATGTCTTCTGAATTCTAGAAAGTACCACCAATGTGGTAAGATGGGACATAAGGCTCGTGATTGAACATAAAATGATCAGGGTGATGGTAAGACCAAATTTGATTTACAGTTAGTGAAATGTTTCAAGTGCTATGAGATGGGTCATTATGCAAACAAGTGTTCGAAAAAGAGCTCAAATGATGGGAAGCAGTTAGACTAAAAGAAAAAAACGAGTGGTGAAATCCTTTGCAACTACTTCATCAGATTTTGGGCTAGAAAATGAAGTGGTTTCAAGTACATTGTTTGTTTTTTCAGATTATGCAAGTGTATTGTTTAATTCATGGTCTACACATTCATTCATCTCTAGAACATTTTCTAGTAAATTGGGAATTCTATCCCAAGAGTTGACTCCTAAACTTGTGGTAAAAACAACTGGGAGAAATGTTGAGGAAAAAATAATTTATAAGAGTCTTCCTACCCTTATCCGTGGAAAGCACCTACTTGAAAACCTTATTGTTTTACCTATCGTAGAGGTTGATGTTATCATGGGTATGGATTGGCTCTCTGTTTTCCATGATAATATTTATTGTAGAGCTAAAAATGTTTCTTTTCAGAAAGACTTTTAGTTTTTCTACAAGAATGAACTCTTACTGTTGATAACATATCAAGAGGCTGAGAAACTTGTAAAAGATGGAAATGAATGTTACCTTGCACATATTTCTAAAACCAAAGGAACCGTTCATATTAATGATGTGCCAGTGTTAAATATGTATCCTGATGTTTTTCCTGATTAGTTTCATGGAATAATACCAGATCGGGAAGTTGAATTTACTGTTGACTTAGTTCCTGATTCTAAGCCAATGTCAAAACCTCCTTATCGAATGGCACAAATTGAACTTTTAGAGTTTAAGGATCAATTGAAAGATTTATTGGAGAAATGTTTCATTCGACCTAGAACATCACCATGGGGTGCTCGTGTCTTATTTTTTAAAAATAATTATGGTTCTATGAGACATTTCATTGATTATAGAGCCTTGAATAACATCACTGTTAAGAACAAATATAACTTACCTCATATCGATGATTTGTTTGATCAGCTCTTGGGAGCATACTATTTTTCAAATATTGACCAGAGATCGGGGTACCATCAGTTGAACTAAAATGAAGCATATGTTCTGAAGACTGTGTTTCATACAAGATATGTCCATTATGAATTTGAAGTAATACCTTTTGGGCTAACCAATTCACCTGTTTTATTCATGGACCTTATGAATAGAATTTTCCATGAGTTCTTAGATAAGTTTGTGGTTGTTTTCATTGATGATATTTTGGTGTTTTTTAAAAGTAAATAGGAGCATGAAATTAATTTAAGGATTATTTTTAAAACCTTAAAAGAAAATAGATTTTATGGGAAATTCAGAAAGTGTGAGTTTTGGTTGCAAAAAAACTCTTTCCTTGGTCACATGTTTCTAAAGATGGAATAACTATTTATCCAACAAAAACAAAGGTTGTTGATGAATGGCCAAGACCCACAAATGTAACTGATATTCATAGTTTTCATGGTTTGGTAGGCTATTACTTATGGTTTGTTAGATATCTATTCCAGTTATCTAGTCCAATGAATATACTAACTCGGAAGGGTGTTAAGTTTATCTAGACAAAAGAATGTAATGATTGTTTTCCGTAATTGAAAAGAAGATTGGTGAATGCTCCAATTTTGGAACTACCTTCCAAGAATGTTGAGTTTGTTATCTACAGTGATGCTTCATTGAAAGGACTTGGTTTCATCCTAATGCAGAATGATCGGGTAATTTCTTATGCTTCATGACAGTTGAAAACTCATGAGGTAAATTACCCTACACATGATTTGGAATTAGCTTCTGTTGTTTTCACTTTAAAATTTTGGAGGCACCATTTGTATTGTTTGAAGTGTGAAATATATACCGATCACAAACGTTTAAAGTATATTTTTACTCATAAAGTATTGAACATGAGACAGAGGAGATGGTTAGAATTAATCATTGATTATGATTGTAAAATTCATTACCATCCCAAAAAAAGCAAATAAAGTGGTTGATGATTTGAGTCAAAAAATTAATGCCTCATTAACCGTGTCACATTTGAAACATGATACATTGGTCAAGGATTTGATGAAATTTGTCATAGAAGTTTTTGGTGCAGGATGTTCTTAGGTTTTGTTTCAGGTATCAGTGAAATCTTCTCTATCACAGAGAATTATGCAAGCACAGAAGCAAGATAGGGAGTTGCAGAAAAAGGTAGTGCTAGTTCAGGAGGGTAAGTTTCCTGAATTCAACATTTATAATTATTTTGATCTAAGATTTGGGAATATATTGTGTGTGCCGTTTGATTCATAGTTGAAGAGAGAGTTGTTATGTGAAGCTCATACTTCTCCGTTTTCAGTTTATCCAGGTAGTTCTAAGATGTATAGAGATCTACGAGAGTACTACTGGTGGTATGGAATGAAAAGAGATATTGTTGTTTTTACTATGAAGTGTTTGACTTGTCAATAGGTTAAAGAATAGTAGATGTTACGGAAGAGGATTCTTCAACCTTTACCAGTACCAGAGTGGAAATGGGAGAACATATCCATGGATTTCGTTGTGGGATTGCCGAAGACACCTCGAGGTAATAAGGAAATCTGGGTTATTGTTGATCTCATGACTAAATCTGCTCATTTCCTTTCTATACGAGATACTTTTTTCCTAGATCAACATTCTCATTTATATCTTAAAGATAGAGTCAGGTTACATGGAGTTCCCCTCTCCATTGTATCTAATAGTGATCCCGGGTTTACTTCTATCTTTTGGAAAGGCCTTTAGAAGTCGTTGGGTACTGAATTAAATTTTAGTACAGCTTTTCAGCCTTAATCAGATGGGCTGTCAGAATGAACAATTAAAACTATGGAGGATATTCTACGTGCATGTTCAATGGATTATCAGGGAAGTTTGGAACAACATATTTTTTTGGTTGAGTTTCCTTATAATAATATTTTTCATTCTAATATACAGATGGAACCATTTGAGTCATTATATGGGAAGCGGTGTCGAACTCCAACTTTTTGGGACGAAGTGGGTGAATGTAAGTTCATGGGACAATAATTGGTAGAAGATTTGGCCAAAAAAGTTCAGTTGAAACAGAAACACATGAGAATAGCTCAGAGCAGGTAGAAAAGTTATGCGGACAACAGGAGGAAGAATCTCTCTTTTAAGGTTGGTGATCATGTCTTCCTCAAAGTTTCACCATGGAAAAGTGTGATGCGATTTGGTAGGAAAGTAAAGCTAAGTCTAAGCTTCATTAGACCATATGAAATTCTATAGAGATTTGGATCAGTTGCATACCGAGTGGATTTACCTCTGAGTTTATATCAAGTACACAATGTTTTTCATTTTTCAATGTTAATTAAGTACATGCAAGATCCATCTGATGTTTTGAGTCCATAGGTAGTTCAGTTGGAAGAGAATCTATCTTACGAGGAAAAACCTATCCAGATTCCTGACCACAGGGAGCAGGTTTTGTAGAATAATTTGATTCATCATGTAAAGGTTTTTTGGAAAACCCACATGATTGAACAGGCAACATGGGAATTTGAAAATTCAATAAGGGATAAATACCCACACTTATTCGATAAGTAAATAAATTACGAGGATGCAATTTTCTAAAGGGGGAATGTATGTAAATCCAAAGAAAGTAATGAGTAATATATTTTCTTATCTATGAATATTTATGAATCATATAGTGTTTTAAATAATTAAAATGAGAATAAATCTAATCTTAAGCATTGAATTCTCTAATATTTTTAATAGATTGTTTTACCGCCTTTTGATGGCGAACCATTTTTAGATCTATCTATTGACAATATTATAAGATCTATTTGTCAAAATAAACTTATTATTTAGTATTGGGACACTGAAATTTACTTTGGATAAATTTTTGGTATTAATCTGACAATGTTCATTTTTTAATGAATAGGGAAAAATACTGCATTTTACATCAAAAACTGTTGTTTCATCTAATTTAATTACATATATAGATTATATTTATAATTTTATTGAAATGGGTAATTAGAATATATTTTTACCATTTAATATAATGGTGGTCATTATAATTGATTTCACTTTGTAATTGGGCATAAACAAGTGCCAAACTTTTCATAGATATTGTATAAAAAACCAGCTATTTGTTTTGACAACGGGAATTATTTTTAAATTAATTATTGAAATTTATGTGTTTGGAATTTGGTAAAATGGATTCCATATTTGGAATCAAACGGTACCAATTATGTAATTAATAACCTTTTGTTTCTGGACATTATGAATAGTAACAACGGTAATTATCTTTAATTATCATGATTAATTAGTAATCGGGTAGTTAAGGATAATAAAATATTAACATAATAACAACAAATGACACAAACATGTATCCTAATGATACTGGTTGTGTCATGGCCGACCATGGGATGACTTGTTCCAAACTTAGGGACCCCATGGAATCTCTTTTGGGTGATAGTGACACTTTATCATTTTATTTTTAAAGAAAGGAGCATATCACAAAAGTATTTAACACCCAAGTAAAACAATTTTAATTCTGTCTACATAATGATATCTAGTACTATAAATATTCATTGGAAATCTATAACTATGTCCTACATCATAGTATTTTTTTTATAATTTTTAGACATTAAATAAATTAAATTTTTTATGACACCATAATGATGCAGCGATTACCTCGTTAATGATCGATTTAAATAAAATGAAAATATAATGTAAAATATATGACCTAAACTTTTCAAAGACATATTGGTTGAGTATATTTCAAACCCTTATCACCTTATGCTCAAAATATATCAATGTGGGAATTTTAAAATTTGAAACTCATTTTAATATAAAGTAACATTTCTTGACTTTCCATGCTGCATGTCCTCCCTCTTATAAAAGTTCCCCACCTCTACCTCCTTACTCAAACCTCTAAAGCCATTGTCTCAGCCTATATCTACTCATTTTGTCTCTACAAATCCCTCTCTTAATTCTAGAATCCTTACCTTAGGCCGAAATCTTTTCAAGAAACCCTTTTGGTTCAAACCAAGAGGAGTTACTCGATTTAAAGGTAATGTCCTCACTTGTGTTCTTTTGTTTTATTTTTCTTCTCCAACCCCATAAACTCTTTTTATTACATTATTTTGTAACAACACCAGTATCTTAAATATAATAGGATGTTTTTATGAGAAGTATTCTAACTACACTTACACACACCTCCATCTAATGGTTAAAGAACATACTATTTCTGTGGACGGTGAATTTCTACCTCACGAAACGAAGATTGTTCAATCTTCTTTTAAAACCTTTCATGGTAGCCATTAAGATGTAACTATATTTATATATGATATATATTATGTTTATGTTTCCCTTATTCTTCTGTATTTTTCATTTATGGCATACCTTTATGGTTTCCATTATCGATAAATGTGATATCTTCATTTTTGGAAGTGCGGACTACCGCCCCCTCAAAGTGATTTGATTCGTAAATGCCATATGTGGGAAGTATAAAGGATAGAGCTAATGATACTATATATTATATTATACTGGAAGTATAATATACTTTTATATCATTGTGAATCCATTCCATTTAATACGAAATAGAAGTAAAAGTAGTGTTCATGCGTACGTACAGCTTACCGTCTCCATGAACAGTGCATTTCATTTCTTATCTATAAATGTTATGTAATATTATAAATGCATGTATATACTGGATATGTATGATATATATGATATCTAAATAATCAAAATAATTTTGGGTATAATGGATATTTTACCACATGAACAACTTGTAATTATAAGGAATTTATTTTTTACTCAAGTACCAATGATCGAAAAAACGACCGTTATTAACTTATATAATTACATAGTGTTCTTAACATGGTAAGTAGTGATATAAAAGGAATAATGAACTTGAAAAAGGTTCTTAATCAGGTAGAAATTAACTCAATTTATTATTCAGGTGATTAAAGAACGATCGAGTCAAGTCGGACACGAGGTATAGGACTTCGTCTCAATCTCCTTTCATTGAGGCATATTTTGTTTTATACACATCGTTCTTTTATAAGGTGTATAAATCCCTTTGACTTTTACATTTATTCAAAAGTAATATTTTTTATATTAAGTGTTTTAATAAATGAAAAAATGAATGTTTTGGTCGTATGTATGTGATGACAACGACTTCTTTGCCGCCGTGACCATTATATGAGTTTTGGCTTCCGCTACAAGACGTAACATATTTTAAATGAAAAATAAATACCAAGTCTTACATCTCTTTTATTTTGGTATTGAAAATGGTTTTGATAATTTTTTTGTTATATCAATGTGTTATTGATATCTTGTGATAGAAAAGTGGAAATGTTATGTTTCCTTTATGCATGTTTTATGTGATACGATTATGTTAAGATTCTTGGGAATTGTTTATGATGACGGGTGGGTCCGTGATAAACTAAGGGAGGGTGAGCCCGATATAGCTCTCCAATGCATTGGGTAACACAAAGGGGTTAAACTCTAAGGTTTATATGAATATATTTAGGGAATATACTATGATGGGTATTCCAAACATAACCATGAGGGTTACTCCCTACGTAATAATGTTATGAATGCCTCAAGTTAACTTTATGTCTTATGATTTCTATGATTTATTCATGATATGATGAGGTATGTTAAAGTGCTTATGTTTTATAAGTAAATTATGATTTTATTAATTCTTATGAATACACGGACTAATGTTTTAATTTCGTACTTTTATATCCCTTACTGAGCTTTTTATGCTCATCCCATGTTTTTGAAATGTTTTTCACAGGTTAAGGGAATGGTACATGATGTGATGATAGTATCAAGGAAGTGTCATAAAAGAATCCATGATTTGTTTTAAATATGTTTCCTTTGATGGGAAAATATAATATTTTCTTTAATGTAACCACCTTGTTTAAATGTGGAATGTAATGCATGATTTAGGATCTAATTTTCTAAAACTCTAAACCTAAAAAGATACTCAGTGTGTAATATTGTAATAACTCAAGATTAAGTAACGTTTAAGGATGGGGCCTTTTAACATTTATAAGAACATCATAATGTTTTAGTTGCATTGAAATTAATATATATTCATTGAAATAAATCAATGTCTAGATATTAAAAGTGGACAATTTTAAGGCGTAAATATACAAAGAGGTAATAACTCTAAAAAGGTTTGTCGGTCCTAACTACAGTGTAGCCTAGTATATAATAGTGTTCCTTACTAGGCACCAGGTTTGACAATATTGGGGTGTATGTTTAGGATAATTAATATTTTAAATACAAACTATTATGAAGGGTTTGAATAGAAAAACAAAACGAATGACCTAGTATAATCCAATGGTTTCATAGATAACAACTAATGTTTCTTGATTTAGACACCAAAATATTGATTTTAAGGTTTTTAGATTATGATAATTGTCGAATGCTATGCTTTTTTATTTTAATCAATCGTTAGATCCTGAAGGAATCATGTTAATTGAGAACGTGAAGGAAAAGGTGGTCTAATTGAGAAACCAAATGGGATGTTGATTGGATTGAAAGATGTAGTGTTCATTCCAAATAAGTTTTCCCCAAATATGTTTATCAACATATACCATAACCAACATCTGGAGTTCCCAAGGTAGAGAAGGATGGAGTTTTTTAAAATATCGATTGGTGGATACCATGGAGAAAAAAGAGATCAATTTTCATCATTCATGAAATGTGTAATGATACACCCTATAAAGTGTCTCAATGTAATGGGAATATTCTATATGTGTATGAAAGAAGGACATAAATCAAGTAATTTTTAAGAAAAAATGAAGAGTGTGATATAAGGAAATAAATTTTATCCTAAGGATTCATTTATAGATTATTACTATAAATGTCTGGAACCTAGGAATTACCCAAAACAATTCCCTCAATTGAAGGATAAAATATATATAATAGAAGTTCTAATTTGGAAATAAATTGATGAAGTTTTTATGTATTGGGGCTGTTTATAAAACCTGAGTTAAAAGTATATAAAATTATAAAATATCAAGTATTTTCATCAGAATTATTTTGGAAATTATATTAATATGGTTCTAGAAAAATGACAATCTATTTAGTGGGTGATAACCCATAAAATCTTGTAAGGGGTGGGGTATGAACCAATTACTAATGGATGATAAGGGTTGTGCGCTAACCATTGGCCTACAGGATCTCCAGAACATTGTCTCACTACATTTACCTATTAAAATTGATTAATAAATGTTAATGAAGAACCAATAGTAGCACTTTTGATGTTTTTATTTTAGTGTATTAATCATATTTATTTTTTAAAATAGTTAGATACAAATTTAATGATTTTTATATGAATCTTTTAATCATTTGAAATTAAATTTTAGTGCTTTGGGAATAAAAAATTTTCAATTTAGGATTTCCATTTCATGGAGTAATTGATGAATTATAATTTAATTTAAGCACAAAAAATATTAAAATATTCATATGAAATTGAAACATATCATGTAAGTATATTTACTTTTATTGATGGTCAATAATATAAATCTTCAACATCTAGAAACGAACCGTAAAACAATAAATTTCATCTAAAACCTTCATTTGTGTTGAACCGATCATATTTTAAATCATCGTAGATTTATAGATTTATCACCCTCAATATTAAATTTATCATTAACATGTTTCTGATAAATGACATCAATCATACCCTATAATTATTTACACTTTTCATATAAGTCAATAAATCCACTTGCCACTAATTTCCACAGATGTAGAAACCCAGTTATATGTTATCACTTGTGACCTTTGTACTTCTCATTCTATATAATTAAGAGGATATTTTATTAAATCATAATGAAATAGGGGATTTCAATAAAATATTTTTTAAACCCCAAACCCTAGGAATTGAAGATCAAGTTTAAATTCTAAGGATGAAATTTAATTAAGATTAGGAGGATATAACACAAATAAAACTCTAAAATAGTAACTTTCATTTGATAATGTTTATGACATGAAACACTAAGCATAAGAAGTAATATAAACTCTTAAAAATTAATGACATATTTACTATTTTAAATAAAATTAATCTATTATATATAATGCAATGAATTCAATACTATGTTATAATTTTTCACACACAATAACAACTTTCTTTGATAGCTTCTGTTACATGTAAGACTGAGTTTTACAGAACAATAGTATATTAACAAAATATTATTATTTAATAAAATAATATATAACTTAGTAGTTAAATTAGATATTATGAAAAAAATTAACTAAATTATGAAAATATATTATTTTCACAAATATAAAATTATGTAATTGAATTCCAATTGTAAAGAAATGAATATAAAAACACATTGAATATAAAGAAAACATTTTTATTTTTATTCTATCAAATGTGTTTTATTTGAATAAAATAAATTAATTATTATTAATTAGTGATATTATTTAATTTTATATATTATATATTCTATAAAATATTATTTTTTTTATCCAATATAATTTTAGGAATAAGATAAGACCAATCCCAATTTTACGCATAAAAGCTATATTTTTCTAAAGGAAGTTTTGACACCTTTTAAGGAAAAAACAATTACAAAAAAAAATTGATCCTTTTATGAATTATAAATTAAAAAAATCGAAATAAGAATTTTGAAAATATATTATGATGAATTTTTTATTTTTTTTTGAGATGTTTCATTTCTGGATTAATAATTAATGATACTAAATTTTAATTGAAAATTAACTTTTCATTAAAATAATTAATAAAGAGAAACTAAATTAAAATTTGGTTTTAATGTAAAATTATATAAATTATACATCAATTAATATAATTTAGGTCAGTTTAATGAATTTTAAATTTAAATTTTATATAAAAACATTTCAATCTATTGAAGTTTTTTACATTAATAACCCTCATTTTCAACGCATCTACAATATTAAATTTTATTTAAATTAATTAAACTTATATGATTAGAATTTGAAAATATAGATTAAATAATTTTAATAATCATGATTTATAATTTTAAGTAAGTTCATTATATTTTTTGACCAAAAATTGTAGTGAATGAAGTTAAAATTAAATACTGTGATTAACGTAAAGTTAAACTTAACATGGGACTACACCGTATACATAGGGAATAAAATGGCCTTCAAACATATCCAAACCCTTTTTATGGAAATATTTACCCCATATATTATATTTTTTATAGTTTTATTTATTATTGGAGGAACATGATGTAAGGGATACATCTCAATAGTGTTTAAAATTTTATATTTACAAGAATACAACTCCTCCACAACTACAATAAGGCACTCAACACTCACACCTATTCATATATCTCAAGTACTTTACCTCATCCAAAAAATCAAAAAATAATCTCCCAAATTATATCCCCTCATCCTTGAATTCCTCAATTTTGGAACAAATCAATCAGAGTTATTTTCTATAAACCAAAAGGAGTTGCTGGAATAATAGGTAACATTCTTCAATGATCACTTTTGTTTCATTTCTTTAAACACAGCTTAAGTTATTATTATAAATTGATTATATAATAAACTTATTATATTCAAGATAAAGAGAATTTTTTATTTCAGTACTATGATCTACACTAGAACATTCTTCCATTGAATGGAATACACAATAATCATTCTTCTGTACGGTGAACTACAGCTTCACAAAATAATTTGAGTCATTATTAAATTACCAACAATCATGGTTGAGAATAATTCTGGATTTATATTTTTTATATGATATATATGATATTTATAATGCATTTATTCTTATTTAATCATTATTTAACACATTATTTTGTGATTTCTATTTTATGGGAATATGATAACATCGTTTGTGGATGTATAAACTAATGCTTCCATAAAAATATATGAATCATTCACGCTATAAATGGAATGTATAAATGATGTTTTTAATAAAAAAATTGATGTTTGTGATACAATTATTATACTAGATTTATAATATACAAATATACTATTTAATTTTTAATCTTTTAATGGGAATAAAATTAAAAACATCGAATATGCATATGTACAAACTGTCGTCTCCATGAATAGTGCATTTCACTGATATCTCTAATTATTAAGGATTATTATTATTACATATATAATAAATAAATATGATAATTAAATTATTTTTTATATTATTTATATGATTAAATCTTGATCTATGTAATATGAACAACAAATAACATGTCAAAACATTGTTGAGAAACTAGGCAATTCTCGCCCAAAAAAGTAAAAATAGTGAAAGATTACTAACAAACGGATAATAAGATATTATAAAAAGACAATATATAATGTTTAAAATATTATTATTGTTTTATTAAAATTAAATAACTTACCTCGAAACCAGTATAATAGAGTTTAAATGATGGTCACCCAATATGAAGCGCAAGGTAATACATTTTGTCTCAATTTTATTTCATTGAGGTATATTGTAATATCATGCACCATGTTTCTTTAATATGGTGTATTTAAATCCCCTTTGAAAGTTATTATCATTAATAATTCATTATTCAAGGTATTTTCAGATTATATTTATATTATTTTATCAACAATGATTTAAAAATATATTTACCAACTGGTAATTAAATTTCATAACTCAATTAATTTTTATTGTGTTACATTACTTCATTATGGTAATTAATATTATATTAGAATGTTTATATTAACATTGAATCTATATTTATGTATTTATAAATAATATATTTGTTAGTAAATTTGATACACTTAATCAATGCATTTATAAACTCCCACTTCAAATTTGTTATCATTCGAAGGGTTTATTTCAAAATCTCATTTTAAACGATATTCCATCTTATTAAAATTACATTAAAGAAATTTATATGTTAATTTTTTAAATAAACTATTTAATTTTTTATTCTCTATTTATTTATTACCTTTTCAACATAATAGTACCATTTTTTCAACCATTAGAACTCAAAATAATTTAGGAAATGTTTTTAAGAAAAACCAACTTCATTTGTCTTTTTGGATAAAATATATTTTTTCTCCAAACCATTTTTAATGAAAATTTATTCAAAAATGATTTTAGTAGTATAGAAATTATTCATTTAGTAATTTTTTACCATATTATCCTTTTAATATTGTTTTTAAATGAATCATATTATCTCTTTCCAAACAGGGCACTCTTCTATCCTTTTATCATCCAAAAGTAATGTTGTTCTACCTTTTATGAAAAATAATGAGTTTACCACCACAATTTCATTGATGTTTCATTTAAAATTTCTCAAATAATTTTTTTAATGAAATTGATTTAAAAAGTTATATTCAAATATAATGGATTTTAAAAAAAATTAAAAGGAAAAGAATATTTTTGTTATAGTATTTTTATTCCTCAACATCTACAACCCTTTATACATACAAAAACTGTGATATATTGTAATGATAGAATCCTTATTATTTCCCTATATGGTTTATGATTTCAATAAAACAGAATATTATTGACCTTAACTTCCTTTATTATTGTTTAGTCCCCTTGAAATATTCAATTTATTATGATCATTAGACAATAAATTTACCCAAAATATCTAGATTATTTATAATAGATATATTTTTTTTCCAAAACTGTATATCATTTTTACATGTATTGTTTACATTAAATGTTATTTGAATAATATGATAAATTTTGATAAATAAATTTTATTTACCCAATGTGTATTTGAATTGGACATGCACTACATGGGTTGGGGATCAGTTAATTCAAGCCTCTACATGCATCGGTTGTTTGATGGGATGAATTAGAATAAATATCCTATAGATTTCCTATCTAATATATAAAATATTCTTGAGTTACATCACTTATTAAGACTCTATAAACAATATTATGTTACTATTTTCATAATCACCTCTAGTCAAACTATCATATTACTTTTAATATATTTTTTATATATCATATAAAATCTATCATGATTCTTTTTATCAATGAATATAAAATAGTAATTCTGATGAAAAGGTGGGGTATCCACTCCTTGGAATTCTTATCAAGTTTGGTTGTTTGAGGTTTTAGAGATTGTATGATATTATAATTTAATGGTTTTTGGTTTATTTGAAATAGTTGAGGAGAGAAATGTATTATTATGAAAAAAGAATAGGGATTGATGAATTCGTTATATAGTAATAAAATGATTTGTTGAAGATACCAAAATCATCATTGATAGGACATATAAATGGGAACCAAAGTCCTAGAGTATTTTAGGGATATATTGGAGTTTATTACTCATTCTTCATGGGATTTGTAATAATTTCAAAAGCAGAAGGTTGTAACACACCTCTAGGGTTAGCATTGAATATTTTAAACCACTACAATGAGTAAGGTAATTTTTTTCACTTCACATCATGACTATAAGAAAATACACTTATGTATGAGGTTTAAATATATTATTTTCCATATTATAATATACATACATCCTGATAGGGACACTGAGTGCATTTGTTTATAAAATTGTTGATTTTTTCTATAAGTATCTTGAAATTAGTCATTTTTATCACATCATGACCATAATTTATATATAATATTATTCTAAGCATGGAAATTGGTAATAGAGGAGTGAGTACCATGTAAAAATAAATATCTTTATTGAACTAAAGTAATTTAATTTTTATAGAGTAGATCAATTTAATATATTATGATCTAAATCACGCTATTATTTGTCATGGTATGGAATTCTACTTTACACGGTGACATATATTATATTTTATAAATTTATCTATACAATTAATTTGTTAACATTTGATGACACTATAGAGGAGTAAGAGTGGGTTACTAGGGTATCTAACCCTATAAAACCACTATCCCACTTTTAGATAATGAAAAATGAACATAAAAACATTAATGGGATTCCTCTATGTCAAAGATCATTTAACATAAATTATTATATATACTTTTTATCCTATGATAAAATTCTAGTCAACTTAGAATGTATCCTTGTGTGGAATTAGTCTATGGTCGTTCACCTTGAACAAGGCCTCAATATCCATTTTTTTTTCATGGCTCAATGTGGGAAGGCCTTGATTTCCATGATTTGACTAAAATACAATGAATTAAGAATTTCCAGAAATAATTTCAAATGATAAATAAATAACAATACCATATCTTTATGAGTATAAGATTACTAAATTGTTTTTCGGTTATTACATTGAATGGCCTTATATTAGTAGATCATGAATAAATCTTAAATGTCATCTCTCATCTCCTTTAATTCATGTAGCTATAAAAAATTATCAACTTATTTTTAGGAATACATGTTTGAATTTAATAAATAATAATAAGATTATTTTTCTATATCTACTAGTATATGTCATAGCTTTATATTCCCAATCCAAAAATTGATTATATCAATTAATGGTTAATAAGTTATTTTTTATTCTCATAATGTGTCATATAACTTTTTAATATAATAATTTTTCTGTGCACTAAATTCCATCAATCTAATTTTCTTTTGATCTTTGATAGAGATTTTTACATTACAACAAGTTTTTTAGTGTTATGGGGTGGTGGAATCATATAGAACCTTATACATCTTGATAATTACACTCATTAAGATAATATTTAATTGAGTACTATTATAATTGATGATCAATAATGTGCTTCATATTTGAGAATTTATTATTGAATAAATCTATGGAAACAATATGTTTATTGATTGATGTTACTTCAACCACCACCATATGGAAAATATTATCCACACATACTAAAATATGTGTTTCTAAAAGACTTTTTAAATGGGAAACAAGGTTAATGAGCCCTAGAATGAACACCAAAAATTTAGGGATAGGATTTATGAACTCTCATTTATTCTATTAAGGTTTCTTAATTATTAGTAGTACTACCAACCATATATATAATCTATGGAATCTTGATGAAGTCTTAAAAAGAATACAATTTTATGATTTTGTTCAGTGCTCTATCATCCCCATAGTATTTAGTTGTATGTTTTTAATAACCAAATTCAAGCATGCTTTGTTTTTTTAATCCATGTACATACCTTATAATTTTGATTTATTTATATTTTTTGAAAGGAAATTGATCATCCCAAAATAATGTTCGTTGTCAATTAGAAATATTTTTTAATATTGGTATGAGAAGTAACGATGATGTATTCTAGTTTCTAAGTTTCTTTGTACGTTACACAAAAATTTCATGTCATAAAAATAAAAAGAAATAGTTTCTAGTTTGGGATCTAATCAAGAATATCAATATCCCCCTCTGCATAAACCTGTAACATCTATACTCTTGAATGGTTGTTGGCTACCCCATTCTCCAAATCATCTGTTTACTTTATGAAAATGTTGAACACTTACAATAGTACGATACACCTAATTAGTTTTTTCTTGACTTCCATCTTGATAAATAAATATATCAATGATTTATGGATACTGTGAATAATTACTCTATAAAATAAAATATATTATTATAATTTTGGATAATAAAAACCTAAATGAAGAATATATTTCTATATAGTTTCCTAGTGTACTTGGGCGTCATTGAGTGTATGATTTTCCAAATAAATTGGTTAAGAGATGTGATAATCCCATTTACCCAATATAGATCACTATAAGAAATTACATATATAATACATAGTTCTATTTTTCCCCAAATTTTGGAGACAATAATTGGAGTAGCCACTAGATTTAATATTATTAAAGAATAATATTGTTTATAAGAATCATAAAAATAAAATAAAAGATCCTTAAAAAAATTATATATTAGTGGTCGATATATATTTGAATTGTATTTTAAAAATATATGTTAAAATCCCACATGCGCATGAAATTTTAAAATCCCCATGACTATGGTTGGTTCAGGGAACTCCTATATCACATTAAATTTTATTGGTTCAACATGAATTCTAATCATTAATATTGTGTACCATATAAATAATCCTCCTTGTACCATAAAATTGAACCTCTCCCAATTTAATACCAAACTATTTTCATTATTTTCTATAAAACTAAACAAAAATTTAATAAATTCACACTAAATGATTTCACATAGAAAAAGAAATTATCTATGATGATATCTTTGAATTATTTAACATTATCCTAAAAATATATATCATGTACTTTTTAATGGATTATAATTTATTAAACATGTTGAATGACATGTAAATATGGGAAAATGATTCATATGAATATTTTATTCTTGTGTTGGACTAATCTCTATGTTCAGTTGTTAGTAATTACATCCAAAATACTCATCATAAAATATATAGAATACATTCCAAGATTATCTCTATATAATTTGATACATGAATGGAATAGAAAAATTATTTTAAATTTGTTTATATAAAATATGTTATAATATACATCGACAATATTTTTTATTGTTGTTATAGAAATATATTCATTTTCATAATTTTTCAACATTTTTTCACCACATTTCTTTTAACACAATTATAAGAGCCACCTTAATACTCTTCATGATATAAAAATAATTCATGAATCAAATATCATGAACACATCATAAACAAATCCATAATATGTAGATTAAGTATAATATATGTCAAATAGATAATATTTTTCCATTTCTTCTAACAACACCTTTTGGGTGAAATCAATAGGGATGTTTACCATTATATCAATAATACCACAAGAAATACTGTTCTTCATATTTTTCAAAACTGAATGGAATTTTTATTATTGAAATTTTGATAAATAAAAAATTATAATTTTTGGAAAAAATTCTATATCACAAAAAAACTCAAACTATTGTCTATTAGGAAACAGGATCATCACCATAATTAGAGGATTCATGATTAAGTGAATGAAATCGAAGGAAGAGTCTCCTAAGGAATTATTTTCCACTACATGGATTAAAATATGTTATTGTCTTCATCGTAGGTATTGTTATCATTTTTTATGTTATCACTTCTATAAGGATCATCATATTCATCTACTCATATTCCTTATGATTTTTCATTGATGGATCATCAAATTACTCTCCATCTACAAGTATTAACATCCATAATTATTCTCTAAATTCTTCCTTAGGGAAAATTTGATGAAAATAATATCAATATATTCTATAATTTACATCATTAACTAAATCATAAACAAAATTTTACTCACTGAATTATAAGATGTGGATTATTTATTTAATATTGATCAGAACCTTTCCAATAGGGATGAAGTATCATCTTATAAAGACATACATATCTCATTCTTCCTTATTTTGTAGAATATTGAAATCACTAGTTAAAAACCCCATTTTACATGATTAGTGTCTATTATTCCCTATGATAATTATATTTATAGATTATAATTTTTTAATACTACCCTTTTTGGATTTGGATCATTTAATCCTCACCTCTAAAAGACAATCTATGACATAAAATTTATATATTATCTTAATACACATTGTAATTTTCCAAATGTTTAAGAACAGATTGTGCATAAAAGTGAGAAACTTCTAGTTTTACGCATATTAAGTGTAATTTTTCATTTGAATTATTTTGAAAAATCATCACTAAGGTAGATAACTCTAAAATCATAGAGAATACCTTTTCCATATGGAAATTGTTTTAAAATAATTGTATATTCCACCATGTTAGAAATGTATTTATATTAGAGAATATTGATATGGAGATGTATGGAAATGTATTAAAAAGATTATATTATGATTCTATATTATATTGAATCATCGTCTCCACAAATAATAAATTGGGTATATAAAATCTTAAAACTTTTATTCATCCTTTTATTTTTCTATGTAAAAATGGGGTGTAAGCCCAACTTTATACTTCTCATCTTATTTCTTTACCTAAATCTATCATATATTGATGTCAACGTCATTTATGGATCATAATTTTTTAGATGATTCATATCCCACTCAACCTAAACCATATATTGTTTATTCTTTTCCATGTGCATATTATCCACATGTAATTTCCTCTATTCTATCTCTCATTCACATTGTAAAAGTACAAATTTAGCTTCCTTCATATAATGTGTTTTCCTAGCACCATATATTGTACATGGTAGATAGTCTCTGATTTTTTGATAAATATTAATTACATGATTCCCATTTAATTAAAGATAATTTATTTGGTTCGCCATATTAGTTTTGTGTAATTTGATCTATCAGTTTGTTTTTCATGTAATGTTTGAAATAATATTTTCTATATATGGATTCAATACTAAGTAGGCTACATTCTAGGATAGAATCGTTAATATAATTGTGTTTTTGGCCGATATTATATTAATCCATGGGATGGAAATGGATGAAATAAACATGTTTTATACTATTGACTTTGATATTTAGGTCATCATTGATTCTGTGTGAAGTTGTTTTCTCTTTGTTGTTTTCACCATGCCTGATAATTCTATTGTTGGGGCTGCATTTTTTGGATATATTTTAATTTTTATAAAACTGAAATTTTCATCAAATATAATTAACAAAGATAAAATATATGGGTTTATTATCCTATTATCTAGTAACAAACTCTATTTTCTCATGTAGAACACAACACAACTCAAAATTGATCAACTCAATTATAGGGTCAATAGTGATTTTTGATGGGATTGAAACTAAAACGTGTGAAACATCACTATGAGGGAATATGCATAATAATTTTGTCAATTAGGATCATGTATCGTGTAAATTAATCTATGTATTTTTCAAATAATTATTTTAAAAAGCATTTGATTTTAAAAAAATCATCTCAGAGGTCTCGAATAAAATTTAGTATATCTAGTTTTTGGACTCTCACCATTAAAGAATACACCATATCTTAGGTAACAACTTACATTCTAAAATATAATGTCAATATAGTCATATAGACATCACAATTATAGATTATTAATTTCATCGATATAAATTTAACAGTATCCTAATCATCCCATGTCGGTTCTTTTTAAATATAGTTAATGTATTAGATGCCTCTTATGATATTACTTGTCTGAGGGAGTGTAAAATACATTCATATAATAAAATTTAGGATATATTACCATGTATGAAATAATTTTATGTCCAAGACATTCAATTAATCTTTCATTCAATCTTGAATACAAAATTCCATGCCCACAACCTATTTTAATGTTGTCACACATAATTTATCCAGATGGTATCACAGATCGCTATGGAATTTGATTGGTAGATATGTGAATCCCCATATAAAATCCCATATAATTTTTCCACGTTTTGAATCATTTTATTTATACTAGTACTTATCTTAATATTGTTCACCGTCTTTTTTTGGAGAATAATACTAAAGCATTCATTATCTATGAATTGAAATCCATAATCCATAATGATATAATCATGAGTAATCGATTTCCTTATATTTTTCATCTCAACATTATTATACTATGAATTTAATCCATCAAGGGCCCCAGGTTTGTATCTACCATCCATGGCTAATAAGTATTATTTGAACATGGCATGGTGAATTTCAGGTTTGTACATGAGTAGATCTCAAGAATCTACATTCTTTAATGGAGTCTCTATATTCATTACCATAAACTAAAGTCAATCAATATAACACCGTGAGATGTTTGAAATATTTTTTTCAAATGGATTTAATATTTTGGACATTTTTCATTACATGTGAAACTGATTTTTTCTTATGTTACATGCTACCCTGAGTTTAAACAAAACATATCATGTTATTAAAATCTTATTATGTGATTGTTCTCAACAAATCAATGAAATAGCGGGTATGAATAAGTTTAACTAAATTATGAAGATATATAGTTTAAAATTATATATAAAATTATTTATTTTGGTCGATAATTAAATACAATAAAAACAATTTTCAAATTAATGAAATATATCTCTGAAAAAATTAATTTTATGAAAAAAAACAAATTCTAGCTCAATAAATTAAAAAACACACTTTTAAGGAAGTATTTTAGTGAAATTTATTTATTATATATTCAATAGACTATTTAATATTCATCTTATCTATTTTCTAGACAATATATAACAACAAATCCAATTTTATGCAAAAAAAACCATAGTTTTATAATAAGACTGTTTATTTCATTTTTTAGAACTTATTTTAAAACAAAATTTTGAAAGATAAAAAAAAACATATTTTAAAAAGTAATTTTAATTCGTTAAATCATCATTTCACAATTAAATTATGGTGAATGATTGAGAATTTTTTGATAAGATTTCTTTTTTGTTGAATAGTGAAAATATTAAATTTAAATTGAAAACTATCATTTAATTTAAATATTTATTAAAGTTATATTATGATTTAAATTAGTTTTAAATTATAATTAGATAATATATATATATATATTAAAAAACTAATTCATTTTAATCATTTTTATATTTATTTTAGATATTAAAACATTGTAATCTTTTGGATCTTTTGTATTTTAAAACATTGTTTTCCCATCACGTCAATGGGATGGTTTTTAAATTTTGTTTTTCTAATTTCATGATTTTAATTTATAAAAATGGATTTAATTTTTGGAGAAATATTAATTTATATTGTATAATAACTTCAACTTAATTTAATAACAAAATTAATAGTGAAAAAAGTATAAATTACTTATCATGGTAATGGTAAAAATGAATTTACCATGGGTTAAACTAAAAAGATAAGGGTTAAAATAACATAGTATCATATCTAAAATCTATGTCAAGTACATATTTTTTACCTATAATGTATAATACTCACTAATGATACATTTTAGAGCATTTTGGCATGAGAAACACAAGGTCAGAAATTTTCTTTTTAAAGAATTACGTGTTCTACTCACCTCATTTATAGTATGATACCCACTATCCTCTATAATTTATACAACAATACCCTTTTGGATCATCACATACCTACCATAATATCTACCAATCAGACTAGAGCTATACCTAGAATAATTATTTTTATATAAATCCAACCTAGCAAGGATTTTGGGATAATCCTCAGGAGGATACCTTAAAAAGATATAATGTTCTTCAACGAGCATTTTTTATTTTATTTCCTCCTCCTACATCAATTTTTTTTTAAAAAGTGATTATATATAAACTCACTACCTTACATATACTTATATATTTTTATGTTATAGTAATTACCAAAAACCATTTTGAATTATATCAACTGAGTTATGAGAACATCATTCTTGTATACATCGGACTACCACCTCACAAACTGATGTCATTAGTTTTTCCATTACCACCTATCATGTCTGTGTATAATGATGGATCTAATATATATATGACATTTATTACATAATTATATCTCAATAGTCCTTAAACCATATATACATTTTTATTTTCCATTCTAAATGGGATATGTTAATGTCACATGGGTATAGAATAGACTACTGCCTCGTGAAGCGATGTGATTCATTATCACTAACACTTCAGATGGTAGATAATAAGTATAAATTGAATGAATATATGTGATATAAATTACATTATTATGATATTAATGATGTATTTATCATTCATAAAATATAATATATCTTTTTTATTTCATATCTTTTTTCTCACTAAAATATGATATTGTCATTCATGTATGTGTGGATTACCACCATCATGTAGCAGTGAGTGTATATTTTTTTATCTCTGCAGTACCTAGATTATATGTTTAAGTATATTTAAATTAATATTATATCATTTATAATCTTATTATAATTATTTATAGATATAATATTGCATACCTCATTTCAATAATTATCGTTGAAAAATGGAAGAATTACCTATTCGTAGGTATGCCCTACCATCTCCATGATCATAACAAAATTCATTTATCAAAAACATCATTCATGTTTGGTATGCAATGTATAATTTATGTATAAGTATTATTATTTTTTAATTCCTATTATTCTAGATATTATGTAACAATTATTATGGAAATAGGACTAAAACTGATAAATCGAAACATATATGAAAAACAAAGTCATTATTACATAAAACATTATTTTAACAATGAATTGGTAATAAATAGGTAATTAATAGTGATAATTAATTAATAAATGGTATAATATATATATAGTTATATAATATATTTATAATAATTTTATATTTATTATATAGTATGTTTAAATTTGTTCAATGGAATTCAATATTTAATATAAGGAATTTTTATACCCCCTTTTATTTCATAGAGAGAAATGAAAAGTCACCACTATTTTATTTTATGTGATGTATATACTACCAATTTTACTAGATATATAATTAATATCCTATCTTTACTAATATTAATGATTTTATGACTTTTTATGTTAAAATCTCATTATTTATTGGGGTTTTTCATGATTATAATTTTTATGATGAAATCAGATGGTCTACCACCCAAATAAACTCATGTATTTTATTATAATTTTGACATTTCCTTAGAATACATGTTTTCCAATGATTTTCCTCCCTTCAAGCACTCAAGAGTTAAAAATATTTCTTTTATTTAAAATTATCTTTATTTCTCTATTTGATCAAAATATCATTTTTCTTATAAAACCATGTTTTATAGAAATATTTTCAAACTTTTTTTATCATTCTTCTAATTAATTATTCAAGATATTTTTACCCATGTATGATTTATAAAAAATAATTGATTTCCTTCCATTATACATAATGAGAAATGAAATTATTTTTTTAATATGAACATCATGAATAGTGTTTCCCTTGGCCATGATCGATCATAGATTTCAATCATCCCATAAATGGTTTAAAATATATTTTCAATAAAAATATTTTAATTAATAATTTGTAATTTTTTCAATGCAAAATAATTTATTTCAAACTAAAAAATATATAGTGAATTTTTTTTTAATTTTTTTTAATAAATATATTCTCAATGTGGAATTTATATTTTCATTAATAATGATTTTAAAAGATTTTTGAATATTACATAATATGTTGTCAAATTTCATTTTCAAATAAAAGGATATTGAATTTTCTTTTAATTTTTTAGAAATTTATTTTCAAATAATATTCATCTTCCTCCAGAAATTTTCCTTGTAATCATTCAAAATAATACTTCATCTAAGATTTAACTTATTATTTTCTATCGATATGAACCAAGGACATGATTATTATTCATTATCTTATTGTATAATGATAAAAATATGTTTATTGAACCCATTTTTCACCCATGGGTTATACAATGATAAAATTAATTAAAACCTACTTCTATTTACAAGCATTACGATTGGATGAAATATTGAAATCATTATCATCCCTTATTAATTTTATAGGTTATCAAATGTTTAAATGTTTATGAAAATCATTTAATTCATTTGATTAAGATGTGATTAAATGTTTATGATCTTGTGGCACACATATGTATGATTTTCATTATCTGATGGGAGGGACTTATTTCATCCTCTAATGAATTGTGTAATGATTTATATCTCATGCTATATATTTGAAAAGAATAGGAAATGAACATGGTATAGAAAGGGAATTTTTTTCTGATAATGGTATTGGGATTTAATCATCACCAATATGAGGGTTTTTGTAGTGATACAATTCCACTATGATAGCCTTGGTAGTTAATTTTTATTACAATAGAAATTATGTTATATTCTTATGTGTATTCCCAAATAAAATTTCTTATTCTACTGTTATTCTCTATTGGATCATGTAATTTGATTAACTTCTAATTTATGTCTTATGAACTCTCAATCTCTATATAATGGCTCAACATTATATTCTTTTATATATAGGATATGTGTTTCATATGAATGAATCATGTTATACCCTTATGTAAATTTTATTCTTGTGTATCTACCTTGTTCTCCCTTACTATGTATCTAAGCTCACCGTTCCATATGATTCCATTCTCTAGGTTGTGAAGAAATTATTTAGCTATGGTATTTTTGTGAATAGTAATAAAGGAGAATATTTCTATAGAAAATGTTAAATATATTTCACCAAATTATAATATTATGTATGTAGTCTCTAAATACATTGAACAATTAAATTCTATAGACTTGTTTTTTTGTAATGTTTAGAATATTCATCTAAAAATATGTAGTATCCTTGTATACATATTTTTGGTCACTATATTTTATATTAAAGTAAATGATTAGTTTACCTTTAAAAATAAGGATGAGAAAACATTAGTGAGATCCCTAGTATTATTTCTAAGGATATATCTTGGAATATTTCTATGGATAAGTACAGTGATATGAAAATGTATATAAAAATGGATTGGAATTTTAATAAAGTATAGGTAATGTGGTTTCAATGAAATGAAATCCATGTGTGGATACTATAACTAGATGTGGATCTAGAAAATAGGTTCCTTGGGGTAATAATATTGAAAAGGTAAAATTTTTATGGATTCTAATTTCTCCTGGTACACAATAATAGGCTTGTCTCGCACCATGTTTGAAACTCAAATGAGGAATTCATTGGAAATTACCTAATTATTTACAAACCATCACAATGTAATTAAATATACGATGACTATGAATGTAATAAAATAATCCAAAGGTATCCTAGAATAAAAATAAGGTTCTGTGATTTAAACATTTTATAACTTATTTCCTCATGATTATGTAGCTTTCCACATGGATTAGAGTTTCTCCCATAATAATTTTTGGTTTTAGTCAATGGGAGGTTCCAAATAAAATTGTGTGGAAAATGAATGTGGTAGAAAATTTTCTGAAGAGAAAAAAAAGTGATGGTTACTTGAGTGAATTATTTTGTGATTAATCCTAATGAGATATCATCAATCCTGACTAAAAACGATAACCATAAATAAGAATCAAACTCACCAAAGAAGATAAGTATAGATTTCACTGAGTGATTAGGTAGTGAATAACATGGATGGAAGAGGATTTAGTTTCTTACATGTAATGAATGTGTGAAGAGGTACCCAAGGTAATGTCAAAAGGAGGGATGAGAAGATGTTTTCGTTGTGAAAAACAAGGACACAAAAAAAGTAACTAAAAAAATGAAATGTTTTATTAACACAATGGATAATAAAAATGGCCTCCTAAAGTTTTTACTGACTATTTAATATTATAAATTAGGAATGTTTGGTAATTATACAAATTGATGTCCTAAGTAGAAAACTCATGAAGAGAATAAGAATGGTTTTACAAGTAATTGTTTTTCGGTTGACGGTGATGGGACTATGAGTAAAAATTCAAATGAAATTTGTATTAATAAATTAGGTGATAAATCATTATTAATAGTGTGATAAAAAATTCATATTATTAAATTATTTATTTAATGTAATTTAAGGATTTTTTTATATGAATCCTGAAATATATGTGGAATTTTTAGTATATGTTATTTGCTAACGATTTGAAAAAAAAATATATTTTAAATGGAACTGACAGACTAGATATGTGATTTAATACTAAGATTATATTTTTATGAAGATAATATAACCCCTAATATGTTTTGGGTGTTGAGATAATGATTTTGGGATAAGGGATGTTGGACATGAATAATTAAATTAGATATTATAGATTACCTTGGAACTGATTAAAGATTTTTTGAAAATGTGGTTTATGCTATCATTTAAGGAGTTTTCCACAATTTTGGACTTAAGGAATATATCCAATAATATTTGTTTTTTTAAGAAATGAGGAGGCATGTAATTTTTTAATATGTTTTTATTGTAATTTAGGTTACTATCATGTTTCAAATGAATAATTATTAAGGTGTTCAGATGTTTAGAATATGACATTTAAGAGAAACTTTATGAAATATGGAAGAGTAATGTTATGTAATGTTTCGGATAATTATTGACCTTATTTATATATTTTTAATTTTTAAGTGTCAAAATATTAAAAATTTATGGAATTTTTTGTGTTGAACTTTGGAGGAGGTTTTATATATTAACCAATTACAACAGTATATAAATATTTGTCCATTTTAGATGACCAATGTGAACATTTTTTTACAATAGATTCAAGTAAAGACTTTTAATTATATTATAAATATTATTAATTCATTAAACATGGAAAAATCATCACTAGGAGAAAAAGATTAAGTGTAATGTTATCAAGACACAACCAATGGATGAAATTGTTTTTATGAAATTAAAATATACCAAGTAATAACTTTTTTATATGTTCTCATTCTAGATGGAAAAGGAATTACCAAAAACTAATAAAAGGGATATTGAAATAAAATTTGTATTGTTATTATCATTTTTTATGATATTAATGACTTTTTTCATGCCACTTTGGAATATGGATTTGGGGTTATTTTCGGTCCCCTAACCATGTTCTCCACAACAATCCATCATTATTTGGGTGTTAGTTTTCTATTATTTTCCAATTATTTCAAACACCACATATGTCATCCAATTTGGAAACAAATTATTTGGTATTGTATATTAACGTCTCACTTACCTTTAACTATTTGAAGTTGAGGGTTTACTAACCCTTTTTATGGTGTGGGTTTCAATCAATAAATTTTCAGATGTGAAACTGTTGTTGAACGAGATATATTTCAAGGGAAACCCCCATTTTTTGGAGGGTATAATATAACAAACTATGTTTTTGAAAAATAGTTTATTCAAACAAATTTAACAATTTTTACATTTATAGTTACAAATAACAATATATTCAGCTTTTTTTCTTGAAACCCTCAGTTTAAATGAACGATGTCATACTATTAAAATGATATTATATCATTTTTTTCACATAGGTGATGTAATGATGGGTATGTATAAGATTTAATATGTTATGAAAATATATTATATACACATTTATATATAATTAATTCTTGGGTGACCAATTAATTAAAAATGAAAATAAAAAATTATTTGAAAATAAAGAAATTATTTCACTAAAAACAATTTTTTATAAAAACATACATGTTTTACCTTAGTAAGATGGAAAAAAATCTAGATAATTAATTTAATTAAATATATATACTATATATTGAATCATGTTTTTAAAATTAATCTTATGTGCTTTCTAAACAAGAGTTAAAAATAAACTGAAATTTTACTCTAAAACTATATTATACAAAATGTAGTTTTGTCACATTATTTTCACACTTATTTTAAAAGTAATTTTTAAAAAACTAAGAAATTAAATATGAAAAAATAAATTACATTTTCTGAATAATAATTTCATAATAACATTGGGGTGAATTTTAGAAAATTTTCTAGAAAGTTTCATTTTTTGATGGAGAGTGAAAAGTGCTGAATTTTAATAAGAAATTAATTTTTTATTTAATTTTATTTATTTTTAAATTAAATATTAAATAGTTTATACATTAAAATTAATAAAATTATATATATTTTAAATTAATTCAATTAATTTTAATCATGTTCATAATTAATTTTAATATAAAAACTTTTTAAACATTTCAATATTTTCTCTTTGAAACCCCACCTTTCTTACTACCTCTACAAGATTAATTTTAAATTAAAAATTTAAACTTATTATAAAATAATTTAAAAAATGGATTAAATATATTTAATCATATAAATTTATATTATCTGATATTTTCAACTTAATTTTTTACCAAAATGAATATTCAAGACTTTAAAAATTGATTATTGTTGTTATGGTAAAAAATGTGTTTACTAGGGGATAAGTTAAATAGATTAGGGATAAAACAACCAAGAATCATATCAAAAATATATTTAATGGAAGTATTTACACCCTATAAGGTTTAATAATTGAAAAAAACCCATTTTTAGACACTGTGGACAGAGAAAATCCTGAGTACACCTTTTTTCACAATTATATGTGTTCCACTCACCTCAGTTATGAAAGGTCACCCCTCTCCCTTATTCTCCACACCAACCAAACCATTTATTTAATCCAATAAATGATTGGATCTATTAAAAAAATCTCCCATGTCATCATTGAAGCCTTATTTTGGGCATAAATTCATCCTAGGAGTGATTTTCTTGAAAACCTGTGGAGGACACCTGAAGAACAAGAAACAGTCTTCGATGAGAATTTTTATTTCATTTCTTCCTTCAGATTCATTATTTACTAATAAAAGTTGATGTTATAATAACCTAATTATAATAAATATAATTAGATTTTTTATGATAAGGTGTTTACCAATAACCATATCATAATTCATCAAATAGGTTACGAGGTCATCATTTGTGGGTACGGGGACTACCACCTCACGAACTGATATCATTCGTTCCTCTGTTACCACCTCACATAGTTGCGTATGATTATGAATTTAAATTATATATATGATATTTATAAAATAATTAAATATATCGAGTCATTATATTATATATAACTGTTTTAAATTTCAATTATTTAAGGGATACTATAACGTCGCTCGTCTATACAGCGGACAACCAACTCATTAAGCGATGTGATTAGTTTTTCACAAACTCATTAAAATGAAGATAATAAGGATAATTTTGATTAATATATGTTCTATAATGGAATTATTATGACATTTATTAAATAATTATCAATCATATCATATTATATATCATTTTATTTCTTACCTTTTCACACACCGAAACATTATAATGTTATTAATGTACATGTGGGCTACCACCATTACGAAGCGATGTGACCTTATATTTTCATCACCACATCACATGAATTTTATCTATAATTATATTTAAAGTAAAATTATTTAAACTATGATATTATTATCATTAAATAAATATAAAATATTACTTACCAATATTCTATAATTATCTTTGAAAAACGGAAACATTACTCATGCATACATATGATTTACATTTTCCATGATCTTAATGTACTTCATTTACCAATTCCTTTTACATTATAGTTATTCAAATTATAATTTATATATAAATATGAAAATTATTTCATTATTTTTTCGATATAATGGAACCCTGATCAAATTAATAGGACCAAAATGGAAAAATCAAAACATATATGAAAAACAAAGTGGTTATTACAAAAAACTAGATTTTAACAAGGGATTGGTTATAAAATGGTAATTAATGTTCATATTTAAATAGTATATTTTAATATATAGATATATTTTTATATAATATGTATATAATAATATTATATCTATCATATAGAAGTTTCAAATTTGTAAGATTTAAGTTGATACATAAGGTAAGGGATCTCTATTCTCTCTTTTATTTAGGGGAGACATATGTAAAGTCACAACTTGATTTTTTTAATAGTGTATATACTAACATTTGGAACTATTATATCATTAATATACACATTTTCATGATATTAATCATTTAATTATGTTTTTATCTTACAATCTCATCATTTATCTTGATTCCTTAATGTTGTGCTTCAAATGATGAGATATTATGATCTAATCTCGAAAAAACTCGTTTCTTTTCTTATCATAAATATATATATTGAGAATAAATGTTTTCCAATCATTTAAAAATATTTATTTAAATGATATTTCAAAATATTTTTTAATGAAAAAGTATCTTTATTTCTTTATTTGTCTGAAAACTCATTTTTCATCCAAAATAATGTTTTCTCTAAATATTTACTAATTTATATTGACATTATTAAAATAATTTAATAACGAAATTTTTACCCATGTTTGATTTTTATTAAAATAATTCTTTAAAAATAAATATTCATGTCACTTCCCAAAAAAAAGTATCATTTGTCTTTTTCTAAAAATTTGAAAAGAATGTTTTTAGAATGGATGAAATGAACAATATTTCTTTCTTTTCTGAGCACTCGTATATTTTATGCCTAACTAAATTTTTTTAAAATTTATTTTTTAATAAAATATTTTTCCTTAATATTTAGTATACATTTCAATATTAATAAAAATATTATAAATTAAGAAAATTATATTTAAAATTATTTATTCTTTTTAAAAAATTCATTCTAAAGAGTAAAGGATATTTTCCCCAAGAATGTTTTTAAATGTTCCTTAAATATTATATTATATGTTTTCAATGTTTATTTTTAAATAATTATATTTTTTAAAAAAACATAATTCTAAAAAACAATATTATTAAATAATAATTACTATAATATCATAGGACCAAGACTCATAGATCATGTGGTAAAATCTATAACATTACATACCAACCATTGATTTCTATAATTGGTACCAAATTTTTTCAATCAAAACCTTGATGCATAAAAACGGAAACGTGGATCAATTTCATTTTCTGACACCTTTTTGGTCCAAATTTTTCAATAATTATAAAAACATAATAATTATACAATTCACATGATGTTATATGGGAATTCTTCCAACTTAACCAATCTTTTATTTTTTAAAATAATACATCATCATCATCCATATGAAATAACATCTAGAAATAACTTGTTAAAAATAATTCATTAAATCTTGAGTTAAAGGTCACATAATAAGGGTGTTATCAGATGATCAGTAAGGGTAAACATAAACATTAATAATTTAATTTCATGTATTAGCAAAAGAATATATTGATGGAGTGACAAAATAACCAATGTGCATGAGAAAATAATAAATGAAATACAACACATCAAAACTTGGATCAGAAAATATAAATTCCTAGAAAAAAATTCATTAGAATATTTAATAATGAACTATGTGATATCAATATTTATCATTAGAAACATTATCCACCCATATAAAAAATTTATAAAACATGTGTTTACTTGGGAAATCATTTTAATTTCACTCTTACAATCACTCTTACTAGTGGAATGAATGTATAATAAACATCTATACCCAATGCATTAGAGGGATATCATGGACCCACCCATCCTAGGTTTATCACATAACCACCCATAATAGGTTTATCACATAACCCTCATTGATGGGTTTATAATGTGACAACACTTTTAATGTCTAGGTTCTATAAAAAAAATAACACCTAAAATCTTAAATTTCATTAAAACTCATATAAAATTTTAATAACCCATTCATAACTTGATTAGCTCATGGAAACAAAATGAGTTTTGTAATAATCTTTTTGAAACATGATTAACCCATGGAAAAGATACAGGTTCCATAAAAGTCACTTTGAAACATGGTTATCCTACAGTGAAGATAAAATTTACATACCAATCTATTTGAAACATGATTAACCCATGGAAATGAAATTGGTTCAATTACAATTTCATTGAAATAATATTAACCTTTTTAAAAGAATTCAGTATAAAAACCATCACATTAGAACATTATTAACCCTTGTTAAAAAATTGAGTTTCCTAAAAATATAATTGGCACATGATTAACCCACGTAAAAGAAATTTTTCCCAAATTTTTTTTATATAATATGATTACCTAATATAACGGAATTGGGTTCAATAAAAATCTCTTTGAAACAATATTAACCTATGTAATGGAACTAGGTTCCATAACAATAAATTTAGAAAAATATTAACCCAAGGAAATGAAATGGATTCAATGAAAATATTTTTGAAGTAAAATTAACCCATGTAAAATAAATGGGTTCCATAGTAATATGTTTACAAAAGGATTAAACATTTGAAAAGAAATGGGTTCAATAACAATATCATTGAATCATGATTAACCTAAGTAAAATAAATAGGTTCCCCAAAAATATCTTTGAAAAATCATACTCAATATAAATAAGGAATGGGTATGTCAAAAATACCAAATATCCCTAGTGATGGATAAGTAACTACATAATTTTTTATATTTATTAATTTCAATTCCATTAAAATAACATTAAAAATATTCATGGGGAAGAAAATACATTTTTCTGTACTACAAGTGGTTGTGGCTCTAGTATTGAGGTTCCAAGAGGTAGTAACATTAAAAAGGTAACATTATGCTAGAATCCAATTTCACCTGGAACACAATAATAGGATTATTTACACCATGGTAGAAACTCCCAGTGGTTATTATTTGGAAATTCTAAAATTATTTAAGAACCATAATAAATGAATTAAATATATGATGACTACGAATACACTAGGATAAACCTAAGGTGTCCTAGATTAAAAATAAGGTTCCATTATTTAGTCATCCGATATTTTATTTGCTCATGATTATATTTTTTCCCAACCAGATAAAATTTTATCACTTAAAATTTTTTTAGTCAATGGGGGGTTACAAAATATTTTTTTACATTGAATGTTACAGAAATATTTTTGATCAGAAAATATTGTGATAATGAGTTTAGTGAATGATATTGTGATTATTTATAATCAAATATCATGAACCTTGATTAACAATGATCCCCATAATTGACTCAATAACTCACAAAAAAGATAAGGATAGAGTTAAATGAATTTTCAGGTAGTGGAGACCATGGAGGGAAGAGGATTCAATTTCTTATATGTTAAGAATATGGGAAGTGGAACTCAAGGTAATTTCAAAACAAGGTATGAGAAGATATTTTGTGTGTGGAAAAGAAGGAAACAAATAATATAACTAAAAAATAAAAATGAAAATTTTGGTTAACATAACAGATTAGAATAATGGTCTTACTATATTTTCATTGAGTGTTGAATATTTTAAATGTGTAAGCTATTGGTTTTAGGGAAATTTATTTCCTAAGAGTAAAATTAATAAAATGAATCATAATGGTTGTACAAGTAGTTGTTTTTATATTAATAATGAAGAGACTATTTGTAACGACAAAAAAAAATCATTCATTAAAATTCCTCTTGGTCTATTTAAATATCATCTTATGGTTATATAAAACTTATTCACTTATTTGGTTTAGTGTTTTGAATTTTAAAATTTTGTTATGAATTGTGATCATTGCTAATATAGACTTTGAATAGTGATCACATGATTAGTATAAATATAAGGCTTTAACAAATCCAATTTACATAGAAAAAGGAAGTGATGGCATCATCTAGTAGACGTGCCCCAAACAAATCCCATTTGTCCAATCTCAAAACGGAGGTGGCATCAATGGGATATTCACTTGATCAGGACCAATACAAGCTTGAATACATTAATCTCAAGAAGAACCACCAACAAGAGAAGTGGAAGTTGATAGAGATTACCACTCGAGTAATGTTATCCGATCCATCCAAAGATTTTGTCACCATCACGCACTTCATGGTATGGTCTTAAGCGGGTGTTTTATGGGGTTATGTAACAATACCTAAGTACTATGATTTTTTATATTATTCTTGTATATAGAATATACATTCTTTTTATTATTCTAACTTTGTAAATAGTTTTTTAAGCACAAATAGTATTTTTAGTTAATATTCAACAAAAAATCTATATTGATGAATTAATGGATTTTTGAATTAAATAATTTTCTCATAATTTTTTTATTATAAAATTAATATTTATTAAATATAAATTATTGTATAATTTTATGAATTCAATTGTAATTTTTATTAAGGTTTCAAAGCTGTTTTTGTCAAAACCCTTGAATTATTGATAAATATCAGTTTTTATTTTAAAAGTAAAAATTCTCATATATATAAAATTATTTATATAATATTATTATTATTTTTTGAATCAGGACATCGAAATTATTTAATGGTGAATTTTTCATAATTTTTTGAGATAGTCGAATTTTTTGGTAAATATTAAATACCGTTTAAATATATAATGTGTTTTATGACATCATGATGACCCAATAGTGATGTAATAAAATACTATAAACATTTTTTCGTCCAATATATCTTTTACCAATAAAATATTTTTATTTTGGGTTTGTTTTATTTATTGTACTAAGCTTTAGTGGACCCTTCAAGGCTTATAAAACATTTTATCTTTTTAAATCATTTTCCTTGAGAGTTTGACTCGCCTCTACATAAGAAAACCTATAATTTAAAAAAATTTAGACATTTTAATTATAAAATACTATTTTCCAATCAACTTTGGCAAAAACCACTGGCAAAAACTCCAGGCTGGTTAGTGGTTTTGATTAGTTTAATTTGAGGTGACCCAAACATAAATAATAAAGAATTCTCTCTCCTCTCCTATATAAACCCACCCAAAATCCCATTTCCTTTTAACTAAAAGCCTTTTTCATTTGACCAACCCCTTCCCCAATATCTCTGTAATCCACCCAAGGAGCCCCAAGCTCTCATAAAGCCTCTTTTATGCCTCTCTCAAGCTTTTGGTATCACACTTCCAAGTAAGGGATTTGTTCCTTTCTAATTTTTGTTCAGTTTTCATTATGAATTAATTACATTTTTTTCAATTATAAATGTTGGGATATGATTTCACACCTATCCCATACATCCCTCTTTATTATTGGATGATTTTAGAGCCTTTTTTCTCTCATTAATTCCTCCCATGTACACCCGTAACCATGAAGAAATTCGGTGATTGATTTATATCTCCTCTTTTACATCCAAGTAATTCTTTTGTATTATGCATTTGAATTCAATTAAGTTTGTTGTAAACTGTATCTATATTACCCCCTTACTATACATTTCATTTAAATATGATGATACACCCATTTCTATCTCATTTACCATTTTCATGAATCCTTATGTCATGTCATTATGTAGCAGAAATTGCACTGTATTTTTTCAAGCCAAGATCATTGTGTAGTGAATACCATACCCATGTCTCTATCAAGGGTATTCACCTTTATGAACATATACATATTTAATGGTACTTTCATTTATTTATTCAACATTACTTAATCATGGAATAACTTTTTATGTTGATTTATTACATGTTATATGATCCATGTGCCACACTTATGCATGAAATGAAATGTTTAAGAAGGGTGCGCCCTGATAGAACTCCAATGCATTTTGTAAAGTATACTTTCATGATACTTCATGTGAAAAGAGTTTTGAATCATTGTAATTCATGTGAAATTATGTTTTACTTGTGCTTCATGTACAATGAGGGTTTACTCATGCTTCCTGTGCAAAGAGCCACGACTCATGAAAAATTCCATGTTAAGTGTTGTTGCCACACTTCCATGTTATGATTATCATGCTTTATCATGACTTTATTTTAATGTTTCTCTTTTGATCCATTGATATTCCTTTTGTGTTACATTTATTTTAATCATCATGTTATTCCATGTTTATTCCCTTTACTGTGCTTAATATCCCACCCTTTTCTTATCCATGTCCTCAGGTTATCCCATTCAATGCTATTTACGTGGGAATGTAGTGGTCATGTAAAGGGAGTTTTCAATAAAGATGTTCTATTTCATGTTTTAATATTCTATGTAATGATCCTAATCCCCAAATACCCTATACCTCTCGATCTTCTATGTTGTATCATGTGATTTTTATGCAATAAATTATGTTTTAGTGTGTAATAAAGAACTGGGATATCTTAATTGGTATCAGAGGAAAGGTTTAGTTATATTTGGGATTATGATTACAAAACCCTAGTGAAAGCCTTAGGGATAAAACTATGTATAATAAAAATATCCCTATGTTTTGGTGAGTATTGAGTAAGTGATTTATCAAACAAATGCATCCCTGTCTGGATACAAGCAGGTAGAGGCATCTCTGTCCCAAATTGTACCTAGGGTTGAAACCCCCGACAAGGAGTTTAAGGCATGACCGACGATATCATGGTACATGACAACAGGCCTTGCTACAATCTTGGTTACGACACTCCTGGGGGATATGTATTGGTAAATTCACAAGGATAGTATGAACAATTATTAGGGATATAAAAATAATTACCCTAAGAATATATATTAGAAAGTAGATCATGAATAACATAGATCAAAGAATATAGATTCATAAATTTAGGAAATAAAATATATTTATAAGGAATCTATTTTTGGATTACCCATTATGTGTTACCCCTATCATTCCTTTTATTTCATCTAATGGCTGGTAATATGAGGGCTTATGCTAAAATTCGATGTGAAGACCAATGTGATGACTGTTCTAATGAGATTCCCAATCTGATGTGAGAGGGAATGACGAATTTGGTCATGATACCCTATCATCTAACTCAAACATTTAATATAAGCATGGGTCAAGAGGAATGTTCAACCACCACCCCCCCCCCCCAGGAAAGAACAAGCCACTATCGATAGCTTCTTCGGATAAAGTCCTCCTACTTTTAATGGACCATTTGATCCCTCAATCACCAAAACATAGTTCAACTCCATTGAAAAGATCTTCTCCATCCTTAAATGTTCCAAACAAGAGAACGTTTTTCTAGTAGCTTATATTATGGAGGGTGAATTAGATCAATGGTGGAAATTGATCAAAAATATGCTGTCTGAGAATGATATCAAGGCATTGTAATTGATGGATTTCCAGAAGATTTTTTTTTTGATAAATATTTTTTGTACACCCTATAGCTTAAGATGGAAAGGCACTTCCATGCCCTCTAGACAAAAAGATGATGAATCTATCAGAGTGTACAAGGAAAACTTCACAAGGCATCCATGATATGCTTCTGTCTTTGTCGTTATCCTCGAATCCAAGGTTGACTGCTTCTTTGGTGGGATGAAACCAAGCTTGCGGAAAGCCCTGGTGATTCATGACTTCGATAGCTATGAGGAAATCACCAGATGTGTCCTCATGGATGAAATAGGGATCATAGAACCTTAGAGGTATCATGGGGATAAGAAGCTTAAGGTGGACTTCAATTTTGGTGGTCTGATTGATAAATCCAATGGTGCAATGAAAACCCAGTACCCTACTTGCCAAAGGTGCAGAAGGAAGCACCTCAGAAATTTCCTAAAGGGGATGTGGAAATGATTTAGGTATGGAAGAGAGGGGAACCTATCCATTAACTGCCGAAAATAAAAACATGCAGTTGCGACATAGGATAGTAACGCTATGTTCAACTCTAAATAAATTTTCTTTTACTTTGTAAGGTCCCGGCCCCAGGTGCCACGCAATGGGTGCCCCGAGCCCGGTTCGTCACGTGACCTCAAGCGCATTTCCCCAAATGCCAAAGGCTGCCGACTAGCAGTGAGGGCCCAGGTCTGATAGTGGGGAAATTATGCCCTCATTTTTCAAAGTGTAGCATAGCGGAATACCAAAATAAACATACAACAACAACGGAAACAGTAAGCATACACAACTGAAATAACTATAGCAGTGGATATAGACAACAGAATAAAAGTGATGACACTACATGTTCAAATTATAAGAAAACATCCTGAACATGTTATATATCACTATGATACAACCAAAAGCAAGGTATAACAAAACAATTAAACAGCTGGCAGCGGCATCGTGAGCCTAGGCTCGGTCCCATGCCCTCCTACTCCTCAACAACTATCAAGTACCTGTATAGGTACTCTTGCCCCAATCTACACCTGCAACAACGTAATCTATTTGGGCCGAAAAGCGTGACCCAAACAGGGTGTGAGAAATATATCTCAGTAGGCACCCACCAAAGGCCCGTGCTCAACTATGTGTAAAACATGGAACAAGTGTGCAATAGTAAATGAAATAACTAAGCAGTACTCAAAAGTAACTAACATAATAGTTAAATTTCCATTTTATTATTCATTTAATTCCTTTAATTTAGTAACGTTTTTGTGCTCAGCACCAAGCCCTCAGGCTAACCAGAACTGTACCCTTGGGCTAAAATAGTAACCACGCCCTCAGGCTTGCCCTCAGGCCATACAGAATCCAACCCGCGGGTATTTCCCTCAAGCGTAACAAAAAATTTCGCCCTCAGGCTTACGAAGTGTCGCCCTCAGGCACAGAAGTCAAGCCCTCAGGCACGAAAGGTTGCCCTCAAGCGGAATAACGACAGCCCTGAGGCTAGAATATTCACGCCCTCAGGCTAATCACAACAACGCCCTTAGGCTAAACAGGTAACCGGGCCATGCCCAACATATCAAAACGCAGTAAACAAGAAATTCCTTTCAAGGCAATTATACAGTTACTACATTTAAGGCATACCCTCGGGTATCCTGGCCAAACGGCTAAACAGGGGAACACACCCCTTAGAATGGTCCTGGATCCAAGAAAAGATCCCAAAAATCATTTTATTATCACCATTTAATCACCTATGCAGTTCCAAACATTAAATATAGCAACGGCCTCAGCCACACGGCACCCCAACATGGGTTCATGGCACGAAAACGCACAAAAATGCACGACATTTGGAAAATGAACACCAAGCGACCTACCTTATGTGCCAACAAAAACTATACCCGAACACCGGCTCCAGAAACGCCCAAGAACAGTGTAGATCTGACAAATAACAAAACCCATTCAAACTTAAATAACTTACATTGGGAGAAGAATTGTCAAGAATGGTACCTGGAGGAGGAAGGGCTTACCCGTGTGGTTCTAACGAGATCGTCCGAAGCCGAATCGTATTCCAGATGAACTCCCGGTGGATCTTCAAAGGTCTGACCTCCTCCTTTGGCTCCAAAATGGCTCAAACACCTCCTCTTCCAAATGAGGAGGCTACTGCCTGTTTTATGCCGAAAAAACAATGTACACGGCGTGTAATTCTGAGTACACGGCGTATACTTATTTCATTTAACTGTTCATTTGGCGGCATCAGCACTGTTCACCTACTGACAAGAGTACAATGCATGTACTCCCGAGTACACGGCGTGTACTGCCACCAAGCTGGCGGCGACTCCACTGCCTTACTTTTTAACCTGCCGACTGACTACACAGCGTGTAAAGGACCACTACACGGTGTGTAGTCGGCTCCTACACCCTTTGGGGCCGGTGAGGCTACACGCCCGGTGTACTTATCCCAACACGGCCAAAAGTACACGGCGTGTGGGAAACGTACACGGTGTGTAGTTTCAAAATTTAGGATTTTCCCCATTTTTCCATATTTTCTCAAAATCACTTAAGGAAAAGGAAAAGAACAAGCTCGTAACTCTAAAACAAGAACTGGGTTCTTACAAACTCCCTGCCTTATAGCAATTCGTCCCCGAATTGCCCTTTCGAGGGTGGAATAGAGAAAGCTCAGAACAATTCTGGCCATTGAGCACGTACATCGTCCTCCTGCTCCCAGGTCTCGTCCTGCACTCGGCCATGCTGCCATAGCACCCGTACGAGGGGAACTGACCGGCCTTGAAGGACCTTCGTGCTCTTGTCAACGATACAGATCCGATGCTCCTCAAAGGACGCATCATGCTGAAGCTCAACCTCCTCAGGGTGAAAGGTGTGAGATGGGTCTGAATAGTAGTGACGCAACTAAGACAAGTGGAAGATGTCGTGTATGGCTCGGTACTACTGCGATAATGGCAACCGATAGGCAACCAGCCTGACTCTCTCCAGAATCTCGAATGGCCCCACATACCTCGGTGAAAGCTTACCATGTCTCCTGATCCGTTTGTGTCCCAGCCTCGGAGAAACACGCAAGAAAACCTTATCTCCTACCACGAACTCCAAAGGTCGTCTGGGGTGATCATCATAAGACTTATGACGAGACTTTGTGGTAGCCATCTGCTTCCGAATCAACTGGACCAGCTCAGATTTCTCCTTCATTAGATGTGGTCCCAGTAAAGCTGCCTCACCTGCCTCTAACCATCACAAAGGTGATCGGCATGGCCTACCATATAAAGCCTTGTATGCTGCCATCTCAATAGTTGCCTGAAAACTATTGTTATAGGCAAACTCGACTAAGGGTATATGCTTCTCCCAAGAGCCCCCAAAGTCTAGGACGCATGTGCGCAACATGTCTTCTAGCACCTTTATCGTCCGCTCTGACGGGCCATCTATCTGATGGTGGTATGTTGTGCTCTGAAGCACCTGTGTACCCAATGACCTCTGAAAACTCTTCCAGAAATGAGATGTGAAGAGGGCGTCCCTATCTGAAACGATAAAATGAGGGACCCCATGAAGACGTACGATCTCTCAGATATACAGCCTTCTGAGCTCGTCCACACCAAAGGTCTCCTTGATTGCCAAGAAGTGATCTACCTTCATAAGTCTGTCCACAACAACCCATACTACGTCATTGCCTCAAGGTTACCTCGGAAATCCCATCATGAAATCCATCGCGACATCATACCATTTCCACTCCAGAATGGGCAACTACTGTAACAGCCTAGCTGGTCTCTGATGCTCTACCTTCACCTGCTGACAGGTGGAACACCTCGTAACAAAACTAGCTATCTCTCTCTTCATACCCGGCCACTAGTACTCAAGTCTCAAGTCTCGGTACATCTTGGTAACCTCGGGATGAACTGCCCAAGCTGAAGCATGAAACTCCCCGCCCTCTGGTGACGTGAAACGCACCCTACAACGATAGGAGTCTACAAAGGCTCGAAACGGAACCAAATAGTCCATCCCGAGAATGATGTCATAGCTCGTCATCTCCAGGACATATAGGTCCTAAAGGAAGTGACACCCACCAACCTCAAGGGGGAACTCCTTGCACTAATACACACTAACCATCCTAGTCCCCAACGGAGTGTCTAGCATCAAGATAACAGAAGAAGTAAAAACACCGATCCCAAGGCTCTCCACAATGGGTACTGATATAAAACTATGTGTGGAACCCATATCAAAAAGTACTGAAGACAAGACAGAAGCTACTAGAATAGTACCTCTGACTGTCGAAGATTCGGGATCCTGCTGCTGCTGGGTTTGTTGCACTGCATATGCCTGACCCATGCCATGGTCCTGCGACATAGCCTGGCTACCCTGAGCTGTCCCGCCCTGTTGCCTCTTAGATCCTCGTGTCTGGCTACCATGGCCACGACCACCATCTCTGCCTGCACACCCTGACGTATTCCAGTTCCCTGACTAGTAAGAAGCCACTGGTCCTAATCCTGCACGCGAAGTCTGCACAGAACCCCTCTCACTAGCCACTTGTAGAAACGCCCCTAAAAAGCACTACAGATGACCCATCTTGCTGCAAGCTCGGCACTCCACTAGGTCTTGTGAACACTACGGCCTCTCGTGCACCTCTCTGCCACACTGGTAGCACCTGATCGAACTACCCGAAGAAGCTGCATGGCTGGTACTGCCTCCCTGAGAGAAGTCCATCTGCCTCTTCCTCTTTCCAGCAGAAATAGTACCAGTAACTGGTGCTGAACTACCATGGACCACACCACTAGATTATCGTAGGTTCCTATCTGTAATCAACTCCTTGTTCACAATCGCATGTATAATAAGTAGCCTAAAAATATTCACCAGCGCTCGGATGTCATACCGAAGACCATCCTAAAAATGTCTGGCTCTCAGCGTCTCATCAACCACCAGCACGGGTGCAAAGCGCTGAAGCTCTGTAAAACGAGCAGAGTAGTCCATCACCGACATAGCGCCCTGCTGCAAATTCATGAACTCTTGAGATCTATCTTCTCTCAGTGTCTCGGGAAAGAAGAAGTCATAGAAGACTGTCTAAAAATCCTATCATTCCATGTCCCTATGATGCTCTGACTGGGTGGTAACATCCCACCACCTCTTGGTGGAATCACGCAGCATGTAAGTCGCGATCTTGAACCTCTGCCCTGGAGGCATCTCAATATGCTCGAAGATAGTCTACATCAATCCTATCCAAGACTCTGTAGCATGTGGTCCTCCATCCCCTGAAAACGTAGGCGGATGCTGCTGCTGGAAGATACGCATCAGCTCAACCATAGATGTGGTAACCTGTGGTGCTTCCTGAAAGGTCTTCATGAAACGCAATAAGCCTTCACGGAACTGCGCCTCCACGCTCGTGTCCGGTATAACAGCTGGTGCCACATCTGGCTCTGCTGGTCAATCAACTGGTAGCCCATGGCCCACCATCTCTGGAGTATAATCACTGCCGCTCTCTTGGCGAACAACTCATGGTCGTCTAGGCGGGATGACTCTACAAGATCAAAAGAACACCTCAGATTCAAGATTATTAAGACTGAAATGATGGAAACACAAAGGAACAAGAGGAAGAAGGCAGTTCAAAATTTGCAAAACAAGACTACACGGCGTGTACACTGACTACACGGCATGTACTTGACTTCGTTTCCCCTGGCTGGGTCCTTCTACATAGCTAAGCCACACAGCTTCCGTTCAACAAAACTACACGGTGTGTATAATATCTACACGGCGTGTTCGGTGTTATTTTCCAACTTCCTGTGTCATCTGTGACACGACCGACTACTCAGCTTTACCACACACGGTGTGTTACACCCGTACACAGCGTGTACACCACGCCATTTCACAGCCACACGGCTAACTCCACACGGTCTGTCCTCGGACAAGACTACACGACATATCCCAAAGGTACACGGCGTGTTCTAAAAGAGGTGACACCGGCCCGTGTTGTTAGTTACACAGCTGAGTCCCCATGTCACACTACACGGCGTGTCTATAATTGACACGGCGTGTTCTATCTAGGAGTTCACCGACCCATGTTGTCAGTTACACGGCCGGACTCCGGGTCAACACTACACGGCGTGGACAAAACTACACGGCGTGTCTTACCCAACCTCTTTCCCTACCCCGTGTCGCCTCCCACACGGTTTGTGACACGGGAAGAGACTACAAGGCGTGTACCCAGGGTACATGGCGTGTACTCAAAATTTCATATTTCTTCCCGAACAAAAGAACATACACGGCGTGTATAAAAATACTACACGGCGTGTATACTGGGTTTTTGAACAGTATGCCTCAGAAACTTCTCCAGAACCCAGAAAATACTGAAAACGACACCTAAGTGTCAAATTCCAACCAGTGGGGGCCCATAAACCCCACGAATCAAAGTTTGACATCTTATTTGTGTTATAACCAATAACCAGTCAATGATCCACCAAATTCCGGTCAATAGGGGTCCATACTCCCCAATGACCAAAGTTTGGCGTCCATTCTATAAACAAGCTCAAACAATAATACCATATCACAAGGCAGGTATTTATCAAGCAACTATCACAACAACAAGCTTTACTAGCACAACAACTATCACAACAACATGAAAATTCTAATGCAGCTACATGGAATGGAAACTATGCATGGAATGTGATATCTATCATGTGCCTATATGATGCATGAGACAGCATACCCTCATCTCATCGGGTTGCAACTAAATAGAACCCAGAAATAAAATATAAACAGCACAATCCAAGTGTGTCACCCAATGGTGAAAACATATCAACTGTAAAATTGCAAGATCAAAGAATGAAAGTACGAGGTAGACTAGCTTTTCCCTGTACACGGGTTAGCTATGCCCAGGCACAGCTTATTACCAACTACCGTTCATCCTAACTCTGACTACGGCTCCAAATAGTAAGTCAAAGAAAAGAAACCCCTCTGATACCACTTTGTAACGTCCTAGCCTTGGGTGCCACGCAACGGGTGCCCCAAGCCTGGTTCGCCACGTGTCCTCAAGCGCATTTCCCCAAACGCCAGAGTCTGCTGACTAGCAGCGAGGGCCCATGTCTGATAGTGGGGAAACTATGCCCACATTTGTCAAAGTGTAGCGCAGCGGAATACCAAAATAAGCATACAACAACAGCAGAAACTGTAAACATACACAACTGAAATAACTACAGCAGTGGATATAGACAACAATATAAAATTGATGATGCTACATGTTCAAATTGTAGGAAAACAACCAAAACATGTTATACATCACTGTGATACAACCAAAAGCAAGGTACATCAAAACAAGTAAACAGCTGGCAGCGGCATCGCGAGCCTAGGCTCAGTCCCATGCCCTCCTACTCCTCAACAACTGTCAAGTACCTATATAGGGACTTTTGCCCCTATCCACACCTGCAGCAACGTAATCTGTTTGGGCCAAAAAGCATGACCCAGACAGGGTGTGAGAAATATATCTCAGTAGGCACCCACCAAAGGCCCGTGCTCATCTGTGTGTAAAACATGCAACAAGTGTGCAATAGTAAATTCAATAACTAAGAAGTACTCAAAAGTAACTAACTTAACAGTTTAATTGTCTTTTTATTATTCATTTAATTCCTTTAATTTAGTAACGTTTTTGTGCTCATCACCAAGCCCTCAGGCTAACCAGAACCATTCCCTCAGGCTAAAATAGTAACCATGCCCTCAGGCTTTCCCTTAGGTCATACAAAATCCAACTCGCAGGTTTTTCCCTCAGGTGTAACAGAAATTCTTGCCATCAGGCTTATGAAGTGTCGCCCTCAGGCACAGAAGTCAAGCCCATAGGCACGAGAGGTTTCCCTCAGGCGGAATAACGACAACCCTCAGGCTAAAACAGTCACGCCATTAGGCTAATAACAACAACGCCCCCAGGCTAAACAAGTAACCAGGCCATGCCCAACATATCAAAATGATGTAAACAAGCAATTCCTCTCAGGGAAATTCTACAGTTACTACATTTAAGGCATACCCTCAGGTATCCTGGCCAAACAGCTAAATAGAGGAACACTCCCCTCAGGATGGTCCTGGATCCATGAAACGATCCCAAACACCATTTTATTATCACCATTTAATCACCTTTGAAATTCTAGAAATTAAATATAGCAACGGCCTCAGCCACACGACACCCCAACATGGTTTCATGGCACGAAAATGCACAAAACGCACGACAGTTGGAAAATGAACACCAAGCCACCTACCTTATATGCCAATGAAAACTATACCCGAACGCCGGCTCTAGAAACGCCTAATAACGGCGTAGATCTGACGAAGAACAAAACCCATTCAAATGTAAATAACTTACGTTGGGAGAAGAATTGGAAAGAATGGTACCAGGAGGAGGAATGGGGTTACCTGTGCGGTTTCAACGAGATTGCCCGAAGCCGAATCAGATTCCAGACGAACTCTCGGTGGATCATCAAAGGTCCAGCCTCCTCCTTTGGCTGCAAAATGGTTCAAACGCCTCCTCTGCCAAATGAGGAGGCTACAGCCTATTTTAATCCGAAAAAACAAAGTACACGGCATGTACTTATGAGTACACGTCATGTACTTCTTTCATTTAACTGTTCATTTGGTGGCACCGGCACTATTCACCTACCGACAAGAGTACAAGACATATACTCCTGAGTAGACGGCGTGTACTGCTGCCCAGCTAGCGGTGACTCCACCGCCTTACTTTTAAACCAGCCGACTGACTACACGGCGTGTAAAGGACTACTACACAGTTTGTAGTTGGTTCCTACACCCTTTGTGGTCGGCGATGCTACACGCCCTGTGTGCTTACCCCAACATGGCCAAAAGTACACGGCGTGTAGGCAAAGTACACGGTGTTTAGTTTCAAAATTTAGGAGTTTTCCCCATTTTTCCTTATTTTCTCAAAATCACTTAAGGAAAAGGATAAGAAGAAGCCCGTACCTCTAAAACAAGAACCGGGTTCTTACATGCTTCAACTGCAAATAACCATGGCATCTTGCAAATCAGTTCCCTAAGCCAAGTGTTTTCAGAGGCAACCGATAACCTCCAAGGTAGCAAGGGCGTGCTTTTTCCATCATAACTGCTAATGTGAACCCCTAAAATGATGTGTATATTGGTACTCTAGTTATTCATTAATGAATAGAGAACATACTTTTTTATTCAGGTTCTATGCATTATTTTATATTGAGAATGTTTAGTAGAACAATCCCAACCCCACCACAAATCATGGAAGTAAAGATGTCGGTGAGTACAGAAAAACGGGAAATCATTACATCTCACGAACATAACTCCTCCCATGTCATAATTAGTTGATTTAACATCCTGTTAAACCTTTTCATACTCCCTCTAGTGTAATTATATTCAATTATTAACATGGAATGGTTTTCTTTATATAGTTCCAACATAAATTGTTGTGGGAGAGAAATCACTCTCTATGTGGAGAATAGACCCCCCCCCCCCTCCCATTTTGTTCAAGTGAAATGAGGTTGATGAATCTTCCTTCACTCCATCATCTCAAGCATGGATATTACTTCCTTATGAGCATGAGTATCAGGCTCAGATGATTGAGTCTAAGGAGGAAACCATCGATGAAGACATGCCTATTGTGAGACAATTTGCTGAAGTGTTTCCTGATGAATTGTATGGACTTCCTCATAGAAGAGATGTTGAATTTTCAATTGATCATATACATGAATAATTTCCAATATGGAATCTCCGTATATAATTGTTGTTGGGGAGCTTGAGGAGCTGAACAAAAAACTACATGGGAATATAAATAAATGTTTTATATGCCCAAGTGCTTCACTATGGGGTGCGCCATTCCTATTCACCAAGAAGAAGGATGGTTCAATGAGCCTTTGCATCGATTATCATGAGCTTAACAAAATAATGATAAAGTTCAATTATCCCCTCCCCACGAATTGATGACTTGTTCAATCAGCTGTGGGGAGCACAAAACTTCTCCAAGGTATATTTGTTGTCCGGATATTATCAAGTAATGGTGATGAAGGAAAATATCCCCATGAATGATTTTCATACAAGATATGATCACTATTAATTTATAGTAATGCATTTTAGACTCACTAATGCTCCAAAAATATTCATAGACTTGATGAATAGAGTATTTAGATATTTCCTCGATAAATTTGTGGTAGTATTTATAGATGATATTATAATATACTCTGAAACCAGGGAGGATCATGATGAGTATCTAAGAACTGTGTCGGGGATATTGCAAAAGGATAAGCTCTATGAAAAGTAGAGCAAGTGTGAGTTCTGGTTGAAGGAGGACTCATTCATTGGCCATATCATCACAAGAAATGGGAATTATGTGGATACCTCTTATACAGATGCAACATAGGGATGTATGAGGCCATCATTGGTAATGAATATCCATAGCTTCTTGGGGGATATCTGGATATTATCGACGATTTGTGAGAAATTTCTTACGATTGTACAACCCTCTTACCAATCTAATGTGGAAGGGAGTAAAGTTTTCTTGTAGTGATGAATGCGAAGAAAGATTTAAGGAGTTGAAAAAGAGTCTTATTACTATACTCATGCTAACATTACCCACAAGTGGAGAAATTTTTGTGGTATTCAATGATTCTTCGAAGAAGGACTTGGGTTGTGTGTTGATGAAAAATTACAAAGTCATTGCATGTGCTTCAAGGAAATTGAAATTTCATGAGCATAATTATCCAACACATGATCTACGGATGGTTTTGGTGATATTCACTTTAAAAATATGGCAGCATTATATCTTTGAGGAGAAGTGTGAAATATATACGGGCCACAAAATCCTCAAGTATATATTCACAATGAAAGATTTTAACATGAGCTAATGAAGATGTTTAATACTGATCAGAGACTATGACAGCTCAATCCATTGCCATCCTGGGAAAGTGAACATGGTGGAAGATGATCTAAGTAGAATGGACCCACCAATTCTATCATTGATGGGAATTGATATGGATCCAATATTTTTATATTTGAGGAAGATGGACATTTAATCATAAAGAGGGGAACATCATCAATTATTTCACAAATGATTGGTCAACTGTATCTTTTGGACAGGTTAAATGATGTTAAAAAAATAATGTGGGAATTACGAAGAAAGTTGAAGGTATTAGAAACAAGAAATCCTCATTTTACAATGTTATAAAGAAGGAATTGTGAGATTTGGGAAAAGACTTTGTGTTCTATCAAGTTCGAAGCTGAAGAAGGAACATTTAGATGATTAACATAGTTTAAATTTCTATATTCTCCTAAGAAACACAAAGATGTATCAGGATCTCTGAGAGCATTATTAGTGTGATAACATAAAGAAGGAGATCACTGAGTGTACATCAAAGTGCTGGTGTGTCAGCAAATGAAGGAGGAGAGGCAAAATTCTAAGGGGATGATGTAACCATTGCCTATACCAGCATAAAAATAGAAGAATGTCCCCATGGACTTTGTCACTGGAACTATAAAGTTGTCCAAAGGAAACACTGCAATATGGGATGTTATGGATCATCTTACAAAGTCTTCACACTTCAATTCAATTTTGGATGATTTCTTATTATATCAAATGGCACGAATATATCTCAACGAAGTGGTGAGGCTACATGTGGTACCACTATCGATTGTATCTGATCGAGATCCAATATTCACATTTATGTTTTATAAAAGTCTTCCGCATGATCTTGATATTGAGCTGAAATTCAATATGGCATATCATCCTCAAACTAATGGCCAATCCGAGCGGACTATTTAAACACTTGAGGACATGTTGAGAGCCTGCTCAATAGACTTCAAAGGATGGGATCAGCATCTTCCTCTGGTTGAGTTCTCCTATAATATCAGTTCACACTTAAGCATCCGAAGGGCACCTTATAAAGACATGTATTGGAAGACATGCAGAACACATGCATGTTGTAATAAAGTCAGTGAGCGTAAGCTTCTAGGACTAGAAATGGTCGAAGAAATGGTCGAGAAGGTGAAAACCATTCAGTTTCATATCAATCCATCTGAGAGTCGATAAAAGAGTTATGCAGATAACCATCGATGAGACCTACACTTCAAAGATGGAGACATGGTATTTCTATACATATCTCCGTGGAAGAAGGTCATGAGGTTTGAATGGAAATTGAAGTTAAGTCCTAGTTTCATCAGCCCCTCTGATATTCTTGATCGTGTCGGGGTTCTCACCTATCTACTATCACTTCCTCCTACCATGGCCGAAGTACATGATGTCTTTCATGTATCCCACTTAAGTATGTACATACCAAACCTTTCATATGTACTCTCATCAGAGGTAGTAAAACTAGAGGATGATCTTTTTTGCGATGAGTAATCAGTGAAGTTATTAGATCATATTGAAAATTTTCTACAAAATAAGACAATGCCCCTTGTCACGATGGTTTGGCTAAACGACAGGTTTGGAGAAGCGACGTGTGAAAAGGAGAAAGTAATGAATAAAAGTTACCCACATCTATTTTAGTGTGGGAAAAGGAAATTTCAAGGATGAAATTTCATATGGGGGAATATTGAAACAACCCAAAAAATCATTAATGATAATTCATCTTGGTCTATTTAAATATCTACTAATGGTTATGTAAAATGTATGCACTTATTTTTTTTTATGTTTTGGATTTTTAAATACCATTAAGAATTGTTACTTTTGCTAATATAGCCCTAGAATAGTGATCACATGATTAGTATAAATATAGGGCATTAAAAATTCCAATTTACATAGAAAAAAGAAGTGATGGCCTCATCCAATAGACTTTCCCCAAACGAAGACCATTTGTCTGAGCTTGTAAATAAGGTGGCATCATTAGGCTTTTCTCTTGGCCAATCCCAAGCCGAGCAAGAATACTTTAAGCTCAAGTGGAACCACCTACAAGATATTTGGTTGTCGATAGAGATTACCACTTGAGCAATGTTTTCAAAGCCACCCCAAGAGTCTGTCACCATCGCACACCTTACCCTAAGGTCTTATGCAGGTGTTTTAAGGGGTTATGTAACAATACCCTAGTACTAGGAATATGTACATTATTCTTATATAGGGAATATAATTTATTTTTATTATTTTTATTTTGTAAATAGTTTTTAATGAACAAATAGTATTTCTATTTAATGTTAAATTAAGAAATTTTTTTTGATGAATTAATGGATTTTTTAATAAAATATTATTATTATTATTAAATTAATTATATTAAATACAAATTATCGTATAATTTTATGAATGCAGTTGTAATATTTATTATGGTTTGAAAATTTTTTCTGTCAAAATCCATGAATTTTTTATAAAAGTCAGTATTTAATTTAAAAGTAAAAAATTCACATATATAGAAAATTATTTAGATAAAATGATTATAATTTTTTGAATCAGGATGTTGAAATTTTCCAATGGTTATTTTTTCATAATTTTCTGAGACAGTTTATTTTTTTGTAAAAATCAAAAACCTTTTAAATATATAATGTGTTTAATGGCATTATAATGGCCCAATAGTGATGCAATAAAATAATATAAACATTATCTTTGGCCAATATATTTTTTAAAATTAATATAATGTGATTTTTGGTTTTTTTGATTTATTTTACAAAGCATTAGTGGACCCTTCAAGGCTTATAAAAATTTTGTCCTTCAAAATTGTTTTCCTTGAGAGTGTGAATCACCTACACATAATAAATCCTATTATTTTGAGAAATTAGGCCATTTAACTTATAAAATATTGTTTTTCATTCCTCTTTGGAAAAAACCTTGTGAAAAAACAATGGGTTGTTTTGTGGTTTTGATTAGTTTAATTTGAGATTTCCAAAACAAAAATAATAAACAATTACCTCATCTTTCTTATATAAACCCACCCAAGCTCCCACTTCATCTTCAATAAAAGATTTTGGAGTTTGACCAACCCCTTCCCTCCTCACTCTAAAATCCTTATAAAGTAGACCAATCTCCCAATAAGCCTCTCTCAAGCCTCTCCCAAGCTTTTGGGATCGCACTTCTATGTAAGGGATTTCTTCCTTTCTCATTTTTGTCCAATCTTATTTAAGTTGTTATTACAATTTTTTAAATTAAAAATGTTGGGGTATGATTTCTTACCTCCCCCATAATTCCCTCTTTGTTTTTAGATAATGTGAGACCCCTTTATTTCCCATTAATTCCTCCCATATACGCCCCTTAGCATGCCAAAATTTTGTGAGGTATTTCTCTCTCCTCTTTTACATCCAAGTAATTTTTTTGCATTATGCATGTAAATTTAATTATGTTTGTTAGTAAATGTATCTATATGACCCCTTTACATTCCTTTTTCATTTAAATATGATAAGACACGCATTTCTCTCTCATCAACCATTTTCATGATTCCTTATGTCACGTCGTTGTGCTGCCGAAATTGCACCACATTTTTCTAAGCCAAGATCATTGTGTAGTGAATAACATACCCATGACTCTATCATGGGTATTCACCTTTACAAACATATACATATTTAATGTTAAATTAATATATTTATTCCACACTAATTAATCATGTAATAATATTTCATGTTGATTGATTCCATGTTATATGATCAATGTGGCACACTTACGCATGAAATGAAATGATTAAGAAGGGTGTTCCCTGATAACGTTCCAATGCATTGGGTAAAGTATAGTATTCTGATACATCATGTGAAATGTGTTTTGAGTCATGCCAATCCATTTAAAATGAGGTCTTACTCATGCTTCATGTGAAATAAGGATTTACTCATGCTCTATCTGTAATGAGACTTGGATAATGCTAAATTCCATGTTATGTGTTGTTGCCACATTTCCATGTTATGATTATCAGGATTTATCATTCCTTTATGTTAATGTTTCTCTTTTTCTCCATTGATATTCTTATTGTCTAACATGTATTCTAATCATCATGTTATTCCATGTTTATTCCCTTACTCGTCTTTATAGATCACCCTTTTCTTATTCATGTTCTCAGGTTATCCAATACAATGCTAGGTACGAGGAAATGTAGTGGTCTTGTAAAAGATGTTTTCAATAAAGATGTTTTATTTCTTGTTTTAAGTTGTTATGAAATGATCCTAAGCCCAAAAGGCACTATAAATCTCGATCTTCTATGTTGTATAAAGTGATTTTTGTGTAATAAATCATGTTTTAGTGTGTAATAAAGAACAGGGTTGTTATACTATTAACGAAAAATGGAATGAAATTGGTATCAATAAATAAGATGATAAAGCCTTGTTAATTTTTAAGAAGGAATTGAGATGAATAAATTATTAATTTATTTAAATTAAAGGATTATTTTATATGAATCATGAAATATATAAATATTTTTTGCTATATGTTTTTTGTTAAGTATTTTAAAAAATATGTTAAATTGTACTAATGGACTAGATATGTGATTTACTGTCATGATGATATTTTTATTATGATAAGATAACCCCTAATATGATTTGTGTTTTGAGATAATGATGTTGTGATAATGTATGTCATACATGGATAATTAAATTACATAATATTGATTACCATGGAAATGATTAATGATTTGTTGAAAAAGTTTTTTATGGTATAATTTAGGGATTTTACAATATTTTTTTATTTAAGGAATATATAAAATAATCATATTTAGAAATGAACAATAATGTAGGTTTTTAATAAGGTCTTATAGTAATTTTGGTTATTACCAAATTTCAATGGAATAATGATGAAGGTATTCAAATATTTGGAATATAACAGTCAATAGATACTTTATTAAATATGGGAGAGTAATATTATTTAAATTTTGAGAAAATTGGTGACTTTATTTATATATTTTTCAATTTTAATGGGTTAAAAGTTTAATGATTTATGGAATGGTTTCTGTTGAACTTTGGGTGAGGTTTTATGTGTTAACATATTACTCAACCATATTAAATATTTATCGATTTCAGATGAACAATGTTAACCATTTTTATAAAAGATATAAGAAATTATTTATCATTCTATTATAAATTTTATTTAGTGCATCAAAAATGAAAAAAATAAACTTGGAGTAGTATATGAAGTGTAAATTTACCAAGGTACGACCAAATAATGATATAGTGATTATGAAAAAAAATCATTTAAGAACAATTTCATATGTTCTCATTGTATATGGAAATTGAATTCGCAAAAATTAGGGAAAATTACATGAAATAAAAGTTTGTCTTATTATAACCATTTTTATGATACTAACAACTTTTTTATGCCTCTTTAGTTTATGTATTATTGGTCATTAACATTCTCCTAACTATTTTCTCTATCACAATCCATCAGTATTTGGGTGTTGATTTTCTATTCTTTTTCCATGATTTAAAATACCACATATATTTTCCTATTTGGAAGCAAAGTATTAGTTATTCTATAATAATTTTCACTTACCTTTATCATCTTCAATATGATGGTTTACTAACCCTTTTTACAATGTGGGTTTCAATCAATGGATTTTCAAATGCTAAACATTTGTTGACCAATTTAAATTTCAAGGGGAAATAAATTTTAAGGGGGTATAATGTAACAACATTGGTTTTTAAAAAAAATCAATTTAATTTAATATTTTTTACATTTTTTTGACAAATAACACTATCTTTTTCATTTGTTGCCTCCATAACTAATTTTAAATAATACATATCATATTATTAAAATGTTATTATATGATAGTTTCCACATTTTTGATAGAATTGGTGGTATGAATAGGATTGAATAAGGTAGGAAACTATATTATTTACACATGTATATATAATTAATTATTTGGTGACCAATTAATTAATAATGAAAAAACTATTTTAAAATAAAGGAAAAAAATATATAAAAAACTTTTTTATGAAAACATGCATGTTTTACCTTAATAAATTAGACAAACAAATTTTGGTGAATTATGTTTCTGAAATTAATATACTATATATTCAATACTGTTTTTAAAATTTATCTTATGTGTTTTCTAGACAAGACAAAAATATAAAAACAAGTTTTATGATTAAAAACTATATTTTTCTACAAAGTAGTTTTTTCCATTTTTTCACACTTATTTATAAAATAATTTTAGAAAATTTTAGACATTATCTTTGAAAAATTAAATTTATTTTTCTGAATCATAATTTTATAACTATCTTGGGCTGAATTTTATAAAATTTTCTAAAAAGATTTGTTTTGTAAAGAATTGTGAAAAGATCTAAATTTTATTGGGAAACTGCCATTTCATTTAATTTTATTTACTTTTAAATTAAATTGTTTATAAATTTAAATTAATAAAATTATATATATTAATATAATTTATGTAATTTTAATCATGTTCATAATTAATCTTAATAAAAAAAATTTGTAAACTTTAGAACATTTTCTCTTAGAAAACACCACTTTCTCGTTATCTCTACGGGATTAATTATAAATTAAAAATTTTAAAATTATGAGAAATTAATTTAGAAAAATGGATTAAATATTTTTAGTCATCATGTTTTATATTATATTATAGTTTCATCTTAGATTTTTACCAAAATAAAATGTGAAATCATTAACAATTGATAAGTGAGGTTATTGTAAAAATGAGTTTACTAGGGGATAAACTAAATAAATAAGGGATCAAATAACCTAAAAACACTTATATAATATTTTTTCTCGCCATATGTTTACCCTATAATTTATAATACTCGAAAATACTCCATTTGGAAGCATTTTGGAATGAAAAAAATCATGGGTACTCCTTTTTCTTTTCAAACAATTACATGTGTTCCACTACACTCACTTACAAATGGCCACCCCCTCTCTCTTATTCATCGCACCATAAAAATCCTTATGTTCATACATTACATGTTTAAACCCCTTAAAAATATATCACCTCTCATACTTGAACCCTACTTTGGACATAAATCCATCCAAGGAATGTCTTTTTTGAAAACTTATGGAGGTACCTGAATAAAAGGAAACATTATTTAACGATAATATTAATTTTATTTCATTCACAAGATCCATATTTTACTAATAAACCCTGATGTTTAATAACCTGATTATATAAAATATTATTATATTTTGTAATTTTATGTTTTTTACCAACAATCATATCCTAATTCATCAAATGGGTTCTTAAATAATAATTTGTGTGTATGGGGACTACAGACTCGCGAACCAATGTGATTCATTTTTCTTTTAACACCTATCATAGTTGGGTATGCATATGAATAAAAATTATATATATGATATTGATAACATAATTAGATATATAGATTAATTATATAATACATACTTTTTTTAATTTCAATTTTTTATGGGATATAATAACATCGATTGTCAGTACGGTGAACTGCCAACTCACAATGTGATGTGATTCATTTTTCAGAAACACATTAAGTGGAAGATAATAAGGATAATGTTAATGAATATATGTGTTATAATATAATTATTATTATATTTATTACATATTTATCATTATTAATGTATAATATATCATCTTCTTTCATACATTTTTACACACTGAATCATTATATGTCGTTCAGGTATGTGTGGACTACCACCTTCAGGAAGGGATGTGGCTCAATATTTTCCTCACCAAACACCATAAGAATTATTTATAATTATATTTAAATTAAAATATATTTCAATTATGATATTTTTATCATTATTTAAAGATAAAATATTACTTAACATTGTTCTATAATAAATGTTGAAAAATTGAAATGTTACTCATGTGTATGTATGACTTACCATTTTCATGATATTAATGTACTTTTTTGTCAAAACATTTTTCATGATATTTATTAAAAGTATAATTATGTATAAATATGATAATTATTTCTTTTTTTGGATATGATGGAAGCCTAATCAAATTAATTGGACCTAATGTGACAAACTAAAAAATAAATGAAAAACAATGTGTTTATTATATGAAACATGATTTCAACAAGGAATTACTAATAAAATGTTAAGTAATTTTCATATTTAAATAATATATCGTATAATATATAATTATTTTCCTATAATAGATTTATATTAATCTTATATATATCATCCATGACATTCAAATTTGTACGATTTCAATTGATACAAAAGGTAATGGATTTATATTATCTCTTTTATTTATGGGATACATATGAAATGTTACCATTCGTTAATATTTTGTGGTGTATATATTACCACATTGAAATATTAAATCATTATTATAAACTTTATCAGAATATTCATATTTTAATATGGTTTTTATCTTACAATATCATCATTTATCAGGACTCCTAGGAAGTATGATTCCAATGCTGAAATATTATGATCTAACTCTCAAAAAAATCTTCATTTTCTTATCATATATATATTTCTAGAGAATACATATTTTCCATTAATTTTAAAATCATTATTTAATTTATATTTAAAAAAATTATAAAAATGTTTTTTTATTCTGTCTGTGGCTTAAAACTCACTTTTCATCCATAAAAATTATTTTCTCAAAATATCTTAATTTATTTAGATTATTAAAATAAATTATTAATAATATATCTTCCCATGTATAATTGTTTTTACAAAGTTATTTAAAAAGGAATATTCATGTCAATTTCCAAAAAATACTCATTTGTCTTTTTTTCAAAAACGCGAAACGAATGTTTTTAGTATACATGACTTAAACAATATTTCCCACTTTCCTAACCACACAATGAATTTATGATTAAAATAAATAGATTCAATGATATTTTCAAATAAAATATTCTAATTAATATTTAGGAAACATTTAGATATTAAAAAATTGATTTCAATGTAAAAAAATATGATTTTGAAAATGATTTTTAAATGCATTCCAAAGAGGAGAGGATATTTTCCTCAAGAATGTTTTTAATTGATCCTTAGTTATTATATTATAATTTTTTAATGTTTATTTTCAAAAAAATATTTTGAATATTTTATAGTATTAAAAAATGTAATTTTTAAAAAATAGTTACTGTAATATCTAGTAACCCACACTCAAGGATCTTATGCTAAAATCCATAAAATAACATTCTCGGTATTTATTTCTATAATTGGGACAAAATGTTTTCCATAAAAACCTTACAGCATCAAAATTAAAACATTGATCACTTTTATTCTTGAGGACCATTTAGGTTTAGAGTTTTAAAGAATTTGGAAAAGCCCAGAAATATACAATTCACAAGACATTATATGAGAATTATTCCTAAAAAAAACCATATTTTATTATTCACATTAATATGTCATCCTCATCCTTATGAAATCACTTCTAGAAATAACTTATTTATAATCATTCATTAAAACTTGTGTAAAAGGAAACGAAAAAAGTGTGAGCTCAGATGCTCGGTAAGGGTAAAAATAAGCAATAGTAATTGAATGTCATAAAATATCATTATAATATCATGAGGGTGTGATAAAATACTCAAAGTGAATGAGATAATCATAAAGGAAATCATACACAAAAAAACATGGATCATAATATATAAAATCATATAAATGGAAATTGTCAACAAAATCAATAATAATGAACTGTGTGATATCAATATCGATTATTTAAATAGTATCCACCCACATAAATCATAAATAAAACATGTTTGTACTTAGGAAATCATTTTCATTTCACACTTAAAATCACTTTTACCAGGGAAGTAAAAAAAATAATCAACTTTCATACCCAATGCATTGTAGGTATACTATGGACCCACACGTTATAGGTTTGTCACATGACCTACCATCATTGGTTTATCACATAACCATCATTTATTGGTTTATAACATGAAAATACTTCAAATTTTTAGGTTCCATTAATACTTCATAACACATAAAATCATATATTTCATAAAAAACTCATAGGAGAAACAAATATTCCTTTTATAACATGATTAAATCATGGAAACGAAATGTGTTCTATAAAAATCTCTTTGAAACAAGATTAACACATTGAAAAGAAATGGGTTCCATAATAGTCACTTTGAAACATGTTTATACTATGAATAAGATATGTGTTCCCAAAAAATCACTTTCGAACATGATTATCCAATGAAAATCAAATTGGTTCATTTAAATTATATTTATAAAATTCTTAACACATGTAAAAGTAATTAATACCAAAAAAATATCATTACAAGATGATTAACCCATGTGAAATAAATTATTTTGTCGAAAATATCGTTGAAACATAATTACACCATTTAAAAGAAATTTTTTCCACAAAACTTTCTTTAGAATATGATTACCCGATGGAAAGGAATTGGGTCCAATAACAATGTATTTGAAAAACTATTAACCCATGGAAATGAACTAGGTCCCATAACAATCTATTTAGATCATTATTAACCTATTGAAATAAATTTGATTCAATACAAATATCTTTGAAGTAATATTAAACCATTTAAAATAAATGGATTCCATAAAATTATATTTATAAAATGATTAATCCATGGAAAATAAATGTTTCCAATAATAATATCTTTTAAATAATATTAAACTGTAGAAAATAATTGGGCTCCCTGAAAATATATTTTAAAAATAAAAATCAATATAAATAAGTAATGAGGATGTCATAAATAAAAAATATATCTTGTTATGGATAAACAGAAACCTAGTGATTTTATTTCAATTAATGTAAATTCCCTTAAAATAACATTAAAAAAATTTAATTGGAAAACAATATTTTAAGTATTTCTAAGTGAATCATACCACCTTGAAAAATTTGAATCATTAAAAACATGAAGGAATAATGTTAAATGAAAATTATAATATAATTATAATAATTATATTCATGATATATCATGTCAAAGGATATGTATACACACCTCAAATATTAAGATAGTTGTACTTCATGACAGATATCTCAAAGAAAAAAAATTCTGAAAAAAAAATCCATTACCAAAATAGTAATAATGAAACTGAATCCCACATAGAATAGATATCATTAAATTTATATTTAAATACCCATTAATACATGAATAATAATCATACCATACATTCATGTTCATTATATACACCAAACACCAAAAATAAGGGGGAATACGGCATAGGACTCGTAGAAATAAATGTGAGACTAGAAATCCCCTTACAATTTTGGTAACAACTGAATTGGAAATAATAAAAGTAATAATAATTAAATGAAACATTTAGATACCAGGAAACATGATATAACATATCAAAAGGGCCATTAAATACACCACACAAAGTAATTAAGTGGTGAATATGAAATTTATTGTAGGATCGAAATAGTAATGTAGATGCTCAATTTACAAGAGGGGGGTGAATTGTATACTTTAAAAATTCCTTTGGAACCTTTAAAGTTAGTTATGAATAACTATGTTTTCTTTAAGAAAAGGAAAGGACTAAGTTTAACAAGGTTAAACGAGGAAAATTCACAACACCTCTAACACCGAATGCAAACTTGGAAAGAGATTACGAAAGTAGGTTCCAGAAATATAGTTCCGGAAATTGAAACATAATGATAGATTACAAAATGAGATTATACCTTAAAGCGTATAGAATCTAAATGAAACAGAGTACAAGTAAGGAAGTATAAGAATGTTATACTTTCCTTATAATACAAAATGCAGTGGAATATAAACAAGTAGTAGAACTACAAGTAACAAGATATAAGACTTTTAACCCAAAGAGAAGGGTATCCAACAACCATGGATAAAGGTCCCTTGATTTATACTATCAAGCAAGTCTGTCTTACCCACACCAGGGTAAGCCCTCAATACGAATATCGGAGTCTCTGTCTTTCTATCCCTACAAGCCCTCAACTTCAAGGTAGTTGGCAACCTCTGTCTTCCTCAGCATGGAAGCCCTCGAACTTCAAGGTAGTCGGCACCTCTGTCTTCCTATCCCCGGAATCCCTCGAATGTAATCACCAACAATCGGAGTTGCACAAAGCTTTGAGAGTTAATAAGATCCTCTCTCTCTAGAAATCACTTCAACCGCATGTATGCACAAAACCAAGTTGTTCATCTGTCATCTGTATCACCTCTTTCAAATGAGCTCTTATTTATAGGTAAGGTCGGCCTCCTTCCCAACGGCCATATTTTCCTTAAAAATTGGAGGGACCTGTACATGTGTAACTCAACCGACGGTTAATAAGAAACAGAATAGATGACATCGTTTTATAACAAAATTTTTATAACTGAATGTACGACATTGTTTTGGAATGAAGAATATGTAAGTAAAGGCTAATTAATAGTTCGCAGTGTAAGCAAGTCAAAGTTTCGGAGTCTAACCAAAATGAAATTCGGAGTCTTTGTTAAGAATTGTTCAGATTCTATTTTATAAGAAATCATAGTCTAGTTTCATCAGAGATCTGATTCTAAATCTGTAGAGTTCAGAGTCGAACTGCTTAAAAGTTCGGAGTCCAAATTCATAAGAGTTTGGAGTTGAACTTCTTAAGAGTTCGGAGTCACACTTCTTAAGAGTTCAGAGTCGAACATCTTAAGAGTTCAGAGTCGAACTTCTTAAGAGTTCGGAGTCTAACTTCTTAAGAGTTCAGAGTCAAACTTCTTAAGAGTTCAGAGTCGAACTTCATAAGAGTTTGGAGTCGAACTTCTTAAGAGTTCAGAGTCGAACTTCATAAGAGTTTGGAGTCGAACTTATTAAGAGTTCGGAGTCGAACTTCTTAAGAGTTCGGAGTCTAATTTCTTAAGATTTCGGAGTCGAACTTCTTAAGAGTTCGGAGTCGAACTTCTTAAGAGTTCGGAGTCGAACTTCTTAAGAGTTCGGAGTCGAACTTCTTAAGAGTTCGGATTAGAACTGCTTCAGAGTTTGGAATCCAGAATTCGGATTAAAAACTATATTACAGATCACATCCATGATTCGGATCCTAAAAATAGAATGCTCTAACTTTTCATTATAAGGCTCCGACAATTTGGATGTGATTCCGGTTTTTGATTTTAAGGAAAAAAAACTAAGTATAAGAAAATATAGGTTAAGGTAAATTTCCTTAAGGAATTAAATTTTCCTTATTTGAGTAATAATAATATTTGCTTAAGTATAAGGTGTTTGTGATTTTCAAAACAAGAATGAATGGAAAAGTCATAAGGAAAACCTTATTGACTCAGCAATCTCCCCCTTTTTGGAAAGCACAAACATCCTTTTAAAAAAGTATATAAGGATTTTGAAAATTTTCATTAGACTATTTAAAACTTATCTCCCTTCATTCGTGGATATAAGTGAATACAACTAACTCCCCCTTAGGCATTGAAACACTAAGGATTGTATTCTGGGTTTCCGGAGTAGAGTTTTCATTATTATAAGAATGAAGCAAAATGTAGTGGGAAACTCCCCATTTCCTTAAGGATATTTTTCTCAGGAATCTTTCTTTTCTCCTCCTCAGTAATAGTTATTTTTCCTTCTACCCCTTTGTGATTTTCAAAAAGAATTGAAGGGCATGGAAAACAAATTATGCTACCTGAAACATTAGTATACAACAAGAGACAAACCGAACAGATAATCATTTCATTAGAGTTGGGGAAAAAATTACAAGGAAAGACAATTACAACAAAAGATCTGAGTGGGTTCATTTGTCTTCCTTTTCCTTTGGAATAAGCTGCTTCAACAAGGCTTTGAGTTTCTTCAGGTCTCTTTGGTCTTCCTCTCATTGCCTATCCAATGATTTTACCTTTTCTTCTTGGGATTTTAACTGTTGTGCTTGATCCTCCAAGGCTTCTTTTTTCAAATTCAATAACGCATCCTGCTTCTGCATTCTCTGCTGAAACTCAATCCGGAAATCTCTTTCAAATTTCAAATTCTGAGATACTGAGTTAAGCTTGCCATTCAGATCGCTGACCTGTTGATTCCAGACATTTTGTTCCTGGGTCAACTTCTCAGAAATTTCAGTAACCTTTTTGTTCTCCATTTCAAAATCACTTTGAACATCAACCTGAAAATTTTCAAAGTGTACTAAATCTTCGTCCACTCTCTTAGACCACTTGGTTACTTTACTACAAGATTTCCTATGCACGTCATAATCGATCAAAAAACTTTTCTGTTCAGTTTCCAACTTCACAAACTTATCCATTACCATGGATAAGGAATATGATTTTTGATTCATAGATTGTTGCAGCAACTGGCATCTAGAATCTATAGTTGGAAGAATCGGTATTGTGTCCACCATATTTCTCAGAGATTAAACGACAAAATCATGCCTGTGGGATGATGATTCCGAATCAGAGACTTATTTTTGAGATTCCTCTTCTTCAACTGGCATCAGCTTCCTTCTAGAGGTACCACCAACCTCTTTCTTTATAATGATATCTTTAATAGGTGTCTCCATTAAATTTTTCTTGCCTTTATCGGATTTTGGAATGGATTGCACATTTGGAGAAACTTCCTCAGATTCAGAAACTTGAACAATCTGATCTTCATCTGGTTGCTGTCTTTTTTTCCTTCTTCAAGATAATTCCTTTGATAGGATTCTTCTTCATCAAACATCTAATTCTCTTCTTCTTCCTCTTGGTGTTGCCTGCCGGATTCCTCATTTCCCTTCCCTGGATATACTATTTTTCCGGATTCATCCTTATAATCCTGAAATTGTTTGATCAAGGTATCTAGATCTTCACTCTCCTCTTCTTCTTCTTCTTCTTCCTCTACTTGTTCTACTTCTTCCTCAACAGCTTCAGCACCTTCTTTCTCAGCTTCTACTGCAGGTTCTTTACCCTTGTTCGTTTCCAGAGTAACAAAAAATTTTGCTGATGTTTCTGGTAAAGAAGGTTCGACTCCGAAGGTTTCCGGAACTGGAAGCCTTTCAGAAGCCAACTCTGTACCTTTTAGCAACGATTGTACTAGTTTAGCTTCAGTAAACTTCTTCCTCAACTTATTTTCCTTCGTTTTATTTCCATCTCCTCAGCAACCTTTTATTTTAAAGCCTTAGCCTCAGCAGGGTCGAGTCCGAATTGAGGATCACCTTCCTTCCTCATTTCCTTATCTTTCCTCCATTTTGATGCTACTTCATCTGTATAGATTTTCTGCTTCTTCAGTTTGGGTGGTGCAGATTCAGTTTCCTTCAGCTGAGGAAATTCTTCATCAGTAAGTACTTCCTTAGTCTTTCTCTTCTTCCTTTTCTTTTTTAAAGGTTCCGGAGATTGTGTTTCTTTTTCAGCTGCTTCAAATTCTTCCACAGATAGGGGATAAAATTCTCCGGATTCACTAGAAAATCCCATCTTCATTCTCTTAAGCGTATCATCACTGACAAGCATGAGCTTTCAATTCCGGATCTTTGATTTGCAGGCAACTTTGAAAGATTCTAAGCATCGAACAATAAAATTTGATAATAAGGCTGGATACATTATAATCCGAGCTCTCAGATTTCCTTCTTTGATATTCTTGATCGTAACCGAGACATGCCTTATCAAATTTATCTTTCTTAGATTTACCAAAAAAATCTAAGACATAGATATCACTCTTCTTCAAATTGTCTTTATCTCCTCTTCTCGGAACCAGAAAACCATGCACCCATAGTTGCAGTATTCTATAATTCAGAGCGATCCGAGCAATCTTAGTAGTTGAATCATCCTTGAGCCCAAGACACTACAGTGCTTTTTCCTTAACAAAACTTCCTTGCACATCCGGAAGTTTGTGAGAGCAAAATTCAGCTTCTCCCTCATATAGTATACCAACCAGGCTTGCTGCCTTAGTGTAGGAAAGTTTATAAGTCTTTCCATAAGACTTAAAAGAAAATCTTTCTCTGCCATCTTCCACTAGGAAGGAAACAGACTCATAAAATTCTATCAACAGGTCAGTGTAAACCAGATCCTGTTTATCTGACTTGGCTATGCAGACGTCATCCCATCCATTTAGTCTAATATTTTTCGAAATAATAGAGTCAAGATAATAAAAATCCGGATGAACTAACCTTTCTCTGTAAACTAGCCACTTTGAAATTGGTTTCGTAGTTGACATATCTTGTGAAGTTGCTTCAATAGAAATTCGGAGTGAAGTAATCTGTAGGATTCGGATTAGCTTCACAAGGTTCGGAACTGGCCTTAAGAGGAGCAGCAGGGCTTCAAGACGCAAAAGCTTGAAAACCGATGTGGGACGAGTATCAGGACCCCCTTTTTATAGGCAAAGAGAATGACCTTTGGTCTTCCAATGGTCATCCAATGGTTGAAAATACTTTGATCTAATCTGACGGTTGAGAGTAACCCTGAAAAAAAATGGCTCCGATCTTTTGAGGTTTTTTAAAAAAAAAAATCGGAATTGAGGAAAAACTAGAATCCCAACTTAAACAATTAATATACAAGTAAGAAAAATTTGATTATAAAACTATAAATAGGGAAATCATAATTTACGGATTGAAAAGAAATATTATTTGGAATTGGTAATATTATTCCTTAAAAAAACTTTATTACAAAAAGTCTATTAAAAAACATTATGAAAATCCCTGTCCGAAAATCTTCATTCTTAAAATTTTCAGTATGAGAATTCCATTCTGGAAGTTTTCAATATGAGGAAAAGAAAAAATTCCAATCTGGAAAATTTCAGTTCCAGAAATTGCCATTCCAGAAATTTTTAATACGAATACTTCCATTCCAGAACCATTCTGTACAAAAATGTCCATTCTTGAAAAATAGTGGTTCCGGAAATCTCCATTCCAGAAATCGTCGTTCCGAAAAGTTTGAAAACAAATTTTTGAAAAACTTTGCTATCCTATCAAGAAAATGTACTCCCCCTATGAAAAGGAGTTTATTACTGTAAGGAAACTTTTTCAATAGAAAGTTAATTAAGAAGGATTACCTTATGGTTATCATTTCTATCTTCTGTTTAATGTATTCAAATATATCAGAAGGCAAAGATTCTGTGAAAATATCAGCAAGTTGATCTTGTGTTCTGATAAATTGAAGAATGATATCTCCTTTGAGTGTGTGATCTCTAAGAAAGTGATGCCTAATATCTATGTGTTTTGCACGGGAGTGATGTGTATGGTTCTTACTTAGGGAAATGGCACTTGTGTTATCACACAAAATTTGAGTCTTAGTAAAACTCAAACCATAGTCTATGAGTGTGTGTTGCATCCACAACACTTGAGCACAACAACTTCCAGCTGCTACATATTCAGCTTCAGCAGTGGAGAGTGCTACAGAATGTTGCTTCTTGCAAGACCAAGAAACTAGTGAATCTCTTAAGAAATGACAAGTTCCGGATGTACATTTTCTATCCATTCTACATCCATAAAAGTCAGCATCAGAAAATCTTTTTAGAACAAAGTAATTTCCAGAAGTATAAAATAATCCTAGATCCATGGTTCCCTTAAGATAGCGAAAAATTATTTTTACTGCCTTTAAGTGAGATTCCTTAGGATTGGATTGATATCTTGCACATAAGCATACTGAAAACATTAGGTCTAGTCGACTAGCTGTTAAGTAAAGTAAACTTCGTATCATACCTATAAAAGATTTTTGATCTACTGGTTTCCCAGCTTCATCAAGATCTAAAGAGTTTGAAGTACCAATAGGAGTACTTATGCTCTTAGTGTTGTCATAACCATACTTTTTAATAATATCTTTAATATACTTATGATGAGATATGTAGGTTCCTTCTGGTTTTTGGGAAATTTGAAAACCAAGGAAAAAAGTTAACTCACCCATCATACTCATTTCAAACTCAAATTTCATTAGACTTGTGAAAGAGTCGGTCAAAGATTGGTGAGTTGAGCCAAAAATGATGTCATCAACATAGATTTGAACAATCAAAACATTTTTCTTATCTTTCTTTATAAAAAGGGTTGGATCTGCATTTCCCTTAACATAGTTATTTTGAAGCAAAAATCCAGTGAGTCTATCATACCATGCTCGTGGGGCTTGTTTAAGACCATATAAATCTTTGGTAAGTCTAAAAACATGATCCGGATGTTTTGTATCTTCAAATCCAGGAGTTTGTTCAACAAAAACTTCCTCTTGAACATAACCGTTAAGAAAAGCACATTTCACATCCATTTGAAAAAGTTTGAAATTAAATAATGCTGCAAAAGCAAGTAGAATATGGATAGATTCAAGTCTAGCTACTGGAGCACATGTTTCTTCATAGTCTATTCCATCTTGCTTATTATAGCCTTTAGTAACAAGTCTAGCTTTATTTCTAACTATGACTCCATTTTAATCACATTTTTTTCTGAAAACCCTTTTTACTCCAATAACAGATGTTTCCTTAGGTCTTTCAACTAAGGTCCAAACTTTATTCCTTTCAAATTCATTTAGTTCATCTTGCATGGCTTTGATCCAATCATCATCACCTAAAGATTCATCAGTGCTTTTAGGTTCTAATTGGGAAAGAAATGCTAGATGTTCTACATCATTTCATAAGGAACTTCTAGTCTTTAGAGGTTGATTTACATCACCAATGACACTATCACTGGGATGATTCTTAAGAAACACCTGATTTGGGTTTTGGAAAACCTTTTCATCAACATAGGGTAGAAAGTCTTCTAGGGTAAATGTTTCAGAAGTATCTTCTAGAACATTATCCTTATCATAATGTTCTTCTATCAAAGGTTGATAATCAGTTTTTGAAAACACATCCGATGATGTTGGTTGAGGTGGTTTAAAAACAAAAGGATCTGACTCATCGAATTTTACACGTATTGTTTTTTCTTCAACAGTGCAAGTATTTTTATTAAAAACTCTATAATCCTTAGAGGTTGTGGAATAGCCTAAGAAAATCCCTTCATCAGATTTTGGTGCAAATTTATGTAAGTTATCTTTAGTATTCAAAATGAATACTTTTCAACCAAAAACATTGAAATAAGATAGTCTTGGTTTTCTACCATTCCATAATTCATATGGAGTTTTATTAAGAAAAGGTCTAATCAAAACTCAATTTATAGTATAGCAAGAAGTACTTACAGCTTCAGCCCAGAAATGTCTAGAAATAGAATATTCACTCAACATGGTTCTAGTTATCTCTTGAGGAATTCTATTTCTTCTTTCAACTACACCATTCTGTTGAGGAGTTCTAGGTGCTGAAAAATTGTGAGTAATACGTTTCTTACTACAAAAAGTTTCAAAATCAGAATTTTGAAATTCTCCTCCATGATCACTATGAATAGGTTTCAATGGAAGGTTTTTCTCATTTTTAAGTTGAGCTCTAAAACTTTTGAAATAGGAAAAATCTTTAGACTTCTTTGCTAGAAAATAGACCCAAGTAAATCTAGTGTAATCATCAACTAGAACAAACACATATTGTTTTCCTCCAATACTTCCAGTTTGTGTTGGACCAAAAAGATCCATGTGCACTAACTGTAATTCATCAGTTGTTGAGACTTCACCGATTGATTTAAAACTAGATTTATGTTGATTTCCATATTGACAAGGATCACAAACTTTAGAAGAATCAAATCTAAGCTCTGGTAGATCCATAACTAGTTTCTTCTTAGAGAGTTTACATAGGTTTCTAAGATTACAGTGACCTAGTCTTCTATGCCATAACCAGGAATGATCTTCCATTGCACTTAGGCAAGGTAAATCCTGACTCTTGAGGTCTTCTAGGTTCAGAGTGTAGACATTCTCTTGCCTATTGGCTGAGCGAATAAAATCTTCCTTGGAATTGTGAACTAAAAACATATCATTCCTCAAATTCACAAGGTAACCTTCATCACATAACTGACATAAGCTAATGAGGTTGTGCTTAAGACCTTTAACAAAAAGAACATTTGAAATCAAAGTTTTACCAAGAAGAATAATATTACCAATACCAACAATCTCTCCCTTAGCATTGTCTCCGAAAGTTACCGTTCCTCTTTTCTTTTTGATAATCTTTTAAAAATAGATTTTGTTACCAGTCATGTGCCGGGAACATCCACTATCCATGTACCATGTATTGTTGCTGGTACTCTCTTTATTTTCCTGAAATCAAGAATAAAATTAGACTTTTGGAATCCAAACTTTTTTGGATCCGAGATTTCCAGACAATAAAATTTTAGGTACCCACATCTTCTTAGAAAAGTAAGCTTTGTAAAATCCTAGAGATTGGGTTTTGTTTAAGGAACAATTCTTTGCCCAGTGACCACCACATTGACACTTGGTACAAAATGGGGCACTTTGAGGAACAAAATAATTGTTACTAAAAATTGGTTTTGCATGGGTATAACAAAATCCGGATCTATTTCATAATGCTAGTATTTGGGAATACATTTTATCAAAATTTTCCTTACCATTGGTAAAGTTTGATAAACACTTCTTTAAGGAAAAAATTTCGGACTTGAGTTTTACAACCAAGTTTTTATCCTCAAAATCATTAGTTTTAGAACTAGAGCTAGGCTCAAAAACATTTTTATTAGAAATTGCTTTTCCAATTCATTAGAAAGTTTATTCTTCTCCGAACTTACTTCCTCAAGATTTTTTGAAATACTTTCAAAATCAGCATTTTTCTTATCAAGATCTTTAGATAGATCTGAAATCTCTTTTGTAAGAATAGAATTTCTAGAGTTTTCCTTATCGAGTTTTTTATTGAGTTTGGAATTCTCAATATCAAGAAGTTCAGCAAACCTAGAAACTTCTTCATAAGTAAGTAAAGTATTTTATTCATCAGAAGAAGATTCTTCATTAGAAGAGTTACAATACTTACTATCATTGGAATTTAAAGAAACATTGGTCAATGATTCATCATTTCGTACCTTACCCATAAAACAATGATTATCAATAGGTAATCTGGCTAAAAGACCAAGATTCATCTGTCCTGAAGATTCATAATCAGAAGATTCATCTGAAGAGTCACCACCACTGGCTCTCCAGGTGTCATTGGATTTTAGAACTTTCTTAGCTTTTTCTTTATAATACTTCTTCATGTTCCTGTCTGAATTCTTTTCTTTCCTTTCTTTCTTTTTGATCAAAGGGAAATCTGGTCTAATATGTCCATCTTTTTTGCATTCATAACAAGTAACTTCTCCATCATTCTTTTCTTTCCTGTCCTTTTTCTTATACTTGGATTGGAAATTTCTCTGTCCAGCTATCTTGTTCATCCTTCGAGCAAGATTTGCTAATTCATTTTCTGAGACTTCACTCTCACTAGATTCGGATTGGAAGATAACTTTCTTAGACTTGGATCTGGTTACTCTCTCAGGAGTCTTAGCTTTCATCTGATTTGAAGTTGTTGTGAAAGAAACAGTACCATTTCCATTCTTCTTCTTGATGTTTTCAGCATCTCTCTTCATTCTGGTTTCATGTTGTAGAAGAGTTCCAAATAATTCATCAAGAGTAATTTGAGTGACTTTCCTATTTTCATCAATAGGTGTTCTCTTGGATTCCTACTCATTGGGCATAATATCAATTATTTTATCCAAAAGAGCTTCATCATCTAAACCTTTCTCTCCCATAGACTATAGGCTGTTGACGATAGTCATAAATCACTGTTGAACTTTACATATTCGTTCACCATAAGGAAAATTGAATCCATGATATTCAGCTCTAAGCATATCTCTTCTAGTCTCAATCACCTTAGAAGTTCCAAAGTGTGTAACTTCTAACTTCTTCCAGATACAGTTAGCTGCTTCACAAGAAGAAATTTGGCTATATATATTTCTAGTCATTGAACAAAGTAAAGTATTGAGTACCTTATAATTAAGTTGATATTCTTGCTTTTCTTGATTAGTAAAAGTTCTGACTTCCTTGTCAGGAATTTTATAATCACCAGTAAGCATTACAAAATTGTCTACTCCAGTATTGATAACAAAAGTCTTCATTCGATCTCTCTAGTATTCATAGTCATTACCATCAATAATAGGTGGTCTTGTAGGATTTAGATTATCAATTGAACCAACATTGACTCCTGCCATACTTAAAATAACTTTTGCATACAAACTTGTTAGTAGAAAAGATTCATAACAACAATGTTCAGAATGAGAAAGTTCGGAATGACAAAGTTTAGAATGATAAATTGAGCAAGAAAAACTTGTATGTGAGTACAAGTATTTCAATGACCTCCTTTGATACCAATTGTAGGATTGAAATATTAATGTAGATGCTCAATTTACAAGAGGTGGGTGGATTGTATACTTTAAAAATTCTTTTGGAACCTTTAAAGTTAGTTATGAATAACTATGTTTTCCTTAAGCAAAGGAAAGGACTAAGTTTAACAAGGTTAAACTAAGAAAATTCACAACACCTCTAACACCGAATGAAAACTTGGAAAGAGATTCTGAAAGTAGGTTCCGGAAATATAGTTCCGGAAATTGAAACTTAATGATAGATTACAAAATGAGATTCTACCTTAAAGCGTATAGAATCTAAATGAAACAGAGTACAAGTAAGGAAGTAGAAGAAAGTTATACTTTCCTTATAATACAAAATTCAGCAAAATATAGACAAGTAGTAGAACTACAGGTAACAAGATATAAGTCTTTTAACCCAAAGAGAAGGGAATCCAACAACCTTGGATAAAGGTCCCTTGATTTATACTATCAAGCAAATCTGTCTTACCCACACCAGGGTAAGCCCTCGATACGAAGATCAGAGTCTCTGTCTTGTTATCCCTGTAAGCCCTCAACTTCAAGGTAGTTAGCAACCTCTATCTTCCTCATCAAAGAAGCCCTCGAACTTCAAGGTAGTCGGTACCTCTGTCTTCCTATCCCCGAAAGCCCTCGAATGTAATCACCAACATTCGGAGTCGCACAATGCTTTGAGAGTTAATAAGAGCCTCTCTCTCTAGAAATCACTTCAACAGCATGCATGCACAAAACCAAGTTGTTCATCTGTCATCCGTATCAGCTCTTTCAAATGAGCTCCTATTTATAGGTAAGGTCGGCCTCCTTCCCAATGGTAATATTTTTGCTTAAAAATCGGAGGGACCTGTACACGTGTAACTCAACCGATGGTTAATAAGAAACAGAATAGACGACATCGTTTTATAACAAAATTTGTATAACTGAATGTACGACATCGTTTTGGAATGAAGCATATGTAAGTAAAGGCTAATTAATAGTTCGGAGTGTAAGCAAGTCAAAGGTTTTGAGTCTAACCAAAATGAAATTCGGAGTCTTTGTTAAGAAATCTTCGGATTCTATTTTATAAGAAATCATAGTCTGGTTTCATCAGAGATGGGATTCTAAATCTGTAGAGTTCGGAGTCGAACTGATTAAAAGTTCGGAGTCCAACTTTATAAGAGTTTGTAGTCGAACTTCTTAAGAGTTCGGAGTCGCACTTCTTAAGATTTTGGAGTCGAACTTCTTAAGAGTTCGGAGTGAACTTCTTAAGAGTTCGGAGTCGAACTTCTTAAGAGTTTGGAGTCGAATGTCTTAAGAGTTCGGAGTCGAACTTCTTAAGAGTTCGGAGTCGAACTTCTTAAGAGTTCGGAGTGGAACTTCTTAGGAGTTCGGAGTCGAACTTCTTAAGAGTTCGGAGTCGAACTTCTTAAGAGTTCGGAGTCGAACTTCTTAAGAGTTCGGAGTTGATCTTCTTAAGAGTTCGGAGTCGAACTTCTTAAGAGTTCAGAGTCGACCTTCTTAAGAGTTCGGAGTCGAACTTCTTAAGAGTTCGGAGTCGAACTTCTTAAGAGTTCGTAGTCGATCTTCTTAAGAGTTCGGAGTCGAACTTTTTAAGAGTTCGGAGTCGAACTTCTTAAGAGTTCGGATTAGAACTGCTTCAGAGTTTGGAATCCAGAATTTGGATTAAAAACTATATTACAGATCACATCCATGATTCGGATCCTAAAAACAGAATGCTCCAACTTTTCATTATAAGGCTCCGACAATTTGGTTGTGATTCCGGTTTTTGATTTTAAGGAAAAAAAACTAAGTATAAGAAAATATAGTTTAAGGTAAATTTCCTTAAGGAAGTAAATTTTACATATTTGAGTAATAATAATATTTGATTATGTATAAGGTGTTTGTGATTTTCAAAACAAGAAGGAATGGAAAAGTCATAAGGAAATCCTTATTGACTCAACATTTATCTCACAGTTGTAAAAAATGTGATCAAAATCCCTTGAGTATAATTTTTCATGATTGTCCTTAATCTTCCTAAATAATAAAATTGTGTTAATTAATTAATTAATTCATAAAATTTTCAGTTTATATTATAAATTTTATTTCATTTATAAACAAATTATATACAATTAAATAATCAGTAACGATTAAGTCAGATGTTTTGACCATATTCAGCTTATGTGTCAAAACTAACCATGATAGGTTGACTAAGATCAATTAAGTCATTATCTAAACATATCCAGAATATTTATTATGAAATAATTACCATATTTATACATAAATTATTATTTATAAACAAACTATAAAATATTTTAATGGATAATGATCCAACGTTTCAATCATAGAAATGGTAGCTCATACATACAGATGAGTAATGTTCTAATTTTTCAATGATCATTATGATAAGAAGGTATGTGACATTTATCATTTCTTAATTTACATTATATCACAAGTTTCATATTATGGAATTTTATATACTTTTAAATATCATTATTGTGATGTAAAAGGAGTCTCATCACTTCGAGGAGGCGGTAGTCCATACATCCATGAAGTCTGTTATCAATTTTTCAGTGTGTGAAAAGGTAACAAAGAAAATAATATATTATATTTACAGAATGATAATTTTGTAATTAATATCATATAGATTTTATTTATATTTCTTAATTTTATTAAACTAATACATAATACATTCCATGTAATGTGTTAATGAATTTTATCTCTTTAAGAAGGTAGTTTTCAACACGTCTACAATTGAGGTTATCGTATTCAAACAATATGGAAAGCATGAATTTAGGTGTTATATAATATTTCCACAATCATAAAGAAATCATAAATATTATTTGAATCATATATAAATAGTAATTACATCATTATTACCAACCATTATAGGTTTTAACTAAATAATGAACGCCATTGGTTTGCGAGGCTATAGTCTGCCTTAAACGTGAATGATGATTGTGTATCTCATTTTATTGAAGTGTGTGATAGAGTAGGTCTCACCATTAACCAAAAAACATATCATTATATTTTGTGTAATAATTTTATTATATAATAAATTATTAAGATAAATTTAATGGTTGTAGTATAAAATAAATTAGAAATTCACGTTGAAGAATGTTACCTCTTTCTTGGGTAACTCTTTTTGGTTTTTACAAATGGACTTACGTGGTTTTTTATGAAACAATTTAGGCATAAATGATTATAGAATAAATTTTAAGATGCTATTTGGGAATATTTTTTTAAAAAAAAAATTTGTTTAATGGTGTGAGGATGTCGGGAGGGTCAATGTTTTTTTTATAGTGGAGGGAGAGTGTAATACTTGTAAATATAAAAAGGTAAACACTATTGGGAGGCACCCCTTACATCATGTGCCTAAAATACTGAAAAAAATATATTTAAGTGATTATATTGTCTAAATAGGTCTATAAATGTGTTGTTTCGGTATTTAGGTTATTTTTTCCCATAATATTAAATTATAACCTCTGTGTAAACTAATAATTACCTTAAACATCATAATTATTTTTAGTTACATTAAATTTTTTTCTAAAAAACTATGTTCACTATTATAAAAATTATAAATTATATTTATTTGAAATATGGTATCCATTATTTTAAATTTCAATCACAATAGTGTCTAAAATTAATTTAAAATGAATCCCACAAATGATAAACCGAGTGTTTAGAAAAAATCAAAACACCAAATTGTCTTTATATCCAATTTCAATTTGAAATTGATTCCAATTAAAAAAATTGGGTTTATTTATATATAATTTTACTGATTATAATTTAAAAAAATTTTAATTATAATTTAAATATATAAATAAATTTGAAAAAAAGTAGTTTTCAATTAAAATTCTGTGTCATTCACTATTCATCAAAATATGAATATTCTTAAAAAAATTAAAAAAATAAAATTTGATATTCAGATTTTAAAAAAAAATTATTATTCAAAATATAATTTATAAAATATAAAAAAATTATTTTTTAAAAAATTATTCCATTAAAAGGTGTAAAATTTAGTTTAAAAGATATTTCTTTTTTATGCTTTAAATTGGACTTATTATTATTTTTACAACTATAAAACATATCAGATGAATTTAAAAATATTTTATTGAATATATAAGATATAAATTTAATTAATATATTCTAATAATACTTATTTATTTAATTTATTATGAGAAAAATTCCTTTTTGGGCATAAAAAACTCATCCTTTATATTCAAGTGGTTTTTATTTTCATTAATAATTAATTTGAAATAATTAATTTTATAAACATGTGTAAACTATATTATACGAATTTTTTATATCATTATTTCCCACTATTCTAATTTCTAGGTGATTAATATCATATTAAATTTTAATATTATATTATTTTTTTGGTAAAACTCAGTCTTGCATGTATCCCACTTTATTAAAGATTCTCGTTCTTGTGTACAATGCATGATAAACATGGAGTCGCGAATAAAACATGAAATTTATATCATTGATTATAATTAATGGTATCAATGATTTTAAATTATTTCTATTGGATATATTTCTTAAAATCATGGGATATTACCCCCTACCCCTTTAAAATAAATTTCCCTCTCAAAATTCATCTTTGTTATCAGAAGATTAAAATTTTTAGAATTCCCTTATTGAAACCCACAATGTAAAAAATATTAATAAAACAACCTCTTCAAAAGGGAAATTGGGAAGCATAAGGGTCATTGGATGATATGCAACAATTAGGATCCCACATACGGAGAACATAGGTGGAAATGGAAGAAAACTGTAAATAGTAATAGAGTGTGATTGGCGTCATTGTTTACAAACAAGTGAATGATAAATAGAATTTTAAAACCAAGGGAAACAAAATATATATGAAGATCTAAATGGAAATTGATATATCATGATTCAAGTTAGTAAGATAATAATTTTTTAATATCATTTTTCTAGTTTTAAATAATTATATTTTTATATAGTCCATGTGAAAAAAATAGAAATAAACATATTTAATGAATATAATTCCTTCCTTTAATGAATTTTTAAAAAATCTAATCTTTTTCTCAAAATTATGATTATTAAATATGGATTTTTAATTCAGGATGCACAAAAATCAACTTTCAAATAAAACATAATTATAAAAGTGATATTAAATCTATACCACTAGTATTTATCCTTTTACCAAATCCAAAATGGTTAGTATGTGGTTATATAATTCCCGAAATGAGGAAAATATGAAATGATAAATTAATATTCAAAATTAAAACCCAATGTTTAAACCAAAATATTATATAAATAACTACCCTTAAAATTCTTCTAAATTTTTTTGAGTATGTTCAAAACCCAATGATTATAAGTATTTGATCATATGTTATTCGATAAATTAATAAACCATTATTCATCAAATAAAATACCATATATTACCCTAATAAACATAATATTTAGCAATAAAATTTCTTATAATAACTAGGAAATCACATAGGATAGTGGTAGGTAAAACCCCTTATCATCCTCTAGTCAAGGGTTCAAGCCCCACCACATAGCTTAATGGGATGGGTTGTCACCAATCATATGAAGTTTCCCCCTTTTTTCATCATTCCAGAAAAATAAGATCATCCTATAAATACATCATTTTGATCCTAAGAGGTAAAAATTTATCATTCAAAAAAAATATCCAATAATGTCCTTGATAACCTCAAACATTTTACAACTTAAAAACCTCTTGAGGGTTGTATTTATAATTTGAACTAATGGTAAACCTTAATCTTATAGTTCTATGATACTATCCATATATCTTAAGAAAAACTCACATGAAAACATCATAATCTACATGTTTATCTAAACTGGCCTTCGATACCAACTATAACAGCTCAGGATCCACAATCACAATTCTCGTGCTGAATCTACAACTTTACATTCCAAGATTTGATTCCAATAATTTTGATCCAATTTTTTCCATCAATTCCTTATTACATAAAAATGATTACATAGATAACTTGTATTCTAGATACCCTTTTAGGGTTAGAGTTCTATAGAATTAATGCAAATTTCAACATATACAATTCACATGAATTTAAATGATCATTCTTCCAACTTAACCAAACATTTCTCTTTCAAATTAATACATCCTCATCATCCATGTGAAATCCCTTCTACAAATAATCATTTAAAATAATTATTTAAAACCTAGGAAAAATAAAACATAATAAGGGTATGCTATGATGCTATGTATGGGTAAACATAGGGACTAACAATTTGATTCCATCAATGAGAATAAGAAGAGAATATAGGTATGATGACATAATCAAAGAAAATGATAGAATCATAAACTAACTCACACTCTTAAAAACATATATTATAAAAAATAAAAACATAGAAAAAAAATTCATTATAATCAATAATCATGAGCCATATGATATCAATCAAAATCATTAGAAACATTTTAACCCCATAGAAATCATAAATAATAAATGTACATACTTGGGATATGATTTTCATTTCACTGTTAAAAATGTAATAATCATACAGTTAACATCCATAACCAATCAATTGGAGGGATATCATAGACCTTTTATTCCAAGGTTTATCATGAAATCATATGTTATTGGTTTAAAAAGTAACCAACCATCGTCAGATTATAAGGTAACCACCCATCAAATTAATATGTACCATTACAAAGTCATAACACATAATATATTTCATTTCATAGAAAACTAAAAGGAATAACCAATACCATGTTCATAACATTATTAACTCATGGAAAATAAAAATATTCTATAATAATCTCTTTGAAACATTATTAATCCATTTAAAATAAATGGGTTCCATAATAATGTCATTCAAACATGGTTTTATCTTGGAGAATAAATGAGTTCTATAATAAAATCCTTAAAAACTATTAAGACATGAAAAAAGAAATAGGTTCAATAAAAATCTATTGGAAAAATTATTAACCAATTGAAAATAAATGTGTACCATAAAAATCTCTTTAACACATGATTAAACCATGGAGAAGGAATGGGTTTTATAAAAATATATTGAAACATGATTAACCCAAAGGAATTAAATTTGTTCAATAAGAATGTCTTCATAACATGATTATCCCATGGAAAAAATTTGGTTCAATATAAATCCCTTTTGAATAATATTAAACCATGTAAAATAAATTCATTCCGAAGAAATATCTTTAGAAAATGATTAAATAAGGGAAAATAAATGGGTTCAAGAAAAATCTCTTCAAAATATAATTAACTAGTGGGAAAGAAATGTGTTCCTGGAAAATAAATTTAAAAAACCCAAATTCATACAAAAAAATTATTAAGGCCATATTAATACAACATAACCATAGTTTATGATAATTAAAATCTATGATTTTGAGGTTTATTACTGTAGATTCCCATAAAATTGAATTGAAAACATTAATGGGTAAAATGATCTTTAAACTTTCCAAAGTTTCCCATTCCACCTTGATACATCTTAATAATAATTCCCATAAAGGAATAAGATAATATTAAACATATAATATTATGGTAATTATTATATTCTTGACATATCATTTCAAAGGATAATTATACACACCTCATTAAATAATCTAATTGTATAACATAACAAATGTCTCAAAGAAAAAACATTGTGACAAGAATCCATTAATACTTTAGAAACATTGAAACTGTAGACCCCAAGAAAGAGTAATAAATAAATTGACATGTAAATCCCACTAAATTAATATATAATAATCATAAAATATATTAATGGTAATTATATACAACACAAAAAAAAATTTAGTTCAGAATATGGTATAAGTCTCATAAAAATAAAAGTGAGACTATAAAATCCCTAACAACTATGGTAACATCTGAATTGGAAGTCCCAAATGTAATAATCAAAAAATGAAATAGTTAAATTCCATTAATATAAAATAATTAAATATATAATATATAAAAAGGGTTATTATATACTCCATGTAAAATAACTAAGTAGTGAATATGATAGTTGTCTCACATATGTAAAAAGTGAGATAAAAATCCGTTATCTAGATTCTCATTTGTAATTCTATTACTCTATCATACTAAATAATTAATTTTTCAATTATTAAGTATCTTTATAACCTTTTACAATTTTATTATTACTTTTATTTTACATATAAACAAGTTATATACAAGTACATAATCAATATTGTTTAAGTCGGATGTTTTTACCATATTCGACTTATATGTCAAAACTGAATTTATAAGTTAGCTAAAGTGAATGATAAAATTATATATAAATAAATAGAATAATAATAATATAATATTTTTTAAAATTATAAATAATTTATATCTTTATAATCAATCATGAATGAAGGTCATGAGAAATGAACTAATGTTAAAATCTTAGAGACAAAAGATCATACGTACGCATGAATAACATTCCCATTTCTCAAAGATCATTACTGAAACAAATAATGTAATATTTAACATTAAATAATTAATATTTAATAATAATTAATATATTATTTAATTATTTAATAATATATATATCATTCTTGTGATTTGATGAATTCATATCATTTTGCAGAAGCGGTAGTCTATACATCTATGAATGACGTAACCACATTTTAGTGTGTGAAAAAGTAATAAGGAGAATGAAATATAGTATGTATAGAAAGTTAATTGTGTAATTAATATCAGATATATGTTTGTATATCACATTTTTTTAGACTTTAATACATTCCATTTAAGGTGTAAACATATCACATCACATTGGGCAGTCGGTTTTCCAGTCATCCACAAACGAGGTTATCATATTCTCACTAAATGGAAATCCTAAATTTATATGTTATATAATAATTAATAATGCATAAAAACTCATAAATATAAAATTTATAATATATAATCAGTAATTTCTTCTTAATTACAATCCCTTATATGTGGTAATTGATAAATAAATTACATCGGTTTGTGATGCAGTAGTCTACCATACACACGAGCGATGATTGTGTATCCCATTTGATGGATGTCTCTGATGGTTTAGGTCATAGCCTTAAGATAAAAAAATATCAGTATATTTAATTTAATTTTTTATTTTATAATAATGTAATAATGAAAATTTAAGGGATGGAGAAAGAAATAAAACTGATATTCAAGTTGAAAAACATTGCATCTTTTTTAGGTAACTCGTTTTGGTTTGCACCAAGGGAGATAATGGGTTTTCATTATACACAAAGATATGATTATAGTATGAGAGAAATAACTTTTAGATATTATATATTATGGTTTTTCATGATCCAAATGTATTGATATGTGTGAGAATGTGGGTTGGCTAAGAACCATCCTATAGTGGAGAAGGAGTTGAATTATTGTAAATATAAAAAGGTAAAAACTATTTGGAGGTCTCTCATGCATCATTTAACATTAATAATGAACCCAATTGGATAAAATTTTGAATATGGTATATATATGTCCGTTCAATTTGTTTTATAGATTTTTCAAGGACATTTGGTCCATTAAGATTAATGTTTAACCACTAAGAAAACTCGTTTTTACCTTAATCATTGTAATTACTTTTAATTACATTCACCAATTTTTTTGTTCAAAAACAAATTTTACCCTAATAAGATTATATATTATGATTATTAAAAATATGGATTCAATTTTTCATAATTTTTATCACAGTAGTTGTAGAAATTAATTTAAAATTAATCGCACAGACGGGATGAGACAACATGTATTTTAAAAATATAAAAATATAAAAATATTTTTATATCGAATCTCAATGTAATATTTATTCGAATCACCAAAATTTTATATATTTACGTCAAACTGAAATAATTATACTTAAAAGAAAATTTAAAATATAATTTAACAATATAAATAATTTAGATATAATTTTGAATTATAATTAAAATTCGGTGTCATTCATTATTCATCAAAATATGAATGTTCTCAAAAATGAAAAAAATTCACCCAAAGTAAATTTTGAAAAGAAAATTTCAATAAAAAGTTTACTTTTTAAAATAAAATCTATAAAATTTTGAAAAAGTATAATTAAAACATGTCTTCCATTAAAAGGCAGAATAAATCAATTAAAAAAATACATCTTCTTATGCATAAATTTATATTAATTATTATTTTATTCATATAAAACAAATTTTTTGAGTTCAATAACAATTTAATAAATATAAAAAATGAATTTGATTAATATAAATTAATAATAGTTGATAATTAAATTTATAATGATGAAATATCATTCTGGTTATATAAAATCATCATTTAATTTCAAATAGTTTTTATTTTTATTTATAAATAATTTGATAGAGTTAATATTATAAACATGAATAAAATACATTATCATAATATAGTTGATCCCTTTAATTCCTTCAATTCCAAAATCTAGGTGATAACTATCATATTAAATATTAATACTCTACGGTTGTTATATAAAACTCGGTCTTACATGTAACACATGTTATTGAATAGTCTTGACGTTGTGTGCAATGCAAGATAAACATAATGTTGAATAAAATGAAATATAAAATATGAGTTGAATATAATTAAATATATAAATGAATTTACATTAATTTTAAAAAATATATCCCTAAAAATCCATGGATGTTACATCATTCGCCCCATAAAATAAATTTCTCCCTTGAAATTCATCCTTGTTATCAAATGATTTAAAATTATAGAATTTGTATATTTAAATAGACATCATAAAAACTTATTAATAAAAAATCTTCTTAAAAAGTTAAATTGGAAAACATAAGGGTCACTGGAAGATATGCATAACTAGGATCCCACATAGAGAAACCATAGATATAAATGAATGAAAGGGGTAATGATATATAGAGAGTGATTGAGGCCTCTAATTATATAAAAAATGAATGATCAATGTAAATTTAAGGTCCCGAAAAACATAGATCTATGATGAACAAAAAGGTAATTGGTTTATCAGTATTGAAGTTACCAGGATAATAATTTTTTTAGAGTTAGTATTTCCTAGTGTTAAATAATTCTCTTCATATCGATGTCAAGTGAATAAAATAGAAATAATCTTACATGATGAGAATAATTTTCTTATTTAATCAATTTCTGAAAAATATAATCTATTTCTCCAAGTTAAGAGTATTAATAGGGAATTTTTAATTCTATAGGAACTAAAATCATCACTTAAAGACAAAATTTCCATAAAAGTTATAATCAATCTATTCTACCTATCTATAGACATTATCCAAAACCAAAATGGTTAGTATATTTTAAGATAATTACCAAAATAAGTAAACCTTCAAATAATACATTAATATTCAAAATTAATACCCAAGTAAAAAACACCAAACCATTTTATAAGTAACTACCCTTAAAATTCTTCTAACATAACCGGACTATGATCAAAACCCAAAGACTATAAGGATTTGATCATATATTTTTTAAAAATATAATAAAAAATGATTCCTCAAATAAAATTTCATATATTCTCCAAATAAAGAAATCTTTAACCATAAAAAATTATTAACTGAGAGACTAGGTAGGATAGTGGTTGGTGAAAAACCATTATCATCATTTGGTTACAGGTTCAAGCCCCATCGCCTAACCGAATGCGATAGGTTTTCACCACGCATATGGGTTTCCCAACATTTTTTATTTAATAATGAAAAATAATTCCACCCTAAAAATACTTCATTTTTATCCTTGGGGTTAGACACACCACATCCCGATAATAAAATCTCTAGAAAATTCCTTGATAACCAAAATATTTTTACTACTTAAAAACCTTTAGAGGGTGGTCTTAAAACGTTGAACATATAATAAACCTAAATCATGTTGTCTTAAAGTATCTATAACTCTTAAGATATCATCACATGAAAACATCATATTCTATAAAGTTATTTAAACTGACCATTGAAACTAACTACAACAGCCCAGGACCCGCACACCCAGATCCTGTGCTGATATCCGTAACTTTGCATTCCCTGATTTGATGATTATAATTTTGATCTAGTCTTTCCCATCAACCACTTATAACAAAAAAAGTAAAACATTAATCACTTATATTCTGGATGACCTTTTTGTTTTAGAGTTTTATAGAATTAGTAAAAACTCTTACATATATAGTTCTCATGAATTTATATTATAATATATCAAAATTAACCAAAATTATCCTTTTCTCATTAATGCATCATCATCATCCATATTAAATCCATTATAGACATAACTCATTCAACATCATTCTTTAATAACTAGGTAAAAGAAATCATAATAAGGGTAATCTTATATGCTCAATAAAGGTAAACATTTTCATTAAAAATTGAATGAAACTAATGATAATTAGAATAGAATAAGGGTACAGTGACATAATAATAGTGCTTATGTGAATCCTAAAGTAACTCATACACATTAATACCTGGACAATCAAATAAAGAAAACATGTAAAAGGAAACAATCCACATAAGTGATAATCATGAGCCATGTTAAATAAATATAGATCATTTGAAACGATATAAACCCATATAAAGTATAAATAAAACATATATGTACTTGGAATATCATTTTCATTTCAAACATACAATCACTATAAAAAATTGAATAACCATATGGTGGACTTCCTTACCCAATGTATAAGAGGGCTATCATGAACCCAAATTTCATAGGTTTATCACACAACCTCCCATTATAGGTTTATCACACAGCCACCATACATTGGTTTATAACATAACCACCCTTAAAATTTTAATGTACCATTACAGAGTTATAGAAAATAAAAGCTTCAATTTCATCCAAATCTTAGAGTAACATTCAACAACCCTATAAGAAATCAATTAACAAGTGCAAAATAAATGTATTATGTAACAATATAATTGAAACATTATTAAATAGTGGGAAATAAATATGTTCCATAACATTATATATGCAACATGGTTACCCTAAGGGGAATAAATTAGTTCCATAACAACATCATTGAAATATGATTAAACCATGAAAAAGAAATGGTTTCAATAACAATATACTTGAAACATGATTAACCCATTGAAAAGAAATTGGTTCAATAACCATATATTTGAAAAAATTATAAAACCATGTAAAAGGAATGGGATCTATAAAAATATCTTTATAACATGATTAACCCATGTACATGAAATGGGTTCAATAATAATCTCTTTGAAACAAGATTAACCCATTGAAAAGAAATGGGTTCTATAACAATCTATTTAGACCAGGATTAACCCAAGGAAGATAAATGGGTTCAATAACAATATCTTTGATACAAAATTAACCCATAGAAAATTAATTTGTTCAATAACAATATATTTAGAACATGATTAACCCTTGTAAAATAAATGGGTTTAATAACAATCCCTTTGAAACAAGATTAACCCATAGAAATGAAATGGTATCCTGGAAAATCTCTTTAAAAAAACCATAATCCCTACAATGAAATAACGAGGATGGTATAAATACAAAATATACTAATTTTATTATAAGTAAAAATAATAATTATTTCCATTTATTAAATTAAATTCCATTAAAATAAAAGAATAAACATTTATGATGAATGTGATATTTAAACATTCCAATGTATCCCATACAACATTGAAACATTTTAATCATAATCTTAATGAATTAATTAATCTAAATTAAACATATAATATCCTGATAATAAGTATATTGGTGAAATATCATTTCAAATAAAAATTATAAACACCTTATAATAAAATATAGGTGTATAACAAAACAAATGTCTCAAAGAAGAAAAATTGTGAAAAAAAACCTTTACCACTATGGTAACATTGAATCCGAAAACCCCATGAATGTGGGATAATTACATCGATATTTTAATCCATATAAATTAAAATATAATAATCAAACAATATATTCATTGTAAGTATATAAACAACATCACTCAAATAATCGGTGAATATGGCATAAGTCTCGTAGAAATAAAAGTGAGAATAGAAATCCCCATACAACTGTGGTAACATTTGAAATGGAAATCCCAAAACTAGAAATAAAAAATATAAAAATTTAAATACTATGAATATAAAATAATATAATATATAATATATCAAAATGGTCAGCATATACATCAATCAAAATTAGTGGTGAATGTGAAGTTTATCTCATAGATGTAAAATGTGAGATGAAAATCACTTACCTTGAGTCCGATTTTTCATGCTTTTCCTCTTCCATCATAGATAATAAAAATATGTTAATTATTTAGATTATAAATAACATTTTAAAAGTTTATTATTAATTTTATTTAACTTATAAAATAGTTATATATATTTACATAATAAATAATGTTTAAGTCAGATGTTTTGACTACATTTTTATTATGTGTCAAATTTTACTTTGATATGACGAAAAAAGGCAGTTAGGTCATTATATAAACGTATAAAAAATAATAATAATGAAAAAATAATTATATTTATAAAAAATGATAATTTTAATGAAAAATATTAATGATTCTAATGAAAATTTAACCAAGGTTAAAATCATGGTGACACTAAGTCATACGTATGCATGAGTAACGTTTCATTTTTTCAACAATCATTATGGAAATAATGTAGGTAACATTTATCCTTCCATAATTACCATTATATATTATGTATACATATATATATAATTATCATGATGTAAATGTAGTGACATCACTGTGAGTAAGCAGTAGTCAATGCATCCATGAATGACATTATCACTTTTTCATTGTGTGAAAAGGTAATAAAAAGAGTGGTATATTATATTAAAATATTTTAAATTATGTAATAAATTTAATATATATTATATTTATATAAAATATTTTTATTTAAACCATCAACAATACATTCAATGAAATTTTTAATTGAATTGCATCTATTTAAGGAGGCGGTTTTCCACACATCGTCAAACGAGTTTATCACATTCTTATAAAATGGAAAGCATGAATTTATGTGTAATTTAATAGTTACTAATGTATAAATACATCATTAAAATCATATATATTATATTAAAATAATAATTACATCATTTTTACCAACTTTGATATGTCATAATGGAGGATCAAACATCGGCTTGTGAGGCGGTAATCCGTCGTACACACGAACCATGATTGTGTATCCCATTTGATCGAATTGTGCATAGGTGTAATTAATTATCTTACGATTTATAAAATATAATTAGATTTAAGGTAGTTATGTTGTTATATAATTATTTAATGATAAAATTTGAAGGAGTGGATACAAAATAAAAATTAAATTCATGTTGAATAACATTACCTCTTTTTCGGGTAATACCTTTTGGTTTTCACTAAAGGACTTCCTTGGATTGTTTTTTTCATGAAGTAGTGCTTCTATAATTATAGGATGGACATGGGGATATTATTTAGTTAGTTATTGGATGAAAAAAATGTCTTTAAAGGTGTGAGGTAGTGGAGAGGTTGAGTGCCTTTTTATAGTGGAGGAATGACATTCTTGAAAATATTAAATGTAAACAATATTAGGAGGCCTACCTTACATCATGTACCAAAAATAATAAATCAAATGGGAGAAAATATCATATATTGTTTATATATGTCCATACAATGGGCTTTAGAAAAATTTATTGGTCATTTGTCTCTTTAAGATTAATGTTTAACCACTAAGTAAACATGTTTTTTCCATAATCATTGTAATTAATTTTAATTAATATCACTAATATTTTTGGTCAAAAACGAACATAACCATAATATAAATTATAAATTATATTATTTAAGACATGGATTATATTTTTTTAAATTAAAAGCACATATTTTTCATAAATTAATTTAAATTCATCATACAAATAAGAGGAAACAACATATTTTAAAAAAAATAAAAATTTGAAATTGTTTTATATCCAATATCAATGTGAAATTGATTATAATGAGATAATTTATATTTATTGATGTTATAAAGAACTATTTATAGTTTTAAAAAAATACAATATAATTTATATATATAAATAAATAATATGATAATGAAATTTCCATTTAAAATTTAGTGTCGTTTATTATTCATCAAAATATAAAAGTTATCAGGAAAATAAGTAAAATTCCACAAAATTAAATTTTTTTTTTCATATTTAAAAAAAATGTTTATTTTTTCAAAAAAAAATATATAAAAATGTAAAAAATTATTTTGAAACAAGTATTCTAATAAAAGGCACAAAAACTACCTTTTAGAAAAATACACTTTTTTAGGCTTACAATTATATTTATTATTATTTTATACATACAAAAAATATTAAATGAAATTTAAAATATTTTATTATCTATATAATATATAAATTTCATTAATATATTTTACAAATAGTGATTAATTTAATTTATTAAGATAAAAAGTCATTCTGGTCATAAAAACTCATCCTTTATATTCAATGTGGTTTTATTTTGATTTATAATTATTTGAAAAAAAAATTTGACAAGAATGTGTCAACAATATTCTCTTAATTTAGTTAATCTCATTCATTAGCTTCTACCCAACCGCTTGGATATAACTAACATATTGAACTTTATTATTTTTTTTATTGTTCTATAAAACACAGTCTTACGTGTAACATGCATTATAGAAGAGTCATGATGTTGTGTTCAATGCAAGATAAACTTGGTGTTGATTATAAATAAATATACTCTTAATATAATTATTGATATAAAAGAATTTAAATTAATTTTCAATATGATATTTCTTAAAATATAAAGATTTTATAGTTACATTTATTATGAATTTTTCCAAGTGACTTTTCAAAATCATTATCCGTCTTTGATGTAACATAGGATTTACTAGTGACATGAAACAAGGATAACATTTTCATTCATTATATAAATTTTTATGTGAAAAAGTTTCTTAGGAAACTCATTTCTCTTCTACATGTCATTCCATAATAAAATTATTATGAAATAAATTTATTTTTTTCATAGGTTACGCTACAATGAAATAATGAAATGATTATTAAACCTATAATTTTTTCATAAGTTATAATAAGATGAAAATTTTTATGAAACCTGTTTTTTCATGGGTTATGATCAGATTATGGTTTTTGGATCATTTTTCACACATATGAATGGCTTCCATTATATGATAGGTGGTTCCAATATCTCAATCTAATTTATTGTGTATATATTTATATCTCAAGAGATAGACATGATGGAATGGGGAGTAAACCCGGTTTAGTAAGGAAATTTTTCAACTATGATTATCCTAGGAGTGAAACTTGATTTCGATGAGGGTTTACAGAGTGAACACATTCCACTATGATATCCTTGGTAGTGATCCTTTATTACTATGGAAATGACTTTCTATGTATATTTGTAATCTATAATTCCTTGTCTTATGCCAATGTTAAGATATCATGGATCTTTATCTATTATTTCATTGGCATTCATATCTTATGAACTATCTATATTCAGTCCATGAATAGAGATTTTGATTTTTGATATATAGGTTATGGATTTAAATTATTTTTCTCAAGTTCTCATACCCTTAAGTTCATGTTATGATTAAGTATATCACTTGTTTAACCTTACTGATCATTTATCCTCACCCATTATTATGATTCCACTCCGTATGTTATAAATAATGGTTTTTAGTAGGGTGTGTTTTAAAAGAGTACTATAAGAGAAGATATTTACGGTAAACTTTGAAGATAATTTTCAAAATTAGAATTTTCTGTACCTAGTCTCAAAAGGCACTAAAATAATATTATACTCAGGCATGTGTCTGTGTAATGTATTGAATATTGATCTAAAAAGATTCAATATCAATGTATGAAACTCCTTGGCCTCTAAAAGAACCCACATAACCAATAGTGTAACACAATTAAGTAAAAGTTATAAAAAATAAAAATAAAAATGATTCAAAAAATAGTGTGTCAATAAACTAAATATGTGTACTCTAATTGTCACCATGCCACCCTAAAAATAGATTCCAAAACATTATTTCCCTCAGGGTGTGGATATTATCCTGTGAGTAAGCAAATTGTTTAAAAAATTATATTTTTTAATCCATTAATTAAGAATATATTTTAATGTAGTGGATGTCCAAGATCATTCCATAAAGAAATTGGAATGTGAGAATTTCAAGTTAGATGATCCGGTTGTGGAGACAGAAAAAATAATTTGGGTTTGGTCAAGAAAACTAAATAATAAATCCTATTGGATGATAAAATAATGATTAAAAATATGGATTGAGGAAAATTTTGATGGATTATTCGCAATAGGTTACTCTATTATCAGTCGTGGATTGGTTAAACCAATTACTCTCAAAGTTACCTTAAGGATATGAACTTATTTTATTGTAACAAACTAATTTTATTTCAAATAGTGAGGATCCCTTGGTTAAGAAAATAAAATAAGTCTATACTAATTTACCAATAATCTTAATGTTAAAGTGAAATAAATCTTATTCATTACAACCCAATTTTTTTAATTATATTAGTGTTTCTATCATTACTTTTCTCTTGACTATATTTTTTTGAAATGGAAAAATCAAGATAAGCACCAACCCAATTCATTTTCAACACAACCACCTATGAATGATATCAGTAATTCATTAACATGTTCATCATTGTATTATTGAAATATCACCCATTTTTTCTATGCACTCATGATAATGATGAAATTCATATAACATGATGGATTCAACTTAAGAACCTATTCGAAAAAAATCAAACAAAAAATGAGAAGAGAATAAAACATACATTAATTAATATGAAAAAATGAAAAATTAAGCATTGAATTGAAAAAAAAATTAAACACCTTGAAATATTGTACGAAAAGTTTAATTGAATTGAAAATTTCATAATCTGACTATAATAATCCAATACTGGTAATCAATAGAAAAACAACTATATAAAATAATATTTTTTATTAATGGACAACAATACTGACATATAATAATGTTTTCATTTTTATTATGCCCTTTGATTCTATCCTGAAATGACTCGTTCCTTCATAAAAAAAATCTAATGAATCATTTTTTGAATAATGGATTATCTATTTAGGATCATGGTGAGAAATCAATGTATGGTTTTCAGATATATTATATTGTTTAACCATTGACCAAGTCATCATGGTGTATAACAAATGAGTCCTGACAAACTACATTTATCATAACAGATTCATCGAGATCATCAAGTATGTGACCCAATTCCAAAAATCATTGAACAATAATATTTATTTAAATATTGACATAGTAAAATACCATAGTCACTGATGTTCTGTTTTTTAGTTTATCTTATAAATTTTCTAAAACCACCATAACTAAAACCCCTATGGTATAATTAAAAATACTAAAGGCTCATCATGGGTTCTCTTATTGAACTTCTATAATAATATGACTCCCATCTGCAGAGGGTGAAAAATTATTCTCTCCAGTAAAAAAAATAAAACATAAAATACACCACTTAGTGATGATTCAAAAAATATCACAAACTTCTTCATCAACATTTTAAGAAATGCTAATTGAGGAGAAAATTCTTAGAAAAATATTTGAAATCATTTTCACATGGCACAACCACATATATGAATACATTATTAATTACTAAATTATTCAAATATATTTCTACATTGTATCCTCTATAATGTAGTCACATGAATCATGGAATTATAATATCTTATGGAACTCTTCCCAAAATAATAATAAGTCACTCTCAATGGATTTTGATAATCTCTTTACAAAGACATTTCTTGATTTTTCAAGTCTGATAAGACTTCACCATTCACAATCAGAATTTTACATGAAAATTTTTCATATGAAAATTAAATTGTACTAGAATTTCCCTTTTAGAACAACATGAACCTTGATATTTTCCAAATTTAGTCTCCATGTTGATTGTTAATTGTGGTGGAAGGAATTATTTTTAGCTTCAAACTAGTAGCTCTAATCTGATTCCTTCGTAGTGAATTTCTCTATTTTCATGCCCTTATTTCTAGGATTTATAGATCTTGATATATCACCACTTTGGTAAATTCGTGAACATTCATGTCCTGGGTTGACTATTCAGTTTTTTTCTCAAATCTAATTCTTTTCTCAAAAACAAAAAAAAATCAAAAACATCAATAATTCATTGTAATAACACCATAGTGGGTAGTTTGAAACTCAATAATCAATGAGAATTATATAAAAAAATGTTAGTTATTTAAGTGAATCAATCCTCTAAATGTATAAAATTAAATAAAATACCTTAAATATTCATTGATAAAGTGGGATCTAAATTTAAAATTTCTTATGTCCTGATCCACCCTAAAAAAATACCTTCTGTGTAGGTAGAGGATTTTGTAGCAACCCACAATGTCAAACATTAGTAGGCCATGAGTTAGGGATAAATACAAAGGGTATTTATTTCTCGAATGGGAGGAATAATCCTAAACAATATAAGAAATGTTAAAACATTCCCCAATCAACTTCAAATAAAAAAATAGTTTGAATATTAAAATATATAATTATAACTACTTGGAAAACATATAATACATATGATACAATGAATGAAGGACACCAAAAATCCACCCCAGCTTCTCGGAGAGTGGTGTATTCAATATCTATTGATCTATCATTAAATCAACTCCTGAAAATAGTTGAGTAGATAGTAAAATGGTGTATATAGTAGGTTAATATTTATAAGAAGTTCTATATCAATATGAAAAAGGATTTATTGAGATTGAAAAGTGTGAAATAGTTAATAAAAGATACAGAGTATGCTAGTATGTAATGTATTTTATCACATATTACTCACCTTCCACTACACCATATGAAATGTTCTTAACATATTAGATCTCTAGAATATTACAATCAAATTATACACTTTAAAATTTTATTTTTTGTGGGTTGATAATAATAAAATTTGTATCCCTACATTTTAATGCCATCAGTTGTAATAATCATATCATAATCTGATTACCATATTGTTTCATTGAAAATAATTTCACATCAGCATAACCATTAAAATAATTTAGAGAAATAAGAAATATCAACTCTCAACTAAATCAACACCATGTCATTATATCATCATAACCATTTGGTAAAAAAGTTAATACCATCTCTCATCGTTTTCTAATCATCACTACATCATCATATCGTAATAACTAGTAGAAAAAATGTTCAGAACATCCCCACAATAATTATAATCATCCCAACCCCATCATATTACCATTAATAGTATGAAAAAAAGGAAATACTGGCTATAAACTAGTTCTAATCACACCAAAAATCATGCACCAATATATCTATTCTCTATTGTAATCCCATTTTCATAAGATGTAATCCATAATCCATCACATCCCTATAATATGTGAAAATACCCTCCCTTGATCCATTACAGCTAATAAATATTTTCAGACACACACACACACACACACACTTAAACATATTTCCAATCCATTATTTTTTGTGAAGCTCTATAGATTCTAGTCATGACCACATGACAATACATGAAAATTTAAAAAATAAAACACATAAAAATAACACATACAATGAATGTATATGTAACATCACAAAGTATTATGAAATAATATTCTAAAATAAAATGAATTATCAATTCAATGTATTATTCATCTGCCTTTAATTATTTTTTTTCTCTAATTCACATGGTTATCGAGTTCATTAGGTTAACATCTACGTCCTAACTCAAGATTACAAATTATCACTCAACCATTTTTAAACAAAACTAACTAATTACAAATACATATCCATCACCATAATACCCCACCTAGATTATAACCACATCCAATTTATAGTACCATACACTAAGGCATATCCAACCCATATATAATATAATAAACAAGTCCTAACATTCCATCTAATAATACTAGAATATAGTATATCCTAGGATGACAACCTTAATAATCCTCTGAGTCCACTCAAATTAATATACACTACTTACCATTTGATCCTTTGTATTACTTACATGAAATCCTTACTCTATTCAATAAAATTAAACCTGTATTACATTATTTTTTATACTCATAAATGATTTACTTCTGATTGCTAAATTACAATACCAATCTATGGATATCTCTATCATACTTTTGGGTTTCGATCTCGAAACTCCCAACGTCTCCGTATCCGATGATGGATGGACCTGCTTTCCAAAGACAGGCGTTCGCTAGATGGTCTGACCAGTGACACTTAAGAACACACCTTGGTCGATAGGATGGGAATTTGGGCTCATCACACGCTTTTGGGTGGAATTATTTCCTGTCACGGGACTCTCTTATAGATTTAAGACGTATTCATATGTTCGTGAGTCTTTGGTTTATACCCAAACATAGTATCCATGGATATAATCCTTGGTTGGAAATGTTCAGCTGAATGCAGGGGTTCAGAATCATTTATGCCTGAGGATTACCATCCCTAATTGAATTAATGACCCTGAGGAGTCTTGACACATTGAGATGGTGCTAGGAGCATCTCAGTGAACCGATGTGAAGATAGTCGGATCAACCGGTTTTTGGGCATGAACCTCATGGAGGCTTCCTACATACCCTGCCTAGGGGGCAGGGATCAATGTCCACATAGTTCGAAAGGGGAGCATCGGAGAACCGATGTGAATGTAGAACCATAGGTCTGATGGTGATCGGTCTTGAACCTCGGGGAGGCTTCCTAAGTATCCCAGTGGGAGGGAATCAATGTCCTCTTAGTTCGCATTCACTTGGGGATTACACTCTGAGGAGGCCTAGGGTGATTGATTGGGGCTCGCACTCTGAGGAGGCCCATTGTGATGGATTGGGGCTTACACTCTAAGGAGGCCCTGGGTGATGGATTGGGGCTTACACTCTAAGGAGGACCATAAGAGGATTTCATGGTTGATGCTCACTCTAAGCCCACGTGAGTCATGCTCGGTGTGAGAAACAAGAGGCAGCAAGGACCACACGATCACGTCATGAAAGGTGCGTCTGTGAGAAGTGAAGTGGGGATTATGCATAGGTTGGCCCATAAAGTTGGGGCTTACTCTGAGATGGACGCCCATGGTGAAAAAGGGATGCGGGAGAGGTAGAGTGGTTCTCCTGTGCCCGTCACCTCTCTTATTCCCCATGGAAGTACCCAGGGAAGTACCAAGGTGCATGGGGACGGCTGCCTTCTGATGGTTATGCCTCCCCCTCCCAGGGAAGGGGATAAGCGCCTAACCGCCGAAGCGTGAAACCCCCCATCCTGGCGAGTAGAGGCTGCAAGGGGGTTCTCGGGCTCGGACCCTGCATTACTGTGGGAATGTAATCCCATGCTTTCTTCGGGAATCCGCCCAAGGGTCTCGGATCCCCTTTGCCCCTATTTACCATGGGTATGTGAACTCAAATGGCACACTAGTGCACCTGAGGGTTACACCACAAGGATATGGTGGCTCTAGTGGAGGCCATGGCTCGGGGCCAATGCGTAGGCCAATGAGGAGGTCACGGGGGATCAGGCCAGATTGGGAGGATCTTATGTGGCTCAGGGAATTGGAACTCCGAAGGATTCGGTGGACCATACAGAGGTATGGGTGGTGGAGGCCTTCGCGTAGGGAAGTTCTACATAGCTGGAGAGGCTGTCCGCAAGCCAGGGTGGCTCGCGGACTGATTATCCATCCACAAACCAGGAGGGTTCGTAGACTGACTAGCCATCTGTGAACCAGGAGGGTCTGCGGCCTGATTGGCATCCCGCGAACCATGGTGGTTCGCGGCACTGGGTTCGATCCGCGAACCATGGTGGTCCGTGGAATGATGGGCATCCCACGAACAAAGGTGGTTCATGGCTCCGGGTTTAATCCGCAATCTAGGGTGGTCTGCGGAGGGTTCTATGCAGGTAGCAGCGGCCAAGGGCAGCACCGGCCAGAGGCTCATCAGTAGAGGCTTCGCCCGTGCAGGAAGGTGTTACGTGACGTGGCGGATCTGAAAAAGAGGCATAAACTCCCTGGTCTGTGGGGAGTGCATCCACGGAGGGTTTATGGTTCACAGTCTTCTATTTTTTATGTTATTTTGAGTTAGCAGTTCACTAAATTATTATGCCTTTTTGGCTCCTTATTAGTTCGGTCCCAGGTTCATAGCTGCTCCAGTTCGTGAACTGGAACATCCAAAATCCTAAGACTTCCTTCGAAATCCTTCCACCCGAATCTAATCGATCTCTTTTCTGTCCTCCTTCTAAATCCCCAAAAATCCTCCTTTCATCTTCCCACTCAGTATGCTTTTATAGAGTTGGGGAAGAGATGTATCTATGGTCATGCGGAACCTTTTGCGGAGGCCCATGACTAAAAACCCGGTTCACGGATGACTTTGTCAATCCGACGTTCGTGGGGTATTAAACACTCCTCTGCGAACTAAACTCGAGGAGTTCTTCATAGCCGCGGAGGGTTACAACTCCATTTTGCGAACGACAGTGGAGGAGGTTCGGGTCGGCTAACACAGCTTGCGGCTTGGGTGGTCTGGAATGGTGAACCGGTTTGGCGCCTATGCCACCTCATGACCGCGGAGGATCTCCGCCTCTATCTCGCCAACGACGATGGTCCGTGGAGGAGGGACGCTTCGTGGAACCGGTCGTGCGTCGTTAACATTAGACCAGTCCGTGGACCGGTTCCTCCTTCTCCATCCTTGAGTATTCTCCACATTTTCCCATTCCTTTGAGGGGGAGTTGGGTAGAATCTTCTTTGAGTTAAATTCTCCTTTGTGGATTTTTCATGACCCTACAAATGCCCCCCATCGGAATGGGGTCCGATCGGAATGAAGAGGAGGCTATTCCGATGCAGATTGGTCCTGAAACATGGGTAGTTCACAGTAGATAGGTGGACCCAGTAGGGGACCGTGCCTATAAATATGAAGTTCCCTTCATTTGTCTTTTACCGTATTCTTCACGAAACCAGAGAATTTTTACTTTTCTGCCTCCGCATGCTTGTTCCTTCGAGAAACGCTTTGTCTGTGAACCAGCTACTACTTCCATGAACCATTTCTCGTTCGCGATGTTCTTCATCTGTGGATCAACATCCCAGCTGCGAACTGACATATTTAATTAATTAAAATTTTAGTCACGGTGGGCCGCGTAGGGACTCGCTTCGCGGTTTTGGTGCTCTGCGGTATTGATGCTCCACCGTTTTGATGCTCCGCTGATTAAAATATTCTGAACTTTAAAAGTTTCAATGTCTTCCAAACATAACCACTTAACATTGGGATTGAAATTCTGTATAGAAGCGTGGTCTGCGGTTTTCTGGCCAACGCTCCGCAGGCCAGGGTTTCACTGACTACTTTCACAAAGGGTTGGTTCGCGAGATGTTGTCATCGTAAACCATCCTTTGAGGTCTCCCCACAGACTTTGATATGAAGGCTCCTCAATTGATCCTCATCCATATATTTGGTATTATGTCCATGTTTTATTAATTTTGGACTATCCATTTGTTGTCTTTTGTAGTTCAGGGAGAAAATATGGTTCCCCCTCATTCTGCATCGAGGCCTGCTGCAGAGCCTCTCTCAATTGGTTCAGGGAGACATTTAGCCATGATTCGTAGAGCAGAGAACATCCAATAGGACCCTAGTCGGTCCATCTTCCTTGAAAATAGTGTCTTGAAAGACTTCCTCCCTCATGAGCTCCTAGATTATCTACTATCATGTTAGCTTCCGCTTCATGGATTTGGTCTTCTGGACAATGTCCCTATTCCCCCCACTTTCACAGGTATTCCTTCCCATTTCTTGGAAGCGTCGTCCAATTGTATTTAGGATAACCATAACCAATCGGTGGAGATGGTCTCCGACTTTGACCAAAAAGATTCCTTCATTTTGAGAGGCTCTGTTTGGACCCAAAGTGATCAGCATGCTTGAAACTTTTCTTAGGAAGTTGTCTTCAAGAGCTACACTTCTATTATTAACCTTGCTCGAGTAGATCCCGATGCTGGGTGGATTCCTAGGTGGGATATTTGGTCTGGTGGGCTCTCCTCAAATGACTGGTCCTGGGCTTTCTGGGTCCATCATCACTACTGGGAGTCTCCAAAATCACTGTAATTAGTCAACTTATACTCCGCAGTGTGGGATTCCCAATTTTATATTTACCCCCATCCTTGGTCCTACCAGACCTACTCAGTCGCTGGTGTTAAAGAACTAATACATTCCAACTTTCCCATGGTGAATTTGGCATTAGTCTGTCGGATATCTATCAATTGGGAGGGCTCTTAGTTACTGGTGAAATGTATGATGAATTTCTTCCTACTCCTCAATCATATGACGACATCGAACAAGTGCCTTTATTGCCAAGGGATCTACGGGTTATGGAAGAGCAATCACTAGTTCAGGCCTTGCGTGCCCTCTCTCTTATTTCCCATATTACTTGGATAGGGTTATTTCTGAACACCACTAGTCCTATGCCGATGATCAAGCACCCTAGGACTCATCCTTCTCAACAGTCACGAACCTCCCCAAGTTCCTACTGGGTGGTTCATGAGGCGGGCGACTACCTTTCATGGGGATATGAGGTGCACCCCCAGTGTGCCTCCTATGCTCCAACTAGTAGGCTTTTTTGATATGTTCTTGAGTAGGTGGCTATTACCTTCTCGGGATATTAATACTGGCATCAGGTCTTTCACCTTGATGATGGTAGTTGAGCTGGCAGAGGGCTGCCTAGTGAATTTGGTCGTGCCCACATTAGATCATATTTATGAACTGCTGGGACACATGCTGAAGGGCGGTTCACCCTTACGTCTGAGTGGTCCATTTCAATTTTTGTATGTCTGGGTACCGGATCATTGTCATTGTTATGAGTATTATCACAACACGGTCATCCCACTTCCTACTTTTCAGCCTACCCTGCTTGATATAGCTGGAGTTCGTTTGAAATCCCTCAGCTCTGGTGAAGTCCTCAAGCTTCTGAGTGATTTCTCCCAGTTTTTTTTCACTCCCTTCCCCACCCCTCCCTGTTTCTTAGTTGACAACCACTTAGAGAGCCTGTAGGAGTGTTCTTACATGATCTCTTTATGAGACAGATTTATGTCTGCACGGATCGACGAGGTTTCTTTGTGCGAGCTGTATGTCTTGTATCATTTTTCTCACCAATTTGGGTGTATGCAAGTCCAAGTTTCCCTTCCCCCTCCTTGATCTTGAGGAATGCATCCAGCAATACTTCGTCAATGGTGGCTGATGATGATGCTAGAGGGATCTGACATGAGCATTACCCTGCCTATCGTGGGGGCGGCCGCCGGACTTTCCATGGAGTATGCAAAAGTGTGGGAAAAACACTATCCCAATGGGATCCTAGGGAAGGTCGTCCGATAGGATCCCAAATCAGGAGGTACCGCGGCTGTTGTGCACACCACACCTTCATCATAATCTCTATGTGAAGATTGACTGATGGCTCATTGATCAAAGCGACTCAGGGGATTTTCCTCTCCCTACCCTGCGGTGGCCAAAGTTCAGACAGGTTCCTCCTTCTTGTACGTTGATGAGGACGACCCTATGGTTCTAGGTCGCAGCGACACAATCCCGGATGTTTTTCCAGTTGATACCGGGCTTAGAAACTTGATCCCCAACCCTGAACTAGGGTTAGAGTCTCTAGACTTTCCAACCACGGAACCAACTTCTAGTGAGCACATGATTGTGTTTGTTGCAAATCTGGATTTCATTCACGTGCTATCCGGAGAAGAAACTGATGATTCTCGTGTCATGGAGGACCACTGGGTGGTGCACAGGTGGTTTTGGCCTTGGATTTGCAAGATCATTGCTGAAACCCCTCTTTTTGAGGAGGCAAATATGACCGATGCTCTTCAACAACTCTTCATGGGTTTGGGGTTGGGTGGCATTGACTATCGGTAGTTCCATTCTCTTTCTTGCCAAGTTTTCATGGGCCATGAGGAATCTTCCACTGGTGAATGAAAACTTGATCACTTTGTTGCCGCTCATTGAGGGACCCGAGCCCTGGGGAAAGCAACGATATAGCTTCATCAGCTGATAGCACAGGAGGTGATCTCTCAAGATCAGGCGGTCATCATATCCTCCGAGTTGCGTGAATGTGAAAAACGGGTAGCAATGCTGAGGAACCAGTTGTCAGCTATGACATGTCGTCATGAATCCACCAGAAACAGGATCAACGATCTCCAAACAACACTGGAGCATACTCATCCAGTGGATGATGTTGAAGCCAGGGGGAAGGCCGTGTTGGAACTGTCTTGAAATGACCTCCACCACACGGTCACTGATCTAGTGGAGTGAGCGAGTCAGGCTCCTTTATGAATATCAGATCCACTCTTGTACCCTCTGTTTTACTTACCCCTCTCCCCTTTTTTGTGAGGGAGAGACCCCAGCTTCTAGACATCCTTTTTGTTCGAACAAAATATAGTCTCAATCAATCACTTGTCGCTGTGAAATTTTATTGTTACATAGAAAAATTGTTGCGTAAGTAAAAATTCACTAAATCAGAATTAATCATAACTCAGGAAAACAATCTCTAAATTTGGCCATGACCATGGGGTCCAGTGAGCATAGTTCGACTATTACTAGGTTTTTTTAGAAAAACCCTAAAAACTTTTTTTTCTTTTCTTTTAATGTACTAATTTTTCTTGGGCCCATTTAGTGTGGGCCCAGAGGGTATGGCCCGACTTTTGCTTAGGTCACCGTTTTCAGGTTTTCGGCCTAACAGGATTTGTGCCTCCTTTCTTGGGCAGTTGAATGTCCCTCCGTCAAGATAATAATAACTGATGTTTTAGGTCGAACATCTTTGAACATATACGGTGGGGCAAGGTTCCCAATGGGGTTTAGCTGATTAAAAGATGTCTCAATACTCTTCAGACGCATGTGGGGTGAAACATGTTTAAATTTTAACGACATGCAAGGCATGTCTCAAGGTATGGGAGCAGCGTCAGCATACAGAGGTAGGAGGAACATCGCTTAAGGAAATATTTCCTTTGGTAGAAAGGCCAAGGGTGATCAATATGCAGAGCCGCTGAGGGCATGGTATGAATAGTCGTGCAAAGGTGTCTTTAAGTCAATGAACCTCCATTTCTGATGGCCATAGGATATCATGAATGTCCAGCTTATGGAAACCACCATGGGTGGCTTGGAGAATTATGAAAACCACCGGGGTGGCTTGGAAAGGGTATGTGATGTCTAAAAGGTTTTAAGACCATCGGTATCAATCAGGAGTGTGGAAGCAAGGTTCTTGTCCTATGCATTTATCTATTCTAAAGGATAGTTGTAGCTTGAAACAGTTTAAAATCATGCAGCTGGGACATCATATTGAATGGAACGACTTCTCCTGGTCCTCAGTAATCTTGTCAGAGATGTTCCACCATATTCATGCAGGATTGTGAAAGAGGTTGGTAAACTTTAGCTCAGAGGGTTTCCAAATCTCGAGATAGACATGGGGGCTCAGAGACCAACAGGTGCATTAGAGAAGCATTGCCTAAGGAAATCATGCCTTTGGTAGATGGGCCAGGGGCTATCAATATGCAGAGCTGCTGAGGGTATGGTATTCATGGTTATGAAAAGGTGTCCTTAGGTCAATGATTGTATTCCCCTGAAAGCCAAGAAACTTTAGGGAAGTTGATATTTAGGACCACTAGGGGTGGATTATGAGAGTCTGGGTTTTTCTAATTATAGAGTATGGTTTATGATGAAAGGGTGCCTAGATATGGGGGAATCATCTTGACTGAATTTCCCAAGAATGGGTGAATTAATCCCTTCTCATGTGGGTTTGAGACGGTGGCTTGTGTCGGTCTGACCCGTGCACTGAAGGACATAGAATAGCCTACGTTCCTTAATGAACTCGTAATAAGTTTGGCCCTGCAGTTTAGTGTCATGCGGAAAAGACGAAGAGCATTATTAAAGGATTCTATGAAGTTTAACGTAATGTAGTGAGGATGAGGGGCGTTTTTTCTTTCCTTTTCCAATGCTGTGTATTTTAACATCATGAAGCAAGAACGATTGACAGTGCAGTTTAATGTCGTGTGGTTAGGATGAGGAGCATTATTAAACCAGTGAAAATGATTTTTGTTGGAGGCATTCCCCTGGATATTTAATTCTTGGTCCTTGAAGCCTTACGCCAAGTGTCCAAGAAGTGATCCATGTCGTTTGATGTCATGCGGCAAAGACGTAGTTAAAAAGGCCGCTCTAGATTAGAATGTAACCGAGCCCGAGTATCTTGGCATGGCTAAGACGTGGAGGGGGGTTCATGGTGTAAATCATGATTTTGGGGCTTCTTGGATTAGGAGAGGTGACACAGAGGCTCTGAGGCCGGTAAGCATACGGATCTAGGAAGAGTATCGCCTAGGGAAATCTTACCTTTGGTATATGGGCATGGGGCTATCAATATGCAGAGCTACTGAGGGAATGGTATGCATAGTCAGGAAAAGGTGTCTTCGGGTCGATGACATTCCACTTCTAATGGCCATGAATGGTTATGAAGATCTGGAATTATCTGGGCCACGAAGTCTGTCATCGGAGACGGAAATTTCTTAACATGTCAGGCGTACTATGCCCTGGTTGCTGTTAAAGCATAGAGAGCTACCTGTTCTGATTTATTTTTCACGCGGGGGTGTTCCTTCACTCCATGTAGTTTAACATTGTGTGGTAAGGATGAGGTACTCATAGTTCAGAGGTCATAGAGCTCGGACCATTGGGTGACTATTTTTGCAGTCACTCGAAGGATAACTGGGTCAACATGCTCTGACATACTTGGAACTAGGTGGGGGATGAAGGTTGAAAACTGCAACTTTGAGTTTTCCCGGATCAGGAGGTGTGGTGTGGGGGCTCGGAGGCCGATTAGCATACGGAGCTAGAAAGAGTACCTCCCAAGGAAATCTGGCCATTGATGGACGAGCCAGGGGCTATCATTATGCAGAGCTGCTAGGGGCATGGTATGAATAGTCATACAAAAGTTTCCTCGTGTCGATAACATTACACTTCTGATGGCCGTGAATGATTATGAAGATCTACAATTGCTCATAGTGCAGGGTTCGACACGTGGGGATAATGGTGTTCGAGTATACAAGAATCATCTTCACTGGAATTTTATGTTGAGTCAAAGTGGCCTAGTCCTGGATTGATATTCATTGATGCATGTCACTATGGAAACCACTGGTAGACACATAGTCTAGCCAGGTAGGGATACCCTGACAACCCTTGGATGAGAAGAGGGGACGAACATGTAAACCACTTCGCCATAAACATCTGGATCATGAGGTATGGTATGGGGGCTCTGAGGCCGGTAAGCGTACGGAGATAGGAAGAGTGTCGACTATGGAAATCTTTCCTTTGGTATATGAGACATAGGCTATCTTTATGCAGAGCCGCTGATGTCATGGTATGCATAGTCATGCAAAGGTGTCCACGGGACAATGAACTTCCACTTCCGATGTCTATGAATGGTTATGAAATCCATTATTCTCTGGGTTATGGAGTCTGATGTATGGAGAGGATACATCCAAATGTGCAAGGAGTATCTCCATCTCGTATCGCCGTGTGTCTTGGGTGGGTCACGACAAAGTCCATGCTGCTTAACGTCATGCGGTAAGGATGAAGTCCGTGTAGTTTAAAGTCAGGCGGTAAGGATGAAGTATAGACCCCATGCAGGTCTAGTCCGTACCTGGGGGGAAGGGGGAATTTTTAACATTATTTTCTATGAAGATTAACTTCATACAGCGAGGATGCAAAAATACATCCCGTGCATGTCTAGCCCATACATGGGGAAAAGGGATCATTTTTAAATATTTCAATCTGTGCAGTTTTACGTCATGGGGTAAGGACGAGGAGTACAACCCATGCAAGTCTTGTCCGTACACGTGGGGAAAGGGAAATTTTATCTTTTATTCAGGGCACTAGGCTAGGACGGGGAACCCTGGTGTCACTACGTATACTGAAAGGGAAGGAATCAAGCTTTATGTAGTTCTCTGAAAGTACACCCCATGCAGGGCTGGTCCGTACATGGGGGAAGGGGACATTGTCTAAATTTTATTTTATTTCATTTGGAGGTGGTTGTTCCAGGACGGGGAATCCTAGAATCACTACGTATCATGTAAGGGCAGGAATCAAGCCATACGTAGTTCTCTGAAAGAAGTACACCCCATGTAGGTCTGGCCCATACATAGGGGGAGAGGGAATTTTTAAAACTTCTTGTCCGTGCAGTTTAACATCGTGCAGTGAGGATGAGGGATACACCCCATGCAGGTCTGGTCCGTACACGGGGGGAAGAAGGCATTTTTAAATTTTATTTGGGAGTGGTTGGGCCAGGGTAGGGGATCCCAGTGTCACTACGTATCCTGTGAGGGCAGAAATCAATCCATACTTAGTTCTCGGAAATCCGTGCAGTTTAACGTCATGCAGTGAGGACGATGAGTACACCTCATATAGGTCTGGTCCATACATGGGGGGAGAGCATTTTTAAATCTTATTATCTGTGTAGTTTAACATCATGCGGTAAGGACGAAAGCCATACAGTTTAACGTCATGTGGTTAGGACGAGGGGTATTATTAGACTCCATGAAGTTTAACGTCATGCGGTAAGGACGAACTCCATGCAGTTTAACGTCATGAGGTAAGGACGAACTCCATGCAGTATAACGTCATGCGGTGAGGAGGTAATTCTCTTAGTTTAAGGTTATAGAGTTTGGACCATTGGGTGCTTGGCAGTTTAACATCATGCAGCTCAGACGAACTCCATGTAGTTTAACGTCATGCGGTGAGGACAAAGAATAGTACACCTTTAGTTATTATGCGAATTACTTCTGTAGAAATCTCGCATTTGTAGGACCTGTTGTAAATTGTCTGTCCATGGAGATCAGGGTATATGCTCTGTTGAAGTAGATCTTTTGTAAAACGTATGTTCCCTCCAACTTGGGCTCCAGCTTTGGAGGCTTCTTTCTGGGTATCATTGGGGTTTGGAGGACCAACACTAATTCTACTTCCAAAAAGGACCGAAGACGAACCTTTTTATTGAAGGCTCGTGCGATCCAGTTCTGGTATACCTCCAGATGGTGCAAAGTGTGCAACCGCTTCTTTTCTAGTTGTTCCAATTCACCTAGCCACTTTTCTAACTTCTCATCATCGGATAATTGATCAAAAATGGCAACACGGAGTAAGGGAAGTTGGAGTTCAATGGGAAGGACCGCATCAGTGTCGTACCCCAATGAGTACGGGGTGGCCCGAGTAGTGGTGTGGATGTGGTTCGATAAGCCCACAATGCATGGAGGAGTTTATCCGACAATGACTTTATGTCTTTTTCCACTATTTTATGTATAATTTTGGATAGGGTCTTGTTGAATGCCTCTATCTATTTGTTGTCCACTGCATGGTAGCAGGATGAGTGGTTAGCCTTGATACCATACTCATGGTATAGTTTCTCCAATTCAGAAGAGAAGAAGTTGGTGCCGTTGTCCATCAGTATGGTATGAGGGACACCAAATCTGGTGATGATATTGGTCTTCACAAAGCTGACAATATTTCTTGACCTGACTTCCTTGAGAGGTATGGCTCTATCCCATTTGTAAAAGAATTCGGTAGCTGTGATGATATACTTCAGTTGTTTGGCCGTGGCGGGAGGATATGGTCCCACGAAGTCCATCCCCCAAATGGAAAATGGCCAGGATTACTTGGCTTGATGAAGTAACTCAGGGGGTTGGTGTATGATGTTTTCATGGAACTAGTATGAGTGGAATTTCGCGGTAAAGCGCTCACAATCTCATGCCATTGTTGGCTAGTAGTACCCAAGCCTTAGAACCTGATGGGAAAGCTTGGTCCCCGGTAGATGTGCTCCACACGCTCCAGCATGTACTTCATTCATTATTGCAGCAGTTTCTTCTCCATTAATGCATCTGAGGATCACTCCATTGAGGTCTCATTTGTATATGACCTCCTGTTGACCCATGCCTCTATATAGGACAAAGATGATTTCCCTTCTCCATATTTGCTCTCATTCAGCCCTGTCTGATGGCAGTTCTCCCCGTTAAAGGTAGGTTGCAATGGGGGTCATCCAGCTGGTGGTTGGAGCATATGGATCAGGGACAGGACTGAATTTGTGGATTTATTCCGTCTTGGCCTGAACAAATGGAAATACCATTCGATGGTGAGAAATACTAATAACAATTTCATCCCATCCTAGGTCTACTAGGGCTATGGTCGTGTTGGCTAATGCATCATCCCGAGTGTTCTGAGACTAGGGAATATAGGTCAATGTTGGTTCTATGGAGAATTCGACCATTAACTCTCATATATGGTCAAGAAGGGGGATCAACTCGTCCTTTTTAATAGAATAGTCACCATTGACTTTTTTGATGACCAGTTCCGAGTCACCTTTTATCTTAAGGTGTTGTACTTGTGCCTGGAGTGCAATTTTCAGGCCTACAATGAGAGCATTATATTCCACTTCATTGTTCGTACATCCTTATGATATGAGTAAACAATATGGGAAGACTACCTTTTCTGGGGACATGAGTATTATTCCCAAACCCACTTTGTTGAATCTTAAATCCTCCATCATCTTCCCGGTTGGGCTTCGGGAGGCGCCGTCGAAGTACATTTCCCATGCTAGGAACTCCTCTCGGACCGAGAAGATGTCTTCATCAGGTATCTCGGTGTCCAGTGCAGTGGTCCCGGTCAAAGGGTTCTCTTCCAGAAATTTTCGTAATGCCTGACCCTTGATGGCTTTCCGAGGCACAAATCAGATGTCAAACTGTTGCAGGATGACTACCCATCGGGATAGGCATCCTATTAGCATCGGGCGGCTGAGGATGTACTACAGTGGGTTACTCTGTGAGTTCAAATGGACTTCATGATGCTGCAGATAATTTCACAACTTTTGAACTATGAAGACCAACTCTAAACAACTCTTCTCAATATTTGAGTATCGAGTCTCAGCATCAATTATTGTTCAACTGAGGTAATAGAGACTATTTTCACTACCCGTGTCATTATTTTGTGCGAGGAAGGCTCCCAGTGACCGCTCTAGGGCCGTTACGTAAAGGAGGAGAGGTCTTCCTTCAACCAGGTACATGAACACCGGTGGGCTTAAGAGGTACTTCTTCAAGTTTTCGAACGCCTCTTGGCATTTATCCATCCATTGGTATATGGCCCCCTACTTCATTAACCTGGTGAATGGAAAACATTTGCCTGCCAGGTGGGCTATGGATTGCCTGATATAGGGTAAGTTCCCATGGAATGCTCTCAACTTAGTGAGGTTGCAGGGAAGTGGTAATCCAAGGATATCCTTTGTCTTCTCAGGGTCTACTCTGATGCCACGATGGTGTACGAAGAAGCCAAGGAATATCATTGAGGTAACCCCAAAGGCGCATTTCAAGGGGTTCATCTTCAAGCTATGCTGTCAGAGTTTGTTGAAGACGGTCTCAAGTTCGGACAGGTAATCTGAGTGCTATCTGGACTTGACCACCACGTCATCCATGTAACATGAAATGAATTTCCTTGGGAACGGATTAAAGATCCAATGCATGACACGTTGATATGTGGCTCCAGTGTTCTTGAGACCAAAGGGTGTGACCCTATAACAGAGTACCCCTTGAGGGAAACTAAATGAAATGGCTTCTTCGTCTTCTCAGGCCAACCTGATTTGATTATATCTAGAATAGCCATCCATGAAGGATAGAGCCTTGTACCCAGTCGTCGCATCGATTAATAATTCAGTGATCGGGACTGGGAAATCATCTTTCAGACAATGCCAATTGAGATACTTGAATCAATACAGACGTCAAATTTTCCATTATTTTTCTTGATAGGGATGATGTTGTCCAACCAAATGGGGTACTGGACATCCCGAATGAAGCCTTCTTCAATGATATTATTGAATTCAGCCTCTATTTTGGCGGCATGTGAGGGATGCATCCTTCTGGCGGCCTGTATATAGCCCCGATGGTCTTCTGGAAGACCCAGGTGATGTGTTGCCACTTCGGGATTGAGTCTCGACATTTTTGTGTAATTCCAGAAAACAATCCTGATGTTTCCTTAGAAAAGAGGTATATAACTCGTGCTCGTAGGGGGTCATGACTGCACTAATGAGAGTAGGCCTCGGATCTTCCTCGGTACCCAGGTCTATTTACCTGAGCTTGTCCACCATGGTGGAGATACCCTCCTCAAATGCAGGAGTTGCATCCCGGAGATCCTCCTCCTCTTCTTCTCCCAAGTCCTCATCTTCTTGATCCGACGAGGAGAGATTTACTGATATGATCCTTTGAACGTTTGAGGGAGAGGAATCATGGGCATCCCCACTTGAGTATTCATCCCTAGATTGTGGGTTGGTGGATGTGCCAGCATTGTCAAGTTCGGCTGTAATGGCTGAATTCATAAGGACATCTGAATGCGTGTATATACTTGAACTCCTACTCTCAACATGGTTGATGGGAAGGACATAATCTCTGCCAGGCTGCCTGAGGGGGTCATCAGGAACCACTTTTAGGCTATTTGGAGCGGGGATCTAGTCAAAACCATCGACCAAAAGCTTATTTTCCTTTTTCTCATAGAACCCGATGTCAATATAATGTGACTCGGAGAGCTCGAAAGGGGCCTTGTCAGCGTGCAATGTTCCACATTTCCCATTGACGCAGTACTGGATACACTGGTGGTAGGATGAAGGAACATCCATGTGCATATGGAGCCACAACCTTCCCAGTAGGGCGTTGAATGATGTGCTCTGCCGGACCACCAGGAATTTCGTGTAGGCTACCAGGTCACAAAAATGGGTCTTTATATTAACTTTCCCCATTAGTTTATTCTCACTCTTGTCGTAACCCAACAAAGTTGTGGCCTATGGAATTAGGTCATCCTCACTGTAGCCTAACTTACGGTGTGTCTATATGGGAAAGAGGATAACTCCAGAGCCATTGTCTATAAAAAATTTCAGGATATCTATACCATTCAATGTGTCGGACACATATAGTGGTCTGATTTTTCCTTTCACGATAGCATCTTCATCTTGATCGGTGAAGGAAATTACCACATTGCATTCAACCGGGCCAGTCTCTGTCCGGTACTTTTTGGTGGAAGCTACCATGGCTTGAAACTCATAGGGGCTAATCAAATCATTTATAAGCACCTCCCTAAGGTCTGCTGACAGACATAGGGCATCGAGGATTGAGAGCTTGGCAGGTACCGATAGCAGATGCTTAAGGATATCGTATTTCGGCTGAAGAGACCAATGCTTCTCCTTTGGAGGGAGAGTTTTAGCGGGTACTTTAGGGGCTGGAGCATTTGACGAGGAGGGACCGGCCGTGGGGTCAGATATCTATGGCATTCCTACGTTTTGAGGACTTGTCCCAGCTGATCTGTTCGTACGCACTAGGCATCCAGACACTTGTTCCTCATTTGGTGGGTATCGCAGAACAACAGGGCCAGAGTGGCTGCTTGTAGAGGTGGAGGGGCATTCTTTCTCCTGCTGAGTCCGTTGAATGGCTCTCTCATGGGTTTCTGCGATATTAACGGTTTGGGCCAGGGTCCAACCGTAGGGTTGGTTCCTACCACAACTTTGCCTCCCCTCGTATCCCCTACCTCTGCGATTCCTCCTCCCGGCTCCTCATGTTGGGAACTCGGGTTCATAACCATACCCTTCTTCAGGGAATGATTCCATAATATGGATGACGTTAATAAAACCAAGGATCGACTCTTCATCCTCTGACAGGTCAACCTGGTCGTTTGTCCCTGATGGAGCCATTTGGTGGTTCGGTGCCTGTGGCGCCAAATTCAAGGGAATATAATCTGCCAGGGTCGGGACTAACTTTTTCCCCATCACGGACAGATCCTCTTGAGATTGTTTCCTTCTTCTTCGATTATGCCTGTATGACCAGCTCGTGGAGGGTTGTGAAGTTGATACTGTTTTCTCTACGGCTTCAAGGGCTATTGGTGGAAACACCGGATGCTATAGTTGAGCTCGGAGTATTCCCTGGGCTCAGTTAATAGTCTTCCAAGTCATCTAGTTGTCAATTTTCTACCCTTGCTTGCTGGTGACATTCTGACACCCCTTCTCTTTGTCGGAGTCGGTGGTGGAAGTACATGCCACATGTGGTGGGGGTAGTCCCAGCTCGACCTATCTGGAGTATACCATCATCTACAGGAGGTCTTTGAAGACGAATCATTCTTGGATACTGTGCCCCAACATCTGATGGTAGGGGAAGTAATCTGGCCTATCATCGCAGCTGACCTCTTCAGGTTTCCTTGGCTCTGGGAGGCATAGCAAGTTGCAGTTCATGGCGGTATAGAAGTAGCCACAGACTTGATCGTCCTAGTATGAGTTTACATTTTTTCTTCGTTCCTCAATCCGGTTCTACATCAGTCCTCTCTAATCGTCCCGTTTAGGAGGAGGTGGCCGCTGATATGCAGGAGGCCCTTGACGATTTGGTGGAGGCCTAATCGGTGGAGCGGCATAGGGGACGACTTGAGTTTGACAGCGATTGCTTCATCTCTGGGAGATCTTTTTGTAGGAGCCTGTGATGCTATTCGGGACTTCGAATTAGTCCGCTGTAGGGAGTCCTAAATTCTCTGGGCAATGGTCGACAGATAGCGGAAGCCCATGGTGCACTCCACTGGTATGAGCAGCGTTCAAATCTCATCTCGAAGATTATCGATGCATATGGATAGCATCTCATCTTGTGGCATTGGAATGTTCAGGGAATAGGTCAGACCTTTCCATCTGGCGATGAAATCTAAGACCCTCTCGTTCTTCCACTTTTTTCAGTTCCTAAGGTCGCTGACTGTTGTTTTAGGAAACGTTGAGCTGAAGTGGAACAAGAACTACTATCGAAGGACCTCCTAGCTCTTTATTGACTGGGTTGTAAGACTCGTGTACCAGACGAAGGATGATCCTTGCAAGATCCGTACGAAGCATCTGAGTTTCACAACTTCTTGTTGTTCCGGAGTCCCCATCATAGGGTCATAATAGGATGCGTAGTGCATGAAATGTTGTTCTGGATCACCCGGTCCATTGAAGATAGGGAATACAAGGCCCCCAAAATTGGGTGGAGGTGGTGTGTTGCTCACCAAATCTGGATAGGGTTTCCGCTCTGGTTGTATCAGAGCTTGTCTAACTTCCACCGCTTCCAATCGAGATGTTAGTGCCTCGACAGTGTTTGTGAGACCCTGGTTTACATCTAGTTGGGCCCGGCCCTGGGCAGCCGTAGCATGAGACATTTCTTGAAGATCTAATTGGCCGACACCAAGGGTGTGTGTGTCGTTTGTGGCACCTTCAGAGGGTTCAGGCGTACTCACTCTTGTTGCTTCCTGAGTGGAGGGAAGTCTTGGTAGTCATATGAATCTACGTTTAGGTAGTTGGACGGGCTGGGCGCCTCATTTGATGGGAGACCTGACCTTGTTTCATTTTTCGGGGAAAATCAGTGTCTTTGAGGGGAACTTGTTGGGAGTTCATGATGTGGATCCTCCTAGGATGCACTTTTAATAAGGCAATTCCTCTGGAGTAGCTCAGCATTAAGCTGCCTCAATTCTTTCATCTCCTCTTCATGTCGAGCAAATATCTCTTTGAGAATGAGTGGCTCATCTTTCTCGAGAGAAGGAGGCAGGTTAAGGGTAACTAGACCTTTATTCTTATCCCCGTTTGAAGCTCGCAGTGTAGAAGGATGAGGGTTAGCTGGAGGGATATCCATAATTACGGCGGCCCTCTGGTTCTGGGTGTCCACACGTGGTTGTTCTTTGTGAGTCACAGCCTGACCGGAACTATCATCTCTCGATCCCTCTAGATTTGCAGTATCTCTGGTGTCACCCTTGGGGTTAACCTCTATAATGTTTATAGATGCATATCGCAGGGTGGAGAAGATTTCATCTTCCAAATGGGAAGAGGATCTCCCACGTCATCTGTTGGCCTTCCATTTTGTGACCTGGGATTTCCTTCGGACTTCTTAACAAAGGGTGATGCGGAGAGTTCTTTGGTGTGACCTTATAGTGCGCCTTCCTCTCAGAGGGGATGATGATTCAAATGATGGGATTGGATGGGAACCTCCACTTCTGATTGTACTCCGTAGACGAGATAATACTGATTCTCATGGGGGTGGTTGTTGTTGAGGGGGTAATAATGCTCCCAGCCCTGAGGTCTAGGGTTGGATCCGTTCTTTGGACATCGAGTCTCTTCCCAGTTTTATTGGTGGTATGGGGGAATTTGTTGTCAAAAATGCCCCCATCCCTACAGTCTGGGGTTGATCCTGCATTGCAGTAGTGGCTGCAGCTATTGGTACCTTCCTGATCTTGCATGCCCCCATTCGGGGGTGAATCGGATTTGGTTCCGAATTCACCTGTGGATCAATCCCTTCTGTAGAGGCAGGAAAAGATCGTTGATTGGCCTCTCTTAGGTGAGGGGCCTGTTGTATGCTCTCGGTGTCCTGATTCAGGAGTTCTTGAATGACTTGTTCCCATCGGGCCTGACGCTTCTGGGACTCACTCAAGGCTTGACTCTTCTAGGTGTGATTCCATTCCTGAATAGAGAGACCACTCGATAGCTATCTTGATGTGATGATGTTGCAAGACACCATGCTGAACGGGATCTTCTAGGTAGGGAGTGGAGTGAAATGTAGAGCTCTATGTTCTCCCCATCCCCTGATATGGACTCTCGTCGAAGCGTCACTGATGAGGCCGTGTAGCTAGTGTAGTGCACATAGGATGGCTATCTCCATGTTTCCTTTATGCCTCTCGGGTCGCTGTTGCCGTGCTGAAAGAAGATCTTCCAGGTCGATGTGATGCAAGAGATCCCCTGTAACAGCCCGAGATTTTATGAAAAATATTCTTTTTAATTTTATTAATGTCTTGTGTTGTACGCTACACCAAAAGGAGCTTTCACAACACACATCCTTGACTTGCCTTGCATTACACGCAATCGCAACCTTCCTCGATAGCGTGTGTAGTACGCAATACTGAGTTTCACGAAACAATGATATGCTATTAAAATATTATTAAAACTAGCCGTTATGAATAGTAATAACCACTTTCTAAATTTTAGAAAATTTATCTCTCAAAATGGACTTCATTTTTGGATTCGGAGTATCGAATTTAGCCTAAGGTGAAATTTTGGTACTTTTCGGATAACTTTCATATTCCGATGAATAGTGAAAATTACTCAATTATAATTAAAAACAACTTTTTAATCGAAATAATTAATAGTGATAAATTATTAATTTGAGTGGTTTTAAAGTATATTTAGAATATATTTTTACAATTTAATAAAATGTTGGTCATTGGTTGTAATTTCACATTTAAACCAGACATAATCAAGTGTCAATCTTTTGATAGATATTGTTTCTTAAAAACACGCTATTTGTTTTAACAGTGGGATTTAATTATAAAATTAATTAATGCAACTTCTATGTTATGAATTTGGTAAAATAGACTTCATTTTTGAATTCGGAATATGAAATATAGCTTAGGATGAAATTTTGGCATTTTTCTGAAAACCATCAATTTTTGATGAATAGTGAAACTACTAAGTGGTAGTTAAAAAAAACTGAATTTTTCATAAAACTTAATTTTACCGTTTCTGTGAATGGAATTTCAAAAATCCGAGAGACATGGTTGATGTCAATATGTAAAATGTGGTTCAATGAGATGAAAATAACTTTTGGTGAATAGTAACTTTTTACTTTTTTACCGCGGTTAATAGTAAATTGGGTAACTAAGGGTAAATATGATATTAATATTACCCTAACACATGTCCTAATTCTATTGGACAAGTTTAATTCGACCAAAAACAAACTTAGGAATAAAATATGACCATTTAGGCCCACTTGGATTAGATTAGGACATTTATTATTAATTTATTTAAAGAAGGGTTAAAATAGTTAAAATCAAAGTTTAATAAGTAAATCATTTTTAATATGGGGTTATACATAAGATAAATTCTACTATAAATATTCATTAGAAAGATAAAAATATTTCCTACATAATGATATTTTATTTATAATTTTTAGACTTTAAATAAATTAATTTATTTATGACACAACGATGATGCAGTAATTACCCTTTTAAGGAAATATTAACATAATTGATGTTATAAATGCTCAAATGAATGTAATTTGAGACTTTTTATGAATTACACTAATTTTATAGGTTACTATGATATATTAATGTTGATTTAATCAACTTTGTTAGAACATATAATTCTGTTATGACTTTCACAAAAATCATATATCAAATAGTGTCAAAATTGACACAAAATAGTTTTAAAATCAAATATTATATTATTAATTGTTATTTTATTCCTAAAAATCTAAGGTTCGTCCAAATGACTTAGATAAGGATATATGTATTAATAATAAACAATTTGGGGTTCGTTTGGCATGTTATAGTAAGTGTATTAACCATATAGTGAAAGAAAACAAAAAGACACGGTAAAAGTTAAATTATTTAACTTAGAGTTAAATCTCATTGATAAGGTTAACATAATACCCTAAACTTGTCTAAATCCTATTTGTTGATAGGATTTCGACCCATCCCCACTTTAGCTTCGAAATAAGACCCTTTGGAACCATTATAAACTGATTTTGACATTAATATAAAATAATATTTTGAGATATTCCTAAGGTGCCCCTCTCCTCCCTTATAAAAGGACACCTCCTCCCCCTCCTCCTCACACCAATTTGAGCACTCAATCTCGGCAAACCCCTGCCAAAATCTCTTCTCCACTTCCCTAGAAACATCCTAGAGGTTCTGGTCTTCATCAAAGACAAATTTTAGTGCCCTAAGAGGAGGTCTCAAAGAGGCGCTTCAAAGAAGAGGTAATTACCGTTACCAATTCCTTCATCTTTATTTCTTCTTCCACTTCTTCTTCTTAGGTTGTTTCATTATGAAGTAATAACATCAGTATCACTCATATAATGATATGTTATTATAAGTATGAAACAACCCTATTTCACCATCTATCCATCCTACGGAAAAAGAAATCACCGCGCGTGCGTACGTACGGAATACCGTCTCCACGCCGTGGTGTAATCTATTTTCCACCACCACCTTACATGGATGGGTATAATGGTGTAAAGAATAACTATACATAGTTATTACAACATCATATTGATTCTGATATATTGTATAATCCACTCCAATTCAATTCAATATTTATGGAAATGATATCATCGCTCGTGCGTACGTACGGACTACCGTCTCCACGACGCGATGAGATTCATTCTTAATGATTAACCATTCATGAATGATTATAAAGTATATATAATAAGTACTAATGAAATATATGACATAATAATGATACTGGATTTATGTATATATATATATATGTATGTCATCTACTTACTTCCATTCAAAACAATAAGGAAAGAAAAACAGCGTTCATGCGTACGTACGGACTACCGTCTCCATGAACGGTGTTTTTCATTTTATTTATCTATCTATTATATATATATATATACTGAATATATATGATATATAAATCATATTTTATATTCTAGAAGTAAGTAAATCATGATATAAGTAATAATGATGTCAAGAACAACAAGTCAAAACACCTACGATAAATGAAACGATTTTACCCAAAACGCTTCTTTAACATGGAATTTACAAAAGAACGGGTAATATAATGTCATAAGTGAACCATATATGATATCATAACAATGAATATGATTCTGTAATAAGTCAATGACATTATTTAAATCATTATACAGGAGGTTCGGACACATACGAAGCAAATCGGACCTAAGGTAAGGGAAATATCACAATCTCATTTTTATCCGAGATTGTTTATTCGTAAGTATTTACTGGGGTGTATTTTATCATCCACATCCATGTTTCATCAATATGTAATATTTCCATCCACCTACAATTGTTTAAATCTATTTTTACCCTTCGGTGAGTTTTTAGTAATATGTATGAAAGGAATCATTTGTCGTTTTTCGTACGAGGTACTTTTTGACTTTTCCGACAAAAGTACGAAGAATGTTTTTTTTAACTTATACGGCATGAATGAATTTTTAAAACATTATTTCCAAGAAGCTTCCTTTACAAGTTTTCAAGTTTATTTTTAATCAAATTCTTTTATTTTAAAGTTGTATGACATGTTAAGAAAGGGAAAATGTTTTTAAAGAAGAAAGGATATTTTCCTCAAGAATGGAGTTCAAGTGTTTTATCAAAATTATTTTCCATCTAAGATAATAAAGGGTTCTGTTTTTATCCCTATTATTACATTGATTTGATCATGTTGTGATGGAATTATTTTTATGAATTCCTTTATCTAATATTAATTGTTTTATGATGTCATGATGTTTAAGAATCCCATTTTTACTACATGGGTTATGCAATGATGTATGATTTATGATTTTGTGGCATACATAAGAAAGGATTCATTATAAGATGGGTGGGACCTATATCTCCCTCCAATGCATTGGGTAAAGATTTTATATCTCATGAGATAGACATGGCTGGAATGGTAGGTTATACCGGTTCAGTGAAACAGGACTGAAACGAGGGTTACTCGATTCAGAAAGGGACTTTGTCCACTAAGATAGTCTTGGCAATGAGTCTTGACTAACAAGAAATGATTCTCTATGATTATGTGTGAATGCCACAAAGTTTCAAGTTTCATGTTATGATTATGGTGATTTCATTTTCACTTCCATGATTTATCCCATGTTATGAAATTATGCTCTCTTTTGCAGGTTATGATTTCCAAAATGTTATGTTCTTATGAATATGATGTGATTGATATTTCTTTTGTTTACCCTTACTGAGCATTTGAGCTTACCCTTTTATGTTTTCTTTTCCCCAGGATAAAAAGAAAGGTTCTAGGTAAAAAAAAAGGGGAAGATCTTTATGGGAGATACTGAAGATCTTTCACCACGATTAGAAGATTACGTTCCGAGTTTCCAAAGACACTAAACTATTACGATCCTTGTGTGTGTGTTTTTGTTATGTAGCAAGTATTCCGCAAAAGTAATGTAATGTCCATGTACGTTATGCTTCGGGTCTCTACAGTTGGTATCAGAGGAAAGGTTTAGTTAACCTTTGGAAACTAGGATGCGAAAACGTTAGTGAGATCCCTAGAGATATTTCTACGGTATGTCTAGGGATGTCCCTAAGGTTAAGTAGACGTATAAGTTATAGTACTAGAAATACGCTAACGATCATAGAATTAAACATAAGATGTTAGATATTGAAGTTACTCCACCTTTATTATGTTGTTTTCCCTAGCATGATTTTTGCCTCTCACACTATTCATTTTGGGTTTTAGAAAATGGCTGGAAACAAGATGATTCACGATAATGGAGGATATGATGGACAATGGAATGATATTCTTCATGAGCAACCAAATGAAATGGGATTTGGAAGACCAAAGATCATTATTATTCCGAATCAGCAATCTCATAATATGATCAATAAAGTAAAATTTAGTAAGTTTCCTGACTCGGCTAATAAGAGAAAGATGGAGTTTCATGATGATCATAGAGGAAAGAAAGTTCAATTTCCCCTATGTAAATCATGTGGGAAGAGGCATCAAGGAGAATGTTTCAAGGGAACTGGAAGATGCTTTGGGTGTGGAAAAGAAGGAAACAAAGCAAGTAAGTGCAAAGGAAAAGGTTCCGTTAACACCATGGATGAGGATAATGGTATTGCTACGACATCAAAAATGGTTAAGTGTTTTAAATGTGGAATGTATGGGCATTATGCAAACAAATTCCCTAAGGGAAAGACTCATGAAGAGAATCAGTATGGTCATATGGGTAGTATTTATGTGGATGATGATGATGAGACTACAAATGATATGTGAGATGAAAGAATTGTTGAAGCTCGGTCAATGGATTAAGAATGTAGTGGAATGATTACATGTTTATCATGTGTAATGTTGTATAAGTAATCTCATGGTACTATGGAATAAAAAGACATCTAAGGATTGTTACACTGTTGTCTTTCCTTGAGTTTTGAAAGTGTATTATTAATGGTACAAGTATCCATGAAAGGTTATTCAGATATTTTTGGAATGTAGATGATATGTGCATAATGAAGGGATAAGACGATAATGAGATGTTTGATTGTATTCATCAGCTCATGATTGATATAAGGACTAAGTGATATCATGGTTTGAGTATATAGAATTTTGAGGATTTTAGTATGTGGAAGGTGTTAACTTTTAACTGCATTCATGTTTTCACAAAGGTATTCAAGAGAATACATGATTAAGGACTTTGAATGTTTGGAATGTAACCAAAAAAACATATCTTATGATATATGGGAATTGACGATGGTATTAAATCTCTGGTAATCGTTTTCACTATGTTATGAGAGTGGATTGCAGTATTATGGATAATCCTAAAGATTGGAATGGATTATGTTGGACAAAAGTTAGTATTGTTTAAGGATAGAAGTTTTCTCTATGTTATTGATGGGATGTTATAGTAATATAGTTTTAGAAAAGGACAACCTGCAGGACGGGCGGCAGCCCATCGCGTCGGACAAGGCTGTGGAAATCGAACCCACAACCGAAGTGCGACTGGCCTTTATCGCCTACCACTGGCCTACAGGAAGTCCCAGTTTATTAGAAACTAGTTTTATTATATTAAGCAGTATGATATATGAAGTATAAAGTCCATTTTAGGAACCATATATGATTAATCTCACTATAGACCGACTTATGTTTATAATTTTTGATAACCTTTTGTTTGAGACAGATGGAATGACCCGTCATTCTATCACATAATCTGCTAACACTTCACGAATAACAAATTCAACTTCATTTATTTAAGAGATGAAGTGGAAATTGTTCAAGGCACGAACAACAGTGAGATTGTACCAAAATAAAGTACGTACACTACTGGAAAACTAACATATACCAACGGTTTGGAACTGTTGGTATATGCCTCCAAACCGTTGGTATATCCTATACCAACGGTTTGGAGAACCGTGGCCAAGTAAGCTGTTGGGATAGGTCTATACCAACGGTTTTCCCCAAACCGTTGGTATAGACCTATCCCAACGGTTTTGGAAACCGTTGGTATAATTAATATGAAAATCTTTACCAACGGTTGTGGAACCGTTGGTATATGTATTTCCAAAAAAAACATTCGCTGGGATTTGATCCCAGCACCCCTAGTTTATTATTGAACGACTTAACCACTAACCTAACATGACTTTTCTGTATATAATTACATATATATATATATGTATTCTCATAATTATATTAAATTTTGATTTATATAATGTTCTGGGTAAGAAGAAATGATAAAAAATCAAAGGATCTATACCAACGGTTGTCATAACCGTTGGTATAGACCTATACCAACGGTTTTGACAACCGTTGGAATAGATTTTGAGCCTGGATTTGATTATGGGTGAAGGTTGATTCATGGGTGACCTTTCCCAACGGTTTTGGCAAACCGTTGGGAAAGGTATACCCTTTCCCAACGGTTTTGGCCAAACCGTTGGGAAAGATGTCCACAAATTGGACCTTTCCCAACGGTTTGGCCAAAACCGTTGGGAAAGGGTATACCTTTCCCAACGGTTTGCCAAAACCGTTGGGAAAGGTCCCCACAATGTGGGTTTTCCCAACGGTTTGGCCAAAACCGTTGGGAAAGGTCCCCACAATGTGGGTTTTCCCAACGGTTTGGCCAAAACCGTTGGGAAAGGTCCCCAAAATGTGGGCTTTCCCAACGTTTTGCCCAAACCGTTGGGAAAGGTGGCATCAAAGTGGGATTTCCCAACGGTTTGGCCAAACCGTTGGGAAAGGGAACCTATACCAACGGTTTTTATGAACCGTTGGTATAGAAGCGTTGGGAAAGGTCAGATTTCCAGTAGTGGTATTTATTCTAATTCTTTAACTTTAGGGAAACGATCTTGAAAACCAAAAATGTTGTCCTGGTGATCTTATACCTGATGAATCAGATGGTACATTATATCATCACAAATCTATGGATTTGTGATTACTGGATTTTCCATAGCCATGTTCTCTACCACTCTCCATCAGAACATGATGGTTAGATTTCTCTTCCATATCCATATTTTCACCTATGTGGAAACCCAGTGATTGGTTTATTTGGGTAACCGTTACGTTTCATACTTTTGTTTTTAAAGATTTGTTTTGATATTCCTTTTTACGATGTGGGTTTCTATTAAAGAAACTTTCGAATAGTAAACCATTTATAACCCCGACGAATTTCGAGGGCGAAATTCATTTTAAGGGGGGTAGAATTTAACAGCCCGAGATTTTATGAAAAATATTCTTTTTAATTTTATTAATGTCTTGTCTTGTACGCTACACCAAAAGGAGCTTGCACAACATGCATCCTTGACTTACCTTGCATTACACGCAATCGCAACCTTCCTCGATAGTGTGTGTAGTACGCAATACTGAGTTTCACGAAACAACGATATGCTATTAAAATATTATTAAAACTAGCCGTTATGAATAGTAATAACCACTTTTTAAATTTTAGAAAATTTATCTCTCAAAATGGACTTCATTTTTGGATTCGGAGTATCGAATTTAGCCTAAGGTGAAATTTTGGTACTTTTCGGATAACTTTCATATTCCGATGAATAGTGAAAATTACTCAATTATAATTAAAAACAAATTTTTAATCGAAATAATTAATAGTGATAAATTATTAATTTGAGTGGTTTTAAAGTATATTTAGAATATATTTTTACAATTTAATACAATGTTGGTCATTGGTTGTAATTTCACATTTAAACCAGACATAATCAAGTGTCAATCTTTTGATAGATATTGTTTCTTAAAAACACGCTATTTGTTTTAACAGCGGGATTTAATTATAAAATTAATTAATGCAACTTCTATGTTATGAATTTGGTAAAATAGACTTCATTTTTGAATTCGGAATATGAAATATAGCTTAGGATGAAATTTTGGCATTTTTCTGAAAACCTTCAATTTCTGATGAATAGTCAAACTACTAAGTGGTAGATAAAAAAAAACTGAATTTTTCATAAAACTTAATTTTACCGTTTCTGTGAATGAAATTTCAAAAATCCGAGAGACACGGTTGATGTCAATATGTAAAATGTGGTTCAATGAGATGAAAATAATTTTTGGTGAATAGTAACTTTTTACTTTTTTACCGCGGTTAATAGTAAATTGGGTAACTAAGGGTAAATATGATATTAATATTACCCTAACACATGTCCTAATTCTATTGGACAAGTGTAATTCGACCAAAAACAAACTTAGGAATAAAATATGACCATTTAGGCCCACTTGGATTAGATTAGGACATTTATTATTAATTTCTTTAAAGAAGGGTTAAAATAGTTAAAATCAAAGTTTAATAAGTAAATCATTTTTAATATGGGGTTATACATAAGATAAATTAGACTATAAATATTCATTAGAAAGCTAAAAATATTTCCTACATAATTATATTTTATTTATAATTTTTAGACTTTAAATAAATTAGTTTATTTATGACAGAACGATGATGCAGTAATTACCCTTTTAAGGAAATATTAACATAATTGATGTTATAAATGCTCAAATGAATGTAATTTGAGACTTTTTATGAATTCAAATAATTTTATAGGTTACTATGATATATTAATGTTGATTTAATCAACTTGGTTCGAACATATAATTCTGTTATGACTTTCACAAAAATCATATATCAAATAGTGTCAAAATTGACACAAAATAGTTTTAAAATCAAATATTATATTATTAATTGTTATTTTATTCCTAAAAATCTAAGCTTCGGCCAAATGACTTAGATAAGGAAATATGTAGTAATAATAAACAATTTGGGGTTCTTTTGGCATGTTATAGTAATTGTATTAACCATATAGTGAAAGAAAACAAAAAGACACGGTAAAAGTTAAATTATTTAACTTAGAGTTAAATCTAATTGATAAGGTTAAAATAATACCCTAAACTTGTCTAAATCCTATTTTTTGATAGGATTGCGACCCATCCCCACTTTAGCTTCGAAATAAGACCCTTTTGAACCATTATAAACCGATTTTGACATTAATATAAAATAATATTTTGAGATATTCCTAAGGTGCCCCTCTCCTCCCTTATAAAAGGACACCTCCTCCCCCTCCTCCTCACACCAATTTGAGCACTCAATCTCGGCCAACCCCTGCCAAAATCTCTTCTCCACTTCCCTAGAAACATCCTAGAGGTTCTGGTCTTCCTCAAAGAACAATTTTAGTGCCCTAAGAGGAGGTCTCAAAGAGGCGCTTCAAAGAAGAGGTAATTACCGTTACCAATTCTTTCATCTTTATTTCTTCTTCCACTTCTTCTTCTTAGGTTGTTTCATTATGAAGTAATAACATCAGTATCACTCATATACTGATATGTTATTATAAGTATTAAACAACCCTATTTCACCATCTATCCATCCTACGGAAAAAGAAATCACCGCGCGTGCGTACGTACGGAATACCGTCTCCACGCCGTGGTGTAATCTATTTTCCACCACCACCTTACATGGATGGGTATAATGGTGTAAAGAATAACTATACATAGTTATTAAAACATAATATTGATTCTTATATATTGTATAATCCACTCCAATTCAATTCAATATTTATGGAAATGATATCATCGCTCGTGCGTACGTACGGACTACCGTCTCCACGACACGATGAGATTCATTCTTAATGAGTAACCATTCATGAATGATTATAAAGTATATATAATAAGTACTAATGAAATATATTACATAAAAATGATACTGGATTTATGTATATATATATATATATGTATGTCATCTACTTACTTCCATTCAAGACAATAAGGAAAGAAAAACAGCGTTCATGCGTAAGTACGGACTACCGTCTCCATGAACGGTGTTTTTCATTTTATTTATCTATCTATTATATATATATAAATATACTGAATATATATGATATATAAATCATATTTTATATTCTGGAAGTAATTAAATCATGATATAAGTAATAATGATGCCAAGAACAACAAGTCAAAACACCTACGATAAATGAAACGATTTTACCCAAAACGCTTCTTTAACATGGAATTTACAAAGGAACGGGTAATATAATGTCATAAGTGAACCATATATGATATAATAACAATGAATATGAATATGTAATAAGTCAATGACATTATTTAAATCATTATACAGGAGGTTCGGACACATACGAAGCAAATCGGACCTAAGGTAAGGGAAATATCACAATCTCATTTTTATCCGAGATTGTTTATTCGTAAGTATTTACTGGGGTTTATTTTATCATCCACATCCATGTTTCATCAATATGTAATATTTCCATCCACCTACAATTGTTTAAATCTATTTTTAACCTTCGGTGAGTTTTTAGTAATATGTATGAAAGGAATCTTTTGTCGTTTTTTGTACGAGGTACTTTTTGACTTTTCCGACAAAAGTACGAAGAATGTTTTTTTAACTTATACGGCATGAATGAATTTTTAAAAAATTATTTCCAAGAAGCTTCCTTTACAAGTTTTCAAGTTTATTTTTAATCAAATTCTTTTATTTTAAAGTTGTATGACATGTTAAGAAAGGAAAAATGTTTTTAAAGAAGAAAGGATATTTTCCTCAAGAATGGAGTTCAAGTGTTTTATCAAAATTATTTTCCATCTAAGATAATAAAGGGTTCTATTTTTATCCCTATTATTAAATTGATTTGATCATGTTGTGATGGAATTATTTTTATGAATTCCTTTATCTAATATGAATTGTTTTATGATGTCATGATGTTTAAGAATCCCATTTTTACTACATGGGTTATGCAATGATGTATGATTTATGATTTTGTGGCATACATAAGAAAGGATTCATTATAAGATGGGTGGGACCTATATCCCCCTTTAATGCATTGGGTAAAGATTTTATATCTCATGAGATAGACATGGCTGGAATGGTAGGTTATACCGGTTCAGTGAAACAGGACTGAAATGAGGGTTACTCGATTCAGAAAGGGACTTTGTCCACTAAGATAGTCTTGGCAATGAGTCTTGACTAACAAGAAATGATTCTCTATGATTATGTGTGAATTCCACAAAGTTTCAAGTTTCATGTTATGATTATGGTGATTTCATTTTCACTTCCATGATTTATCCCATGTTATGAAATTATTCTCTCTTTTGCAGGTTATGATTTCCAAAATGTTATGTTCTTATGAATATGATGTGATTGATATTTCTTTTGTTTACCCTTATTGAGCATTTGAGCTCACCCTTTTATGTTTTCTTTTCCCCAGGATAAAAAGAAAGGTTCTAGGTAAAAAAAGGGAAGATCTTTATGGGAGATACTGAAGATCTTTCACCACGATTAGAAGATTACGTTCCGAGTTTCCAAAGACACTAAACTATTACGATCCTTGTGTGTGTGTTTTTGTTATGTACCAAGTATTCCGCAAAAGTAATGTAATGTCCATGTACATTAAGCTTCGGGTCTCTACATCCCCTATTGTCTTGATGTTGTCTACATACCTGTATTAGGGCTGAAAGCATGATTTTAGTCAGCGGAAGGTTGTCCATATATTATGGTGGATGTCGTTCACGCATTCATCCGACAACTCTCTAGGTATGTCGAACTGAGAGGTGGTCGTTGGCCAAAACATAACTGGTATATCATCCCTGGATAGTTGTTTCCTCAAGTGAAACATATTGGCATATTCTTTCGCTAGTGACTCCTCTACCATGTCGGCCCAACTGAGATGCTCGCTGCCAATGTGGTTGGAGGAAGTGGGACCGTTAGGTGCTGAATAATTATGTAGGCGATTCCAAGGTGGTTCAGAGGATGAACGCGGCCCTGGACCATCTCCTGATTGCAGAAGGATGTCATCGGGCGAATGACTTGGAATCTGAAATGATTGATCCCGTCCTTCTGAGTGCCTCGACATATGAGGGATTTTCGTTGCTTGATTCGGCAGGAGGAGGACCTTCCTGTCAATATGATATGTCATCATAGGGAGGACCTCCACAATGACAGCCGTAATGGCGAGGACTACCATTACTGCTTGATGCTTCGCTGCATAGAGGACTTTTTCAGTGCACACCCTGGGGAGGACCTCCAAGGCATGTTGCGGCAAGGGGAGGACCTTCTGGCTGTGAAGCATCATTACGAGGAGGACGTTCGCAATAACTTCCATCATGGTGAGGATGTCCATCATAGATTGACGTTCGACATGCATCCTAGGGAGGACCTTTAGGACACACCGCGACAAGGGGAGGACCTTCTTGTTTCTTGGGACCAATGCGGGGAGGACCTTCACAATGGTGGTCGTGGTTGCGAGGACTACCATCACAGCTGCGGCAATGGAAAAGACTACCATTACTGCTACTGCAGGGAGAATATATACGAGATACGTATTGGGGAGGTGTAACGCCCCACCCCAATTACCCAGAGTCGGTGCATTATTTTAATACATTGGCATGATTACAAGAAATAAAGTCTCGAAGGACCGATCAGTTTAGCAGTCTTGGAAAATAGATTACAAACATGAATGTTACATTGCACTTTAAGACATACAAAAAAACATAAACAATCATTATGAACGCCATTATTCCCTTGGCTTAACCCTGCATATCAATCACAATACACTTCTTGGAATCCTGGGAAAAATAAAACATTGAAAGGGGTGATCTCAAATGCTCAGTAAGGGTAAGTAATACAACGTAAAATGACATAAATATTAAGCATGGTAAATAATTGAAACCACATGCCCTTACCGATAATAAACATGAATACTTTTATAGAAAGAATATGAGATGAGTAAATAATGCCATAATAAAACATAATCATGGGTATTCTACTTATCCAATGACCACATGAACCATCAATATTATTTCCATTATGAGGGAATGTATAATGCCAGACATTCTGAAACATTTAGTCAAGGCCTCGACCAAGACATCTAAAATGATTAAGGCCTCGGCCAAAACCATAAATAAAATTGGGAAAGGGCCTCGGCCAATTCCACGTCTAGTTGTCTCATGAGACCTATCGATGCATTGAGGAGCTATATCAGGCTCCACATGTCACTTAATAAGTCCAATACATTCCTCATATGAAAAGGTTTAAACATATCATAAACATTCATATTAAAACTAGCATATGAAATGTCAATAAATTAACCATAAACCTTGAATGATATTAAAATAACACATCTACAGTCAAACATATCATATGTCATTCAATACAATAAGGAATATTGTATTATAATAAATCAACCTCAATCCAAAATAATATCCAGTAGAGGATGCTGACATAGTTGAAAATGGTGAGTAATAATTTTTGAGATAAATAACCTTTTTGTAAAATCATTTAAAAGTAACACATTTATAAATAAAATAATTTAAAATAGATTTTTGAATCAAATTTTCCCATACCACTTTGAAACTTTTTAAAAGAATTGTCATTTCAAAACATTCATGTCCTGTAGAGACCCTAAGCCTGACGTACATGGACATTACATTAATTTTTCGGAATACTTAATACATAAAAAAAACAGACACACAAGGACCATAATAGTTTAGTGTCTTTGGAAACTTGGAATGTAATCTTCTAATCGTGGTGAAAGATCTTTAACATCTCCCATGAAGATCTTCCACCTTTTTTTTCCTGACCTAAAACCTTTCTTTTGATCCTGGGGGAAAATAAAACATAAAAAGGGTGAGCTCAAATGCTCAGTAAGGGTAAGCATGGATAAAATAAATCATACCATATACATTGGAACTTAAAAAAATGAAAATAATGTTTAAACATTAAAATCTTGAGCAACGACATAAAACATGGAAGTGCATAAGACATAGATCATAATGGAACATAAACCATGATAAAATAGTATGGGAATAAAACATGTAATTGTGGAATCCATTAAGCACATGTAATGATTTCCATAGTAGCCAAGGCATTGCTGCCAAGACCATCTTAGTGGACAAAGTCCCATTCTGAATTGAGTTCACTCCTCGTTTCAGTCCTGTAACACTGAACCAGATTAACTTACCATTCCAGCCATGTCTATCTCATGAGATATAAAATCTTTACCCAATACATTGGAGGGAGATATAGGTCCCACCCATCTCATAATGAAATCATTATTACTTGTTCCACAAAATAAACATACATCATTCATAAAATCTCAATAAATAAAATGGGTTTCATAAACATCTTCCCATCATCACATAATCCATATAAAAGAAATGGATATCATTTCATAATAAGAGAAGTGAAACCATGTAAATCATAGAGACATTATACTTGAAACATACACATATGAAATAATGTAATCTTATATGAAAAATGGTTTTGATAAAACACTTGAAATGAATTCTTGAGGAAAATATCCCTTTTTCTTTAAAAACATTTTCTTTTCACAAAATGTCATGAAATTTTAAAAGAAAAAGATTTTGTTGAAAATATTCATGAAATATTTTGGATGAAGCTTCATGAAAATAATGCTTTATAAAACCATAAAATTCCTTTCGTTCCATATAAGTTAAAAAACATTCTCTTCGTACTTTTGCTGGAAAAGTCAAAAAACTACCTCGTAATGTAAACAAAAGAAAGATTCCTTACATACCATGTAGTAAATGTAAAAAATGGGTAAAAAGGACTTTAAACATACATGAAAACACTTTAATAAAACATGTACATGGATGATAGAAATAACCCCTGTAAATACTTACGGATAAGCAATCTTGGATAAAAATGAGATTTGCAAAATTATCCCTCACCTTATGTCCGATATGCTTCGTATGTATCCGAACCTCCTGTATAATGATTTAAATAATTTCATTGAATTATTACAGAATCATATTCATTGTTATGATATCATATATGGTTCACTTATGACTTTATATTACCCGTTCTTTTGTAAATTCCATGTTAAAGAGTGTTTTGGGTGAAATCGTTTCATTTGTCATCCGTGTTTTGACTTGTAATTATTCATATGATTAATTAGATCACGATTACATAATTCCAGAATGTAAAACATGATTTATATATAATATATATTCATAATATACATATATATTATAGATCGATAAATGGAAAGAAATACACCATTCATGGAGACGGTAGGCCGTACGTATGCATGAACGCTGTTTTCGTTTCCATATTGAGTTCAATGGAATTAAGTAGATGACATACATATATACATAAATACAGTAGCTTTATAATGTCATATATTTCATAATTATTGCTTATATATACTTTATAATCATTCTTAAATGGTTAACATGGAGAATGAATCTCATCGCATCGTGGAGACGGTAGTCCGTACGTACGCACGAGTGATGATATCATTTCCATAATTATTGAATTGAATTGGAGTGGATGATATAATATATCAGAATTAGTATGATGTTATAATAACTATTTATAGTTATTATTTACACCATTATACCGATCCATGTAAGGTGTTGGTGGAAAAACAGATTACACCACGACGTGGAGATGGTATTCCGTACGTACGCACGTGCGGTGATTTTTTTTCCATAGGATGGATAGAATGTGAAATGGGGTTGTTTATAATTTATAATAAAAAATCAGTATATTAGTGATACTGATGTTATTACTTTATAATCAAACAACTAAAGAAGAATGAGTTGAAGAAGAAAGAAGCTTGAATGAATCGGGAGAAGAAATTACCTCTTCTTCGATACGCCTCTTTGAAACATCCTCTTAGGGCAGTATGATTGGTCTTTAAAGTAGACCAGAACCTCTAGGATGTTTCTAGGGAAGTGAAGAAGATACTATGGCAGGGGTTTTCCAAGATTGAGGGCTCAAATTGTTGTGATGGGGAGAGGGAGGAGGTGCCCTTTTATAAGCGAGGAGAGGGGCACCTTTGGAATTCTTAAACATATTAATTTATAATAAATCTAACCCCACTTAAAAACCTCCAAAAATGACTCATATTAGAAGATTAGATGAGATATGGTTGTAATCTCATTAACCAATCAAATTTAGACATGTTTGGATCTTATTTTAAACCTTATCATTTTGATTTATCTTTATTTAAACTATTTAAGTTTGTTTATGGTAATAAAATTCTAAATTTTAAATTATAAAAAATAATTATTTATTTGTTGTGAAATTTCCATAATTGTTTACTTTATAACATTATAGACTATATAAATTTAAATTTTTATTTTTTAAATATTTTTTTGATTTTTAAACAATTTTATAATATGTTATTTTTATAAAATAACAATAGTGTCAATTTTGACACTATTCATTTATTTGAATTTAAATAAAATATATACAGATGATATGTTAGAAATAAAAGCATTAATAGATTCATAAAAGTTCATATGTATCTATAAAATTAGTGGATCACATTAAATAGTTCATATAATATTTATTTTTTTTAAACCATTTATTTGGTTTATCTATTTATAAAATAATTACTACAACATTTTTGTATAATTATTTAATATACTGATTTGTTGCATAAAAATTTCAAATAAAATCCTATGATGAAGAAAAATCTATTACCATTCAGAATAATAATTGTACTCAAATTTATCATCTTAAAATAACAATATTTAAATTGTTATATTTATTAAATTATGAAGGTGACAACTTTGGCATCATTTAAAATAAAATAATATAAGTATCATAATAACTTTTATAAGGATCCAAACGGTTATATATTATGTCATTGAATGATTAAGGTGTATATATACACTACCAATAAGTTTTGGTAAGGTTTGTGGGCCTTTTAATGGGTATTATTATTTCAATAAAAACTATATTACTTATTTTCCCCTTAATAAATAATTTATGTATCATTAATGTATAACCATTAATAACAATTATTTAATTACTAAAAATTCTAAATAAATTATCATGATGTAGAAAATTTTATTAGCTTTCTGGATACTATTCATGTTCGATGTTTTATGATGTTCATCACTAAATTGAAATTATTATACTTATAAGATTTAAGAGAGTGACATGTTGTCACTTTCTTTGGTTTTAAAAATAATTAAATTATTCTCATGATCAAAAGTCCATAAAATGAATCTAATCCGACCCTTAGTTGATATGGGTTTACTTTTAGCTATCCAATAGAATTTTTTCATGTGTTAGGGTAATTTTATAATATTATATTTTCCCTTAATTACCCGCTTTACCTTTAACTATGGTAAATAAAATTTACCGTAGTTACTATTCATAATTCCCAAAAATAAAAAGTAGCCTATTAAAATAATTTGGACCCACTGATTCCAAATATGGAATCCATTTTTTCAAATTCAAAACACAAATGTTGTAGATATTAAATTAAAATTAATTCCGTTGTCGAATGAAAACGAGTTTTTGTTTAAAACATTGCAAAAGATTTAATTGATTTAACCTACGAATTCAATGTAAAATCAATTATAATGACATACATTATATTAAATGGTAAAAATATATTCTATTTATACTTTAAAACCATTTAATATTATAATTTAACCATATAAATTATTACAATGAAAAAATTTGTTTTTCATTAAAATATATCGTGTTTTTACTATTCATCAAAATATGAAAGTTACCAGAATAATACGAAAAAATTATCCAAAGTAAATTTTTATTTCTTGATTTCAAAGAAGAATTTTATTTTGTCAAATTTAAGTTATAAACGTGTCAAAAACTAGATTTCATGTGGGTGCACCATCAAAAGGTGGCAAAAATGCATTTTTTGAAAAATACTTATTTTACCTGAAAAATTTATTTTGTTCTTATACCATGTTCTAGAAAATGTGTAAGATGAATAATAATGTTATAAAATTGAAAATTTATTTAATACTATTCATAACATCTAGTTTATAATAATTTTATAATAATATATCGTTTGTTTAGAAAACGCGGTATTGCGTACAACACACGCTATCGAGGAAGGTCGCGATTGCGTGTAATGTAAGCCAAGTCAGGGTTGCATGTTGTGAAAGAATACTTTGTTGTTTTGTATAACAGAATCCAACCATATTTCATTTATACATTGAATATATATATATATATTCAATGTTCCGTAGAATAAATATTATCAAAATTGTGTGTAACATGATCCAAGAATAGTGTTGTGTATACTGCAAGCTAATACGGTGTTGCGTATAGCGCACGGTAATCTTGGTGTAGCATACAACACAAGACATTAATGAAATTTGAAGAATATTTTTCATAAAATCTCGGGGTGTTACATTCCACCCCCCTTAAAATGAATTTCACCCTCGAAATTCATCGGAGTTATAAATGGTTTACTACTCGAAAGTTTGTTTAATAGAAATCCACATTGTAAAAAGGAATACCAAAACATGGCTTTAAAAAATAAAGTATGAAATGTAACGGTTACCCAAAATAACTCATCACCGAGTTTCCACGTAGGAGAACATAGATGAAAATATGGATATGGAAGAAAAATATAACCATCAAGTTCTGATGGAGAGTGGTAGAGAACATGGCTATGAAAAAACCAATAATCACAAAGCTGTTGATTTGTGATGATCTACGGTAACATCTGATTCATCGGATATAAGGGAACTATGACAACATTTTTGGTTTTCGAGATCATTTCCCTAATGTTGATGAATTAAAAGAAATACTTGCATGATTTTGGTACAATCTCACTATTGTTCGTGAATTGAACAATTTCCACTTCATCCCTTAAAGAAATGAAGTTGAATTTGTTATTTGTGATGTGTTAGCAGATCATGTGATAGAATGATGGGTCATTCTATCTCTATCAAACAAAAGGTTAGAAAAAGTTATAAGTCCATCTTATGGTTAGATTAATCGTATATGGTTCCAAAAACGAACTTATACTTCATATATCATACTTCTTAATAAAATAAAACCAGTTTCTACTAACCAGGGACTTCCTATAGGCCAGTGGTAGGCAATAAAGGCCAGCCGCACTTTGGTTGTGGGTTCGACTCCCACAGGCTTGTCCGACGTGATGGGCTGTCGCCCGTCCGGCAGGTTTTCCTTTTTCTAAAACTACATTACTATATCATCCCATCAATAATATCGAAAAAAGGTTATATCCTTAAACAATACTAACTTATGTCCAATATAATCCATTCCAATCTTTTGTCTTATCCATAATATTGCAGTCCATTGTCATATTATAGTGAAAATGATTACCAGATATTTCATATAAAAAGCATGTTAATACCATCGTTGATCCCCATATATCATAAGATATGTCTTGTTGGTCACATTACAAACGTTCGAAGGCCTTAATCATGTATTCTCTTGAAAAATGAATACCCATTGAACCTTATTTAAAACATGAATGCAGTTAAAAGTTAACACATTCCACATACCAAAATCCTCAAAATTCTATATACTCAAACCATGATATCACTTAGTCCTTATATCAATAATGAGCTCATGAATACAATCAAACATCTCATTATCTTCTTATTCCTTCATTATGCACATATCATCTACTTTACAAAAATATCTGAATAACATTGCATGGTTACTGGTACCATTCAACATATACTTTCAAATACTTTTAGGAAAAACAATAGTGTAACAATCCTTATATGATTCTTTATTACATAGTACCATTAACTATACAACATAACTCTCGATAAACATACAATCATTCCACTACCTTCTAAAACAACCGACTGAAGTTCAACACTTCTTTTAGCTTATTTATCATTTGTAGTCTCCTCATCACCATCCACATAAATACTACCCATATGACCATGATGACTCTCTTCATGAGATTTTCCATTAGGGCATTGGTTTTCATAATCCCCATACATTCCACATTTAAAACATCTAATCATTTTTGATGTCATAGCAATACCATTATCCTTGTCCATGGTGTTAAATGAACCTTTTCCTTTGCACTTACTGGCTTTGTGTCCTTCTTTTCCACACCCAAAGCATCTTCCAGTTCCTTTAAAACAATCTCCATGATGCCTCTTCCCACATGATTTACATGAGGAAAATTGAACTTTCTTTCCTCTATGATCATCATGAAACTCCATCTTTCACTTATTATTTGAGTCTGGAAACTTACCAAAGTTGAGATTATTGATCATATTATGAGATTGGTGATTAGGCATAATAATTATGTTTGGACTTCCAGATCTCGTTTCATTTGGTTTCTCATGAAGAAAATCATTTCGTTGTCCATCATATCCTCCATTATCATGAATCTTCTTGTTTCCATCCATTTTCTAAAACCCAAAAAGAATAGTGTGAGAGGCAAAAATCATGCTAGTGAAAACAACATAGCAAAGGGGGATCACCCTCAATATCTAACATCTTAGGTTAAATTCGAAGATCGTTACCGTAGTTCTAGGACTATATCCTATACGTATTCTTATCCTTAGGTACATCCCTAGACATACCTTAGAAATATCTCTAGGGATCTCACTAACGTTTTCACATCCTAGTTTCCAAAGGATGATTAAAACTTTCCTCTGATACCAACTATAGAGACCCTAAGATTGACGTACATGTACATTACATTACTTTTTCATAATACTTAATATATAACAAAAATAGACACACAAGGACCGTAATAGTTTAGTGTCTTTGGAATCTTAGAACATAATCTTCTAATCGTGGTGAAAGATCTTCAACATATCCCATAAAGATCTTCCACTTTTTGTTTCCTGACTGAAAACCTTTCTTTTGATCCTGGGGGAAAATAAAACATAAAAAGGGTGAGCTCAAATGCTCAGTAAGGGTAATAATGGATAAAATAAAACATACCAAATACATTGGAACTTATAAACATGAACATAATGTTTAAACATTAAAATCTTGAGCAACGACATAAAACATGGAAGTACATAAGGCATAGATCATAATGGAACATAAACCATGATAAAATAGCATAAGAATAAAACATGTAATTGTGGCATCCATTCAGCACATGCAATTATTTCCATAGTATCCAAGGCATTGCTGCCAAGACCATCTTAGTGGACAAAGTCTCATTCTGAATCGAGTTCACTCCTCATTTCAGTCCTGTAACACTGAACCGGGTTAACTTACCGTTCCATCCATTTCTATCTCATGAGATATAAAATCTTTACCCAATGCATTGGAGGAAGATATAGGTCCCACCCATCTCATAATGAAATCATTCTTACTTGTGCCACAAAATAATCATACATCATTCATAAAAACTCAATAAATAAAATCGGTTTCATAAACATCATCCCATAATCACATAATCCATATAAAAGAAATGGATATCATTTCATAATAAGAGAAGTGAAACCATGTAAATCATAGAGACATTATACTTGAAACATAAACATATGAAATAATGTCATCTTAGATTAAAAATGGTTTTGATAAAACACTTGAAATGAATTCTTGAGGAAAATATCCCTTTTTCTTTAAAAACATTTTCTTTTCACAAAATGTCATGCAATTTTAAAAGAAAAGGATTTTTTTGAAAATAGTCATGAAATCTTTTGAAGTAAGCTTCATGAAAATAAGGCTTTATAAAACTGTAAAAATCTTTTCGTGCCTTATAAGTTAAAAAAACATTCTTCTCGTACTTTTGCCGGAAAAGTCAAAAAAGTACCTCGTAACGTAAACAAAAGAAATATTCCTTACATACCATGTTGTAAAAGTCAAAAATGGGTAAAAATGACTTTAAACATACATGAAAACACTTTTATAAAACATGGAAATGGATGATAGAAATAACCCTAGTAAATACTTACGAATAAGAAATCTCGGATAAAAATAAGATTTGCAAAATTATCCCTTACCTTATGTTCGATATGATTCATATGTATCTGAACCTCCTGTATAATGATTTAAATAATGTCATTGACTTATTAAAGAATCATATTCATTGTTATGATATCATATATGGTTCACTTATGACTTTATATTACCCGTTCTTTTGTAAATTCCATGTTAAATAGTGTTTTGGGTAAAATCGTTTCATTTGTCGTCCATGTTTTGACTTGTAATTATTCATATGATTACTTAGATCACGATTACATAATTCCAGAATATAAAACAAGATTTATATATAATATATATTCATAATATACATATATATAATAGATCGATAAATGAAATGAAATACACCGTTCATGGAGACGGTAGGTCGTACGTACGCATGAAAGCTGTTTTCGTTTCCTTATTGAGTTAAATGGAATTAAGTAGATGACATACATATATACATAAATCCAGTAGCTTTATAATGTCATATATTTCAATATTATTTCTTATATATACTTTATAATCATTCTTAAATGGTTAACATGGAGAATGAATCTCATCGCATCGTGGAGACGGTAGTCCGTACATACGCACGAGCGATGATATCATTTCCATAATTAATGAATTCAATTGGAATGGATGATACAATATATCAGAATCAGTATGATGTTATAATAACTATGTATAGTTATTCTTTACACCATTATACCCATCCGTGTAAGGTGTTGGTGGAAAAACAGATTACACCATGGCGTGGAGACGGTATTCCGTACGTATGCACGCACGGTGATTTTGTTTTCCCTAGGATGGATAGAATGTGAAATGGGGTTGTTTAATATTTATAATAACAAATCAGTATATTAGTGATACTTATGTTATTACTTTATAATGAAACAACTAAAGAAGAAGAAGTTGAAGAAGAAAGAAGCTTGAATGAATCGGGAGAAGAAATTACCTCTTCTTTGATACACCTCTTTGAAACCTCCTCATAGGGCACTAAGAATGGTCTTTAAAGTAGACCAGAACCTCTAGGATGTTTCTATGGAAGTTGAGAAGATAATTTGGCAGTGGTTGGCCGAGCTTGAGGGCTCAAATTGGTGTGATGAGGATAGGGAGGAGGTGCCCTTTTATATAGGAGAAGAGGGGCACCTTTGGAATTCTTAAAAATATTAATTTATAATAAATATAACCCCACATAAAAACCTCCAAAAATGACTCATATTCGAATATTAGATGAGATAGGGTTGTAGTCGCATCAACCAATCAAATTTAGACATGTTTGTATCTTATTTTAAACCTTATCATTTTGATTTATCCTTATTTAATCTATTTAATTTTATTTGTGGTAATAAAATTCTATATTTTAAATTATAACAAATATTTACTTATTTGTTGTGAATTTTCCATAATTATTTACTTTATAACATTATAGACCATATAAAATTAAATTTATAATTTTTAAATATTTTTGTGATTTTTAAACAATTTTATAATATGTTATTTTTATAAAATAACAATAGTGTCAATTTTGACACTATTCATTTATTTGAATTTAAATAAAATATATACAGATTATATGTTCGAAATAAAAGCTTTAATAGATTCATAAAAGGTCATATGTCTCTGTAAAATTAGTGGATCACATTAAATAGTTAATATAATATTTATTTTTTTATTTTTAAAACCATTTATTTGGTTTATCTCTTAATAAAATAATTACTACAACATTTTTTTATAATTATTTAATATACTGATTTGATGCATAAAAATTTGAAATAAAATCCTATGATGAAGATAAATCTATTAAATTTCATAATAATACTTTACTAGAATTTATCATCTTGAAATAACAATATTTAAATTGTTATATTTATTAAATTATGAAGGTGACAACTTTGGCATCATTTAAAATAAAATAATATGAGTGTCATAATCACTTTTATAAGGATCAAAACGGTTATATATTAGGTCATTGGATTCTTAAGGTGTATATATACACTTACAATAAGTTTTGGTCAGGTCTGTGGGCCTTTTAATGGGTATTATTATTTCAATAAAAACTATATTACTTATTTTCCACTTAATAAATAATTTATGGATCATTAATGTATCACCATTAATGACAATTATATAATCCCTAAAAATTCTAAATAAATTATCATGATGTAGATAATTTTATTAGATTTCTGGAGACTATTCATGTTCGAAGTTTTATGATGTTTATCACTAAATTAAAATTATTATACTTATAAGATTTAAGAGAGTGACATGTTGTCACTTTCTTTGATTTTAATAATAATTAAATTATTTTCATTGTCAAAAGTCCATAAAATGAATCTAATCTGACCCTTAGTTGATATGGGTTTACTTTTATCCATCCAATAGAATTTTTTCATGTGTTATGGTAATTTTATAATATTATATTTACCCTTAATTACCCGATTTACCTTTAACAATGGTAAATAAAATTTACCGTAGTTACTATTCATAATTTCCAAAAATAAAGACTAGCCTATTAAAATAATTTGGACCCACTGATTCCAAATATGGAATCCATTTTTTCAAATTCAATACACAGAAGTTGAAGAAATTAAATTAATATTAATCCCATTGTCGAATGAAAACTTGTTTTTGTTTAAAACATTGCAAAAGATTGAATTGATTTAACCTACTAATTCAATGTAAAATCAATGCTAATGACATACATTATATTAAATGGTAAAAATATATTCTATTTATACTATAAAACCATTCAATATTATAATTCAACCATATAAATTATTACGATGAAAAAAGTTTTTTTTCATTAAAATAAAGCGTGTTTTAACTATTCATCAAAATATGAAAGTTACCAGAATAATACGAAAAAATTATCCAAAGTAAATTTTTATTTCTTGATTTCAAAGAAGAATTTTATTTTGTCAAATTGAACTTATAAACATGTCAAAAACTAGATTTAATATGGGTGCGCCATCAAAAGGCGGCAAAACTGCATTTTTTGAAAAATAATTATTTTACCTGCAAAATTTATTTTGTTCTTATACCATGTTCTAGAAAATGTGTAAGATGAATAATAATGTTATAAAATTCAAATTTTAGTTAATACTATTCATAACGTCTATTTCTTAATAATATTATAATAATATATCGTTTGTTTAGTAGAACCCGGTATTGCGTACAACACACACTATCGAGGAAGGTCGCGATTGCGTGTAATGCAAGCCAAGTCAGGGTTGCGTGTTGTGAAAGAATCCTTTGTTGTTTCGTATAACAGAATCCAACCATATTTCATTTATACATTTAATATATATATATATATATACTCAATGTTGCATAGAATAACTATTATCAAAATTGTGTGTAACACGATCCAAGAATAGTGTTGCGTATACTGAAAGCTAATACGGTGATGTGTATAGCGCAAGGTAATCTTGGTGTATCATACAACACAAGACATTAATGAAATTAAAAGAATATTTTTCATAAAATCTCAGGTTGTTAAATGTCCATATAAATAAATCCTTAAAATCATTTTGAAAACATGGACATTAATTAAAAAGATTTAGAAGGATAAATCTTTAAAACATTTGAAATTATGATCATGATAAAGAGTACCTTTCAAAATACTTAAAATATTCATTTTGAAATCATTTTTATGAAAAATGGGCATGGATGATAAAAATTTCCCTGTAAATACTTACACATAAACAATCTTTCATAATAATGAGATTGAGGAATTAACCCTTACCATGCACTTTCCTTTAGTCGAGGGTAGATTTAACATCATGTACGATGCTCGTAGTATGTTATTAAATTATACCATAACCATATTAATATTTATGATATCATACATGATTCATTTATTACATTATACTACCCATTTAATAATAATTTCCATGTTAAATTAACATTTCGGGTAATAATCGCTTTCTTTATCATACGTGTTTTAACTTGTTATTCTTCATTGTATCAATTAGATCATGATTTAAATACTTCCAGAATATATAACATGATAAATATATCGTATATATTTTGAATATAAATATGTATACTAGACATATATATGAAATGGAAAACACCATTTATGCAGACGAGAGTCTGTACGTACGCATAAATGATGTTTCTGTTTTCATATAGTACTGAATGAAAGTATGTGAATAAGATATATGTAAGTACAAAAATACTTATATATATAAATATATATATATATATATATATCCAGTAGAATTATTATTTCACATATTACATAGTTAATAGTTATATATATCTTTATAATCGTCGATGAGTGGTGAACTTGGAAATGAATCTCATCGCGTCGTGGAGACGGTAATCCGTACGTACGCACGAGCAAAAATATCATTCTTTTGATATTAAAATAATATATAATTGGATGGTATAACATATATACAGAATACTTATAATTTTATATTTATTATTTACATCAAATACATATCATTATTATTCCCATCCAAATAATAATGTATTGAATAACAATTACACCACGACGTGGAGACGGTAAGCCGTACGTACGCACGTATGGTGACATGTCATTCAAAGGATGGATAGAATACTGAATATGGTTGTACAATATTTATAACAACATCACTGTATATAGGAGATACTTGAGTTATTATTGTAGAATATAAATAACAAAGAAAGAAGAAGTTGAAAAAGAAAGGAACTTGGAAGAGGGTGGTGAAAATATTACCTCTTCTTCGGGTTCTTCCTTTTGATTTGATCAAAAGGACTCCTTATGTTGGCTTTATGATCAATAAAAGGCCTCTAGTTTTAAGTGATGGAATTTGAGAGAGTATTTGGTTAGGGTTTATCCGAACAAAAAGGCTTTGATGGTGTGAATAACTGGTTATAAGTTCGTTCTTTTATAAGGAAGAGGAGGGGCTCTTTAGAAAAAACATAAAGTATTAATTTATAATAAATTCATATTCAGTTTCTAATGGTTAAAAAGTGTATTATTCAAATTATAAGGTGGGGATGCGTCTAAATATCTTAAACCAGTAGATTTTAGATAGGTGTGGGTCATTTATTAACCTTATATTTTAGTTTTAACTCTTAGTTAATTAGTTTAACACTTACCATGTCACATTGTATTTTTATAATATATAGTTAATAAACTCACTATATACATCCAAGAGACCCTCAAGTGGTCCCTTAATGATACACCAATAATGATATAAGTACTTTGGCCAAACCTTAGGTTTTTAGGAATAGGATATAAATTAATAATATAATATTTGTTTCAAAAACTCATTTATAACAATTTTGACACTACTCAAGAATTGATTTTTTTTAAAGTCTTAATAAAATTTATTAATTCGAAAAAAATTCATTTAATAAATCATAACATGTCTTATTAACCAATAAAATTAGTGTATGTCATCAAAACATTCAAATTATATTTATTTTAACATTTATAATACCAATTATTTGATTCTTTCATTAATAAGTAAAATACCGCATCATTATTATGTCATATATATCTTTACTTTTTCAATGTATAAAAATTATAAATAAATATGATTATGTAGGAAATATTTTTATATTTCTAATGAATATTTATAATAAAATATATAACATATATAACCTAATGTAAAATTTTTTTTCTAAAAGATATAAGCCTATATCATTTTTTGTATTTACTTTATCTTAATTAAAATAAATTGTCCCTATCACCTACAAGTAGCTCCATGGGGTCCCAAAAATCAACCCATAGATGACCATGGTCGTAAATTTATCCACCAATAAGGTTAGGACATGTGTTAGGGTAATTTATTTTTATTATAATATTATTTTTAACCCTTATTTTCTGGATTTACCCTTTAAAGATGGTAAATAAAATATTTACCGAAGTAATTATTCAAAATGTCTTAAAATAAAAGTTAACTATTTAAAAAAATTTGGACATCCTGATTCCAAATATAGAATCCATTTTTCCAAATTCAAAACCCAGAAGTGGCAGAAATTAATTTAAAATTAACTCATGTTGTCAAAACAAAAAGCGTGTTTTAAGATATAATAACTATCAAAAGAATGACACTTGTTTATGTCTGGTTTAATAGTGAAATTATTTCCAATGAACAACATTGTATAAAATGGAAAAAATGAATTCTAAATATCCTTTAAAACCAATCAAATTTATAATTTATCACTATTAATTATTTTGATTAAAAAAGTTGTTTTTAATTAAAATTTAGTAATTTTAACTATTCATCAAAATATAAAAGTTATCCGAAAAATACCAAAATTTCGCACCAGGATAAATTCGATATTCCCAATAAAAAAATGAAGTCTATTTTGAGAGATAAAATTTATAAAATTTCAAAAATTAGGTATTATTATTACTAACGACTAGTTTGATTGGTTGTGGTGTGTCAGAACTCGAAGTTGAGTACAACACACGCCACATTTTTATTCAAAGAGAAGTATATGGTAGAATATTGGGGGGTTTCAGTGTAAATTTGTGATGTCTCAATTCTAAAAACTAAATTTATCTAGTCAAATTGAATATATAAATGTTTAAAATATTGGATTTAAAAAGGGTTCACTATTAAAAGTTGGTAAAAGTGCATTTTTGAAAAATACTTCTTTTATCTGAAAAAAATGAATTTGTTCTTACATTATTTCTAAGAAACTCATAATATGAATTATAAAATTATAAGGACTATATAAAGTTCAAAATTTAGTTAATACTATTCATAACCTCTTTTGAACAGCTTGTTTGGTAAGTCATGGTGTGCTTGAACTCGGTGTTGCGTGTAGTGCAAGTTATTGAATTATTTTGAAGAAGTGACACACTATAAAATAATGGGATGTTACATTCTTCCCTCCTCCAATAAATTGAATCCTCGTAATTTCATATTGTTTTTCTAAAATAGAGGATGAAAATAGAAAATATATTTGTGTGAAAACCCACATCAGAAATTTGGTTAATAAAATTTAGTCTTAATGAGAGGAAAAGAGAAATGAAAGGGTCACCACCAAATTATCATCTCAATTAGGAGAACATCGGTGGCTATTAGAGAAATATAATTGGAGAAAAAACATAAATATTTATAGGTAGTGATTGAGTTCATTAATCACAAAAAAGATTAAAATTGAGGACTTTAAATTCATCAATCTAGGATGATTTAAAATACCATCTGTTCAAGAAAACATAAGGTATTAGGATAACACATTTTTTGTTTTAAGATTCCTTTAATAAAGTATAAGAATTAATTTATTCATAGAAGAAGAGGAGAAGAAAAATATATACTTGACAAGTAGAGTTACATCCATTAAACAATTTCAACCACAAATTTATATTTCACTCTAAAAGATAATAGAACTTAAAAAATATTCTATTTATCCTATTCGTTTGGGGTTAAAAAATGAATTTATAATTCATCTACTAGACCATCTTAAAATAGACTACTTTATTTAATCTAGGACATCTCGTGGGCCAGTGGTAGGTGATACACCGTTGTCGCCCATCAGTTGTAGGTTCAAGTCTCACGGCCTTGCCAAACACGACAGGTTGCCGCCCAACCTCCGGGTTGTCCTTTTTATAACAATCCAAAAATAATCTTCAGAAATGATTTAACCTTAACAATTGTATCAGATGTCGAATATAATCCATTCCAACCTTTAGAATTTTCCAAATTAACTATGTCCAAACTCACGGTCCAAAATTTATAAAGAAGGTAAATATAATGAAGGTCTTTTTATTCCACGTAATAACATGTGAATACCTTAATCATGTATTCTTTTAAAATATGTCAACACCTTGAATTACCATTAAACCTTATTTATTACATTCATAATCCATTATTCCTTATAGAATACTAGATATATTCTTTATATCCAAAAACATTGAATCTTCCAACAATAATGAAATAAATAAACCATTAATCAGTGCCAAGGTAGTCAAGAATATCCAATGTAATTTATCCAAATCAACCATCTATTATTCCAAGATTACTACCTCAGTATCAAGACCATATTAAGGATTACCTTTCCTACAACCATGTATTTTCAAAATATATATTAACTTGTTGTTGAGTCACTTTTCATACTACCATATAATCTCAAATCCTCAATGAAATAGTACTGCATTCCAATCCTTATTTATCTCCATAATTCATATAACCAGTACATCATTGATACACCACTCAAATGAAATAATTATTTAATAATAGCATACGAACACTAGTCATTCCTCTTTATCTGTGGTAGTATCATAACATTATTATTATCCAATAGCATCTTTTGGGGAATACTCTGATGATTTGAACATTGATTCGCGTAGTGCACCCACTCCTTACAGATGAAACATTGTACATTTGAAAACATTTTCTTACCCTCACAATCACGAACGTGTTGTCCTTTTTATCCACATATATAACAATCACCCATTCCATTCAGGCAAGTTCCAGGGTGTTTCTTCCCATAGTTATCACATATGGGAAATTATTCTTTTCCCTCTTCCCTTTATCCATCTTTCTCTCTTCCATCATTTTCTTCTCTTGCTTCCCTTCAAATCCATAGGACATAGAGAACTCTTTACTTATCTTATCAACACATGACACTATTTCTTCATATGATGATAATACGTGGGATACTATTTCCCATATAAATGATGCCCTAATACCTTGAAAGATATGATCCATCTTAATCTTTGGATCACATGTATTGTTTTAGTTCATGTTCCTTATACTAGGTGCCATTTCTATACAATAGCATAAACTAGGTCAGTTTATGAATTGCAATGAATAATTCCAAACATGTAAAATACCTAACATAAATTGAATAGTTTACGGATATAATCCATAATGAAAAAAATGTTTTCTTTGAGGAGGTATATACTCATAAACCCTTCATAGAGGTTTGTAAAGAAAAGAAAAATTATCCTAAGCATACCCCCCAGGAGTGTCGTAACCAAGAGTCCAGCAAGGGCTATTGTCGTGCACCAGTTCCCATTCAAGTCTATCTCAAAGCGGTGTTTTCGGGTTTTACCCCTAGGTACATATGTTCCAGAGCCACCTCTACCTACTCATATCCAGACAAGGATGTATTGCTCATAAAACTCACAAAATCTCTACAATACCAAAATTATAGGAAATTCTTCTATAATATTCCTCGAATCCTATCTTAGTTTAATGTGCTCTAATAATAGTTTATCTAAATCTAGTTTCTAAGGTTATTTATAAACTTCCTCTGATACCAACTGTAATGCCCCGAGCCAGTTACCCAGATTTGGTGCATTATTTTAATACATTGTAATGATTACAAGGAATGAATTCCTGAAGGACCAATCAGTTTCGTAGTTTTGGAAAATATATTATATACATGAATGTTACATTATACATTAAGAAATAAACAAATAAATAATATTTATGAACTCCATTATTCCCTTGGATTAACCCTGTATATCAATCACAATACACTTCTTGGATTCTTGGGAAAAATAAAACATTGAAAGGGGAGAGCTCAAATGCTCAGTAAGGGTAAGTAATACAGCGGAAAATGACATAAATATTAAGCATGGTAAATAATTGAAACCACATGCCCTTACCAATAATAAACATGAATACTTTTATGGAAATAATATGATCTGAGTAAATAATTTCATAATAAAACATAATCATGGGTATTCTACTAGTCGAATGACCACATGAACCATCAATATTATTTCCATAATGAGGTAATGTATAATACCATACATTCTGAAACATTTTGTCAAGGCCTCGGCCAAGACGTCTAAAATTATTAAGGCCTCGGCCAAAACCATAAATCAAATTGGGAATGGGCCTCGTCCAATTCCACATCTAGTTATCTCATGATACATACCGATGCATCAAGGAGCTATAGCGGGCTCCACCCATCACTTACTAAGTCCAATACATTCTCATATGAAATATTTTAAACATATCATAAACATTCGTATTAAAACTAGCATAAGAAATGTCAATACTTTAACCATAAACCATGAATGGTATAAAAATAACACATCCACAGTCAAACGTATCATAACTCATTCAATAAAACAAGGAATATTGTATTATAATAAATCAACCTCAATCCAAAATAATATATAGTAGAGGATGCTAACATAGTTGAAAATGATGAGTAAAACATTTTGAGAGAAATATCCTTTTTGTAAAATCATTTAAAAGTCACACATTTATAAAGGATGTAATTTAAAATAGATTTTTGAATCATAGTTTCCCATACCACTTTAAAACTTTTGAAACTAATTATCATTTCAAAACATTCATGTCTATATAAATAAATCCTTAAAATCCTTTTGAAAACAAGGATATTAATTAAAAAGATTTAGAAAGATAAATATTTAAAACATTTGAAATTAAGATCTTGATAAAGAGTAACTTTAAAATTCCTTAAAATGTTCATTTTGAAATTATTTTTATGAAAAATGGTCATGGATGATAAAAGTTTCCTAGAAAATACTTAAACATAACCTATCTCGGATAATAATGATATTTAGAAATTAACCCTTACCTTGCAGTCTCCTTTAGTCGAGAGTACGTTTAACCTCCTGTACAAAGATCATAGTATGTTATTAAATTATACCAGAACCATATTAATATTTATGATATCATACATGATTCTTTTATGACTTTATACTACCCATTTAATAATAATTTCCATGTTAAATTAACATTTCAGTTAGTATTCACTTTCTTTATCGTACGTGTTTTAACTTGTTTCTCTTCATTGTATCACATAGATCATGATTTAAATAATTCCAGAATATAAAACATGATAAATATATCTTATATATTTAGAATATAAATTTTTATAGTAGACAAATATATGAAATGGAAAACACCATTTATGGAGATGGTAGTCCGTACGTACGCATAAATGATGTTTCTGTTTTCATATAGTATTGAATAGAAGTAAGTGAATAAGATATATGTAAGTACATAAATACATATATATATAAATAGATATGTCTCCAGTATCATTATTATGTAATATATTACATACTTATTAGTAATATATATCTTTATAATCGTCGATGAATGGTGAACTTGGAAATGAATCTCATCGCGTCGTGGAGACGGTAATCTGTACTTACGCACGAGAGAAAATATCATTGTTTTGATATTAAAATAATATATAATTGGATGGTATATCATATATACATAATCCTTATAATATTATATTTATTATTCACAACAAATTCATATCATTATTATACCCATCCAAATAAAAATGTATTGAATAACAATTACACCACGACGTGGAGACGGTAAGCCGTACATACGCACGTATGGTGACATGCCATTCAAAAGATAGATAGAATACTGAATATAGTGGTACCATATTTATAATAATATCACATTATATAGGAGATACTAGAGTTTTATTTTAGAATATAAATAACAAAGAAAGAAGAAGTTGAAGAAGAATGGAATGTGAAAGAGGGTGGTGAAAATATTACCTCTTCTACGGGTTCTTTAATTTGATTTGATCAAAAGGGCTCTTAGGTTGGCTTTATGACAAAACTAAGGCCTCTAGGTTTAAGTGAGGGATGTTAAGAGAGTATTTTGGCAGGTTTTGGTCGAAACAAATGGCCTTGATGGTGTGAATAATTGGTTTTAATTTTGGTCCTTTTATAAGTGGGAGGAGGGGATCCTTAGGAAAAACTTAAAGTATTAATTTATTATAAATTCATATTCAGTTTATAATGGCTTAAAAGAGGATTATTCAAAGTATAAAGTGGTTATGGGTCTAAATATAGTCACCCAATATAATTTAGACAGGTATGGTCATTACATTAACCTTATCTTTTAGTTTTAACTCTTTGTTAATTAGTTTAACAATTACCATGTCACATTGTATTTTTATAATATATTGTTAATAAACTCACTATATACAACCAAGAGACCCCAAAGTGGCCCATTAATGATACCAGAATAATTATATATGTACTTTGGACAAACCATGGGTTTTTAGGAATATAATATAAATTAATAATATAATATTTGTTTTAAAATCTCATTTATGACAATGTTGACACTACTCAATAATTGATTTTTGTTAAAGTCTTAAAAACATTATTAATTAGAAAATAATTCATTTAAGAAATCCTAACATGTCATATTAACCAATAAAATTCGTTTATGTTATAAAAAATTTAAAATTATATTTATTTTAACATTTATAATACCAATTATTTGATTCTATCACTAAGAAGCAAAATACTACATCATTATTGTGTCATATATATTTCTACTTTTTCAATGTCTAAAAATTATAGATAAAATATAATTATGTAGGATATCTTTTTATATTTTTAATGACTATTTATAATAAAAATGATGACATATATTACCCTATGTAAATTTTTTTTTCTAAAAGATATAAGCTTATGTCATATTTCTATTTACTTTATCTTAATTAAAATAAGGTGTCCCTATCACCTATAAGTGGCTACATGGGGTCCCACAAATTGACCCAAATATGCCCATGGTCGGACATGTATCCACCAATAAGTTTAGGACACGTTTTAGGGTAATTTATTATTATTATAATATTCTTTTTAAACCCTTATTTACTGGATTTACCCTTTAACCATGGTAAATAAAATATTTACCGAAGTAATTATTCAGAATGTCTAAAAATAAAAGTTACATATTTGAAAAATTTGGACATCCTGATTCCAAATATTTAATCCATTTTTTCAAATTCAAAATAGAGAAGTGGCCAAAATTAATTTAAAATTAATTCCCGCTTCAAAACAAAAAGTGTATTTTTAAGATATAATAGCTATCAAAAGACTGACACTTGTTTATGTCCGGTTTAATGGTGAAATTATTTCCAATGACCAAAAATGTATTAAATGGAAAAAATATATTCCTAATATACTTTAAAACCACTCAAATTTATAATTTATCATTATTAATTATTTTGATTTAAAAAGTTGTTTTTAATTAAAATTTAGTAATTTCCAATATTCATCAAAATATAAAAGTCATCCAAAAAGTACCAAAATTTCACCCTATACTAAATTCTATATTATGAATCCAAAAATGAAGCCCATATTGAGAGATAAAATTTATAAAATTTCAAAAAGTATGTATTACTATTCATAATGGCTAGTTTGAATCATTATGGTGTGTGTTTGAACTCGAAGTTTTGTACAACACACGCTATTGTTTTATGCAATGAGAAGCGTACCGTGGAATCTTGGGGTGTTTCATTGTAAATATTTGATGTCTCCATTCTAAAAAATAAATTTATTTAGTCCAATTGAATGTATAAAAGTTTAAGATATTGGATTTAAAAAGGGTTCACTATTAAAAGTTGGTAAAAGTGCATTTTTGAAAAATACCTCTTTTATCTGAAAAAAGAATATGTTCTTACATTATGTATAAGAAACTCATAATATGTATTCTAAAATTATAAGGATTATATAATGTTCAAAATTTAGTTAATACTATTCATAACCTCTTTTGAACGGCTTGTTTGGTAAGTCATGGTGTGCTTGAACTCAGTGTTGCGTGTATTGCAAGTTATTGAATTATTTTGAAAAAGTAACACACTATGAAATCATGGGGTGTTATAGTAGGGCCTCTAGAATGTACCGCAACGAGGGTAGGGACTTCTCGTTTCTCGACATCTCTATGGTGAGGACCTCTGTTATCAGGGTGGCGAGGACTACCATCGTGATCTGATGCCCGGCTGCGCGAAGTGTCATTGCAGCGTAATCCCTGGGGAGGACCATCAGGGAAGCCACGATAAGGGGAGGGCCTTCATGTCGTGATAAGACGTCACTGTGGGGAGGGCCTCCGAAGTTACGACTATGATAGTGAGGACTACTATCATAATCTTTGGTCCCACTGCATAGAGAGTGATTGCAGTGTATTCCCTGGGGAGGACCTTCAGGGTGGACCACAGTAAGTGGAGGACCATCTTGATGCTCGATATTTAGGCCACGTGGAGGGTTTCCGTGACTCACAACAAAAGAGGAGCTCTCGTGATCGATCGTTATATTCCCACGGGGGAGGCCCCCATGGGTGCCCTAGGGAGGACCTTTATAGCTGTTGGTAGCAACATTGTGGGGAGGACCATCGCAACTACAACGGCCAGTCCAATAATATGGTAATGGGTGGGTAGGGTTCTAAGCCTGCGATGTGTGCATATCAGCGTTGGGAACCCCAACATCCAACAGAGCAGAGTCATGAACCCGTTCTTTATTTTCCGGCTGCCTTTGGCGCGTTCAGGGCGCTCTTTTGCGGTCAGCGGGGACCTCCTGCTGTTGACAACTACCTTCACCTTTGGGTCCCTGTCTAATTGGGTCCCGCGATGCATCTGGGATACATCGATGAACATCTTGACTTTTAGCATGGATATATGCATGATCTGGAGCATCCACCATGATGGAAGAGTGTTCCACAGTTGGAACAAGTGAAGTTGCTCGATCTGGTTGTCCTTGCATCGCAGAATATGGCCGGACACCCTCCTGGGAAGAAGCAGGGGTACAGATCTGCTTCGAGGCAGCAACCTCGTCTCTTAGATGAGTCTCCTCAATTTGGGAGACAGGCTCCAGGGCCCGATTACTTGCTGTTTCTGCTGATGAAATTACATTCTGGAAAGTCTGCAAGATATGATCTAGGATTAATACCTGCTCCTCTATCATTGACAATATATGCAGAGAGACATCTTTGGCAGGAATGGGTATGAAGGCCCATTCCGGTATCGGAGTAGGAATATCCTGATCCGATCCTCCGGTGGTCAGTGGGTACTGACAATTATCTTATGTCGGGGCATGTGAACGAATCTGCCCCTGTATCGGGATACGCCAGTTTATATATCTGTTTTCTGCCACATCGGGATGTCGGACTTTACTTGCATCCATAGGGAGTTGGCCTTGCATATATTGGTTTCCCACCGTATTGAGTCGGTGGCCTTTGTTGGCGGGGAGAAATTCCCGCCTATGATTTTCCGCCACATCTGGGTGATGGGCTTTGTTGATCGCCAACATATCAGGATGGCGGGCATCATAAGCATCCGCTAGGAGCTGGTCATGAAGTCGCCGGGTCGCCACCACGTCAAGATGGTGGGCTACACGACCCTGGGCAGGGAGAGGTGCATGCCTAGTAAGTGCCATCCTGTGTTAGCGACGGGCTTGATGGAGCTCGGCATGGATGCATGCCAGCATGTATGATGCCGCCATGTCTTGATGGCGGGCTCGGGAGGAGTGAATAGGTGTAGGTTCTTGTTCGTGGTACGTCTCCTTGGATGGGAAGCAGAGAACTTCCTCAAGGACCAGTGTGATGAGCAGTCACTGTTTGTACATCTTCCGCCCTCGTCGGGCGGTCCTAGGGGTCGGAGCTCGGGGGGCGTGGGCCTGAATCCTCGAGGAGAAATCCTCCTCGGCACGAGGATGTTGAATCACGGTGTGACAGTGATGACATCTGTAGGCGGGGGCCATAGAGCGGAACACCAGTTCGGTGGGGATGAATTCCTCAATGTCGACCTCGTCTGCCTCCCTATGATAAGGGAGGTACGCATTGTCCTGTTACGGGGATAGACTCCCGAAACGGTTGGAGACAGCAATAGGGGCTATCTGGATCTACCTTTGCGGACGCAACTGGGCATGAGACCGGTGAGTTCTGGCAGATTGGAGGGCATGCATGGCCACCTCCACTATTGGGAGAGTACCATTCCCATGGTACTCTCGGATCAGTGCGTCCCAGACCCAGCGTTGAAGACGCTGGGAGGGTGACGGGGTCCTCCATGGTTGAGGATGCACGGTCGTCACGTAGCCTGAAGTGCACACTTGTGAGTTCCTTTAGGATTCCATTGGATAAAAGGGAGTTCTGAAGGTAGTACCTGCAAAAAATTATAGAAAATACAAGCAGCAAACCCATCAAAGAAGCATCTCATGATCCCATGCATAGTCAATGACCTTGCTTGGCCCTCCTTGTGAGTAAAAGGGGGCACATGGTGGGATTACATTATATCCGTCATGCTTGGTTAAAGATTCATTTTGGGTTCACCATTTTTGTTTTGGGTTTCAGTCTCTAAATGCCCTATGGCTCCGTATCCGATGATGGATGGACCTGCTTTCCAAAGGCAGGCATTCGCCGGATGGTCTGACCAATGACGCTTATGAACTCAGATTGATCGAGAGGATGGGAAGTCGGGCTCATCGCACCCTTTTGGGGGGAATTATTGCCTGTTCTGGGAATCTCTTATAGATTTATGATGTATTAATATGTTCGTGAATCTTTGGATTATACCCAAACAAAGTATCCATGGATTTAACCCTTGCTGGAAATGGTCAGTAGAACGCATGGGTACAAAATCATTTATGCCTGAGGTTTACCATCCTTCATTGGATTAATGACCCTGAGGAGTCTATAATCATTGAGATGGTGATAGGAGTAGCTCATTGAACCGATGTGAAAATAGTCGTATCGACCTGTTGTTGGTCTTGAACCTCATGGAGGATTCCTACGTACCCGACCTAGGGGGCAGGGATCAATGTCCAAATAGTTCTAAATGGGATCGTCGGAGAACTGACGTGAATGTGGACCCAGAAATATGATGGTGATTGGGCTTGAACCTCAAGGAGGCTTCCAACGTATCCCTATCCTAGGGAATCAAAGTCCTCTTAGTTCGCATTGACTTGGGGCTTACACTCTGAGGAGGCCCAGGGTGATGGATTGGGGCATACACTCTGAGGAGCCCCAGGGTGATGGATTGGGGCCTACACTCTGAGGAGACCTAGGGTGATGGATTAGGGCTTACACTCGTAGGAGGACCATAAGAGGATTTTAGGGTCGATTCTCATTCTAAGCCCACGTGTGTCATGCTCGGTGTGAGAAACAAGAGGCAGCAGGGACCAGACGATCACATCACAAAAGGTGCATCCGTGAGAAGTGAAGTGGGGCTTACGCATAGGGCAGCCCATAAGGTCGGGGATTACTCTATGATGGAAGCCCATGGAGACAAAGTGAAGTGGGAGATGGAGAGGGGTGCTCATTTTCCCGTCACCTCTCATGTTCCCTAGGGAAGTATCGAGGTGCATGGGGACGACTTCCTTCTGATGGGTATGCCACCCCCTCTCTGGGAAGGAGAGAAGTGCCTAACCGCTGAAGCGTTCTGCCCCCCATCCTAGTGAGTAGAGGCATGAAGGGGGTTCTAGGGCTCAGACCCCGTATTACCATGGGAATGTGAGCCCAGGCATGCTTTGGAAATCCTCCCAAGGGTCGGTTCAACCCCCTTTTCCCTATTTACCATGGGTATGTGAACTAAAATGGTGTGTTGGTGCGTCTGAGGGTTACATCACACAGATCCAGTGGATCTGGTGGAGGCCTCCGCTCGGGGCCGATGTGTAAGCCAATGAGGAGGTCATGGGGGATCAGGCCGGATAGGGAGGATCTAATGTGGCTCAGGGAATGAGAACTCTGAAGGATTCGGTGGACCATGCAAGGGTATGGGTGGTGGGGGACTTTGCATAGGGAAGTGCTATGCAGCTGGAGAGGCCGTCCGCGAGCCAGGGTGGCTTACGGACTGATTGGAAGTCCGTGAACTCGGAGGGTCTGCGGACTGACTGGCCATCCACGAACCTAAAGGGTCCGCGGACTGATTGACATCCCATGAACCAAGGTGGTTCACATCTCCAAATTCGATCCACGAACCATGGTGGTCCACGGACTGATGGGAATCTCGTGATCCAAGGTGGTTCATGGCTCCGGGTTCAATCCATAATCTAGGGTGGTCTCTGGAGGGTTCCATGCAGGCAGCGGCGGCCAAGGGCGGTGCCGGCCGGAGGCTCATCGATTGGGGCTTCGCCTGCGTAGGAGGGTGCTACGCGGTGTGGCGGATCGCAAAAGGGGCATAAATTCCCTGGTCCACCTAGAGTGCATCCGCAGAGGGTTTATGGTTTTTAGTCTTCTCTTTTTATGTTATTTTGAGTCCGCGGTTCACCAAATTGTTATGCCTTTTTGGTTCCTTATTAGTTCAGTTCCAGGTTCATACCGGCTCTAGTTCGCAAACTGGATCATCCAAAATCCTAAGCCTTCCTTCGAAATCCATACACCCAAATCTGCTCAGTATTTTTTCCTTCCTCCTTCTGAATCCCCAAAAATCCTCCTTTCCTCTTCCCCCTCGGTCTCCTTTTATAGAGTGGGGGAAGAGATGTATCTATGGTCATGTAGCACCTTTTGTAGAGGCCCATGACCGAAATCCTGGTTCACGGATGACTTGGTCAATCCGCAGTTCGTAGGGTATTAAACACTCCCCCGTGAACTAAACTTGGGGAGTTCTTCACTGCCACGGAGGGTTCCGCCTCCATTTTGCGAATGACAGCTGAGGCGGTTCGGACTGACTAACGTAGCTCATGGATGGGGCGGTCCGGAATGGTGAACCGGGATGGCTCCTGTCCCACCTCACAACCACGGAGGATCTATGCCTCCATCTTGTGAACGACGACGGTCCATGGAGGAGGAACGCTTCGTGGAACCGGTCGTGTGTCGTTAACAATAGACCGGTCCGCGGACCGGTTCCTCCTTTGCCATCCTTGAGTATGCTCTACATTTGACCATCCCTTTGAGGGGGAGTTGGGTAGAATCTTCCTTGAGTTAAATTCTCCTTTGCAGATTTTTCTGGATCCTACAATCATCCTCATGGTTTTAATTTTAAATTTATATATAATTTATATTTTTATAATATATACCATTTATTCATATAATTTATTTATAGAATATGAAATGAAATTAATTTGATTAACCATGGTAATATCTATATAATTTCACCCACTTATTAAATAAGAAAATTTTTAATTCATAACGATAAATGATTGTTGATGATGAATATCAAAGTTGATCAGATTTTTTGTCATTATGTTCCCCACTGTCATTCAATACTATGTTCTTCATTTACATTTCTACAAGATCCCCCATTCTCCATGTGAATTCAAAAAATAGTTTTAGTATATATTAAATATATAAAAAATAAATGTATAAATGAGGGAAATCATAATCAACATCCATTTTTTATTTTTATTCTAGTTTTCCCTTTTAAATTCCAAATTTTTTAATTTTCTCATTAGGAATCACATAATAAAAACTCACATGTATCATATAATTTCTACAAAAAGTTGTAATATAGAGATATGTTTAACGATGGTAACAAAAAATTTAAAATTGGTTTGGTCAACACATAACATTGTATTCCCAATACTTAACATTTGATGGGTAAAATGGTCAACATTGCACCTCTTTAGTATGGTAGATGCCATGTTGAATCCCCATGAATCCACCATGAATACAACCACGTTTTGGGGAGACTATCCTCATATTTTACAAAACACCAGCACAAAATAACAACACTTTGAAACAATAACACCATAGTTAAAAAAAATATCTAGTTTTTTCATTCATTGTTTCCTAATGAGTATATCAATAAAAATTTCCCATTAAACATGAATTTGTCTCTAATATGATTATCCTCACATGACTAGTTATATAACATATCATGACTATATGTGTGTGTGTGTGTGTCACACTGGATATCTCCATGACATCAAAGCCTTCAAAATGGGTACAACTCCTCACCATATTTTTTGAAACTAAATAAAAATAATTTAACCATTTTGTGGGCACTAAAACACCCCGTGTACTATAATAACTTTCACCAATGTTCAATGTATAATATTTTCACAACGTTGGTTCCCAACACACTAGGATAGTAAAATTTTATTTCTAATGATAATTAATAAACACAATGATACCCTATATAAAGGGAATTTTGGAACCCTTATATCTAAAATTGAACTCTTGGTCTCCAAAAACATTCAATGAAACACATTAAAACATAAAACCACAAAAACCAAAAAGTTTTTTTTTGAAAAAAAAAATATAAACATTCATAATGAACCTCTTATAATGACTATTTGCATTTACACATATTATTACATGGTTTTATGCATAATTAACCATCATATAAAAACCATGCATCATAATGTTTGGTGTCTTTGGAAGTCTAGGTTCATAAAATTGATAACATGGAAATAGAATAAAATATATTTATATTAACACTCCATAATGAGATAATGACATAATTTTATCTCCTACATATATATTGGATAACTTGGGGAGTACATAGACAAGGGGAGAGATTAAATTTCTAGTAATGGAATAAACATAGGAATAAAGCATAGAACATGAGTTAGATGTCATTACAAGAAGAAATAAAAAAGGAGCGTTGTAAGAATAAAAATGTGGAAGCATAAAATATAGACACATGGGATCATGTGATCATGGAATCAGAAGAATTTGGAAGAAACATATGACATGAAATAAATAGGATTTGATACTAACTACTAGGACAATATCACTTGGTGGACAATATCCAATAATTGATTTATTTTACTCTTTAATCGCATAAATGAATTATCATGAGACTAAAAATTAACCAAATCATTAGATATATATCTAGATGCATCCATCATAAAAAGTTCTTCAACTTGTGTTCCGTGTGAAGAATCAAACATAAGTAATAAACATAAGTTTTACTCATCAAAATAAAAGGATTTCATAATCATTTCATAAGTCATAACCAAAGGGTGTATCCAAATGGTATCCATGAAAAAAATGAATAAACAATTTATAGAAAATAATAATGTAAAAATAAGAATACTTTATGAATGATTATGTACAACTAAAGTGAATACATGAAAAAAAGCATTAATAATCTTTGAATGTAATCCACCAATGTTCGGTTTAAAGGAAAATATTAAATAGTCTTTAAAGAAGAAATAAAAAATACAATTTGTTTAGAACCTGAAATGGACTATTATAGTTTTTCATAATAAAATTAGTGATTTTAAATAAAATTATTTCCAAAAATAGTTTATGTATTTTACTTGAAAATGGGTAAGAAATGGGGATGTTTACTTTAATCAATCTTTCTTATTCAGAAGTGTTAAGAATAAATCATTTTTAAACAAGTATTTCCACATAAAAAAGGTTGAATTGAACTATATAAATAATTTTGGAATATATATGAATAATTTAGGAAACATATATAGTTATGATGATGAAATAATTTGGCGTAAATAAAGATATAGTGTATCCTAGTAGTAAATTTGGAGGTTTAGAGAGATCCCTTGCCTTATGTATGATTTTGTTCTACACATGAAATTAATGTCCTATATAATAAAACTAGATTAATTAATAATTCAATTCAAAACATCTTGATCATATATTTTAATTATTTTAATTTTATTAAATTCATTTATGGCATTTCATATGATCTATAATGATTAATTCTGTTGTTCTAGGCGCATTTTTTTCATGCTTCTATTATGCACTCCCCGGAGTATAATTATGAATGTTCTTGTAAAATGGAAGAAAAACTCCAGAATTTGAATAAAATAGTATTAATAAACTTAATGATTTACATTTTTCAAATATATCATTTTGTTTTTTGAAATGAGTATTTTTCATTTGATAATATTTTAACGATAAATGTTTAGTTAATTTTGGATATTTTTTGTGCATCATGAACTAGTTGTATTTTATTAATTAATATAATATATATATATATATATTAGTTCTAAAACCTGAAACATGTTATAATATAATTTTTAAAATATTTTTTAACCATTATAATTTTTTTATGGCCATCCATGAATCTAGTAATGGAAAATAAAAAACCATCTTCCACGAAGGCGGTGAATCGACATATCCCAAATGGTGTTTTTATTTTTAAGATAAAAGGGTAAGATAAGAGATATTATGATGGGTATTACATTAACATAATTAAATTATAATATATATATATATATTATAATGGAGATATCATGCTGATTTTTCTAAGAGAGGTGATGATAAGGTAGAATAATGTATGAATTTAAAAGAGAAAGAAGAACGATTTTAACTCTTGAATATCATATCCTTGATAACCTCCTTAAGGAACATGGGATTGGTTCTTTTCTAAGACTATAAGATCTCAGAAATGGGAAATAGTCTTTAAAAGGGATTTGGGTTCAATTTAGACAATCTGAAAAATATTAGGATGTGTGAGGAGAAGGGGTTGTGAGGGGTGTTATTTATATTGTGAACAGAGGGGTTTATTTTATTACGTTATTCATTTGTTTATTATTTTGGATCAAGACTACCAATAGTGATGATTTATAGAGATATATTCAGTAAATGTTTCAGGATATTTTTACCCAATGGTTTCTTACATCAACCATAAATCATGCATGGCTATCAAATTCATGTATTTTTCAAATTCAGAAAATTACTGAATTTCACAATTTACCAAAAAATCAACTACGTTAGAAAAATACAAAAAATAAAAAATAACCATTTTTGGATATTTTTTAATATATAAAAAATGGGCTCCATTTATGAAAATAATTTAATAAACATGATAATTTTAATTTTTAATTAAAATAAGCATTCCTTCAAGAAATAATGATCTCGATATTATAAACCACATTAAAATACATTGAAAAATTATTTAAAGAAAAATTAAATTATATATTAATTATAAAACAATGAAATATTAATTTTTTAATCTATTTTAAAAAAATTTAAAAACATTATATAAATTATATATTTATAAATAAACAATTATATTTCAGAAAATACCAACACATAATTTTTCATTTTTAAACCATTTATTTATTTATTCCATGATATTAATATATCATATTTTCATTCATAAGATACCTATATTTTAATTATAGTTTCATTTGTGATGTTACTATTTTGACATACAGATTGTTATTCCTAATGGTCACATTACAATTCCAAGAGTTAGGATAATATTCCAATGGTCAGATTTTTTATGGTCATAAGGGTTTTCTACTTCATATGAATACCTCTTATTCTATTCATCAGTAAATTATATTTTCTCCCTTGTTATATATACATTCATTTTTTAATTGAATGTTTTATTATTATTATTATGTAATAATTCTACAGCTTTGTTCAAGAGTGACCTCATTCTAGTGGATTGATCATATCTAAATTTTAACATTCTTATTATCTTATTTTATATTTATTATCCTTATATAATATTAAGCATTATTATTGGATTGTTTTTAAACTAAGGTATCATTATTCATTTATGAAAATAATTTTTTTCAAGGTATTCAAATTTCTTGTATGTTGTTTATACTATATGACATAATTATAATAAGGTAAATTTCATTGATTACCTTATCGTTCAATACTTTATCCACCTACCTTATGAAATTTTTTCCAAAAAATTTCATTCTATATACTAAGGTGAAAAATATCAGGTTACTTCTACCTCATCACTTCCTCATGTTCCCATGTATCCTCTTCACATTTACGGTGAAACATAGTAATTTGACTATGTGTGTTGTCTTTGGAATAAAATGTTATCTCTATGGTCCCAGATCTTCATAGAATCCTCCTCATAAGAGAGATCATATTTCATTTATAGCACCAATAAATTTAATACATCGGAGGGATCTGGTATTTAGTACCTCCAGCTGGATATGTTGTAAATATAATGTACTTGAGACACAGTTTTTGGAATTTCTAGTCAATATGTCACATCTCTAACATGATCAATAATCTTGAAGGGGATAATGTACATGGAACTTAGATTTCATTTATTCCCAAATCTAACTAATATCTTCCATGGGGATATACATAATAAAATCTTTTCACAAACCCAAATCGCTAAGTCTCATCGATTATTATCTGTATAGGTATTCTTTCATCTTTGGGACACCATGGCCTTCTACTGAATGCATCTCACCTTTTCTACCATTTCTTCAAACATTTTGAGTTCCAACGTCATACATTCACTCTCTTTATCCCATAATCTATGTTTTCTTCATTTTTTATCATAAAGTGTTATATATAGATCCATTTGGATTCTTGAGTGGATACTATTTTTGGAAGATAACTTATCCATAGGTGGATTTTTGTCACATCCTATTTTAAATCCTATAAAAAATTATAACAACATGCCTTTTAGCATCTGATTAGTCTACTCAGATATGACATCAGTTTGAGGATGATAAGTTGTATTGATGTTTATCATAGTTTTTAGATAATGTTTAATACTTTTATATATCATGGAGAAAAATATTGGATCTCAGTCTGGTACAATAGATAACGGTTCTCAATGTAGTCTCACAACTTCTCTTATGTATATCAATGTATGGGGATTGAGCAAGAAGTCCTATCAAATTTCAATAATGTGATATGTCTTTTAAAAAATATCTACAAAAACCCATAAATTATTATTTCCTCTTGATGTCTTTGAATTATATGTAAAAAATTCCATTCTCATGTTTTCCCATTTTCATGTTGGTATGGGTAATGGTGTCATCTTCTGATTATTATTTTTTATTTCATTCCTCACTTTCTAAAATTCCATGAACATTGATGTATATTCAGCAATCTCTTTCTTTGTATTTTCCCAACATTAGTTCTCTTAGACATTTGCATACAACTTTGTTCTCATTGTGTGGATGGATAAGTTTGAGCTATGTGAATCATTAAAAGTCTGTATATTTTATCAATATTTGATGGTGCACATAATTGTGACCCAATTCTTATGAATCCCTCCACCTTCTTCTAATTTTCCACATTAGCCATTTGAGCATCCATTATCTTCTCTAAAAGGGTTGGTTGAGATATCATTTCAGAAAGGATTCATGATTTTCCTTCCTTATTAATTCACATGCCCATCCTTTAAAAGAGTAAAAATATTAAATACTTTTCAATTCTCATCATTAATAAATTTATAGCATCTAATGAACTTTGAGAATTTTTCACTTTATTTTCCTTACCATGATGGTAATGGATTGAGAATTCATAATCCTTGATGAACTTTAACTATAATTTTTGGATCATATTAATATTCTTTGTTGTGAATCTATATTTTACCCTCTTATGATCATTATATATCTAACAATTCTCTTGATATATATATTTCCACCATATTTTCAATTTGAAGATAATAGCTTCCAACTATAGATCATGTGTAGGATAGAATTTTTCATGAACATTACACTTTTTGAGGTGTAGGTTATCAAAATATCAATTTTCATTATTAAATAGCTTATTCCCCTCATTAAAGAATCTTTTTATAACACAATGAGTTCCCCACATGTCTGTAGTGTAAATAATGGGGTTTGGATATGCCACATTCTCAAATCCTTGAATTTATCTTCCCATTAACGTGTCCATAAAAAATTTCTCCCTTAAAATTATTCTTGGATAATGGGTTTTAAAATCATGAGAAGTTACTCAAAAATTATATATAATACCCATATTGACCAAGGAAACTGTGGATCCCTATTACATATGATGGTATAGGCCACTCCTAAATTTCATTTGAATTATATGGGTCCACCGATATTACTTTTTTGGTGATAAGATTCCTCATGAATACTACTTCCTCCATCTTGAACTCAGATTTACTATACTTTGCCTATATTTTCTATATCCATAAGAACTTTAGAATAGTTTTCAAATTCTCTTTGTGTTCCTCGTTTCTCTTCAAGTATACCATATTATCATCTATAAATACTACCACAAAGTTTTCAATGTAATATATAAAGACTATAATCATTGAGTTTATGAAAATTGTTGTAGAATTATTGTGTCTTAAGAGAATAATTATAAACTCATAGTTTTCATACCTCATTCTAATGGTTTTCTTGGGATTATATTCCTTCATCATCATTAATTGATGATATCCCGACCAAAGTTCCACCATGAAGACCCATCCTTGTTGATCAAAAAAAGTAATCAATTCTTCGTAGGGGATACATGTTCCTTATCATGACATTTTTATGTTTGGGATTATCAATACATAGGTGCATTGACCTTTCATTCTTATTGATTAAGAGGACTGACACACCCTATGGGGAAGAACTTGGGAATATAAATCCCATATCAAGATTCTATGGTAGTTGCTTCATCTTTCCTCCAACTAAATAGGGGTAATCCTATAATTATTATTTAATGTAGTTAGAGATCCAGGTATAATATCAATTGATAACTCGACCTCTCAGTCAGTAGGAAGAATGGGAAATATTTTGGAGAACACATTAATTTATTCCTTCATAGTGGGAATCTCTTCAAATATGAGCCACTCATTTTTCTCAACTATTTGAGATACATATAATTTCTCATAAAGAAATAATATCCAATGTTGAGAGGATGATTTTAAAAGAGATTCATCATCCGTTTTAAACCATTATATAATTATATAATGCCTTGGGATGTGAAGAGTGATCACCATTTCTTGATAGTTGATTTTGGCCTTATATAATTTATTCCCAATATAGAATTAAACTCCACTAAATGAAGTAAGACAATGTTTTTAGGGAGGTTTAGTTCACAAACATTAACCGAGGGTGAGTTATGTAGTTTAGATGAAATAATTTCACCATTTTTTGTACTCAATGATAACTCATCCATCATATTTTTGGTTGGTGTAATAATAGTTCTAATAAACATACAAGATATTATAGAATATATAGAACCCAAATCAAATAGTTTTTTATTAATGAACAAATAAGAAATGTACTTATCACTATATCATTATCAGGATCCACCTCATCAGTAGTGATATCATATTCCCTTAATTCTTGCCTTGGCGATTGTTAGTTTTTATTGCATCTAAAAACCCTAGGCTTAGAAAATGGGCTCACATGATTCCCATGTTCATTGTAGTTAAATAAAAACACAACAGGAATTGTGTTTATATATCCTTTATTTTTCACATACTCAATATTGGGTTTCTTCATTAAACATTTTAATTATTAGCTTGGTACCCTTTCCACACTTTAATCAGCTTCTGGTTCACCTTAGGCAGTTTCTATAATGCATTTCCATACACTTTTGAAAAGTAGGGTGTTGGGTAATATTTCTTCTATAATATTTTCTATAAGATATCCTGAAGAGAGTTTCATGGATTTTTTATTGTCTTCGATCTTGTAAGAACAATGAGAATAAAAAATCTCCATATTAACATTAATGGAAAATTAAAAAACTATTCATAACTATCAACTTCAAAATTTTATAAGGATTTTCACATACTCTTTTTCAACCCACTATAAATAATGCAATATTAAATTTAGTGTTGATGTTAAGGCTTGAATCATACCATGAAATATTTTTGCAGTTCACCTCATATGATTCTATAGAATAATATTCCATTAGATATATACTAAGGAACTCCCTCTCAATCATAAGATGGAGAGTTTGGGGAAAATATTTGTAGAAAAATATTTTTCTTGAATTAATCCCATTCTAATGAATCCATTTCTTATTTGGACATTTTTTATATGTGTCAACCATTAATAAACTTCCCCATTAAAATTATAGACCTTTATAATAACTTCCCCTTATTATAAGAATTATAGGATAGATAATATCTTCTGAATTATGTTAATACATTTTTCTGTGATGAGGGGATCAGAAGATCCAGTAAATATAAGAGTCCCTTATTTCATTATGGATTCAACCACCAATGAATAATGCTCTACCCTTCCCCTCAAATATAGAATATATTATGTTTATAACCCTATAAAATTATCATAACATCATTTTTATAGTGTGATGGGTTGGTTAGTTTTGTTAAATAAATTAATTAATTTAGTTAACACACCTATCAATGACTACCTTTTCTTAACATATTATAGTGACCAACTATAGGCTGCACCTTTGGTAAACCCAATTCTATAAAATCCATTGTGGTCTCATATTTTTGATATGAGGCCCCAATCAGGAAATATTCCATTATTCATGAAAAATTATGCACATGTGATATAAAAATATTTAATATTTTATAACATCTATTTTTTTCCCATTGGGTGGTGGAATCACACTTCATCTCAATGCACGACACTAAAACTATTCCTTCATTTATTTGAATGTATTATAATGAAATAAAGGGTCACTAAAATACATTTACCCTTCCCAACATACCCTAATCTATTTTAGCATATTAATTTAAGTTGAATTTAAATTTTTACTAAAATAGTCTTTTATTTGTTGTATATGAAATTATATAAGTCAAAATATTATACCACTAGCCTCTTAAAAAAATATATTCTCTTCATAATATCATGTTACAATACATAAACTCTTCTTTGTTGTGAAATAACACATATCTCATTTAGTGAAAAAATTAATGAAATACACAATTAATAATAATAAATTATTTTTTATGTTATGTGCTATAATAAATATATTGATAAGAATATTTTATTGATTCAAATATATAATTAAAGGGAGGTGGTAACTATTTCCTTTAAATTTTAATAAATATATTGGATTAAAAACTTTTACCCTCGATAAAATTCATTTTATCCTTATCTTTTATTTAAAAAAATTATAGAATTTGATAAGTCAAATAGGATTTTCCAAATATAATAATTTCTTAACATATGATATAAAATAATGAGATTCGAAATACGAACATTTTATTCAAAAATTATTCACGATTTGACATAATTTAACAAATCCACTTACTTGATATAGAAACCTCATGCCCCATCACATGAATGCATACTTCATGCTCTAATCATCAATCCTCTATCCATTTTTAACTCCAATAAATATTTAAAATAATAGTCTAATGAATACACAATTAGAAAATGAAAATGTTTCCATGGGTCAAAATGATGGATGTAGGCCCATAATTTATGCTTATAGCTTAAGGACATGGTTTACAAGGACTGTGTGCCCTACCATTCTTAAAATGATTTCCATGCTATAACCATGGATTCATACTATTTTTGTAGGGTTCCTATGGACATGTTCCACAAGGATCATGTCCATACCACACACACCATATTACAACATCACATATTTCAAATATTTTCTAAAACATGGGTATATCCTTTTAAATTTTATATAGATCCACCAACAACTGATCATGTGACCTCTTCTAGAATCCTCAAAGGAATTTAACACAACACTATACTCTAGTATATGTTTTTAAATTTATGTGTAACTATATATAATTTATATTTTTTTAATATTTTAAAATATGTACTTGGATGGAATGATATAACCATAGTTTTTTGAAACTATTGTTATATTTGATTATAGGGATTCCCAATGCCATAGATATTTAAAAAATTGGACATAGGTGGGTGTATATCCATGGTTTTTAAAAATTTGGCTGTATGAAATTTAAGGGATGCCCATATACATGGTTTTATAAAATATATGTTGTATATTGTTTAAAGGAGACCAATTTTTGTTATTTTTAAAATCCATATACATAGGCATTTGGTTTAATCTCTACCACTATAATTTTGGAAAACCATTTTCATTGTACTCTTCTTAATACTTACCATGCACTACTAGTGGTTCCAACATAATTTTCCATGTTTCCACATCCACATAAGACCACTATTTCACATAAAATTTTTTAGGTTTTCCAATAAGACTTTTTGTGTGTATAGTGGCATTGGAAGACCAAGGAAAACTTGTGACCATGTTTTAACACTAACCATTGATGTAGACTTCCATATAGAAATGATTCAGTAAATTTTTCCCACAAAACCATATACACGGTCTCATTCTCTAGTAATGATAGTAAGTATTATACACCATTTAAAATATAAAAAATTATTTCTATAACAGTAATACCTGATGAGGATTCTCTATTAATTTTTTTGGACATCTTCTTATATCTCAAAATAATCCATCATATTGAAATATTTCCCTTCCATATACCTATTTTCACTTCCAAAATCATTATATATCTACATGAATAAATATTTTTGGATTTTCCAGTAAGGATTACTTCTTTTGGTTGGAACATTTAACAATTTTTACTATTAATAAAGAACACAAATATGTACATCACACAACCATTTCATTTATCATAAATACTTTGTGAATATTGTGTAAAAGTTTATTAAAATAAATCACACTATCAGAACATTTCAATGAATTATTATTGAAGGGAATATATATCCCAAAAATTTGAAGGTAAATTTATGTCTTTCTCATACAATATTATACCCATTAATATTTATTATTTGAATCAAGACTAAGGTTCAATTGGTTAACTTTTATTTAAAAAACTCCTATTAATATTTTAGTGAATGCATTTTTTACTTCTCATAATCATCAAGATAATTATATTGACCAACTCATCATTAGTTTACTGAATAGGGGGTCACACTATCACATAGATTATTCCTTCTTGCATGAGGATGATTATCATGTTCATGTACCATTATAATATGTTTATTAATTTAAGATTATTTTTATCTATTATTTACCTCAAATTATTCTCTGATGATAGTGATTCCATTTTTTTTACTACAGGAACATTAATATTATGATTTTTATATTTTTCATTCATTTAATATTATATTTTATAAAATATTCTTCAACTAATATAATGAAACGTTTAATTTCATCAAGTCTATTAATTTTCTAAGATTTATATTTCATAATGAAATGATACTTCATTATAATTTATCTACCCACTTAGTTATTTAGGTTGTCCATCACACCTATCATATCATATAAAACTCCAAGAAGAATAAATATACAACACCTTTCCATATACATCAAATTGATAAACTCAAAACTATTCCTATAATATACTTCATAAGGGTTTCCCAAATAATAATATCTCAATTAATATTCCAAATATGGCTTTCTAACTCTTAGGGTCACCCAAGACATTCTTTACTTTCAGAAGATAATCCATGGCCACCCTATTTTGGAAGAACCTGCCTGATAGAATGACCAAGTCCTTGAAAAGAGTTTCTTTGGAAGGAATATAATTATTTTAATTTTAAGGGTATTTAAATGTAACCATTTAATTTCATGTATTACCTATTATGTATGCATGTTTCTAGTGATTTATATTTGAATCTCTATTCCATCAAAAAAATCAATTTTTTTAAACAATGTTGACATGTTACTCATTACACAACTCATATCTTGTCTTATAAATCTATATTAAAATCTAAATATATTTATACATATATAAATTCATCTGATGCATATGTTACATGAAAAAAATTCATGAAAATAACTAGAATAATATAAAACCAAAAATCCCGATAAGAGTATGAATGGAGAAACAGGTATCCAACCCCCACTTTTTTTAATAGAGCCTTAACTCATAGGATGGTCATAATTTTGACCCAAACTCCCTCTACCAAAATTTATTTACTCAAAAGAGGCATCAATTAAATCATAATTATAACACCTTATATTCATAAAATATAATAAAAATCTTAATTTAATCTCTTAATCTAATACAACCCATAAAAAGTAGAGAAAAAAACTAAATCAATTATCATACCTTGCATGTAATTCCTTAAATGCATGCATGTTAATTCATAGATTTAGTTTAAATACCATAAACTAATGAATACATGTATTAATAATACAATACATTATATCCATGAATAATAAATCCTTAAATAATACTAAATAAGTAAAGTATTCATAAATTTAGACAAGAGATAAATATTTATTAAATGCTCATAGATAATGAAATTATAAATAATTTAAAATTTAAAATTCATTTATGGGGATTATATAAAAAAATAAATATAATAACATTATATTTATCTCAAAATAAACATTGTTCCACTCCCATCACATGGTGTAAAGAAATTTAAATTAAATTCTCATTACAGTCTGACTAACTCATGTAGTTATCAGTAGTGGGAGTCGATCTCATGGGGAAAAGGTAGAAAAAAAATTTAGTGCATTATGGGTAGTCTATTTTAAGAAAAGAGACAATAATGGATGAATGGAAATGATATGAAAATGTGAAAAAAATTGTAAATACAATTAAAACAAAATAATTTACAGAACAATCAGAAGAAAAATGTGTCGGGGTTGCAATTCAATTATTTTTTTTGTAAATTTAATTACTTAGTATTAAGATTATAAATGAACATTTTTACTATGGGGATTAAATTATATTACCATTTCTTAGTCTGAAATCTAGTGATTATTCTTTTAAATGCCAATTCTTTAGTATGGAAATTGAAAATTCAAATACACTTTAATATATTACCCATAATTAAAATGCCAATAGGCTCTCCCAATGTTCATAGGTTCACCCATTGTGAAACAATTATATTTAGATGATTGTATTTTTCTTGGTATGATACACCAACAAAATTAAATATGGAATTAATTCATTAATGGAATTATAAATCCTAATTTATAATAAAATCAACACACTATAATTCAAATTACAACAAATTCATAATCATATTACCACTCCAACATAATAACATTACCCTTTTATGACCATGAACATGGTATAGATGATGAAAAGTAGCTCAAAACCTACCATGGATATGAGAGGAAGATGGTGGAAGGGGGAATTATGCTAAAAATATAATTAACAATAGTAAAAAAACTCCAAAATGATTTGGGGGAGATCAATCGATGGAGAGGCATCACTATCCTTAAAATTATCCTATGATAACCTGGAGGTCTATCCTATTTTTTATAGATTTTTGACTACATAGTTTATACCCAAACGTAAAGGGAATTTATATAGGTCAACATGACTTTACTCATATTCTCCATTGGTTGGTCGTCTGCTATGATGCCCAATGACATTCAACATGTCATCAATTTGATGGTGGGGATACACAACAAGTTTTTTCACCCCCATGGGCATATACAATATATTTTAGATACAATACAGTTATATAATGTCGTACAAGGAGTGTGAGAATGAATTTTATGGGGTGCTCTCTTTTTTCACCTACAAGGGTGTGTGCTCGGGTTGTGCGATTCATGTTTTGGAAAAGTTACAGAATGTGTTTTTATAAAGTACATTCCATGTATTTCTTAATTTTCATTATGACCACTCCTGATTTGTGGCTTCTCCTAGAATCTCCTAAATATTCATCAAGAACTCCCAAATAAGGAATGTGTTCAATAAAATAATTTCTATCTGGTGAAAATATTTTTTTATATTCAATAAAATGTATAAAAATGTATAAACAAATCGAGATTGTCAAACTCCCCCACACATAGTCATTTTCATTACACTAAGAAAAATTACAATATCAAATTAATAGAATCAAAACTCTAAAAAGAGAATAATTGAACTAAATATAATTATAAATAATATATCCATATCATGATATTTTAAAATCCAAAAAATATATTTCAATTCCAAATATATTCTAATCATACCTCCTATATAATTAAATGAAATATTTTCATCCTCTTTTATTAAAATTATTCATATTCTCATAAATAATCGTGTCACTTAATGATTTACGAAACCATAGAATGACACACTCATCACTCAAGATCATTTAATCAGTGTTCTTATCAATTTTATGTATATTCACTCTATATATAAGCTTTCAAGTATTCTCATTCTCCAAAAATAAATAAAATCATAGAAATCATGAGGTCTTTAATAAGGGTCAAATGATTCTAAGAAAAATGGTAGGTGGGTAATGATGTGAAAAAAAATATTTGAGGCTTGAAAAAGGTGGATAAATTCATAAATAATAAATCATGATATTCAATAAAAAATCTCAAAGAAAATGATTCCCATACAAGATCATTCAAAGGTTACCATCACCATGATATTCCCTTTGCAACATGGGTTTGCAAACCATCAATATTTGTAATGAATGATTTTGGTTGTTTTTTGGAAATTTTTTATCAATTTTTTTAAATAGGAACCACTAGGAATATAATGAATATTGGTTTTGGAACACTTCTTTCCAAATGAAAATGAGACACTCTCCCCCAAACATAATTTCATTGTTTCTCACCAATACATCCCATGAATAGCTGAAATCCTCTAATAATATAACATGAATAATAATGAAAAATTATTAAAGAATTATGGTATGAAGGATAAATAGTCCTGTAATTTGGGTTCCTATTAGGGAAGTTCATGGTTTCTAAGGGTTTTACATAGTTCATATGTAGGGTAGGTATGAATGTCCAATGGGTTGAAAAAAACAATCAAATGCCTCAATAATATTAAAGGGATTCAAAATATTCATGTCTTGAGGAGAAAAACACACATCTTCTTATATTCATGAATATCCCAAAAATCTATCAAGAAAGTGGGAATAAAAAGGAATGTATAAAAAGATTTAGAATACTTCTCTGGAATGAGGATAATAATGGTTCAATCAGAACCTAACATGAATAAAGATTATTTGTTTAATATTTTTAAGAGGATCAGTATTTAGATCAAAACTCTAACTATATCGGTAATTATTTTATTTTAATTTAAAATTTAAATTATCCTGTTACGTTTAAAATTAACATTTATGTGTTTTTTTATTTATAATTATAATTAATTATAAAAATACACATTTTGAAAATTTTCATCTATCAATGATGCCTACTATATAAATTTATGGGTAAGGAAAAATGTATTCATACAGTCTCTCCTTCACATAATACATCACATGGTCCTCTAAGTGAAATACTATGGAAGAGAAGATGATGGGGAAATACACAAGGGGTCTAGGGTGAGGAGAAGCAACGAAAGAAGTAAACCCAAATGAAAGAGGTGAACTGAATTTTTAGCCTCACTTGTGAAATAAGTTTTCATTGTTGAGGGTTGAGGATCTGAGGGAGAAGAAGATGTTGGGGTGCACTGAATGTCATAGTTCTGAAGAAGGATGCCCAAAATTTACTCAGTCTATTCCAATATATGATCCATAATATCATTGTGGTACTCCATGGTGGTCAGGCAGATGGATTTGGGGAGATCATCTAAGGGTGTGGGTGGAGGTGGGGATATGAATGGGCCAGATGAAGAAGTGATGGATGAATAGGAAGAATTAATGGATAACGAAAAATAATCTGGTTTTGGGGAGGGTGCTACCAGATCAGCTACAATGCTAGGGTTAGGTGGGTCATCTCTTACCCCATATGGGGTTGGTTCATCCTGCATGTGTACAAATCTTCCTCCTTAACACATGACCATCCTCATGCATATAAGCATGACAAAGTCAATATATTAGGGATAGACATAGAGATCGGGAGGGACGGAGGTATTAATAACCCCTATGTAATGCGCCAACCATGAGGCATAGAAACTATTGATCAGGTTTCTTTGATGTATATAGACTGTGGAATAAATGTAGGAGGTGGTTAAAAGTGGGGTGGTCGGGATATTCATGTTGGATGATATAGGTAAGAAGGTCCATATCACATCCTGAAATGATATCTATGTCCTCCTAGAGATTAAAGTGGATGGAACTGGGATAATGATGGATGAAATAGAGGGGATGGGAAAGGATGATAGAGCTCTTCTGTGAGGTGGGAGTTTACTTGTGCTCAGGACCATAAGTTACTTCCATAAAATAATGAAATCATATTGCTCTGGGTGGGTAAGGGTAGAAATAGGGGGTGGGCTAGCCAGATAGGAGTAGAAGTTACATCCTCATCCAAAATCTTCCATTGTTAGAGAGAATTGTTGACCACCCAGACTAAATATGACTATAGTAGTTTCATCATTAGGTGTGTCTTGGTTTATATCCCCCTAAAAATCAAATGTAGTAGAAAAATCTAAAAATAAATCCTTGAATTTAGGATTACTGACCTAGAGTGTCCATAAAATTAGTGTGGCTGATGATATCATTAATCTATTCCATGATGCTCAAGCGTTGAGGAATTATGATATCCGGGAATCTTCCTCTCAACTGAATTGTGTGTCATGGAAAATTTCACAACCTCTCTACTATAGGATATATCTCATCGAAAACTAAGAAAGGATGTTGTTGGGGATGAGCTTCTACCAGAGTAGGTAGAGGTGGGGCCGCATCTACAGATGTAGAGGTCTCAAGTGTGGTGGATGTGAGTGGGGTAGCTTAATTCATACATGGATCTGATGTTATAGAAGTTGTGGGAGATAAATAGGTCTTATTAGGTGTCACTAGGATCATTCTCGATGGATCATATGGTGTTGTGCTAGAATTGGATGGAACTTTACTGGACCCCTCTATAGCGGAATAAGAGAACATAGTGTTTGTAGTCCCGGATGCTAATGTGTAAAGTTTGGGTGGTATCAGAGGCATCATTGCCAAGGCCGATGGTTAAGACACATAGATCTCTATCACTGTTGTTTTTTTGTTAACCTTATGATTCATATCTGATGGTATCTTTCTCCATTAATAGTGGGTGTGCTCTCACTAGCTTGAACTCTGTCTGACATAGCTAAAATGGAAACAAAAAAAAGAAGAAATGAAAATTAAATGAAAATAAGAGAAGTGAAAAAACATAAAATTAAACATACATAACATTTAGCTCTATGTTACATGCAGTGTCATGGGATCATGTCACCAATCCATATAGTTTGGAGAAACACACTGAGTGGGAATGTGTGTCATAAAATGAAGTACACTGTGTGTGTTACAAGATATACACCATGTGTGAGTATATGGGAATGAAACCTATGTTTTCCATTGCATTGATTCTACCCAGGGGATGGGTAGGGATCACCATTAATGGGGTTTACTAAACACACATGTTGTGTGTTGGACCATGGGAAACCAACCCATGTGTGAACCTAGAAATGGAAATGTCTTTAAGAGCCATTACATAGGGTATGTGGCAGTGTGAATCTAGGTACACAGGGTTAGCACACAGTGAAAACTGATCATGGAAGAAACAAAAATATATGTCTTTTACTGAATTTACACACCATGTTCTCTTAAAATTTATAGAAGATAACATTTTTGTCCTTGTACCTAGAGTAGAATGAGTGTGTTCATCTTTCAAGACTGTGTGCTATAGGGTTGGATGAATGGATCCCTTAATCTAGAAATCGACCAAAATTCATGTAAAACAATGAAATAAGGGTCATATAAATACATACCTATGTTGATTTTGGAAATAATAATGATATATGGGCTTGAATAGAAATAAAGTGATGGATTTGAGAGGGGGGTTAAACAGCGTATAGAGGAAGGATACAGGGGACAAAACAACGAGAGTGGGGTTGACACAGATTGAGCCTGATTATGGTTTCCACTATTTATTGTTCGGAAATATGGCACGTGAACTTCTATAAACACATGTAATGGTATTATTATTATTATTATTATTATTATTATTATTATTATTATTTTATTATAATAAACTCAATATTAGTTACCATTTCAATTCATGAATATATATATATATATATACAAAAACTAAGATAAACCTATACATGTAGCATATTAAATAAATACACTTTTGGTTTTCTACGTTTTGAAAAAGAGAACTAAAAACATTGGTCTATTGCTCAGGGTATGATATGAAATGGAGAACGGGTGGTCCAAATGCATGCCCTCAACAACTAGAGAAAAGGCTGCAGCACTCAAAGTTTTAATATTATTTTAATATATAAAACATAGTTTTATTACTACACCATGAATGAAAGTACGTATGATATGTGGTAATATTATTTGAATGATTCAGATGATGCAAGGTGATTAGCCGTGTTCAAACTCGGGTGTTTTAAATCCTAATCTATTACTCGGCCAATCAACCTACATCACCCTCATGTGATTTCTTATTTATGAAAACTGTTTAAAATATTAATTAAATCATGATGCACATGACATTTATTGAAATACTCACCAAGTGTGTAAAGACTCGGAATTCCTGTGGAATTTTTTTAAATACATGGTAATTTTACGAGCACGCAGTTTTTGATGGTTCTTGATTCTGAGGCCCGGTGGGCCCAGAATCAATTTTTGAAGTTTTTTCAGGTAAATTCAGTAAACATACGAGCGGGATTTTATATATTTTGAACCGGTGCTCGTAATTGAAATCTGAGGAAACCGTTAAACTCACAGCGCCGATATTCGCTTAAGGAGACCTTTACCGTAGTTGTGTTTTATCGATATTGGAAGATAGTTTTGGGGGGTTTTCAATTAAACTGGATAAAAATATGTGTTAGCCATATTTTTTTACTGAGGTGGTAGTTAGAAACTCCAAGGGGAGGTTATTGGAGGGGGCCACATGCACATAACCTCCCTTGGGAGGTTATTTTTCTAGTGGGGACCACCCGGGCATGTACCCTTGTAACTCTTGGTCTATCATCATAATTGTGCCTAACCACTTTTCAATTAATTGAAACTATCCACCTCCCTTATATTGAATTTAAATATTGAATCCATTCCTCCACATAAAATTAAATATGTTGTCTCATTTAATTTATGACAACTTGGGTGTCGTTGTGCCATAAAATTAATAGAGAACTTCCTCTATTATTTTGGGGGTTTAGTTTTCTTAGGGGAAAACATGGAAGAATCCTTGGATAATTATCCTCTCTAATGAAGAATCATTGCTCGCGAAGAACGCCTCCTTCTTCCAATAAAGAACATGAAGAATGCCGGCCACATTCTTCGTTCTTCGACTTCTTCCTTGGACGTCTTCTTCCTCTACAACTGGGGCGAGAAAGGGAAGACGCCACCCGAAAAGAAAGTCACCAAAGACAACATCATCTCCTCCCAACATCAACGGAATGATGCCGCCTTCCCGCGACCCTGCCGAGCGAACACTGATTACAATGTAGGGGGATTTGATTATTTTAATGTATGAATTATACCCTCATTCTTTGACCTTTATTTTGGTTCGATGGTGTCCAATTGTTATCACCTAATGCGGAGGGAGAGGGCTTAACAAACATGGCCTGAAAACCCTCCATTGATTCTTATTTGGTTGACGTCGGAGGCAGAGTCGGATGGGCGCGGTGCCATCACAGCGCGACAGACAAAAGAGGCGTGGTGCTGTCGCATGGCTCCGTGCCAGAGGTGCGGAACTGCGGCTAGGGTGGGATGCGGCAAAGGGGTGCGGCACCTTCATGCAACACCGGAGAGGAACTTCATCTAGGAGGAACGCTGTGGATGGAGAATCATGGTGGCATCGCGTCGTGCGGTGGAGCCGAAGGCTGTGTCCAGGTCGGGTCGCGGCGGTGATGGCACAGCTCCATCACACCGCGCGGAGAGCCAAAGGACCGCGGTGTCGTCGCACCGCGGTGGAGGTTCGGTGGAGACCGTTCGGGCTGGCAGTTGTGGAGCTAGACTCACGGGACCACCCGAGTCCCGCAGCCCCTTGAACCGGCACCAGGCGCAGGTTCTGTTCGATGAACTGGGGAGGGGTTCAGAACTCCTCCCTCGCGTGGCCAGGTGGGCTGCAACGGGCCGAGATGCCATGGGTCGGGCTTCCCCTATGTGGAGTCGGGCCGCACCTTCGGGCTGGGCCGCGCCTTCGGGCTGGGCCACGCCTTCAGGCCAGGACACGCCTTCAGTCCGGGCCGCGCCTTCGGGTCGGGCCACGCCTTTGGGTCGGGTCGCGCCTTCAAGTCGGGCTACCCCTTTAGGACAGGCCGCTCCCTTGGTTCGGGCTTTCCACTCGGGCCAGGCCAACCACTCGAGTCGGGACGCACCCGCGGACTGGGTTAAACCCCGATTCAGACCTGGTCAGGCAAGGTCGGTCTGACTGGGTCGGACCGGACTCGGACCCGCTATGGTCATTTTCACATTTTCGCTCCTATATTGGGCTTTGGGTGTTTGATGGACGAACCACATGTGGTTATGGAATTCAAGGAGTGATAAGATTCTTTTGGAATACTTCAATTGACGTTTGAACTTAGTTTGGGTATGGTCGAGTTTGTTTGAGCCTAAAAACCAACTGGGGCCCTAGAACGGAAATGCCAATAACTCAAAGACGAAGCGTCTTATTGACGCACCGTCTGTCACGTTGGGTTGCTTATTATGAGACGAAACTACATGATACATCAACTCAGGACTTTATTATATTTGATGTATCGACATTTGGCTCATGGACCTAGAATCGAGCGTGCTGTGTGTGGGAACCCTAGGGCTGGCTGGGATGATACTGTACTAGGATCCTCTGTCAGTTCGACAATGATGACTACTATACCGGAATCCTATGTGGGTTCGACAGTGATGAATACTCTACTAGGATCCTCCGTGGTTCTGAATGTTCTGACTTCTATTTCTGTATCCTATGTGGGTCCGACAGAATAGTTGGTCCTGTTTCCTGTGTGGGTCCGACAGCTTAGCTGGTCCAGTATCCTGTGTGGATCTGACAGCTTAGATTAATTAGTGAATACATCAGATCATCTCTATCACTATAAAAAATATGTATACATGTGTGAGCTAAGTTATTTCTTTCAACCATTATCATCATTTTGAATGACTTTACTTCCGTTTTGGAATGGTTTATGCTTGGGCTCGAGAGTTGGAGTCGGACTGTGATTGATAACTTAGGAATATGTATGAGCATATACCTAAGTAGGGATGGTTGATACTTTTTGATTGTATCTTTATACTGTGTTTTATCCTTTTTGGATTCTGGGAGACCTTAGGGTCTCTCAGGGTCCCTTACCGTGTTTTTTTATACTCACCCCTGCACGGGCTTCACCTGAACCTTGTTGTGGTTGGTGCAGTCAACGGTCAGGAATGATAGAGGATAAGGGTGATAGATGGGAGGATATTTGGAGCTGGACTAGATGGGACGTATAGCAGGGATGAGTTGTTTGAGTTATGTACATACCCTTCAGGTAGGATTCCCCGGTGGACAATCCAGGAGTTGTTTTCCCTTTTTACTTGTACTTGTTGTTTAGTTGGGTTTGTATACTGACCCACATATGTTAATCACACTTTTCCTTTCTATATTAGTACTTTTTTTCTTCTATATCTTTAGTTTAGAATGTGTGTGTTATAGGTCTAATGGAAATTCCTTACCTTTTTAAAGGGATTATGACTTTGGTGCTAGTATCTATCCTCTGGCCTATGGAAGGCGGGCTTGTGGTGGTCACATAATGGGCCCTGAGGATGGGTTGTGAAAAATTGGTGTCAGAGGAGTTGGTTCTACTATAGAACTTCGACTCTGATTCTTTTAATTGTAATAGTCTTAAGTGTTTTGGGTGTGGTTATCTGTTCAGGGGAACCGGTGTTGGTGTGGCAGCTGACGTATCCATACACTAGGACTCTGACTTATGATCTCCAACTCAGTGCACGAAACACTGATTGCGTGTGTGTTTCCATTGAAAAAGTTCTCATCATGATTACATTATGTCAGATCACCAGGTATACTGTTTGAACCATGGCACACCTATTTCTTTCTAGGATGGCCCCACGAAGGCAGCCAGCTTGGGTTCCGATTTACGTACGAGATAGTTCCCCACCGAGCAGCAATGCCTCAATGCAGGGCCATATCACAATAGAGGTACCAGCAGTACCACTACCCACTGGGCCACCGATACCACAAGCTCCACTAGCAGAGAGAGCATTTTGTCTCAGCGCATTACACGTGTTCCAGCACCAGAGGCCGCCCAGGTTATGGGGAGAGACTGGCCCACATGCAGCTGAGGATTGGTGGGAGGCTGTCGTGAGAGTATTCAAATTTGTAGTGACACCAACTGACCTCATGTGATCCTTTTCGCGAGTCTCCTGCATGCAGCAGCTGGCAGATGGTGGATCCTGATGCTCCAGGTGCATGAAGTGGCATCATTACTCTGGAAAGACTTCGAGAGTCTCTTCTGCTAAGAGTTTGTTCCATCCACCCTTTATGAGGTGCGGATTCTGGAGTTACTTCATCTGTAAAAGGGAAGAATGATAGTAGATTAGTACTCAGTGAGGGTCACTGACCTCTCGCGCTACTCCACGGATATAGTACGAGACCTAATCTTTATGGACCAGACCTTCGAGTAGGGACTTAGGGATGAGATCAGGGCTTCGATGATACCCCTCAGCATCATGATGTAGATGGGGGTGCTGGAGAGAGCCCTTCTAGTAGAGAGTTTTCTTGCTGAAGAGACACCAGAAGAGAGACCCGCCATAGGGTGACACATAGTGGAGTCTTCTACAGCCAGCAGCAGACAGATGTCGCAGAGGTCCAAGCGGACCTGGCCATCATGAGGGAGATCCCAGGATATAGGTTTGGTTGTGCGGGGCACACGAGATAGAGCCAACTATACAAGGATCAGGTAGTGTAATGCAAGCGGCGGGCATGGCCACATGGCTCATGACTACCTGGCTTGCACATACAGATGAGCAGAAGACAATATAAGGACCTCCCAGGTAGAGGTAGAGTTTTGACCATGGTGGTCCGCGGGGAGCAGGCGGACGTGGCAGAGGAGCTAGCCTTGCAGCAGGTGGTGGAAGATGTTTCGGGGCTCTACCACCACCACCACCAAAAGGTCCACCCCGACCACAGGGAGCTGGAAGATAAAGGCGGGCTCATCTTCAGGCAGTCCAGGCCTAAGACCATGGCACACCTGAGATAATTTGAGGTACTATATGTTTATACTCCACCCTTGCTATAGTATTTATAGACACAGGTGCGATTCATTCATTTATTATCACTGCCCTCATTTGGAGCTTTGAGATTCTGACGGAAACATTGGCTCGATCCTTACAATTGGAGACTCCTACGAGAGAAGACGTGACGATTACACACTGGTGTTGGCAGTGTGATCTTAATCTAGGATGTGAGAGCTTCAGGTAGGATCTTCTTATAGCGGTGTCGAGGCCTTATGAAGTCATCTTGGGTATGGACTTGTTATCAACAGTTCATGCTCATATTGACTGTATTAGGCGCAAAGTGTGGTGTATCCGACCGGATGGGACCATTTTCACCTTCACCGACAAGAAGGGAGCCTTTGCAGCACAGGATGGACTTACATAGAGAAGGGGTAATCTGATCACAAATTAGTTGTCTAGTGTCTTCCTCAGAGCGGTTGATGTGCGAAGTCCGAGTTTTCTTGTTGTGGTGGATCAGTACGTGGTTGTTTTCCCTGAAGACGTTCCAGGACTACCTCCTCGAAGAGAGGTAGACTTATACATTGGACTGTACCCTGGGACGGCACCAATATCTACTCCAACATATTGGATGTCTCCCGCCGAGCTTCGTGAACTGCAGTTAAAGCTGGAGGACTTTCAGGGGAAGGGATTTATCCGACCCAGTGTTTTACCCTCGGTATCCCTGATTTTTATCGCTAAGAAGGAAGATGGGAGGTTGAGACTATGTGTCGACTACTGTTGCATGAATCAGGTGACTGTGAATAACAATTACCCACTCCTGAGGATTGGCGACATCTTTGATCAGATCAAGGAACACAATGGTTCTCGAAGATAGACCTTATGTCACAGTATCACCAGCTCAGAGTTTGAGACGAGGATGTGCAGAAGACGACGTTCAGGTGTCGGTATGGCTAATAAGAGTTCTTGGTTATTACCTTTGGTGTTACCAATGCTCCAGAAGTGTTCATGAGTCTCATGAATAGGATCTTCCATCCTTACCTCGATCACTTTTTCGTAGTCTTCATTGATGAAATACTGATCTACTCAACTACTGAGGTGAAGCATTCCAACCATTTACAGGTAGTACTGGACACACTCCAAGAGCACCAACATTATGGTAAACTCTTGAAGTGTCGGTTTTGGATTCGATAGGTTCACATCTTGGGACACGTCATATTGAAGGCTGGAGTTGCAGTGGATCCAGTGAAGATTGAGGTAGTTCATTCATGGGATCCACCTAGGAGTGTGATGAAGGTACGGTGTTTTCTGGGATTGGATGGGTGCAATCGGAAATTTGTGCCAGATTTCTCCAGAGCTTCAGGACCGCTTTCAGTATTGATGAAGAAGTGGTAACCCTTCGTGTGGTCAGAGAGATTCCATCAGTGCTTATAGGAGCTGAAGAAGACGTTGACTAGTGTCCCCATCTTGAGGCTTTTAGAGTAGGGTGTAGGATACTTAGTATACAGTGATACATCAGGGACCGGATTAGGGTGTGTCCTGATACAAGAGTGACCCATTATCGTGTATGGATCTCATCTGTTGATAAAACACGAGAATAACTACGCTACCCATGACCTGGAATTAGCAGGAGTGGTCTTAGCCTTGAAGATGTGGTGGCACTATTTGATGGGAGAGCATTTAACTGTCTACTATGACCACCAGAGTCTCAGTTACATCTTCTCGCAGAACGACCTAAACCTGAGACAGCGATGATGGCTCGAGTTACTCAAAGACAATTACTTTGAGATTATCTATACTCCTGAGAATGGGAACATTGTAGCAGATAATTTTAGTAGAAGATCAGGCATTCAGCTTCTAGGAGAGGCGATAGAGTAGCTAGACGCATTGCAGATATCCTTTGTGGATAGAGATGGAGCATCCTTTCTGCAGTCTCTCATAGTTACTCCTCCACTTCTTCAGTGAGTCAGAGAGGCACAGTATGGGTACATTGATTGTGAGACTCTACGTGCTCAGATATCCACAGAGTAGGCAACTGTTGTATTTTCTGAGGGTGGGGAGAACTTCATTCTCTTCAAAGGACATACCATGGTACCATTTTCACTTAAAGAGGAAGTGTTGCGGGAGTTCCACACATCTATTTTAGTGGTATATCCAAGAGTTGAGAAGATTTATCAAGACCTCCGACGACAGCACCGGTGGCCCAGAATGAAGAAGGATGTAGCAGAGTTTATCTCATGATGCCTCACTTTTCAGCAAATGAAGGTGGAGCACCAGGTTCGAACAGACCTGGTTCATCCCTTAGAGGTACCAATGAGGAAGTGGGATGGGATATCCATGGTTTTCATGACAGGACTTCCACGTACATCCAGAGGACATGACTCTATCTGGGTGATTGTCGACCGACTCCCCAAGTCAACCCACTTCCTACCGATCAGAGAGTAGGGATCAGTAGAGAGCTTGGGATGCCTCTACGTACAGGATATCGTACAGCTTCATGGTGTGCCAGTGATGATCGTTTCTGATCGATATGCTTGTTTCACTTCCTGACTATGGAAGGGGTTTCAGAAGGCTTTCGGCTTGCATCTTCTCTTGAGCACCACCTTCCATACTCAGATGGATGGCCAGACTGATAGGACTATTCAGACTCTTGAGGAAATGCTCTGTGCATGCATCCTCAATTTCAGACGTAGCTACGAGGATCACTTACCCTTGGTAGAGTTTGTGTATAACAACAACTACCACTCCACCATCGGGATGACACCTTAAGAGGCATGATACGGCTGACCTTGCATATTTCCTTTGTGCTGGATTGACCCAGGGGAGTCAGCACTTATAGAACAAGAGATGGTACAGGCTATGATGGAGAAGGTGCAGGTCATCCAAGAGTGGATGAAGACTACACAGAACATGCATAAGTATTATGCTGATAAGAGATGGAGACCACTGATGTTTGAGGATAGCAACCACATATTTCTATGGGTCTCACCTTGACAAAGCCTATGGAGAATTCGCTGAGGCGGAATGTTATCTCTACGATTCATCGGACCTTTTTAGGTCCTCAGTATGGTAGGTGAGGTGGCTTACCACATGGCTCTTCCACCTCAGCTGCACCGAGTGCACGAAGTCTTCCACGTATCTCAGCTGAGGAGATATGTGCATGAATCATCCCACATCATCGTCCATGGGGAGATAAATATTGATGATGGGGTGACATTCACGAAGGATCTAGTGGAGATTGAGGATCGACTGAATTGGTTCCTACGTGGATGGTCGATTCCTCTAGTGCGCGTTCACTGGCAGTATAGGATCCTCCAAGAGAACATATGGGAGAATGAAGTTTTTATGCATGCTCAGTACCCCCATTTTATTCCTTAGTATGAGTAATAGCTTATGGGGATATAAATCCCTGAGTTGGGGAGAATGTAAAGACTTGAAATTCCCATGCAATTTTTTTTATATACATGGGAATTTTATGAGTCTGCAGTTTCTGACAACACATGATTTAGAGGCCAAGTGTGCCATGAATCAATTTTTGAATTTTTTTTCAGGTATGTTCAGTAAAAGTACGAGAAAAATTTTATATATTTTGAATCGATGCTTGGAATTGAAATCCAAGGACACCGTTGAACTCGCAGCACCGGTATTCTCTAAAGGAGACCTTTACCGCAGTTGCAATTTATCGAGATTAGAAGTCAGTTTTGGGGGGTTTTTAATTAAACTGGATTAAAATATGTGTTAGCCATATTTTTTTATTGAGGTTGTAGTTAGAACCACCAAGGGGAGGTTAGTGGAGGGGCCCACATGCACATAACCTCCCTTGGGAGGTTATTTTTCTAGTGGGGATAACTCGGGCATGTAACCCTTATAACACTTGGTCTATCCCCATAATTGTACCAAACCTATTTTCAATTAATTAAAACTCCCCACCTCCCTTATTTTGAATTTAAATTTTAAATCTGTTCTCTTAATTAAATTAAATGTGTTGTCACATTTAATTTACAACAACTCTTATGTCATTATGCCCTAAAAATAATAGAGAAATTCCTCTATTATTTAGGGGGGTTAGTTCTCTTTGGTGGGAACTTGGGGGAATCCTTGGAGAATTATCCTCTCCAACGAAGAATCATCACTCACGAAGAACGCCTCCTCCTTCCAACAAAGAACATGAAAAACACCAATGAAATCCTCTGTTCTTAGACTTCATCCTTGGATGTATTCTTCCTCTCCAATAGGGGAGGGAAAGGGAAGACACCACCCGCAAAGAACGTCACCAATGACGACATCATCTCATCCCGATGTCAACGGAACGATTCCACCTTCTTGCGACTCTACAGAGTGAAAATCGATTACAAAGTAGTTGAATTTGATTATTTTAATGTATTAATTATACACTTGTTATTTGAATATTATTTTGGTTAGACAGGGACCAATTTTTATCACCTAATGCGGAGGGTGCGGGTCCAACAAATACGACCCGACGTCCCTCAATTGATTCTTGGTTGGTTAACGTCGGAGGTGGAGCCGAAAGGGCACGGTGCCATTGCACCACGTTGGAGAAGAACCATTGAGGACGAAAGAGGCACGATGTTATCGCTCCACGCTGCACCGGAGGGGCGGAACCGTGGCCAAGATGGGCCGCGTAAAATGGGTGTGGCACCGTCACACCACACTGGAGAGGAACCATTACCGGGAGGGCCGCAGTGGATGGAGAAGCGTGGTGCCGTCACGCCACGCATTGGAGCCGAAGGCCACGGCTAGGTCCGGCTGCGGTGGTTACAGAGAAGTGCCATCATGCCGTGGTGGAGGTGCATTGTTGGTGCATCAGGCCGGCCGCCATGGAGCCGGACAGGCAGGACCACCCGGGTCTCGCAGCCCCTGAACCGATGCAAGGTTCCGGTTCTGTTAGAAGAACTGGGGAGGGGCACCACATCCCCTCCATCACATGTTAGTCTGGGCCTCCATAGGCCAGGCTGCCTCTACCGAGCCTCCCCTTAGCCGGGTCGCCCCTAAGCCAGGCCGCCACGAGTCAGACCGCGCCTTCAGGTCAGGTCGCGCCATCGGTGTGGGTCACCCATGTGGGTCGTGCTGATCCCTTGGTTCAGGCCGCCGACTCAGGTCAGGCTGACCACTCGGGTCGGGACACACCTGCAGACCGATTCAGACTTCAGTTCAGGCTGGGTCGGTCTGACTGGGTCAGACAGGACGCAGACCTGCTTTGGCCATTTTGACATTTTCACCCATATATTGGGATTTGTTTGTCTGATTGACGAACCTCCTATGGTGATGGAATTCTTGGAGCGATAATATTCATTTGGAATACTCCACTTGATGTTTGTACACAGTTGGGGTATGGTCGGGTTGGATTGAGCCTAAAAACCAACCGGGCCCCTGGACAGAAATGCCAATAACTCACAGAGCAGGCATCTGATTGACACACCGTCTATCACGTTGGGTTCCTTATGATGATACATAACTACATGATACATCAACACAAAACATTGTGATAGTTTATGTATCGACACTTGGCTCAAGGAGAAGACCCTCTTGGAATCGAGCGTGTTGTGAGTGGGAACCCTAGGGCTGGCTTCGACGATAATATACCGGGATCCTCCGTGGGATTGACAGTAATTAATACTGTACCAGAATATTCCGTGGGTTGGACAATGATGAAAATTGTATTGGGATCCTCCATGGGTCCAACATTTCTGTCTTTTGTTCATGTATCCTGTGTGGGTCTGACAGAATAGATGGTCCTGTATCTGGTGTGGGTCTGATAGCTTAGCTGGTCTTGTATCTTGTGTGGGTCTGACAGCATATATGAATTAGTGACTACATCTGATAATCTCTATCACTCTACAAAATATGTATACCTGTGTGAGCTGAGTTATGTCTTTTAACCATTATCATCATAGTGACTGACTTTACTTCCTTTGTGGAATGGTTTGTGCTTGGGCTCGAGAGTTGGGGCCGGACTATGACTGATAACTTAGGTATATGTATGGGAATATACCTAAGTAGGTATGGTTGATACTTCGTGATTGTATATTTCTACTGTGTTCTATCCTTTGTGAATTCTGGGAGACCTTCGGGGGTCTCAGGGTCCGCTACTGAGTATTGTTATACTCACCCCTACACAGGCTTCACCTACACCTTGTTGTGTTCTGTGAAGACGATGGTTAGCAGTAATCAAGGCTGAGGGTGACGGATGGGAGGCTGCTCAGAGGTGTACTAGACAAGACGTACCATAGGGACGAATTGTTTGTGTTCTGTAGCTTCCCTTCAGGTATGATTCCCCGGTGGAAGATCCAGGATTTGTTTCCCTTTTTACTTGTAGTTGTTGTTCAGGTGGGTTTGTATACTGGACCACTTACTTTCAGCACACTTTTCTTTTCCATATTAGTACATGTTGCCTCTACAGCATGTGTTCAGACTATGTGTGTTATAGGTTTAAAGGAAATGCCTTCTCTTTTTATCGGCATTACACCTTTGGTGCTAGTCGCCAGCCTCTGGCCTATGGAAGGTGGGCCTAGGGTAGTCACGACATGGGCCCCGATGACAAGACATGAAAAATTGGATTTTTTATGCGAAATATGATGGAACTAAAAAGTATGGAAGGAATCAAACCTAGGCCTTTTTAATCTATGGGATATAACGCTTCCAAGAAATTCATTTCCACCATGGATTTTCTTTAATTTTAATAAGATTTTATTTTATTTCAAAAACATCGCACATGCTATTTAATGAATCCATGGTATTAAAATGATAAATATGACACCAAAGGTAGGTACGGAGAAATTTGAACCAGTGAAGGCTTAGATACACACAAGTGTCCTTGGATTTGCATAGGATTCATTATTATATCATCAATTAATTAATATATATTTATAAAAAAATGTTTTATAACAATATACCGAAATCAGAAAATTACATATCGTATAAGTATGAACACAAGTCATGTATTTTAATTTTTTTCTTATTTCAACTATGGATGAGTGAAATGGTGGTAAATGGCCTATTGAAGAGAAGTACACTATATGTGTTTATTAAAAATAGAAAAAATAAGGAAATAGGCGAGAGAAGATTGGTTGGGTTGCATCGCAGTAAGAACCATTTTTTTAGTCTTTATCTTGACCGATGTTTGGGTGCATAACTGTAATCCAAATAAGGATTCAATTTTTTATACGTAAACCAGCACATATTTTTGACTCCCTCATCTTTATATTTGTTTATTAACATTCAGGTGGTCTATGTGGTGATTTTTAGTATCCTTGCTCTATGGCTAGTAGAAGCTGAAGGTGACCTTGTTCCTTTTTCTAATCTTGTTCATCGTTCAAGTCTAGGGGTTCATTCTTCATTATACCAAAATCCTAAAAATAATCATTAGAATCATCCAGAGTAGGAAAATTATCAACAAACAATTATGAAATAAATGTGTGATCAAAACTAGTATTAACATGATGTTATTTTTTCCCAAATTCAGAATTTGTGTTTTAAAAATAATTTTCAGAAATTATAAGTGAATTACAAGTGGAGATCACATCATAACATACCTCATTAATTCAAATAGGCTTAGAAAACCAAACCTCAAACTCAAATGTAGTTTCTATATGAGTAATTATTTCTAAATGTTTATCTACCACAATACCAAGTCATTTTATCCTTTCAATTTTGTCTAAATATCATGTGATAACGTCTTTTATCATTCATAATAATCATTCAATATTACCGGAAGATAGTTTTGTAGGATAATATTAGAAGGAAGAGTGAAGAATGTACATGGGTATTCCTCATATTGAAACCCATTATGCATGTATAGATAATATTTGTCTAGGTATGATTAAGACAACACAATATTATATGGATAATATTCCCCTCAAGGTGGATCATACTAATCCCCAAAAAAATAGAAATCCATAAGGGTCCCCATAAAATACTCATGAAAAGAAAAATGGAAAATCTATGTAATAAAACCTTAACTCAACATTCACTAATGGATCCTAAATTCCTAGAAAACATCTCCATGATTTGGTACCACTCTCATCACAATGTGAGGTCATATTGAAATTAAAAATCCATTTTTATCTGACTTACTATGTAGTTAGATGCAGTCGTGATTGATCCCACAGTAAAATGATGAAACCAAAATCAATGCTAGTTGATGATTCTACATCGATTATCTAGATAAAAATGTTTTAAGGGAAAAAATTTGATAAATTGAAACAATGTTCAAAAATAAAATTAAAACTAATGAACTAGCATAATATTTAGAAAGAAAATGTTTTAGGGATTCAATTCGATTAGGTTTTAGTGTAAATCCCATTATATTTTATTAAGTTTAGAAATAACATTTTTTACCCTATGGATTCAATTATATTACCATTTCATGGTCTAAAAACTGGTAATTATGCATTTAAATTCATATTCCTTATTCTTATATTTGAGTGATCAAATGAAGATTAATACATTACCCCTAATGTAAGAAGCAACAGGATTTCCCAATGTTCATGGGTTCACCCATTGTTACACCTTTAGCACTCATTGTTTTTTTTGTTCTTGGATTGATACAAAACCAACAATAAATATGGAATTCATTTGTTAAAATAATTGTAAATCATAATTCATCATCAAATCAACACAATTGAAAAAAAAATAAAAATTCATAATATTATTACAAACCCAACACAATAACATTACCCTCTTATGACCATGGTCACAGTGTGAGGATTGAACAAAATCTCAATCCCTACCATGGATATGAGAAGAAGAAGGGGGAAGGGGTATAATTATGCTAAAATTGAATTGAAAATTGTAATGTAACACTCAAAATTTTTTTGGGGGTTATCAGTAGAAGGAGTGGCAGCACCTCCCCCTCATAGATCCAATGGTAACATTAAAGGATTCCATATTATTTATATATTTATATAATACCTGATATGTACCAAAAATTAAATTTTATGTACATTGGTCAATGATACATTTCTTGGTTTCTCTGTAGGTAGGTCATCTACCGTGTGCCCAATGGCTTTCAACATGTCAGCAGATAGTTAGTGGGTATACAAGGTGTGTCATGATTCCCCACAATGTATGTACAATATGTTTCGTCTACCAACCACTTTAGGAAGAACGTACATGACATGTGAGTATGATGTACATGGTGTGTTATCTTTTCTCAGCTACATGTGTGTATACTCGGTTCATTGATCCTTGTCCGGGTAAAGTTACATAGAATATGTTTATAATGTGTACACCTAGTATTTCTTCATTTTCATTCTGATCATGGCCAATTAGTGACTTTGGATGGAATCTCTTGAAAAGTCATTAAGAACACAGAAATAAATCATTTGTTCCATAAAATAATGTCTATTTTTTAAAACCTGTTTTTATAGTCAATAAAATTTATGAAAATATATAAATAAATAAAGAACATCAAAATTATTTTATATTATAATTTTATATGCGATATAAGATGATTATCTTAATATATAAAATATGAGTGATTTAAAAATACAAGCTAAAAAAATATTTCATATATTATGTAAACATTTAAAAATTTTAAATATCTCATTTCTGATTTTTGTTAAAACATTGATCAAATAAGTCAAAATTTTGAATCAATTAAATGGTTTTTCCAAATAGTCACTTAAAATATAAATAATTTATTTTCTTATATATGCACAATTCATAAAAAAAATTAGAACCTTTTTATTATGCAGTATTTTAATTTATAAACATATTGTAGATAAATAAAATTGTAAACCCACTTCAAAACAATATCACATCTATAAAAAGATTGTTTAAATCCCTATATCAGGTTTAGTGTTGGTAGAAAGTTCCTCATCTAATAGATGTTTTTAATAATTTTAGAAAAAAAAATTTAATTAAATGTCTACCAACCACTACTTCTCACCTTGTCATAAATCATGTTATTTTGGTCCTATAAACATTATATGAAACATTAATTTTTTTGAAATCATTTTATTTTATCTAAGACATTTCCTCTATCATTTATTGTAGAAACAATTTTTTTTATGTTTGTTGTTTTAGGAAAAACTTCATAAGTTAAAAAAATAACTTGGGTTCTATGCAATTTTTAATCCTTATGGTGAACACCACCAGAGAATAGTGATCTAATTACATCATTTTAGTGGTATAAAAAATAATACCCATTTTTCATAAAAATATTAATATTTATTTTACATAAAAGCATCATTAAATGATAACATTCATAATACCATATATATTTTTCATAAGTATTATGTTTTTGTTCTCATTATGAATTGGGCCACATAGTGGTTTTTCAAAAAAAATTCCATTATTCATTATTCATTTTAAAATCAATACAAACATTTAAAGATTCCATATGAAACCCCTAAATGGTTTTAGAAGGATGAATATCATCCAAAACATAGTGGAATATAATTTAATGACTACAAATAACCAGGATATATCTATAAATTTGTTGTAGATAATAAAACAAATGAAGAATGGAGTTTCTTTTAATAGTTGATTAAAGATTGTAATTTTTTTTGATATATATAATTTAAAAGTAAACCGTGAGTTTCCTTCTCTTACGGTATAAATTTTTAACACAATTATCTTGATGATATGTAAGGATCTCCTTTTTTACCATAGTTTTAATGAACCTTGTTCAAATGTAGGATAGAATAATGCATAAAATATCATTAGATTATAGAGTACTAATATTGGATCACATCCCATTAGTCTCTCTTAAATTGTATGAGGATTGAAACTCGTTTTTAGGCCTCAAAAATGAAAACATTTGGTTAAAATAAATTGAAATATTTTATAAATATTCCATGTATTTTGATTTATTGAAATTTTTTCTTCCTATCTCCTTATATTATATTAATGTTAAAATGAATATATTTAGAATTCAAACATCTCAAAACTATCATAAAATGATAAATAAGTTTGTATGATAGCTATTGTAATGTATAATCAAATGAACCATCACTTTATAACATATCATGTATTGTTAAACACTACACCAGGATATGGTTACACTCATCATGACATGTTGATCTTCATATAGACCACGAAATGATCTAACACACCATTCCATGGTCTATTTTTTCTTGTATATTTCTATAAAATGATATAAATATATTTTTATTGTTAATAAATATTAATTTATTATGAATCGATTCATTCAATTTATCATAATCATTTAATTTTTAAAATATCTTAACTTACCTTGGTTAGGGATCTTCATCCCATATATCATGTGCCACTAAATATGAAAATATTTCCTAAATATTTAAAGTTCATTTTTTTCTATAAGTCCCCTATTATAGTGAATTTATGTAATGAATTGTCCTGGGATAACAACCTATACGAATCCTGACCCGATTTTCAATAAGGCCTGAAGGGGGTTCCAGATTCCGACTGGTTGGTGATTAGTGCCTTGGAATCACAAAAATTCCATTGGGAAAGATTTTTTGCAAATTGGATTTGAATAATTATATATATATATATATATGACATTACCAAAATAAATAAATAAACATACAAGAAGGATATAGGTAAATAATTAACTAAAAGAAACTTTAATATGGAAGTAATATGGAAAAAATAAATTGGCTCAAGATGAGACCCCAAACATCTCCACCTAACTCTCCATCACTATGGACATGATGAAAAATGGAATCCAACTGAAAACCTTGGGATATGTTGGAATTATCTAAAAGCCTAGTAGGTCGCCTCAACCTACTATAAATATGAAATTGGTTCCCTAAGTCATGTCATCAATTCTAGTTTGATGATAAATCAAGAAATTAGGACTTAAATACATAATAATATACAGGAAAAACAAATCAAATCCATATAAAACATATAAAACATTTTCCAATTCTTTCAAAAAATACCAAATACACACATTAAAAAAAATGACATAAGCCTTATCATAATCCACGAACAACATTATCATTTCAATAAAAAACCTACTTTCATTGTTTGATGATAATAATCACTTTAACAAATTTCAAGAAAGGGTTAAATAAACACCCAGTTCCATTTCAGAAAAATATGCTCATGTATCTACAAGGAATGTAAAAGGGAGATATAATCATCAAAATATACAGAATTAATATAATTGGGATAACATATCTCAATAAACTATGTAAAACATGACACCAAAAAATACATCAACATAAAAGATAAGCCCAGCAAATAAGACAACATATTAAGGGGTTTGGAATGTCTTATCTGGCCATCCCAACCTCTAGGTCACCAGTCGGCATAGACAGAGCATCTGTTAAAGGAAGTAAAGGGTAAATAAGAATAAAATGTTTAACATTATCTAATAATATTCAAATTAATTATTTTTATTACTATAACCATTTCAAAACTTATACTCTCTTTTCAACTTAATTTTTTTTCATCAAATGCTCCATGGGTAAAGCATTCAAATAATTTAAAAAATGGCATAATCAGATCAACAAATATTACAAAAGGAATTATTCAAGTACCCTATGCCACTTGGGATAATTATTTAACAAAAAAATATATCTCACTTATCTTGGAGAATCATTTTAGATAGTCTATCACACTTACCTGGGATAATTAGTCTAAGTAGTCTCATCTAATGCATCTTTAAGGGTCACAGATCCATGATATGACTCCCAAAAATATTCATTCTAGGGGTAGGGTTTAGAGCCCCAGTCCAACCCAACTCATGGGTATATAACCTCATGTAAATACCCAACATACCACCAACCCATGTGCACATGATTCCTTATCAATTTACTACGTATACAATATCAAAACCATTTTCAAAAATTAACATAACATTAACAATTCATAATTCATCAATACATAAATCATTATCATTCCATAACCCATGAACATGTTATAATAGGAAAATTAATTCACATTAATCTATTCACTTTATACCGAACACTCCCTTATGTCATGATATCAATTAAAAAAATTTATCATCAATTTCATTTACAACCCATGTTATCCCAATAAATAGAAATCCCATAATTTCCATTAATAAACCCTTGTTAACAAGTTAAATATAAAAAACCAAGGTTTAACACCTTATTTATCACTAATTTCCTATTTATGAATATCATACCATGTTTATTAATATGGAACACCCCATGGGTAACCTCAATCCCTACCCCAACATCCTTCATGCATCCAAAAAGGATCATGGGGGTTTTGATTGTCATTTATTAAATCAATCTATCATTTATCACCATGGTAACCCAAAATCAACATAAGAGGAGACCAATATCACAACCAATTATCACATCACAAGAATCAATCACATGAACAACATAATCATTGTCAACAAACAAGAGGGTCGAACAAGGGGAAATCCAAATTCCATCACAAGTGAAAAACTGGGCCTTCACTCATATCATATACATTTAGAAATACCTTTCTAAATAAATTTCAAATTTCAAACACAAATCCAATTGAAATCATAAAAACTTTTATAAACAACCATATAAGTCAAAGGAAAATCCATTTTCACTTTATTAAACCAAAACAACCTTTTTAAACATGGAAATCCATCAAATAAAAAATGGACCACACATAAAAATCTACTTGTCCTAAACACCATGGATCTATTTCAATTCAAACTAAAAACCTTGATTTTAATTCTTTTTCAAACATAAAGAATGTGTAGAACCCCATTTCAAAACCATGTTCCAATTCATAATGAAATCCACCCATTATTTCCAAAGAAACCCCCACCCAGGCTTTCTATATATTAAAAACCCCCATCCATGAATGAGTCTTATTATTTGAAACCAAAAAAATCCCAAGGCCATCCATTTTCCATCAAATAACATTTAACGAATCCACTATGGAATTTTCCCAATGGATAAACCACACTCTATTTAAAACTAAAAATTTAAATAAAAGTGAAACCCCTATTTTTTAAATCATTTGACATCAACACCTCAATTGAAAGCCAAATTCCCATTCTAATGACAATTTATTCAATCAAGACCAATTTGAGTCAAAAACCATCACCTAACATTAAAACCATTCAAGAATCCGAAATAAATTTCATGAAAATATTATAAAAAATAAATATTCTAATTTAAATCGTAAAATTTGGATTACAAAAAACCAACCATTTATTTCAATACCAATGAAAAAAATGGTTTAAAAACATCAAAAATGAAATCACAGTTTTTTATTCATTAATAAAAATAGAATTAAAATGAAACATTCATATTAAAAATATGACAGAAATGAATTGTATAGTGACACATACCCCAAGGAGAATAGGATCAATCTAGAACACATTAGTACTTGAAGCTTTCATCGGTAACCACTCGAAGATGCTCCTCCCTACGTCCGATAAAATGCACGATCTCATATACATAAGTAAACCTATGCCATGTTTATATATTCACATGTCTATGATTATTTATAATGGGATCCTTACATATATGCTCGTATATGAATATACATGTTTACACTTACACATGTATGTATTTTTCATATATATACACAAACACAACTAGACCCAATATATTTATTAACCTCCATGAGTTAATATATATATATATATAACAATGGAACTTACATATATGTATATATGACTACCTATGCTTACACAGGTAAGTCACCATAAACTCTGGTGACTCGAACTTGCATCGTGGATGAACAAAATGAATTAAAAAAATTCTTGGAACATAAAATCACCAAAAGAAACCAAACAAAATAGATAAAAAAATCATACTTAAAACATTGTTGGAAAACCTATATGATCTAGAATGACTAACCTTTAGCGTCTAACATCGAAACATATATGATGATTACTCGAGGAGCCTATTGAATGCCCCAACCAAGGAAGAAACAGCTAAAAATATGACCAGTCCTAACCCTAGAGTTTTGCCGATCCAAATAGGGTAATGATGAGAGGTAAAATAAACCAAAATAGGGAGAAGGGAGGGATAAGAGTGGTTACCTTGAGTAATCAACCTAGAAACCATAAAAAATATGGTGGAAATTGGTGGAGAAGAGATGGATGAGTGGGAGGGTGGTGCAAGATTAGAGAAGAAGGGGGGTCTACCTTCATAAAAGACACCCTGAGAATGAGGGGAAAAATAATAGTGGAGAAAGAAAGAAATAAAATAAAACAAATTTTTTAAAATTTTGAAATCCCCCCATAGTTTACACATAGTTTACCATACTGTGCGCCAATCATGCACTAGACAATACCTTAGCTACGCACCCCCACACAGTTACATGTAGGTAGACACACAATTAAGAAAACTATGCTCAAACTGTTTGACAAGACACATTAAACATACAGATCCCAATCTCATGATGGTTGCATGGTTTAATAGACCATGTGCAATCCATGTTCTAAACCACTAACTAACCTAGGAAACAGCATAGGCAGCACACTGTTATTACCAATTTTGTTGGTTAACTATGCAACATCTAAAAATACTAAAAACATAAATTTTCATCCCTCGAACTAACATAACTCAATCCCTCTCCATAAAAATATTAAAATAATTCAAACTAATAACACTGTGATACCTAGGGAATTATAATATCCCCACCATGTGACTTTATATCACCAAAAATTACTTATCGAAGGTATAAAAAAGAATAACAAAAGGTCCAAATAGGACCTAACCAAAATAAACTCTCGACACTACTAAACTTCAAATACAATAATAGAAATCCTAAAAAATGTTTTCTTCAATAAACTAATATGCATCCATATCTCTAATTACAACCAGAATAAGAAACTACCCAAATAAAACATATTCAACATGGGATCTTCTAACATGATCTCTTCACTATTCAGTGTTCCTATGAAATAGTGGTACAAAATAGAACTATCAGAAGGAATGTCCTTTCATCAATTGAACATCCAAGAGGGACACATTCTCAAGAAAAAACCACTTCCACACCAAATAAATAAAGAACCAAAATAGAGAGCCCCAAAATACTATAAGAGGTATCACGTCGGGTCATGACACATATAGTTAACCAAGGGTCTAAATCACATATCACCCCCACAGAGTGCATCCAAAATGTCCACAGTCAAATGCCACCTAGTATACCGAACATGACTAGTAGAACAAACACCATATTCATCCAATTGTGCACCCAAGGCCTATATTGTGTCCACATCAACTAGGACCTCAAAGACTCAGTATGGAAATGATGAAAAATCTAGAAGATGTAAAAATCCATAGTCAAATCTCCATAAAACAAGATCATGACCACTAATATAATAAATTCGCAAATAAAATAAACTCATCAATCTCATCTAGAACCGACATTGATGAACTCAACCACTCTCACAAGGATGGTTTAACATCCACTACTCCACTCAGATTTAAGGTATGCACCAGATCTATAGAAAATCCTTCAACTATATAGGTAAAAGAAAAAATGGAACCAGATATGGGCCTCAAAAATCCATTCCTATTAACACAAAATAAACAATTCCTTCTAAATTAATGAATAAAAAACATAAAATTGTAACTAGGCGTACAAAGACCCTCAAAACAAGCACACACAACTGCAATAAATTATCTTTTCCTTATAAAACATCATTTTAAAAAGCAAATATTTAAAATTAATCCATAAACAATGCAATTTATAAAAAACGGCATCCTAATTTGAAACCAATCTACTGTTATGGAACCCACACACTTCCAAAACAAGGAAAAACACATGAAATCATGTTCCAAAATCCATTTCATTTTGAAAATGAAGTACCCATAGATTCCCATCCAAAATTCTCTTTCCTTTTGAAAAAGATTTTTCACAAGGAGTCACCCATTTTTATAAATAATTTCATAAATCCAAGGAAATTCCCTCCTTTAAATTTTTTAAAAATCAATTTTGAAAATAATTATTTCCTTAAAACCCCTTTTTATTTCTCAATAATAGCTTTCAAAACCAAGAACACACAAGTACTACACAAGAACCCACCTAAGAATCAGAAATACCACATCCCAAAACACTCATCAATCCTCCTCCAATGTGAGAAAACCATATTTAGAGAAATAGAAAATCAAGAGGTGTAAAAAATAGGCCAACAAGAGAAGGAATGGTGTAATTCATGAATTTTCCCAATGGTTGGGGGACTGTGAGCCAACCATGCAACACACTCCTTATAAGAGGCAGACTTGACCAAACAAGAATCGTATGGTTTCCCAGGCCAGGCATTCCAACTATATAGCCCAAGTTCTCCTGATTTTTTACCTAGGTACAAAGAGACACCCACAATATTACTCACATGATCAAAGGGGATAAAAAACAATCACAAAAACCCCATAAATTCATCCCAAGGAAACATCAAATCCATGTTTTAAATAACAATTTTTCTAGGAAGCTTGAGGCTTAGGACACGAAAGATCTAGTTAGACTCTCCCTACCCTTACCTCTGAAACTCTTATTACCTTAGTCTCCCTTCTACAATAACATCTCCCAATAATGTGGAATATTATAAACCTAGGTATCCTTAGTAAGGACGGCTCTAATACTATTTTTAACGAACTTTCCTAGGATTCCATCATAGAAAACACCTATCATGATTTTCCACAAGTCCTGAAGAGCATTCCCAATCCCCACGGGCTTACGATAGCACATGGGAATCATCAGAATTGCTTTGTGAAAGATTTCACCCAAAATATAGAAAAAAAATAACAAAAAGATAATAATTAAATAACCAAAATAAATAAATAAGTAAAAAAGTTGGATATTTAGAAATAACCAACTAAAGGAAACAACTACAAGCAAGAAATAAGGGAAAACAAACCAACTCAAGCCAAGACCCCAGACTTCTCCACCTAACTCTCCCCCATGCCGGCCATGAAGTAAAAAAGTAATAAAACTAAGAACATGGAATAATATATGAATGCTCTAAAATCTTAATATGTCCTCAGAACCCTATTTATCTATGAAATTGGTTCATGAAGTAAATTCATTAATTCAATTTTGAATATATAGAAAGAAAGTAGTCATTACATACATAATAATCTATAGGGAAAGAAATAAATTCCATATATAACTTCCAAAAAATTTCCTCCACTTTCCAAAAACCAAACACACATGTTTGAAAAAAAATCCACGGACTAAGCCTTTTCATAAAGCACACACACAATTATCATTTTTTTAAAAACAACCCACTTACATTATTTGATGAAAATAATCACATTAAAACATTTTCCAACAAATTTTAAATAAACCCCCAAGGCCACCTAAAAACAAGAGGCTTAATTATCCATAAGGAATTTAAAAGGGAGAAATTATCATCAACATATACACAATGATAACAACAGACATAACATATCTCAATACATAATGTCAAATGTGACACTAAAAAAATACATCATGAAAAATAATCCCAACCATGCGGTGAAAATCTCAAGTGATCTGGAATACCATGTTGCGCCATTGAAAACTCTCAATCACTAGATGAAAAACATGGGACATGCATTAAAGGAATAAAGTGGTAAATAATAATAAACAAGGTGTAATTATCTATAAATATTCAAATTAATAATTTCCTTTATTACTCCCATTTCATCACTTATACCATCTTTCCCACCTAATTAATTTTCATCATATGTTCCATGGGTTAAGCATTTAAATAATTTACAAAATGGCCTAAGATGATTAATTAATATGAAGAAGGGAATAATACTTTTTCCCTATGTCACTAGAGATAACAATTTCGCCAATATTATATCTCACTTACCTTGAAGAATAACTCGAGGTAGTCTATCACACATACCATGGAGAATTAGTCCATGTAGTCTCATCCAATGCATGTTTTTAAAACATAGAGCCTCAGTTTGACTCCCTTTCCAGTGAAATATAGTTTTGGAGATTAGATCCTATGTCCAACCCGGATCATGGATGTAGAACCTCATGTTAATACCCCATATACCACCAATCCATGTTCAAATGATTCTTTATCCCTTTATCATATATGTTATTTCACAACCCTATTCAAATAATATTATAACATTCACAATTAATAATTAATCAGTACATAAATAATTCGTGTTCTATAACCCATGAACATGTTATCATTCGAAAATCATTTCTCATTAACCCATTAACATTATACCAAACACTCCCTTATGTAACGTAATTAATTAAGAACAATTAACTTTAATTTTATTTACAAACCATGTTAACCAACTAAACCCAAGTCTCAAAATTTCTTTTCCTAAACCCATGTTAACTTCATAAACAATAAAATCCTAGGTTTAACCCCATAAGTATCATAAATTTCATATTTAAAAACCCAAACCCATGTTCATGAACATGAGACACACCATGGGTAGCCTCAATCCCAACACCGACATCCCCCATGTATCCCATAGGGATCACGAGGGTATCGATTTCATTTAAGAAATAAATATATCATTTCTCATCAAGGGAACCCAAAAGAATAATAATAGGATATCGATAGAATAACCATTTATCACATCATAAGCATGAATCACATGAACAACATAATCATTGTCTATAAGAAAGAGGGATCAACATGGAGAAATTAACATCACATCACATGTTCCAACGAGGACATCACTCGTACTGTACACATTTAGAAATCCCTTTATAAAATAATATGTTATTTCAAACACCATTCCAAGGGAAACCATAAAAACCTCCATGAACAACCACATAAGTCAAGGGAAACTCGTTTTTCACTTTATAAAACAAAAAAACCCTTTTTAGAATAGGAAACGCATCAAACACAAAAGGGAACACACTTAAAACCCAGTTTGGCCAAAATCCCAAGGATAAAATTGATTTCAAATTGAAAATCCTCATTTTAATTTTTATCAAACGTGAATAATGCATATAAACCAATTTCAAAATTACTTTCCACTAAAAAATTCATTTTACCCACTCTTTCCAAGGATAACCCCACCCACTCTTTAGAAACATTACAAAACCAGCCACCACACATGGGTCTCATTCATTGAAAACCAATAAATGTCCCAAGGCAATCCATTTCAATCCAACCAATTTTAAAGAATCCACCATGTCATTTTCCCAGGGGATAAATTAGACTCTCATTTCAAACCGCCACTTGAAACAATTGTGAAAACCCCATTTTTTAAATCATTTGAGTTCAACACCTCAATTTAAAACAAAAGTCTGACTAAAATATAATTTTCACTCAATGTAGACAAATCTGGGTCAAAACTCATCATCCAACATTAAAACCATTAAATAATCCCAAATTTCATTTCATGAAATATTATCAAAAATAAATATACCAATTTAAATACTAAAAAGTGGATTACAGAAAACCATCCATTGATGTCATGCCCAATGAACAATGAAATGGTCTCAAATCATCATAAGGCTATAACACATATTCATACTTTCATAAAAAGGGAATTATAAAGGTTAATCAAGTAATAATTCCAAAATAAATTAATTTCATAGTGACACATACCTCAAGGAGATGATGATCAAGATGGAACACATAGGAACTTGATGCTTTCATCAGTGGCCACTAAAAGATGCCCCTCCCCACCTCCAAGCATATGCACCTTTGCATATATATAAGCACACCTAGCCTCTATGAGCATATTTTCATGTCCAAGAATATGTATAAGGGTAACCCTATATATATTCTAATATATGTATATTCCCATTTATAATTACACACATATGCATTTTTCATATAAATACATGATCACACCTGGACTCAATAAATTTATTCACTTCCATGAGTGAATATATATATAATGGGTGAAGTTATGTATACATATATATATGTGTGTGTGTGTGTGTTTGTATTTATATATATATTTATACCCATGAAAATGTAGGTAAGTCACCATCGACTCTATCGACTCGAACCTTCCTCAAGGATGAACAAAACGCACTACAAAAATTATTAGGAACCTAAAATCACCAAAAGGAACCAAATAATAATTATGACAATGAATAGTGAAAAAATAAATCCTCATGTGGTTGTGACAAACCAAACTGATCTGAAGCTCCTCAACTTCGGTGACTAATACCAAAACATACATGAAGACAACCTGATGATCCCATTGAATGCCCTATCCAAGGAAGAAAAAAACCCTGATCAACCCTAACCCTAGTGTAAAGACCCGTAAAAATTCAAGGGTAATTTTTTCTTAATTTTCTTTGGAATTTTACAAGAACGCGGTTTCTGACGGCACCTGATTCCGAGGCCCGGAGTGCCCGGAATCAATTTTCGATGTTTGGCTCGGGTACGTTCAGTGAACGAACGAGCGGGAATTTCTAACTTTTGATCCGGTGCTCGGAATTGAAATCCGAGGACACAGATGAACTCGCAACGCCGATATTTGTTTAAGGAGACCTTTTCCGAAGTTCCGTTTATTGCGGGACGAAAGTTAGTTTTTGGGAGAATTATAAAAAGTTGAATAAAAAATGTGGAACACTTTTTATTTTTCTTACTTGTTGGTTAACTCCTCTCAATGGAAGTTAAAGGTGGGACCCACATCCACTTAACCTCCCTTGGGAGGATTAAGTGTGGTGGGACCCACATGAAACCCAACCTTCCATCTCCTCTCAAAACTCCTTTAACCCCTCTTTAAATAACATGACAACTTGTTATTTAATTTGGAGTTATTTTATTTGAATTTCAAACCTTTGAAATTCAATTTGTTAAGTTTGTGAATAAAATAAGACTCTATCTTATTTTGTTGGGTTAGAACTCTCTAGCCTTCTTGAGAGGATTTTGGGAGATCCTTCTTCTTCTTCAACCTTGATGAAGAACGCGAAGAACCTTCGAGCTCCGACGAAGAACGCCGCTCCTCTCATCTTCGTAGCCCGTTGTTCCCGAAGATCGACGACGTTTTCCGTGTCAACGAAAGGGAATGCTGCTTCCTCCTCGGACTACCTTCGTCGACTTACGAAGATTCTCCAACGACGTACCTCTTCGGACGTACCTCTTCGTCATCGGATTTGACGAACGATTACCGCGACGCCCGACCTCCGCGACGTTGTCTTCCGCTGGTCGTTGACGTTCTTCGAACATGAAACCAAGGTAGGGGTTATTGTTGGTTATTATTTATTCTCGTTTATGGTTTTAGAATGATAATCTTGTGATTAAATATTTAAGAGTTATCATCTAACGAGAGGGGGGTCGGACCGCACAAACACGGCCGAATTCCCCCTCCTTTATTCTTGGTTATTTATATAATCTTGTGGATGAACGAGAAGGCGTGGTGTCGTCACACCACGCGGGAATTGCCCGGCTTATTTACGCAACGCCGTCGCGCCGCGGCAAGGCGGGAAGACCGGCGGCTCGCCGGGCCGCCGGCGTCGGAAACCGAAAGGGGACAGGCTTTGCCGGTCCCGTTGGAGAAAAACCGGCCGGCCAGGTGGCCGGCCGGAAGGTCAAAGACTGGGGGAATTTAATTCCCCCGGTCAACTCTCAAGATCCCCCCCATTTATGAGGGGGGGCAGTTTCTCTGAGGGGGGGAAGGAGGCCCCCCGGTTTCCTCAAGCAGGCCCCCACGAGGGGGGCCGGATCTCCAAAAGGCGCGGCTCTTAAGCCGCTCCACCAACTGGAAGCGGGGGATTAGCCCACCGCGTGTGACACCAGCGGCGCCAGGCCGCGCCGCCGCGCCGGACCGCGCCGCCGCGCCGGCCGGGTCGGGTCGACCCGGTTCGGGCCGACCCAGGGGGGTCGGGCCGGGTCGTCCCGGACCCGGACCCCCCGTTTTCGAGACGGTTCCGGTCTTTTGGCCATAACATGAGCCACGGACCTCCGTTTGACAAACCGTCTGCTGTAACGCGATCCTTGGATCAAGATGGTCGTTTCGGTATATCACACTCAAAGTTTCGGAATACTTTGAGTTCGGCCGGGTTGGTTCGTACACGAAACCAACCGGGCCTTCGGAGCGGAAACGCTCATATCTTGAGCTACGGACGTCCGATTGACGTGCCGTCAGATTTGTTGTGTTCCTCTTAGTGAGATGAATCTTTTGGAATACTCCGCCCGAGGTTTGGACGCAGGTCGAGTACGGTCAGGTTGGTTTTGCCTTAGAAACCAACCGGGCCCCTGGGACGAAAAAGCCAATAACTCTCAGACCGGGCGTCCGATCGACGCGCCGTCTGTTGCCTTGAGTTCCTGTTGACGATACAGAACTTTTGGATACATCAACTCTGGACTTTGTGATAGTTGATGTATCAGCCTCTCGGCTCATGGAGCAGACCCTCCTGAACGAGGTTGCTGTGTGCGAGAACCATAGTGCTGGCTGCGACTGTGACTACTACTGCTACTGCTACTGCTACTGTGACTGCGACGACGACAGTACAAAGATCCTGTGTGGATTCGACGACGACGACTACAGCACTCAGCGATCCTACGTGGATCAGTGCTATAGGTCCTGTGTGGGCCCGATCCTGTGTGGGTCCGATCCTGTGTGGGTCTTTGCGCTCAGCGGTCCTGTGTGAACCAGTGCCTACAGGTCCTGTGTGGGCCCGATCCTGTGTGGGTCTTTTGCGGGGGTTAGTTACCTATCGATCCTTCGTGGGTCCGACGACTTAGATGGATCAGAGATCATCTTTATCGTCCTTTGAAGAAGTATACTAGAGTGAGCTGAATCCTGTTGCTTTCCTGTGTGGATTGTGTTGTGCTATCCTGTGTGGATTACGTTTTGCTTTCCTGTGTGGAATACGTTTACTTTCCTTTGTGGACTGAGTTGTACTTGGTCTCGGAGGTTGGACCGTATTGGAATTGATGACTAATGTATATGTATGGGCATATACCTAAGCAGTGTCGGTTGTTACTTCGTGATTGTACCTTTCTTTGTGGTTTATCCTTTGTGGATTTTGGGAGACCTTCAGGGGTCTCGGGGTCCCTACTGAGTAGCTTATACTCACCCCTGCACGGGCTATGCCCGCACTACGTTGTGTTGGTTGCAGACGACGGACAGAGTTGATCTTGGTTGAGACTTGCAGAGTAGGACGGTACCTGGAGGTGGACCACTAGGCGGGACGTGTTCGGAGCGGACGACAGGACCCATGGAGCAGTGGAGCTATCTGTACCCACCCTTCAGGTGGGATTTCTAGTGGACAGCTCCGTGTAGCGTCTTTTACTTTACAGTTGCTATTTCCCTTACGAGTTGTACTTTACTTTCAGTTTGGGTTTGTATACTGGCCCATTTACTTTTCCGCACTTTCAGTTGTACTCTGTTTTTACTTAGTGTTTACTTTCCGCTTGCTTACTCTGTGGTGTTTGTTTACTTTACAAAGGCAATTCCTTCCCTTTTTACTGGGATTTACGCCTTGGTGCTAGTCGCCAGCCCCTGGCCTATGGAAGGCGGGCTTGGGGTAGTCACGGCACGGGCCCCGAGGACGGGTCGTGACAAATTGGTATCAGAGGAGTTCGGTTCTACCGCGAACTCTGATCTTTTCTATGTGAAGCAGTAATTTTTAGCGTATTGAGTGTGGTTATCAGTCCAGGGAGTCCAGTGTTGGTGCGGCGGCCGACGTATCCGTACACCAGGACCCTGACTTCTGATTTCCGACTTAATGAACGAAAACATTGATTGCGTGTGTGTTTCAAAGTTTTCTTTGTGATTACTTATATCAGCTCACCAGGTATACTGTTCTGACCGTGGCGCACCTGTTTCCTTTTCAGGATGGCCCCACGACGGCAGCCAGCTAGGGTTCCGAGAGTCGAGTGTGATGATAGCCCACCGAGCGACGAGGCCTCGGTGCCGGGCCCTTTGTCAGCAGTGGCACCGGCGGTAGCTCTACCCGCCGAGCCACCGATGCTTCCAGCACCAGCCGCTGACGATGCACGTCGCCTCAGCGCACTGCATGAGTTTCAGCGCCAGCGACCGCCCAGGTTTCGTGGGGAGACGGACCCCCAGGCAGCAGAGGACTGGCTGGAGGCAGTGGTACGTGTGTTTAGGCTAGTGAGGACACCAGCAGACCTCATGGTGATCCTCGCTGTGAGCCTACTACACGCAGCAGCAGGACGATGGTGGAGCTTGATGCTTCAGGTGCACGATGAGGCATCTCTACTATAGACGGACTTTGAGAGCCTCTTCCGCTCGGAGTTCATCCCAGCCACCCTTCGTGCGGTGCGTATCCAGGAGCTTCTTCAGCTGCGGCAAGGCAGCATGACGGTCGCTCAGTACTCGGCGAGATTTACTGATCTCTCGCGCTACTCGACCGACATGGTATGGGACCCATTCTTCCAGGCCCGGACCTTCGAGCAGGGTTTGAGACACGAGATCAGGGCATCACTGATCTCCCTCAGCATACCGACTCAGACAGGAGTACTGGAGCGGGCCCTTTTGATCGAGAGCTTCCTTGCTGAGTCTACACCAGCGCCGAGACCCACCGCAGGGCGGCACGTGGCAGAGTCATCTGCAGCAGGCAGTCGACGGATGACTCTGGGGTCCAGGCAGACCAGACCTTCAGGTAGATGACCTCAGGACACTGGCTCAGCAGTGCGGGGCACACAGCGCAGAGCCAGTCTTTCGAGTGGAATACAGTGCTATGCATGCGGCGGGAAGGCCACATGGATCGTGACTGCCCGACCCGCCATGCAAAGGAGCAACAGACAGTTGAGGAACCACCTAGGCAGAGGCATAGGTTCGACCGTGGCGGTCCGCAGGGAGCAGGAGGACGAGGCATAGGAGCTGGCCGAGCAGCAGGTGGTGGGCGACGTTTTGAGACTCTACCACCACCACCACCAGGAGGTCCACCCCGACCTCAGGGGAGAGCACAGCTTCAGGAAACTAAAGCTTACGATCATGGAGCTCCAGAAGCGGGTGGACTAGTGCGGGACTAGCTCCAGGCATAGAGGCCTTTGCCCATAATGCCTCTAGCTTCGAAGTTTGTGTTTCTTTGTGTCCTTGTACTTTAAGTTGATGTAATAAAAGACACTTGCCTTGGTGTCTTTTGTTTTCTTGTCTTTTGTTTGTTTTTACTAAGATGTGCTGATTAAAAACTGTTGACTTGACCCTCACTTACAATATTCTTACTGGAGGAAACCCAGTGACCACACACTGATGCCAACAGTGTGACTCAACCCTTGGAGGTGAGAGTAACGGTTGGATCTCTTGGTAGCAGCGTCGAGGCCTTACGACGTCATCCATGCCATGAATTAACTAATCATGACGGGATTGACTGTTTTAGGCAAGGAACGTGGTTCATCCAGGGGATGAGACCGGATTTCAATTTTTGGAAAAGGAGAAATCTTTGCAGCTTTTCCATATGTTAAGGAGGAAGGGGAAACACTTCGTGTGGTCAGACAGATGTCAGCAGAGCTTCCAGGAGCTGAGACAGAGTTTGACCAGCGCACCTATCTTGAGGTTGCCTGAGGAGGGAGTAGGGTACGTAGTCTACTGCGATGCATCAAGGACCGGACTCAGATGGGTTCTGATGCAGGAGCGGGACGTGATCGCCTATGGATCACGTCAGTTGAGGCCGCATGAGCAGAACTATGCTACCCATGACCTGGAGTTAGCAGCAGTGGTCTTCGCTCTGAAGACATGGCGACACTATCTTATGGGAGAGCGCTTTACAGTCTTTTCCGATCATCAGAGTCTCAGGTATATCTTCTCGCAGAAGGACCTGAACCTGAGACAGCGGCGATGGCTCGAGTTCCTCCAGGACTATGACTTTGAGATAGTCTATACTCCTGGGAAGGGGAACGTAGTAGCCGATGCCCTCAGCAGGAGGACGGGCATTCATCTACTTGAGGAGGCGACAGAGCAGCTAGCCTCTTTGCAGATATCCTTTGTGGATAGAGATGGAGCAGCCTTCCTCCAGTCTCTCACAGTCACCCCTCCTCTACTGCAGCGGATCAGAGAGGCACAGCGTGAGGACGCTGACTGTGAGACACAGCATGTACTGATATCCTCGGGACAGGCACCTAATGGTTTCTCCCTTGGAGCAGAGCACGACATCCTTTTCAGAGGACGTACCATGGTACCAGTCGCTTTGCGAGAGGAAGTGCTGAGAGAGTTTCACACTTCTGCTTTGGCGGTACATCCTGGAGTGGCGAAGATGTACCAAGACCTCAGACGACAGCACTGGTGGCTGGGCATGAAGAAGGCAGTAGCAGAGTTCCTTTCTCGATGCCTCACCTGCCAGTAGGTGAAGGCAGAGCATCAGGTACCAGCAGGCTTGGTACAGCCCTTGGAGGTTCCGGAGTGGAAGTGGGACGGCATATGTATGGACTTCGTGACTGGACTTCCACGCACTTCCAGAGGTCACGACTCCATCTGGGTGACTGTTGACTGACTCACCAAGTCGTCAAACTTCTTACCCATCAGAGAGTAGGGCTTAGTGGAGAGCTTGGGACGTCTCTATGTTCAAGATATTGTGCGGCTTCACGGTGTGCCATCATCTATCGTCTCCGATCGAGATGCTCGCTTTACTTCCCGGCTTTGGAAGGGGTTACAGGAGGCGTTTGGGATGCAGCTACGTCTGAGCACAGCTTTTCATCCTAAGACAGATGGTCAGACGGAGAGGACCATTCAGACCCTCGAGGACATGCTCCGTGCATGTGTCCTCGTCTTTGGTCATAGCTGGGAGGACCACCTACCCTTGGTGGAGTTTGCGTAAAACAACAGCTACCACTCCACCATCGGGATGGCACCGTACGAGGCGTTATACGGCCGACCTTGTAGATCTCCTTTGTGCTGGACAGACCCAGGGGAGTCAGCACTTGTGGGACCAGAGATGGTCCAGGCCACGACAGAGAAGGTCCAGGTCATCCAAGAGTGGATGAGGACAGCTCAGAGCTGGCAGAAGTCATACGTTGACAGGAGGCGGAGGCCACTGGAGTTCGAGGATGGCGACCACGTCTTCTTGCGGGTCTCACCTCGACGTGGTATTCAGAGATTTGGCCGAGGCGGCAAGTTATCTCCGCGCTTCATCGGACCCTTCCAGGTCCTCAGCAGGATTGGCGATGTGGCTTATCGTCTGGCTCTACCACCTCAGTTGCACCAGGTGCACGACATCTTCCACGTGTCTCAGCTGAGGAGATACGTGCACGACCCGACGCACATCATTGACCATGGGGAGCTTGACGTTGATGATGGGGCAACTTTTAGAGAGGTCCCGGTGGAGATAGAGGATCGACAGGAGTGGGTCCTACTTGGGCGATCGATTCCTCTTGTGCGCATCAGATGGCATCACGGGAACCTCCAGGAGAGCACATGGGAGCGGGAGGCTCAGATGCGTGCTCAGTACCCTCATTTGTTCTCCTAGTTTTTGTTGTATCTTTACGGGGACGTAAAGCCCTGAGGTGGGAGTAATGTAAAGACCCATAAAAATTCAAGGGAAATTTTTTCTTAATTTTCTTTGGAATTTTACAAGAGCGCGGTTTCTGACAGCACCTGATTCCGAGGCCCGGAGTGCCCGGAATCAATTTCCGATGTTTGGCTCGGGTACGTTCAGTGAACGAACGAGCGGGAATTTCTAACTTTTGATCCGGTGCTCGGAATTGAAATCTGAGGACACCGATGAACTCGCAGCGCCGATATTTGTTTAAGGAGACCTTTTCCGAAGTTGCGTTTATTGCGGGACGAAAGTTAGTTTTTGGGAGAATTATAAAAAGTTGAATAAAAAATGTGGAACACTTTTTATTTTTCTTACTTGTGGGTTTACTCCTCTCAAAGGAAGTTAAAGGTGGGACCCACATCCACTTAACCTCCCTTGGGAAGATTAAGTGTGGTGGGACCCACACGAAACCCAACCTTCCATCTCCTCTCAAAACTCCTTTAACCCCTCTTTAAATAACATGACAACTTGTTAGTTAATTTGGAGTTATTTTATTTGAATTTCAAACCTTTGAAATTCAATTTGTTAAGTTTGTGAATAAAATAAGACTCTATCTTATTTTGTTGGGTTAGAACTCTCTAGCCTTCTTGAGAGGATTTTGGGAGATCCTTCTTCTTCTTCAACCTTGACGAAGAACGCGAAGAACCTTCGAGCTCCGTCGAAGAACGCCGCTCCTCTCATCTTCGTAGACCGTTGTTCCCGAAGATCGACGATGTCTTCCATGTCAACGAAAGGGAACGCCGCTTCCTCCTCGGACTACCTTCGTCGACTTACGAAGATTCTCCAACGACGTACCTCTTCGGACGTACCTCTTCGTCATCGGATTTGACGAACGATTACCGCGACGCCCAACCTCCGCGACGTTGTCTTCCGCTAGTCGTTGACGTTCTTCGAACTTGAAACCAAGGTAGGGGTTGTTGTTGGTGATTATTTATTCTTGTTCTTGGTTCTAGAATGATAATCTTGTGATTAAATATTTAAGAGTTATCATCTAACGAGAGGGGGGTCGGACCGCACAAACACGGCCGAATTCCCCCTCCTTTATTCTTGGTTATTTATATAATCATGTGGATGAACGAGAAGGCGTGGTGTCGTCGCACCACGCGGGAATCGCCCGGCTTATTTACGCGACGCCATCGCGCCGCGGCGAGACGGGAAGACCGGCGGCTCTCCGGGCCGCCGGCGTCGGAAACCGGAAGGGGACCGGCTTTTCCGGTCCCGTTGGAGAAAAACCGGCCGGCCAGGTGGCCGGCCGGAAGGTCAAATACCTGGGGAATTTAATTCCCCGGTCAACTCTCAAAATCCCCCCCCCCCATTTATGAGGGGGGGCAGGCGGCCCCCCGGTTTCCTCAAGCAGGCCCCCACGAGGGGGGCCGGATCTCCAAAAGGCGCGGCTCTTAAGTCGCGCTGCCAACTGGAAGCGGGGGCTTAGTCCCCCGCGCGTGACACCTGCGGTGCCAGGCTGCGCCGCCGCCGGCCGGGCCGCGCCGCCGCGCCGGACCGTGCCGCCGCGCCGGACCGCCGCCGGCCGGGCCGGGTCGGACCCGGGTCGGGTCGGCCCGGACCCGGACCCCCCGTTTTGGAGACGGTTCCGGTCTTTTGGCCATAACTTGAGCCACGGACCTCCGTTTGACGAACCATCTGTGGAAACGCGATCCCTGGATCGAGACGGTAGTTTCGGTATATCGTACTCAAAGTTTCGGAATACTTTGAGTTCAGCCGGGTTGGTTCGTACACGAAACCAATCGGGCATTCGGAGCGGAAACGCTCATATCTTGAGCTACGGACGTCCGATTGACGTGCCGTCAGCTTTGTTGTGTTCCTCTTAGTGAGAAGAATCTTTTGGAATACTCCGCCCGAGGTTTGGACGCAGGTGGAGTACAGTCAGGTTGGTTTTTCCTTAGAAACCAACCGGGCCCCTGGGACGAAAAGGCCAATAACTCTCAGACCGGGCGTCCGATCGACGCGCCGTCTGTTGCGTTGAGTTCCTGTTGACGATACGGAACTTTTGGATACATCAACTCTGGACTTTGTGACAGTTGATGTATCAGCCTCTCGGCTCGTGGAGCGGACCCTCCTGAACGAGCTTGCTGTGTGCGGGAACCCTAGTGCTGGCTGCGACTGTGACTACTACTGCTACTGCTACTGCTACTGTGACTGCGACGACGACAGTACAGAGATCCTGTGTGGAATCAACGACGACGACTATAGCACTCAGAGATCCTACGTGGATCAGTGCTACAGGTCCTGTGTGGGCCCGATCCTGTGTGGGTCCGATCAGGTGTGGGTCTTTGCGCTCATGGGTCCTGTGTGAACCAGCGCCTACAGGTCCTGTGTGGGCCCGATCCTGTGTGGGTCTTTTACGGGGGTTAGTTACCTATCGATCCTTCATGGGTCCGACGACTTAGATGGATCAGAGATCATCTTTATCTTCCTTTGAAAAAGTATACCTGTGTGAGCTGAATCCTGTTGCTTTCCTGTGTGGATTTTGTTGTGCTATCCTGTGTGGATTACGTTTTGTTTTCATGTGTGGAATACGTTTACTTTCCTGTGTGGACTGAGTTGTACTTGGGCTCGGAGGTTGGAGCGTATTGGAATTGATGACTTAGGTATATGTATGGGCATATACCTAAGCAGTGTCGGTTGTTACTTCGTGATTGTACCTTTCTTTGTGGTTTATCCTTTGTGGATTTCGGGAGACCTTCAGGGGTCTCGGGGTCCCTACTGAGTAGCTTATACTCACCCCTGCACGGGCTATGCCCAAACTATGTTGTGTTGGTTGCAGACAACGGACATCGTTGATCTTGGCCGAGACTTGCAGAGCAGGACAGTACCTGGAGGTGGACCACTAGGCGGGACGTGTTCGGAGCGAACGACGGGACCCGTGGAGCAGTGGAGCTATCTGTACCCACCCTTCAGGTGGGATTTCCAGTGGACAGCTCCGTGTAGCGGCTTTTACTTTACAGTTGTTGTTTTCCCTTACGAGTTGTACTTTACTTTCAGTTTGAGTTTGTATACTGGCCCATTTACTTTTCCGCACTTTCAGTTGTACTCTGTTTTTACTTAGTGTTTACTTTCCGCTTGCTTACTCTGTGGTGTTTGTTTACTTTACAAAGGCAATGCCTTCCCTTTTTACCGGGATTTACGCCTTGGTGCTAGTCGCCAGCCCCTGGCCTCTGGAAGGCGGGCTTGGGGTAGTCACGGCATGGGCCCCGAGGACAGTTCGTGACACCTAGGGTACATATAATCAAAATAGGGAGATGTAGGGAATAAAAATCAGCCAAAATATGGAGAAGGGTTGGAGATAAGGGTTTACCTCAAGGTGTCGACAACGAAAATGGAAAAACATTGATGTAAATTACCGATGAAGTGAGGGTCGAGGGGGATGGTATTGTGTGATTGGAGAGTAAATTGGATGGGCTACTATCACGCAAGATGTCCAGGGAAGGATGGAGGGAAGTAATAGTGGGGGAAGAAATAAATAAAAAAAATTAAAATAAGATGGTATAAAACAAATTTTTTAAAAATATGGAAACCCAAATAATTTTTGCATCATTTACCAACCTGTGCACCAATTGTGTGATGGCCACCACCTAGGCTAGGCACCCTGGCATCGTTTTCTTCTGGTAAAATCACATTTGAGAAAATAATTCAAAAACTATGTGACTCAACACTATAAACTTATAGAACCCAACTGCGTACTTGTTTGATGGTTTAATAGACCATCCTTAAGTCGTGGTCCACACCACTAACTCACCTAGGCACCCACATGAGCACCACATGGTTACTACTAACCATGAAGGATAACCATGAAACAACTAAAAAGCCTCAAAAAACATATATATTCAACTTGATAAATACCATATCTCAAACCCTCTCCATAATAAGATAAAAATAATCCAAAACAGAAACACTATTACACTTAGGGTATTACAGTATCCCCCCATGCCACTTCCATCCCCCCCCCCAAAGTCTCAATCGATGGAATAGAAAAGGAAAATGAATGTTATAAATGGTACCTAACCAAAAGAAACACTCAACACAACATAACCTCGAAGACAATGAATGAAATCCTCAAAAACAATCACTTCAATATGCTAGTAGGAATCCACAACTCCAAGTGTGAATTAAACAAGAACTTAAAATAAGAAAATTTATTCAACCTGGGAACATAAATCATGGTCTCCCTACCATTTAGTGTTCCTCTAAAAAAGGTGGAACAAATAAAAACTACCAAAAGACATATACATGAATCAAATGAACATTGAAGAGAGACATGTTCTCAAGAAAGATCAATTCCACACCCCAAAAACAAAGAAGCACCACAGGGAACCACAAATGATGATAAGATTTCTCACCTCAGGTCACAACAAATATAGTTACCTAGGGTCCAAATCATGGATGAACCCAACACGGTGCATTCAGAATGGCCATAGTCAAAAGCCAACTAGTATACCAAACTCAACGGGTAGATCAAACACCCTATTCAACCGATTTTTCACCCAAAGCCTCTCTCTTTTTTATAGAAACAAGTACGTCAATTTCTCAATGATGAAACGACACAACATCCAAAATATCTAAACAAACACAGCCAAATATCTAAAAATAAGATCACATACACTAAAATAAAGCCTTCCCAAAGCAACTCAATTAATCAAATTCAACAATAAATGGAAATCTTAAACTAAACCACTCTCATAAAGAAGGTTACACATACACTACTCCACTGAGAGTCTGGGTAGAAACAAGATACAAAGAAACACTTTTAATCATCTAGGGAACATAATCAATGACCCTAAACAAGAACATCATTAATACATGACTCTTAACACAAACCAAACTTTTCCTTTTAAATTAATAAATCAAAAAAAAACATAAACCATAATAATTCATACAACAACCTTCAAATGTGGAACAAAATATTACACTAAAAGTACTTTTCCTTTGAAAACACTGTTTTCACCAATGAATTTTTGAAAACCACCCTCCTCCAATTTATTTTCTAAAAACCATTATATCATGTTTTGAAACCAAAACAACCATTATAGAACCTGTAAATTTCTCAAACATGGAAAACCACTCGAAATCATGTCCAATATTCTATTTCATTTTTCAAATAAAGAACCAAATGATTCCCATATAAAGCATAATTTCCATTTAAAAACACCATTCCACAAGGATGAACCCAATTTTATAAATCATTTCATAAAATAAAGGAAATTTTATGATCTATATCTTCTACAAAACCATGTATTAAAATAAATGTTTTCCTTAAAACCACTATGTATTTATCAATAAAAGCATTCAAAACCAAGAACATGAAAGTACTACACAGGAACCAACATAAGAAGCACAAAAATCACATCCCAAATCACTCTTCAATCTACCTATAATCTGCAAATACCACCATTGGAGAAATACAAAATCAAGAGGACATCAAAATAGACCAATCGAAGAACCAATGGTGTTATGCATGCATTGTCCCCATGGCTTGGGGACCCCCAGAAATCCCTAGAAAACACTCTATATAAGAGGGAGACTTTACTATATGGGAACAACATGGTTTCTCATTCCATGTCTTCCAACCAAGTCACTCATGTTCTCATTCCTTTCCACGCATGGACCAAGAGCAACCCACAATATCACTCACTTGATAAAAGGGGATCAAGACATAAATCACATGAAAAACTATCAAAAAAGCCCAATAAAACATCAAATCCTTTATTTGAAACCCATCTTTCTACAATAGCTTGATGATTGGGATAATCAAGTTCAAGATGGACTCTCCTTTCCCTTACCTGTCAAGATTTAATAACCTTAATAACCCTTATATCTAAACATCCCCAAATAAAATGGGTTATAAAAAAACTAAGGTCCCTTTAGGAACATATGCACTAGTACCAATTTATAATGAACCGTCCTAGGATTCCATCCTACCCGACACCTGACCCAATTCCCCATAGGTCCCTAACATCGTTCTTGATCCTAAGAGTCTGGTGAATAGTTCCTAACAGTCACCATAATTACATCCAGAAATATTTCTACCAAATTGGAGTTTAACAATAAGAAAAATTTATACATGAAATAACCCAAAGAAATAATTAAGAATGAAAGTAGCAATACAGAGACAACTAACAAAAATAAACGGCTATAATAAAGAAGAAGGTAAAAACTAACTGACTCAAGTAGATAGCCCAAACATCACCCCAACTCACCCCCATGTTATCTTTGAAGAACGAAGGGAATCCATCTGTGAGCCTGAAAGGATATATACGTGATCTAAAATCCCATTTGGTCACCACAACCCGTCGTAACAATGAAATATGTTACCTGAGGTAATTCATCAATGCAAGATAGAGAATAAAACTAGAAAGTATGATTTAAATACATAATAATCTCTATGGAAAACAAATAAAATATATAGAATACATTAACAAATTCCAATTCATTCCAAAAACCAAACATATGAATTTAAAAATAAATCCACGGCCAATGACTTATCATAATCCATGTACATCGTTATCATTTCAAAAAAACAAACCACTTTCATCATTTAACGAAAATAATTACTTTAAAAAATTTACAAAAAGGTTCAAAAAACAACCAAGGATACATAATCACAAAAAAGATAAAGTATTCACAATTAATGTAAAAGAAGGAAATAATAATCAACATACACTGAATGAACACAATGGGAAAAACATATCTCAATACATAATGTCAAAAATGACACAAAAATACATCAAGAAAACAAACACTCCCAACCAAGCCGTGAACATCTCAAGGGATCTGAAATTTTTTGTTTCATCATCTCAACCTCTAGGTCACTAGTCCATAAAAACAATGCATGTGTTAAAGGTATGATAAGGTAAATAAGAATAAAATACTTTTTGTTTTCTAAAAATATTCCCCTTAATCATTTTCTTCATTATTTCCATTTCATAACTTATACCATGTTCACCACATAATTCATTTTCACCACATGTTTCATGGGTTTGGAATTTATATCATCTACATAATGGCCCAAGCTAATCAATTACTAAAAAAAATGGAATGCTTCTTGATCCCAATCTAAAAAGGGATAATAAATTCACAATAGTTATACCAAAATTACCTTGGAGCATCAGTCTAGGTAGTCTCATCTAATGAATCTGTTATGAGAATAAAGCCTCATCCCAACTCTCTAACGTGTGCATTCATGGGGCTGTTTTAGTGCCATAGTACAACCCAACCAATGGGCGTAGAACATCCAGTCAAAACCATATATTCCACCAATCCATGTGCACTTTCTTCTTTATCCATTTACAACATATAATATTCATAACTATATTCAAACAACAACATAATATTCATAATTCATAATACATTAATAAACAAATAATTCAACTGCCTTAACCCATCAACATGTTAGCATTTAAATTAATTTCTCATTAACCCATTAATGTTATAAAAAACACTCCCTTATGAAGTTATATCAATTAGGCATAATTATAATCAATTTCATTTACAAAACATGTTAAAAAAAACCAAATCTCACAGTTTACTTTCACAAAACCATTTTAACATGTTAAATATAAAAGTCTTATATTAAAACCATTAAGTGTCACCAATTTCATATTTAATAACCCAAACCAAAGTTCATGAATATGAAACATGCCATGGTTAGACTTATTCTCAACCCCAACATCCTCCATTCATCCCATGGGGAACATAAGTGTTTCAGTTTTCATTTAACAAATCAATATATCACTTATCACCAAAAGAACCCAAAATTTCTACCATAGGAGACTAATAGAACAACCACTTATCATATCACTAGCATAAATAATATGAACAAAATAATCATCATATACAGTCAAGATGGTTCAACAAGTGGAAATAAATATCACACCACTAGTTTTAATTTGACCTTTAATCATATCATATACATTTAAAAATCCCTTTCTAAATATATCTGAAATTTCAGAAAAAAATTAAATGAGAAATCATAAAACTTTCAAGAATAACCACATGAGTTAATAGAAACTCTGTTTTCAATTTGTAAAAACAAAACCCCATTTTAAAACAAGGAAACACATCAAACACAAAATAAGGATCACTTAAAACCCCATTTTTCTATCACCCACGGATAAAATACATTTAACAAAGAAATCCCTAGTTGTAATTTTTATCAAACATGAAGAATGCATAAACCCCCATTTTATAACCATGTTCCTCTACATAATGAATGTTACCTGCTCTTTACTAGAAAAAACCGACCATATATTTCAAAATTTTACAAAACTACCTTCCACGCATGGATCTAATTTTTTGAAAACATAAACAAGGCCTAAGTTTAGCCATTTCCATCAAACCACTTTTAATGAATCCACCATTCCATTATCACAAGGGAAAAACACACTCTCATTTCAAACCACCACTTGATATATAAGTGAACCCCCCATTTTTTAAATCATTTGTGGTAAAAATCTTAATGAAAAAGAAAATTACAATTAAAATATCAGTTTCAATCAATGATGGCCAATCCTAGTCAACAACCATCGCCCAATTTTAAAACCATTCAAGAATACGATTTTCATTTCCTGAAAATATTATCATAAATAAATATTCCAATATAAAACATAAAATGTGGATTACAGAAAACAAATGATTTTTGTTAAGCCCAAAGTACAAAAAATGTTTTTAAATCATCACAAGGATATCACTAATATTTATACTCAAAAAAAATGATTAAAAACACAATGATAATAAAATTATTGAAGTAAACTAATTTCATAGATACATATACCTCAATGTGAAGAGGATCAAGCCATAACACTTTGGCGCATGAAGCTTTCATCAGTGACAACTCAAAGCTGATGCTCCCCACCTTTGTGAATATGCACCTTCACATATACATAAGTACTCATATCCCCTATGTTCATATTCTCATGTCCATGATAATTTACATGTGTATCCTCCCATATTTTATCATAAATCAATATACCTGTTTAAACTTACACACTTATGCATTTTTCTAATATATACCTAATCACACCAAGCCCCAATATATATTAACCACCATTAGTGAATATATATATATATATAATGGGGGACCATTCATATATATATATATATATATATATATTCATGTATACCTATGCATATTGAGATAAGAAACCTTCGACTCTAGTGACTTGAACCTGCCTCAAGGATGAAAAAAATGTAGAATAAAAAATTCTACGAACCTAAAATCACCAAAAAGACCAAAAAATGGAGCAACTAAAAATTCAAACAAAATACAACCTCAAGAGGTGGAAAAAAACAAAAACTATCTAAAATTACTTACCTTTTAATTTGAACAAAAAAATACTAGAAGATGACCTAAGGAGCCCATTGCACACCCTAACCAAGGAATGTACTACGAAAACTCATATCAGCCCATACCCTAGGGTTCTGCTGATCCAAAAAGAGTGATGGGCAGAGGGAAAATTTGCAAAAATAGGGATAATTGAGGGATATGAGGCTTCCTAGAGGTGTCGACCAAGAAACAGGAAGAGCATCGATGGAAATTTATAGAGAAGAGAGGGTCGAGGGGGTGGCAAGTGATTGGAGGGGAAGGAGGATGGGCTACCATCACACAATATTCCCAGGGAAGGAAGTGGAAAAAAATAAAAATGTAAGTAAAATAAAATAAAATAAAATAAAATAATTTTTTTTATAATTCAGGAAACCTATATGGTTTGTGCACGGTTAACAAAATCATGCATTGGCCACTACCTATTCCAAGATCCATCACATGGTTACCTATTTGTAGATGCATAGTTGAGAAAACCATTCTCAAACTGTGGGAATCAGAACTGTCAATATACAAATCCCAGCCCTACACTTTCCTCATAGTTTAATGGACTATGTGCATATTATGTTCCACACCATTAACTCACCATGGCACCCACACAAGCACCACACGGTTACTACTAACCATGTGGGATAACAGTGAAACAGATAAAAAACTTCAAAAAAACTAATTTTTTTGCCCCAAAAATATATATTCTAAAACTCACTTCATTAAATGATAGAAATATTTCGAAATAAAAACATTGTGGTACTCAGGGTATTACAATTTAAAACATATTTCAAAATTTTTATAACCATAAAGGTTAATAAAATAATTTTATTTATCATTATATAATTTTTTATGTATTTCATCAAATGTAATTAAATTTTTTGTTTCATATAGAACATGTGGCTCTAATTGGGGTTATTTTTTTATAACCACTCCATTTCTTTGGAATTTTATCCTTACAAGAAATAGATATACAATAACTCTAACATATTTAGACATAATTATAATTTAATTATTTTCTTTATTCAATGAGACATCACTTCTAGTTTGTGTATTCATAGATAGTATGTGAAACTTATTCACTCCCTTTATATCAATGAATTAATATAGTTCCCAAAAATGAAAAAAAAAATTACACCTTTATATCACATTATCATACATATAGATCAATAAATGATAATAAATATAATTTCATTAAAATTTTTACCTTTATTTATTTTCTCCATTGATACAAGGATCATTTTTTCATTGAATTAATAATTATGAAATCATTGTTTTGAATACATCAATGGTTTTGGGTTTAATATATCTGATGATGGATGGGTATTCATATCCCATATATCTTCTTAGCCTCTGTTGAGGTCTCGTTTTTTATGTTTTGGGGAAGAAATATATATATCAACCATATAAATAAAACCTATCGAAATAGAGATACCACTATCATTTTTAGATGCTAATTACAGTGGATAATGCTTATAATATTTTCATATTATGTTATTATTTTATTTTAAAACATGTAATATATTAAAATATCATATAGAAAACAACAACATTGTACTTGTTATTAATGGACTAGTAATATGATTGGGTAATTTTATTAAGGATTTTGTTAAACAATTTTTAATTTTCACTTGGCTAATTGAATGATTAAAAATGATTCTATTTATAAAATTATATCATTATATGATAGAAACAAAAATTCATATCCATTATCAAAAAACATTTGTGGTATAATTAGGTAATGTTTCAATCTATTTAATCATTTCCTCAAAAAATAACTAACACAATATTACATGTTAATAAAAAAACATGTGGTGACTATCTGTTAAAGGTATTTATCAATACCATAAAATATTTAAAGTTTATGAAATATTCATCATTATCCCCTTGAATTTATTTAAAAAAAATAATCATTTCAACCTTATTCTTAATTTTTGATAGTCTCATAATCAACTTTCTATGAGAACTAGCCTCAAATGGAATTTTTTTATTATAAGGTGATTCTTGACCTTCATTGAATTTCTATGCATGTTATAAAATATTAAATATATTTTATAGTCAATTATTTAGTAAACCATGTATATTTTATTTCATTTATATAATAAAAATGAAATTTCAATAAGAACATTATTATTTTTTAAATACATGACTCTTACCCAAAATATTAATGATAAAGATTATTTATTTTTTTATTCCACATAGTTATAGAGTTAGAATCATACCCATGTTGGTATATGCTATTGAAACATAAAATTTTCACTTTGACTTTGGGGAAAGAAAATAATATCTATAATGACCATTGTCTTGGGTTGGCTAAGACATCACTGTAACCAAATTATAGTGAACCTAATATATAAATCATTACCAAAAATCTAACATTATAAGTTTATAAGGATAAAAAATAACGAAGAGATAAATTATTTTGATGAATATAAATATTAACTACAAAAATGGTTAGGAGAGGGATCTAAAAGGAAACCAAAAAAATCCATGTATAGTCCATGGATCATTAAAATCTTCTGACACATTAGAATATCTCACTCTTACCAACAACTTGCAATAATATTGGATTAAATGGAAAAATTAAATGAGAGATCATTGGTAAGAAGTTACTCTAATATATCAAACTCATTTCAACCCATTGGATTTTATATAATTTATAATCATAGAAGGGAACTCCTTATATTAATTTCCAATGACTGAGCATCACACACTCTCTTCATAATTTGAACTCAAAAACCTTTTATATTGTTTACAATATAACAATTAATCTATGAATAACTAAGATGTTTGGTCATTTAACTATTTAAAAATCATTGTGAAACTTATAAAAATTTTATGTTTAAATGTATTATAACTTAAGTGAAAAAGATATTTTTGATAGTGTACTATATAACATTTTTCTAATAGTGAAATAACCAAATCAGAATCCAAGAAAAAATTTAATTCATGGTATCTCATATCATAGTATAATATGAAAATATGTATAAATAGAATACCAACCACATTATACCTTTAGTTCACACATATCCTTCAATATTAAATTTGTACTAAAGCCTCCCAAAATTTGTGACATTATTTCTTGTGGTCCAACATATGAAATAATAATTATAAATATATCCAAAAATAACTTTTCTGGATATCCTTCGAAATGTTTGTTAGAGATATTATCATTATGCTCCCATTGTTTTGGGAAAATAATTCCTAAAAACCTCATCATCATTCACAAAACATTTATGTGTGATTATTTATTCATTTATAAAATCTATAAAATTTAAAATAATTATGAATTTATAATCCATGATTTTTAAAAAAGAGCAATGTCTAGAGAAGAATATATGCTAATAATGTAGTGAAGGGATGTGATGTGATATCTATCAAATATATGTCCATACTTATTTTCATCAGATATATCTCACACATATTTCATAATAATATAACCCTTTTTTCCACTGCATCAAGACAATCCATGAGGCATCGAGTATAATAATCTTGTATAGGCCAACTCCTATACTCTTGATTCATTATTTGAAGACTGAATAAGATGAATTTATACATATCATGTAATTCAATAGAGTATATTAGGACATCATGTGTTTGTCACCAATGTATATGAGTTCATATCATTATCCTTATCTTAATTCAGTTGACTCATACTTTCATTTCTAAAAAATTTTGTGATTTACATCTTACAGATCAATTATAACTCTTTTCTAATGATTTATATAATACACATTAATGGATGATTAATTTTAAATGAATTTTTATAACTTTAATCACTAATATAATCTCTAAACACATTTATGATAATGATAAAAAGATCATATATATAATTTTAATACTCCTTATCTTATAATATGTAAAGATACCAATGACCCTATGATTCATTACATTCATTAATTTGATCAAAACATTTTAAACCTCAATGTAATCCCTATTATGTTTCTATGTAACATCTATTACATCATTATGAAACCATCTATAAATTAACCCATTAAAATTTAAATGAGATAACATTTATGAATAAAATATTTTATAATTTTGAAATCATGATTCATAGTCCATATCATAAATGAAAAAAACCTTTTATAAATAAAAATTTTAATTCAAAATATCAAATATTATAATGTATTTATATTTTGTTACTATAATTGTGCATCATTTAATATTCCTTATATGAATAAAAATTTCATTTCAAATCATTATTAATAGGAAAAAATGTAAATCATTACATTAAACCCTTTACATTACCAATCATATTCTAAATACCTTTTCAAGTTCTCTAAATATTTTTTTATTAACATTATTTTTGGATTAAATAGGTCTCCCAGAAATCACTTTTTATGAAATATTTTATTTTTTTATTTATATAATGAACTTCTATGATCTGAATATTAACTCCCTCCAAAAACTAAAAAATTATATTTCTCAAAATATATTAGGTCAAAGAAATATAATTGTTTTATGTACCAAAATTATATAGTATGTTATTTATTTATAGGTTTTAAAAAATAATCATATCATATAAAATTAAATTAAATCATATTTTTTTACATAAAAAACCAAAACTAATATTAAAATTTGATACATTTTAACATTTATAACTTGGGTAACTTTTTTATTTAATTCTCATTGAAATTATATTCATCAATTTTATATGTTTCATAATATCATATAGAGTGGATAAGAAAATAAACTATGCATTTCCATACAAACTTAATTTCTTTATTATAACATTTGTTGTGGCATAAAATGTATTTCCATTTTTGCATAAGAGATAATATGTTAAAAATAGAATGGTTTTGTAAAAAATTACCCAATAGTATTATTCAGTGTCACTTCTCCTAAAGCAGTAATACTTTGTTAATTTATAGACATAAAATTATATTGTTCCCTATAAACCCTTCCTTAATTTTGAAACCGTATTAATATTAACAATAATTATATAATATATAGTTGGTATCAAATACACTTCAAAATCAAAAATAAATATTTCTATAATATTTATAACTAATGTTTTCATTGGGAAACTAAACTGTAAAAACTAGACCAAAGCACAAAATGAACCAAAAAACCCAAAATAGTGGTTTTTTCATTTGTTTTGGTTTGTGGTACTGATGGAATAAATCCTTGTGGTTTCTGGTCTGGTTTAAGTTCCAAACTGGAAAACCTATTAAATCCTACCGCACCTATAAAAATAAAACTTATTATTTGTTTTTTTATCATTTCATCCAATTTATTGAATCATTGATCTAAATCCTCTTTAAAATTTTATTTTTAGTGAACATTAATGAATAAATATATTGTTTTGCTAATAGGTCAAGGGTAATGTTATATCAGTATATTGATGATTATGTGTAAATTATTTTTAAATTATTATCAAATCATTATAAAAAATCATTAATCCTATATTGCTTTTTTTGTCTTATCAAAGATATATTTTACGGATCAGACAGAACCATGAAAAATATAAAACGTAAAGAACAGAAAACCAAACTCACCAAAATAAAAACAACCAAATAAGACTACATCAAAACACAATTAAAGACAGTTTCAACCCAAGTTCCTAATACTATATCTATTAAAAAGTTTTCTTCCTTTGAACTATCCATCAAGGATTTTCAAGATACAATCCTCTAAACAAAAACCATTATCATCCAATGGAAAGTAAACACTATCAATTATAGAAGAAACCTAATGACATCAATTCACCAAGATAGAAATAATTATTTAATAAAACAAACAGATTCCCTAGAAACTATAAATATTGGAATAACAATATATAATTGAACATAAATACCTATAAATAACCATAATTTACAAAGAATTCCAAAAAAAATGTTCATCAAACCACTAAAAACCTAAAAATTAGAATGAAACCTTACTATTACAATGACCACAACATCCAAATTTTTTCAAAAAGAATGGAATCACTGAATGAAATAAAAGATCAAGAAACCCTACATATATAAATCATTTAAAGAGAAAAATCTTTAGAAATACCATTTATAAAAATAGAAAAATGAACATAATCTAGGATATTATCTCCTTTATTCCACACATTAGAGAAAAAAGGCCCATTTCTTGAAATCTAATAAACCAAATTATTGTTTACAATTCTAAATAAGAAGTATAAAACATAATAACATTCACCATTATGTTACTCCTTGTTGTCAAAATCATGTTGATATCATATTATATTTAGTAGCTTCAAGTATATATTCATACTTACAAGCATCCAACAATTGATCCCCAACATTGATCATAGGATCAACGATACCTCGACCCACCAATATATTCAAAATTAAATCTTGGTCACTATTTAGTGGAAATAAGAAAATATAAATATCTTAGGGTTAAAAATAATTGAAAATTTGAGATGGAAGGACCAAAAGGACTCCAAGAGACGTCACTAGTGAGGGGACCCAAGACAGTCAGGATTGAAATCACCATTCTGGGATTGAATAAAAACAAACCAAGACAATAGAAGAACCACCCCTACACTTACACCAAAAAAACCCTAAGAACCATGATTAAAGGAAAATAGAATTAGGTTTATAAGAGAGGTAATACAATAAAATATATACCAGAAATAGGGTAACAAATGAGTTTAATGGAAAATTATAGTGTTTATGCCTCTTGATAAAACCACCAGAGAAAGAAGTATTTTGTATTTTGAAGGAAAATATGTCATCCTCAGTGGAAATATATAAGAAACCCCACTCACCAATTATTTATTGTGTATAAATGATGAATATGTATCATTATTGGAAAAGTAGATATGGGAGGAAAACCTAAATCCCCAATGGGAATGTTGATAAAAAAGGATGACCCTCATGAATCCATATCTATTATATATTTACAAAAAAATTAAACTAAAATTAAAATCGTACCACACTGAAAAATAACTATTTAGAAATTTTTTAATGTAAACCAAAAAACTACTAATTGTTGTGGATTTTTATGTATTAAAAGTAGTGAATTATTGTTTAGATTGGGTTTTAGTCAAAAAATGATAAAACCAATCTGCACATACCCCTGATTATCATAGACTCAACATGGTAATTCTTATTCCCCTAAAATATCCTAGAATATTTTTATCTCCCATTGAAAACAAATCTATGATGGGGAAATTTTTCAATGTTATTGACTCATTTAATATGTTTTAATGACCCATGATTACTGTTGGACCCTCCAATAAATTTCTGCATACATTAGATTTTAATCTTATCCTTATGTTCTATCATCGCAAGACATTAACTCTTAAGGAAAAACAAATTCCATAGCAAACATTCAATGAAAACTGAGTTGGACATATACTAGACATAAATATTATTCATGATCCCCATTGGTTGTAAACTATTTCATGGGTCTCAAGAATATTTTTAAAACCTAAACCTAGATTCTACTAAATGGTGCCCTAATCCTAGTTAGACACATGTCCTAAAGTGTATCTCCACGAACAATAGAGGCTTCCGACAAATAGTGGGGGACTATGGTTTGTTAGTCAAGATACTATTCCCTTATTTCCATAGTAAAACACTATAGATCAATTTAATAATAGTAAAATAGCATAATAAGTATGAATAGATGGAACATCATAAGAAAATAGAATAATAAATAAAACGGTAACATAATGTATATAGAATTCATTATAATGTAATGTGTCCACAAATCAGAAAAACATAGATACGAGGAAGCATGTAATACTTGTTTTAAAAGATTAAAAAATGTACAAAATAGACCAAATTATAAACAAGATTACATAGTTCAAGACCAGTTATCTGTTTCTAGCTCCATCCAAAGTCATGTATGTTGTAATGCACCTGTAGGTGGAAATTTCCCCTAATCTATGCCTACAAGCATGTAGTCTTACTAAGTACCATAAGCAGCCCTGATGTTGTGTGAGATAAATCTTGTCATTCCACCACTAATGGAATCTATAAATATCCACCCATTTATACAATATGGAAGTGTGCAGATATAATAAATAATGTCTTAATAACAAATACAAATTGTTTGACTCTATTTCCTAAATGGAAACCAGGCTGACACTACCAGCTTCATCCCATGCCAGAATGGATCTAAAGAAGTATAAAGTGACACCATTCCTAGTATCACAATAGTATAGGATTCCTTTCCCTATATCATAGTAAGGGTCATCCAAATCATATAATATCACAAGGGACTCCATGCCATATAATATTACAAGGGATTATATGATTGTATTGAATCACAAGGTATGTCATTACCCTATCGTATCATAAGAGATGTCATGTCATGTTAGTATAGTATCAAATCAATTCCATTCTTGTATAGTATCACAAGGAATTCCATGCCCATTAATAATTATAAACGGTCAACATTCTTATTCATATTTATAAAGGGTCTCCATTCCCATTCATATTTATATTAAGTAAGAACCACTCTAGGGTAATTTATATATATTTATGCATAATAAGGGAAATTATTCCAAATTTTTATAATTATTTAGGGTCATCATTCCTACACATACTTATTAATAATATAATTTTTATTTTATAGAAGCCAAAGTATAATTCGTAAAATTTTTTCATTTTTCATTAACAATGGAGTGTCCACTATTCAATTTAATTTCATGACATTGGATTACCACTCACCTCTAATAAATTCAATTAATTTTATTTTTAAAGATCATTATCCATGATAATCCACTACATTAAACTATATCAAAATGATATAACCACTTTAATGGTAAAGGAAAACACTCCAATAGTTGATTTGGCGATATATTCATATAATAAATTTAGTAATATAAGAGGTCACATCCAAAGGGATGTCTATTTTTAAGGTATTTAATCATATTTTAATTTAGTTTCTAAAACATCAACCAATTCAAGGAAGATGTAGTTTAATTCAATGCATGGTAAACTGACATTCTTCATAGTGACACATATTATAAAAAACCAAAACATTTGTGGCAGTTACAAGACAACCTACCTCATACTCATAAAACTATCTCCATACATTATCAACCCTTGATTTTCTCTTGATAGATAGAAAGTATAATAATAAATCAATTTCATGAAAGTAATTCATACAATCCTTCACCTTTATAACTTCATCAAGGGGATGAAAAATAGAGAATGACATAAAAGTAATAGAGAATATAATACTAGATATCCAATGAGACTTAAGATTCATGGATGATAATTTGGATAGATGAATATAATTAAATCATATCTTGAGGAACTTGAGAGTGCAACGGGGAAAAAAGGGAGAGGTTGTTAATTGGAATGATTCATGGAGGAAGGAGCTAGGGTTAAACATTTCATTATGTTGAAAATGGTAATTTTGGATATTTTCCCTAGGTTGCATGGTTGGCCAAACTGCGATCCAACCATGTGCCTCTTAATGGATGAGAAGGGAACCCACATGGTTATTCTTTATGATTAGGAAAACCATGCACCAACCATGTGAATCACCTATAATAAAAATTGAATTCATTTCAAATGGGCTTATAGCCCCTGGTGCATGGTTAGGGAAAATTCCATACCGTTCTTGATCCTTTTATTAGACACACAGGGTTAGGTGATACCATGGGGTATGGGTCTCATGGTTTCTACTAAACAGTGGGATAGTGTTTTTCTCCGCCATATGTGGTTCCGAACACTGGAAAATCCCGAGACACCCCAAAACCCTTCATGAACTCCTCAGGAATCTTCATTAGGTCCAAAAAAATTAGATGAAATTAAAAAGGATTAAAACATGAGATAAAAACATGAATCTTGTAGTATTTCTCTTTAAAGTAATGCATCCCTAATGTCACCTTCCATGAGTGATAAAACACTATGTGTGAACAACTCTAGACACTGCGTACATACGTTAGCCTCACACTCTTATATCTTATCTTGAACCCAGTCTTGCTTCCATAACACCAATACTAAAGAGACATACCACCCTTATATGGCCTTCATTATTAATTTAACAATGAGTATACAATACTACTCAAAAGAAGTATATGCTTCAATATTTTCATCATTAGGATAAAAATTTTGAGATGGTTTAGCAATATAACAGTGAAGCAATGAAATGAGATTGATGTCATAAATTTCATTGTACCTCTGAAGTAATTGAAATTGATAGGCTATCATCCATAATACCTCCATAATATCAAACATCCATAAAATTTGTGGATAAAACATCCCCATCCTCCACGTCTATCTATTCCCCAGCCTAGATGATACCCTTAAAAAGGCACAAACCCCAGCCTCAAACTCCATAGGTCAGTGAAGGAAATTAGCATAATATATGTAACTAGATTGAGCAATAGAAATATATTTCCTGATCTATTTAACCTTCTCTAAGGCCTTCTAAATTATACTTGGACCTATCAGTGCTGCCTCTCCTACCTCTAATAAGAATTGTGGTGAACAGAACGACGTACCATATAGGGCCTCATAGGGATCCTTCTAATTTTTTTCATGATAACTATTATTATTGGAATACTCGAAGAGAGTAATATGATTATCCTAATAGCCACTGAAATCAAGCATTCATGATTCAATAATGTCCTCCAAAACCTATTCCATCTATTTCAATAGACCATAAGAATGTGGGTGAAAAGATGTGATTTGAATAATCTATGTACCCATATCCTTTTGCAACCCCATACCCTCAATGAAATATGAGAATCTCTATCAAAAATGATATTCTATGGATCCCCATGTAATCACATAATATCAAGGGTGTCCAATCTTCATAGCTTAGTATCTGAGAAAGTCTCCCGTATTGGATGGAAGTTTGGTACTTTCATCAGTTGATCCATGAATACCCAAACTATATCACTAACTAGAGGCAACCTCGATAAGTTGAAAAAAAATCCTTCCCAATTTCCTACCATTTCCATTATGGGACTGGTAATGGTTGTAGAAATCTAGTAGGTCATTGGTGTTCCACCTTCACCTACTGATAGGTGGAACACCAAGTGATAAAACATTATATCTGATTTCATTCTATTCCACCAATACTATAAATCCATATCATGATTAATTTGGGAGATAATCGAGTGAAATGCCCACTCAGAAGCATGAAACTCATTATTTGTATGCTCCCCCATATATATGCGAACCTGGATATTCCAATGTATGCATAGGATGTGGTCATCATCAATAGTAATATCTAGATGTAGATCCTTCATAGAAATACCCTATGGGGGGACCAAGACCTCAGGATCTGCAAACTATCTCATCTTCACCTTCTCCATAATTGAAGTGGTCACTGATAAAGATGTGAGTATGTATTTTCCAATATGATCGTGAAACTATAAGTGCATCTTAGAAAACAGATCTATAATCTTCCATTCACTAATGGATTCCTAAACTACTAGTGTATGAGTCATCCTACTCAAAGCAATGGAAACTGAACTTCATTTTCCAAGTGTGTATACATGCTCAAAGACAAAGGAATACCGATATAATAGTTATCTTCACTACTTTATATTTATATATCTATGTGTAAATATATACCAGAGGTTTTTTTCATCCACAAAAACAAAAAAAATCTCTCCCAACAGGTAATGCTGCCAACTGTGCAAGGCATGTACAACAGTTTCTAACTCAAGATCATATGTTATGTAATTACATTGATGTTCCCTTGACTACCATCACTCATAAAAAATGACTCAAACATCCTACATCAAATCATATCCTATCCTGATACCTGATGTGTCACAATAGACTGTATAGCTCTTTCCCAACTCTAGAAGAATCAAGATTAGTGCTAAATTCAATATTACTTTCAACTCTTGAAAGGTTGTATTCCATGATTAAAACCATATAAAAACAACAGTATTCTTATTAAATCCTATAATAGGTTCTTCTAATCATGATATTTCAAAAATTAAATGCATGTAGTCACTATCTATCCCCAAGAAACTCTGTTTGTCAAAGACGTTCTATGGATAGTTATAGGTAATCATAGCCATCACCTTCTCTAGGTCAGCTGAAACACTTTCATTAATGATAATATAACACACATGAAGTGAAAATTTTTTATCTGTAAATAACATTTGGTAGACTTAGAATATAGGTGGTGCTCTCTTATTGTATTAAAAATGATCTCAATATGAGTGGCATGGTCACTTCAATTATTAAAATACACCAAATTTTGATCCACGAATACCAAAAAAAGGTTTCTTGATTGGGATGGAAACCCTTACATATAAAATACATAAATATGGAAGTAATATTGGTATGGATGAATGGAATTATAAGATACTCATATAAGACATAATGACTACAGAAATTTTAACATGGAATATCTAAAGGCCTGACTCAAACCTGATGATATCCTTATCTTAAGTTGGTCTTCATGAATACCCTAGCTCCTATGAGATGGAAAAAAACAGCATCTATTGGAGGAAAATGATACTATATATTCATTGTAATCTAATTTAACTATTTTTAATCCACACAAATCTTGAGAGTACCTTCCACCTTCTTGGAGAAGAGAACCAGTGAACCCTAGGAAGAAATGTTGGTCCATGTAAAACACATTCCTCAAATTCCTATAGCTACTGCTTGAGCTCTTGTAACTCAGTAGTACTCATCCTATAAGCAGGAATGGATATTGATTCATCTCCATGAACTAGATTGATAGTAAACTCTAACTCTCTCCAAGGATGTAGTCATCAAAATTCATCAAGGAAGACATTCCCGAATCAATCGACTACAGGAAGTAACTCATTATGAGGTAGTCCCCGATCATTAAAATAAATTCTAGAAATCAATGTTGTCACTCCACCTAGAACAAGATAATCTAGTCCATCTCTACCATCTTGTACATCCTAAATTTCATTATGAATATAAGTTTCACCCTCTGGTGATGTGAAAAACACCTTTCAGTTATAACAATCCACATAATAATGATATGGAACTAACCATTCCATCCTGAGAATGAAAACAAAGCTGTTTATCTCAAGGATGAACAGGTCCCATGAAAAATGATGGATGCCTACCTCAATTTAATATTCCTTACACTATATTATACTCTCATAACATTTACACAAAGGTACATCAATCATCATGACGTCACAAGAGAACCCAACATGAAGTCCATGTCTCTACATTATAGAAATAGATATGAAGTAATGTCATTAACCTTATCAAATATGAAAAAAGATAGTATATTCTACCAGAATTTTACCTAAGACTGTTGATGGTTTGGCATTTTTACCTTCAGTATATGATGCATTGAATATATATGGCCTAATCTTTATCCATGTGCTATAACCTAACTACATAGAGTTGTTCCGCTCTATTGGTACGGAAAATTTGAACACTAGATACCACGTACACAAGATAATAATCTACCTATATGGATAGTAGTACTTCAGATACCTACATGGTGAGGTGATACTAAACCTACTTCTTAGGATAGAATAAGGATGGATCATATCCTCCTTTAGACAGAGGGGAATGTTCTACAGAATCACTAAAGATTTCTAAATATTTAAAAGCCTCTAAACTCAAATAGTCTCTAAGAAATTGGGGGTTATTATTCCATGTCTTCCCACACCGATGACACATCATATAACTATATATTGTTTTCATTTGGATCTCTTTTGTCACTTGTGTAGACTCATAGTGTCTCTTTCGACCGCTAGTTGAACCACTACTCGGTTTGAAATCTGAACCACGATGGCTCACACCATGTACTTCCCTTGGGGTTTTATCAGTGATAAAGACATGGTTATATATATTAGATATGGTGTTACACCTTAAAACATTTAACTAAAAATAAATAGGAATACATAGAGCATCCACAAATTGTATGGATTTTGCTGGCTCATCATCCGTATTAATAGTCGTAAAGTGTTAAAGCACTGCGAAACAAGATGAATAGTCCTTATATATTATACAACACTACTATGGGTTCAAGAATTACCCATGAAAATCATCCCTCTAGGTATCTAGAAAAAAATAATCAAATAAGATCGACAAGAAATCACTCTTTGTTGCTTCCCTATACATTTCATCCTGATTTATAAAATCCCACTAGATTTTGGTTGATCCTCAACGAATGTAAGTAGCGAGTTTCACTCATCCCTCAAGATGTTCCTCTAGATGGTCAAATATAGATAAGAGTTTCCTGATCCATAAATCTATAGCATGTGTTCCACCCACCCCAGAAAACCTGCGTGGATTCTGCTGGTGGATCTCTATAGTCAACTCTCCCATATAAGGAGTAGAGCATAGACCTCCCTTTATCATTTTAATAAGACATAAGAAATATCTTCAAAACTAGAAAAAATCACCCACATCCAGAAAAGGAAAAAGGATCCATAGGTTTCACTACTGGATTTATAACGAGCATCTCATTGACCACCAATATTGGGGCATATTATCACCACCCTATTGACATACTATGGGAGGACGTTATAGAGGAATTGTTCTACAAATTCTAAACACACATCACAAATAGAATTAAATATATTAAACATCATATAAAAATAATTAGGAAAGGTAAAATCATTCTTAATTAATTATCACACTCCTATGCCAGCTCATGGAGTTGGGTATAGGTGATAAAACACTTATATAGAACAACAGAGACACTACCTACATCGCACTACTAAGGCTAGGACTTGGTCAACCTCTGTGATTTTAAATTTCAATGTCAATTAAGATTTAATATTTTGATTACATTCCTTTTACAATGAATAAACCAAATAGTTAACCAATTCCCATCCATAAGGTCTCTAAGACCTTATAAACTGAAATATGGTATCCAGTCAATCCATACCATAATATTATCTACTCCATGCAACCAAATGGACCATGAATCAATGTTCCATATATAACTAATTAGGGTGTCTTCTATAACATAAAAAGGAAAAAAATTATTTTATGTAAGGAACTCTTTGTACCAACTTTTTGTAATAAATTCCTATAAAGAATATTTATCCATTTAAAAATTATATTTATACATTCAAGAACTCATGGAAATCACAGGAATTTACACTAACACAATTCTCCTGTGTGGAATGGAATATGCATGGAATGTGAAGTTCCAATAAAGTGCTTAATATAATGCATTCCCAATGATTCATTAACCTCATGTCATTTGTCTAAGGAGATAAGATAACCATCAATTATTTTAATAGTAATATCCAAATTCATGGGAATCACCCAATGGTGGAATCAATTTGATTGTAAAAAGTAAACAAAATAAAGTAGAAATTTCAATTCGAGGTAATTTGGATTTTCAATATAAATTGGTTAGATACTCCTAGGTACAATGTATTAAAAAACTCCATATCATTCTTAATATCTAGTATATTGTCTCAAAATAGTAAGGTATAAAAATAAAGCTCTTATAACATGTTTTGACATCCAAAACACCAATTCCCCTAAACAGTGCATAGATCCCAGTTGGCCACATGGTCGCAAGCACATATCCCAGAATGATAGAGGTTTCAAACTATTAGTGAGGGGATATAGTGTTTATTTTGGGAGAATATGACATATTTTCCAGATTATTAAACAACATATCAATTTAATAACTATTAAATAGAGGAAGAAGTATGAATAGATGACACAATACAGGAATATAAAATAATAAATAAATTGTTAATGGAATTCATATACAATGCATGATAATTTCATGTGCCGTAAAATAAAATAAAAAATATATATTTATTCAAGGAAGAAGATAATACATGTTTTAAAATATAATAAAAATTTACAATATTTCCAAAATTCTATCCATGCATACTTATCTCTATCCTTGTCATATGCTCCAAGCTCCATCCCATGTCATGAATGTATTCGGGTGTCTTTATGAGGACGTTTCCCCTTATCTTCATCGTTAATAAATTAATCTTCTCAGGTACCATAGGCTGCTCTGATAGTGTGTGAGGTAAATCTTAATAGGTCACCACCAACAATGTCTATAAATATCCTTTCATGAACACAATATGGATGTCTGATGATTTGATAAGTAAACCATAAATAACAATTATAAATGGGCTAGTTATAGTTCCTAAAAGAAAACCCAAACTATACTACTTGATTCAGACCATGAAAAAATAACTCTAAAAATGTATCAAGGGACACAATTCCTAGAATCACATTTATAAGGTATCACATGCCTAGTATAAAAACAGTATGGGTGCCATGCCCAGTATCACATTAAGGGTCATCATGCCAATATCATATCATAGGGTATTCCATGCCCATATAGTATTAAAAGGGACATCAAACTAGTATATTATCATAAGGGAATCCATGAACATATAGTATCAGAAGGGATTCCATGCCCTTATAGTCTCACGAGGAACTCCATGCTTATATATTATCACATGGGATGTCATGTCCATTCATAATTATAAATGGTATTTGTGCCCATTAATATTTATAAAAGATCTAAATTCCCATCCATATTTTTATTAAGTAGGAGCGATACCATGCCAATTTATATATATACAGCATAAGGCTCATCGTTCCCAATTTATAAAATTATGAAGTTTTATCATGCTCACACAACCTTAGTAATAATATCAATTGGCTTCAATATGAGATAAAGAATAATTCATAATTTGTTTAAATTTATCATTAAAAAGGAAATGATCATTTTTCAATTTAATTAGGTGTTGTGGGCTTACCACACACCTCAAATAAATTCAAATAATTATAATTTTCAAGAGTGTTATCCAAGAAAATCGAGAACATTCATCCTTATCAAAGTGATACCACAATTTTAAATGTAAATCCAAACACTCCAAGGGGTAATTTTTCCATATATTCAAATAATCCATTAACGAACATAAGAGGGAACACCTAAAGAGATTTATCCTTATAAGGTAGTCAATATCAATGGGATTTGGGTTCTAACAAGTAAACCAATTCAAGGAATATTCCATTTATGGAAATACATGGTGAAACTCAGATGCTACACAACGAAATATATTATAAAACATCTAAACATTAGGTATAGTTACTAGACCACCTGCCTCATGCTCATATAAATCTATTCATCTTGTATCAATCCTTGATTTTTTCTAGATAGAGATAAAATAGAATAATGGATCAATATCCTACAATTAGAGAATATGAGCCTATTCCTTGATAACTCTGTCGAGGTGAAGACCAACTGAGGATGGAGAAAAATGAATAGACAACATATCTATGGATATCCAAAAAGAAAAAATACACTTGAATCGGACTTCAGAAGAATTAATATAGTAAAATAATATATTTAGGCACTTGAGAAATCTATGGGGGGAAAATAGAGAGTGTGGTCTTCTCGAATGCGCTGAGGAGGAAGGATGAAGGGTTAATCATTTCATTATAGGAAGAATAGAAACTTTTCCCTTTTTTACTAGGTCCCATGGTTTGTTTGTACAAAAGGAAAAACCATGCCCCAACCATGAATAAAACATTTATTAAGTATAGAACTCACATGATTACTCCATACGGTTAGGGAAATCAAGCACCAACCAAGAGAATCACCTCTACTATAAACTTCAAACATTCTACATGAGCATGCGGCTCGTAGTACATATTTACCGAAAATAATGAGTTTTCCTTGCTCAGATTTCCATCCTCGAATGGTTAGGAGATACAAATAGGGATGGATCACATGGTTTGTACTAATCATGCAGACTTGTTTTTTTTGGGACCATCTGGGGTTTTGAGCTCCGAACAAGCCCTAAAGACCCTCGAAACCATTTTGGACTTATTAAGCATCCTTATTTTGTCCAAAAAAGATAATTTGATTGAATTTAATAGGATTCATACTATAGATAAAAATATTGATATTTAAAAATACACATTTCAAATTTTTTTCCATAAAATAAATATGTAAACCAATAGTGGAAACAACCAATAATCTAGAATGAATTATCCTTACATTGAATATCCATTCATGGTAAATTTAAAGGTACAAAATAGTAAATAGGCCACATAGGGAACCAAAAAAATAACAAGACAATTAATCAAATAAATACAACATCCAACATAAAAATAAATAAATGACTAAAATAAATTATAATATTAAAATGTAACACCCAAGAATTTTAAAAGAAGAAAATTATATTCGATAACATTTGTGACGGGAAATGCCATGCCTAGAAAAAAATTATAACAACCAGATACTTATTGATATATTTGTGCTTAAATAAATTCAATCATTAAAATATCATGAATTACAGACAAATATAATTTTATAATTCCTTAGATGTAACACTGAGTATATCTTGTGTGACATGCAACATTCTGTTTAGCTTGGATTACTCGCAACATCAAATTTAAATGACATATGAAATATTATTAAAATATTATCATTTAATATAATACTTTTTACATATCCATTCAATTTTTTAGTATGAATATTACTACATAAAAATTGCAATTTCTGTTTATCTATTGATTATTAATTAAATAAGAATCATTTAAAAGAAAAAGAAATATTTTCTAGAAAACTTTATTTTTTTAAAGATGGATTTTTCACACTTTATGAACATAATTTAAAATTAATTTTTACTAGTTTTAGAAAAAAAATGTGTAATAAAAAATTAATTTTTGATATAATAATTTCAAAATTATCATATGTCGAATTTTTGGAATTTTCTAAAATATTTCATTTCATAATGAATAGTGAAAAATCTTGAATATTAATTGAAAACTGTATTTTCATTCATATTATTTAAAATGAAAAATTATATTTTGTATTGGTTTTAATGTAAAATTTTATAAATATTATATAAATTAAATAAATATTTTTCTTTAGAATAATTTTCATTTATAATTTTGATATAAAAGTATTGTCAACTTTTGAACATTTTTCCTTGAAACCCCACTTTCACGTCGCATTTACATAATTAATTTTAAATTAAATTTTTTTCTTATATGCTTATAATTTGAAAAAATGGATTCTATATTTTTAATCATAATAATATATAATTTCTAATAATATTAACTTAAATTTTTACCAAAATGAATTGTAAAATAGTAAAGATTAATTATCGTAGTTAAGGTAAAAACTAATCTATTGTGGGTTAGACTAAGAACATAAAGGATAAAATGACCTAAAAACGTTTAAAACCCTCATTTTAATGATATGGTTCAACCTTAAATCCTACAGGTTTGAGATTGGTCTATTTTGGTGTCTTTTTTCATGACATAAATATTGGTATGATTGTATATATTTTCAAAAAACAATTAGTGTTCTACACACGTCACTTATCAAAGGAAACCCCCTCTCCTCTCCACTACACACCTCTAAATACATTTAGTTCAGCAAATACATTCCAAAATAAATTCCCAGATTCCCTCATATATTCTAGAAGGATTATATTGTTTTTAAATGCAACCTAGTATATTCTTTTTTTAAAAACCTATGTTGGATACGTGAAGAAGAGGAAACATTCCTCAATTTGTATTTTTATATTTTTTCTTCCTCTATCTCCTTAAATTATTATTAAAATGTGATTATATAATAATTTTATTAACTTTATTATGCATAGATATTTTTATTCTATGGTCACAACCCAAAAACATATGAAATTCCATCAAATGGGTTATGAAATCATCGTTTGTGTGTTCGGCTGACTACCGCCTCATAAACTAATGTCATTCATTTTTTCATTAACACATTTCATGGTTTGGTATGATGATGGATCTATGGTTTATATTTTATATTTATAAAATAATTATACATTTTGAGTCCTTATATCATATATACAATATTTACTTTCCATTCATTGAGAGATACGATAATATTTCTCATGTGTATAGCGGACGACCGCCTCATGAATCAATGTGATTCATCTTTCACTAACACTATAAATGGAAGGAAGTAAAAATTAAATTAATTATTATATGTTATATAAATGAAATAAATATTATATAAATGAAATAATTATTTTTCTAGAAATATAATAAACCATTTTACCTTTTCAGTCACATAATGATGATAACATTGATCCTGTATGTATGGACTACCATCTTCAATTAGATATGTGACTTTGTATTCATTACTAAAAAACATGGATGATATATATATAAGTATATTTAAAGAAATAATATGGTTTATATGATTTTTTAATAATTATTTAATGATAAAATATCACTTACCTCCTTTCCATAATGATTGTTGAAAAATGGAAATGTTACTCATGTGTATGTATGAGTTACAATCTCCATGATCATAACATAGTTCATTTTTCATAATCATCATTCATTATTGTTTTTAAAATTATAAATCAACTATAAAAATTATGATTATTGTATTATTATTATTCCTGATACTATGGATGTATATAATATGTGCAAGAACTATATCATTCATGAAAAAAGAATAATGAGAAAACAAGATAATTGACGCCCAAAATGATGAAATAAACAAAATATTATTCATGAATGGAAGATAATATAATATAAACAGAAAAAATATGATATTTTAAATTTTAATTTGGTTCTTTTATAAGTTAATTACATTTTTAAAACCACTATACTAGAGGTTAAATCATGTTTTATCAAAAAAAGTGTGCGGTATAGGATTTCAAGTCAATATCATTTAAATGGGGAATATTGTAGTTTTACGCACCAAATATCATTTACATAGTGTATATATGGACCTTATGAAAAATTGTATCATGATTAATTAAAAATTAATTTTATTTAAGTTTCAATTTTAATTATATCACCCAAGGTGATTAGGCATTAAAATTATCATGTTGTATAGAATTTTGTAACTTAATTTCTTTTCATGGGGTAATATTACTTATTTTTGGTTCATAATATTCTAAGATTATGTGTATAATAACTTTTGAATATTTTTTTTAACTTATTTTATAAGTATTTATAGTTTATAAAAAATATATTCCTTTATAAACTACCACCTCAATGTTTTGATCATAGTAAGGGTTAATTTTTGAATATAATTCCCTTTGAGATTTTTTATTCTTAAATTTAATTTGAAGGAAATTATTTTACCATTGTATAATAAACCCATATAATTTTATAATACTCTACTGTTTCATGATATTTTCAATTAATAGAAACATTTTTCATTATTCATTATATAAAATAATTGATAATTTCTTTTAATAAAACAAGACTCAATTTCTCTCTTTAATCTGAAAACTATTTATATAAAAAATAATTTTTAAAATAGAAAATAATTTCAATTTATTTAACTTTTGAAAATTATTTATTAAATACAATTTTCAAATTTTTTCCTTTAAAAAAATTTGTTTTTATAAGAATATTCATGTAAATTTTAAAACAATTCCCTTTTAGATTTTTACAAAAAGTTAATAGAAATTTTGTTTTATCTTGTATGGCATGAACAAAATTTACATCCCTCATAACCAATCAAATTTTTTAAATATAACTTTATATGTATAAAATTTTATTTTCAAAGTAATTTTTTTTTATTTTTTTTATTTTAGTTTTAAAATGTGATTTTTAAAATGAAAAGGAAACTTTACTCAAAAAAATTTTAATGTATTTTTTTGGTATTTTTATTCAACAACAACAACACCAATTAATTTTACATAAAATACACTATTAATATGTTTTATAAATACAATCATTATTATCCCTCTATATTGTTTGTGAGAATTTTTTCTAAGTATATTATTGAAGTTCATTTCATCGATTCATTTTTATAGTTAATAAGATTTCCATGAAATGTTCACTTTCCAATGATAATTGGACTTTAAATTTATCATAAATATCCATATTATTTATCGGGAATATTTTTATTGATTAAATTTTAAATCATTTCTATATATGGTTATTTACATTGAAATTCATTTTTTGGGGGAAAAATTGATGAACCGATATTCTTTACTCAATACAAATATTTGATGATAAGGTTTTGTGTTTGTGAATTAAATCGATTATTCAATATATGTGGAAAACTTTGGACATGAAAGACATGGTTGCGGTCCTATTATAGATACCCCCAATGCATCTATAGTCTCATGAGGTGAATTAATATCATATTATAAAATCAGTTGGGAAAATGAAATGGGTTTACACCATATAGTTTTAAAATTACTTATGAAAGGTCTTAAGAGAAAAGGTATCATGATTCCTCAGATCATGGAGTCATAAAATTTATAATTTCCTTCATTAATAATTTAGCTATTATTATCAATGATATTTCAATAATATTATTCTTTATGGATGGTGTTTCTTCTCAATTATTGATTTAATGGAATAGGTTTTTTATTATATACCTTTCCATACAGATTATACCTTATCCAATTACAATAGTCATGGTATTGATTAAATAAAATTACTTAGTTATCTTCCATTCAATATTGATTATTCCTTATAATATTAGGATATCCATGTTGTTTAAAGGGAATGTGTGTTTATTTATTGACATTTCCTAATTGATAATTCATATTGATTCATGATATATTCTTATGTACTTCACCCTTGCTGGTCATTTGAGCTCACCCTTATTTTTATCTTCTCTTAGGAATCCATGAAGTGTACTATGTTTTATATGCAAGGATATTCTAGAGGGAAAATGTTAGTCTTAAGAAAATTTAACTTTTGTTTTAAAATATAATATGGGAATTATATATATATATAGTTTTCTAAGGATACTAATTTACTTCTTCCTTTATAATGAGATTACATGTATCTTATTCCAATTTATTAAACCGAGCACAAAATTTATGCTACTTGGGTTGGGGTCAATATAGTTTGTATCATATAAATTTTAGTAGACACCTTGAAAACTAGATTAATAAAAATATATATTAGGTAACATAACCCCATGATAAACTATGAGGATAGGTATAGAATAATTTCTTAATATTTTTATATAGTAGAGATTATGTGTTTTTCTATAAATATTTCCCAATATAGAAGCTAAAACAATATGTGGCTCTGAAACATAGGTGAATAGGGGTAATAAATCTGAAAAGGGAACATTAGTATTGACCTAATAATGACCTTGATAATAAAAACAACCCTTAATCAGAACCTAGTTTAACACTCCCATGGCAAATGATTAGTATAATTTACATTTTTTACAAACCATTATGAATTATTTGAATTATTGATGGTAATGAATAACCATTTTTAAACCTAATGAGTAATAAATTGAAAAAAATGTGTCTCAATATAATGGTAAAATTTATTATGTGTGGAAAGGAAAGGTTTTAAGTAATGAATTTCAGAGAAAAATTAAGAGTACTAAAGAAGGAAATAAATTTCATGTAACGCCCCGACCCCAGTTACCCAGAGTCGGTGCATTATTACATAACATTGGCATGATCACAAGAAAGATCAAATCTCGAAAGACCGATTGGTTTAGTAGCCTTGGAAACACTAGATATAATCATAAAATTTTACATTATATTTCAAAGTGAAAAACTACTACAACAACAAAGTCTTCATATCCACACTATTAACCCCTCATAATATCCCTGCAAGTCATTCATAATTTACATCTTCACTACCTGGGAAAAATAAAACATAGAAAAGGGGTGAGCTCAAATGCCCAGTAAGGATAACAATATAGCGGAACATTCAAAATAAGCATAAACATTTAAGGCAATGAATTACTAAAACAAAAGCCTTTTAAAATTGAACTTCAACATAGTATGGCAAAAGTAAAATGAAATAATGCCATTTACTTATTCACATGGATATTCTACTAATCGAATAATCACATGCAATATCAATAACCACTTTCATAATGTTGGAATGCATAATGCCAGACTATCATAACCACATAGCCAAGGCCTCGTGCCAAGACTACAAATAAGATTTTGTCAAGGCCTTGTGCCAAGACACTAGTTTGTCTCATGAGACCTACCGATGCATCGAGGAGCTATAGCGGGCTCCACCCATCACTTATTAAGTCCAATGCATTCCCATATGAAAAGGTTTAAACATAACATAAACATTCGTATTAAAACTAGCATACGAAATGTCAATAATTTCACCATAAACTATGATTGGTATAAAAATAGCACATCCACAGTCAAACATATCACAAAACCTTCAATACAATATAGAAGTTTTGTATCATAATAAATCAACTTCAAATAATCTTAAAATCCATCAAAGGATGTTGACATAGATGAAATCAAAATTATTTTTAAAGAAGTATCTCCTTTTATTTTGAAATCATTTAAGATCCATATAAAATAAAACATTTTCTTTGAAAATATTCTTATAAGCTTGTATGGAAAGCTTCGACGATTTTATAACGGCGGAAAATAACCGCACCCGCCGTATAAGTTAAAAAAAACATTCTTACCTCAATTCTGTCGAAAAGGTTAAAAAGGACCTTGTTTTGAAAACGATGGAAAGATTCCTTTATAAACCTCTTATAAAAAGTCAAACAAGGGTATAAATGACTTAAACCCATATTCTTGTAAATAGTAAAAATGTTTTGAAATACATTTCGAAGAAACATGGATGTGGATGATAAAGAGATCCCAGTAGATTATTACGTATAATACAACCTCGGATAATGAAGAGATTGTGAAATAACCCTTACCTTGTACTTTTCCTTGGTTGGGGTAGGTTAACCTCCTGTATAATAGTGAAATAATTGTTACTAAATTATACAAGAATAATATACATTAATATGATATCATATATGATCTTTTAATATTGATTTGATAATAATATCTTAGTATTATCGCTGTTTCGGGTGTGAACTTACTTGTTTTCTTTTGTATGTTTTGTTACGTAAGACATGTTTGTAAAGGATAAGTTGTATATTATTCAAATCCAGAATGGTATCAAGTCCTTAAACATCATTTTTAAATAATCAAATGATAATTATACTTGAATGGATACGATGGAAAATGAATCTCATCGCGTTCGTGGAGACGGTAGTCCGTACGTACGCACGAACGCTACTTCCATTTAATTTTTATTTTAAAAGAATCGAATACAAATGATACATAGGTATATTACTATTCCAGTATAATATAATATTTTATATATGTTACTTAAGTTCATTAACACCATCCTTTATACGTTCCATGTGTGGTATGAACGAGTCATATCATTTTAAGGGGGCGGTAGTCCGCACTTCCTCAAATGAAATTATCGTATGTATATACAACATGAAACGAATAATGGTATGAAATAAAATGGAATTACAGAATCTTATATATAATATATATCATTAACATCATATTTAATTACAGTGCCATCATAATGGCCACCATGAGAGGCGGTAAGATGTATTTGAACAATCATCGTTTCGTGAGGCGTTAGTTTGCCATCCACAGAAACATTATGTTCATCATCCATTAGATGGAGTTGTGTGTATGTGTAGTTTGAATCCTTATTATAACAACATCCTAGTATATTGAGGATACTGGTGTTGTTACAAAAGAAAGGAAATAAAAAGAGTTTGGGGGTTGAAGAAGCAAAATAAATGAAAATAATTTAAGAGAAATCGTTACCTTTAATTTAGGTAACTCACTTTGGTTGGAACCAAAGGACTTGTTGAAATGCTTTCTGCCTAAGGGGAAGCTTCAAGGAGGAGGAGAGGGATGTGGGGAGCTTAGTTGGGCAGAGTTTGGACGAGCCAAGTGGCTTGAGAGGTGTGAGGAATGAGAAGAAGTGGTCTCCTTTTATAAGGGAGAGGAGGGGCTCTTTAGGAAAGAGTGAAAGTATTACTTTATAATATAATTATATTCGGTTTATAATGGTCCAAAAATCATTGAGGTCGAAGATAAGATGACTCATATTCTAAATAACATCAACCAATAAGAATTGGACAGGTTTTAGATAATATTTTAATCATTATAATCTTATTTATTTAAATGATTTATTAATGAGGTAAACATTGCATCATTATTGTGTCATTAATAATTTAAATTATTTGATGTCTAAAAATTATAAATAAAATATCATTATGTAGGAAATCTTTTTAGCTTTCGAATGAATATTTATAATCGAAAATGCAACATGTATAACCCTATGTAAAAATTTTTCTTCTAAAATATGTAAGCTTATGCCATTTTTATTTTAATTTTAACTTTATTAATATAATGTGTCCCTACCACATACAAGTGGATCCAAGGGGTCCCCAAATTGACCCAAGGATGCCCATGGTCGGGTATGTGTCCACCAATAAGGTTAGGACATGTTTTAGGGTAATTTTGTATTATTATAATATTATTTTTTTAACCCTTATTTACCGGATTTACCCTTTAACCATGGTAAATAAAATATTTACCACAGTAACTATTCAAAATGTCTAAAAATAAAAGTTACCTATTTACACAATTTGAACATCCTGATTCCAAATATGGAATCCATTTTTCTAAATTCAAAACACAGAAGTGGCAGAAATTAATTTAAAATTAATTCCCGCTGTCAAAACAAAAAGCGTGTTTTTAAGAGGTAATAACTATCAAAAGATTGACACTTGTTTATGTTCGGTTTAATTGTAAAATTATGTCCAATGACCAACATTATATTAAATGGTAAAAATATATTCTAAATATACTTTAAAACCACTCAAATTCACAATTTATCACTATTAATTATTTTGATTAAAAATGTTGTTTTTAATTAAAATTTAGTAATTTTCACTATTCATCAAAATATAAAAGTTATCCGAAAAGTACCAAAATTTCACCTTAGGCTAAATTCGATATTCCGAGTCCAAAAATGAAGTCCATTTTCAAATATAAAATATATATAATTTCAAAATTTAGGTATTACTATTCACAACGGCTAGTTTAATTAGTTGTGGTGTGTGTTAGAACTCGAGGTTGCGTACAACACACGCTATCGCATTATTCGAAGGGAAACGTACCATAGAAGCTTGGGGTGTTACATTCTCCCCTCCTTCAAATAATTGCGTCCTCGCAATTTCTAGGGTATTACTGCATAAAAAGACTCGGGTGGTTATTCATCATAAGTTCCTCGGGTTCCCACATTGCCTCTTCCATCTTATGATTTCTCCACAAAACTTTTACCAGACGCGTCGTCCGGTTTCTCAGTACTTGTTCTCTCGTATCAAGAATCTTGACGGGCTCTTCACAATAAGACAGATCGGGTTCCAGTTCTAATTCCTCATAGGTGAGTACATGCGTTGGGTCAGGCATGTATTTTCTCAACAGAGATACGTGGAACACATCGTGAACTTTGGAGAGACTTGGCAGCATTGCCAATCGGTAAGCTACAACCCCAATTCGTTCTAGAATTTCGAAAGGTCCGATGTACCTGGGACTCAATTTACCTTTCTTACCAAAACGTATGACTCCCTTCCATGGAGATACCTTTAGGAAAACATGATCACCGACTTGAAATTCCAAATCCTTCCTTCGATTATCGGCATAGCTCTTCTGCCTACTTTGAGCTGCTTTGATGTGATTTTGGATTACTTTCACCTTTTCCACCGTTTCCTCCACCAGTTCTGGGCCTACAAGTTTTCTTTCACCAACGTCATCCCAACAGGTTGGTGTACGACATCTCTTTCCGTATAACGCTTAATATGGTGCCATCTGAATACTCGAATGGAAGCTATTGTTATAGGAAAATTCTACCAGAGGTAAATATTGATCCCACATACCCTGAAAGTCAAGTGAGCAAGATCTCAACATGTCTTCTAAGGTTTGAATAGTCCATTCTGATTGTCCGTCTGTCTGAGGGTGGTAAGCAGTGCTCAAATGAAGTTCAGTATCCAGGGATTTCTGAAGACTTTTCCAAAATCTTGAAGTAAAACGGGGGTCACTGATCAGAAACAATCGATAGGGGTACTCCATGAAGTCTCACAACTTCATTAATGTATAGTCTTGCTAGACGTTCCAGGGGTAGATCTTCTCTTATAGCAAGAAAATGTGCGGACTTGGTAAGACGATCAACAATAACCCATATTGCATCGTTCCTTCTAGGAGTCTTTGGTAGCCCCATGACAAAGTCCATCGTAATATTGTCCCACTTCCACTCTGGTATGGGAAGAGGTTGCATGACTCCTCCAGGCTGTTGCCTTCCAGCTTTCACTTGTTGACAAACCATACATCTTGACACAAAATCAGCAATCTTCCTCTTCATGTTGTCCCACCAAAAATGTTCCTTCAAATCTCTATACATTTTGGTGCTCCCAGGGTGTATAGAGAAATTGGAACTATGAGCATCATCCAGCAATTCCCTTTTTAGATTAGGTATATTGGGAACACAAAGTCTCTTCCCGAATTTCAAAATTCCATCTTCATACACAAAGTCTCTCAATCTCCCATCATTCACAGCTTTAATCTTCTTCTGAAATTCTTCATCATCGTTCTGAGAACTCTTAATCCTTTCTAGTAAAGATGGTTTGGCAACCATTTGAAAAAGCATTGATGTTTCACCTTCCCTGGTTATTCCCATGTCCATCTTCACTAGATCCATGAAAATTGGATCCCTTTCAATTCTCATCATGTTTAGAACTCCATGGTCTTTTCTACTCAAAGCATCTGCTACTTTGTTTGCTTTCCCCGGGTGGTAGTGTATCGTGCAATCATAATCCTTGAGTAATTCAAGCCATCTCCTTTGCCTCATGTTGAGTTCTTTTTGTGAGAAAATATACTTCAAACTCTTGTGATCAGTATAAATCTCACATTTTTCACCATAGAGGTAGTGCCTCTATATCTTCAAAGCAAAGATCACTGCTGCTAACTCGAGATCATGAGTAGGATAGTTTTGTTCATGAATTTTCAACTGTCGTGATGCATAGGCAATAACTCTATCATTTTGCATAAGGACACAGCCAAGTCCTTTCTTCGATGCATCACTATAAATAACGAACCCATCATTCCCCGATGGTAAAGTCAATATAGGAGCATTGACTAATCTTCTCTTCAGTTCTTCGAAACATTCTTCACACTCTTTTGTCCAAACAAATTTAACCCCTTTACGTGTGAGCTTCGTTAATGGGTTAGCCAATCGGGCAAAATTCTGGACGAAACGTCGATAATAACCTACCAAACCAATAAAACTGCGTACCTCAGTTATACTCGTAGGTGCTGGCCATTCTTGGATTGCTTTGGTCTTAGAAGGATCAACAGAGATTCCATCTTTAGAGACAATATGGCCAAGAAAAGAAATCTCCTGAAGCCAGAATTCGCACTTGCTAAACTTCCCATATAATTCATGCCTCCTCAGAGTCTTCAAGATAATGCGCAAGTGATTTTCATGATCTTCGTAGGTTTTGGAGTATACCAAGATATCATCAATAAATACCACCAAAAATTCATCGAGATACTCCTTGAAAACTCTATTCATCAGATCCATGAACACAGAGGGTGCATTAGTCAATCCAAACGGCATTACAGTAAACTCGTAATGCCCGTACCTGGTTCGAAATGCTGTCTTCGGAATGTCTTCCTTCTTCACACACAACTGATGGTATCCAGATCGAAGGTCAATCTTTGAAAAGTATTGAGCTCCATGCAGTTGGTCAAATAAATCATCAATACGAGGTAGGGGATACTTGTTCTTTATTGTTATAGCATTGATCTCCCTGTAGTCGATACATAACCTCATAGATCCATCTTTCTTTTTAACAAAAAGAACAGAGGCTCCCCATGGAGAAACACTAGAGAGAATAAATCCCTTATTACTCAATTCCTCTAGTTGTTTCTTTAGTTCGACTAACTCTACAGTGGCCATTCTATAAGGGGTCTTCGATATAGGCCTTGATCCAGGAATCAAATCAATAGAAAACTCAACTTCTCGTTCTGGAGGATGTCCAGGTAAATCTTCCGGAAATACATCTACAAATTCTTTCACAATAGGTACATCCTCTATTTGAACATTCCTTTCCTCACCGACAGTTATTTCATTCTCTTCCTCCCCGATAATTGAATTAAGTTGAGCTGTTGGGGGTGGATCTAAATAAGAATTAGGTGGTGACGATTCTACTCTAAAAATAAGGTGCTCCTTATCATTATCATCACGAATCGTAACCTCTTTCTTCTTACAATAAATCTTCGCATCATAGTCCGAAAGCCAGTCCATACCGAGGATTATATCAAACTCAATCATAGGTATGACGATGAAATCAGCAGATAAAGAAAATTTATGTGCTCTAATGGGGATTGATTCACAAAACTTTGTTGCAACGATACTTCCCTTAGGAGTTTTAACAGACAGCTCCCTTATTAAATCAAATTGGAAATATCTAATTTTCTTAGCAAACTGGGAAGATATGAAACAATGCGATGATCCAGAATCAAATAATGCATTTGCTAAACTTGAGGAAACCATTAAATTACCTGCCACCACGTCTTTCGGAGCTTCTACCTCAGCAGTAGTGATAGCATAAGCCTGGCCTTGATCCCTTGGCCTTTTCTGAGGTAAGTTCTCCTGACGCTTAGGGCATGCATTTGCATAATGCCCCATCTCCCTGCAATTGTAGCACTGAACGTTGGTAGCTTCCTTCTTCCCCTTGCAATCATGAGCTTGGTGGCCTTTTTCACCACACTTGTAACAGACTCCCATTCCCTTCAAGCAAGTACCAGGATGTTTCTTCCCGCATTTACCACAAGATGGATATTCAACCTTTCCCTTCTTCCCCTTATTTCCACTCCCAGATTGATCAGCAGGTCTCTTCTTCTCTTGCTTTGCTTTAAAGTCATAAGACTTAGAGAATTCCTTTTCGGTCTTGATAGCACATGAGACAATGTCTTCGTACGATGAAAAGGATTGTGAGACTAATGCTCGACGGAGAAATGGTTTTAACCCATCAAAGAAACGATCAATCTTACTTCTTGGGTTGCGAATATAATCTCCAGCATACCTCGCTATCCTTGTAAAGTTAGCCTCATACTTTGTGACATTATCATCCTCCTTTTGTCTCAGACTCAGAAATTGCCTTTCCATATCTGCTCGATGGTCGCGAGGAAAGTATTTTTCTAAAAACAGATCTTTGAACTCCCTCCATTCCATGTTTGATACTTCATCATCTTCCTTCATGTTTTGAATCAATGACCACCATTGATCAGCATCTCCAGTGAGGTGGTAAACTGCCATGGTAACTTTTTCCCTTTCACTACTCCCCAAAGCCTGAAATATTTTCTCTAGGGAAAATATCCATTGCTCAGCTACTAAGGGATTTGTACTCCCATTGAACGTTGGTGGTTGTTGTCTCATGAATCAATCTAACATTGATCCTCCACGCTGCGGATCAGGGTGCTCCATACGGGTAAGGTTATTATTCATAACCTGAGTAAGTTGTCCCAGTATGGTGATTAGCTGATCAGCACCAGTTGCATCACTAGCCCCACTATAATTATCTTGAGCAGGAGGGAAATCCCTACATGGGGTGCGTGCATTGATACGGTTTCCATTTCTTCCACTAGGCGCCATTTCTAAACAATGGCATAAACTAGATTAGTTTATAAATCAAAATACATAATCCCATACTTATAAAACACTTAGCATAAATTGAACTATTTATGGATATAATCCATAATCATAAAAATGTTTTCTTTGAGGAAGTATATACTCATAAACCCTTCATAATGATTTGTAAAGATAGTGAGAGTTATCCTAAGCATATCCCCCGGGAGTGTCGTAACCAAGAGTGCAGCAAGGCCCATTGTCGTGCACCAGTTCCCGTTCGAGTCTAGCTCAAAGCGGTGTTTTCGGGTTTTACCCCTAGGTACATCTGTGCCAGAGCCGCCTCTACCTGCTCGTATCCAGACAGGGATGTATTGCTCGGAAAACTCACAGAGTCTCTACAATACCAAAATTCTAGGAAGTTCTTCTATACTAATCCTCAAAGATCATCTTAGGTCTACGTGCTCTAATCAGAGTTTATCTAAATCTAGCTTCCAAGGTTTGTACTAAACTTCCTCTGATACCAACTGTAACGCCCCGACCCCAGTTACCCAGAGTCAGTGCATTATTACATAACATTGGCATGATCACAAGAAAGATCAAATCTCGAAAGACCGATTGGTTTAGTAGCCTTGGAAACACTAGATATAATCATAAAGTTTTACATTATATTTCAAAGTGAAAAACTACTGCAACAACAAAGTCTTCATATCCACACTATTAACCCCTCATAATATCCCTGCAAGTCATTCATAATTTACTTCTTCACTACCTGGGAAAAATAAAACATAGAAAAGGGGTGAGCTCAAATGCCCAGTAAGGATAACAATATAGCGGAACATTCAAAATAAGCATAAACATTTAAGGCAATGAATTACTAAAACAAAAGCCTTTTAAAATTGAACTTCAACATAGTATGGCAAAAGTAAAATGAAAAAATGCCATTTACTTATTCACATGGATATTCTACTAATCGAATAATCACATGCAATATCAATAACCACTTTCATAATGTTGGAATGCATAATGCCAGACTATCATAACCACATAGCCAAGGCCTCGTGCCAAGACTACAAATAAGAATTTGTCAAGGCCTTGTGCCAAGACACTAGTTTGTCTCATGAGACCTACCGATGCATCGAGGAGCTATAGCGGGCTCCACCCGTCACTTATTAAGTCCAATGCATTCCCATATGAAAAGGTTTAAACATAACATAAACATTCGTATTAAAACTAGCATACGAAATGTCAATAATTTCACCATAAACTATGATTGGTATAAAAATATCACATCCACAGTCAAACATATCACAAAACCTTCAATACAATATAGAAGTTTTGTATCATAATAAATCAACTTCAAATAATCTTAAAATCCATCAAAGGATGTTGACATAGATGAAATCAAAATTATTTTTAAAGAAGTATCTCCTTTTATTTTGAAATCATTTAAGATCCATATAAAATAAAACATTTTCTTTGAAAATATTCTTATAAGCTTGTATGGAAAGCTTCGACGATTTTATAACGGCGGAAAATAACCGCACCCGCCGTATAAGTTAAAAAAAACATTCTTACCTCAATTCTGTCGAAAAGGTTAAAAAGGACCTTGTTTTGAAAACGACGGAAAGATTCCTTTATAAACCTCTTATAAAAAGTCAAACAAGGGTATAAATGACTTAAACCCATATTCTTGTAAATAGTAAAAATGTTTTGAAATACATTTCGAAGAAACATGGATGTGGATGATAAAGAGATCCCAGTAGATTATTACGTATAATACAACCTCGGATAATGAAGAGATTGTGAAATAACCCTTACCTTGTACTTTTCCTTGGTTGGGGTTGGTTAACCTCCTGTATAATAGTGAAATAATTGTTACTAAATTATAAAAGAATCATATACATTAATATGATATCATATATGATCTTTTAATATTGATTTGATAATAATATCTTAGTATTATCGCTGTTTCGGGTGTGAACTTACTTGTTTGCTTTTGTATGTTTTGTTACGTAAGACATGTTTGTAAAGGATAAGTTGTATATTATTCAAATCCAGAATGGTATCAAGTCCTTAAACATCATTTTTAAATCATCAAATGATAATTATACTTGAATGGATACGATGGAAAATGAATCTCATCGCGTTCGTGGGGACGGTAGTCCGTACGTACGCACGAACGCTACTTCCATTTAATTTTTATTTTAAAAGAATCGAATACAAATGATACATAGGTATATTACTATTCCAGTATAATATAATATTTTATATATGTTACTTATGTTCATTAACACCATCCTTTATACGTTCCATGTGTGGTATGAACGAGTCATATCATTTTAAGGGGGCGGTAGTCCGCACTTCCTCAAATGAAATTATCGTATGTATATACAACATGAAACGAATAATGGTATGAAATAAAATGGAATTACAGAAGCTTATATATAATATATATCATTAACATCATATTTAATTACAGTGCCATCATAATGGCCACCATGAGAGGCGGTAAGATGTATTTGAACAATCATCGTTTCGTGAGGCGTTAGTTTGCCATCCACAGAAACACTATGTTCATCATCCATTAAATGGATTTGTGTGTATGTGTAGTTTGAATCCTTCTTATAACAACATCCTAGTATATTGAGGATACTGGTGTTGTTACAAAAGAAAGGAAATAAAAAGATTTTGGGGGTTGAAGAAGAAAAATAAATGAAAATAATTTAAGAGAAATCGTTACCTTTAATTTAGGTAACTCACTTTGGTTGGAACCAAAGGACTTGTTGAAATGCTTTCTGCCTAAGGGGAAGCTTCAAGGAGGAGGAGAGGGATGTGGGGAGCTTAGTTGGGCAGAGTTTGGACGATCCAAGTGGCTTGAGAGGTGTGAGGAATGAGTAGAAGTGGTCTCCTTTTATAAGGGAGAGGAGGGGCTCTTTAGGAAAGAGTGAAAGTATTACTTTATAATATAATTATATTCGGTTTATAATGGTCCAAAAATCATTGAGGTCGAAGATACGATGACTCATATTCTAAATAACATCAACCAATAAGAATTGGACAAGTTTTAGATAATATTTTAATCATTATAATCTTATTTATTTAAATGATTTATTAATGAGGTAAACATTGCATCATTATTGTGTCATTAATAATTTAAATTATTTGATGTCTAAAAATTATAAATAAAATATCATTATGTAGGAAATCTTTTTAGCTTTCTAATGAATATTTATAATCGAAAATGCAACATGTATAACCCTATGTAAAAATTGTTCTTCTAAAAGATGTAAGCTTATGCCATTTTTATTTTAATTTTAACTTTATTAATATAATGTGTCCCTACCACATACAAGTGGATCCAAGGGGTCCCCAAATTGACCCAAGGATGCCCATGGTCGGGTATGTGTCCACCAATAAGGTTAGGACACGTTTTAGGGTAATTTTGTATTATTATAATATTATTTTTTTAACCCTTATTTACCGGATTTACCCTTTAACCATGGTAAATAAAATATTTACCACAGTAACTATTCAAAATGTCTAAAAATAAAAGTTACCTATTTACACAATTTGAACATCCTGATTCCAAATATGGAATCCATTTTTCTAAATTCAAAACACAGAAGTGGCAGAAATTAATTTAAAATTAATTCCCGCTGTCAAAACAAAAAGCGTGTTTTTAAGAGGTAATAACTATCAAAAGATTGACACTTGTTTATGTTCGGTTTAATTGTAAAATTATGTCCAATGACCAACATTATATTAAATGGTAAAAATATATTCTAAATATACTTTAAAACCACTCAAATTCAAAATTTATCACTATTAATTATTTTGATTAAAAAAGTTGTTTTTAATTAAAATTTAGTAATTTTCACTATTCATCAAAATATAAAAGTTATCCGAAAAGTACCAAAATTTCACCTTAGGCTAAATTCGATATTCCGAGTCCAAAAATGAAGTCCATTTTCAAATATAAAATATATATAATTTCAAAATTTAGGTATTACTATTCACAACGGCTAGTTTAATTAGTTGTGGTGTGTGTTAGAACTCGAGGTTGCGTACAACACACGCTATCGCATTATTCGAAGGGAAACGTACCATAGAAGCTTGGGGTGTTACATTTCATCCTAGGTATCAATTTATTGTTAGTTTTCTAAAATGTAGAGAACTAGGTCATTATTTGATTTGATTCCCTCTACTGAATGTTAAAACCTAGGGATGGAATTATATATGTTGAAATAAATTTGAGGAATTATTTTTGTATAAGGATTCAAAAAATTGAATTATTTTTAACAATTGAATCATGAAACATCTAAGGATTTGTTAATTTTTAGATGCATGTGTGTCATCAATTACATATGTGTTATGGATACCATAACGGGTTAGGAGTTTAATGTTAACCATAAGTTCAATGACATAAATACCCCATTCAAAAATTAGTCTGGTAGGAATGGCACAATATTGAGAACATTTTGGATAAATTTATGCATTGTTTTGATTTAGTGAAAATTTTATTTAAGTAATAATCCGGTTGAATTTTATATACATGAGTGTAAAATCGTTGATATAATTTAGTGTAAATATGATCATTAATAAAATTTTAATAATAGTAAAAAAATATTATTTATCATTTTGGAAAAAAGATTTTATTGAAATCATAAATAACAAATGTTATTTAATGATTAATTTTATATGAATGATTCCAATAATATTCATTGGAAACATTATAGGAATTATATTCATATAGTTGAGAAAAAATATAACTTACATGATGTGTGACAACTCATCACATCCGGCTAGGCCATAGGACATGAACCAATGAAATAATGATGATAAGTGTTTAACAACTACCACTAGACAACCTTTTATCCTGGTAAATATGTTACTAGTTAAATCACTTGAAAAGTAAATAGTGACGTTAAACCAGTTGGGTTACTGTTAGGGTCTATAGGTTAATTAATTATATAGGGTAACTTATTTTAACCATATTTGTTTTGGAAATAATTTGTGATAAAAAAATAATTTTCACTATTTTATCATTATTATGATTTATTAAAATTGAATTTAATTGCTTTATTCATAAAAATAACATTTATGGAAATTAATTTACTAGAGTATGGGATAAATTGGATATTTATTGAAGCATAACTAATGGTTGAAATTTTTATTATGAAATAGAACCATATCAAGTGAGTACATTTTCATATATTCTTAGATAGTAAAATAATTATTCAACTATATGAAAATGGTTTGGAAAAAAATATCCTATTATATTCATATCCAATGAATCATATGGTCTTTAAAATTATCATACATTTTGGTTTCTAGTCCATTAACATTCTATTGATTACTCACTAGCTTTTGATCAATAACCAACATCACGCTCTATAGTCATTAATTCTTTTCTTCTATGTCCATATCTTCAATTTCCACTGGTTTTATCCTACATAAATACAATGTTTTTATTTGTTCCATATAACCTAAATAATTAAATTTTTCTATAAATAATAGTATATTTTACTAACCCTCTTACAATGTTGGTTTTATTGGGCTTAAAGTGCTATTTTATACATTTCATTTCTATAGTTTTGAAAATCACAAACACTTTCATAAAACTGTGTTTACTAATATAATATTTAACAAGTTTTTAGTATGTTTATTTTGAAAAATTATTTTACATTAAACACAAAAATATTTCAAATTTAAAATTAATTTAATATTTTATTCTTTTATCTAATCCATATAACTATGAATGGGACCAATACATCATTTAGACTAATGTTATAACCAGTTGATAGACTAATGTATTTTCTATAAGATTGAAAAAATTCATCAACAATAGACTAACGTTAATACTAATCCAACTGACTGTCATTATTATGGATCTATCTTACTAACACTTATTAATTATATCATATTGAAAATCAATAGTTATATTAATTGTTCAATCAAAATATTATAATTATATTGAATGTAATTATATATATTGGTCAAAATAAAAAATATCATTATAATGGTGCCAAACTAAAGGACGTTGGAAAATTAATGTATAACACATCCTTAGTTGTAATGTTTAAGATCTAGATCATTGTGAGTAGTAAAAGTGATAGATGTCTGTATCTATTGCAACCAACTATAAAATATTATCATTGGAGAATTTTCTATAAATAGGAGTCCATTTGAATAGTTCAGAGTTATTTTATTCTCAACTCAAGTTGTCTAATGATTTTTATGTGTGAAAATATTGTTATTAATCTTTGTAATATTTTAGATATTTTATGTTATAAGGAATAAAAATGTGGATTTTAAATTTCTTAAATTACATTTTATTTTGTATCTGTTATCCAATCATGGTACTGATCAAGGAATTCTAGGGACATGACGATGGTGAATCGAGTCCATCAGATTGAGGACATCTAGGGTTAGGAATAGATAGAATAATCATCATGTAGAGGGATTCCCAGGGATTAGATTATAGAGCTATATCAATCAATGTATTGGGGGAATCAAGGGGATTGAAATACATTGTTGTACTGATCATCATATCAAGATATTTTCTGGTAAGGAAAGACATACTGTTACAATGGGTATAAAACTATGTAAATCTTATGTCCGGATTTATGACTTCTTTAACTCTTAATTTTAAAGAGTAATTTATTTTAATAAAGATGATATTTATTTTATACTATAAAAATCTTTTATATTTATTATGTTTTAATGTTATATCCTATATTTTTCAGGTTTATTAGAAATTTAGTTTTATACTTTTATTTCTGACAAACTATTTTATCGGTGGTTTTGAGATACCTATAAATAGAATCTGATATAATTATATAGTTACATATTCCAACTCAAATACATTTATCATTAGATAAAGTCTGAGTGTGATCATTTTTCACTTTAATGGTTTTGTGTTTTATTTTTTGTTCAATGTTTTTAAGCTACCACTCACCCCTCTTGTATTCATAATAAGTATTACCATACAACAAATTGGTATCATATGGGGTTAAACTATATTAATTTCTTAGTTTTTTCTTTCTTTATCAATTTCATTTTATTATGTTTCATATATAAAATTTTTTCATAAACTATTTTGGTTTTATAGAAAATATTTTTTACTATCTTTCAGATGGTAGGTCCTAATTTTGGAACATTGGAAAATCTAAACCCAATTTACAACCTATCTTTGATAGAGATGATTATGATTACTGGAGAGATATAATGAGAACATTTCTTATCAGTAATGGTATTTATAACTTCTTTATTCTTACTATGGATTATAAGACACCTGAGAATGAAGTTAGTACCTTAACAAATCTGAAAAATAAGGAATATCAACTGAATTATATATAATTTAAGACTCTTTTATTTTCAATGATAAGAAATATATATAGTCAAATTTAATTTTGTGAAGAAGAAAATATTATTTTGAAAAATTTATAAGTCACTCACTTTGGAAATTTTAAAGTGTTTGAGATGATAAGATCAATGATGTGCGAAGACTATCAAGCCTTTGATTTTCTACGTAGAGAATCATTAGCAAAAATGCATCATAGATTTTTAACTATACTGAATAATTTACACTCTCTTGATCAAAATGATTTAATAGATTTAATATTTGTAAAAACATTTATTGAATTTATTTCTAATGAATGGGAATCTAAAAGGATTTCATTGGATGATACATAGAATATTACAATTCTTAATTTAGATGAACTTATTTTTACGTGCATAAAATATAAAGGAGTAATGAAATGATATAATAGTAAAATAGAAAATAATAATGGAAGAGATTATTTTTAAACAACATATAATGTTCCTATAAATGTCCAATCATCTAAAATAATTTTTTAAATTGTTAAAAGAAGAAGAAACTTATTTCTAAATCAGAATATCTTTCTTTAAAAATGACTGAAAATGAATAAAAAATTATTTTTAGAAGGATGATCAATATTATTTGTAAAACAATTCATTCAGTGCAGATATAATAAAATATATAAGGATAAGAGTGAAAATAAAGACTCTATAAAGGTTAGTTTTATGAATTTAACAAGTCAAACTCCATTTGACCAAATTATCCGGAGATAAAACATAATTATAGAAAGGAAATAAATTTTGAAAACAATGCTATAAAGTACTATAAATATAATGGTGAGAATCATTTGAATGTTTCTTGACACTTGGAGCTCAAGTATATTAGATATTTATTATGAAATTTTTCAAATAATAATAGTTATATATGATGTAATTTTTTTCGTGAAAATACCGAACGTGAAAAAAAATTCATGTGAAATGTAAAAAATATTTAATTTCTTATAAACCATATTTTAAATGTATATTATCCTGATAGAAATAATGAAAATGATTCTATATATTCTGATAAATAATTATCCTCATCTAAATAGGATAATACATTACCTAGTTATGAATAATTATCTAGTTTTTCTAATCTTCTTGGACAATAAAATTTAAAATTACTAAACACATAAAGTTTCTCAAGGAAAACATGTTAAAGTAATTTAAATAATTACTCTTTTTAACTAAATTGATATTATATGTTTATAAATATATTGAAAAATTCAATTTTGAAAACGATAATATTTTTAATGTTTTTGATAAATATAATTTTGACAAAACTATTTTATAATATGATTTTGTAAAACATTGTTCAAAGACAAGTTCTACTTAGGATAATAACTTATTTGTAAAACTAATCTCTCTGATATCTATTTTAAAGATACTATTCTATAATTTTACTTATGGGAAGGAAAATTTTGGATAAATATACAAAAAAATATACCTTATAGATATATATTAGGAATGGGTTTTACTGACAATAAAAATGTTTAAGTAATAACAACTTTGTTCCTAAAACTGATACTTTTTAAAAAAAATCAAATTTGTGGACAATGGAATAAAAAGTGTTCTATTAATAAAATTAAACCCTTCAGTTTTCATAAATCATATTATAATAAATAGATATCTTTTCTTCATTGTAGAAATGGTGTACAAATGTGGTTACATAAACTTTTGATTTCCAAATATACCAAAGCTTAGAATGTTTGGGCTCCAAAACACTAATATTTTTTCTTTTAATAAAACAAATAAATTACCAATAAAAATAAAATTTGGTACATTGAGCATGTTTCTTATACAGATATTAATTGAAACAAATATTTCTTTAATAAGATTGTAAATATGATAGGTGGAAAAGAAACTTTTGGAGATAATGGTTAAGGAGAAATTATCGGTATATGTAATATTTTTCTCCTTTGAAATGCTTTATTTTCAAATGTTTTATTTGTTATAGGAAATAATAAAAACCTCATAAGCATATTCTGATTATGTGATGATGTTTTTCTTATGAAATTTAGCAATGGTAAATGTACATTTTATAGTTCAAAATATGATTTTATTATTTCTTCCAAATAGTATGATAATGTTTACATATTAAATATAGATGAGAATAGGTTTCATGATCTACCTTTACATAGTGTTTTTGAAGATAAATATTTGTAAGGTAATATAATTTTAGGATATTTTATCCTTCTAAATTTATCAGAGTTTACAAAAAGGACGTTTTAAGGATATACCATATCTTAGGTTTGATACATCAAAAGCCTGTGATCCTTATGCAATGACTTTTTACCTTTCCATCAGGTATGTTCAAATATTTCATATTTTTTTCCTTTTTCGTGGGTGATTATTTATAACCTTGAATTTAGAGGATAAATCTAATGTTGAAGTCAAAAAGATATGGGAATTTTTAATTCATACTATTCATTAGCTAGTTACCTGACATTTAAAGGGATTAAACAACATGTAATGCCTGCAAGATATATCCCATTAACAGAATACAACGTGTGAACTAGTTAACACCATATAATAGGTACTTTTCATGTAAGTGGAAAATAAGGGTTTTAATTAAAAATCAATGTTTTTTATAATAACATAAATTGAATGAGATTCATGACTTATAAACAATTATGATTCGTTTTATTCTCTAAACTACAATTTTTAGGGTCTGTATGGGTGTTTGAGGCTCCAGTGTTTTTTGTATCCTTCTTCTCATAAGTAGAGATCTATTATTAGAAATTTATGGTATTTCTTACCTATCTAGATCACTTTTTTAAATGATTGGTAATTTTTTTGTTTGGATTGATGTAATGACTCTTATTTTATTTGGTTTTTTTATAAATTATTAGGAAATTTTTTGAGACAAGGTGCTGAGACTGTGTGAAATTCTGAGTCTCAGTTGCCTGAAATGATACAGTGAAAAATGTTATGTCTTTAGTAAAGTGGTTGGGAGGCTTCTTCTTTACATATGAATACTTCCTAAATAGGTGACTGTATCAGAAATCTTATAATGATGTCGTGTTTAGAACAATGACTTTACCTTAATCAGGGCCAATTATAGACCAGCAAGGCTTGACTTTTAGTGTTTTAAATTGGACATAATTTTCATATTTTAATAAAATTATTTTCTTTGACACTGCATTGGTTTATTCTAAATTAAGGCCTATTTTCAAGAATCCAGGGTTATCAATGTAACCCCAAAAATCCATATAAAGAAAGGATACAGAATCTTCTCTGATGAATGATGACGAATGCTGGTGGATCAAGAATAGACGACTATATGGAACCTCATTCTTCATCAATGACTGATCCAGACTAAAGGTATGGTGTCTATCTATTTGTGATTTCTTTTCCCATTCTTAGAATAAAATAATGAAGGTGTACCAACCCATAAACTGGTTTATCCATGGTTCGATTGTTATTTTTGGTGTGTCAGAAGATGGTGGTCACCCGTACGGTGACTGTGGAGGTGGCGGTGGTCGGACCACATTGGCATCGTGGATGGGCCACATATGGCCCATAGTGGTAGAATCCACGTGTGGAGTATCATTGATTACATGGAGCCTTATTCTTTTTCAAATACTAATCCAACCTTATGTTAGGGTTTCAATCTCTTCTTGATTTCTTTTCCCCTTCTTAGAATAAAATGATGAACGTCGACCGGACCAAAAACCGGTTTATCCACAGTTCGGTCATTCTTGCAGGTGTCACGAAGGATTGTTTTCACCCCTACAACGACTGTGTAAGCAGCTGTGTCTGGACCACCCAGGCAGTGTGTCCAGACTACATAGGGCCCGTGATGGTGGAAGCTTCGGGTAGATACTAGAGGGTTGCGGCCGTAGGCCGTAGGAGAGCAGGGACGTGACACAAATTCGTGTCTGAGGAAGGGCCCAAGGTGGAGCTACGAGTCCATGTGAGGAAGGCAGTCCAGCAATGAGAAACACGGTATGGCACCCCACTGACCATATAGACGTGGATAGGTCAGGCAACGTTCGACACACACACACCAACCCACATGAAATGGGGGGCTGAGGAAGTTGTTCTGCTCTGGTAGCCCTGTGGGATAGAACCCACGACCCAAAACTCCACACCCAATAGGATGACTAGATTTAGGATGGGATGAACTAGGTCAGCAAAAGTCGAATCTGGGTGGGTCAAGTGGGATCTACCAGGCCTGATCGGACTCGTACTGGACCTAGGTCTGACTTTTTTTGAAAAATAGTTGTAATATTAAAATTGTGTTTCTATTTGACAATTTTTCTATAGTGTTGGGACCCTTGCAATGATGTGTTCCTTTTGTGAAACTCCAAGTATGTTTTTCTAAATGTTTTCAAGTTTCCTACTGGCTTGAGGAGTAGGTTCTCCCAGAATAAGCATGCAATGAACAGAAATCATGTGGCTTGTTGTGACTTGTTGATTATGTGACTTGGGGATACATGACCCATCATTGCTCCAAGTGACAACATCGAAGCTCTGTGTGCTGAAACTAATGATTTATGAACCATAGAAACATTGTGGGATGACATTGATTATCTACGTGTAGAGACCCGAAGCCTGACTTACATGGACTTTACATTACTTTTGCGGAATACTTAGTACATTACAAAAACACACACACAAGGATCGTAATAGTTTAGTGTCTTTGGAAACTCGGAATAAAATCTTCTAATCGTGGTGAAAGATCTTCAACATCTCCCATAAAGATCTTCCTTTTTTTTACCTAAAACCTTTCTTTATATCCTGGGGAAAAGAAAACATAAAAGGGTGAGCTCAAATGCTCAGTAAGGGTAAACAAAAGAAATATCAATCACATCGTATTCATAAGAACATAACATTTTGGAAATCATAACCTGCAAAAGAGAGCATAATTTCATAACATGGAATAAATCATGGTAGTGAAATGTAATCACAATAATCATAACTTAAAACATGAAACTTTGTGGCATTCACACATAATCATAGAGAATCATTTCTTGTTAGTCAAGACTCATTGCCAAGACTATCTTAGTGGACAAAGTCCCTTTCTGAATCGAGTAACCCTCGTTTCAGTCCTGTTTCACTGAACCGGTATAACCTACCATTCCAGCCATGTCTATCTCATGAGATATAAAATCTTTACCCATTGCATTGGAGGGAGATATAGGTCCCACCCATCTCATAATGATACCATTCTTATGTGTGCCACAAAATCATAAATCATACATCATTGCATAACCCATGTAATAAAAATGGGATTCTTAAACAACATGACATCATAAAACAATTCATATAAGATAAAGGAATTCATAAAAATATTTCCATCACAACATAATAAAATCCATGTAATAATAGGGATAAAAACAGAACCCTTTTATTATCTTAGATTGAAAATAATTTTGATAAAATACTTGAACTCCATTCTTGAGGAAAATATCCTTTCTGCTTCAAAAACACTTTTCTTTTCGTAACATGTCATACAATTATAAACTAAAAGAAGTTGATTAAAAATAAAATTGAAAACTTATAAAGGATGATTCTTGGAAATAATGTTTTAAAAATCCATTCTTTCCGTATAAGTGAAAAAAAACATTCTTCATACTTTTGTCGGAAAAGTCAAAAAGTACCTCGTACGAAAAATGACAAAAGATTCCTTTCATTTATTTTACTAAAAACTCACCGAAGGGTAAAAATGGATTTAAACAATTGTAGGTGGATGGAAATAATATTACATATTTATGAAACATGGATGTGGATGGTAAAATACACCCCAGTAAATACTTACGAATAAACAATCTCGGATAAAAATGAGATTGTGATATTTTCCTTACCTTAGGTCCGATTTGCTTTGTACGTGTCTAAAGATCCTTTATAATGGTTAATATTATGTCATTGACTTATTACAGAATCATATTCATTGTTATGATATCATATATGGTTCACTTATGACATTATATTACCCGTTCTTTTGTAAATTCCATGTTAAAGAAGCGTTTTGGGTAAAATCGTTTCTTTTATCGTAGGTGTTTTGACTTGTTGTTCTTGACATTATTATTACTTATATCATAATTTACTTACTTCCAGAATATAAAATATGATTTATATATCATATATATTCAGTATATATATATATATATATATATAATAGATAGATAAATGAAATGAAAAACACCGTTCATGGAGACGGTAGTCCGTACGTACGGATGAACGCTGTTTTCCTTTCCTTATTGTATTGAATTGAAGTAAGTAGATTACATACATAAATATATATATATACATAAATCCAGTAGCTTTATAATGTCATATATTTCATTATTATTTCTTATATATACTTTATAATCATTCTTAAATGGTTAACATGGAGAATGAATCTCATCACGTCGTGGAGACGGTAGTCCGTGCGTACGCACGAGCGATGATATCATTTCCATAAATATTGAATTGAATTGTAGTGGATTATACAATATATCAGAATCAATATTATTTTGTAATAACTATGTATAGTTATTCTTTACACCATTATACCCATCCATGTAAGGTGGTGGTGGAAAATAGATTACACCACGGCGTGGAGACGGTATTCCGTACGTACGCACGCGCGGTGATTTCTTTTTCCGTAGGATGGATAGATGGTGAAATAGGGTTGTTTCATACTAATAATAACATATCAGTATATGAGTGATATTGATGTTATTACTTCATAATGAAACAACCTATGAAGAAGAAGTGGAAGAAGAAATAAAGATGAAAGAATTGGTAACGGTAATTACCTCTTCTTTGAAGCGCCTTTTAAAGACCTCCTCTTAGGGAACTAAAATTGGTCGTTGAGGAAGACCGGAACCTCTAGGATGATTATAGGGAAGTTTAGAAGAGATTTTGGCAGGGTTTGGCCGATCTTGAGCGCTCAAATTGGTGTGAGGAGGAGGGGGAGGAGGTGTCCTTTTATAAGGGAGGAGAGGGGCACCTTAGGAATACCTCAAAATATTATTTTATATTAATGTCAAAATCGGTTTATAATGGTTCCAAAGGGTCTTATTTCGAAGCTAAAGTGGGGATGGGTCTAAATCCTATCAACCAATAGGATTTAGACAAGTTTAGGGTATTATTTTAACCTTATCAATTAGATTTAACTTAAATAATTTAACTTTTACCGTGTCTTTTTGTTTTCTTTCACTATATGGTTAATACACTTACTATAACATGCCAAACGAACCCCAAATTGTTTATTATTAATATAGATATCTTTATCTAAGTCATTTGGCCGATCCATAGATTTTTATGAATAAAATAACAATTAATAATATAATATTTGATTTAAAAACTATTTTGTGTCAATTTTGACACTATTTGATATATGATTTTTGTGAAAGTCATAACAGAATTATATGTTCGAACCAAGTTAATTAAATCAACACTAATATATCATAGTAACCTATAAAATTAGTGGAATTCATAAAAAGTCTCAAATTACATTCATTTGAGCATTTATAACATCAATTATGTTAATATTTTCTTTAAAATGGTAATTACTGCATCATCGTTGTGTCATAAATAAATTAATTTATTTAAAGTCTAAAAATTATAAATAAAATATCATTATTTAGGAAATCTTTTTATCTTTCTAATGAATATTTATAGTCGAATTTATCTTATGTATAACCCCATATTAAAAATGATTTACTTATTAAACTTTGATTTTAACTATTTTAACCCTCCTTTAAATAAATTAATAATAAATGTCCTAATCTAACCCAAGTGGGCCTAAATGGTCATATTTTATTCCTAAGTTTTTTTTGGTCGAATTAAACTTATCCAATAGAATTAGGACATGTGTTAGGGTAATAGTAATATCATTTTTACCCTTAGTTACCCTATTTACTATTAACCGCGGTAAAAAAGTAAAAAGTTACTATTCACCAAAAAATTATTTTTATCTCATTGAACCACATTTTACTTACTAATATCAACCGTGTCCGTCGGATTTTTGAAATTCCATTCACAGAAGCGGTAAAATTAAGTTTTATGCAAAATTCAGTTTTTAACCTTGTAACACCCCAAGCTTCTATGGAGGTTAACCTACCCCAACCAAGGAAAAGTACAAGGTAAGGGTTATTTCACAATCTCTTCATTATCCGAGGTTGTATTATACGTAATAATCTACTGGGATCTCTTTATCATCCACATCCATGTTTCTTCGAAATGTATTTCAAAACATTTTTACTATTTACAAGAATATGGGTTTAAGTCATTTATACCCTTGTTTGACTTTTTATAAGAGGTTTATAAAGGAATCTTTCCGTCGTTTTCAAAACAAGGTCCTTTTTAACCTTTTCGACAGAATTGAGGTAAGAATGTTTTTTTTAACTTATACGGCGGGTGCGGTTATTTTCCGCCGTTATAAAATCGTCGAAGCTTTCCATACAAGCTTATAAGAATATTTTCAAAGAAAATGTTTTATTTTATATGGATCTTAAATGATTTCAAAATAAAAGGAGATACTTCTTTAAAAATAATTTTGATTTCATCTATGTCAACATCCTTTGATGGATTTTAAGATTATTTGAAGTTGATTTATTATGATACAAAACTTCTATATTGTATTGAATGTTTTGTGATATGTTTGACTGTGGATGTGCTATTTTTATACCATTCATAGTTTATGGTGAAATTATTGACATTTCGTATGATAGTTTTAATACGAATGTTTATGTTATGTTTAAACCTTTTCATATGGGAATGCATTGGACTTAATAAGTGACGGGTGGATCCCGCTATAGCTCCTCGATGCATCGGTAGGTCTCATGATACAAACTAGTGTCTTGGCACAAGGCCTTGACAAAATCTTATTTGTAGTCTTGGCACGAGGCCTTGGCTATGTGGTTATGATAGTCTGGCATTATGCATTCCAACATTATGAAAGTGGTTATTGATTTTTGCATGTGATTATTCGATTAGTAGAATATCCATGTGAATAAGTAAATGGCATTATTTTATTTTATTTATGCCATACCATGTTGAAAGTTCATGTTTAAAGGGCTTTTGTTTTAGTTATACATTGCCTTAAATGTTTATTCTTATTGATGAAAGTTTCCGCTATATTGTTATCCTTACTGGGCATTTGAGCTCACCCCTTTTCTATGTTTTATTTTTCCCAGGAAGTGAAGATGTAGGTTATGAATGACCTGCAGGGATATTATGAGGGGATTATAGTGTGGACTGTGGAAAAATTATGTTGTTGTAGTAGTTTTTCATTTTATGATGTAATGTAAAACTTATGAATATATCTAGTGTTTCCAAGGCTACTAAACCAATCGGTCTTTCGAGATTTGATCTTTCTTGTGATCATGCCAATGTTATGTAATAATGCACCGACTCTGGGTAACTGGGGTCGGGGCGTTACAGTTGGTATCAGAGGAAGTTTAGTACAAACCTTGGAAGCTAGATTTAGATAAACTCTGATTAGAGCACATAGACCTAAGATGAACTTTGAGGATTAGTATAGAAGAACTTCCTAGAATTTTGGTATTGTAGAGACTCTGTGAGTTTTCCGAGCAATACATCCCTGTCTGGATACGAGCAGGTAGAGGCGGCTCTGGCACAGATATACCTAGGGGTAAAACCCGAAAACACCGCTTTGAGCTAGACTCGAACGGGAACTGGTGCACGACAACGGGCCTTGCTGCACTCTTGGTTACGACACTCCCGGGGGATATGCTTAGGATAACTCTCACTATCTTTACAAATCATTATGAAGGGTTTATGAGTATATACTTCCTCAAAGAAAACATTTTTATGATTATGGATTATATCCATAAATAGTTCAATTTATGCTAAGTGTTTTATAAGTATGGGATTATGTATTTTGATTTATAAACTGATCTAGTTTATACCATTGTTTAGAAATGGCGCCTAGTGGAAGAAATGGAAACCGTATCAATGCACGCACCCCATGTAGGGATTGCCCTCCTGCTCAAGATAATTATAGTGGGGCTAGTGATGCAACTGGTGCTGATCAGCTAATCACCATACTGGGACAACTTACTCAGGTTATGAATAATAACCTTACCCGTATGGAGCACCCTGATCCGCAGCATGGAGGATCAATGTTAGATCGATTCATGAGACAACAACCACCAACGTTCAATGGGAGTAAAAATCCCTTAGTAGCTGAGCAATGGATATTTTCCCTAGAGAAAATATTTCAGGCTTTGGGGAGTAGTGAAAGGGAAAAAGTTACCATGGCAGTTTACCGCCTCACTGGAGATGCTGATGAATGGTGGTCATTGATTCAAAACATGAAGGAAGATGATGAAGTATCAAACATGGAATGGAGGGAGTTCAAAGATCTGTTTTTAGAAAAATACTTTCCTCACGACCATCGAGCAGATATGGAAAGGCAATTTCTGAGTCTGAGACAAAAGGAGGATGATAATGTCACAAAGTATGAGGCTAACTTTACAAGGTTAGCGAGGTATGCTGGAGATTATATTCGCAACCCAAGAAGTAAGATTGATCGTTTCTTTGATGGGTTAAAACCATTTCTCCGTCGAGCATTAGTCTCACAATCCTTTTCATCGTACGAAGACATTGTCTCATGTGCTATCAAGACCGAAAAGGAATTCTCTAAGTCTTATGACTTTAAAGCAAAGCAAGAGAAGAAGAGACCTGCTGATCAATCTGGGAGTGGAAATAAGGGGAAGAAGGGAAAGGTTGAATATCCATCTTGTGGTAAATGCGGGAAGAAACATCCTGGTACTTGCTTGAAGGGAATGGGAGTCTGTTACAAGTGTGGTGAAAAAGGCCACCAAGCTCATGATTGCAAGGGGAAGAAGGAAGCTACCAACGTTCAGTGCTACAATTGCAGGGAGATGGGGCATTATGCAAATGCATGCCCTAAGCGTCAGGAGAACTTACCTCAGAAAAGGCCAAGGGATCAAGGCCAGGCTTATGCTATCACTACTGCTGAGGTAGAAGCTCCGAAAGACGTGGTGGCAGGTAATTTAATGGTTTCCTCAAGTTTAGCAAATTCATTATTTGATTCTGGATCATCGCATTGTTTCATATCTTCCCAGTTTGCTAAGAAAATTAGATATTTCCAATTTGATTTAATAAGGGAGTTGTCTGTTAAAACTCCTAAGGGAAGTATCGTTGCAACAAAGTTTTGTGAATCAGTCCCCATTAGAGCACATAAATTTTCTTTATCTGCTGATTTCATCGTCATACCTATGATTGAGTTTGATATAATCCTCGGTATGTACTGGCTTTCGGACTATGATGCGAAGATTTATTGTAAGAAGAAAGAGGTTACGATTCTTGATGATAATGATAAGGAGCACCTTATTTTTAGAGCAGAATCGTCACCACCTAATTCTTATTTAGATCCACCCCCAACAGCTCAACTTAATTCAATTATCGGGGAGGAAGAGAATGAAATAACTGTCGGTGAGGAATGGAATGTTCAAATAGAGGATGTACCTATTGTGAAAGAATTTGTAGATGTATTTCCGGAAGATTTACCTGGACATCCTCCAGAACGAGAAGTTGAGTTTTCTATTGATTTGATTCCTGGATCAAGGCCTATATCGAAGACCCCTTATAGAATGGCCACTGTAGAGTTAGTCGAACTAAAGAAACAACTAGAGGAATTGAGTAATAAGGGATTTATTCGCCCTAGTGTTTCTCCATGGGGAGCCCCTGTTCTTTTTGTTAAAAAGAAAGATGGATCTATGAGGTTATGTATCGACTACAGGGAGATCAATGCTATAACAATAAAGAACAAGTATCCCCTACCTCGTATTGATGATTTATTTGACCAACTGCATGGAGCTCAATACTTTTCAAAGATTGACCTTCGATCTGGATACCATCAGTTGTGTGTGAAGAAGGAAGAAATTCCGAAGACAGCATTTCGAACCAGGTACAGGCATTACGAGTTTACTGTAATGCCGTTTGGATTGACTAATGCACCCTCTGTGTTCATGGATCTGATGAATAGAGTTTTCAAGGAGTATCTCGATGAATTTGTGGTGGTATTTATTGATGATATCTTGGTATACTCCAAAACCTACGAAGATCATGAAAATCACTTGCGCATTATCTTGAAGACTCTGAGGAGGCATGAATTATATGGGAAGTTTAGCAAGTGCGAATTCTGGCTTCAGGAGATTTCTTTTCATGGCCATATTGTCTCTAAAGATGGAATCTCTGTTGATCCTTCTAAGACCAAAGCAATCCAAGAATGGCCAGCACCTACGAGTATAACTGAGGTACGCAGTTTTATTGGTTTGGCAGGTTATTATCGATGTTTCGTCCAGAATTTTGCCCGATTGGCTAACCCATTAACGAAGCTCACACGTAAAGGGGTTAAATTTGTTTGGACAAAAGAGTGTGAAGAATGTTTCGAAGAACTGAAGAGAAGATTAGTCAATGCTCCTATATTGACTTTACCATCGGGGAATGATGGGTTCGTTATTTATAGTGATGCATCGAAGAAAGGACTTGGCTGTGTCCTTATGCAAAATGATAGAGTTATTGCCTATGCATCACGACAGTTGAAAATTCATGAACAAAACTATCCTACTCATGATCTCGAGTTAGCAGCAGTGATCTTTGCTTTGAAGATATGGAGGCACTACCTCTATGGTGAAAAATGTGAGATTTATACTGATCACAAGAGTTTGAAGAATATTTTCTCACAAAAAGAACTCAACATGAGGCAAAGGAGATGGCTTGAATTACTCAAGGATTATGATTGCACGATACACTACCACCCGGGGAAAGCAAACAAAGTAGCAGATGCTTTGAGCAGAAAAGACCATGGAGTTCTGAACATGATGAGAATTGAAAGGGATCCAATTTTCATGGATCTAGTGAAGATGGACATGGGAATAACCAGGGAAGGTGAAACATCAATGCTTTTTCAAATGGTTGCCAAACCATCTTTACTAGAAAGGATTAAGAGTTCTCAGAACGATGATGAAGAATTTCAGAAGAAGATTAAAGCTGTGAATGATGGTAGATTGAGAGACTTTGTGTATGAAGATGGAATTTTGAAATTCGGGAAGAGACTTTGTGTTCCCAATATACCTGATCTAAAAAGGGAATTGCTGGATTATGCTCATAGTTCCAATTTCTCTATACACCCTGGGAGCACCAAAATGTATAGAGATTTGAAGGAACATTTTTGGAGGGACAACATGAAGAGGGAGATTGCTGATTTTGTGTCAAGATGTATGGTTTGTCAACAAGTGAAAGCTGGAAGGCAACAGCCTGGAGGAGTCATGCAACCTCTTCCCATACCAGAGTGGAAATGGGACAATGTTACGATGGACTTTGTCATGGGGCTACCAAAGACTCCTAGAAGGAATGATGCAATATGGGTGATTGTTGATCGTCTTACCAAGTCAGCACATTTTCTTGCTATAAGAGAAGATCTACCCCTGGAACGTCTAGCAAGACTATATATTAATGAAGTTGTGAGACTTCATGGAGTACCCCTATCGATTGTTTCTGATCGTGACCCCCGTTTTACTTCAAGATTTTGGAAAAGTCTTCAGAAATCCCTGGATACTGAACTTCATTTGAGCACTGCTTACCACCCTCAGACAGACGGACAATCAGAACGGACTATTCAAACCTTAGAAGACATGTTGAGATCTTGCTCACTTGACTTTCAGGGTATGTGGGATCAATATTTACCTCTGGTAGAATTTTCCTATAACAATAGTTTCCATTAGAGTATTCAGATGGCACCATATGAAGCGTTATACGGAAAGAGATGTCGTACACCAACCTGTTGGGATGATGTTGGTGAAAGAAAACTTGTAGGCCCAGAACTGGTGGAGGAAACAGTGGAAAAGGTGAAAGTAATCCAAAATCACATCAAAGCAGCTCAAAGTAGGCAGAAGAGCCATGCCGATAATCGAAGGAAGGATTTGGAATTTCAAGTCGGTGATCATGTTTTCCTAAAGGTATCTCCATGGAAGGGAGTCATACGTTTTGGTAAGAAAGGTAAATTGAGTCCCAGGTACATCGGACCTTTCGAAATTCTAGAACGAATTGGGGCTGTAGCTTACCGATTGGCAATGCCGCCACGTCTCTCCAAAGTTCACGATGTGTTCCACGTATCTCTGTTGAGAAAATACATGCCTGACCCAACACATGTACTCACCTATGAGGAATTAGAACTGGAACCCGATCTGTCTTATTGTGAAGAGCCCGTCAAGATTCTTGATACGAGAGAACAAGTACTGAGAAACCGGACGACGCGTCTGGTAAAAGTTTTGTGGAGAAATCATAATATGGAAGAGGCAACGTGGGAACCCGAGGAACTTATGATGAAAAACCACCCGAGTCTTTTTATGCAGTAATACCCTAGAAATTGCGAGGACGCAATTATTTGAAGGAGGGGAGAATGTAACACCCCAAGCTTCTATGGAGGTTAACCTACCCCAACCAAGGAAAAGTACAAGGTAAGGGTTATTTCACAATCTCTTCATTATCCGAGGTTGTATTATACGTAATAATCTACTGGGATCTCTTTATCATCCACATCCATGTTTCTTCGAAATGTATTTCAAAACATTTTTACTATTTACAAGAATATGGGTTTAAGTCATTTATACCCTTGTTTGACTTTTTATAAGAGGTTTATAAAGGAATCTTTCCGTCATTTTCAAAACAAGGTCCTTTTTAACCTTTTCGACAGAATTGAGGTAAGAATGTTTTTTTTAACTTATACGGCGAGTGCGGTTATTTTCCGCCGTTATAAAATCGTCGAAGCTTTCCATACAAGCTTATAAGAATATTTTCAAAGAAAATGTTTTATTTTATATGGATCTTAAATGATTTCAAAATAAAAGGAGATACTTCTTTAAAAATAATTTTGATTTCATCTATGTTAACATCCTTTGATGGATTTTAAGATTATTTGAAGTTGATTTATTATGATACAAAACTTCTATATTGTATTGAAAGTTTTGTGATATGTTTGACTGTGGATGTGCTATTTTTATACCATTCATAGTTTATGGTGAAATTATTGACATTTCGTATGCTAGTTTTAATACGAATGTTTATGTTATGTTTAAACCTTTTCATATGGGAATGCATTGGACTTAATAAGTGACGGGTGGAGCCCGCTATAGCTCCTCGATGCATCGGTAGGTCTCATGAGACAAACTAGTGTCTTGGCACAAGGCCTTGACAAAATCTTATTTGTAGTCTTGGCACGAGGCCTTGGCTATGTGGTTATGATAGTCTGGCATTATGCATTCCAACATTATGAAAGTGGTTATTGATTTTTGCATGTGATTATTCGATTAGTAGAATATCCATGTGAATAAGTAAATGGCATTATTTTATTTTATTTTTGCCATACCATGTTGAAAGTTCATGTTTAAAGGGCTTTTGTTTTAGTTATACATTGCCTTAAATGTTTATTCTTATTGAAGAAAGTTTCCGCTATATTGTTATCCTTACTGGGCATTTGAGCTCACCCCTTTTCTATGTTTTATTTTTCCCAGGAAGTGAAGATGTAGGTTATGAATGACCTGCAGGGATATTATGAGGGGATTATAGTGTGGACTGTGGAAAAATTATGTTGTTGTAGTAGTTTTTCATTTTATGATGTAATGTAAAACTTATGAATATATCTAGTGTTTCCAAGGCTACTAAACCAATCGGTCTTTCGAGATTTGATCTTTCTTGTGATCATGCCAATGTTATGTAATAATGCACCGACTCTGGGTAACTGGGGTCGGGGCGTTACAAACCTACCACTTAATGGTTTCACTATTCATCAAAAATTCAAAGTTTTCAGAAAAATACCAAAATATCACCCTAGGCTAATTTCGGTATTCCGAATCCAAAAATGAAGTCCATTTTGAAAAATAAAATTTATAAAATTTCAAAAAGTGGTTATTATTATTCATAAGGGATAGTTTTAATAATATTTTAATAGCATATCATTGTTTAGTGAAACTCGGTATTGCGTACGACGCAAGCTATCGAGGAAGGTCGCGATTGCGTGTAATGCAAGGCAAGTCAAGGATGCGTGTTGTGCAATCTCCTTTTGGTGTAGCGTACAACAAAAGAAATTAGTGAAATAAAAAAGAATATTTTTCATAAAATCTCGGGCTGTTACATTCTACCCCCCTTAAAATGAATTTCGCCCTCGAAATTCGTCGGGGTTATAAATGGTTTACTATTCGAAAGCTTCTTTAATAGAAACCCACATCATAAAAAGGAATACCAAAACTTGGCTTTAAAAACTAAATTATGAAATGTAACGATTACCCAAATAAACTAATCACTGGGTTTCCACATAGGTGAAAATATGGATATGGAAGAGAAATCTAACCATCAAGTTCTGATGGAGAGTGGTAGAGAACATGGCTATGGAAAATCCAGTAATCACAAATCCATAAATTTGTGACGATCTAAGGTACCATCTGATTCATCAGGTATAAGATCACTAGGACAACATTTTTGGTTTTCATGATCATTTCCCTAAAGTTGAAAATTTGAATTAGAATAAATACTTTCTTTATTTTTGTACAATCTCACTGTTGTTCATGCCTTGAACAATTTCCACTTCATCTCTTAAATAAATGAAGTTGAATTTGTTATTCATGAAGTGTTAGTATGACAGGTCATTCCATCTGTCTCAAACAAAAGGTTAGAAAAAATTATAAGTCAATCTATAGTGATATTAATCACATATGGTTCCTAAAATGGACTTATACTTCATATATCATACTGCTTAATATAATAAAAATAGTTTCTACTAAACAGGGAATTCCTGTAGGCCAGTGGTAGGCGATAAAGGCCAGTCGCACTTCGGTTGTGGGTTCGATTCCCACAGCCTTGTCCGAAGCGATGGGCTGTCGCCCGTCCTGCAGGTTGTCCTTTTTCTAAAACTATATTACTATAACATCCCATCAATAATATCGAAAAAACTTCTATCCTTAAACAATACTAACTTATGTCCAACATAATCCATTCCAATATTTAGGCTTATCCATAATACTGCAGTCCACTCTCATAACATAGTGAAAACGATTACCAGAGATTTAATACCATCGTTGATCCCCATATATCATAAGATATATCTTGTTGGTCACATTCCAAACATTCAAAGGCCTTAATCTTGTACTCTCTTGAATACCCATTGAACCTTATTGAAAACATGAATTCTATTAAAAGTTAACTCTTTCCACATACCAAAATCCTCAAAATTCTATATACTCAAACCATGATATCACTTAGTCCTTATATCAATCATGAGCTCATGAATACTATCAAACATTTAATTTTCTCCTTATCCCTTCATTATGCGCATATCATCTACATTCAAAAATATCTGAATAACCTTTCATGGATACTGGTAACATTAATTAGACAACAGTGTAACAATCCTTACATGTCTCTTTATTCTACAGTACCATGAGATTTCTTATACAACATTACACATGATAAACATGTAATCATTCCACTAAATTCTTAAACCATTGACCGAGCTTCAACAATTATTTCATCTCACATATCATTTGTAGTCTCTTCATCATCATACACATAAATACTTCCCATACGACCATACTGATTATCTTCATGAGACTTTCCCTTAGGGCATTGGTTTGCATAATGCCCGCACATTTTACATTTAAAACATTTAACCATTGTTGATGTCGTAGCAATACCATTATCCTCATCCATGTTGTTAACTGAACCTTTTCCTTTGCATTTACTTGCTTTGTGTCCTTCTTTTCCACACCCAAAGCATCTTCCAGTTCCTTTGAAACATTCTCCTTGATGCCTCTTCCAACATGATTTAAATAGGGGAAATTGAACTTTCTTTCCTCTATGATCATCATGAAACTCCATCTTTCTCCTATTAGCCGAGTCAGGAAACTTACCAAATTTTACTTTATTGATCATATTATGAGATTTCTGATTCGGCATAATAATGATGTTTGGACTTCCAAATCCCATTTCATTATGAAGAATATCATTCCATTGTCCATCATATCCTCCATTATCGTGAATCATCTTGTTTCCAGCCATTTTCTAAAACCCAAAAAAAATAGTGTGAGAGGAAAAAATCATGCTAGGGAAAACAACATAATAAAGGGGAGTACCTTCAATATCTAACATATTAGGTTTAATTCTATGATCGTTAGCGTAGTTCTAGTACTATAACCTATACGTATACTTAACCTTAGGGACATCCCTACACATACCTTAGAAATATCTCTAGGGATCTCACTAAAGTTCTCACATCCTAGTTTCCAAAGGTTGACTAAACCTTTCCTCTGATACCAACTGTAGAGACCCGAAGCCTGACTTACATGCACTTTACATTACTTTTTCGGAATACTTAGTACATAACAAAAACACACACACAAGGATCGTAATAGTTTAGTGTCTTTGGAAACTCGGAATAAAATCTTCTAATCGTGGTGAAAGATCTTCAACATCTCCCATAAAGATCTTCCTTTTTTTTACCTAAAACCTTTCTTTATATCCTGGGGAAAAGAAAACATAAAAGGGTGAGCTCAAATGCTCATTAAGGTTAAACAAAAGAAATATCAATCACATCGTATTCATAAGAACATAACATTTTGGAAATAATAACCTGCAAAAGAGAGCATAATTTCATAACATGGAATAAATCATGGTAGTGAAATGTAATCACAATAATCATAACATAAAACATGAAACTTTGTGGCATTCACACATAATCATATAGAATAATTTCTTGTTAGTCAAGATTCATTGCTAAGACTATCTTAGTGGACAAAGTCCCTTTCTGAATCGAGTAACCCTCGTTTCAGTCCTGTTTCACTGAACCGGTATAACCTACCATTCCAGCCATGTCTATCTCATGAGATATAAAATCTTTACCCAATGCATTGGAGGGAGATATAGGTCCCACCCATATCATAATGATACCATTCTTATGTGTGCCACAAAATCATAAATCATACATCATTGCATAACCCATGTAATAAAAATGGGATTCTTAAACAACATGACATCATAAAACAATTCATATAAGATAAAGGAATTCATAAAAATATTTCCATCACAACATAATCAAATCCATGTAATAATAGGGATAAAAACAGAACCCTTTTATTATCTTAGATTGAAAATAATTTTGATAAAATACTTGAACTCCATTCTTGAAGAAAATATCCTTTCTGCTTCAAAAACACTTTTCTTTTCTTAACATGTCATACAATTATAAACTAAAAGAAGTTGATTAAAAATAAAATTGAAAACTTATAAAGGATTATTCTTGGAAATAATGTTTTAAAAATCCATTCTTACCGTATAAGTGAAAAAAAAAACATTCTTCGTACTTTTGTCGGAAAAGTCAAAAAGTACCTCGTACGAAAAATGACAAAAGATTCCTTTCATTTCTTTTACTAAAAACTCACCGAAGGGTAAAAATGGATTTAAACAATTGTAGGTGGATGGAAATAATATTACATATTTATGAAACATGGATGTGGATGGTAAAATACACCCCAGTAAATACTTACGAATAAACAATCTCAGATAAAAATGAGATTGTGATATTTCCCTTACCTTAGGTCCGATTTGATTTGTACGTGTCTAAAGCTCCTGTATAATGGTTTAAATAATGTCATTGACTTATTACAGAATCATATTCATTGTTATGATATCATATATGGTTCACTTATGACATTATATTACCCGTTCTTTTGTAAATTCCACGTTAAAGAAGCGTTTTGGGTAAAATCGTTTCTTTTATCGTAGGTGTTTTGACTTGTTGTTCTTGACATTATTATTACTTATATCATGATTTACTTACATCCAGAATATAAAATATTATTTATATATCATATATATTAAGTATATATATATATATAATAGATAGATAAATGAAATGAAAAACACCGTTCATGGAGACGGTAGTCCGTACGTACGCATGAACGCTGTTTTCCTTTCCTTATTGTCTTGAATGGAAGTAAGTAGATGACATACATATATATATATATATATATACATAAATCCAGTAGCTTTATAATGTCATATATTTCATTATTATTTCTTATATATACTTTATAATCATTCTTAAATGGTTAACATGGAGAATGAATCTCATCGCGTCGTGGAGACGGTAGTCCGTACGTACGCACGAGCGATGATATCATTTCCATAAATATTGAATTGAATTGGAGTGGATTATACAATATATCAGAATCAATATGATGTTGTAATAACTATTTATAGTTATTCTTTACACCATTATACCCATCCATGTAAGGTGGTGGTGGAAAATAGATTACACCACGGCGTGGAGACGGTATTCCGTACGTACGCACGCGCGGTGATTTATTTTTCCGTAGGATGGATAGATGGTGAAATAGGGTTGTTTCATACTTATAATAACATATCCGTATATGAGTGATACTGATGTTATTACTTCATAATGAAACAACCTAAGAAGAAGAAGTGGAAGAAGAAATAAAGATGAAAGAATTGGTAACGGTAATTACCTCTTCTTTGAAGCGCCTTTTGGAGACCTACTCTTAGGGAACTAAAATTGGTCTTTGAGGAAGACCAGAACCTCTAGGATGTTTCTAGGGAAGTGGAGAAAAGATTTTGTCAGGGTTTGTCCGAGCTTGAGTTCTCAAATTGGTGTGAGGAGGAGGGGGAGGAGGTGTCCTTTTATAAGGGAGGAGAGGGGCACCTTAGGAATACCTCAAAATATTATTTTATATTAATGTCAAAATCGGTTTATAATGGTTCCAAAGGGTCTTATTTCGAAGCTAAAGTGGGGATGGGTCGAAATCCTATCAACCAATAGGATTTAGACAAGTTTAGGGTATTATTTTAACCTTATCAATTAGATTTAACTCTAAGTTAAATAATTTAACTTTTACCGTGTCTTTTTGTTTTCTTTCACTATATGGTTAATACACTTACTATAACATGCCAAACGAACCCCAAATAGTTTATTATTAATATATATATCCGTATCTAAGTCATTTGGCCGAACCTTAGATTTTTATGAATAAAATAACAATTAATAATATAATATTTGATTTAAAAACTATTTTGTGTCAATTTTGACACTATTTGATATATGATTTTTTTGAAAGTCATAACAGAATTATATGTTCGAAACAAGTTAATTAAATCAACACTAATATATCATAGTAACCTAGAAAATTAGTGGAATTCATAAAAAGTCTCAAATTACATTCATTTTAGAATTTATAACATCAATTATGTTAATATTTCCTTAAAAGGGTAATTACTGCATCATCGTTGTGTCATAAATAAATTAATTTATTTAAAGTCTAAAAATTATAAATAAAATATAATTATGTAGGAAATATTTTTATCTTTCTAATTAATATTTATAGTCGAATTTATCTTATGTATAACCCCATATTAAAAATGATTTACTTATTAAACTTTGATTTTAACTATTTTAACCCTTCTTTAAATAAATTAATAATAAATGTCCTAATCTAACCCAAGTGGGCCTAAATGGTCATATTTTATTCCTAAGTTTGTTTTTGGTCGAATTAAAATTATCCAATAGAATTAGGACATGTGTTAGGGTAATAGTAATATCATTTTTACCCTTAGTTACCCTATTTACTATTAACCGCGGTAAAAAAAAGTAAAAAGTTACTATTCACCAAAAAATTATTTTTATCTCATTGAACCACATTTTACTTACTAATATCAACCGTGTCTGTCAGATTTTTGAAATTCCATTCACAGAAGCGGTAAAATTAAGTTTTATGCAAAATTCAGTTTTTAACCTACCACTTAGTGGTTTCACTATTCATCAAAAATTGAAAGTTTTCAGAAAAATACCAAAATTTCACCCTAGGCTAATTTCGGTATTCCGAATCCAAAAATGAAGTCCATTTTGAAAAATAAAATTTATAAAATATCAAAAAGTTGTTATTATTATTCATAACGGCTAGTTTTAATAATATTTTAATAGCATATCGTTGTTTAGTGAAACTCGGTATTGCGTACGACGCAAGCTATCGAGGAAGGTCGCGATTGCGTGTAATGCAAGGCAAGTCAAGGATGCGTGTTGTGCAAGATCCTTTTGGTGTAGCGTACAACACAAGACATTAGTGAAATAAAAAAGAATATTTTTCATAAAATCTCGGGCTGTTACACTACGTGCTGACACTGATGCTTTGTACGCCATCAACACTCGGTGCACTGACATAGACACTTCGTGCACTTACATTGATGTTATGTGCCCCATCGATGCTCTGTGTGCCGACATTGAAAATATATGTGGAAAAAATGATTCTTTGTGTGCCATAGAAACACCATGTGAAAGTATTTAAATTTGGAGTTTTGTGGAAAATAGCTGATAATCCTACTCTTTGTGCTTTAGACTTATATGTGGGTGAGTTGACTGAATTGACTATACTTATTTTGTATTCATTTTTTGTATACATGGTTAATTATTTGGTGATTCCCCTTATGCTATATAATTGGTGTATTCCATAGGGGGTACCCTTTTAGTTTTCAGGTGTCCTACTGAGTACTATTTTACTCACCCTTGTATGGGATATTCCCCCTTGTGATGTGTCTTTTGAAGATGATCGACACTTTGACGAAGTACTTGGTGGACTTGGGAATCATGGTGCTTAGAGAGAGGTTGGACTAATGAGGTGTGATTCTATGAATTCAGAAAGTTGTTTCTGTACATACACATTAGGTAGGGTTTTTTGTAGATGAATTTCAGAAGATTGTAGATTTCCATTTGGTTGAGCTTTTATTCTAGCCTTGTTTACTTTCTAGTTTTATACTATTACTCTATGTGGTTTTTTAGTGGTTTTCACGCATGTTTACTAAAATTTTTTAGTTCAGCACTTTTTCTTGGATGTGTGTGTGTTTCTGTGTTTGTGTGTTTGTGTGTGTGTGTGTGTCTAGGTATATAGGCAAATGCATCCAAATTATGTGATATTCCTAATTGATGCTAGTCTTCATCTCCTATTATAACAACCCTGCTCTTTATTACACACTAAAACGTGATTTTTTGCATAAAATTCACTTGATACAGCTTAGAAGTGTGAGAGGTATAGTATCTTTAGGGCTTAGAATCATTACATGACAACTTAAAACATAAAGTACAACATCTTTGTTGAAACCTTATGTTAGATGACTACTACATTCCCTCATACTTAACATTGCATGGGATAACCTGAGGACATGTATAAGAGAAGGGTGATCTATATAGCCCAGTAAGGGAATAAACATGGAATAAAATGAGGAATACAACACATGTTAGACAATATACAAATCAATGTAGCACAAGAGAAACATGAACATAAAGGCATGATAAATCATCATAATCATAACATGGAAATGTGGCAATAACACTTAACGTGGAATTTAGCAGGAGCCAAGGATCATTACACATATAGCATTTATAAACCCTCATTCCACATGAATCATGAGTATACACTCATTGCACATGAATTATCATGATTCAACACTCATTTCACATGAATTTTCATGACACTATACTTTACCCAATGCATTGGAGCTCTATGAGGGAACAACATTCTTAAGCATTTTATTCCATGCCTAAGTGTGCCATATGGATCATACCACATGGAATCAATCATCATAATTTATTCCATGATAAATGGATGTGTAATACATACATAAATAATTATAAACTATAATTAAATGTGAATAAAGTTGAATACCCTTTATAGAAAAATGGGCATGACATTCACTACACAATGACATTAGATTGGAAAATCATATTTCAATTTTGGTAGCATATTTGCTTGAAATAAGAACTCATAAGAAATGTTTTATGAGAGAAAAAGGGGTGTGTAATTATATTTATTTGAAATGTATTGTAATGGGTTCATATATATATATATATGTCCTAGCAAATGTAATGAAATTTAGATGTATTATACAAAAGAATTACTTGGATGTAAAAGAAGAGAGAGAAATTCCTCACGGAATCTCAGCATAGTAACTAGTGTACATGGGAGGAATTAATGAGAGAGAAATAGGTCTCCCATAATCCAAACATAAAGAGGGAAGTATGGGTGATGTGAAAAATCATACCCCATAATTTATAATTGAAAACAAAATGGCATAACAAATTAGAAAAAAATGAGAAATGAAGAAATCCCTTACTTGGAAGTGTGATCTCAAAATATTGGGAGAGGCTTGATAGAGGCTTCTAGGGAGCTTGTGACACCTTGGGAGGATTATAAAGAGAGAAGGGAAGGGTTTGGTATAACTCCAATGGATTTGAGTGAAGTGGACGTGGGCACTTTGGTGGGTTTATATAGGAAAAGAGATGGAATTATTTATTATTTTGGTTTGGACACCTCACAATAAACTAATCAAAAACCCAAACCAACCCTTGGTTTTTTCCCATGTTTTTTTCTAAAAGGGAGTGGAAAACAATATTTTATAAGTACAGTGGCCGAACTTGTCAAAATAATAGCTTTTCTTATGTGGAGGTGAATCACACTCTCATTGAAAACAATTTAAAAAGACAAAATGTTTTATAAGCCTTGAAGGGTCCACTAAAACTATGTAAAATAAATCAAACAAACCCAAAATAAAATTATATTAATGGTAAAACATATATTTTATGAAAATAAGGTTTATATTATTTTATTACATCATTATTGGGTTGTTATGATGTCATATAATATATTATATATTTAAATGGTATTTAATTTTTACCCAAAAATTCGACTGTCTCAGAAAATTTTAAAAAATTCACAGTTGGATAGCTTAGATGTCCTGATTACAAATAAAATAATCATTTTATCAAAATATTTTTCTTAAAATGTTAATTTTTACTTTTAAAATAAAAACCTACATTTATAAAAAATTCATGGGTTTTGAAAAAAAACAGTTTTCAAACCATAATAAATATTAAAATTGCATTTATAAAGTTATTCGATAATTTATATTTAATAAAAATTAATTTAATAATAATAATAATAATTTATTATAATTTTATTAAATTTAAAATTCAATTAATTCATCAAAATAAATTTCTTAGTTGAATATTAACTAAAAATACTATTTCTGCTTTAAACACTATTTACAAAGAAACAATAAAAATAAAGTATATTCTCTATAAAAGAATAATATACATAGTCATATTGCTAGGGCCTCATTACATACCCCTTATAACACCCGTATAACACTGAATGGTAAGGTGTGTGATGGTGATAGACTCTTGGGTTGGCTCAGATAACATCGCTCGGGTGGTAATATCAATTGAATTCCATTTCTCCCATAGTCAGTTCCAGTCATGCTCAATGTGTTCATGATCAACTTGGGATTTGTCAAGAGAAAATCCCAATGATGCAACCTCCTTTCGGAGCTCTGACAAATGGTCTTTGTATGGGTCCAGTCTACTAGATGAGGGCATCGATTCCTTTGTTTGAGTAAATTGGATTTGTTAAAGACAATTATTTATACTAATCATGTGATCACTGTTCAAATGCTATATTATCAATGGTCAAAATTCTTATCAGTATTTTAAAATATTTAAAGATAAAACCAATGAAGTTCACATTTTATAAAACCAAAATAAGATATTTAATTAGATTAAGAGGAATTTTTATTAATGAATGTTTGGGTCATTACAATCTTCCCCCCTTAAGAAATTTCGCCTTCGAAATTTCCTTTTCCCACACTGAAACTGATGTGGGTAACTTTGCTTCATTATTTCCTCTGATTCCCATGTCAGTTCTTCAGACATGTGGTTTCACCACAACACCTTGTCGAGGGTCATTGTCTTATTTCATAGAACTTTTCTCTATGATCTAATATCTTCAATGGTTGCTCCTCATAAGAAAGATCATCCTCTAATTGTACTACATATAATGAGAGTACATGTGAAGGGTATAGTATGTACCTTCTTAAGAGCTATACATGGAAGACATTATATACTTTGGCCATGGTAGGTGGAAGTGCTTATCAATAGGCCACAACCCCAACATGATCAAGAATCTCGAAGGCATCAATGTAACAAGGTATTAACTTCCATTTCTTTCTAAACCTCATAAACTTTTTCCATAGAGATATGCGTATAAATACTATGTCTCCAAATTTAATCTCAAGGCATTGTCGACGATTATCTACATAATGCTTCTGTCAACTCTAGGCTACCTCGATATGCTGCTAAATGGTTTTCACCTTCTCCACCATTTCTTCGACCATTTCTGGTCCTAGCAACTTACGCTCACCAACATCAACCCAACATGCCAGTGTTCTGTACCTCTTCCCATACAAGGCTTCATAAGGTGCCATTCGGATGCTCAAGTGGAAACTATTATTGTAGGATATTTCAACCAGTGGAAGATATTGGTCCAACCCTCCTTTGAAATCCTTAGAACATGATCTTAACATATCCTATAGTGTCGGAATAGTTCAAGATGATTGGCCATCTATTTGAGGAAGATAGGTTGTACTAAATTTTATTTTAGTATCCAGATAATGTTGAAGACTCTTCGAAAACTTAGAGGTGAATCTTGGATCTTGATCGGATACAATATATATTGGTACTCTATACAGACTTACCACTTCCCTAATATATATCCATTCCAGTTGATCCAATGAGAAATCCTCCTAAATTTCAATCAAGTGTGCAGACTTTGTAAAATGATCCACAACACCCCAGATTTCATTGTTGCGTTTGGATTTATTTGGATGTCTGGTGACAAAGACCACAGTGTTGTTCTCCCATTTCTATGCTGGTATGGGAATGGTTGCATCATCCCCTTATACTTATGCCTCATTTCCTTCACTTGCTGACACATTAGGCACTTTGATGCATACTCAGCGATCTCCTTCTTCATATTATCCTAGCAATAATTCTTTCAGAGTTCTTCATACATCATTGTGTTTCCTAGGTGAATAGAGAAATTAAAACTATGTGCATCATCCAAAAGTCCCTTCTTCAGCTTCGGACTTGATGGAACATATTGTATTTTCCAAAATCTCACAATTTCTTCTTCATTAACATTGAACTCCGAGGATTTCCCTTTTTTGATAGCTTCCACTTTCTTATGAATTACCACATCATCCTTTTGAACATCCTTTAACCTTTCCAAAAGAGATGGTTGAGCAATCATTTGTGAATGGATTGATGATGTTCCCTTTTTTATGATTCCCATGTCCATCTTTATCAAATATAAAAATATTGGATTCTTTTCAATTATCATCAATGATAGAATCACTAGGTCTTTTATACGTAGAGAATCACCCAAATTGTTTGCATACCCATAGTGGTAATGGATTGAGAAATCATAGTCTTTTATCAGCTCTAACCATATTTGTTAGCGCATGTTCAACAAATTCTCTGTGAATATATACTTGAGGATTTTTTGGTCCGTATATATTACACACTTCTCCCAAAATAGATAATGCAACCTATTTTTTAAAGCAAAGATCACCACAGCCGACTCCATATCATGTGTAGGAAAATTATTCTCATGATCTTTCAATTGTGTTTAAGCATAGGCAATGACTTGGTAATTTTTCATCAACACATATCCTAAGTCCTTCTTCGAAGAGTCACTAAATACCACAAAATATTCTTTAATTGTGAGTAATATGAGCATAGGCATAGTGATAAGCCTCTATTTAAACTCCTAGAATCTTTCTTTTCATTCATCACTCCAAGTAAACTTTAATCCCATCTGAGTTAGCTTGGTAAGAGGGTTTTACAATCGTGAGAAATTTCGCACAAATTTTCGATAACATCCAGCTAACCCCAAGAAGATATGTATATTTGTTACTGATGTTGGACTCGGAAATCCCTCTATTGTAGCTATATTGAAGGGATCTACTGATATCCCATTTCTTGTGATGATATGGACCAAGAATGAGACCTCCTTCAAATAGAACTCACACTTTTTGTACTTTTTATAGAGCATCTCCTTTCGCAAGGTCTCTTGTATAGTTCTTAGATTCTTCTCATAAACCTCATTGGATTTGGAGTATATTAAAAATCATCTTTAAAGACTACCACAAATTTTTAGGGGTAATCTTAAAGACTATATTAATCAAGTCCATAATGATTTTTGGATTATTAGTGAGTCTGAAAGGCATTACTTTGAATTCACAGTGCATGTATCTTGTACGAAAAGCATTCTTGGGGATATCTTCCTTCTTAACATTTACTTGATAATATACCGACCAAAAATCTATCTTGGAGAAGTATTGTGTTCCACACAGCGGATCAAACATGCTGTCAATTCGTGGGAGAGGATACTTGTTCTTTATCGTGATTTTTTATGCTCACGATAATCAATGACAAGGCCCATTGACCCATCCTTATTCTTGATGAAGAGGAATGGTGCACCCCATAATGAAGCACTTGGGCATATAAACCCTTTATCCAGATTCTTCTATAGTTGTTTCTTCTGCTCCTAAAGCATAAAAACATCCATTCTATATAATGTCTTGGATATTGGAAATTCCCCAAGTATATGATCTATTGAGAATTCAACATCTCATCTAGGAGGAATACCAGGAAATTCCTTGGGAAACACATCAGTGAATTCCATCATAATTGGCTTGTCATTAAGGATGGTTGCATCCTTAGACTCAATCATCTAAGCCAGATACGCATTCTCAAAGGTCATTAACATCCACACATGAGATGATGGAGTTAAAAAACATTCATCTTCCTCCTTTCACTTGTACAAAATCGGGGGTCAATTTTCCACATGGAGAGTGATTTCTCTCTCATGACAATTTAAGTTAGATCTATATAAGGAAAGACAATCCATGCCAAAAATTACATCAAATTTTACTAGAGGGAGTATGATGAGGTTTGTTGGGAAGTCCAATCCACCGATTAAAAAAGGGGATGAGTTATATTCATGGGATTCAATGATTTCCCCATTTTTAGTACTCACCAACATCTTTACTTTTATTATTTATGGTGGTGTTGGGATTGTTCTACTAAACTTTTGGGATATAAAAGAATGCGTTGAACCTGAATCAAAAATTATATTCACTATTCTTGAATTATTAACAAGAATACTTATCACCACTTCATTGTCGGGGTTCACTTCGGTATTAGTGATCGAAAATGATCTCCCTTTCTGCCATTGAGGTTGTTGGTTGCCTTTAAAAAACCTTGTCTTAGGGCACTGATTTTCAAGATGCCCTGGTTCCTTGTAGTTAAATTAATGAACAATGCGTTGAGAGTTGAACGGAGAATTACACTCATCTGTCGTAGACACGGGTTTTTTTGTTATTAGTTAATGTCTAGGTGCCCTTCTCTTCCACACCTAAATCATTTCCTCGTTCCCTTTAGGCAATTTCCAAGGTGCTTCTTCCTGCACCTTCAGACAGTGGGGTACTGGATTTTCATAGCACTATTAGATATATCCATCGGACTACCAGAGTTTAATTCTACCTTATACTTTTTATCCCCATGATCCCTCTAAGGATTGACGATCTCTATTTCAACCTTGAGGGAACATCAAACAATTTACTCATAGTTGTTGATTTCACGGTTCAATAGGGATTTCCACATGCTAGGTTTCAGCCCACCAAAGAAGCTATCAACTTTGAATTCGGGGTAACGAAAAAGTCATAAGTGTATTGTGCAAGCCTCGTGAATTTTTCCTCATATGCTCCAACAGATTCATAGTCTTTTTTCTTGAGGGAAAGGGAGTCCTATTTCATCTTAAGCAAGAGGGTGCATGGAAAATATTTATCAAAAAGCATTGTCTGGAAATACTCCAATTCCAACGCCCTAATATACTCCTCAAGACTAATATTTTTTTATCAATGTCCAATATTGATAGGTTTCACCCTCTATATGATAAGCATCCAGAAGAACCTTCTCTTGTTCGGAACATTGAAGGATGGATAATATCTTTTCAATGAAGTTGATCCAGAGTTCGATGATTGAGGGATCATATGATCCATTAATAGTATGATGCCTTTGTCTCATGAAGATCTCTATAATGATATGTTCTTTATTAGAGAGTGGGTTTAAAGTTCCTCTTGACCCATGTTTCTATTCAATTATTGAGTTAACCGAGAGAGTATCATGATAATGTTCATTATTCTCACTCCCATAGGATTGGGAATTTCATTAGAATAGTCATCACAATGGTCTTCAAAATAGTTTATGGCCTGAGTCCTCATATTACCAGCCATTGGCTAGAATAAAAGTAATATTAGGGGTAACACATAAAGGTTATTACAAAAATAGATGACTTATAAATAGATTTTATTTCTTTAACTTATGAATTTATAGGCATCAATCTATGTTATCCATAATCTACTATCTAACATATATTAATAGGGGAATATTATTTATTCCCTTAATAATGGTTCATAATAATCTTGTGAATTTACCAATTCATATCTCCCAAGAGTGTCATAACCAAGAGTGCATCAAGGCTTGTTGTCATGTAATAGGATACCCCATGTCAAGCCCAAAACTCGTTGTCATGGTTTTCAGCCCTGGGTACATCTATTCCAGAGCCACCACTACCTGCTCGTATCCAGACAGGGATGTATTTTCTTGATAAACCACTTACTCAATACTCACCAAAATGTAGGGATGTTTTTATTATACATATTCTTATCCCTAAGGCTTTCACAAGGTTTTTCCAATCCAAATCCCAAAAATAACTAAACCTATCCTCTAATACCAACTATAGCAACCCTGCTCTTTTTTACACACTAAAACCTAATTTGTTACATAAACTTCACTTGATAAAATATAGAAGATCGAGATTCCTAGTGTCTTTGGGGATTCTTATCATTAAATAATAACTTAAAACATGAAATACAATATCTTTATTGAAAACATTGTTTATATGAACACTACATTCCCTCGTAGTTAGCATTGCATGGGATAACCTGAAGGCATGCATAATTAAAGGGTAAGCAATAAAGCTCAGTATGAGAATAAAAATGTAATAACATGAGGAAAAAAATAAATTTAAGACAATAGAAAAATTAATGGATAAGAATAGAAACATTAACATAAAGGCATGATAAATCATGATAATCATAACATTGAAATGTTGCAACAACACATAACAAAGAATTTAGCATGAGTCAAGGCTCATTGCACATGAAGCGTCAGTAAACCCTCATTGAACATGAATCATGAGTAAAACCTCGTATCACTTGAATTATCATGAGCCAAAACTCATTTCCCATTACTTATCATGATACTATTCTTTACCCAATGCATTGGAGCTCTATTAGGGTACACAATTCTTGAACATTTCATTTCAGGCATAAGTGTGCCACATGGATAATACAACATTGAATAAATCATCATCATTTATTCCATGATAAAGGGATGTGGAATACATAAATGAATCATTATAATAAATAAGTAAATTTTCCTAAAAGTGAATACCCTTGATAGAGAAATGGGCATGGTATTGACTACACAATGATGTTGGCTTAGAAAATCATAGTGCAATTTCGGCATCATAACGGCATGATATAAGAACTCATAAAATATTTTTTTTTGAGAGAAAAAGGGATGTATAATCATATTTACATTAAATGGACATTAAGGTGTCATATAGATGCATATTCCAAAAAAACATAATGGAATTCATATGCATAATACAAAAGAATTACTTGGATGTAAAAGAGGAGAGAGAAAACCCCCACGGAATTTTGGAATCGTAATGGGTGTACATGGGAGTCATTAATGATAGGTAAAGGGGTCTTACATCATCCAATCATAAAGATGGTATTACGGGGGAGGTGATAAATCATACCCCCCACATTTTTAATTGAAAAAAGGGCATAACAACTTAAAAAATTAGACAAAATGGGAATGGAAGAAATCCCTTACATGGAAGTGTGATCCCAAAAGTTTGGGATAGACATAAGAGAGGCTTCTTGGGAGATTGGGTCACCTTGGGAGGATTATAGAGAGATGAGGTCATGGGTTGGTTGAACTCTAAATGCATTGAGTGAAGAGGAAGTGGGAGCTTGGGTGGGTTTATATAGTAAAGGAGAGGGAATTCTTTATTATTTTTGTTTGGGACACCTCACATTAAACTAATCAAAATCACAAACCAGCCCATGGTTTTTGCCCATGTTTTTTCCATAGGGGAGTGGAAAAAATATTGTATTGGGCCAATGTATGAACTTCTAAAAATAATAGGGTTGTTTACATGGATGTGAGTCACACTCTGAAGGAAAACAATTTAAAAAGAAAAATTTTTTTATAAGCCTTAAAGGGTCCACTAAAGCCTTGTAAAATAAATTAAACAAACCAAAAATCACATTATATTAATGGTAAAACATATATTTTCCGAACATAAAGTTTATAGTATTTTATTATATCACTATTGGGTCATTATGATGATATAAAACACATTAAATATTTAAATGATATTTAATTTTTACGCAAAAATTCGACTACCTCATAAAATTTTCAAAAAAATAACCGTTCAATAATTTTGATTTCAATATTCCAAAAATAATATTCATTTTACCTAATTAATTTTATAAATGTTTTAATTTGTAATTTTAAAATAAAAACGGAAAATTATAGAAAATTCATGGGTTTTGACAAAAACAGCTTTCAAACATTAATAAAAATTACAATTGTATTCCTAAAATTATATGATAATTTATATTTAATAAAAAGTAATTTAATAATGATAATAATATTTTATTAAAATTTTATTAAATTAAAAATCCATTAATTCATCAAAATATATTTTTTAGTTGAATATACCTAAAAATACAATTTGTGCTTTCAAAACTATTTACAAAGTAACAATAATAAGAATGTATATTTTCTATTCAAGAATAATGTACATAGTCATAGTGCTAGGGACTCATTACATAACCCCTTATAACACCCGCATAAGACTGAAGAGTAAGTTGTATGATGGTGACAGAGTTTTGGGGTCGCCTGGATAACAACACTCAGGTGGTAATCTCTATTAACTTCCACTTCTCCCTTAGTCGGTTCTGCTCAAACTTAATGTGTTCAAGCCCAACATGGGCTTGGTCAAGAGTGATGTGAAATAACACCACCTCCTTTCCAATAATCTGAAAAATGGGCTTTATGTGGGGTAAGTCCCCTGAATGAGGTCATCGCTTCCTTTGATTAAGTAAATTGGATCTGTTAAAGCCCTATATTAATACTAATCATGTGATCAGTGTTCAATGACTATATTAGCAATAGTCACAATTCTTAATGGTTTTTATAAAATATAGAAACATAAAACCAGTGAAGTTCACATTTTATATAACCAAACTAATGCATTTAATTAGATCAAGAGGAATTTTAATTAATAAAATTTTGGGTCATTACCCCTAGTCTATTGGATGCAGGAAGGAATGGGTAGCCACAACATGGACTCCAAGAGACAGGTCGTGATAGAGTAGTGTCAGTGGAGGTCATTTCTACATGAAGAATAGAGAGGCTGTGAGGTTGGATTGGGGAGACAATGGTATGTGTTTCGAGATCATATTTTAGATCAGGGACACAAATGTTTTTGCAGCAGCTGACGTATCTATACACTAGGACACTGAATTATTCATTTCAACTTGATATATAAAAACACTAGTTTCCGGGGGAAATACATTATACAAGCATCATATAAGATTGACTGTGTTCTCATGTCCTTCTTGAGTCACTGTCAGCTCACTTGGTATAGTCTATTGAATGTTGTACATCTTCATCTATTTCAGGATGCCTCTACACAGACAGCCATCTAGGATTATGATGCATTATCATGAAGATGATCTACCTAGGGAAGAGGCATTAGTACATGGACTAGTACCAGAGATAGAACCCGCGGGTCGTGTACCTATGATACCACCACCCGGAGAGTATTAATTACTACCAGCACTACCAACAGAGGATGAACTTAGGATGAGTTCCTTGTTTGAGTTCCAAAGGTAGTGACCTCCCAGGTTCAGTGGTGATCCAAACCCCTAGGAATATGAGGATTGGTAGGGGTGTTAAGGCATGTCATATTCCTCGTTAGGATGCCTCTTGACCAGATGGTAGTACTTTCCACGAGTCAACTACATGGATCATTGGGGATATGTTAGAGCTTTGTGATCCAAATGTGTGACGATATGACTCTCTCTTGGGTAGACATTGAGTGCCTCTTTAGGAAATATTTCTTTCTAGTGACGTTATGCTTAGTGCACATAGAGGATCTCCTGCATCTGCAGCAGGTCAGTTAGACAATAGTGGGGTACTCAATGAGATTTATGGATCTTTCTCGGTATTCTATGGATTTGGTGCGTGAACCATTCTTTAGGTCCTGGAATATCTTTCAGGGACTACGTCAGGATATCAATGAATCCATGATATCTTTTAGCATTCTTACACATGCTAGGGTACTAGATTGTGTTATTCTATTAGAGATATTTATAGTAGATAAAACACCGATATTAGGAGCTACCATCGGGCGTCAGGTAGCTCAATCATTGGTAATAGGTACCTGATAGATTATATAGGGATCCAAGTGGATCAGACAGTTTAGGGGATGACCCGACGACATTTCGCCAATGGTGTGAGACTCCCAAGGCAGCGCAAGTCATTTGAAGGTTAGGATTTTTTACTCATACTACAGTCGAGGACATCTGGCTAGTGATTGTCTGAACCATCATATGACTAAAAGGTTCTGTCATGGGTTCCCTCAAATGATTAATGGTTTTGGGGGTACTTAAGTGTAGTAGAGTGTCTTACTAAGGTAATCTCTCCAAGGAAGAAATAATTAAAAGACATATTAAAGTAATTTTTGAAAATAAAATAAAAGGAAATAAGTACACTAATTAAAAGGATAGTGGTTGTTTATCATTTATAAATCTAGAACAAGTTTTCTGAAAAAGGATTGTATTTTTTTATTTTTTAACTGAATTTTGATTAAAATGACACAACAAGAAGATGTTTTTTTAGAAAATATTTTAAAATTAATAATCGATCGAACTCTACTTATTCATTTACTTATTATTCATTATCATTTAAATTAATATTCACATAATTATAATCCTTTGATTTGTTAAGCCTCGAACCCTACAGGATTTAACTTAACCACAAATTACTTAAACTCTAGGCTATCTTTGGAACATGCAATCACAACACCCAACATTGATTGATGTTATAAGGTTTTATTATTCTTATTGGATAATTAAAACACATATCCATTTTGTAAATGATTATTAATTGATTTTAAGGATTATATTTTAACTCTACAAACTTATCCTATGTTGTCTTGTATTACCAATTAAGTTTGTGCTCTCACAATTTACACAAAATCTCGACCTCGAGTGTTTTCGTGTCAATTGTTCAATTTCTTGCAAAGATTCATTTAAATAGAAAAATCAATTAATAGATCATATTATTTGAATTAATGTATATTATTGATTCAAAATAAATTAATGATGAATGTAATAGATTGATCGAATACTAAAAAGGATGCTCTTCCATGGGTGGCGTAATCATTGTAGAAGCGAATTGCATTTGCAACGGTTTATAATGGTATAACACAACCACGCTTTTACCCAATAATTCCATCCCGAATAGGAATGTAGAATAATAATATGACTCAGAAAAATAAAAGAAATGGAAGATAAGATAAGAAGTTTATAGAAAGAACAAAAACAATACAAAAAAGAAGAGGAAGAGAATAGAATTTTGGAGGAGATCCAAGTTTGAAAGATTCCCTCCACCAATGGTCAATCAAAATGGAAAAGAACCACTTCATATCTACTCACAATCTTCTACGTCACATCCCAACCCTTAAAAAAAATACATATTTATTGAGTGGAGGGGAGGCTAGGTTAATTGTGGCCTCAAGTGTGAATGAGGAGATTCTGCAAAATATTTCAATCCCACAATTACCGCATTTGTGTCCAAAAAACGCGTGAATTAACTATCCTTATATAAGGATAATGTGTGATAAATAAGGTTTTCAATTCCCTCCCAAAATTTGGGCCCAATAAATGAAATTATGTATAAGATATGGCCCAATCAATAAAGTGATGTCCAATCTCATGTGTCCAGCACACCATTGACTTGATGACCCATTTACTACATCCCAATTCACTCTTTAGATCTAGTTTCCTGAATACAAGTTGTAGAAACATAACTGAATAACCATTCTACCAAATATTAAGGTCAAATAAGTCATATTAAAATATTTATGTTCGAAATACTACATTGTATTTTAAAAGGGTAAAACTAGAATTTTGGCCATATTTTCAAATGAATGATCTAATACCAAATATTTTATAAATAAACATATTTAACATAGTAAGAGGAAATTATATAATTTATTATCAATAAAATATTCAATAAAAATTTGTTTTATCATCTCCCCCAAACATACCCTTTTCCACTCCTAGGAAAAACCTCATCTCATGTATTCGAAAAAATTGTGACAGGATATGCATAATCAAATTTCTCAATCTACAGTGAAAATATAGGAAAATTAATAATCCCATAAAGAGTCAATATCAATAAATTTTAAATTACTTATCTTATAAATTATATCAAAACAAAATCCAGTGAAATTCATAACACTAATCATAGCGAAACAAGACATGGTTCTACCACGCCAGCAATTCTCTACATGTGTGTGTCCCAACCATTCCAAACTAATACATCCACCCTTTATTCAGTATATCCTTGTCAAGTAAAAAATTTTTATTCTTACTTGATTCTATTCCACTAAACATGTTCAACATCCTTTATAATCAAATTCCAAAACCCACTCATTTATGCATTACCAGAAGTCAAACCATGAGCTCCCGACCTAAATATCCCTACATGATGTACATTTCATCACTCCCATCTTTGTTGATTGTTTTTCTTTTGATTTTTTGGAATTTATTTAGAGGGCATAAAATATTAAGATATTAGTGGCACATGCATATGTCAATCAGGTACAGTGATGTAAATTATTTAATGAGAAATGAATGCATGCAAAGACCATGATATAAGCTGAAAATAATTACTTACCATGAATATACAATCAATTGGGTAAGAGAAAATCACAAGTCATGATATTGTGAAACAATGTGTGGATAAATCAATGATATAATTTACTATGAACAAATATCACAATAAATGATGTCAAAATATAAAAGGTTTTATAATGACCGAACTATTCATATCATCGACGAATTCATTTTTTATAAAAGTAAACCCTTGATGTTGAAATCTTATTCATGATTATATTTCTATCAATGAATTTTGGAAACATTCGTTTTCCATATATTCCACAAGAGAATGTTACATGATATATTTGTTTCTTTTTTATCTTATCTATTTGTTTTTTTTAAAAAAAAAATTTAACCAAAAACATACTAGAAAATACACATAATCACAAAAATGAAAATCCAAAATATCAATTTCAATATGTTGTCCCCTACCCCACACATAAAATATTTAATTTTCCTCAATGTGAACCTATGAAATGATATATGCACATGAAATTTTAAATACGGCAAAGAATATAAAATTGAAAGCATTAGGAATTGCATGATATGCTCAAGTGATGATGGGGTCAGGTAGTGTGTTGAGATCCACTACATCAGTTTGAAGTCCCTCAATGAATTTCTTCAAACATTTCCCATTGATTGTTAAGATCCTTCTGGTGTCCTCTTATGTGATCTCCACTACAACATAAAGAAAAACATTAGTCACAACATAAGGACCTAACCACCTGTAATGAGACTTACCAAGCATCAACTTCAGTCATGAACTATAGATCAAGACATTCTCTCTAACTTGAAATTCTATTTTCCAGATCATTTTTTCATGAGTTGATTTTGATATTTCTTTATGGATCGTGGATTTCTCATATGGAGACAATCGTATCACCTAAAGCTCTGGAATTTCTAGCTTCCATTGGATTCCATCTTGGGCCAAACCCATGTTACATTTCTTTATATCCCAATAAGCCTGATGTTCCACTTTCATAGGGATATGACAAGATTTCCCAGAAACATTCCTAAATGGAGACATACCAATGGGTGTCTAGTATGTTTTCATATAATCCCATAGTGCATCATCTAACATCTTGATACAATCCTTCTTATTTGGCCGCCCAGTTCTCTCGAAAATTTTATGTAACTCGCAATTTGATACCTCATCTTGGCCATTTGTTTGGGGGTGGTATGGTGTTTATGTTTTAGGTGTCACCCCATACTTCCTAAGGAGTGAAGCTAAATTTTTAATGAATAAGGGTGTGCCTTGGTCACTGATGATGGCCCTTGGTACACCAAACCATCAAAAAACATGTGTCTTGATAAAGTCCACTACAACATGAGAATCATCAGTCCTGGTGGCCTTAGCCTCCAACCATTTACTCACATAATAAATAGAAACCAAAATATACAAAAACAATGAACTAATAAAAGGGCTCATTAAATCGTTTCCCCATACATAAAAAATCTCATAGAATAGTACGGGTTTTGGGGGGCATCTCATGTCTCTTGTAAATGTTTCCTATGTGTTGGAAAAAAGAGAATGATTTACAAAACACATGGGTATCATGGAATAAGAAAGGCCAATATAATCCATAGTCCAAGACTTTCCTAGCTATGTGTTGGGGTCCTAAGTGTCCACGACAAGCAAGTTAATGACAATAATGTAAAACATATTGCAACTCATGATCAGGAACACACCTCCTAATAACTTGCTTACTACACATGATCCATGTGTATGGATCATCCCAAACATAAAATCTCGACTCACTCTTTATCTTTTGGACTTGATGTTTCTTCAAATTTGTAAATATTTCATAGGTAACAAGTTATTTAACTAAATCATCGTACCAAGGATGCATACCTAATATTGAATAAAGCTGCTCATTTGGGAAAGTGTCTCGAACTGGTACCTAGTTCAAGGTTTCATCCTCTATTGTGTGAGTAAGCCTACGCATGTGGTCCGCCACCAAGTTTTTTGACCCCTTCTTGTCCTTTATATCAATGTAAAATTCTTGAAGAAGGAAAATCCATTGGATAAGTATAGGATTTGAAACTGTCTTCTTCAAGAGGTACCACAAAGATGCATGGTAAGAAAAAAACTACTTTAGAGCCCAATAAATATGAATAGAATTTATCTAAAATAAATATGATGGAAATAAACCCATCTTTCGTGGTTGTGTAGTTTGATTTGGATGAATGCAGTTTTCTTGATGAATATGCAATCACATGTGAACATCCATCCACCCTCTGAGATAAGATATCTCCAACCATGATGTTGGAGGCGTCACAGATAATCTCAAAAGGAAGCTCCCACCATGGGGGTTGTATGATAAGTGGAGGGTTCAGAAACCTATTTATCTCATCAAAGGAAGTCCTGCAAGAATCATAAAACACAAAATCAGAATCCTTTTGATGTAATTGTGACATAAGAAGAGAAATCTTACTAAAATATTTCATGACGCACCGATAAAATCCTACATGCCCTGGGAAAGATCTAACATCATGCACACATGAAGGATAGGATAATTGTGAAATGATATCTACCTTTGATATATCAACCTATATCCCATGTTTTGACACTACATTCCCGAAGATAGTCCCATGATCTACCATGAAATGAAACTTTTCAAAGATTAAGACCTGATTATTCTCAATACAAAGATTCAAAACCTTTCCTAAACTAGATATACAATCATCAAATGAATACCCATACACAGTAAAATAATCCATAAATACCTCTATGTAGGTCTCAATAAAACAAAAAAAAATACTCTCCATGCATCTCCAGAAGGAACTTGGGTCATTGAAAAGTCAAAATGGCATCCTTAGGTAGGAAAACGTACTGAATGAAAAAGTTAATGTCTTCTTCCCTTGATCCTATAGAGCTATAGGAACATGAAAATATCCAAAAAATCCATCCAAGAAAAAATAGCGTTCCTTCCCAGTTAGTCTCTTATGCATCTGATCAATAAATGGAAGGGGGAAATGGTCCTTGCGAGTAGATTGATTTAGTTTCCTATAATCAATACACACACACCAACTTTTTTGTACCCTCATTAGAATTAACTCATCTTTATTGTTTTTAATAACTACAACGCCACTTTTCTTGGGCACAACCTTAATAGGAATCACCCACTAAGAATCTAAAATATGATAGATTATACCTACCTTGAGAAATTTTTGAACCTCTTTTTTAACAACATCTAGAAGGATTGGATTGAGTCTACTTTGTGGCTGCCTAACCGGTTTAGCCCCATCCTCCAAAAGAATCCTATGCATGTGAATGGAGGGGCTAATACCTGATATGTCCACCAAGGTCCACCCATTTGACCTGATGTTATTCCTCAAAATATTCAAATGTTTTTTGTCATGTTCAAAAGGGAGATTGTTAGATATTATAACTGGTAATATCTCACCACTTAAAAACTATGAGTATTTTAGATTAGGTGGCAATGGATTGAGTTCCAGCGAAGGGGGGTGATGTATGGATGGAAAAATTGAAGGAACTAAAATATGTGCACAATGAACATCAATATAATAATATACATCATCAAAACTAGAGAATATAGCATCAAATCCATCAGCATACTCGATATCCATGTCATAATCCGAGTTCGCATGATCGAAATATGAATATGAATCCATTTTAAAGTAAAATCTAATAGAGTCTTGTGCGTTCTAAATAGGTGTTTAAGTACTCTTAGACATAAAACTAGAATCAATGCAAATAATATCCCTAAGGATAGTACAATCAAATCCCATGGGGTTTTTACGTGGTGGTTCAAATGCGAGATAAAAAAAGTAGAACAGTATTTTGAGGTGTGCTTCATGGAGTCCATAACATTAAATATTACAACTTCATCTCTAAACTCCATGGAAAGTTTAGCCTTGTTGAAATTTATGCTAGTTTTAGTAGTCTTGTGGAAGGTGTTACCTAAGATAATGGGAGCATGACAACTTACAATATCATCATCCTTGTTAAGCAAGTAGAAATCGGCTGGAAATATAATGTCTCTTACCTAGACATGTACATACTCAAGGACTCCCGCTGGATATGTTATATCACTATTGGCCAACTACACCACTACACTCATCGGCTTTTATTCATCAACTTATACAGAAAAAAATACACATTGAGGCATTACATTTATGGAAGCTCCTAAATCACAAAGAGCATCATAAATTTGTAAACCCCCTATGGTGCATGGGATGGTGAATGTCCCCAGATCCTTGCACATTACTGGAATTTATAGAGTTAGGGTAATGAGTGCTGACACGTTCCATCCAAGATTGATCCTCCCATTTCCTTTTATCCCTCTTAAATTGGTACAAAGTTCCTTTAATAATTTCCCATACCCAAATATTTTCTTTATGGAATAACGTAGGGGGATGTTGATCTCCACACACTTGAATGTGTCTAAAAACTCATTTTTCATTGCCTCATCTGCCATATTTTTGGTTTGTACAACCCTGTTTGGAAGGGTAATGGGTCTAGGTGCGGAGTCAATAAGGTTTTCCTTATTAATTTTATATTCCTTCATACTTGGCGGAGATTGTTTAGTCAATAAGGTTTCCTTATGACTTTATAATTCCTTCTTGTTTTGAAAATCATAAACACCTTATCTCAAGGGAAAACTCTTTTTACCCTATGTTTTACTTCTATAAGGAAAAATTTCCTTCCCCACGGAAATTTATCCTTACCATGTTTTATTTTTCATATCATAATTTTTCTATGTGTAAAATATGGATTGAAACCAAAACCTCATAATACCATAATTACTTAGATATGAAGCATTCTGTTTTAGGATCAGAATTCTCAGAATTCTGGTTACGAACTCTTCTATGTTCTGACTCTGAATTCTGATTACAAATTCTAGATATGAAAACTTTTGATATCTTACTCCGAATTTTGAATACGAATTATGGATATGAACTCTTCTGAGTTCTGACTCCGAATTATGAATCAGAATTATAGTTATGAACTCTTTTGAGTTCTGACTTTGAATTCTGTATCAGAGTTATGGTTATGAACCCTTCTCAGTTCTGACTCCGAATTCTGAATATGAATTCTGGATACGAACTTCTCATGAGTTCTGACTCAGAATTCTCATGAACTCTGACTCCGAAAGTTTTGAGTTCTGGTTCCGAATTCTTATGAATCTGGGTTTTAAATTTTCTTGAAATTAAAACTCCAGAATTCTATAGAATATAGGTTACAAATTACTATAAAATTGAATCTGAATATCCTCGTATTATATACTCCGAATTAAATTTTGGTTAGACCCCCAACTTTCATTTCTTACATTCCAAATATTAGTTTTTAGTTAAGCTTACACTTGTATTGTTTTAAAACGATGTCGTGCTTTTAGTTACTCATTAACCATGGTTTGAGTGACAAGTGTACATGTCCCTCCAAAATCCAAGGAAAAATATGACCGTTGGAGGAGGGAGCTGACCATTAAAGTCATGCCTATAAATAAGAGCTCATTTGAAAGAGCTCAAGACTTTTGGAATTTTTTATGCTCAGAAATTTCAGAAGTGATTTATAGAGAGAGAGGGGCTCTTATAAAGTCTCAACCTTCATGCAGAATGTTTGAACAGCTTGTTCAAACATTTCTTCATGCATAATTCCTTTGTGTGACTCCAATTATTAATGTGTATAATCGAGGGATTTCGGGCATAGGAAGACAGATGTGCCGACTACCTTGGAGTTGAGGTATTCCTTGCTGAGGAAGATAGAGGTGTCAACTACCTTGAAGTTGAGGTCTTGTAGGAATAGGAAGAAAGACTCTGATCTTCATATCGAGGGCTTACCCTGGTGTGGGTAAGACAAACTTTCCTGAAATTATAAATCAAGGGACGTTTATCCAAGGTTGTTGGATACCCTTATATTGGGTTAAAAGATTTACTACTTGTTACTTGTTTTGTTACAAGTTTTCCACTGCATTTGTATTGTTTAGGAAAGTATAACTATCTTATACTTCCTTATACTTGTACTCAGATTTAGTTAGATTCTATACTCTTTAAGGTAGAATCTTATTTATTGTAAACTCTTCTTATTTTTTATTTCTGGAATCACTTTTCTAGAATCAGGAAAGTTATTTTAACATAGTGGTGATGTGAATTTTGGTTATGCAAAATTTTCTTACAGATTTTTAAAGTACACAATTCACCCACCCTCTTGTATTTGAGCATCTCATAATTACATATTCTATCCTACAATTCATATCAGAGGTTGGAAACCATATATCCTATACCAATCCTATATTTGGTATCAGAGAATTGTTTCAATCTGAATTAATATTACGATTAGATTTAGAGGAGAATTATTCTTCTCATTACTTTCGGAATTGAATTTACGGATTCACACTTTTTTCAGAATCAGTTTTTCAGACTCGTATAGTTCGGATTAATTTTTTACTTAGAGATACTCATGTTCTATATTTTCCTTTCTTATGAATATTTTCCTTGTTTACAAACTTTTTCTATTAACATGTTTTTGTGGAAAGAATATTCTTTAAGATGACAGGAATCAATGTTGGTTCCATAGACAATATCAATCCAAACAGGCCACCTATCTATGATAGAAATTAATATGAATATTGGAGTGATCGAATGAAGACATTGATTATCAATACTGGTGTTGATAATTTTTTTATGCTTACTAGAGGAAATAAAATCCCTAACAATGAAGTTAGTACCTTTACCAATCAAGAAAAGCATTAATATCAACTGAATTATAAGGTACGCAATACATTTCTTTGTTCCGTGACTATAAATATATATAGCCAAATTTTATCTTGTCAAGCAGCAAATTGTATATAGAAGAAACTTGAAGTTACTCAATTTTGAACTTCCAAAGTTATTGAAACAAGAAGATCCATGCTCAGAGCTGAATATCATGCTTTTAACTTTCCTTATGGAGAACCCATATGTATGGTGCAACAAAGATTCATGACTATTGTGAATAGTTTACAATCCATGGGTGAGAAAGGATTAGATAATGAATCCCTTGTTGATAAGATCATATAAATCTTTCCCAATGAATGGGAATCCAAGAGGACTGCTTTTCATGAGAACAGAAAGGTTACTCAGATTTCCATAGATGAACTTTTTGGAACTCTTCTTCAGTATGAGACTAGAATGAAGAGAGATGCTGACAATTTAAAGAAGAAGAATGGAAATGGTAGTCTTTATTTTACTACAACTACAAATCACATGAAATATAAGATTCTGAGGAGAGTTACTAGATCCCAATATAAGAAAGTTTTTATCCAATCTGAATCTAGTTAAAGTGAATCCTAAGATAATTAATTTGAAAATCTTACTCGAAGGATGAAAAAGATAGTTGGATAGAGGAACTTTCAATCCAGATACAAAAATAAAGAAATGGAAGACAATAAAGATTCAAAATTTACATGTTTTGAATGCAACAGAGATGGATATATAAGACCTGATTGTCCTATGCTCAAGAGAAAAGAAAGAAAGGAAAAGAATTATGAGAGAAACAAAAAAAAAGTATTACAAGGATAAAGAAAATAAACTATTGAAAGCTAATGACAACTAGAGTGACAGTGGTGGAGACTCTTCAGATGAATATTCATATTATGAATCTTCTGGATAGAAGAATCTTGGTCTAATATCCAGACTACCTATTAACAATCATTGCATAATGGCTAAGGTACACAATGCTGAATCAATGACCAATGATTCGTTGAATGCTAATTATAGTAAATACTATTACTCTTCGGATGAATAATATTCTTCTGTTGAAGATAATACTTTACCTTCCTATGAATAATTATCTAGGTTTTCCAAACTTCTTGAGATTGGGAATACAAAACTCATGAAAAAACTTCATAAGGAAAAATCTACGAATACTATTCTCACTAAGGATATATCATATCTTTCTAAATATCATGATAAGAAAAATGTTGATTTTGAAAGTATTTCAAAAAATCTTCAGGATGTAAATTCTGAGAATAATAAACTTTCTAAAGATCTAGAAAACCTAATTTCTAAGAAAAATGTTTTCGAGCCTAGCTCTAGTTCAAAATCAAGTTTTTTTAGGCAATAACTTGGTTATGAAACTCAAATCTGAAATACATTCCTTGAGTAAGTGTTTGTCAAACTTTACCTTAGGTAACCAAAATTTCGATAAAATATATTCAAAAATCCGACCTCTAAGGAATAGTTATAGTTTTGGTTATACTAGTTATAAACCAATTTTTATTAATAATTACTTTGTTCCTCAAAGTGCTCCATTCTATACTAAGTGTCAGTGTGGTGGACACTGGGAAAAAAAATTGTTCATTAAACAAAACCCGGTCTTTAGGATTTCATAAAGCCTATTTTTCTAAGAAGATGTGGGTGCCTAAATATTTTATTTCTAAGAATTATGGATCCAAGCAAGTATGGATTCCGAAAACCTAACTTTTTATTACATTGAAGAAAAAAGAGAAGGTACCAACATCAATACATGATGTATGGATAGTGGATGTTCCCAGCATATGTCTGGTAAAAAACTATTTTGAATATATTATCAAGACAAAATGAGGAAAAGTAACTTTCGGAGATAATTCTCAGGGAGAAATTATTGGTATAGGTAACATTTTTCTTATTGGAAGGAATTTGATTTCAAATTTTTTATTCGTTAAGGGTCTTAAGTGCAACCTCATTAGCGTAAGACAATTATGTGATGAAGACTACCTTGTGAATTTTAGGAATGACAAGTACCTAGTACACAATTTCAAGGAAGAGTTCATTCTTTCTACCCATAGGTAAGAGAATGTTTACACAGTAAATTTAGAAGACCTTAGGAGCCAAGATATACCTTGTCTTAGTGAAATGTAAGATCATTCCTGGTTGTGGCATAGAATGTTATGGAACTGTAACCATAGAAACTTATGCAAACATTCTATGAAAATATTAGTTAAGGATATAATAGAGATTAGATTTGATTCTTCAAAATTTTGTGACCCATATCAATATGGAAAGAAACATAAATCATGTTTTAAATCAGTTGGTGATGTCTCAACTACAGATGCATTGTAGTTAGTGCATATGGATCTTCTTCTTCCTTCCCAAATTGGATGAATTGGGTGAAATTATTATGTATTTTTCATGGTTTATGATTATACTTGATTTATGTGGGTCTACTTTCTAGAAAATAAGTCTGAAGATTTTTCTTATTTAAAAATTTTTAGATCCCATGTTATAAATGAGAAAATCATTCCATTGAAAAATATTCAAAATGATCATGGAGGATAATTTCAAAATTCTGATTTTGAAACATTTTGTAGTATAAAATTCATTACTCATAACTTCTCAGCACCCATACCACCTCAAAAAAATGGTGTTGTTGAAAAATAAAAAAATAATTCTTCAAGAGATCACTAGAACCATGTTGATTGAGTATTTTGTAGCAAAAAAATTTTGGTTTGAAGATGTAAGTAATTGTTTTTATACTATAAATCGAGTTTTGATTACACGTTTTCTTAATAAAACTCCTTGTGAGTTATGGAATAGTAGAAAACCTATACATTCCTACATTAAGGTTTTTGGTTTCAACGTATTCATTCTAAATAATAAAGATAATAATTTTAAATTCACACTAAAATTTGATGAAGGAATTTTATTAGGCTACTCCACAAATTTTAAGGCCTATAGAGTTTTCAACAAAAACACTTGTACTGTTGAAGATACAGTACATGTGAAATTTGATGAAACTGATCCTTTTGTTTTTAAAAAATTCAAAACTACTTCTTTGGATGTGTTCTTAAAAACTGATTATCATCCTTTGATAGAAGATTCTTATAATAAGGAAAATGTCTAAGAAGATACTTCTGAAGCATTTACCCCAGAATATTTCCTACCCTATGTTGATGAATAAGTTTTATGAAACCCAAATCAGTTGTTTCTAAAGAATCATCCCAGTGATTATATCATTGGTGATCTAAATCAACCTATAAGGACTATAAGTTCTTTAACGAATGAATTAGATAATCTAGCATTTCTTTCCCAATTAGAACCAAAAATCACTGATGAAGCTTTAGTTGATTATGATTGGATTAAATCCATGCAAGATGAACTAAATGAATTCAGAAGGAATAAAGTCTGGACCATGGGTGAAAGACCTAAAGAAACCTCTATTATTGGAGTAAAATGTGTCTTCGGAAATAAGTGTGATGAAAATGGAATCATTGTAATAAGTAAATATAAATTATTTGCTAAAGGCTATAATCAAAAAAAAGGAATAGACTATGAAGAAACATATGCTCCAGTACATAGACATGAATCTATTCGTATTTTAATTTCCTTTGCAGCATTCTTCAACTTTAATCATTTTTAAATAGATGTGAAATGTGCTTTCCTTAATGGTTTTGTACAAGTGTAAGCTTTTGTTGAACAACATCTTGGTTTTGAAGATAAAAAACATCTTGATCATGTTTTTAGACTTACCAAAGCTTTATATGGCCTTAAACAAGCACCTAGATCTTCGTATGATAGACTTACATGATTTTTTCTTCAAAATAATTATGTTAAGGGAAATGTAGATCCAACCCTTTTTATAAATAAAGAAAAGATAAATTTTTTGATTGTTCAAATTTACGGTATTGACATTATATTTGGTTCAACTCAGCAATATTTAACCGATTCCTTTGTGGATCTAATGAAATCTGAGTTTGAAATGAGTATGATGGGTGAGTTAACAATTTTCCTTGGTTTTCAAATATCTCAAAAACTAGAAGGAATCTATATATCCCAAAATAAGTATATTAAAGATCTTCTTAAAAATATGGATGTGACAACACTAAAAGTATAAGTACTCCCATTGGTACCTCAAATACACTTGATCTTGATAATGCTAGGAAACCAGTAGATCAAACATCTTTTAGAGGTATGATAGGAAGTCTAATTTACTTGATAGATAGTCGTCCAGAAATAATGTTTTTAGTATCCTTATGTGCAATATATCAATCCAATCCTAAGGAATTTCATTTAAAGTTTGTGAGAAAATGTTTTTTCTACTTAAAGGGAACCATGGATTTATGACTCTTTTATACTTCTGGAAGTGATTATGTTTAAATTTTTTTTTCAGATGCTTAATTTGGTGGATGTAGAATGGATAGAAATAGTACATCCAGAACCTGTCATTTCATAAGAGATTCCTTAGTTTCTTGGTCAAGAAAGAATCAAAAATTATTAGAACTTTACACTACTAAAGCCAAATATGTAGCGGCTGGAAGTTATTGTGCTCAAGTGTTGTGTATGCAACACACACTCACAGATTATGGTATGAGTTTTACCAAAACACAAATTTGGTGTGATAATACAAGTTTCATTTCCCTTGGTAAAAACCCTGCACATCACTCTCGTGCAAAACACATTGATATTTGGCATCACTTTTTTAGGGATCACACACAAAAAGTAGATATCATTCTTCAATTTATCGGAATGCAAGATCAACTTGCTAATATTTTCACAAAATCATCACCCTCTGATAGTTTTGAATACATTAAACCAATGTTTGAAATGATAATCATAAGGTAATCCTCCTCAATAACTTCCTATTGAACTAATCTCATTATAGTAATAAACTTCTTTTCATAGGGGGGTACATTTTCTTGTTAGTTTTCAAAAAAAATCATAATGAAACTTGTTTTTCATATTCAGTTTTGATTTTCATATTTTTCGTAATGAATTTTTTCATATTTTCCATAATGAATATTTTCATAATGAATATTTTTGTAATGAATATTTTCATAATAAATATTTTTTTAATTAATATTTTTGTAATGAAGATTTTTGTAATACAAATTTTCATAATGAAGAATTTCATAATGATGATTTTCATAATACATATTTTTGTAATAAATATTTTTGTAATGAAGATATGTGTACTCATTTTTTTGTACTCAGGTTTTTTTGGAATCTAAAGTCCTTCAAGAATAATTTTCCGCAATACAAATAATTCTCCTGATAATCTGAATGGTATGATTATTTCTAGAGTTTTCATTATAACCTTTTACTTGCTATCATTTTCTTTTATATTTTAAAATTTCTCAGATTCAATTTTCCTTAAATTTGATTGTTTTCCTTTAGAAACCTCAAAAGATCGGATCCTACCAAATTTTTCTTGCAGCATAAATTTAAACCATCAGATCTAATCACAAAGTTTCTCAGTAATTGGATTGAAATGGGAAGATGAACCATCGCTCCAACACCTATAAAATGGGACTTTTGAGGGTTTTCCCACATCGGTTTTCAAATCCTTTGCATGTTAAAGCTCTTCCCAACTTTAAAATACATTTTAGGATTTTCAAAAGTTCTCAAGTCTGAAATTCTAGAGTAGTTCCTTCTCAAGATATGTCTACTATCAAGCCGATTTCGGAGTTGAGGATATACAGGGAGAGGTTGGTGCATCTGAACTTATTCAATATCTATGACTCTGTAATCTCAAATAATATCAGCCTTAATGGGTGGGATAGTGTATCCATTTCAAAGATAAAAGCTCAAGATTATGTGTATCAAAATCTCCTCATTGAGTTTTATGAATTAGGCTATTTTTTCAAGGAAGATGGTAGAGAAAAATTCTCCTTCAAGAGATATGGTAAAACTTATGTACTCTCTTACATCAAGGATGCTAGCTTGGTGGGGAAGTCATATGAAGGGGAATCCTAATTTTTATCCCCCAATCATCCATATTTAAAAAGGAGTATCATAAAGGTAAAGGATATGGAATGTATTGGAAATACTGATGTCAATACCGCAAAGATCACTCACTTGTATACCAACAATCAGATCCTACAATTATGGGTTCATGATCTTATCGTACCGAGAAAGGGTCATAGGGACACTCATAAGAAAAGTGATATGTATGTCTTAGATTTTTTGGTAAATCTATGGAAAATCAATCTGATGAAGCATATCTCATTACGGTTGAGAATATTAAGAATGTGAATCTTAGAGCACAGATAATCATGTATCTCGCCCTTATCTCCAAACTGATATTTTGGTTTCTTGAATACTCCATGATTACATGCAGTTCCAAGCCGAGGAACTTCATGGTGATTCTAATTAGTGTTGATATCCTCAACAGGATGAAAGTAGGTTTTTCTATGGAGTCGGGTGAGTTTTATAATCTGCCAGAGGATGAGGCATAAGACGTTCCAAAAAATATAGAAGAGGATCAACCTTCAAAGAAAGCTGGAAAGAAGAGGAAACTAAAGGAAGTGAAAGAAACAAAGGAAACCCCTAAAGCCAAAAAATCCAATCCGCACATCCAAATCCCAAGAAATAGAAAGCCTATCTGGATGAGGTAGTTTCTAAATAGAGGGAGGATAAGAAGAACTAGAAGGAAGGGAAACCAAAATTTGTCCTAGACCCTGCAGAGGCCAAGGATCTGAAAGAGAAAGCTGCTGAAGAGCTTGAGAAGCATGCCAAAGAGAAGATGTTTAAGAAGAATATGTCAAAGGTAGAGATTCTGCAATCTCTTTTGAAGGCTACTGAAGTAGCATCATAGAACATTCCTGTACTAAAAACTTTTTTAGTCAAACCATTACCTGAGACACTGTGGAAGAAGTACTTGACTTCGAAAAAACCCTCAGGCAAGGATGTTGAAAAGGAAGCTATGGAAGAAGTTCAAGAAGCTCAAATCACTAAATATACAGTTTCTCTGATAATGAAAGTTGAATACTTTCATGAGAAGGAAAGTGCTTCTGAAAAATTGGCAGTCCTGACTTCTCAAGTCGGATCTTCGAAACATGATACCCCTGGGGTTGATGAGAAGGCTGAAGAGGAATTCAACAAGTCATATGAAGAAGATAGCCATAATCATGACTTCAATCTTTTTTAAGACATTGAGACAGGACCTGAAAAAGAGAAAATTAATGATGATAATATTGTTCAGTTGTCTGGATGCGAGCATGAGTCTATAGACGTGAAAGTTGTTCTGAAAACTGACAAGGGGAAACAAGTGGTTGTTGAAACCCCAATGAAAGAAATTTTGAGGAAGAAGGAAGCTGGTGGAACTTCTAAGAGGAAGCTGGTTGAGCTCGAAGAGGAACCATCCCCAAGAAAAATGTCAGATTTGAAATCATCAGCTTTGGGTCATGATTTTTTTGATCAGTCTCTAAAAAACCTAGTGGAAGCCATTCCAATATTTCCATAAAGTGAATCTAGATGGAAGATGCTCCAGCATAGCATGAATCAGAAATCAGACTCTGTATCAATGGTGATGGATAGGTGTGTATAGCTTGAAGCTGAACACAAGAATTTACTTATCAACTATGAAGCACATAGAAAATCTTGCAAGAAAATAAACACCTGGTCGAAGATGATTTTTGAAGATTTGAAATATATTGATCAATTTCAAGAAGATGTTAAGGAAGATTTTGATACTAAAGACAACAAAATCAAGGATCATACCAATAACATTGAGAAAAGGATATCTCTTAAACAAAATACTCGGATTCAGGATGTCAAAGATCTGAATGGTAAGTTGAAGTATATTGTCCAAAGTTGGAAAATAGAAAAGGATATCTGGATCGAGATGGAAGAAAAGCTAGTGAAGTAAGATGAATTGGTGAAGGCTCAGGAAGAGGCCCTTAAGGCTCCAGATGATCAAATCACAGCCTTAGAAAAGAAAGCATAGGAGGATCACAAAGAGCAAAAGAAGCTCAAAACCGTCATGAAAAAGATGATTCCCAAGGAAAAAGAAGAAAAATACACCCAAATCTGATATTTTATTGTTTTTTTTCCTTGTACAAATTCATCCAATCCTAAAGAAATAGTGGTTTCTTGTTTTCTTTGGTTGTTTATACTAATATTTCAAGTACTGTAATTCTTCCATTCCCTCAAACTGTTTTTTTAAATCACAAAGGGGGAGAAGGAAAATAATTCTATGTAATGAATAAATATCCCTATATAAGGTGGATTTTATCAAAGGGGGAGTTCTCATAACGATGATTTCCATATTTAAATGAAAAATCTCATTCCATAAATCGAGAATAAGAACCCTAGTGTTCCAAATACTAAGGGGTAGTTAGTCATATTCACCATTGTTCATATATAAAGGGAGATAAGTTTTATTTTCAAAGACTAGAAAATTTTTTCTAAGTCCTTATATTCTTTTTCATAAGGATATTTGTGCCTTCCAAAAAGGGGGAGATTGTTGAGTTAATAAGGTTTTCCTTATGACTATTCTGTTTGTTCATACTTGGGGGGATATTTTTTAGTCAATAAGGTTTCCTTATGACTTTACAATTACTTCATGTTTTGAAAAAAAGAAACACCTTAACTCAAGGTAAAACTCTTTTTTCCCTATGTTTTACTTCAATAAAGAAAAATTTCCTTCCCAAAAGAAATTTATCCTTAACATGTTTTATTGTTCATATCATAATTTTTCTAAGTGTAAAATTCAGATTTAAACCAAAACCTAGAAATTCCATAATTAATTAGATATGAAGCATTCTGTTTTAGGATCTGAATTCTCAAAATTCTGGTTACGAACTCTTCTGAGTTTGGGCTCCGAATTCTGGATATGAACTCTTCTGTGTTCTAACCCTGAATTCAGAATACGAATTCTGGATATGAACTCTTCAGAGTTCTGACTCTGAATTTCGAATCAGAATTATGGTTATGATCACTTCTGAGTTATGACTCCAAATTCTGTATCAAGATTCTAGTTACAAACTCTTATGAGTTTTGACTCTGAATTCTGAATAAGAATTCTAGATACGAATATCTCATGAGTTCTGACTCCGAATTCTCATGAACTCTCACTCCGAACATTGTGAGTTATGTTTCCAAATTCCTATGAATATAGATTTTGAATTTCCCTAAAATTCAGACTCCAGAATTCTATAGAATTTAGCTTTCGAATTCCTATAAAATAGAATCTGAATGTCCTTGTATTATAGACTCAGAATTCAATTTTGGTAAGACTCCAAAATTTTATTTTCTTATATTCTAAATATCAATTTTTAGTTAATCTTACATTTTTTTGTTATAAAACAATGTTATGATTTCAGTTACTCACTAACCATTGTTTGAGTGACACGGGTATAGGTCCCTCCTAAATTCAGGGAAAATATGACTGTTGGAGGAGGGAGCTAACTGTTGAAGCTGTGCCTATAAATAGAATCTCATTTGAAAGAGCTCCGGACTTTTGGAATTTTTGATGCTTGGAAGTTTCAGAAGTGATTTCTATAGATAGAGGCTCTTATAAACTCCCAGGCTCCATGCATAAAGTTTGAAAAACTTGTTCAAACTTTGCTTCATGCAAGATTTATTTGTGAAAATATGATTGTTGTTGTGTACAATTGAGGGATTTTAGGGATATGAAGACATAGGTGCTGACTACCTTGAAGTTGAGGGCTTCCTTGCTGAGGAAGACAAGGGTTTCAACTACCTTGAAGTTGAGGGCTTGTGGGGATAGAAAGACAGTCTCTAATCATCATATCGAGGGCTTACCCTGATGTGGATAAGACACACATTCTTGAAAGTATAAATCAAGGGACCTTTATCCATGGTTGTTGGATACCCTTCTCTTGGGGTTAAAGTATTCGATACATGTTACTTGTTTTTTTATAGTTTTTCCGCTGCATTTATATTGTTGAGGAAAGATTAACTATCTTATACTTCCTTATACTTATGCTCTAATATAGTAAGATTATATACACTTTAAGGTATAATCTTAGTTTTTGTAAACTCTTGTTAAGTTTGATTTCCAGAATCACTTTTCCAGAATCAAGAATGTTATTATAACTTAGAGGCGTTGTGAATTGTGGTTATGAAAAATTTCTTTAGGGATTTTTAAAGTATACAATTCACCCCCCCCCCCGCCTCTTGTATTTCATCATCTCATTATTACATATTCACTCCAACACTAGGAGGAATATCATAAATATTTTTCATACCGTTGTCTTTTTCCTTTGGTTTCTCTTCAGTTGGTATGGAATGAGGATTATTTGAAGTTGAGGTGAATCTCAGTGAAATGGAAGGTGGAGAAGCATCATTTTTTCCTTCCCACTTCTCAATGTTATGGAACTAACATTCCCTTTGGGATTTGGATTATGATGGGAAGGTAGGTTTCCAAAATTCTTACTTACCAATTCATAGAGGGCAGTGTCAATCTGTCTCATCTGTTTCTTCAACTGCCTCAACTATGAACCTTGACTCTTCACCTCATTCTTTTAAATAAGAGAAATTTGTTTCAAAAGTTCATCAGTGTTATAATATACCTTTATTTGGGGATTCCCTAGTTGTTGACTTATTGATTATTGAGCTTAAATCGCCTTTGGGGTTGTTGGAATCCCTTTTGGTAAGGTGGATTATTCATTATGTTTTATTGAAATGGGGGCCTTTATTATTTCCCAGAGCCATACCTCATGTCAGATTGATCTTTCCACCCTTGGTTGTATTTTGGTGCAAAGAAATAAAACTTCATTTGGAGATGTGGCTATTGTTATTGCTAATATGGTCTCCCGGGGAATACCGCTACACAGTCCTCTGACTCTTGTAACTGTGGGAAACAGTCAGTTGGGTGGTCTGTTTCTATGAAAATGCCACATGGCCTCATAAGAGTGGGTTGGGATGTTTTTTGAGCAAATTCAATCTGTCTCTCCATAGTGGTCAATTCGTTTAACTTAGAATCAGTCAAATGACTTTCAAGAGAAGGAGGACTTACCTAATGTACTCCTCGAACATGTGGTGTACCTCGATCAACAAATTATTGAGAGTTTTGGGCCATTTATTAAATCAATGCATGTGCAGCTACTAGAGTCTTGTCCTCCAATTCTCCTCCAGCCACTTCATCCAACATGCTCCTCTCAATGGCTGTGAGTCCTTCATAAAAGTACTGGATACGGAGTGTCTCACTGATTTGGTGATGTAGAGAGCTTGCGCACAACTCTTGAATCACTCCCATTACTCATACATCGACTCTCCTTGTGATTTAATGATCCCATATATCTCTTTTATAATGGATTTGGTCATTGATGTTGGAATAAATATCTTCAGGAAAAGACATTTCAAATCATTCCAACATGTTACATCTTCAGGTTATAAATAATACATGTAGTATTTTGTAGCTCCATCAAGTGAAAATGGGAATTCTCTTAGTTTGATTTGATCATAAAATACATTTCATGGTTTAAGGGTTGAAAAAACAAAATTAAATTCTTTAAGGTGTTTGTTTATGTCCTCACCGGATAATCCATGAAACTTTTGAAGAAGGTGAATTAACCCGGATTTCAGTTCAAATTTTGATTCCATATTTGGGTATGTAATTCAATTTGGATGGTAATTAATATCAGGTGTAGCCAAAAATCAAATGGTTATATTTAGGTCATTATTATTGTTATTATACATTTGTTATTGTTTTAAGTTGTACATATAATTGTTTCCAATTTCTATGTTCTTGGAGTGGAGGAATTCTCCAACTAATTGAATATTGAAACATTCCATAGACTGAGAATGTCTGATGTGAGCCCTAAGGTTGCATTAAGTCTCAAGATCAAGATCTAAGAGATATTCTGGATTATTTCATGTCATAAATCATATAAAAATAAAAAAAAACGAAAGTGGATAATAATAAAAATGAGAAGTTTGTGTTGATGGTCCAAAAATAAGAAGAAGGAAATAATAGAAGACAAAAAATTCAGATTTTGTAAAGAAGGAAGAAATAAGAGAAGAAGTGAATACAATGTAAAATAAAATAAATACCTCTAATTAGTTTAAATAATAACGTGCCTCCCCAAAAACAGTTCCAATCTTAAAGGCTCTGTTGTGGATGCCTTTAAATGATTAATGGTTTTTGGGGTTCTTAAGTACAGTAGAGTGGCTAACCGAGGTCATCTTTTAAAGGAGGAAGTAAATTAAACAACATATTAAAAGAATTTTTGAAAATAAAATAGAAGTAAATAAGGAAACTAATTAAAATTATGAGGGTTTTTTATCATTTATAAATATTTAAGAAGTTTTCTAGAAGAATATTGTATTTTTTTTATTTTTGAAATGAATATTGATTAAAATGACACAATAAGAAGATGTTTTTTTGAAAATATTTTAAAATTCATAGTCAATCAAACTCTACATGTTCATTTACTTACTAATCATTATAATTTAAATTAATATTAACTTAATTATAATTCCTTGATTTGTTAACCCCCGATCCCAATGGGAGTTAATGTGACCAAAATTTTCTAAAACCCTTGTCTAGCTTCAGAACTTGCAATTGCAGCACCCTTCTTTGGTTGATATTCTAAGGTTAGATTATGGTAAGTGGTTAATTAGAGAACATATACACTCTTTAAATAATGATTAAATGAGTTTAGGGATTATTTTTTAACTCTAAAAACATATCTCAAGTGGTCTTGTATAACCTATTAAGTTCATGCTCTCACAATTCTCAAAAAATCTCGATCTCGCGTGTTTTCGTGTCAATTATTGTATTTATTTATTTGTTTAATTTAAATTGAAAAATCAATTAATAGTTCATATGAAGTGAATTAAATTATCTCATTATTTAAAAATAAGTTTATGATTAAGGTAAGAGATAGATTGATTACTAAAAAGACTATAATTCCATGGGTGGCGTAATCATCATAGAAGCAAATTGCATTTGCAACAGTTTGTAGTAGGTATAACCCAATCACTCTTATACTCAAGAATCCCAGACCAAATAGAAATATTAAATAAGATTAAAATTTAGAATAATAAATGAAATGAAATATAATATAATAAGTCTATTTAAAGTAAAAAACATTACAACAAAGAAGAGGAAGATAAGAGCATTTTGGAGGAGATCCTAGCTTTAATGATTACCTCCTAGAATGGTCAATTAAAATGGAAAATAACCACTTAACCACTGCTCTCAATCTTCTAAGGAACGTCCCAATCACCCCAAATGATAAAAATACATATTTATATAGTGGAGGAGAGTCAAGGTCAAAATTGGTTTCAAGTGTGAATGAGGATATTCTTCCAAATATTTTGATACCACTTGCATCGCCTTCTTGACCACCAAACCATGTGAGCTAGCTGTCCTTCCAAAAGGATAATATGTGAAAAACTGGGTTGTCGATCCCCTCTCAAAATTTGGGCTCAATTCATAGAGGATGTAGATTATATGGACCAACCATGAATATGTTTCCCAATCTCGTGTTTCCAGCCCACCATTGACTTGATGGACCATTTACTCAATCCCAAAATACTCTTTAGATCTAATGTCCTGAATAAAAGTTATAGAAACATAAGTGAGGAACAATGTTACAAAATTGTAAGTTCGAATAATACGTATTAAAATAGATATTTTCGAAATACTACAGTGAGTTTTAAAAGGGTAAAACTGGAATTTTCACCAAATTTTCAAATGAATGATCTAAACCCAAATATTTTATAAATAAAAATATTTAAGAAAATGTAACGAAATTATATCATTTATTATCAATAAAATACTGAATAAAAATTTTCTTTAACTATGATCAACTTGGATACGTTCAAAGGACCACTGAGGAATTAGAAACGGTAGAAACAGGGTGGTCCTCCAAGCAGTGAATGTGGCATAGGAGTTAGATGGGAAATAGGAGGTGGGAGGATGTTCGAAGTACAATCACAAACACCCGTGAGTGCTCCACCATAGGCTCAAGTAGCTGGTGGATAGGTATGAGGCTAGCTTCAGGTGGTGGAGGTTGAAGACCCCTATACTCTATAGTTGATTAAAGTTACGATCTTCTTATTTTCCACCCTAGATTCAATTTTTATATAAACTCGTGTTAGTCACTCTTTTCTCTCTATGGACCTTGTTTGATACACGAACATTACAATAGAACCTTTCGCTTGATTAGTACTCTTAGAGACTCTTCTGGGATGATATTTTATGATCGTTCGCTACTACTGACAGTGCTTCCTTACTCTTGGGGTGAGAGTTTTGTTTGAGATCTATTAGGGGCATCGTCGAGTCGAGGCCTTACAGTGTCACCCTTGGTATGGATTGGTAATCCATTGTCTGTGCAAAGATTGACTTTTTTATGTGCGTAGTGTGGTGTGTCAACAAATATGGGACCGGGTTATCCTTTTTCAGTGAAAAGGAAACCGAAGAAGCACAAGAGAGTGTCTCATGTAGGAGGGTGTAGCCGATCACGCACTAGTTGGCTAACATGACCCTCTATAAAATGGATGATACAAGTCCTCAATTTCATGTAGTGGTGGATGATTATGAGGACGTATATCCTGAGGATGTCCCTAAATTACCTCCCCGTAGGGAGTTTTACTTATTTATTTATCTATACCTCAGTACATCACCGATATCTACACATGCATATCGGATGGTTCCCATGGAGTTTCAGGAGTTGAGGGTACAGGTGGAGGACTTCCACACCAAGGTCTTTGTCAAACCCACTATCTCACCATGGTTAGCCCCATTTTTGTTTTCCAAGAAGGCATACGGGACCTTTAGATTATGTATGGACATCCTGAGACTAAAATAGGTGACCGTGAATAATAAGTATCTACTTCTAAGGATTTATGACCCCTTTCATCATCTAAAGAGAGTGATGTGGTTCTCCAAGATCGACCTCATATCTGGCAATCACCATCATCGTGTATGGGATGAGGACATCACAAATACAACCTTTAGTTGTTTTTATGGACACAATAAGTACATAGTGATGTAATTTATAATTTCCAACCCCCCTAAAGTATTCATGGGACTCATTAAAAGTATCTTCTAGCCATACTTATTCTGGTTTATCATGGACTTCATTTATGACAACCTAGTGTACTCAGTGTCCAAGGAAGAGCATGTGATACACTTGAGGATGGTTCTGGACACACTTCGAGAGAAGTAGTATTATGGGATGATCATGAAGTTTTAGTTATAGGTATCGAAGGTACACTTTCTAGAACACTTCACTTTAGAGGCTAGACTGGTAGTAGATCTAGAAAAGATTGATGCAGTGCATTCTTGGGATCCACCCAAGAATTTTACTGAGGTGTAGAGTTTCCTTAGGTTGGTTGGGTAATATCTAAGGTTCATATCTAAATTTTCTAGAGTATAAGCATCAATAACACATCAGACATGAATAGGACAACATTTTGTGTGGATAAAGATGTTCCATTACACTTTTTAGCAGATGATATAGATATTTATGGGAACTCCCATCACGAGATTACTAAAGGAGGGTTTTAAGTACCTTGTGTTTTGTGATGCATCAGGGACAAAGTTTTGTTGTGTCCAGATGTAGGGGAAATAGGTGATTGTCTATAGTTCACATTAGGTGATGAAGTATGAATAGAAATATGCAACCCATGATCTGGATTTTCCAACATCAGTCTTCGCATTGAATATATTGTGACATTGCCTTATAGGTGAGCAGTTTTCCATCTACTCTGACCACAAGTGTCTCAAATATATCTTCTCTCAAAATGATTTGAACTTTATATAGAGTCATTGGATATAGTTCCTCTAGGACTATGAATTCATGATACTCTATGAACCTGGTAAGGGGAACATGGTGGAAAATCCTCTTAGCCAGTGATCAAGTTCACAGATACTGAATGACGCATTAGAGCAGATAACCTTGTTGCAGATATCCTTTATGGATGGAGATGAAGCATCTTATCTATAGTCAATTTTAGTTACCCCTCCACTCTTATAGTTATCCAAGGAGGCACAACTCAAAGATACCAACTATGAGACTTTAAATGCTCAAATGTCCACGGTGAATTCCACTGATTGATATTAAAAAGGTGGGGATCACGTCGTTCACTTCAGAGGATGCACAATAATACCAGTGATTTTGTGGGAGGGGGTATTGATGGAGGTCCGCACTTCCACATTGGCAGTAAATAAAAGATTTTTAAAGATGTATCAAGACCTCTGATGTTATTTCTGGTGGTCAGGGATGAAGAAGGCAGTGGCAGAGTTTGTTTCTAGATACCTTACTTTCATGAATGTTAATGCTGAGCACAAGGTTTCAATGGTCTTGACCCAACCACTTGAGGTACCATAGTGGATGTGGGATAGAATATTGAAGGACTTTGTGATGGTTTGATCATGAAAATCTAGCAGAAACGATACCATCTGGGCGATCGATCACTATATCACCAAGTTCTCCCACTTCCTACTGATCCATGAGTAGAGTTCTATAGATAGCTTGGTACACCTCTACGTGTAGGAGATAGTTCGGATTCATAGAGTTCCATAAATTATTGTCTTAGATCATGATTCTTTTTTCAAATCTTGGGTGTGGAAGGGATTGAAGGAGGCATTTGGGACTCAGTTGAGGTTGAGCATGGTGTTTCATCCCTAGAAGGATGGCCAGATAGAAAGGACCATCTAGTTTCTAGAAGACATGCTACATGCTTGAATCCTAAGATTTTTCCATAGTTGGGAGGACCACCAACCTCTAGTGATGTTTGTGTATAACAAGGGATATCACTCCTACATTCATATGGAACCTTTGTAGGCCTTATATGGGTGACAACATAGGTCACCACTATGCTGGATAGACCTAGGATATTCAGTACGCATGGGTCTAAAGTTGGTATGGGTTATCACTGAGAAGGTGAAAATCATCTTGGAGTGGATTAGGATTGCATAGAACTGGCATAATTAATATGTTGATAGATTGATTAGGTCTCTATAGATTATGGAGGGGGGCCATGTGTTCTTTTAGGGCTCACCTCAATGGGGATTTCATATATTTGACCAGCACATCAAGTTATCTTCGAGGTACATCATCCCTTTTTGGATTTTGATTAAAGTTGGTGATTTGGTGTACCATTTATCTCTCACCCCATAGTTACATTGGGTTCATAATGTCTTCCACGTGTCACAGATGATGAGGTACGTGAATTTTCCATTACACGTCATTGATAGGGGTGAGCTGGACATTGACGATGGGGATAATTTTTCAGAGTACCCAATGGAGATCGAGGATCGATAGGAGTGGATCCTTTGTGAGAATTTTATTCCTCTAGTTTTTGTTTGGTGGTAGGACAGGAATCTTCAGAGGAGCACTAGGTAGAGGGAGGCTCATATTTGTGTTCAATACCCTAAATGTTTTTAGTATCCTTTTTTTGGATTTTTGGGATGTAAAGCCCTAAATAAGGGTGAATTTAATGATTCTTATTTTCTCAGATTTTAGTTTTATATGTTAATAGGGAATATTATGAGGCTATAAAATGAGTTAACATGACATTCTGAGTCCCAGTGTTCCTAGAGTGATATGGTGAAAAAATGTTTATTTTATAATAAATCACGTGGGAAGCATCTTGTTTAAATGGGAATAACATCAAAATGGGTGCCCATATTAGGAATATGATAGCATTGTTGTGTTTAGAGTTGTTAATTTACCCTATTTGGGGGAATAACATCGACTTACGTGGGACGACTATGAAATTTAGAAATTGGATGTAACTCTCATTAAAATATTTTAATAAAAATATTGAATTGTAAACTATGTTGGTTTATTTTAAATTGAAGAATATTTTTAGGAATCTAGGGTTATCTCTATAACCCTTGAAATACCTCTTAGTCAAGGAGGTGGAAGCCTCTCTGACGAACAAAGACAAACTCCACTATATCAAGGATCGACGACGACATAGAACCTTCTTCTTCATCAATGACTGATCAAACCTTGAGGTAGGGTGTTGATCTCTTTAGGATTTCTTTACCCCTTCATAGAATAAAATGAAAATTACTGACAAAGCCATGGATAGGTTGATCCATGGTTTGAATATTCTTTCAGGTGCGGTGGAGGATGGTGGTCACCCCAGCAATAACCATGGACGTGACGGCGGCACGGCTGGACCGCGTAGGGCCCATAGCGGTGGAAGCCACAGGTGGAAACTAGGGGGCTACAGTAGGAGACCACGGTAGAGCAGGTATGAGGCTCGAAGCTGCATCGGTGGAGGGACCCGCGATGGAGTTGCGGGTACATGTTGGGAAGGTAGGTAGACTAGGTGAAACACATTCTAACACTACTTTGACCAGACATATGCAACTAGGGTGGGTTGTGTATGGCATTCACACACCATCCTACACATGGTAGGATTGACCGAGGAAGATGGGCCACTTTAGTGGCCCATTGGGCTAATCCAAACAGGCCAATCCCAATGGGTGGACCATGTTCAGGCTGAGCCGAACCAGGTCGGGTTGGGTCTGGTGGGTTGGATCAGACCTGAACCATACCTGGGTCAGTATTTTTTAGAAAAATGGTCGTAATATTCAAATATTGTGTTTGGTTGATGATCCTTTAATAGAGATAGGAAGCATATGATGATGCGGTCATTTTGGAAAACATTATGTCAGTTTTTTGGATGTTTTCATGCAACCTAGTCATTTGAGGTATAGGTCCTCCAAGAATAATCACACTACAAAAAGAAATCTTCTGGTTGGTTGTGACTTTTCGACTACATGAAATTGGGGATGCATGACCCATCGACACTCTTTGTGTGGATATTGATTCTCTGTGCACTGAAACAAATGCGATGGGCACCCCCAACACTCGGTTCCCAACATCGACGCTTTGTGCACACACATTGACACTCTATGTGCCACTGATGCTTTGTGTGCCGACATCGACACTTCATGCCCCAAAACTGAAGTTTCGTGGTCAATCGATGCTCCATGCACATATATTGAAACTATGTGTGCCAAAAATGACATTATATGCCCCATCGATGCTCCATGCATTGGCATTGTAATTGGGAGTTCTACAGACTAAAATTAATAATCCCTCTCTTTATGCTTTAAACTTATACCTATGTGGGATAATGATATTGATTGTACTTATAGTGTTTTCCTTGGTGGTGTACATGGTGAATTACTTAGTGTTTTACCTAGTGTTATATACTTTGTGTATTCCTTAGTGGTTTACTTTATTGTTTTGGGGTGTCCTACTGAGTATTGTTTTACTCACCCCTACATGGGTAATACCCTCACATGTTGTGTCTTGTGAAGATGATCAATGCTTTGATGAATTCCTTGGTTGAACTGGGCTAGACAGTGTTTAGAGTGAGGCTAGAAATACGATGAGTGATTTGGGGACATCAGACATCTATTTCTATACATACCCTTCCAGTAGGGGTTTATGCGGACAAATTCCTAAAGATTGTACTTTCTTTTTTTGTAGGTCTTTTATTCTGACCTCATTTACTGCCCAAATTTTTACAGTTACTCTATATTGTTATTTTAGTGGTTTTCATGCAATTTTTATGATGTGTTTTTAGTACATAACATTTTCTTGGAGTTGTGTGTGTGTACAGGTACTTAGGAAAATGCCTCTCATTTTTTGGATATCCCTACTCGATGCTAGTTTCCATCCCATGGCCTATTGGTGGTAGGCTAGGGGTAGTCACGACCTGGGCCCTAGGGGCAGATTATGAAAGATCCTATTCTTGTAAGAATTCAGTTTGGTTCTTCCTTGATTTTGGTTGTGATTGTGTTTTAGATACAATTTTTTAATCATATTGTGTTTTCTATCAATCCTTAACAGTCTGTTGTCATGAATTTCCTTCCTAAGATAAATCTTATAATTTCTAATCCCTATTATCAAATTCAATTATGTTTTCTGCATAATCATGGTGGGTGGATCTATTCAAGTGTTCTAATTTCATGAGTTTCTTATTGTTATTATTTATTTATATATAATTGAAAAGTAATTTCATGTGTTGAAATTGAAAATGGCATGGGTTCATATTTAAAAGGGGGTTCTGCATAGAAAATGGAATTGAATTAATTTGAAAAAGAAAATGGATTTTTAGAGCCTAAAGTAGATTTATGTGGAATTAAAGTGGTTTTATAGAAATTTAAGCATTTTCTTAAAACATATATTGATAAACATTGCACAGTGGGAACCTTGGGTGCATCGAGAAAGAGACATGGGTAGCCTTAGTCTGTGTGACACCACTTGGAGGCATCACCTTATATATCGATGGAATGTGACCGGACATGATATTAGTTGGATCCAACTCTATTTCTTTTAAGATCATGAATGTCTAGTTTGTATTGTCCCTAGGCAAGATCCTGACTAGAAGCTATATTGTTTTTTGGTTGTTTATTGCATGATAGATTATTTCATTGATGTTGGGTGACATGGATGTTTTCATTTTAGTATTTTTACCTTCTTTATTCTATATTTTTAAAATATGACATGTATTTTGTGATAACTGAGGGATTGTTTGAATTTTTTTGATTTTTATAATTATAAAAATACCTCTAAAAATGTTTTATTTTAATTATTTAACTTTTTCATTCTTTCTTATTAGAATTTGTATATATATCTTGCTGGTATCCTAATAGGATCTATTTATCACAACCTATTTATTCTTGTGGGAAGCTATAGATCATGTTTTGTAGGATACAAGTAAGGCGAAGAGAATTTTTTAGCCTTCCATATTCTCTTTATGTTCTTGTTTTTTTGGGATGTTTTGGAGTTGATGGTTGGACACATGGAGACTTGTTTTCGTGACTTTTTATGCTTTCTAGTTTAGCTAATTTAATTGATTTTTATCTCCCTTTGTTTATACTTTTTACTCTGGTTGTTCGAATTATTTTCCTTATATATGAGACTTTTTTATCTCTGTTATACCTCACCCTATAATGGGAAGACTTGGGTGACTTGTTGGGTTGTCACAGTATAGTTTTTTACAATTTTTTATCAGAAGAGTTACTTATCTCGAAGTGTGTTAGCACTACATATGTTGGTTCTGCATCATTGGTAGATATGAGTAGGATCATCAGGATTTGGATAGTTGGTACAAAAAATAGGCCTAGCCAGCTCACTCTCATTAAAAAATCCAAGTTTCAATGGGTTCTTATAAAAAAATTACTATGTCGAAGACAAGGTATTTTGTTTCGTTTGAATGAATTATATGGGAAATTTGTCTAAATTGTCTTATATATAAGTTTGGGTAATTTTTTGTATGGTCAAGTGTGTAAAATTAGTAATGATTTTATTTAGAAGGACTTTTTGTTTTCAAAAAATATTTCCTTTTCATGGTATAACTCATAACATCATTAAATTATTATTATCTTGAATCATTGTTTTGGACATTACATGTTTGTTGAATGGTTTTGAAGTTGATCAGGACATATTGGTCATTTTATTTTTTTAACAGGTAATGCCTCTTTAAAGAACTCTTACATGTATGAGAGGGGAAGCCATGAGGTGGGTTCCACTAGGGGATCCTCTAGTGGATACTTTATTAGATGAATTAGTGATGTATAACATTTAAACTCTATGGTCAATGGGCTCGGTGAACCTAAAATGTGTAGTGGATCATGGCACAAGATTTACTAGGAAACATCCACCTGTCTTCTATGGTTAAATGGGACCTAAGAATCAGAGGAGTGGCCTAAAAATATTTAAAGGATCATCAGATTTTTCAAGAATATTAAATATTATTAGGTAGAGTTTCCATGTACATTCTTGAAGGGGTAATAAAGAGATGGTGGGGCTCTATATTGCATCCAATATTTCATTAAGTTATTAACTGGGTTTATTTCAAAAAGATCTGTAATCGGATGTTTTATACTGAGACAATACATTTGTAAAGGACCTGAGAGTTTCTAACCATTGTGAAAGGGTAGAATACTATTCTAGAGTAATCCACTTGTTTTGTTGAGATGGTGCATCTACCACCAGAGATTATCACTAATGATAACCTAATGGGTTAGAGGTTTCAGATGAGGATGAGGGTTGATATTCTATCGATGAAAGTTCTTTTTTCCTTATTATCATTAGGGAGGTATTCGATAATAATATTTCACTAATGAGAACATATATGGGAAGACAAGTTTGGTATGAGATTTAATAGGTGCAACGGTTAGGAATGATGTTTCTTAAGGTCAGAAAAGGAATCATAAGAGTGGTTAGTTTTATATAGGACCGGTTTCATGGGCTTCTTCAAGGATTTAATAGATTATTTCATACATGTTTGGGAGGTGTTATCAAACTAGGTCACATTGTACATATGATACTGAGACTTGCTATCTTTATGGGTGAGATATCAATCTAAAAATTTAATGTGATAATATTTTCCATGGAAGTAAGGTGGGATCCACTTTCATCAATGGATGATAGGTTCACATTGATACTCCCTATGGTTATGGGTCATATTCATAGTCCAAGGGGGACTTCTAGGTGGCTAATTTAGGATGGATTTATGCAGTAGAGTGAGTTCTAAAGAAATATGAATATGGGATAGCTACTATTAGATGTACAATGTTTATTTCATATTCTATGGTGCTATATTTTTTTGATACTAGTGCGACTCATTATTTAATATCATCAAAGATGGTTGAAAAGTTTTTATTTCATTGAGTGATTATTTCATTCTCATTGGACCTTTCCATGGCTTTAGGAATTTTTTCTAAACAAGGTTTCAATTTCACCATGTGTTGGATGATTATAGTCAACATTGAGGTTGTTTGGGATTTATTAGTGCTAGACCTAGAAATATTTGACTTGATTATCAACAAGGATTAGATGATCATCAAGAAGGAACATATAGAATGTAATCATTATTGGGTTTATTTCTTATCTGTCAATGGGGTTACTCAAGTTTTCTAGGGTGAGTGGGACTCTGGACTGGGAATGGTATGACATGTAGTTCTTAATTCCTATATAATATTATTCCATTTTTCAAAAAAAAAACATGATGCAGTTGACCATTACATAGGTGTTCAGTTACCTACTATTATGTGTATGTACCCTGAGGCATATCCAAATAATGTTTTCTAGTATTCCACCATGGTGAGAGGTTGAGTTTACAAAAGACCTTTTACCTATAATGATGCACATTTCTATGAAATATTATTGAATTTAACCTACTAAGTTTGTGGAACAAAATATCCATATTGAGGGCCTGAAGGTGAAAGTATTTTTTCATCTTATCTTGTCACCATGTGCTCTGTATGTAATCCTTTAAAAGAAGATAGAAAGAAGTCTCATAAATTGTATTTACTATCAGAATTTGGCATGGTGACCATTAAGAACAAGTATTCATTATAAATAATTGATGGTCTCTTTGATCAACAAAGAAGGGATCTTAGGTTTTCTAAGATTGACCAATGGTTGGGGAACCACCAATTGAGAGTTTTAGAAGTTTATATTCCCAAGGTATCATTTTAGATTTGATATATTTATTTGATGTTCTGTTTATTCCATTTAGACTCACTAACGAACCTGGAGTGTTTATGGATTTGATGAATCAGGTCTTCCTTTAGTTATTGTACTATTTTTTGTTTAGTTTTATATGATATATTATTCTACTCAAAGAACAAGGATGATCACATGCACCATTGATAAATCATTCATTAAAACTTCAGGGAACATCGTATGTATGGTAAGAGTTTCACCTCATTTATGAATTAGGTTGGTGATTGGGTATTTATAAGAGTTTTACCTCACTTATAAAATCTCCGATTGCGTAATCAAATTATGTTGGCATTGTTGTTTATGGGACCCTTTGATATCATTGAGTGTCTGTGGAGGGTGGCCTATCAGTTTATTTTACCATCTATCTTGACTTATATATGTGACATGTTTCATGTTTTTTGGTCGTGAAGGTATATGATAGATCCTACCCAAGTGATTATATGGTAGGATGTTCATCTTGAGTCTGATTCCACATTATTCGAGTTTTCAATTCAGATTATTGATATCCAAGATAAGTTACTACATGGTAAAATGATCACCCAAGTCTGGGTATTGTGGAAGTGTGCATTGGATCACCATAAGACATGAGGCGAGAGTCGTTGATGAGAAAGTCGTGACAATATATTTTTGTAGATCCAAGATCTGGACCACATTATAAGGATATAAATATATTATGGTGGAAAGATTATAATGCCTTGTTACCTTTTGGTCAGGTATATTATAATCCATTATTTTGGTTTACATTTTTGTTGGGACAGTATTTCTAACCATGAATTGGTGGGATAACTTTAATGGTAATGTCAATAATTTGTGGGAATTTTTAGAATGAACATGTCTTTTATGATGTTCATTGGGTAGTTACATGATGTGTAATTGGATTAAATGACATGTAACGCCTTCCAGATAGATCCTGTGAATTGAATACATAGCATGAATTGTTAATATAAACAATAGGTACACATCGTGTAAGGTAAAATTCATGTTTTTAATTAAAAGTGATGTGTTTTCGATATAACTTTTAATTTAATAGTTTCATGACTTGTAATGAGTTAAACATTTTCTAATTCCCCATGCTTCAACTTTTAGGGTGTACTATAGGTGTTTGAGGATTCATTATTTTCAAAAGTTTTTCCTCTCAACTAGGGCTCTCACTATTGGAATTTTTTTGGTGTTTCATTCCAATCGTGATTTATTTTTTCCCTGATTGAATTTCATTGATAACTAGATTTATCATCTCTGGGTAAGTGTTCCTTTTGTTTATTCTTATGTTTCAGTTTCGTTTATGGTTTATCTTCACTTATGTTATCAAATTGTGTTTTTTATTAGTCCTTTATAGCCCCTTTTCATGCTTTACTTTCTGAATGTTGATCTAGTGGTTTCCAATCCCCATTTTCCAAAGAAGTTTTGTTTTAAATTTCCTTGAAGTAGATGGATTTTTTTGAGTGTTCTAATTTCTGGAATTTATTGTTTTACTATTTATTTCTTACAATTTGAAAAGGAATTCCATGTGTGGAATGTGAAAATGGAATGGGTTCATTTTAAAAATGAGTTTTTCATTTAAAAGGGAATTTACTTGATTCAACAAAGAAAATGAATTTTTAGACCCTGAAAAATATTTTCTAGGGTTTAAAATGGTATTATAAAAATGCGAGCATATAATATGAAACATAAAACTAGAAACATTGCACAGTGGGAAACTTGGGTGCGTCAAGAAAGAATCATGGATTTCTTTTGTGTGTGTGACACCACTAGAAGGTAACCTCTTGTATATATATGGAATGTTGTATGACTCGGTATTAGTTGGATCCAACCTTTTTCCTTTTTAGGATCTTGAGTGAATATCGTGTTTATTTTCCCATAGTCTATTGCCGGAATGGGAGTTGCATTGTATTTTCTAATTATTTATTGCTTGGTAGATTTTTTCATGGATGTTGGATCACATGGATTTTTCTATTTTGTTATTTTTACATACTTTATTATGGATTTGGAAACTATGACAAGCAGTTTGTGAATACTCAATGATTAATTGAAAAACATTTACAAATTATTTTATATTGAATTTTATTATAAAACTCTTATGTTTAAATACATGAAATTATGCATTCTTTTTTTAGAACTTGTATCTATTGGATGAATAATACATGGCTCCATTTCTCATAGCCTAATTATTTTTTTGTGTGGTTGTAGACCTTGTTTTCTATGATATTGGTAAAGGGGATAGAATATTGTTGCATGTAGGCATCTCTAGACGTTCTTGTTTAAGTTTTGGACGGTTTGGAGGTTATGGTTGGTCATATGTATACTTTCCATATATACTTGTCATATATTACATTTTATACACATTATATCAGTTATATATCCCTTTATTTCCATTTTTTACTCTGGTAGTATATCATGTTTTCCATATGTATGATAAATGTTTTGTTATCATTATTATACCTCACCCCATAATGGGGTGACTTAGGTAACTGGTCCGGTTGGCTCGGGTTGGTCTGTTACAGCTCGTCAATTTAGTAAGAAACAAAATTCATGTTTTAAATATAATATTGAAGTATCAACATGTGATGCTTTATAGTTAGTGTAAATGTACTTATTTAGTCCTACAAAAACTATAATTTATTGTGGAAAATACATTGTATGTGTTTTAGTTTAGGATTACACTAGACGCACATGGTTCTATTTTCTAGCAATATAATCATAAACCTTTAGACATTTTAAAACGTTGGTATCCATAGGTAAAAATTATTAAAACCTATCATTGATTACTATTTTTAGTGATCATGGTGGAGAATTTATAAATTATGATTTAGAAAATTTTTGTGGTAAAAAAAAGAATAATACATAACTTTTCAGCACCTAGAACTCCACAAAAACGGTGTGGTCAAAAGAATGAATATATTTATTCAAGAGATTATTATAACCATACTAATTGAATAAATAGTTAATGAACATTTTTTGAATGAAAAACTTTATGAGATATGGCCTAGTAGAAAACTAATACATTCTTACATAAATTTATTTGAATGAAATGTATTAACTTTGAATAAAAATAATAATCTTCATAAATTTTTTCTAAATTTTGATGAAGTAATATTTTTAGGTCATTCCACAACTATTATGGATTTTATAATTTTTTTTATATAAAACAAGTACTATTAAGGAAATAATACTTGTTAAATTTGAATAAAATTATCATTTGGTTTTCAAAAAACCCCAACCTACATCTAAGGATGTAATTTATAAAACTAATTTTCTATCTATGTTAAAAATAATTCTCATGAGAAAAATACTGACGAATATGTTTCTAATGTTTTTCCTCAGGTATATTTCCAAGCCATTATTGAAGAACTAACTTTTGAAAACCTCATAAATTATTTGTTTAATAGAAACCATCCTACTCATAATATCATTAGTGACATAGATCAACCAGTTATAACAAGAATTTTGTTGAGAAATGAAATTGAACATCATGAATTTTTATCACAATTTGATCATAAAAAAATCGATGACGGTGTAGGTGACGAGGGTTGGATAAATAAAATAGAAGATAAACTCCATGATTTTAAAATGAATAAATATTGGAATTTGGTTCAACATCCTAAAGATACATCTTTTAGTGGAGTAAATTGGGTCTTTTAGAATAAATGTGACGAAAATTGTATAATACTTATAAATAAATCAAGAATTTTTGATAAGGGATATAATAAATAAGAAGGAATAGATAATGAAGAAACCTATGAACTGGTACTAGGACTTGAGGTTATTCATATTCTTCTAGCTTATGCCACATTATTAAATTTCAACCTATTTCAAATGTATGTGAAGTTTTCTTTTCATAAAGGATATGTTTAATATGAATATTATGTAGAAAACCCCCTAGGTTTTTAAAATAAAAAAATATCTAAAACATTTTGATAAACATACTAAGGAAATATATGGACTCAAACATTCCCCTAGATCCATGTATGTTATGTTAACTAGATTTTTTTTATAAAATCATTTTTTAACAGAGTTATATATCCAACAATTTTTATAATAGAAGTTAAGAAAACAATTATTATTGTATAAGTATATGTTTATAAAATTATTTTTGGTTCAATTAAAAAATATTTAACAATTATTTTCCATACCTTATGAAATAAGAGTTTTAAATTATTATGATGATAGATTTAATGTACATTAAAGATTTAAAAAATCACAAAAACCAATAAGAATTTTGGTATTTCAATATAAGTATATAAAATACCTTCTTAAGAAATATAGGTATGAAAATAAATGTAATAGTACTCCCATAAAAACCTCAAATACTTTATATCTTTATGAATCTAGGAAAACCATTGATCAAAATACTTTTAGGGGTACACTTGGATGTTTACTTTACCTAGAATCTAGTCATTCAAATTTAAGGTTTTCAGTATTCTTATGTGCCGATATCAAGCCAATCAAAAAGAGTATCATCTTAAATATGATAAATGATTTTTTGTTCCCTTAAGGGAACTATGGATTTAGGTTTATTTTACTCTTTTAGAAATTATTTAGAAATGTATTTTTTAATTTTTTTTTGGTGTATGTTTAATGGATCAAAAAGGTTAATCCACAACATTTCATTTCTTAAGATAAGATTTAATTTCATTGTCTTGTAATAAACAACACTCATTAGCACTTTCCACTACTAAAGCTGAATATTTGGCTACTATATATAGTTTTTCTCAAAGTGTTTCGATGAAACACACATTCACTAGTTGTGGAATGAGTTTTACTAAAAGTAATATTTTGAATGATAACATAATAATTATTTAGTGATTTAGAAATCTAGTACATCACTCATGTGCTAGAAGATATACATATGAAATAATTCCAATTATGATCACAAACTCAAAGGAGATATCATTTTATAATTTATCGGATTGAAATAATTTTTCTTTCATAATTTCCCTAGACCCCTTGGTGTTAATATATTTTAATACATTAATTATAATCTAGTAATTATAAATATCATGTGATTATTCATATCTATTTCTTGTATACCAATATACTTACATGAAGAAACATTTTCTCAAAGGGGGATTACATATTTATTCTAAATTGTTTAAAACGTTTTGTTACCTAAATTATATTGTTACCTAAAATTTTAATTTTTATAAAAAGTTTTATTTTTCATATTTACTTTATGTAATAAAAAATCTATAAAAATTATGTACTAATTTAAATAAAAAAAAATAGATAACTATGTTGTTATATAATTTATTTCTAAAATTAAATTATATAGAATCTTAAATTTTTACAAAAATTTTGGAAATATATTAATTTTTTAAATTGTATCATAATTACTCTTAAATACAAAAACCAGGAAGTATATATTATTCATATTAATGGATCATTTCTAATATGAAAGGTATTATTATTTTAGTTTCTTCACTTACTCATTACTTTTGTTTATAATTTTTTTTTTCATATGTTATTCTAATTTAATATATTTTGTTTTCTTATAAAAGATTTTTTAAATTAGACAATTTGACACACAGATAATAGTTTTTATCAAAAAAAATTACGATTTTAGATTGTTTTCAATTACTTTCTTTAATTAAATCTTTATAATTAGATACGAAATGTTTTTCATCTAATGTATTGAATATGTTTCTAAAAGATGAATCATTGCCTAAAAACCTGTATAAGGGAGGTTCATCTATCTAAGGGTTCATCAGAAATAGGTCAACATGTGTACCACATATAAGTGCTCATTTAGATATGTTTCCAACCATTTATTTAACTGGTACAACACTTAGTACAATAGACACTTCGAATGACTTTAGGTAGTGATAATTTTTAAAGATATATTGATTAAATGTTCTTAGTATGTAAAGTATGATTCAAATATTTGAAAAATTATTACTCTACAAAGATGAAAAAAACAACGTGGAAAAAAATAAGGATTTTTAGAAACATTATCTTTGTATTGTGAGATATTTATATGCATCAATAAAATTTATATCATAAATTTATAAATAGGAAATATTTTTTAACATTTTCTCAATTAAACAAACATTATTATAAATATGTTTCTAATTTAGTGGATGTTCCCTTCGAAGGGGAAGCATATCTCTTATCACATAAGCTTTCAAATTAACTATGGAGTTTTTAAAAGAAAAAACATGAAGCCTCTTTATTTTATTATTTTGAAAATGTAGGAAAGGTTTCTCATATCTATCTAGATAATATATTTATAACCTTATGGATGAAAGGTCTCTTGAATCCAAGGAAAGGTGATAGGGATACTCTTAGGTTTGTTAACATATTTATATTGGACTTCCCTGTAAATCGAAAGAAAATTAATTTGGTTATGTATGTTTCCCTAACTCTTGAATCATTCAAAAGTCCTTGATGAAGTAAAAGGTCTTAATATTTCATTATTTGAAAAAAAATATTCTTGTAAATTTAATGGTTTCCTTCTAGATATGGAATCAAAAATATGTGATTAGGTAAAATATTTCTATAATTGGTGAATGAATAGTTTCATGAATGAAGAAACTATTGATAACAAGATGAAGAAGTTTATTGATAATTTATACCTAATAGTGTATGATGCAGGACCATTGAAATAGAAAGAAGTTGGAAAATAAAATAGGATGGTTGTATCATCTCCACCAATAAAAGAAATATAAATTGAAAATAATTCCAAATGATGAGTTTCTGAAACTAATGAAACGTAAGGCTCAAAAGAAACCATGATATCCTAATCTTTTCCTTGATAAGGTTGAATCCTTAAACTTGAAAATAAAAAGTAAAGAAGAGTTGAAAGACATACATAATGGAATGAAATAAAATAATATATTAGTTGTGTAATGGGTATTGTAAATACTATTTTATGTTGTTGGAAAAACTTCAAAAATACAATTCTATATAGTTCTCCATTAGAATTTATGTAATCATTTCTAGTGTATGAAACAATACCACATAACGATAAAACTATTCTATATGTTGATCTGATGTTTTCTGAAACTTCTATCAATCCTTCAGTAATACTAATAGTTTTAAACAAAGGATAAGGTAAAGAGGTTCTTAAATAATTTAATTAATTTTTTAATAAAAAGATTAGTAAAGGTGTACTCATAACTACGCAGAAGTTAGAGAAGGAATTGCAGGATGAACATGATGAATTATAAGAAGAAAAACAAGATGAGAAGGAAGAGGAGGAAAACGTTGATGAATAATAAATATATTAAAATTGAAAAACAAAGGAAATGAAAAATTCATCAGATTCATCTTCATCTTAAACATTTTTACTTTCCCAATTAGATAACGATCTAGACATAGAAGAATTGGAATTAGAAAAATCATCATCTAAAGAGGAAGACAATTAATCTTCAAAATCATATGGATATGATCAAAAATCCAAAAAAAAAAGAATTAGATAAGGTTGAATATGCTAATAATGTATATATTATGAAATTATTAGACTAATAAAAACCTAAAGAAATAAAGAAGACAGACATAGGACCAAGTCATCCACATTACCCTCAAATAGTATCAGAATAATCAAACTCTCAAGATACAGTTTATTAGAATTACATTTATTAGATTTTATAAACATCAAAAATGATAAGTGATTCAATTTTATATCTTACAAACATAGAGGTAATAAGTAAACTAATTTAGAATTTCCTAAATGAAAAATAAAAATCACTAAATATTTCTATAGAATTAGTTGTTCACATTAATGTGGACTTGAAATCATTCAATAAAAAGAAAATGGAATAAAATAGATCTTATAATAAGATGTTGAAATGGTCAAACAAAGTTGATATTTATCTCAAATACCATGATGATTAGTTTTTTGAGTTAAATGTTGTCTATTTAAATGAGTGAATCCTTTGAATAGTTATTAAAAATGATTTTCAATAAATTAAACTTTTGTTAAATATTTTCAATACATAACTATTAATCATAACAATGTAGTGAATTTTCTGAAAAAAAAGGTTCGCATGTTGGAGTTAGAAAACAGTAGACTCCAAAACCATGATGATGAATTTTTTCTTATAAAGGAAAAGAAATTATTGAATAATTTTAATGGTTGAGGGGAGAGATTTAGAATAAGTATGTTATGGAAGGCATGATTTTGAAGTTTGAATCATTTGTACATGATGTCAAAAAGGATCGTTATGATGCTAAGAAGATGAAGGAAATAATGAATTTTTTTTACAGAAATACTTGACTTTTTCATTTTAACTCTTACTATAATTTTTTTGAAACATTTCCTTTGAATATTGAATATGAATGAATCGTTGTCCAAATCTTTTTATATCTGATTGTCTTTGGATTACTTTTAAACATATGTTATTTCTTTTAGTATCCTAGATGAGTAGTTAGTTCACATACATTTTCTTTATATGTTATTACGTTTCTAACATTTCAAGTGATTACATACTTAAAAATAATAATAAAAAGGGAGGATAATTTTTATGAAGACATTTTTGAGGGGGATATTTCTAAAAGGATATGAATATTGGAGTTTTTTTAGAATATTTGGGGTGAAGTTTCTAGATGTCTTTTAAAAAAAATTGTTTTAAATAATGGGTATATATTATACTAAGGGGGGAAATAGAAAGGCTAATTTATATTGAATTATAAAAAATCATGAACTCTGAGGGAGTTATGATATATAGTATATCTTTTAATATATTCGAACAAGAAAATGGATGTCAATTTTTAATGTTGTTAGTTTTTTATATTAAGAGTTGTGTATTGTGACTTCCAAAAAGGAGAATATTTTTGAGTCAATAGTGTTACATTATAATTTTATGTTACCTAGTTTGTATAATCATAGAAACATTATTAAAACTATGTTTACTAAATTTGTATTTCATAAGAGTTTTAGTATGTTTTCATAGAAAACATTATTTTATACCAATAATATAAATAGTTCTAATGTATAATTGATATAAAATTTTATTCTTCAATATGATTAATCAGACTCTGTGGGCAACTTATACATCATACCCACTAATGTTCTCATTCGTGGTTAGACTACTACCCATCCTATTAGACTGAAAAAAATCATGACCATCGGATTAACATTGGTACTGATCTATTGGACCAACCCTTATTCAATTTATCAAATTGAAAATCAATATAGAATTCAATTGGACTGTCCAAAGATTATAATTGGTGTTGATATAATTATATCAATTGGTCTGAATATAAAATAGAATTTTAATTATTATAAACTGAACAACATTGGAAAATCCAAGTAAAAATATTCCTTATTTTTAAAGTTCATGATCTAGATCATTATGAGTTTTCATAGTGATATAAGTCCAATGTCAATGAAAACAACTCTAAAATTTATCCATTGGAACATTTCCTTTAAAAAGAAGGTCATTTGAAGAGTTTTTAGATGATGCATTTTTATCCCATGTTTTTTAATGATTCCTCTGTGTGAACATATCATTCCTAATATTTTTGTTCTTTTAGTGAGTTGAATATCTAAGGAATTCTAGTGAAAATTGTAAATTCTTAATACTATTTCATTTTTATTAGTTGTCTGACCGTAGTACTGATCAAGGATATCCATGGATAAGAAGACGGTGAATCTGATCCATCAGATCAAGGGATTCTAAGGATCGAAATACATTGACCGGTCATCATGTCATGAGATTCTAGGGGATTGGAAGATAGAGATATACAAATCATCTCATCAAGGGCTTCTAGTGGATTAGATGATATAGCTATACCGATCATCGTATCGAGGGATTTTCTAGCTAGGAATGACATACATTAACAGTAGGTATAAAACTGTGGAAATCCTATGTTAGTATTTCTAATTTTATTAATGCTTAAGGATACAGAGTAAAATATTTTATTAAAGATTCTATGTCACTCTTAATATTATATGATTTATTAATTCTTGTTTTTACAAGTAATATTTTCCACTATGCATGTGTATTATAATGTTAGTTTTATACTTATCTTTTTGAAAAACTATTTTATCGATGAATCTGTGATACCAATTAAATATCTAATATAATCATAATGTTTCATATTTTTATTCTAATAAATTGATCATCCGAAAAATTCCATTTCCAATCATTTTTTACTTAATGAAATTTTTCTTTTTTTGTTCAGTTTAATATTTACAAACTACAATTCACCCCTATTGTCATAGAATCTCTTGTGATCTAATAGGTTTTTCAAAAATGGTCTTTTCAATTGTGAAACCACTAATTAAAAAGATAATGTTTAAATTTCTAGGATGAAATTTATTTAAGTTTGGGAGAATTTAACACCCCAAAATTTGAAAATATAATCATTGTATGTGAGAGTGTATATGACACGCAATGCCAAGACTATAAGAAAATATAACACCCGAAGACTTTAAGATATATTTATTTTTAAATAAATTAAATATTTTAAATATATCCCATTATAAGAAACCTTTTTTATCTTAAATTACAAATTTCATTTAGTATATATTTTCTTACACACAACACTGAATTAAACATGTCTTACACGCAATACTGAGTTTAAATGAAATGTGAAATATTATTAAAGTATTATTTTTTAATATAATATTTATTTCCAAGACAATAAATTTTAATTATTAATTTTACTAACTAAATTAGGAATATTATTGTTATCTTTTTATTATAAATAAAATTTTAATCATTTAAAATTAAAATAAATATTTTCATAAAATTGTATTTTTATAAAAGATGGATTAGTCGCACATTGTACACATTATTTAAAATTAATTTTTACCAATTTAATTGAATTTACCTGAAAATTTTAACTTAATTTTTGAAATCATCATATCAAAATTTTCATTAGGTAAATTTTAGTGATTTTTATGAAAAAATTAATTTTTTGATAAATACTAAAACATAATAAATTTTAATTAGATAATTCCTTTTCATTCAAGTTACTTATAAGATAATATTATATTTAGAATTAGTTATAAATGAAAATTTGTTTTATTTTATATAAATTAATAAACTTTTTTCCATTGAAATAATTTTCTTTTTAAATTTTCATATAAAAATATTGTAAACTTTTGAACATTTTCTCTTAGAAATCATGTTTTATCATCACATCAGTGGGATTAATTTTAAATTATATTTCCACCCATAAAAGAATTAAATTTATAAAAAGGATTAAATATTTTTAATTATATTAATTTATAATTTATAATTATATTAATTTTTTATTGAAATGAATAGTTAAAATAATAAAAATTAATTACCCCAATTAGGCTAAAAAAAGATTTACTAGGGTGTAAACTAAGAAGTTAAGGGATAAACATTACCTACCAAATTTACCCAAACGAATTTTTGGAAATATTTAGACCTTATATGTTCTACTGTATATAATGGATCAATTTTTAAGATTGTGCCATGATGAAAACATGGGTATGATAGAATCTTTTCAAAAACATTAAAATGGTGCCACTCACATCGCTTATAAAAGGACACCCCCTATCCTCTTCACTTGACACTGTCAAACCATTTTGGATTGGTAACTACCAAAAAAACTTTCAAAAATCCATCATATCATTATATAATCTTTATTTTTGGCATAAATCTGGCCGAGGAATGTAATTGGTGGAAACCTAAAGAGGATACCAAAAGAAGACGTAATGTTCTTCAATGAGCATTTTTAATTTTTTTCATAATCCACCTCTTTAAATTATTTTTAAACAATGATGATATAATAAATTAAATATAATAAATATACTTAGATGTTTTAATGTCATGTTAATGACCAAAAAACACCATATTCTTTCAAATGGGTTATAAAATCCTCATTTGTGTGAACGGAAAACTACCGTCTTGTGAACATATATCACTCATTTTCCCATTAAGACCTTTAATTTTTAGTTAGGATGATTTATATAAATTATATATATGATATTTCTAATATAATTATAACATTTTAGTAATTATATCTTATGTAAAAAATTTTACTTTCAATTCTTGATGGGATGCGATAACTTCTCTCTTGAGAACAACGGACTACCGCCTTGGGAAGGGATGTTACTCGTCATTCATTAAATCATTACATGGAATTTTATAAGTATACATATAATGATTATATATTATTTAAATGAAATAATTAATATATTCCTGACATATTTATCATTCTAAAAATATCATATATCATTTTACATTTCCACTCACATAATGATTACAACATCATTCATGTACATGTGGACTACCACCTTCAAGAAGTGATGTGATTCACTTTTCATCACAACACCACACAGATGATATATAAGATTATTTATTGAAATAGTATGGTTTATATGATATTATGATCATTCTGTTATGATCAAATATTACATACCTCCATTCAATAATGATCATTGAAAAATGGAATCGTTACCCATGTGTATGTACGGCCTACCGACTCCATGATCATAGTAAACTTAATTTTTCTTAACCATCATTAATGATTAGTTATAAAAATTTAATTGATATTTAAATATGATAATTATTTCATTATTATTATTATGAACACTATGGAACTATATAATATGAACAAGATCTAGATCTTTCATGATAAAACATGCATGATAACACACGATATTTAACCCATGAAACAATGAAATTAATGAAATTTTATTAACAAATGGGTGATAAGATATTATAAAAGGATCATATATGATATTATAAATATTATTATTATTTTATATATATGTGAATAACAAGGTTAATACCACTATACATGAAGTTAAATCATGTTCAACCAAAAGTATGAATTAGGTATGGGATTTTGTCCCAATTTTATTTCATCGAGGCGTATTGTAATATTATGCACCTAATTTCATTTATACAATGTATATACTTCCCCTATCACAAGTTATACCAAGATTAGATAACAGTTCATGGTACTTTATGTTTTAATTTTAATTATTTCATCCAAGGGTACTTGACTTGAATATTTTCATGTGGTAAAGAATTTCATAACACAATTTCTTTTTATTTTCTTATATTACTTCTTAGTTGTTGTTGATATTAAAAGAATACATGTATAATTACTTTTGATTATATTATATTGTATTTAAAATTACATTATGCGGATTAAAATTGGATACAAACAATAATATGAATTTATTAATTCCCACTTCAAGGTTATGAATATTGTTAGGATTTATTTCATAATCTCATTCTCTTCATGATTTTTTATTATTGAATTTCAGTTCAAGTAAACTATTTTATAATTGTATAATAATGTAAAGAACCATAAATTTAATGTATGTTTTTTTCAATTAAATAGAATTATTATGAGTCTACAAAAATTAACAGCATGTGATTATGAGGCCTGGAGATCCTGGAAAGGAATTTTGAGCTTTTTAAAGTACGTTTAGTAAATGTACAAGCTGAAATTTCAATATTTTGAACTGGTGCTCGGATTGAAAATACAAGAACAATATTGAATTTGTAGTTCCAGGATTGACTTAGGAGATGCATAACTTTGACTAGAACTGGTCAAACAAAAATGGTAATTTTTTGAATTAAAAAATTAATAAAATAAAAAAAACCAGTTATTTTATTTCATTCATTGTAACTGATGAGAAATGGTGGAAGGAAAGCTAGTTTTCAACCCATTTAATGGGCAGTTACACTTTCTTGTAAAACCACACCATCAAGAGATTAATGGGTTCATTAATTTAATTCATTAATAAGCCTCATTAATTGTGTGGTGAGGTAAACTCCTCTATTCAACTATTTAAACAAATATTGGGAATGGGTCATGTTCACCCAATGGAGAACCTCTAACGATGTGACAATGATGACTTAATCCAACATAGAACAGAGCTTTGATTCCTTAGAGGGTTTAATCTGGAGTTCAACGAAAACCAACAAACATGCTAAAAATTCGAATTCATCTTCCCCACCCACAGAATCTACCAAAGTGTTTGAGGTAAGTTTTTATTCAAAGGGTTTTATAATTCTTCTACTCTTATTAATGATTGAATTTCTTCCAGGTTATAATACTAATGAATAGGGTGCAGATAGAATGATCAAGGCCCAGACCCTATGTCGATCTCGGCATTGATTACATTCTTCATGGGCGACATGAAAATATGGCGGCAAGGAAAAACCGTGGGTCTCTCAGTGTAGGTGTCATCCTGGGATGACCATAGGCATATAAGGGAAAGAAATCGGACCACCATAGCTTCACCAGTGGCCCACAGAAGTATCATTGGTACGGCGTCGCTAGCGACCTAAGGAGGTAGTGGCCAGCAACCACCAACCGTGAAAAGGCAGTGGCGCCTGAAGATGCCACGACTGATGAAGGGGCGACCAGCTGGCACTAGCCACATTGGAGTTTGGTGGAATTTTAGGGAGGAGTATCATAGCTTCGAGCCACTGAAGGGGGTCGTAGCTTCGAGCCACGAAAGATGGAGGACCCGCGGTCCATGGGTTTTGCAGGTGATCAGTCTAGCAGACTGGCTAGGTGGTGCAGCGCCAACTGGAATGGCTAATTTGAAGACCCCGAACGGTCGAGCTATTCGAGAGGGGATAAAACCCCATGCCTGCTAGTGGGTTGGGAAGTTCTGTGTCCTGGTGGACAACACCCAGCTGGCTAGACCTGGCCGACCCCGTATCCTAGCAGGCCTCTTCCGCGGCCAACGGGCCGGGTCGGTCCTGACTCGAACCCACTTACTGCCCATTTTCACTTAATGGGATCTATATCCTAAACTAGATGTTCATTTGATGAACCGTGTACGGTGCTGGAAGTATTAGGATGAGGAGGTTTTTTAGATACTCCACATTTTTTTAGAAAAAGTTGGAGTATGTCCGGCTTGGATTGGACACAAATCTAATCGGGCCCTCAACACTAAAATGCCTATAACATAGAGACCGAGTGTTCGATTGAAGCATCGTCTATTGAATTGGAACCCTTATGACATCGTGGTTCTATGAGTTACATCTTAGTGGGACTCTGTGGAAGTTATGGTATGAATTATGTCTTGAGGAGAGGATACTCCCAGAATAATGTGTGCTAAGTGGAGGAATCCATTGGCTGGATGTGACAGGAAGAATGAATAGTGATATTGTGTGTGTATATACCTATCGATCCTGTTTGAGTCAGAACTCAGGGATCTTGTGTTATATAGTACCTATTGATTGTATGTAGTTCGGTGCTCGGTGATCTTGTGTGGGTCATTACCTATTGATCCTGTGTGGGTTAGTGCTCAACAATCCTGTGTGGGTCGGAACCTATCGATCATGTGTTGGTCAGTACTCAGTGATCCTATGTGGGCCATCATGAATCGATACTATGTGGGTCAGTTCTCAGTAATCCTAAGTGGGTCGGTGCCTAGAGATTCTATGTAGGTCAACATATATTGATCATATATGAGTCAGTAGTATAACCTATCAACAGAATAAGATGCTCTACCTTTATGACTAATCATCTACAAATGTGTAATTAAGTTATACATTGTTTGACCAGATTCTTTTGAATTGTGATTTTTTTATTGAGATATTGGATTGTGGCTATTTCATTGTGGAATTCTGAGAGGCCTCCAGGGGTATCAGGGTCCCTACTATGTATTATTATACTCACCTCTACACGGTCCCCGCCCGCACCTTATTAAGTCTTATGCAGACAACATGCACCTTTGACTGAGATTTGGGAATGTAGGAAATAACGGTGTATAGAGGTGATCGGTTGACATGGAGAGCCAAAATGATGAGTTGTACCTACCCTTTAGGTAGTATCCTTAGTGAGTGACCTCTGGAGTTTTTTCCTTTTACATGTACTTCCATTTTAGTTGGGCTTGTATTCTGGACCCTTTTATTTCCAGTACTTACTTTTACACTCATTTGAGGTTTTTGATTGTGGTTATACCTTTCTTCGTCAATTTTTTTATACATGTCTTCTGTTTTCCCTTTCTTTGTGTGTACAGGTTTGGAGGCAATGCCTTCCCTTTTTAGGGATATGCATTTCCAATGCTAGTTGCCAACCCCTGGCCTAAGGAAGGTGGGATTGGGGAAGTCACAAAACGGGCCCCAAGGTATGGTTGATGACAAATAAACCAATATAATTTTCTCATACTATGTTTATTTATGATATTTTAGTGTAATAATACCATTTTAAACTATTTTTTACATAAAATAATTGATAATATGTTATTATTAAAATCCAACATTATTTCTCTCTCCATTTAAATAGTTGTTTTCTTCTAAGAAAATTTTTCATAGAAATGTTTTAAAAAATGATTTTATCCTTTTTAATGTGATTAATTAATGATATCTTATCCATTTTTTACTTTTATAACTGTGTTTTTAAAGTAATCGTAATTTTTTTTTCAAAACAATTCTTGTATAATATTTATTGAAAATGTGAAAGGAATCATTATTTTAACATGTAGGGAAAGAGTGGAATTTCTAGCCGTCAGAACCACTCAAAATTTTAAATCATAATTTATATGTTTATAATATTATTTTAAAATAAAATTGTTTTCAAAAATAGTTGTTCATTTTTTGTTCTAAAAAGATATTTTCAAAATGAAAAGAATATTTTACTCAAAATGATTTTAAATTTATCTTTATGGTACATATATTCATAAAAAACACCCATTCAATATTCATAGACTAAACTTTGGATATTTTTTATTGATACCATCATTATTATCCCCATTTGTTCTATGATTATTTTAACTAATGATAATATTAAAATTCTCGTCTTTGATTCATTTTTTATTGGCAATGAATTTCTATTGAAATATTCACTGTCCTATTATCATTGGACATTAAATATCACCTAAATATACTTATTATTTTTCATGGATATCTTTTTTATTAAATAATATATCATTAATACATAAAATTTTATACATTGAATGTAATTTACTTATTTGGGAAACTATTGATAAAATTTTATTCTTTACTCGGTACAGATATATGTAGATAAGTCATAGTATATATGAATTGAGTCATTAATTCAATATATGAGGAATGATTTATACATGAAATTAACATGTACATCCTAGTTATAAATATCCCCTTGACGCAATGGTAGTCTAATGAGTCGAATCAATAAGCTAGCAAGAAATTAGTTTCCATAATGCAATGGATTTGTGCCCAGTTGTTTTATAACATCTTTTTAAAGGGCTTGGCGGTAGAGGTATCATAATGTCTATGATCATGGAATATTATAATTTAGTATTTCCTTAATTAAATATTTGGTTATTATTATCATGGACAATTTCAGAATGGTATTATCTCTAAATGAATTTCAATCACAATTATTGATTAATTGGATTATGTTTTCATTTATTTACCCTTCCATATTTATTATGTCATGTCCAATTACGATATTCATGATATTGATAAAATGGAATGTGTTTTAAATTATTTACCATTATATATTGATTATTCCTTATCTTATCATGATATTTATTTTTTTAAATGGCATGTATGTTCATTTATTTACCATTCCTTGTTGATTATTATTATTCATTTGTGATATATTGAATAGTTATGTCAGATCAAGAGTATGCAACTCACACGCCCCTGGTTTTTTCAAAAAAAAATTCATGTTGCTCCTCCGCTGGGGGGTCCCCCAGTGCCTTCAGCTACGGTGGAGCCCACTGTCCTTGTCCCATCCTCTAAGGATGTTGGCCCTTATCGGCCACCGGGGTCCCCTGGATCTCCTCCTCGTCACCTTCAAACCCCTATCTATTTCAAAGATGCCCTGGTTGGTCAGTTGCGAGAACCCCTACGACCCTGTTTCCGAGGGTTTCCCCCAATGGCTCTAAGGGCATCGCGAGTGGGTTCCTGCCTGCCCAAGAGTTTCCTACGGTGTCCTTCAAAGTGGCTGTGGAGGTGATGAAATGGATGCTCGTGGCTCGTTTCGGTGCTACGAGGCCTCCCATCTAGTTATTCAGGAGGTTTGTGGATTATTTTGGTCTACAAGAGCCGGCTCGAGTTTCAGACGTCCACCACCTCTCTTTCTGCTCGGTTTTTCAATTGAAAGCTGACTTCGTCCATGCTTGGTGTTGGGCCCTCCAAGGCTTTGGACGTTGGTGTTTCAACCTTTCGCATTGGTTCATGGATTCCCACAGAGGAAAGGAGGGTCCCAAGGCCGCGGTGTGGATCCATCTCCTAGGTATCCCCCTTCCCTTTCATAACGTGGCTCTCCTCGAGGATATTGGGAATGCCCTAGGTGGTTTCCTATGTATGGATTACCACACTTGCAATGGTGACGAATTGGTCGTGGCACGAATATGTGTCGAGCTTGACCTATCTTCCCCTCCACCAGATAGCATATGATTTAAGGTCCAGGGCCTCTTTGGGTGGTCCCAGGATGACATTTTCCCAGTGTTCCCCAGGTTTTTCCCCTCATGCCTTCTCCAGGGGAACTCTTTCCAAGTGTGCAGGTCCTGATTTCTAGGTGTCCATTGCAGAGCGCCCAGAGGCGTCCAGAGGTACTCTGCTCCTTTCCCTGAGGGTGGAGAAGGGGTTCCTTTGGCATCGGCGGTGGTCTCTCGTGTGGCCCCCTCTCCTAATGATGCTCAGAGACTGGTTCACCCTCAGATCAGTGTGGACTCTGCTTCCCTAGGGCTGGCACGGCCTCCTAGACTTAGGCTAGCCTCCCCCCGATGGCTAGCAGATCTCTTTGACCTAGGTCGCGGTCCACAACCGATTCTGTCCGAAGGCTACCTACTGGAGTTCAGTATGACGCCCCCCAGCCTGTTATTCCCTATCGGGTCGAGGGGGAAACATCTTATCCTACCTTTGGGACCGGTTGAGGGGGGTGGTCCGGGGCCTCTCTGTCTTCCCTTCCATGAGGAGTTTGTTATTAAGGACGATGGGGTGGTTACCCGGTGTGGGGAACCTCCTTCCCCCGAAGCTCGGAGTCTGCATCAATCCTAGGTCTTCTCTCCCCCTAGCGGCATTCGCGGAAAGCGGCTTCCAGTGCTTCCCTGGAGGCCCTCGTCCTCTCCTTCCCTGGACTTGAGCCTGGGGGTGCATACTTGTTCGAGGCTGAAATAGGACCTATATGGAGACAAGGATTATTCTTCCTCCTGGTAGCTGATGACCAAGGGACCTAGGGTCAATTCCGAGTGCCCCTAGGCTTAATGTGTCCATTGATAATATGGAAATCTCGTGGTCTCAGAGCCCACGTTAGAATAGACTTCCTGGAATCATAAATAAAGAAGAACAGGGTCTTGATTACTGCAGTTCTCGAACACAAACAGGCACCATCCAGACTCAACAAGTTTACCCGCAAAATCGGTATGCACGTGTCCTTGCATGCAGACCCAGCCAACCGATACATCTGGATTTTCTAGAAGAGGGATGTCTCGGTGGTCCTGCTTTATGTGAGTGACCAATACATGACCATGATGGTGAATTTGGGTACTCTTTCTGTCATCGTGACCTTTGTTTATGGTAGTTGCGATAACCAAAAGAGGGAAGCTTTGTGGTAGGATCTCAGTGCATTTGACCCGGGGGAGGCACCCTGGATCATCGATGGGGACTTTAACATTATGTAGGAGCCGACTAAGAAAAAAAGGAAGGGGAGCCTTCCCACGTAGAGCTAGCATGGATTTCTCCCAGTTCATGGAATGTAACGACTTGTTCGATTTGGGGAACACAGGGGATCACTTTACATGGTGTAATAATCAAAAAGGGGACCGTAGATGCTGGAGCCGCCTTGACCGTTGCTTGGTGAATCAAAGGCTACCTCGAAATTTTCTGTTTCACAGGTTAAACATATGGTGCAAGGCATCTCCGACCACTCTCTGCTGCTGGTGAAACTGTCGTCCAGGAAGGGGATGCATGAATGTTTCAGGTTCCACGCCCATTGGTTAGACAACCTGGACTTTCCTAACCTGATCTGCTAATCTTGTATGGAACTGGTTCAAGGTCACTCATGGGTGGTGATTCATAACAAGCTTAGAAGATTAAATCAAAAGCTCCAGGCATGGGCTGGTGATCTCCCCCTGCTGATCAGGATATCTATGAGCTCAAGAAGGATATCGATAACATGGAAGGTAGCCTAGAGGACCTATGGGATGAGTCGGTGTTCACCGACCTTGCGGATAAAAAGATCAGGTTAGCAGAGATGATCCTGGGTCATGAACTAAGGGATCGGGAGTGCGCAAGGTTAAAATGGTTGAAGGAGGTGGATAGGAATACAGCTTATTTTCATGCATTTATCAAGGAGAAAAGTCGTCATATCACTCCCAACATCATGCGCGATGATGGCTCCTACACGGATGACAGAGCAAAGGTGGGATGTTTGGATTTATCCTTCCTCAAGGACATACTCGTGGGCCCGAACGCGATGATGAATGCAGGGTACCCCAGTTGAAATGCTGAGTTATGGGAGATGATTCCCTCTTGTGTATCTCGGGAGGATAATGGGGTTCTGGAGATGATTACCGACGAGGAGGAAGTCCATGTAGCCATGCGCAGGCTAAATGCAGATAGCGCACCAGGTCCGGATTGTTTCCCAGGTTCTTTCTACAGAGAGGAATGGGGGATGATCAAAGGTGATATTGTCTCTACCATTTAGGACTTCTTCTGAGGGGGATACTTTCCAAGGGTGGAGAGTTCCATGACCCTCGTGCTCATTCGGAAGGTTAAAGATCCCTCGTCTCTATCTCATTATAGGCCTGTTAGCATGTGCAATTTTCCATACAAGATCCTGTCAGGAACTATTAATGTGAGGCTATCTGTGTGGCTGGCACGATGGATCTCCATTGAACAACATGGCTTTTTGAGGGGATGGTATATCCATGGTGCGATGGAGATTTCTCAAGAAATGATGAGGGACCTCAACTGTAAAACCCATGGTTTAAACATGGTGGTGAAGCTTGACATGAGTAAGGTGTATGACAGGGTTGAATGGGGGTTCATAAACAAGGTCTTGGATTGCATGGGAATGTCTCCAAGGGCTTTGGATATCCGGTTTATGTGCTTCAGCTCTTCATGGATGAATGTCACCTTCTTGGGGAAATCACACGAATTATTTAAGGCGGTATGTGGTCTCCATCAGGGATATCCTATCTCGCCTAGCCTATTCATCATCAGGAAAGATACTTTAAGCCAGTTGTTCAATAGAGGGATCACGAGCGGTAGGATCATGCCTTTCAGGAGAAAACAAAGTATGCAGCCCATATCCCATTTTATGTTTGCGGACAACACCATAATCTTCTATAATTAGGGAAAGAGGTCAGTGCTTGGAATCAAGAGGATCTTTGGGGAGTATTTTTTTGGAGAGGGTGGCTTATCAACAACTCCAAAAGTAATCTTTACATCTCTAACAAGTGTTCTTCTGCCTGGGCCAACCAAGTATGCAACAAAATAGACATGAATCAGGGTAAGTTTCCCCTTGTCTATCTCAGCACCCCCATTTCTCCAGGCCACTTGCGTATAAGGGACTTTGACCTTGTGGTGAGTAAGGTCACGAGACGAGTTCTCAACTGGAAGAACCACCTCTTTTCCATTGGGGGGCACACTGCCTTGGTTAACAGTGTCCTATATGTTGTCCCGGTGCACACTCTGGCTGCCACCTCCATACTGAAAGGAGTGATAAAAACTATTGACAAGGTGTTTGCTGGTTTCATTTGGTATTCCCTATCTGAAAGCAAGAGGCATTGGGTTTCTTGGGAGAGGATGGACTGCCCTTTCCATTATGGGGGAATCAATGTGCGAAGCATGGGTGGCATGGTCACCTGCATGAATGCGAAACTCGCATGGGAAGTCATTGGGGAACGTACCTTGTGGGGTAGAACTATGGCTCGAAACTACAGTGGTAATATGGATGGAACTATCACCCGGAGATCTCCCTTTTGGGTAAGGATTTTCCTCTCATCCAGAAGCTTCATCAGCATGCTCAGTGGATGGTGGGGGAGGGGAATATTCTGTTTTGGTCCCATAATTGGGTTGGCTTAGTGATCGGATATTCGGGGTTCCCAGCCCCTCTTGTCTCCTTTAATGAGGCGAGTCTACATCAACCTTTCACTAAGGCGGTGCTGGATAAGGATCAAAATGCTATCGTTGAGGGGATCACCCTCAACGCAAATCCTGACAGATGTGTGTTCACCCTGTCGAGGTGGAGGAACATCATGCTGAAGGGAATTTGAAATCTATCCCCTAGTTCGGAGTCCAATGTCAAATGGAACGTGATCACATGGGTTAAGGGGATCCCAAGGAAGTACGGATTCCTCATTTTGAGGCTCTGGAACAGAGCGCTTCCTACTGATGACAACATCAAGAAAGTAGGGATCAACCTGTCCTCCTGCTGTCATTGCTGCAAGGGAAAACATGAAGAGATAGCGGACCACACTTCTTTTGAAGGTGAATGGGCTCAGAGAGTGTGGAAGTTCTTTGGCTCTCTTACTGTCATCCCTATCACGGGCCTGAGTGCGGCGTCATTCTTGGACAACTGGTTCTAGGGTGTAACGAACCCGGGACTGGAGCAGTCGGCTTGGGCGGTGATCCTTAATGCCAGCTATTGGTGTTTATGGTAGTCCAGGAACCAGGCTAGGTATGTGGTGATTCCATCCACTGACAGGGCCATCGTTATGAGGATGAAGAGTCTCCTGGTGGACTTGGTTACATTTTTAAGAAACTGGCGAGAAGCCCCATCACTGAGGTTTCTCTATTTTGGCACTTCAGGACCGCTTGATCGGGGAAGATGGATCAGTTGGCGCCCCCTGTCAATGGTCTAAAATTGAACACGGATGGGTCCTTTATCTTGGGTGACATGCGAGGTGGAGGATTGGTTTGGGATGCTGGGGGAAGTGTCTTCCTTGCTTTCACTACACATTATGGTAGCGGCACCCCAATACAGGAAGAGGCGAATGCAGTTCTTACCGGCCTAACCCTCTGTAAACAGAGAAACCTAGTGCTCATGCAGGTGGAAACAGACTCGATGATTCTACATGACTCCCTCCATGGCACTAGATCCATCCCTTGGTGGACTGAGTATACCATCAGAAGATACAAAGCGTTTCTCAACCATAACATCCAAGTTAACCATACATGGAGGGAGGGTAACAAGGTCGCGGATCACTTGGCTACGATGGAAGAGCACGGCTCCAGCGTCAGATGTCTCACTAACATTACCTCTCTTAAACCAGAAGGTGTCAATCTGATCCTATGTGATGCTCTTGGCCTTCACTATTTTATGCCCCCAGAGGGGGGAGGCTTGCCTCCCCGTCTCTGTAACACCCTGAGATTTTATGAAAAATATTCTATTTAATTTCATTAATGTCTTGTGTTCTACACTACACCAAAAGGAACTTGCACAAAACACATCCCTGACTTGCCTTGCATTATACGCAATTGTTACCTTCCTCGATAGCGTGTGTAGTACGCAATACCGAGTTTCACTAAACAAGATATTATTATAATATTATTATGATTAAGCCATTATGAATAGTAATACCCACTTTTTGAAATTTTATAAATTTTATATTTCAAAATGGACTTCATTTTTGGATTCGGAATATCAAAATTAGATTAGGGTGAAATTTTGGTACTCTTCGGATAACTTTTATATTCTGATGAATAGTGGAAATTAATAAATTTTAATTAAAAACAACATTTTTAATCGAAATAATTAATAGTAATAAATTATTAATTTGAGTGGTTTTAAAGTATATTTAGAATATATTTTTACAATTTAATACATTGTTGGTCATTGGATGTAATTTCACATTTAAACCAGACATAACAAGTGTCAATCGTTTGATAGTTATTATCTCTTAAGAACACGCTATTTGTTTTGACAACGGGAACTACTTTTTAAATTAATTAATGAAAATGATATGTTTTGAATTTGGTAAAATAGACATCATTTTTTAATTCATAATATCAAATATATCTTAGGCCAAATGTTTGGTATTTTTCTGGAAACTTTCATTTTTTGATGAATAGTGAAACCACTAAGTGGTAGTTAAAAAACTGAATTTTTTATAAAACATAATTTTACCGCTTCTGTGGGTGGAATTTCAAAAATACAAGATACATGGTTAATATCAAGGACTAAAATGTTGTTCAATGAGATGAAATTAATTTTTGGTGAGTAGTAACTTTTTACTTTTTTTTACCACGGTTAAAAGTAAATAGGGTAATTAAGGGTAAAAATGATTTTATTATTACCCTAACACATGTCATAATTCTATTGGATAAGTTTAATTCTTCCAAAAACAACCTTAGGAATAAAATATGACCATTTTGGCTCACTTGGATTCGATTAGAACATTTATTATTAATTTATTTAAAGAAGGGTTAAAATAGTTAAAATCAATGTTTAATAACTAAATAATTTTTAATATAGGGTAATAAATAAGATAAATTCGACTATAAATATTAATTAGAAATATAAAAAGATTTCCTAGATAATGGTATTTTATTTATAATTTTTAGACTTAAAATAATTTTATTTTTTTATGAAACAATTATGATGCAGTAATTATCTTATTAATGAAATATTGACATAATTGATGTTATAAATACCCAAATAAATGTAATTTGTGACTTTTTATGAATTAAAATAATTTTATATGTTAATATGACATGTTATTATTGATTTAATTAACTTGTTTCGAACTAATCATTCTGTTATGATTTACACAAAAATCAATTACCAAATAGTGTCAAAATTGACATAAAATAGTTTTTAAAACAAATATTATATTATAAATTGTTATTATATTCATAAAAATCTATGGTTCGGGAAAGATACTTATATCATAATACTTGTATCATTAATGGACTACTTTAGGGTCTATTGAATGTATATGGTATGTTTATTAACTATATAATATAAAAATACAAAGTGACATGGTAAATGTCAATCTAATTAACTAAGAGTTAAGACTAAAATTTAAGGTTAATATAATGACCTAAACTTGTCTAAATTATATTGGATGAGATTATTTGGACCCATATACACCTTAAATTCTAAATAAATCAATTTTGAGCTATTAAAAACCGAATAGGACTTTATAATAAAATAATATTTTTAGTTATTCCAAAGGTGCCCCTCTCCTCCCTTATAAAAGGGAACCTCCTCCCTCCCTTCCTCGCACCAATTTGAGCCTTCATGCTTCACAAACCCCTGACTATTTATCTTCTCCACTTCACTATAAACATACTGGAAGTCCTGGTCTTCTTCAAAGACCAATTTTAGTGCCCTAAGAGGAGGTCTCAAAGAGTCTCTTCAAAGAAGAGGTAATATCCGTTACCGATTCTTTCAACTTTATTTATTCTTCCACTTCTTCTTCCTAGGTTGTTTAATTATGAAGTAATAACATCAGTATCACTCATATACTGATATGTTATTATAATTATTAAACAACCCTATTTCCCCATCTGTCCATCCTATGGAAAACAAAATCACCGCGCGTGCGTACGTACGGAATACCGTCTCCACGCCATGGTGCAATCTATTTTCCACCACCACCTTTCTTGGATGGGTATAATGGTGTAAATAATAAATATATATGATTCTTTTAAACTGATATTGATTCTTTAATAGTATAAATACACTCCAATAAAATTCCATGATCATGGGAATGATATCATCGCTCGTGCGTACATACGGAATACCGTCTTCACGACGCGATGAGATTCATTCTCAATGATTAACCATTCATAAATGATTATAATAAGTAATAATGAAATATATGAAGTAATAATGATACTGTATTTATGTATATATATATATGTATGTCATCCAATTAATTCCATTCAATTCAATGAGGAAACAAAAACAGCATTCATGCGTACGTACGGCCTACCGTCTCCATGAACGGTGTATTTGTTTCCATTTATCGATCTATTATATATATGTATATTCTGAATATATATTATATATAAATCATGTTTTATATTCTATAATTAACTAATCATGATCTAACTAATCATATGAATAATTACAAGTCAAAACACGGAGGACAAATGAAACGATTTTACCCAAAACGCTCTTTAACATGTAATTTTCAAAAGAACGGGTAATATAAAGTCATAAGTGAACCATATATGATATAATAACAATGAATATGATTCTGTAATAAGTCAATGACATTATTTAAACCATTATACAGGAGGTTCGGATACGTACGAAGCATATCGAACCTAAGGTAAGGGATTATTTTGCAAATCTCATTTTTATCCGAGATTGGTTATTCGTAAGTATTTACTGGGGTTATTACTATCATCCATGTCCATGTTTTATAAAAGTTTATTCATGTATATTTAAAGTAATTTTTACCCATTTTGACATTTACCCCAGGGTATGGAAGGAATCTTTCTTTTATTTACTCTACAATGTACTTTTTTACTTTTCTGACAAAAGTACGAGAAAAATGTTTTTTTAACGTATACGACATGAAAAGATTTTTACAGTTTTGTAAAGCCTTATTTTCATGAAGCTTCCTAAAAAATATTTCATGAATATTTTCTACAAAATCATTTTCTTTTAAAATTTCATCTCATTTTATTAAAAGAAAATGATTTTGAAGAAAAAATGATATTTTTCTCAAGAATTCATTTCAAGTGTTTTATCAAAACCATTTTCATTTAAGATGACATTATTTCACATGTGTATGTTTAAAGTATCATGTCTCTATGATTTACATGGTTTCACTTTTCTTATTATTAAATGATATCCATTTATTTTATATGAATTATGTGATGATGGGATGATGTTTATGAAACCCATTTTATTCATTGGGTTATTATGAATGATGTATGTTTATTTTGTGGCACAAGTAATAATGATTTAATTATGAGATGGGAGGAACCTATATCTCCCTCCAATGCATTGGTTAAAGATTTATATCTCATGAGATAGACTTGTATGGAACGGTAAGTTAATCTGGTTCAGTATTACAGGACTGGAACGAGGAGTAAACTCGATTCAGAAAGGGACTTTGTCCACTAAGATAGTCTTGGCAGCAATTCCTTGGCTACTATGGAAATCATTACATGTGCTTAATGGGTGCCACAATTACATGTTTTATTCCCATGCTATACTATCATAATTTATGTTCCACTATGATCTATGCCTTATGTACTTCCATGTTTTAAGTCGTTTCTCAAGATTATGATGTTTAAACATTATGTTCATGTTTTTAGGTTCAAATGTATGTGGTATGTTTAATTTTATCCATGCTTACCCATACTGAGAATTTGAGCTCACCATTTTTTTGTTTCATTTTCCCCCAAGATTAAAAGAAAGGTTTCAAGTAAGGAAAAAAATAGTGGAAGATCTTTATGGGAGATGTTGAAGATCTTTCACCACGATTAGAAGATTATGTTCCATGTTTCCAAAGACACTAAACTATTACGGTCCTTGTGTATATGTTTTGGTTATGTATTATGTATTCCGCAAAAGTAATGTAATATCTATGTATGTCAAGCTTCGGGTCTCTACAGCCTCCTTTCCCCTTGCTTTGTACTTGGTTATTTGGAATAAATTTAATAATGATGATGATATATTACATTTTACATAATCCATTCTAATAATTTCATAATTCCTTTATTTTTTTTCTTTAATTGGAATCCATGTGGTTAACTATGTTTTATATTAAAGTATATGTTGGATAGAATAATGTTATTCTCAGGAAAAAAAATATGTTGAAATTTTTGTTTTCATATGTAATATGGGAATCATGCATATATCTAGTTTACTAAGGCTACTAAACATTTTGGTCCATTGAGTTTCCATTACCTTTATGTTTTTTCAATGTATTAATGATTTAACAGACTTTGGGTCATTTTGGTTAGGGTCTCTACATAATAATATATCTAAATGAAATGGATGATACAACCTTGACCTTTGAGAATCAATATATTAGTATCCCATGTCGCTTCTCAAACATCTATGTGTGACCCACAGTCACTCACCTCTACCACATATCAAAATCCATCATTATATAAACAATAAAAATGATGTCAAACCTAATTAAAAGAAAGGAAAAAATAGATTTGCACACACACCCATACACCAGTGAAAATTTTAGGTGTGAACTAAATATGGCCAGTATGATCTCACCATAATGTCTATTAAATTCCCTATATAAAACAAGTCATAAATTCAAGATTAAACATAATATAATTTTATTTCATTTTTCAATAAGTATCCATAAATAAAACAATCATCAAACTATATCACTTTCCCTTTCTAAAATAACCGAAACAAGACCCTCTATAAATAGTTCATACTTGATTTAAAATCATATGTTTCAAACAAAAATATTGAAAAAAATATTTTTATTGAAATTACCTTCAAAGAATAAAAATTTGGTTTTCAAAATACCAAAAACCAAGTCAAACCCTTTTCCCTATTTTCCCAAAATCATTTTCTCAATTCAATTTAGAAAAAAAAATTCCACTTCACATTATAAACCACACATTCCAAATTATATATGAAAAAATTGAAAGTAAACCAAAACACTATTGTAAATGAATATGACCATCGTAGGCACCAAGTTAGTAAGGAGGAAAAATAAAATCTATACAACCAAACACTGGTTCTTGAGGATCAAATCAAGAATAGGGGATAATAATAAGTCAACAATGAAAATCCACTAAATCATCCATAATGGGAACTAAACATCATGGGAAACTCCTAAGGATTTAACATGAATGGTATACGAATTGGGTCATCGTATCACTCCCTCTTCACCTGACTGAAACTATAAAAATAATAATGGATTCCCTTTCAGACTCACCATGCACTAAAATAATAACCCCTTGGAGGGAACAACCTTCTTATGTCACTATCCAGTGTATTAACACCTATCTAGTGTAGTGAGCATCTGAACATTCTACAAAGATACCTGGGATCCCATGATATCAATTACCTCAGGTGATAAAACAACCAATCATAATCCTATCACATAAATAATGATTTATCAAAAAATTTAAAATAAACCTAATATTACCTCATAACCCCACATAAGAAATATTCCATTTTATTTCATCCATTCCAAAGCATCACACAATAGTCAAACAATATGAAACACCGACATTAGAGACGCAATATATAAATGGACATCAAATGCAACAAGGGACTCAAATTAGGGTCTCAAAATCCTTAAACAACTAATTTATAAAATTAAAAACAAGCCTTTAAAAAAATTCCAACCAATTCCTATCATTTAGATTAATTTGAAACATATTTTTGAAATCATCATCTTCATCAAAACAACTTTTAAATAAACAAAAAAATACCACAAATTCTTTGAACATTTCGACATGGGCCAAACATTCCCCCATTTTTCAAGCAACCTTTTAAAATTATAATATCCTTTCTTCGAAGATAAACTGACGCCAAGCATCCCCTTAAAATCTCAATTTCAATTTCAAAATCAATTTATAAAATGTATAAACCACTTCATATTCACAATTTTTCAACTTAGAAATCAACATTAAGAATTCTCACTTGTCCCTTTTTATGCCAAGTATAAAACATGTTAGAAACCTACTTTTAATCTCACTAGGGGTACCACATATGTTTATAATTTATAATAAAACAATTTAAATAATCGATCATTTAATTACATGTCATAATTGGGAGTTTATATAGAAATACCAACCTCGTTTCACTAAAAATAATTTCATAACATTATCTTCAACGGAGAATAGAAAACCAAGAAAAGAAACACCATCTAAAACTCTTAAAGAACCAAACTCGCATTATTAGGTCAAACACCAACCCTAATTTAAATATTCAAGGATATTATATTTCATGGGAGAAATAAAACCCCCAATGGAAGGAGGATGGGAGAAGATAGGAAGAGGAATAAGGAAAATGCTTTATGAAAATATATTGAAATAAAGAAGAATATGCTTGGAATCCCGAAGAGATGGCGGGACGCATCGTCCCATATGTGCCCCTAGTTGGGTTGAATAAGAGGAAAAGGGGGGTTTAGAACCCCATAAAAATCTATAGTGGATTCTAATAAAATTTACATTTAACTGATCATTGGTACCTCTCACTGTTAAGCTATATTTTTTACCAAACTATGCACCAACTGGGTAGTTGGCACTAGAAAATAACCACATAAACACATAATTTGGAATCAAGATATACTAAAATATTCACCAATAATAAAAAAACTACACTATAAAAAACTACATCATTATCACATTTCAACACGAACACTTTTCCTTAGCTGTGTGTATGTCAGTTCCAAAACCCCAAAAATAGAATGACTCACACAATTTTCCCTAGATTTCACATGATTTGGGCCATATTTGTTTTACCCATCCACACTAACAATGTTAGAACAAAATGAACCGTAAAAATTGAATGTTTCAAAAAAAATATTGTTTTCCCTAACTAATGTGTGGAAACTTTGGAATAGAATAGAAATTGTAGATATTTTATGTTTTTATAATTGAACTATCAAAAAAAATTCCAAAAAAATATAACAGTAAACACTATAGTGAACTATGGGTGTCATATATACCTACCTTATCCTATTTAACTACCATTGATATATTTGGGATAATGTTTAATGGTTTATCAAAATCATTTTTGTTTTTATTTACAATATATTATTATAACTATTACAAAAGATAATTATAAAATAAAGTTCATATCCAATTATATCCTAATAAAAGGCCTTGACCACTTTAAATAATTCATATACAAAATTATATTGATTATATGTGAAGATATATAATTTCCTTCAGTCATGTGGAATCTAAATAATTTATTTGGAATCTCATACCTATTATGCCTTGATTAAACTTTGTAAAGTCTCTTACGTTTATATATTATTTAATGGCCATTCATATTCTCATTTTTTATTACTTTCTTTCCACAGAAACTATGATGATTGTGAAAATCGACAATGAATCTTTCTTATACATCAGATAAGTATATATATTTGATTATTAAATATATTAACTTATTAGTTGTTCAAGAAGGGGTTACTTAAAAACATAAAAATTTTATTCTATGTTGAGAATGATTTTCATGTTTCTATTCTAGTCCTAGAAGATTATTTCATTAATATTGTCTATTTATTATATTAATATTACTGATAATCTTGATAATGATGATAATTTATCTAAAACAGATGTATTTATTAGAGGAGTATCATCTATTAAATTTATTAAATAATAAATTTTAGTAAATATAAAACTATTAAAATGATAACCAATTTTTATAATATATCAATTAAAGTGTCAAGATCCATATTCCAGTTAAAATTTGATTCTAGTTTTTTAAGATAATCATTCCAATCATATCATATATGAATCATAGATAAATGTGTAGAAAACTTCATAACCTAATCTATTTTATTGATTATCCCAACTTTATTACTTTGGGAACAAAATCAAATTAGGGTAACCCAAAATAGTGTAACCCAATTCTCACATAAAGTATATAAACCTAATCAAATTTGGGACACAATCCACTTTGCTCCCTTATACAATATAATCCATGGGAACTTGCTCAGATTAGGATTTCCTATACTAAATAATCATGGTCATAGTAATATTTTTTATTTAGAAATAATATATTACTAATGTAACAACCTAGTAAAATTTAATAATCAATTTATTAGATTATTTACATTCATTAATTATCTATTATATTATAATTCATTATAATAATATTATATAATTTTCAATCAAAATGGAAAAATTTTTATTCTTACTAAATTCATTTTCATGTATTATAAGGTTTAATTTTAAATCCTAATATATTTATTCAAGAATTTTAATATGAAAAAAAGAATATAATTTGGGAAATTATCATATAAAAAATTTTTTATGGAAGAAATTTGGTATTTTTCAAAAAAGATTGATATTTTTTTGAAAATTGAAAAATATAGTTTTTTGTAAAACTATCATTTATTTTCCATATATAAAGTAATTTAAAAGTTTCTTTTGATATTAAGTTAATATAAGTATCCTTTAATTATAATCAATCTAATTAATTACTTATTAATAATCATTATACCTAATTTTGGTAGAAGTACGTTTTTTGTCCTTAAACAAATTTTTATGAAAATGTTTTCTCACTGCATTTTTTTTTAATTTCAAATTAATTAATACAAATTATAGAAATTATTTATTGAAAATTGTAATCCATATTTGGAATAATTTAATATATATTTTAAAAATATTACTTTTTTTATTTATTATCATTTTGAATAGTAACTATAGTAATAATTGTCACCTCGTTATTGGTAAATCAGGTAATTAAGGTTAAAAATAAGGTGATCATACCTAAAAATATCCCTAACACTTATATTTTTTATTGCATATGTTTTCTTCAGCCACTACCATCAATGGTTCTAAATTAGAAAATTTATTTTCACTTTCCTTAGATAATAACCTATATGTACTAAAAACAAAATTTTACTCTCTTTATTTTAATATATCTATATTATTTTTAAAGGGAAAAAACTAATTTATTTATCTATATTATTGTTTATTTGAAATAAAAATTGTTTTTAATCATTTTAATTTATTTTTTATTTTTAGATATAAATAATTACCTTAAATGCTTTCGTAATGCTCACATAATGCTTATGTAAGTAATAGAAAAATCATGCAAATGATTTTAAAAAATAAAAGTAATATTTTCTTGTTTTAGTCATAGTGTCCCAAAAATTATATATATACATATATATATAATTTTTGTTATGTTTAAAATTATTAAATTAAAATTACATTATTATCATGATGACTTAAAAGTCAAATTAAATGAACAGTCCAAAATATTACATTAATGAAATTTTATAAAAAATAATATTTAATTGAATGATTTAGTAATATATTTATAAAATTAAAAGAATTATTTTTTGTAATATAAAACAAATTATATTTATGGGACATTTTTCTTTTATATAATCTTTCTTCAATCTTATATTATAATAAACTTTGATGTCATGATAATCAATAATAGGGTTAATGGTGGGTTAAATAAAAAGTTATTTGTGAAAAAATCAACTGATCCTATCCAAATTCTATTGGATGTAATTATTTGGACTCATAATCATCCTATATTTTCAATATATAATTTTTGAACCATTTTTCCTTGAAAATTAAATATTGTAAATTTAATACATTAAGTAATACCAAGAGTGCCACACCCCTCACTTATAAAAGGAAACCTCATATCCTCTCTTATTCGCAACTTTTTATCACTCTAGTTCATCAAATCCCTAACACATACTCTTAAAAACATCACTCCCTATGTACTAGAGTTATCGGTCTCAAAAAAATCCAACTCCAAGAAGGCATAACGTGTAATACAAAGAGGTCATCTAAGGAGAAGGTATAAGTCTTGACCAACCCATTTCAAATTTATTTCTTCTTCCACCTACATAAAATATTATTTAACCATACTAAAATAATATCATCAGCATATTCTATATACTAAAAGTATATTTTTATTATGGTAAACCTCTTATTTTCATCCTTTTTCGCCCTATGGGAAATGAAAACATCTCTCATGCATATATGTGGATTACCACCTCTACACAGAGATGAGTTTCATTTTCCATCACCACCAATAATGGATATTTATGATTAAGTATTTAATTTTTATATATATATATATATAATAATCAATATATTATAATCATTACTGGAAGATTATACATCATATTTTTTCTTACCCTTCCATTTGTAGGAAAATGATAATGTTTTTCATGCATACATTTATATTACCTCCTCCTTGAAGTTTTGTGATAATTTTACCCTATACCTCTTTCATGGATGGTTATAAAATTGTTTCTAATGTATAAATAATATTATTATTTAATTATTATCAATTTTTATTTTTTATAACATTTACCCATTTGACCATTGGGAACCTTCCAAAGCTGTTTTAGTATTATGAACTGATGATCCCCAAAAATTACAATGTAAAATTAACTTATGAAGTTTCTTTATAAATCATGGTAATAAATGATATAAATGGAATAATAATAATATAATAAACCTGATTAACATTATTAATAATATAAATAAATAATTTATATTTATTATTCTAGGAGATAAATATTGTATGTGATGATTCAGACTCAATGTAAGGGACACATTAACATAAAACCACATTTTAAATGTTTTAAAGACTTATTTTCAATATGAATTTCTTCCATGTAAATATTATTAAAATAATTTTATTGTAATATTAATTTTATAAAAAAATTATAAAGAGAATTGTTTGTAAATTTTGACATTATTTTATAAAATTTCAAAATGAATATTTTTTATGCATTTTAAATATACTTTTTTGAATCTATTTAAAAAAGGAAAAAATAATGTTCTATTTTAATGTTTACAGAGACAAAAAAGTTCACCACTACTGCAACAATTATTTCGTGTTTTTCTTCCTTTACAATATTCCTTGATTTCTTAAAATAAAATCTTTTCATCCCTTTGTTCTTATTATTTTAGTTTTGAAAGAGATTTTTTAAAAATAAAATGGTATTTTGATATTTGAAAATGTTTTTCATAAGGGTTCAAAAGAATTTTCAAGAGTTATAATATCAGATGTATCATTCTTAAAATGTTTTATTTATGATATGGTACTTTATAATTATATATGATGGAGAGTTAACTTGGTACATATTATATTATGTGTAATCCTGATACATCTTATATAATGGGTATGCCTGATATAACCTATATGATGGGTATGATCAATACAAATTATAAGGTAGGTAAGCCTAATATATCTCTCTAATGTATTGGTTAGTATTTATTAGCTTTATAATATTGATGGAAGGAATTAATCAGGGATGCTTCTCTTATGGATTTAACTAGGATCAAATTATTTCTGATAAAGGTTATGAATATAATGGTATGAGTTTCCTAATAGTGCTTTTAAAAATATTTTTATGGGATTTAATTTTTTTTCTTAAGAAAAAAATTACATTTTCATGTTGTTATGATTTTTCACATACTCTCAAATAATATTATGATAAAGTTAATAATTTTATGGGTTTTCATGTTTTTCATTGGACTAATGAATATCTTACTTTTATGCCCCTTAATGAACTTTTGGTTCTCATCCATCATTTTTAAATATTTTTTCATGGTTTAGGGATTATTACGAATAATTAAGAATTCATGATTAATGTATTCATGATTTCTCATGAAAAGAAAAAATTATTCCTTTTAAAAGTTATATATTGTAAGAAAAATTTTCTCTCGGAAAAAATGTCCACTTTGTAATGTATGTGTTTTTTATGTATACTTCTCGCCTAATTATATAAAAATATAAACCATAAATATCCTAAAAACTACGAAATTTAGTTATTTTCAAAAAACACAATATTATTTAATATTTTAATGTTGGTTCCTTATATTTGGCATCGAAGGAAGGGTTTTGATAACATTATATGTAAGGATAATGTTAATAAAATACCCTTGAGAGATTCTATATTTATTATGTTGAAATGATATATCATTTAAAGATTACCATATTACATCATCTAATATATGAATGTTTAGAATTCTTTTCCATAGAGTAAATAGGGAAGATGATGTAGGAATATATCAAGAGGACAATCTCTATCCAAATCCGCATACTAGAATGGTTGGAATTGAAATTGATCAATTTGTTACATTAATGGATCAATGGTTAAATGCTATAAATGGTGGTGGAATCAATATTATATAGAAACCAGCTTTATTATATAGGAACATACTGATAGTTAAGAAATCTATTAAACAGAATCCTCTGAATTTTTGTGGAACCCCAAACCCAGTGGTTTCCAAATGATAGATAAATTATCTTGAAAAGACATTGGAATTCTTGGGATGTTTATAATGTCAAAAGTTAATCTTTCCCTCTATCATTTTTAAGGATAATCTGATTGATAGTGTGTATTGGTTAAGAATACTAGAGAGATTGGATATTAATGACATGAAATGGAATACATTTAAGAATCGTTTCATAGAGAAATATTTTTTAATGGTTTTTGACTCAAGAAAGATAAAAAATTCCTAGAATTGAGGAAATATACAGATTTAATAGATACATATAAATAAATTATATTATTGGTTAGTAATAGACCAAATTTTATTTATTACATTGATATTAAAATTAATTGATTTTAATTAGGGTTGTGGCCTATTATATTAAAATAATTTACCTCAAGAGAGTTTTAATTTTATTAGAATGTGATTCATTGTGCTAAGAATGTTGAGATGGATTTTTTTGACACTTATGTTCCCTGATATGAAAAGAGAAAGATGATGTCAAAGTGGAAATCAATGGAGAATAATTAAAGTTAAAAATATACAGTTAATACCATTACATGCTCCATGTGTAGTAAAATATATTTCAGGAAATGTTTTGATGGATATAGAAAAACTTATTGTTCTTGTATGTTTGATTATAGATCTCATGGCTAGAACGAAAATATTCTAGAATAATATAATAATGTGGAATCAAATATCCATCCAATGGTGAGACTTTTTAATTAAAATGAGTTGGGGAATTACGATAATATGTTTTAAAAGTTAGTTAATCATGGTGTAAATCATCAGCATAAAAATAACATAAGTTTGAGAAAATTATTACCTATAACTAAAATTGATTCTAGATCACCTAATTAAGTGGTGAAAGGTAAATTAATTATTTATTTAAATTATGAGAATGAACTATTTACCCTATATCATCACATTCCTTTTTTATGAGAAGTTATAAGGTTAAATGGGAATATCTCCTCCAAAAATAGTATAGATATTTTTTGATAACTCTGGTTGCACATATTAAACCAAAGAAGATTTATAGAAATCTTTATATTGTTATTAGTCGGGTGGTTTTTTTCTAAAAATATCAGTGAAATTCTCATAGTAATGTTTGAAATTATTTTTAGGCATGGATTGGATTTTAGTTTATCATAATAAAATGGATTGCAGAGATAAAATATTCATACTCAATGACTTTATAACGTTAATAACAAATTAATAAACAGATAATGTGGTTAGATATAATAGTGAAATTTACTAAGATCATGCTTTTGAAAAGATTTATATTGGAAAAATAAATGATATTTCCACAGTTAATACATATATTGTTGTATTTATTGATGATTTTCAGGTTAGATTACTAATTGGGATGTTAATTTTACTATATAATTAGTGTCTAATTCTAATACAATTTCAAAAACCCTTGAATGTAATGGATGAGGTAGAGATTATGGAATTGGAAAAGTATCTACAAGATATTCTAGATGAAGGTTTCATTAATCAGATCACTTCACCATGGGGTTATCTTATTTTATTTTTTTAAAAAAAATTATTGTTCAATAAGACTTTACATATATTATAGAGACTTTAATAACATCACTATTAGAAAAAAGAATCATTTTAATCATATTGATAATTTTCAAATCAACTATAGGGACCATAGTATTTTTCCAATATTGATCTTAGGTCAGGGTACCATTAGTTAAAGGTGAAGGAGGTGGATATTTTGAAAACAGTGTTTTGAACTATTTATAGGTATTATAAATGTGTAGTTTTTCCATTTGGGGTGTCTAATGCACCATTTTTATTCATAGATCTTGTGAATTGATTTTTACAAGGTTGTTTAGATAATTATTTGTATGTGGTTTTGATGATATGTTTTTATGTTTTAAAATAAATGAGTATCTTAAAAAAACCTAATTTCTTTTTTTTAAACCATGAATAGAAAATATAATTATATGGAAAATTTAGTAAATGTGAATTTTTATTGTAGAAAATTTATTTCCTTAGGCTTATTATTTCAAACGATAGCCATATTATTTTCCCACCTAAGACTAAAATTGGTAAAGAATGGAAAGGACCTAAAAATAACACATAGATTTATAGTTTTATTCGATTATTGCGTTACAAAGTCATTTTTTTAAAAAGACATGATAATTTATATATCCCACTAAATAAGTTAACCTGAAAGGTATTTTAATTAATATGGATTAAAGTGCGTGATTATTTTATCTAGTGACTAAAAATAGTATTGTTGAATGCTCTAGTTTTTTCTCAACCCTCTAGAAGTGGGTAATTGACCATCTTCAACAATGCTTCTTTAGAGGTACTTGGTTTTGTTTTGATGAAAAATGTTTAGTTAATTTTATATGATTCACCTTAAAAGAAACCACATAAGATAAATTATCCTACACATGATCTTGAACAAGAAATTTTGGTTTTTTCTTGAAAATATTGTGACAACATTTATATGAATGGAATTACATGATTTATAAATAAGTATAGAATTGGTAAATAAAGGTACATTACTCGAGTCTAACACTGATAAGGAATATGTTTTGACTACTGGAAAATGATGTGTATTACATTTATCCCCTAGTTGAAAATGTAGCTATAAAGTGAATCTTATAACACTACCTTTTTTTCATCCCTACATCACTAAAATTTATAAAGGCCATTCATAGTATTACTAGTGGGATTAAATGAGTCAATATATTTCTGATTTTATTATGAAACATTTAACTTTTAAAAATATTTAATCCATGTTAAAATTAAAGAATAGGATGATTCATAATTTTCCAATGTTGGGTTGGAAATGCGAAAATATATAGACGGATTTCATGGTGAGATTAGAGAATACATATCTAGGTAATAAGTCATTTTGGTTTATTATTGATTGACTAACTAAATATACACATTTCATTCTCACTCATGATAATATGTATTTGGGTAATCTTTATGAATGATACTTTAAGAATATAATCAGGTCACATTGAGTTCCCATTTCCATTTTATCTAACCACAATCCCAGTTTACCCCTAATTTTTTAAAATTCCATTATAATTTGTTTGGTACTAAATTTAATTTCACTACAACTTTTCATCCATAATCGAATTGAAATTTTTGAGTAAACTATTAAGATGTCAGAAGATATTATTCATGCTTATTCAATGTATTTATATGGAAATTGAAATCAACATTATTTACTAGTTTAATTGTATTATAATACTAGTTTTCATTCTAGTGTAAAGATGGAACCTTTTCATGAATCATATAAGAAGTGGTGTTAGACTCTACGTTGTTGAGATGAAGTTAGTGAAATGATGTTTGGGGGATGATATTTTGTATAATAACTGTTTGAGATTGTGATGATGAGTCAGAATCACATGAGATTATCTTAGAGTATGCATAAATGTTATGTGGACAGTTAAAGGAAATTTATTTCTTTCAGTATAGGTATTCATGATTTTCATAGAGTATCACCATTGAATAGTATTATGGGTTTTAGGGGAAAAATTATGCTAATACCATGGTTCATTATTCTCTATGAATTCCATGATTAATTTGGAAAATTGCCTAATTATTTTCCTAACCTTCTAATTTAACATTGGTACAGGATGTATTTCATGTTCTGTTGTTATTAAAATATGTTTTAGATGCATATCATGTTTTGAGCCCTAAAGTAGTTAAGTTGAAAGAAACCCTTTATTATGAGAAATGTTTTATACATATTCATGAACATAGAGAGTAAGTATTTCTAAATAAGAAAATCCATAAGGTTAAAGTTTTGTGAAAAAACTATGTGGCTGAAAAAAAATTGAATCATAAAATTCTATGAAGGAAAAAAAATTCCTACTTATTTAAATAATGAATTAAATTGATAGGGCATAATTCTTAAAAGGGAGAAAATTGAAATCCTGAGTAAATATAATAATCAATTTCATGTCTTATTTAAAATGTTTAATTAAATTTTATATAAATATTTTAATCATAATAATATGAATTAATGATTCAAATTAAAGGATAAAAATTATTATTTTTTAATTCATTTTCATGTATTATAAGGTTTTATTTAATATATTAATATATAAATTTTATAATTTTAATTTTAAAAAATTACCCTCAATTTTGAAATATGTATATCAAAATTATCTTTTGGTGTAATTTTAAGATTCAATTTGAAAAGATTAGGTTTATATTTAAAAGTGAAAAAAACAATTTTTATAGAACTGTCATTTATTTTCATGCTCAAAAGTAATTTAAAAGTGCCATTTGATCATAAAGTCACATAATTATTGTAGATACCCGTATCTTGACGTATATTGACATTACATTACTTTTGCGGAATACTTAGTACCTTACAAAAACACACACACACAAGGACCGTAATAGTTTAGTGTCTTTGGAAACTCGGACTATAATCTTCTAATCGTGGTGAAAGATCTTCAAAATCTCCCATAAAGATCTTCCTTTTTTTTTACCTAAAACCTTTCTTTATATCCTGGGGAAAAGAAAACATAAAAGGGTGAGCTGAAATGCTCAGTAAGGGTAAACAAAATAAATATCAATCACATCATATTCATAAGAACATAACATTTTGCAAATCATAACCTGCAAAAGAGAGCATAATTTCATAATCATGGGGTAAATCATGGCAGTGAAAAAGTAATCCCAATATTCATAACTTAAACATGAAACTTTGTGGCATACACACATAATCATATAGAATCGTTTCTTGTTAGTCAAGACTAATTTCCAAGACTATCTTAGTGGACAAAGTCCCTTTCTGAATCGAGTAACCCTCGTTTCAGTCCGGTTTCACTGAACCGGTATAACCTACCGTTCCAGCCCTGTCTATCTCATGAGATATAAAATCTTTAACCAATGCATTGGAGGGAGATATAGGTCCCACCCATCTTATAATGAATCCTTTCTTATGTGTGCCACATAATCATAAATCATACTTCATCGCATAACCCATGTAATAAAAATGGGATTCTTAAACAACATGACATCATAAAACAATTCATATAAGATAAAGCAATTCATAAAAATATTTCCATCACAACATAATCAAACCAATGTAATAATAGGGATAAAAACAGAACCCTTTTATTATCTTAGAAGGAAAATAATTTTAATAAAATACTTGAACTCCATTCTTGAGGAAAATATCCTTTCTTCTTCAAAAACATTTTTCCTTTCATAACATGTCATACGAATTTAAAATAAAAGAAGTTGATTAAAAATAAACTTGAAAACTTGTAAAGGAAGCTTCTTGGAAATAATGTTTTAAAAATCCATTCATGTCGTATAAGTTAAAAAAATATTCTTCGTACTTTTGTCGGAAAAGTCAAAATGTACCTCGTACGAAAAACGACAAAAGATTCTTTTCATACATATTACTAAAAACTCACCGAAGGGTAAAAATGGATTTAAACAGTTGTAGGTGGATGGAAATAATATTACATATTGATGAAACATGGATGTGGATGATAAAATACACCCCAGTAAATACTTACGAATAAACAATCTCAGATAAAAATGAGATTGTGATATTTCCCTTACCTTAGGTCCGATTTGCTTTGTACGTGTCCGAAGCTCCTGTATAATGGTTTAAATAAAATAATTGACTTATTACAGAATCATATTCATTGTTATGATATCATATATGGTTCACTTATGACATTATATTACCCGTTCTTTTGTAAATTCCATGTTAAAGAAGCGTTTTGGGTAAAATCGTTTCTTTTATTGTAGGTGTTTTGACTTGTTGTTCTTGACATTATTATTACTTATATCATGATTTACTTACTTACAGAATATAAAATATGATTTATATATCATATATATTCAGTATATATATATATATATAATAGATAGATAAATGAAATGAAAAACACCGTTCATGGAGACGGTAGTCCATACGTACGCATGAACGCTGTTTTCCTTTCCCTATTGTCTTGAATGGAAGTAAGTAGATGACATACATATATATATATACATAAATCCAGTAGCTTTATAATGTCATATATTTCATTATTATTTCTTATATATACTTTATAATCATTCTTAAATGGTTAACATGGAGAATGAATCTCATCGCGTCGTGGAGACGGTAGTCCGTACGTACGCACGAGCGATGATATCATTTCCATAAATATTGAATTGAATTGGAGTGGATTATACAATATATCAGAATCAATATGATGTTTTAATAACTATTTATAGTTATTCTTTACACCATTATACCCATCCATGTAAGGTGGTGGTGGAAAATAGATTACACCACGGCGTGGAGACGGTATTCCGTACGTACGCACGCGCGGTGATTTCTTTTTCCGTAGGATAGATAGATGGTGAAATAGGGTTGTTTCATACTTATAATAACATATCAGTATATGAGTGATACTTATTTTATTACTTCATAATGAAACAACCTAAGAAGAAGAAGTGGAAGAAGAAATAAAAATGAAAGAATTGGTAACGGTAATTACCTCTTCTTTGAAGCGCCTTTTGGAGACCTCCTCTTAGGGAACTAAAATTGGTCTTTGAGGAAGACCAGAACCTCTAGGATGTTTCAAGTGAATTGGAGAAAAGATTTTGGCAGGGTTTGGCCGATCTTGAGTGCTCAAATTGGTGTGAGGAGGAGGGGGAGGAGGTGCCCTTTTATAAGGGAGGAGAGGGGCACCTTAGGAATATCTCAAAATATTATTTTATATTAAAGTAAAAATCGGTTTATAATGGTTCCAAAGGGTCTTATTTCAAAGCTAAAGTGGGGATGGGTCGAAATACTATCAACCAATAGGGTTTAGACAAGTTTAGGTTCTTATTTTAACTTTATCAATTAGATTTAACTCTAAGTTAAATAATTTAACTTTTACCGTGTCTTTTTGTTTTCTTTCACTATATGGTTAATACACTTACTATAACATGCCAAACGAACCCCAAATTGTATATTATTAATATATATATCCTTATATAAGTCATTTGGCCGAACCTTAGATTTTTAGGAATAAAATAACAATTAATAATATAATATTTGATTTAAAAACTATTTTGTGTCAATTTTGACACTATTTGATATATGATTTTTGTGAAAGTCATAACATAATTATATGTTCGAACCAAGTTTATTAAATCAACACTAATATATCATAGTAACCTAGAAAATTAGTGGAATTCATAAAAAGTCTCAAATTACATTCATTTGAGTATTTATAACATCACTTATGATAATATTTCCTTAAAAGGGTAATTACTGCATCATCATTGTGTCATAAATAAATTAATTTATATAATGTCTAAAAATTATAAATAAAATATCATTATATAGGAAATATTTTTATATTTCTAATGAATATTTATAGTAGAATTTATCTTATGTATAAACCCATATTAAAAATGTTTTAGTGAATAAACTTTGATTTTAACTCTTTTAACTCTTCTTTGAATTAAATAATAATAAATGTCCTAATCTAATCCAAGTGGGCCTAAATGATAATATTTTACACTTAAGGTTGTTTTTGGTCGAGATAAACTTGTCCAATAGAATTAGGACATGTGTTAGGGTAATATTAATATCATTCTTACCCTTAATTACCCTATTTACTTTTAACCGTGGTAAATAAAAGTAAAAAGTTACTATTCACCAAAAATTATTTTCATCTCATTGAACCACATTTTACATACTGACATCAACAGTGTCTCTCGGATTTTTGAAATTCCATTCACAGAAGCGGTAAAATTAAGTTTTATGAAGAATTCATTTTTTTTTAACTACCACTTAGTAGTTTCATTATTCATCAAAAAATGAAGGTTTTCAGAAAAATGCCAAAATTTCATCCTAAGCTATATTTCATATTCCGAATTCAAAAATAAAGTCTATTTTACCAAATTCATAACATAGAAGTTGCATTAATTAATTTTATAATTAAATCCCACTGTTAAAACAAATAGCGTGTTTTTAAGAAACAATATCTATCAAAAGATTGACACTTGTTTATGTCTGGTTTAAATGTGCAATTACATCCAATGACCAACATTGTATTAAATTGTAAAAATATATTCTAAATATACTTTAAAACTACTCCAATTAATAATTTATCACTATTAATTATTTCGATTAAAAAAGTTGTTTTTTAATTATAATTTAGTAATTTTCACTATTCATCAGAATATGAAAGTTATCCGAAATGTACCAAAACTTCACCTTAGGCTAAATTCGATACTCCGAATCCAAAAATGAAGTTCATTTTGAAAAATAAGATTTACAGAATTTTAAAAAGTGTTTATTACTATTCATACCGGCTAGTTTTAATAATATTTTAATAGCATATCGTTGTTTAGTGAAACTCGGTATTGCGTATTACACACGCTATCGAGGAAGGTCGCGACTGCGTGTAATGCAAGGCAAGTCAAGGATGTGTGTTGTGCAAGCTCCTTTTGGTGTAGCGTACAACACAAGACATTAATAAAATTAAAAAGAATATTTTTTTATAAAATCTTGGGCTGTTACATTCTACCCCCCTTAAAATGAATTTCGCCCTCGAAATTCGTCGGGGTTATAAATGGTTTACTATTTGAAAGTTTCTTTAATAGAAACCCACATCGTAAAAAGGAATATCAAAACCAATCTTTAAAAACAAAAGTATGAAACGTAACGGTTACCCAAATAAACTAATCATTGGGTTTCCACATAGGTGAAAATATGGATATGGAAGAGAAATCTAACCATCATGTTCTGATGGAGAGTGGTAGAGAACATGGCTATGGAAAAGCCAATAATCACAAATCCATAAATTTGTGACGATCTAAGGTACCATCCGATTCATCAGGTATAAGATCACTAGGACAACATTTTTGGTTTTCAAGATCATTTCCCTAAAGTTGAAAATTTGAATTGGAATAAATACTTTCTTTATTTTGGTACAATCTCACTATTGTTCCTGCCTAGAACAATTTCCACTTCATCTCTTAAATAAATGAATTTGAATTTGTTATTCATGAAGTGTTAGCAGATCATGTGATAGAATGACGGGTCATTCCATCTGTCTCAAACAAAAGGTTACATAGGTCGATCTATAGTGAGATTAATCATATATAGTTCCTAAAATGGACTTATACTTCATATATCATACTGCTTAATATAATAAAACTAGTTTCTACTAAACAGGGACTTCCTGTAGGCCAATGGTAGGCGATAAAGGCCAGTCGCACTTCGGTTGTGGGTTCGATTCCCACGGCCTTGTCCGAAGCGATGGGCTGTCGCCCGTCCTGCAGGTTGTCCTTTTTCTAAAACTATATTACTATAACATCCCATAAATAATATCAAAAAAACTTCTATCCTTAAACAATACTAACTTATGTCCAACATAATCCATTCCAATCTTTAGTCCTATCCATAATACTGCAGTCCATTCTCATAACATAGTGAAAACGATTACCAGAGATTTAATACCATCGTTGATCCCCATATATCATAAGATATATTTTGTTGGACACATTCCAAACATTCAAAGGCCTTAATCTTGTACTCTCTTGAATACCCATTGAACCTTAGTGAAAACTTGAATGCAGTTAAAAGTTAACACTTTCCACATACCAAAATCCTCAAAATTCTATATACTCAAACCATGATATCACTTAGTCCTTATATCAATCATGAGCTCATGAATACTGTTAAACATTTCATTTTCTCGTTTTCCCTTCATTATGCGCATAATATCTCAATCACTTTGAATACCACATTAGACCAATACATAAATATTCCAATATTCCATGATAAAACATTATTTTGGAATCCCATTACATAAAAACTTAATCATTCCACCACATCGTTGTCATATTCAACATTGCCAATAGTGATCGCATGTGACTTCCCTTTGTCCTTTGCCTTAAGCGGTTGCTCATGTCGATCATCACTAACCCTTGGATTAGGGCATTTATTGGCATAATGTCCCATCTCCTTGCACTTGAAGCATTGAAGTGTTGGTTGTGCGTTCTCTGCAGTGTTTGCTTTATTCACTTTATTAGAATCCCTTTTTCCATTACTTCGACACTCAGCTGCTCGATGACCTTCTTTTCCACACTTAAAAAATTTTCTAGTCCCTTTAAGACAATCTCCACCATGCTTCTTTCCACACTTTGTGCATAAGGAAACATTCATCTTCTTTTCACCATTATTCTGAGATTTCTCCTTGAACTCCATCTTTCGTTTCTTGTCAAAACCATGAGATGGATATGTAACACCAACTTCCATTTCTACCTTGATAGCACAACGCACAATTTCTTCATAGCTACTGAAGTCTCTTATAGCTAATGCCCTTCGAAGACTTGGTTTTAATCCACTGAAAAATCGATCAACTTTACTTTCAGGTTGGATGATAATGCCAGATGCATACCTTGCAAGTCTTGTAAAATTCGCTTCGTAAATACCAACAGATTCATCATCCTTTTGCTTCAGTTCAAGAAACTCCTTCTCCATCTTCGTTCGAAGAATACGAGGGAAGTACTTACTGAAAAACAAGTTCTTGAACTCGTCCCATTCCATGGAATCAATTTCATCTCTTTGCCTCGTATTCTTGATAAAATTCCACCATTGATCATCTTTACCTTCCAAACGATATACTGCTAAGATGACTTTATCATGTTCAGAACATTGAAGAACTGAAAATATCTTTTCAGTAGTACTAATCCATTGTTCAGCAACTAATGGATCAGTAGACCCACTGAAAGAAGGCGGACGCTGCCTCATGAAGGATTCAACAGAATGTTGCTCCTTCCTTTGCTCGTTTGGAAGTCCTGCATGATTCATAGCTTGAGAAAGTTGTGTGAGCATGGCTACAAGATTTTGCATTCCAGCTCCCATATCGTTTGATTGCTCAGGGGGACAATCATTGCATTGTCCATTGCATTGATCAACACGGTTCCTTCGGGTTCCAGCCATCGTCTAAAACCCCAAAAGAATAGTGTGAGAGGCAAAAATCATGCTAGGGAAAACAACATAATAAAGGGGTAGTACCCTCAATATCTAACATCTTAGGTTAAATTCTATGATCGTTAGAGAAATTCTAGGACTATAACCTATACGTATACTTAACCTTAGAGACATCCCTAGACATACCATAGAAATATCTCTAGGGATCTCACTAACGTTTTCGCATCCTAGTTTCCAAAGGTTGACTAAACCTTTCCTCTGATACCAACTGTAGAGACCCGTATCTTGACGTACATTGACATTACATTACTTTTGCGGAATACTTAGTACATTACAAAAACACACACACACAAGGACCGTAATAGTTTAGTGTCTTTGGAAACTCGGACTATAATCTTCTAATCGTGGTGAAAGATCTTCAAAATCTCCCATAAAGATCTTCCTTTTTTTTTACCTAAAACCTTTCTATATATCCTGGGGAAAAGAAAACATAAAAGGGTGAGCTCAAATTCTCAGTAAGGGTAAACAAAATAAATATCAATCACATCATATTCATAAGAACATAACATTTTGGAAATCATAACCTGCAAAAGAGAGCATAATTTCATAATCATGGGATAAATCATGGCAGTGAAAAAGTAATCCCAATAATCATAACTTAAACATGAAACTTTGTGGCATGCACACATAATCATAGAGAATCATTTCTTGTTAGTCAAGACTAATTTCCAAGACTATCTTAGTGGACAAAGTCCCTTTTTGAATCGAGTAACCCTCGTTTCAGTCCTGTTTCACTGAACCGGTATAACCTACCGTTCCAGCCCTGTCTATCTCATGAGATATAAAATCTTTACCCAATGCATTGGAGTGAGATATAGGTCCCACCCATCTTATAATTAATCCTTTCTTATGTGTGCCACATAATCATAAATCATACTTCATCGCATAACCCATGTAATAAAAATGGGATTCTTAAAAAACATGACATCATAAAACAATTCATATAAGATAAAGGAATTCATAAAAATATTTCCATCACAACATAATCAAACCAATGTAATAATAGGGATAAAAACAGAACCCTTTTATTATCTTAGATGGAAAATAATTTTAATAAAATACTTGAACTCCATTCTTGAGGAAAATATCCTTTCTTCTTCAAAAACATTTTTCCTTTCATAACATGTCATACGAATTTAAAATAAAAGAAGTTGATTAAAAATAAACTTGAAAACTTGTAAAGGAAGCTTCTTGGAAATAATGTTTTAAAAATCCATTCATGCCGTATAAGTTAAAAAAATATTCTTCGTACTTTTTTCGGAAAAGTCAAAATGTACCTCGTACGAAAAAACGACAAAAGATTCCTTTCATACATATTACTAAAAACTCACCGAAGGGTAAAAATGGATTTAAACAGTTGTAGGTGGATGGAAATAATATTACATATTGATGAAACATGGATGTGGATGATAAAATACACCCCAGTAAATACTTACGAATAAACAATCTCAGATAAAAATGAGATTGTGATATTTCCCTTACCTTAGGTCCGATTTGCTTTGTACGTGTCCGAAGCTCCTGTATAATGGTTTAAATAATGTCATTGACTTATTACAGAATCATATTAATTGTTATGATATCATATATGGTTCACTTATGACATTATATTACCCGTTCTTTTGTAAATTCCATGTTAAAGAAGCGTTTTGGGTAAAATCGTTTCTTTTATCGTAGGTGTTTTGACTTGTTGTTCTTGACATTATTATTACTTATATCATGATTTACATACTTCCAGAATATAAAATATGATTTATATATCATATATATTCAGTATATATATATATAATAGATAGATAAATGAAATGAAAAACACCGTTCATGGAGACGGTAGTCCATACGTACGCATGAACGCTGTTTTCCTTTCCCTATTGTCTTGAATGGAAGTAAGTAGATGACATACATATATATATATATATACATAAATCCAGTAGATTTATAATTTCATATATTTCATTATTATTTCTTATATATACTTTATAATCATTCTTAAATGGTTAACATGGAGAATGAATCTCATCGCGTCGTGGAGACGGTAGTCCGTACGTACGCACGAGCGATGATATCATTTCCATAAATATTGAATTGAATTGGAGTGGATTATAAAATATATCAGAATCAATATGATGTTTTAATAACTATGTATAGTTATTCTTTACACCATTATACCCATCCATGTAAGGTGGTGGTGGAAAATAGATTACACCACGGCGTGGAGACGGTATTCCGTACGTACGCACGCGCGATGATTTCTTTTTCCGTAGGATAGATAGATGGTGAAATAGGTTTGTTTCATACTTATAATAACATATCAGTATATGAGTGATACTGATGTTATTACTTCATAATGAAACAACCTAAGAAGAAGAAGTGGAAGAAGAAATAAAGATGAAAGAATTGGTAACGGTAATTACCTCTTCTTTGAAGCGCCTTTTGAAGACCTCCTCTTAGGGAACTAAAATTGGACTTTGAGGAAGACCAGAACCTCTAGGATGTTGATAGGGAAGTGGAGAAGAGATTTTGGCAGGGGTTGGCCGAGATTGAGTGCTCAAATTGGTGTGAGGAGGAGGGGAAGGAGGTGCCCTTTTTTAAGGGAGGAGAGGGGCACCTTAGGAATATCTCAAAATATTATTTTATATTAAAGTAAAAATCGGTTTATAATGGTTCCAAAGGGTCTTATTTAAAATCTAAAGTGGGGATGGGTCGAAATCCTATCAACCAATAGGATTTAGACAAGTTTAGGTTCTTATTTTAACTTTATCAATTAGATTTAACTCTAAGTTAAATAATTTAACTTTTACCGTGTCTTTTTGTTTTCTTTCACTATATGGTTAATACACTTACTATAACATGCCAAACGAACCCCAAATTGTTTATTATTAATATATATATCTTTATCTAAGTCATTTTGACGAACCTTAGATTTTTAGGAATAAAATAACAATTAATAATATTTTATTTTATTTAAAAACTATTTTGTGTCAATTTTGACACTATTTGATATATGATTTTTGTGAAAGTCATACCAGAATTATATGTTCGAACCATGTTGATTAAATCAACACTAATATATCATAGTAACCTAGAAAATTAGTGGAATTCATAAAAAGTCTCAAATTACATTCATTTGAGTATTTATAACATCACTTATGTTAATATTTCCTTAAAAGGGTAATTACTGCATCATCGTTGTGTCATAAATAAATTAATTTATTTAAAGTCTAAAAATTATAAATAAAATATAATTATATAGGAAATATTTTTATATTTCTAATGAATATTTATAGTCGAATTTATCTTATGTATAACCCCATATTAAAAATGTTTTAGTGAATAAACTTTGATTTTAACTCTTTTAACTCTTCTTTGAATTAAATAATAATAAATGTACTAATCTAATCCAAGTGGGCCTAAATGATAATATTTTACAATTAAGGTTGTTTTTGGTCGAGATACACTTGTCCAATAGAATTAGGACATGTGTTAGGGTAATATTAATATCATTCTTACCCTTAATTACCCTAATTTCTTTTAACCGTGGTAAATAAAAGTAAAAAGTTATTATTCACCAAAAATTATTTTCATCTCATTGAACCACATTTTACTTACTGACATCAACCGTGTCTCTCGTATTTTTGAAATTCCATTCACATAAGCGGTAAAATTATGTTTTATGAAAAATTCGGTTTTTTTTAACTACCACTTAGTAGTTTCACTATTCATCAAAAAATGAAGGTTTTCAGAAAAATGCCAAAATTTCATCCTAAGCTATATTTCATATTCTGAATTCAAAAATGAAGTCTATTTTACCAAATTAATAACATAGAAGTTGCATTAATTAATTTTATAATTAAATCCCACTGTTAAAACAAATAGCGTGTTTTTAAGAAACAATATCTATCAAAAGATTGACACTTGTTTATGTCTGGTTTAAATGTGCAATTACATCCAATGACCAACATTGTATTAAATTGTAAAAATATATTCTAAATATACTTTAAAACTACTCCAATTAATAATTTATCACTATTAATTATTTCGATTAAAAAAGTTGTTTTTTAATTATAATTTAGTAATTTTCACTATTCATCAGAATATGAAAGTTATCCGAAATGTACCAAAATTTCACCTTAGGCTAAATTCGATACTCCGAATCCAAAAATGAAGTTCATTTTGAAAAATAAGATTTACAGAATTTTAAAAAGTGGTTATTACTATTCATACTGGCTAGTTTTAATAATATTTTAATAGCATATCGTTGTTTAGTGAAACTCGGTATTGCGTATTACACACGCTATCGAGGAAGGTCGCGATTGCGTGTAATGCAAGGAAAGTCAAGGACGCGTGTTGTGCAAGCTCCTTTTGGTGTAGCTTACAACACAAGACATTAATAAAATTAAAAAGAATATTTTTTTATAAAATCTTGGGCTGTTACAATTATACTTTAATTCTAAATAATATAATTAGTTACTCATGAATCATCATTATACCTAAATTTGGTAAAAGTTACTTGTTGGGCACAAAATACATTTAAAAAAATATTCCTTATGTTTTTCATTTTATTAACTGATTGATTTATTTTTATTATATAAATTTAATCTTGAAGAAAAATCAATATTTTTAATAATTATATACATGTTTGTTAAATATGTTGCTTTAATTATTGTTCATTATGAATTGTTATCGTAGAAAATATGTGTCACCTTGAAAATGATAAATAGGGTAATTAACATTACAAATAATTTGATAAGGCCTAAAGATCTCCTAAAAAAATATTTTTTTTTATTTTATAATTTCTATTCAACTATGATGATTAGAGGATCTAAAATATGTCAATTTATTGTAACTTTCCTTTGATAATGAACTTAATATAATTTTAAATAATGAATAAAAACAACATGATAGTATCTTTGCTTTAATATCACTAATTTTTTTCTCAAAGGGATAAAAATACTTCATGTTCAGTTATAAGTGGTTATTTTGATGATAAATTATTTTTTATCATGTTAATTTGTTTTAAATTTTTATTCATGAAATAATTATTATAAAATCTTGTCCAGCACTAACAACATGTTTATGTAAGCAGTAGAAAAATGATTTACATGATTTTCAAAACACTAAATGTTATATTATTTTTCTATGTAATATTTAATTGTAATTCTTTTAGATAAATATATCATTTTATTTGAGTTTTAATGGTTTACATTAAAATTCCTTTTTTTTTCTTCATGAATTTAAATTCAAATTAAATGAATTGTTCCAAAAATGATATTAATGATATTTTAAATAAAAAATATTTTATAAAATTACTTAAAATTAATAATAATATTATATTAGGATAAGATAATTGAATTTGGTTAATAATATAAATCATTGTCAATTTTTGGGTCACTATTCCATTTATTGTAACTTTTTTGGCACCTATATTGTAAAAAACATCTATGTTATAGTAATTGTCAAAATGGTTAACCAAAGTTAAAACAAGGTGATATTAGTGATAACATCACCCGAAATTGTAAAATTTTATTATATGGGAGGATTTAGACTCATAATAATCATATCATTAAAATATATCAATTTGGTTACATTTTTCAATTGAAATTACTTTATATTAATTTAATTTTTCAAGTAATTCCAAGAGTACCCCTACCTTCACTTATAAAAGGGGACCTCATCTCCTCTCTTATTCACACCATTTGAGAACTCAAGTTCATCCAATACCTACCATAGTATCTCCCCAATTTTACTTTTCATGCTGTAGATATTTGTATTCATTAAATGACAAAAATAAATAGTCTTAAGGTGTAAACAAAAGTGGTTATCCAAATAGAGGGTATATGTCCTAGAACACCTATTTCATGTTAATTTTTTTTCCCACCTCCATAAAATCATATTTTACCTTTTTATAATACCAACATAATTTTATTGAATATACTTAAATGTAGTTATTATAGTTTTAAAACCCATTTTCATCTCTTTTTCTATTCTATGGGAAATGAAAACATCCCTCATGCATAGTAAGTATTACCTCCACCATGTGGTGATGTGTTTCATTTTGCATCACCTCCACTCATGGTTACTTATATTGATGGATTTAATTTATATATATATAATATTCATAAAATTTTTATTATTATTTAAATACATTATGTAATATTTTTCTTACCCTAGTATCTGTTGGAGAATGATAACATTGTTCATGAATATATATATATATATATATTACTACCACCACGACATGATGTGATTCATTTTCCCTATACTCCTTTCAAGGATGGTAATAAAATTGTTTTTAATTTATAAAAATGATTATTATTTTTTTATTATCATTATATATATTATTGGATAATTATACCATTGACCAAGGTCAACCTACCATGTTGTTTTGGGATTATGAATCAAATACCCCCAAAACATCTAATGTAAACTTAATTGATCATCTAAATAAATAATACATTATCATAAATGATATAAAATGGATGTTAATATTTAAATAAACATGAAAAATTTTGTTAATAAAGTAAATAATTAAAATATGTTTATTATTTAAAAAAATAAATAATTTACATGATCAGTCGGACACGAGGTCAGAGATATTTAACTGGAATCATCTTTTTAAATGTTTTAAATATTTACTGTATAATGATTTTTACTCTATGTACATGTTATTAAAATTATTTTATGGGAATATTAAAATGTAAATATCAAAATTATATAGTATATTTTATATCTCTTTTTAATTTTTTGAAAGGTTATCAAAACGAATCTTTTTATGTATTTTATATGGATTTTTTTTACTTTTTTGAAAGTAAGAAAGAAGTAATGTTCTATTCTAACGTATAAGGCTTCAAAATAATTTCACACCACTATGATCATTATTTTATGTTTTTATTTCTTTATAAGATTCCATGTTTACATCAAATAAAACACCTTTATCTCTATGTTTTAGGTATTTTTTCTTTGAAAATTGGTTTTTAAAAGGAAAGGGTATTTCTATATCTGAAAAAAGTTTTTCATATGAGTTGAAAAGATTTTTTCAAGAGTTTTAAGATGAAAAGGTTCAAAATTAACATGTTTTATTTATGATATTTTTCTTTATTATTATATATTATATTGGGAGAGCATGATATGTCTTATTTTATGTTGGATCCTGATACAACATATATGATGGGTGAGCCCGATATAGCATTCCAATGCATTGGTTAATGTTCCTTTTTCTAAAAGTCATTAATGAGGGAGTTAGCCAGGGATATTTCTCCAATGGATTTAAGTGGTATTAACTTACTTCTGACATGGGTTATTAATATAATTTTCTATGATTCTTAAAAGTGTTTTCTAATTTATTTTTATATTTTTTAATGGTTTAATTATTAAAAAAGTGTGTTTTCATATGGTTAGGATTTATTTCGTATCCTCAAATAATATAATAATAAAGGTAAAAACATTATGGGTTATCATATTTTTCACTATAATAATTAATTTTTTATTGTTACATCACCTACTGATCTTTTTTCTCATCCTATGTTTTTTAAATATTTTTCATGGGGTTTCTGGATGAGTAGGAACAAAGAAAAAGTCAAGTATATTTTCATGAAGTTATTTATTGAAAAGAAAACACGTAACATTTTAAAATATTTATATTGTAAAAAATGGACTTTAATTATAAGTGTTCACTTTATAATATATGTATTTATTATGTAATAAGTAATATCTAACTATATAAAATTCTAAAACATTTATATCCTTAATAATTAAGAAATTGAATTCTTGACTAAAAACTCAAGATTATTTACTTTTTTAATATTTGGCCCTTATACCGTATTATTTTTATGGGTTATTTAATATCTCACCATTTTGTGTTATATAAATATCATATATATTTTATCTTATCTATTACTTGTATATATCCTTTCTTCAAATGATTTAATTTTATATCTTATACTTTTATCTACATTTATTTGTTTCAAACTTATTCATGTATGAAACCCAATAAACTAATAATTTATGTTAAAAAATAACATATAAAAAAATTTAATTAATATATATATATATATTAATCTACTTTTTAATGTATATGAAATAATTTCACGTAATTTTTAAAGTCATATAAAATAAATTACTTACTTAAGACCAATTATGGGGTGATATATATCCAACTAATAAGATTTCTAAGGGAACTAAAATGCCGAAGAGAGTGTAGAAAAACCAAATGTTTCATTATCTATATATGAACACTCAAGAGGGATCATAATTACAATATTATCCTAACACCTAATATGTATAAATCATAATTAGCCTTCAATTTCAAATTTATAAACCAAAAAAATCATAGTTTTTGTTGAATGAAATGAAATCTCTTATCATAACTAATATGAAAGTCCCTTAATATATTATGATATTTGTAAGATGTATTTTAAACACATTAAACTAAAGTGAAGAAATATTCATAATATAGAAACATTATTTTCATGAGTATTAAAAATAAGAAATAAATGAATGAATAAAAATTTCATACATTTATACATAATATATAATTTTAAGAATAATTTATAAATCCAATAGTTGTAAATAATTTATCATTTAAACCTAATTTTATGAATATCCAATAGCATATAAATATGAATAGTTCACAAAAATTTTAAAAAATGAAATTGTTGATATTCAGTATCTATATGATATATATATGAACAAATTCAAATTAAAATATCATTATTTATTAGAACAGAAACATTTCTTATTTTAATCAATATAAAAGTTTAAAATTTTCTAAATATCATAAAAAAATTAATTAAACACCTGATCATAAGAACCAAAAAATTGGAATGATTTAAATATTTTTTTTCTAATAAAGAATTTAATATAAACAATTTATACTATAATCAACATACATTTCACAAAAAAAGTATAAAATATTTTATATGTTTCAATATTAAAATTTCAAACACTTTATATTAAATTTTATATTTTTATCACAAACACTTTACATTAAAATTTGAAAAATAATAACATATAAATTATAGATCTATACAAATCTCATTGATAAAATAAATTTTGCTATGGGTTGGAATGTGCTGGAAAAGGATTTTAGAAAATTTAATAGTGAGAAATTATATTCAGATAATTATATATTTTAATTTTTTGATGTATTATATAGCATAGATAGAGTTATCCATCTACCATTAATGGTGCTATAGAATTACTCTATAAGATCATACAATATGATGATGTTAAACCCTTTATGTTTTTAGGTATGACACGGGGAGTGTTGCCTCTATTTTTTATTGTCTTAAATTGTAAAAAAAAGAATTCTCACATTGTGAACTCTTTATAAAATTATAAACATCACCTTTGTGGACAACATCGTCACTACAACATTTTCAACATTTTCAAAAGAATGGTTTTTTTGTATTGTAATGTGGGAAACACTGACCTCATGGGTGAGTGGTACAAGATGGGGGAATTGATATTACCCACCTAAGTTCATGTTTTTGGGGGGAACTTCTTTATTGTGTAATATTTCATGGTGTTATAAGTAACTTAATTTTATTATGTAAAAAATAAGAAAAATGTCTTGTGTGGGGTCCCACTAGACCTATACATTGGTCAGGGGACCCACCCCACAAAAAAAGACACACTTTATAAAAATGACTAATATGGACTAATTTTTAGACTCAGTTATTAAATGAACCAAAATTTAAAGATTCATTAATAATAGAGTAAGGTTTGATATTTAATAAGTAACTCATTAAGTGACCATCCAGAACCAATTAAGATATATTATAATTAAAATTTTAACAAAATAATATATTATGTATTAAACATTTCCTATAAAATATTATTATAAGTATAATTTTTTTAATTTAATAATATATTAGGAACTTATTAATAAACTGTAATTTTTTTCAAGGAGTGTTTATTAAACGAGTCCAATTATGGTTAGCTTAACCAAGATTGATTATTTTATAGGTTAATTTGGTAGATTGATATCAACAGGCCCAACCCATGTCCATTACTAGTTCCCTCTACACCTTAAAAAGAATTTTTATAAAAACAAAAAACCAAAAAATGGATTATGATGCATAGTAATGTGTCTGATGTTATCTTTATAACATGAAAGCATCATAATGATCTATTTTTCAACTAATTTGAACTATATTTGATGCTTAAATTGTTATCTAAATATATTTAATTAAAAGATATGATGAATGGAGAAGATATTTCCACCACACAAATAAATTTAATGAGGGAAACATAATCTAAATGAAATTTTCCACATAATGTTTTTTCTACATAAAATGAAAAATATTTTTAGAAATTAGTATATTCTTCTAAAAAAAATGATAATATATGTGTTACCGAAATTGGATTTTATTGGAAATATTCATAACCATAATTTACTTGAAATAAAAAAAATCTCATTCTATAATATCTACCATGAGAGGTTTAAATTAATAAAAAAAATAATGAATAACAAACCTTATTCTGATGAATTTGAATCTTCACGTCATAAGTGATTGAGAGAGATTTCTAAGAGGTAACCAACATGATCCCTCATCTAAGGATAGTCTATAGATAATGTGAATATTTTAACACCTCTAAACAATTTCTCTATTACCCGCATCTATCTAAACCTATAGGAATAAAGAGAAGAAATAAAAACTATATATTTAATAAGGATTTATTCAAATAAATCATTCCCATATCAACCCTTTTCCATTATTTTATTTTTTAGTTACTCATGGATACTCCTTGTATTAATGTTAAAATAAATACTATCATACATTCCCTTCATAAAGAAAACATTACAACCATTTTTAAAATTTAAATCTTGATAATAAATCCTAGCCAAACTAAAATGTTTGATCATTTAACTCTTAAATTATTAATGTGAAACTTATAAAAATAAAAAGGTCAAATGTATGATAGAATAACTAAAAAAGATATGTGTCAATAGTCTATCTAATATTTTTCTCTAAGAGACACAACAAAAATATTTTCTTTGAAAAATGTTATAATGTGATATCTCATATCACAATAATGCAGCAAGTGTAGAAACATACATGGATTAAAGGACACTCCTTACTAGATTATACCAACTAAATAAAAATATCTTATTAGGGTTTTTCATGAATTTAAAATAGTCATGTTTTTAATGAATTATTTATAATAGTTACTAGATTAGGATTTATTATGTGGCACATAATCGGCCCACCATGCCTGATTATACTATATTTTAATGATATTCTGAAAACAATATAATATTATGTATTTATTGTTTTAAATTTATAATTATTATATATATATTATTAAATGAAATTAATTTTTAGGCTCAATTAATGGGAAAAAATAATATAAATATCCAATTTTTTAAATACTTGATTAATTTACATGTAATTCTCATTCCAATTCAGTCGAGCCCATTTAATAAATGGGTTGGTTTTTTCAAACATCAACATTAAAATCCTAAAACGTTCATAAGTATAATCAAGTTAAATTAACATAGAACCACCTAGTTTAAAAATTTAGTGTTTACATATTTGTTTATTTTCCCCCTTGAGTAAAACAAAAATTTATTAACCAGCCCATTCTAAGAGATTTACATGATTATATATAGTATTAATGATTGATTTTGTTGATTTTACATTAGTTTTTTTCTATTTTCAATGATTGTGGTGTGTATGATGTGCCATTATATATTATAAAAATATTCATGGCTCGATTTATATGTTTTCAATCATTATTGTTGTTTCAAACTAAAATAGTAACATTACAAAAAATACTATAATCAATTTAACAAACCCTAAACATTGCAGAATAAATATCACAAACAATCAATTTATTAAATTTGCAAAATATCTCAAAATACATAATCAAAATCATGGAAAATATTTTTAGTCATTTATATATTTCATGTTATCAAAATAAAATTTTAAATTATTCACCTTGAGGTATGTGAAATAAATATTTAAGGGTTCATTGTTCTCAAGGAAATTCATATATTTTCTGTTATATCAATGGGTATCTCAATGAATGTTTTTTCACTTTTATTTAATTAATGAAATGAATTTTATTTTTCGTAATGGTTCCTTGGGGTTTGTAAAACTCAATACCAATTTATATTAGAATGAAACGCGTAGTATAAATATTCATGATTTCATATATTTCAATAGACTATTCATTTTAATCATACAATCATTTCTAATACACCCCCAAGTTGTAGTCATAACCTTATAAAATCCTTCCATAACACCAACCACCACAATAATTCCATTTTCCTCACCCTAATCTTGTAACACCACATGTTTTTATGAATTAATTTTTTTCCAATAAATTAACTTTATTTAATGACTTTCATTACATGCTACACCAAGTTAATTTTTTTTACATGAAACGCCAAGTTAATATTGTGTTATATGAAACGCATATACTATATTTTGATATATAAAACACCGTGTTTTTCTTGTATTACACATAATATGAATTTTCTTTGACACCTTGTGTAACATGCAAGACTGAGTTCTATTGAACTAAAAATACTATTAATACTATTTTTAAAAAATTATTATAGTTACCGCATATTTAGATACATGGTTTTTTTACTTTTAAGACATTGAAAAAATTGAAATATTTATTTATTGAGCTAGGTACTAAGGAACAGTGATATTATAGGAACATATGTACCTAGAATTAATTATATAAAAATATTAAATATGTTTTATGTTGTGCACACATGATACCTAAAAAATGGTATCACTCTTAAATGGTTGACTGTATCATAAATCATAAGACATGGTTGAGTCTAGAATGCATTGTTTACCCTCAGAACGACATATAATGTCTTGGCATAGGATGATCATATCCCTCACTCATTGGAGGTGTGTTTCAGTGGATTATTTAATTATTAAATTAATTCATTCAGTCATTTTGACCAAAATGAAATATTATAAATATAAATCATTATGGAAACCATTACATAGTTGAAATATAATTAAGAAATCATAGGAAAGAGCTGTATTCCCCCTTTTATTGGTGGATCTCAATCGAATGATGATGAATCTCTTGATCGGATCATATCAAGACAAAATTAACGTAGTAGATTCTTTGAAATCATTGTTGAATGTGTTCTTCATCGACAATAAATCCATAAAAAATCAGTATTTCGCTCATTATATGTGTTTTTCACCATTATAATTTAATTCATTAAGTAGATCAATCTTTATTCTTTAATCTCTACCCTGTTATGGCCTTTTCATGAGCCTATCTACCAGATTTCATTTTTGAAATCAATGTTTTAATCATTGTATTCCCATTCTTCGTCATTGTCTATGAACTCTTGATCAATGATGTTTAATCTTTGGTTTTGGTTCTTTTCTCCATCATTTCTTTGTTATCTTCACTGATTGAATCCACGCAGTCCTAGTTTGACTTTTCCAGAAGGTATAATGCTCAATTGGACCCTTGTATTCATGGTGGACCGACAAAATGAGAATGTATCATTGAAACGTGCATAGATCTAGGATTGTTTCAGGACAAGGATGACCAATTTGGTGATCAAGGACCAAGAACATGTTGAATGGAGGTTCAGAAGTGTGTCGAATTAGTGGTGAAACATTCAATGATGACTAAAGAAAATATTTAGTGATCGATGGATGATATTCAAAATCTACAGGCAGATCTAATTTTTTTTGATAGACTCAAGGTGAAATCCAATGAAGTTTGTCTAGATTCAAGAAGAGGGATTAGATCTCAGATATCTACCCAAGTCCAAACTATATTCCATATACCAAGATTAACACAATCTTTATAGACATTAATCATTGGATTCTAGGTTTTTAGAATCCCATAAATAAGAAATGGCATGTACATTACCAACATTCCATGTTCAACCTTCATGTGTGATTATGTTGTGTGATGGATCACATTTTCAGGGACACGACGTGTTCCTAGTACACAAACATGGATCTGTTCCATGTTAGCAAGGACACAACATTTAGTCTACCTATACAACATGTAATACTACATGGGATCGATCTTTTTTTTGAACATAGACACGGAAAGGTGGTGTAACAAGAACACACACCATGTGGGTCCCCCACATGTTATGTACCACTTGAGCTATTTTGTTCAAACTTCAAGCATCTATATCACTTTCATTTGAATGTGTATTTTATCCTGTGAGTATTATATACTGAATTGTTTTCCACTTATAATGTAATGGATCCATTATAGATGTATTTTGAGATAGTATGTTAAATGTTTAGGGAATGGAACCTTTTGAGGAGATGCTCAATGGAAGCAGTTATCTGTTGAGATCATCATATGTTAATTTTTGAGTGGAACCCTTTTTCTAGGTAGGGAATGGGCTTTCTATGACCTAGTGGAACCCTCTAGCTGGGCTATGAATCTGTTCTCAACTTCACAAGTGGAACCCTTTTACTATTTAGGTCATCGGTCCTTGATGACCTAGAGTGGAACCCCCTAGATGGGCAGAGCATGGTTATTTAATTACATAAAGTGTAACCATCTAGTTATCCTAGGCATAGGCCTTTAGAGTGAAACCCTCATTTCATTCTAGGGCATGGGTCCTATTCCTAAATTTTGAGACCCTGCACTTTGCATCATAGTAAAAAGAATTTTTTGACATATCTTTGGACTCAAAAGGAAGAGGGAAGATTTCCCTTCTAAGATTTGTTTTAGAGATGCAGCCAAAATTGTGTGTAAAAGTCAATGGTGCCTAAAGAAGATACTGTCAAGGTGTTGATAATTAGCCCCCTTAGACTTGTATGTTCATGAAATAAACATGAGATGTTATGCATCATTTGTGGAATTTTTTAACTTTTAGATGCTATTATTCCTAGTTTTGGATGTGAGATAGAGATCCCCTTACTCCCTCATTTGATCATCTTTGACTAAGAATATATATATATAATTCTGTATCCACTTCTTGGACTTGTTAACTCTTCTTTCATGAGATGAAAATATTCCTTGGGTATGCCATGTGCCTTCTGTGACTAGATTCTAATGGTTTGATGAGTCTACTCTCTTTTTATAGGTGGTGAAGAATCGATGCATAGTTCATCTACTTACTGTGGTTATTCCCTGGTGATTGGAATGGGTTGATCTATAATCTATAACTATACCTCGAGCTATCTGCTAATTTTCTCCTCGATTGTATCTCTTAGTGAAACCCCTTCATTTTTCATGGCATCATACTGGGTATGATTATACTCAACCATACAAGGTATTTTCCTACATGACTCGCATCTTATACAGATGATGGATAGGTTGACCTTGAATTTAGAGGTGCTTAAATATACTAGGTGATTGGACTATGTATGGTGGTTGAATCTAAGGATTCAAGAACTTAGCTCTCTCAATTGTTTACTTTTCTAGTTTTTAGTGAGGTTAGACCTATTTCCAGTTTGGTGTGTATTTTTTTCCTTTTTCATTTCTGCTTACACTACTCTAATTTTTTACTTTTTAGAGGTTCATGCATGTTTGGTAAAATTTATACCAATGTGGCATATTTTATTCTTTATCTATGAACTTCTTCATCGAGATGGATATGTTTGTGCATATAGGTACATAGGAAAAGGACTCCCTAATTTATTTATACCTTTTTCACTTATTGCCACCCCTGGCCCTTAGATGGGGGCTTATGGTAGATACGGATCGAGACCCAGCTTGGTTTATGTCATGAAATATTTCTATCAGAGAAAGTTCAATCCTTGGGATGTTGTTTAGATATATCCCATTATGTATATATGGTTGGGTTATTTGAAATAGTGTCACTGTAAATTGAGTGTGTTTTTTAGGACAAGGAGTCTAGTGATGGTGCAATGGTTGGAAAATACATTCACCAGGACCTTGACTACCTACTTGTCAAGTCTGCATGCCGAGACATTTCTTGTAGGGTTAAATTATACATGAATCATAGAGGATTGAGTTTATAATTTTCATTCTTGATTCATCTCCACATTATTTTTTTATATTTGTATATATATTCTCATCAAACTATGATATTTCTTGATAAATTTCAGGATTCCTCTATAATGATTTACTACTAGGATACCAACTTTAGTTCATAACGACAACCCTATGTGCGATAATTCCTAATTTCAGGTTACATCCCCCCATGATCACTTTTCTCTAAGTGAGAAGGTAGTAGAACCTGTCCCTATTGAGTATTGTATAGTTCTAATAGAACATGTTGAGGATGCATGTAGGATTAGATCACTCTGTGAGTACCAGTTTCAAAGGTTGTTGAGGATTCATGGTGAGCCAGATCCTCATATAGTAGAGGATTAGATAGAGTTAGTGTATCATATCTTCAGTCTTGTTCAAAGCCTGATGGATCATTTTTTTTCATAGGTAGATATCATTTTCCATGAAGTGGTTGGGAACTAGTGGATCCTTATTACATAGATGCATGATGAGTAGAAATTCTCATGGAAAGACTTCCAATAGTAGTTTAATAAGGAAAAGTATCCCTCCTTCTTGAACTCAGTCTAGATAAAAGAGCTTCTCAAGTTGCATTTGATAGCGATGAAATAGGTTGATTATGCGGCAAGGTTAATAAAACTTACACATTCCTCCCTTAACATGATTCATGATAGCTACTTCTAAGAACAAATGTTTGATTAGGGACTTCATAGAGATATTTGATCCTTCTTTGCACCATTGTGCATCCACACCTATGTTGGGGCACTATAGAGGGCACTGGTGAAATAGAGATTTCTGTAGAATAGATTCTAGACCTTTGATTCGAGCAGTGGGTGACACATAGATGAGATGTTTTCAGAAGCTAGTAGAGGTCGAATGCCATGATCTCAACATAATAGATCCATCCCCTATCAAACTCATTAGTATGGTCAGAGTTACATTAGAGGACAAGATAATCCTAGAGATGTGTTGTGATTTACCAGTAATGGGTGAGGTTAAATAACACGATACTGCCTGAATAGATGTGTAGTGCATCATATATAGAGAGATGATACACCACCATAGAAGAGGTAGCACCATGATCATGAATCTCCAAAGCACAAACAGGGTTGTCCCAGGGAGGCGGAGCTGGAATATGAGCATGAGGGTCTATGTTTGGTGGACACCACTATGAGATCCTTCCACCACCACCACAAAGAGACTCACGTATGTCATAGGGAGCTGGAGTTCATGGTCATGGATAGTTGTAGGCTTTGGAGGCTTATGAACTCACTGAACAAGAGATGATGTGAGGTATGATCAGTGTTTATTATAATATTTCCTCAGTATTAGATGACACATGTTCCAGTAATTCATTTATCCCTTAACTCCAAGTGTAATATTTGGATCACCCAATTGAGGCACTAGTACAATGGCTACATCTTGAGGTTCCTACAAGGAATGCTTCTTCTATAACTATCATCTTCCAGAACTGTGATCTATCACTTGGAGGAGATAGGTTCATGTGGAACCTTCTGTTCAGCATGTTGGAACCAGATAATTCCAATATAGGTATAGATTGGATTTCCATGGATTGATCCAAGATTGAATGTAATTGTAAAAACATCAGGTGGCTAGGTGCTAATAGGATTAAATTTTCCTTTTATGGGATGAGAGATCTCATGGAAGGTCAAGTGAGTTCAATGAGTAGGAGTATGCAAACCATCATCCATCATTTAGAATGTATAACCCTTGGTGCAGCATGCTCTTCAAGCATATGGGTTCAATCAGTTGTGGAAGATTACATGAAAATATTCCCAGAGGACGTTTTAGGGAAACTTATATGGAGGGAGATAGATTTTTCTACTGTATTTCATCTTAGAACATCCCTATTATCTTTTGTGGAATATTTAATAGAACATACCGATCATTGGGATTAATGGTTGTAGTTGGAGGACCTTGGGGAGAAAGGTTTCATCAAACCCAGTGTGTTACCTTGGGAAGCTCTATTCTTGTTCATGAAAATGGTGGATGGGATCTTATGGATTTTCATGGATTATCATTTCCTAAACCTGGACATGATAAAGAACAATACCCCTTTACATGAATTGATGATTTATTTGACCTGGTGAAAGGAACAAGATGGTTCATGAAGATCAATCTTAGGACCAGTTGAGGTTTCTTGAGACGTATATCGCAACATTGGCTTTTCGACTTCACTATGGACACTATGATTTCATAGTGATCTCATTGGCGTGATGAATTCCCCCAATGTATTATTGGATTTTTTGAAACATGTCTTAGAGACAAACATGGACCATTTCATTATTATATTGATCGATGAATTTATTTTATACAATGAATTAAAGGAAGAGACTGTAGAACATTTGAGGATGGATCTAAACATGCATTGAGAGAACCTGTTTTATGGGAAACACGCAAAGTACCAATTCTGGATACATGAGGTTCACTTTATGGATCATATCATTTTTTCATGGTTTAGTTATAGACCAAAAAAATATAGAAGTACTTATTTCTTTGGGAACCCCTAAGAATGTTTCAAAGGTGCATATCATTCTTGGTTTGCTACGTACTATATGTGGTTTCTAGCATAATTATCCATAATCGCAACCCCTTTGACATCCCAGAAAAAAGGTCTATATTTTACCAGGTTTATATAGTGGTAGAGTGCCTCTGAAAATTTGATAAAAGGATTACATGTGGCCAATGTTGAGACTTCTAGAGGAGGTCATGGACTTCTTTGTGTATTGTGAAGCCATATGAGATGGTCTTAGCTATGTGTTGATGTATTAAAATGGATTTATCAAATATCAGTTGATGAATTTGAAACCAAATGAGTGGAACTATGCAACTCATAACCTAAAGCTAGAAACAGTAGTCCTCTCCTTAAAGATGTCGAAGAATTAACTTCAAGGATAATGCTCGGTGGTTTACTCAGAGCGTCAAAGTATCAGGTAAGTATTCATGTAGAGAGACATGAACTTTAGCCAGCAGCACTGGTTGGAGTTCCTATAGGACTATGATTTTGATACTGTCCACACTCTATGGAAGGGAAACAATATAGATATTCCTTTATTAGGAAGTGTTCAGCTCTCTTGGTGAAGTAAGCTTCGAATTAATTAGCTTCACTATAGCTGACCCAGGTAGACAAGGAGGGTACAACATTTCTTCAATCGATGGTGTGACTCCTTCATTTATCAAGAACGTGGGACAATCCTAACTCAAATACATCAACTTCTAGGTATTATGTGAATAGATACCTATAAGAGATTCACCAAACACATATTCTAAAAGTGGGAATAATTCCATCTTTTTCTATAGGACAACAGTGGTTCCAGTTATGCTGCATGAGGAGGTGATGAAAGAGTTCCACACATCTCCCCCCAGCTATACATCTTGGTGTGGGGAAGATGTAAATTGATCTTTAGAGGTATTTTTTTGAACTGTCATGAGATGAAGTGTAGCTGAGTTTATCTCTTAGTGCCTCACATGTTAGCAAGTCAATGCTGAGCTCCATGTTCTGACAGTCTTTTTTTCATCCCCTTAAGATCCCATAGTGGAAGTGGGATAAAATATCCATGGAATTCTAGATAGGTATTTAACACATAGTTAAGTTTCATGATTCTATCTGTGTGATATTTTACCAACTCATGAAGTCATCACGCTTTCTTTCTCTCATAGAGGAGAGTTCAGTGGTGATTTTGGGACAGTTGTACATATAGAAAATCAATCACCTTCACAGGGTACCTTTGATGATTTTCTTTAATCAAGGATTTTTTAAGTAATGATTTTGTAAAGGATTACAGGTTGAATTTAGGAACCATATTTGGATTATTATGGTCTTTACCCCTAGATAGATGGGAACACCAAGTACACTATCTAGGTGTTGGAGGATATGTTTAGGGAGAGAATATAGACTTAGGCTAGGACAGGGAGCACCACCAACCCTTGGTATAATTTTTATAAAATAATAGCTATCACTCTACCATCTGCATGAAACCATTTGGGGACCTATATGGAAGACCCAACAGGTCACCCTTGTGCGGGATGAATATTGGCAAGCCATCTGTAGTGGACCTAGAAAGGGTGAAGGTGTTGATGGAGAAATTACAGGTCATCCATGAGTGGATGAGGATGACCGTGAGCACACATAAATCATAGTAAAATCATCATCATATGCCTTTTGATTTATATTAGGGAGACCATTTTTTCCTAAGACTCTACTAATGATGAGGATTGCAGAGGTTTAGATAGGGAGGTCATTTATCCCCAAGTATCATCATTCCATTTGAGATCATGAAAAGGGTTGATGAGGTTTCTTACCATCTCTCCCTACCCCAAATTTGGAGCTAGTGGATGACACCATCCATGTATCACATCTGAGGAGATACATGCATGATCTAATACACATTATTGACTTGGGCGAGCTGGACATCATGGATCGATCCACCATTTCATAACACCCGGTGGTGACAGAGGATCGATAAGAGATAACCCTATGTGGTTGGACCATTCATTTGGTTTGTATGTTTTTTACACACCTAAATAGGTAGGAGGGTTCCTAGTAGTAGGAGATCCTTATGTGGGATCAGTATCCTGGGTGTTTTTGTTAGTTTTTATTTTTGAAGAAGAAAATCTTGAAGGATGGAATGATGTAGAGACTCAGTTTATACCTTTGTGCCTTTGAAATATTTCTATCAATATTTCTTGATCTAGACACTAAAAGTTTATCCAAATCTGATGGAAAATGTTCCGAAAATTAATTTTATATAAATATTAAATATATTTTATATTTTGCCCACAAGATACCTCAAAAAATGGGATAACTTTTAAATGGTAGGTCAAATCAAAAATCTAAGACCACAGTTGAGTATGGAATGCGGTGTTTACCCTATTCGTGACATAAAATGTGTCACTGTGGGATGATTAGACCCCCCCCCCTCCACCACTCATTAGCGTTGTATTTAATTGGATTAGTTTATTATGTCCTTTTTAACCAAAATTAATTATTATAAATATATATCATTATGGAAACCTCACCATGGATGATCCATAATTTGGGAATTGTGGATGGCGTCTCTCTTCCCCCTTCTATTGGTGGATATCCATTGAATAACGATGAATATTTGGATCAGATCAGATCAAGAGACAAAAAATACAATAGCTTCTTTAATTTCTATTTTGGATTCATTCTTCATCAGTGATTGATCCAAAAAATCAATATAGGATTAATTATATGTGATTTTCCTCCCTTATAATTAAATTTATAAAGAGGATCATTATTTTTTCTTCAATCTTCACCCTATTATGGCCTTTTCAAGTGACTATATATAGAAAATTAGTTTTCTAAACAATGTTCTAATCCTCGTATGACAATTCTTGATCATGGACCAAGAACGCTTGGACAATGATGTTCAAACCTTGATTTTTGGTTCTTTTCTCCCTCGTTGCTTCATGATCATCACTGGTTGGATACCAACTAAGGAAGTTAAACATTCCGGGAGGTACTAAGACCAATCGGCCATCCAGATTCATAGTGGATCAATGAAAGGGGAACATATCGACAAAAAAATCATAGTTCTAAGATCATTATGAGGTAAGGATGATAGATTTGGTGATCAAAGACAAGTAATGTGATGAACAGAGGTGCATTGGTGTGAGGAATGAGTGAATAGACCCTCAATGATGACTGGATATAATTTTCAGGGAGAAATGGTTGTGATCCACAATCAATATCCATATCTAATGATTGTGGATAGAATTATGGTCAAATTTTAAGTGGTTTGGATAGATTCATGAAGCAGGACCTGATCTGGACTTTATATCAAAATCCTAACAACAGAAAATGTCCCAATATGAACACATAATGTGTAGCCTTTCAATGGAAGTAGCTAGGGTTTATGAAACCCATAATTATGGAATGTAATTTACATCACCAAAATGACATGTACCACTTTCCTAGGGGAGTGTTTTTTTATAGATCACATGTCCAAGACCATGCCATGTGAAAAGTACACAGACACGATGAGCAGGATTAGACCCTAGTCTAGGTGAGCTAGTATATGTTATGTAGTCCACCTACACGGCGTGTACTACTACATGGGATGTCTCTATGTGCCAGCCACAGAAACATAATGGTGGTGGAGTATGACCACATGAGGTGTGTGTTAACTCACATGTCATGTTCCCCATGATCTCTTCTAAGAAAAATTTAACCATTCGTATCTCTTTCATTTGAACTTATTATTTTTCCCACAAGTATGCTATCCTGAGTTTTATCCATGTAAAACTTGATGGTCCCCTTAGAAGTGAATTTTGAGATGCGACATGGAATTTACCAACCATGGAACCTTTTGAGGTGATGCTTGATGGCGACAGTAATTAGGAAAGATCACCATATGTAACTTTCTGAGTGAAACCCTTGTACTGGGTAGGTAATGGGTCCTCAATGACCTAGTGGAACCCTCCATCCATACTGGTAATTGGTCCTGGACTCCCCGAGTGGAACCCTTATACTTTTAAGGGAATAGGTCCTCAATAATTAATAGTGGAACCCTCCAGGTGGGTTAGGAATGTGTCCTTAATGACCTAGACATGAACCCTCCAAAAGGGTTGGGCATGGGTCCACTACCTTCATATTGGAACCCTCCTCTCATATAATGGAATAGGTCCTCTACATAGAAATGGTGGGGCCTATACTATGTTTCATAGTGAAGAAACATGGTTTGATGTATCTTTGGACTCACAAGGAAGAGGGAATCTTTCCCCGACTAAAAATAATTTTTTAGATGCGACCAAAATCATGTGGGTGAGTTAGTGCCACCCAAAGCGGATAGTGTTAAGGTGTGGTGAATGAGTCCATTCGACATGTGTGTCCACGGTAGATACATGAGATATTGGGAATCATTGATGTTATTTTGGAACTACTTTCTACTCTTTATTCGAGGATGAGTTGTGAAATAGAGATCCTCAAACTCTCTCATTTGGGCTTCTTTTTCTAAGCATATATATATCCTTGTTCTGTATCCACTACATGGATCTGGTTACTATCCTTCCAAAAGATGAAAATACACATACGTTATTCCATGTGGTTTTAGTTTTTAGATTTTCAGGGTAGGATGAGTCTACTCTCCTACTATATGTGGTGAGCACATAATGGGTAGTTAATCTAAATTTTGTGTTTATCCCTTTGTTCTTGGATGGTATTACAATAATTATTTATTGGGTTAAGATGTACTCTATCAATCTACCATGAGATATATACTACATATCTATTCAATTTTATCTCTTACTTATCTCCCTTAAACTTTCAGGGTGTCCTTGGGGGTATGTTTATACTCACATGTTCATGGGGTTTTCCTACATGACACCTTTCTTATGAAGATGATGGATAGGTTGACAGTGACTTTAGAGGATCTTAGAGATACTAGGTATTTGGACCACGTATGATGGTCATAGATAGGGATTCAAGAGCTTGGAGGCCGTAGATATTTAATTCTCCAATTTATAGTAAATTTGGGACCCATTTCTGGTTGTACATGAATTTTTTCCCTTTTCCATTCATCTTACACTACTGTAGTTTTTTTACTTTATAGAGTTTCATGTATGATTGGTTTAATTTATAACAGTGTTGTGTTTTTTAATCTATCCATCTATAATTTTTCATCATCACGGTTGTTTGTGTGTATTTGTGTGTATGTTTAGGTACTTAACCAAAGGCCAACCTCTATGATTTATACCTTTGGTGCTTATCACCAACCCCCTGGCCTATAGAGGTGGGCTTGGAGTAGTTGCAGCTCAAGCCCAAGCTTGGGATGGGTCATGAAACCTAGATATTGGAAGGAAAGTTATGAATATAAATAAAAAAATTATGAAAATATTTTTTATAAATTTATATAAAACTAATCCTTGGTTGTCAATTACTTATAAATGAAATAAATAACTATTTGAAAATAATGAAATTTGATTTCTAATAAACTATTTTTTCTATATACACACATGTTTTATCTTAATGAATTAAACAACTCACTTTTGATAAATGTTATTAATGGAAGTTATATATTTTTTATTCAAAATACATTTTAATGTTAATATTATGTGTTTTGTAGACAATAGATAAGAATAACTCCAATTTTAGGAGTAGAAGACTACATTTTTCTAAAAGGTAGTTTTGTTACCTTTAAATGGATGAATTATTTTAAAACTAATTTTTGAAAAATTCTTAGTAATTTTTTAACAAAATAAACATATATTTTTTAAGACCAATGTATAAATTAACTTTGGGATCAATGTTGGTATTTTCCTAAGAAGTTTTATTTTTTTGATGAAAAGTGAAAAACACTAAATTTTAACTCAAAACTGCATCTTGATATCATTTATTTATATAGTTAAATTATATTTGGAATGGTTTTTAAATTATAATAAATTTAATTATAAACTTATAAATCCACTCTAGGTTATTGGAATCAATTTCACATTGATATTTGATATAAAAATAGTTTAAACTTTTGGACATTTTATATTAAAAATATTCTTTCATGCCACGTCTGTGGGGTTAACTTTAAATTAATTCATACAGTTATATGTTTATAATTTATATATATGGATTAAATATTTTTAATAATAATATTTTATAATTTAAAATAAGTTAAACATAACTTTTGGTCAAAAAAATTAGTGAGATCAATTAAAATTAATTACAATGATTATGGTAAAAACGAGTATAATTAGTGGTTAAACATTAATCTTAAGGGGATAAATGAACAAAAAAAATTTCCAAAATTCATTTTATAGAAATATTTACAATATATAACTTATTTTACCTAATTTTTTTATTTTTTATGATAATTTTGTAAGTAATAACACCCAATAGTATTAATATTTTTGTATATATAAGAATGACACTCCTACCCCACTATAAAAGGGAACTCACCCCCTCAATTATTGACAGATATAAAGCCCTTTATATCATAAAAACCCTTTCAAAATATCCTTAATACTTCCATAATTTCATCCTATAATCCTAAATTTGTGATTAAAAGTGACCAAGAAATTACTTTGGTGAAAACCAAAAGGATTTACCCAAAGAATAGGTAATGTTCTTCAATGAGAACTTTTTTTATTTATTCCCTAAAACCATTAAAAATTATATAATAATTAATATAAATATATATATATATTTTGTTAATTTTAATATCAATAACTTTACACACTTCCATCAAATGAGATATGCAATCATCATTCCTCTGTACGTCAAACTACTATTTTGTGAACCAATGTAATTTATTCTTCTATTACCACATCCTAAGGTTGGAAATAATGATGTACATGAAATGTTTATATTATATACATGGTATTTTAATGTAATTATTATTATTATTAAATTATTATATGATACATACATTCATGATCTCCATTTTCATGGAATATAATAACATCATTTATGGATGTATGGACTGTCGCCTCTTCAAAGTGATGTGATTCATTCACACTTTAATCAGAATGTGTTATGGATTGTTTTTTAAAAAATATTTAATATTTATGAAATAAAAAATTATATAGTATTTAATAAATATATATATGTATATATAGTTTAGTTTTCTTTGCTTTAATATGACATAAAAATGAAAATATTGTTCAAGCATGCTTACAATCTACCGTCTTAATGAATGGTGTATTTCATTTCCTAATTATATATTTTATAGATTATATTAAATACACACATATTGAATATATATGATATTTATATCATTTTTTACATAATTTAAATATGTAAATAATGATATAGGTATTATTACCAACAATAAAAAGTCAAAACTTCTATGAAAACCAATGCAATTATTACAAAAAACAAAACATTAACATGGAATTGTTAATAAATGGGTAATATAAAGTCATAAGTGAATAATATTTTGTATTATATATATTAATATTAATATTTTTTATATTTATAATAGCGTTATATTTATTATACATGGGTTATTAATAAGTACAAAGAGAGTTAGGACTTAATGTAATTGGATTTCTAGACTCACTTTCATTTCTACGAACCATATGATATATTCACCACCCATTTATCTTTTGTGGTGTATATAATTTTCATGAATGTATTATGTGATTATTATCATTATATTTATAGGTATTTAAATATCCATTTTTTATCTTTCTTTCATGGGGTTCATAGTTTAAAAGTATCCATATCAGTAAAGTAAAATTGTCTCAATTTTCCACCTTTGAGACAAATAGTATGTTATTCCCCTATATTGTTTTAAGATGTGTATATAATGACCTTTTACTTGTTATATAATGAATATATTTCATTTAATATTATTATATTATTCATTTAATGTTATTCTTTCATGGTTATTTTGACTCAATGTTACCAAAGTGGTAAGAGTTCATTGCTACAATATCATCATTTATCGGGATTGTTTATGATTTTGCTTCCATTGAGGATATATAACAATATATCTCTCAATAAATATAATGAATTTTTTTATCCTATTTTTTTTCATGATATAATTTTGTAACTGTACCATTTTACACAATTTGGTACTTATGATTATTACGAAAATGTTTTTATGAAAATCAAATATTATTTCTCTCTTTAGCCGGAAATATATTTTCTCGAAAAATTTTATTTTTTCTAAAAATGATGAATTTTTTTAATAATATTTTTAAAATATTTTTTCCCATATTTTAACTTTTTAATAAATAATGTTTTTAAAATAAATCTTCTAATATTTTTCTGATAAAGGCACTTTTCTAAACATATTTTATGCAAAAGGAATGTAAAAAATGTATGGATTTACCTATCATTATGACCATAATTTCCCTACATATTCCATTAAAAGTTTACAAGGTTAGTTTTAATGAATTTGTTTTATAATATTATTTAAATTATTTGTTTTAATGTTTTGTTAAAAAATTATTTTTAAAAAATTTTTATATCGTAAATAATGATTTTTAACGAAATGTTATTTCTCCTTTTGAAATAATCCAAATGATCCTTAAAAATACTTCACCACATAATTTTAAATCCTTTAATATATTTTATTTTTTACTGAGGATATGATTCAAGGACGTCATTCTTATTCTTTCTTTTAATGGTTTATGTTTAAGATGAAATGTTGTTTATGAAACCTATTTTTCATCCATGGTTTATACCATTAAATATCACTTATGAAACATGATTACATTCATGGATTATTCTACGATGAAATGATTATTAAAACTATATTGATTCTATAGGTTATTATAGAATTTTTATGAAACCCATCTCTTTTTATGTGTCATGGTATGGAGAATGTTTTTTTATTTTATGGAACATGTATGTAAGATTTCATTATGTGAGATATGAGACCTATATCTCCCTAAAATGAATTAGGTAAAGAGGTATATATCATGAGGAAGACTTGGCTGAAATACGGAGTGAACTTAGTTCTATAATAGACTTTGTTTGCTAATATGGTATTGTGAGTGGACCATGACTACTAAGATGGTCTTGAATGTGAACTAGGACTAATAATAATGTTTTGGGAGTGAACCATGACTACTAAGATAGTCTAGAGAGTGAACCACTACTACTAATATGGTTTTGGGATTGAACACATTCCACTAAGAGGGCCTTGGTAGTAAGGCTTGACTACTATGGAAATCATTTTATATCTTTATTTGTCATAAAAAATTCCATGTCTTATTCATATGTTATGATTTCATATATTATAATTTTGATTCTCTAATGATTTATGTATCATGAATTATCAATATTTATGTCATAACTTATGTATAGGATCTTTTATATGCAGGGTGTGATATTCAAATTTTATTCCCATATTATCATACTCTAATTCTCATGTAGTGCTTATGTATCTCCATTATTTACCCTTACGGAGCATATTATCTCACCCTTTAATATATTTCCTTTCTATGGGTTGGGAATAAAGGTTTTTGGTAGTATTGTAAAATGGGAATATATTTGTTGGAATCATTGAAGATATTTCACCATGTTACAATATTGTGCTCCATGATTCCAAATAAACTAAAGTATTGTGGTCCTTGGGAATGTTCATTTATAATATTATTAATATTAGTATGAAATAGTATAATATCCATGTATTTTAAGAATGGTTCACTATTTTTGGTATAAAAGGAACGGTTTAGTCAACCTTTGGTAACTATGACAGAAAGCATTAGTGAGATCCTAAGGGATATTTCTAAGGATATTTTTAGGGATTTATTTATGGATAAGTCTAAGGATGTATTAAAGTAAAGGAAAATTTCATGTAATTTTGGTAGAATATAAAGTGAGTTTCTTCATATAAATACACCCTTCTATAGATACTATAGTTATATGTGGATCTAGAATAGATATACATATGGGTAACAACCCCAAAAAACTATATTGAGCTGAATCAATCGTGAACAAATGCACAATAATGGGCAATGTTGTGCACCTAGTTTGACACTCATATGATATATGATTTGGGAATTTGAAAACACTTTATAAAAAATCATTAAGAATGTAAATAGAATATGACCATTAATAACAAAGTTTAAACATATGGTGTCATATATTAAATAATTGGGATTCATTATTTAGACGTACTTTGAGTTATTTTTCATGATTATGAGGTTTTCTTATATAAGAAATGTTTCTAAAACTATTTTTTCTAGTTTTACTCAAGATAGGTAACCAAAAATAATTGGGTTAACATTGAATGTGAAGGATGATTTTAGTATGAGTAGCCAAATGGGATTATAAATGTAGAAAAGGATGATGTGATTATTTCTAATCTGTTTTCATTGAACATGATTAAAAATTTGTACCTTAAATAAATTCAATGTCACTAAAGAAGAGAATGAAAGAGTTCCTTGGGAGTTTAGGTAATGGAGACCATGCGGGAAACAATATTCTGATTACATTGTGTTGAGAATTTGGAAAGAAGAACCCTTGTAAATGTCTTAGGGGAATAGGAAGATGTTTTGAATGTTGAAAAAATGGATCAAATCTGGTAACTACAAAAGGAAAATGAAAGGTTATCTTAACACAATGAATGAGAATAATGTCATCCCTAAGATATTATCAATTGTTTAAATTCCTTAAGTATATTAATAATGAACATTATGAAAATATATGTCCTAAGTGGAAATATCATGAATAGAATTGGAAAGGTGGTATGATCAATGGTTATATTGATAATGATGAAGAGACTATAGGTGAAATGTTTAAGGAAAGAGTTATTAAATAATATGATGAGGTAGCCTTATTAAATTCATAAGGATTAAGTAAGAATTGATGTATTTTGATTTGATAATTATGTTCTATGAATTATGAAATATATAAGGATTGTTATGATAATGTTTTTCTCTATGGATTTACAAGAATATGTTTAATGGTTTTGATAGAATATAAAATTGATATAATTTCAAGAAGATATTCGTAGAAAACACATGATTATAGAAAATTTAACCCTTCACATGTTCTTAATTTATAGATTATGAAATTTCAATAATCATATGTTTGATATGAATAATTAAATTAGACAGTAATGATTACCTTGTAAATGATTAAGAATTTGTTTATAATCTATTTTATGCTATCATGGATGGATTTTAAATCATTTTTCAATTTATGGAATATATCTAATAATCATTTTAATAAGATATAATGAATTTTTTCAATAAGGATTTTGGGTAATTTTGTTTATTAATATGATTCCAGAGAATATGTGATAAAGTAATTAAAATTTTTGGTATGTAATAAACAATAGAAACATTATAATATATGGGGGACCAATGTTAGGTTGATTTTAAAAAATGTAGTGACCATATTTCTAATGATTTTTACATTCAGATTTCAAAAGGGTTAAAAGTTTGGTGATTTATTTAATGGTTTAATTTAATCTTACATGAGGTTTCAGAGATTTAATTTATTGTCTCACCATTTGACGATTTATGATTATTTTATAACCTATACTAACCAGTTATATTTGATGTTAACTAAACAGATAAGTAATTACTTATTATTTTACCTAGTAATCTCTTAGTTATTCAGGAATGAAAAATTCCCCTTCATTTCATAGACTTAAAGATGAAATGGAAAATGACAGAGGCATAACCAAAGGTGAGATTCTGTATATGAAAAGGAATGAATTCATGAAATTATATATCCTTATATTCATAGATAATAAAATAATTTCTAAACTCTAGTAATAGGATATTGAAAAATATTTATCCAAACCTCACCATTTTTATTAAACCAACGATCTTATAAATCATTACATATTTATAGTTTTGAGGCATTTAACATTACAATTATCATTCACTTTATTTTGATAAATGACCTTAATAATGCTCTAAAGTTACTTAATTTTTTCTTCTATGTCTACATTTTCACTTTCCCCCTATGTTCTCCTATATGGAAAACTAGTTATGGGTTAGTTTGGGTAACTCTTATGTTTTTTACATTTTATTTTTTTTAAAAGTGTTAATATTAATTTTTTTGATTTTACATTTAATTAATGTAACATTAAAGTACAAAAAAATTGGTAACCCAAAGGATTTTAGAGGTAAAATTCATTTTAAGGGGGTTGGTATGTAACCACCTGAGTTTTAAGGTTTATTTTTTTGAAATAAATAAAATTTTGTAATGAGTTGCATTGCAGGCTACACCAAGTTTAGCATTCATTATAGTCAGGAAAATTTTAATCTTTCTGTACATGTTGTACTGATCCTTTATTTTTTTTATACATAAAACTATGTTTTCCTTGTGTTACACATAATACCAAGTTCCTTCGACAGCTTGTGTTCGAGGCAAGAATGAGTTCAAATGAACTTTAATATCTTATTAATATTGATAATAAAATATTATTATAGTTAGCAACTATCCATTGGATAGAAATTTATGAATAAGATTAAATAAATTATGAAAATATGGTTTACACATGTATATAATATTAATTATTTTGTTTTAATTAGTTAGAAATGAATGTAAGAACTATTTGCAAATAAATAAATTCCTTTTCTAAGGAGTTTTTTTATATATACAAACATGATTAATCTTAATAAATTAAAAAAATATAACTTTTTATGAATTATTTAAATGGAATGTATATATTATATATTAAAAATACTTTTTAACATTAATATGATTTTTTTCTAGATAAGAGATAACAATAAATCATTTTTTATTCATGAAAAGTAATATTTTTTTTGAAAAGTGGTTATATTGTCTTTCAATGGAATATTTTTTTAAAAAAAAATTACACATATTTTTAATTTTTATATGTAAAAAATAAATTAATATTTTTTAATAGGAATATCAAAAAAAATTGCTTGAATTTTTGGTATTTTTTTGAAAACTTTCATTTTTTGATGAATAGTGAAAAATAACTTTTTAAATGAAACCTTCATTTTAATCTAATTTATTTTTATAGTTAATTAGTAATTTAAATTTATTTTAATTTATAATTTGTTAAATTCTATTTATATATATATAATTCCAGTTATTTTAGTCAATTTCTCATAGAAATTGGTTACAAAATCATTACAAAGTTTTAAACTTTGTTACATTAAAACCCCACTTTTGTGACACGTATATGGGATAAATTTTAAATTTATTTTTTCCACTGATGTGTTTTTAATAAAAAATGAATTCCATATTTTTTTCCAAATAATTTTGAAATTCAAATAATTGTAAATTATTTTTTTAACAAAATAATTAGGAAACTAATTAAAATTAATTACAATTATTAAAGTAAAAACAATTTTTCATAGTGGTTAAACATTAATATTAAAATTTTAAATGACCTAGATACTTGTTAAAAATACATTTTATGGATATATTTCGACCATATCCCCATATGGGTTGAACTATTTTCCTCATTGGTTACACATGATGTATGCTCAATGTCCCAATAGTGATTAGCATTCTGTATTTACAAGAATGTCACTCCTCCTCCACTATAAAAAGACACTCACCCCCCCCCCACTTATTCACACCTCAAAATCCATTTTTCCCACAAAAAAACTATCAAAATATACTTCTAAATTTCTTCACATCATACTATAATCCTCCCATCGAGCATAAATCATGCCACAGAATTCATTTGGAGAAAACCAAAAATGAATTACCTAAAGAAGAGGTAGCATTATTCAGTGGCCAATTTTGTTTTATTTTATCCATAAACAACTTAAATTATTTTTATATAATTATTATATATTATACTCAAATTTTTATTAATGATTATACCTATACCTTCAAACACTTCCATCCAATGGGATACGCAATCATCATTCATGTGTATGGTGGACTACCGCCCCTTGAATTGATGTCATTATTTCTTCCATTTCCACATATTAAGATTGGTATTAATGATAAACATACTATTTTTATATTATATATATTATATTTATGTTTTATTTATACTTATTTAACCACTATATAATGCATACCTTCATGATTTCCATTTTTTGGGAATGAAACAACATTGTTTGGGTGCATGTGGACTCCCTCCTCCTCAAAGCTACATGATTTATTCAGACATTTTGTAGAATTTATTCATGATGGTTTTATAAAACACATGTGTTATTTATGAAAAAATAATTATTCATTACTGATAATATATATATATATAATATCCACTGACATGTTATATCATGAATCAAATTCTTTTAATTTTTTTGTACGCTACATGTAATGTCATTATTTCATGGGAATTTTTATTCAAAGATGCTAATGTGGTATGAGTTTATTTATAAAATATCATCATTTATCAGGATTTTTTATGATTATGCTTCCATTGATGAAATATTATGATCCATATCTTAGGAAATCTCATAAATTTTTTTATCTTATGGTTCTTCATGATATCTTCAAGTAATGGTATAATTTTTCAACTATTTGGTTCTTAAGATTGTATGATTTTTTTTATGAAAATATGACTTTATTTCACTCTTTTATTAGAAATATATTTTCTCCCAAAACTATATTTTATAATAAAAAAATGTTTTACTATGAGATTAAAAGAAATTTTTACCCTTGTTTTACATTTTTAATAAAAATTATTTCAAAATAAATCTTATTTTGTTTTTCTGATCAAGAAAATTTTAAAAACATTATACGATGTAAATGGAATGTTCTGAATGTAAGTATTTACGCACCATCATGGCCTCAATTTCCTTATAGCTTCTTTTGAAATTTTATAATGTTATTTTTAAAGAAATATATTTCTAATATTCATTAAATTATCCATTTTAAATTGTATTTCAAATAAAATGATATTTGAAATACATTATGTCTTAAAAAATTGATTTTTAAAAGAAGTTTTTTACTTCATAAATGTTTCAAGTGATCTTCAAAAATCCTTCTCCACCTAAGATGAAATCATTTGATATGTTTTTTTTGTTAATGGGTATATAATCCAAGGACACCATTGCTATTATTTAATTTAATTGATTATGTTTAAGATAACAAATTGTTTACAAAAATCATTTATCTTTCATGGGTAATAACATTATATAATGCATATAAAACCCACTTAATTTCATGGATAATTCTATGAATAAATAATTATGAAACCTATCTCATTTCCATAGGTTATGATATGACGTTTATTAAATCCATCTCTTTTTATGGGTCATGATATGATGAATGTTTTATTATCTTGTGGAATGTATATGTGTGATTTCATTATGTGAGGTGTGAGACCTATATCTCCCTCCAATTAATTGTTTAAATATTTATATCTTATGAGACAGACATGGATGAAATGGGGAGTGAACTTAGATCAGTAAATGAATTTTCCACTGAGATGGTCTTGGGAGTGAACCTTGACTACTAAGATGTTCTTTGATTTGAACCTCGACTAATAATATGGTATTTGGAGTTAACCATGAATGCTAATATAGTTTGGAGAGTGAACCATGACTAATAATGTTGCTTTGGTAGTGAACCAATTCCACTAATATGGACTTATAAGTATTCCATGACAATAATGGAAACCATTTTATATGTTTATGTGTTTTCCAATATTTTATGTCTTATTACTATATTATGATTTCATGTATTATGATTTTGATTCCCTTATGATTCATGTTGGATGAACTATAAATATTTTTTCCATGACTCATTTATATGATATTTGATATGCATGGTATGATTTTAAAATGTTATTATCATTTTATCAAACCCTTATTCTCGGGTTATACTGACATATCTCCTTCATTGACCCTTAATGAGAATATAATCTCACCCTTTCTTTTGTTTCCATTCCATAGGTTATGAAGAAATTTTTTTGGTAGGAGTACTAAATGTGAATATATTTGTGGGAAACATTTTAAATGTTTCACCATGTTAAAAGATTGTGTCTCGTGTTTACAAATACATAAACTACTACAGTCATTGGACTTGTAATTTTGTAATGTGATGAATATTCATCTAAAATGATGTAATACCCATTTCAATTAATCCTATTTCACTATACATCCATAATTATTTTTAAAATGGGATCATATTTACATTAGTAAATGATAAAGTAAAATTGAATGGAATTGAATAATGATTTTTAATCTACATATTGTTTTTATTTCTCCATGATTAATGATGATATGAGTTAAAAATACATTTTATATCCTCACAAATGATACTCTTGTTTGAGATTCATATGATATTAATGAAAATTTTATAGTTTTTTTATAATATCATTATTATAAACCTAAAAACAATAAAATATTAATTTTGATACATTTTGATAGATGGAAAATTTGTATTTTCTAAATATTTTTTAACATTTAAAGCGTAACACATTTAATTTAGCACAGGTTTCATAAAAACAAATTATTTTTCTTCTCATATCTTTCCATAAAACTCATATAGATCCTTTATGGATTTCATCCCATTAGATATTAACATTTTAATACCTAATTTCGATGTATTTTAAGGAATATTGTCACATTTTATTTATTTTTATGGGATTTTGAACTAATTTATTTTATTATTTCTATCGTAGTTAAAATAACTTTTCATAATATAAAAGTTAGTATCAGAGGGGTGAATCTTATTTTAATATATTACATCTAGTTTTAAATAATAATTTGATACATCTTATGTCTATAAATAATATAGACTAACCTCTATTCAATGGAATAAGATGAAGAATATAAATAAGCACATATGGAGTGGAAATTTTCATTTACATGATTCACCTAGAATGGATACATATAGGGTATATGTAACTCAATATTTTATACAAAATAAGTATAATTATTTACATATTATAGTTATAAAAGGGATAAAAGACTCTATATTAATCACCAATTCACTATGTTATAGATAAATACTTTTACATCAATATACTTATCAAATGGTTGAAAATAATTCCAAAAACACCACTATAAGATAGGTGATCCATTCAACACATATCCATTGGTAAAAATCTACCAATAATTTAATTTTAGAACATTAACTAGTCTCAATATCTCTTTTGTGTGAACATATTTGAACTACCCCTTGATTATGAAATTATTCACCAATGACTTGAAGTGTAATTGGACATTAAGATCAGGTAACTTGTTATGTTATTATTACTATACCTCTTCAAAACATAATCATAGAACATTAACATAAATGTCATATAAAACTCATATATTAGGAAGAATAAACTATTGTTCTAGGAGAATAATTATCAAATTCTTTATATCATAATGAGTGGTATACCCAATCCTTACACATGATAAAATTGTGACTTATGATATAACCATGTAGTTGTCTACAAAACTACCTATATCTTTATTTGAGATAAGATATGAATGATGATATTTTAACATTTCCTCTTCTAATATCAATCATATTCCTTATTATGTACTTTTGTAGGTATTTTCACCTCCTATGATAAACCGACAATTTTTTATAACAATAAATCATATAACAAGGTTGATTTGTGTACAATGATAAGTCTTATTATTTTTAGAAAATTTCTTGGGCCCTTTTCATGGACATTAATTCCCCTATGTTTATTATAATGAATCACTCATGACTAATGATTCGTTTTTCACTCTATAATATTGATCACTTATAAAAATACTTTTCTCATAATATCTTTTTTCTCTCCTCTAAATATTTCAAATAAATTGTAAAAAAATATATTTTCTATAAATGTACCTTTATATACTCTAATAATTGTTTTTGATAGCCTATTACTCTATAACATTGATAGGAAAATATCCCAATTAATTTATATGAAATGTGAAGATAGTTTATATACATTCATAATTTTCTTTTCAATGGGTAGTGGTATGTTTGATTCACATTTTTTGATAGCAACATAAGTCATGATAAAATTATATTAACTCCAATAATAGAGAAACGTTTTCATGTTTCATGATATTCTATAATTATTTTGTGAATTCATTTCATGGTAAATATAATCCTAAAAAACATTCATGATGTTTTACATCACCAAATCTGGAATAGTGATAAGACCAATTTTCTTCCTATAATAGTATCGTGAGTAGTAGTGTACGAAAATCATTGACTATGATATACTATAAAACATAACCTAAATGTATATTAAATAATGAACTCATTATTAAATAGCTTCAACATAACTATTCATTCACTTATCGTTACACCAATTTCCTTCAAATCTGACCATTGAGATTCCTTGACCAAAATGGGATATAACATTCTCCCCCTTTGGGATTATTGGAAAATCCTCAAACAAATTCACTATATCATTTTAATATAAAATAAAACCCTTATCAAACTCTTACGTATTGGAAACAAACACAAATATGGTTAGTTATGATTCTTTACAAACAAAACCTTAGACTACATGAGCAATTTTCTATGTAAGAAATAAGGTAAGATACGTAAGAGCTCAAAGTTGTACAAAAATATTCATACCATTCCATAATCTTTATATAAGCTCATCATCTAGTGAACATTGAAAATACAAAAATGTTAATAAATAATTAGTAAGTCACATCAGTGATATAAATGGTTCTTTAAATTAATAACACATCATAAGGGGGATAAATTCTAAGTTTCATCCTATTTATTTTATTGGATTGTCCAAAAACATATTTTTTTAAAATGTTAGCTTTTTTATTATGGGTGGATATGTATTTATGCTTCACTAAATTCACCTAAATCATTATTTATATTAAAAATATATAATATTATTAGTTTTTTCTCGGGAATTATAATATATCCTTTCTTGTGTTGATTTATCTATTGATTTCATAAAGAATAAAAATAGGCTACTCCCCTTTTTTATCCAAATGAAAATTTTATTATTTCATTCATATCAACTTACTAAATTCATGTATTGATGGAATTTATGTTTATTTAGTTATTATTAAGGAGATTCTATATTGTTTCATTTATATCCATGACACAAACTTTTTTACCAAATATAATATTTCCATTTATGTGTATTTCATTTCATATGTTGAGTGAGGCTAGTAAAAATAAGGTAATTTATTAGCTTATTATTATTTTATTATTATAATACATTCAATAGTAAAATGTTTTTTTTTATATCTAATAAAACATTTTACTAAATCAATATTAAAATCCATTGTTTTAATTTGATACTTTGTAACGAGATAGGTTGGAAAAATAGTTAGAATTAACTGGATTATTATTCTCAACCTTTTAAAACATTCTTCTAGTAGCAATAGTGGCACCCACTATCTTAAAATCCTCCATGTAAAATATTTTGAGAAAATTATTATTATATTTTATCTATATAATTAATATACATTTTGGATTTTTTATAATATATATTTGGTATGACCTAATATTCTACTATATTAAATAGATGCTTTATTATTATAATTATATCACAATTAAAATTCAATTATTTCATCATAATAGTACAATGTAAAAATAGAATATTAACTTCACTATAATGGTTGAAACTAGTGTTATATAATAGATAATAATATGGGGAACCACTATAATATTGACCTTTGAAGGTTCATAATCTAAAAACCATGAAAATTAAACAAGATACATTTTTATTATAAATAAAACAATTAGAAAAAATATGCATTTTATATTAAATAAGAGAATGATATTGATCAATTTATATGATAAAATTAAATGTATACATAAGGGTTAATATAATCATTTGAAGGGTAAAATATGTTATTAGAATCTAACTATTTGTAGTTAGGTTTTTAGAATAGTAACATCCATATATGATTGCTTTAATATTAATAAAATTATCATACATAAAATTGTATAATAAATATATAAAATTTCTAGAATAAATATAATTATAATTTATTTGTAATATATATTCATTAATGATTTAAAATGTAACTATATACATATACCATAGAGATTAGTTGTTAATTTTTTGGTTCTAAATGGATGTTTTTAAAATACACTAGTTGATTTATTTTATAATTAAATTTCTAATGAAAAGAAAAATATTATCATAAAAATTAATTCAAATTTAGAATCAGTACATCAAAATTTTCTAACAATGAGTTTTTTAGAATGTTTTATGGTAGTTAAATTTCAATGAATGGTAAAAATATATTATGTTTATATATTTAGAATTATAATTTCATTATTATGTAAAATAAATTAATAAATAATATAAATTAATCCTCACCCAAAAAATTGATTATTCATGAAAATAATGTTTTTAAAATAATAAAATTAATTTTCCCAAAATATAAAGATGTTTCCAGGTCCTAAAATGTATTTTATGATTTTAAAAATAATCCATTATGAATAAAACATTATCCATGTAATATATAATAATGTTTGATAGAGTTTTTTAATTAATAATGTAAACATCAAAAACTAGGTTTTAAGTGTTATATACCATGGTTTAAAACAATAGGAAAGCTAATGGTTTTCTATTTTTACACAACCTATTGTTTAAGGCATATGATTAGAAATTAATAAAAATATTCTAAAAATATATTTAATTACCCATCTATCCTCCCATATCCCCCAATAATAAAACCATTTAGCATGGTTTTTATCTCATTTTCCTTCTCAAAAATCTTTATGAATATATTTTGGTATATAAGGGTTTTAAACTATATCTTCATTTCTCTTCATAAATTTTGTCTTAAAATTTTTCTAAGAAGACTTCATATGGTATAGATTCATAAATCATTATCTACATTTCTATTTTACGAATCCAAACTCATGAATATCTATGGGCATTGTCTTTAATCATTGGAATGGGAAATAAAAAGGTAAGTGATTCCATGAAATTATCTTCATTTTTCTTTTGAAAGTCCTTTGGAGTTATTTACTTTTTCAAATGTATTTATTTTATGTTTCACTATTAACAATCCATGATTTTATTAGGAATAAGTGGTTCCCATTTCCTCTTATTATAAACCCATTATAATGCATTATAATATTTTATTATCATAAAATATATTTTCTCAAGATTGGATTTTTCTATCATTTCTTTGGTCACTAATGATTATATTCGTTGAAATTTTTTCTTAATACTCCTATATACTTAATTAATCCCACTATATTATACCATCATCAAGGAAACTTTCCTTTACAATGTGAATATCATATCAAATTTACTATATTTATGTATATTCGCCTAGATATTCATATATTTATATTGACAAAGGAAACTTCAAAAATCTGTATACCCATTACTTCTATATTAATAATTATTGATTAATAATACATATTTATGTAATTGGATACTTTTAGAACATTATGATATTTATTGTTAGCCAAGATCTTTAATTTGAATGATACATTGGACTTATTACATGACTGGTGTGGTGTATAATTATATATCTATTTGATGCATCGATAGGTCTCATGAGAAAAACTATGTTGGGTACTTAGTGTATTCCTATATATTTATGTATGATTTCATGGAACATGGACATGAAAGTATGGTTTTGATTTACAACAATAAGAATTCAGTTACTATGGGTTTAGTTATTATTATCTATGTGATTATTTATTTATATTGTTTATTTATTCCTAAGATATTGATAATTCTCATGTTATCAGATATATAAAATTATTTTATTATTTATTCCTGTAATAATATAAATTTTTTATTTATTCCATTATATTTTTTATTATATGTTATCCTTTAAAACATGTCTATCCTTGCCCCTTTTTTATTATTTTTCTTCTTACAAATTAATCTAAGAAGATTTTTCATGGCCTGTCCCTCTGGGGCCCATGCCACGACTTTCCAATCCCGCCTCCAATAGGCCAGGGGTTCGTGACTAGCATCGAGTAGGTATTTTACTAACATGGGAGTCATTTCATAAGAACCTGTACACATACACACATCTCCAAGCCCACAAATACTAAAATGTAAAAACAACTAAGAAACAAAATTCATGAAAACAACTAAACAAAACCAACAGAGTATGATGGAATGTAAAGTGCTAAAAGTAAGCTGGGCTAGAATACAAGCCCACCAAAACAAGAGTCTGAAAACTAAAAAGTTCAACCTGTAACACATATAGGTACTGGGACTGTTGATCATAGTCATAGGAACACCTTGTCCTCTGGGGAAAATCAGAAAGATTGATCTTATCCTGGTCTGCCATGGACTTTGTCAAAAGGTTTCTAATCTGCACAAGACATGACACCTATGGGTGAAGCCCATGCGGGTGTGAGTATAACAATACTCAGTAGAGGTCCCCAAAAACCCACAAAGTAATACCTGAAGTAAAGGTACAATCATCTCTACAAAGTATATTTCTACAGAACATATATCGGAGAAGCAAAACCCAGTTATACTCAAAACCCGGACCCATAGTCTAGAGACAAGTCACACAACAACATACCCCCATCTAGGGATTCTGTTCAAAGATTCCTCAAGGGACTCATTCCGAGATAACACACTCCACCAGTTTGGTAGCTCTGATGAAGACCATCTGAGAAGTACTGTTCTTTGATAAATGTCTCGAGAGGTAGTTACACTCATTACGGGAGGCACACTCTTGAGTGGGAAGATCACGATAGATAGATACACTCATTATGGGAGACACACTCCTGAGTGGGAAATATCACGACACACAGATGAGGATCACTACCAGGTCCATGGTGGATACCATTACTCATCCAGATTCTCTAGTTAGGTAAAGGATCAATGCCCGGTAGATTTGTTCACGTAGATGCCGAACTCTACCAAGGATCAGGAATGGATAGAGGATCACATTCCAAGCCTCTCGGAGGGATGTCTGACTCTATCACAAAAAAGTTATCTTGAAGGGATCATACTCCAATAAAAGGTAACGATTCCCGACCTTCAGGGGAATGAGAAGAAGGGTCAATAACCCAAAAAAAACGTTTCCAAGACATGGTGGACAAGAGGACCATGCCATTTTCTAAAAATAAGACGGTGTGTAGAAAATTCATACGTCATGTCTTCTAACCTTAGGTACTGCCCATGTACAACGTCTTTTGTCGTAAGGAATGTCGTGTTGAAAATTTTATTACACAGAAAGTGGTATGGATTACACACCGTGTCCAAGTATCTCGGGTCGATTCCATATACGCTGGTTATGTGCTCGTAGACAGCCTCAACCTATATATTCCAACCCGTGTAATCTGTACATGGGGTGACCCACATGAGTGGCCTCACCGGGCAGTGTGGTGTAATACATGGTTGTGTACTACACCCCATGTCCTTGTATCCCCTAGATACACACCGAGCTTTGGGTAAAGTCCAAAACGCCATGTGACTAGGGCCACAGGCTGGGTGATTCCTCTCTGACCCCCAAAACCCTATCTGCCACTTCCAGTACTACATGGCGTGTTCTTCGGAAGTACACGTCGTGTATCCCGGAGTTTTTCGGAAATGACGCTCTTCACCGGAGAGCCTCCCATGCTTCCCCATTCATTGTTCTGGCAATCCGATCACAACGAAACACTATAATCTAGGTCACCCCGACGTCCCAAAGTCATTTTTGTTGTATTCGGGCCTCTGATCGGCCCCAAAAACGCGTTTTTATCCACCAGCATGAAGAATGGTCGAATAATGGTAATTCTCGAACCGTGTCGATTTGTTTGTCGACGTCGTCATCATACCTCCACTAGGTCGTCATGATCTCAGATCCATAATTTGGGATCTTTGCATCACAAAACGGACGCGTAACAATTCATTGTTCATCACCCCACAAATAATGAAAAGAACATGAAGAAAGTGTGAGGTAAGAAAGGGGGAATCTGGAAAATATATTGAGGAACAAACCTCCGCTGTCGTTCGTCACAGCTTTGATCCACTCCCATTAGTAGGATCAAACGGAGTGGAATCAAAATGATAAACAATAATCATGGATCAACCCCAAAAAACATCCCAACAAAAACCCTCCACCAAGAATTCACGAATCAACAGATCAACTTGTTCATGGTTGATCCGCATTTGTCGTTTAAATAAAAACGGGGAAAAATAATTTAAACAAAAAACCCCTACCTCAAAAGGGATTGGCCACTAACGAAGAGGTTGTTCTACCATCATCATCACGATTATTCAACTCGTTGGCATAGTGATTCTCAGATTTGATTCGTTTTCATTCTTCACCAAGAGTTTTCTCCAAGGCTCCACAGATTCTCCAGAGTTTTCTCTCAATTTTCCTTCAACAACCATCATCCGATTAACCGATTAAAATGGGGAAGTGTGTTTTGGAATTCTTTCAAGCTACAACATTAATGATTCAAGTTGTCTTTTCTGAGTCATTATGACATGGCATTAATTATTAAAAATTTTCCCCATTGTTTTACTACAAATAATGTTTCCAAATAAAAATAAAATAAACTTTTCCATTTATTTTATTTTATTTTACTAAAAATGTCTAAAAATTAACATTTTCCCTTGACCTGCATATGTCATGGTTAAACCCATTATACGGTAAATTCATCATCTCGGATAGAATGGTGCCCCCATATTTTTAATCCGGGCATCTATTGGGAAACTGCCAAAACACTGCACAAGTGCCGACTCACTTTACATAAAAAGAAGTTCAAGCCACCATTCCTGGATCCCCGGGCCTCAGAATGATGTGTCGTCTCTGCACCTAGTCTCTTTATAATTCTATATAACATTTAATAATAATACACGGAAAATATGTTACATTACATTCTCCCCACCTTGGGCCTATGCATCCTTAAAAATCCAAAACAAGACTACTCAAAAAGATGTGGGTACTAGGCATAGATTTGAACGTCCCGCTCCCACGTGATCTACTAATTATTATCGTGCTTCTGCCAAATTCGCACCAAGGGAATATATCACCCATGAAGGATCCTCTCATACCAATCCTTTATCTCCATAGGGTACTCAATAAATGAAAACTGCAACTTTGATGTCCAGCTGGCCACAATCGATGACGTGCAATGGGTCATGCACGTACCTTCTTAGCTACGACATGTGGAAGACATCATGTACCTGATGAAACTGTGGTTGTAGAGCTAGGAAGTATTCCACCTTGCCAACTCTACACAGTATATTGAAGGTTCTGATGAACCTCATAGATAGCTTGCCGCCTCAGAAAAATCATTATAACCCTCGTTGAGGTGAGACCCGAAGAAAGACGTAGTCTCATTCCATAAACTCCAGGGGTCTTTGTCGCCTGTCAGCATCAGAATTTTTCTAGATCTATGTAGTCTTCATCTACTCTCGAATGATCTGCACCTTCTCAGTGGTAGCTCGCACCAACTCTAGACCCATGATTGAATACTCTCTGGGGTCGGTCCTGTGAAACGGTTATCGGCAGGGTCTCCCATATAAAGCCTCGAAATGTTCCATACCAATGGTGGAGTGGTAGATGTTATTGTACGAAAACTCTACCAGTGGTAGTTAGTCTTCCCAACTATGAAAAAAGTCCAAGATATAGGCCCGCAAAATATCCTACAGAACATGAATGATCCTCTCTGTCTGACCATCATTCTAGGAATGGAACGCCGCGCTTAAGAATAGTTGAGTACAAAAAGACTCCTACAATCCATTCCACAACCGGGATGTAAAGTGGGTGTCTCGGTCCGAGACTATTGTCCAAGGGATTCCCTGAAGCTGAACTATCTCCTACACGTAGAGGCGTCCTCTGCTCTCTACGGATCTCTGCTCCCTAATAGCTAGGAAGTGGGCCGACTTGGTGAGTCGTTCAAAGATCACCAAGATGGAATCATGCCCCTTTGACATCTGTGGTAATCCTGTCATGAAGTCCGTTGATATTCCATCCCACTTCCACTCTGGAACATCTAGGGGTGAGCTAATCTCACTGGAACCCGGTGCTCAGCCTTCACCTGCAGGCATATGAGGCATCGGGAAATGAACTCTGCTACTGCCTTCTTCTTGCCTGGCCACCAGAACTGTCATCGTAGATCCTAGTACATCATTACCACTCCAGGATATATCGTGAAGGTGGATATATGAAAATCCCTTAGGACCTCTTCTTTCAATGCTACTGGTACTACAGTGTGTCCTCTTAAAAGAAGTATGTTCTCCCCACCTTGCGAATATCCATCAGGAGAATGTTCTATGGATAACTGAGCATGTAAAGCCTCACAGTCGACATCCCCAAGCCGCACTTCCCTAACTTGTTGTAAGAGTTTAGGGGTTATAGACATCAACTACAATAATGTTTCATCCTCTCCATCCATGAAGGATAACTGCAATGTGACTAACTGCTCTGTCTCCGCACTCAACAGTTGCGAGCTCGACCTTTTTCTAAGAGCATCCGCCACCTTGTTGCCCTTCACAGGAGTATAGATGATCTCTAAGTCATAATCCTAGAGGATTTATATACAACTCCTATACCTCAAATTAATATCCTTCTATGAGAATATTTACTTGAGGAACTTGTGGCCAGAGTACACGATGAACCACTCACCCATAGGTAGTGTCTCCACATTTTCAATGTGAAGACTACCACAGTCAACCCGAGATCATGGGTCACATAGTTCTGCTCATTTAGCCTAAGTTGGTGTGAACTATAAGCAATTAATGCCTGCCTATGAATCCAGACACATCCAATCCCAGTCCCTAATGCATCACAAAAAACAATGTACTCGACACCCTCCTTCGGAAATCTCAATATTGGGTCGCTCATCATACTCTATCTCAACTGCTCGAAAGCCTATTTCCATGTAACGCCCTAACCCTAGAATCCCAGAGTCGGTGCATTATTACGTATCATTGGCATGATCGAAAAATATCAAGTCTAGAATGACCGATTAGTTTAGTATCCTTGGATGTACTAGATACATTCATAAGGTTTACATTATATCATAAAATGGAAAACAACAACAACATTGTTTCCATGGAAAACTGTGAGATCCCATAGACTATCCCTACAAGTCAATCATAATATACTTCTTCACATCCTGGGAAAAATAAAACCTATAAAGGGGTGAAATCAAATGCTCAGTAAGGATATCAATATAGGATAAACTTTCATAAATAAGAATAAACATTTAAGGCAATGTATAAAACTAAAAAAACCTTTTCAACATAAACATCATCATAATATGGCAAATATAAATCAAAATAATTCAATTTACTTACTCACATGGATATTCTACTTGTCGAATAATCACATGCAATATCAATAGCCACTTTCATAATGATTGAATGCATAATGCCATACATTCATAACCACATATTCAAGGCCTTATGCCAAGACTACAAATAAGATTTTTTCAAGGCCTTGTGCCAAGACACTTGTTTGTCTCATGAGACCTACCGATGCATTGAGGAGCTATAGCGGGCTCCACCCATCACTTACTAAGTCCAATGCATTCCTCATATGAAAAGGATTAAAAATTACATAAACATTCTTATTAAAACATGCATAAAAAATGTCAATACATTATCCATAAACCATGAATGGTGTAAAAATAACACATCCATAGTAAAACATATCACAAAACCTTCAATACAATATGGATGTTTTGTATCATAATAACACCACTTCAAATAAGTTTAAAATCTATCAAAGTATGTTGACATAGATGAAATGAAAACCCTTTTTAGAGAAATATCTCTTTCCATTTTGAAATAATTTAAGAAAAAAATTATTTTGAAAAAAATATTATAAACTTGTAAGGGGATATTCAACAATGTTATAATGGTGGAAAATATCTTCACCCTCCATATAAGTTAAAAAAACATTCTTACATTAAATTTGTCGAAAAGTTCAAAAAGTAACTTGTTTGGAAAACAACAGAAAGATTCCTTTCAAAACATATAAGGTCAAATATGGGTATAAATTACTTTAACCCATTGTCTAGTAAATAGTAAAAAAATTTTGAGATACATTTTTATGAATCATGGATGTGGATGATAAAGAGGTCCCTGTAGAAAATTACGTATAAACAACCTCAGATAATGAAGAGATTGTGAAATTAACCCTTACCTTGTACTTTTCCATGGTCGAGGGTAGGTTAACCTACGGTATAATGGTAAAATAATTGTTATTAAATTATAAAAGAATTATATACATTATTATGGTATCATATATGATCTTTTAATATTGATTTGTTTATAATATTTTAGTATTATCGTTGTTTTGGGTGTTAACTGATTCATTATTCTTTATATGATTTGTTACATAAGTAATGTTATTTATGGATATGATGTAAATTATTCAAATTCAGTATGATATTAAGTCTTTAAACATTATTTTTAATCATTAAATTTAAATAAATCTTGAATGGATTACGATGGGGAATGAATCACATCGCGTTCATGGAGATAGTAATTCGTATGTATGCACGAGCGACAATATCATTGTTTTGATATTAAAATAATATATAATTGGATGATATATCATATATACAAAATAATTATCATGTTATATTTATTATTTATATCAATTACACATCATTATTATACCCATCCAAATAATAATGTACTGAATATCAATTACACCACGACGTGGAGACGGAAAGTCGTACGTATGCACGTATGGTGGCATGTCATTAAAAGGATGGATAGAATAATGAATATGGTTGTACCATATTTATAATAACATTATAGTATATAGAAGATACTGGAGTTATTATTTTAGAATGTAAACAACAAAGAAAGAGGAAGTCGAAGGAGAAAGGAACTTCTAAGAGGTGATGAAATATTTACCTCTTCTTCGAGTTCATCCTTTTGATTTGATCAAAAGGGATTCTTAGGATGGCATTATGACTAAAGGAAGGCCTATAGGATAAAGGTATGATATTTTAGAGGATATTTTTTCAGAGGATGGCCGAGCCAAATGGCTTTGAAGGTGTGAATTTTAGGGAAGGGGGAGTGCCCTTTTATAAGAGTGGTGAGGGGCACCTTAGGAAAAGCTAGAAATATTATTTTATAATAAAATCATTTTCAGTTTCTAATGGCTCCAAAATAAATTATTTAAAGGATAAGGATGGGATGGTTTTAAAACCACTCAACCAATAGGTTTATACAGGTTTAGGTCACTATATTAACCTTTTATTTTAGATTTAACTCTTAATTAAACAGTATGAAATTTACCATGTCTCTTGGTATTTTTATATTATTTGGTTAATAAAATTTCTATAAAATTATAATAAAAACCCAATTGGTTCATTAATTATACACCTATCATTATATAATTATTTTGGCTAAACCTTATATTTTTAGGAATAGATTATCAATTAATAATATAATATTTGTTTTTAAAACTCTTTTATGTCAATATTGACCCTATTTGGTATTTTGTTTTTGCTAAATTCATAACAGCATTATTACTTGGAAAAAAATTCATCTAACCAATCCTAACATGTCATATTAAACTAAATAATTATTTAAATTCATAAAATGTCTCAAATTACATTTATTAAGATATTTATAATATCAATTATTCTAATATTAAATTAATTGTGTAATTACTGCATCATCATTTTGTCATAAATAAATTAAATTATTTAATGTCTAAAAAATATAAATAAAATAACATTATATAGGAAAGATTTTTATCTTTCTAAGAAATTTTTATAGTCTAATTTATATGTTGTGTAACCCTATATTAAATATGGTCTACTCATTAAACTTTGAATTTAACACTTTTAACTCTTCTTTGAATTAAATAATAATAAATGTCCTAATCTATTCCAAGTGTACCTAAAGGATCTTATTTTATTCATAAGGTTGTTTTTGGTCAAATTAAACTTATCCAATAGAATTATTATATGTGGTAGGGTAATAATAAAATCAATTTTACCCTTAAATACCATATTTACTTTTAACCATGGTAAATAAAAGTAAAAAAGTTATTATTCACCTAAAATTATTTTCATCTTATTGAACAACAGTCTTCTTATAGATATCAACCGTGTCTCTTAGATTTTTGATATTCAACTCAAAGAAGTTTTAAAATTATGTTTTATGTAAATTTTCAAATGCTCCTTAGAGGTGGGTAAAAGATGGTAGAAAGTTCAATAAAAAATTTTTATATCTAAAATAATTATAAACTGACTCCAATGAATTATATTGAACTTATGTAGGTATTATGAATCTATTTTGACTTAAATAAATTTAAATAAAACAAATAAAAATTTAAATAAAAATTTGGTTTTAAACTATAACTCAGTGTTTTTCACTATTCATCAAATATTGAATATTTTCAGAAAAATACCATAATTCGTCCTAGGATAATTTCAATACTCTGAACCTAAAAATGAAGTCCATTTTGAAAGATAAAATTTATAAAATTTCAAAAAGTGATCACTACAATTCATAACGGCTAGTTTGATTGGTTGTGGTGTGTTAAAACTCAATGTTGCTTAAAACACAAGCTACTGTATTATTCAAAGAGAAGTGTACCGTGGAAGCTTGGAGTGTAACATTCACCCATCCGTCAAATAATTTCATCCTCGAAATTTCTAAAATATTACTGCATAAAAAGACTTGGGTGGTTCTTTATCATAAGTTCCTTGTGTTCTCACATTGCATCTTCCATATTATGGTTTTTCCATAGAACTTTTACCAAACGAGTCTTCCGGTTACTCAACCCTTGTTCTCTTGTATCAAAAACCTTGAGAGGATCTTCGCAACAGGACAGATTGGGTTCCAGTTCTAATTCTTCATAGGTGAGTAGATGAATTGGGTCAGGCATGTATTTTCTCAACAGTGATGCGTGGAATACATCGTGAACTTTGGAGAGACTAGGCAGCATTGTCAAACGGTAAGCTAAAACCCCAATTCGTTCTAGAATTTCGAAAGGTCCGATGTACCTGGGACTTAATTTTTCCTTCTTACCAAAATGTATAACACCCTTCCATGAAGATACCTTCAAGAAAACATGATCTTCAACCTAAAATTGTAAATTATTCCTTCAGTTATCGGTACAGCTTCTCTGCCTAATTTGAGCTACTTTGATGTGGTTTTGGATTACCTTCATCTTTTCAATCGTTTCCTCCACCAGTTCTAGGCCTACGAGTTTTCTTTCAAAACAATCATCCCAACAGGTTGGTGTGTGACATCTCCTTCCATATAACGCTTCATATGGTGCCATCTAAATACTTGAATGGAAGATTTTGTTATAGGAAAATTCTATCGAAGGTATATATTGATCTAACATACCTTGAAATTGAAGTGAGAATTATCTCATCTTGTCTTCTAAGGTTTTAATAGTCTGTTCTGATTGTCCATTAGTTTGGGGGTGGTAGGCAGTGCTCCAACGAAGTTAAGTATCCAGGGCTTTCAGAAGGCTTTTCCATAATCTTGATGTAAAACGTGGATCACGATCAGAAACAATCAATAGGGGTACTCCATGAAGTCTCAAAACTTCATTGATATATAGTCTTTCTATATGTTCATGTGGTAAATCTTCTCTTATATCAAGAAAATGTGCTTACTTGGTAAGAAGATAAAAAATAACCCATATTGCATCGTTCCTTCTCAGAGTATTTGGTACTCCCATGACAATGTCCATCAAAATATTTTCCCATTTCCACTCAGGTATGGGAAGAGTTTGCAAGACTCGTCCAGGTTGTTGCCTTCCAGCATTCACTTGTTGACAAACCATACATCATGACACAAAATCAGAAATCCCCCTCTTCATGTTGTCCCACCAAAAATTTTCCTTCAAATCTCCATACATGTTGGTGCTCCCATGGTGTATAGAGAAATTGGAACTATGGGAATCATCCAAAAAATCACTTTTTAGATCAATTATATTGGGAACACGAAGACTCTTCCCAAATTTCAAAATTCCATCTTCATATAAAAAGGCACTCAATCTCCCATCATTCATAGTTTTTATCTTCTTTTGAAATTCCTCATCATCAACCTGAGAACTTTTTATCCTTTCTAGTAAAGATAGTTTTGAAACCATTTGAAAAGGCATTAATGTTTCACTTTCTCTGGTTATTTCCAGATCAATCTTTCCTAGATCAATTAAAATGGGATCCCTTTTAATACTCATCTTGTTTAAAACTCGATGATCTTTTCTTCTCAAATCATCCACCACCTTATTTACCTTCCCTGGTTGGTAGTGTATTGTGAATTCATAATCTTTGAGTAGTTCAAGACATCTCCTTTGCCTCATGTCGAGTTCTTTCTGTGATAAAATATACTTCAAACTCTTGTGATCAGTCTAAATCTCACATTTCACCATAAAGATAGTGTCTCCAAATCCTCAAAGAAAAGATTACAATTTTTAACTCAAGATCATGAGTAGGATAGTTTTTCTCATGAAATTTTAACTGTCGTGATTCATAGGTAATAACCCTATTATTTTTCATAAGAACACAAACAAGTCCTTTCTTTGAAGAATCACTATAAATAACAAACACGTCATTTACTGATAGTGGTGTCAATATTGGAGAATTAACTAATCTTCACTTCAATTGTTCAAAAAATTCTCCACATTCTTTTATCCAAACAAATTTCACTACATTACATGTGATCTTGGTAAATGGGTTAGCCAATCGTGAAAAACTCTAGAAGAAATGCTGATAATAACATGCTAAACCAATAAAAATGCGTACCTCAGTTATACTTGTAGTTGTTGTCAATTCTTGGATTTCTCTTGTCTTATAAGGATCAAAGTAGATTCCATCCTTTGAGACGATATGGCTAAGAAAAGAAATCTTCTAAATCTAGAATTCACAGTTGCTAAACTTCCCATATAATTCATGTCTTCTAAGAGTCTTCAGTATAATGCGCATGTGATTTTCATGATCTTCGTAGTATTTGGAGTATACCAAGATATTATCAATAAATACCACTACATAGACATCATAATATTCCTTGAAAAAATTGTTCATTAGATCCATGAAAATATAGGGTGTATTATTCATCCTAAAAGGCATTAATGTAAACTCATAATGCCCATACCTGGTTCAAAATGTTGTTTTCAGAATGTATTCCTTCTTCACAAACAACTGATGATATCAAGATCGAAGGTCAATCTTGAAAAAGTATTGAGCTCCATGAAGTTGTTCAAATAAATCATAAATGCGAGGTAGAGGATACTTGTTCATTATTATTATAGAATTAATATCCATGTAGTCAATGAACAACCTCATAGATCCATCTTTTTATTATCAAGAAATATAGGGAATCCCCATAGAGAAAAACTAGGGTGAATAAGTCCCTTATTACTCAATTATTATTATTGTTTCTTTAGTTCCACTAATTCCACAGTAGATATTCTATAAGGGGTCTTCAATATGGTCCTTTAAATAGGAATTAAATCAATGGAAAACTCAATTACTCATTTTGGAGGATGTCCAGGTAAATCCCTTGGACACACGTCAACATATTCATGCACAATAGGTACATCCTCTATTTAAACATTCATTTACTCACCCATAGTTATTTCATTCTCTTCCTCCCCAATAATTTAATTTAGTTGAGCCACTGGAGGTGAATCTAGATAATAATTAAGTGGTGACATTTCTACACTAAAGATAAGGTACTCCATATCATTATCAAAAATTGTAACCTCTTTCTTATTACAATAAAGTTTCGCATAATGGTCCTAAATCCAATCCATACTAAGGATTATATCAAATTCAATCATAGGTATGACAATGAGATTAGAAAATAAAGAAAATGTATATGCCCTAATGGGGACTGATTCAGAAAACATTGTTGCAATGATATTTCCCTTAATATTTTTGACTAACAACTCCATTGTTAAATTAAATTGGAAATATCTAATTTTCTTAGAAAACCGGGAAGATATGAAACAATTTCATGATCTAGAATCAAATAAAGCATTTGATAAACATGAAAAAACCATTAAATTACCTGCCACTACATCTTTTAGAGCTTCAACCTTAGCAGTACTGATAACAAAAGCTTGTATTTGATCCCTTGTACTTTTCTGAGATAATTTTCCCTGACTCTTAGGACATTCATTCGCATAATTCCCCTTTCTATATAATTGTAGAACTCAACATCTACAACCTCTTTCTTCCCCTTGCAATCACGAGCTTGGTGGCCTTTTTCACCACAGTTTTAACAAACTCTCATTCCCTTCAAAAAATTACCATGGTGTTCCTTCCCATATTTACTTTAGGATGGATATTCAACTTTTCCTTTATTCCCCTTATTTCCATTTCCAGAGTGTTCAGAATATCTCTTCTTCTCTTTCTTTGCTTTAAAGTCATAAGACTTAGAGAATTCTTTTTCTGTTCTGATAGCACATGAGACAATATCTTTATATGATGAGAAATATTGTGAGACTATTGCCCGATAGAGAAATGGTTTTAACCCATCAAATAAATGATCAATATTAATTATTGGGTTATATATATAATCAACAGCATGCCTCGCTAACATTGTAAATTTAGCCTCATACTTTGCATCATTCTCATCCTCCTTTTTCCTTAGACTCATAAATTGTCTTTACATGTCCACTCGATGGTCATAAGGAAAGTATTTTTCTAAGAAAATTTCATTAAACTCCCCCCATTCCATATTTGATACTTCATCATCTTCCTTTCTGTTTTTAATCAATGATGACCATTGATCAACATCTCAAGTGAGGTTTTAAACTACCCTGAAAACTTTTTCCCTTTCACTACTCCCCAAGGTGTGGAATATTTTTTCTATGGAATCTATCCATTGATCATCTATTAATGGATTTTTACCCCCATTGAATGTTGGTGGTTGTTTCCTCATGAGGTGATCTAACATTGATCATCCACGCTGCAAATTAGGGTTCTCCATATGGGTAAGGTTATTATTCATAACTTGAGTGATTTTTCCTCATATGGTGATAAGTTGATTAGCACAAGTTGTATCACCTACTCCACTATAATAATCTTGAGAAGGATGGAAATCCCTAAATGGAGTGTGTGCATTGATACGGTTTCCATTCCTTCCAATAGGCTTCATTTCTAAACAATGGCAGAAACTAGATTAGTTTATGAATCGAAATACATAATTCCAAACATGTAAAACACATAACATAAATTAAACAGTTTATGGATATAATCTATAATCATAAAAATGTTTTCTTTGAGGAAGTATATACTCATAAACCCTTCATAATGGTTTTTTAAGAAAATAAGAATTATCCTAAGCATATCCCCCAGGAGTGTTGTAACCAAGAGTGCATCAAGTCCTGTTGTCATGCACCAGTTCCCATTCAAGTCGATCTCAAAGTAGTTATTTCAGGGTTTACCCCTAGATACATATGTTCCAGAGCTGCCTTTACCTACTCATATCCCAACAGGGATGTATTTCTGGGAAAACACACAAAATGTCTATAATGCAAAATTCAATGAATTTCCCCAATACTAATCCTCAAATTCTATCTTAGGGCTATGTGATCTAATCAATGTTTATCTAAATCTAGTTTCCAAGGTTTGTACTAAACTTCTTCTGATACCAACTGTAATGCCCCGAACCAAGAAGCATAGAGTTAGTGCATTATTACGTATCATTGGAATGATCACAAAAGATCAAGTCTCGAAAAACTGATTAGTTTAGTAGCCTTGGAAGTACTAGATACAATCATAAGGATTACATTACATCATAAAATGGAAAACTAAAACAATAGTGTTTCCATGGACAACACTGAGATCCCATAGACTATCCCTGTAGGTCAGTCATAATATAATTTTTCACATCCTGTGAAAAATAAAACATATAAATTTGTGAGCTAAAATACACATTAAGGATATCAATATAGTGGAAACATTCATAAATAAGCATAAACATTTAATGAAATGTATAAAACTAAAACAAAATCCTTTTCAACATAAACTTCATCATAATATGGAAAATATAAATCAAAATAATTCCATTTAATAACTGACATGGATATTCTAATAGTTTAATAATTACAAGCAATATAAATAGCCACTTTCATAATGATGGAATGCATAATGCCAGACTTTCATAACCACATAGTCAAGGGCTTATGCCAAGACTACAAATAAGATTTTGTTAAGGTCTTGTTCCAAGATACTAGTTTGTCTCGTGAGACCTACCGATACATTGAGGAGCTATATCGGGCTCCACCCATCACTTACTATGTCTAATGGGTTCCTCATATGAAAATGTTTAAACATAACATGAATATTAGTATTAAAAATTGCATACGAAATGTCAATATTTTATCCATAAACCATGAATGGAGTAAAAATAACACATATATATTCAAACATATCACAAAAACTTCAATAGAATATTGAAGTTTTGTATCATAATAAAACAACATCAAATAATCTTAAAATCCATCAATGGATGTTGACATAGATGAAATCAAAACCTTTTTAGAGAAATATCTATTTCTATTTTAAATCATTTAAGAAAAAATTTATTTTGAAAATATTCTTATAAACTTGTAAGAGAAGCTTTGACGATGTTATAATGGCGGAAAATAGCCTCACCTACCGTATAAGTTAAAAAAACATTCATACCTTAAATATGTCGAAAAGGCCAAAAAGTACCTTGTTTTGAAAAAAATGACGGAAAGATTCCTTTAAAAACATATAAGGTCAAGTAAGGGTATAAATGAAATTAACCATTTACTATTAAATAGTAAAAATGTTTTGAAATACAATTTTATGAAGCATGGTTGTGGATGATAAAGATGTCCTAGTAGATAATTACGTATAAACAGCCTCGGATAAAGAAGAAGTTGGAAAATTAACCCTTACCGTGCAGTTTTCCTTGGTCGAGGGTAGGTTAACCTCTTGTATAATGGTGAAATAATTGTTATAAAATTATACTAGAATCATATAAATTAATATGATATCATATATCATCTTTTAATAATGCTTTTTGAATAATATTTTAGTATTATCGTCGTTTCGGGTATTAACTGGTTTATTTTCCTTTATATGCGTTCTTACGTAAATAATGTTTCTTATGTATATGATGTATCTTACTCATATTCAGAATGATATTAAATCATTAAAAATTATTTTTAATCATCAAATTAAAACTAATCTTGAATAGATTACGATGGGGAATGAATCTCATCGAGTTCGTGGAGACTGTAATCCGTACGTACGTACAAGTGACAATATCATTATTTTTACATTAAAATAATATATAATTGGATGTTATATCATATATATAGAATAATTAACATGTTATATTTATTATTTAAATCAATTACACATCATTATTATACCCATCCAAATAATAATGTATTGAATAACAATTTCACCACGACGTGGAGACGGTAAGTCGTACGTACGCACGTATGGTGACATGTCATTCGAAAGATGGATAGAATAATGAATATGGTTGAACCATATTCATAATAACATCACAATATATAGAGTATTCTGGATTTATTATTTTATAATGAAAACAACAAAAAAATTGGAAGTGGAAGAATAAACGAACTTGAAAGAGGTGACGGAAGATTTACCTCTTCTTCGGGTTCTTCCTTTTAATTTGATCAAGATTTCTAAATAAAGGAAGGCCTCTAGGATTAATAGATTATAATTGAGAGGATATTTGGGTAGATTTTTTCCAAGCCAAATCTCTTTGATGGTGTGAATATGAGGGAAGGGGGAGTTTCCTTTTATAAGAGGGGTGAGAGGCACCTTAGGAAAAGTTAGAAATATTATTTTATAATAAAATCATTTTCGGTTTCTAATCTCTCCAAAATTAATTATTTAAAGGATAAGGTGGGTATGAGTTAAAAACCACTCAAAAAATAAGTTTTATATAGGTTTTGGTCACTATATTAACCTTATATTTTAGATTTAACTCTTAATTAAATTGTTTTACCTTTACCATGTCTCTTTGTATTTTTATATTATATGGTTAATAAACTTAATATAAACATTCAAGTGAACCCCAAGTAGTTAATTAATGATACTACTATCATTATAAAAGTTGTTTGGATGAAACTTATATTTCTATGAATAAAATATCAATTAATAATATAATCTTTGTTTTAAAAAATCTTTTATGTCAATTTTGACACTATTTGGTATTTTGTTTTTCCCAAATTCATAACAGCATTATTACTTCGAAAAAAATTTATATAACCAACCCTATCATGTCATAGTAACATAAAAAATTTGTTTAATTCATAAAAAGTATAAAATTACATTTATTTGGATATTTATAATATCATTTATCTTAATATTTCATTAATTAGTTCATTACTGCGTCATCATTGTATCGTTTATAAATTAAATTATTTAATGTCTAAAAAATATTAATAAAATACCATTACATAGGAAATATTTTTATCTTTGTCATGAGAATTTATAGACTAATTTATCTTATGTGTAACCCTATATTAAAAATGTTTTTTTATTAAACTTATAATATAACACTTTTAACTCTTCATTGAATTAAATAATAATAAATTTCCTAATCTAATGCAAGTGGACCTAAAGGATTATATTTTATTCCTTAGGTTGTTTTTGGTCGAATTACACTTATCTAATATAATTTGGAAATGTTTTATGGTAATAATAATATCTTTTTTCACCTTAAATACCCTATTTACATTTAACCATGGTAAATAAAAGTAAAAAGTTACTATTCACAAAAAATTATTTTCATCCTATTGAACCACATTCTTCTTAATGATATCAATCGTTTCTCTTAGATTTTTGAAATTCAACTCACAGAAGTGGTAAAATTATGTTTTATGTGAATTTGCAAATGTTGAGTACACAAGTGCACAGGGATGATGTCGATGAAGACCACTATGAACCAGTCCTTGTACGACTGGAAGAATTGGTCCATCAGTCCCATGAACACTGTTGAAACATTTTTCATGCCAAAAGACACCACCAAGTACTCATAGTGACCATAGAGAAATCTAAATGTCAACTTTGGTATATGCTCATCTCGTACTCATAATTGGTGATAAACTGATCCAAGTTCAACCTTCAAGATCCACTATGACCCTCTCAACTGATCGAAGAGGTCATCGATTCTCAGTAGTGGATACTTTTTCTTCATTATCACCTATTTCAAGCACGGGTAATCCATGCACAACTTCAAAACTTTGTCTTCCTTCTTGGTAAACAAGACTAGGGCCACCCAGGGTGAAACGCTAGGTCTAATGAAACCCTTGCTCTGCAAATCCTCCAACTGCACCCCTAACTCATGATGTTTTGTGGGATCCATCTGATATGCTGATAAAGAAATCTATGTCGTCTTGGGGTGTAAGTCGATGCATAAGTCCATTTCTCGGTGGGTAGATAGACCTGGAATGTATTCGGTAAAGACGTCCTCGTACACCGCCACTACAAATAAGAACTGGGAACTCGTCACATCTACTTCTTTGAGGGAAAGGCTAGACAACTCGTGAGTTATTGGATGAACCCTCCTATGAATGATCCCATTTTGTGATGCCTGGTTCTCCTTTTCTACGACCAAGGAAAACCTCGTCCCATCACTACAGACTCACCGCACTCTTCACCTAAAATAGTCAATCTGGGAATGGACCGAAGATAACCAATCCATACCGAGAATGAAATCGTAATTCCTCGACGTTAACACCAAGAGGTTACAACCGAAACTCTCGCCTCCAAGGGTAAGATCGCACTGGCTACAAAGGTGAGTGATCGTCGAGTCTCTTCTCGTAGGTTCCTCCAAGTGTAAGGATTGAGTCAACGATTCTACTGGAATCTCATGGTTTTTTACAAGACATGTGGCTATGAAGGAACGAATGGCACCTGTGTCTAGAAGTACGGCAGCTAAGGTAGAGAAGACACAAATCGTACCTCATATAATCCCTAGAGCACCTAGGTCATAAGGATGGTCATGTTGAAAAATTCATCACATGGCGTGTGCTACAGATTACACGCTGTGTCTGAGTATCTGTGGTCTGTTCCATGTACACTGGCTATGTGCATGTAGACGGACTCACCCCACGTAATCTGTACATGGGGTGACCCATGCTACTGGCCTCACCTGGCCATGTGGTGTAGTACACGGTTGTATACTACACCTCGTGTCCGTGTATCCCTTTGATAAATGCCGAGATTCGGGGAAATTCCAACATGCCGTGTGACCAGGGTCACACACCGTGTGATTATTCTCTGACCCCCGAAACCATAGCCGCTGCCTCCGGTACTACCCGACATGTTTTCAGACGTACACACCATGTATCCTGGAATTTTCCAAAGAAATACACTCTTTGTCGGAGCGCGTCCCGTGCTGCCTCGTTCTTTGATCTAGTCGTCTGATCACCACAAAACTCTAGAATCTAGGTTGCCCCAATGCCCCGAAGTCATTTCCGTTATTTTTGGGCCTCCAATCAGCCCTGAAAACTCGTTTTGATCCATCCGCACAAAGAATGGTCGAAGAACTTTAATTCCAGAACCGTGTCGATACTCTTGCCACTGTCATCGTCGCACCTCTGCTAGGTTGTCGCGATGTCAGATCTATAATTTTGGATCGTTGCGTCACAAAATGGATGTGCAACAATACGTTGTTCATCGCCCCACAAAGAACAGAAAGAAATCAAATAGCATGAGAGGTAAAAAGGGGGAGGAAATCTAGAAAATAAATTGAGAAATGAACCTCTTCCATCATTCATCACGTGTTAATATGCTCTCATTAGTAGTATCAAACGGAGCTGAATTAAAACGATAAACAGTAATAATAGATCAATCCCCAAATACATCCCAATAGAAACCTCCTCGCAAGAATGCACAAATCCGTGGATCATCTTGTTCATGGTTGATCATCGTTCGTCGTTTAAATCAAAAATGGGGAAAAATAATTTAAATAAAAAATCCCTACATCAAAAGGGATCGATCACTGACGAAGAGGTCATGTTTCCATCGTCATCAGGATCCTTCAACTCGTTGGCGCATCGATTCTCAACATTGATTCTTAGTCCTTCATCGCTGATAGTTTTCCCCAAGGCTCCATATATTCTCTAAAGTTTTCTCTCAAATTTCCGTCAATGACCACCATTCGATTAACCCATTAAAAAAAGGAAGCGCATTTTGGAATTCCATCACACTGCAGCATTAAGGTGTCAAGTTGTCGTTTCTCATTCATTTTGACATGGAATTAATTATTAAAATGTTGTCCCATATTTACACTATGGTGAATGTTTCCAAATAAAAATAAAATAAACTTTTCCATTTGTTTTATTTTATTAAACTAAAAACGTCCGAAAATTCAACTTTTTCCCTCGACCCGCACCGGTCATGGTTAAACCCGTTATTAGGTAAATTCATCATACTGGACGCAATGGTGCCCTCATATTTTTAATCTAGGCATCCTTTTGGAAACTTCCACACCCGCACCGGTCATGGTTATACCATTATTTTATTATTTTACACAAATTATTTCCATAATATTAGATTTTTAATTAAACTAGTTAAACAATTTACACTTTCTCATATAAAACTCCACCAATAAAACATGGTTTCACATTCATTGGATAAAATTAAAAATTACATTATAAATTAGCATAAAACTAGTTAATTTCCTCTAACCTTAAAACTAGTAAAAATGATTCATTTTTATCAACATTATAAATCCTAGGTTTTTATTTGCACACAATTCATTCCTTATTTATAATAATATATTTATTCTCATTAATCATGTTCTTGTATACTGATTTGGTTCCTATGACATATCCATCAATTTTTATTGCCTATCATTTTTATGTATTTATTATTTTTAGTTTTTTATAACTTATTATTTATATAATTAATCCAATTCTACTCTTGGGATAATTCATAAGAATTATTTTGAAGAACTATAGAAAAATTAAAATTACCATGAATTCACTTCATTCTCATGGTTTTTGATGGTTATAAAGAAGTTTACTTTTAGATCCTCTTTTAGATGAAACATGAAAAAAAAATCCATTCTCATCTTCATCACTATAACCTATTGTAGATTCCTTATTGTCTTAATGAGAAACAATTTTTTCACGTGCATATCCACTTTTATCTTGAAAAACTCTAACTATCATATCAGAGAATCCTTTTTTCCATCATTCACTATTAAATCGTTGATTTCCACTATATACTAGTTCTCATGTTGTATCACATATATGTCATGTTGTTGAATTAATATATAAGAAATATTTCTTTATAAACTCTATATAATTTCATGGATTACCTTCCTTACTGAGTATGTGAAACATAATTTCAAAAACTCAAAAATAATTTATAGTAGCTTTAATTTTGAACAAAAAATAAATAGAAGCCTATTTTTTTCTATTATGGAAGAGAGATCAATTTTTAATATACCTAATATATAAAATTATTTTCTTTCATTATTTACTTAGCATACCTTAGAGGTAAACATATCTTATTTCTTTATTATTGAGTGTTTTATTTATCCTCTCATCTACCCCACTTTGTTGGGGTGTCCTTACTACATCTTCCTAATGAAAATTTTCATATTTCTATAAAAAATTATTAACTATATTATTACTAAAATCAGTTCTATCATAATATTCTACCACATTGGTCTTAATTCCCATCACCATCCTTTAATAACTTTATATATAATAAAAACCCATTATTTTATAAAACATGGGCATCATGAAACCTATCCTCATATAATCATCCCTATGAACTAGATGATACACTTTTCCTTTTTATTTCCATCTACTTCATTAATCCATACCCATTTGTGTGAATGAAATATAGTACATCAATATTTCTTATTTTCTTATGTTTATAATATAACTTTATGATCTTACATTCTTATAATTATGGAAATATAATATCTTTAAAAATCATAAATTCTATAAAATCTAAAGATACATTTTTACTTTACCATTTTCTTTATACTTTCGTGATTGATATGACTAAATATATTATAAAAAAATTAACTTTTCTTTTCCTTAGACAAGTGGTATAGAAATTCATCTCTATTAATCTAATATAAATTTCCTTGAGTTAAGGCCCAATTTTTCAATTGCTTACTTGTTTAGGTTTTTTATGGATTTTAAGGTGTTTGAAAAGAACAGGATTCTTTGGATTAGAGTCTTTACTAAAAAATTTCTTTGAAAAAAATCACATTGTGATAGGTCTCAGTATGTCATGATTAATGGAAAGGAAAAATTATTTTGTTTATGTTTTAATGTAAGATAAATTTATCTCAACTGGATATTTTAGCCTAATAATTGTTTTGTAGTTTCTATCATTATAGTGTGACGTGTTTAATTTCAGTATGATGAGTAATGGGTTAGGATTTTATTATTATTACTGGTCATTATGTGGAGGATTATTCATACAAATTTTTCAGCCCATCTTTTCAGAATGTTTATTCGTTGTACCTAAATATTTTCATTGATATGTGGTTTTTTATTAGTGTGATTGAATTTGAAAGGAAATTAGATTTTGATTTATATATGGAGAGTGTTTTTTCAGAAATATTTTCTTGATTCATTAACCAAGGGAATTACATTGTAATGTTTTTGGATATCATTGAGTTTAAATGGTTAGTGGTGATGAGGTGTAAGGAGGATATAAGGGATGTTTCACCATGATTTTCATATTTATAGGTTACTAAATATTACTATGGTATAATAAAAGAATTTATATTGTGATTGATGATAATAATTTTTTAATATATCATTTATTAATTTTTAATATTTTATTCATTTTCATTTTTTAATTCAAATTTTAGAATCCTTAATATTTTGTTTATGTCATGTGATTTTCTTCTGACGATCATTAATTTTATCTTAATTATAATTTTAATCTACACAGATTAAAATAATTTTCTCTTAACTCTTTTTCTTTATAAATTGTCAATTTTATTTATACAGGTCTAAAAAATAGGATAGTAGAGTTTTGATATATGGTTAGTAGATTATAGTTTTGTTGGGGAATATTTGTGAGATAGTGGAAGCTAAATCTTGTTCTTAGTGTCCTGATGGTCAAGGAATCTATTGAGTTAAAGTATTTTAAATTTTTTTATAAACATTATGTTATATTGTATATTTAGATCGATGTGATTATAGGTAATAATCATAATTTCTATGAAATTAAATGATAAATAATTCCAACCAATGAAACATGTTTGTATAAGATAGAATTGAATCAATTTGAAATAATGAATCTAAGTATTGATGATAAATATGGAAAATGGGAGTGATTTAATTGCTTAAAATAAATTTATGGATATAGAAATGGAACGAGGGTTGATATAAATGGGGAGATAATAAATTTATTACTATTGAGGAAAATATATGTAAGGTTGTAAAATTTTTTATTCCATTGTTTGATATGAATCCTAGAAATTATTTTTACAGGAATTCATTATAGAGATGATGAGGAGTATATGATTGTGGTTGGTTTTGGTCTAGTGGATTCATGTGGTTTTATGGGGGTTAATTCAAATGGAAGTCACATAAGTTATTATTTATTTACCTTGTTTGATTAATTGATTACTATTTATATATGTGATTCACTATGTTATTACGATACCTTTCACATAACATGGAAGGGTTCAAAGGAAAACCCTACTAAGTATACTGGTATAAATTCCCTATTATTATCCATTTTTTAGATCAATGTATTCAAGTCAATGTGGTTTTAGAGAGACACTAGTTTGGAAATGGGTATATCTAGTTGGTAGTATATGGAGTCATGTGTTTGTGTATTTCCATTTAAGTGAATACAAGTGTTTGAAATGTTTTTAGCTTACTGTTTGACATACTCATGCATTTTCCTACTTATTAATATGATAATTGGTTTTTATTCTTATGAATATCGGTATCATTAGGTTATAGTTTTTAATTTAAAAGGGTAATCCCTTCCATCGTTATTGTTTTATAAACATTGATCTTTTCACCCCATGGCCTATTAGAGGTTGGACGTGAGGGTTACTCTAAAACACTTCATTATCTCTATAGGACTCCTGACGGGTTTGGGTTAATATACAGTGGTATCAAATTGACCATTCTAAGATAGGGTTTGGATTATGAACTAGAGATTATTTCATAGGTTAGTAAGGTTTTAATATTCCTTAAACTTAGTATATAAAATTGTATAAGGAATATAGGTATGGATATATGGTAACACCCCAAGATCCTATGGTATACTTCCTTTTAAATAATTCAATAGCTTGCACTGCATGCAACATCGAGTTCGAGTGCACCCTAACCTTTCAGAAAAGTCATTTCAAAAGTGGTTATGAATAGTATTAACAAAATTGTGAAATTTATAATGTTTATTTTTCAAATTATACTTAGTTTTTTAATTTGGAATATCAAAATTATATTGGGTTTAAATTTGGTAAATTGTATAAAAATATTCAATTTTTAATGAAAAGTGAAAAATAATGCATTATTGTTAAAAAAATAACATTTTCAATTAAATAATTATTTTAATTTAGATTTATTTTAATGTAACAATAGATAAATTATACATATATTAGTCCAATTTAGTTTAAAGGAATCATTTTTATAATGGAATTAGTTTTAAAAATTTATTGAACTTTTGAATGTCTCTTTTACCCACCATCTAAGAACATCTATGGATTAGCAGTAAAACTAATTTTACCACATATATGATTTGAATTTAAAATAAATTACCTATATTGTTTTAATAAATATGAAAAATCTATACTAATAGAATCAAAATAATTTTTGTCAAATACTAACTTTTGAATTTTATTTACCACAGTTAAAGGTAAATAATGTAATTAAAGTTAAAAATAATATTGTAATATTGTAATATTACCCTAATACTTGTCCAAAAATCATTGGATATTATTTTTTTAAAAAAAATCATCCTTATGTTGAAAATATTATCCTTTTTATGCCACCTTTGTTAGATTATGACATTTATTATATTTTATTTAAAGAAAAGATAAAAATGTCATATTTGAATTTAATTAATGATATTATTTTTAATATAGGGTTATATAAGTTCTATGGTCGACTATAAATACTCTTAAGAAATATAAAATTATTATCCATATAATTTTAATTTATTTATAATTTTTGGAATTAAATAATTAAATTAAATGGTGACACAATAATGATGTTGTAATTGAATTATTAAAGAAAGAATCAATTAAACATTATTAAAAATATTAAAATAAATATAATTTAATTAATTAATGATATAAATGAGTTTTATAGATATCATAGATATGTTGGTGAAATATTAGAATTATTATTTTTATGTTATCATGTCGTTTTTATTTTTTTTAAATGAAAATTTATAATAGTATCAAAATTGACATAAATGACACTTTAAAATAAATAATATTTAATTAAGTGTTATAGAATCATAAAAATATCATGTTCACATAAATAAATATGATTGGGTTAAATTTTTCATAAACGATCTGATTGGGGTTCATTAGTAATTTTATAGTTATAATATTAACCATATAGTTTAAAAATACAAGAAGACATAGTAAGAGTTAAACTGTTTAACTAAGGGTTAGACCCAAAAGATAAGGTTAATTTTGTCACATAAACTTTCCTAAAAATCATTTACTGAGATTATTTTCACCCATACTAATCTTATTCTTTAAATAAATTACATTTTATCTATTTTAAATATAAAATTAATATATAATAAACTAATATTTTATGATCTTCCAAAAGTTCCCCTCACCTCTAATATAAAAGAGAACTCTTCATTATCTTTGATTCACTCATATAAAGACCTTTAGATCCAAAAAAATCTATCATTCATCCTCAAAGAATCTATCACTTCATTATAGAGTTCCCAATTTTAGAATAAATTCATCCTATGGAGTCCTTTTGTACAAATCCAAAGGGGACACCCGGAAAGGAGGTAATTGTTTTATCACCTCATTCAAAGTTCATCTATTCCTCTACTTCAAATTTTTGTGTTGTTTCCAAATAAAAATAATAAATATAGTATCATACAAATACTTTTATGTTATTATAATCATCGTATAACCATATTCGAAATTTTATCTATCATACGATTAACAATATCACCATGCGAGCATATGTACAGATTATCATCACCACATCGTGGTGCAATTTTTTATTCAACACTAATTTATTTGGAAATATATAATGATGAGTATAATGGATATAAATTATTAATATAAAATTATAATTATTATTTAAAATTAATATAATATCCAATTACATATGATTTAACCATCAATGGAATGATACTCTCACTCGTGTGTACGTACAACTTACTGTCTCCACGGTGCGGTGAGATTTTTTTCTCCACATTAGACATTGAAAAATGATTATAAAATGTATATGATGATTAAAAATAATAATTATGAAATTAATATCATTCTATATATGAAAAAAATATATCCCATTCATAACAAACATGAAATAAATAAAAAATTAGAATGGGAAAATGATGCAGTTAACACCCGAAACAACGGTAATACAAAAATATTATTACCAAAATGATATAATAGGGTCATATATGATATCATAAATATGGATATGTTCATTGTATAATTTAATAACATGTTTTAAATGTTATACAGAAGTCTAAATCTCCCACTATTAAATAAAAGTATATTGTAAGGGTAAATTTTACAATCTCTTTATTATCCGAGATTGCTTATAGGTATGTGTCTACTAGGACATCCTTATTAGCCACATCCATGTTTCATAAAATGTAATTAAAATACTATATAAAATTTTCTGAAGTCATTTTTACCAATTTTTTACTTTTTACAAAAACATTTTAATGGAATCTTTCTATTGTTTTCCAAATGAGGTATTTTATGACCTTTTAGACATATTAATGAATGAATATTTTTTTAACTTATATGGTATGGGTGGCTATTTTCCTTCCATTATTATGCCTTAATAATTTGAAGAGTCCCTTGAAATATTACAAGTTTATTTTCAAAATAAATTTTTTCTTTTGTAATTTTGTGGCTTTTAAATTATTTCAAATTTAAAAAAGGTATATTTCTCTTAATGAGTTTTAGTAAATTTATTAGATTATTTTCATATATGTCAAAATCCATTGTTGGATTTTATACTTGATTGAGGTTTATTTATTATGATACAATCTTCCATGTTATATTAAAGTTTTTATGATATATTTTACTATAGATGTTATATTTTTATACCATTCATGGTTTATGGTTAAATATTAACATTTTGTGTGCTATATTTAATACAAATTTTTTTTTCATGTTTCACCCTTTTCATATGAGGAATGAATTGGACTTAGTAAGTGAGTGGAAGGGCCCTCTATATCCCATTGATGCATCAGTAGGTCTCATGAGACAAACTAGTATATTGGAATAAGTGCTTGATGGTGTGGTAATGGCCTTTTCATGAGGACTTGATTATATGGTTATGTTGTCTGGAATTATACATTTCCTCCTTATGAGTTTAGTTATCGATATTACATGTCAATATTAGACTATTATAATATCCATATGAATGTTTAAATTGAATTATTTGATTTATTATTATCATATTATTCAGAATATTATGTTTAAAATTATTTTTTTTAGTTTTATTCCTTGCCTTAAGATTTTTATTCTTATATATGATAGATTTCGCTATATTTTTTACTCTTACTGAGAATATAAACTCACCCTTTTCTTATGTTTCATTTTTTCTAGGATTTGAAGAAGAAAATTATGATTCACCTGTATGGATGGTCTCAAGTATATGAAAGTTTTAAAATGATAAATATGTTTTTTTTAATTTAATGATGTAGTGTAAAACTTATTTTTATATCTATTATCTCCAAGGATAATAAACTAATCGGTCCATCATGATTTGATTTCTTGTGATCATGGAAATGTAATAAAATAATGCACTAAATCTGGGTAACTAGGTTCGAGGATTATAGTTTGTATCAGAGGATGTTTAGTAAAAACATTGCAAAACTAGATTGAGAAAAACCTTTATTAGGGAACATTACTGTAAGATAGACTTTAAGGGTAAGTATAGAATAAAATCCTCAAATTTTGGTACTGTAGATATTATATGGTCATTCTAAGAAAATACAACCTCAGATAATACAAGTGTATGTGTTTCTAGAACAGAGGAACCTAGGAGTAATAACTCTGACAATGTGTTTCGAGCTTGACTCAGGGTAACCTGGTATATGATAATGGGATATACCACACACATGGTTTGACACTCCTAGGGGATATTATTAGGTTAATTCATATTTACTTTAAACCTCATTATGAAGGATTTATGATTAAATATGTCCCCAATTAACACATTTTTATGATTATGGATTAGATATGCATGAAGTTTTCAATTTATGTAAATTATTTTACTAGTTTGGAATTATGCATTTTTCTCCATAGCCTTATCTAGGGTATGTCATTGTTTAGAAATGGAACCTACTAAAAGAAATGGAAATGTTATCAAAACACACAATCCAAGTCCGGATTTCCATTATATGCAATATAAGGAAAGTAGAGCTGGTCATACAACTGGTGTTGAACAACTTATAACCATATTGGGATAGCTGATTTTTGTTATTAATAATAACCTTACCCATTTGAACAACCCCGATCCACAATGAAGAGTATAAATGTTAGACCGCTTCATGAGACAAGAACCTCCAACACTAAATGGGACTACAAATCCACTTGTAGTTGAGCAATGAATAAGTTCCCTAGAAAAAATATTTCTTTCTTTGGGGAGTAATGAAAGGGAAAAGGTTGTCATGGAATTTTATTGTCTCTTAGGGGATTTAGATCAATGGTGGTCATTAATTCAAAACATGAAGGAGGATAAAGAAGTAGAAAATATGGAATAGAGGGGGCTTAATGATATTTCCATAGAAAAGTACACTCCTCGAGAACAACAAGCTGATATGGAAAGGCAATTTATGTGTCTGGGGAATAAATATGATGGTAATGTTGCAAAGTATGAGGCTAACTTAATATTTTTATAATAGAATTTTGTCGACTACATATGTAACCCAAAAATATTATTGATTGATACATTAATTTGTTAAAATTGTTCCTCCAACAGGCATTGGTATCACATTCATTCTCATATTATGAATATATAGTCTCATAAAATATCAAGACATAAAAGTAGTTATATAATTCTTATGTATTTAAAGGGAATCAATAGAAGAAGAGTTTAACTAAAATCATGGGGGGGGGAAATAAGGTGAAGAAGGGAAATTTTGACTTTTCACCCTCCAATAATTGTTGTAAGAAACACATTAGTACTTTTCTAAAGGGGGTGGGAGTTTGTTACAAATGTAAAGAATAAGGATACCAAGCTCTTGATTTTAATGGGAAGAAAGAGGTTATAAATTTTCAATGCTACAATTGTAAAGAAATAGCACATTATGAAAATAATTTTCCTAATCATCCGTAAATATTCATTAGAAAAGGTGAGGGGATAATGGCCAATATTCTGTGATCACAAATGTTGAGGTTGAAACTCCTAATGATTTTTTGGTAGGTACTATAATAATCTTTTCAAATTTAGGGAAAGAGTTAATTTATTTTGGATCCCCTCGTTCCTTTATATCTTCCTAATTTTCATTAAAATTTAGATATTTCCAATTCACTTTCACAAGGGAGTTGTTAGTCAAAATTCCTAAGGTATGTCTTATTGAAACCAAGATGTGTTAGGAAGTTCCCATTATGGTATATAAATTTTAATTATTTTTTTACTTTAATATCATACCTATGGTTTGCTTTTATATAATCCCTTGTAAGGGTTGGAAATAAAAATATGATGATAACATTTATTGTGAGAATAATGAAGTTGTGATTTGTGAGGATGATATAGAATCCATTATCTTTATATTAGAAACTTCATCACCTGACTATTTTCAAAATCCTCCAACATTTTCATTGCTGAATGATATTCTTTGGTAATTAGAGTAAATAACATCTCTGGATGAAGAAATAAATATATACCTATTTTAAGTAATGCATTGATGTTTTTCATGAAGATTTACCCAGACCCCCCCCCAAATCATAAAGTTGAGTTTTCTATTGATTTAATATGTGATTCAAGACCAATATAAAATACTCATTATATAATGGAAACTATGGATTTAGTAGATATGAAGAAACAAGTAATGGATTTTAGTAATAATAAATTTACTATCCCTAGTTTTTCCCTTTGGGGTGCCCCATTTCTTTTTGTTGTGAATAATGATGGGTCAATGAGGATATGAATTGACTATGGAAAAATCAATGTTATTACAATAAAGAACAATTAACCCCTTTCTCAAACTAATTATTTATTTGGTCAACTTCATGGAGCGCAATATTTTTCCCAAATTAACCTTCACTCTAGATATCATCAATTGTGTGTAAAAAATTAAGATATTCTAAAGAAAGCATTTTGAACATGGTATGGTCATTAAAAATTTATGGTAATGTGATTTGGATTAAAGAATTCACCCTATGTTTTCATAGATCTAATAAATAGATTGTTCAAGGAATATAATAATGATTTTTTCATAGTATTTATTGATGGTATATTGGTATAATCCAAAAGCAACAAAGACCATGGGAACCACTTGTGGGTTGTTTAGAAGACTCTTAGAAGAAATTAATTAGATGTGATGTTAATCAAGAGTGAATTATGGATTCAAGAAATCTCTTTTCTTGGCCATATTTTCTCTAAATATATAATATTTATTAATACTACAAAAACTAATCCAATCCAAGAATGGAAAACACTGATGAGTATAACTAAGTTACGTTGTTTTATTGGACTAGCAGTTTACTATTGAGGTTTCATCCTGAATGTTTCCCCATTGAAAAACCCATGAACCAAGCTCACACATCAAGGGGTTAAATTTATTTGGACATAATACTGTGAAGAATGATTTGAATGATTAAAGATAAGATTAGTCAATGGTCCTATCTTTGCTCTTCCCTTCTGGGAATTATGGATTTGTGATTTATAGTGATACATCAATGAAAGGTCTTAGATGTTTCCTAATTCATAAAGATAGTTTTATATATTATGCATCATGATAATTAAAAATTATAGAACAAAACTACCAAACTCATGATCTGTAGTTAGCATTAGTAATCATTGCTCTGAAGATCTGGAGACATTATCTCTTTGGTGAAATATGTGAGATATATACTGATCATAAGAGTTTGAAATATATTTTCTCATAGAAAGAACTGTATAGGATAAAAAGTAGTTGGATTGAGCTACTCAAGGATTATGATTTCACTATACACTACCTCCTAGAGATAGAAAATAATGTGGTGGATTCTTTGAGTATAAAATATTATGGAGTTCTAGACAAAATGAGAGTTTAAATGGATCCTATATTTATGGATCTAATAAATATGGATATGGGAATTATCATGTAAGGTGAACCATCACTAATTTTTCAAATGGTTGCAAAACCTTCTTTACTATAAAGGATAAAAATATCTCAATCTTATGATAAGTATTTTAAAATGAAAATTAAATATGTAAATTATGGCAGACTAATTGAATTCATATTTGAAGATATTACTTTGATATTTTTGTAAGAGGCTTTGTGTTCCTACAATACCCGAGATAAAAAGGGAATTATTGTATGGTTCTTCTAGCTGCAATTTCTTTATACACTCTAGTGTCACTAAGATTAATATATATTTGAAGGAACATTTTTTTGTGAGACAACATGAAGAGGGAGATTTTTGATTATGTATTGAGATGTGTGGTTTTTCAATAGGTGAAGGCTGAAAAATAACATCTTAAAGGTGTCATGAAACCTTTTTCTATACCTATGTTGAAATGGGATGATATTATGATAGGCATTGTCATGGATATTCCAAAGACTCCTAGAAGAAATGAAGTGATATGGGTTATTATTGATCATCTGACCAAATCAGAGCATTTTTGTGCTATAAGAGAATATTTACCACTTGAATATTCAAAAACCCAATATATTAATAAAGTTGTAGGACTTCATGCTGTACCCCTATGGATTTTTTCGGACTATGATCCTCATTTTACATCATAATTATGGAAAATTCTTTAGAAGGCCACAGATACTAAGCTTTGTTTGAGCACTTACTACCACCCTCAAACTAATGGACAATCAAAAAGGACTATTGAAAACATTGAAGACATGTTGAGATCTTTCTCTCTTGACATTATAGGTATGTAGGATTAGCATTACCTCTGGTAGAATGTTCCTATAACAATAGCTTCCATTCAAATATATAGGCGACACCATATGTAGTGTTATATGGACAGAGAAGTCATTTACCAACATGTTTGGATGATTTTGGTGAAAGAATGCTCATAGGCCCAGAACTTGTTGAGGAAATGGAAAAAAAGTTAAAAAAAAACTATTCAAACCCATATTAAAATTGCTCTATGTAGGCAAAAGAGCTATGTTTATAACCAAAGGGAGGATTTGTAATTTCAAGTTGGATAAAATGTTTTATTGAAGGTATCTTCATGGAAGGGTGTTATAAGATTCTGTAATAAGGGTAAATAATGTCCCAGGTACATCAGACCTTTAGAAATTCTAGAATGAATTGGAGCTATAGCTTACTATTTGGAAATGCAGCCAAGTCTCTCCAAAGATTATGATGTGTTCCATTTATCAATATTAAGGATTTACATGCTAGACCGAATGCATGTAATCACCTATGAAGAAATTGAACTGGAACCCAGGTTGTATTATTTTGAAGATCCTATCAAGATTCTTGATACCAGAGAACAAGTTTAGAGAAATTGGATGACTCATCTGGTAAAGGTTCTTTGGAGAAACCATAAAATAGAAGAGGTGATGTGGGAACCTATAGAACATATGATGAAGAACCACCCAAATCCTTATATGAACTTATATTCTAGAAATTTTGATGATGAAATTATTTTAAGAATGCAAGAATGAAACACCCCAAGCATCATGGGTACACATCCTTTTAAATAATTCAATAGTATGTGTTGCACGCAACATCGAGTTTGAGAACACCATGATCTTTCAAACAAGCCGTTTAAAATAAGACAGTGAATAATATTAAACAAATTGTGAAATTTATAATGTTTAGATTTCAAAATAGACTTAATTTTTTAAATTTTAAATATCAAAATTTGATTCGGGTGAAATTTTAGATATTTTCCAAAAAAGTAACATTTTTTGAATAGTGAAAAATGCTACATTATTGTTAAAAATAATATTTATTCATTTAAATAATTATTTTACATTATATTTACTTTAATTCCACAATCAAAAAATTATAAAAATATTATTCCAATTTAGTTCATTTCAATCAGTTTTAAAATAGAATTAGTTATAAATTTTTTTATTGAACTATTGAACGTCTCTTTTACCGACCTTCTAAGCACATCTGCGGATTACCAGTAAACATAATTTTACTACTTTTGGAACTTTAATTTAGAGTAATTGACATAAATAGTTATAATCAATAAAAAATGTTTCCTAATAGGATCAAAATAATCTTTTATGAATAGTAAACTTATATTTATTTACCACTGTTAAAGATAAATAGGACAATTAATGATAAAAATAATATTATAATAATATAATATTACACCAACACTTTTCCTAATTTCATTGGAAGAATGTTATTTATAAAAAATAAACCTTAGGTAAAAAATATGATCTTTTTTAAGACAATTGTGTTAGATTTGGACATTTATTATAATTTATTTAAATAAGAGTTAAAAATTTCATATTCAAAATTCATTGACTATATAATTTTTAATATAAGGTTATATATATGATAAGGTCGAATATAAATAATATTTTTACAGATAAAATTATTATCTATATAATGTTAGTCTATTTAAATTTGTTGAAAAAAATAACTAAATTAAATGGTTACATAATAATGATGCAGTAGTTGAATTATTAAAGAAAGAATCAATTAAATTTTATTTAAAATATTAAAATAAATTTAATTTTACTTAATTAATGATATACATAAATTTTATAGATAACATAGGTATGTTATTGATATATTATAATTATTGTTAAAAAAGTTATCATGTTGGTTTGATATTTTACAAAAAAATCCAATTTTGAATAGTATCAAAATTGACATAAATGATATTTTAAAATAAATAATATTTAATTAAATTTTATAAAATCATAAATATTTCATGTAGAGATAACTTAATTGGATAGTGTTAAATATTCCATAAATGATCCAATTGGGGTTCTTTTGGTATTTTATAGTTACTATATTAACCATATAGTGTAAAAATACAAGAAGAAGCGAAAGAGTTAAACTGTTTAACTAAGTGTTAAATCCAAATAATAAAGTTATTTTTTTGACCTTAACATGTATAAAAAGAATTTTCTGATATAATTTTTACCCAAACTCATCTTACCATAGAAATATACAATTTTGATCTATTTGAAACTAAAAATAAAATTATAATAAATTAATATTTTATTATCTTCCAAAAGTGCCACTCACCTCTCTTATAAAAGGTATCCTTCCTTCTCTTTGATTGACTCGTCTAAATCCCTTTAGTTCAAAATAAACATTCCCATTCCTCACCCAAAAATCCCTCAAATAATACTATAGTTCACACATTGGGATTAAATCATACCTAAGGAGTCGTTTTGTGCAAACTAAAAGGAGACACCCAGAAAACAGATAATTATTTTATCACCACTTTCAAAATTATTTTCTTCTTATACTTCCTCATTCAATGTTGTTTCGACAAAAAAAATAGTAACTCCAGTATCATGGATATATTTTTATTTTATTATAATCATGTTACAATCATATACCTCATTTTATCCATTATACGAATAACAATATCACCATGTGTGCGTACATATGGCTTACCGTCTCCAAGTCATGATGTAATATGTTATTAAACACTAATTTATTTGTATGGGTATAATGATGAGTATAATGAATATAAATAATGAATATAACATGATAATGATCTGTATAATTAATATACCATCCAATTACATACCATTTAACTATCAAATGAATGATATCATTGCATGTGTGTATGCACGGTCTACTGTCTCCACGATGTGGTGAAATTAATTTTCCACATTAACCATTAGAGAGTATTTATAAAATTCATATGATCGGTAAATATAATAATTTTGAAATTAATTTAAGTCTTGAAATGAATAAAATATATCATATTTAATACAATCATGACTTACATGACAAAACAGGAATGCGAAAACAAAGTAGTTAAGACATGAAATGATAGTAATACAGAAATATTATTATAAAAATGATATAAGAATATCATATATGATATCATAAATATGAATATGGTCCTAGTATAATTTAATAGTATGTTTTACCTATTATACAAGGGTTTAACTAACCTTCTACTAAAGGAATGTATAAGGTAAGGGTTAATTTCACAATCACTTTATTATCTGAGAACTCTTACATAAAAGTATCTACTAGGACATCCTTATCATCCATTTCCATGTTTCCTAAAATATAATTCAAAATATTATCGGAAATTTTTTTATGTAATTTGACCAATGTTTTAATTTTTACAATTTTTTTTGAAAGGAATCTTTTTATCATTTTCAGAATGATGTACTTTATGACCTTTTCGAGAAATTAATGAAGGAATGTTTTTTTAACTTATACGGAGTGAACATCTATTTTACATTGTCAGGACGCCTTAATATTTTGATGATTCCCTTACAATATTAAAAGTTTATTTTCAAAAAAAATGTTTTCATTTATAATTTTGTGGCTTTTAAATTATTTCAAAGCATAATAAGATATTTCTATTAAATAGTTTTAATAAATTCATTAGAGTATTTTCATCTTTGTCAACATCCTTTATTGGATTTTATTCTTGATTGAGGTTAATTTATTATGATAAAATCATTCATATGTATTGATGGTTTTATGATACATTTGACTGTGGATGTTCTATTTTTATACCATTCATGGTATATGGTTAGTATATTAACATTTCATATGCTAGTTTTAATACGAATGTTTATGTTATGTTTCACCATTTTCATATTAAAAATGCAATGGATTTAGTAAGTGATAGGTGGGGCCCGATATAGCCCCTAGATGCATCATTATGTCTCATGAGACAAACTAGTGTCTTGGAACAAGGCCTTGATGGTATGGTAATGGTATTTTAATGAGGCATTAATGGTATGATTATGATGTATGTCATTATGCATGTCCATATAATGAGTTTAGTTATTGATATTACATGTGATTATTTGACTAGTAGAATATCTATGTAAATGTTTTAATGGGATTATTTTTATTCATTCCATATTTAACTGAATATAATATTTTAAAGTCTTGTGTTTTAGTTTTATACCATGCCTTAAAAATTTTATGCTTATTTATGATTGCTTCTGCTATATTGTTTATCCTTAGTGAGTATCTAAGATCATGACTTTCTTATGTTTTGTTTTTTCCAAGATGCGAAGAATTATATTATTATTGACCTGCATGGATATTCTAAGGGATATTATATTTTTTCAAAGGGATAATATGTTGTTTTTAATTTTAGTATTTAATATAGAACTTATATTTGTATCTAGTATCTCTAAGGATTCAAAACCAATTAGTCCTTCAGGATTTGATTTCACGTGATCAGACCAATATAATATAATAATTCACCTACTATAGGTAACTAGGGTTGGGGTGTTACATATATCATGCATATTTAATTCTTAATATAGAATCTAATTTTCTACACATCAAAATAAGAGTAAAGCTATATCAGTAGTGGGGTAGCTTGAAATTTTGAGATCATTTTTCATATAGATTTATATTATAATGATTTTATATATTGTATACTTTATTGATTGATGTTCCATGGAAATGTTTTGTCAAAATATCAACATCCATATTCTCATTAGTCATAGATTCTTTATTTATTATAGTTTTACCACCAATGTGTTAGAATCATGTGTTGGAGAAAGGAAGAGTGATATAGACTGTCACGGTTGTCTATCTGAGGGTAGACCTAGCAACAATAGAGGCATAGAGAATTAGTTTTTTGATATTTAGTGTTATGAATTACCAAAATATGTGTAATTAATTCCCTATAAAAAATATATTAATTGTAATATCCCTAGATTTTTAAAAAAATAATGATTGTATTTGATAGTTTACAAAATATACCACACAAATCATAAACAAACCACAAGATATTATTATCTAAATATGATTGTTATGAAATAGCTATTAAATTGCTGGGTATGAATAGGATTAAATAATTTTGGAAATATATATAAAAGTTATAATTAAAAAATGCATATATTATTTCTTAGTAAATAAGCATTTATTTTTTAGTGAAGTTATTTTATTCTTCAAAAATATGTTTTCTTCAAAAATGATTTTTAGTACTTTTTTTAAGTTAATATTATAATTAATTTATGTGATATTTAGTATGTTTTTTGAATTAAATAAATATCAACTTTAAAATTAGAATATCAATGTAATATTTTGGTTAAATTTTGGTATTTTTCCGAAAAGATTGATTTTTAAGTGAATAGTAAAAAATACTATTTTTTATTGAAAACTGTACTTTCATTCAAAGTATTTATATAGAAAAATAATATTTTATATTTTAAAAAAAATAATTAGATAATTTAGATTTAAAATAATCAAATTTTTTTAAATAAATTTAATATGTTAATTTTGTACAAAAATATGTTATATTTAAAAATGACATTTTCTAAAAACTAGTTTTTCATCACATTTTTTCTGTTTGATTTTAAATTAAATTATGAAACATATATGTTTTTAACTTTGAAATATTTACTCCATATTTGGAATCTGGAGGCTAAAATCTGGTAAATAGGGCCCTTTGTCTAAAGGAATATTTACCATAATAATTAGTGTTGTTGCGATAAAGAGTAATTTGGGTAATTAAGCATTGAAAATAATATGATAAGGAGTATAGAATGACACTAAAACATGAAATAATTTTATTTTTAATTTTATATTATCCATAATAATCCAATATTTAGTTATATGACCTTTTTTCCATTTTTTATGATTCCAACCATTAGAATTGTTTATGTAAAGAAAATTCAAAAATATCAATCTTTTGTTTTTAATAACTATAATATTTTTAACATGGGGATAAAAAAAAGATATGTTTGGTTATAATTATTTATTTTAAATATAAATTATTGATCTTCAACATGATAATTTATTTTTAATTTTTAGTGATTAAATAATTACCTCATATGCTTTTACCAAGTTGAAAGTGAAATTATTCTATTAATGGAAAAATAAAATAAATGATATTATAAAAACTAAAAAAATATAATTTGAGATAAAATTATGATCCAAGAATTTTATATATGAATATAATAGTTCATGGATCTAATATAATATTTGGTTCAAAGTTCATTTATATCTGGATCTTATTAAAATCAATGTAATGAATAGTTCAAGAAATTGACATTAATGATATTTTATAATAAATAATATTTTATTAAATGATACAAAATTCATAAAAAAAAATCATATTATTTCAAGTTATTAGTATATATAAGATAATATAATATATAGTACATTTATTGGTCTTTTTTAAATTTATATAGACTATCTTGGCCCTTAAGAATTAAAAAAACGTGTTGTCTTAGTAAGTGTGAAAAGGGTTAACGGGGGATAATACAAAATTATATGTTTAAAAATTTGATAAAACATTATCCAAGAATTATTATATGAGATTATTTAAAAAAATATTCATCTTATATTCTCATATTATCAGTTTTTATCTACTATAAAATAAAAATTAATTTATGTTAATTTAATATTTTGATAAATTCTAAGAGTGACCCTCCCCACTCATATAAAAGGGAATCTATTTTTCACATTACTTCACCCTTATAACCCTATTTTTTTCATCCAAAATCATTAAAAATTACATAATAAAATCCCTCCTCACATTATAGAGGAATTTTTATGTAATAATACAATCATTACTAGTCTTAAGGTTTTAAGCGAAGAAGGGTCTCTAAAGAAGAGGTATCTTTCTTAATTGAGTATTTCAATTTAATTTCTTCATCAACTTCCTAAAAAATTTCCATAACCATTATTATGTAATAAAATAATTATATTACATATACAGAGATGTTATTATGTTAATGTAATAACCTATATCCATCTCTAACCTATATCAAATGGGTAATGAATTCAATGTTTGTGTGTATGACATACTATTACCTCACTAACCGATTGTAATGACCTACAAATTCTCATTGGATTGAGAGTACAAAGAGTCATTACTAGGCCTTAAGTGACATACCTAAGATGAAAATGTATGTAAATAAATGCCAATGCGTTTCCAATACTAGTTGGGGGATGATTTACCCTTTAAGAAATAACCCATAAACCAACCAAGAATAACCAAACATTCACTTTAAGATGCATGAACAAATGAATGAAAACTAAAAAAACATCATTTATGTAAAACCACATCAAGTACACAAAAGCAGTAGACCAAACCAAGCATCAAAGTACACAATGGATGAACAACTCAAGACTCTCAAAATACACCACAAATCCATGCTCTACATGCTCCAAGCTCCATAGTATCTCTCAAGTATCACCATGAGCCACTAACAATAAGATGCTTTATCTTTACCTGTATCCCAGAACATGACATCTGAAAAAGCACCAAAGTGCCAAATCAAGGGTGAGTATAAAACTCATTAGGTTTCCCCAATGACTTCCCTACTCACACCACGAGTATAGAAGAGTTAGAAACATTTATATAAAAACACTTTATATAAAACATTATCCCAAAATCATTTTATAACTAATTATAAATAAGTTTCTCAAACCCACTTATAACCAAAATCATTCAAATGAAAAATAAACCAATATTCTAGCGAGTTATTTTTCCAGAAAAAATAACTAAACAAGCTTTCAAACCATTTTACAAACATCCCATTTTAGCATATCCAACCATTTTCCAACTCGTGCAACCAACCATGCATGCTTCGTTATGACAGTTCCATACTCATGAGCGGTTTCTCATCGATCTACCAACTCATCACAAGGTAATTGTTTTCCATGTGCCATTACACCTTTGGACTGATCACAAGGTCATATTTCAACCAATCCTCATACATATAGTTACAATGTTCCATTAAACATTTGGTACCAATCACAAGGTCATATTACAACCAAGCCTCGTACATATAGTTACCATGTGCCATTACACCTTTGGCATCGAGCACAAGCTCATATTTCAACCAAGGCTAATACACACAACATGAACACACACCACATATGGCCATGAATCATTCCAAAACACCCTTTCAGTAAAAAAACCATTTTATTGAAAACCATTTCCATCAAAAACATTTCAATTCCAAACCATTTCAATTCCAAACTATTTAAATAAAACTCCATTTTTATTGAAAACCAATTCCATCAAAACAATTTCAATCTCAAACCATTTCAATAAAATGGCCTTTTTATTAAAAACCCATTTTTCATCAAACCATTTACAATTTCAGAAAATCCATAATTTAAAATCAATATTTTAAATTCATGAAGCCAAATCACTTGCACAACAATTCACCATGATTTCACAATTTCACTAAAACCATAAATCATCACTAAAGAACATTTATTTTATGCTTTTAAAAATTAATTCTATTCAAATAACCCAATTTGAAACTATGAAAATCAATTTTAACAAGAGGAGTCGAGAGTGAAGCCTCCTACCTTTAGGGTTTTGATAAAAACCACAACGAATAGAGAATGCACAAGAAAACAGGGTTGCTTCTTCAAAAACCTGCCTTAGATCTATTCTCCTAGAAAGACCACAAACAAATCTCATCATATTTGGCATCCACACACTTAGATCTACCCATAATAGGCGTATACCTAAGAAACTGAGAGAAGAGGAGAAGAAGATCTAAGTAGATCAATGAAACCGATCAAGAACAAAGAAGAACGATCACATACCTCAACAATCCAGCTTCGATTCGCAAAGAGATGCCTTTGGATTGCCTCCAGAACGATGGGAGAACTTTCTTTGACCTTAAGAGAAAAAAAATCCTGAGTTAGGGCCGCTTAAGAGAAAACAATATCCACTTAGAGGCCAAAATACGTGAGATATGCCTTTATAGGATCTCAATTAATTGGTCACAGGGTTTTCTCGCACTGTTAGATAAACCATGCACTAACTGTGCATTATCCACTGCCTCAGTAGACCCTCCATGAACAGTTTGGCCACACGGTAAGACAAGTCGTGTGCTGCCCGTTCGAAAGCTACAGCTTTCAAGACTAACTACGCATGGTTTTTACACATAGTTTAGACAAACTTTGCGCCGTCCGTGTGACTTCCCCTTTACCACAAAACTTCATTCAATGTTCTCCAGACTCTTACATTCATCACCTTTATCTTTAAAACCATGAAAATCATCAAGTAAGGGTTACATACCAGAAACTGGGGGGTACAACATTCTCCCCACCATTGGGCTCTCCATCTTCGTAATGTTGAAAACCTTCACCCAAAAGAAAGAGTTCAAGCCACTGCTCTTTCATGTCCTTTTCACATTCCCAAGTTTATTCATGAATCTGACCATGTCGCCATAAAACCTGCACTAGACTGATGCTTTTTTCAATGAAAAACTTTCTCTTGTGTATCCACAAACCATACTGGGGTATGTATCAATGAAGCATCCTGCCTTGGTCAACATGATCCCATCTGATTACAAGGTCAGGATCAGGATGATACTTTTTCAACTGAGATACATGGAACATATTATGCACTAAACTGAACTTTGGTGGTAATTCCCACTGATATGCCACCTCTCCAACCCTTTCTAGTATCTCAAAAGCACCAATGTATCTAGGAGATAACTTTCCCTGCCCCCAAAAATTACGATGTCCAAGCCTTGTAGAGATCCTCAAGAAGACAAGATCCCCCACAACGAACGACAACGGTCTTCGACGGTGATCTGCAAATGATTTATGATGACTCTAGGCTATCTCTATCCTTTTTCTAATCAATTGTATCTTCTCTATTGTTTCTTGGACAAGTCTTGGCCCTACTATTGAATTTCCACCCATTTCCTCCCAGCATAATGGAGAATGACAATGACGACCATACGATGCTTCAAAAATAGCCTTGTGTATTGAGGCTTGATAGCTGTTATTGTATGTGAACTCCACTAAGGGTATATGATACTCCCATGAGCCACTTAAATACATTACACAAGCCATCAACATCACAACCAATGTTTGTATAATATGCTCGGATTTACCATATGTCTGAGGATGATACGTCGTGCTCATATTCAACTAAGTTTAAAGGGATTTTTGTAATGATTTTCAGAAATGATATGTGAACCTCGGATCTGTATCTGAGACTGTAGACACTGGTACACCATTCCTATTTACCCCTTCTAGAATATAAATTTTTAATACATCCTCAACCGAATGAGTTTCAAGAATTGGGATGAAATGGACCGACTTGGTTAGACGATCCACTATCACCCAAATCACATCATGTTTCTAGACCGTTCATGGAAGACCTATAACAAAATCCATTACTATTTTATCCCATTTCCACATTGGGATGGACAATGATTGTAACAAACCATCTGGTCTCAGATGATCTGCTTTAACATGCTGACAAGTTAAGCACCGTGAGACAAACTTGGCCACCTTCCTTTTCATGCCGCTCCACCAAAACTGTGCCTTTGATGCCTTATACTTCTTCTGTGTACTTGGATGTACAACCCATATTGAATTGTGGTAAGCATGTAAGAGTTGTTCCTGAAAACCAATAGGTACAACCATCTGATATCTGAAACACAAAACTGAACCCCCATCAAGATTACATCCCTCAATGATCTTGCCACCATTGAGTTTTGAACATACAACAAAACATTCTGCATCAGAGGTTTGTGCATTTTTGCTCATTTTTACTAGATCAGGAACAAGTGTAGATGAAAATAAATATGAAAAATCACCTCGGTCTTCACATTCCAAATGCATGTCGGCTAAGACCGACATCAACTGCCATACACCTGATGCTTCTTTCTCCAACTGAGCATATGAATTTATACTCAATGCATCCACCACTGAATTTTGGTTCCCCAGTGTGTAAATCAAGTCAATGTCAAACATTTGGAGACACTCCATCCACCTCCTTTTTCTCAAATTCAAATCTCACTATGAGAAAATTTGTTTCAAGCTTTTGTGATCCGTAAACACAGTAAATTTCTCACCAAAGAGATAATGTCTCCATGTTTTCAAATCATGGACAACTGAAGCTTACTCCAAATCATGTATTGGGTAATTCTTATCATTCACCCTCAACTGCCTTGAATCATAAGCAACCAAATGGTCTCCTTTCATGAGAACACATCTCTACCTTGATCTCGAAGCATCACAATAGACCACATACCCCTATCCTGATTCTAGTAAAATCAAGTTAGGTGCTGATGTAAGTCAAAATTTCAGTTCCTGGAAATACTTATGAAATTATTCTATCCATAGGAATGGAGCATTCTTCATTATCAGACCTATCATTATTGAATCTATTATTGAGAAATCACGCACAAAGAGTCGGTTGTAACTAGTTAGACCAAGAAAACTTCTTATCTCGAACACATTATTCTGTGGTGGCCAAGAGATAATGGATTCTATCATTTCAGGATCAACAAAAATGCCTTTCTAATAAATAAAATGGCCACGGAATCATAATTCCTATATCCAAAAAATCTCACTTTGATAATTTAGCATACAAGAGATGATCTCTCAAGATTTGAAACATTGTTTCCAGGTACACCTCATGATTAGCCCTTGTTTTCTAATAGACCAAAATTTCATCCAAAAACACCACCACAAAAGAATCCATATATTATTGAAATATTAAATTCATCAATGCCATGAAGACTACTGGTACATTTTTTAGAACAAAAGGCATGACTACATATTCGTAGTTTTCATATCTACTTGTGAAAGTAGTCATTGGAATGTCCTCCTTCTGAACTCTCAATTGGTGATATCCTGATTGCAAGTCAATCTTGGAGAACCACTGAGTTCCTTTTAATTGATCGAACAGATCATCAATGCGTGTAAGTGGATATCTATTATATATCGTAACATGGTTAAGATTATCATAATCAATACACAACCAAAGAGTTCCATATTCTTTCTTCACAAACAAAACCAGTGCTGTCCATGGAGACGTACATGGTCGAATAAACCCTTTTCTTTCCATCTCCTCTAACTGCACATTCAATTCCTTCAACACTATTGGTTCTATCCAATAATATGGGAGGGAAATAGGACTAGTCCCCAAAAGGAGATCAATCATAAACTCTACGTCCCATAGAGGTTGTCACCCTGACAAGTTATTGGGAATGAAATCAGGAAATTTATCCACAACAGCTGGAAAACTATGTTCTTTGATCTCTTCCATTGATGTGAAAGTCAAAGTTGCCAATTGGTAAGAGATAATTTAGACCATTAATTCCAACAAGATCTTAACACCATTCTTTAAAATCCTCTCTCCTATAAAGTGATACTTGATTCTGTTCTCTATTATGAAACTCATTGTTCTTCTATAACATTTGGTTTGAGCCTTGAACATTTTCAGCCAAACCATACCTAGGATTTTATCATGGACATCCATCTCCAACATTGAGAAGTCCCGTTTTAACTCAGCTTCATCAACGTTTATAGAACATTATCTACACACAAAGGTTTGAAATTCATTCTCACTAAGAGGATATTTTAGTTTCAAAATAGAAGGAATCATATCATGTTTTAAACATAGCAAGTCAACAACACGTGAAGCAATGAAGTAATGTGATGCACCGGTATCAAAAAACACATGCACAAAGGTACAATCCAAAATAATCCTGCCTCTTATTGTAGATGGTCTAGCCTGATCATCGATAATCATCTTCTCAGCTCCATACAATTTCTTCTTCACTATACTATTCTCCTTATTTCTTTGTCGAGGTTTCCTTAGGTTAGAAGTCATGGTATTTCATGAATCACCATCGCTAGATCTATTATAATGATGAGACTGACTCTGCTGTCCTCATCCTGTTGAAACATACAATGCTTGTGATGCCTGGGAAGTGTCACGCACACCTGACCTCAGAGGATTTCTACAATAGCGTTGCAGATACCCCATTTTCCTGAAATTATGACCTGGTCGAGGTTGTGCTAGACTTCCTGCTTTAGGTGGTCTTGAGAACCACATTGAAAACAACCTTATTTTCTATGGGGTCATGGAGGAAGGTTCACTGATCCCATCGTCTGGGTTTTATTTCCAATTTCACCATGGAAATAGGTGTCCCTTTTCCTCTTGTTCCCAGCGGTAGAGTTCCCACCATTTCCTATAGGTATCATCATTCCTCCTCCTATCGATCTCAAGATATCACGCTCAGCAAAAATCTATCTGTTAACCATTTTTGTATAATCCGTAATACAGAGCACCACAATCTTTGATCAAATCTCTTACCTTAGCCCCCATTCGAAGATGTGTTCCTTCAAGGACGCACTTCCCGCAACCTCTGGTGAAAAGTGGACTAAATTCATGATCATAGCTGAATAATTTGTGATAGAGAGGATCTCATTTTTCACACTGAAAATATCTTTTGTTTTCAAGATTTTGAACGTGTAAGGATAGATTTTTTTGTTGAACATTTCTTTAAAATCATCTCATGTAAGGCCTTCATCCAATTTAGCTTACACCGCTAAATCCCACCATTGACGTGAAAGATAATCAAGCATATACATTGACAACTTGACCTTGAGCTCTAATGGTGTGCCGATGAAATTGAAGATATGATTCATCCTACTTAGCCACACCTCTTCCTTTTCGGGTTCAGCATCACCCTAAAAGTTTGGTGGATTCTACTTCAAGAACTAGATGGTATGATCCACATGCCTTGGTTTATTCCTCTGGTTCCCTGTATCCATAGCATGACAAGCCTGGAAAATACTCTGAACCAGCTCTTGGTTCACCTGTGGTTCAGGTGCATCCACATTCTTCGCAACTTCTTTCGGTTGGTTTCGACAATGCCTACCAGGTGACATTTTGTAAACCAAAAACACCCTCCGTTAATCTCACTCTCTAGCAACTAATGTCTTAGAATTTCAAATTATATCACATAAACTATCACAACATTTTTTTTCAAAACATCCTTTTCCCATGTTCAAATATTTTTGAAAACATTCAACATGCTTTTTGAAAATCAACCCATTTTGAAAATACACCAAATATCTTGTTTTCAAAATCTTTCACTAAAAAAAATTCTACATTTTTTTCTTTTTAAAAATTCTCACCTTGAATAAAATCATAAGTCATTACTCACAATGAGATATGAAATCCTAGTGGGAAGTCATTCCTCAACAATGTGTTCCATGCTCATCTCATTGGATAAACTCATGACAATGAGATTTCCAACATTCTAAAAGTGTATCCAAAACACTTATGTACCCAACACCCTGGCAACTTGATGTTCAGCATAAACGGGTTAGCTACGTCGTTTAATGCTATATATTTCATGTTTCGAAAATCATACTCCTGTCTAAGATTTTAACCCAAGTAATATACAAGAAGTAATTTCAACTTCAAGACTAGGAACATTGATGACTACTTTTTAGGCAGGGACGGAACAAGCTGATACCATTTTTAATGACCCAGCAATTCTCATTTTCTTGAGAGTAAAAAAAGTTGTTTTTAGGCCTTAAGTGACATCCCAAATACACCAAAGGAAGGAAATAAATGCTGAAGGGTTTCAAATACAAGTTGGGGGATGATTTACCCTTTAGAAATAACCCATAAACCAACCATGTATAACCAAACATTCACTATATGATGCATGAACAAATGAATGACAACAAAACAAATACATTTATGTCAAACCACATCAAGTAAACAACAGTAGAAGACCAAACCAAGCATCAAATTACACAGTAGATGAATAACTCAAGACTCTCAAAAGACACCACGACTCAATTCTCCACAAGCTCCAAGCTCCACAACATCTCCCAGGCATCACCATGAGCCACTAATAATATGATACTTTACATTTACCTATATCCCAGAACATGACACTTGTAAAAGCACCAAAGTGACAAGACATGGGTGAGTATAACAATTAGTAGCTTTCTCCAATTACTTCCCTACTCACTCCACTAGGATAGAAGACGTAGCAACATTTATATAAAAATATTTTATATAAAACATTTTCCCAAAAGCAGTTTATAACTAAATATAAACAAGTTTCCAAAAACCACTTATAACAAAAAGCATTCAAATGCAAAAGAAACCAATTTTCCAGTGAGTTATTTTTTCAGAAAAATAACTTAACAAGCTTTAGAACCATTTTACAAACATCCCATTTTGGCATACCTGACCATTTACCAAACCATGCAGCCAACCATGTATGCTTCTTTATGACCATTCCATACTCATGAGCGATTTCTCATCGATCTACCAATTCGTTAAAAGGTAATTACTTCCCATGTGCCATTACACCTTTATCACCGAGAACAAGGTCATATTTCAACCAATCCTCATAAATATAGTAACCATGTGCCATTAAATGTTTGGCACTGACCACAAGGTCATATTTCAACCATGCCTCATACATATAGCTACCATGTTCCATTACACCATTGGAACCGAGCACATGGTCTTATTTCACCCAAACATCATACGTGAAACATGAACACACCCCACATATTCCCAAAAATCATGCCAAAACACCCTTTCAATAAAAACACCTTTTTATTGAAAACCATTTCCATCAAACCCATTTCAATGCCAAACCATTTCAATTCCAAACCATTTCAATAAAATTCTGTTTTTATTGAAAACCAATTCCATTAAAACCATTTAAATCTCAAACCATTTCAATAAAATTCCCTTTTTATTGAAAATACATTTTTTCATCAAACCATTTACAATTTCAGAAAATCCATAATTTAAAATCAATATTTTGAATTCTAGAATCCAAATCACTTGCACAACAATTCACCAAGATTTCACAATTTCACTAAAACATAAATCATCACTAAAAAAGATTTATTATATGCTTTTCATAAAAACTTTCATTCAAATAACCGAATTTGAAACTAAGACAATCAATTCTAACAAGATTATTTGAGAGTGAAGCCTCTTACCTTTACAATTTTGATTAAAACCACAACGAACGAAGAACACACAAGAAAACCGGGTTGCTTCTTCAAAAACCCACCATAGATCTATTCTCCAAGAAAGAACAAGACCAAATATCATCATATTTGGAATAAAAACACTTAGATATACCAATAACGGGCGTAGATCTAAGAAACCAAGAGAATAGGAGAAGCATATCTAAGTAGATCTAAGAAACCGATCAAGAACGAAAAAGAACAATCACATACCGTAAGAATCCAGCTTCGATTCTCCAAGAGTAGCCTTCAGATCACCTTCGAAATGATGGGAGAACCCACATTGACCTTAGGAGAAGAAAATCCCAAGTTAGGGCCACTTAAGAGAAAAAACGAGTCTATTAGAGGAAAAAATGCGTGAGATCCACCTTTATATGATCTCATTTAAGTGGCTTCACGGTTTTACCGCATGGTTAGACAAGATATGTGCTAACTATGTGTTAGCCACTACCTCAGCAGACCTTCCATGAACAGTTTGGCCACACGTTTTGACAAACTGAGTTCCACCCGTGCGGAAGCTACTGCCTCCAAGACCAACTATGCACAATTTTTCTGAATGGTTTAGACAAACCGTGCGCCATCTGTGCGACTTCCCCTTTGCCTCAAAACTCCATTCAAAGTTCTCCAGACTCTCCCATTCATCACCATTAACTATAAAACCATGAAAAGCATCAAGTAAGGATTAAATACAGGAAACCAGGGGTACTACAACAATGTAATTCATTTTCCATTTGTGCCACTCACAACTAGTTATAATGATGTAATTAATTTTTATATAATATATTAATGAAAAATTTATCATAATTAACAGATAATATATCATTTAATTTCTTAACATCCCATTCACTAAAAAAAATTTATGTCATTCATGCATATATGGGGACTACCACCTCTATGAAGTGTTGTGATTCATTTTTTATTGCTGCATCACATTGATTATATACATAATTATATTTAATGTAGTAATATTATATTTAAGATTTAATTATAATTATATAATGATAAAATAATACTAACATTATTTTCTTAATGATCTTTAAAATATGGGAATTGTATACATGAATTTGTGTGTCCTAATGTCTCAATGAATGTAACATAGTTAATTTTTCAAAACCATATGTCATGATTAGTTTTTGAAGTATAATTTATGTGTAAAAATTATATTTATTTATCTATTATTATTTTGTAGATGATGGAATAATGACATATCTGACCTCAGTCAACCAATAAAATTCATTTTGAACTTATGAACTGAACGTCCTCTAAACATATGATGTGAGCTTACTTGAACAAGTAGTTAATTGTGTCATCAATATAAAGGAAATAAAATACTTAATGATATGGTATTAAACCCATAATTTTTTATTACTAAATCAATTAATTTATAAAAGTTTTTTATACTAGAGATAAAGGGAATATGTGAGATGTTTTTACTTGAGGTAAGATATTTCATCTCAAATTTTTTCATTGAGTCATATGTGGTTACTATGCACCTATTTTTAATATGATGTATATACTACCAGTTTTACAATTTATATCATGAATCCTTCCTACTTCATGTTATTATATTTATATTTTAATTATTTCATACAATAGTATTTTACTTGAAAAATCCCATGGGTTTCCTAACTCAAATACATTATATTGGGTTATATCTCTTTTTATTAACATTATTATGTCTAGATTATGGGTGGATTGAACCCAAAATTGTTTTATTATATTTTTTTCATGTTTTAAACATAATATCTTCATTAAACAATTTTGAATTCAATGATATGATCTTTGTAAGTTTTATTCCTCTCGATTCCATTTCCATGGGACATATGTTTATTATGTTCACCTATAATATTTTATGAGGTGTATACACTACCATTTTGGAATATTTTATCATGAATACCCTTGTGTTCATGGTATTTAGTGTTTCATTTTACGTTATTCTTTATGATATTTTGATTGAAGTGTTACCAAATTCATAAAGACATTATGTTATGATCACCTTCCTTTCCGAGATTGTTTATGTTCAAGGTTCCTTAAGGGTGAAATCATAAAAAGTTATTTTCTCGAACCACATATATTTTATTCTCATATAGTTATGAATTTTTTTAATAGTTTAATTTCCATTTCCTCTCTTATTGATTAAAAAACCCCAAGAATTTAATTTGTAAGTGATGTTGATCTTGTATCTTCGATTAAATTGGGAATCTTTCTCTTACAAATCCATGTTTTCTAAAATGTTTTCAAAAGTGTTCTTTTATAAACATAAATGATTTGATAAAGATATTTTACATGATATTTTTTACTTCTTTTAAAAAAATTTAAAAATAATTTTCTTAATGATTGTTCTAAATGGGAAAATTTTGATTCCATTTGAATTTTTTTTAAAAGAATATTTATTTTTTAATTCTACAACATGAATGTATTTTCCCACCGTCATGAACATTATTTTCATTAAAACTTAATTTAATATTTTACCAGTTTATTTTTTAAATAATCAAAATATTTTGTGTCTTTTATATTTTTAAAATTGATTTTTAAGTGAAAATGATATTTTTTAAAAGAATGTTTATAATGATCTTGTAGTTTTATTTACACTCATAAAAACCAACAACCATTGATGTTACTTATGATCAAATGGGGATACTTTATAAAGATACCATCCATATATTTTTATGGATGGGTTACTACTATTTAATAGATATTTCCATGGAACCCATTTCTTTTACAGGGGTTAATCAAGTTATGAATAGGATGTTCAATTTTAGAATATATGGAAACAATGAATATTCCCACTATTGTTTCTTTTATTTTATGATTGTATATGTAACACCAAAAGATTTCATAGTATGTTATCTCTTTAATGTAGTTTAATAACTTATTTTTCATTTGACACTGACTTGGCTTTCCTTATATGCAAGATTGAGTTTTCGCAAAACAACACATTAGTATTATAATTATTTAAACAATATATTTATTTATCAATTAAATATTGTAATATGAATACTAAAAACAAATTCTAAATTTTATTAATAACTTTTTCACATAAATAAAACATATTTATAATGAGAATGTATATGTTTTGTTAAAATAATTGTATATTTAGAAAACTATTTTCTTAAAATAACTTCTTTTTATGTCCTTTTGTAAACATCACTAAAATTAATTTTAGACACTCATAAAAATTTAATTTGGTAAAATATACTTCATTTTTCAATTCATAATATCAAAATTAACTTAGGGTTAATTTTTTCTATTTTTCTAAAAACATTCAATTTTGAGGAATAGTGAAAAACACTACGTTATTGTTTGAAACCGTCTTTTTTTATATAATTTTATTTATAAATTAAATTTATTTTAAATTAGAAATTGATAAAAAATACCTATATTATTCCAATTCAATTCATTATAGTAATTTTATAATAATATTGGATATATAATTTTTTTTAACTTTTTAACGTCTTTTACCCACCTATAAGGAACATTTACAAATTTGTATAAAACGTAGCTTTACTGCTTCTGTAAATTTAATTTCAAAAATATAATAGAGACGGTTATCATAAGTAAGTAAAAGGTGGTTCAATAGGATGAAAATAATTATTAGTGAATAGTAACTTTCAAATTTCATTTACCATGGTTAAAAGAAAATAGGGTAATTAAATATAAGAAAAATATTATAATAATATATAAATACCTCAACACATTTCCTAATTATATTGGATAAGCATTTTTTAAATCAAAATAAACCTTATTACAAAAATAAAATTATTTTTATCCATTTTGGTTAGATTAGGAAGATTATTATATTTTATGTAAAGACGAGTTAAAAATATTAAATTAAAATTTTAATCACTAAACCATTATTAATATAGGTTTATAAAAAACATAAATTTGACTATAAATTTTCTATAGAAATATAAGACAATTTCCTACCTCATGGTAATTTATTTATAATTTTTATACATTAAATAGTTAAATTTATTTATGAATCAATGATAATGTAGAAATTGCCTTATTAATGAAAGATTTAAATAATTTATATTATAAATATGAAAATAAATATAAACTAAAACTTTTTATTCTTAAATAAAATTTATAGTTGAATATGAAATGTTAGGTTTTATCAATATATTTTTTTCTAAGGAATCAACTTTTTTTTACTTTCACAAAAACCAAAAACTAAATAGTTTCAAAATTGACAAAAATGAGTTTTAAAAAAATACTATTTTATTTATCAATATAATATACCTATAAATAGAATATTTGTACAAATGACTTATATAATGTTATATGTGTCAGTAATAAACCACTTGAGGTTATCTTGTCATTTTATAGTAACTATATTAACCATGTAGTTTAAAAATACAAGAAGACATGGTAAAAGTTAAACTATTTAACTAAGGGTTATTTCGAAAAGATAAGGATAATATGGTGTCCTAATAATGTCTAAAAAATATTTTTTGAAATGATTTAGATCCATACCCACCTTATCATTGAAATAATTCCATTTGGAGCTATTAGAAACTGAAAATAATTTTATAATAAATTAATATTTCAAGCATTTCCTAAAGTTCCCCTCACCTCACTTAAAAAAGGGTACTTCCCCATCACTTAAATTAACACCTCCAAATCCATTTGGCTTGGCCAACCCCTGCTAAAATATTATCCCAACTACCCTAACATAATTCTAGAGGCCTTACTGTGAGAAAAAAATAAAACCTAGGGAGCCTTTTTGTTCAGATAAAAAGGAAACACTTGAAGAAGTGGTAATTATGTTATCACCTCTTTCAAAGTTCTTATCTTCTTCTTCATCCTATTTCTTTGTTGTTACCATACTAAAATAATAACTCCAGTAACTTCTACATGATGATATTTTTTTATAAATATGGTAAAAACATATTAATTATTCTATTCATCCTATGATTGAAAAAGTTACCATTCGTTCATACATACGGTTTACCATCTCCACGTCATGGTGTACTTTGTTATTCAACACTTATTATTTGGATAGGTATAATAATGAGTATAATTACTATAAAAAATTAATATAACATGGTAATTATTCTTTATATATAATATACCTTCTAATTACATATTATTTCGCCATCAATAAAATGATATTGTCACCCCTGCGTACGAACACCTTACCGTCTCCACGATGCGATGAGATTCGTCTTCAACGATCACCATTCAAGAATTTTTATAAAAATATATTTATTGATTAATTATGAGATATATGAATTAATATTTCTATTGTAATAATATATATTTATTTATATAAATATATTTTTTTATTACTTACATACTATATGATAGGAAAATGGAAACAACGTTCACGTGTATGTGCAGTCAGTCGTCTCCATGAATGGTGTTTCCATTTCAAATAATTATATATTATTCATATTTATATTCTGAATATATATTATTTAAAAATCATGTTTTATATAAATTAAGTATTTAAATCAGTATATAATTGATACCTTCATGAATAACATGTTAAAATACATAAGATAAAGAAAGCGATTATTAACTGAAATATTACTTTAACATTGAAAAAATTATTAAATGGGTAGTATAAAGTCATAAATAAAGCATATATGGTATCATAAATATGAATATTTTTCTATTTTAATTTAATAACGTAATTTTTCCAGTATAAAGGTGGTTAAACGTACCCTCTACTAAAGGAATGTACAAGTTATGGGTTAATTCCTCAATCCCATTATTATCCGAGATTGTTTATGTGTAAGTATTTAGTATGACATATTCAGCATCCATGTCCATTATTCATAAAAATGTTTTCAAAAGGAATCTTTTATGGTTTTTATGGTAGGTACTCCTTAACTATATCATCTTTGTAAATGTTTTAATGATTTATTATTCTAAATCTATTTAATTGATGTCCATGTTTTCAAAATGAATATAAGGATTTATTTATATGGGCATGATTTTTATTAAATTGTTAATTCCTTTCGAAAATTTCAAAGTGGTATGGGACACTTTGATTCAAAACTTTATTTTAAATTACATCTTTAATAAATTTTTTGAAATTTAAATGATTTCATGAAAAATGGATATTTCATTCAAAAAGTTTTACTGATCATTTTCAACTATGTCCACATCCTTTACTTGATATTATTCTTGATTGAGGTTGATTTATTATAAATACAATCTTATATATTGGGTTGAATAGTTTATGATATTTTTTACAGTGGATGTACTATTTTTATACCATTCGTAATTTATGGTTAAATTATGGTAATTTTTTAGGCTATTTTTAATATGAATGTTTATGTTATGTTTCACGCTTTTCATATTAGGAATGCATTGGACTTTGTAAGTGATGGGTAGGGCCCGCTATAGCCCCTCGATACATCGGTAGGTCCCATGATACAAACTAGTGTCTTGGATCAATTCCTTGATAGAATATTTGTGAATGGTCTTGGAACAAGGCCTTGACATAGTAGTAATTATGTCCTCCATTATGAATTCTCTCATTGTGAAATTAGTTATTAAAAGTGATTATTCGACTAGTAGAATATCCATGTTCAAAATTATCTGGTAATGTTAGATTTATTTTTTCCATTTTATGTTCAATTTTATGTTTTAGAAGGATTTTATTTTTATTATACATCTTTCCTTCAAATTTTATAGCTTCCGCTGAATTATTTACCCTTATTGAGCATCTGAGATCACCCCTTTCATATTTTTATTTTCTCAATATTCCAAGAAGTGTATTATGATTTATATGAAGGGTTAATATAGGGGAATAGTGGAGTTATAAAAAGATTATTAATGTTGGGTTTTATGTTAGAAAGTGTAATGTATCATTCATGTATGTAATCTATTTTCCAAGACTTTTAAACTGATCAGTCCTTCAAGACTTGATTCTTTGTAATCATGTAAATGTATTAAAATAATGAATTGGATCTGGGTACCTGGGACTGAGGTATTATAATTGGTATCAGTGTAATTTTAGAGAAAACATTAGAAATAAATTTAGAAAACATATATTAGGTGTCATAACCCTAAGATAGACTTTGAGGATAAGTATAGAGAAACCCCATATAATTTTAGTAAATTAGATATTACATAAATATTCTAATAAATACATCACTGTCTAGATACTACAAGTGGATGTGGTTCTAGAACGGATATACCTAGGGGAAAACTCTGACATGGAATTCCAGGATTGACTGGGGATATCCTGGTACATGACAACAAGCCTTACTGTGCACCTGGTATGACACTCCCAGGGGTTATTCTTAGGATAATTCAAATTTTTCATGCAAACAATTATAAAGTATTTATGATTAAATATGTATGTAACGAATCCTTTTTTATGAGATTAGATACGCATATTTTTTGTCAATTTTTTTAAGTATTTCACTAGTTTAGAGTCATAAATTGTGATTAATAACCTAATCTAGTGTATGAGATTTTTTAGAAATTATGCCTAGTAGAAGGGATGACTACCCCACTAATACACATGTTCCAAAGACTAAGAAGGATCCTATATTTAATGGTATTAAGCCAAAATTTTTAATAGAAATAGTCTCCCATGTATTCTTATCATAAGAGGAATTAATAACATGTGTTGATAAGTTAAGTAAGGAATTATCTAAGCCCTATGGATTTTAAGGGAAGGAAGAGAAGAAGAGGATGATAGAGAGAAATATGGATAAAGGGAATAAGGGAAAGAAGGATTTTCCCATATTTCATAACTGTAGAAAGAATCACCCTAAGAAGTTCATAAAAGGACTGTGTGTCTGTTATAAGTGCGTAGATGTCACGACCCGTCCCCCGAGGCCTATGCCTTGACTACCCTAAGCCTGCCTTCCATAGGACAGGGGCTAGCAACTAGCCCTAGAAAGGCATATCCCTAAAACCGGGAAGGCATTATCTTAAAACCTGTAAACTCACACAAACCAATAACACAACAAGAAACAAGCACAAAGTAAACTAAATAATAAAATGGGTGTGTACAGTAATAAATGGGGCCAGAATACAAGACCAACAGGAACGTACAAGAAAAATTGACAACAGCTCCTGTGAACACTAGCCAAAGATCCTACTTGAATGGTAGGTACAGCTCTTGAATGGTCGTCTCTGTGGTATGCCTCACCTAAGGTCCACCTCTGTATAGCCTATAGAACTTGTACCCTCAATCTCGATCCGTGTTTTCCATCTTATACATAAGATACAACAATGTGTGGGAATATCCCATGCAGGGGTGAGTGTAACGATACTCAGTAGGGACCCCGAGACCCCTGAAGGTCTCTCCAACTCCACGAAGGATAAATCACAAAGAAAGACATTAATCTAAAAGAATTAAGTAATAATCATCAACACTACTTAGGTATATTCCCAAACATATACCTATATTATCAATATATACTCATATCACACCAGAGGGAAGAATACCACAAAGGTAACACCCCAAAGGTAGAAGTACCACAAAAGTAACACCAAGAAGATAAAAGCACCACATAGGTAACACCACGAAGGTAACTATCACAAAGGTAAAGCCACACTGAAGAATAACACGAAGGTAAGTACCAAAAAGGTAATGACTCAGCTCACACCTCGTATAACTTACCTATGATAGTATAGGTGATTAGCTGTGTCGCTGGATCATCTTACTCCATCGAGAAGCTCTGTTGTTGACCCACATAGGTTCTTAAATGACCCATACAAGATCTGAAAGTGACCCACACAATATCTAGAGATGACCCACACATGATCGGTATGTTCCAACCCATACAGGATCGCTGAGCACTGACCCGCACAGGATCTGAAGATGACCCACACAGGATCCAGAGATTCTTCCCATACAGCCAGCTACAGGGTTCCCGCACTGAGCATGCTTAATTCCAAAAGATTCCATTCTTAAATCCATCGGTTGATACTTAAACATCCATTAAGTCTCATTAAAAATTATCACGATGATCTGTCTTATCATAAGGAACCCAACACGACAGACAGTGCGTCAATCAGATGCTCAGTCTGTAAGTTAATAGGGTTTCCATTCTGAGGGCTCGATTGGATTCAGGTTTGATCCAACCTAGTCGTACTCCAACATTTTCCAAAACACATGTAGATTATATGAAAAGGATAGTCTCAATCCAAGGATCCTAGTGTCACAAACGGTTTGTCAAATGGACTCACAGTTGCCAAGATATGGCCAAAAAGACGTATCTAGGTGTACATGGGCCCGGGTCCGGTCAGACCCGGTCAGAACGCACCAACCTGGGCCGATCTAACCTGACATGCGTCCGGCACCGATGGGCCGGACCGAGACGATCTCACAAAGGGGAGGCCCTCTAGGTGCTGCCCTTCAATGCAGCCCTCTAGACTGAGTGTGGTCCGCTCTGCTGGGTGCGGTCCACCTGGCTGGGTGCAGTCCGTAGTGACGGGGCCCTCCCAAGATGCTACCCTAGGGGAGGTGACAACTATTATTCTGAACGGTCCAATGGACCATTCATCTGGTTCCTGCTAGCGTGTGTGACACTCTAGATCATTCCTGCTCGGAGTGACACAGTTGTCCATATTCTCAGCTGGTTCTCCACCCAGCAGTGTGACAGCACCGCTGTCCTCTCACGGCTGGCTAGGTACCGGCTGCCCTCTAGTGCACTGCCATGACAAAGCAGCCAAGACCTCCACCCCAGCCAGTAGCGCAGACGTGCGCCACCCTACCTCCACGTGGCTATCCGACATACCGACCACTCCTATTTTCTACTGCAGCTGATGGGTCGCGACCTCCTCCTCTATCGGTGGTGTGGACACGCACCACCCCGATTCCACACGGTCAGTCGGCGCGTCGGCCGCAACCATTCACCACCAGAGCTAATGATCTGCGGCCTCCTTCGGTCGCGTGGTTGTGCCACTACCACTATCACGGTAGGACAGTGTGTCGGCTACATCTTGAACCTTGCCAGTGTTGGTTGATGGAAATGTGGTCAGTCTCCACACAACCCATCACTCTGCCCATGAAGAACATGTCAACAATAAAGATACAGAGGGATTAAGTCGTGTTCGTTTGGCCCGTACCCTTTGTGTAAGATTGATAGCATGCAGCTCGAGGAGAAAGATTCAACATAAAAATAATGAAGAACAAACGTAAACACACGCCTACCTCATTTGTTCATTGGAGACAGTGTGGGAAAGAAGATGAAGATGTTGATGTTTGGCACTCCCGTAACATGCTTCTGATTCAAGCTCGAGCGTCAGTTCCTCGTTCATTGTTGGGAGGTCATTCTGTGTTGGATTATCTCTTTCGGTGGATAATGCTCTTCCTTCTATATTTTTCCACCCAATTGACGTTCCAACAATTCCCCCCAACCCATGAGAGGTGAGTATCCCACATTAATTGTGTTAATTAAATTAATTCAATTAATGTTGGCATATTAATTGGGTAAATTTCAAGATTAAAATCACATTAAAAGAGAAGTTCGGGTGGTCCCCACCAAAAATATTCAAAAAGGAGGTTTCAAGAAAGAAAAATAAAAATTTATTTATTTTATTTTTCTTTTCCCACGAAAATAAGAAAAAATAACTCCCACCCTTGACTTACTACGGTTGAGATGAAGGTCTCCTTAAGAAAATATCAATGCTTCGAGTTCAAAGTTGTCCTTGGATTTCAATTCAGATAACCAGTTAAAAAGTTACTAAATATCCCTCACATCTTTTCTGAACGTACCTAAAAAAAGTTCAGAAATTCCTTCCGGACAAACCGGGCCTCAAAATCACACGCTGTTAATTTTCACAAACTCATAATAATTCTACATATTTAAAAAAATTACATGGTAAAGTTTGGGACTTTACATTCTTCCCACCTCAGGGAATTGAGTCCCCAAAATCCACAACACAATCTAGGGAAAAAAGTTGGGGTACTGAGCATGAATCTGAGTATCCCACTACCATGTGCTATCCAAAAGGTTCCCATGATACCAATGAACGCAAACCAATGTTATTGACCACCCATGAAGGACCCACTCCTATCAATACTCAATCACTACTGGAACCTCTGAAAACATCGCCCCATCGATGATGTCCAACTCAACCCAGTAAATGATGTGTGAAGGATTATGTACGTATCTCCTCAGTTGGGATATGTAGAAAAAATCGTGCACCTGGTGAAAATGAGGGTGAAGAGCTAGGTGGTACACTACCTTTCCAACTCAGCTGAATACCTAGAAGGGTCTGATGAACCTCTAAGATAACATGTCGCCCTGACCAAATCTCTGCAAACCTTGTCGAGGTGAGACCCGTAGGAAGACATGGTCACCATTATCGAACTCAAGAGGTCTTTGTCTTCTAACATCATAAGAAATCTGCCTACACTGTGCAGACTTCATCTGGTCATAGATGATCTGAACCTTCTCCATGGTATCCCATGCCATCTCTAGTCCCATGAGTGCTGACTTCTTTAGGCCAGTCCAACACAAAGCTGATCTATAAGGTTAACCGTACAATGACTCAAATGGTGCCATATCGTTAGTGGAGTGATAACTATTGTTGTATTCAAACTCCACCAAGGGAAATTGATCCTCCAAACTGTGAGAAAAATCTAGGATGCAAGCGCACAATATTTCCTCAATGGTCTGAATGGTCTGCTCTGTCTGACCATCCGTATGAGGATTAAAGGTGATGCTCAATAGAAGCTGAGTCCCAAATGCCTCCTGCAACACTTTCCATGGATAGGAAGTAAAACATGAATCACGATTGGAGACAATCATCGAAGGCACTCCACAAAGCTGTACAATCTCCCGTACATAGAGGTGTCCTAGGCCCTCTATAGATCACTGCTCTCTTATTGGTAGGAAGTTGGCCGACTGAGTGAGTCGGTCAATGATCACCCAGATGGAATCATGACCCCTAGACATGTGTAGATGTACTGTCATGGAGTCCATGGAAATTCCATCCCACTTCTACTATGGCCCCACTAGTGGATGAAATAATCTCGCTGGAACCTACCTTCACTTGATGACAAGTGAGGCACCAAGAGACAAACTCTGCTACTGCTTTCTTCATTATTTTCTACCAGTGATAATGCAGAAGGTCTTGGTACATCTTCACCAATAATGGATGTACTACTATAGGGGACCCATGGAACTGCCTTAACACTTCCTCTAATAGTTCCACCAATACCATAGTACGCCTTCTAAAGAGGATGATGTGCTCCCCACATTCAGAAAATCCATCAGGTGCATGACCTGTAGATATATGAGCACGTCATGTCTCGCAGTTAGTGTCCCCAAGCTATGCCTCCCTGACATGCTAAAGGAGTGTGGGAGTGACTGTTAGAGACTGAAGGTAAACTGCTCCATCACGATCCATGTAGGATATCCGTAAAGCGCCTAGTTGGTCCTTCACATCACTTTGTAATTGTATATGAGATATCCTACTGAGTACACAAGCTACCACATTCCCCTTCCCAGGAGTATAGACTATCTTGAATTCATAGTCCTGGAGGAACTCAATCCAATTTTTTGATCATAGTAGACAGTAAAATGTTCACCCATCAAGTAATGTTGCCACATCTTCAAGGCCAAGACTATTACTGCTAACTCCTAGTCATGGTTAGCATAGTTCTTCTCATGATATCTTCGCTGTCGAGAACCATATGTGATCACTGCTCGCTCTTGAATCTGTACATATCTGATCCCGGTCCCTGATGCGTCATAGTAGACTACATACCTAGCACCCTCCTCTAGTATCCTCAATATGGGGGCACTCGTCAGTCTCTGCCTCAGCACTTAGAAAATCCGCTGGCATCTCTTTGACAACATGAAGGGTTTCCCCTTCTTCATCAATGATGATAATGGTTCCACAACTCTGGAAACGTCAGGCACAAACCTCCAGTAGTACCCGGCCAAACCCATGAAACTCTACAGCTTCGTCACACTCCTAGGTGGCTCCTGAACAAGAACAGCCTCGATCTTCACTGGATCCACCACAACTCTAGAGGTATCCAAGTAAGTGAACCTCTCGGATCTAGAACTGAAACTTCTAAAGCATACCATAAAGCTGGTGCTCTCTAATTGTGTCCAGAACTATCTTCAGATGATAGGCATGCTCCTCCACCGTAGGTGAGTAAATCCGGATGTCGTTGATGGAGACTACCACAAAGCGATCGAGGTATGACTGGAAGATTCTATTCATCAGTCTTATTAATACTACTGGGGTGTTGGACTCACCGAATTTCATAACCAAGAACACATAATAGCCACACCAACATCTGAAGGACTTATTCTACACATCCTCATCTTGTACCCTGAGCTGGTGATAGTCTGATCTAAGATCTACATTTGAAAACCACGGTGCTCCCTTTGGATGATCAAAAAGCTCATCAATCATTGGTAGTGAGTACTTGTTCTTCACAGTCACCAACTTCATGATTATATAGTCCAAAGAGTCTCAATCTCCCATCTGCCTTCATGGTGAACAAAATCAGGGCTGCCACAAGGAGAAAAACTGGGCCTAATGAACCCCTTCCTCTGAATGTCCTCCAGCAATAATCGCAGCTCTCGAAGCTCCACGGGAGCCATCCGATATGCAGGTGTAGATATCAGTGACGTCCCAGTGTATAATTTAATATAAAATTCATCCTCTCTGTGAGAAGGTAGAACCAGAACATCATCAAGGAAAACATCAGCGTACTGGTCCACCACTACAGGATAGCTCAGACTCTCAACATCAACCACATGGAGGGAAAGGATAGCCAACTGATGTGTGATCGGTTGCACCCTCCTCTGGGAAAGTCCATCATGTGCTACAAAGGTTCCCTTATTGCATACGATGGAAAACCTCGTCCCATCTGTGAGAACACACCACACATTGGGACTATCATAGTCGATCTAAGCATGTTCTGTAGATAACAAATCCAAACCCAAGATCACATCATAAGGCCTCGACGCCACTACTAGAGGATCTCAGCCAAAGCTCTAGCCTCCTAGAGTAAGCTCACACTACTGGCACCAGTGTGTAATCATTGAATCCTCTCTCGTAAGAGTCTCTAGTAGTATGGATCGAGCTGAATGCTCCACCAGAATCTTCAAGCTCCAAACGAGGGTAGTGGCAATAAAAGAGTGACTGTAACCTTTGTATATAAGTACTGTAGCTAAGGTGGAGTAGACACAGATCGTACCTCAAATCATCTTTTGAGCACCATGGTCATAGGCCTTAGATTCCTAGAGATGAGCTCGTCCATATACACCTGCTCCTTATGGTCAGGGTGAACCACCTAGAAGTGGTGATGGTAGAACCTTGAATCGCCGCCCACCACCTACTGCATAGCCAGCACCTCTCCCACATCTATCAGCTACCTACGGATCTCCTAGATTGAATATTTTCCTCTTCCATGGTAGTATCTCTACCGTCTTCTAGTCGTCTGTTTGGTGGGTCTGGCAGTCACAAGCCATGTGACCCTGCCTGCCACACGAGTAACACTTCATGCACCTCTCCTGTCATTCTCTATCTCGAGAGCCCAACACGACCAACCCGGTATCCTTCGGTCATCCCCCTGTAGGTTTGGTCCTCATGGACCTCCACGTCAACTGTTTTCTACCATCTGTAGATGACTCTGCTATATAACATCCAGTTGTGGGTCTCGCTGCCAGTGACTGCTATGTAATGAATCTCTCCACTAATAGTTCTTTCTCTAACACCCACGCATGTGCTGTGATGCTGAGAGAAATCATCGAAACACTAATCTCCCATATGATCCCCTGCTCAAAGGCCTAGGCCCTAAAGATAGGGTCCCACTCCATGTTAGTGGATTAGTGCGAGAGTTCAGTGAACCTCACTGAATACTTAGCCACCATCATGCTACCCTACTGCAAGTGGAGAAGCTCCTGTGTACGGACTGATCATGAGGTCGGTGGGACAAACTCTACCCTGAAAAGGATCTAAAAGCATGCCCAGATGATAGTGACCTTATCATGAACCTAGAGCATCAAGCTCTACCATCTTCTCACTATTTCCTAAAGATGACTGGTGGCAAGAATCACCATGTAATCAGCTAGTGTCCCTACCAGTCGAAAAACTCAATCCACGACCACCAGCCAGTACTCAGTGTCTTGTAGATTTGTCTCGCCCAAGAACCCCAGTGGCCTCTAGTGCTGAAAATATTGCAACGCGCTAAAGCTGTGCGCACCCTCTACTGCTAGAGCTGGTGGCATCAGCTGTCCAATTGTTAGTGGTGCTACTGGTACACCACCCGATGTTACAACTTCCAAAAGGGTGACATGCACCGAAGCCTCGTCACTCGGTGGACTGTCATCGCGTACTCCACCTAGAACCCTGACTGGATGTCTTCATGGAAGAATCCTGGAAAGAAATAGGTACGCCACACTCAATATGTTATACTTGGTGAGTTGACTCAAAGATATCCCAAAGAAAACTTTTCAAAAACAGACACACAATCTCTGTTTTCATGGACGGAGTCAGAAATCAGATGCCAGGGTCTTGGTGTGTGGTTACATTGGCCACCTCACCAACATTGGATTCCCAAAACTGAAAACTGAATTCATAACACTTAACACTATTTCTGATTAAAAGATCAGAGTACATGTTCTTTGGTAGAACTAACTCCTATGACACCAATTTTTCACGACCCATCCCATGAGGCCCGTGTCGGGACAACCCCAATCCCGACTTCCATAGGCCAGGTGTTGGAGACTAGCACTGGAAAGGCATATCCCTAAAACCAGGAAGCCATTGCCTTAAAACCTGTAAACTCATACAAACCAAGCACACAGCAAGACACAAGCACAATGTAAACTAAATAATAAAGAGGGTTTGTATAGTATGTAAAGGGGATGGAATAAAAGCCCAACTGAAATGTACATGTAAAACTAAGAACAACTCCTATGAACACCTGCTACGGATCCTACTATAAGGGTAGGCACAAATCTCGAACGGTCTTCTATGTCGTACACCTTGTCTAAGGTACACCTTTGAGTATCCTCCAGACATGGTACCCTCAATCTCGATTAGTTTTTTCTATCGTCTGCACAAGACAGTGTAAAGTGTGGGCATATCCTGGTTAGGGGTGAGTGTAACGATACTTAGTAGGGACCCCGAGACCCCCGAAGGTCTCACTAAATCCAAAAAATATAAATCACAAATAAAGAACTCAATCTCAATGAACGAAGAAATATTCATCAATAGTACTTAGGTATATTCCCATACATATACTTAAGTTATCAATATATTATCATCTCACACATGAGGGAAGAATACTACAAAGGTAACACCACTAATGTAGAAGTACCACACAGGAAATACCATGAAGATTAAAGTACCACAGATGTAACACCATGAAGGTAAGTACCACAAAGGTAACACCACACAGAAGAATGCTACAAAGGTAGGTACCATAAAAGTAACGACTCAGCTCACACCAGGTACAACTTACGTATGGTAGTATAGATGATTAGTAGTGTCGCTAGATAATCTTACTCTGTCTGGAAGCTCTGCTGATGACCCACACTAGATCGTAGATGAACCACATAGGATCTGAAAGTGACCCACACAATTTATAGAGATGACCCACATAGGATCAGTATACACAGACCCACACAGGATCGCTGAGTGCTAATCCACACAGGATCCAAAGATGACTCACACAAGATCCGGAGATTCTTCAAGTACAGCCAGCCAAAGAGTTCCCGCACTAAGCATGCATGATTTTGGAAGGTTCAACTTCTCAAGCCATCAGTCTATACTTTAACTTCCATAAAGTCTCATGAAGAATATTCACAAAGGTCTGTCATGTCATAAGGAACCCAACGTGATAGATGACGCGTTAATCGGACACCCGATATGTAAGTTATTAGTGATTCTGTTCCGAGAGCCCGATTCGATTCAAGTTTGATCCAACCAAGACATACTCTATCTTTAACCAAAATTAATTGAAATATACCAAACGGACCGTCTTTATCCAAGGATCCCATTGTCATAGATGGTTCTTCAAATAGATTCCCAGATATCAAGATATGGCCAAAAAGTTGCATCTGGGTCTCAATGGGTCTGGGTCCAATCCAACCCAGTCGGACCTGGCCTGGGTCAACCCAACCCAGTTCGAGTCGACCTGACCTGGTTTGGGTCTAGCTCTGTTGGGCTGGCTTGTGGCCGTACTGGCACACTAGGCCACGACCGGATTGGCCCATTGGGCCATGGCCCATTCAACTGGGTGTGTTCCACCCGACTGGGTATGGTCCACCATGGTGGAGCCCACCCTAGCCGCTACCTTGGGGGGAGGAACCCCTTGGTTTTCAGAACGGTCCAACGGACTATTCAACTGGCACATGCTAGTGCGCAGGACTGCCGGAAGTGTCCCGCTCGGTGTGACTTGGCCGGCCGAATTCCCTGCTGGTTCTCCTCCTAGCGGTGTGACGGTGACGCTATCCTCCCACGTATGGCCGGGTTCCGGCCACCCACTGGTGCATGGCTGCTTCTAAGTAGTTGTGACCTCCTCCTTCGTCGGAAACGCGGATGTGTGATGCCCTGCCTCCACACGGCCGGTTGGTGTGCGGGACACTCCTCTTCTCTATCACGACCTATGGGTCGTGACCTCCTATGCTACTGGTGGCATTGACACGTGCCTCCTCAGTTCCACATGGTCGGTCGGCATGCTGGCTGCCCCCTTCCACCATCGTGGCCGACGGGCCGTGGCCCCCTTCAGCGGCATGGTTGCGCCACCGCCGCCGTCACGGTCGGATGGTGTGCTAGCCGCCACCTGAACCTTGCCATCATTCGTCACTAGAGATGTAGTCAGCCTCCGTTCAACCCATATCTCTGCCCGCGAATAATACATCAACAATAAAGATGTGGAAGGATCGGGCCAGGTTCGTTTGGCCGATACCCTCCATTTTAGACTGACATCACGTGACTCTAGGGGAAAGATTAAACGTAAAATTAATGAAGAAAAAACATAAACACACCCCAACCTCATTCATTATTTGGATATAGTGTCGGGAAGAAGATGAAGACGTCAAAATTAGTTGCTCCCATAACATGCTTCTGATCTGGGCTAAGGCGTCGGTTCCTCGTTCTCTGTTGGGAGGTTGTTCTCCGTTGGAGGATCTCCTTCGTTGAATAATTATATACATTCGATAGTTCTCCACCCAATTGATTTGCCAAAAATTTTCGCCCGACCCACGATAAGTGAGAAGCCCACTTTAATTGAGTTAATTTAATTAATTTAGTTAATGTTGGCACATTAATTGGGGTAATTACAAGAGTTATCTCACATTAAAAGAGGTGTTTGGGTGGCCCCCACCACAAAGATTCAAAAAGGAGGTTTCAATAAAGAAAAATAAAAAGTTATTTATTTTATTTTTCATAACCCACAAAAATATGATAAACTAACTTCCATCCTCGACTTACTACGGTCGAGGTGAAGGACTCTTTAAGAGAATATTTTCGCTATGAGTTCAACGGTGTCCTCATATTTCAATTCCGAGCACTGGTTCTAAAGTTACGAAACACCACTCGCCCGTTTACTGAACATACCTAAAAAAATTCAGAAATTCATTTTGGTCACACCGGGTCTCAGAGTCATGCACCATCAATTTTTGCAGACTCTTACTAATTCAATATATTTAAAAAATTACACGGAAAAATCTGGTTCTTTAAAGGAGAAGAGGTTCACCAGGAAAAAAAATGAAAAGGGAATAAAAATAACTAATATTATGTGTTTCAACTGTAGTGAAATATGGCATTTCACTAATAAATGTCCTAATATTCAATGAAATATACATCAAAAGAATAAAATTGATCAAGGTCATGCATTATCTATTATTATAGTCGTCGTTGAATAATTAATTTGTTTATGTTTATGGATTGAAGAATTATGTCATCTGAGTGTTGTATTAATGACATAATAGTTATGTGAATTGTGGAAATAAATAAAGATTGTACTGCAGTAAAATTTCATTAAGGATTAGAGATTTTATGGTACTAGGAAAAGTGACTCCATAGCAAGTTAAACTTTTGGGAAAATACATGGTTGAGGGAAGATAAACCAAAATCTATTCTTTATACTGAGGTAGTGATTTTGGAATAAGAAATGATTGATTTGGATAAATTATATTGGATATTCATGAATACCTTAGTACTAATTAATAGTTTGTTTATTCCATCATTTTTTGAGTTTACAACATTTTTGGATTTAAGGAGAATATCTAGTATTCTCTAAGGAATAAGAGAGAATGAATATATTCAATATGGGTTTATGGTAATTCAGGATTTTATTATGTTTTTAGAGAATACATGATGAAGTTATTCACATTTTTTATGTGGCAAAAAGTTGTCTTCGTTATGTTTACCTCCCATATAAATTTTTGGACTATGAGTTTTGACAAAAGTATTTTGGATAACTCTAATGGTTGGAATGCAGTTAGTTGAGGACTTGATATTTTGTTTTAGGTTCAAGTATAATTTATTTGATACATTGACCTAACCTTTTAGATTTCAATAAACATATAATGGATTAAAGAAATACTTTTAGTCCTTATGATTTATCAAATGCGATTTAGGTATAAAAAAAGAATTTTTGAACATTCATTTCCAAGTGTAAGGGATGAAGTGAATATAGATCGAAGCACAACCAAATGATGAGATTATGATTATGATAGGTAATGAAATCTTGTACGTTTTATTGAGTTCTTATCACGATAGTAAATTAATCCCTCCTCTTTGGAAAAAATATCTTAAAAATGAGTTATCCTAATACCTTATGTTTTGATGAAGCCATGAATCTTTAAATCATTATAGATTTCTGGATTTAAGGCCCTCAATTTTCCATTTATTTTTCACTTGTTTGTTATTGATGATCTCAATCACTCCATATAAATATTTATTTTTTTCATCCAATTTTGTGTCTCTAATTGAAAAAAATGTTCACATATTCGAAATCCTAATTTCGTGGTAAATTATTAATTTCCCTTTCCCTCTTATTAAGATTAAATTTTATTGACCCTGTTTTCGATGTGGGTTTTCCACAATTATATTTTCTATTTTCAACCTTTTATTTTCAAAGAACAATTTCAAATAGCGAGGACGCAATTTATTGGAGGGGAGAATGTAACACCCCATGTTTTCATATTACGTTATCTCTTTGAAGTAGTTTAATAGCTTATTTTGCATGCAACACGGATTTGGATTTCATTATGCATAAGATTGAGTTTCTTCAAAACAACACATTAGTATTATAATTATTTAAACGATATGATTATTTATCAATTAAAAAATTTAATATGAATAGTAAAAATAAATTTAAAATGTTATTTATAATTTTTTCATAAAAATAAAATATATTTATAATAAAAGTTTATATGTTTTGTTTAAATGGTTATATATTTAAGAAAAAATGTTTTCTAAAAAGAAATTCTTTTTATATCCTTTTGTGAAAAATAACAAAAATAATTTTAGATACTCATAAAAATTGAATTTGGTAAAATAGACTTAATTTTTAGAATTTGTAATATGAAAATTATCTTAGGGTTAATTTTTTGATATATTTCTGAATACTTTCAATTTTTGATGAATAATGAAAAAACGGCATTATTATATAAAACTAAATTTTTTATTTAAATAATTATTTTTAATTTAAATTTATTTTAAACGAAAAATTGATAAATAATACCTATATTAGTCCAATGTAATTTATAAGAGTAATTTTATAATAATATTATATATATATAATTTTATTGAACTTTTTAACGTCTTTTACCCACCTACTAGTCACATATGAAAATTTGCATAAAACACAATTTTTCCGCTTTTGTAAATTGAATTTAAAAAATCTGATAGATATTGTTTTCATCAGTAATTAAAATTTTGTTCAGTATGATAAAAATAATTTTTGTTGAATAGAAACTTATGAATTTTATTTACCATGATTAAAATTAAATAGGGTAATTAATGATAAAAATATTATTATTATATTATATAATCACCACAACACATGTCATAATTCTACTAGATAAGTTTTTTTCAACCAAAATAATCTTTATGGAAAAAATAAGATCATTTTTATCCATTTGGATTGGATTATGTCATTTATTATATTTTATTTAAAGACGAGTTAAAAGTGATAAATTAAAATTTTAATAACTAAACCATTTTTAATATAGGGTTATACATAAGATAAATTCGACTATAAATTTTCATTAGAAATCTAAATATATTTCCTATATCATTTTATTTTATTTAAAAATTTTAAACAATAAATAATTAAATTTATTTATGAAACAATGACCATATAGTAATTACCTTATTAATGAACGATTAAAATAATTGATATTATAAATATTAAAATAAATATAAATTGAAACATTTGATTACATCCACGAATTTTATAGTTGAATATGACATGGCAGGGTTTATTCAATGTATTTTTTTCAATGACATCAACTTATTTTGATTTTAACAAAAAAATACTAAATAGTGTCAAACTTGACATAAATAAGTTTTTAAAAATAAATACTATTTTATTAATTGATATAATTGTCCTAAAATTCTATGATTCATCCAAATGACTTAGATAATATTATATATGTCATTAATGAGACCCTTGAGGTTCTCTTGGCATTTTATAGTAACTATATAAACCATGTAGTATAAAACTACAAGACATTGTAAAAGTTAAACAATTTTACTAAGGGTTAAGTGTAAAAGAAAAGGATGATATGATGAACTAAACATGTCTAAAACATATTGGTTGAAAGTATTTCAACTCATCCCCACATTATCCTCTAAATAAATCCATATGGATTTTTTAAAAATAGAATATAATTTTATAATAAATTAATATTTCAAGATTTTCCTAAAGATCTAATCACTACTCATATAAAAGGATACTTCCCTTTCACTTAATTTCACACCATTAAAGCCATTTTTATTGTAGAAAACCTGCTCAAATCTCCTCCCAAGTATCCAAAATTCATCTAAGTGGCCTTACCTTGAGCATAAATCCAACCTATGGTGCCATTTTGTTCAAATCAAAAGGAAACACCTAAATAATATGTAATTATTTTATCACCTCTTTCAAAGTTCTTTTCTTCTTCTTATTTCTCTTTTTTTTGTTGTTACCATACTAAAATAATAAGTCCATTACCTTCTATATTATTATATGTTATTATAAATATTTTAAAACCATATTCATTATTCTATCTATCCTATGAATGAAAATGTCACTATGTGTGTGTGCGTACGGTTTACCATCTCCACGTCATGTTGTAGTTTGTTATTCAACACTTATTATTTGGATGGGTATAATAATGAGTATAATTAATGTAAATAATTAATATAATATTATACTGATTCATTTTATATAACATACCTTCCACTTACATATTTTTTCACCATCAATAGAATGATATTGTTGCTTGTGCGTATGTACGGCTTACCGTCTCCACGACGCGATGAGATTCATCTTCAATGATCACTGTTCAACAATTTTTTAATAAAATATTTATATTGATTAAGTATGAGATATGTAAAATAATATTTCTACTAGAATAATATATATTTATATAGATAAATATTTGTCGTTTACTTACTTCTATACTTTTGATAAGAAAATGAAAACAACATAAATGCGTACGTACGGACTACCGTCTCCATGAATGGTGTTTCCATTTCATGTATTTATCTATTATACATATTTATATTATAAATATATATGATATAAAAATAATGTTTCATGTAATGTAAGTATTTAAATCATCATCTAAGTGATACGATCAAAAATAACAAGTTAAAACATGTACGATAAAGAAAGTGATTATTACCTAAAATGTTACTTTAACATGGAAGTTATTATTAAATGGGAAGTATAATGTCCTAAATGAATGATATATGATATCATTAATATGAATATGGTTCTGGTTCTGGTTTAATTTAATAACATACTATTGTCATTATACAGGAGGTAAAATGTACCCTTCACTAATGTAAAGTACAAGGTATGGGTTAATTCCTCAATCTCATGATTATCTAAGATTCTTTATGTGTAAGTATTTACTGTGACATATTTTTAATCCATGCCCATGTTTCATAAAATAGTTTTCAAAAGGAATATTTTATGGTTTTTCTGGAAGTGACTCTTTAATAATATTATCTTTGTAAATGTTTTAATGATTTATTTTTCTAAATCTGTTTAATTAATGTTCATGTTTTAAAAATGATAATATGGATTTATTTATATGGATGTGATTGTTTTAAAATGTTCATTCCTTTAAAATTTATCAAAGTGGTATGGGACACATTGATTAAAAAATTTCTTTTAAATGAATTCTTTTATAAATTGTTTTCACTACTAGAAAAGGGGGCATTGAAGCACCCCAGAATCGGGCGACTGTCATTGGCGGCCACTATAGATATCTAATAGCGACTGCCAATGGAGATCGCTGGCCTTGATAAAGAAACGAGCTTCCCCCCCCCCCCACGCCCCCCTCTCGATCGAACCCTACTCCCCCCCCACCCCGCCTCTCGGTCTCCCCCGCCACCCGACCTCCCCCGTCGCCCGGCCGCCCCAGCCGCCCCCCGACGCCCCCCCCCTGCCTCCCGGCCTCCCCCGCCGCCCGGCCTCCCCCGCTCCCCCCCCCCCCTGCCTCCCGGCCTCCCCCACCGCACACCCTCCGGCCTCCGCCATCCGCCCTCCGGCCTCCGCCCCCTCAGCCCTCCAACCCCCCCCAGACGGCTCCGGCACCCCGGACGCCCCCCCCCCCCCTCACCCCGGACCGCACCCCGGACGCCCCCCCCCCCCCCCCCCCGCACCTCAAACACCCCCCCCCCCTCACTGCCCATCCCCCGTCCCCTCACCGCCTCTTCTCCTCCAGCTCCCCACCGCCGCCGCCGCCCGTCCCCTCCCTTGCTGCACCGCCTTTCGCTCCGGCTCCCCTTCGCTGCCTCCTCTCTCTTGCTGCACCGCCTTCGGCTCCCCTCCCTTTCAGGTTTGTAGCTCAATGAGGTAACAAGGGCTTTTAGTTACATTATTATTTTATCAATGGTTCATAAACAAATGATTAATATTTATTTTAAATATAGTTTATTTGAATAATGTAAATGTAATAAGTATTGTGTAAATGTTTGTTATAAAGATATAATTATGGATAAGAGTTGGATTGATCTTCCAAATCGAACGTCTAGAGAATATTTCAATGGCATTATGCAGTTTATTGACTTCAAGAGAGGATTTGAAAGTGACTATATGTTAGTTGTCTATGTGGAAAATGTGTTAACAGATATCAATTCACATGAGATACTGTGAGGGAGAACCTTTTCTTTAATGGATTTATGAAAAAATATAAGAGTTGGACTCGTCATGGAGAAGAATATGTTTATTGTCAAAATACAGATGCAGCTCAGATGGATGTTGATGCAAGGTTGACTGATCCAATTCATGAAATGATTAGTGAAATGGTACGTGGGTTTGATCCTGAAGGCATTGACATCCAGAATCTTGAGACCGGTGAGATAAATCTTCTCTCTATTGCAGATCGTGATTCGAGGAGATTTTATGAAGCACTTGATGATGCGAAAATAGAATTATATCCTAGATGTACTTCTTACAATAAACTGTCATTTATCATGGAGTTGTTGCATTTGAAGACTTTGAATAATTGGTCAGACACATCATTCGACATGCTTTTGGTTTTATTGAAAAAAGTTCTTCCTGTCAATGATAAGATTCCTAAGTCATGTTACTATGCTCACAAGTTGACTGAGAACTTAGGTTTTACATATGAGACCATAGATGCATGTAAAAACAACTGTATGTTGTTTAGAAAAGAAACTTCCCATTTGGATATTTGTACGGTTTGTGGTGCTTCATGGTAGAAAGAGAACAGGGGAAATAATATTCATCAAAGTCAGATTGCGATACAGGGGAAACCGATTTCCGTAAAGCAAATGCGTTACTTTCCCCTTAAACCGAGGTTGAAATGATTTTTTATGTCATATAAAGTTTCTAATTTAATGAGATGGCATGCAGAAAGAGTTCATGAAAGTGATATGTTAATCCAGACTCTCATGCATGGAAGGATTTTGATAAGAGACATCCTGACTTTGCTAAAGATGTTCTTAATGTCCGATTGGGATTGGCAGCAGATGGTTTCAATCCATTCAAGTCTATCGTTGGTGAAACTCATAGCACATGGCCCGTGGTGTTGGTTCCATATAATCTTCCTCCGTGGATTTGTATGAAGCAACAATTTATATTACTTTCCACTCTTATTGATGGACCTAAAAGTCCGGGGGATAAGATTGATGTTTACCTTCAGCCATTGATTGATGAGTTGAATTAATTTTGGGGTGATGGTGTGATGAATTATGATTGAAAAACGAATGAAATGTTCAAACTGCATGCTGCTTTATTGTGGACAATCAATGACTTCCCAGCTTATGAAAATTTATCAGGCTGGAGTACGAAAGGGGAATTTTCTTTCCCTTTTTGCAATAAAAGAAAAAAAATTGTATGTCTTAAACATTCCAAAAAATGGGCATACATGGGTCACAGACGTTTTCTCCCTCCTCAACACAGATTCAGAAAGGACAGAGTGGCATTTGATGGTTCTAGAGAGTTCAGCCTAGCATCAAAGATCATGACAGGAGTCGAAATGTTATCGTAGATTGAGGAAGAAAACATCCACACAATATATGAAATTCAGGATTTGGTGGCTCCTCCAGTACGTAATATTCGTGCTGCGGGTAGGCAGCGCAGTCACAATTGGAAAAAAAAAGTATTTTTTATAGTCTTCTGTATTGGAAAACTAACCTGTTGAGGCATAATTTTGATGTCATGCACATTGAAAAAAACGTTTGTGATAACATATTGTGGACCATTTTAGGTGTCAGTGGAAAATCAAAGGACCATGTTAATACATGCCGTGATTTGGATGAAATGGGTTTAAGGAAACAGTTTCATTTAAAGTTAGTTGAGGGAAACAAGGCATATATGCCTGCTGCACAGTATACGATGACTATAGAGGAGAAAGAGAAATTTCTTTCCATTTTGAAGATGGTCAAGGTGCCTGATGGTTAGTCTTCTAATATTTCAAAGTGTGTGAATCTGACGAGCAAGACATTGCAAGGGTCCAAAGTCATGACAATCACATATTACTTCAGCAGTTGATTCCAATCGCAATTTGTGATTGTTTATCCCCCAATGTTGTTCAGCCCTTGATTGATATGAGTAATTTTTTTAGACAGCTTTGTTTAAGAAATCAACGAATGAGTGATTTAAAAAGTTTTCAGGACCGAATTGTACTTACGCTTTGTCACTTTGAGAAACTTTTCCCCCCTATTTTTTCGATGTTATAGTCCACTTGACAGTTCACCTAACTGATGAAGTAATGGCTACTGGTCCAATGCAATTCAGGTGGATTTATCCTATTGAACGGTATTTGAGTACATTGAAAAGATTTGTATGCAACAGAGCTCGTCCAGAGGCATCAATATCCAATGGTTATTTGATGGATGAGTGTACTACATTTTGTGCAGAATATCTTATGGATGTTGAAACAAAATTAGATAAGCCCTCTCGAATTCATGATGGTCCAGTTGGAGAAGGAACCGCATTTGATATGGAAAACATCGAGTGGATACAAGCACATCGATATATCTTGTTCAATACTCCATCAGTTGCACCATTAATGCAGTAAGTATCTTATCAATGTGCTTGTATAAATTTTACATGTTTTGTTTGCATAAGATGATCTTTTAAACATCGCGTTATCATTTGCAGGAAACACATTAATGAGATAAAAGAAGAGATGCATCGTGCGACTGAGTTTCAAATTCAACAATCTCATTATGCATCATTTCATGATTGGTTCAAGGATTATGTATGTATAAATTGATTTTCATTATGAGTGATGTATTATACTAATTCTTTCTGCATATATCAGTACTGATTTTTATAAATTATATAGTTTCGTAAGCTGAGGGAGTTAGGGGACCCCATGCTACCTGAATTATTTATCCAACTGGATGAGGGTCCATCTATAATGGCTCGTCGTTATAAATCTATTGATGCTATTGGTTTTCGATTTCGCATTAGAGATGTTGACGAAAAACGAGCAACACAAAACAGTGGCATCGGTTTTCCCTTTGTTGATTCTGGATATTACTATGGTCAATTGATAGACATCATTGAAGCTGTATACACACACGGTTTGAAGTACATATTTTTAAAGTGTAATTGGGTTATTCCAGTGCGTGGATGTAATGTCGATCAATATCAGTTTTCATTGGTGAATTTTAACTATATTTTATACAGAAATAATGAACGAGTTGAGAATGAACCTTTCATTTTGACATCACAAGTAGAACAAGTATTCTTCGTTACTTTGCCTTCGGATCCAAGTTGGCAAGTTGTTGTCAAAATGTCTCGGCGAGGAGTGTTTTTATTTGAAGAAGATGAACCTGAGACTGTTCCGTTTGTTTACTAACAACTTGATCAACATACCGTAGTTCAACGTGAAGAAGATATTTATTGGTTCAGAGCGGCTGTTGAAGGAGAAACGGTCTATTTTCATGCTTAATGAAAGGTATAATTATTTTCCCGCTATTTAGTAGAATGTCCTAGGATATCATAAATTATCTAATCATTTTATAAATCTTTATAAGTTTTAATCCTCACTTTTTTAAGTTAATTCAATCATAAATATTTAGGTTGTTTTTACTCTTGATTTATTGATGTTATGGTCGGTGTATCATCCCTTTGAGGTATTCTTCATCTGATTCATGTGCTGCAAGAATTTTTATTAGTTCTATCTGAAATTTGGCTATGCATTGACTGGTTTTGTACATAATTTGTATTTCTGTTTTGTTAACTTTCTGATTTTTTAAAATTCATTCACAACTAATTATTCAATCCATTTTTTTTGATTAACAGTTGTACAAGTATGATTTTTTAAGAACAATCCAATTTATCTTTTAAACACTTTGGACTCATTACTGATGTTTTCTATGACTGCAGACATGTCAGGGGAAGAGGCAGAAGATCCACATCATCCATCTGAGGCATCTACGTCTCAGGGTCAAGGTATGATTGAATGTCATTGTCTATATTTTTTATGTAATTGACATATATATATATATATAACATTTTTCAATTTATATATAAAATTGTTTTCAACAGGATCAGACTCGGCTGCTTCTTCCTCTCGCAGGAGAGGCCCTGGTCGTGGCATATTATCATGGAATTCCGACACGACGATAGATGTTTCATTTGATGAGGTTTTTCATCCTGTGGGACCGAATGACCCGACATTTATTCGTCAACTGGGTCATATCATACATGACCCACATCGATTTCCATTGACCACGCGTGACTGGGCTTCCATCCCTCAGGACACATTAGATCATCTATGGAGGGAGGTTCAGGTAAGAAAATCATTTTACTTTATTTTCTATGTTTAAAGAACACTAATATGTTTGATTATTTTCTTTATAGAAAAATTTGAAAGTATGCTCTGAAGAGTTTCGGCATGTGTGTATGTGAAAATTCCGTATGATGTGGAAAGATTATAAAGGCAAAGTGAAGAGGGGCCACTGGGTACCAAATGTGGGTGCCCTAGACATTTTGGAAAAAGTCCCGAGAGGTGTCCTCCCGGCTCAGTGGCGTGAATTGGTTGCATATTGGTCTACTGAGGGTGTTTCGGTTTGTATATTAATTATTTGGGTGTATATATATTTTAAAAAATATGTGATTTGTTTGAAATTTGAATGAATTGAATGTAGGAGGTGTCAACACGCCATTCTGAGAATCGAGTGTTGCAGGGACCACCTCACAGGCTCGGGACTCGTCACGTGTCTCAGATCCGACATGAGGTATATATTATTCATTTTTTAATTTATTAATTAATATGGTTTTGTGTTTATATTCTTTTAATATACAGTTGCGAGAGGAAGGTGCAGCAACTGATAAAATGTCGGTGTGGATGAGGACTCGTGATCGCAATGATCCAGAGGTTGCAGCATTGATAGTAAGTGTCTCTACTTACCAATAATTACATAAATCTATATATTAACATATATATATTTATATATATTTAAATATTTCATAGGCTCAATTTGAAGATGAGTTAGAACATCTGCTAGAGGACCAGCGACAGCTTCCCATGCGTCAGGATGAGATCTTTCATTGCATTATCGGTCGGGACGGGCATGGCTATAGTTTGACCTATGGAGCAGGGATTCCTCGTTCTGTAGTGTCACGTGCTGCAGTTGTCAGTCCAGCTGTTCCTCATATGACACAGCAGATGTCAGATTTTGAGGCACGGCTGCGCGCTTCCGAGGAGGCAAATGCGCAATTGACAGCTGAGGTTAGAGCACTGCGGGAATATGTGCGTCGAGCTGATGGTGCAGGTGATCATACAACGAAGGTATATACTGTATTTATTTATTTAATTTAAATTATTTTTGTTATTAAAATATTTATAATGTTTATTTTTTGTAGGCCCCTGTCCCACCAGAAGGAGGTAGCAGTGATGACAACGCGTGAGATATGTTTTTTGTTTTTACTAGTGGGGTTGACATTGATGTACTGTATTTATTCATTTAATTTAAATTAGAAGGTTGTGTACTTATAATTTCATTCTTTTCTTGTTTATTATATGATAGCTAATATTTTCTAAGGCGTGCATTTAAAAACTCTAACCCCCCGCACCCCTGTACAGCCCCCCCCCCCCCACACCCCCGAACAGCCCCCCACACAACCGTACAACCCCCCGCCCCCCGTACAGCACCCCCCCGCACCCCCATACAGCACCCTGCACCCCCGTACATCCCCCCGCACCCCCGTACAGCCCCCCTGCACCCCCGTGCAGCCCCCCGCACCCCCGTACAGCCCCCCCTGGCACCCCCGTACAGCCCCTCGCACCCTCGGACAGCCCCCCGCACCACCGTACAACCCCCCGCACCCGCCGCACCCCCGGACAGCCCCCCCCCCCCCCCCCCCCCCCGCAACCCCGTACAGCCCCCATGCACCCCCGTACAGCCCCCACACCCTCGTACAGCACCCCCGCACCCCCGTACAGCCCCCTGCACCCCCGGACAGCCCCCCCCCCCCCCCCCCCCGCACCCCCGTACAGCCCCCCCGCATCCTCGTACAGCCCCCCCCCCCCCCCCCCCCCCCGCACCCCCGTACACCCCCCCGCACCCTCGTACAGCCCCCCCCCCCCCCCCCGCACCTTCGTACAGCCCCCCGCACCCCCGTACAGCCACCCCGCACCCCCGTACAGCCCCCCGCACCCCCGGACAGCCCCCCAGGCACCCTCGTACAGCCCCCCGCACCCCCGGACAGCCCCCCCGCACCACCGTACAGCCCCCTGCACCCCCGAACAGCCCCCCGCACCCCCGTACATCCCCCCGCACCCCTATACAGCCCCCCCCCCCTCCCCCAGCACCCCCGTACTGCCCCCCGAACCCCCGGACAGCCCCCCCGCACCCCAGTACAGCCCCCCGCACCCACGTACAGCCCCCCCCCCCCCCCCGCACCCCCCGTGTCGGGGGCTCAAAACCACCCGAACGACCTCCGAATGCGACGAAACTGTACGAAAACAGCCGGTGCGTGAATTGTGAAATGGTCGGCCAGACGGCACGTCATTCGGAGGTGCCGTTTGACAGTGGCGACCGGAAACGCGTTTCCGGCGCCACAAAACACCAAAACGGCGTGTGGTGGTCCAATTCGGAGCAAACCTGCTCCGAACGACCTGAAACTGCACGAGAATGATAGAAATATTATTCCTGAGATGTAGCAGGAGGCGGCACGTCCATCGGACGTGCGGTGCGCGCGGCACGACCGAATGTGTCGTTTTCAGCAGCGCGGTGCGCGCTGAAATGCCGCATTGGGTGGTCAAAACCACTCGAACGTTGTCTGAATGCCACAAAACCGTACGAAAATAGTCGGTGCATGAATTGTGAAATGGTTGGCCAGACGGCACATCAATTGGAGGTGTCGTTTGACCGCGGCGGCCGGAAACGCGTTTCCGGCGTCATAAAACACCAAAACGGCGTGCGACGGTCCAATTCGGAGAAAACATCCTCCGAACGACCTGAAACCGCACTAGAACGATATAAATATTATTCCTGAGATGCAGGAGGAGGCGGCACATCCATCGGACCTGCGGTGCGCGTGGCACGACCGAATGTGTCCTTTTCAGCAGCGCGGCGCGCGCTGAAATTGCTCGTCGGGGGGTCAAAACCACCCGAACGACCTCTGAATTCTACGAAACCGTACAAAAACATCCGGTACGTGAATTGTGAAATGTTCGGCCAGACGGAACGTCATTAGGAGGTGCCGTTTGACCGCGGTGGCAGAAACGCGTTCCCAGCGCCACAAAACACCAAAACGGCGTGCGGCGGTGGAATTCGGAGCAAACGTGCTCCGAACGACCTGAAATCGCACGAGAACGATATAAATATTATTCTTGAGATGCAGTAGGATGCGGAATGTCCATCGTACGTGCGGTGCGCACGGCACGACCGAATATGTCGTTTTCAGTAGCGCGGCGCGCGCTGAAATGGCGCATCGAGGAGTCAAAACCACCCGAACGACCTCAGAATGCCACGAAACCGTACGTCAACAGCCGATGCGTGAATTTTGAAATGGTCGGCCAGACGTCACATCATTCTCAGGTTCCGTTTGACCGCGGCGGCCGGAAATGCGTTTCCGGAGTCATAAAACACCAAAACTGCGTGCGGCAGTCCAATTCAGAGGAAACGTGCTCCGAACGACCTGAAACCACACGAGAACGATAGAAATATTATTCCTGAGATGTAGGAGGAGGCGGCACGTCCATCGGACGTGCGGTGCGTGCGGCACGACTGAATTTGTCGTTTTCAACAACACGACGCACGCTGAAATGCCGCGTTGGGTGGTCAAAACCACCCGAACGACCTCCGAATACCACAAAACCTTACGACAATAGCCGGTGCGTGAATTGTGAAATGGTCGGCTAGATGGCACATCAATCAGAGGTGGCGTTTGACCGCGGCGGCCGGAAATGCGTTTCTGGTGCCATAAAACACCAAAACGGCGTGCGGCGGTCCAATTCGGAGAAAACGTGCTTCGGAAGACCAGAAACCGCACGAGAACGATATAAATATTCTTCCTGAGATGCAGGGGGAGGCGGCACATCCATCGGACGTGCGGTGCGCGCGGCACGACCGAATGTGTCGTTTTCAGCAGCGCGGCGCGTGCTGAAATGCGGCGTTGGGTGGTCAAAACCACCCAAACGACCTCCGAATTCCACGAAACCACATGAAAACAGCCGGTGCATGAATTTTGAAACGGTCGGCCAGACAGCACGTCAATCGGAGGTGCCGTTTGACCGCGGCGGCCGGAAACGCGTTTCCGGCACCATAAAACAACAAAACGGCGTGCGTCGGTCCAATTCGGAGCAAACATGCTCCGAACGACCTGAAACCGCACGAGAACGATAGAAATATTATTCCTGAGATGCAGAAGGAGGCATCACATCCATCGGACGTGCGGTGCGTGTGGCACGACCGAATGTGTCATTTTCAGCAGCGCGGCGCGCGCTGAAATGGCGCGTTGGGGGCTCAAAAACACCCAAATGACCTCCGAATGCCACAAAACCGTACAGCAATAGCCGATGCATGAATTTTGAAATGTTTGGCCAGACAGTACGTCATTCGGAGATGTCGTTTGACCACGGCGGCCGGAAACGCGTTTCCGGCGCCATAAAACACCAAAACGGCGTGCGGCGGTCCAATTCGGAGAAAACGTGCTTCGAACGACCAGAAACCACACAAGAACGATAGAAATATTATTCCTGAGATGTAGGAGGAGGCAGCACGTCCATCGGACGTGCGGTGCGCGCGGCACGACCGAATGTGTCGTTTTCAGCAGCGCGGCGCGCGCTGAAATGGCACGTTGGGGGGTCAAAACCCCCCAAACGACCTCCGAATGCCACGAAACCGTACGAAAATAGCCGGTGCGTGAATTTTAAAATGGTTGGCCAGACGGCACATCATTCGGATGTGCCGTTTGACCGCGGCAGCCGGAAACGTGTTTCCGGCGCCAAAAAACACCAAAACGGCGTACGGCGGTCGAATTCGGAGAAAACTTGCTCCGAAAGGCCTGAAACCGCATGAGAACAATAGAAATTTTATTCCTGATATGCAAGAGGAGGCGGCACATCCATCGGACGTGCGGTGCGCACGGCACGACCGAATGTGTCATTTTTAGCAGTGCGGCGTGCGCTGAAATGCCGCGTTGGGTGGTCAAAACCACCCGAACGACGTCCGAATGCCACGAAACCGTACGACAACAGCCAGTGCGGGAATTGTGAATTGGTCGGCTAGACGGCACGTCATTCGGAGGTGCCGTTTGACCGCGACGGTCGGAAACGCGTTTCCAGCGCCATAAAACACCAAAACGGCGTGCGGCAGTCCAATTCGGAGAAAACGTGCTCAGAACGACCTGAAACCGCACGAGAATGATATAAATATTATTCCTGAGATGCAGGAGGAGGCGGAACGTCCATCGGACGTGCGGTGCGTGCGGCACGACCGAATGTGTCGTTTTCAGCAGCGCGACGCGCGCTGAAATGGCGCGTTGGGGGGTCAAAACCACACGAACAACCTCCGAATGCCACGAAACTGTACGACAACAGCCATTGCGTGAATTGTGAAATTGTCGGCTAGACGGCACGTCATTTTGAGGTGTCGTTTGACCGCGACGGTCGGAAACGCGTTTCCTGCGCCATAAAACACCAAAACGACGTGCAGCGGTCGAATTCGGAGCAAACGTGCTCCGAACGACCTGAAACCGCACGAGAACGATAAAATATTATTCCTGAGATGCAGGAGGAGGCAGCACATCCATCGGACGTGCGGTGCGCGCGGTACGACCGAATATGTCGTTTTCAGCAGCGCGGCGCGCGCTAAAATTCCGCGTTGGGTGGTCAAAACCACCCGAACAACATCTGAATGCCACGAAACCATACGAAAATGGCCGGTGCGTGAATTGTGAAATGGTCGGCCAGACGAAATGTCATTCGGAGGTTTCATTTGACCGCGGCGGCCGGAAACGCGTTTCTGGCGCCATAAAACACCAAAACGGCGTGCGACGGTCCAATTCGGATCAAACGTGCTCCGAATGACCTGATACCGCACAAGAACGATAGAAATATTTTTCCTGAGATGCAAGAGGAGGCGGCATTTCCATCGGACGTGCGGTGCGCACGGCACGACCGAATGTGTCATTTTCAGCAGCGCGGTGCACGCTGAAATTGCGCGTCGGGGGTTCAAAACCACTCGAACGACGTCTGAATGCCACAAAACCGTAAGACAACAGCCGGTGCATGAATTGTGAAATGGTCGGCTAGACGGCACGTCATTCGGAGGTGCCGTTTGACCGCGGCGGCCGGAAACGCGTTTCCGGCGCCACAAAACACCAAAACGGCGTGTGGTGGGCCAATTCGAAGAAAACGTGCTCCGAACGACCTGAAACTGCACGAGAATGATATAAATAATATTCCTGAGATGCAGGAGGAGGCGGCACATCCATCGGATGTGCGGTGCACGTGGCACGACTGAATGTATCGTTTTTAGCAGCGCGGCACGCGCTGAAATGGCGCGTTGGGGGGTCAAAACAACCCGAATGACCTCCGAATGCCACGAAACCATACGACAACAGCCGGTGCGTGAATTGTGAAATGGTCGGCTAGACGGGACATCATTCGGAGGTTCCGTTTGACTGTGGCGGCCGAAAACGCGTTTCCGGAGTCATAAATCACCAAAACGGCGTGCGGCGGTCCAATTCAGAGCAAACGTGCTCCAAACGACCTGAAACCGCACGAGAACGATAGAAATATTATTCATGATATGAGGGGGAGGTGGCACGTCCATCGGACATGCGGTGCGCACAGCACGACCGAATGTGTCATTTTCAGCAGCGCGGTGCGCGCTGAAATTCTGCGTTGGGTGGTCAAAACTACACAAACGACCTCCGAATGCTCCGAAACCATACGAAAACAGTCGGTGCGTGAATTTGGAAATGGTCGGCTGGACGGAACGTCAATCAGAGGTGCCGTTTGACCGCGGCGGCCAGAAACGCGTTTCCGGCGCCATAAAACACCAAAACGGCGTGCGACGGTCCAATTCGGAGCAAACGTGCTACGAATGACATGAAACCGCACGAGAACGATATAAATATTACTTCTAGATGTAGGAGGAGGCGGCACGTCCATCGGATGTGCGGTGCGCGCGGCACGACCGAATGTGTCGTTTTTAGCAGCGCGGCGCGCGCTGAAATGGCGCGTTGGGGGGTCAAAACTACCCGAACGACCTCCGAATGCCACGAAACCATACGAAAACAGCCGGTGTGTGAATTTTGAAATATTCGTCCAGACGGCATGACATTAGAAGGTGCCGTTTGACCGCGGCGTCCGGAAACGCGTTTTTGGCGCCATAAAACACCAAAACGGCGTGCGGCGGTCCAATTCGGAGAAAATGTGCTCCAAACGACCAGAAATTGTACGAGAACGATAGAAATATTATTCCTGAGATGCAGGAGGAGGCGGCACGTCCATCGGACGTGCGGTGCGCGCGACACTACCGAATGTGTCATTTTCAGCAGCTCGGCGCACGCTGAAATGGCGCGTTGGGGGGTCAAAACCACCCAAACGACCTCCGAATTCCATGAAACCATACGACAACAGCCGGTGCGTGAATTGTGAAATGGTTGGCTAGACAGAACGTCATTCGGAAGTGCTGTTTGACCGCGGCGGCTAGAAACGCATTTCTGGCGCCATAAAACACCAAAACGGCGTCCATCGGTCGAATTCGGAGCAAACGTGCTCCGAACGACCTGAAACTGCACGAGAACGGTAGAAATATTATTCCTAGGATGAAGGAGGAGGCGGCACATCCATCGGACGTGCGGTGCGCGTGGCACGACTGAATGTGTCGTTTTGAGCAGCGCGGCGCGTGCTGAACTGCCGCGTTGGGTGGTTAAAACCACCCGAATGACGTCCAAATGCCACAAAACCGTACGACAACAACCAATGCGTGAATTTTGAAATGCTCGGCTAGACGGCACGTCATTCGGAGGTGCCGTTTGACCGCGGTGGCCGGAAACGCGTTTCCGGTGCCACAAAACACCAAAATGGCGTGCGGCGGTCCAATTCGGAGAAAACGTGCTCCAAACGACCTGAAACCGCACGAGAACAATAAAAATATTATTCCTGAGATGCAGGAGGAGGCGGCATGTCCATCGGACATGTGGTGCGCGCGGCACGACCGAATGTGTCATTTTCAGCAGTGCGGCGCGCGCTGAAATGGCGCGTTGGGGGGTCAAAACCACCCGAACGACCTCTGAATGCCACGAAACTGTACGACAACAGTCGGTGAGTGAATTGTGAAATGGTCTGTCCAGACGGCACATCATTCGGAGGTTCCGATTGACAGCGGTGGCCGGAAACACGTTTCTGGCGCCATAAAACACCCAAACGGCGTGCGACGGTCGAATTCGGAGCAAACGTGCTCCGAACGACCTGAAACCGCACGAGAAAGATAGAAATATTATTCCTGAGATATAGGAGGAGGCGTAACATCCATCGGACGTACGGTGCGTGCGGCACGACCGAATGTGTCGTTTTCAGCAGCGCGGCGCGCGCTGAAATGCCATGTTGGGTGGTCAAAACCACCCGAACGACGTCCAAATGCCACGAACCCGTACGACAACAGCTGATGAATGTATTGTGAAATGGTCAGCCAGACGGCACGTTATTCAGAGGTGTCGTTTGACCGCGGCGGCCGGAAACGCGTTTCCGGCGCCACAAAACACCAAAACGGCGTGCGGCGGTCCAATTCGGAGAAAACGTTCTCTGAATGACTTGAAACCACATGAGAACGATATAAATATTATTCCTGAGATGCAGGAGGAGGTCGCACATCCATAGGACGTTCGGTGTGCGTGGCACGACCGAATGTGTCGTTTTCAACAGCGCGGCGCGCGCTGAAATTGCAAGTCAGGGGTCAAAACCACCCGAACGACCTCCGAATTCCACAAAACCGTACGACAACAGTCGGTGCATGAATTGTGAAATGGTCGGCTAGACGGTACATCATTCAGAGGTGTCGTTTGACCGCGGCGGCCGGAAACGCATTTCCGGCGTGATAAAACACCAAAACGGTGTGCGGTGGTCCAATTCGGAGAAAACGTGCTTCGAATGACCTGAAACCGCACGATAACGATAGAAATATTATTCCTGAGATGCAGGAGGAGGCGGCAAGTCCATCAGACGTGCGGTGCGCACGGCACGACTGAATGTGTCGTTTTCAGCAGCGCGACGCGCGCTGAAATTGCACGTCGGGGGGTCAAAACCACCCGAACGACCTCCGAATGCCACGAAACCGTACGACAACAGCCAGTGCATGAATTGTGAAATGGTCGGCCAGACGGCACGTCATTCGGATGTGCTGTTTGACCGCGGCGGCCGGAAAGGCGTTTCCGGTGCCATAAAACACCAAAACGGCGTGCGGCGGTCCAATTCAGAGCAAACGTTCTCCGAACGACCTGAAACCGCACAAGAACGATAAAAATGTTATTCTTGAGATGCAAGAGGAGGCGGCACGTCCATCGGACGTGCGGTGCGCGCAGCACGACTGAATGCGTCGTTTTCAGCAGCTCGGTGCGCGCTGAAATGCCGCGTTGGGGGGTCAAAACCACCCGAACGACCTCCGAATGCCACGAAACCGCACGACAACATCCGTTGCGTAAATTATGAAATGGTCGGACAGACGTCACGTCAATCGGAGGTTCCGTTTGACCGCGGCGGCCAGAAACACGTTTCCGGAGTCATAAAACCCCAAAACTGTGTGCGGCGGTCGAATTCGGAGCAAACGTGCTCTGAAAAACCTGAAACCGCACGAGAAGGATAGGAATATTATTCCTGAGATTCAGGAGGAGGCGGCACGTCCATCGGACGTGCGGTACGCGCGGCACAACCAAATGCGTCATTTTCAGCAGCTCGGCGCACGCTGAAATGGCGCGTTGGGGGGTCAAAACCACTCGAACGACCTCCGAATGCCACAAAACCGCACGACAACATCCGGTGCATGAATTGTGAAATGGTCGGAGAGACGGCACGTCAATCGGAGGTGCCGTTTGACCGCAGCGGCCAGAAACGCGTTTCCGGAGTCATAAAACACCAAAACGGCGTGCGACGGTCGAATTCGGAGCAAACATGCTCTGAACAACTTGAAACCGCACGAGAATGATAGAAATATTATTCCTGAGATGAAGGGGGATGTGGCACGTCCATCGGACGTGCGGTGCGCGCAACAGGTCCGAATGTGTCGTTTTCAGCAGCTCGGCGCGCGCTGAAATGGCGCGTTGGGGGGACAAAACTACCCGAACGACCTCCGAATGTCACGAAACTGCACGACAACATCCGTTTCGTGAATTTTGAAATGTTCGGGCTGACGGCACATCAATCAGAGGTGCCGTTTGACCGCGGCGGCCCGAAACGCGTTTCCCGAGTAATAAAACACCAAAACGGCGTGCGGCGGACGAATTCGGAGCAAACGTGCTCCGAACGACCTGAAACTACACGATAATGATAGGAATATTATTCCTGAGATGCAGGAGGAGGCAGCACGTCCATCGGACGTGCGGTGCGCGCGGCACGACCGAATGTGTCGTTTTCAGCAGCTCGACGCGCGCTGAAATGGCGCGTTGGGGGGCCAAAACCACCCGAACGACCTCTGAATGCCACAAAACTGCACGAAAACATCCGTTGCATGAATTTTGAAATGTTCGGATAGAAAAAACGTCAATATGAGGTGTCGTTTGACCGCGGCGGCCAGAAACACGTTTCTGGAGTCGTAAAACACCAAAACGGCGTGCGACGGTCGAATTCGGATCAAACGTGCTCCAAAAAACCTGAAACCGCACGAGAATGATAGGAATATTAATCCTGAGATGCAGGAGGAGGCGGAACGTCCATCGGACGTGCGGTGCGCACGGCACGACCGAATGCGTCGTTTTCAGCAGCTCGGCGCGCGCTGAAATGGCACGTTGGGGTGTCAAAACCACTCGAATGACCTCTGAATGCCACGAAACCGCACGACAACATCCGTTGCGTGAATTGTGAAATGGTTTGAGAGACGACACGTCAATCGGAGGTTCTGTTTGACTGCGGCGGCCGGAAACGTGTTTCTGGAGTCATTAAACACCAAAACGGCGTGCGACGGTCGAATTCGGAGCAAACGTGCTCCGAAAAACCTGAAATGATAGCATTTCTTAAATCGGGGGTTTTAAATTATTATAGCACAATGTTTTGATATTATACATATATTTAATATTATATATATTAAAACATTTAAAATATATTATATATATATATTTAAAATATTGTATTTAATAGTATATATGTGAATATTTTTTTAATATATATATTTATTTATTTATTGCAGTGGACATTTTTTTTTTAAAAAAAATTATCTATAGCGACCGCCAAAAGCGGTCGCTATAGGTTGGCCGGCAGGAGGCCTGCAGCGACCGCTTGGCGGTCGCTGGAGGCCGAAATTCGGGGCTTCTATAGAGACCGCCAATGGGGGTCGCTATCGGAGGTTTTTTCAGTAGTGTTGGAATTTAAATGATTTCATGAAAAATGGTACATTTCTCTCAAATAGTTCTACTGATCATTTTCAACTAAATCAATATCCTTTACTGGATATTATTCTTGAGTCAGATTGATTTATAATAAATATAATCTTACATATTTTATTTAATGAGTTATGATATGTTTGATTGTGGATGTGTTATTTTTATACTATTCATGGTTTATGGTTAAAGTATTAGAATATTTGTATGCTAGTTTTAATACGAATGTATATGTTATGATTCAACCTTTTCATATGAGGAATGTAATGGAATTAGTATGTGATAGATGGTATAAGGACCCAGCCTTAAAACATTATATAATCTTGAATTAAATGGATAATCCACATTAAAGATCATTTTAGGTTTAGAGTTTTATAGAATTAAGCCATAACTGTTACATTAATTCTAAAAAATTAAAATGTTGAAACTTCTAATCAGTTTCCATTTTTTCATAAAATAGGAACCCTTGAAAAAAAGTTTCATTTATAGTTCCATGTTTTATACATCATTACATTTCCTCGATCCCATCCTTGACTCTATTCATCTTTAAGTCCTGTGAAAAAACATTTCAAAAACATGTGATGAGCATATAAAGTTCAGTAAGGGTTATAAAATAAGGAAAGAAATCATTAGTCCATCAATACATACAAAACAAAAACTCGTTTACATACCTCATAAAATCATAAGATTTATGAATAACACTTAGTAATAATAAATCATAAAGGTAACTTGTGGCATCCATAACATAATCACGTTGTAGCTTTCACAACTACATAGGGAGTTACATTTTAAATACCCATAATAGTATATTCACTAAATCTATTAGGAGAAACATTCACTTTTACCTCTGTTGTGTTACCCAAGGCATTGGAGAGATATCTTGGGTTAACCCATCCTAGGTTTATCATGGAACCACCCATATATATATACAATTCCCAATAACCATAACATATTCATAACACATAAAAAAATATAAAGGAAAGAAAACATTTAAACATTTTAATCACAATATATCATTTAAATATATTGACATAAAAATTAGATTATCAAAACCATTTTTAATACCAAAATACGTAAAACAGTATGTGGTATTTAGTTTCCTTTTAAAAACGTTAGAGCTTTTTAAGGAATCTATGGATCAAATAATACTCACGGCGGCAGAAATGTCATTGCCACCACTTACGTTAAAGAGTAACATTATTTTTTGTCATTTAAATAAAATGCCTCACTGAAAAATATTCCCATGGAATGAAATGAAATTTAAAAGTTGTTTATACATCATATAAAAGAAAGTCATGTTTAAAACAAAATATGCTTCAATGAAAGGAGATTGAGACAAAGTACCTTACCTCGTATCCAACTTGACTCGATCGTTCTTTAATCTCATTAATTATAAACTAAAGTTAATTTATACTTAAAAACCTTTTTAAATTTTATTATTCCTTTTATATCAATTATTACATTCCTATAACAATTAGTTAATTATTTGAGTTCATATCGAACATTTTTTCGATGATCGGAACTTGAGTTAAAAATGGACTTCTTATAATTACAAGTTGTTCATGGGTCAAAGGTCCATTATCTCCAGAATGATATTCATGATTTAGATATCATATATATCATATATATATCCAGTATATATATGTATTTATAATAGTACATAACATTTGAAGATAATAAATGAAATCACCGTTCATGGAGACGGTAAGTTGTACGTACGCATGGACGCTACTTTAATTTCTATTTCATATTTAGTGAAATAAAAAGATAATGATACATAGATATTTTATAATTATAGTATAATATAATATATAATTACATTAAATCTATCCTTTATATGTTCCACGTATGGCATGAACGAGTCATATCACATTGAGGGGGCGGTAGTCCGCACATCCTCAAATAAAATTATCTTATATACCTACTATTGAAACCATAAAGGTATTCTATAAATAAAAAATATAGAAGCATAGAAACAAAATAAATATAATATATATAAAATATAAATATAGTTCCATCTGAATGGCCACCATAAGAGGTGGTAGGAGAAGATTGAACAATCATCATTTCGTGAGGCAGTAGTTCGTCGTCCACAGAAACAGTATGTTCTATACCCATTAGATAGAAGTGTGTTTAGTTCGACTCCTTATCCTAACAACAACCTAGTATATTGAGGATACTAATATTGTTATAAAATAAAGGAATAAAAATATTTTAGGGGTTTTATAAGTGAAATAAAAGAAAAGAATTTAAGATAAGATGTTACCTTAAATCAGGTATCTCCCTTTGGATTGAACCAAAATGTATAATTGAATTTCCCTCTTCCAAGAGGAAGGCTTCTAGGAGGAAGAGAGTGATGTAGGTATATTAATTGGGTAGAGTTTGGAAGATCCAAGGGGCTTGAGATGTCTGAGTAATGGGTTAGAGGTGAGGGATTTTTGTAAGGGGAGGAGGGGCTCTTTAGGAAATTGTAAAAATATTATTTTATTATATAATGATTCCCAGTTTCTAAAGGTCCAAAACTCATTAAACTCTAACATAAGATGAATCATGTAAGAAATAAAATCATCCAATAAAAATTGGACATGTTTTGGGTATTCTTGTAATTTTATAATTTTATTTATTTAAATCATTCATTAAGGAGGTAAACACTACATCATTATTTTTTCATAAATAATTATATTAATTTGATGTCTAAAAATTATAAAAAAAATTACCCTGATGTAGGAAGTCTTTTTACATTTAAATAAAATTTTATAGTCGAAGGTATAACCTATATAAACCCATGTAAAATTGATTTACTAAAAGATATGTCTTTATGTCATTTTTGTCTTTACATTAAATTAATTAGTATAAAGTGTCATTATCACTCTTAAGTGGCTCCATGGGGTCCCAAAATCGACCCCAGGATGACCATGGTCGGAAATGTATATTATAATAGGATTATGACACATGTTATGGTAATTTAATATTATTATAATATTATTTTTAACCTTATTTACCAAATTTAACCTTTAACCATGGTATATAAAATATTTACTAAAGTAAATATTCATTATGTCTAAAATTAAAAGTTACCTATTTACACAATTTGGACCACTTAATTCCAAATATGGATTCCATTTTTTAAAATTAAAAACACATAAATGGAATATATTAATTTTAAATTAATTCTTGTTGTCAAAACCAAAAGGCGTGTTTTTATGAAATAATAACTATCAAAATATTGACACTTGTCTGTGTCCAATTTCAAAGTGAAATTACTTCCAATGACCAAAATTGGATGAAATGTTAAAATCAATATATAATTAAACTTTAAAATCAATTAAAAAGTTAATCAAAACATATAAATATATTAGATTAAATTTTATATTTGAATTAAAATATAGTATTTCTCACTTTTCATTAAAAAATGATTTTTATTCGAAAAATACCAAAAAATTAACCAAAGTAAATATTGATGTCCCAATTCTAATGAAAAATTTTATTTTTTAAAATATAAAATCTAAAAGTAACCAAAACCATATATAAAGAGGGTTCTCCATCAAAAGTTTGTAAATCGACATTTTAATGAATATTAGAGTATTTTTGCTTAAAATCAGATTCTTTCTTATTTTAAGACTCTAAAATTTATTGGATAAATGTTAAAATATTTAACAAACATGTATAATCATATTGTAGTTAGTTCTATCCATTTCTGCCAATACAATGGCTAGGCGTTAACTACCATTTAAAATAATATTATATTATTATTTTTCAGTATGACCCAACATTGTGTGAAACATAATATTTCAACGAACCACGTTTTTGCGTATTAGGTATGCCATCAAATATAGCATCCCAATTAAAGTAAAATTAATATTTAATTCCAAAATACTAATAAGTATGAAAATGTTATATATCTTTATTTACCTATGATGTTACATACTTCCCCCCTTTTGGAAATTGCATCCTCACAATTTTTATTCCCTTATCAAATAAGTGGGGGTATTTATCCTTCATATCATTTTCAGATTCCCATGTTGCCTCTTAAACCATATGGTTTTTCCACAAAACCTTTACCTGATGAATTTCTTTATTTCGCAACACTTTCCTTTTTCGGTAAAAAATCTCGATTGGTTGTTCTTCATAGGATAGATTCTTTTACAACTGAACTACCTATGGGCTCAAACATGAGACAGATCCGACATATAGTTTCTCAACATTGAAACGTGAAAACCAGTGTGTACCTGAGATAATTGTGGAGGTAAATCCACATTGTACAAAACTAGTCCAATTTTCTCCAGGATTTCATAAGGTCCAATGAACCTCAGACTCATCTTTCCCTTCATACTAAAAAGCATCAAAATTTTCCAAAGAGAAAACATTGAAAAATACATGATCACCTACCTCAAAAGAAACATCCTTCCTCCAGTTGTCTGCGTAACTTTTCTATCTTCTCTGAGTTGTTCTCATAAGCTTCTGAATCAACTGAACTTTTTTTCCATCTCTTCTACCAATTTTAGTCCCATCAGTTTCCTTTCACCTACTTTATCCCAAAAAGCTGGAGTTCAACACTGATTCCCATATAATGCCTCCAATGGATCTATCTATATACTTGAATGTAATCTAATATTATAAGAAAATTCCACCAAAGAAAATGTTGGTCCTAAATTCCATGGTAATTCATTGAAAAAACACTTAACATATCCATCATGGTTCGAATTGTTCGTTCTGACTGCCAATCTGATTACGGATGAAAAGATTTACTATAATTTAATTCAGCACCCAATGACTTTTGAAGGCCTTTAAAAAAGTTTTAAGTAAACCAGGGATCAAGATCAGATACAATAGAGAAGGTAACTCCATGAAATATGACTATCTCTTTAACATACAACCAAGATAATTGATCTAGAGACAAAGTATCCCAAATAGGAAATAAATGATCAAATTTAGTCAATCAATCAACAATAACCCAGATTGCATTATTACCTCATGATGTCTTTGGTAATCCCACAACAAAATCCACAGATATATTTTCCCACATCCACTCTGGCACCGGTAAAGGCTGAAGCATCAGTTTCGGTAGCTACCGCTCTGATTTAACCTATTGACAATTCAAACACATCATAGTAAAGTCATCAATATCTCTTTTCATTCAATACCACTAGTAATACTCCCAAAGATCTTTTTACATCATAGTACTTCTAGGATGAACTAAAAATGGAGAAATATGAGCTTCACATAACAACCCATTCTTCAACTATGAATCACAAGGCACACATAATCACTTCCCAAATCTCAAAACACAATCATTCTCAATGTTAAAATCTTCCAACTTACCCTTCTGAACCAACTCTACCTTTTTCTACAACTCACTATCTTCCTTCTCCACTTGCTTAATTCTATCTAATATGGATGATTTACATGACACCTAAAACAAAATAGAAGAATTTCCTACTCCAATAACTTCTATTCCAAATTTCATCAAGTCAAAAATCAAAGGATATCGTTGCAAATGTAATAAGGTCAATGTAGCATTACTTTTTCGACTCAAAGAATCAGACAATTTATTTTCCTTTATGAGATGGTAATGAATTGTGCAATCAAAATCCTTGATTAATTACATCCATATCATCTATCTCATGTTCAATTACTTCTAAGTGAATATATACATCAAACTTTTTTGATCAGTATATATTTCACACATTACTCCATAGAAATGATGCCTCCAAATTTTTAAAGAAAAAACAATAGCTGCAAATTCCAAATCATGTGTAGGGTAATTTAACTCCTGAGGTTTCAATTGACGTAAAGCATAAGTAATTACCTAATAATTCTTCATAAGGATACTACCAATTCCTTTCAACGAAGCATCACTATAGATAACAAATTCACTATTTCGGGAAGGCAGTGCCAAAACAGGAGCATTCACCAATATTTGTTTCAATTCCTGAAAACAATCATCATATCATTTTGTCCAAATAAACTTAACACATTTTTTAGTTAACTTAGTCAGTGGGATAGATAACCAAGAAAAATTTTCAAAACACCTCCAGTAATAACTAATTAATCCAAGAAAACTATAAATCTCGGTTATATATGTGGGTCTTGGTCATTCTTCAACAACTTATTTTAGAAGGATCAACAGTTATTCCATTTTTTTGAAACAATGTGACCAAGGAATGAAATTTGTTGTAACCAAAACTCACACTTTCTGAATTTCCCATATAGTTTATTTTCTTTTAAGGTTTTCAAGACAACCCTTAAATGACTTTCATTCTCCTCTTTACTTTTAGAATAAACAAAAATATCATCAATGAACCCAACCATAAACTTATCAAGAACTCACGGAATATTCTATTTATAAGATCCATGAATACAATAGGTTCATTGGTTAACCCAAAAGACATAACTACAAATTCATAATGGTCATATCTAGTATGAAACGCGACCTTCATAATGTATTCTTCCTTTACATTAAACTGATGGTACCCCAACCTCAAATCAATCTTCGAAAAATACTAATCTCCATGGAGTTGATCAAACAAATCATCGATATGAGGCAAAGGGTACTTGTTCTTAATAGTGATGTTATTCAATGCTCTATAATCATTGAAAAGTCTCATTGAACCATCTTTATTTTTAACAAACAATATAGGAGCACCCAATGGTGATGTGCTAGGTCAAATGAAAAATTTATCTAATAACTCCCACATTTTATTCATTTAATCTAAAATTTCAATTTGATCCATTCGATAAGGAGGTTTTGAAATTGGCTTAGCCTCAGGAACTTACTCAACAGTAAACTTCCCGATTAGGTATAATACCAGTAAAATCATCAAGAAAAACATAAAGGTACTCATTTACCTCTGGAACATCATTAATCTGAATAGTTCCTCTATTTTCAACAATATGTGCAAGGTGACATTGATTTCCATATTTTACTAGTTTTTCAGCTTCCTAATATGTTATCAAAAGTAAGGGTTCATTATTGTACAAAAACTAAAAATATTTCTGAAAAAAACCTCTTTAGCTCTCCAATAAATCTTATCATGATAAACAAAAAACCATTCCATACCCAAAATAACATCAAACATTACTAGAGGATAAAAAATAATGTTTGAAGGTAGTTTTTTCCACAAACAAGGACAATAAGGTTATTATAATTTATTTTTGTCATAACATTTCCCCCCGGTGTTTTTACCAAAAGTTCAGGATTCATATCTTGAGATGGAAATCCAAATTTACTAGAAAACTTCTCCTAAATGAAAGATTTTTTTGATCCTAAATCAAACAACACATTGGCATAATATGAACAAACAAATAGTGTACCTGATACTACTTCATTTGATGACCCATCATCTGCTGAAGTAGTTTCAAAGGATTTCACCAACCCTTTCTGCTTGTATTCTGGATGATTTCCCTCAGTTGACTTCTTCGTTGGACACTCATTTTCATAATGAACCATTTCATTGCACTTAAAACATTTTACTGACTTTAAATAATATTTTTTCTTACCATTATCCTGATTTTTTTAGTGTAATTACATGGCTTATATCCCATTTTACCACATCTGTTGCACTTACCAGAATTCAAAATACATTCCCCAATATGATTTTTACCACAATTTTCACACACTGTAAATGTAAGTTTCTTGCCATCAGACTTTTTGAAAGGTTACTTTCATTTTTTCGTCCACCTCGACCTCTTATTATGTAGTTTGTCAAAGAATAGATGATAATCAGAAAACTCCATTTCCACCTTCTCTTCCCATCAAACAATTTTTTCATAACTATTAAACTCATGAGAAGCTAAATACCTTGGATACTTTTGGTTTTATCTTAAGTAAAAATGGTTTATTTTACTATCATGATTCGTATGAAGTTTGGAGTATACCTTGCCAGTCGAGTGAATTTTTCATTATAAGAAAACACTAATTCATCCTCCTACCTCAATTCTAGGAATTGTGTTTCCATCCAAAGATGAACTACCTTAGGAAAATATTTCTCAAGAAACGTACCTTTGAATTCATCCCAATCAACAACATCAATCTATTCACTATACTTGATATTTTTCACCATTTACCACCACTGATCAGCTGAACCTTCAAAATGGTAAACAGTGAGACTAACATTTTGATGTTCTGAACACCCCATGACATCAAAAATATTCTCTAGTGATTTCATCCTCCCTTCAACTATCACAGAGTCAGATGATCCTCTGAATGATGGGGGATATTGCCTCATGAAATACTCCAATACTAACATGTTCCTCTGTGGTTGATCTGGATGATCTCATGTATGGATAACACCGCCATTTATAGCCTGAGTAAATTATGCCATCACTACAACAAACTGTTTAGTTCCGATTCTGACCATCTCAGGTTGCTGATTTAAAAGGTTTTCTTCCTCCTGATGTCGTCCCATCGTAGCTTCCCTATTTCCTCTGCGGAAAACCATTCTGGACATAGAAATATCTTAGTTGACGCAACATGGTAATATGTAAATTCTATATCTTTTAAATATTACAATAAATTAATTTATTGAAATTAATTTTACAATATTATAACTCCTAATGTTGTCTAAGATGACCTCTAATACCAAATATAAAGACCCATCCTTGAAACATTACATAATATTTAATTATATGGATAGTTCACATTGAGGATCCTTTTAGGTTTATAGTTTTAGAGAATTAGACCCTAATTATTACATTACATCTCCAAAATTAAAAAGTAGACACTTCTACTTAGTTTCAAATTTTTTATAAAAAAACACATTAAAAAAATATTCATGTCTAGTTCAGTGTTTTAGACAACAGGACATTTCCTTTATCCCATCTTTGACCCTATTCATCTTTAAGCCCTGTGAAAAACATTTCAAAAACATGGGTTGAGCATAAAAAGCATAGTAAGGGTTATAAAACTAAGAAAGAAATCATTATTTCATCAACACATAAAAAACATAAACTCTATTACATACCTCATGAACTCATATGATTTACGAATAACACATAGTAATTACAAATCATAAAGAAAACTTATGGCATCCATAACATACTTTTGTTGTAGCTTTCACAACTATGTAGGGAGTTACATTTGGAATACCCATCACAGTATATTCCTTAAATATCTTAAAAAAACATTCATGTTTACCTTTGTAATGTTACCCAATGCATTGGAGAGCTATCTCAGGCTCACCCACCCTATGTTTATCACAGAATCACCGGTATACGTACACAATTCCCAATAACTATAACATATTCGTAACACATAAAACAAATATAAAGGAAAGATAAAATTTCCACATTTTAATCACAATATATAATTTAAATATATTGACATAAAAAATCCATTATCAATACCATTTTCAATGAAAATAATATATAAAATATTATATGGTATTAATTTTTCTTTTAAAAAAATTATGACTTATTAAGGAATCTATTGATCAAATAATACTTGCGGCGGTGGAATGGTCGTTGTCACCGCTTATGTTAAAAAGTAAAAAATATCTTTTTCATTTAGTAAAACTCATCATAGAAAAATATTCCCTTTTAATGAAATGAAATTTCAAATGTGTTTATACACCGTATGAAATAATGTCATGTATAAAACAAAATAAGCCTCAATGAAAGGAGATTAAGATGAAGTCCCTTACCTCATGTCTGACTTGAATAGATCTTCCATTATTATCATGTATAATAAACTAAATTTAATTTATAATTTCTTAAGAAACATTTTAATGTTTATTATTCCTTTTATATCAATTATTACTTTTCTATAAAAACTTGTTAATTATTTAAGTTCATATCAAATATTTTATCGATGTTGGGAACATGAGTTAAAAATAATCTTCTTATAATTATAATTTGTTCATGTCGTCAAAAGTCCATTATCCCTAGAATGATATTATTGATTTAGATATCATATATATCATATATATCTAGTATATATATGTATTTATTAGAGTGCATAACATTTGGATATAAGAAATGAAATGCACTATTCATGGAGATGGTAAGTCGTACTTACGCATGACCGCTACTTTCATTTATATTTCATATTTAATGAAATTAAAATATAATGATACATAAGTATATTATAAATCCAATATAATATCATATTTAATTTCATTAACTCCATCCTTTATACATTCCATGTATGGCATGAATGAGTCATATCACTTTGAGGGGGCGGTAGTCCGTACTTACACAAATCAAATTATCATATTTACCCACTATAGAAACCATAAAGTTATTATCTAAATAAAAAATACATAAGATTAGAAGTAATAAGAATATAGTATATATAATATATAAATACAGTTTCATCTTAATGGCCACCATAAGAGGTGTTAGGAGAAGATTGAACAATCACCATTTCGTGAGGCAGTTGTTCGTCGTCCAGAGAAACAGTTTGTTCTTTACCCATTAGATGGAGGTGTGTGTAGTTTGACTCCTTCTCATAACAATAGCCTAGTATATTGAGGATACTAGTATTGTTATAAAATAAAGGAATAAAAAGAGTTTAGGGGTTTGGAGAAGTGAAATAATTTAAATGAACGTAAGAGAATATGTTACCTTTAAATCGGGAATCTTACTTTGGTTTGAACCAAAAGGTTTACATGAATTTCCTTCTACCAAGGGAAGGATTATAGGAGTAAGAGAGGTATATAGGGAGATTAATTGGGTAGATGTTGGATGATCTGAGGGGCTTGAGAGGTGTGAGTAATGGGTTAGAAGTGAGGGTCATTTATAAGGGGGGGAGGGGATTTTTAGAAAATTTAAAAAATAATATTTTATTATATAATGATTCATAGTTTTTCAAGGTCAAAAACTCCATAAAATATAATATAATATTACTCGTGTTTTAAATAAAATCATCCAATAAGAATTGGATAGGTTTTGGATATTTTTTTAATCTTTATAATCTTATTTATTTAAATCATTCATTAATGAGGTAAACACTGCATCATTATTGTGTCATAAATAATTTCATTTATTTAATGTCTAAAAATTATAAAAAAATACAATTATGTAGTAAATATATTTAATTTAAAACGAATATTTTTATTTGAAGAGATAAATTATATAACCCCATGTTAAAATTGATTTACTAAAATATATATGTTTATGTCGTTTTTACCTTTACAAAAAATTATTTAATATAAAGTGTCATTATCACTCTTAAGTGGATCCATGGGGTCCCAAAATCGGCCCAAGGATGCCAATGGTCGGAAATTTATCTACCAATAAGATTAATACACATGTTAGGGTAATTTAATATTATTATAATATTATTTTCTACCCTTATTTACCAGATTTACCCTTTAACCATGGTAAATAAAACTGATTTAATATTCATAATGTCTAAAAATAAACGTTACCTATTTACATAATTTTATCTCCTAATTCCAAATATGGAATCCATTTTTCCAAATTCAAAACACAAAAGTGGTAGAAATTAATTTAAAATTGATTCTCGTTGTCAAAACAAAAAGCGTGTTTTAAATAAATAATAACTATCAAAAGATAGACACTTGTTTATGTCCAATTTCAAATTCAAATTACTTCCAATAACAACCATTGGATTAAATAGTAAAAAATTAATATAATTACACTTTAAAACCAATTAAAAAGATAATATGACCTTATAAATAAATTATATTAAATTGTAGTTTTGTATTAAAATACAGTATTTTTCACTATTCATTATAAAATGAATTTTATCCGAAAAATACTAAAAAAATTCCGAAAGTAAATTTTTTTGTCCCGAACATAAAGAAGAATTTTATTTTTTCAAATAGAACATATAAAAGTGAAAAATACTATATTTAAATAGGGATCTCCATCAAATGGCATTAAATCAACCTTTTAATGAATATTAGAGTATTTTTGTTTAAAATATGATTCTTTCTTATTTTAAGACTGTAAAATTTGTTGGATAAATGTAAAAACATTTAACAAACACGTATAATCATATTATAGTTATTTTTTTCCATTCTTACCAATAAAACGGATTGGCATTAACTACCATTTAAAATAATATTATATTATTATTTTCTGTATGACCCAACGTTGTGTGGAACGTAAGATTTCAAAGAAGCCCGTTGTTGCGTATCGGGTACTCCATCGAACATAGAATTAGATTTAATGTAAAATTGATATTTCATTCACAAATACTAATAAGTATAAAAATTCCATATTTCATTATTTACCTAGGATGTTACAGGTGGAGCCCGCTATATCCCCTCAATGGATCGATAGGTCTCATTAGACAAACTAGTGTCTTATAATAAGTCCTTGACAGAATATTTTTGAATGGTATTGGAACAAGACCTTGATGTAGTAGTTATTATGTTCTGCATTATGTATTTCCTTGTTATAAAATTAGTTATTACATGTGATTATTCGACTTGTAGAATATCCATATCCATGTTTATATGGGAATGTTTGATTTATTTTTTTCCATTTTATGTTCATTTTTATGTTTCAAAAGGATTCTATTTTTATTATACATCTTTCCTTAAGATTTTATAAATTCTATTGAATTTTTTACCCTTAATAAGCATCTGAGCTCACCCCTTTGTTATGTTTTATTTTCCAAGGATTCCAAGAAGTGTATTATGAATGATATTCAAGGTTAAGCTAGGTGAATAATGGAGTACTAAAAGGATTATTTATTCTATGTTTTATGTTATAATGATTAATGTATCATTAATGTATGTAATCTATTTTCCAAGACTACTAAATGGATCGGTCCTTCAGGACTTGATTCCTTGTATTCATACCAATGTATTAAAATAATTCACTGGATCTAGGTAACTAGGGTTCGGGTGTTACAGTATAAACTTATAATATTTCATGTTTTGTTTAAAGAAAACTGCTCCTCTCATTCTTGGTGATTTATGTTTTGAAAATTTTATTTTAAAATAGACAGGTATATTAATATCCTAATGTTTTTTTCATATTGATTTACGATTTTGTTCAAGGTTTTTATTCATTATTTTTCTTTTGGATGTTGTTTATTAATGGTTGAGCAACATTATAGATCATGGGTGAGGATAATATATCTTATATGATGGGTTCACCCATATAGCACTATAATATATTGGGTAATGATTATGTTATCCAAATAATTATATAGGATGTTGTTCACATGGTTATTCCAATTATAAGGGTTCTTTAAGGGTTCTATGATGATCATATCCCATGGTACCAACATTTTTTTATGATTTATATGGGTTACAAATTTTTCCTTTGATCATGGTTGAAATAAAATTTATTAGGATTTATGAATCGTATGACTCTTTTCATGTGGTAATATTTAGTCTATCATTCATGATTGATAATCCATGTATTGATAGGTATGAATTATCTTATCTAATGGTCATTTACTTTGATTAGGTCAAAATACCCTTATGATCATTTACTCTCACTAATGACAATAAATTGTTAATTCTTATGTTTACCCTTACTGATCATTTGATATCTTTCTTATTATGTTTATATTTTCCCAAGTTATAAAGAATGGGGAAAATGAATTTTTTTAAAAATTAATCTTATATGAAGAATGGTATTGGAGATTTTGAATACTTAATACAAAATATAAAAAGAATTATATAGTTGGAAAAAACAATACCCTGAAGTCATGAGTTTTGTTTATGTGATATTTTTACTGAATTATCTAAAAATCAAAACCTAAAAGGACATGGTGTATATAAGTGATCTAATATTTCATTTTTATATTGTATTTTTTTATGGAAAAAACTATGTCATATTTATCAGTATCAATGCAAAAAAATTATAGTTTATGTTTTTAACAGCATATTTGGTAGTGTATGTTCATAGATTTGACTGTTGGTATCTGATAAGGGTTTAGACAAATTTATATATTAGAATATTTTCCATGTTATTTTCCTTTATTTATTATGTATTCCATCATGGTTTTATATGTTTTAGTCTTATCATAAGTTAAATTTTTTATACATCCCTTCTTATGTTTTAAGTGGTTGATTTTTTAGGTGAATAATGATTTTTGGGAGGTGTTTTATTTGATAGAGGAATATGATACTCATAGGTTTATGATTAATAATTGTTTTAGCAGTGATGTTAGAATTATCTTTTGAAATTACATAATATTAAGGAAGTTATTCAGCATAAAAAATCATCTGAAAAACTCATAATTTGGAGAAAATATGAGATTATATTAGAAATTGACTAAAACAAGAATTTATACCTATTAGGTAAGTATAATTACTCATTCTCAATGTATAATCTAGGTAAATGTTCTTTAAATAATAAAAATATATTTTTACTTTTCTTATTGAGAAATCAATAGTCTTTTATCCAATTGCACATTTATGGTTTTGTGATGGTTAACTTTATCATTCCTATGTACTCTATTACTCTCTGTTAATACTTTGGAATTATTTTTCTCTTCAATTCCATATTTTAACTTCCAATTAATGTTAATAAATTTAAAAACCTGATTTTTGGTATTTTCATATGACATTTTCACTTCCCTTTATCTCCTTATAAGTGGAAGTTTAATTTACCCTTTTTATTATTTGGGATTTTAAAAAAGGTATTTAAAAGTTTCCAAATTTTAGTAAAGATATATATTTAAAATTTTCATGGGTAAAATTTTTAAAGGGGTTATAATTTAATATCTAAAGATTTAAAAAAAACAAAAAATTTTGATAACATGAAAAATACATGACACTGAGCTTAAACGAACAACAAAATATTATAATTTAAATGGGATCATTACAACCTAGTGATTAAACTGGTGGATATGAATATTATTAACTAATTTATGAAATATATATAAATGTTATAAAAAATATTTATTAATTATTATGAAATAAGAATTCAATTTTTAGTAGTCATGTTATTCTTAAAAAAAATTATTTCTTTTTATGAGTGAATATTATAATTATTATTTTTTGATTTTTGAAAATATATTTTATGAAATAAATATAATTTTTTAAATAATAATATCTAAATTATATTTAGGTAAAAGTATTGGTATTTTTCATAATAGATTTATTTTTTTAGTTTATATGGAAAAATACTGGGTTTTAAAAAAATTGTACTTTCTTTTAAAGTGTTTACATTGTAAAATTCTATTTTGTATTAGTTTTAAAATTTCATTTATTAATTTTGATTTAAAATAATATAATTATGGTTTTTTAAATTATATTTATACTTAGACTTAGTATAAAAACATTTTATATTTGAAAATATAATTTTTCAACAAATATGTTCTTGACAATGTTTTTTTGTTTGATTTTAAATTAAATTCCACCAATTATATGTTTTAAATTTTTTAAAAATTTCTTTTAAGGATTTAATTATGAGTTAAATTTTTTTTACATAGGTCCCTTTTGTTTTTTTCAATATTAATAGTAACCATCACCAGTTTTGTTACCACGGTAATTGGTAAATTGGGTAATTATTGATTAAAAATAATATGATAAAGACTATAAAATGACACTAAAACTTGATTTGAATTTATTTTATGAGTATATATATTCCATTATCATATAATATTTATTTATATTGCTTTTTTTCATTTTGGTGTGATTATGACCATAGTAACATTTTTTGTAAAGAAAAGTAAAAAATGCCGCATTTTTGTTTTTAATGACATTAATATTTTAAACATGGGGATGAATAGAATATATATTCAGTAATATATATTAATTTAAAAATATATTACTTATATTAATCATGATAATATATTTTTAAATTTTAGTGAATTAATAATTACATTAAATTTTAACACATAGTCAATACATTGATTATTCAATTAATGGAAAAAATAAAATAATTGATATTAAAAATATTGAAGGAAATGTAATTTGAGATAATTAATATTATAAATTAATTTTAGTTATTAATATAACATTTTTATGTAATAAAATATATTTTTAAATTTAATTTGTTTTCTTGATGTTATTAAATTCTATGTAATAAATAGTTCTAAAAATCCACATTAATGATATTTTATAATAAATAATATTTTATTAAATGGTATAAAATTACTAAAATTATTATATTCATAAATTTGAGGAGTATTTTGTTTATAATATCATCCATGATCCATTTATGCTCAATTATTCAATTATAATAACTTTGTTGATCTTTAAAAAGTAAAAAACCTTGTTGTCAAGGGAAGTGTGAAAAAAGTTAATGGTGGTTAAAACCAAAGTATAAGGGTAAAAATATGATCTAAACATTTCAAAACATTATTGTATAGTAATATTTAGTCTCATATTAATTTTATATTCAAATATTAAAAAAATTTATCCATTTTAATCCCAAAAATAATTTATATTAAATAAATTTTTTAGTAAATTCAAAGAGTTCCCCTCCCCTCTGATATAAAATGGAATCTCAGCTTCTCTTTACATCATAGTTAAAAATCCATTTTTCTCAGCGTATATATTCCCATATTCCTTCCTAATATCCCGACCCACATTCTAGAGCCATATTTATGGTTTAATACCATCCTTAGTGGTCTTAAGGTACTGAGGAATGGTGGGTATCCAAAGAATAGTTATTTTTCTTAACTAAATGATTCCATTTTATTTCTTCTTCCATCTCCATAAAATATTATTCAACCATAATTATATGATAAAATAATTATATTACATATATTTTTATATTATTATGTTAATTTAGTAACCAATATCCATATCCAACCTCTAGAAAATGGGAAAACAATTTATCATTCCTGTGTACGATGAACTATCACCCCATGAACCGTTGTAATTCACTTTCCACCACCACCTCTCAAGTATGGTTATAATTATGGAATTATATATTATATTATATTAGTGAAATATTTATAATTATAAAAATATGATATATTATTTAATTTATAACTTTTCCATTCACTCATAAATCATAACCTCATTTGTGTTTACGTGTGGACTACCACCTCCACGAAGCAATGTGATTCACTTTTCATCTATACATCACATGGATGATATATATATAAGTATATTTAAAGAATTAATATTATATTTTATATATAAATATCATTATAAATTGATAAAACAATACTCTTCTTCTTTCATTGATGATCGTTGAAAAATGGAAATGTTACACATGTGTTTGTACGACCAACCATATCCATGAATGTAACATAGTTAATGTTTCATAACCATCATTCATTATTGGTTTTAAAATTATAAATTATTTATAAAAATGAAATTTTTTTCATTATTATTCTTCTATATACTATGTAATTATTACATATTTGATCTCATTCAACCTGTAAATGTCATTTTGAAATTAAGAATCAAACTTTTTTAAAACATACGGCATGAAATTAACTTCTTAAGTAATTTAATAGGTCATCAAGATAAATTAAATAAATGGATTAAGGATACATGATTAAACATTTATAATTTTTTTAGAAATAATCTAATTTATATTAGTTTATTCTATAGGAATTAAACTACGTCCATGGAATGTCTATACATGAGGTAAGGGATTTTATCTCAATTTCCATTCATTAAGGATTATTTTATCATTATTCACCTAATTTCATTAATATGATGTATATAATTCCCATTTAAAGAGTAATATAATTAATCCTTCATATATCGTGGTACATTAAGTTGAAATTTGAATTATTTCATCTTTAGTGATTTTACTAGAAAGTTATCACGTGGTAAATGGATTCTTAACCCAATTTCCTTAGGTTGGGTTTCAACTCTTCTTCATTGAATTTATTATTCAATTATTATTTATGAATTTATGTCTAGTTTTTTCATTATTTACACATATTTTTTTGTATTTAAATTTGTTACACATAATCACTTCATTGATTAATTTTCAATTGAATTATATGATCTTTATAAGGGTTATTCGTCTTAAATTCCCATTCTGTGGGACATATGTTTATGATGCGAACATATTATCTTTTATGAGGAGTATATACTATCGTTTTGATATATTATATCATTAATCACCTAATTTTCATTATATTTAAAGTTTCATTTGAATTTATTATTCATGGTCTTATAATTGAATAGTTACCAAAGGGGAAAAGTATTTAAGTTGTAATATATTTTTTTAGATTATTTATGTTCAATTATCATTGGGAATAAATTATAAACTCTTATTTTCTTGAACCAAATATATATATTTATCCTCTCGTTATGAATCGGTTTTACATGTTTAATATTCATTTCCTCCATTATTAATTAATGAAATAATAAGAAATTCATTTGTATGTTATGTTGATCTCTTATCTTTGGTTAGATCAATAATCTTTCTCATCTAAATCCTTGTTTTGTAAATCTTTTTCATAAATGTAATTTTCTAAAAAAAATTATTTTCTAAATCTATTTTACATCATCATTGTATTTATTTTTTAATATTTCTAAACTAAATTTATTAACAATTTTTCAAATGAAACACTTTTGAATCCTTTTACAAAATGTTTAAAATGAATATTTATTTTTTACCTCTACAAAATAAATGTATTTTCCCAACTTTCGGGCCAGTGATTTCTATTAATCCTATTTTATAAGTTTTCGTGGTTATATTCAATAAAAAAATCTTATTATTTTGTAAATTTTTAGTTTTTAAATATTATTTTCAAATTTAAAATATACATTTTCCTAAAATATGTTTTAATGATATTTTAATGGAATTTTCATTCCTCAATACTGACAACCCCTGATTCCACTTATACTCCACTTTGTATATTTTGTAATGATACCTTCCTCATGTTTCTCTTGATGGGTTATAATTTTTTAAAATATATTTTCATGGAACCCATTTCTTTTCCATGGGTAAACGATTTTATGGAAAAAATATTTATCTAAGTATATATTGGGAAAATGACTTTTACCATCACCGTAACCATTATTTATTGACATCAAACCTTATAATATTTCATGTATTATTTAAATAAAATCCCTCCTCTAGTTTTTGGTTATTTATGTTTTAAAAATGGGTTTTTAATATAGAATAGTATTATGAAATCTAAATGTGTTTGGAACATTGGTTTAAGAGTTTTTCATGGGTTTTATTCATGATATTGTCCTCGTACATTGTTTACAAATGTTTGAGCCGCATTATAAATCATGGTTGAGCCCAATATATCATATACTATGGGTTCACCCAAATATAACTCTAATACACCGGGTAATGATTATGTTATCTGGATAATTATATTTGAAGTCATTTGTATGTTTATTCCAATTATAAGGTTTCTTTTTGGGTTCTATGATGATGATTTCCCAAGGTAAAATATGTTTTTTATGCCTTCTATAGGTTTTAAATGATTCCTTCAATCAAGTTTGACATCACATTGCTCATGATTATTAATTATTATTACTCTTTCATATGGTAAGCATTGTTCTATGTTTTATTGTTTATAATACAGGTATTTATAGGTATGAATTCTCTTATGTTATTCCCACAAGATTTTATTATATCATCATAACCTTATGATCATGTTACTCTCACTAATGAAATAAATTTTTTAATACTTATCTTTACCCTTACATAGCATTTTATCTCACCATTATTTTGTTTATATTTTCCCAGGTTATTAAAAATTTTGAAAAATAAATTTTTTCTATACATATTTACTATGTGCATAATTTTATGGAAAATTTTTTACGACTTAATATAGAATATTAAAATTTAGGTATAATGGCATAAATACTCTCTTTAACTCATTAGTGTTATTAATTTAAGAGTTTTTCCTTATTATCTAAAACTCTTAACCTAAAAGGTCCTTAGGAATGTAAGTGATCCAATATATTTTTATGTTTTAAGTTATGTCTGGAAAAATTTGGTCACATTTATCAATATTAAGTCTAGAAATTTAATGTTCTTTTTTGGAATCAGATTTGTGAGTTTCATTTTTTGGTTGTTACAATGATGGTTAAAGGAAGTTTATATAGCATTTAATTTTATATAGTTAGTGGAGGATCATTGTATTCTATTATCATTGATTTTATTTGGTAGATTATAATGAAATTAGTCAACATTGTACTTGGGTGACAACAAAATGTCTATGGGGATGTGGAATAAATTAAGAGATCATTTATAGGAAGAGTTCATAACTACTTCCCTTTGGTCAGAGTGATAGTAGGAGTTATTGTTTATCTAGTATGGTAACATTTATGTTTGGGAGTATATGATTTAGTTAATGTTACTATTGTGATATTACCTTGACTTTATGACTAATTAAAATTTGATAGATTATTTTTTTTAGATAGGTATATGATTTGGCATCTAATATAATGTTATTATATTTACTCTGAGAACATATACTGAGGTTCTTATGAAGGTTTAGGTCCTTGAGAAAACTTCAAAACTGATTAGTGGAGAGGTTAATGATGGTCGATGATAGTGTGTGGTACACAGTAGTTATTTATGATATAATCCATAAGTATCATAGTAGTTTCATATTCAGTATAGATACCTTACTTCGAATTCATAAAATTCAGTAGGTCACACCCCTTGGGCATTGGTGGTTAAGTGACTAGCGATACATTTATAGGGGGTAATAATAATTTATGTTTCCATTTTTTCAAGGAGACCAATACAGAACAAAGTAAAGTGTGATGGTGGGTATACTACCCCATCAACTGAAACATCCACTATAATTAATTCAACAAAAACCATAACCTTGATGAAAAAATATTATTTTGATGTAGGGTGGTCATTTTATAGGTTAACATAGGAATATTAATAATCCTCATGGGTAAAGAAATCACATTAAATTTAAAGTGGGAAGGAAATTAAGATAGTAAGGTCGAGGATCTTGTCATTATTAACTTCATGTTATTATGGTCTTAAAGATAGTAAGATGTATATCATTTGAGGAATAATTTTTTGTATTGTATATTGGTTTACGGTTTGACAAACAATGAAACTTCACACTTCTTCATTTCATCTACTTTTTTCAAATATTTGGGTCTTAATATAGATATAATCATTATATCCTTATGTTTATTCACATAAGTTAGGGTCCTTTCTAGATTTAATTAAGTGTTCTAACGTTTTTAGAATATTTTAGGGTGGTATCATTCAATCAATTATTTTTTACTATAGATACAACCACATGATGTCATTCTCAGCATTGATTGTATATACTCAATGTGGGGAATCAATTAGTATTTTCCAAAATATTTATTTAATGTGAAATGTGAGAATGTTGCATTTGTTTGTGAGATAGATTATTGGATAGATTACTAGTGTTTAGAAATTAATACTTCCTATAAAATAAGATATATGTTGAGTTTGACATTGATATAGGAAAAGGATCTTTTGATATTTGGGTAAGAGTTCTTGGATGTTTTACTCAAATATGTTATGAAATTGACCCCTCAAAGAAGGCTTGAGTTCAAGATAAAGTTGAAACTCTAAAAATATCATATTTCAATGTACCCTTATTGTATGGGTTATCTTATGTTGTGGGAGTCATTAATTTTAAGATATGATCTATTGTATAAGTGTTTCACTAGGTCTAATGTTTCTCTTTGGGGATATCCTATGATTTTTAATGAATTTGGATGGTGGATTGTGTCCTTACAAGGATTTTAAGTTATTAAATAATGTTATGGGGGGAAATATTATCCATTCATGGGTATTGATGATTTATTTGATCAATTAAATGGGGAAATATTATTATAAAAAATTAATCTATGGACAAGATATCATTATATACAATTAAAGGTAGAAGATATTTACAATACTGAATTCAAATATCACAATAGTTACTTTCAACTTATAGTGATTCACTTTGTAGTTAAAAATGCACCATAACCATTTATTTGGTTAATGAACTCGGTATTCCATGGAATTCAGTATTGATTCATAATGGTTTTTAATGATGAAATCCTAGAATAATTTTAAATAGAGAGATAATTTTGAACATGTGAGGTTTTTTTTAAAGATCATTTTTTTGGTATAAATTATATTGATAGTAATCCAAGCACAATTGAAGGATACATAAATATAATTTCCTTGGGTAGCTTCTGTCTTAACTAGATGTTGTTTTTAATCCTTTTATTATCTCAATGAATGTTTATTAGCCAACAACCAATAATATTTTAGTGGTACAAAACATCATTGGTCTAGTGTCCAATTACAGGAGGTTCTTATTTGATATCTCTTAGGTTGTGGTAACTTTAAATACTCTGACCAAGAAAGATCCATCACTTATATTGAAGGATTAATTTCATTCAGTGATCATTTATCTAAAGGTGAAGCTTATCTATCTCCAAATACATTATTTACACAATTATGTATTCTTATTTGACATTTTTTAAAATTGTTACCATTTTAGTATAGGTAGAATGTTAGTGAAGGATTGATTTGTGATAAATTATGGGTCTAAGAAGATCCATCTCCATGAATAAAAATATGTCTCCCAAGAACATAATATTATAATATTGGTGTTTACTATTAATTCATGAAGTAATTACATTTTTAAATATCACTTTTAATCTTTCAAAAATCACAATACCCTATCGTATATTTTCTCTATGGAAGATGTTAAAAAAATTCATCCGAGATGGATGAGGTTTTGTAGGATTCTGAATCTGAGATCTCTTAAAATCTTTAGAAACATAATATGGTGGATGAGGCTTTCATCAATAAGTATATAGTGGTTTTTGTATGTCTAATGAAGAGTGAAAGATTATGGAGAAGTTACCATATTTTCATTGAGACTTAGATGATTTATATATTATAAACTAATAATATCATGTGATGGTGCATCCTCCATTGTTTAAATAGGTGGAGGAGTATTGGTTGGGGAATTATATTATGGGTTATTGAGATATCATGTTTTTCATGGAGATTCTTTAGACATGTGGAGTTAATATGGAAAGTGTGAGGTGTTATTTCATGGGAAAATATTTTTTTCTAATGGAAAAGTTAAAATTTTCTCTTTTAAGTTCCATATCTGCATTCCAAAAATGTATCTAAGTATTTTTATAATGCATAATTATTTAAAAGTTGTGGTTTTTGTTTTATAGTATGAATAATCTAGGGGAAATTTTTGTTTCTTGATTCGTTGTATGTCCATGAACTAGATCTGGTCTTTTTTTTAGTTAGTATATTATAGACTTTGGATGTTCCTCATGGAAAATAAGGGGACATATTCATGTATTTTTTAGGGAGTTTCCTTGAGTATTTTTCATTAAGTGAAATTGAATATTTTATATTGTATTGACTGGTGAATTTAAACCAATTATTACTGATTGATAAGAAATTTGAGGTGGGTACAATATTGATGATTTATATTAAATATTTGGTGGTCCTTCACAAGGTTTCTAGGATGAAAAAATCTGAATAATATCCATGTTTCGCATCACTAGTGTAAGGTGTTTTATGTATTCCTTTTTATATATCTCATTCCTTTGCCCATATTTTTTCCTCAAATGATGAGAAGAGATATTGGAAAATACAAACATTTTATGTAACATCCCAACCCCAACCTAGTGGTTTTAGAAGGATTGTAATTCCACTGTCCTTAGGTGCATTCCCTATATATCAAAGAATTCTAATAAATAACAAGGGCATGAAATATCATTAGGGGATGTTTTTACCATATAGAAAAATCAACCTAAAATAAAAAAACTCCATGAAAATATACAAACACGGTGCATGGATAAAACAAGACCAACCTCTAACTTATAATATAACTATATTAAAAATTAGAGTTCCAATTGGAAAAATTGTACCCAAATGACACTAAAAGACATAAGAAATAAAAGGATGAAAATAGTGTCAACATGTAATATCCTATTCTCCAATAAAACATATACCTCTATGTTCCCATGTGCTTCACCAAAGTCCACAGCATCCATACACTCTGAAAATATGGTGAGAGGTCTTCCCCTACCAAAAACATGTCAAATAAAAGATACATATGCACTAAGATGAACATGAAAGGGGTGAGTATATAAACTCAAGAGTTAATCCCCCAAAGACTTCCCATTCAACCCACTTAAAATAGATCAAGTTATATAACATTTATATAAAAAAAATAGAGAATTAGAATAAAACTAATAAGACCTAGAAAACCATATAGTGACTCATACATTTCATATATATATATAACATATTCATAGATGAATAATCCTTCAAAAACATAATTATCCACGCCATAAGAATGTAGGTATAGTTCCTTTGTTAACATAGACACATAAACAACTAGTTTATAAATGAACTACATCATCTCCCACTATTTTCTTCATAACTATTACCCTTATTATACATATCATAAATAGTACCTTTCTTCATAACCTGGGGGAGGTAAAAATAATAAAGGGTGATCTCAAATTCTTAGTAAGGGTAAACAATGGATATATCAATGATCCCATTATCATAACATAAAAATATGTGTTTTAGAACATGATTATAAATTTTTAATACCATACAATGCATATCATAGATTATAGTCTTCAATCATGGAATAAATATTTACAGTTCATAAGACATGAATCATAAAGGAGATAAAGAACATGAGCCCTGAGAGCATAAAATTGGCATAATACAGGGAATTTTAGAGTGTGAATAGGAATAGATAATAATTTCATTAATAGTCAAGTATCACTTACAAGACTATTATAGTGGATTGTTCTAACTCTCCAAACCATCATAGTAACCATGGTTCACTCCCAATACTGTCATAGTAGAAACAATCCCTTAAGAAATTGGGTCATATTGTAGTCTTGTTTATCTCGTGAGATATCAATAATTACCTAATTCATTAGATTTAGTATAGGTCCCACCCATAACATAATAAAAGGAATACATATGGGTGACACAAGATCATAAAACATTCATCATATCATAACCCATGGAAAGAAATTTGTTTCATAAACATTTCTTCATTTAGTAACGTATGTAAAATAATCATATTTTATAAACATAATTTCTTCAAAAACATAAAAAATATAGAGAAATAATTAGTATGGTATCCTTAGAACATATTAATATTAAATCATTAGTGAAATAAAAGGTTTTTTTCATTTATGAAAATAAATACCATTAGAATATCATTAAACATTCTTCAATAAAATATCCTTTCCATTTTGAAATCACTCGATTAAAATATAAACAATTGTTAATAATTAAGTTAAATAATTACATTGAGAATAACCCTAGTAACATGTAAAGTAATCCTCATCACACTGACTAGTTTGGATAGTCATAAATTTCGTTCATGATGTTTATTATAAAAAACAATCATATTATACTTTTGTAAAAAAATTTAAAAGTTCCTTGATCAAAAAATGACCAAAAGGTTCCCAATGAACCATTTTAAAAAAAAATAAAACATGAGTAAAGATTAAATTTAACAATAAATTTATAATAGTAAAAACCTTATTTAATTTTTTTTCAAAAACATGGATATGGAAGAAAATGGTTTTCAACCTAAGAGAGAAATGATGTCGATTTTCCATGAAAAGTTATTAATGATCTCTTAAGTACTTATGGCAAGGAAGGTGAAAGGAAAACATGAATTATCTTCAAATAACAAAATTATTTGAAAATTCATTATTTTATTTAGATGTATATCCTAATATTTCATTATTAGAAACTTCATAATAAACAATCTTGATAGATATTGATATTGTAACATAAAACCCTTACTTCGAGTTCCCCTTATTTCAAAAGTACTCTAACCTCCTATATAAAAAATTTTAATTTATTTTAATTATATGAAATAATTATAAAAATACTTATAATATCATCTGATATACCTTTATAATATTTCAACAACCCTTTTTATTAAAAATTCATTAAAAACATCATTTCTGAGTGTTAACTGTTTCATTTATCATGATTATTTCAGTTTGGTAGCTCTGGACCATGTACATTGATTTTATACATATTAATTATGTTAATAATGGTATAAATATCACATATATTTCATATATACATAATTATAGTCATACATAAAAGTTATTGATTGAAAAATAAATTACACTGTTTATGGAGACGGGTAGGTCGTACTTACGCATGAATATTGTTGTCAGTTTTCAACAGATGAAAAAACTATCGATAAATAATAATTTATCATTACATAATAATTATATATATATATATATATCATATTAATTCATTAAATAGATCTATTTTACCATCCATGTAAAATGAAAATAAAAATGAATCACATCTATTCATATAGGTGGTAGTCCACAAATACACATGAGTGACGTTATGATTTTCCAATGGATTGGAAGGTAAGAAGGTAAATGTGATATTATAATTGAAGAAGTATAATTATTTCATAAATTTAATATATAAACATTAAACACATTATAATACTCATCCATAAAAGATGGTGATGAAAACTAAATAGTATTGCTATGTGGAGACGGTAAGACGTACGTACGCATGAGCGATACTTTCACTTCCCATTTGTTGGGAAATAGGGGTAATAATGGTGGTTTCATCATAAGAATGACATTTAATTATATTGAGGATAAAAAAATTATTATTTTATGATAAATATCATATATTTATAGGCGGTAAATAAGAAGTAGAAAAGAAAGTGATTGGTTAAGGCGATCACCTATTCTTTGAAAGAACATCTTTAGATATCCTCCTAAGGAACCTAGAGTTGACCTTTTTTGGAATAAAATCACCTATATAATGTTTATATGGAATTTTATATGTCATTTTATGGGTTTCTATCTAGATATAAGGCTCAAAATAGTATAATGAAGGGAGGGAGGAGGTTCCTTTTCAAAAATGATGTGAGTACCACTTTTAAAATTTCTCAAAAGATTATATTATAATAAATTTATTGTGAATAAAATTGTCTCAAAAAGGATATGTATATGAATATAAGATATGATAGGGTTTTAAAACCATAAATCAATTTAATTTAGACAACTTTTTTTTATTTTAAACCATATATTTTTTATTGAACCTAGGTTAACCAATTTTAATTTTAAATATGATAAAAAATTGCTCAGAATTAAAGGGTTGTAATTTTTAGTTATAAGTTGCAAATTTGTCCATATATGGAACTTCAATGAACTTTCAGACTATATCACATCCACATTATCCTATTTAAATATTTTTATGATTTTTAAATAATTAAATGAAATATTATTTTGATAAAATCTCATTATTATCAATTTGGACTATATTCATTTAATTCATCAAAAAGACAGAAATACAAAATTTTAATTAGAATATAATATTTTAACACAACTATAATATGTTATATTCACTAAATAAATTTTTGTAACACTGTAACTTGCTCAAAATATATCACTTTTAATTTTTTTAATATTATTTATTTTATATTTCCATTAATTGAATAAATACTATTTTGGTGTTGTGTAAGAATTTAATATATATATATATATAATACATAAAAATTATAAATAAATTATCAAAATGAGTATAATTTAATTATTAACAAAATTAATATCTATATTTATTCATAAATAGTTTTTCCCTATGTGAACACGTAATTGTTTTTTTAAACAAAAAAATTTCATTTTGTAACTTTCTATGATTTAAATAATATATAAGTCATTTTAAAGGAAAAAAATTCATTAAATAATTTAATTTAGAGAATAATTTTATTTGGTTCTAATTACCAAGATCTATAAAGAATTATGATGAAAAATTATGGCCTTATCAATTAGTTTTAACATAAATTAACCTAATTTACTCTTTACTATTATAATGAATTTTACCACATTTACTATTCATATTGATTAAAAATAAAAAAAGGAATATTTAGAAAATTTTAACTCCTTAATTTCAAATATAGAATAAATTTTAGTGAGATAAATTAATTTCAAAATAAGTGCACAAGATTTATTGAAAGTCATTTTTTTATAAAAATATAGTTTTTTAACAAAAAACCAAATTTATTCTCATCCCATGTCTAGAAAAATATTATATGATTGTAAAAAAAATTATTGAGTACATAATATATAAATTTCATTAAAATAATTCACAAGAAATGATTAATTTATTTTATTAAGAGAAAAATTCATTTTGTGCACAAAAAAAAAATTTTAGAACAATATTCTTTTTCCTTTAAAATTATTTTTATAATAAATTATTAATAAGTGAATTAATTTTATAAATATGTATCCATGCATTTTTCATAATTTAGTTCCCATTCACACTCTCCTATGGAACAACTAAGAGATGATTTTAAATTTAAATAATAACATTTTAATAGTTTATCATCATTTCTTTAAACTCAGTGTTGTGTGTAAGTGAATCTATCATAGAAATTAAATTTATTTAAAATAATATTGCATAAAATATCTTGGTGTTAAATTCTACCCCTTAAAATGAATTTATATCTTCAAATTTATTACTCAGATACAAAAAAATGATGATATATATAATTAATTATATCCTTAGGTTCCCATGTAGCTTCTTAGAATTTGTAATTTTCTAAAAGAACTTTCCACATGTGAGTAGTCTTATCCTATGGTACTTTATCGTCATGATCCAAGATTTTTACTATTTTCCATCATAACAAAGACCATATTAAAATGGTATGACCTCTATCTTTATTAATGTGATAGATCTGGGTTTTACTTCCTTGAGAGAGATGTGTGGACCACATCTTGAACTTGAGAGAGGTTCAGAGGAAGCGTTAAGTGATAAGCAACCATACCTACTAGATAAAAAAATATGGAAAGGGCCAATATACCTAGGGCTAATCATTCCCTTATTTTAAAATATGAATATATTATTTCATTGTGAAATTAATAGAAAATCCTTCTCACACACATCAAATTCCATGTCATGCTGATGATTTTTAGCATAGCTTTTCTATTGACTATGTGGTATCATGATGTTCTACTGAATGGATCTAACATTATATATCATTTTATTAGCTATATTATGTCCTAATATCTTTCATTCTTTAATGAAATCCAATAATATTGGATTTCTAAACTTTTTTTTATATATTTGTTCTAATGTATCATTCTGAATGATTGAGTGAAATATATTTTTGAATGAATACTAAACAAGAGGAAGGTGTTAATCAAAAACACTTTTCAAATCCATAAAATAAGATATTGGAATATACTATAGGGTTTAAAATTTTCTCTTAGACTAAATTTTTTTCTATGGATGATATGTCATACTAAAACTATACATTATATTCATAGCCTAATGGATAATTCAACAGATCATTGAGGAAAACATCAAATACTAACCTGATATAACAAAATATAGTACTCCATACAACCTTAAAACGTCCTTAAACTAAATTCTATAAATAGAATATAGACAAAAATCTTCTCTAATGGTAATAAAGTATGTTGAATTTATAATTTTATCGACTATAACCCAAATATCATTGTTCTTTTTGATGTTTTGGGGAGTCCAATGACAAAATCTATGGTGATGGTTTCCCATTTCTATTATGGTATAGGTAATGGTTGTAACAAACAATTTAACTTTTATATTTCATCCATAACTTGATAACACACCCATAACAAAGATTTATAATTTGAAATATCTTTCTTATAATTTTCCTTCCAAAAATACTCTTTCAAATCTCTATACAAATTTTTACTTCTTGGATGAATATAGAATAGTGAACTTTGAGCTTTATCCAACTACTCGTTCAAATAGGGTATGGAAAAATCATATACATGGTTCCAAATATAGATTTCACAATTGGTAAATTATGAAAAAATATTCTCCTTATTCAAGGTCTTCATTACAATTTTCAATTGATCTTCATGTTCATCCGTTTTCTTTTAATATATATTAACATCATCTATAAATACTCCCACAAACTAATCAAGTTAATATTTAAAGACTCTATTCAATAAATCCATGAAGATAGTAGAGATATTTGTAATTCTAAATTAAATTACTATAAATTCATAGTGTCCATGCTTTATATGGAATGATTTTATAGGTATATCCTCATTATTGAACCTAAATTAATGATATCAATAATAAAGATAGATTTTAGAAAAGTATTGAGCTTCAGGAAGATGATTGAAAAAGTTCTCAATATGGTGTAGTGGATACTGGATCTTGATAAGTGTATTTTAATGTTATCTATAATCAACTAAAAGTCACATTGATCCATATTTATTATTAAATAAAATATTTCACCCCAAGAAAATTCACTTGTCCAAATAAATCTCCTGTCAAGATTTTCCTAAAGTTTCTTCTTCTATTATTGCAACTCAATAGTGATAATTCTATATAGATTCTTTAAAAAGGGTTTAGCATAGGGTATAATTCTTATTAAAAACTCAACATAAAATTTATGTGGATAATCAGAAAACTCTTCCATAAATACATCAATAAACTTCATAAAAATGGGCATATATTTGATGTGGAGTTTCTCCCCAACCTACTGAGATAAACACGACTTCTAAATATGAATCATGACCCCTACTATGGATTTAATTTCCATTAGAAGAATATTTTTATTATCACATTGATAAAATATCATAGGATGGTTCAGAATATTAAACATAACTTCCCATCCTTAATAATTAATTTAGGATTTATGTAATCAAATGTAATCTATTTCCAAAATAACATCGAATTAAACAAGAGGAAGAATGATGAGATTTGCAGTAAGGGTATTCCCACAAACTTCAATCAGAGAAGAATCGTAGAATTGGGATGTGATCATCATTACATTGGGGGTTTTACTACTAATTATACATATAATAATTGAGGTTTTACTATGATAATGGTATATAATTCATTATTTGTAAATGAATGGGAATATCTATAATAAAATAACACATTAGTAGTTCTATATTGGATAGTAAGTATACCTTTAACCACTATATTATCATACTCTACATCACCAATAGTGATATCCTGATACTTCAATTATCATTGGGATTAATATGTTTCTAATTTAAATCGTCATAATTTACCTTTGGGTTTTTGAATAGGTTATAATAATTCCCATATTAATTTTATTTGAAACAATAGAGTGTGGGGGTGAATTCTATGGACCTTTCTCCCTATTTGTATGATTAGTTATCTTATTCCCATCACTTTAACTGTAAATTTCACTATGACCATAATTTCCATACATAAATCATTTACTAATCCCTATAATACAATTTCCACTATGTTTTCTTCCACACTTAGATCAAAAATAAAATATAATATTCTTTACTCTATGATTTTTTGAATTACCTTTGAATTATATCTCTCTTTCCTTCTCAAAGCAGGATATGGAGAGGTAACTCTAATATATATCTCCACCTCAATATAAAATCAAGTTATTTCTTTATATATAATGAATTACCTTATAGATAATTCCATTTAGAGACTTGCTTTTATGAAATTAAATAATCGATCAAACTTAATTATAGGTTTGATGATAATGCTAGAATAATACCTTGAAAGTATTCTAAAATTTTATTCATTGGTTTCTATAGATTCATCATCATTTTTCCTGATCACAATAAATTACTTTTCTATTTTCATGTTAATAATACAATTAAATTTAATATTTAAAATTAATCTCTTAATGTCTTCCCACTCTATGGAGTGATTATTTTCATGTTACCTTATTTTTTATGAAAACCCACCATTGATTTACTTCACCTTGATATGATAAAAATAAAAAATTAAATTCTCTTGTTCTGAACATTGGATAATGTATAATATCTTTTCAATTGTACTATTCTATTTATTTGAAACTAGTTTATCAATATATCATCTAAAATAATGTGGTTGTTTCCTCGAGAAGTACTTAACAGAACATTATTCCCTCACTTTCATGTTTGGAATATCAACATGAATCATATTTAGAAATTTTTTTTTGAAAATATAAATTAGTTATTTCATTATATCTCCCATGAATTTTTTTTTCTCGTGAGGATAATCATGGAATTTTCAATCATATTCAGTATTTACATGATTCTTTTCTGTTCCAGTCACTAACTAAAACCAAAAATCATAATGTGAGAAACAAAAATCATAGGGTTAAAACAAATATTCATGAAAAAATCATTTATAGGATTTTTAAATAATTTAAAATACTTCTATGATCCCTTTATAACATTTCAACATTAATATTTATCAATAATTCTTTTAAATCATCATTTCTAGGTCTTAATTGTTTTGTTTATCATGAGTATTTCAGTTTGGTAGTTCTGGTCCATGTACATTGATTATAGTTCCATCATGTTCAATATATTGATAATGATATAAACATCATATATATTCATTATATATATATATATATTTATATTTATATTCATTCATAAAATTTCGATATAGATAAATGAATTACACCGTTAATGGGTAAGGTAGATCATACGCATGAATAACGATGTTTTCACTTTTCAATAGATGGAAAAAAGAAAGGAAAATAATAATTAATCATTCTATTGTCTTTATCATGTTATATATATCATATATATTCATTAAATATATCCTTATTATCATCCACATAAAATTGAAATGAAGAAAAAACACATTTCTTTATGGAGGTGGCAGTCTAGACGTACACACATACGACATTATTATTTTCCTATGGATTGAAAGGTTATAAGGTTAATGTGATATTATAATTATTTAATTATAATTATTAAAAATATATCATATATAAACATTAATTCCATCATAATACTAATATATAAAATATGGCGATGAAAATGAACAGTATCACTACGTGGATACTATAAGTCGTACATACGCACAAGCAATACATTAACTTCCAATTTGATAGGAAAGAGTGTTAATAATGGTGGTTTCATAATAATAATAAAATTATATTATATTTAGGATACTTAAGTTATTATATTATGAGAAATAAAATTTATTTAGATGATGTAAAGAAGAAGTAGAATATAAAGTGATTGATTAAGGCAACTTTCTCTTCATTCAATGAACATTATATCTCCTCTTAAAGACTATAGAGTTAGTTTTTTTGGAATAAAAATCGCATATAAAATGTTTATAAGGTATTTTTTAAGGTATTTTTTAGGTAATGGTCTACATATAAGTCTCAAATAGGGGTAAATAAGTGAGCTATGAAGTTCCTCTAATAATTGAGGTGATGGTCCGTTTTAGGATTTCTCAAAAGATTAAATTATAATAAATCTATTCTCAAGAAAAATTCCTCAAAATGACCAGTTATTAAAATATAAGATTTTATAATGTTTTAATAACATCATCTAATATAATTTGGACATGTTTTTATCATTTTAAACATTCTCTTTTTAACTAAAACATCGTTGTCCAATTTTAATTTTAAATACAATAACAATTTTTTCAACATTAAAGGGTTGTAATTTTTAACTATAATTTAAAAAATGTCTTATTGGGGGAAAATCTGTTATATTTTATACCATATCATATCCACCTCACCTTATTTCAATATTTTTATTCTTTATGAATAAATTAATAAAATATTATTTTGATAAAATATCATTATTATAAATTTTGACACTATTTATTTAATTTGACATTAATTACGTAAAGAAAATATTAAAATTTGAATTTAATATTATAAAACACACTAATATCTCAAATTAAACTAAAAAATTCATGTAACTCTTATAATTACTCAAAATATATCACTTTTAATATTTCTAATATCGTTTATTTTATTTTTCCATTAATTGAATAAATATTGTTTTGGCATTGTGTAAGCATTTAAAGAAATTATATAATACCTAAAAATTATAAATAAATTACCATAATGAATATAATTTCATTATGAACAAAATTAATATTAATATTAATTCATAATAAGTTTTTACCTATGTGAACACATAAAGGATATCTAAAACTAAGACGGTGATATTTTGTCACTTTCTTTGATTTAAATAACATATAAATCATTTTCATGGACAAGTGTCCATTAAACTACTGAATATAAATTATAATGTTATAAAGGTATAATTAAAAACATCCAAAATAATTAGGATAAAAATTTAAGGCCTTATCACTTAGTTTTAGTATAGATCAAATTGATGTACTCTTTAATGAGGTGATGAATTTTACCACGGTTACTATTCATATTGACCAAAAATAAAAACCACATATTTTCCAAAAATAGAACAAAATAATTAAAAATATATAATCCATTTTATCAAATTATTAACCTATAATTTTTTGTAATTAATATAAAAATAAGTGCACAAAATGCAATGAAAACTATTTTTTATATAGAAAATACCATTATTAAGCATAAAACCGGATTTATTCTGAACCCATTCCTAAAAAAATATTTGATGAATGTTAAAAAAATTATTGAGTATTAAATATATAAATTTCATTAAAATTATTCACTACAAGTTATTAGTTTAAAATTTTATGATAGAAATACATTACGCACCCAAAAAATGGGTTTTCAAAAAATTATTTATTTTTCTTTTTAATGTTTTTATAATAAATTGATAATTAATGAATTAATTTTATACATATGTAAAAATAAATTTTTCATAATTATTTTAGAAATACTCATGACTATCTGTCCAATCACTGTGGGGTAACTATCAATTTGAATAATAATATTTTAATAGTTTATCATGGTTCATTTAAACTCAGTGTTGCGTATAACACCAGCTATGGAATAAATTAAATTTCATTGGAAAAAATATTTCCTAAAATATAATGGTATTACAAACCCTGTTATTAAATATCACAAAATTTTAAATTTCCTTTTTAAATGTGTTATTTTTATTAAATTGCAAACAATATAAGTCACACGCCCTTTTCATTTGTGCACACACCCATGTGAGACACCCATCCCTCCCATATGAGAGTTATGCAAACCAAACTAATTCATCACCCATCTAATATGTTCCATGAACTATACAAAATTATTAGTGTAAACCTTTCCTCTATAATGAAATCTTTACTTTGTGGTTCAATCAACTCTACACCCAATTCCGCACAGCGGACAAGTCCAAACCAACATGGCCCCATAATAGGCCTTATAGACACACCCCACCCATGAAATTAAGAGTGATTCCATTTTGTAATGATAAACAATTATGAATCAATAGGGCCTCAAATATATTTTAATCATGAACACAAACCAACCCACAACACAACCCAATTTATCCTATATAAAATAATAATTCCATATCCAACTCTCCAAATATTCATTTTTTCAAACATATTTTTCAATACACACAATCATTAATTTTAAAACCATCTTCACCATGAAATATCCAATCATGAATTATAAAAAACATTTTGTATATAAATCAATATTCAAGGAACCTTTAAAACTAAAATCTTCCAATATATTAATATAATCCGAGTAATATAAAATCCAACTACCTTGAACAGGCTTTCCAAGATGAAATCATTTTGCATCCTCATAGAGAGGGACTCTTGTAAACTTCCTATGATGAATCATAAAAAGTCCAAACAAATAAATTCCATAACCTCTATAACTAGTCATAGAAACCCAAAAATATGTTTTTTTCAATAGTAAACAAGAATATGAGTAAATATAGGGGTAAATAGAGATCAAATATTTGATTCATAGTCCCAAACCTCTAAGAGTAATTGAGATTGAGCTAAGATGCGTATAGAATCACTAAAATCACCCAAATGTTTCCTAAGGCTTGAGAGACCTATCCAAGGGTAGAATGAGGGTCTTTGGGAAGTAATCATGTTTAAAATATAATTTTTAGAAAAAATTAATTGTGTGTATGGTTTGGTGGTATGATTTAACAAACCATGTGACTATGTGGGTATACCTATACAATACCAATGGATGCAAAATTTGGTCGGATGATATTTTTTAACATGAACTAAACATGATAATAGATACTATTTAAAAAAATTCAAACTATCATGGTTTTATCATGGTTTAACGTAATTTTGTTGCTACCCATATGACCCCTTTTAATTTGTCATGTTTACCTAGAGATTACATACTACATCCCAAAATCATTCACTAACCACTCACCCTAAAAAATAATTACAAGACCTTAAGAAACCCTATCAAACCTAACAAAGTGAATCCTTATTATTCAATTTCTTAAAAATACACAATTAATAGGGAAATAAAAAAATAGGTGCAATATTCTACAAAATATTATGATTTCCATCCTTGTAATGATGGAGGTTAGTGTTTTCTAGGAAAATTCTTAGTGTCTAGTCTAGTATAATGTTGTCTTGTTCTAAAGATTCTCATGTAACCAACTATACTATTACAATATATGTACCTAAGTTATGCATCAACCCATACAGAGCATATCAAGAATAACCCAAGATATGATACATAGTGAGATCATAATGGAACATACAACATAAGAACAATAGGATCCCAGATAATTATGTAACCAAAATTTGACTGACACATCAACCACAAGGATATAAAATAACATAATGTATATCATTGAATCTATGATTGAATTCTACACAATACTCAACCCCATCGACAAGGTTATGAATTCCAAATGGTCCATCGCACCTAGGATCTAACTGCATGCACTTATCTAGATGAGAACTCCCTAATCATGAATATACACTTATAAATCTATGATTTCACAGTGATACTGATAATGGAAAACCATAAAAACCAAATTATAAAACCTGGTATCGACACAGAAGATTGTAAAATTTTCAAAATATGGATATATGAACAATATTTTAATAATTTTAATCATATTAAAGCTCTATTAGTGACAGAAAATCATCTCATGAACTACCAAAATTCATCCCACACCTTTTTTTGTGATAATGATCACCACAATCACCCATTTTATATAAGTTGATATATTTCACTCATTGATAAATAGGATCATAATGGAAAATTCATTAACTACTATACCACAATGGAGGAATCTGTATTTGTAAATTATTATGATAATAAATACATGATTTAAGGAAAACACTTCTTGAAAATACCCTAGTACTTTATTTTTATATATATTATTCCCTAGGTATCAATGAAGAGTGTCTAATAAATAAGATGTACAATTATAATCTCACTGAAATCATGATTTTTATGACATTTTGTGGTCACAAGCTACGATAATTCACTACCTCTAATATAGATATATAACTAATAGTCCCAAAATGTCCACAATTGAGGTTCAATATTTTCTACCATGAGTACCATCCTAATATCTAAATGGGAAATTCACATGAAATTATCCTAACATAGGGAGGAACCTTAATTATATCATAAAAAATATATATAATTTTTATTTTCTAGACACCCATCGATTTACCCCCACCATTACAGTTTCACTTAATGGTATGAGTTTAAAAATTTTACCACCAAACTTCCTTGGACTTGGTCACCCTAGTATTGAAGGGGAGGCACCAGACTAAATACCATTAAACTACCCCAGGATTCAAAACTCAATCACATGGAATAAATCATATCCATGGATTTTCATTGATACTTTACATTACAAACCCATCGTGTAGAGACATGTGAGTTAAATTATCCACTACCCAATTGATCATGAAATATATGACATAGTCACTTAAATACATAGTGAGACTATACATGAAAAAACCAGAACAAGGTACTATAAATAATCCAATAAGCATAAATGTAATACTGAAAAATTGTCTCTAATAAAAAATATTTCTCAATTTTTAATCTAGGTACATGACCTATTACTCATCCATAACCAAATATACTTAATAATATTTTATGTGACATAAAAAATGCTTCTCACAAACCACACATGACTAAGACGTTTGACCTAGGTTGGTTTCTAAAAGGGAAGGTGAACCTTGATTCCAAATTACTTCAATTGATCCTATAGTTCACATAGTTTACCCAGTGATTGAAATTATATCGTTTCAAATATATAGTTAAAGTCTCTACTCTGATCAAATTAACATCACATCCTTGCTGAAAAAGTTGAAAAATACTATCTAAATATGTGAGAGTGACTCACCAAGAATTGAAATAATTATAACATTGAATGTTACCAACAACTTAATTACTAATATTATTTTAAGGGTAATTAAAATACAATGAATTCCAAAAAAAGATATACCATGTTAATGCTAATTAAAAGCAGTTCCCAATCGAGATCCTAGAATATCCCACTACCCAAAATATGTCTGAATGCTCATCCCATGAGCCATTATTTTTTATAAACTCATGTTCTCTTTCCATGTATTATGTCCAATAGACAACAATAAAAACAAGTAAAACAAGCACAAAAAGAAAAAAATAACCAAAATAATAAACTTCACAATAAACATAACCTGCACAGCAACACAACCAACATAATAGTCACACAATAAAATATCCACCAACACCTTTGCAGGGCATAGTAACTCACCACTTCAGATTCTATAAAACCACAAAGTGGTTTTAATGCTTCAATTAAACATTTTATAATATTCCCAAAAAAATTGACACTCAAATTTATAGAGTTCCAAAAATACTAATAAGTTTTTCTTTAAAAAAAGATTTTCCAAAACCCAATTAAGGAAAATATTTAAATAATTTCTAGATTTTAAACACTAGTAAAAACATTCAAAAATATATTATATAAAATATCATTAGAAACATTCATGAAAACATTACACATTCATGAAAAAAACTTCCTAAAACCCAATATATATATATATATATTTCAAAATAATAAAAAGTTTACATTCAGCAATTCATTCCCTTATTTCCCATTTAAAGAGAGCTCTTTAAATCTTCAGTCAACCCAAAATACTTGAAAATGTTCATAAAATGTCCCAAATATCGTTTTTTCAACAAATTTTATATCAATAAAAAAGTTAAAAAAACCTTTCAATTCCACTCATTAATTTGAAATCCTATTTATTAAAAACAAGAATTCTCATTAAATCAAAATGCATAAACATTGATTAAAAAATCGTGTAACCACCAGTATGGAGCGTTGGAAAAATATGCACTAATCATTTCATATAAATAAATTCTTAAAAATCATTATTAACTCATAATCAATAAAACATTTTAATACAAAGATGTTTAATTCATATTCCATGAATCTAAAACATGTTAAATTTTTCCCAGTCAAAAAGAAAACTGGTTTATGTGATATATAATCAGCTATCATATTCCATTACATTATGTTCCAAGGTTAAAATATTTTCAAAATATGTTTTTGTTACATAAAAATAATGCTCAATTTATTCCATTATTATGCAATTATTGTAAATGTGTAATAAATTTCAACATTATTTCAATACCCATGGACTATCCGTTGGATCAAACTCAAAAAAATTGTATAATCTGATATCATATTTAATATATTCCTAATTTTTTTCATGATATAATATTCATTATATTAAAAATAATCAGATTCATAGGTAGGTACCATGAAAAAATAACAAAAATCTATTATTTATTATGTCTTCAAATTAACTAAAACAAAAATACATAGCTTTATAGTATTCTTTTTTCTAATAAAGCATTAAATTATCCATTTTAAATGAACACATGCCCTGTTATAAATGTCTTAAAATTTATGTTTTAAAAATTCCACCCTATCATGTCTAAATAAATTCTATGTTATAAAAAATTTACACATTACTAATCAAAAATGGAAGTAAACATATGATCATGATTTTATATAGCCATTCAGTATTTGTTAAAGTCATATTAAACTAACTAGGATTTCATTAAAATTTTATCAATTACATTCAAATAGAGTCATTACAAATTTATATTTCATTCCCACATTAGTTTTATGTTCCTATAGGCAATAAGACACAATAAATGCCTAAAAACATAATTATTTCTATAATCGTCACACAAATTAAAGCCAGACCATAATTACCATGTTCTTGAAATAATTCCTTAGAAACTCTGAGTTTAATTTTAATAAAAAACAACCATTTTTAAAAATAAATGTTATTATGTTCCATTTACCAATTCATAAGCAATGAAAAACAATATGAATGTTGAAATCATTAGGGGAAGTCTATTTAATATTGCATGATACATAACTCAAATCATTTAAACCCAGTACAATGTGGTGATGACAACTTTATAAGTACTTAACAAAACATTTTCTACCTGAACTACATTGGTAACTTGAAGTTTATTGTATAATGTTTATAGACACCTTTTATACAATATATTTCAATTATTGACACATTTTTTCTCCTTTACTACCTAAATAACTAAGGAACTAAACCCAAATGATACAATTTATAAGATCAAAGACCTAACGCAGTATCTTAGGATGAACTGGAATTCCAGTAACCTTAGGTTCGTCCCTAAGAGATGAATGGTTGAAAATAAATTCCAAAGTTATAAAATGGAATTAGGTATTGATTTTACCTTATATAAAAATCAACCTTTCATAGAAAAATCCAAGACAATATATAAACATTATGCTTGAATAAAACAATACAAAACTTTACCTCATAATACAAAAATAATTGTAATTAGAGTCACAATGGAAAATAGTATAACAAAAGCATACTACATGACCAATGACTCAAAAGGAAGAAAACAACACCAACTTGGAACACACCCATGCTTAATATGACTAAAACATCTGTGTTTCTAACCCCATCTCCCAAGACCATTGTATCCATACACTAACCTTAAAAAGTGAGATATCTCCCCTACCTATATCATGTTGAAAATTGATTGTATATGAACTAAGATGCATATATAGGAGACTGTGTGAATATAAATTCATTGGTAAATTTTCCAAATACTTCCCATGCACACCACTTAATCAAGAACAATTTATCATGCATTTAAATAAAATGTCATAGAAGAAGAAAATATTCATTAGGGAACCATATAATTAAATCACACTAAATTATGCATTTTATTTTTAAATTTTTTTCCACAAAATAACCCACACTTTACTCACACACCTATTTCATGTGCACACACACCCATGTCATGCAACCAACCCTTTTATCTCGATGTAATTCAACCCAACACAATGAATCATCCATCAAATATGTCCCATGAATAGTCCAAAATTTTGAGTAAAACTCATCCATCTAGGCCCAAGTAATCAATTGGATTTAAAATATAGTGTAAAAATAATATATTATAGTGTTCAAGTCTAAACCACCAATACCCCATAATATTCACTATAAAACACACCACCCATGAAATACAAAACACCCCCTTTTCATCATGCCATCAAAGCATGAGTCTACAAGGCCCAAAATCCATATGCATCATCAACACATAAAAATATTAAATCAAAACACAATTTATCTCATTCCAAATCATCATTTTAAATCCAATTCACCGAATGGTAATTTTATCAAACAAATTATGGACATTCCTATAACCATAATTTTTAAAACAATATTCTTACAAGTTAATATTTAATCCCTACTTATCAAAATCATTTCACATATTAATTAATGATTAATTAAACATTAAAAACATATCATTAAAATATATTGACATAAGTGTGTTAATAGAAAATCCACCTACCTTTCATAATCATTCTAAGATGAAATCATAGAACACCATTTTAGATTGAGGCTCTCACAAAACTCCAATGATGAATCACAGTGAATTCCACATCAAAACGTTCCATAAAAACTGGAATTGGTAATGAAATCCTCCTAATAATGTTCCTCTAAAGTGAAAATTAGAGGGTGATTAAAGATAGGGGTAAAAGTGGGTCATACATACTATTCCTAGGTTAAAATCTCCATGATTCAAAGAGATCAAGATCCAAAGTGAAGAGAATCACCAAATTCACCCAAAGGAACCCTGAGGATTGAGAGACTGTTCCAAGTGGAGAATAATAGTAGTTTCAAAGAATTAATCAGGTTTAAAATAAAAAATTTAGAACACATTAATGATGTGTACAGTTTTGTCTCACTATTTTCTAAACGGTGCACCAATTGTGTGAGTATTACAGCATGATAGCCAAGGTTTCATGGTTTGGTCACTTGGTTTGGTGAACCATGTACCAACTTTTAAAATACTCACTATGTAAAAATATTAAAATTCACATGGTTGTCATATTTATTACCATAATTGTGTTTATACCCAAATTATCCCCTTTAAACCTTCATAGATAACTATGTATTATTCAATATTTCCTCTAACTATGAACCCTCCAAAACACATAAAACCTTAAAACCCTTCTATAACCTCCAAAAATGAATCATGGTTATTCAATATCATAATAATGAACAATAAAAAATGGAATAATACAAATAAGTGGTGTTACATTGAAGAGCGTGTTTTTTGTTTCTTTCCTTGACTCTAGAGGTTTGAGGGTGAAGAACATACATTTTATGGAGTATTATACTAATAGTTTCTACCACTCTTCTATTTTCATGAAACCATATGATTTATTTCATGGTTTTCCATGGAGTTCACCATTATTCTAGACTAATTTTGGGGATTCAGTGATCATTAGTATTGATTTTTTATGGAATATAAAGATAATGTACAGGTAATTTGAGATATTTTAAAGAATACCTAGAATTATAAAAAGTATTATACATATCATAGAATGATTACTTTGAAGTTTGAAGTTTGTGATCATGTCTTATTGATGATTTCACCTCATCATGGTCATTAGAGTTCAGTAGAGGTAGTAATCTTTGACCATAGTTTTTTAGACTTTTCACTGTACTATAATGGATTGTTAAGGTAGAGTAAATATTGTAACTTCTAACCAAAATGGAAAAAATCACGATTTATTCATTGTTTTATAGATATAGAGATATATTCATAATTAATCCAATGTAATTTTCTGGGATATTTTTGACATTGAAGAAGATGTAAATTATATGGAGTAATAAGTATATATGTAATACCACCAAGGGAAGGAGTTATTAGAATGTTTCATTCCTTTGGTGTTCATCATTTGGATGCATGGTGGTTTGAAGGAATTTACAAGGGAGTAGGAGTCACAAATAGAGGTTCTATATCTAAATTTATTTTGATCTCTGATCAATGTATTAGACTTTTATTTTGAAAATAATTTCAAGTGACTGATGTTATATTTTCTCTTATATGATGTGTTTGAGCCTTTTATATGGAAATAATCATATTTTAGAGGTATATCACACAATAGTTAAGTATCCATGTGTTTTTAACTCATCCTAGGTTTTTTTTATTCTTAAGGAAAAGAATTTACATGAAGAACCCCAATTGGAACCCCACATGGGCTATCAGGGAATAAAATGATGATCCAATGCCTCTCCAACACCAAGTTTATTTAACACCCACCCTCACCAAGACTTGATTACAAAATTTTCATACAAGATATAATTATGTAATATAAATATAATATTTTATTAGTGGTAACTTAAAACAAAAAAATCTATTCACCCATACTCTCTAAAATCCATACATCCTCGCATTATATTCCCTTTAATATCCATTGAGCCCCATTATATCCACAACCACATATCCATGACATTATACCAAATATCACAACCATATCACATTGAAAATACCATCATATTCTATATGAAAATATCACAGCCGCACATCATATATTCCTTATTTAATTAAGGAAATGTAAATAAAAAGGTCATAAACCGCATTCCCTCTTACCATTTACATCCCCCAATATGCATACACATCACAATTGCATCAAAGGCACTTTATCCACAAGTCTTTATAGCTCATGCATCATTACCTCGTGCTACTAAAACCTATAATACATATGGAAGGGGGATAAGTCAAGGGGGAGTAGCCAATATTTTATATCACATTTGTCCTATATGTTAAGTAAAACAACTAAAACCCATGACCTTGTATGGTCATTTAAATGGTTACTTGACTCAAGTGGTGGTATTATGAAATATTTTAAAATCAAAAGGATATAATAACCATATTATCCCACCCTAAGGGTTTACTAACAATGTATTTAATTCATTACAATGACCAATAATATCCAAATTAACCCAACCATCTCCCAATTAAAACTAATACCATGACTAACCACACACAACTTACCACATTGCCACTAAAAACAACCACACATAAACTATAACATCCCATTTTATAAAATATTTAACAATGTACATGTTTATTATTACCATAAAAATTAAATTCATTTAGTTAAATTAATTTATCTTATTTAACCAATATTTCAATCCCTCAAATCTCACACCCATTTCTATATTCATTAATTCATTTATTCATTCATTTTATTTAGCATTGAACCATATTTTGAGCCACTAAAGAACAACCAAATCAACAACTATCACAACCACACCACCACCACTCAGTCCCAACCAACAACCAGCATAAAAAACCACCACAACTTCAATATAGTCCACTTTCCACATAAACAAACCATACCACCTCTAAAATGATAATATCGCATCATCACCATTAAACCAATGACTAAAACCAACCAAGAACAATATAGAAATAACATGATCACTCAATAATAACCAAAAACAAAAATAAATAAAATAGTGAACCAAGCCTAAATTATGATAATAAACACAAGAAATTTTTATATTAATCACATATATATAAGTTCAATTTTTCATTATTTAATAACATAAATTGTTAATTATATAATATCACGTCTAAAATTTCATTACTATCCATAAGTGGATTAACTAATTATAAAATTGACCAAACATGGAAAAGGAATTAATCATAGGTTTCGTAGTAGAAAAAAATATATCATGATAATAATAAAAGGTCAATAATGAAATAATACATGGGAAACAACATTGATACTCATAAAACACATGTGCTCACATATACCCTTATAATTTATTTAGTCTGGTTAATTATTTTTATTAGTTTAGTTCTAAGATTTATTCCAATTAAAATATAGTCATGGTATTGCTAAATTAATATATAAATAATGAAGATAAGTTTTAAGTTCCCTACCACATATGAATATTTAAAAATCAATATATAATAATAATGAGAAAAATCCAATCAAGAATACTAAACTCACAAGGATCAGCCCAAAATTCTATGAACAACCATCCCCATCAAGATACAAATAGACATAAAAAAAACTAACCAATCCCACTTCCATTATCTTGTAGTTGAAAGGGTAAATATAGGATATAATAAATTGAAGGCAAACACAACTTGGGTTGTGATATTTTGATCACATGATGTCAAGGATCCCCAACCACTAGGATATGACTAAAGAAAACCCAAGATGAGCTATAAGATTCCTAGGTATCGAGTGGTGTTAAAAGGATAAGATAGAATCTGAGAGTCCAGTAAATTTCATATTAAAAACTAATAAAAAATAATATCATGTTCTGATGGGATCAGACACACCATAATGGTGTCGAGATTTGGAAATCAAAACATAATCTCCTTAAATATCTAGGACTGAACCCCCCATAAAATAAATTCATCCAAGGAAGGACTTAGATCAACTGGGACCTTCACACAACAATTCATAAACACCTGAGAATCATGGCCCAATCCCAAGACCCAATCTCAAAATTGATAACTTTTAAAAGTAGTACCACTATGATATTTCATTTACTTTAGTACAACCATCACATAAATGAAAAAAAACTCAAAATCTATCTTCCAATACCACAAAGGTACAACTAATCCTCCCACACTACATTCCATAAACCCCATACTACAACAAAACAAACCATTACACAATATACATTCCAAACATATACAGAATGACACCAAAATCTCACAACCTAAGGCCCATGTTTCAATAAAACTCATCAACACACAACTTAATTGAATAGGGTACAACACATACAACTATATAAACTCTTATCCTATAGCTATCCAATCATGTAACAACAAAAATGGTCATAAAAAGATCCACACCCATAATTTAAAATTCATCTGATTCTCTAATTATCCTCTTCCACTAACCTTTAAACTACCTCTCAATTCCATAAACACCTAATACCAAAAAAGGAGAAGTTCAAAAGAGTGTAACACTTTACAATAGATACCTATGAAATGATTATCATCTTTTAGAATTAAAAAAACTCCAATAAAAGAAGAATCCTTCCCAAATTTTCAAATAACCTTGGTAGATACCTTTAAGACAATAATTTATCCACCACCAAACTGAAAACACGTCGTAAGAAGAAAAATAGTAAATAATATCATCCTAATTCAAGAATCTAATCACTATAATAAAACAAAAAAATGTTTATAACAACTCATGAATCTGAATGTGTCTCTACAACTCATTCTCACGCATACACTTCTCTTAGACACAATGCTTCTATAAAACATGATACAAAGGAACGATACACCCATATAATACCTTCTCTTACTGATCCAAAATCATAACATACCACTCCACAAATGTCACATCATCCCCAACATCCAAATCACACCAATTGATGCATGGTAGTCATAATGAAGAGACTGATGAACTGAAGCACATAAAAAATTCCATGTATATGATCCATTTAGGGAGGAATCATAAATTGATATGACATCTCACTAACACGAAACAACACCTCAAAAGGTCTATGAACTATAGAGATAATTTATTTCCCTTCTTGGACCTCTATTTACAATGATGAAGAGACACTTTAAAGAACAAAATATTTATAATCATAAACTTCATAGTTTATCACCTCCTATAAATATAAGATCTATTGTGATATTGAGAAGAATTAATCCCCTCATATATCATTTTCCATTTCTTGGTTATAATCTACACCAAATATAATAAAAAAATCTCTAATACTCTGACCCCAGTCTAGTATAATATAGTTCTTTAAGGTCTCCCATATGATGACTCAAATTTAGAAATATAAATTGAATATTGATAGTTATTATTATAGGAAAACTCATAAAATGATAAGTTTTTACCCATGAGCCTTTAAAATATAGAACACCGATTAATAACTTGTCTTCCAAAATCTAGATAGTCTACTCCATCTAAGGATGAAATATAGTTCTAAGGAATAACTAAGAGCCAATAGCACAATTACGATCATTATATTCTCTTGGGGTAAAATGAGGCTCTAGGTCAAATATGGTCATCCTCAAAATCCACATGAATCTTAATAATATCTTATATATCCAACCTCGTTAATTGATCCATCACCCCCGACTACTTGATCAATATGAAACTAGAAGACTTTATTAGTCAATCCATAATCACAAAGATGGAATGAAATATCCCCTGATCTCAAGGAAAAATAATAACAAAATAAATTAATATTTTATCCAACATTCACTTAGTAAAATCTGGAACCCACAAAAAACATGACGCTTATATTTCATGAGTAAATAGATTAGGCATCGAGACATGAACTAATCAACTAACCTATTCACCCTAAGAAACAAAAATTAACTCCTCAATGCATGATACATCATGGATATAATAAGAAACATTATTATATGTTATCTATGATACTCATGAATAACCACCTCTTTCACCAGGGATATAATAAACAACTTCCCTAAAAACAACATCTTATATCGATCATCCTCTAGATATTTTAATAAAGAGTCACCATAGACCCCACATTCTCACCAAAACCCCTACCTTAAGATCTCTAAATTTGGACTCCTTTTTTCACAACAAGGTTGAATAAATGGTCATATGATATAATTAATTCCCCTATATGGATCCCTATATATCAATATTTAAGTATGTAAGGCCCTCCATGATCATCCATGCGTCTTCAAAGTCTCTAGAAACACCACCAAGATACTTCCTACTCAGTGCATCAACCACTACATTAAAATATTATGGGGTATAAGAGATCACAAAGTCATGGTCCTATAATAAATCCTTCCAATAACAAAAATAAATGACTCAAATACCACTGATAGAATATATATCTCATGATTTTTTTATCAGTGAAGTCTAAAAATAACTCACCAATAAGGTAATTTCCATACCACTTTGGAGAAAATATCACTTCCCCTAACCAAAAATAATGGGTAGAGTATTTTCTACAATGGAGGAATAACTATAAAGACCCATATGGGATCACTACCCTCTACTAAATCAAATAATATCCTAAGAAACGTTGATATGTGTTATAGAAGATCAAAAAAATGACTCTTAGGATTGTAAAGGATATGATAAAAAATCAACTTCTCCATCTAATTATTAAATTATTTCTAACACAAATTTAACTAAATAAATTTCAAATCCTTCCTAGTTAAGGATATTTGAGGATCTTTAAACAAAGACAAATTATATATGAATCTCTTATAATACCTCATAAGACCATGTATTTTTCTAACCTCTTTTACATTCTTGGGATTTACCCAAGAAACCACCTCATTAATCTTTGATGTATAAAGTGTTATTCCATTTTGAGAAACAACATTTCCAAGAAAACGCACTTCCAATATACATAGAATACACTTATAAAAAATCCATGAAACAGATTCCATCAACAAACGTTTCAATAAATTATTATATTTTTAGCATGATCCTCCTCTCAAGTCAAATTTTTAAGGATTTCCTCAATTAAAAGTACTAAAAACTGATCCAGGAACTCATGAAACATTTTTTTTATTCATATAATGTATACAGGTATGGAATTAATGACACAAAGCAGATAACCATTAACAAGAATATTTTATAACAAAACCCGAAAGTATAATTCAGGATATCCTCATATTTGACCCCCATTTGATCATACACAGATCTCATATCAAAAATTAAAATCAAAATCCATAAAATTGATAAAAAATTATTGATTCTTAAGAGGGTATTTTTATTATTCATTGTTCATTTATTTAACTAATGGTTATTTATGAATGACCACAATTTTTCATCTGTGTTCTACTTGAATAACATTGAAATATCCTAAGGTGATGTACTAAGTTAGATGGAGATCTTTTACAATAAATCATCAATATGAATCCACAACACTAGAAACACAAAGGGTTTCATCAAACAATTTTCCATTTAAATTTTGTATAAATTGGGATGTAATAACATCCCAAACCTTATGTGACATTGGGGGTACAACCGCAACCTCTTTGGGGGAAATTTGTGAAACACCATGGTAACTCTTAGGACAACCACATTCAAAACATCTAATGAATAAAAAATAACTCTTATGGATGAGATGATAAAGTAACTATAATCTAACAATCCATTTAATGAATTCTCTTGACAATGAACATTTCATGATAACCTTCCATATAAAAGAAAACTACACTTTTATCTAGAAGAAATAAATTACAACCCACATTTAATAAGATAAATTCATAACAAGAATTAAAATTTATATGTGTTTATGTATAAACAAGAACATCACAATGAATAATGTTTTCCAATCATCAACAGAAAACCCTACCAAAAATCAATATGGATGGACTAACAACCAATATGAGTGGATAACATTAACGGAACTGGATGCCTCTCAACCTTATGTCCAAGAGATCAAAACAAGGTAGGAATAATGAAGGTATAATAAGATTCTTAATAAAATAATAAATTATTCATTTTATAGGATAAAAATGGTACCTTACATTATATTTGGCCCAATTAGTGTAGAAATCTCTATAAGATATGACAAAACATGCCTTGTTCTTCTACCTTGATAGCCCTAATGATGACCTACTCCAAGACTATGCTTAGCCCTATGCCCTTGAGGATGAGGAACATCACATGGTTGTCCCTTTCAAATACACCACCTATCTACTAACCATAAACCAACTGAACCTACTATTTCTGAAAATAATGTTATGGATTCCAATGAAACTAACTACCAATCCAAAACTGACCACCAAGGATGGTTGGGTAATGGAACTATTGTTGGATAATATGTCTCTAAGAAAAACGAACAAGTTAAACGATCATAATAAAATCCTGGGAACTAACTACTCTAGATAAGTGGTAATAAGTAAGGTAATACCAACTCCTCATTGTATGAAACCTTAATTTCTCAGAAAACAGAGAGACTTCAACGATTTTCTTACTCCTTGATATGTTATAATGAATTCCCTTAGGATATTAATTAGTTAGAAGATTTATTTTCTCGATCACCTTGGACTTTACCAACACCTCAAGATAAATTTCTGGCATGAATAGGTTAACCTAACACTAAATATTTAGATTTAATGCCTCCTTCAAATGACATTATCTACCATCATTATCAAGGAAAATATTAGTGGTATAATGAATAAATTTATTATACTAAACCCCAAGATCTCATGTTATTAAGTTTCAATATTGAAGAGATAAACACATTTATCACCTGGCAACATTCAATATCAATGAAAGAAACATTAAAAATAAGTACTTCTAAAAAAATCCCATAAGACCTTAGACACATTTTTTCTAAGGAATAGAAACCAAAACTAACAAGTGTCACCCCTTATCTGGATAACATCCAATGAAATCTAATACATCTTATATACATGGATCGAACTAAAATAAATATTGAGCTCATATACCCACTATTTTGTTTCTTGATCAATGATAATTCCCTTATACTTCACCATGCTCTAACACTGAATCTCAAAAAGTGTCTTCCCCTTGGAATCATCCTCTTCTATTACGTAAACCCTCCATCAATAAAGTAGAGTATCCGTTTGTACAACCCTAATCTAAACCACATAAGGATGACACCCACAAGTCATCTCCATAACATATAACAAGAAACATATAACCATAGGAACATGGAATTAATTAAGTTTCATTTAATTATGATAACTTTTAATTTTACCAAAATCACCCAAATTCAATCATAGGTGAAAAAAAGTATGACACAAGTACCTCACCTAGGTATCTACCTCATAATTGGAACCATCTCACTTAGGATGTTCATTATGCTTAAGGTCTTTCAATTAGATCATAATGTTCCATAAAAATAGGTTTCCTAGCTATTATCCCTTGTTATTTCACATGTTATGATTGATTGATATTGAACCACAACCAAACCCATGATAGCCTCACCAGTTCCTAACCCCAAACTCCAACCTCCCTCTAATAAATAGCTCTAATTCCACTATTTCATGACCTTCCCCTATATAAACCCATCTAGAGATTATAGTGAATAAAATGAAAAACTAACACATCACATATTCCAAGTCAACTACCACCCATCCTCACCTAGGATTACTCACTAACTCAATATATACAATAAATAATAACATATTATCAATAGAATATACAAATAATGGTTCCATATAACCAGTTATACATTGATCTAGTCACCCACACTCCCCATAAACATATGTCCTAGTGCTTGCATCCCTTATATATCCATTTAACCACATAGTCATATCATATACACAACCACACATCCATAGAAACATATTTAATAACACAACCACATCATATTACAAACACAACCACACATTATATGACCACATAACAACCACACATCACTACCTCCTCATTATAGTAAGTTAATACAAACTTGACTGATATCAACCTTGTTCCCTATTTCTTCCATATATGTCCCCCACCATGCATCTGATGAGATTTGGGGGATAATTTCCTAATCATTGTAGTTAAAGATACCCATTAAAGTTCTTGATCAATCATCAATGAACTGGAATAAAATAAAAATAATATAAAATATATAGGTTTATATTTTATTAAATAAATACTTATATATATTAAAAAAATTTATTTTTCATGATATATATCTCTAAGAAACAACCATTGGGGTTTTCCACCAAAATGATTCCACTAGACACTAGAATCCGTGTATAGTATGAGAAAAACCCTTAGATTCTAAAGGTTTTTTAGGACCTTCTCTTCAAAGATGAATATAGAAAAATGAGGAAGAGAGAGTATCATATATGAAATTTCAATATCATCTATACTCAATAGGTAGATCCCATCCCATTATATTGGCTCCCTCATTCAACAAATGGAGTTAAATTTTGGCTCCAACATTTTATAGCCAACATATATTATTATATTGAATTCCTATTGAAGATATTATTTTATAATCGTTTAGAATTATTATAATAAATTTACATTTCCATAAATTAATAGAACCTTTGATTCATAAAAAATAGATTTTGTGTTGAAGATATGGTAAAATCCATGCATTCAATATCCCATATCACCAACCAATCATACACTATGATAGATATGGATCATATATTATGATAAAATAATTTTGTTCCATATCACAGGCTATGAATGAGGTATAGTGTACACAATTATATACCCAATTTCATTCTATATCCAAAAATACCATGCTAGCACAAATACCTATAAGGATTTTATGAAATACTAGAACAAAACATTCTTGATTCCATCCAAAAACTATTGGATATAGTTTATCAAAATCTCATAATTTGGTAACCAAAACATTGTTTAAAAATTTAATCTATATTATAAGTCCCAATAGTCTGATAATATAGGCCTTTTTAGTGTTGAAAGAAATATAAAATTTTGATTTCATAGATTAATGAAAATATTGGCCTTTATAAAATATATTAGTGATACTGAGCTATAATGGGGTCTGTTATTATCTCAATCAAACATACTCATGTCTCCATATGAACATTCCCACCATAAGATGTATCATATAAATCATCTTTTTTAAAATTTAATCATTTTCTCCATCAATTATAATTTCCACTACACATGTAGACATTAAATCTAATATAGGTCATCGTATAAATTCATGATTTTATCAAATAGACAGACCAATATATATGAATACATAACATTTTATAATCCAAGTAACCAAGCACATCACATGTCACTCAAATATGAATAGCTATAAATTTACATAGTATAATTCAATTAAGGGACCAAAAGTGGTTTTTATTCATATGACTGTAAAAATACTATCTTGGTTTTGCGCCAATCAAATACATGATCAACAACATACTCAACCACCCCTGATTAGTTTAGCCTCAAGGATTGTATAATAATAATATAAAAGGTTCTCATGATATGTATATCTCTAACCTTAGGTAATGGGAATTAATAATAAGTATACACCATTAAGTATATTAATTTTTATGTGACATTCCATAAGATATACTTTGGTGGTTCGGTCTTGATAACAAGTCTCAACTGGTTTCCCCATGAGTCTATTCTTTGTTTATAATGTATAACTATTTATATTGAATAAATATAATGCTCATGATAATATTAAAATATCATAACAACCTAAAATAAATTGTGATAAATTTTGATTATGGACAACATAAAGTAATACCCTTAAGGTATAATTTCACTTCCTAAAAAGCATGCAGCCCATATAAAAGAATTATAAGGTAGAGAATGACTTTTTTATAACAAGATAAATTTTATATTTTTAAACTTGTTTAAGAATTCTTAAAAAACCATACAACAGAACTTCTATAAAACATCATATATGAAATACTAAAAGATCAACCTTATGTTACATGATTTTAATGATATTTCAGAACCCATTACATCTTTATATAAATCATATCAAATATCTATGTGTCCACCTGATTAAACCCACCCACTAAATTCCTTAGTGATAATAATTTATACAGTAAGATAGTTTAAATAATGAATATATTTAGGAATAATATTCCTAATGTTCAAATCCTTGAATATATTCATACTTATTAACTATATGATATAAAATTTTATGGTGTTAATAACTCTTATTATATTCTTGGAACTCTTTCTAAAATAATTATCATCTTTCTTAGAACCCTTTTCTTAATCAATTTCCTTAAAATATTTTAGTAACTAATGTAACTATTTATATTAATATTGTATAAACATACCAAATACCTTTTAAGATATAAATTGATACCACATTAAATTATAACTATATAATATTTTATTTATTAACATTGGAATTTTTTTGTCCAAATATACTTATAATTGACTCTTAAACTCTATATTCACTCCATAATATCCTGATATGATACACATACTACTTTGTGTTTAAAAAATATCTCTCATTTCTTTTTAGTAGAAACATTTAACAAATAAACTCTTTTATCCATATTATATATATTGTTCAATTTGTTTATATCATTTTCTTCTTAAAATAAGGATTTATTATTTAAAATGTATCAGTAATGTGTTGTGGGAATATAATGACCTAAGTCTCTTACACATACCATTACAATTTTTTAATATAAATATTTAATAAACACAACCCAATGATCTGGAGGCCAAATTTTTTTGGGAGAATTCATTCATAAATAATCAATAAGAATCTAAAAATTAATATCATTATTTTAAACTCCATAACATACTCCTAGATTAATTTGATATTTTAAAACATTGTTGGATAACTTGGTGAATAAATAAACAACATGCATTATCTATAAATCTCAATAAGGTAATAAGTATGATAATGAACTATAGGGTATAGATCAAATGGAATAACATGATATCATAATTGACAAGGATTTTGAATAATCATACAGAAACATAATATAAATAAAATGGAATCATGTGATTATGGAATCATAGTAATATGAAAACAACATAATACATGATATTATAAGCATAGGTCAAGGATCACTATCAAGACACCATAACATCATAGATATAGACCCATAATGGATTATGTTTACTTCTTAATACCATTTATATCATTCCAAGATATATAAACATTCTCCAACAGATTAGAGGACTATCTTGGTGCACCAATCATAACATGTACATGTATATGTGTGAAATATAAGAGAATAAAACATAATTAAAATTAATAAGAAATACCCTTAAAACATAAGGGGTTATATAATCTTGACTAGTCAAAGAATATTTCACAAAGATTAAAAAGTGAATAATAAATTAAATAATTTATAGGTATATTTTTTAATCAATAAGAATAAGTCTCAAAAATGACATTAATTTGAAAAATTCCTGAGAAATTGTAGAGAATTGGGTATAGAAATCAACCATTATAATAGTGTATTAAGGAATTAGTGAAAGATATTTAAAGAAGACAAGAATAGGGTATTTTCATTGACACCCATGGTAAACCTAAATAGAAAACCCTAATTTTTTTCAAATTTTATTAAATAATTATTAGGTAGAAAGGATTTAAAATAGTTAGGCGTAAAATTATTAAGGGATATAAAAGTCCCCCTTAATTAAGATTGATTTAAAACAAGGTATTGAGAAATAAACAAAAGTATCTTTGACCCCATCAAATAATGTGATAATAGGATAGGAGCATACGTAAGAGACATATATACATAATTTAGGGGAATTCCATAATTTTAAATAGATATATAAAGTGAGGTAGGGAAAAGGTCATAACCTAAATAAAATTGTGTGGTTCATTGAGTTCCCTTACCTTAGGTATAGATTCATTTTACACTTAAATTATAAGTCCAAAATAATCAAATTTTATTGATTAAATATGTTTTTGATAGCCTAATTCAACTATTTATTATTTATTATTAATATTTTATGTTAGTTTAGAGTAATTTAATAGAGTATTGAGTCAATACTCACTGCCACAATGTCATTTCTATCATGTGTCCAAGGTTATATTTATTTTAAGTAATTATGAGAGTTCATGTGGTTTGGTTCCATAACTCCAGAGATGTCATGATATGGATTTAATGTGTTTAAAAAATTAAATAACGTTTTTATTATCCAAAATTATTCATAAATAAGCATGATTTAGGTAGTATGGGTTTTGTTGTTATATGGTTAGTTCATTTAGGTGGGTTTTTCAACCATGATTAACTTAAATGGTTTTATTTAACATTAAAAGTATTTAACCATTCCAAAATAAGAAAATAAAAATAAAAATATGCTTATTAATTTTAGTTTTCAATATAATAATTGAATTAAACCATACATGATGGTGTCAGTTACAAATATAATTCATCATTCATGGGGCCAATGAACTGACCAAAATATGATCAATGTTTTCATTTTAGAATCTACTTAGGGGAGGGTATAAAATGGATATTACACCATAATAATAATATTATATTAAATCTAGGACAATAATGTTAATATATAAAGGTGTATGGAATTCATATGTGGGAGGTATAATAATAAAAGAATCTAACGAGACTCTATTGAGAATTTCACCTCTTCCATTGGGATTCTCCTCTTGGAGACCCCTTAAGGATCCATGGGTTGATCTTTTGGTTAGACCAAAACCCTTTAGAAATTGGGAGGAGGCTTGGTAAGAATAATGGGTAGTTTTTGGGAAAGCTCCAATTCTGAGAATGTCTGTGGAGAAGGGGTGTGATGGATGGTATTCATAAGTGGGGAGGGGTGTTGTGAATATAATATTAATTAGTTATTATATTTTCTCAAGAATCTCAATAATGATGAAAATTTTGACTATATATAGTCATTTGTGGACATGAGGATAGTCTAATTTTTCATACATCACACCATATACAATTAACCATGTATTTAAATTATGTTTCAAATACTATATTTTTTGTATATTAATATTCACTAAAAATTAAACATTTTTAGAAAAATAAAAAAAATCAACCTAATATAATTTCGATGTGATGATTCTAGAAATGAAATCCATTTTATCAAAATAATTTTAAAAATATAAGAAAATTAATATTTATATAAAATACTTATTTATCAAAAAATATTTTTTATAAAATGATCTAATTTATAACACTTAGAAAAACAACATATGGTTTCCTAAAATTACATATCATATATATAAAAATATATGTATTTTTATGAAACCATTTTATTAAAGTGAAATTTTATTTATAACTTCTATATTTATCATAAAAAATATTTTAACATCTATAAATCATTATATTTTTTCAAAAATATAATAATTATTTCAATATTTCAAACATTAATTTTATCATATTTATAACATTTATTTAATATATTATGAAAAATACTCAATATATTATTTCTTAAATATTATTTTACAATTAAAATTACTAATATGCTATTCTTAACAATCGTATTATTATTTAAATTGTCACTAAAATGGTCAGGTAATGGTTTTATCATAACATCCATATTTCTCTTTACTCCCAATATATACACCACCATTCATATACCTCATCATTTACTAGTTCTATTAAAAGATTATATACTTACTTTAATAATTTCTATTATATTACACACCCTTACCTTACATTTCACACTCCTTTTTGTAGGAGTGATCTGCATGGGATAGTTTTTTTCTATAAAGTTTACATTAGTGTGTGCATTATTATTTTTTATTTTTCTACCTATACTATTCCAAAATTTTATAGTAAACATTAGTTCATGACGTTTTTTCTTATAAAATATAAAAGACTTTTTATGTGCATCTATTATAAAACATGATAAAATAGTTATAGTAAATCTTGACTTCCATTATTGATAGAGGGATACATTTGGTTATGACATTCTTCCCCCCATAAGAATTTGTCCACTTAAAATTTATTTTCATACATTAGGGTAAAATAAAATGAGGGTATTTTTACTTCATTTCTTCTTCAAATTCACAATTCACCTATTTATATTTATGATTCTTCAAATGTACTTTGACTAGGTGAATTGTGTTTTGGCATATAAATTTTCTCGATAGTCAATGATCTTCACTAGTGGCTCCTTTTAAGAGATATCATTATCTAAATGTAACACCTAAGGTATTATTACATGTGAAGTATATAATATGTACTTATACAAGAATGAAATATATAACACATAAGGTATTTAAGATAATATCTTTCGAGTGGAGTCAATATGCCACAGTTCTAATGTGTTCCAGAATCTCAAAGGGGCCAACATACCAAGAAATTGGATACCCTATATACCAAAACATAGGACTATCTTATAGGGAAATATACAAAGAAACACTTTATTTCCAACCTCATACTCTAAGTCTCATAAACTTTAATTAGTATAACTCTTCTATTAAATTTTTTCTTCTTTCATGCGGTGCTAAATGTCCTTGGACTTAATAGTCATTTCTTTTGCAGGTTAAAGTCACAATATATCTCATTATCTAACTTCATCCCAACATTTTTGAGCTCTAAATTTCTATCCATAGAGGGATTCATAAGGATATATCTGAATTCTTGAGTGAAATCTATTATTTTATGACAACTCAACTCAAAGAAGTTATTGATCTCAGTCTCCATTGAAGTCTATTGAGAAATCTCTTAGTATATCCTGATGTTTTTGGCTTGTTTGATCATATTTTCCATTATTATAAGGGTGATTATATGTAATGAAGTTCAACTCTATGTTAAAAACATATTTTTTAATTATAATGACTTGATCTGTTATAAATTAAATTCCCCTTTTGATTTAACTAAATATCTTATTATGTATTAGTCATACCAAAAACACATGAATTTTTTTATTATATCCAATTAAATTTATAAGAATATTAAGTAAAATTACCTATGATAATATAGTCTTTGAATAGTGATCACATGATTAGTATAAGTATAGGGTTTTAAAAAATCCAATTAACATTTACAAATTAATTTATGGACTTGACGAGTAGGATTATACCCTATAGATCCCATTTATTAGTGCTTTTTAGGGAGATAGCATAAATTGAATTTTCCCTTGACAAATACCAAGTTGATATCCAGCATCTTAAGCATGATCAAAATTGATTATGAGAGAAGTTCAAGCTTATCCAGATCACAGCTGAAGCCTTGTTCACCGAACCACCCCATGGAAGTCTTATCATCTCACACCTCACCCTTAGTGAATTTTTTGGTGAATTAAATGGATATTTATCAATAAATTAGAAATATGTGAATTTAAATTATTTTTTAGATAATAATTAACATATTTTAATCATATTATTTTTCACTTTATAAATATTTTTTATTTTGATATGATAAAACCCAAATAGTATTTTTTGGTAATATTAAAATAAAGTTAAAGAACTTATTTTGATGAATTAATGGATTTTTTAAATAACTGATATTTTAATAAAATATTATTATTTAATTATTATTATTAAATACAAATAATCATATAATTTTTATGAAGTCAAATGTAATTTTTATATGGGTTTAAAAACAATTATTGTCAAAAAAAACCATCATTACATAATAAATGTAAATTTTACTTTTAAAGTGGAAATTAAAAAATTTAGAAAATTATTTATATTAAATGGATATTATTTTTTGAATTATAATTTTGAAATTATTAAAAGGTGCTTTTTTCATAATTTTCTAAGATAGTAGATTTTTTGGTTTAAAATTAAATATCATATAAATATACTTTGTATATTATGACCTCATAATGACCCAAAATTGATGTAATAAATATTATAAATGGTACAAACTAAAAACTATATGCTTAAAATTTTATATAATGTGATTTTATGTTTATTTGATTAATTTTATAAATCCTTCATGAATCATCCAGACCCAATCATTTATTTTGAGGTTTTAAAACCATTTCTCTAAGAGAATGACTCATCTTCACATAATAAAGGGTATTATATTATTCATTTTAGACCTTGGAAATATAAAAAAATTATAACCACTACCTTTTTGGGGAAACCATTGGTGTGTTTTTTGTTTTATTTTATTTTATTATACAGAGTCCAAATGCTAGTTAATAATGAAATACACATATTTTCTTATATAAACCCACACAAGATCTAATTTCTCTTCAGTAAAACTTCTTGGATAATATTCATACTCTTCTATGCACTCTCTAGAGTGCTCCCAAGTCTCCCCCAAGTTCTCAAGAAGCCCCTTCCAAGCATTTTGAGTCACACACACTAGTATGGTATTATATTCTTCTCATTTCCATTCAAGTACTTATTTTATGTTATGTGTCCTAAATTATATTTTTTTATGTTGGGATATATTATTTTATATTCTAATTATTATATATTTAATATACAAATAATCAGATACCCTTTCACTCTCATTATTCTTCTAATTATCTTTTATGTACACCCATTACAATACCAAAATATAGTTAGGATTCTTTTCTTTATTCATGTTTCTTCATTAACTCATGCCTTCAATTTATAATTTATAATTTTTGGGATATGATTCAGCATGTCCCTATTACCATAAAAATGATTTCTATGTTATGATATACCCTCTTATATATCATAAACCCATTTTTATGAATGTTTTGGTGACGTCGTTATGCTACAATAATTTCACCGTGATTTTCCAGGCCAACACCATTGTGTAGTGAATACCCTACCCATTTCCTATCAAGGTGTTCACATTTATGCACATATAACTTTTTTTGGGAGTTGCATATATTTATTCCACACTCCATTATTGTGGAATAAATTATTATGATGAATGAATCCATGTTGTATAATCCATGTGGAATACTTAAGTATGTGAATGAAATGAAAGTGAGAGGTGCACCCAAAATTATATAGACCTCCAATGCATTTTGTAATGCTTTATCTCATGATATATCATTTTGGTATAGAGAGTGAACCTGGTTCCTTTATGGTACGTTTTTTACCATGTCATCTTGGTGGTTTATCATTTACCTATGTTTATGATGCAGTGTTTTAAGTTGTTTCTACATTTCCCATGTCATGATTATCATGTTATATCATGTCTTATTGTTCATGTTTATAATTACTACTCTTTTTATGACCTATATATATGCCTATTTTATAACATTTTTTACCTTATACAATGTTTCTTCCCATACTAGACTTTTTATATCACCCCTTTCTTATGTGTTTCACCAGGTTATCACATGTAATTTTAAAATCCTTGTAATTTTAGAAGTATGTTAAGTAGGTTTTTCATACATTTATTGTATCTCATATTCCTGATGTTATGATATGTACCTAATTACCAAATACACAATAATTATCATTCATTTGGGTTGTATTAAGTGTTATCTTATGTAATAAATTATGTATTAATGTGAAATAATGTACCGGTTTATTATAGTTTGTATTAGAGGAAAATGTTAGTTATTTTTAGGATTAGGAATATACAACTCTTATGAAAGCCTTATAGATAATACTATGTAAAAGAAAACATCATAAAACTTTTTGTAAGTATATATTAAGTGGTTTTTAATTAAAATACCTTCATGTATATATACTAAAATAGGATATGGTTCTAGGACATATGTACCTAGGGGTAACAACTCCAATAAGGTGTTTTAGGGCTGACTCGGTGTAACCTCATACACAAAAACAGGCCTTTATATGCACCTGGTTTGACATTCATGTAATATATTCTTGGGTAATATCATACACTCATTACAAACCATTATTAAGGGAACAATAACAAAAATTCACATAAGAATGAATGCTAGGAAATATATCATGTTTAATAAATATTGTAACATATAAATTTATAAGGTAAGAAATAAATGTAATTTATAAGTTTTCCATTTAATTTCATTAGATTCCCCTTTATGTGTTTAATAGTTTAAAAATAATCACCCCTAATTTTCCATATATTATAGCTAATGGAATCAAATAAGAGGAATCGAGTAAACAATCAATGCGATGGGAAATGTGATGAATGTCCCAACGAGATGCCCAACCAAAAAGAAGTTGGAATTTCAAACATCTTTATGATACTATCTTAGATCACTCATGTTTTGAATATAAACCTGGTTCAAGAGGTTCATAAAAATATCCCTAAGAGATAACAAGTGGTGATTGAGACCTTTATATGAAAAAGGACTCCAACATTCATTGGATAATTTGATCCCATGATCATAGAATAATGTATCAACTTCATTTAGTAGATATTATCCATCCTTAAATGTTATGATAAAGATAAGGTTATATAGGTTTCTTTTCATATGGATGTAGAATCTTATCAGTGGTGGATATTGATCATGAATACGAATCATGAGGAAGATATCAAATCGATGGAGTGGAATAAAGTTCAAAAAACGTTTTTTGATAAATATTTTCATCATACTCTCTATCCTAAAATGTAAAGGATTTTCCATTCCCTCAAGAAAAAAGATAACGAATCTATTAGGTTTTATGAGGAAAAAATCACAATAATTTCATGATACACCTCTATCTTTATAATTATTCTTGAATTTAAGGTTTTATACTTCTTTGGTTGGATAAAACCAATTATATGAAAATCCCTCATTAACAAGTACATTGATATCTATGTGGAAATTGTATGATTTGACCTCAAAGTCGAAATGGATATCAATGAGTCTCAAGGGAATATCAGGGATAATAAGTGGGAAGTGTAATTTAAATCTATTGGTATGATGGTTAAATCTAATAACATCATGAAATATCAGCATCCTACTTTTCAAAGGTGCAGAAAAAAGCACCCCAAGAATGCCTAAGGGGAACAAGGAAATTCATTAGGTATGGTAAGGAAGGACCCCAACATAATGATTAATAATAAGAGAAACCCACTAATGAGACCAAGGAAAGGAATTATATAATCAACCCTTAGAAAATTATTCATTACATAAACTATAAATAACTAGGGCACCATTTAATTTTATGCACTAATCCAAGGGTTTTCAGAGACCACCAACCACCTCCAAGGACACAAGGGGGATATTTTGTCATCACAGCCACTGAGGTGGAACTTTAAAATTAAGTAGTGATAGATACACTAGTTATTCATTCAATAATAGATAATGTACTTTTTTTATTCTGGTTATACACATTCCATAAAATCAATAATGGTTAGTAGAACTATTCAAACACCATCATGAAGCATGTAAGCAGAGCTATCTGTGAAAATGGATAAGGGAGAAATTATTGCAACCCAAGAATATAACTCCTCCCCTATCATAATTTGGGGTAGAAAATCTTAGAAAACCTTGAAATACTACCTTTGGTGGAATTTTATGAAATTATGGAAATGGATTATCTCTCCCTATATATAGCCAACATAAATTTCTATGAGAAGTAAATAAATCTCTGTATTTTGAATCAATCCCAGATTATAAATAATTATAAAGAGGATGTTGAATCTTATTTATCACCAACATCTCAAGAATGGATATTATTTCCCTATAAGAAAGTGTATCTAGATCAAATGATTGATTCTAAGGAAAATATCATCCTTGAAGACATGCCCATTTTGAGGGAATACGCTGATGTGTTTCCCAAGGAATTGTCAAGCCTTCCTCCTAATCGAGAGGTTGAATTTTTAATTGAGCTAAACATAGGGTGTTTACATTATCCAAGAAACATTATATAATACATGTTTTGGAACTTAAAGAGCTGAATAAACAACTACAATAGAATCTAAATAAACGGTTCATATTCCAATGTGCTTTGCCTTGGGGTGAACAAGTCCAATTTATTAAGAAGAAGGATGGTTCCATGCCCCTTTTCATTGATTATCGTTACCTCAACAAGATCACAATAAATAATAAGTATTATCTTCCATATATTGATTACTTGTTTAATCATCTACATGGAGCACAATACTTATCCAAGGTGGATTTGAGATTTTGATATTACCATGTTAGGGTAAAGAAGGAGGATATCTACAAGACTACTTTTCATACAAGGTATGAGCACTATGAGTTCATAGTAACGTCATTCAAACCCACTAAGAGTGTAAAAACCATTATGTGCTTGATGAATAAAGTCTTTATAGAGTACCTTTACAAATATTTGGTAGAATTTTTAATTATATTCTAATATACTTCAAAACCAAGTAATATCACAAGGATCATCTGATCATTGTACTAAAGACCATGAAAAAGGAGAAGCTTTATGCCACGTACATAAAATATGAGATATGGTTGAAGTAAGTGTCATTATATTATAATATCTTCACATTAAATGGGATATATGTGGACACTTAAAATATAGAATCAATTGAAGGATGTTTGAGGAAAATATCATTGATTTATATCTATAGTTTCCTTGGATTAGTTGGGTGTTATCGTCGATTTGTGAAAATTTTCCCCCGATTGTAAAACACTCTAACAAATATAACTCTGAAGGGAATCAAGTTTTGTTTGAATGATGAATATGAATGAATATTCTTGGAGTTGAAAATATTATTATCACTACCCATGTGCTCACACAAACCATAAGTGGTGATCTTTTCGTAGTATTCAGTGATGCATAGAAGAAGGTATTGGGATGTGTGTTAATGCAGAATAAAAAATTCATAGCCTATGCTTCAAGGTAGTTGAAATTTATAGAACCGAATAACCCAATGCATGATCTGAAGTTTGTTTCATTAATATTGCCATTGAAAATATGGTGACATTTTCTCTTTGGGTAGAAGTATGATATATATACATATCAAAAAATTATCAAATATATATTCACACTAAAGGATATGAATATGTGATAATGAATATGGTTAGAGATGACTAAGGACTATGACTTCTCAATCCCCTACCATCCTGGGAAAGTGAAAATATTGGAGGATAATCAAATAAAAAGGACCTGTGAATTATATCATTGATGATAATTGATAAGGATACAATATTATTATAAATAGAAAGGGTAGACATGTTGATCATAAAGTCAATAACATCATAAAAAAATTCACAAATGATTTCCCAATCATCCATTATGTATATGATAAAGGAGTATCAAAAAGGTGATGTGGGAATTAAAAAGAAATTGGAAACTATAAGTAAAGGGAAATAATTGGAGTTTAATGTTAATAAATATGGAGTTGTGAGATTTGGGTCAAGACTGTGTATACCATCAAATCTTGAGTTAAAGAAGGGTTTCTTGGATGTTGCACATAGCTCATCCTTCTCAATCCACCCAAGAAGCACAAAGATGTGTCAGGATCTTCGAGAGCATTATTGGTGGGACAATATGAAAAAGGAGATCGATGAATATACATCAAGGTTCCTTGTATCTGAGTAATTGGAGATTGAAATGAGAAAGTATAATAGGATGATGAAACCATTAACCATACCAACATTGAAATGTTATAACATCACTATGTACTTGGTCACCGGTATGGCATCCCACCTTTTTATTACATAACGTTTCATTACATTTTACAAACAGATGATCTTTTAAAGAGTATTGTCTTGTAAATAATGTACATAATACTTTAAAACATAAAAAATTATTCTATTCCACTTGAAATGATTCTTCAAGGTTAATCCTACGTACATTTATAGCATCTCTTAACCTGGGGATAGACATCAAAGGAATGGGTGAGCATAAGGCCCCGTATGGGAAATCAGGGGAAACAATTTACTTTTGATCTTGAGGAATATCAATAGAAACTTAAGGAATATCATAAATTCATGAGAAAAAAGGAATATAATAATAATTAGAACATGATTAATTAAATGGAAATGTGGATAAAACATATATTTGTGTCATTCATAAGCACATATCCACAGTTTGTCACCGAGGTGTCATAAATCATACCAAGGTTATTCACCAAGGTATCGTAAAACTTGTCATCTCTAAAGATTTAATTTTGAAAAAAAATGAATTAGAGTGTTATTAGGGAACACCATTCATATGTATTAATTAATGTGAGACACATATATCAAAATAAAAAATTTCATAAATTACCCATGGAGAGAAAAAGAATAGGGTCTTATATCAAAATCATGATATTTTAGAAAGTGATTAAAAACAATATCCTTCAGTCATTTTAAACCCACTGAAAAGGAAGGTGGGTTTAATGTATATTATTTTCATTATAAAATTAATCATTTTTACATCCATGTAAATACCAGTAAATAATAAATAGTTTTGGGTATTCAAAAAATAAAATAAAATCATTTCTTTAGAAAAATAAGGAAATTATAAGAAGTAAAATTGGCAGCATAAGGGGTATAAAAAATGGTTTTAGAAATAAAAAATAAAAAAATATGAGAGAAGGGTATCCCATTAATAAAATAATTTTAATATAGTAAATGGATGGGATAAAAATTATAGAATAACACAGTATAGAAATTTGAAATACATACCACATAAAATGGGAACATGAAATGAAAAAGAGAAGTTGAGATTTCCCTTACCTTCAAGAGTAACTCGTAAAACTCAAATATCAGAGTATTTTTTAGCTTTATGAAATCTTGGTTGGACTAATTGGGCATTAATAATATCATATATTTATGTAGGATGAATTTTTAATGAAATGAATCAAAGAAATTGGTTGTTATTTATAACAATAGTGAGGGAGTTTTTTATTAATTTCCTCAGACACCTCAGTAGTGGTATTTGAAAAACCATGGGATTGCCCATGGTGTTTGGAACATGGAATGACTATTACATTATTTTAATCAAAATTAGTATACAAAAATTTTATAATACTCATTACATCATTATTACATATTTATGATGTCATTAAACATACCGAAAAAACTCAAATTGAATTTTTTTACTATTCATGAAAAACTAAAGTATTTTATAGAATTGTCGTAAATTCATCATAACATAATTTCAACATTATAATTTCAAAAATGGAAGTTATATTATCATAATTAATCTCTAAATATAATAAATTAAACTTTTAACTATAAAAATAGTATTTTATTACAAATAATAGGAGACAAAAAAAGCATAGTAAAATGTTCTACAATTGAAAAAAAAATATTTTATCATTTGAAATTAAATAAGACTGTTTTCATAATACTAATTAATTATAATAAACATTAATAAAACCATAGTTTAGTATACTAATTTATATTTGTCTAAAAAGAATAAATTTTACTTGAAAAAATAAATTTATCAAACTCCATCTCATTTTTTATGAAAAACTATTCATAAAACAAAAATGAATAAATAAAACTTTTATTTAAAAAAAATTATTACACAATACGTGAATAATTAATTGACATATAACCCCTTATAACACCCATATATGACCCAAGGGTAAGGTTTGTGATGGTGATAGACTCTTGGGGCAGCTCGGATAACATCTCCCGTGTGGTAATCTCTGTTAAGTTGAAATTCTCCCGTAGGTGATTTATTTCAAGAATAAAATTTTTAAGATAATTTGGTGCTTGGTCAAGAGATAATCCCAAATTCTATACCTCCTTAAAATGTTTTTACCAATGGGGTTCATATGATATGACTTTACTGGATGATAGAATCAAATCCTTTTTCTACATTAATAAACCATTATTACTTTTATTTGTAATCATAATTATAATTTTAAAATTATTATTAAGACTATAGTTTCCAATGGACATATTGACCAATGGTCATAATTTAGAAATATTCATATAATGGTCAAAGCTTGATTGTAAAATTAAAATATAGATACTTCATTATTAAAGAGATATAGTTTTGTTGTGTAAGATAATATAACACACATTTTTGGGAAACAATTATTATTAAAAAGTATGGATCGTTACATTATTCCCAATATAAGAAATTTCAACCCCTAAATTTCAACATTATCCCCATTTGATACCAATATATCCTTTTTCTTAGATAAATTTTCATTACGTATTACAAAGATATAAAATTTTAAAGTTTATAGTCTTGGAAATAAGGTACATAATACATGAAAAATTAAAACATTATTATATTCTATGCGAAAGGATTATTCAAGGATCATCCTAATTAAATTTATTTCATATCATAACCTAGGAACATACATCAAAGAAAAGGGTGAGAATAAGGCCTAGTAAGAGAAAATAAGGGAAATAGTTTACTTATAATCTTGAGGAATATCAATAATAAGTTAAGAAATAATGTAAAGGAATGATCAAGAGGAATATAAAAAAAATAATAACACGATTCATAACATGTAAATTTTTATACAAAATTTAATGGATTCATTCATAATCATATCACCATGTTTTTTCACCAAGGTTTCATAAAAATTACCATGGTTATTCACCAAGGTATTGTAAAACATGTAATCTATATAGATTAAATTCTTTACCAAATGCATTGGAGTGATATCAGGGATCACTATTAATATGTATTAAATAATTTTATACACATATATCATAATAAAACATTTCATAAATAACCCAAGGTGAGTAAAATAAGTGGATATCATATCAAAATTATTGTGTTTTATAATTTCATAAAAACAAGATCCTTTAGTTATTTTAAACCCACATAAAATGAAGGTGGGTTTCATGTATTTTAGTCTCAAAATAAAATGGATCATTTTTAACTCCATGTAAATACCTCTGGATATTAAATAGGTTTGGGTATTCATAAATGGAAAAAAAATCTTGACAAAAAGAGATAAATTTTGAGAAGTAAAATCGATAACATAACAGATATAAAACATGGTTTTATAAAACATTAATGATATAAAGGAAAAGATTACACCTTCAATAAAATACTCTTAATATAGTAAAGTGATCTAATAAAAAGTATATAATAACAATCTATGAAGTTTATAAATACATTCCATATAAAAAAGGGAACTTGACAAGAAAAGGGAAGTTGATATTTCCCTTACCAAGAAGAGTAACTCCTAAAACTCAAAGATCGGGACATTGGGGGAATGAGGGAACATTAGGAGGACTCCATGGGAGGTAATAATATTATAGATTAATGGTGTATTAATTTTTAATGAATTTAAACATAGAAATGGGTGGATATTTATAGTAAAACTAAGGTATTTTTTTAATAATTTCCTTGGACACCTCAGTAGTTGTATTTGAAAAACCCATGGGCTTTCCCATGGTATTTTCCCATGGTATTGAAAAAATGGGACACCTTTTATATTATTACAATCCAAAAAAGTTTAGAAAAATATTATAATAATAATTAAATCATTACAACATAGCTATGATGTCATTAAACATAACGAAAAACTCAAACTGTATTTTTTACTATTCACAAAAATGACCTATTTTATAAAAATATCATAAATTCACAGTAATATAATATATATATTATGATATTGAAAAATGAAATATATTTTATCATAATAAATCTAAAAATAATATAAATTTAACTTTTAATTTTAAAAATTCTTATTTATTAACAATAATGGCAGATAGAAAATAAATAGTAAAATGCATAGTAACGTTTTTGACACTTGAAAAAATAAAATTATTTTATGTATTATTATTAAATGAAAGTAAATTAGTAATAATATTTCATTATAGTAAACATAAAAAAACCTTAGTTTAATATAAAAATTTATATCTATCTAAAACGTACAATTTTTACCTGGAAAATTAATTTATCAAACTCCATCTCAATTTTTACGAAAAACTATTCATAAAATTGAAATGATGGAATAATAATTTTATTTAAAAAAGGAATTACACATTAAGTTATTAAGGGCTTGAAACATAACCCCTTATAACACTCTCATATGACCTAAGGGTATTGTGTTTGACAGTGATAGACTCTTGAGGCGGCTCATATAACATCACCTGACTTGTAATCTCCACTAACTTAAACTTATCTCATATGCTATTTCATTAAAGCTTAACTTATTGAATCTCAGCTTGGGATTGGTCAAGATCAAATCCCAAAGACACTAAATCCCTCCCAAGTTCTTACAAATGGCCTTTGTATGGACCGTTGACTCTTCTTTTTGCGTTAGTTAACCATTATCATTTATATTTATAATACTAATTATAACATTAAAATTATTATTAAGAGTATAGTTTCAAATAGTCATGTTATCCAATGGTCATAATTTAATAATAGCCATAATAGACCAATGGTAATAATTGAATAGTGGTCATATAATATTTGAAACACAATAATCACATTTATATATACATACTTCATTATTAATGAGATATGGTTTTTTGTGTAAGTTAGTAATACAAAAATTTTCCGGAAACAATTATTATTAAAAAATCAGGTCATTACAATTAAAATTCTAAAGATATCCAAGGAAAAAATACTATATGGATTGTTGTTAATAACTTTACAATTATGTCTCACTTTATTGAAATTAGATAGGATTTCTCTTTAGATTAATCTGAATAGATATACATCAGTGAAGTGGTAAGGCTGCATAGAGTACCACTATTGATTATTTCTGATCGAGATCCAATATTCACCTCTATGATCTGAAAGAGTCACTATATTCTATGAATAATGAGTTGAAATTCAACATGTCTTATCACCCTCAAACTAATTTCCAATATGAGTGGAAAATCTTAACACTTGAGGACATGTTGAGAGCAAGATAAATTGACTTAAAAAGAGGATGGGACCAACATATTCAAATGTTTAAGTTCTCATACAATAATAATATTCACTCAAGCATTCAAATGGACCCCTATGAAGCCATTTATGGGAAGAGGTGCAGAACACCTGCATATGGGATGATGTTATGGAATGAAAACCACTAGGTCTTAAAATGGTTAAAAAGGTGAAAATTGTTAAAACCATTTTGTAGCACATCAAGGCTGCTCAGAGTCTATAGAATGGCTATAATGACAATCGTTGATGAGACCTAGATTTTTATTTTGGAGACATATTATTCATCCGTGTATCATTATGGAATAACATGATGAGATTTATGAAAAAGGTAAAGATTAGTCGAAGATACATCGACCCCTTTGAGATCCTTGATCACATCTGAGTGATGACCTACTGACTAGCACTCCCACCTAATCTATATCAAGTACATTATATATTCCATGTATCCCTCTTATGAATGTACATACCAGACCCCTCACATATACTCAATCTAGATGAGGTACCATTGGATAATGATATTACATATGAAGAGAAGCTTCTTAAGATCTTATATAGTAGATACAATGTTTTATGAAATAAAACAATGCATTTGATCAAAGTGATGTGGAGAAACCAAAAGTTTGAATAAGTGATGTGAGAACTAGACGAAGTGTTGAAAAAGAGGTAACATCATATTTTTTAATCAGGGAAATGAAAATTTTTAGGAAGAAAATTCTTAATTGGGGAATATTGTAATGACCCAAACTGTTAAAAATTAAAATTCCCCTTTTGATTTAATTAAATATATTTTTTTGTAATATTTTTATAGAAAAAATATGCAAAATTTTTGTTTTATTATATCTTATTTTATTTAATATACTATTAAGTGTCATTTCCATTAATAATATGGACATTGAAAAATTATTACATAATGAGTATAAATAGAGGGTTTTAAAAAATCCAATTGACAAGGACAAAGGATGTGATAGACTCAACCAATAGGATTGTACCCAATGAATACCAGTTATCAAAGCTTACATGGGAGATAAAATCAATGGTAATTTCTATTGACCAATCCCAATTTTATATCCTACAACTTATGAATGAGCAAAGACATTTACAAGAGAATTTCAATCTCATCGAGATCACGGCCCAAACCCTATTCACAGAACCACCCCATGAAAGTCCCAACATTGTGCACCTTACCCTTAGGGCGTCTGTAGGTGTATTAATGGTATATGTATCAATCCCCTAAAAATATGAGTATATACATTAGGTAATAATGAATATATTTTCATCCAATTATTATTAGTTTTTAAATAATTTAATTTAGATACGATAAAACGCAAATATTATTTTTATGTAATATTAAAATTAATTTAAGTTATTTTTATTTATTAATGGATTTTTGTTAAAAATTATATTTTTATTAAATATTATTATTAAATAATTTTTATTAAATATAAGTTATCATATAATTTTTATGTAGTCAAATGTAATTTTTACAGGTATTTGAAAACCATTATTGTCAAAAAAACCAATCATTTCTTAATAAATGTTTGTTTTATTTTAAAAGTGAAAATTAATATATTTAGATAATTAATTAGAAAAAATTAATTTTATTTATTGAATTATAATTTTGAAATTATCCTAAGGTGAATTTTTCAAAATTTTCTTAGATCGTCGAATTTTTGGGTAAAATAAAATATCATATAAATATACTTTGTGTATTATGACATCATAATGACCCAAAGGTGATATAATATATACTATAAAGGTTATCCATGACCAAATATATTTTTTTCATTTAAATTAATGTGATTTTATGTCTATCTGATTAGTTTTATAAATCCCCTATTAATCCTCCAAAACCATTAATATATTTTATGGTCATAAAACCATTTATTTATGAGTATGACTCACCTACCGATATGAAATGTATTATTTTATTGTGTTCAGAATTTTTAATTATAAAATAATTAAAACTTATCTATTTTGGTAGAAACTATGTGAAAACCTCATGGTATGGTTTGTGGTTTTGGTTATTTTACTATGTGGAGTCCAAAACCTAAATAATAAAAAAATCCCCTAATTTTCCTATATTAACCCACCCAATATCCAATTTCTCTTCCCTAAAACTCATTTGATCAAATACATAATCTACCCTACACTCTTTATAGTACTCTCAAGGCAACCATAAGCTTTCAAAAATCCCCTACAAATCATTTTGAGTCACACACTCAAGTATGGGATTTCTCACTTCACATTTCCATTCATGAACTTCTTTTATGTTATGTCTCTTAAATTTCATTTTCTTATGTTGTGATATGTTTTTCCATAACCCCATTAATTTCAATTTTATCTATAAATGATGATATCCCACTTTAACACTCATTAAGACTCCCATAATCGTTTTTGTATGCCCATTGCCATGCTGAAATATAAATAGGATTCTTTTCTTTATTCAGGTTTCTTCATTAACTCATGCCTTATATTTTCAATTTACAATGTATGGATATGTTTTTTAATTTCCCTATTACTCCCTATTTTATTTATATGTGATTTTAGACCAAATTATATCTCATCTACCCATTTTTATGAATCTTTATGTAAAGTCATTATACTACATAAATTTCACCATGATTTTTCGTGACAAGACAATTATGTAGTAAATACCATGCACATTTCCTATCATGGTTGTTCACATTTATGAAGATATAAGTATTTATAAGGAACATAAATAGATTTATGCTATACTCTTTTTCCTGGAATAAATTTTGATGATGAATGAATCCATGTTGTCTGATCCATGTGGCGCACTTATGCATGAGAATGGAATGAAAGTGACTGACGCACCCAGAATTATATTTTGTTCTAATGCATTAGGTAATGTTTAGTCTCATGATATGTCATTTATTTATACTTAGTGAACCGGATTCATTTATGGGAATTTTCCCACCATGATTTATTTATATTTTATCCTTGACGTATATTTATGATGATGTGTTTTAAGTTGTTGCCACATTTCCCATGATATTATTAACATATTATATCATGTCTTAGTTTTCATGTTTATCATTCATACTCTTTTTATTCCCATTAATATTAATATTTTATAACATTTATCACATTATTCCATGTTTAATCCCTTACTAGGTTTTTTAGCTCACCCCTTTCTTACTTTTTTCCCATGTTATCCCATGTAGTTTTAAAAGCCATGGAATTTTAAAAGCATTTTAATGATATTTTTGATAATGTTGTTGTTACCATGTTCAAGATGTTATGATATGTTCCAAATTCTCAAATAAACTATAGTTATCAATATTTCAGGTTGTATTATGTGTAATCTAATGTAATAAATCATGTATTAATGTGAAATAAAGAATAGGGTTGTTATATTAATTTTCAAAAATATTATGGTGAATATTAGATCTCGATTAGATACAATTAATAGTGATGTTTCATATATCCTCATCACTTCTCTAATGTATATCATTGTAATGTGATCCAGTTATATTTCCTCTCAAATATAAATAAATTGAGAGGACTTTTTAAATTAGTAACACATACAGAATTTTTCACATTGGTTATCTTTAAAAATCACATGATAAAATCCATAGTGATGTTTTATCATATTTATGAATGTATGGTTAATGGTTTAATAATACCCTTACGATTTTCCATTTCCACCTTTACTCAATAACATATCAGTCACCATGATGTATATTCCATAATCTCTATATTCATATTATAAAACTAATAAGGCTGTCAGAGTTCTTGATAAATATTTATTCATCCTCAGTGGATGGAGGATGTCGAGCTATGTGGGTCATTCAATATATCCTTCTTTATATTGGGATTTTATGTTCATATATTCATAACTCAAATTTTAAAACTCAGTAATAATTTTTTTTGAATTATTAGGATTTTATTCTTCTTATAGCTTCCACCTTCTTCTATATTTCCAAAACATTCCTTTGAGCATCCTTTATCTTCTCCTGAATGAATTTTTTAGCAATAATTGTAGCTAGGTTTCTTTTTTCATTACTTTATGACTATTTTTCTATATTTTGTAATTATAAGAATATTGGATCATTCTCAATCCCCATTATTCATAAGGTTTAAATATCCTTTCTAATTAGAGAATATTTTACATTACTCTCCATCCTAGGATGCTAATGGATTAAAAATAACTATTCCTTGATCATATTTAAACATATTTACTGAGGCATATTAAGATCATTATATGTGAATATATATTTAAGGGTCTTTTTATCTGCATATATTTTAAACTTCTCCCCATAGAGATGATTCCTCCAAATCATTAGTGAGAAAATCACTACCTTCAACTCCATATCATGGATTGGATATATAATTTCAACTAACTTGAGTAAAATTCTATCAATTTATCATTTTCAGTTTTTAAAATTCAAAACTCATCATTGATGCATCGCTATATGACACAAAATGTAACCCACATGAGTATAGTGAGATTGATGATGCAGTGATAAGACTGTTTTTCAATTCCTTAAATATATCTTTGCATTTATGGGTCAAGGAAAACATCACTCCAATAAATGTTATATTATTCATTAGGTTTTAAAACCATAATAAGTTCCTCACAAATCATAAATAGTACCCAGCTAGTCCAAATAAAATACATATATCAATTACATATGTTATTCTATGCAACTCCTAAATCACCTTTATCTTAGAAGAATCAAAAGGTATTCCTTTCTGGATAATAACATACCCCAATAATATTTATTCCCCTATCAAAAAAACAAATTTATTTTAATTTTCATATAGCTTCTCCCTTCTTAATTAATTTATCATAGTACTCAAATTCTTCTCATTCTCTTCCATTCTTTTAAAGTATTTTATAATTTTATCTATATAGAGCACCACATTTTTTTTCCAAGGTAATATCTAAAAACTCTATTAATTATGTCCATAAATATTGATGGAGAATTAGTGAGTCTGAAGAGAATTAATATAAACTCATAGAATCCATACATTGTTCGAATGGTAGCCTTAGAAATTTCATCCTTATTTACCTTTAATTTGTGATATCCCAACTAATAATCCACATTAGAAAAATATTGGGGCTCACATTGTTGATCTAGTAATTAATCAAAATGTGGTTGGGGATACTTTTTATTTTTTACAATTTCATTGAGATCATGATAATCAGTGTAGAGTAGAATTAAACTATAATTATTTGGGATGAATTGGACTGACATTCTCTATAGTGAAGCACTAGGTCATAGAAAACCCATTTATATATTCGGTTGTGATAGATTCTTCAATTCACAAAATTTAATAGTGGACATTCTCTAGGTAGTATTAGATATAATTTGAGATCTAGGTATAATGACTATTGAGAAATCAACCTCTCAGCAATGTGGTAGACCAATAAACTCTTCAATAAATACATTTGTATAGTCCCTCCCAATTGGAATGTCTTCAAAAATGATTCTCTATTTTTAATCTATCATTTTAGCTATATATTTTTAATTATAAGGAAATAATATCACTTCTTAAGAAAAATATTAAAAAGAAGATTCATCCTCATCCACACCCTTTTACTAAATAAAAGGATTATTAAGGATATGGAGAGTGATAACACTCTCTCGGTAGTTTATGTTGGATTTATATAAGGATGGTTAATCTATTCCCAGTATAAAATAAAACTCTACTAAAAAACTATGAAAAAAGTTGGGAGGTCCAGTCTACAGACATTGATAGGGAAGGAGTTATATACTTGGGATTCAATAATTTACCCATTTTTTGTTCCCATAAATTACTCATCCACCTTGTTTTGAGGTGATGCTTGAATATATCAACTAATTGTCATGATATTAAACAATGTCTAGAACCTATTCTTCAATGAATTACTGGTGTACTTATCAACACTTAATTGTCAGGGTCCAACTCATTTGTAAGGATAGCATATTCCCTTCTTTATTATCTTATACTTGGAGTTTGGATTCATTGACTATCTCTTACAACCCTTGTATTATGAAATTGGATTATATGATATATATTTCCCTTATCGTTGAAACACTAAACTCTAAGTTATGGTTTTACCAAAACATTCATATCTTCTATCACGTTAGTGGGATTGTTCATCTCTCATTGGTATTGATTTTCATAATTATCATCTTTAACACACTTGAAGCATCAACCTATTCCATTGATATTTTTTCTAGGATGTTTCTTCCCACACTTTTGACACATGTGTAGTTAGGTTTTATTTTCTTTATGGTATTTATCCATTCATCCTCCAAAATTAATCTCTATTTCCATTTTTTATCTCATGTCCCTTGAGAACAATGAGAATTACCAATCTCTAACTCGACTATAGGGGCACAAAAAAACTATATCTTTATAGATTTCAAAGTATTAAATAACAAATTATTTTCATAGAATCTAATTTAATCCACCAAATAAGTGAACCACCTTACATTAATTTTTGATGAACAAGATATAAGTGTATCATAAAATTCATGTTAATTTTTCCTCATTATCCTTGATAGAATCCTCTTTATTTTATATAAATCTAAGGAACTCCCTATTTATTTTAATATAGATAGATCATGTAAATATTTATTAAAAAATATTTTCTTTAAATCTTCACATTCAATGGTTTTTATTTCATACTTTGGATTCATGTTATATATTAGTTTGTGATAATGATCTACTTCTCCCTCTAAGCGATAGATGTCCAATACAAATTGATATTGTTTATAGAATAAGAGGGTACATAATATCTTCTTAATAAAGTTAATAAATTATTACATGATTAGAGGATTATATGATCAACTAAAATTATGATGCTTTTTTTATCCAAAGGACCCATCTGTAACAATATATTTCTTAGGAGAAGGTAGGAGTTCTAAATGATTAAAATTATTATCCATAACATCCATTTGTTGGGAAAGTACTGCCATGGAGTTCTCACCTCCCACTCTTAAATAGTTTGTAATATCATTAGAAAATAACTAAATTTCAAATCATAATGTTTTTTTACAATTCCTATTATTTCCCTCCATCATATAAAATAAATGAAAAATAGGGTTCAAAATACTTAAACTAATAAACATATAAAAAGGGAAACTATGGACTTATAAGTAATAAAATAATAATGATGTGTATATCCTAAATTATGAGTCATTAGGTTTAAATATAGGTTATACATGGTAATTTTCCCATTAATTCTTCAAACATAACTTTATATTCAAGTCCTTTATAATTATTCACAATGATCTTGTGAATTTACCAAAGAAAATTCCATGGGAGTGTCAAAATAGGTGTGCAGCATAGAATCTATATCGTGCATTGGGTATAGGTTGAGTTGTCAATTAATTATCCCTTTCAAGGTTCCTAACACAAGTTAAATCTGTTCCAGAACCACATCCATTGGTTATATCTATACAGGGATTTAATTTCTTGGAAACCATTCACTCTATACTTTACAAAAAATTAATAATATTTTCTTATATATAGACTTGTCCCTAGTGTTTATTATAATGTATTCTTTCCCTAATACCACAAAATAACTATAACTTGATCTAGTATTAACTATAATGACCCAATAACATTACACATATTATTACATGATTTTAATTTTAAATATATAATAAACAAAAAATAAGGATCCATATGTTAGTTTCTAAGAGATTGGGTTCATAAATCATAAACATGAATATAAAATAAAATATCTGTATTCTAAACACTATAATATTCCTAAAGATACCTTTGATATTATATAATAACATGGGATAGTCTGGGGAATACATAAACAAAAGGGGGAGATATAAACCCCAGTAAGGGAATAATCATGATAATGAGGCATATCATATAAGTCAAATGACATAATATTGTATAACAAAAGACAAGGCTCATAAATAATCATGTGGAATGATGACATAAATAATATGGGGTTATAAGATCATGGATTCATAGGAATGTATAAAATCATAATATAAGATATCATATGCTTAAGTTGTGGATCACTACTGAGACATCATAACATGGTTGACAGAGTCCCATAATTCATTTATTTTACGCCACAGTCCCGTTCATATCTTCTCAAGAGATATAAAAATTAACCAAATAATTCCAAAACTATATAAAAATACACATCATAACATTAAATCATATGTGTTTCTACTTGAAAAAACCCAATTTCACATAAAAATGCCACTTAAAAATTAAATGCATGTTTAAATTATATGTGTGTTCTGAAAGTGGTACATGATGGGATTAAACATGTATTTAATTTTTAAGTGGAATTTTTATGTGAAATAGGGTTTTTCTATGTGGAAACCCTTATTGTATCATTTTTTATGATTTTATAAATCATTCAAGTGTTTTATTAAATTATGTGTGGGATGAAAATTATGTTTTGATAAGTAAATGATTTGAGGTTGATTTTAAAAGTGTATTTTGGGAACATTTTTTGTGTAAAAGCCTCGGTGGTTTATATAAATTGTTTTACAAATTGTTTTAATGGTTTATTAAATTATATAAAAGGCCAAAACATGTACGGGAAGACTTTTGTTGTGCATGTGATTTGGAAATTGGTTTTTGGGTGTGAAAGTGGTGGCATGTAAGGGGTAATTCCTTGTTTGGTTAATGAAATGTGCAAGTGGTTCTATGTGATATGTGAAACTTATTTGAGCATAAAACCGAAGCCTAGGTAACTAGGTTGGAATACTAGGACTAGTTTTCTAGTGATAAATAAGTGGTTACGACCGAGTTTTACTTAGAGGGGTTAGCAATACAACTCTAACTAAATATGGTTGATGATTGGAGACCACTATGTTATGGGGATGTCCCATAATAGTGGATCATGTATAATAATCTTATGTTCATTCATTCTAAGCCAAATTTCACCGATACATGAGTTTCTAGTGTCTCACTGCTATCTAGTACCTATAGGTCCTCCTATATGATTAGTGATTTTTGGTTATATCGCACTTAACGTTGGTATATGGTATGAATTGGTTTGTAATTTCAAAAGAAATTATGTTTTCATTTGAAGTTGATTTCCTTTAAAGTTGTTTTTTTAAAGTGGTTTTACATAAAATTGTTCCTAGCTTTTCCTTTAGTTATAAAACATTCATGTTATTTTTCATTTAATTTTTAGAGCATGGAAACTATTTTGGGTGGCATCCTACAAGGATTTGGATCAAACCCTACATATAAATTTGGGTGTATTTAGATTTTTTTCATCTATTTGTTCCTTGTAAAGGAATGGTGTTCAGTATTGGCGGTTTGGTTTCTCATGGTTTTACTTTTTGGAACTTAGTGGAGGGGATGGAGGATCAAGATCCTCAAATTCTTGAAGGTTTGGTATAATTTTTTAGTTCCCTCCTATCATGGTGATTTTGGGGTTTTGTCTAAAGCTATAATCATTGAAATCTAAAAATCATTAAGGGAACATTTGGTTTGGATTTTTTCGATCTATTTTATTATATTATTTTGTTATTATAATATTTTAAATTCAGATAAACTATTAACATGTTTTTTATTTGATGCTCGGGAACTTATTCCAACCCATGGAGATTGGGATCTCCCTTTGGGAGTTATCATGAATCAACTCTGGTAACCGGTTCAAGATCAACCCAGGTTAGTTCATGAAAAAATGCTATCAAAGAAGGTCATTCTATTCTAGGTAATATTCCTTAGGAAAGAGTCTGACTAAAAAAATATCTAGGATTTTCAGAACATGACATTTCATTTATGAGTAGGTTTCCTGGAAAGAACACCTCGTGACGAGAATCAGGTTACTAGAGGATGTTGGGCTTCATTTGATTTTATTGGTCCGTTTGGTTTATTTTTGTCTGTAAAATGTAATGGGAGTTGGTTCAATGGTCTCAATAAGCTCTCAAGGTCTAGAAATTCATGTGTAGTCAGGTTTGTTTTCTTAAAACACACTCTTTAATGATGGCGTGACTGCTGTATGGCCACCAACCATATGTTTGTGTCACCCATCAGAACTATTTTTCTCTTAATTTGTTTTTTATCTCTAAAATATTTATAAAATAATTTTAAAAACTCTTTTTTAAATAATTTTAAAAAATAGATTTTTAAAATTGAAATGGTTTTGAGTGAGTTAGGTTGATTCTATTGGAAATGTATTTTCATAACATAATGTTTTGGTTTTTTGAAATGTAATTGGTTAGAAAGAACGAGTTATGTCAAAGAGGATTTGGAAATCAATTTAAAATTGGATTTTCAAAACTATTTAAAAGTATTTTAATTTTTATAATGTGGTATTTTAATAATTCTCTAAATGGGGTGAAATTTTTTGTAATTTATACATGATGTTTTAAAATGACCTTTGACTTGGTAAATACTGATGCTTTGAAAAATTTTATAGATATTGGTAAACATTAGGTAGATTATGATGATGGAAGGGTGGATTGAATATTCATTTTGAGAAATGGAAAAGGTTCGTTTTGACCCCTATTAACCTCATGACTTTTCACATGCATGGGTATGTATGGAAATATGGATGGTCAATGGCACAAGTGGATAGGTTCCCAGATTGATATGGGGTGTGTGACTGATGTGGCATAAGAAAATTCATGTGTGGGGCTAATGAGATTCCTTTGGTGAGTATGCAACCAACCAAGACTAAATTATATTAAACTTAATTTTAAATACAGTATATGATGTTTTAATAACTGGTGTTAGTAGGGTGTGTCTTTTTTTTTTGGGAATGTTGTTGTGGGGTGTTTTGAGTTGGGGAGCACACTTTTTTAAATGATGTTTCAGGTTTTTGTTTAATCAATAAGTTTGTTTGAAGTGATGGTTAATGGTTACATTTTGTAAAGTGTTTCAAGAAGCCTTTTCGGTGATCCCGTTTTCATGTTCGGAGACTTTTGTGGAATGTTTTTACCAATGGGTTATTTTTTGGACACTTTGTTTCTTCTATTGGCCAGTGTGCACCCTCATTAGGAGTTAAATCATGCTTTAAGTGTGCCCATGGGATATTCATCATTGGTAGATCCTCCATTTGATAAATATAAGAACTTCAATATTGAGGTTCTGTGATTGAGTCTACCACTCTTCTTTTTCAATTAAGCAAACCCCCTTTTAGTGGGAGAGTGTATGTGGAAAGTTGATAGAGATCCTGGTTTCTTGAGTTTCCTAAGTTATCGAAGGTGAAATCTGACATTGGTGTGTCTGATGGTCATCTCCAGAGAAGTGGAAGCAATTCTAATGAGTAAAGGTGGAATTAGTCTAGTTTTTCCTATGATGGATTCTATTTTCAAGGGATTTTGGGTCTTTACTCAATTTCTTCAAAGAAAAGGATCATGCAAGGCCATTGGTGTGGAAGGTCCGGTTTTAAGAGGCTGTTAGGTTTTCTTCAGAAATCATGTTTTGGTGGGGACTTAGTTTATGTTTCCTCTCCTTTCCATGTTTCAATCGATGTCAAGGGTCATGTTTGGTGACATATTTCAGTGTTATGCTTCCTCTTAAAGGTGAAGTTAGACATTTGGGACCTTTCAAGAGCATCCAATTTAATGAAAGAATGTCTTCCTTTTGAGAAATTTTAAATTTCTCTTTTCTCAGTAAAGGTTCATCCCTTGTATTATTTCTTCTATTGTTTCTTATTAGTAGTGAAATAGATGATGTGTATACATCTTATAAGCCCCTATTTTGGTGAATGTTTCATTTAGAAGTAATTGGGTATCATAGTGTGTTATGTTTTGTTGGTTCTATATGGGATAATGCGTGGTTTCTTATGACACTAGTTGGAGAAGTCATATTCAAGGGTTTTTATTACCTGCTTGTGAGGCTGGAGATGCTTCAATCAGAAGAGCTCTCACTATAGGTCCTATAGAAAACCAAGAGCATAGTCAAGAACCCCCAAAGGATGTAAATTATCATGTTCTAGTGTTTGTATTCAATTTGAGAAATGGAGACAGTTTAATCTTTTGTGTAGTCATTCCATCCTGAATGGTCCTATTGGATAGAGGGGACATGAGGACCCAATTTCTTTTCTAAAAACTTCATGGGAGAAAGAGTTCCTCTTTGTTTATACATAGGAGTCATTGTCTCATTCTATTGAAATTTAGTGTTATTTCCCTTGTGGATAGGGATGTTTGTGTGGTTTTCCATGTATGGATATCCTTGTGGGTCGACCTCAATTTTGGTTTGGGATCATCTGAGGATGGTAATTCCCCTAAGACTTTTTAACCACTTTGTGATCTATATTGAGTTTGGATTTTTGTTAAACAGGTCCCCTGAGATGGGGGATTATATTGTATAGGAATTTCCTAAGTTATCCATATCAGGATTCCTTTATCATTTTGTGTCATTCAGTTAGGCTAGTTGTTACTTATGGTGGGGAGTTGTTCGAGCCTCCCCATGTTAGTAATTTGATTCTCCTCCTGGTGTTGGATTAGTAGTACGAAGTCTCATTCGGAGTTATCTAGCCCCAAGCTCCACAATTGAGTTAATGTTGGGATTGGGGAACACCCAATGGTTTTTTTAATTTAAAATCATATGTGTATTCATCGAATGTGATTTGGACTTGTTTTTCATTTCAGAAAAGTGATGTGGGTTCAATTAGGTGTCTCAGATTAAGATATTAGATTGATCATTTTGGGTATTTTCTCTCCTTTTATCAATGGACAATAGTATTCTTAACTTAAGGGGGTGGGTGACACTTATTGGGGAGTCCTTTTTGGATCCCTAGAGTTTAATTTGAATGTACTTTTCTTTTTTGACAGTGTTCTTGACCTTTATCATTTGTCATGCATTAGGAATCTCCTCAAAATATAAATAATTATTGTTTTCTTTTTGGGGGTTTGTTCTTGATGTGGCTTTCTAGAAGCGGAAAACATTATAGTGGGGATAATTCTCACACATATTTTTTAATTTTTTCTTGGTTCTTTCTCAAGTTTGGTTCTTGGTTGTTTTTATTGGGAATTAGGTGTGATAGTTTTGATGTTTTGGGATTTTCATTTTAGGGTTTGTGTTGAGTCCTGATTTAAATTTTTGAGTTTTATTGAGAAATGTGTGTTTTGGGATTGACGGCATCTGAAACATGGATAGAGCATGGTTTGGAAATAGAGTGGCTTCACCTAGGCAACCATGCGGCATGCCTATCTTTCGAAAAATAAAATATGAATTAAATGAGTAATAAAATGGAAATAAAATAAAATAAGAAAGGTAAAATGAAATTAAAATAATAGTTTTAATAATAATTACTATTTTATAATAATATTATTAAAATATTATTATTGTTGTTATTATTATGTTTTATTATTATTATTTATTAAGATATCATTATTATAATTATTTGGTTTTTTAGGGTTTCTCTTTCCTCCCTCTTCCCTCCCCCCTCCCCACACACACCCCTTCCCCCCCCCCCCCCCCCCACATCCCTATCCACTCACGCAACCCCCTACTAGGTGCACCTCTCTTCATATAACCTCCCTCCGGTGATCATGCCCCCACCTACCCTCCCTCGCGAGACCCCACCGGCACCCCACTCTCCCTCCTGCGATCCATTCAGCGCTCTGCTCTCCCTCGTGCGACCCACCCCGCAATGTTTGTGACTCATGAAGAAAACCCTCCTTCAGTGTGCCACCACACTCTAGAAGATTCACAACCTCCTTCCCCTATGGTTAAGTCCCCCTTTATCCTTTTTAGGGTTTTTCTTCTCCCTCTTTAGGATTTCCATTTTCCAGTAGGTAGGGTGTTTAGTTAAGGGTTTTTTCTTGTTTAATAGGGTTTTATCTTTATGTTTAGGTTTCCTTATTACCCCTAAATGGTTTAGTTGAGGTGTAGTTGTGGTTATAAATTACTCCACCCTAGGTAGGTGATTCCATGCTTAAATAATGTTTGATAAATTATTATTCTTTCTAGTGTGTTTTATCATGATTTATGAAATATATGTGTGGTGCGAAAGTGGTTTTCAAAATTATTTTTTATGAATTTATTTTAAAAATGGATATTTCAGTTAAAATTGTGTATGATCTTGATATAAATCCACATTATACTACTTCAAATTATTTGGTAAATTATTTAAATGTTTTATTTAATGGTGAATGTGATGCAAACCATGTTTGGAAAATGATTTAGTGTGTGTTTGATTTTGAAGAGAGAAATATGTGTATATTTTGGCAATAAATCCTTGTTTTGAATATTGGAAATGTTTTATCATCTGTTTGGTTGATTTATTAAAATATACATGTGGTGTGAAAGTGCTACTTTATGGGATTAAGCAAGCATTTAATTTTAAAGTGGTATTTTTATGTGAAATTTAGTGTTTTTTCTTGTGGAAACACTTTCTGTGTATTTTTTATGATTTTATAAATCATGCAAGTCTTTTATTAAATTATGTATGGGATAAAAATTATGTTTTGATATGGTGTTAAGGTTTGGATGATTTAAAAAGAGTATTTTGGGAGAATTTGTGGTGTAAAAGTCTTAGGGTGTTTATCGAAATTTTCTTCAAAATTATTTTAATGGTTTATTAAATTATATAAATTGTGAAAAACATGTTAGGGAACATTATTTGTGTTCATATGATTTTGAAATGGTTTTTTGGTTGTATTGGGGGTGATATGTAAGGTTTAATTCCATTTTTGGTTAATTAAATATGAAAGTGGTTCTATGTGATATGTGAAACTTATTTGAGCACAAAAAGGAAGCTCGGATAACAAGGTGGGAGGACTAGGACTTGTGTTCTAGTGAAACAGAAATGGTTATTCACTAGTTTCACTTAGTGTTATTTACAATACAACTCTAAATAAACATGGATTATAATTGAATTCCATTAGGATGTGGGGGTGTCCCCTACTAGTTGTTTGTACATGAGAAAGAGGATGGTCATGGTTTCTACGCCACATTTCACCGATACGTGAGGCTCTAGCATCCCATTTATTTCTAGTACCTATAGGGCGTCATCTTTTATTATCTCTCATTGGTTATATTTCACTTATTTCTGGTATACAGTATGACTTGGTTTGTAATTTCAAAAGAAATCATGTTTTCATTTGATGTGGATTTCTATTAAAGTTGTTTTGTTTTAATGTTGTTTTCCTTAAAATTGATCAGATCTTTTACATTTCTTATAAAACTTAATGTTATTTTTCATATAATTTTTAGATCATAGAGTCTATTTTGGGTGGAATCCTATAGGGCTTTGTCTCACACCCTACATACACCTTTTAGTGTATGTAGATTTTATCATCTATTTGTTCCAGGTAAAGGTAAGGTGCTAGATAGTAGCGGTTTAGTTTCTCAAGGTTTTCATTTGTGGATCTTGGTGGTGGGGTTGGAGTATGTGGCTCTTCACGTTCCAAAAGGATTGGTATAGAGTTTTGATTCCCTCTTTTTCATGGTACTTTTGTGGTTTTTTCTAAAGTTCTAAACTTTTAAATCTGAAAATCGTTAAGGGAATGTTTGTTTTAGATATTTAAGATTTTTTTTTGTTTTTGTTGGTTATTTTAATATTTTATATTCAGTTAAATCATTCCCTTATGTTTTATTTGATACCCGGGCACCTGATCCAACTCGTGGGGATCAGGAACGCCCTTTCGACCTTGTCGTAAATTAACTCAGGTGACCAGTTCAGGGTCGACCCAAGCTGATTCGTGATAATTTACAATGATATGAGTTAAATAACAATGTATTATCTCATAAAAATCTAAAATTCCCCATATATAAGTCATACAACCATCCTAATGTCAAATAGGTATATATAAACAAATAACAAATAACGGATGTGAAAATAAACTCTTAGATTATCCTATAAACACCATCCCTTACAAAAAAGCCTCTAAAATTTTCTATCATAATCCACCATGATATCCCTACACCTCCAACCATAGAAATAGTTAAAATAATACATGGCCAAGGTAAAACATTTAAAGGGACACATTTTAGACATTCTATGAAATGTAAAATCATGTCCCATAAGATCATGTAAAATAAATTGTAGGTTGAATGCGATAAAATAAACAATTGGCCTCAATCCCCTAAAATCAATAAACACCCCCAAGAGTGGCTCAGAACTAAACCAAGAAACTCAAACTAATAAAATATAGGCATGAGAATAAACATTTCTAGTATATCAGTACCCACAAGAAATATGGAAATACCTTAGAAAAATATTTTTTTAGTTTCTAGTTTCAACATACGGTAAAAAATAGGTTTTACATTCTTTATATAACATTTCTAAATAGAATTCTATATTCACCATTTAAAAAAATCATCCTTTATATAAAATAAAAAACAATTATGGTTAAAAAATTTGAATCTAGGTTTTAATCCTATGAAATAGGACTTTAAACCAAATAAAAAAAATGAAATCACTCTTTTACCCCTCTTTCCATGAATCTCATAAAAAACATTTTTCAAAAAAAATACCAAGGAAACTCATTTTTTAAACCTATTTTTTAGATAAAACAAACCAATATCCTTTTTAAACGACACATTCAAACCATATAAAATAACTAATTTTAAAGTAAACTAGAACACACTCAAAGTGATTCATGAATAATAAAAAGGCACCCAAACACCAAGTAAGTGAAATTTAAGAAATTCAACTAAATAATGGGTCCAATAAAGTCAATAAATATAGGGTAACATAATCTAATCATAAAATTATATCCCATAAAATATTCTAAAAATGCAATAATCATCATCGGCATCACCCCTAGGATTTAGTAAACAAGGATCTAGACTTCTAACAAGGAACCTAGGTAGGAACTATTAATACATTACACATCTACAAGACTATCTATAAATAAAACCTTTTAAGAGATTAATGCTACTACATGCTACTAGAAAGTTTTCAATCTCATGACCCACCACCCTCTCAATATAATCAACTAGGTTTATCCTTACAACATTCTCTAGTTAGCCTACTATTAGACACTAAGAATAACTCTTATATAGATCACCTTCTATATTACTAGGAATACTATGACAATTAAAATGGAGATAAGAAATCAATAATGATATATAAATAGTGCAGAGCATTTAAAAGTACTCACACCTCACCTTCTACACCCTCATAATAAATAGAACCCATCAAATAACCATTCATAAACATCACAAAATTAATACCAATATAAATATTCCCTCATGGAGTCACAATATAAAAACAAAAAAGTAAACACATGAGGCTCAAAGAAGGTCTCAACCATATAAAACAATTTCATATAAAATATCAATTGGGATTTTGTAAAGGTTTTAAAAAAAATGAACCATTTTACCCCATTGAATACATCATTTCAAGAATCCCATGAAAAATGAATTTTTAAAACACACTCTGAAATCCATCTTGGAAATACAACAATTTCCATAAAGTTTAATTTTAAATAAATAAATCAATTTGAAAAGAAACCAAATGGTTCTAAGAACCCCCAAAAAACCACAATTCCCTTTTTAGAGGCCATTTATAAATGACCACAAGATATACGATCCAAAATAATTTCAGATGGGAACCCACTTATTTTTATAAAACATTCCATTAAAAAAATTACACATCCATTTGAAAAAATAAAATTGACATTAAATATTATCTAAAAATATTTAAATCCATCAAGTAAATCCAAATGGGCATTTAAAGAACACTTGGCATGGAACCTAAGTTTATGCCAATTCATTAAACCATTTAAAATAAAAAAAACCAATAATGAATATATGGTACATTAATTCTAATAGAAATTTTTTTAAAACCCATGAATCATTTTAAAAAGAGTCACTCGGGATATTTTACAGGCACTTAGCATTCAGCATAAGCCCATTCGAAGCAATAAACCCATTTAAATATAAAAAACACTAAGCATAAAAATGATTTTCAATTCATAATAAATAATTTAAACACACAATAAATTTTATAACATGTAATATAAGGAATTTTCAAATAAACACCAACATCAAATCAATGGAAATCTATCTGGAGTGTTTTGCCTTCGATAGTGGACACCCAAAAAAGAATGAAGGTGTAAACACAATCACTAAAATGAAGATAAAATAAAATACCAAACAACCTAGAACCCCTATGGTTTGAAAAAAAAAATATCATGTTGATAGTGGATGAAATCCTATGGAAAAAAAGAATAGAGGGAGGCAGAAATCTTATCTTAGAGTTTCTCCCAAGAACTCTAAAGGAGTCATTATAAAATTCCATGGGGGGGGTTCTAGAGGAGGGAGGAGTGAGTGCCATGGAATACAGCCTAGGGGTGTCTCATGACACTAAGTAAGGGAATCTCATAACCCATACTAGTATGGACCATGATGTCACTACCCAAATACCACCTCTAATGGTCAGTGGCTAGTAACTAGCACCGAGTAGGCATATCCCACAAATGGGTGGCATTTTCTTAAGTATCAGTACACACACACATCTCCGAGACCAAAATGATGAATTGTAAAAACACTAAGTAACCAAATCATGCATACACTAAGATACCAACCACAAAGTATAATAAAATAAAACTAGAAATTAAATAGGGCTAGAATACATGCCCACCAAAAGAAATAGTCATTAAAAGTGAATGCACAAGTTCCTAAAACTCATCCGTAGAAAACCCTAACTAAAGGTAAAGGTACTTGTTAGTTATATGAATTCATAAGATCACTCCCTAGTTTTTCTAAACTCATCAAGTACCATTTTTTCCTAGTCTTCTTAATGCTTTGTGATAAGGTCGATCATTTGCATAAGGAAAAAAATGTGCGGAAAAAGACCATGTAGGGGTGAGTGAAATAATACTCAGGGGGACACCATGAAAATACGAAGTAAAATACCACAGAGAAAACATAACTAAGAAAATATAGTCATATAAACATTGGTATATGTCTATAAAACATATTGAAAGAACAACTAGATATACTCATAAATTATTTCAAGCCTCAAAGGTATCAACCACAACTAGCCATATGGTTTCACTCATAGCATGCTCGATCCGAGAGATCTCACTCCTCGAACTATCTGATAGTAAGAACATAGAACAGATCTACCAAAAGTACCTAAGAGAACACAATGGTCTCTAAAAGTTATGAGTTTCCCTGAGACATCCAGTATCACTAAGACGTGGAGTTTTGATAATACAGAGAGTCTTGATACACAAATAGGGGGCCAACCATGCCCAGGGCTCACAAGGGGGGACTCTTTCCATATTTGTAACATCATCAAGATATTATAGTGGTTACCACATAAATATTGGTCTCACCAATTCCACAAACCCTACCTAATGTAATACGAAGATATGTGAGTACCACTGGTCATCTCGAAGTGATATGTTCTCCAACCTACTGAGTTAATTGTCGAATTCAGGATGAGAAAACTCACTTATAAACACAGGACCTCCTCTATGATTGGAATGGGCTCCTGCATCGAACCCTCATAGGAATAGTCAAATAGAACGACCCCAACCTTTTATGGTCAATATAAAAATTCACCAAGCCACCTCAAAAGTACCTCCTTTTCGAAAGGGTCTCAACTCTGTAAACGGCCCATAAAATGGAAGATATGTTTGAATGTTATGGATAATTTACTAAAAAGGTCAGATATGCATCTGTTCTAGGTCCAATTTGGCCCACCAGACAAGATCTAACCCACCAGCCAACCTGAAATAGTCTATCTGACTTGGTCCGACCTACCCATCCCAGCCCGGTGTGATGGGCCCATTCATGGCTGGAGTGGCCCAGATCCCTTGTCTAACATGCATGGCAAGCGGGTTGGCTCTCTACACCATACATGGTCTTTCCTAGGTGTGGGCCACCAAACACATCCAATACATTGTTCATATGGCTTCCTCTGCTTCATTCCAATACTAGTGCTGGTTTCCAGTGCCAGTGCACTAGTGGCCCCTTCTGTGGGCCACCGGTTCTCCTCTAGTGTTCCTTATTTTTGAAATGGATGCACGTCTGTGATCCTCAGGTCATGTTTTTCACTTTCTTGGGCTTGGATCAACGTCATGATCCATATCAACGAAAACAACTCATATAACGATATCTCTAGACTCACTTCTCTCAATACATTTTTGTTATTGTCTCACCTCATATTCGATTTCAGATCATTGTGCCAAGAAGCGGAGGAGAAACGATTATCCATTCATAAATCATGAAGAACCCAAATAATGCAAAGGACATCAGGGAAGAAAACAACAGTAAACAACCCATGGATCAAACATGTATTTTTTGTTCATTGTGGTCTCTTTCCATTCTATAATAATGATCACAAAATCATATCAAATCCTTAATCAAAATAACACCAAGAATAAAACCCCTCAATTACGCCCATCCCATAAGAATGAGAGATCCATGGGTTAACCTGATCATTGGTTCATCAACATTCATTGTTGATTTAATAGAACATGGAAAAAAATAATCAAAACCAAAATTCCCTACATCTATTCGGTTCAATCAGTAACAAATAATGGTCACTACTTTATTTTTGTGGTCAATATCTTCCTAATATGAAGTTCATTGTCCTTGATTCACCAATCTGTTGACATTCATTGGAGAGAGATCCATCTCCTTACCTCAAAAGATTTATTGGGTTATTTCATAACCCTATATTCCTAACAGAAAGAAATATCAAAATAAAACCAATTTTGAGTAAAAAAATTTTTTTTATTGAATTATTTTAAAGAAATTTACATCAAAAAATTATCTTTCACACCTGGCCTGTGTCAGCCAATGTTAGGCCTCCCCTAATGAAAAACCCCCTTACAAACTCCATAGTGGTCCAAGAATTAAAATATGATTTATAATTTATGAGTTTTTATAATTTGAATATAAAATAAAATAATTTAATTATTTTATTTACAAGTATGTCCCTGGTGGCTTTTTTATAGATGACCCATGCTATAACGACCCATACATTACATACATTTTTAGTACTTCAAAATTGAAGTACACTTATTACAACATATAATAAAACCATGAAAGGACCGTATAGGTATAGTGTCTTTAGGAATTAGGAAACATAAACAACTGGTACATAAAGCGTCTACATTGTCTCCCATTTATTTCATCATATATATAGTCCCTTTTGGCATATCTTACTTAATAACCTTCTTCCTGACCTGGGGAAAGAAAAAATACAAAAGGGTGAGCTCAAATTCTCAGTAAGGGTAAACAAAAAAAATATCGATCACATCATATTCATAAGAACATAACATTTTGGAAATCTTACCCTACAAAAGAGATAAAAATTTCATAACATGGCATAAATCATGGTAGTGAAATGTAATCAAAATAATCATAACTTAAAACATGAAGCTTTTTGGAATACACACATAATCGTAGAGAATCATTTCTTTTTAGTCAAGACTCATTGCCAAGACTATCTTAGTGGAAAAAGTCCATTTCTGAACCGAGTTCATTCCTCATTTCAGTCCTGTTTCACTGAACCGGTTTAACCTGTTGTTACAGCCATGTCTATCTCATGAGATATAAAATCTTTACCCAATGCATTGGACGGATATATAGGTCCCACCCATCTCATAATTATACCATTCTTATGTGTGCCACAAAATCATAAACCATACATCATAGCATAACCCATGTAATAAAAATGGGATTCTTAAACATCGTGACATCATAAAAATATTCATATAAGATAAAGGAATTCATAAAAATAATTCCATCACAACATAATCAAATCAATTTAATAATAGGGATAGAAACAGAACCCTTTATTATCTTATATGGAAAATAATTTTGATAAAACACTTGAACTCCATTCTTGAGGAAAATATCCTTTCTACTTCAAAAACACTTTTCATTTCTTAACATGTCATACAATTATAAACTAAAAGAAGTTGATTAAAAATAAACTTTAAAACTTGTAAAGGATGCTTCTTAGAAATAATGTTTAAAAAATCCATTCATGTCGTATATGTTAAAAAAACATTCTTCTCATACTTTTGTCGAAAAAGTCAAAAAGTACCTCGTACGAAAAATGACAAAAAATTCCTTTCATATCCTTTACTAAAAACTCACCTAAGGGTAAAATTGGATTTAAACAATTTTAGGTGGATGGAAAAAATATTACATATTGAGGGAACATGGATGTGGATGATAAAATACAACCCAGTAAATACCAAAGTATAAACAATCTCAGATAAAAATGAGATTGTGATATTTTCCCTTACCTTAGGTCTGATTTACTTCGTAAGTGTCTGAACCTCCCGTATAATGATTTAAATAATGTCATTGACTTATTACAGAATCATACTCATCGTTAGAATATCATATATGGTCATATTTTTAGATTATTATTACTAATATTTCATTGCTACTTGTTATTCGGGTGTTTATTACTTTTTGTTCTTATGCATGTTTTGTCAAATAAATTATTATTATTATATTTGGGTTATAGATACCTCATTTCCAGAATGTTATTAGTGTAATATATATCATATTAATTCATTCCATTCATTTATATAATCATTATGCAATGAAGATCATGTATAATGAGTCGCATCACATCGTGGAGACGGTATTCCGTACGTACGCACGAGCGATGATATCGTTCCCATGATCGTGGAATTGTATTGGAGTGTATATATACTATTTCAAAATCAATATCACTTTAAAATAATAATATATGTTCATTCTTTACACCATTATACCCATCCAAGTAAGGTGGTGGTGGAAAATAGATTACACCATGGCGTGGAGACGGTATTCCGTACATACGCACGCGCGGTGATTTTGTTTTCTGTAGGATGGATAGATGGTGAAATAGGGTTGTTTCATACTTATAATAACATATCAGTTTATTATTGATACTTATGTTATTAATTCATAATGAAACAACTAAAGAAGAAGAAGTGGAAGAAGAAATAAAGTTGAAAGAATCGGTAACGGACATTACCTCTTCTTTGAATCACCTCTTTGAGACCTCCTTTTAGGGCACTAAAATTGGTCTTTGAAGAAGACCAGGACCTCTAGGATGTTTCTAGGGAAATGTAGAGGAGATTTTGGCAGGGTTTGGCTGAGATTGAAGGCTAAAAGTGGTGTGAGGAAGAGAGGGAGGAGGTGCCCTTTTATAAGGGGGGAGAGGGGCACCTTTGGAAAAACAAAAAATATTATTTTATTATAAAGCCATATTCGGTTTTAAATAGCTCCAAATTAATTTATTTCTAAGATAAGGTGGGTATGGCTCGAAATCCTATCATCCAATAGAATTTGGACAAGTTATTTTACTATTTCAACCTTATCATTTAGATTTAACTTTAAGTTAGATAATTTTACTTTTACTGTGTCTTTTTGTGTTCTTACACTATAAGGTTAATAAACATACCATGACAAGCCAAACGAACCCCAAGTTGTTTATTATTAATATATATAACCTTATATAATTCATTTGGACGAACCATATATTTTTAGGAATAAAATATCAATTAATAATATAATATTTGTTCTAAAAACTATTTTATGTCAATTTTGACACTATTTGGTAATTGATTTTTGTGAACATCATAACAGAATAATTAGTTCAAAAAAAGTTAATTAAATAAATAATAACATGTCATATTAACATATAAAATTATTTTAATTCATAAAAAGTCTCAAATTACATTTATTTGGTTATTTATAACATCAATTATGTCAATATTTCATTAATAAGATAATTTCTGCATCATCATTGTGTCATAAATAAATTAAATTATTTAAAGTATAAAAATTATAAATAAAATATCATTATGTAGGAAATACATTTATATTTCTAATGAATATTTATAGTCGAATTTATATTATTTATAACCCTATATTAAAAATTATTTACTTATCAAACTTTGATTTTAACTATTTTGACCCTTCTTTAAAAAAATTAATAATAAATGTCCTAATCTAATCCAAGTGGGCCTAAATGGTCATATATTATTCCCAAAGTTGTTTTTTTTTCGAATTAAACTTATCCAATAGAATTAGGACATGTGTTATGGTAATAATAATATCATTTATACACTTAATTACCCTATTTACTTTTAATCGTGGTAAATAAAAGTAAAAAGTTACTATTCACTAAAAATTATTTTCATCTCATTGAACCACATTTTACTTACCGACATCAATTGTGTCTCTCAAATTTTTGAAATTCCACTCACAGAAGCGGTAAAATTATGTTCTATGTAAATTTTCAAATTCTCCTAGGAGGTGGGTAAAAGACGGTCAAAAGTTCAATAAAATTTTTATATATCTAAAATTATTATAAAATGACTCCAATGAATTAATTTTAACTTATAAAGGTATTATGTATCAATTTTTACCTAAGATAAATTTAAATAAAATAAATTATTATTTAAATAAAAAGTCGGTTTTTAAATAGTAACCCCGTGTTTTCACTATTCATCAAAAATTGAAAGTTTTCAGAAAAATACCAAAATTTCACCCTAGGCTAATTTCGATATTCCGAATCCAAAAATGAAGACCATTTTGAAAAATAAAATTTACAAAATTTCAAAAAGTGGGTATTACTATTCATAACGGATAGTTTCAATAATATTTTAAAAGCATATCGTTGCATAGTGAAACTCGGTATTGCTTATGACGCGAGCTATCGAGGAAGGTCGAAATTGCGTGTAAAGAAAGCCAAGCTAGTGTTTTGTGTAGTGAAAGATTCCTTTTATGATTTATATAACATAAAACAAAATATTTCTCATAAAAGCCTCAAGTGTTACATTCTACCCCCATAAATGAATTTCTCCCTTGAAATTCGTCACTTATAACAAATAGATGAGGATACCTCTCCCTCATCATATACTCAAGCTCCCATGTATCTTCTTCTAATTGGTGGTTCCTCCATAAAACTTTCCCCAAACGAGTGGTCTTGTTCCGTAGGACTTTTTCACAATGATCGAGAATCTCTATCATCTGTTCTTCATAAGAAAGATCTTGGTCCAGCTGTACAACTTCTGAGATGAGTACATGTGAAGGATTAGGTATGTACTTTCTCAGAAGAGATACATGGAAAACATCGTGAACTTGAGAGAGATTCGGTAGAAGCGCCAATCGGTAAGCAACCTTCCCAACACGATCTAGTGTTTCGAAAGGACCGATATATCTAGGGCTCAACTTTCCCTTCTTTCCAAATGTCATCACCCTCTTCCAGGGAGATATTCGTAAGAACACTTTATCACCCACTTCAAACTCTATGTCTTTTCTTCGGTTGTCGGCATAACTTTTTTGTCGACTCTGAGCTGCTCTTATGTGTTGTTGAATAGATCTGACCTTTTTTTCCATCTCATCAACAAGATCAGGTCCTAATAGCTTTCTTTCCCCAACATCACCCCAGCAAGTTGGAGTCCTACATTTCTTTCCGTAGAGAGCTTTATAAGGAGCCAACTGAATACTGGAGTGAAAGCTATTATTATAAGAAAATTCCAAAAAAGGTAGGTGTTGATCCCAACCACCTTTGAAATCCATAGAGCAAGCTCTCAACATATCTTATAGAGTTTGAATTGTCCTGTCAGACTGACCGTCTGTCTGAGTATGATAAGCAGTTCTGAAACTCAACTCTATATCCAGAGTATGCTGAAGACTTCGCCAGAACTTCGAGATAAATCTCGGATCCCGATCAGATATAATGGAAAGTGTTACTCAATGCAATCTTACTACTTCATTTACATATATCCTGGCAAGCTGATCTTGAAAGAAATCCTCTCTAATAGCAATGAAGGGTGCAAACTTTGTAAGACGATCAACTTTGACCCAGATAGAATTATTGCCTTTGGATGTTTTAGGAAGTCTGGTGACAAAGTCCATAGTGATGTTTTCCCATGTCCATTCAGTAATGGGTAATGGTTGTAACATCCCCTTAGACTTCTGTCTATCTTCTTTAAATTTTTGACAAACCAAGCATCGAGGGACATATTGAGCAACATCTCTTTTCATGCCATGCCACCAGAAGTACTCCTTCAGGTCCCTATACATCTTCGTGATTCCAGGATGAATAGAGAATGAAGAACTATGAGCCTCATCCAGCAGCTCCTTCTCTAATTCTGGGATGGGAGGAACACAAACCCGATTACTAAACTTTATTATCCCATCACAATCAAGGTTGAATTCAGGAATATTTCTCACCTTCATTTGTAAATCTACATCTTCTTTATGTGCCTCTTTAATCTTCACATGTATAGATGGTTGAACATTCATTTGAGAAAGATAAGATTTTTCGCCTTCCATTATAATTCCAAGATCCATCCTTTGTAAATCCATAAATATTGGATCTTTTTTTATTCTCATCATGGATAAGGTAGCATGGTCTTATCGACTTAATGCATCTGCCAACTTGTTTGCTTTCCCATGGTGGTAATGAATTGAGCAGTCGTAATCCTTAATCATCTCAAACCATCTTATTTGGCGCATATTCAGCTCCTTTTGTGTAAAAATATACTTTAAACTTTTATGATCAGTATAAATATCACACCTTTCTCCATAAAGATAATGCCTCTAAATATTTAATGCAAAGATTACAGCAGCTAACTCCAAATCATGAGTTGGGTACTTTTGCTCAGGGATTTTCAACTATCGTGAGGCATAAGCTATCACCATATCATTCTGCATAAGAACACACCCCAACCCCCTTCTTGTATGCATCACTGTAGATCACAAACCTTTCTCCACTACAAGGAAGTGTGAGTACAGGTGCGCTGGATAACCTTATTTTTAACTCCTTTAAATTCTCTTCACATTCCTCTGTACAAACAAACTTAACTCCATTCCGAGTCAACCTGGTGAGTAGATTAGATAATCGTGAAAAATCCTTCACAAAACGTCGATCATATCCAGCCAAACCAAGAAAACATCGGATCTCGGTTACTATTGTTGGTCTTGACCATTTTTCGATAACCTCTGTTTTTGCTGGATCCACATATATCCCCTATTTAGAGATTATGTAACCCAAAAATGAAACTTCTTGAAGCCAAAATTCACACTTGGTAAATTTGGCATAAATCTTATCCTTTCTTAGGGTCTTCAATATAATTCTCAAGTGATCTTCATGTTCTTCCTTTCTCTTTGAATATACATGAATATCGTCTATAAAGACTACCACAAACTGATCAAGATAGTCTCTAAAGACTCTATTCATCAGATCCATGAAGATAGCAGCGGCATTATTAAGACCAAATGGCATCACTATAAATTCAAAGTTTCCATACCTTGTAAGGAATGTAGTCTTTGGTATATCCTCCCTTTTGACCCTTAATTTATGATACCCTGAACGAAGATCAATCTTTGAAAAGTATTGAGCGCCGTGTAGTTGGTCAAATAAGTCATCAATGCACGGGAGAGGATATTTTTTCTTGATAGTGATCTTGTTAAGTTCTCGATAATCAATGTAGAGTCTCATTGATCCATATTTATTTCTTAACAAACAGAACATGTTCTCCCTAAGGTGATGCACTAGGGCGTATGAATCCATTATCCAAATTCTCTTGGAGTTGCTTATTCAATTCCTGCAACTCAATTGGGGTCATTCTATAAGGTGTCTTTGAAATAGGAAAAGCACCCGGTACGAGTTCTATTGAAAACTCAACTTCACGATTTAGTGGAAGACCAAGAAATTCCTCCAGAAAGACATCATCAAACTCTGGTACAATGGGAATATTCTTAATCGTGACTCACCAACCATTTGAGATAAATAACCTTCATTCAGTGGAATCAAGACCCATAAGATGGAAGAAATTTCCACTGGAAGGTTATGTTCATCCTTGCATCGATAGACGATCAAAGATTGATCTGGAATATGAAATGTGACTTCCCTTAATTGGAAATTGATATGAGCTCCATATAGAGAAAGCCAATCCATGCCAAGAATCACATCAAATTCCACTATAGGGAGGATCACAAGATTTGCAGGAAGCACTTTCCCACAAACTTGAATCGGAGAACAATTATAAACTTTTGATGTGACTGTTGTGTCACTAGGGGTTGTCATAACTAACTCAACATCTAATTGTTGAGGTAATACAGTGATACCCTTAGAAAATTATTCAGAAATAAAAGATTGGGTGGATCCAGAATCAAATAAAACATTTGCTACATTAGAGTGGATGGTAAGTGTACCTTTCACCAATTCGTTATCGTACTCCACATCACTGATAGAAATTGCATGTGACTTTCCTTTGTCTTTAGCCTTATGTTTTTGTTGATGTAGATCATCATCAACAACCCTTGGATTAGGGAATTTATTGGCATAATTCCCCATCTCCTTGCACTTGATACATTAAAGTGTAGTAGGTTCATTCTGTGTGTCCCTTCCTTTGTTTCCATCATTAGACATCTTCTTCCCATAATTGCGGCATTCAAATGCCCGATGACCTTCCTTTAAACATTTGAAACATTTACATGCCCCTTTAAGACAACTCCCTCCATGTTTCTTTCCACACATTGAGCATAAAGGAAAGATCATCTTCTTTTCAGTGTGCTCTTTAGATTTTCCTTTGAATTCTATTTTCCTCTTCTTATCAAACCCATATGACCGATGGGTTACTCCAATCTCCATCTCAACTTTGAGAGCACATCGAACGATTTACTCGTAGCTATTGAAGTCCCTTATGGCTAACGCCCTTTGAAGACTTGGTTTTAAGCCACTAAAGAATCAATCGATCTTACTCTTAGGTTGGATAATAATACCAGAAGCATACCTTGCAAGTCTTGTAAAATTTTCTTCATAGGTACGAACAGATTTATCATCCTTTTTCTTTAGTTCAAGAAACTTCTTCTCCATCATTGTTCGGAAAATACGAGGGAAGTATTTATTGAAAAATATGTTCTTGAACTCGTCCCATTCCATGGACTCAATTTCATCTCTTGGACACGTATTCTTGATAAGATTCCATGATTGATCAGAATCACCTTCCAAACGATACACTACTAAGATAACTTGATCATGTTCAGAACATTGAAGAACTGAAAATATCTTTTCAGTAGTACTGATCCATTGTTCAGCAACTAATGGATCAGTAGACCCGCTGAATGAAGGTGGACGCTGTCTCATGAAGGATTCAACAAAATGTTGCTCCTTTCTTTGCTCGTTTGGAAGTCCTGCATGATTCATAGCTTGAGAAAGTTGTGTGAACATGGCTACAAGATTTTTCATTCTAGCTCCCATAACGTTTGGTTGCTCAGGGGGACAATCATTGCATTTCCTGTCGCATTCCGCATTAACACGGTTCCTTCGGGTTCTAGCCATTGACTAAAACCAAGAATAATAGTGTGAGCAACACTAATTATAATAGGAAAAACACATAATCAAGAATAAAATTTCACACTCAAGGTCTTATCATAGGTTGTTCATGGCCATTTTTAAAACACTAAGATCGTGTTCTATGCTTAGACATATCCTTAGGGTTCTTACTAAGGCTTTCAAATCCTAGTTTCCAAATGTTGACTATACCTTTCCTCTGATACCAACTATAACGACCCATACTTTACATACATTTTTAGTACTTAAAAATTGAATTAAACATATTACAATATATAACAAAACCATGAATGGACCGTATAGGTATTGTGTCTTTAGAAATAGGGAAACATAAACAACTGGTACATAAAGTGTCTAAACTGTCTCCCATTTATTTCATCATATCTATAGTCCCTTTTGGCATATATTACTTAATAACCTTCTTCCTGACCTGGGGAAAGAAAACATACAAAAGGGTGAGCTCAAATTCTCAGTAAGGGTAAACAAAAGAAATATCGATCACATCATATTCATAAGAACATAACATTTTAGAAATCTTACCCTGCAAAAGAGATCAAAATTTCATAACATGGGATAAATCATGGCAGTGAAATGTAATCACAATAATCATAAATTGAAACATTAAGCTTTGTGGAATACACACATAATCATAGAGAATCATTTCTTATTAGTCAAGACTCATTTCCAAGACTATCTTAGTGGACAAAGTCCATTTCTGAACCGAGTTCATTCCTCGTTTCAGTCCTGTTTCACTGAACCGGTTTAACCTACCGTTCCAGCCATGTCTATCTCATTTGATATAAAATCTTAACCCAATGCATTGGAGGGAGATATGGGTCCCACCCATCTCATAATTATACCATTCTTATGTGTGCCACAAAATCATAAACCATACATCATAACATAACCCATGTAATAAAAATGGGATTCTTAAACATCGTGACATCATAAAACAATTCATATAATATAAAGGAATTCATAAAAATGATTCCATCACAACATAATCAAATAAATTTAATAATAGGGATAGAAATAGAACCCTTTATTATCTTAGATGGAAAATAATTTTGATAAAACACTTGAACTCCATTCTTGAGGAAAATATCCTTTCTACTTCAAAAACATTTTTCCTTTCTTAACATGTCATAAAATTATAAACTAAAAGAATTTGATTAAAAATAAACTTGAAAAAGTGTAAATGAAGCTTCTTGGAAGTAATGTTTCAAAAATCCATTCATATCGTATAAGTTAAAAAAACATTCTTCTCATACTTTTGTCAGAAAAGTCAAAAAGTACCTCGTACGAAAAACAACAAAAGATTCCTTTCATATCCTTTACTAAAAACTCACGGAAGTGTAAAATTGGATTTAAAAAAATTTAGGTGTATGGAAACAATATTACATATTGAGGGAACATGGATGTGGATGATAAAATACACCCCAGTAAATACCAAAGTATAAACAATCTCGGATAAAAATGAGATCAGGATATTTTCCCTTACCTTAGGTCCGATTTACTTCGTAAGTGTCTGAACCTCCTGTATAATGATTTAAATAATGTCATTGACTTATTCTGGAATCATACTCATTGTTATGATATCATATATGGTCATATTTTTATCTTATTATTAGTAATATTCCATTGCTACTTGTTATTCGGGTGTTTATTACTTTTTGTTCTTATGCGTGTTTTGCCGAATAAATTCTTATTCTTCTATTTAGGTTATAGATACCTCATTTATAGAATCTTATTAGAGTAATATATATCATATTAATTCATTCAATTAATTTATATAATCATTATGCAATGAATATCATGTATAACGAGTCGCATCACATCGTGGAGACGGTATTCCGTACGTACGCACGAGCGATGATATCGTTCCCAGGATCGTGGAATTATATTGGAGTGTATGTATACTATTTCAGAAAAAATATCACTTTACAATAATCATATATATTCATTATTTATACCATTATACTCATCCAGGTAAGGTGGTGGTGGAAAATAGATTACACCACGGCATGGAGACGGTATTCCGTACGTACACACGCGCGGTAATTTCGTTTTCCGTAGGATGGATAGATGGTGAAATAGGGTTGTTTAATACTTATAATAACATATCAGTATATTAGTGATACTAATGTTATTAATTCATAATGAAGAAACTAAAGAAGAATAAGTGGAAGAAGAAATAAAGATGAAAGAATCTGTAACGGACATTACCTCTTCGTTGAAGCGCCTCTTTGAGACCTCCTTTTAGGGGACTAAAATTGGCCTTTTAAGAGGACCATGACCTCTAGGATGTTTATAAGGAAGTTTATAGGAGATATTGGCAGGGGTTTTCCGAGATTGAAGGCTCAAATTGGTGTGAGGAAGAAAGGGAGGAGGTGCCCTTTTATAAGGGAGGAGAGGGGCACCTTTGGAAAAACAAAAAATATTATTTTATTATAAAGCCATGTTCGGTTTTAAACAGATCCAAATTGATTTATTTTGAATCTAAGGTGGGGATGGGTCGAAAGCCTCTCATCCAGTAGAATTTGGACAAGTTTAGTTTACTATTTTAACCTTATCATTTAGATTTAACTTTAAGTTAGATAATTTTACTTTTACCGTGTCTTTCTGTGTTCTTACACTATAAGTTTAATAAACTTACCATAACAAGATAAAAGAACCCCAAGATATTTATTATTAATATATATATCCTTATCTAAGTCATTTGGCCGAAACATAGATTTTTAGGAATAAAATATCAATTAATAATATAATATTTGTTTTAAAAACTATTTTATGTCAATTTTAACACTATTTGGTAATTGATTTTTGTGAAAATCATAACCGAATGATTAGTTTGAACAGAGTTAATTAAATCAATAATAACATTTAATATTAACAAATAAAATTATTGTAATTAATATGAAGTCTCAAATTACATTTATTTGGGTATTTATAACAGCAATTATGTCAATATTTCATTAATAAGATAATTACTACATCATCATTGTGTCATACATAAATTAAATTATTTAATGTCTAAAAATTATAAATAAAATTTCTTTATGTAGGAAATCCTTTTAGATTTCTAATGAATATTTATAGTCGAATTTATCTTATGTATGACCCTATATTAAAAAATATTTACTTATTAAACTTTGATTTTAACTATTTTGACCCTTCTTTAAATAAATTAATAATAAATGTCCTAATCTAACCCAAGTTGGCCTAAATGGCCATATATTATTCCTAAGGTTGTTTTTGGTCGAATTACACTTATCCAATAGAATTAGGACATGTGTTAGGATAATAATAATATCATTTTTACCCTTAATTACCCTATTTACTTTTAACCGTGGTAAATAAAAGTAAAAAGTTACTATTCACCAAAAATTATTTTCATCTCATTGAACCACATTTTACTTACTGACATCAATTTTGTCTCTCAGATTTTTGAAGTTCCACTCACAGAAGCGGTAAAATTAAGTTTTATGTAAATTTTCAAATTCTCCTAGGAGGTGGGTAAAAGACGGTCAAAAGTTCAATAAAATTTTTATATATCTAAAATTATTATTAAATTACTCCAATGAATTACTTTGAACATATAAAGGTATTATGTATAAATTTTACCTAAGATAAATTTAAATAAAATAAATAATTATTTAAATAAAAAGTCGGTTTTTAAATAGTAACCCAGTGTTTTCACTATTCATCAAAAATTGAAAGTTTTCAGAAAAATACCAAAATTTCACCCTAGGATAATTTCGATATTCGGAATCCAAAAATGAAGTCCATTTTGAAAAATAAAATTTACAAAATTTCAAAAAGTGGGTATTACTATTCATAACAGCTAGTTTTAATAATATTTTAATAACATATCGTTGCTTAGTGAAACTCGGTATTGCGTATGACGCAAGCTATCAAGGAAGGTCGGAATTGCGTTTAAAGAAATCCAAGATAGTGTTGTGTGTAGTGAAAGATTCCTTTGATGATTTATATAACATAAAACAAAATATTTCTCATAAAAGTCTCGAGTGTTATACGCGTTGAATAAGGTTAAGTCTCACCTAGGGTAAATCCACTTTTCTGAGTTCATCGGTGCCCTCATATTTTTGATCTTGGAAATTGAATAAAATTTATTTTCCTTTTAACCAAAATTATTGTGCACATGCTATTAAAAAACATATGATTTTTTTGTGAATTCTCTCGAGAAATCTGGGCCTCAGAGTCGCACTCTATCTCAGCACCTTGTCTCAGAATTTTTCTAAATAATTTCTAAAAATAAATTCAGGAAAATCCAAGTCATTGAATTCTCCCCACCATAGGGCTTTACGTCCCTAAAAGCCAAAATAATGGGCTACCCATATAATTGAGTGCACTGAGCATGAATTTGATCCTTCTTCTCCCATGTTCTCTCTTGGATATTCTCGTTCTACCACCAAACTTGTACTATAGTAATCAACCACCCATGAAGTATTTCCTCCTGTCAATACTTAATCTCTATAGGGTACTCAACAATAGTATCTCCATCCTCAATGTCCAGATCACCCCAGTTGATGAAGTGCGATGGATCATTCATATATATCCTCAGTTGAAACATGTAGAGGACATCATGTGCCTGATGCAACTATAGGGGTAGAGATAGGTGGTAAGTAACCTTGACAACTCTTCCCAATATCTGAAAAGGACTGATGAGCCTCAAAGAGATATTTTCACTCCTACCAAATCTCTAAAACCCACCTCAAGTTAAGACCTGATGGAACACATGTTCTCCCTCCTTAAACTCTAGAGACCTTCATCTATTGTCAATATATGAATTATTCTAGCTCTATGAAGTATTCATTAGTTCTTATATGATCTAAAACTTCTTAATAGTTGCCTTCACCAACTCTCAGCCAATGAATTCTGACTCCCCTGGGTTAGTCCAACCAAGTGGTGACCTATAGAGTCGCTTATAGCAAGCATAAAATGGTGTCATACCGATGGTGGAATGGTTGTAATTGTTGTACAAAAAATTCACTAGAGGTAGGTGATCCTCAAAAATATATTGAAAACATAACATACAATCCCAAAACGTATCCTATAGAACCTGAACGGTCTTCTTAGTCTGGTCATCTATATGGGGTTGAAACGCTATTCTCAAGCATAACTGAGTCCCAAACACCTCCTAAAATCCCTTCTACAACCAGTGTGTGAAGTGAGGATCATGATTTGAAATAATAGTCAATGTAACTCCATGGAGTCAAACTATCTCCTAAAGGTAGAGGTACTCTAAGCTCTCAACTAAACTCTACTCCCAAAAATCTAGGAAGTGGGCTGACTTAGTGAGTTATTCAATGATAACACAAATGGTATCATACCCCTAGACGTACATGGTAAACCCATCTTAGTGTCCATTATTATCTCATATCACTTTCATTTTGGCACCTCAAGGGGTTGATTCAACCACACTAGAACTTTATTTTCACCCTTCACTTGTTGACAAGAAAGTCCTTGAGACAAAAACTCTACAACTTCCATTTTCATTCATGTCCACCAAACTGACATCAGAGGTTCCGGTACATAATTTCCACTCATGGATGTACCACTAAAAAGGATACATGAATCTCCCTCAAAACATCCTCTCACAACACCACTGGTATCATTTTGTGTCCTATTAAAAGAACAGTGTGCTCCCCTCCTTTCGAATATCCATCAGGGGCATGCACTGTGGACATTTGAGAACATTGAGCCTCTCAATTCATATCCCTAATTTGTGCCTCCCTGAATTGTCGTAAGAGTGGAGGGGGAAACCCCATTGATTGGAGATAAGCCACTCCAAGTCTATCCAAAAATGAAATCTTCAACGAGGCTAACTACTTCGATGCCTCATTCAACAAAAGCAAGCTATATCTCCTATTGAGAGCATCTTCCACTATGTTCCCCTTTCTAGGAGCATAAAAAACATCAATTCATAGTCCTAGAGGTACTCTAGCTATCACCTCTATCTCAAGTTATAATCCATATAGGATAAGATATACTTGAGACTCTTTTGGTCGATATAGATGAAAAAATGCTCACCCATCATGTAGATTCAATATATTTTCAATGTGAAGACCACTACTGCTAATTCAAGATCATTGGTCACAAAGTTCTGCTCGTGTGATTACAACTAGCATGAACCATAGGCAATCAGTGCTTACCTCTACATCAGGAAACAACCAAGATCAGTTCCTGATGCATAACAGAACACTATATACTCAACACCCTCCACTAGAAACCTCAATATGGGAGCACTCATAAAGATTTTCCACAACCTTCACTGGATCCATGACTGACACTTCACGATCTTCCTGTGAATCTGGTGCTCTCGATGTTTTTCCAGGATCATCCTAAAGTGTCTTTTTTTCTCCTTATCAAACATCTAGTACACTAGAACATCATCAATGAAGATCACCTAGGGCTACCGAGGGTGAAACATTGTGTCTCACGAAGCCCTTCATCTACAATTCCTCCAACTGCACCCTCAACTCATGAAGCTCTCTATGTTCCATCTAATATACTGGTGTATATATCGGTGTCATCCCATGGTGTAGATCAATGTATAAGTATAACTATCATTGGGGAGGTAAACCTATAACATCTTTGGGGAATACATCCTTTTACTTTGTCACCACTATAGGAAACTGAAGACTTATAATATCCACTACACTGAGGGTCATTCTTTCCAACTGAAGAGTAATCAGTTGCACCCTCCTTTGAGTGAGTCCACCTTGAGATACATGGATTTTCCTTTTACTGATAAAAAGATAAATATAGTTCTATATCAATGGATAAACAAAACCATTTTCCTAAAACAATCAATCTAAGTATGAACTGTGGCTACTTGTTCATACCAAGAATGACACCGTAAGGCCTTGACACTACTACCAAAGATCCCAACCAAAACTCACTATTTTAATAGTTAGGTCACACTATCAGCACTAGTGTGTGATCATCCAGTCTCCTATATTATGTTCCCTTAATAATAAGTTTCTTTTCAATGGTTTAAATGGAATCTCAACGTATTAAACATGAAAAGTGGCAAGAAATGAAATACTAGAATAAATTTCTATATACTATAGCTAATGTATAAAGAAACATTTCGTACCTTGAACCATTCACAGATTCCTATTGTCATAAGCCTCAACATCCTATAACTGTCTCTTCCCCTATCCCCCACCTCCCTAAGTATGGTATGTACCCCCTAGGGGGTGGTAACATGTCAAAATATTGGCTACCTCTTACTTCTTCCCCATCACCTCTACCACATCAACTGCTCAACGGATCCATATACCCCTTTTAATTCCTCATCATTGGTGGTTCTTAAACCACCTATTTGACTACATTCTAAATAATAGGAAAATATCATGCAAAATGTCGCTTACCATGACAAGAATAGCAACGCCTCTTCCTCAGAGAACTAGAATGATCCTAGAACAACCAATGAAACCTCATGTTCTATGTCTTCTGTCGTGAACCTACTATCGGTAGGTCAAGATGACCCTACATACTAGGATATTACTGCCTTATAAGCCTATGATACATGATAAAACTATGTGTATCATCATACAACGCCAAAATATCCATGAAAAACTCATTTAGGAAAGCTGATCCACCTTAACCACTAAAGATGGGTCTATGAACTCATCAATAGGAGAAAATGACACCTTCTGGTCATTCTGAAGAAAAACTACTCCATTACTGGATCCCCTCATTGTGGCATCATAAAAAATTAGTCTAAAATCCCAATACTACTATGGAAACCTTTCTAGCTAGCATTATGAAAACATCCTATATGAAAACAAGATGTATCATGGTCAAAAGTGTATACCTTGTGAGCTGACTCGAGGACATGGAAAACACAACCCATTCCTATATAATTCATGAAGCTATATTTTTTCCCCACAAATAGTGTTATCATGTACCGAGTTGAAATAAATGGTTCCAAGGTCCTATTGTATGAATATTTTGGTTGTTGTGCTAACACTAGAGTTCCTGGCCTGAAAGCTGAACTCGAAACACTTAACTATATTTTTACAAACCAATCTCCTAGACTCCTAGTCCTAATGTCGAACCAACCAACTCTGATACAACTCTTCCATAACCCATCCCAGTTGGTCTCGTACCATGACTAATCCAATCCCTCATTCAAAGGACAATGGCTGGTGACTAGCACCAATTGAGAATATCTGACAAATAGGAGGCATTTTTCTAAGTACATGTACACACGCACACATCTCCAATCCCAAAATGTTGAAATTTAAAAACACTGAGTAACCAAATAATTTTTACAATAAGATACCAACTAGAGAGTATGAAATTAGAAAACTGGGAAATAAATATGGAGAGAATAAAATTCCACTATAAGAAATAATCTGTAAAAGTGAATGAACATGTTCTTGAAACTCATCTGCATAAAACCCTACCTGAAGGGAAAGGTACTGGTCAGCTATTTGAAGTCGTAGTATCACACCCTAGTCTGTATGAACTCACCAAGAACTATCTATTCCAAGTCTACCTGGATCTTTGTAACAAGTTCGATCATCTTCACAAGACACAACACGTGTGGGAAAAGCCTGTGAAAGGGTGAGTAGAACAATACTCTATTGGACACCCCAAAAACATGAAGAAAAATACCATAGAGGAAATGTGTAGAGACCCCAAAACTGATGTACATGGACATTACATTACTTTTCCAGAATACTTAATACATAACAATAACAAACACACAAGGACCGTAATAGTTTAGTGTCTTTGGAAACTCATAAAAATAATCTTCTAATCACGATGAAAGATCTTCAACATCTCCCATAAAGATCGTCCCCTTTTGTTTTCGTACCCAAAAAATATATTTATATCCTGAGGAAAATAAAACATTAAAATGGTGAGCTCAAATGCTCAGTAAGGGTAAACATAGAGAACATAAAACAATCCATAAACATCTGAATGCAAAAACTTGAACATTAAATTAAACATTAAAATCTTGAGCAAAGACATAAATCTTGGAAGTATGTAAGGAATATATCATAAGGGAACATCAATCATTATAAAATAGCATGGGAATAAAACTTGTAATTGTGGAAAACCATTAATCACATGATATGATTTACATAGTATCCGAGGCATTACTTCCAAGATCATATTAGTGGACAAAGTCTGTTTCTGAATCAAGTTCACTCCTCGTTTCAGTCCTGTAACACTGAACCCGATTTACTTATCATTCCAGCCATGTCTATCTCATGAGATATAAATTTTTACCCAATGAATTATAGGGAGATATAGGTCCCACCTATCTCATAATGATATCATTCTTTCGTGTGCCCCAAAATAAACATACATCATTCATAATAACCCAATGAATAAAATGGGTTTCATAAACATCATTCCATCATAACATAATCAATATAAAACAAATGGATATCATTTCATCATAAGAGAAGTTAAATCATCTAAATCATAGAGACATTATACTTGAAACAGACACATATGAAATAATGTCATCTTAAATGGAAAATGGTTTTGATAAAACACTTGAAAATAATTCTTGAGGAAAATATCATTTCTTCTTCAAAATCATTTTCTTTTCACAAAATGGCATGAAATTTTAAAAGAAAATAATTTTGTTGAAAATAGACATGAAATATTGTAGAGTAATATTCCTCAAAATAGGGCGTTATAAAACCGTAAAAATCAGTTCATGCTGTATAAGATAAAAAAACATTCTTTTCGTACTTTTGTCAGAAAATTCAAAAAGTACCTTGTATTATAAACATAAGACACATTCCTTCCATACGATGTGGTAAAAGTAAAAAAAGGTAAAAATGACTCTAAACATACATGTAAAAAAATTAAACATTTGAGAACATATGGACATATATAATAAACATAAACCCAGTAAATACTTACAAATAAATAATATTGGATAAGAATGAGATTGGGATAATTATCCCTTAACTTAGGTCTGATATGCTTCGTATGTATCCGAACCTCCTGTATAATGATTTAAATAATTTAATTTACCTATTAGAGAATCATATTCATTGTTATTATATCATATAAGGTTCACTTATTACTTTATATTACCCGTTCTTTTGTAAATTCCATGTTAAAGCATCATTTTGGGTAAAATCGTTTTATTTTTTATACTTGTTTGGACTTGTTGTTCTTGATTTTATTTTTACTTATATCATGATTTACTTACTTACAGAATTTAAATCATGATTTATATATCATATATATTCAATATATATATTTATATAATAGATAGATGAATTAAATGAATTACACCGTTCATGGAGACGGTAGGCTGTACGTACGCATGAACGTTGTTTTCCTTTCCTTATTGACTTGAATGGAAGTAGATGGAATATATATATATATACACATAAATTAAGTATCTTCATTATGTCATAAATTTTATTATTATTCTTTATATATACTTTATAATCATTCTTGAATGGTTAACATGGATAATGAATCTCATCGCGTCGTGGAGACGGTAATTCGTACGTACGCACGAGTGATGATATCATTCCCATAATAATAAAATGGAATTGTAGTTGATGATATAATACCTCAGAATCAGTATGATGTTATAATAACCATATATAGTTATTCCTTACACCATTATACCCATCCATGTAAGGTGGTGGTGGAAAAACTTATTACACCACGGCGTGGAGACGATATTCTATACGTACGCACGCGCAATGACTTCACTTTCCGTAGGTTGGATAAAATGTGAAATGAAGTTGTTTCATATTTATAATAACATATCATTATATTATTTATTGTTATTTTATTACTTCAAAATCAAACAACTAAATAATAAGAAGTATAAGAAGAAAGAAAACTTGAAAGAATCGGTAGAAGAGATTACCTCCTCCTCGACGCACCTCATTTAAACTTCTTCTTAGGGCACTGGAGTTGGTCTTTTGAGAATAAAAAAACCTATATGATATAACTAGAGAGGTTTATAAGATTAATTTACAGGGTTTGGCCGAGCTTCAAGGCTCAAAATGGTGTGAAGAGAAGAGGTAAGGGTGCCCTTTTTATAAGGGAGGAGAGGGGCACCTTAGAAAAACATAAAATATTATTTTATAATAAAGTCATATTCGGTTTATAATAGCTCAAAATTGATTTATCTCAAAGATAAAGTGGGGCTGGGTCTAAATACTCTCAACCAAAAGATTTTAGACAAGTTTAGGTTACTATTTTATCCTTATCATTTAGATTTAACTCTAAGTTAAATAATTTAACTTTTACCGTGTCTTTTTTTTCTTACACTATATGGTTAATAAAATTACTATAACAACCCAAAAAACCCCCAAGTGGTTCATTTTTAATATATATAACCTTATATAAGTCATTTGGGCTATCCTAATATTTCTAGGAATATAATAACAATTAATAATATATTATTTGTTTTAAAAACTAATTTATGTCAATTTTGACACAATTTGGTAATTGATTTTTGTGAGACTCATAACAGTGTGATTAATTAAAAAAAAGTTAATTTAATCCATAATAACAAGTCATATTAACCTAGAAAATTATTTTAATTCATTAAAAGTCTCAAATTACATTTATTTGAGTATTTATAACCACAATTATGTTAATATTTCATTAATAAGATAATTACTGCATCATCATTGTGTCATAAATAAATTAACTTATTTAATGTCTAAAAAATATAAATAATATACCATTAATTAGGAAATCTTTTTATATTTCCAATTAATATTTATAGTCGAATTTATCTTATGTATAACCCTATATTAAAAATGTTTTAGTTATTAATCTTTTATTTTAACTATTTTAACTCTTCTTTAAATAAAATAATAATAAATGTCCCAATCTAATCCAAGTGGACCTAAAGGGTAATATTTTATCTCTAAGGTTGTTTTTAGTCGAACTAAAATTATCCAATAGAATTAGGACATGTGTTAGGGTAATAATAATATCATTTTTACCCTTAATTACCCTATTTACTTTGAACCTTGGTAAATTAAAGTAAAAAATTTACTATTCAAAAAAATTATTTTTATCTTATTGAACCACATTTTACTCCTTGATATTAACCGTGTCTCTTGGATTTTTGAAATTCCACACACAAAAGTGGTAAAATTATATTTTATGTAAATTTTCAAACTCTCCTAGGAGGTGGGTAAAAGACGGTGAAAAGTTCAATAAAATTTTTATATGTCTAAAATTATTATAAAATGACTCAAATGAATTACATTGAACTTATATAGGTATTATGTATCAATTTTGACCTAAAATAAATTTAAATAAAATAAATAATTATTTAAATAAAAATTCGGTTTTTAAATAGTAACCTAGTGTTTTCACTATTCATCAAAAATTGAAAGTTTTTAGAAAAATACCAAAAATTCACCCTAGGCTAATTTTGATATTCCAAATCCAAAAATGAAGTCCATTTTGAAAGATAAAATTTATAAAATTTCAAAAAGCTAGTATTACTATTCATAACGGCTAGTTCATAATAATATTATAATAATATTTCATTTAGTGAAACTTGGTATTGCGTATTACACAGGTTGTCGAAGAAGGTCTTGATTGCATGTAATGAAAGTCGTGTCAGGGCTGCATGTAGTGAAAGCTCTGTTTGGTGTTTTATATAACATAAATAAAACTTATTAAAAAATCTATACTTAATGTTGCGTAAAATAATTTCCACAAAACGAACTTGAAATTGTGTGTAAAACCAGCCAAGAATAGTGTTGCGTATACTGGAAGATAATACAGTGTTTCGTATAGTACAAGCTAATCTTAGTGTATTGTATAATAGTATACATCAATGAAATTAAAAATAATATATCTCATAAAATCTCAGGGTGTTACATTCTACCCCCCTTAAAATGAATTCCGCCCTCAAAATTTGTCGGGGTTATAAATCATTTACTACTTGAAAGTTTCATTCATAGAAACCCACATCATAAAAAGGAATAATAAATCATCATTTTATAAAGGAAAGTTAGAAACAAAATGGATACCCAAAGTAACTCATCACTTGGGTTCCCACATAATAGAATATAGGTGAAAATAAGGATATGGAAAAGAAATCTTACCGTCAGGTTCTGATGGAGAGTGGTAGAGAAAATGGCTATGAAAAAACCAACAATCGAAAAGCATTAAATTTGTGATGATATAAGGTATCATCTAGTTCATTATATATGAGAGTACTATGACAAAATTTTTGGTTTCCAAGATCATTTCCCTAACATGGATGAACTTTTACATAAGGAGAAATACTTACTTGATTTCTGTGTAATATCATCGTTGGTCATTCCATGAAAAATTTCCACTTCATCTCTATTTAAAGAAATGAAGCTAAATTTTTCATTCATGAAGTGTTAGAATATCATGTGATAGAATGATAAGTCATCCCATATGTTTCTATCACAAAAAGGTTAGCATAAGTTATTAAATATACATAAGTCCATCTATGGTGAGATTAATCGTATATGATTCCAAAAAAGGACTTATACTTCATCTATCATACTAATTAATAAAATAGAAACTATTTCCTACTAACCAGGGACTTCCTATAGGCCAGTGGTAGGCGATAAAAGACTATCACACTTCGGTTGTGGGTTTGATTCCCACAGCCTTGTCCGACGCGACGGGTTGTCGCCCGTCCTGCAGGTTATCCTTTTTCTAAAACTACATTATTATAACATCCCATCAATAATATCGAAAAAAAGTTTTATCCTTCAACAATACTAACATATGTCCAACATAATCCATTCCAATATTTAGGCTTATCTAAAATACTTCGGTCCAAGATCATGGTATAAAGAAAACAATTACTAGAAATGTCATCTGTCAAGCATTTGAATACAGTCATTTATATCCCATATATCATAAGATATATCTTGTTGGTCATATTCCAAACATTTTAATACCTTAATCATGTATTATTTTGAAACATGAATTACCATAGAACCTTTGAGAAAACATGAATGCTGTCATAATTTAACTCATTCCACATTCCAAAAATCCCAATATTTCTATATACTCAAACCATGATATCACTTTGTCCTTATATCAGTCATGAGCTCATGAATACTATCAAAATTTCATTTTCTCTTTATCCCTTCATTATGTGCATATCATCTTATTTCCAAAAATATCTGATTAACCTTTCATGGTTACCAGTACCATTCAACATATACTTTCAAATACATTAGGAAAAACAATAGTGTAAAAATCCTTAGATGTTTCTTTATTCCATAGTACCATTAAATTACCTATACAATATAACTCTTTATAAACCTACACTCATTCCACTACCTTCTTAAACCATTGACTGATCTTGAACAATTCTTTCATCTCACATATCATTTGTAGTCTCTTCATCATCATTAACATAAATACTACCCATATGACCATGTTGATTCTCTTCATGAGACTTTCCCTTAGGGCATTGGTTTACATAATGCCCGTACATTCCACATTTAAAACATTTAATCATTGTTGATGTCGTATCAATACCATTATCCTTGTCTATGGTTTTAACTGAACCTTTTCCTTTTCACTTACTGGCTTTGTGTCCTTCCTTTCCACACCCAAAGCATCTACCAGTTCTTTGAAACATTCTACTTGATAACTCTTCCCACATGACTTACATGAGGGAAATTGAACTTTCGTTCCTCTATGATCATCATAAAACTCCATATTTCTCTTATTAGATGAGTCAAGATACTTACCAAAGGTGAGATTATTGATCATATTGTAAGATTTATGATTAGGCATAATAATGATTTTTTGACTTCCAAATCCCATTTCATTTGGTTTTTCATGAAGAATATCATTCCATTGTCCATCATATCATCCATTATCATGAATCTTCATATTTCCTTCAATTTCTGAAAACCCAAAAATAATAGTATGAGAGAAAAAACTCATACTAGAAAAAAAACATAATCAAGGGGTGGTACTTTCAATATCTAACATCTTAGGTGTAATTCTAACATCATTACTGTAATTCTAGGAGTATAACCTATACGTATAATTAACCTTAGGGACATCCCTAGACATACCTTAGAAATATCTCTTGGGATCTCACTAAAGTTCTCACATCCTAGTTTCTAAAGTTTGACTAAACCTTTCCTCTGATAAAAACTGTAGAGACCCCAAACCTAACATACATGGACATTACATTAATTTTGTGGAATACTTAATACATAACAAAGACAAACACACAAGGATCGTAATAGTTTAGTGTCTTTGGAAACTCGGAAAAATAATCTTCTAATCACGATTAAAGATATTCAACATCTCCCATAAAGATTATCCCCTTTTGTTTTATTACCTGAAACCTTTCCTTATATCTTGGGGAAAAGAAAACATTAAAAGTGTGAGCTCAAATTCTCATTAATGCTAAACATAGAGAACATAAAACAATCCATAAACATTTGAATGAAAAAACTTGAACATAAAATCTAAACATCAAAATCGTGAGCTAAGACATAAATATTTGAAGTATGTAAGGCATATATCATAAGGGAACATCAAAAATGATAAAATAGCATGGTAATAAAACATTTAATTTTGGAAAACCATTAATCACCTGATATTATTTCCATAGTAGCCAAGGCATTTCTGCCAAGACCATCTTAGTGGACAAAGTCCCTTTCTGAATCGAGTTCACTCCTCGTTTCAGTCATGTAACACTGAACCAGATTAACTTACCATTCCAGCCATGTCTATCTCATAAGATATAAATCTTTACCCAACGCATTGGAGGTATATATAGGTCCCACCCATCTCATAATGAAATCATTCTTTCATGTGCCACAAAATAAACATACATCATTCTAATAACCCAACGAATAAAATGGGTTTTATAAACATCATTCCATCATAACATAATCCATATAAAAAAAATGGATATAATTTCATCATAATAGAAGTGAAATCATGTAAATAATAGAGACATTATACTTGAAACATACACATATGAAATAACGTCATCTTAAATGGAAAATGGTTTTGATAAAACACTTGAAATGAATTCTTGAGGAAAATATCATTTCTTCATCAAAATCATTTTCTTCTCAAAAAATTCCATGAAATTTTAAAAGAAAATGATTTTGTTGAAAATAGTCATGAAATCTTGTAGAGTAATATTCATTAAAATAGGGCGTTATAAAACCATAAAAATCCATTCATGCCAATTAAGTTAAAAAAACATTATTCTCGTACTTTTCTTGGAAAAGTCAAAAAGTACCTTGTATGGTAAACAAAAGAAAGATTCCTTCCATACGATGTGGTAAAAGTAAAAACGGTAAAAATGAATTTAATAATACATTTAAGAAAATTATACATTTTATGAAAACATTTTGAGAACATATGGACATGGATGATAAACATAACCCAAGTAAATACTTACGAATAAACAATCTCGGATAAGAATGAGATTGGAATAATTACCCCCTACCTTAGGTCTGATATGCTTTGTACATATCCAAAACTCCTATATATTGATTTAAATAATGTCATTTACTTATTACAGAATCTTATTCATTGTTATTATATCATATATGGTTCACTTATGACTTTATATTACCCTTTCTTTTGTAAATTCCATGTTAAAGCATCGTTTTGGGTAAAATCGTTTTATTTATCGTACATGTTTGGAAGTGTTGTTCTTGATATTATTTTAACTTATATAATGATTTAAATACTTAAAGAATTTAAATAATGATTTATATAACATATATATTCAGTATATATATATAATAGATAGATGAATGAAATGAAATACACCGTTCATGGAGACGATAGGCCGTACGTACGCATGAACGCTGTTTTCCTTTCCTTATTGACTTGAATGGAAGTAAGTAGATGACATATATATATATACATAAATTAAGTAGCTTCATTATTCCATATATTTCATTATTATTCATTATATATACTTTATAATCATTCATGAATGGTTAACATGGAGAATGAATCTCATCATGTCGTGGTGACGGTAATCCGTACGTATGTACGAGTGATGATATCGTTCCCATAATTATTGAATGGAATTGGAGTTGATGATATAATAACTCAGAATCAGTATGATTTTATAATAACCATAGATATTTATTCTTTACACCAATATAGCCATCCAACTAAGGTGGTGGTGGAAAAACTGATTACACCACGGCGTGGAGACGGTATTCGGTACGTACGCACGCGCGGTGATTTTGTTTTCTGTAGGATGGATAAAAGGTGAAATGTGGTTGTTTCATATTTATATTAACATATCCATATATTAGTGATAATTATGTTATTACTTTATAATTAAAGAACTAAATAAGAAGAAGTTGAAGAAGAAAGAAAACTTGGAAGAATCGGTAGAAGAGATTACCTCTTCCTCGACGCACCTCCTTTAAACTTCTTCTTAGGGCACTAGAGTTGGTCTATTGAGAAGACCAAAAACACTATTATATAAATATAGAGGTTGAAAATAGTAATTGATAGGGTTTTCTCGAGCTTCAAGGCTCAAAAGGGTGTGAAGAGAAGAGGGAAGGTGTTCCCTTTTTATAAGGGAGGAGAGGGGCACCTTAGGAAAACATACCATATTATTTTATAATAAAGTCATATTCGGTTTATAATAGCTCCAAATTAATTTATTTAGTATATAAACTGATTATGGGTCTAAATACTCTAAACCAATAGGTTTTAGAAAAGTTTGAGTTATTATTTTATCCTTATCATTTAGATTTAACTCTAACTTAAATAATTTAACGTTTACCGTGTCTTTTTGTTTTCTTACACTATATGGTTAATAAACTTACTATAACAAGAAAAAAGAACCCAAAAGGGTTAATTATTAATATATATAACCTTATCTAAGTCATTTGGTAGAACCTTATATTTTTATAAATATAATAAGAATAAATAATATAAAATTTGTTTTAAAAACTAATTTATGTCAATTTTGACGCTATTTGGTAATTTATTTTTTTGAAACTCATAAAAAATTATTGATTCAAAAAAAGTTAATTTAATAAATACCAACATGTCATATTAACCTATAAAATTAGTTGAATTTATAAAAAGTCTCAAATTACATTTTTTTGGGTATTTATAACATCAATTATGTTAATATTTCATTAACAAGGTAATTACTCCATCATCATTGTGTCATAAATAAATAAAATTATTTAATGTCTAAGAATAATAAATAAAATACCATTATGTAGGAAATATTTTTATCTTTCTAATTAATATTTATAGTAGAATTTATCTTATGTATAACTCTATGTTAAAATGGTTTAGTTATTAAACATTGATTTTAACTATTTTAACTCTTCTTTAAATAAAATAATAATAAATGTCCCAATCTAATCCAAGTGGAACTAAAGGGTAATATTTTATCCCTAAGATTGTTTTTGGTTGAACTAAACTTATCAAATAGAGTTAGGACATGTGTTAGGGTAATAATAATATCATTTTTACCCTTAATTACCCTTTTTTACTTTTAACCGTGGTAAATAAAAGTAAAAAGTTACTATTCAAAAAAATTATTTTTATCTTATTGGACCACATTTTACTCCTTGATATTAACCGTGTCTCTCGAATTTTAAAAATTACACTCACAGAAGTAGTAAAATTATGTTTTATGTAAATTTTCAAACTCTCCTAGGAGGTGGGTAAAAGACGGATAAAAGTTCAATAAAATTTTTAAATGTCTAAAATTATTATAAAATGACTCAAATGAATTACATTGAACTTATATAAGTATTATGTATCAATTTTGACCTAAAATAAATTTAAATAAAATAAATATTTATTTAAATAAAAAGTCGGTTTTTAAATAGTAACCTAGTGTTTTCACTATTCATAAAAAACTAAATGTTTTCAGAAAAATACCAAAAATTCACCCTAGGCCAATTTCGATATTCCAAATCCAAAAATGAAGTCCATTTTGAATGATAAAATTTATAAAATTTCAAAAAGTGGGTATTACTATTCATAACATCTAGTTCATAATAATATTATAATAATAACTCGTTTAGTGAAATTTGGTATTTGGTACTACACACGCTATCGAAGAAGGTCTTGATTGCGTGTAATGCAAGCCATGTCCGGGCTGCGTGTAGTGAAATCTCCGTTTGGTGTTGCACATAACATAATCAAAACTTATTAAACAAAATCTATACTTAATGTTGCGTAAAATAATTTCCACAAAACAAACTTGAAATTGTGGGTAACACTAGCCAAGAATAGTGTTGTATATACTACAAGCTAATACGGTGTTGCGTATAGTACAAGGTAATCCTGGTGTAGTGTATAATATAAGACATCAAATAAATTAAAAATAATATATCTCATAAAATCTTGGGGTGTTACAAAAGGTCACTATGATAATATAGTCATCTCAACACAGGTTTATTTCTAAAACCCATATAGGAAGAACATCCATATATACTAATAAAATATTCCAAATCTCAAAGGTATCATCCACTGCCATCCAAATGGTTTTTATCGTAGCATGCTTGATCTGGGAGATCTCACTCCTCGATCTATATGATAATAAGCACATAGAACAGGTCTACCAAAAAGAAACCAAGAGAACAAAATGGTCATGAAAAGTTATGTAGTTTCCTTGTGACATATAGTATCACAAATACATAGATTTTTAATAAGACGCATAGTCTTGATACATAGATAGGGGGTCAACCATGCCTCGGGCTCACTAGGGGGCTCATGCCCTACTGGAAACATCATCCTAGATAGAAGAGTGATAACCATATAAATATTGGTCACATCAGTTCCAAAATACTCTATCTATGGTAACTCGAAGAGAAGTGGGGACCACTTGGCCACTTGGTGTGATACATGCTCTAACCTACCGAGTTAACTATCGAAGACGGGTTGAGACAACTCACTTATGAACACGATTCATCCTATATGAAGAGAATGGGATCCTACACTAAACCCTCACAGGAATAGGCAAAGAAAATTCCCCTAACCTCTACTGGTCCAAATAAAAACTCATCAAGCCTTCTCAAAAGTGTCATGTCATCATAAAGGTCCCAACGCCATAGAAAAATCTTCAAATGGATGCTATGTCTGAAAGTTATGAATGTTTTACTAAAAAGGATTGATCCGGGTCTGACCCACTGGTCGACCCAACCTAGTTCGTCTGACCCACTGTTCCACCCAACCTATTCTGTCCGACCTGGCTCGGTCCCCTGGGCTCAATCCTACCTGTCCCGCTAGGCCGTTGGAGTGGCCCAACTCCCCTGTCTGTCCTGCATGGAACATGGTCTGGCTTGCTATTCCGCCTGTGATCTACCCTGACTATATACCCTATTAGTCAACAAGGTGTCGTTGCGTTCACCACCTCCCCTGCATTATGCTTCAACCGCAGTACACCAAATACGGTTGAGCCACGGTTCACGTGGCTACCACCACTGCATGTCGTCACTGGTTCCATCATGCCAGTGGCCCCTTCTGTGGGTCACCGATTCTCCTCTGATGCACTGTTTTTTCAAAATGGAGGCATGTATGTGATCCTTGGGTCATGTTCTTTACTACCTTGGACTCAGATCAATGTCATAATCCATAATGATGAAAAACCACTCAAATGGTGATTTCTCTCGACTCGATTTGATATGTACATCTTCTTCATCGTCACACCTCTCGTAGGCTGTCCCAACATTGGATTGTTGATTTCATATCACTACGCCAAGAGGCGGAGGCCCAATAGTCATCCATTCAAAAACCATGAGTAAGCAGACCAATGTAAAGGACATCGGGGAATAAAAGCACATGAAAAAACCCATAGATCAATCCTCAACCATTGTTAGTTCCTTCCTTGTTCGATTATATAAGAATAATCATGAATGTATATTAAATCCTTAATCAAAACAACCCCGAGAATAAAACCCCTCCATTACTCTCATCTCGCTAGAACGAGCGATCTGTAGGTCAACCAGTTAATTGGCTGGTCTACATTCATCATTTAGTTTCAAGAATGGGGAATAAAATAATAAAAACCAAAATGACCTACCATGATTCATTTCGATAGCTGATGAACAACGTTCATTATGTCATTTTCGTGGTCAAGATCCTTCAAATATGAGGTTAATTGTTCTTGATTAGCCAATATATCAGCATTTTTTGGAGATACCTCCATGTATTTGAATCAGAAAAATTCTATGGTTATGTCATAACTCTAGATTTCTGACTATAGGAAATATTAAAAAGAAAAACAGTGTTGTGTCAAAACAAACTTTTTTTCAAATTATTTTAATAATGTTTACGTCCAAAACCTATCTTTCACAACTAGACCTTGTCGGCCGATGTTAGGACTTGAATAAGAAAAAAATAACCCATTAAAACCTCAATGGTAGCCTCATATTTTAAATCCATGTTACCATTTATGAGTTATTAGGATTTTAAAATAAAATTGTTTTATTAAATTATTTTATTTACGGTTACGTCCCTGCTGGATTTTTCAACAGATGACTTGCAACGATCAATGTTAAGTCACGCCTAGGGTAATGTAACTGTTCTGAGTTGAACAACGCCCATGGATATTGGATTTGGGAAAACTTTTAAATGTTTTTTCAGTTTTTAAGAAAATTTATATGCATGTGCTATTAAAAACATTACATTTTTCATCGAATTGTTTTGGGAACACCGAGCCTCAGAATCACCCACCATCTTAGCGCATAGTCTTGTAATTTCCCCAAATAATTTCTAAAAATGAATTTAGTAAAACTTGACTCACTAAAAGGGATAGATTAATGAATTATATAAAATTAAATAATGGAAAAGGGGTAAAAAAACCTTTTTGGCAAACCTTTACTATTTAACAAATCGTGTGAAAATTGTGCTTCTTTCACTAAACAACCTAAAAACACTTCACATTTCATCCCTTAAAACCCCAAAAAGTCTATCTATCTATGTTAAAACCATTCCAAATGGAACTATCCCATTAAAATACCTCCATGAATAGTTTTCACACAGTTACTTGTAGCTGTGCGAAACCCATACACAAAGAAAATTACAATATTTTAAACCCATTTATGGGAATTTAGAAGAATTTACATTCACCCAAATTTAATTAAAATAATAAAAAAATTAATGGTATAAATGATAAAAAGTTTTTATAATTATCCCAACCATGCCACTTTATACCCCCAAAAGTTCCTTAGTCGAGGTAAAGGTAATGGAAAGGGGGAAGGCCCATCACCTCTTCACAAGAAGTGAAAAGGCTGAGAGATAATTCAATGATCCCAAGACCAAGGATATATCAATCATGATCTATCCTCTAAGGAACAACCAAAATTCCACAAAAAGTTCTTTCATTCTTAAATAGGAATCAACCATAAGTATCCATAAAGAGAATTTGAATGAAGATAGACTGATTAGAGGTATCCCAACTATTTAGAATTTATATAAACAACGAATCATCAAATAACCATTCCCATAATGGGAGTATCACTAAAACAACCATGATTTCATGTAACCACAAGAGATAACATATTATTACACTATGAAAAGAAAAATATAAAATTACAATCTCCAAAATGAAGGAAAATTATAATAAAAACCCAATGGAACCCAAATACAAGGAACATCCAAAATCCTAAGATCAGTTCTAAAAAATGATCCACAATAAAAAAACACAGAAAAAGCAAAGGTCTGGAGAACAAGTTATCAAAACCATCACATCTCAAAGTAGTAAAATAAAGTAATAATCAAATATAATAACCAGTAAAGGAAATAACATGGGATCTATACCGTCATAAAATCCAATATAAAATAGTAAAAACTAGGTCCTAGCACTCAAGTTACAAACTCATGGTGAGCTTAACTATATCTAAACTGACTACAGTCAGTGCATAATCTCAATTGGTTTTTTACCTTTACTATCCACCCAAATCAATCTCCTAACGCCATCCAACATTCGAAAATTCATCAAAACTCATAAAAGGCCCATAAAACAAGTCTAGAATTGCCATAAAAATCCATACAAGAAAAAAATAGAAATATTATTGAACAAATCCAAATAAACAATTCTCATCCAAAGGGACACCAATAAAAATTCTAGCTCAAGGATATGAGGTTCTAAAATCATTGAAAATGAATCATAAAAATAAATTTTCACACCAAAATAAAACTTTTCCCCATAATATCAAATAGATAAATCCTCATCAAATCAACAAATGATCTATACAAGGCTCACCTAGCCCAGTTTCTCAAATAAAACTAGTAGTCATCACACTATCACATCACCAAAAGGGAAAATACACATTATAATCCACATGGTTTCTAGGAAGATCGAAAAATAATGGAATAACTATCCATAAAGAAAAATATTACACCTTCACCTAGACCATTCTAGGAAGCATACCTTATATATAATAAAAGATGAAATCAACCCATCCATGTTCCCTAATTTATATCAACTGATCCCAACCCACAATGAGGTATAAAATATAAAATGCAATAAAACAGGGGAAATCACAAGCCAAAATTCATTCCTTTTAAAACCCTCTCATTTATGATGGAATAAAAAACCATTTTCCAAAAAAACACGATCCATTAAAAGAACCCAACCATTTGGAAAACATCTTATTTATTTTAAAAACATAATCCCCTTTAGGGATTCAAAAACACTTCCACCTAGTTAAAAATCCACCAATTCCATTGTAAAATAAGGAACCCACTAAATATTCTCAAATATTTTGATGTCTTGGGTGTTCTGTGTATTATTTTTGGATATTATATGGATTATTTTAGATACCAAGAACTAAGGAGTCATGCGATTTTGAGACTTTGTGTTCACATAATAATTTTTTGAATTGTATTAAATTTATTAAATAGAACACATGCACAGGTTTCCTAAAAAATGGAATATATTATAAATTGGAGAATGGATTCGAAATATAAGGGCTCAATTGAGTTCAAAATTTGAGTTTTACCCTATGCATGTCTTAAAATTAGTCAACACGGGTCGTTTGCGGAAAATTCATCGCGAACGCATAAATGAATAAAATATTTGAATAAAATATTTTCTTCCATTTCAGTTGACATAATGATTAAAATAAATTAAATATATTCTTATTATGTAAATATAGTGTTATCCACAAAACCCTTGATATTTTTGAGATCCTTAGAGAGACTATTGGAGAATTATCTCAGGTGAATTTTGATGAGATTGGGGACTGATGATCGAAGTGCATCAGATTTGATGGATTTTGGAAATGAACACGACAAAACTTTTTTATTCATCAATGATGTGTCCAAAACGAGTCAAGGCATGTGTTTTGATTTTATTCCTCCCCGTTATTGATTTCCATGGTGAATGTGAATCAATCAATGAATAGATTGATCTACAATTTGATCGTCTTGCGGGATAGGATTATTTTTTGGTTTTTGATGTGAGAATTTTCTTTGTGACTTGAATAATTATATTTTTGTTATATGGGATATATATTGAGATCAACATGAAAATCAATCGAGTTTCCTTCCTCTGATCTGTTCTTGTGATTATCTCCCCTCTTTCATCATTCGTTACGAGTGTTCTTCTTTTGTCCCATGGCTAGAAAAATCCTGATCAATAGATCATTTCACACCTTTTTCTTGGAACAATGATCCCAAATACTATATATAGGATTGAAATTATAGGAATTTGGTGTGAAATTAGAAGCAGTCACAAATTTCATGAAGACAGATACCTGATTTCGTGTTCTTTGACTATCTTCTGCATGGAATGAAGAATGATGCTTATATCCATTTTCGAGAAGATCTGATGGTGGGAACGTAGTGTTTTTCAATAGTGAGACTTAGATGAATAATCCCCTAGAGTTGTTAAATGAGTCTTGGTCGGATTGAAGGTTGGAGTAAGGGATAAGACACATGGTGGAAGAACCAGTGATTCTGGAAAATCGCAAACCGCACGATGAGTAATATGGGATTACATGGAATGTGGGGCCCCTATGTGCATTTTAGGGTTTAAGAAATAAGTTAAGTATCACAAAGCATGTGACCCCTGTCACATAGTGTGTGGTCCCTCCGATGTGAACTTTTCATGTACTTAGAAAAGTAAAAAGACATGGGGTGGAGTCTAGGGGCTTTCTATATGGCATATACTCCCCTACATGGACACGAGTTGGACCTGGTACATGGGATTTGATTTATACTAGTACATAAGAAGAAGTAAATTGTCTATTTCCACGTATTGAATCACGGGTAGACTAAATGGGTATCCTACACACTGTATAGTACTACACAGACATGGATTGATGACATGTGTCATTTACATGGGAAGGACCTGGGGTGAAGGGACATGGTGTGTGAGCCCTACTACCCACCATTTACTCTTTTATACATGTCATTAATTGGTTATTATATATTTTATACCAGAAACATAATGACATCATAAACATAATATTTTTTACTAAATAACATTATTGGATCTATCCTTTTACGATGATGATGTAAAATGAAACATGTTACATTATGGATAAGGTATTTTGCACATCGCACAAACAACAGTTTTGATTTTCTTACAAGATGGGTAGATGAATAAAAAATGAAAATACCCTCAATATAATACCATTAATGTATTTAAATGATAATAATATCATTATATTTTTGTGCCTATAATAAATTTCAAATTAGATAGTTAATAAGAAAAAAAATTATTTGATAATACTCACATCACAAACTTAAATTTCCATTGGAAGTTACCTTGGAAATAAAGGACTTGTCTAAACTAACGGTGACCTTAAGATTCCAAAAATGGTAGAGGTTTATAGTTGATGAAAATCTTAATATATTTTGGGAGAAATTTAAATGATAAGTGTTCCTTAAAGTGGTTAATGTGTTTTCCTTTATAAGTCAAGAGAAGGGTAGTTCTGGAAATACCCATTGAATTTCAATTATTTATTTTAACTATAAAAGTTTCAAGTGTTTAAAAAATGAAAAATGATAAATGGGGTTTTTTTGTTGTTAAAACGCACAAAAAATCCTTTGAAAAACAAATTATCATTTTTTTTCCTTTCCACCTTAGTAGATACCTTTTATCATTTTATTTTTTACAGGGTACCTACTTTTTAACCATAGTAATTAAATTTAATGACCAAAATTAAAATTGACTTGATTACCTAATTTTAACCTTAGGATTTCTAATTTTAAATCAATTTTATGAAATAAATTTTCTACATGTATGAAAATTTAATTTTAAAATATTAACACCTAAAACAATTTTTAAAGAAATAATGTTTTTAATTTGTAAATTTATATATAGGGTAAAATTACATAGCATATTGATCCATTAACATAAATTGAATTATAAAAAAATAGATAGAGGATATTGTACATCAAAATAAATAAAAACTTAATCTACCTTGAAATAAACATGATTCAATGAAAATACTAAAAATAGTTATTATATTAATGTAACATTTTTATTAGTTAGAAAAAATTACATAGGTTTTATATGATCAAAGATTATTTTAAAATGAATAATGTTATTCCTAAACATAATATTTTTTTACATAAAATAATTTTATAAATTTCTATTACATTCTTATATAATGATAAATTAATACATATTATAAGTTTAATGGAAATTTTATTTAGCAATTAAAGACTTCACTTCACAAAAAAAATCAAAAATTCATACTAATATAGTTTTTATATGATGAATTTCTAAATTAATTTATTTTTAATTAATTTGAAATTACTAAATTTAAAAATTCAGTTTCCTAATAAAACAATAAATATTATTGAAATCTATTTTAATTAAAAAATGGATTTTTGAATATTAATATTTATTATTATTGTACCATAATATCTTAAAACTAAATTGGTGTTAAAAAATTATTATTATAAACCATAATTTTTCATTAATAATATGTCTTTTGAAATATAAATTTATATCTCATGAAATATTATTTTTTATAAAAATTACTTTTCTATAAAATAAATTATCTTATTTTTCATTTTAGGTGAATTAATTGAATTTTTATTACATTAAAAGATGAGTTTATATTATATATTCATATAATTCATAAATTAGTTACTCCTATCTTTTCTTGTTAAATTAAACATGATAGTTTTAAATTTTTTATAAATAAATATTTATATTTTATCTAAACATTTCATGGTTTCGTTTAAGTCTGGTGTTGTGTGTGGAGAAAGCTATTGAACACTTTCACGTATTTAATGGTAATCATACATTAGAATTATAGTGTGTTATACTCCCCCCCCCCCAAATAAATTGAGGCCTCATAATTTTACAGATAGTAATTTATATAGGGAACACATAGTTAATCCATACACCACTATATGTAAAAACCCTGATCTTCATTTTCAGGTATGAATTTCTTTTTCCTGGAGTTTTTATAAACGAATAATTTATTGAAATTTTTGAAGTACATGCCATGTACTTTATGATTACACGTTGTGTACTTTATGAGTACACACTATGTACTCCCTTGCCGCTCCAGGTCGTGTACTGGCCATGTCTGGGCCACGCACATGGTGTGTAGGGGTGAAGTGGAGGCCACTTAAAGCGGAGTACGGAAAAGTAGAGTAAACGTTGTGTACTCAAGAAGTAAACGCTGTGTATTTTTTTCATTAAACGGACCGGGGTCACACCTAATCAACAGAACCGTCTTCTTCTAGGTATCGTTCGACCGAGAGACATTATACGACCACAGAACTTCTCCGAATCCCTGAGCCTTCATCCATTCTCTGAATTGACCACCGTTGATTGCGTTGGAACCGCAATGGTGAGTTCATCCTTCTCCTAGAGCCTCGTTTTCCAATTCCTCCTCTTTCATAAGTTATCGTAGGTTAATCATTTTGTGCATTTTCATAGATCTTCACTGTCATGAGAAGAATAAAGCCTCGTGGTTCAATTATATCGATCTATTAGGATCCAGGTAGGTGTTTTGTGCCTTACCTTTCAATGTCTTTGAGTCTTATGTGCAAATTCCACCAATACCCATGAACAGGGTATTGCATGTTTACCTTTCTGCCCTTATGGTTATTCATGCCTTTCCTGCATGCTTGTGTAGAAGTAAATTGTTCTATATTGTGGATAATTTTCATGATTGGATGTTTTTTCCATGATTTGGTTCTTGTTACGTCCTTTGGATCTTGTTAGCCATTGGCTGTTGTACCTGTTTCCACGCCTTGGGATCATAGGACAGAATGATGTTGTTAACATGCATGTTGCTCTATAGACTGTTTAGACAAGTAGCTCTATAGGTGTACTTTGGTTATCCAAGTAGCTCTATAGGTGTACTCTGGCCTTATATAATTAATATGCACTGACTGGCACGAGACCGTGAGAACCCGATGCTATAGTCTTTAAGGGATAGACTGAGTGAGCTTCCCAGAGAGTCTTAGATATTATAGACTATATGGGGATAGACCGAGTGAGCTTCCTCTGAGAGTATTGGACATTATATACTACAGGGGATAGATAGGGTGAGCTTCCTAGAGATTCTTAGTTATTATAGACTATAGGAGCGTAGACCAAGAGAGATTCCTCATAGAGTCTTTAACTTATTTGAATGTCTTTAAACCCTTGACAGGCTAGAGGAGGAATTGACCGAGTGGGATTCCTCAGAGAGTCTATGGTAAACCTGAGGCTATAGGAGGATTGACCTTGTGAGATTCCTCAGAATGTATCTAGACCCTGGGGGCAAGAGGGTTATACCGCGTGATCTCCCAAAGAGAGTCCCTGACTACCCTAGACTATAAGGGTAATTGACCGAGTGAGCTTCCCCAGAGAGTCTTATAATTTCATATGTCCAAACCAGAGGTGTTGGGATGAGTGCATTGCCTAGAGGGTTATGGTACTTCTTGGATAAGACCAGAGGGGATGGTTGTGAGTACTTCCCAGAGGGTTTCCTATTTGTGTTAGCTGTTGCTTCACCGCTACTTGTTGTTCTGTGGATTGATGACTATTTTATATCGTCATGTTTACTCCTTACTGATTACTTCCTACTATTGCTGATACTGTTTACTATTTTCTTTTACTATTACCTACCATATACTCACTGACTGTTAAGAACAGATCTTCATGTGGTTGCCTATTGTGATTTAGTCTCACACCATGTTTGGGTCATGTTTTCGGGCCCAAACAGACTATGTTGTTGTAGGTATAGAAAAGGGAAAGCGCCCTTCAACTTATGGTATCTAATTGCTTTGGAGTAGGAGAGAATGGGACCAAGATTTGGATTGAGATGCTAAGGATCTATTTACATTTTTTTGTACTTGTTTTGGTACTATTGTATTTTTCAGCATTGTTACTTGTTTGTATGCTTTCCTAGATATTTATCATGCATCATTTTATATATATACATACAAGATTCAGTTGTTTGTTGATTTAGTCATTCCACTGTTTATTATTGTTGGTTATTTACTGCTTCCGCTCTTTCATGTTTATTTACATCGATTGTGTACTCTACCAATGAGGGCATAGTTTCCCCACTATCACACCCAAGGCCCTCGCTACTAGTCGGCAAACTCTGGCGTTTGGGGGAATTCGCTTGAGGTCATGTGACCAACCACGTATGGGGCGCCTCTGGGTGGCTTCTGGAACCGGGACATTACACTATATTACCATGGGTTTATTTAGGATATATAATGAGATTTATCTATTTTAAAACAAATTCTATGTTCATTATAAAGAGAGGAAACACATTCCTAAATTCAAAAATAATTATACTAAGGGAATAAAATCAAGATCCATGAGGAATAAATTCTTAAAATACATGAAAATTATTAATAAGACAATCATACCACTATATGTTTTTTACATATAACTCAATATCCAGTAGTTGATGAAAATTACATAAAAGATGACACTATAAAATATGAAGTCAAAAAATTCCATTAGTATTAATTTCAAAGGAATTTTCATATTCTCGTTGTTTTTGGTAACTATATCCCACAATGTATAATTATTGGACATTGATTTGTATACTGTCCAACTCTTTTAAAATTAATACAATATATTTTATAGATTCTCTCTTTATCTTACACTTGTGTGTCTAATGACCTTCATCTCCAAACATAAATTATTTACCTAACCTTTAATAAAATTCCCCCTTCCTTTTTCCAGCATTTTCGACATATAGGAAATTGATTCATCTTTCTTTAATTATATTCATCAATTGATATTTTTTGAGACATTATATTTATTTTACTTTGTGTGTTTTGGACTTGGATTATGTTCATATTATTAATCATATTTCATGATAGTTGTTTTGGAGTAATCATAAGGTTTCTCACTCCTATAATTTGGATGGTTTGTTATTTGATATATTATTCACATTTTCCCCCACACCCATGGTTCATTCTAGTTCTATACATTACTAAGACAAAAATAGTTACCATTAGTGAAGATAATTATAAGTTAATTATCATAAATAGCCATAATACAATTCTTCCTCAAGATGTCTCACTTTATAATATTATTATGTTATCCTATATTTATGATAACTGAACTTATATCAGACTTGGTTTAACCTATATCACTCTAATTTTAACATATATCATTATTGTTTTAACCATGGATACATTAATTTGTGTTCTCTCATACTTATTAACCTAATCCTTAAAATGGATATCGCAAACTACCATGAAATTTACCAATTATTATTGATATATACGCAATCAAAACCTAAATTATCATTCATTAAAAAGCATTATTAATTCTTATAGACATATATTATCAATAACTTACCTATACCAAAACCTATTTGAATCTCCAAGACAATAATTCATACTGAGATTATATCTTCCTCCAAGAAATTAACTCTATCTTTAATCCTTGAATGGTATTGACCACTATTTCATGAGGCCACACACTATTCACTATATATCATAATCCCAAAACTGAGAAGAAATATTCTATAAATATCATGAATCTATTATCAATACTAAGGTCTGCAATTACCATCTAAATTAATACTTCAAAATCAAACTACCCTTGATCATCTCAGCATCATGTGTATTTTAGTTATTCATACCTCCATCATGTGTTCTCCAATAGTTATACCAAAATAATATTATCATAAAATCACTTTTTGGGTTATTAATACCATTTAATATAAGTTTTCATACCTTTAAAGTAAAACTACTTAAGAATATTGCCTTTATTTTTCACATAATCTTAACTAACATTTAGAATATACCAAAATAGCAACATTAATTATCACTTCACAATAGCAAATAAAATTGAGGATTAATTTACATTATGATATAAATGTGTCTACCATAGGTAATATAAGGAAAATGAACTTCTATGTTATAACAAATATATACTAAAATTATTAACCATTTTCATATACTCCATTATTCAGTTATAATACATAGTTTTTTCTAGATACATACCTTTATCAGATTCCTCTTTTTGATACTTTTTTAACCAAAAACTAAAACCAAAATAGTTATGATAATATACAAAAAATTTATTTAAAATATCTATCTTAATAGTTCTTCCCTTATGAAACCTTTTTTTAACATTTGATCATTTTGGATAAATCCATAACTCTTATTTGACCAATCCTTGATTATCCATGAGCATTTTTCTATTAAGTTTTAAAACAGTTTTTTAACATAATTATTAAATCCTTCTTAATGGTTCATAAATATAATGTGACTAAAAAAATAACATCTCTTTGGAGTGTCTGGATAGGTCTGTAGTCTATGGCCCACTCGTCATGCATTATCATGATGATTGAATCAATGGTCAACCAACTATTTTAATGGTGATTACCCCTAGGTGCATCTATGAAATAACCACATGGACATTTTAGTTTCCATATAGGGATTTCTTTATATGAAAACAAAACATAATTGATATGTTACTAAAACATCAATACTTTATCCAATATATAGAATTATTCCTAGAGTTTTCACTGAAGATTTATTATCTAAACCCCTAAATAAAATGTGCTTTATCATCTTAACATTAAATAATATAATATCCCAATATATTATTTATACCTTTTAAATTGTGATCAACCATAACTTATTAACACTTAAATTATCCTCGATAAACATCCAAATCCCATAAGTTATCTAAAAATTTACATTGATACCAATTATGACTTATTGATCTTGCACTCTCATAGCCATTACTCATAAACATATAATTTAAATTCAATATTGATATCATCTGAAAAATCCTATATATTACCATCCATAATTACAAAATTTAAAAAAATTATTTCATTTATTACATTTGAATGATATTTTTGTGTTTAGAGCCTTATATAATTAGGATACATCATAAAAAAATAAATCCCATGTCATTATCAACTAATGTATATTTTTCCCATTATATATAATAAACTAATTCATTTAGGATAAGTCTTTAGAATCTACCAAAAATTAATTCATATGTGTTATCCTTAAAAACATGTCACATGTATTAATTTTATTTTTATCTTTGGGAAATAGAAACATAATAAGGGGAAGGGGAGAGCTCAAACACTCAGCAAGGGAAACATATAACTGAAAAAAATCATGTTATTAACCTGAAATAAATATTATGGTAGGATTATGTAAACAAAATCAAGTTATAATCAACTTGAATCTAAGAGCCTGATATATACATTAAAATAAATGACAACATGTATATAAATAATAATTATCTCATACCATTTCAATTCATAATTTTAGAAATCAATAACCTATTTTCAAGTCCTTGTTTCAAGATACATTACTTTTTATCAAGACTACTATTAAGACATCTTACCGAATTAGGCATGTATACACAAAACACAAAAAATCTATTTTGTATAATGAGACTTGTTAATGAATTTAGGGGATATATAATTTTGACCCCACCTATTACTTGATTAATTCTAATATATTCACTATAATTTTCATAATGACATTTCATACCATTTCTTAAGGAACCAATTAATGAATAAAACTTGGATATCCATATAATAAAAAATATGAAATATCAAAACAATATCAAACTATGTTGTCATCCAATAATCATCAATAATTCCAATACTTTTCCACATGGAAATAGAATAAAATTCATTCTATGTGAACATTACTCAATATATGTTATGTACAATGTTATGTTAAATCTGTATAAAGAAATGACTATATAGCTAAGTCAATACTTGAAAAACATGATCATAATCCATCAATGGGAAGGATTTTCATGGGTTAAAAATCACATATACTTTGTGTAACAAAGGAAATATATAAGAATGTTGAAATAGATGAAAAATAACCATGTAAAATAATTCTTGAACAATACCAACCAATAATGTATCATGAAATATATTGTTCAGTATTGTGGGTTAATTACCCCAATATATATATATATATATTATAAATAGAGAAACAAATACCCTATTAGGGTAAATATTTTGTAAAATTAACACGAAAATGGAAGTGAAAACTTAAAAGTTCTTTCATAAAACACTTTTAACATTAACATAAAAGAAAATTTTTTGGGTTGCATCCAAAATTCTTTTTCAAAAGGTGAAGTAAAATATCATTGGAAAAATTTTAATTATAAAATAATCAACAATAATGTAGCCCTAAAAATGAATTACGTTTTTCTATATAGAGTACAAATCCAAAACATTGGGTTATGAATGGGGTATTTTAATACTTGAAAATACCTTTGTTGAAAAACAACATTTTAAAAAGAGTACTAAAACCATGTTTTTTTAAACATAATTTTCCCAATTGTATTAATAAAATACCATGTAATAAAGATATATTGTGAGAAAACCCTATAATTTAATAACGATGTTCATGATTAAACATTGTAACTCTAGGAATATGATTTGAATTACCAAAAAATATTTTTACTTGGGAAATAATTGTACCGATAGAAACACGAATAAGGGAATATGATTTAGATAATAAATATAATAAAATAAAGGGAATATGATAAAAATATATCCATGGGAATTGAATACATCATATAATGGAATCATGGTGTGCAAAATGTATTGTGCCTCAAAGAATTTGAATTAAGACTAATAAAAATATTTTAATTTCAATAAAACATTAATCAAAACAAATCAAAAGATATGGATTTTAATTGGACATAAAAACATATTATTAAAATACGATTCATGATATGATATCTAAAATGGATAATATATGAACTACATAAATGAAATTTGGTTCATAATATCAAACGTGTCTCAAAAAGAGGAATTTGAGTTAAAATCCTTACCTATTTTCTTGATTTTCATGAACATATTTATCGTATTTTATCACAAACACATCTATATTAATAAATTATTTAATTCCCTTACTCATATATGTTTTTAATCCTATTTTTCATAAGTAGTCATTCTCTACATGAATTCTTCTTATTTTCCACATATGAGGTTTATGGCCTTGATCATTTTCATTAGACTCTAATAGTAGCACCTATGTTCATTTTTATTTCAAAATTAACCATTACTATATAGTTAAATTTACTATTATGGATGATATATAATTATTTATGATGTTTTAAATTCCATTAATTATTATTTTTAGTCTTTATCCTTTATGATGAAATTGATAATAAGCATCTTTCGGTGATTCTTGACCAACTAAGGGTGTTTTCTTTCTTAATTAATTAATTATTGAAATAAAATCTCCAAAACCAAAATAAAATCATTATTCACACCTTTATATCATATTATACAAGTAATTATGTTACCATAGTCATTCGTGATATAAATTCATTGTATCATACAATTAGGTGGTTAAACCCACCCAAACATGAACATACCCTAATTTAATTATTATGAGGTCATTTTGTTGTAATATCATTAAAACATTATATTATTTAGTTTTTATTAGTGTGTATGTGATCGTTTTAATTTTTTTATGAATAATTAATGGATATAAAAACATTATAGAATTTGAGTAAAAGATTATCCACTTCGCATGCTTATTTTAGATGATTATATTAACAATAATATTTTATTATTTATATCATGAATAGGTTATTAATTTTTTCATAAAAAAAGATTAATTATATCAATAAAATCATATTTATTCTATAATCCCAGCATTCTTTCAAACCTTGTAAGGCGGTGAAGGAAAATTAAACATGTTATTTCATAGAGATGGTAGTTCGCATAGCACATGAATGGTGGTATTGTTTTTCTTAATGGATTGGATATATGAATAAAAAATGATAATACCCATAAAGAGGAAATAGATAAAAAAATTAAAATCATCAATGGGGTGTGTTTAGGTATAGTGACACCTCAAACATAAGTTTGGAAACATCTTTTTAACATTTTTTTACCTTTCCCCTTTAGTAAAGACCTTTTACCATTTTTACTTTTTACCAAGGTAACAAGTTTTTAACATAGAAATTAATTTCAATGAACAAGAATAAATTTGACCTAATTAATTTATTTGAACCTTATGATTTATAATTTTAAAACCATTTTATAAAATATAATTTCTACATGTACGAAATATTTATTTTAATATATAAACACTTAAGTTCATAGAACTATTTTAAAAGTTGATACATTTTTTAGAATAAAATCTTTAATTAAGGTAAAATTATCCTTGTTACTGAATATATTGAATTAAATTTATTTATTATAAAAAATAAAGGATATAAGGATAATATGGAAATAAAATTCCGAATCATCCTTAAAAAGTATATGATTCAATGAGAAGACCTAAAAATAGTTTTTATATTATAGAAACATTTTAATTATTTATAAAAAAATTTCATACATTTTATAAGGTCAAATAATGTTATGAATTAAATAATTTCATTAATAAAATTCATATTTGATTATATAAAAGTCTTTATGAATATATATGTCATTTTTATATAACAATAAATTCATACAAATTACAAGTTTCGTGAAAACCATGTTTTTCAACATAAAACAAACATTTTTTCCATAAATTGAAAATTTTATACTAAGTAAATTTTAATAGGAAAAATTAAAGAATTTAGTTTATTTTTATTAATTTTTATTTCCCCAATTTATTGATTCATTTTTTTAATAAAATCATAAAATATAATTGAAACCCATTTTAATTTAAAAATAACATTTTTAAATATTAATTGTCATTGTTTTTATTTAATATTCTCTACCTACTAAATTGGTGTTACTGGACTATTAATATCAAATATAACTTATCATTAATCACATGTTACTTAAAATAGAAATGTGTATCACATAAAATAATTTTTTTTAGAATAAAATAATTTTCAAAACTATAAATAATCTTATCAGTCATTTTAGTTAAACTAATTGAATTTAATTCATATAAAAAGCTTCCATTATTTTCTAAATAAATTTAATTCATAAAGTGGTTACCTATATTCATTACCACTAATTCAATTTCTTGTTTTTTATTATTTATAATTAAATATTTATATTTTACCTATATATATCATGGTTTAATTTAATATTGATTTTCAATGTGGAGAAATCTAGTGCACATTTTGACTTGTGTAAATGTAATCATATACTAAAATTTAACGGTGTTTTATCATTGGGTGGTATTTTTTTATGAAAAAAACACTTTGGATCTGGGGAGGATATTTGGGGAGATAATTGGTAGGTTTTGGGATAAATTTAGCTCTTACAATGTATGAGGAGAAGGGGGTGTGAGCGGTGTTATTTATAAGGCGATGAGATGGGTTTTTGAATATAATATTCATTACATTATTATTATTATTCTCAATACTATAAATAATGATGGATCTTGTTAAAAAATACATTAATTGGTGCATATGAGTTTGAGATAATGGTTTCCTACACCACCCCTTATGTAATTAATCTTGTATTTGACTTATAATATAAAATACTGTATTTTTATGTATATTACTATTCCAAAAAATCAATATTTTCATAAAAATACTAAAAATTCACCTTATGATTATTTCGATGTATTGATTCAAAAATCCAAATACATTTTAACAAAGTAATTTTTTATATATTATAATTGTAATATTTAAAAAATAATCCTTATTTATTCGAAAACAATTTTTAGAAAATGATCAAATTTCTAACACATATAAAATTTATTTATGGTTTCATAAAATTATATTATTATATTTATACAAATATATATTCCCTCATGACACCATTTTATTAATGTGAAATTTTATTTAAAACGATTAAATTTATCAAAAAAATTAACAAAGATAACTCTTATAGATTCTGTCAAAATTATAATTATGATTTTATTGTGGAAAACATTTATTTTATCATATTTAACAATTATTTAATTATATTATGCTAAAAAATCATTATATTATTTCCTAAATATTATTTTACTATTTCACTTGTAACTTTATCGATCCTAATGGTTATATTACTATTCCAATGGTCATATAACGGACATAATTAAATAGTCAAGTAACAGTCAAATCTGAGCAGCCATATGACCCTTTACACCCTATATGTACTCCACCATTTATATTCCTCATCATTCACTACATCACTAAAATTTTTATATAGTTTATATAAAATTTCTATCATATTATTTAATCTTATATTTTTTTCTACCATCTTTATGGAATGAGTGATCTTCATGGGTGAATTTGGGTATATTGATTTTATATTAGTGTGTGTATTATTATTTTTTGTTTACCTCTCTATACCATTCCTAGTTATTACAGTCAATATTATTTAATTATGTGTAATGTTTCCATTAAATTTAAATGTATTTATATGTTCATAAATGGTAAAACATAATAAAATGTCACAGTGAATAGTGAATTCTTTTATTGGTATAGGGAGTTTATGTTCCCTTAAAGGTAACACCTTCCCTCATCTTTTAAAAAATGTCTAGATAAGCAATTTTATTGTTGGTAAAATATTTTGATCCATTTCAAAAATGTTATTGTATATAGTGAACTATAAACCATTTGTAATGAATTCATCATATAATATTGCTCGTAAAAATTATTGTTAAAAACCATATCTTATAATATAATATAAATGAAAAAACAATACACATGCTTTACAAAAGCCTATATGATCTTAATATATTTTTTAAATTAAAATCATTTATGTAGTAACTCATTTATCTATTACATGAATTTAAACTTCAATATTTATCTCTTATTCCCTTTATTTTGGATTCCTTTAAACTAAAACCATTTTAAAGTATATAATTCATGTTGCATACCCTTTGAAATCAAAGAATTATTTCTATAATTGTGATAAATAACATAGAAATTCCATTATGATTCCAAACCCCCTTTAGGTATCTATAAAATTTTATTATATATAATCATTACATATATTTCATTATAAAAACATTTGGTGTTAATGACCATGAGTGGATTATAGAATAAATATTGTTGGAATCTCCACTAACTTTTCTTCTTAAAGTTTGAACTTTTATCGAATTTTATTGTATATATAGTATCAGAACCTAAACATTAGATGGAATATTTCATCATTTCTTAACACTTTGATAAACATGGATAAAAATTTCATGAGATGATTAACATTTCTATAACATTTACATAGATTAATTGATAATATATTCTATAACTAGTATAATCCCTAAAGGATATCTTAATTCTCACCTACTCATTTTAATACTTATCCATATTTAATATATGAGAAAAGTATAAAGTTCCCTGATTCAATTATTATCTAATTTCTTGGAAACCATAAGGGAATAATTATATTCTTCTTATAAGATTCTACATTCACCTATTTAAAAAATTCAAAAGAACATTTTTTTGAAGGTATTTATTTAACAGGTATTATTTTTCTCACTTGAGAACTTTTTTAAAGTCAGCAGTCATTGGTGTTTCTCTAATTAAGATTATCATTTATAAGGATTAACCTCAAAGTAAATTTTTATTATTATGATGTTATTTTTTATACAACACATTCTTTTATCATATGTGTATCATGCTTTTACAAACATTTAATAAGGACTTTTATTAAAGGTGTTCCCACTAAAATAATAGATCCTTTCAAAGTCATCAAACCCATTAGTGGGATATGATCCATATTTCATGAATAAAATGACTTCACATTTTCATAAACATAATTTCATATTTATTTAGGTAAGGAATAATCCTAATCATATCTCATATGACTACTGGATAGTTGATCATACAAATCTCTACTCAATCCATCACATGGATAACCCCAAATTTATTCCTCTAGTATCCAAACTCTTAGTGTTTTCTAGATAATTGTAAAGTAAATCAAATTCCAAGAATAAGAAATATAAATATTCGGGTCACCTCATTGCTTACTTATCTTACACAAAATAATCTAGGGGCACCCATCTCTAGTGGGAATTTACCTGATTAAATGATTGAGGTCTTGAAAAGTTTCTCTTTAGAAGGGATATGACACTTATTATTTTAAAGGGGATTTAATTCTCATGATATTATATCATGATATTACCTTTACATGTATTCATTATTCTAATTATTTTTCTTAGAATCCTATTCCTTCCACTAAATCAACATATTAAAATTATTTTAATTTGAAACTCTTTGTAGAACTCAAAGATTTTTTTATATCGCAAATTAATATCATATTACATTCATAAATATTCAAATTTATCCCATGTATAAGGTATATGAATCACTTTCATGAAAAATGATTATAATTATATAAAATATAAAATATTTTAATGAGTAATCCTATAGCCATACATAGTAAACCCCACTATTCTAGAATATGGCATATGCCTCCAAGCTAGTGAGAATTTCAACCCAAAGTCCCTCTACCCGAGGATACTTTACTTAATAGAGATCGCAATTACATAATAATTATAAGACCTAATATGCATAAATAATAAGTATAAACATAATTCAAATGAATAACTAAATGAAATCCAGTTTCAATGTATAAGAAAACTAAATCCATTATCGTACATAGTATATAACTCTTTAAATGAATGTATAATAATTTCTAGAGGTAGTTCAATAAAATTATCCAAAGGAATACATAAAAATTAATAATATAATAATTATCTCTTTAAATGATTTAGTGAATAAATTTTATAAAAATAATGAATTTTTATATTTAAATATGAGATGAAAATTTATAAAAAAATTATGAATAAATCTTAAAAGTAAGCACTAGTGGTGTTCCCAAGGATACAGAAGCATCACAGATGAAATTTTATAAAATGATTCTTTTAAAAAATTTCAAAATTCAATCCCAAACCATGCATGGAGAAAAAATTTGTTGCCTAAATGATGAAGTGAGGTATATTCTATTTAGTCTAGTCCATCATTGAATCCCTGTAATATTTTCTCCTTTAAGAAGTGGGATTCCACTAGAATGGCCCAAAACAAAAATATAGATCAGCTGGTTTAGAATTTTTTTATAAAATATAACGTTAAAATTTAATATTGTAAATATAAATTTTTGATAAAACATAAGATTGAACATAAAAGGGTCAAAATATATTTTTCAAGAAATTTATAAATTCATGATCCAAATAAATATTACCATTAAATTTTTTAAAAAATCTCAATGTTGGGAAATTATATTATTTATTATCAAAAAAATATTTAACAAAAATGTGGTTTATCAACATCATAACCATTGGACACCATAGTTTATACTATATTTGGAAGATATATTAGAGAAGGGTGACTAGTCATCCATCAGTCTAACCTTCATCCTAGAAGTTAAAGAAAAAATCTAGAACTCATGATCTCATATGGTCATCGGTAAGGCTACCCAACTCAGGTGGTGGTATATATAAAATTACATAAAATATATATGATATAATGACTATATAATCACAGTATAATGGTATAATATTAATGTGTAACATTCGTTGTAATGACCTATAACAAGAACATTAACTCAATCATCTCACATCAAAAAACACTTCCTTGACTAACCACACAATCACTACAAATAGCCTCACATAAACCATAACTTTCCACTTTATCACATCCTTATACATTTTGAGGATTATTTTTATGGACCACATTATATTTATTTAATTATATTCATTTGTCATATTTAACCCATCTTTCATTCCATCACTTCCCACACCCATTCCCAACTTCATCAATTAATCCATTCTTTAATTTAATTTATAATCAACCCATATTTCTAAGACACTATGACACAAACATAGAAACCCATATCAAAACCATATCCCCACCGTATGATGAAAAATAAAAACTACCACATAAAATCCACCACAACCACAATATCATCTCCTTTCCATGCCAACAAACTATACCACCACCATAATGATAACCTAACATTATAACCACCAAACCAGCCACAAAAACCAACCAAGAACACTATAACCACAACATGATAACTCAAAGAATATTAGAAAACAACAATAATCATATTATTAGGTCATGTAAAATTACAAAAATAAAAATCAAACGTTATTTCTTTAATCCCTCTCATATCATCTCAATACTTCAGGATTAAACAACATCAATTATTAATTCTTGAATTCAATGCCACCCATTTTGTTACCATATTTAAGTGTGTTATATAATAATGAAAGTGATGAATGAAGAAAAAATAGAAAAAATAGGTATCATAGAAGTGTAAAAGATAAAATATAAATACTCAAGAATAATCATAGAAAACATACATGGAAAATGACATGGAAATTAATAAAACACATGCACTCACTCCTACCCCTTCCAATTTTTCAAATATGGACATTATATTTATTAATTTGATTCTAATCATATACCAAATGAAAACATAGCCATGATAATTACATATTTACATAAAAATAACGAATATAAGGTTCAAATATCCTACCACAACCAGAGATTTTACAAACATTAAACCATAATAATCATAAGATGATGATCTAACATGACTAAACTCATAAGTATCCACCAAAAACCTTCACAAAACCATCCCCATAAGTACTATGACTAAAAAACACCAAAACCAAACCAATAAAATTTCCATAATCTTTGATAATAGCCGAAAACATAAGGGATGTAATAATTGGATGGAAAACATACATCAGATTACAAGATCTCAATCACATGAAATCAAGGATCAAGAACCACTAAGGAATGACTAAAGAGATCCCAATATGGGCCAGAATATTCCTATGTTTCAAATTATATATAGTAATTTGAAATAATTTTTGAGGGTACCCAAATTTATATTAAAAATAGGTAAAATATAACATTATAGCGAGAAGAGATTGATCACGCCATAATAGAATTCCAGTTTGGAAATCACGTTATGATCTCCCCAAATCTCAATGATTCAAACCACATTAAAATAAATGCATGAAATAATGGACATGATGTAATTGAGACGTTTATGAAACAACCCTAAAATAACCAATAATCATTACGAAAATTCTCATCATCAATTGCAAACCTGATAGCTCTCTAAACCCAGACTACAAGGAAAATTCATTCATCATGGTAAAATGATACTAAAAATGGTGGATCCTTGAAATACCACTGAAACAACCTCCCAATAACAAATAATACTCTCATTCCAAAATATTTAAACCCCATTCCATAACACAAAACACCACACTTAAACAATAATTCCTCACCTAGACAAAATAACAGAAAAATCTCATGGACTAAGCCTCACACTACAACACACCTCCTTACACCATAACTTAACTAGTCAAAGAACAATACACTATACTACCAAAACTCATACCCCCCTTCTATCAAATCATTATGTATGTTTTATGTTCATGGTAAGTTCTATAATGGAAACTGAAAATTCTACCTAAACCATACTTCTCCACTACCACCCACCTATAAATTTAATTCTAACACCTAAAATGTATAAAGATATCAAAGTAGAAGTTCATGAAAGTATATATATTTATAAAAATTATTTTATAGGTATCCAATATAAATAATAAGATTTTATATTTATGCATTCTTTTGAGAATTTGATGATTTTGAGGTGTTGTATAAAGAAATAATTTTATATAAAAGAGTATGGATTTAAATTTTGGCTAGATTGAAAAACACATCGTAATAGGTCTCACTGTTTCATGATATATTATAGGGATAATTTATTTTTTGTCAGTATTAAATATAGAGAAATGTGTCCCCTCTATTCATTGCAGTATTATAATTATTTTTAGTTTAAGATATTGTGGAGTTATTTTGTTAAAAAGATCATGATCAGTAGTGGGGAAGGATTTTAGTGTTGGGGTTCATAATTGTGGGGAGGGATATAAGACTGTAATTTTAGGCCGTGATTTTCAAAAGAGTTATTTATTATGTGTTGATATTTTCATATTGTGATTATAGTTTTTGAATGAGGAAGAATTTAAAATAAAATTGGATAAGAATTTTATGTAGAGAATTTCACTAAGAATCTTTATTGGACCTTTAATCATAGGAATTACACCATAATAATATATATCATTTCATAAATTATAATGATATCATAAAATTTAAATTATTCTTATTCATGAGGTTTAAGGAGTGGATAAATTAAGTTTCTCTATGATTTATATATTTCAAGGTAACCAATAATTGTTGTGGTATAATGAAGGGAATTATGCAATGATTTGTGAACACCCCATTTTTAAACATAAAATAGATTGGTTTTTAAAATTCTATTTATTTTATTCCACTTTTTATCATCTTTTGGTAACCATATGATTTTCCATGATTCCTTAGAATTATATTCTATCAATATATTATTTTCTCCTTTCAAGATGCTTAATACACACAAATTGAGGTAATTTATCCTTAACAATTCTTCTTCTACCCATTCTCATATTTATTTTTTGGAATATACAACATTATATGTTTGATGATTAATAGTTTTATTGTACTTTTATTAGGAAATATTTATATTCATGTAGGAGTTAAACCTTTTTTAGTAGAATTAAAATTGAATCATCAATTGAGATAGGGGATTAACAATTCTCTTTTTTTTATAAATTAAGTGATTTTTAAAGTTTTCTTGATATAACGATAGGTAATTTTCAAGATTTCAATTAAATTAAATTACATATAAACTGAAACAATGAAATGTTTTTGTAATATTCACAATTGAATAAATTTGAAATAATGAATCTAAGGATAAGGGATATGTGTGGTAAATAATAGTGATGGATCATCCTAAAATTGATATTATGATATAAAAATGAAATGGGGTGAATAATAATATGGAAAAATGAACCTTATGAATTTATGAAAACTCTAGGAAAGTTTATATAGTTTTCTATTTTATTTTCATTGGTTATTAATGTAAAACCATGGAATTATTGTTGATATTATGGAATTTGAGGAATTATGGGGATTATATGATTACATGGTGATGTTGGTCAAGTGGATTAATGTGGTTCAATGTAATTTAATTAAGGTAGTTTTCTAAGGACATATAGATATTAGTGTAAATTTTGGGAGGTGGTTAAAATATATTAGTGTGGATGATTTATTGAGATTATATATATTTAATTGTAACTTAATATTTTATTTTTATTTTTTATACTAATTTGATACGTTTCCTACACATTATAATGATTAAGTTTTGTGAAATTCTTATAACCTTACATGATTGGTTTATGATGTGATTATTGGATGGATTTTATTTCACTAGGGTTGAGATAGTGTGAGTAATGTTGTAATCCTACAATAGTTATTTTTGTTGTTGTTGTAATTTCATGGATTTATTATTTTTATAGTCTCATGGTTCTTATTAAAATGATAGGTAGTTTTTTTTGGATCTACTATCATTAGAGATTTGGATAGAATGGGGTGGTAGTAATTATGGTTCCGTGGAGGTAGTAGATGTCATATAATGGTTGTTACTTGTGTTATTATTTCTTTAAGTTTCTTACATTATTTATTTGTACTTATATTTCATACACTAAGTATTTAAATTTATATTTCATTAAAATAAGAGATTTTGGAGGATGAGAAATTTGATTATATTTTCATGCCCTATTATTATTATAATCCCAAAATATTTTCTTCACTAAGGAAATATATGTTTTCCTACTTTCCTTTTATTTTTGAGTTGGTCTATTCTTGGTTAAAGGTTTTTGGTCCTTGAGAAGATGAAGTAAACCTTGGATTTTATTTCATAATGTTTTGGCCAAACCAGGGGTTGTTATGTCGTAGCTGTAAGGACAATGTTTTAGAAGAGGTGGTTGTTCTATAGTAAAAAAGACTATATCAAAGTGGTATATTGGAAAACATGGTTACACTGTAGAGACAAAGGTTGTGTCATTCTATTAATGTTGATGTTTGTTTGTTATTAAACCTTCACTTTGGAGGATTAGATGAAGAATGTTTCACCTTAGTAACTTAAAACCAAACCAAAGAATGTGTTTCTATGTAATTTACAAATATTGGTTTATTTGTGGTATTTGAAGTAGAATTTTCTTTTAATAGTTTGTTACAGATTTTAATTGGAGAACTTCATTTCATAATTGAAGAGGGAGTTTTTATGAGTATTTAACAGTGGTTTCTCACACATATTGAACCTCATATACCTTTATTCCTCCTCATTCAATATTGATCTATAATTATAAAGGTATACAGAGAGGACTCCACACCATCGTCTTCACTATTTGTTGTAGTGGTTTAAGTTTCACTGAAGTGATACACTGTACTACCCTACTGTAAATTGTGGAGGTCTTCTCCCATTTCACCCATGTTTAGTGGTGATACACCATGATACATGGTGATTTTTTCTAGTACACCTCCATGCTTCGGTACCTTTCTTACACTATGGAGCCTCATAATTTTCTTGAGATATTACTTTCTCGTCTCCTCTAAAACCAAGATTGATGATCTATTTCGTGATTATCAAACTGAAGAAATAATTAGTTCTACCCTTTGTCATTTTCCTCCTTTCCTTAAACTATAACCATTTCTACATTGGGTTGTAATTGATTTTAGGAGTCTTTGGTAGCTAATCATTTTTGGGTTGGTATGATGGTTTTTTAGGTTATAATACCTTTGAAGAACATCAATTGTATCTTTAAAAACTATAAGGTTCGACGTTCCTTACCTTATTTACCTCTCATTTAGTCATGTCTTAGGGATATTATTATTTTTGTTGTAATAACTAATTATTGTTATTAATTTTGATTTTATATGGGTGTGTATTTAGCTGATGAGACTCGTTGTAATTTTTTATTCCAAAAGTGAAACTAGAGTATCTTGTTTCCATGTTTGATTATGATCCCATGATGTTATGTGTTGCTACTTAATTCACATATTGTTATTCCTTCCATGTATTCTATATCTTGAATATATGTTACCTAGATTATAGGTATAATTATTGGTTCTCAGAATAATTAGGACATCATGACATGTTTATCTCTTATAGGGAGAGTATGCTTTACTTGCGATGATAGCGATGAGGAGCCTAATCATAGGGTGGAATTATGATGGAACCATGGATTTTTTATATAGAGAATTCACATGCACTAGCCTTGTAATTATCAAGTGCCATGTTACTCAAGGTAGCCTAATGTACTAGAGGATGTTGGGAAACATGTTATAATTGATGACTAGTGGACATCGAGTATCATGTTTTCATGATGACCTAAGGACTCTGTAGTGCGTCTAGTTTTAGAATTACAAACATAATCACAATATCTTTATAGAATGGGGTTAAAATAGGTGTATTCAATGGGTTTTTAGTAGGGGTGTCCATGGTTGAGGTTGGGTCAGTAGTGTTTTTGTACCCGACCCAAACAAAAATGAATGGTTCAGGTTGAGTCAGGTCACATGCTTCATAATCAGGTGACCTGATCCATTGGGGGTTGGGTTACATGATTCATGGATAGAAGACTCGACCCCACCCAACCTATTTTGGGTATGGTATGTTCATGTCATGGTAAGTGGGTAGTATGTGTCTATGGGTGACCTAACTCAATGTATCCAAACCCATCCTAATCTCTATGAATGGAAATGAATCAAAATAAAAATTTTAGAGTAGTAATGGAGATGCAGCACCAATGATAATGCATTAGAAATAGAAATTCAACAATGGAAATGAATTAGAAAAAATGAAAATGCAGGAACAAAAATGGAAATGCAAAAAAATGTAAATTAATTTCAAGTGAATAACTACCATAGAAATTAATGAATAAGACATATAATATAACCAAAATGAAAATGAATTTCAATAACTAATCCTTAAATAAATTGGAAATTTTAAAATTTTAAATCACCTTGCAATGGAATGACTGGAAACGAATTATATAAGAAATGTCTCATGATGAAATTCTAGTTACCATTATCAATAATGAAACAAATGAACCTAAAGAGATAATGAAATTAATTAAAAATCACTAGATAATATGACTTCTAGTGAAAAATATCCTTAATTGATTTCCTTTTCTACCTCTTCTATAAATCTTCTTTCCTTGGTTTCCTTTTATACCTCATCCACAGTTCAGTTTTAGACAATGTGACTCCCATATTTTAAAGTGGGTTTCACCCAGGCTGCAATTGTAAATTAGTCAAAAGAACTAAACAGAATATCTCAGTCAAGGAATGGGGAGGCTTAATACATGATTCAAGTAATTGATTTCCCATCCCATTCAATAAACTAATCCATTAACAATTTTTGTACCTTGAAAATTTTTATTCAAATATAATATAGTGAAACTCCACTCAAAATATTTGCAATTTGACATATATTAATTCCTACATCCTTGTTGAAAAGAGTGAAACTCAAAAAAAACATATTCATCATATCTAGAAATGTATATTTATTCTCAAATTATAACCCAAATAAAAAACTATAATTATCAATGTATAAATATATAGAAAATATTGTATTGGTTATACTTATAATGGTATCAAAAAGTTATATCTTGAAGTATCAAAATTTCATAACATAAAGCATGAGTACCCCATCAATACTTTTTTATGGTATCTGAATAGGTAAATGGGTAAAGATAATAAAAATGGTACTAATTATGATAAATTCCCTAGTCTCTAACATAAATATCTTATAGATAAACCAAGACACATAACCAATGAATATAATAAACCTATAACTTAAAATAAACATTATTTTCATGTCTATCATGGTTTATATAAATCGTGTGACAATTAACCCTAATAATATTTTCCCCAATGACAAAATATTATTAAAATGTTGAAGTAAACTATGAAATCTTCTTTTAGTGGTATAAAATGAATAAATTCATAATGAATTACTAGAACACACACTGTAACGCCTCTACCCTAGATTCCCAGAGTCGGTGCATTATTTTAATACATTGGCATGATTACAAGGAATCATGTCCCGAAAGACCGATAAGTTTAGAAGTCTTGGAAAATAAATTGCATAAATGAACATTACTTTACACTTTCTAACATACAATACAAAAAAAGTTCTCTGAGAACTCCATTATTCCTTTTATCTTAACCCTGCATATAAATTATAATACACTTCTTGGAATCTTGGGAAAATAAAACATAAGAAAGGGGTGAGCTCATATGCCCAGTAAGTGTAAATAATTTAGCGGAAGCTATAAACTTTTAAGGCATGATGTGTGATAAAAAAACCACCTTTTTAAACATAAACATGAACATAATATGAAAAAAATAAAACAATACCATATAAAAATTCACATGGATATTATACTAGTTGAATAATCACATGTAATAACTAATTTCATAAGCAGGGAATACCTAATGCCGGACATCATTACCACATAGTCAAGGCCTTGTGCCAAGACTACAAATAAATTTTTTGTCAAGGCCTTGTTCCAAGACACTAGTTTTTCTCATGATACCTACCGATGCATCGAGGAGCTATAGCGGGCTCCACCCATCACTTACTATGTGCACTACATTCCTCATATGAAAATTTTGAAACATAACATAAACATTCATATTAAAACTATCATATGAAATGTCAATACATTAACCATAAACCATGAATGGTATAAAAATAAAACATCCATATTCAAACATATAAAACTCATTAAATACAATATGGAAGATTGTATTACAATAAATCAACCTCAATCAAAAAAATATCCAGTAAAGGATGCTGACATAGTTGAAAATGATGAGTAAAACTTTTTGAGAGAAATATCTTTTTTGTAACATAATTAAAAAGACATGCATTTAAAAATGACATAATTTAAAAGAGATTTTTGAATCAAAGTTTCCTATACCACATTGAAACTTTTGAAAATAATTATCATTTCAAGACATTCATGTCCATATAAATAAATCCTTAAAATCATTTTGAAAACATGGACATTAGTTAAAAGGATTTAGAAAGATAAATCTTTAAAAAATTTAAAATTACGATCTTGATAAAGATTACCTTTCACAAATCCATAAAATATTTATTTTGAAATCATTTTTATGAGAAATGTACATGGATGATAAAAATTTCCCAGTAAATACTTTCACATAAACAATCTCAGATAATAATGAGATTGAGGAATTAACCCTTACCTTGCACTTTTCTTTAGTCGAGGGTACGTTTAACCTCTTGTATGAAGATCGTAGTATGTTATTAAATTATAACAGAACCATATTAATATTTATTATATCATACATGATTCATTTATGAATTTATACTTCCCATTTAATAATAATTTCCATGTTAAATTAACATTTCGTGTAATAATCACTTTCTTTATCGTACGTGTTTTAAATTGTTACTCTTGATTGTATAACTTAGATCAAGATTTAAATACATCCAGAATATAAAAAATGATATATATATATATATATATAATATATATATATAATATAAATATGTAGAATAGACGTATATATGATACGAAAAACATAGTTTATGGAGACGGTAGTCCGTACGTACGCATAAACGTTGTTTCCGTTTTCATATCGTATTGAACAGAACTAAGTGAATAATATATATATGTAAGTACATACATATAAATATATCCAGAAGAATTATTATAACAAATATTACATAATTATTAGTAATATATATTTTTATAATCATTGATGAATGGTGAACGTGGAAATGAATCTCATCGCGTCATGGAGACGGTAATCCGTACGTACGCACGAGTGACAATATTATTTCCTTAAAGGTGTGGAATTGGATGGTATATAAATTTTACCAAGACATTATCATGTTATTTACATTATTTATTTACATATTAATCATCATTATATCCATCCAAATAACATAGTGTTGAATAACAAATTACCCCACGACGTGGAGACGACAAGTCGTACGTACACACACATGGTAACGTTATCATTCATAAGATGGATAGAATAATGAATATACTTGTTAAATATTTATAATAACATCAAATTATATATAATATACTATAGTTATTATTTTATAATGGGAACAACAAATAAAGAGTAAGTAGAAGAATAAGAGAACTTGAAAGAGGGTGGTAAAATCATTACCTCTTCTTCGCGTTCTTCCTTTTGATCTGATCAAAATGGATTCTTAGGTTAGATTTATGACAAAAGGATTGCCTATTAGAAGAAGGTAGGATAGTTGGGAGGATATTTGGGTAGATTTTGGACAAGCCAAATGGCTTTGTAGGTGTTAATTTGAGATAAGGGGAAGTGCTCTTTTATAACACGGGTGAGGGGAACCTTAGGAAAAACTTAAAATATTATTTTATAATAAACTCATTTTCAGTTTATAATGGCTCCAAAATGAATTATTTAAAATTTAAGGTGTGTATGGGTAGAAAAATACTCAACCAATAGGTTTTAGATAGGTTTAGGTTACCATATCAGCCTTAACATTTATATTTAACTCTTAGTTAAATAGTTTCACATTTACCATGTCTCTTTTATTTATATATTATATGGTTAATAAACTTACGATAAAATGTCAATCGAATCACAATTGGTTAATTAATGTCATATATATTAGTATATAAGTCTTTTGACTGAACCTTTGATTTTTAGGACTATTATATCAATTAATAATATAATATTTTTTTTAAGAACTATTTTATGTCTATTTTGACACTCTTTGGTATTTGTTTTTTTATAAACTAATAACAATATTATTACTTCAAAAAAATACATTGAATCAATACTAACATGTCATATTAACCTATTAACTTCGTGTATGTCATAAAAACTTTGAAATAATATTTATTTTAATATTTATAATACCATTTATTTGATTCATTCATTAATAAGGTAATTACCGCATCATCATTGTGTCATTAAAAAATTTAATTATTTAAAATCTAAAAATTATTAATAAAATACCATTTTGTAGGAAATATTTCTATATTTATAATGAATATTTATAGTCTAATTGATCTTATGTATAACCCTATATTAAAAATGGATTAGTTATTAAACTTTGATTTTAACTCTTTTAACTCTTCTTTGAATAAAATAATAATAAATGTCTTCATCTAATCCAAGTGGACCTAAAGGGTCATATTTTATTCATAAGGTTGGTTTTGGTCGAATTAAACTTATCCAATAGAATTAGTACATGTGTTATGATAATAATAATATCATTTCTACCCTTAATTACCCTATTTACTTTTAACCGTGGTAAATAAAAGTAAAAAGTTACTATTCACCAAAAAAAAATTTTATCTTATTGAACCATGTTTTAATCCTTTATATTATCCATGTCTCTCAGATTTTCGAAATTGAACTCATAGATGAGATAAAATTAAGTTTTATGTAAATTTGCAAATGCTCCTAGGACGTGGGTAAAAGACGGTAAAAAGTTCGATAAAACATAAATATATCTAAAATTATTATGAACTGACACCAATGAAATACATTGAATTTATATAGGTATTATGTATCTATTTTGCCCGAAAATAAATTTAAATAAAATAAATATTTATTTAAATGAAAAGTTGGTTTTAAACAATAACTCAATGTTTTTCACTATTCTTCAAAAATTGAAAGTTTTCAGAAAAATACCAAAAATTCACCCTAAGCTAATTTTGATATTCTGAATAAAAAATGAATTCTATTTTACCAATTTCAAAACATATTAGTTTCATTAATTAATTTAAAATTAATTCCATTGTCAAAACCAAGAAGCGTATTTTTAAGAAATATTAACTATCAAAAGATTGACACTTGTTTATATCTAATTTCAAAGTGAAATTACTTAAAATATCCATAATTTGATTAAATGGTAAAAATATAATCTAATTATGCTTCCAAACCATTAAAATGTATAATTCAACACTATAAATTATTTTGATTAAAAAAGTTTATTTCAGTTAAAATATAGTTTTTTTCACTATTCACCCAAATATGAAAGTAATCAGAAAAACACCAAAAATTTATTGAAACTAAATTATTATGTCCCGATTCTAAAGAAGAAGTTTATTTTCTCAAATTTAATATATAAAAGTTTCAAATATTAGATTTAAAAAAGGTTCCCCATTAAAAGGCGGTAAAATTTCATTTTTTTGAAAAATACTTTTTTTGTCTAAAAAAATGTATTTGTTGTACATAATTTCTAAAAAACTCATATAATGGATTCTAAAATTATAAGGATTATATAATGTTTAAAATTCAGTTAATACTATTCATAACCGCTTTTGAACGGCTAGTTTGGTAAGTCATGGTGTGCTTGAACTCAGTGTTTCATGTAGTGCATGTTATTGAATTAATTTGAAGAAATAACGTACTATGAAATCTTGGGGTGTTACATTCTTCCCTCCTTCAATAAATTGCATCCTCGCAATTTGAAATTGTTATTCAAAAATAAAAGGGTGAAAATAGAAAATACAATTGTGGGAAAATCCACATTGGAAATTGGGTTAATAAAATTTAGTCTAAATAAGAGGAAAAAATTATATATATATATATATACTTGAAAAGTAGAGTTTCATCCTTCAACTAATTCCTACCACAAACTCTTCTTTCCCTCCAAATGATTTCAAAAAAAATTCTATTTATCCAAATCGTATAAGGTTCCAAAAATAATGAATTTATAATTCATTTGTTAGAATATTTAAAAAACATAATTATACAAACTGGTACATCACGTAGTCCAGTCGTATGTGATGCACCTTTGTCGCTCTTTGGTTGTGGGTTCAAGTCTCGTGGCCTAGTCAGAGGTGACTTGTTATCGCCCGACCTCTAGGTTGTCGTTTTTATAAAAATCCAAAAATAAGCTTAACAATAGTATCCAATTACAAACTTAATCCATTCCAACCTTTATAATTAACCAAAATACTTATATCCAAAATCTCAGTCCAAAATTTATAAGGAATTTAAACACAACGAGGATCCTTTTTTCCCAATAATAACATGTGAATGCCTCCATCGTGTATTCTTTTAAAACACTGCACCATCATGAATTACCATAAAACCTTGTCCATTACATTCATGCTCCCTTTTTCCTTATAGAATACCAGATATACTCTTTTATCCCAAAAAGTTATAAACTCCAACAATGAGGGAATATACAAATAATTAATCAGTTTCAAGGAAGTCAAGAATATTGAATACAATTTATCCAAATCAACCATCTCTTATTCCAAAATCACTACCTCATTATATAGACCATATTAAGGATTACCTTTCCTTCAACGATGTATTTTCCAAAAAGTGTAGCTTACTATTAAGTCACTTTTCATAGAACCATATAATCTCAAAACCTCAATAAAATAGTACTACAGTACAATCCTTATATATCTCCATAATTCATGTAACCAGTATATTATTGATACAACACTCAAATGAAATAATTCTATAATGAAAACATAAGAACACTAGTAATTACTCTTCATCTGAGGTAGTATCATAACTTTATTATTATCTAATAACATCATTTGTGGTATACCTTTATGAATAAGACATTGATTTGCGTAGTGTCTCAACACCTTGCAGATGAAGCATTTTACATTTGAAAACTTTTTCTTACCCTTGCAATCACGTACTTTGTGTCCTTTTTTCTCCACATTTATAACAAACTTACATTCCCTTCAATAATTTACCAAGGTGATTATTTCCACAGTTATCATATATTGTAAAATCCTTCTTTTCCCCCCTTCTCTTTATCCATCATTCTCTCTTCCATCCTTTTCTTCTCTCGATTCCCTTCAAAGCCATATGACTCATAGAATTATTTACTTATCCTATTAACACATGATACTATTTCTTCATATGTTAAAAATATATGGAAGACTATTTCCCTTCTAAATTTTGGCTTAATAACGTGAAAGATATGATCCTTCTTACTCTTTGGATCATATGTATTGATGGAGTTCACATTCCTTCTACCGGGTGCGATTTCTATACAATGCCATACACTAGGTCCATTTATGAATTGCAATTAATAATTCCAAACTTATAAAATACCTAACATAAATTGAACATTTAATGGATATAATCCATAAAAAATATTTTCTTTGAGAAGGTATATACTCGTAAATCCTTCATACTGATTTGTAATGAAAATGAGAATTATACAATGCATATCCCACGAAAGTGTTGTAACCAAGAGTTCAGCAAGTCCCATTATCGTGCACCAGTTCTTGTTCGAGTTTAGCTCAAAGCGGTGTTTTTGGGTTTTACCCCTAGGTACATCTGTGTCAAATCTGCCTCTACCTACTCGTATCCAGACAGGGATGTATTTTCTTGGAAACCTCACAAAATCTCTACATTACCAAAATTCTAGGAAGTTCTTCTATACTAATACTCAAAGTCTATTTTAGGGTAATGTTCTCTAATCATAGTTTATCTAAATCTAGTTTCCAAGGTTATTTCTAAACTATCTCTGATACCAACTATAACGCCTTGACCCTAGATTCCTAGAGTCGGTGCATTATTTTAATACATTGGCATGATTACAAGGAATCACGTCCCGAAAGACCGATCAGTTTAGCAGTCTTGGAAAATAGATTGCATACATGAACATTACATAACACTTTCTAACATATAATACAAAAAAATTCTTTGAGAATTCCATTATTCCCTTTATCCTAACCTTTTATATCAATCATAATACACTTCTTGGAATACTGGGAAAATAAAACATAAGAAAGGGGTGAGCTTAGATGCCCAGTAAGGCTAAATAATTTAGCAGAAGCTATAAACTTTTAAGGCATGATGTGTGATAAAAACAACAGCCTTTTTAAACATAAACCTTAACATAATCTGAAAAAAATAAATCAAACATTACCATATAAAAATTCACATGGATATTTTACTAGTCGAATAATCACATGTAATAACTAATTTCATAATCAGGGAACACCTAACGCCATACATCATTACCACATAGTCAAGGCCTTGTGCCAAGACTACAAATAATTTTTTTTTCAAGGCCTTGTTCCAAGACAATATTTTGTCTCATGACACCTACCGATTTATCGAGGAGCTATAGCGGGCTCCACCTGTCATTTACTAAGTCCATTGCATTCCTCATATGAAAAATTTGAAACATAACATAATCATTCATATTAAAATAAGTTTACGAAATGTCAATACATTAACCATAAACCATGAATGGTATAAAAATAGAACATCCATAGTCAAACATATCCTAACTCATTCAATACAATATGGAATATTGTATTATAATAAATCAACCTCAATCGAAAATAATATCCAGTAAAGGATGATGACATAGTTGGAAATGATGGGTAAAACATTTTGAGAGAAATATCCTTTTTTAAAATCATTTAAAAGACACAAATTTATAAAGGAAGTAATTTAAAATATATTTTTTAATCAAAGTGTCTTATACCACTTTCAAACATTTGAAAATAATTATCATTTCAAAACTTTCATGTCCATATAAATAAATCCCTAAAATCATTTTAAAAACATAGATATTAATTAAAAAGATTTAGAAAGATAAATCTTTAAAACATTTAAAATTATGATCTTGATAAAGATTACATTTTACAAAACCTTAAAATATTCATTTTGAAATCATTTTTATGAAAAATTGACATGGATGATAAAAATTTCCCAGTAAATACTTACAACAGACAATCTCAGGTTATAATGAGATTGAGGAATTAACCCTTTCCTTGCACTTTCCTTTAGTCAAGGGTACGTTTAACCTCCTGTATGTAGATCATAGTATGTTATTAAATTATAAAAGAACCATATTATTATTTATTATATCATACATGATTCATTTATGACTTTATACTTCCCATTTAATAATAATTTCCATGTGAAATTAACATTTCGGGTAATAATCACTTTCTTTATCGTATGTGTTTTAACTTGTTACTCTTGATTGCATCAAATACATCAGATTTAAATACTTCCAGAAAATAAAACATGATATATATATATATATCATATATTTTTAGAAAATAAATATGTATAATATACATATATATGAAATGAAAAACATTGTTTATAGAGACGGTAGTCTGTACGTACGCATAAACGTTGTTTCTGTTTTCATATCGGATTGAAAAAAACTAAGTGAATAAGATATATGTATGTACATATATATATATATCCCGTAGAATTATTATGTCATATATTACATACTTATTATTAATATATATTTTTATAATCATTGATGATTGGTGAACGTGGAAATGAATCTCATCGCGTCGTGGAGACGGTAATCCGTACGTACGCACGAGCGACAATATCATTTCATTAAAGGTGTGGAATTGGATGGTATATTAATTTTATAGAGACATTATCATGTTATTTCCATTATTTATATACATATTACTCATCATTATATCCATCCAAATAACATAGTGTTGAATAACAAATTACCCCACGGTGTGGAGACGGTAAGTTGTATGTACGCACGCATGGTGACATTATCATTCATAAGATGGATAGAATAATAAATATAGTTGTGACATATTTATTATAAAATAAAATTATATATAATATACTGTAGTTATTATTTTATAATGGAAACAACAAAGAAATAGTAAGTGGAATAATAAGAGAACTTGAAAGAGGGTGGTGAAATCATTACCTCTTCTTTGGGTTATTCCTTTTGATTTGATCAAAAGGGATTTTTAGGTTGGCTTTACGACCAGAGTAATTCCTCTTGGATGAATTTAGGATAGTTGGGAGGAAATTTGGTCAATGTTTGGCTGAGACAAATGGCTTTGGAGGTGTGACTTTGATAGAAGGGGAAGTTCCCTTTTATAAGAGGGGTGAGGGGCACCTTAGGAAAAACATAAAATATTATTTTATAATAAATTCATTTTCGGTTTCTAATGGATCCAAAATGAATTATTTAATATCTAAGGTGGGGATGGGTCAAACAAACTCAACCAATAGGTTTTATAAAGGTTTATATTACCATATTAACCTTAACTTTTATATTTAACTCTTAGTTAAATAGTTTGACATCTACCATGTCTCTTTTATTTTTATATTATATAGTTAATAAACTTAATATAAAATGCCAATAGAACCCCAATTGGTTAATTAATGTCATATATATTATTATATAAGTCTTTTTGCTGAGTCTTAGATTTTTAGAACTATTATATCAATTAATAATATAATATTTTTTTTAAAAACTATTTTATGTCAATTTTGACACTCTTTGGTATTTGTTTTTTGATAAACTAATTACAGCATGATTACAAAAAAAAATACATTGAATCAATCCTAACATGTCATATGCACCTAGAAATGTTTTTTATTTCATAACAACTTTGATATTATATTTAGTTTAATATTTATAATACCATTTATTTGATTCATTCATTAATAAGGTAATTACTACATCATCATTGTGTCATTAATAAATTTAATTATTTAATAATTAAAAATTATAAATAAAATACAATTATGTAACAAATTTTTTTATATTTCTAATGAATATTTATAGTCTAATTTATCTTATGTATAACCCTATATTAAAAATGGTTTAGTTATTAAACTTTAATTTTAACTCTTTTCACTCTTCTTTAAATAAAATAATAATAAATGTATTAATCTAATCCAAGTGGACCTAAAGGGTCTTCTTTTATTCCAAAGGTTGTTTTGGTCTAATTACACTTATACAATAGAATTAGGACATGTGTTAGGGTAATAATCATATAATTTTTACACTTAATTACCCTATTTACTTTTAACGGTGGTAAATAAAAGTAAAAAGTTATTATTCACCAAAAATTATTTGGATCTTATTGAACCAAATTTTACTCCTAGATATTAACTGTGTCTCTTAGATTTTATAAATTCAACTCATAGAAGCGGTAAAATTAAGATTTATGTAAATTTTCCAATGCTCCAAGAAGGTGGTTAAAAGACGGTAAAAAGTTCGATAAAATTTTTATATATCTAAAATTATTATAAACTGAATCCAACGAATGAAATTGAATTTATATGGGAAGTATGTATCTATTTTGGCCTAAAATAAATTTAAATAAAATAAATAATTATTTAAATAAAAATTCGGTTTTAAACAATATATCAGTGTTTTTCACTATTCATCAAAAATTTAAAGTTTTCAGAAAAATACCAAAATTTCACCCTAAGCTAATTTTGATATTACAAATTCAAAAATGAACTCTATTTTACCAATTTCAAAACATATATGTTGCATTAATTAATTTAAAATTAATTCTCGTTGTCAAAACCAAGGAGCGTATTTTTTAGAAATAATAACTATCAAAAGATTAACACTTGTTTCAGTCCAATTTCAAAGGGAAATTACTTACAAATACCATCACTGGATTTAATGGTAAAAATATAATCTAATTATACTTCAAAACCATTAAAATTTATAATTCAACACTATAAATTTCTTTGCTTAAAAAAGTTATTTTCAGTTAAGATATAGTATTTTTCACTATTCACCCAAATGTGAAAGTTATCAGAAAAACACCCAAAATTTTTTGAAACTAAATTATTATGCCCTGATTCTAAATAAGAGGTTTATTTTTTCAAATTAAATATATAAAAGTTTCAAATATTGTATTTAAAAAAGGTTCTCCATTAAATGGAGGTAAAATAGCATTTTTTTATATATAATTTTTTTATGTGAAAAAAAATTATTTGTTCTTATATAATGTCTAAGAAACTCATTATATGGATTCTAAAATAATAAAGATTATATAAAGTTTAAAATTCAGTTAATACTATTCATAACCTCTTTTTAACGGCTAGTTTGGTAAGTCGTGGTGCGCTTGAACTCAGTATTGCGTGTTGTGCAAGTTATTGAATTACTTTTAAGAAATAACATACTATGAAATCTTGGGGTGTTACACACACTCCTTCTATTCTAAAATAATCACACTGAACATCACTAAAAAAATTAATTTTGTTATCCCAAACACTTTCATAACTAATACATTATACCCATGAAACCCTTTTCTAAAACAAAATCATTATAACACAACACCAATTTAAAAACCATTTTTTTACCCACTCTAAATTTTTTTGAATCCAATGTTTTCTGTCTATTTATATAATTTTTATAATATAAAATTGTATCATATAAGAACAAAAATTCAGTTTAAACCTATTAGGAAACGAAACACCAGAGTCACTTATTACCACCTGGCCTTGAATTTTCACTTATGTACACAACCTAATAATAAAATACCCATATAAAGGATATAGATACTATAATAAAGTGGGAATTTATATTGATTAAAATGCTTATTTTAAGAATGGGGATGAAACAATAAAGTTGGAATCAATATTCTCAAGATTATGTAATTAACCTACAACTAAACACTCATTAGTTAATAGAAAAACATTTTCCTATGTCATATTATACATGTAATTGAAACAAAAAGTCAAACCAAAATAAGGTTACACATGTCATAATCTGAACACTAAAATATTCCATAATTCATTCCAATTAAACAAAACAAATCTTATTAATACAAATAAATTTTAAAATCAAATAACATTTTAATATCATTTTCAAATCGAATAAAACTACTAAAAAATAATTTAATACAAATATAAATAACTAATACAATGTTTAAATAATTTAAAAATATTAAAATATGAATAATTAAAACCGTTTAAATAGTCAAATAATGTTTAATAATAAATTGTAATCTTATGATTCATCAACTATCCTTATGTCACTTATATATGTTCAATGCACCATATTTTGAGCCTTATACACCTCATAAAACACCAACCTAGAAAAATGATCCAAAATATGTAAGTGGAATTTTTTTTAAACCCATATAAATGAAACAACACCAATGAAAGACTTATTCTGATTCAAGTCAACATTGATACCTCATAAAATATTTTTTTAACACACATTCAATGTTTCTCTAACAATCTCAAAATCAATAATAAATGATGAGTATTGACATCAACTATCAATGATGATCATTGAATGTAAAGACCCAAAATTTGCATATAATTTTTTCTATTTGGGATTATTACAAGTCGTAGAAATCTGACGGCATGTGATACTGAGGCCCGGAGTGCTCGGAATTATCCGCTGAAATTTAATTAAGATTTAAATTGCATGCATAAATGGTTTTCTTGAAAAATTGGAATAACTCTTAAATGGATACCTAGATTAGAAATTTGAGGGCACTATTGTGTTCAAGATGGTGGGTTTACCATAAGCACGACATAATTTACTCCCTACAGACCTCTGGTAAGAAAAAAAGAAAGTGTATTAAACATAAATAAAATAATTAAATAAAATTATTTTATTTTTAAAAATCTTATAACTCACGAACTTTGAATCGAATTAAAAATCTGAGACCATCACTGAGCTCATGAGAGTGTTCTTTCTTTAGGAAAATACTAACATTGGCTGGCACAGGCCAATAGTGGAAGTTAGTTTTTGGCCATAAATAAAATAATTAACAATTATTTTATTGTGAAATTCTATAACTCCAAAATGGTAACTTGGTTTGAAAATCCCAGAGTACGGTTGAGTTCGTGAGGGTATTTTTCCTTAAGAAGAGCCTAACTTCAACTGGTGTTGGTTGAGGATGGCTATTAATAATTTTTTAAATTTTTTTAAGATACGTTTAGTAAACATGTAGGCGGTGATTTCTATAATTTGAACTGGTGATTGGATTAAAAATATGAGGGTACCATTGAATATGAAGCACAAAGATTCTCTTTAGGGAGGCTTCACTTCGACCGTAGTAGGTCAGGAGAAAAAGTTAGTTTTCAGACTTTTAAAGAATAATAAAATAACATGTAATTGTTATTTTATTCTTCTCTAATGGTTGACCGGCGGTGGTGGGGCTGATGGGTTGTCAAGACATTTAATGGCTTGTCTCTTCAATTTTGTAACCACACTGTTGGGAATTGAAATAGGTTCATTAATTTTAAAATCATTAATGAACCTCATTAATTCTTTCGAGTCGTTGCTCACATTTCCCCCTTCTATTTAAGTGAGGTTTGGGGTTTGGTTTTGACACGGCTTCATCAAGTGAGGAACCTCTGGCGGAGTACTGCAGCAACATCCACTGATGTAGGATGGGAGCTTGGGCGGCAATGACCCGGGATCGACGAATGTCGATGACTTCATCCAATGAGGACACTTCTACCACCACAACTATGACACCTCTAATGGAACTCATGGTAGGGAGTATAGTAATAAAGTTTATCTTTGTTGATTTAAATTTCTACCACCTATTATGATGTTAACACGGAGGGCGCAAGCCAAAAAAACAGGGCCTATACCCTCCACCACTTAGTTTCCTGATGCGTACTTCATGGGATGATTTCCAACTCAACGGAATGCTGAAACTGAGTGGAATGCATAGACGACGACATCCCGGGAGGGACGTAGGGGAGTTCGGAAGGAATAATAGACCACCAAAGCTCACTTGGTGGCCTGTATAAGATTTTTCAGCATGACACTAGTGCAGCGGCACTGCCGACCAGCAGCCGGCACTGGCTGGCTGCAGTGGGGGGCGTCGCTGTGGCGGTCGGACAGGCGGCCGACAATGACCGACCGCAGAGGGGGGAGGCGGTGCACCGTCGCACACCACGGTGAGACAGGATACGTCTTGAAGCCGCAAAAAAGGAAAGGTATCCACTCCCTATGGGTCCCATAGGTGACAATGTGGTGCCTCCATTGAAAGAGTCGAATGGCTCTTTGAGCTGTTCGGGAGGCGGACCATGCAAGTCACGCCAACCGACGGGTCGAGCTGCAACGGCCCAGCAGGCTGCACCCACCACAGCCTAGCCTAACCAGGGTGGCTCAGGCCAGTTCGGGCTAGGCCAGGTCGGGTCGACCCGAACTAGGTTGGGTTGGCCCAAACAGGGTCGGACTGGACCCGAACCGCTCTCTGGCCCATATATGCTTAAAAGGTCGTATCTTGCAAACGAGACATCTGTATGACAAACCGTATGTGGTTCTGGGATCCTTGGATCAAGATGGTCCTTTTGAGATACTAAAGGATAATTTTATAGAAATTTGGAGTACGACTGGGTTGGATTGACTCTGAATCCAATAGGGACCTCAATACTAAAATTCCAATAACTTACAGACTAGGCATCCATTTGACGCGCTATCTATTGGGTTGGAACCCATATGACGTGATAGATCATTGGATAAATTCTTAGTGGGAATTTTTTCTAGTTTAAATACGACCTATGTCTTGGGGATAAGTTTATCCTAGAAGCAAGCGTACAGTGAGCAGGAATATTGTGTCTAGCTGAGACTTAAAGAATGAAAAGAGATTCTATGTGAATCAGCACATAGTGATTATCTGTGAATTAGCACCCAACAATTTTGTGTAAATCAACACCTAGTGATTCTGTTTGAATCAACACCTAAAGATTCTGTGTGAATCAACATCGATCGATTATGTGTAAATCAACACCGACCGATTCCATGTGAATCAGCACTGAACGATTCCCTGTGAATTAGCACACAATGATTCAATGTGAATCAGCACCCAGTGATTCTATGTGAATCAGCACCCAACAATTCTATGTGAATCAGCACCTAGTGATTCTGTGTGAATAAACACCTAGCGATTCTATGTTAATCAGCACCTAGAGATTCTATGTAAATAAACACCTAGAGGTCCTGTGTGGATCAGAACCTATCGATCCTGTGTGGGTATTGTAGGGGTCAGTACCTATCGATCATGTGTGGGTCAGCGATAGTTCCTCTTGATTGAATAAGATGATCGTGCTTTATGACTATTCATATGTATTACATTACTTAAGTTATACCTGGTTTGAGCTGAGTATTTTGTTTTGTGCTTTGTGATTGAGATCATGATTTGTGGTTTTTCCTTTGTGGAATCCTAGGAGACATATAGGGGGTCTCGAGGTCCCTACTGATTATTGTTATACTCACCCCTGCACAGGCTTCACCCACACCTTCTTGTGTCTTATGTCTTGTGCAAATGATGGATAGCTTGACTGAGCCTTGAGGAGTTAGGGATAGATGGAGCTCAAAGGTGGTTGACAGACGATGTACGAAGGTGACCAATTGGTGTGGAGAGATGTAGAGACGAGATATACCTACCATTTAGGTAGTATACTTGGTGGATGACCTCAGGAACTGCGTTTCCTTTTTATTTTATTTCTATTTCAGTTGGGCTTGTATTTTGGCCCCTTCACTTTCAGTATTTACTATTACATTTAGTGGTGGTTTTTAGTTGTGGTTACACCTTACTTATTCCATTGTGATTTGGTTGTGCATAGTGTTCCCTATCTGTGTGTGTATAGGTTTGAGGCAATGCCTTCCCATTATAGGTAAATGTCTTTCCGGTGCTAGTCTCTAACCCCTGGGCTTGGGGTAGAAACGACACGGGCCCTGGGGTACGGGTCGTGACATTGAAATCAAATGCCATTATTGTTGGTATTTTATCAATCTCACACTCATGTTCAATAAATTGTTATTAAACAAAATGAAAAAAAATTCTTATCTACCACCATTGAATTATTTATTTTTAAAAAATTATCTTTTTCTCTAATCATTAGTTAACTTATGATGGAATTGGTATATATAGGCTTTTTTATAATGGAAAATAGAAATGGATGGTTATGATGTTAGCTAAAGTATTATATAAATTTCATGACATGATGATTACATGTCTCAAACAATCTAGAAGTTATTTGATATGTAAAAGTGGTTGTAAATAAATAAATATGGTAAATAATTACCTTGACATAGACTTTTTAGATTTCAGTTGAATATTTATAGAGAGAGAGTCTAGGAGAGAGGAATAAATTAGAAATAATTACCTTGGTAGGGACATTTTTTATGAAACAAATTCACTGTATTTAAATAGAAACATTAACATGTTAATGGTATTAACACTCTGTATCAAACATAACTAAATAAACTTATACCCAAATAATACATAAATTTGTTCTTTAAAGAATTTATAAAATAATAATAATTTTATACCTTAATATATAGTTCTCCACCATCCGTTCTTATTCTATTTTAAATAGTGAAACATTGATCATTAATCATGGATGATTCATATCATAAAAACACAACATAAAAACATGTTCGAAATTTTCTTTTTCAAATAGAGGTTTATAATTTATAAATAGCAATTGTTTTAGACCTTATAAACCAAATTTGTTATCAAATTAATACCTCAACGGTATTGGGATTCAAAAACTATGAACGAGATCAAGGAATCATCCAATAGTACAAAATGTTAACTCTAAAGTATCTATAGTTAATGGAATTTCTTGAATATGTCTTAAAATTCATGGGAGAACAAGATACTATCTTATCATTCCTTTCCACCATCTTAAAATATCAAATCCATCATAATCATCCTCATAATAATCAACCTGTAGATATCTTTATAATTCATTCCTTTGTGGTTTCAATTGTATTTTACTTTACATTTATCTATATGCATCTTTCCATTTCTCATCATCCTCACTACCACTACTAGAATCATGAATATTTTAATCTTTATGAGAACTTGACTCAAATTGATCAATAGGTATGGGATATTTTAATTTTTAAAACTCACAAATATTATTCATAACTTATATTTATTTACTGATCAATTCACTCTTGTATTTATCATCAAACAGCAATTTGAAACTTTCTCGAACATATTCTAATTTATATCGAGGATAAATAACAACAGCCATATATAAGAGAGAATTAAAATTGAAATCAATACCCCAATAAATCTATAACTCCACCTTCTTTGAAATATTCATTTCACTCATATTAATATCATTACTCTTCATATTTTTATTTATTTTTCTATATATGTCACAAAAAGTATGAAATAAAGTGTAACATGTCACATACATAGAACTGGAAAATTAAATAGTCCTATCCTAAAATATTTTTAAAAAAACATGAAAAAAACATGAGCACTCTCCCAATCATATGTTTTAGGGGTCCCATCTTCATGGATAAGAGTACTCCTAAAACATGAATCCTCTTAGAGGTGAATAAATACTTTCTTATACTTATCTGCAACATCCAAAATAAAGAAGCAAAAATTCCACCAAGTAGGAATATCAATAATTATGTCTTGTTTACTATGATATTTGAACTCCTAAAAAATTCACTAGAAATGATCCAATCTATAGGTTGAACATCTCAAAAACATGCAAGAAACTCTAATTCTATAACATGATTTTGATATTTCCTTCATCCCATCACTAAAAGTAAGGTTTCAATTGTGTTAAAAATATCTCATATACATACACTCACCTTTAAGAATAGACCCATTCTAATAATTAATCCACCTCAAATAATATTTATCATTGTATTATTATAACTATAATTTTCCATGGTAATAGTATTAATCATTTCAATCCCCCATTGGGTTGCATGTTCTAATACTCATACAATTTTCCCACTTTTATGGTCCACAACAAGACAAAACCTTATTATTTTCTTATTTATAATCTAAATATCAGTCATAAAATGTGTATTCACACCCATATAATTCAGATTCTAAATTGAAGTCCATGTGTTGGTAGTAATACATACCATATTAGAGAACATATCAAATGTAGACTTTAATTTTTTTTCTCAGTCAAATATAATTTCAAACAATGTCTATCAACCATTTTTCTATATGGAACTTGAAATTGATGTTCATAAATGCCAATAAATTCTCTAAATCCTCGATTATAAACATATTTTTAGAATAAATCATCAATTATTATCATTTTAGCAAGACCTATTTTGTAATCATCTTGGTTAAAATGATCTACTAAAATTATAACCATCCCATCCTCCTTATCTTCACACTTCTTTCTAAGACCAATAGTGGTTTGAATTTTGTCAATATTTTTGTGAGGATTTTTATTGCACCGAATAAAATTGAAATTAAAATTACTAGTTCCATTTTTACCAAATATGAAAGAAAATAATTACCACAATAATTATGAACATAACTTCCATATTTGTTAATATAATAATTTTCCCAATCTTGGGTAGCTTTATAAGAAGGTTCATTATTAATTTTCATCATTTTAAGATATCACTTACCCTCAATTTCATGAACTAGTTTTCTACTAATACCCCCCCCCCCACCTCCTATTTTTTGTAATTAAATGATTTTTTGGAGTATACCCCATATAAATTTTTGTTCTTGTGGAAGATAGAGGATTAAAACCATTTGTTGTACCACCTTCCATGAATGGATATCAAGCTAGGGTGGATGTCTATTAAATACTCCCACCCATTAGAGAGTTTCTAATTATGGCACACCCATGATAGAATAATAAGAACTAGGTTTTGAGTGATAGGGGTAATCAACACAAAAATAGCAGTGGAGGGGAAAGATATGAAGGAATAAAATGATAAAAAAAATAACGAGCTATGTACATAGACACTAGAATGCATGCACTGCACCAGAGGAGGAAGCAAATCAGGTGTTTATCATTTCTCTCAATCACTTGTAAGGAAAGGTTGGGGGAGGAGGAGACTGAGGAGGGTGGCTAACATGGTGGGTGAATGAACCATGGGAAAACAAAAGTCAAGGGAAGGGGAAGTCGGAGAATCATAGAGTAGAGTATTATCACGAGGTAAGGAGAAAAAGTTAATGTGATTTAGTGAGTTGTCTTTTCTTATGAGGGAATTTTGGGGGAGGAGGAATGAGGAGTAGATAAGGAGAGTAGGAGAGGGGGATAAATGAGAAGTATTTTTTTCTTCATATAATGGATTTTTAGGTACAGGATCAAAGGAGTAGGTTAGCATGAGGGAGAGGAGGTAGTTTCTAGGGGTATATGTGGTGAGAGATCCACTAAGATTTTTTTCATATATTGAATGCGTTCATGAGGTCAGGTTGGGTCAATATTTATACAACATAATACCTGACTCGACCAGTGAACATTTAATCCCTACAAAACACAACCCAGTTTATTTTTCATGTAACCCAACCAAACTCAATCTAACCCAGTTAGGTTGGGTTGGTTCTAGACACCCATAGTTTGTAACAGCTTGGTTAGCATGTGGCCTCTCGATTCTGGATTGAATGTTTATTCCTATTGGGCAATTATTATTATTATGGAAAAAATTTGTCCTACTATAGAACTTTAGGTTAAGGAAACAATGGGGTAATCTTACTAAGTCTTGAACTCACGCCCTACTTGGCCATGTTGGTACACTTTTAGATTTTATTACTAGATACCTAGAAAAGGGAAAGGGTACTACAATTAATAGATTATCATAGGATCATGGAGTATCTAGTGGACCCAACTGGGCCCTGTAGGATGTCACTATTTACTTTTTATTATTCAACTGCATTACACAGTATATAGGCTTCCCACTTTGGGTGATTCATATTATTGTATGACTTGTATTCCATTAGTTAGTTTCTTCATGTTCACCCTTGTTCTTATTTTGTATAGTTTTTTGTTTATTATTGATCCTATGACATGAAACTGAAGGTATAGTCTCCCAACTAACAGACTCAGACCCTCACTGATAGTTGGAAAACCACTTGTGAATAGAGAGGTGCACATGTAGTCATGTGACCCTCTGGTTCAGACTTGGTGGTTAAGATCATTGTATTTCAAAATGGTAATATAGAAATTTGATTTGATAAATTTTTCTTACCTTATCCTTTATTTTGGATAGGGTACATAGGATACAGAACATTTTGGACTCGGGAAGGGGAACTATGAAAGTATCTGGTGAGAATTGTATAGTGGACCTCTGTGTTTCCAAAAAGTGTGGGTAAATTATTTTTTGATGTTACAATTGATTTAATTTACCTTGTCTCATGCACATGATGTTGATATGAAATTCATGATATTTAAGGTGAATTCATGCATAATGACCAGGCACGTAGCTTCAGATTCTAAAAATATATATACCAACTCTTTTGTTGGATTAATAGTTATTTAATTAAATTACTTATTCTGTGATATCTGTTCAGTATAGTTTCCCATAGTGAAATATATTTGTGTTCCTATTTTTTATTCCATATCTTCATTAGAATTAATTAGTTAAACTGAGAATTTTGTTGACATAATATATTCATATGATTACTATGACTAACATGAAGGGATGGAGATTGAGTTTAGTGTTATGAGGTGTATACCTTGGGTTATGTGTAGACTCCTAAAAACCTTATGTGGTCCTATAGACTGAATATGATTTTTAATGTTACTTAAATTCCTCATTGTTATATAAAATTCCACCTTATATACTTTTTGTGGGACCTAGAACTAATCAGGATGCTCCTAAGCATGTTCTTACACCCGCTGAAGGGTGGAGGATGTGCTCCCATTCTTACCACTATTCATATATATGGTAAATTATTCTAGATATTTCCTACTCCAATGTCTTATAGAATTTTAGTATATCATAAGACCATAGTATGATGAGGATTGGGGGTAAATCATTGAGGTTATCTTCAACCTTGTCAAAATAGGGATGGAAATGAAGGTAAATCTACTATAATTCATGCTACACGGACCCTCTAGGCCTCGGTGGGGAGTCATGAGTTAGGTAGGATGATATGATGGAATCTCATGGGAGGCCTTCAAGGACTATTTTTATGAGGTTTATTCCCTATCATGATGAAACTAAACTAAGAATAGGATTTCATGGGACTATATCAAGGATCCATGATAGGTTCTAGGTACTACACTCGTTTTACTAAGATCCTATGATATTCTAATTCTCTATCCAGTAATGAGGTTCAAGAAGGTTAGGAAGTTCAAAATAGTACTTTGAGATGACCTTATGTAGAAGGTATGTAGCTTCAACCTTTCTTAATACCCATTGGTTCAAAAGAGAAACACATGATGTCATGATACTGAGGGTATAATCTCCAAACTGACAGACTCAGACCCCCACAAATAGTCAGCATCCTCTTGCATATTGGGAGGCACACATTAGGTCATGTGACCCTCTTTCTCAAAATTGGTGGTTTAGGCTAGGGTGTTTTAAAATGGTATAATAGAAATATTATTCGTAAAATTTTTCTTATCTTTTCAGTTATTTGGGATATGGTAGATAGAATATATAACATTTGGGACTTGGGTATGGGAACTATGATATTATCTTGTCAGCACTGTATAGTATACCTCTGAGTTTCTATAAACTAGGTGTAAATTATGTTTTGTTGTTATTATTGATATAATTAACCTCGGTTGATGCAGTTGTTGTGAATATTCAATTCATGATATTACATGTGCATTCGTGTATCATGACTAAGCATGTAGGTTCAAATGCCATATATATATATATATATAACTGACATTGTGCTGCATAATAGTTCTTTAAATAAATGCCTTGATTTGTGTTTTCTGTATAGTATAGTATCTCTATGTGTGATATATGTGTGTTATAACTTTTTTTATGATATATCCATAATGGAATTAATTAGATAAACTGGAAATGTTGTTGCAATTATATATGTGTATGATGATTATGACTAACATGTAGGGGCGGAGACCATGGCTAGTGATAGGAGGGGTATTCCATGGGCTATGGGTAGACTCTGAAGAAAAACCTTGTGTGGTCTAATAGACTAAATAATATTTTTTATGTTACTAGAATTACTTCTTATTACAAAATATTCCACCTCATAGACATTTGGGGGGACTTCAAACTAATCTGGCTACTCCTAGGCATGTTCTCACACCTACCCCAGTGGTGCAAGAAATAGTCCCATTCCTACAACCACTGAGATATTTGGTATATTATGTAAGGGATTCCCTACTCCAGAATATTCCATAATTTTAGGGCATCAGTAGACCACATGATACTGAGGATGAGATGAAAATCATAGAGTTTATATTCAACGTTATCAAGGCAGTAATAGAAATAATGGTGAAGCTACTATAATTCATGCTAGAGGGACCCTCTAGGAATTTGTGGTTAGTTATTTAGCACGACCCATCCCCTGGGGCTCATGTCGTGAAGACCCTAAGCCTTCCATCCCTAGGACAAGGGCTGGTGACTAGCATCGGGAAAGCATATCTCAAAAAGGGAAGGCATTTCCTTTGAACCTATACACACAAAGATATGGAATACCACACAAGAAAACCACAAAGGAAAGACAAATAGTACAACCACCACAAAGTACCACCACTAAGAGTAAAGTGTGTAAATTGAAAGTAAATGGTACAGAATACCAGACCAACTGAAAGGAATGTTCTGAAAAGGAAGCAAAATCCTTGGAGGTTTCCCGCTAAGGTTCCTACCTAAAGGGTATATACATATATCGGTCAGATGTCACTACAACACACCACGTATATCGATCCACCTTTGAGAACCATCTATCCCTAGCTCCCCAAAGATCCAGTCAGGGTTGTTTTCCTTCTACACATTACCCAACAGGTGCAGGTGAAGCCCCTGTAGGGGTGAGTATAATAATACTCAATAGGTGCCTCAAGACTCCCGAAGGACTCTCATAAATCCAAAAAGAAAAACACTACAAATGAAAACACAAAAATGTAAATACCACATAGGTAATACCACCATGAATGAACTCAAACACATAGCACAAATTAAAAGACATCGCACACCAGGTATAACTTAAGTGCATAAGTAAAGATGATTAGTTGTGAATCTAGATCATCTTATTATATTGAGAGGATCTGTTTATAACTGACACAATGTCTCTAGGTACTGATCCACATAGGTTCTCTAGGAGCTTATCCACACAGAGTCTCTAGGTACTGATCCACACTAGGTCTCTAGGGGCTGATCCGCATAGGGTTTCTAGCTGCTGGTCCACATAGGGTCGCTAGGTGATGATCCCCATAGGGTCTCTAGTTGTCGATCCACATAGGGTTTCTAGGTTCGGATCCAAACAGGGTCTCTAGGTTCTTATCCCCACTAGTTCCTTATTCATTATTCACGTCATAGCTAGCCACTGTATTCCCACACTTAGCACACTTGATTCTGGAAGGATCTTGTCCTCAATCCATCTGTCATACCTCAACTACCGCAAAGTCCCACATAGAGTATCCCAAATGATGGTCTCGTTGTATGGTTCCCAAAAAACTAGACAACACGTCGAACAGATGCTCGGTCAGTAGGATATGGGTATTTTTGTAAAAAGGGCCCAGTAGGATTCAAGCCCAATCTAATCCATTCATATTAAAACCTCTATAAAATCTCAGGTAGAGTATCTCAGAAGGACCATCATGTCATAATGAACCCTAATGCACTGACGACGCATCAATCAGACACTTGGTTTGAGAGATATGGGTGTTTTAGTGAAACGGGGGCCAGTTGTGTCTGGGTCATGTCCGAACCAGTTGGATAGACCCGACCCGACTCGTATCTGGTTCGGCCCAATAGCATGGCTCCGCTCAGTCTAGCCCAATAGAATGGGTCTTCCCGGTCTGCCAGGGGTGAGCTGACCTTCATCCTCATTGAGATGTTGTTGGGAGTCGTGCCCGACTCCTCTGTAACCCCAAGGACTTGAGGCCTCTTTTCTGTTGTGGTCGACTGACTGTGGCCCACCGTGTGCCACGCCATATGCAGCCCCTAACAAGGTTGAGATATGGTTTCCTCCAAGTCACTCGTAGACCGATTCCATTGGTTGACCAGGTCAACGTGGTTCCATTGTGGTCCCATGGGTCTCCATCACTATGGTCGTGGTGGTCACGGCCTCCATTGCTTGCCCGGGTGGCTTGGATGCAGGCTTCCACCACCACACGGCGCCGGTCAGTGTCGCACCTCCATGTCGCCTCAATGGGAAACTGCTGGCCACTATCGGCTATTTCTTCTGTGGGCCACTGGATTTTCTATGGTGATCTATTTCCTGATCCGTCTATTCCTACGAGACCGAAAGGCTTCCACCTTCACTATGATGGCCTCCAACTCTCCTTGCTTCTATTTCAAGAATTCATCCTTGATGACTGCACATGTGGAGGGGATTGGGCCTTGTTTGTGTCATCCCACACCTTCCACATTAGAAGTCTAGAAACAAATATATGGAGTTCTGGAGATTTTAGATCAATAAATAAAAGTGATAATATAATCTCGGATAGAGGAATCTCAAAAGAATTCACTTTCCCGCTATAACACATGATCCAAAGATCAACCTATTCATAGGTGGATCTACATTAATCATTTTCAGAAAAGAACTGGGAAACTTTAAATAGTTTAAACCATTTCATTGTTTGATTTTTTTTTCATAGCATTACATCCTCGAGGATTCAAGATTTCAACATCATTCCTGGCTTCCTGGCTTCGTTCTTTGAGGCACATCGAAGTTGAGGACATTCTGCTGTATTTTTTCATTCTTCATTGGAGAGGAAACTCTCTAGAGGTTCAACATGGAATTGAACATGATTTAATTCCCAACTCTCCAACATGTTATCGAATTTAAAAGGGAACACATCACAACATTTTTGTTATGTTGCGACATTGCATTGCTACGCTGTTTCATTTACGAAACAGCGTAGCAGTTATTCTTGACAACGAGTCGTTAGGGATCCTCATTTAATGTGACTCATTTTCACCTTGTAACTAAACCACAAAACACCAGAGGATACTGAGGATTGAGGGTAGATCATAGTGGTTGTCTTCAACCTTGTCTAGACATTGATGGACATGAAAGTAAATCTATTAGAATTCATGCTACACAGACCCTCTAGGCCTTGGTGGGGAGTTATGAGTTAGGTTGGTTGATATGGTGGAATCTCATGGGAGGCCTTCAAGGACTATTTTTATGAGGGTTATTCCCTATCATGATGAAACTCAAATGAGAATAGGAGTTCATGGGACTATATCAAGGATCCATGATAGGTTCTAGGTACTACACTCATTTTACTAAGATCCTTTGATTTTTCTCATTCTCTATCTAGTAATGGGGTTTAGAAGGCTAGGATGTTCAAAATAGTACTTTGAGATGACCTTATACAGAAGTTATAGAGCTTAAAGCTAGTCTCATACCCACTAGTTCAAAGGATAAACACATAATACCATGATACTGAGGTTATAGTCTCCAAACTGATGGACTCAGACCCTCAAAAATAGTCAGCATCCTCTTGCATATATATAACAAATACTCTCTTTATTACACACTAAAACTTGATTTATTACATAAAACCTTCACTTGATAAAACATAGAAGATATAGAGGTCTAGTGTCTTTGGGTCTTATAAACAATAGAGGGTGTTTAAAATCCAGCAGTACTTGTAACATCCCAAGTAATTAATGAATAATAGATATTTTTATCTATGTCTATTAATGATTAAGATAGTGTTTTAGAGGCTTAAAATGAAAATAAATCCAATCTTAAGCATAGAATACACTAATATTCTTAAAAGATTGTTTTACTGCCTTATGATGGAAAACCCTTTTTAAATCTATCTTTTGACAATTTTATAAACTATGTTTGTCAAAATAAAGTTATTCTTTATGATTGGGACATCAAAATTTACTTTGTGTGAATCTTGATATTTTTCTGACAATGTTCATTTTTTTAATGAATAGTGAATAATAATGCATTTTACATCAAAAATACTTTTTAATCTAATTTATTTATATGATTAGATTATCTTTTGAATTAGTTTTAAAGTTAAATTAGAATATATTTTTACCATTTTATCCAATGGTGGTCATTGGAATCAATTTCACTTTGAAATTAGACTTAAACTGGTGTCAATCTTTTGATACTTATTGTTTTGTAAAAACACGCTATTTGCTCTGGCAGAGGGAATTAATTATTAAATTAATTAATGTGACTTATATGATTTGAATTTTGTAAAATAGACTTCATTTTTGAATTCAGAATATCAAATATATCTTAGGGTGAATTTTTGGTAATTTTCTGAAAAACATCAATTTTTGATGAATAGTGAAACCACTAAGTGGTAATCAAGCAAACTGATTTTTCAGTTAAATGAAATTTTACCACTAATGTGTATTGAATTTTGAAAATCCGACATACATGGTCGTCATTAATAAGTAAAATGTGGTTCAATGGGATTAAAATATTTTTTTGGTGAATAGTAACTTATTAAGTTTTTAATCGCGATTAGTGGTAATTAGGGTAGTTTAAGGTATAAATAATGCTTTAATAATATGAAATTACCTAGACACATGTCCCAACCTTATTGGTTGTGTCATGGCCGACCAAGAAAAGCCATGGGTCAACTTGGGGACCCCATGGAGACATTTTGGTTGGGAAATGACATAAATAACTTTTTATTAAAAATGACACAAACATAATATGTTTTACAAAAACAATTTTCAAATGGGGTTATACAAGTCAGATTTTTGATTATAAATAGTCATTGGAAAGATAAAAATTTTTCCTACATCATAGTATTTTTTTATAATTTTTAGACACTAAATAAATTAAATTATTTATGACATCATGATGATGCAGCGATGACCTCATTATTTAACGATTTAAATAAAATGGAAAGATAATGTAAAATCTATGAACTACACATGTCCAAAACCAATTGGATGAGTTTATTTCGAACCCTTATCACCTTATCCACGAATTCTATCAATGTGGGACCTTTTAAAACCGAAACACATTTTCAAATAAAGTAATATTTCCTTACTTTCCAAAAGTGCCCCTCCTCTCCTCTTATAAAAGGCCCCCACCTCTACCTCATTTTACACACTCCTCAAGCCTTTGGATAGGCCAAACCCTGCCCATTTACTCTCTCCACATCCCTCTACTTATCCTAGAGGATTCCCTTTGGGCAGAATCCTTTCAAAGGAAGCCTTTAGGCTCAAATCAAAAGGAGTTACACTTTTAAAGGTAAGTCATTCTCTCTTGTTCATTTGTTTTATTTTGCTTCTCCAACCCTCTAAACTCTTTTTATTTACTTCTTTTGTAACACCACCAGTATATTCAATATACTAGGATATTGTTATAAGATTTATTCGAGCTACACTCTCACACAACTACATCAAATGGTTAAAGAACATACGGTTTCTGTGGATGGCGAAATTCTGCCTCCCGAAACGATGATTGTTCAATACTCATTTAACACCTTCAAAGGTGGCCATTATGATGTCACTATTTTTATATATGATATATAATATGTTTATTTTTTCTTTAAGATTCTGTATTTTTCATTTTGGGCATACCTTTATGGTTTCCATTATGGGTAAACACGATATCTTCATTTAAGGAAGTGCGGACTACCGCCCCCTCAAAGTGATGTGATTCGTTAATGCCATATGTGGGACGTGTAAAGGATGGATTTAAATTTATTATATATGATGTTATAATGGAATTCTAATATACCTCTATATCATTATTATTTCTTTCCATTAAAGTATGAGATAGAAATGAAATTAGCGTTCATGCGTACGTACGGCTTACCGTCTCCATGAACGGTGCATTTCATTTCTTATCCCCAAATGTTATGTACTATTAAAAGTACGTGTATATAATGGACATATATAATTAATGATATATCTAAATGATGAATATAATTCTGGAATTAAAATATACATACCTCTCATTTATTTTTAATTCCATTAATATGACAAAGAAATGAAAGTAGCGTTCATGCGTACGTACGGCTTACCGTCTCCATGAACGGTGCATTTTATTTCATACCTCTAAATGATTATGTAATATTATAAATACATGTATATGCTGGATATATATGATATATATGATATCCAACTCAGGAATGTCATTCTGGATATAAAGTACCTTTGACCACACGAACAACATGTAATTGTAAGAAGTCCACTTTCGACTTAAGAACCAAATATCGACAAAACAAACATTATTAACTTAAATGGTTACATAATGTTTATAACATGGAAATAAGTGATATAAAAGGAATAATGAACTCTAAAAAGGTTCTTAATCAAGTAGAAATTAACTCAAGTTTATTATTCAGGACGTTAAAGAACGATCGAGTCAAGTCGGACCCGAGGTAAGGGACTTCGTCTCAATCTCCTTTCATTGAGGCATATTTCGTTTTATACACAACTTTCTTTAATACGGTGTATAAACCCTTTTGAATTTTGCTTTTATACAAAAGGAATCTTTTTCTACGAAGCGTTTTACTAAAAGACAAAAAGGAATGTTTTTTTAACGTACGCGGTGACAACGACCTTTTCCGCCGCCGCGAGTATTATTTGGTCTTTCGCTTTCTCAGCAAGCCGTAATGTTTTTAGAATAAAATAAATACCATATAATCTTTTATGTATTTTGGTATTGAAAATGGTTTTGAAAAAGGATTCTATTAGGTCAATATATTTATGATATATTGTGATAGAAATGTGGAAATGTTATCATTTCTTTATATTGGTTTTAGGTTTTATGATTTTATATTGGTACTTGGACATTTTAACGGGTGGTTACGTTATAAACCATATGACGGGTGGTGCCGTGGATACCAGGACGGGTGGTTACGTTATAACCTCCAATGCATTGGGTATGGAAGTCGGCCGTATGGCTATTCCATTAAGTATGTATAGAAATTGGCCGTATGTCTATTCCATTAAGTGATATGTGTGGAAGTCGACCGTATGGTTATTCCACTTAAGTATGTTTATGTCCCAAGTTACCTTTATAAATGTTATGTGTTCTTTTTATGGATTTTATGGTAATCCTTTGGTTACAAAAAGGTAAGTAATGATACATTATTCAGTGAAGAGTTTTTTACAACTTCATGAAGGCGAAGGTATTACTTTGATAGAGTATACATGGTTTACTTGATTTTGACAAACTAACAGTTTTCATTCTTTCTGTATCCCTTACTAAGATTTTTATGCTCACCCCAAGTTTTTTTGAAATGTTTTTCACAGGACTTAATGTGGAATAAGGTCAAGGATGGAATCAAGGGAATGTCATCCTATATAAATCATGGAACTAGACATGTTTCTTTTTAAGAGTTTTTTATTATTATTATGGAAACTTAGTAGAAGTGACTACTTTGTAATCTTTTGAGATGTAATAGTTATGTTCTAATTCTCTAAAACTCTAAACCTGAAAAGATCCTCAACGTGAATTATTAATTTAATTCAATATTAAGTAAGGTTTAAGGCCGGGGCCTTATAGTTGGTATCAGAGGTCGGTTTAGAAAACTTTAGGAGTTAGAAAAGTGTTAAATTATAATATGATTGAAATGATATAGCATTTACGGATTACCATGTTGCTTCGCCTAAGATATTTCTGTGTTCAGAATGGTTTTCCGCAGAGGAAACAAAGTAGCTATGTTGGGACGACATCAGGAGGAAGATAACCTTCCAAAGCAGCAACCTGAGATGGTCGGAATCGGAACTGAACAGTTTGTTGCAGTGATGGCATAGTTGACTCAAGCTATAAATGGTGGTGGTATCCATGCACGAGATCAGCCAGATCAACCACAGAGGAACATTTCAGTGGTGGAACATTTCATGAGGAAACATCCCCCATCATTCAGAAGATCATCTGACCTTGTGCAAGCTGAAGGGTGGATTAAAGCACTGGAGAAGATTTTTGATGTCATGGGGTGTTCAGAGCATCAAAAGGTTAGTCTTGTTGTTTACCATTTTGATGGTGAAGATGATCAGTGGTGCTCGATGGTGAAAAATATCAGGGATAGTGATGAGATTTTGGATCTTCTCTGGGACGAATTCAAAGGTATGTTTCTTGAGAAATATTTTCCTAAGGTGGTTCGTCTTAGGATGGAAAAACAGTTCCTAGAATTGAGTCAGGAGGATGATTCAGTGGCTGCTTATGAAGAAAAGTTCACTCGATTGGAAAGGTATGTTCCAAACTACATACGAGATCTTGATAGTAAAATAAACCGTTTTTACTCAGGGTTATGGCCAAAGTATCGAAGGGCTTTAGCTTCTCGGCAGTTCAAAAGTTATGAAAAACTTGTTCGATGTGTAGAGAAGGTGGAAATGGAGTTTTCCGTTGATCAGGTGTTCTATGAAAAACAACAGAATAAGAGGTCTAGTTGGCAGAAAAAGGGGAAGAATTCATCAAAGAAGCAAGGAGGTAAGAAATCCAAATATCCATCCTGTGAGAAGTGTGGTAAAATGCATCCTGGAGAATGTTTATCCAAGTCTGGTAAGTGCTTTCGGTGTGGTAAGTCCGGTCATATTGCTCGTAACTGTAAGGAAGATGATCAAGCAGGAAATGAAAATCCAACGGTAAGATGTTTTAAGTGTAATGAAATGGGTCATTATGCAAACGAGTGTCCAACGAAGAACTCAACTGGGGGAATGCAGCCAGACTACAAGCAGAAAGGGGTGGTGAAATCCTTTGCAACAACTTCAGCAGATGTTGGGCCATCGAATGAAGTGGTATCAACTCCAGGGAGCTCAGTATTTTTCTAAGATTGACTTGAGGTCGGGGTACCATCAGTTGAAAGTAAAAGAAGCAGACGTTCCGAAGACTGCGTTCCGTACTAGATATGGCCATTATAAATTTGTAGTTATGCCTCTTGGGTTAACCAATTCACCTTATGTATTCATGGACCTTATGAATAAAATTTTCCATGAGTTCTTGGATAAGTTTGTGTTTGTGTTTTGAGGTTTGGGAAGAGGTTATGTGTGCCTTGTGATTCACAGTTGGAGAATGAGTTGTTATGTGAGGCTCATAGTTCCTCGTTTTCAGTTCATCCTGGCAGTACTAATATGTACAGAGATCTGCGGGAGTATTAATGGTGGGATGGAATGAAAAGAGACATTGCTGATTTTACTGTGAAGTGTTTGACATGTCAACATGTTAAAGTAGAGCGGTAGTTACCGAAAGGGATGCTTCAGCCTTTACCAGTTCCAGAGTGGAAATGGGAAAACATATCCATGGACTTCTTTGGGGGATTACCGAGGACATCTCGAGGTAATAATGAAATATGGGTTATTGTTGATCGCTTGACCAAATCTGCTCATTTCCTTGCTATACGAGATACTTTCTCTCTTGATCAAATTTCCCGTTTGTATCTTAAAGAGATAGTCAGGTTACATGGAGTTCCTCTCTCCATTGTATCGAATCGTGATCCCAGGTTTACTTCTAACTTTTGGAAAGGCCTTCAGAAGTCGATGGGTACGGAATTAAATTTTAGTACAGCTTTTCATCCTCAATCAGATGGGCAGTCAGAATGAACAATCCAGACATTGGAGGATATGCTACGAGCTTGTTCTATGGATTATCAGGGAAGTTGGGACCAACATCTTTCTTTGGTTGAGTTTTCTTATAATAACAGTTTTCATTCCAGTATACAGATGGCACCATTTTAGGCATTATATGGGAAGCGGTGTCGAACTCCATCTTTCTGGGATGAAGTTGGTGAAAGGAAGTTGATGGGACGAGAATTGGTAGAAGAGTTGGCAGAAAAAGATCAGCTGATTCAGAAGCACATGAGAACAGCTCAGAGTAGGCAGAAGAGTTATGCGGACAACAAGAGTAAGGATCTCTCTTTTGAGGTAGGTGATCATGTTTTTCTCAAGGTTTCTCCTTGGAAAAGCGTGATGAGATTTGGTAAGAAAGGAAAGTTGAGTCCAAGGTTTGTTGGACCATACGAAATTCTAGAGAGAGTTCGATCAGTTGCATACCTAGTGGCTTTACATCCAAGTTTATCTCAGGTACACAATGTTTTTCATGTTTCAATGTTGAGAAAGTATATGCCAGATCCATCTCATGTTTTGAGCCCAGAGGTAGTTCAGTTGGAAGAGAACCTATCTTATGAGGAACAACCGGTCCAGATTCTTGACCATAGGGAGCAAGTGTTACGGAATAAGGTGATTCACCAGGTAAAGGTTTTGTGGAAAAACCACATGATTGAAGTGGCAACATGGGAATCTGAAAATGCAATGAGGGATAAGTACCCCCATTTATTTGATAAGTAAATAAATTGCGGGGACGTAATTTTCTAAAGGGGGAAGGATGTAACATCCCAAGTAAGTAATGAATAATATATATTTTTATCTATGTCTATTAATGATTAAGATAGTGTTTTAGAGGCTTAAAATGAAAATAAATCCAATCTTAAGCATGGAATACACTAATATTCTTAAAAGATTGTTTTACTGCCTTATGATGGAAAACCCTTTTTAAATCTATATTTTGACAATTTTATAAACTATGTTTGTCAAAATAAAGTTATTCTTTATGATTGGGACATCAAAATTTACTTTGTGTGAATTTTTGATATTTTTCTGACAATGTTCATTTTTTAATGAATAGTGAAAAATACTGCATTTTACATCAAAAATGATTTTTAATCTAATTTATTTATATGATTAGATTATCTTTTGAATTAGTTTTAAAGTTAAATTAGAATATATTTTTACCATTTTATCCAATGGTGGTCATTGGAATCAATTTCACTTTGAAATTAGACTTAAACTGGTGTCAATCTTTTGATACTTATTGTTTTGTAAAAACACGCTATTTGCTCTGGCAGCGGGAATTAATTATTAAATTAATTAATGTGACTTATATGATTTGATTTTTTTAAAATAGACTTCATTTTTGAATTCGGAATATCAAATATATCTTAGGGTGAATTTTTGGTAATTTTCTGAAAAACTTCAATTTTTGATGAATAGTGAAACCACTAAGTGGTAATCAAGCAAACTGATTTTTCAGTTAAATGAAAGTTTACCACTAATGTGTATTGAATTTTGAAAATCCGACATACATGGTTTTCATTAAGATGTGAAATGTGGTTCAATGGGATTAAAATATTTTTTTGGTGAATAGTAACTTATTAAGTTTTTAATCGCAATTAGTGGTAATTAGGGTAGTTTAAGGTATAAATAATGCTTTAATAATATGAAATGACCTAGACACATGTCCCAACATTATTGGTTGTGTCATGGCCGACCAAGAAAAGTCATGGGTCAACTTGGGGACCCCATGGAGACATTTTGGTTGGGAAATGACATAAATAACTTTTTATTAAAAATGACACAAACATAATATGTTTTACAAAAACAATTTTCAAATGGGGTTATACAAGTCAGATTTTTGATTATAAATAGTCATTGGAAAGCTAAAAATTTTTCCTACATCAGTGTATTTTTTTATAATTTTTAGACACTAAATAAATTAAATTATTTATGACATCATGATGATGCAGCGATGACCTCATTATTTAACGATTTAAATAAAATGGAAAGATAATGTAAAATCTATGAACTAAACATGTCCAAAACCAATTGGATGAGATTATTTCGAACCCTTATCACCTTATCCACGAATTCTATCAATGTGGGACCTTTTAAAACCGAAACACATTTTCAAATAAAGTAATATTTCCTTACTTTCCAAAAGTGCCCCTCCTCTCCTCTTATAAAAGGCCCCCACCTCTACCTCATTTTACACACTCCTCAAGCCTTTGGATAGGCCAAACCCTGCCCATTTACTCTCTCCACATCCCTCTACTTATCCTAGAGGATTCCCTTTGGGCAGAATCCTTTCAAAGGAAGCCTTTAGGCTCAAATCAAAAGGAGTTACACTTTTAAAGGTAAGTCATTCTCTCTTGTTCATTTGTTTTATTTTGCTTCTCCAACCCTCTAAACTCTTTTTATTTACTTCTTTTGTAACACCACCAGTATCTTCAATATACTAGGATGTTGTTATAATATTTATTCGAGCTACACTCTCACACAACTACATCAAATGGTTAAAGAACATACGGTTTCTGTGGATGGTGAAATTCTGCCTCCCGAAACGATGATTGTTCAATACTCATTTAACACCTTCAAAGGTGGCCATTATGATGTCACTATTTTTATATATGATATATAATATGTTTATTTTTTCTTTAAGATTCTGGATTTTTCATTTTGGGCATACCTTTATGGTTTCCATTATGGGTAAACACGATATCTTCATTTAAGGAAGTGCGGACTACCGCCCCCTCAAAGTGATGTGATTCGTTAATGCCATATGTGGGACGTGTAAAGGATGGATTTAAAGATATTATATATGATGTTATAATGGAATTATAATATACCTCTATATCATTATTATTTCTTTCCATTAAAGAATGAGATAGAAATGAAATTAGCGTTCATGCGTACGTACGGCTTACCGTCTCCATGAACGGTGCATTTCATTTCTTATCCCCAAATGTTATGTACTATTAAAAGTACGTGTATATAATGGACATATATAATTAATGATATATCTAAATGATGAATATAATTCTGGAATTAAAATATACATACCTCTCATTTATTTTTAATTCCATTAATATGACAAAGAAATGAAAGTAGCGTTCATGCGTACGTACGGCTTACCGTCTCCATGAACGGTGCATTTTATTTCTTACCTCTAAATGATTATGTAATATTATAAATACATGTATATGCTGGATATATATGATATATATGATATCCAACTCAGGAATGTCATTCTGGATATAAAGTACCTTTGACCACACGAACAACATGTAATTGTAAGAAGTCCACTTTCGACTTAAGAACCAAATATCGACAAAACAAACATTATTAACTTAAATGGTTACATAATGTTTATAACATGAAAATAAGTGATATAAAAGGAATAATGAACTCTAAAAAGGTTCTTAATCAAGTAGAAATTAACTCAAGTTTATTATTCAGGACGTTAAAGAACGATCGAGTCAAGTCGGACCCGAGGTAAGGGACTTCGTCTCAATCTCCTTTCATTGAGGCATATTTCGTTTTATACACAACTTTCTTTTATACGGTGTATAAACCCTTTTGACTTTTGCTTTTATACAAAAGGAATCTTTTTCTACGAAGCGTTTTACTAAAAGACAAAAAGGAATGTTTTTTTAACGTACGCGGTGACAACGACCTTTTCCGCCGCCGCGAGTATTATTTGGTCTTTCGCTTTCTCAGCAAGCCGTAATGTTTTTAGAATAAAATAAATACCATATAATCTTTTATGTATTTTGGTATTGAAAATGGTTTTGAAAAAGGATTCTATTAGGTCAATATATTTATGATATATTGTGATAGAAATGTGGAAATGTTATCATTTCTTTATATTGGTTTTAGGTTTTATGATTTTATATTGGTACTTGGACATTTTAACGGGTGGTTACGTTATAAACCATATGACCGGTGGTGCCGTGGATACCAGGACGGGTGGTTACGTTATAACCTCCAATGCATTGGGTATGGAAGTCGGCCGTATGGCTATTCCATTAAGTATGTATAGAAATTGGCCGTATGGCTATTCCATTAAGTGATATGTGTGGAAGTCGACCGTATGGTTATTCCACTTAAGTATTTTTATGTCCCAAGTTACCTTTATAAATGTTATGTGTTCTTTTTATGGATTTTATGGTAATCCTTTGGTTACAAAAAGGTAAGTAATGATACATTATTCAGTGAAGAGTTTTTTACAACTTCATGAAGGCGAAGGTATTACTTTGATAGAGTATACATGGTTTACTTGATTTTGACAAACTAACAGTTTTCATTCTTTCTGTATCCCTTACTAAGATTTTTATGCTCACCCCAAGTTTTTTTGAAATGTTTTTCACAGGAATTAATGTGGAATAAGGTCAAGGATGGAATCAAGGGAATGTCATCCTATATAAATCATGGAACTAGACACGTTTCTTTTTAAGAGTTTTTTATTATTATTATGGAAACTTAGTAGAAGTGACTACTTTGTAATCTTTTGAGATGTAATAGTTATGTTCTAATTCTCTAAAACTCTAAACCTGAAAAGATCCTCAACGTGAATTATTAATTTAATTCAATATTAAGTAAGGTTTAAGGCCGGGGCCTTATAGTTGGTATCAGAGGTCGGTTTAGAAAACTTTAGGAGTTAGAAAAGTGTTAAATTATAATATGATTGAAATGATATAGCATTTACGGATTACCATGTTGCTTCACCTAAGATAATTCTGTGTTCAGAATGGTTTTCCGCAGAGGAAACAAAGTAGCTATGTTGGGACGACATCATGAGGAAGATAACCTTCCAAAGCAGCAACTTGAGATGGTCGGAATCGGAACTGAACAGTTTGTTGCAGTGATGGCATAGTTGACTCAAGCTATAAATGGTGGTGGTATCCATGCACGAGATCAGCCAGATCAACCGCAGAGGAACATTTCAGTGGTGGAACATTTCATGAGGAAACATCCCCCATCATTCAGAAGATCATCTAACCCTGTGCAAGCTGAAGGGTGGATTAAAGCACTGGAGAAGATTTTTGATGTCATGGGGTGTTCAGAGCATCAAAAGGTTAGTCTTGTTGTTTACCATTTTGATGGTGAAGATGATCAGTGGTGCTCGATGGTGAAAAATATCAGGGATAGTGATGAGATTGAGGATCTTCTCTGGGACGAATTCAAAGGTATGTTTCTTGAGAAATATTTTCCTAAGGTGGTTCGTCTTAGGATGGAAAAACAGTTCCTAGAATTGAGGCAGGAGGATGATTCAGTGGCTGCTTATGAAGAAAAGTTCACTCGATTGGAAAGGTATGTTCCAAACTTTATACGAGATCTTGATAGTAAAATAAACCGTTTTTACTCAGGGTTATGGCCAAAGTATCGAAGGGCTTTAGCTTCTCGGGAGTTCAAAAGTTATGAAAAACTTGTTCGATGTGCGGAGAAGGTGGAAATGGAGTTTTCCGTTGATCAGGTGTTCTATGACAAACAACAGAATAAGAGGTCTAGTTGGCAGAAAAAGGGGAAGAATTCATCAAAGAAGCAAGGAGGTAAGAAAACCAAATATCCATCCTGTGAGAAGTGTGGTAAAATGCATCCTGGAGAATGTTTATCCAAGTCTAGTAAGTGCTTTCGGTGTGGTAAGTCCGGTCATATTGCTCGTAACTGTAAGGAAGATGATCAAGAAGGAAATGAAAATCCAACGGTAAGATGTTTTAAGTGTAATGAAATGGGTCATTATACAAACGAGTGTCTAACGAAGAACTCAACTGGGGGAATGCAGCCAGACTACAAGCAGAAAGGGGTGGTGAAATCCTTTGCAACAACTTCAGCAGATGTTGGGCCATCGAATGAAGTGGTATCAACTCCAGGGAGCTCAGTATTTTTCGAAGATTGACTTGAGGTCGGGGTACCATCAGTTGAAAGTAAAAGAAGCATACGTTCCGAAGACTGCGTTCCGTACTAGATATGGCCATTATAAATTTGTAGTTATGCCTCTTGGGTTAACCAATGCACCTTATGTATTCATGGACCTTATGAATAAAATTTTCCATGAGTTCTTGGATAAGTTTGTGTTTGTGTTTTGAGGTTTGGGAAGAGGTTATGTGTGCCTTGTGATTCACAGTTGGAGAATGAGTTGTTATGTGAGGCTCATAGTTCCTCGTTTTCAGTTCATCCTGGCAGTACTAATATGTACAGAGATCTGCGGGAGTATTACTGGTGGGATGGAATGAAAAGAGACATTGCTGATTTTACTGTGAAGTGTTTGACATGTCAACATGTTAAAGTAGAGCGGTAGTTACCGAAAGGGATGCTTCAGCCTTTACCAGTTCCAGAGTGGAAATGGTAAACATATCCATGGACTTTGTTGGGGGATTACCGAGGACATCTCGAGGTAATAATGAAATCTGGGTTATTGTTGATCGCTTGACCAAATCTGCTCATTTCCATGCTATACGAGATACTTTCTCTCTTGATCAAATTTCCCGTTTGTATCTTAAAGAGATATTCAGGTTACATGGAGTTCCTCTCTCCATTGTATCGGATCGTGATCCCAGGTTTACTTCTAACTTTTGGAAAGGCCTTCAGAAGTCGATGGGTACGGAATTAAATTTTAGTACAGCTTTTCATCCTCAATCAGATGGGCAGTCAGAACGAACAATCCAGACATTGGAGGATATGCTACGAGCTTGTTCTATGGATTATCAGGGAAGTTGGGACCAACATCTTTCTTTGGTTGAGTTTTCTTATAATAACAGTTTTCATTCTAGTATACAGATGGCACCATTTTAGGCATTATATGGGAAGCGGTGTCGAACTCCAGCTTTCTGGGATGAAGTTGGTGAAAGGAAGTTGATGGGATGAGAATTGGTAGAAGAGTTGGCAGAAAAAGTTCAGCTGATTCAGAAGCACATGAGAACAGCTCAGAGTAGGCAGAAGAGTTATGCGGACAACAAGAGTAAGGATCTCTCTTTTGAGGTAGGTGATCATGTTTTTCTCAAGGTTTCTCCTTGGAAAAGCGTGATGAGATTTGGTAAGAAAGGAAAGTTGAGTCCAAGGTTTGTTGGACCATACGAAATTCAAGAGAGAGTTCGATCAGTTGCATACCGAGTGGCTTTACATCCGAGTTTATCTCAGGTACACAATGTTTTTCATGTTTCAATGTTGAGAAAGTATATGCCAGATCCATCTCATGTTTTGAGCCCAGAGGTAGTTCAGTTGGAAGAGAACCTATCTTATGAGGAACAACCGGTCCAGATTCTTGACCATAGGGAGCAAGTGTTACGGAATAAGGTGATTCACCAGGTAAAGGTTTTGTGGAAAAACCACATGATTGAAGTGGCAACATGGGAATCTGAAAATGCAATGAGGGATAAGTACCCCCATTTATTTGATAAGTAAATAAATTGCGGGGACGTAATTTTCTAAAGGGGGGAAGGATGTAACATCCCAAGTAAGTAATGAATAATAGATATTTTTATCTATGTCTATTAATGATTAAGATAGTGTTTTAGAGGCTTAAAATGAAAATAAATCCAATCTTAAGCATGGAATACACTAATATTCTTAAAAGATTGTTTTACTGCCTTTTGATGGAAAACCCTTTTTAAATCTATATTTTGACAATTTTATAAACTATGTTTGTCAAAATAAAGTTATTCTTTATGATTGGGACATCAAAATTTACTTTGTGTGAATTTTTGATATTTTTCTGACAATGTTCATTTTTTAATGAATAGTGAAAAATACTGCATTCTACATCAAAAATGATTTTTAATCTAATTTATTTATATGATTAGATTATCTTTTGAATTAGTCTTAAAGTTAAATTAGAATATATTTTTACCATTTTATCCAATGGTGGTCATTGGAATCAATTTCACTTTGAAATTAGACTTAAACTGGTGTCAATCTTTTGATACTTATTGTTTTGTAAAAACACGCTATTTGCTCTGGCAGCGGGAATTAATTATTAAATTAATTAATGTGACTTATATGATTTGAATTTTGTAAAATAGACTTCATTTTTGAATTCGGAATATCAAATATATCTTAGGGTGAATTTTTGGTAATTTTCTGAAAAACTTCAATTTTTGATGAATAGTGAAACCACTAAGTGGTAATCAAGCAAACTGATTTTTCAGTTAAATGAAAGTTTACCACTAATGTGTATTCAATTTTGAAAATCCGACATACATGGTTGTCATTAAGAAGTAAAATGTGGTTCAATGGGATTAAAATATTTTTTTGGTGAATAGTAACTTATTAAGTTTTTAATCGCAATTAGTGGTAATTAGGGTAGTTTAAGGTATAAATAATGCTTTAATAATATGAAATGACCTAGACACATGTCTCAACATTATTGGTTGTGTCATGGCCGACCAAGACAATCCATGGGTCAACTTGGGGACCCCATGGAGACATTTTGGTTGGGAAATGACATAAATAACGTTTTATTTAATGTAAAAGTAAAAATGACACAAACATAATATCTTTTACGAAAACAATTTTTAAATGGGGTTATACAAGTCAGATTTTTTATTATAAATAGTAATTGGAAAGAAAAAAATATTTCCTACATCATAGTATTTGTTTTATAATTTTTAGACACTAAATAAATTAAATTATTTATGACATCATGATGATGCAGCGATGACCTCATTATTTAACGATTTAAATAAAATGGAAAGATAATGTAAAATCTATGAACTACACATGTCCAAAACCAATTGGATGAGTGTATTTCGAACCCTTATCACCTTATCCACAAATTCAATCAATGTGGGACCTTTTAAAACCGAAACACATTTTCAAATAAAGTAATATTTCCTTACTTTCCAAAAGTGACCCTCCTCTCCTCTTATAAAAGGCCCCCCACCTCTACCTCATTTCACACACTACTCAAGCCTTTGGCTCGGCCAAACCCTGCCCATTTACTCTCTCCACATCCATCTCCTCATCCTAGAGGATTCCCTTTTGGCAGAAGCCTTTCAAAGGAATCTGTTCGGCTCAAATCAAAAGGAGTTACACTTTTAAAGGTAATTCATTCTCTCTTGTTCATTTGTTTTATTTTGCTTCTCCAACCCTCTAAACTCTTTTTATTTACTTCTTTTGTAACACCACCAGTATCTTCAATATACTAGGATGTTGTTATAAGATTTATTCGAGCTACAATCTCACACAACTACATCAAATGGTTAAAGAACATACGGTTTCCGTGGATGGCGAAATTCTGCCTCCCGAAATGATGATTGTTCAATACTCATTTAACACCTTCAAAGGTGGCCATTATGATGTCACTATTTTTATATATGATATATAATATATTTATTTTTTTCTTTAAGATTCTGTATTTTTCATTTTGGGCATACCTTTATGGTTTCCATTATGGGTAAACACGATATCTTCATTTAAGGAAGTGCGGACTACCGCCCCCTCAAAGTGATGTGATTCGTTAATGCCATATGTGGGACGTGTAAAGGATGGATTTAAAGTTATTATATATGATGTTATACTGGAATTATAATATACCTCTATGTCATTATTATTTATTTCCATTAAAGTATGAGATAGAAATGAAAGTAGCGTTCATGCGTACGTACGGCTTACCGTCTCCATGAACGGTGCATTTCATTTCTTATCCCCAAATGTAATGTACTATTAAAAGTACATGTATATAATGGATATATATAATTAATGATATATCTAAATGATGAATATAATTCTGGAATTAAAATATACATACCTCTCATTTAGTTTTAATTCCATTAATATGACAAAGAAATGAAAGTAGCGTTCATGCGTACGTACGGCTTACCGTCTCCATGAACGGTGCATTTCATTTCTTACCTCTAAATGATTATGTAATATTATAAATACATGTATATGCTGAATATATATGATATATATGATATCCAACTCAGGAATGTCATTCTGGATATAAAGAACCTTTGACCACATGAACAACATGTAATTGTAAGAAGTCCACTTTCGACTTAAGAACCAAATATCGACAAAACAAACATTATTAACTTAAATGGTTACATAATGTTTATAACATGGAAATAAGTGATATAAAAGGAATAATGAACTCTAAAAAGGTTCTTAATCAAGTATAAATTAACTCAAGTTTATTATTCAGGACGTTAAAGAACGATCGAGTCAAGTCGGACCCGAGGTAAGGGACTTCGTCTCAATCTCCTTTCATTGAGGCATATTTCGTTTTATACACAACGTTCTTTTATACGGTGTATAAACCCTTTTGACTTTTACTTTTATAAAAAAGGAATATTTTTCTACGAAGCGTTTTACTAAACGACAAAAATGAATGTTTTTTTTAACGTACGTGGTGACAACGACCTTTTCCGCCACCACGAGTATTATTTGGTCTTTGGCTTTCTAAGCAAGCCGTAATGTTTTTAGAATAAAATAAATACCATATAATCTTTTATGTATTTTGGTATTGAAAATGGTTTTGAAAAAGGATTCTACTATGTCAATATATTTATGATATATTGTTATTGAAATGTGGAAATGTTATCATTCCTTTATATTGGTTTTATGTTTTATGATTTTATATTGGTACTTGGACATTTTAACGGGTGGTTACGTTATAAACCATATGACGGGTGGTGCCGTGAATACCAGGATGGGTGGTTACGTTATAACCTCCAATGCATTGGGTATGGAAGTCGGCCGTATGGCTATTCCATTAAGTATGTATGAAAATTGGCCGTATGGCTATTCCATTAAGTGATATGTGTGGAAGTCGACCGTATGGTTATTCCACTTAAGTATGTTTATGTCCCAAGTTACCTTTATAAATGTTATGTGTTCTTTTTATGGATTTTATGGTAATCCTTTGGTTACAAAAAGGTAAGTAATGATACATTATTCAGTGAAGATTTTTTTACAACTTCATGAAGGTGAAGGTATTACTTTGATAGAGTATACATGGTTTACTTGATTTTGAAAAACTAACAGTTTTCATTCTTTCTATATCCCTTACTGAGCTTTTTATGCTCACCCTAAGTTTTCTTGAAATGTTTTTCACAGGACTTAATGTAGAATAAGGTCAAGGATGGAATCAAGGGAATGTCATCCTATATAAATCATGGAACTAGACACGTTTCTTTTTAAGAGTTTTTATTATTATTATGGAAACTTAGTAGAAGTGACTACTTTGTAATCTTTTGAGAAGTAATAGTTATGTTCTAATTCTCTAAACCTATAAACCTGAAAAGTTACTCAACGTGAATTATTCATTTAATTCAATATTAAGTAAGGTTTAAGGTCGGGGCCTTATAGTACTACCATTAAAATAGTCTTGATTCTGACAGAAGCTCTCACTCAGGGCTCTCTTTTACAAGAGAGCTTACCCTGGAAATCATTCTCATTTCTGATGTGAGATTCTGGTTCTCCCTTTCCGGCATAGAACATTTTTCATTTCCTATGTGGGATTCTATTTCATGTATGAGACATTGAAAGACCATAAAATATAAACTATAATAAAAATATAAATGAAACTTAAAACATGTATTAAACATATAAAAAATAGTTGAAAACAAAACTAATTTCATAAAAATGATGATAAAAAATAAGTTATAATCTTTCAAAACCACCTACATGAAACTTAAAAATGATTCAAGTACGTGAGTTTGAAATCCTATAAAATATAAACTATTAGACTAATATAAATGAAACTTAATACATGGATTAAACATATAAAAATAGTTGAAATAATAATAATTTCGTAAAGAATGTTGAAGGAAAATAATTTATAAGTTTTCAAAGACACCTATATGAAACATAAAAATGTTTTCAGCACGTGACTTTGAAATCCTGTAAAATATAAACTATAAGACTGATATAAATGAAACATAAAACATTGATTAAACATATTACAAATAGTTAAAAATAAATAAAATTTCGTAAAAAATGTTCATGAAAAATAATTCATAAGCTTTCAAAACCACCTACTTGAAACTTAAAATTGGTTCAGGTATGTGCCTTTGAAAGACTATAAAATATAAACTTTAAGACCAATATAATTTAAAGTTAAAACATGGATTAAACATATACTAAATTATCTAATTATTAAATTAATATTTTTAATAATTAAATTTTTAATAATTAATTTTTTAATTAGAAATTATTAATAATTAATTATATAATATTTAATCAATTTAATATTAATATTATTATTTAGTATATAATAGTTAATTAGTTGATTAGTAATGTAATTATAAAATAAAGTTGTTCATTATAATTAATAATTAGTAATTATTCAAAATTATTATATAATAATTAATTAGTTAATTGGTAATATAATTATTAATTATATAATAGTTAATTAGTTAATTAGTAATATAATTATAAATTATAACCATTAATTATAATTATTCATTATAATTATTCATTATAATTATTCATTATAATTATTCATTATAATTATTCATTATAATTACTAATTATAATTATTCATTATAATTACTAATTATAATTATTCATTATAATTACTAATTATAATTATTAATTATTAATTATTAATTAGTTAATTAATAATATAATTATTAATTATATAACTATTAATTGTATAATAATTAGTTAGTTAATTAGTAATTATTAATAATTAATTATATAACTGTTAATTCGTTAATTAGTAATATAATTGGTTAATTAGTAATATAATTATTAATTATTTAAAAATTAATTAGTTACTTTGTAATATAATTATTAATTATATAATAAGTAATTAGTTAATTAGTAATATAATATTAATTATATAATTTGTAAATAGTTAATTAGTCATTATTAATCATTAATTATATAGTAACTAATTGGTTAAATAGTAATATAATTATTAATTATAAAATAGTTAATTAGTTAATTTTTTGAAAAAGTTAGAGATAATTCCCTTTTTATAATTAGTTAATTAGTTATATAATTATAGATTATAATTGTTCATTATAATTATTAATTTGTATTTATTAAAAATTATTATATAACAATTAATTAGTTAATTGGTAATGCAATTATAAATTATATAATAGTTAATTAGTTAATTATTAATAAAATTATTCATTATAATTATTAATTAGTGATTATTAAAAAATATTATATAATGTTTAATTAGTTAATTATTAATATAAATATTCTTTAAAATTATTCATTATAATTATTCATTATAATTATTCATTATAATTATTCATTATAATTATTTATTATAATTATTCATTATAATTATTAATTATTAATTATTAATTATATAACTATTAATTGTATAATAAATAGTTAGTTAATTAGTAATTATTAATAATTAATTATATAATAATTAATTAGTTGATAAGTAATATAATTAGTTAATTACTAATATAATTAGTTAATTAAAAATATATTTATTTAATTAGAAATATAATTATTAATTATTTAATAATTAATTAGTTACTTAGTAATATAATTATTAATTATATAATAATTAATTCATTAATTAGTAATATAGTTACTAATTATATAATTTTTAATTAGTTAATTAGTAATTATTAATTATTAATTATATAATAACAAATTAGTTAATTATTAATATAATTATTAAATATATAATAGTTAATTAGTTAAGATTTTTGAGAAAGATAGAGTCGATTCCCTTTTTATAATTAGTTAATTAGTAATATAATTATAAATTATAATTATTCATTATAATTATTAATTAGTATTTATTAAAAATTGTTATATAATAATTAATTACATAATTAGTAATGCAATTATTAATTATATAATAGTTAATTTGTTAATTAGTAATATAATTATTCATTGTAATTATTAATTATTAATTATTAAAAAAAATTATATAATAAATAATTAGTTAATTTGTAATATAATTATTCATTATAATTATTCATTATAGTTCTTCATTGTAGTTATTCATTATAATTATCCTTTATAAGTATTCATTATAACTATTAATTATTCATTATTCATTATAATTAGTAATTATAAATTAGTAAGTTATAATTATTAATTAACTAGTTAAAGAATTTGTTATATGTTTAATCAATGTTTGATGTTTCATTTATATTGGTTTTATAATTTATTTTTTACAGGCTTTCAAAGGCACAAACTTGAAGCATTTTTATGTTTCTAGTAGGTGTATTTGAAAGGCTATAAATTATTTTGCATCAATATTTTTTATGAATTTTTCAACTATTTTTTATATGTTTAATCCATGTTTTATGTTCCATTTATATTGGTCTTATAGTTTATGTTTTATAGACTTTCAAAGTCATCTACTTGAACATTTTTAAGTTTCAAATAGGCATCTTTGAAAACTTATAAATTATTTTCTATCAACATTTTTTAGGAAATTCTTTTTATTTTCAACTATTTGTTATATGTTTAATTCATGTTTTAAATTTTATTTATGTTGGTCTTATAGTTTAAAATTTATAGGCTTTCAAAGGCACGTACTTGAATCATTTTTATGTTTCAAGTAGATATCTTTGAAACCTTATAAATTGTTTTCAATCAACATTATTTAAAAAAAAATTAACTATTTCTAATTTTTTAATTCATTTTTTATGTTTCAATTATATTGTTCTTATAGTTTATATTTTATAGTATTTCAAATCCATATACTAGAAATAGAATCGCACATCAGAAATACATAATGTTCTGCGTAGGAAAGGGAAAACTAGAATCCCATATCAGAAATGCATAATGATTTATAGGGTAAGCCCTCTTGTAAAAGGGAGCCCTAGGTGAGAGATTCTATCAGAATCCAGACTGCTGTAATGGCAGTACTGCTGGATTTTAAATAGCGGATAAATTATGTTGAATTTTTTTTGTTTTTATCAAATATATATATATATAAATAAAATTTAAATAAAATAAAATTTTTTTGTTACAGGGGAAAGACGGCATCGGAAATTCCTCCTTTCACACGAGACCCAAAGGCTACACTGTAGATTCCACCTTTGTGATGTATTTTCTAAAAAACATTTGACCTAGTCGGTTTTATAAAAAATTTAAAAAAAACTTATTTAAAAAAACTCCATGGATTAATTAAAAATCCTCATTTATTCCATGATAAAGGAATGTGGAATTCATACATGAAACTCTATACTCAATAAGTAAATGTTCATAAATTTCAATACCCTTGATAGAGAAATGGGCATGGTATTCACCACATAATGACTTTGGCTTGGAAAAATATTGTATAATTTTGGCAGCATAACGGCGTGACATAAGAATTCATAAAAATGGTTGATGATATATAAAGCGGTGTCTCATCATATGTAAACTAAATGGTCAGTAATGGGGGTCATATGGATTAATATCCGAACAATTTTAATGGAATTTAGATTCATGATATAAAATAATTACTTGAATGTAAATGATGAGAGAGAAATTTCTTTCGGAATTTTGGCATAGTAATGGGTGTACATGGGAGAAATTTAATGAGAGATAAATGGGTCCCTCGTCATTAAAACATAAAGAGTTCAGTATGGGGGAGATTCAGAATAATACCCCAACATTTATGATTGAAAATAAAAGGGCATAACAATATTATGAAACTTGGATAAAAAGAGAAAGGTAGAAATCCCTTACATAGAATTGTGATCCCAAATGATTGGGAGAGGCTCTAGAGAGGCTTATTTTGAGCTTGGGGAACCTTGGGAGGATTATAGAGAGAGTAAGGCAGGGTCTGGTTGAACTCCCAAGGCTTTTAGTGAATAGTAAGTGGGATCTTGGGTAGGTTTATATAGGAAATGAGAGGGAATTCATTATTATTTAGGTTTGGGACACGTCACATTAAACTAATCAAAACCACAAACCATACCTTGGTTTTTTCCTATGGTTTTTTCCAAATGGTGGTGTAAAACCATATTTTATAAGAACAATGGCTGAAATTCTTAAAATAATAGGTTTTCTTATGTGGAGGTGAGTCACACTCTCAAGGAAAACAATTTAAAGACAAAATGTTTTATAAGCCTTAAAGGGTCCACTAAAGCATTGTAAAATAAATCAAACAAACCGAAAACCACATTATTTAAATGGTAAAATATATATTGTCCGAACATAATGGTTCTAGAATTTTAATACATCACAATTAAGTCATTATGATACCATAAAACACATTATATATTTAAACGGTATTTAATTTTTACCCAAAAATTCGATTGTCTCAGAAAATTATGAAAAATTCACCATTGGATAATTTTGACGTCCTGATTCCAAAAAAAATATTAATTTTATCTAAAAAAATTTCTAAATATGTGAATTTTTACTTTTAAAATAAAAATTGACATTTATCTAAAATTCATGGATTTTAACCAAAACATCTTTCAAACCTTAATAAAAATTACAATTTCATTCAATAAAATAATTTATATTTAATAAAAATTAATTTAATATTATTATTATTATTTTATTTATATATTATTTAATTTAAAAAATCCATTAATTCATCCAAATATATTTTTTAGTTGAATATTAACTAAAAATACTATTTGTACTTTAAAATCTATTTACAAAGTAACAACAAAAAGAATGTATATTCTCTATACAAGAATAATGTACATAGTCATAGTGCTAGGGTATCATTACATAACCCCTTATAACACCCACATATGACCGAAGGATAAGGTGTGCGATGGTGACAGGCTCTTGGGGTGGCTCAGATAACATCGCTCGGGTGGTAATCTCTATTAACTTCCACTTCTCTTGTAGTCAGTTCCGCTCAAGCATAACGTGTTCAAGCTTAGCTTGGGCTTAGTCAAGAGAAAATCCCAATTATGCCACCTCCTTTCCAAGAACCGACAAATGGGATTCATATGGGTAAAGTCAATAGGATGAGGCCATCACTTCCTTGGTCTGATTAAATTGGATTAGTTAAAGCCCTATATTTATACTAATCATGTGATCACAGTTCAATGACTATATTAGAAACAGAAATAATTATTAAAGGTATTTTAAAAACCCAAACATAGAACTTAATAATTGCATACGTTTTACATAACCATCAGAAGACCTTTAAATAGAAGAAGAGAAATTTTCATTAATGAACTTTTTGGGTTGTTACAATATAGGGAGGCACACATGAGGTCATGTGACCCTCTGGTTCAAAATTGGTGGTTTAGGCTAGGGTGTTTTAAAATGGTATCATAGAAATACGATTTGATAAATTTTTATTATCTTTTTAGTTATTTGGGATAGGGTATATAGAATATAGTACATTTGGTACTTGGGTATGGGAACTATGATAGTATTTGGTGAGCACTGTATAGTAGAGCTCTGAGTTTCCATAAAGTGGGTGTAAATTATGTTTGGTTATTATTGTTGATTTAATTAACCTTGGGTGATGGACATGTTATTGATATGCAATTCGTGAGATTAAAAGTTCATTCAGGTATCATGACTAGGCACGTAGGTTCAAATACCACATATATATATATAACTGATGTTGTTCTACATAATAGTTTATTAATTAAATGCCTTGATTTGTGTTGTTTTTATAGTATAGTCTCTCTATGTGCGATATTAATGTGTTACCACTTTTTGTATGATATAACTATATTAGAATTAATTAGATAGACTGGAAATGTAGTTGTGATTGTATATGTATATGATGACTATTACTAACATGTATGGATGGAGACCACGGTTAGTGCTAGGAGGCGTATTCCTTGGGTTATGGGTAGACTCTGAAGAAAACCCGTGTGTGGCCTTATAGACTGAATAATATTTTTTATGTTACTATAATTACTTCCTATTACATAATATTCCACGTCATAGATGTTTGGTGGAACTTCCAACTGATCAGGTTCCTCCTAGGAATGTTCCCACACCTACCCCAGTGGTGTAAGCAATGGTCCCATCCCTGCCACCACTATGATCTCTGGTAGATTATGAAAGGGATTCCTTACTCCAGAATATTCCATAATTTTAGGGCATTGGTAGAACACTGGATACTGAGGATTGGAAGAAAATCATAGAGTTTATCTTCAACATTATCGAAGATGTGATGTACATGATGGTGAAGCTACTAGAATTCAAGATACAGGGACCCTCTAGGCCTTTGTGGTTAGTTGTGTATCATGACCCATCCCCTAGGGCTCATGATGTGACTACCCCAAGCCTGCCTTCCATAGGTTAGGGGCTAGTGACTAGCACCGGGAAGACATATCTCAAAAAGGGAAGGCATTTTAATTGAACCTGTACACACATAGATATGACATAGTACACAATAAAACAACAAAGGAAAGACAAATAGTACAACCACCACAATGTACCACCACTAAGAGTAAAGTGTGTAAACTAAAAGTAAAGGGGCCAGAATACATGCCCAACTGAAAAGAAAGTAATGGAAAGGAAGTAAAAGCTCTGGAAGTTTTCCACCAAGGATCCTACCAAAATGGTAGGTATAGATCTTTATCCGATTTCAATGCATCACACCAAATCTATCGATCCACCTATGATCACCATCTACCCCTAGCTCCCCAATGTCTTTGTCAAGGTTGTTTATCATTTTCACAAGTCACAATAATTGAGGGAGAATCCATTGTAGGTGTGAGTATAATAATATCTTATAGGGCACCTGAGACCCCTGAAGGTATCATATAAATCAACAAATGAAAACACTAAAAATGAACACACAACAATGGAAATACCGCATAGGTAATACCACCAAGAAAGAACTCAAACACATAGCACAAATTAAAAGACAGATCACAATAGGTATAAATTATGTACATATGTAAAGATGATTATTTTTAATGCTAGATCGTCTAATTTTATTGAGGGGATCTGTTGGTAACCCACAAAAAGTTTCTCGGTGTTAATCCACAAAGGGTCTCTAGGAGCTGATCCAAACAAGGTCTCTAGTTACTGATCCACATAGGGTCACTAGGTACTAATCCACACAGGGTTTCTAGGTTCTGATCTACAAAGAGTCTCTATGTGTTGATCCACACAAGGTCTCTAGGTGATGATACACATAGGTTTGAAAGGTTTGGATCCACACAGGGCCTCTAGGTGCTGATCCACACTGGGTCATTATTCATTCCTCACGTCACATATAGCCAGTGGATTCCCGCACTTAGCAAACTTAATTACACTAGGATATTCTCCTCAATCAATTGGTCATACCTCAACGTCCACAAATTTACAGATAGAGTATCCCAAAGTACCTTCTCATTTTAAGGGTCCCAACGAAATAAAAAGCGCGTCGAACAGATGCTCGGTCTGTAACATATGGGTATTTGGTAAAAAAGGTCTGGTTGGATTCAAGACCGATCTTACCCAGTCATACGACAAACTCTTACAAATAAAATGTAAAGTTTATTAGAAGGACCGCCTCATCACAAGGGTCCCAACTCCACTAACATAGCATCAATCAGATGCCTGGTTTGAGAGATATGGGTGTTTTAGTGAAATGGGGGCTGATTGGGTCTGGGTCCTGTCTGACCCGATTGGACGGACCTGACTCAACCAAGATCCGGTCTATCCCAATAACATGAGTCCTCCCAATTAAATGCAAAAACATGGGTCTTCCTGGTCCTCCAGGGGTGAACCAGCCTTCGTCTTAGCCAAGACGCAGCTGGGAGCCCTGTCTGGCTCCTCTGCAACCCTGCGGACGAGGTTTCTCTTTTCCGATATGGTCGACCGACTACAGCCCAATGTGTTCCACACCACACACGGCCTCTAACACGGTCTAGTGGCTGTGTCTTCCACGTCACCCACAGTGTAACACCCCAAGCTTCTACGGTACGCTTCTCTTTGAATAATGTGATAGTGTGTGTTGTACGCAACATCGAGTTCTAACACACCACAACCAATCAAACTAGCCGTTATGAATAGTAATAACTAATTATTGAAATTTTATAAATTTTATCTCTCAAAATGGACATCATTTTTGGATTCATAATATCGAATTTATCCTAGGATAAAATTTTGGAACTTTTCAGATAACATTTATATTTTGATGAATAGTGAAAATTACTAAATTTTAATTAAAAACAACTTTTTTAATCAAAATAATTTATATTGATAAATTATGAATTTGAGTGGTTTTAAAGTTTATTTAGAATATATTTTTACCATTTAATACAATTTTGGTCATTGTACATAATTTTTCAATTAAACCAGACATAAACAGGTGTCAATCTTTTGATAGTTATTATCTCTTAAAAACACACTTTTTGTTTTAACAACCGGAATTAATTTTAAATTAATTTCTGCCACTTATGTGTTTTGAATATAGAAAAATGGATTCCATATTTTGAATAAGGATTTTCAAATTGTGTAAATAGATAACTTTTATTTTTAGACATTTTGAATAATTACTTTGGTAAATATTTTATTTACCATGGTTAAAGGGTAAATCCGGTAAATAAGGGTAAAAAATAATATGATAAGAATAAAAAATCACCCTAAAATGTGTCCTAATATTATTATTTGATACATGTCCGACCATGAGCATCTTTGGGTCGATTTTTGGACTCTATAGAGCCACTTGTAAGTGATAATGACACATTATATTAATTAAGTTAAAATAAATACAAAAATGACATAAGCATATATCTTTTAGAAAAACATTTTTTACATAGGAATATATATGTTGGATTTTAGATTATAAATATTCCTTAAAAATATATAAACATTTTCTACATAATGATATTTTATTTATAATTTTTAGACAACAAATAGGTTAATTTATTTATGACACAATGATGATGCAGTAATTACCATAATAGTGAAAAGTTAAGATAATTGAAATTATAAATACCCAAATAAATATAATTTGAGACTTTTTATGAATTACACTAATTATCTAGGTTAATATGAAATTTTAGGAATGATTTAATTAAATTTGTTAGAAGTAATAATTCTTTTATGATTTTCACAAAAATCAATTTTCCAAATAGTGTCAAAATTGACATAAAAGAGTTTTTAAAAAAAATATTATACTATTAATTGATATTCAATTCCTAAAAATTTAAAGTTCGGCCAAGAGACTTATATCATGATAGTTGTATCATTAATGAACATATTTGGGGTCTCTTGGATGTATATAGTATGTTTATTAACCATATAATATAAAAATATAAAGAGACATTGTAAAAGTGAAACTAATTAACTAAGAGTTAATACTTAAAGATAAGGTTAATATAATGATCCAAACCTGTATAAATTCCATTGGTTGAGTATTTTTAGACCCATACCCACCTTAAAATTTAAATAATCCACTTTTGAGCCATTATAAACTGAATATTAATTTATTACAAAATAATATTTCTAGCTTTTCCAAAGGTGCCCCTCACGCGTCTTATAAAAGGGAACTCCCCCTTCTCACTAATTCACACATTCAAAGCCTTTTGGTTCGGACAAACTCTACCCAAATACTCTCTAAACTTCCCTAACTTCATCCTAGAGGCATTACTTTAGTCAGAAAGCCAACCTAATGAGCCCTTTTGATCAAATTAAAAGGAAGATCCCGAAGAAGAGGTAATGATTTCACCACCTTTTTTCAAGTTCCTTTCTTCTTCCACTTCTTCTTTATTTTTTATTACCATTCTAAAATAATAACTCCAGTATATTATATATACTTTGATGTTATTATAAACATGGTACAACCATATTTTAGTATTCTATCCATCCTTTTAATGACATGTCACCATACGTGTGTACGTACGACATACCATCTCCATGTCGTGGTGTAATTGTTATTCAAAACATTATTATTTGGATGGGTATAATAATTATGTGTAATTCATATAGATAATAAATATAACATGATAATGAATCTGTATATATTATATACCATCAAATTAAATATTATTTTAATATCAAAATAATGATATTGTCGCTCGTGCGTACGTACGGACTACCGTCTCCATGAAGGCGATGAGATTCATTCTCCATCATATCCATTAAATTATAATTATAATTTCATGATTAATAATAGTATCTAATTACTTGATATCATTTTGGATATTATAAAGATAAAACCTATCCATGACAAATAGGGCTTACATAACGAAACATATAAAAGAAAACGAGTAAGTTAACACCCGAAACAACGATAATACTAAGATATTATTTACAAATCATTGTTAAAAGATCATACATGAAATCATATTAATATATATGATTGTTTTATAATTTCATAACAATTATTTCACCATTATACAGGAGTTTAACCTACCCCAACCAAGGAAAAGAATAAGGTAAGGGTTTATTTCGCAATCTCTTCATTATCTGAGATTTTTTATACGTAATAATCTACTAGGACTTCTTTATCATCCACATCCATGTTTCTTAAAAATGTATTTCAAAACATTTTTACTATTTACTAGAATATGTTTTAAAGTCATTTATACCCTTGTTTGAATTTTTATAAGAGGTTTATAAAGGAATATTTCCGTCGTTTTCCAAACAAGGTTCTTTTTAACCTTTTCGACAAAATTAAGGTAAGAATGTTTTTTAACTTATACGGAGGGTGTGGCTATTTTCCACCATTATAAAATCTTCAAAGATTACCCTACAATATTATAAGAAAATTTTCAAATTAAATGTTTTATTTTATAATTCTGTGACTTTTAAATGAATTAAAAAAAGGGATATTTCTCTCAAGTAGTTTTGATTTCATCTATGTCAACATCCTTTGATGGATTTTAAGCTTATTTGAAGTTGATTTATTATGATACAAAACTTCCATATTGTATTTAAGGTTTTGTGATTTTTTTACTATGGATGTGTTATTTTTATACCATTCATAGTTTATGGAGAAAGTATTGACATTTCATATACTTGTTTTAATATGAATGTTTATGTTATGTTTAAACCTGTTCATATGAGGAATGCATTGTACTTAATATGTGATAGGTGGAGCCCGCTATAGCTCTTTGATGCATCGGTAGGTCTCATGAGACAAACTAGGGTCTTGGAACAAGACCTTGACAAAATCTTATTTGTAGTCTTGGAACGAGGCCTTGTCTATGTGGTTATGATAGTCTGGCATTGTGCATTCCATCATTATGAAAGTGATTGTTGATATTGCATATGATTAATCGATTAGTAGAATATCCATGTGAATAAGTAAATGGAATTATTTCATTTTATTTTTTCCATAATATGTTGAAGTTCATTTTTAGAAGGATTTTGTATTAGTTATACATTTCCTTAAATGTTTGTTCTTATTTGTGAACGTTTCTGCTATATTTTTATCCTTACTGGGCATTTGAGCTCACCCCTTTTATATGTTTTATTTTTCCTAGGATGTGAAGAAGTAATTTATGAATGACCTGCAGGGATTGTATGAGGGGATAAGAGTGTGGACTATGGAGACTATGTTGTTGTAGTTTTCATTTTTATGATGTAATGTAAAACATTATTAATGTATCTAGTGTTTCCAAGGCTACTAAACTAATCGGTCTTTCGAGATTTGATCTTTCTTGTGATCATGACAATGTTATGAAATAATGCACCGACTCTGGGTAACTTGGTTCGGGGTGTTATAGTTGGTATCAGAGAATACTTAGTACAAACCTTGGAAGCTAGATTTAGATAAACTCTGATTAGAGCACATATATTTAAGATGGACTTTGAGGATTAGTATAGAAGAACTTCCTAGAATTCTGGTATTGTAGAGATTTTGTGAGTTTTCCAAGAAAGACATCCATGTCTAGATACGAGAAGGTAGAGGTGGCTCTGGCATAGTTTTACCTAGGGGTAAAACCTGAAAACACCGCTTTGAGGTAGACTCGAACGGGAACTGGTGCACAACAACGGCCCTTGCTGCACTCTTGGTTACGAAACTCCCGGGGGATATGCTTAGGATAATTATCATTTTCTTTACAAACCATTATGAAGGGTTTATGAGTATATACATTCTCAAAGAAACATTTTTTATGATTATGGATTATTTCTATAAATTGTTCAATTTATGTTAAGTGTTTTCTAAGTATGGAATTATGTATTTTGATTCATAAACTGATCTAGTTTGTGACATTGTTTAGAAATGGTTCCTAGTGGAAGAAATGGAAACTGTATCAATGCACGCACTCCATGTAGGTATTTCCCTCCTGCTCAAGATAATTATAGTGGAGCTGGTGATGAAACTCGTTCCGATCATCTAATCACCATACTGGGACAACTCAATCAGGTTATGAATAATAACCTTACCCGTTTGGAGCACTCTGATCCGCAACGTGGAGGGTCAATGTTAGATCGCTTCATGAGGAAACAACCACCAACGTTCAATGGGAGTAAAAATCCATTATTAGCTGAGAAATGGATAAATTCCATAGAGAAAATATTTTAGGCTTTGGGGAGTAGAGAAATGGAAAAAATTATCATGGCAGTTTACCGCCTCACTGGAGATGTTGATCAATGGTGTTCATTGATTAAAAACACAAAGGAAGATGATGAAGTATCAGATATGGAATGGGGGGAGTTTAAAGATCGGTTTTTAGAAAAATAAATTCCTCGTGACCATCGAGAAGATATGGAAAGACAATTTCTGAGTCTGAGAAAAAAGGAGGATGAGAATGTCGCAATGTATGAGGCTAACTTTACAAGGTTTGCAAGGTATGCTAAAGATTATATACGTAACCCAAGAAGTAATATTGATCGTTTCTTTGATGGGTTGAAACCATTTCTCCATCAAGCATTAGTCTCACAATCCTTCTCTTCGTACGAAGACATTGTTTCATGTTCTATCAAGACAGAGAAAGAATTCTCTAAGTCATATGACTTTAAAGAAAAGCAAGAGAAGAAGATATCTGCTGATCAATCTAGGAATGGAAATAAGGGGAAGAAGGGAAAATTTAAATATCCATCCTACAGTAAATGTGTGAAGAAACACCCTGGTACTTGCTTAAAAGGGTTTGGAGTCTGTTATAAGTGTGGTGAAAAAGGCCACCAAGCTTGTGATTTTAAGGGGAAGAAGGAAGCTACCGATTTCTAGTGCTACAATTGCAGGGAGATGGGACATTATGCAAATGAATATCCTAAGTGTCAGGGTAACGTACCTCAGAAAAGGCCAATGGATCAAGGCCAAGCTTATGCTATCACTACTGCTAAGGTAGAATCCATTAAAGATGTAGTGGAGGGTAATTTAATGGTTTCCTCAAGTTTAGAAAATGCATTATTTGATTCTGGATCATTGCATTGTTTCATATCTTCTCAGTTCACTAAGAAAATTAGATATTTCCAATTTGATTTAACAAGGGAGTTGTCAGTTAAAACTCCTAAGTGAAGTATCATTGCAACAATGTTTTGTGAATTAATCCCCATTAGAGAACATAAATGTTCTTTATCTAGTGATCTCATCATCATAACTATGATTGAGTTTGATATAATCCTTGGTATGAATTGGATTTCATACCATGATGCGAAGATTTATTATAAGAAGAAGGAGATTACTATTTTTTATGGTGATGATAAGGAACACTTTATCTTTAGAGAAGAATTGTCACCACCTAATTCTTATCTAGATCCACCCCCAGTAGCTCAACTAAATTCAATTATTGTGGAGGAATGGAATGAAATGACTGTGGTTGGGGAAAAGAATGTTCAAATAGAGGATGTACCTGTTGTGAAAGAATATGTAGATGTGTTTCTGGAAGACTTACCTAGACATCCTCTAGAATGAGATGTTGAGTTTTCCATTGATTTAATTCCTGGATCAAGTCCTATATCGAATACCCCTTATATAATGGCCACTATAGAATTAGATTAACTAAAGAAACAACTAGATGAATTGAGTAATAAGGGATTTATTCTCCCTAGTGTTTCTCCATGGGGAGCCCCTGTTCTTTTGGTTAAAAAGAAAGATGGATCTATGAGGTTATGTATCGACTACAGGGAGATCAATTCTATAACAATAAAGAACAAGTATCCCCTACCTCGCATTGATGATTTATTTGACTAACTATATAGAGTTTTGAACATGATGGGAATTGAAAGAGATCCCATTTTTATGGACCTAGTAAAGTTGGATATGGGAATCACCATGGAAGGTGAAACATCAATGCTTTTTCAAATGGTTGCCAAACCATCTTTATTAGAAAAGATTAAGAGTTATCAGACCGATGATGAAGAATTTCAAAAGAAGATTAAAGCTGTGAATGATGGGAGATTGAAAGACTTTGTGTATGAAGATGTAATTTTGAAATTCGGGAAGAGACTTTGTGTTCCCAATATACCTGATCTAAAAAGGGAATTGCAGGATGATGCTCATAGTTCCAATTTCTCTATACACCCTGGGAGAACCAAAAAGTATAGAGACATGAAGGAACATTTTTGGTGGGACAACATGAAGAGTGAGATTACTGATTTTGTGGCAAGATGTATGGTTTTTCAACAAGTGAACGCTGGAAGGCAACAGCCTGGAGGAGTCATGCAACCTCTTCCCATACTGGAGTGGAAATGGGATAATATTACGATGGACTTTGTCATGGGACTACCAAAGACTCTTAGAAGGAACGATGCAATATGGGTTATTGTTGATCTTCTTACCAAGTCAGCACATTTTCATTCTATAAGAGAAGATCTAACACTGGAACATCTAGAAAGACTATATATTTATGAAGTTGTGAGACTTCATGGAGTACCCCTATCGATTGTTTCTGATCGTGATCCCCATTTTACTTCAAGATTCTGGAAAAGTCTTCAAAAAGCCTTGGATACTAAACTTCATTTGAGTACTTCCTACCACCCTCAAATAGATGGACAATCAGAACGAACTATTCAAACCTTAGAAGACATTGTGAGATCCTGCTCACTTGACTTTCAGGGTATGTGGGATCAATATTTACCTCTGGTAGAATTTTCCTATAACAATAGCTTCCATTCGAGTATTCAGATGGCACCATATGAAGCGTTATATGAAAAGAGATGTCGCACACCAACCTGTTGGGATGACATTGGTGAAAGAAAACTTTTAGGCCTAGAACTGGTGGAGGAAACGATGGAAAAGGTGAAGGTAATCCAAAACCATATCAAAGCAGCTCAAAGTAGGCAGAAGAGCTATGCCGATAATAGAAGGAAGGATATGGAATTTCAAGTTAGTGATCATGTTTTCCTGAAGGTATCTCCATGGAAGGGAGTCATACATTTTGGTAGTAAAGGTAAATTGAGTCCCAGGTACATCGGACCTTTCGAAATTCTAGAACGAATTGAGGTTGTAGCTTACCGATTGGCAATGCCGCCAAGTCTCTCCAAAGTTCACGATGTGTTCGACGTATCTTTGTTGAGGAAATACATGCCCGACCCAACGCATGTACTCACATATGTGGAATTACAACTGGAAACTGATCTGTCTTATTGAGAAGATCCCTTCAAGATTCTTGATATGAGAGAAAAAGTACTGAGAAACCGAACGACTCATCTGGTAAAAATCTTGTGGAGAAACCATAAGATGGAAGAGGCAACGTGGGAACCCGAGTAACTTATGATGAAGAACCACCCAAGTCTTTTCATACGGTAGTATTCTAGAATCTTATATGATGAAATTATTTGAAGGAGGTTATAATGTATCACCCTAAGCTTCTACGGTATGCTTCTCTTTGAATAATGTGATAGCGTGTGTTGTATGCAACATCGAGTTCTAACACACCACAACCAATCAAACTAGCCGTTATGAATAGAAATACCAATTTTTTGAAATTTTATAAATTTTATCTCTCAAAATGGACTTCATTTTTGGATTGAGAATATCAAATTTATCCTAGGGTGAAATTTTCGAACTTTTCGGATAACATTTATATTTTGATGAATAGTGGAAATTACTAAATTTTAATTAAAAACACCTTTTTTAATCAAAATAATTTATATAGATAAATTATGAATTTGAGTGGTTTTAAAGTATATTTAGAATATATTTATACCATTTAATACAATTTTGTTCATTTAACATAATTTTATAATTAAACCAGACATAAAGAGGTGTCAATCTTTTGATAGTTATTATCTCTTAAAAACAAGCTTTTTGTTTTTACAACAAAATTAATTTTAAATTAATTTCTTCCACTTATGTGTTCTTAATTTGGAAAAATTGATTCCATATTTGGAATCAGGATGTTAAAATTGTGTAAATAGGTAACTTTTATTTTTAGACATTTTGAATAATTACTTCGGTAAATATTTTATTTACCATGGTTAAAGGGTAAATCTGGTAAATAAGGGTTAAAAAATAATATTATGATAATAAAAAATTACCCTAAAATGTGTCCTAACATTATTGGTTGATACATGTCTGACCATGGGCATATTTGGGTCGATTTTTGGACCCCATGTGGCCACTTGTAAGTGATAATGAAACTTTATATTAATTAAGTTAAAATAAATACAAAAATCACATGAGCATATATCTTTTAGAAAACCATTTTTTACATAGGGTTATTTATGTTGTATTTTCAGTTATAAATATTAATTAGAAAGATAAAAAGGTTTCCTACATAATGATATTTTATTTATAATTTTTAGACAATAAATAATTTAATTTATTTATGACACAATGATGATGTAGTAATTACCATAATAGTGAAAAATTAAAATAATTGAAATTATAAATACCCAAATAAATATAATTTGAGACTTTTATGAATTAAACAAATTTTATATGTTAATATGACATCTTAGGAATGATTTAATGAACTTTTTTCGAAGTAATAATTCTGTTATGATTTTCACAAAAATAAATGTTCCAAATAGTGTCAAAATTGACATAAGAGTTTTTAAAACAAATATTATATTATCAATTGATATTCAATTCCAAAAAATCGATGGTTCATTAAAGGGACTTATATCATGATATTTGTATCATTAATGGGCCACTTGGTGGTATATTGGATGTATATAGTATGTTTATTAACCATATAATATAAAAATACAAAGAGACATTGTAAAAGTGAAACTAATTAACTAAGAGTTAATACTTAAAGATAAGGTTAATATAATGATCCAAACCTGTATAAATTCTATTTTTTGAGTATTTTTCGACATATCCCCACCTTAACCTTTAAATAATCCACTTTGGAGACATTATAAACCGAATATTAATTTATTATAAAATAATATTTCTAGCGTTTCCAAAGGTGCCCCTCACCCCTCTTATAAAAGGGAACTCACCCTTCTCACTAATTCACACATTCAAAGACTTTTGGTTCATCCAACATCTGCCAAAATACTCTCTAAACTTCAATAAATTCAACCTAGAGGCATTACTTTAGTCATAAATCCAACCTAAGGACCCCTTTTGATCAAATCAAAAGGAAGATCCCGAAGAAGAGGTAATGATTTCACCACCTTTTTTCAAGTTCCTTTCTTCTTCCACTTCTTCTTTCTTTGTTATTACCATTATAAAATAATAACTCCAGTATATTATATATACTTTGATGTTATTATAAACATGGTACAACCATATTTCAGTATTCTATCCATCCTTTTAATGACATGTCACCATACGTGCGTACGCACGGCATACCGTCTCCACGTCGTGGTGTAATTGTTATTCAAAACATTATTATTTGGATGGGTATAATAATGATGTGTAATTCATGTAGATAATAAATATAACATGATAATGAATCTGTATATATTATATACCATCAAATTAAATATTATTTTAATATCAAATGAATGATATTGTCGCTCGTGCGTACGTACAGACTACCGTCTCCACGAACGCGATGAGATTCATTCTCCATCGTATCCATTAAAGTCTAATTCTCATTTGATGATTTATAATAGTATATAAGGACTTGATATCATTCTTGATATGATTAAGATACAACCTATCCATGACAAACATGTCTTACATAACAAAACATATAAAATAAAACGAGTAAGTTAACACCCGAAACAAAGATAATACTAAGATATTATTAACAAATCAATGTTAAAAGATCTTATATGATATCATATTAATATATATGATTATTGTATAATTTAATAACAATTATTTAACCATTATACAAGAGGTTAACCTACCCCAACCAAGTAAAAGTACAGGGTAAGGTTTATTTCACAATCTCTTCATTATCTGAGGTTGTTTATATGTAATAATCCAATGGGACTTCTTTATCATCCACATCCATGTTTCGTAAAAATGTATTTCAAAAAAATTACTATTTACTAGAATATGGTTTAAAGTAATTTATACCCTTGTTTGAATTTTTATAAGAGGTTTATAAAGGAATCTTTCCGTCGTTTTCCAAACAAGGTGTTTTTTAACCTTTTTGACAAAATTAAGGTAAGAATATTTTTTTAACTTATACCGCGGGTGCGGCTATTTTCCGCCATTATAAAATCTTAGAATATTAACTTACAAGCTTATAAGAATATTTTCAAAGTAAATGTTTTATTTTATAATAATGTGACTTTTAAATGAATTCAAAAAAGGGATATTTCTCTCAAATAGTTTTGATTTCATCTATGTCAACATCCTTTGATGGATTTTAAGCTTATTTGAAGTTTATTTATTATGATACAAAACTTCTATATTGTATTGAAGTTTTTGTGATTTGTTTGACTGTGGATGTGTTATTTTAATACCATTCATGGTTTATGGAGAAAGTATTGACATTTCGTATGCTATTTTTAATATGAATGTTTATGTTATGTTTAAACCAGATAATATGAGGAATGCATTAGACTTAATATGTGATGGGTGGATCCCTCTATATCTCCTCGATGCATCGGTAGGTCTCATGAGACAAACTAGTGTCTTGGCACAAGGCTTTGACAAAATCTTATTTTTAGTCTTCGCACGAGGCCTTGGCTATGTGGTTATGATATTCTGGCATTATGCATTCCATCACTATGAAATTGGTTATTGATATTGCATGTGATTATTAGATTAGTAGAATATCCATGTGAATAAGTAAATGGCATTATTTCGTTTTATTTTTTCCATACTATGTTGAAGTTCAAGTTTAAAAGGCTTTTGTTTTAGTTATACATTGCCTTAAATGTTTTTTCTTATTTATGAAAGTTTCCGCTATATTGTTATCCTTACTGGGCATTTGAGCTCACCCGTTTTATATGTTTTATTTTTCCCAGGATGTGAAGAAGTAATTTATGAATGACTTGCAGGTATTGTATGAGGGGAAAGATTGTGGACTATGGGGACTATGTTGTTGTAGTTTTCATTTTTATGATATAATGTAAAACTTTATGAATGTATGTATTGTTTCCAAGGATACTAAACAAATTGGTCTTTCATGATTTGATCTTTCTTGTGATCATGCCAATGTTATGAAATAATGCACCGACTCTGGGTAACTGGGGTCGGGGCGTTACACGCAGACCAAGTCTATAGGTTGACCAGGTCAATGTGGCGTTGTTTTGGTCCCACAGGTCTCCACCACTATGGTCACGGTGGTCGCAGCCTCTGTTGCTCTCCCGGGTGGCTTAGACATGGGCCGTCATCTCATCACGGAGTTGGTCAGTGGGGCACCTCCATGCCGCCACAACAGGCAACCGCTGGCCGCCACCGGCGGTTTCTTCTGTGGGCCACCAGAGTTTCTCCGGGGATCCATTTCATGATCCTTCGATGCCTATGGGATCGTAATGCTTCCACCTTCACTGTGATGCCCTCCAACTCTCCTTGAAACTATTTCAAGAATTTATCCATGAAGAACGCACATATGGAGGGGCTTGGGCCTTGTTTGTGTCAGCCCATTCCCTCCACATTATAAGTTTAAAAACAAATTTAGGGAGTTATGGGGACTTTATTTCAATCAATAAAAGTGATAATATTATCTCGGATAGAGGATTCCTAAAAGAAATCACCCTCCCACAAGAACACATGATCCGCGGATCCACCTATTCGTAGGTGGATCGGTGTTCTTCGTTTTCAGAAAATAACTAGGAAACTTTAAATAGTTTAAACCCCTACCTCATTTTATGTTTATTTCCATAGTATTATATCCTTCAAGGTTCAAGAGTTCAACATTATGTGTTGCTTCCCAACATCGTTCTTCGAGGCCCGTCGAAGTTGATGACCTTATGCTGGATATTGTCATTCTTTGTTGGAGAGGAAACTTGTCGAAGGTTCATCAAGGAATTTCAAATGATTTAATTCCAAACCCCCAAACACATTAGAAAATTAAAAAGGGAACATGTCACATCATTTATGTTATGCTACAACATTACGTCGTTACATTGTTTCATCTGTGAAACATCATAGAGGTTATAATTACACAATGATCCATTAAGGATCCTCATTTAATGTACCTTATTGTCGCCTTATCACCGCACCGCAGCATTGTCGTCCATTTCTCAATGGTGATAAATTAAAATAAAATAACCTTTTATGTTATTTTATTATTTTCTGAAAAGTCCAAAAAATAACTTTTCTATACAACCCTTTTCGGTTGAAATTAAGTCTTTTCTCAGAGAATCCAAGCATTATGAGTTCCATAGTGGCCTCATATTTTCAATCTGAGCACTGGTTCAAAACTTTGACAAACCCACTCCCACATTTACTGAACGTACTTTAAAAAAAGTTCAGAATTACATTTCTGGAACTTCAGGCCTAGAAATCATGTCTCGTCCAAGGGTGTGGTCTTGACATAATTCCATATAATTTAAAGAAAATTTTACACAAAATTTCTAAGATATTACATTCTCCCCACCATAGAGATTTACGTCCCTGAAAGCCAAACAAGGGCTAATCAAACAAGCGGGGGTACTGAGCATGAATATGATCATCCCTCTCTCTTGTGTTCTCCTAGAGGTTCTCATTCTACCACTATATGCGCACCAGAGAAATTGACCATCCATAAAGGAACCACTCCTGTTGATCCTTTATCTCCATCAGGAACTCTACAAACATCACCCCATCTTCAATGTCCACCACGCCCCAATCGATGACGTGCGATGGATCATGAACGTCCCTCCTCAGTTTTGATACATGAAAAACATCAAGCACCTAGTGAATCTATGGGGGAATAACAAGGTTGTATGCCATCTCGCTAACTCTGCTGAGAATCTGGAATGGTCTGATGAACCTCAGAGATAACTTTCTATCCTGGCCAAATCTCTGCAATCCCCATCGGGGTGAGTCCTGAAAGAAAACATGGTCTCTTTCCTAGAACTCCAAGGGTCTTTGTCTCTTATCAGCATACAACTAATGTTTTCTCTGTGTAGTCCTCATCTGCTCCTGAATGTTATACACCTTCTCTATGGTAGCCCATACCAACTCTAGATCCATGAGTGCTAACTCCCATCCGTTTGTCAAGCATAGAGATGATCTTCATGGCTGCCCATAAAATTCTTCAAAAGGTTCCATGCCAATGGTGGCATGATAGCTATTGTTTTACGCAAACTCCACCAGGGGTAGGTGGTCCTCCCAACTATGACCAAAATACTGGACACAAGAATGAAGCATGTCTTACAAGGTCTGTATGGTCTACTTCATTTTACCATCTATCTAGGGATGCAAAGTTTTTCTCAAGTGCGGTTGAGTCCCGAATGCCTCCCAAAACCCCTTCCACAATACGGATGTAAAGCATGAATCACGATCTAAGATAATCATCATATGAACCCTGTGAATCCGTACTATCACTTGGATTTGGAGGTGTCTCAATCCCTATATCGATCCCTTCTCCCAGATGGGTAGGAAGTGAGATGACTTGGTGAGTCGGTCAACGATCACCCAAATAGAGTCGTGGCCCCTAGACGTATGTGTTAACCCTGTCGTGAAGTATATAGAGATATCATCCCACATCCAATATGGTACCTCAAGTGGCTGTGACAATCCTTCTAGGACCTGATGCTCGGCCTTCACTTGCTAACAAGTGAGGCATCATGAAATGAACCCTACCACTACTTTCTTCATCACTGGCCGCCAATACTAATGTCATAGGTCCTGTTACATCTTGTCCCCACAAGGATATAAAGCCAAAGGGGAATTATAGAACTCCCTTGAAACCTCCTCCCGTAACATCATTGGTACTACGATGCATCCTATGAAAAGGATTATGTGCTCCCCACCTATTTATAATCCATCAGGAGCCCGTACTGAGTATATCTAAGAAATTTGGGCCTCGCTGTCAACATCCACCGGTTGTGCCTCCGTAAATCACTAATGGAGTGGAGTAGTGATGGTCATAGACTAGAGTTATGGTGATTTATCATCATTCACGATGGATATCTACATCTCGGCTAGCTGCTCTGTCGCCTCCCTCAGCAGCTGAAAACCAGACCTCCTACTGAGTGCATCTACCACCATGTTCCCCTTCCCAATATTATAGACTATCTCAAAATCATAGTTTTAGAGGAACTCCATCCGTTTATATTGTCTCAAGTTCAGTTTCTTCTGTGAGAAGATATATCGAAGACTCTTTTGGTCAGAGTAGATGGTAAATTATTCACCTATCAAGTAGTGTCTCCACACCTTCATAGAAAAGACCACTACTTATAACTTCAGGTCATGGGTCGCGTAGTTCGGATCCTGTTGCCTCAAATTCCATGACCTGTAGGATATCACTTCTCACTCCTACATCCGGACACAACCTAATCTGATCCTTGATAGATCACCGTATACCACGTAATCTATGCCCTCCTCTAGAAACCTCAAGATGGGAGTGTTGGTCAGTCCTCGACTTAACCCCTAGAAACTCTTCTGGAACCTCCTATTCCACAAAAGGGTTGTCCTTTCTTTGTAAAAGATTAAAAGGGTTTTTATACTAGGGAAAGGTTATTCACAAACCTTCAGTAGTATCCAACCATCCCCAAAAAACTATACACCTTAGTCATGTTTCTGGGTGGATCCCCAGAAATCACTACCTCTATCTTCACCAGATCCACTACAACTCCTGATTCTAAGATGACGTGTCCCCAAAGGTTGACCTCCCGAATCCAGAATTGGCACTTAGAGGGCTTACCATAAAGCTGGTTCTCTCGTACTGGATCTAGGACTATCTACTGGTGTGTAGCATGATCCTCCTATGATTTTCAGTACTCCAATACGTTATCAATTAATACCACCATAAAACTATCGATGTAAGGCTGTAATATCCTATTAATGAGTATCATGAACACTAAAGGGTCATTGGTTGCACTGAACCACGTCAACAAGAACTCATAGTGGATGTACCGTCATCTGAAGGTTATATTCGATACGTCTTCATCCCGTAACTGATGCTGATGATATCCTAATCTGAGGTCGATCTTCGAGAACTGCCTCACTCCATTCAGCAGATCAAAGAGGTTATAAATCCTCAGAAGTGGATATTGTTCTCCATGGTCTCCTAGGTCAGGCCTCGGAAGTCCACACATAGCCTCAATCTCCCGTCTGCCTTCATTGAAACTAATATTAGGGTTTCCCATGGTGAAACACTTGGCCTTACAAACCCATTCTCCATTAAGTTCTCTAGTTATACCCTCAACCCACAAAGCTCTACGGGAGCCATCCAATATGCTGGTGAATATATTAGTGTCATCACTAGGTACAAGTCAATACCGTAGTCTACCTCTCTGAAAAGAGGTATTCTTTGGACATCTTCTAAAAATACATCCTCAAACTCATCCACTACTAAAAAAACTCAGACTCCACTCATCCACCACACCAAGGTTGTGGCTAGCCAACTGGTGAGTGATCGACTGCACCCTCCTATGAGAAATTACATCTTGTGATTCAAAGGTTACCTTCTTACCAGTGAAGGAAAACCTATTCCCATCCTCATGGACACACCGTACATTACACCTAAAATAGTCGATCTGAGCATGGACTATAGATAACCAGTCCACACCCAAGATGAAGCCTTAAGGCCTCAACGCTACTACTAAGTGATCCTAGACAAAGATCTCACTTCCTAGAGTAAGATCATGATACTGAAACTAGTGTATAATTGTCAAATCACATCTCGTACAAGTCTCTAATTGTAAGGATTGATCCAATAGCTCCATCAGAATCTCTAACACTCGAATGAGGTCCATGGTAAGGAAAGAGTGACTAGATCATGTGTCTATAAGAATTGCAGTTAAGGTAGAGAAGACACAAATCGTACCTCTAATCATCTCTAGAGCATTGTGTTCATAGGCCTCCATCACTTGAAGCTGTCTTCGCCCCTGACTGCCAGTTCCCTGAGCCCGTGGTGGAACACCTGGGGGAGGTTGTGGTGGTAGTACCTCAAACTATCTTCCAGTACCTGCCGCTCAGCCTGCTCCCCCACTATGTCCACTACCCAGTGGAAGTCCTTATTGGATACTCTATCTCTTCATTGGAAGTCCATCGATCGTATTCTATTCATCTGTATAGGGATTAGGATAGTCATAATCCATGTTCCCTTGTCCACCACAAGAGTAACAAAATCTAGCCCTTAGATTACCTCATTTTCCTTGCAAGCTCTGCACCACTAACATTGTATCCTGGGGTCATCCTTTGGAAGGGATGGCCCACTTGGGCCTCTGTGCCACTTTCCTACTGCCTATTGCAGATGAATCAGCCACCTGCCATCCTGTGGTGTCTCTCACCATTGGTTCCTGTTCCACTAGGAATCTCTCCACTAGTAGATCTCACTCTCTCACTCCAACATGCGTCGGGATGCTGAGCAAAACCATTGACACCCTGATCTCCCATCGGAGTCCCAAATCAAATTTCTGGGTTCTAAAGAAAGGGTCTCATACCATATCAGTGGAGTAGTAGGATAGTTCGGTAAACCTCACTCAGTACTCAGCCACAGTCAGGGTACCCTACTGTAGGTGTTGTGGCTCCTGATTACACACTGAGCATAGTGTCACCAGCACAAACTCTATCCTGAAGTGGCTCTCAATGTCTGACCAACCAAGGGTCACCTCCTCGTGTGTCTAGAGATTAAATCTCCACCATCTCCATACCATGCCTTGAAAAAGGCTGTCGGTTATGACCATCATCTTGTCTATTGGTGTCTCTACTATGAAAAAAACTCGCGTAACTGCCTCCATCCAATCCTCAACTACCTTAGGATCGGTCTCACCTCAAAACCTCGGAGGCCTCAATCCCTAGAACTCATGAGGCACACTCAATCAGCGTGTACTATCCGCTAGTGGGGCTGGTAGAAACCGATGTTCTATCTTTGGTGGTGCTGATGATTCACCACTCGATGGTGCTATTGTTGTAAGTGGCTCCTACACTGATGCCTCTTCGCTCATTGGGCCATAATTGTGATATATGAATAGAATCCTGGTTGGCTGTCTTTGTGGAAGCATCATGTAGCGAAATAGATGCACCATGGTAAATAAGTTATACATGGTGGGATGACTCAAAAGAAATCAAATGAAAAATATTTACAAAACACATGCAACTAGTGTTTTTGTGTACTGAGTGGAAAAATAGAATTTAGGGTCCAGGTGTGTGGATATGTTAGCCACTGCACCAAAACTAGACTCCTTGGACTAAAAGACAAACTCAAGACACTTAACATTGTTTCCCCCAATGAAAATGAAGAATTTTAGTTCTTATAGTAGAACTGACTGCCCTCTCATACCACTTTTTAATGACCCATCACCTGGGAACCGTGTTGTGACTACCACAAACCCGCCTTCCATAGGCCAAGGGCTAGTTACTAGAACCAGAAATCCATATACCAAAAGGGAAGGAATTTTCTTTAAACTTTTACACACACATATATGTCATAATGCACAAGAAAAATAAAAAAGAAATACAAATAGTACAACCACCACAAAGTAACACCACTAAGATTAAAGTGTGTAAACTGAAAGTAAAGGGGACAGAATACAAGCCCATCCTAAAGGAAAGTATAGTAACATAAGTACATGCTCTGGAGGTTTCCCTATAAAGATCCTACCTAAAGGGTAGGTACAACTCTCTGTCAGATGTCACTATAGAACATCACATCTATTTATCCACCTATGAGAATCATCTAGCCTTGGCTACCCAAAGTTTGAGTCAAAGTAGTTTTTCTTCTGCATAAGGCACAACATATATAGGAGAAGCTCTTGCAAGGGTGAGTATAATAATACTGAGTAGGGACCCCAAGACCACTGAAGGTATCTCATAAATCCACAAATGTAAATATAAGAAAGGAAATACCCCAGAGTTAATACCACCAAGAAAAATCTCAAACACATAGCACAAAGTAAAAGACAACTCACACTAGGTATAAATTAAGTACATAAGTAAATATTATTAGTCATAAATCTAGATCATCCTATTCTATTGGAAGGCTCTTCTGCAGATCCATGCATGGTCACATGTAGATGATCCACACAGGGTTTCTAAGTGCTGATTCACATAGAGTTTCTAGGTATTGATTCACATAGGTCCTCTAGGTGCTTATCCACCTAAGGTATCTAAGTTTTGATCCACATTGGGTTGCTAGGTGATTATCCACACAGGTTCTCTAGGTGATGAACCACACAGGGTCCCTATTCATTCTTCACATCATAGCCACCCATTGGATTCCCACACTTATCACACTTGATTCGGGAAGGATATACTTCTCAATACACCTGTCATATGTAAACCACAAAAAATTCCCACAAAGAGTAATCCAAAAAAACGTCTCGTCGTAAGGATCCCAACGAAACAAACAACATGTTGAACGGACGTTTAGTCTATATGATATGGGAATTTATGTAAAAAGGGTCTTGTTGGATTTGAGCCCGGTCCAAGCCATCCATATGCCAGAATTTTCAAAAACTTGTGTAGCGTATCTCAGAAGGAGTACCTCATCTCAAGGGTCCCAACTCCACAAATGGAGCATCAATTGTATGGACGGTTTGAGAGATACATTAATTTTAGTGAAACGGGGCCTAGTTCGGTTCGGGTCCAGTCCGACCTGAGCTTGGACCATTAGGCCATAGGTTCAGCCTAGTGGGGTGGGTCTGGCCTGTGGGTCTTACCAGTCTACCAAGGATAGACCAGCCTTTCGCCTGGCCGAGATGTGGTTGGGATCCACATCCGGCACTTATGTTGACCTGCAGATGTAGGGCCTCCTTTCCTCTATGTTCAATAAACCTCAGCCCATCTCATACCATGCCGCACGCAGCCTCTGATGTGGTCGGGTGGCTGTATCCTCCACATCACCTATAGATCGAGTTCTTGGGTTGAACATGTCAACGCGACACTAGCATGGCACTGCAAGTCTTCAGCACCGCGACCACTGAGGTCGTGGGCTCTGTCACTCGCTCGGGCAGCCGATATGCAGGGCGCCAACTCCACATGGAACTGTTAGTCACCTCATGTCCTTACTACCATAGACCTCTGCCAGTTTGGCTCACTGACGGGCACACTAGCTTCCTCCAACCATGGATACCACTACGGGCCGTCGATGCTAGCACACTGATGGTTTCTTCTTCGGGCCACCAGATTTACTCCGTTGGTACGTTTCTTGATCTGTCTATTCCTACAGGATCGTGAGGATTCCACCTTCACTATGAAGGCCTCAAACTCGCCTTGATTCCATTTTGATAATTAATCAATCCTGAATGCACATGTGGAGGGGATTGGCCCTTATTCATGTCGGCCCACTCCCTTCGTGTTAGATGTTTAAAAAAAACATCGGGAGGTGTAGGGATTGTAGTTCAGTCAATATAAGTGACAATTTAATCTCGAATATAGGAATCCCAGATTAAGTGACCCTTCGACAACAACACACAATCCTAAGATCAACCAGTTTGTGGATTGATTTGCATTTGTCATTTTCAAAAAATGAATGGGGAAACATTAAATATTTTCAACCCCTCTATTGTTTGATGTTCGTTTCAGTTGTGTTCTTTCCTCTAGAGTTCAAGAGTTCAGTGTCGTTCTTCACTTCTCAGCTTCGTTCTCCGAGGAACATCGAAGTAGGTGATGTTACTCTGGTGTTTTTTTGTTCTTCATTGGAGAGGAAACTCACCCGAGATTTGTCAAGGAATTTCCCACGATTTAATTCGCAACTCTCCAAGGAATTAGCTAATTAAAAATAGAACACATTGTAGTGTTTTTATAATGCTGCAGCATTGGGTCGTTACGCTTTCACAACTAGACAGTAAGGATCCTCATTTAATATGTCTCTTATCACCTCATTGCCACACCATAGAGCCATCGTCTGCTTCTCAACAGTGAGAAATTAAAATAAAATAAATTTTTAAGTTATTTTATTATTTTCCAAAAAGTCATAAAAATAAATTTTTTGTCCAACCCTTGCTGGTCAAAGTTAAGTCCTTTCTAGGTGAATCAATTTGTTCCGAGTTCAATCTTTCCGTCATATTTTCAATCCAAGCACCAATTAAAAAGTTAAAAAAACTCACTTTCACATTTAATGAATGTAATTTAAAAAATGTTCAAAATTGCATTCTGGGAACTCTGATCCTTGAAATCACATGTCGTCAATTCTTACGGTCTCAAAATAATTACATATAATTTTAAAAAAATACATTGAAATTCTGATACATTACAGTATGGGTTAGGTCAGATGTTGTGAGGGACTCTCATTAGAGGCCTTAATGAACTTTCTTATGATATTTTATCCATAACATGATGAAACTTTACTTGGTATAGGATTTCAGGTAATTGTAACATGGTTCCCTGGTAGTTTCAAGATACTCCACTCAGCTTACTGGTATCCCCTGATTTTATCATTTTATATCTATTAATGAGGCTCAAAATACTAGAGATTTCATAAAAAAAATTATACTATCTTAGATATAAGTTCTGGACCTTTGGCCTAGATTTATACCTTGGGGTTCTAAGTATGGTCTTAACAATTAAGAGGATTTGGGGGATGGTTAAGAAACTGATCTTTTCCAATATTTCACTACTCAGAAGAGTGGACCTCCTACTATTGTCGTGAGTACCTCTTATAATGAGAAGAAAATTAAGTCTTAGGACTTATGGAACAAAATTATCATGCCAGTGAAATAAAGTTCAGTCTCTTTAGTTCCTTTTAGAGTTGACCCATAGTTATTCAACTATTGGATGTTCAGACACTACAATCAAGTATGATCATCATCCCAAAGCTAGTTCTAGAAATGTGAAAAGACAATACATCTTCAATTTCTTTTTATAAGAACTTCATCTAAGAGGTTGACAAATACATGGAAATGAATCCATAAGTTTGGTTGGAGTTATTAACAATATAGTAACACTCATCATACATCTTAGGGATTGGTTTGTTGTTTAAATGTAGGTTAAATATAAAAATTTTATTAGACTCTATAAGATGGTGTAGAGGGTCCATCTGTTGTTTGAGCTATGTTCTTGATCACATTTAACATATATATTACTTTATTTGACATCATTGCTTCCCATTAATTTATATAGGCACAATTATTTTTTGCACATGACCTATATATCATGATTCCCTCAAGTTAGTCTCCCTTTGTACAGTGTTGGTAACAAAATTGGGTCATATATAGTGATTCCCATAGTTTCCTATAGTTGTTTCTAGTTATGTGAATTTTTGGGAGTTCGTGATCTTAGAGATGAAAATTATTTATGTGATTATCAACATATAATGGTTGACTAGATTTTGAGATCAAATTGATTGCTATAAATGTAATGTGTCATTTACTTCACTAAAGAGAGAGAAGTTACTGATGATCTAAGAATGTGATCTAGGAGTTGGAAGAGTTAGATTGGACATGATCTATCATAGGATGATTATTGTACAGATTGAGGGCTTGGATATTTTGGAAATATTAGTGGTAAACCCCCCCATCTTTAACTCTAATTGTGGATCTCTATCAGGATGTATTCCTAGATGAATTCATAGTAATCCATTATGATAAAATATTTGACTTTGTGTTAGTGATCATACTGTTTGTGTAACACATTTAAATACCTCCATATCATATGGTGATGAGTAAGCTAAATTATATTAAGGTAAAAATATAAAAAATATAGAAAATAGATTTATCAGGCCAAGTACATCACCAAGGGGTGAACCATTGTTATTCTCTAAGATGTAGGAAAATAGCATTTAGCTCTATATTGATTACAAGAAGCTAAATCAGGTGAATATAAAGAGAAGATATCCCTTGAATATTATTGATATATTTTTTAATTAATTATTGGGATCCTAGTGGTTATCCAAGATTGATCATTGATTAGGAAATCATTAGTTTCAAGTTAGAGAGGAGGATATTATGAAGACTATGTTTTGGAGTGTGTATGAGTTGTATAAGTACTTAGTGATTCCATTTAGACTAATGAATGGATAGTTAGTGTTCATGGACCTCATGGAAAATATATTCCACCCATATCTAGAATCTTTCATCATAGTATTAATTGATTACATCCCCCTTTACTCACTGACATCAGAGTAGTATGTTGGGAACATCAAGATAGTATTGAGTACACTTTGAGCACATTGTCTTTATTCCAAGCTGTCAAAGTATAATTTATGGATATAGGAAGAGTATTTTATAGGAAATTTTGTGTTAATTGTGGTTATATCTATGTACCAAGAGAAGTTTTATGTAGTTATGTCCGAGACACAGACCCAAAACATGTTTTAAATAAGTATATTCTTGGGATTAGCAGGTTATTTCCATTGGTTTTATAGTATTTCTCATAACTGTAAGCACCCATGATAGCACCGAAGAATATAGGAGTTAAATTATAGTGTTTGGACCAATGTGAAGAGGCATTCATATATCTGATGTGGAGGTTGACTACACCTCAAGTACTAAAACACCCTAAGCCTGAGTTGGGTTATGCATTGTACTATGATGCATCAATAATTGGTCTCAAAGAAATAATAATGTAGGGAGAAAATGTAGTAGCATATGGGTCCATCAACTATGGCCCCACAACTATAAATACCATAATAATGACTTGAATCAAGAAGGTATGTTCTAAGCTCTTAAGTTTTGGAAAAACTATCTCTTCGATGAGAGATTTTTGTTTACACAAACCACAAGAGCCTTCTTTATATCTTCACACTGAGAAATATGAATCTGGGGAATAAGATCTAGGTTCAGTATCCATTTACATTTGACTATGATATTATGTATGAACCTATTAAGGGTAATGTCTTTATAGATTATCTTATTTGTAAGGGACAATTTGAGTAGGATATTTATGAGAGGCTATCAGAGGTGTAGTGTAACTTGATGAACTTATTGAATGATTAGAGGTTGGATAATTCAAGGCTTCAAGGATCTATGACTTGTTCCCCTTTAATGATTACATCCTCAGTTGTGGACTGGGTGAAGATTAGATAGGATTCAGACTCAAATTTTATTGTGATAAGTGAACAACTAGATGGGGGTAACCTAATACCCAGATAATTGATGGAAAGAGATGATGGGATATTAGTACATTGGAGAGTATTAGTCCTTGTTTATATCAGAGAGTTTATGTTGAGTGATTATTATACATGAAAATGGGTAATACATCATATTTTAATTAATATGTACTAGGAATTCAACCGATGGTTATTTTTTCCATTGATGAAGATAGATATTAATGGGATTTTATCTTGAATTATTACCTTCTAGAGTGTGAAGATAATCACTAGAATCTTGGTGAATTTCACCATCCAATTCATATAACTTTGTGGAATTGGAAGGATTTCATAATGGAAATTTTTGTGGGGTTACCCAGTACCATGAAGAGTCATGAAACTATCTGGGTTAATTTCGATCAGCTGAAGAAATTTTCACACTTTTGAATGATTCAAGAGACTCACATAGTGTATGACCTAGGAAATATATATATTTCCATGAGATAATAAAATTACATGGAGTTCTATTTATAATTGTTTTTGGTAGAGATATATGTTTGAAATCATGGTTTTTTTAAGGATTTCAAAGATATCTCGGGACTCAATTGATATTGAGCACAACAAACCATCCATTAAAAAACATACAATCTAAGTGGACTATATCTATATTGGAGGGTATACTTTAAGATTTCATTCTTTTTCAATACTGGATCATGGGATGAACATCTAGTCTTGGTTTAATTTTCATTCAACAATAGTTATTTGGATTTTATTTAGATTGAAACTTATGAGGATTATTATAGGAGAATATTTCATTCACTACTTTTTTCCATAAAGCATGTGGGTTAGTGACTATTTTCCCTAGTATGTTTCATGAGACCTCTGAGAGAGTGCAGCTAATTTAGAAGATCTTGATCACCAATCAGTGTAGACATAGAACATATACTGACCATGGTAGGATACTTATAGATTTTTTAGAGACTATGTTTTCATGAGAGTGACTCCTCTGTTTGGGAATTGACTTATTAGGAAGAAATAAAATCTAGATCTATTTTTTTACCCTTTGAGATCACCTAGAAGGTTGGTATAGTGGCATACCATCTGAATCTTAATTACTATTTCTAAGGTATGCATGGTTTGTTTCATGTGTCACAGATCTGTAGGTACATGGATGATTTTATGAATGTCACATATTGTGAGTATATTAGTTTAGAGATTCATTTACACTATAAGAAAACTTATAATAGATAGTATAGTGTTCGAGCTACATGGTCAGATTTATTGGAAAAGGAACCCTAGATTTACTTCTTGAGGATGAGAAGTCATCAAGAGGGGGAGAATTTTAAAACCTTGATTTTTTTAATTTAATCTTTTCCCTAAATTTTTCTTCTTTTTGAGTAATTCCTTGTTTGGTTAATGTTTTTAGTCCTTGGGAAGTTTAATGAATCCATGGAGTGTGTTTTAGTATGTTTCTATCCAAATCAGGGGAGGCTCCACCATAGTGATTAGGACCATGTTGTAGAGGAGTTGGATGTTCCATAGTACAAAAGAATACACCATAGTGGTGTGTTGGAATACGAGTTGTTTCATAAAGAAAAAGGATATATTATGGGGTTGATGGTGATGTGGTGTTTGTGTACTAGACTTCACCATAGGGGATTGGATTGATGATTTTGTGTCTTCATGGCTTAAAACCACAACATAGAGCCTATTTCCACATCATTTATAGAAATAGGTGCATTTTTGGCCTTCGGGGTATTGATTCCTTTTAACTGGATATTATGGAATTGAATCTGGGGCCTTCATTTCATAATTAAATATGGAGTTTTTATTAGGATTTATAGGGGGTTTCTCATAATAATTGAACATCTAAAGACCTTGTAGAATACCTTTCTTTAACCTAATTTTATATTGATCGAGAATTATGAACTTCTATATAGAGTAATCCACATTGTATTCCTCACCCTATGTTTTGGCATTTCGAGTTCCACTAAATTTCTACATTGCATAACCCTTATCTAAACCATGGTGGTATTCTATTAGTACACCCCTACACCATGGCGTTCCACCTTATGATGTGGTGGTTGTATCCAATACAACTTTACACTAATTAATCATTCTTATGTCATGTAGGCTCTTAATGTTCGAGAGATCCTTCTTCCTCCTCCCCTCTAAAACCTAGCTTGAGGACCCTATTCCTGAAAATTGACCTCAAATAATAATTTCTTCTACCCTTTGGATTCCTTATCCATTTATTACTCTATTACACTTATAATGATGGGTTATAATTAAATATATTATTACTTAGTAGGTGATCATGTTCCCGTTTTTGTGAGAATGTGGTTCGGGTGATGAAACCTTTGAATAACTTCTACATTAACTTTATCAACCATGAAGTATGAAGTTTATTAACTTCTTGGGCTCTCGTATACTTATGCTTCCAGGATATGATTATTTGTAACATCATAACTGATTAATGTTCTTTATTATGTTCATAGGATGGTGTATGTGTTTCCCATGAGACATGTTGTGATCTCTGATTCTATAAGTGATACTAGAGTATCTTTTTTCTTGTTTAATCATAATCACACGATGATATGTTTTTCTACATTATTCTTATGTTGTTATGATTTCCATATATGATCTAACTTCTATATATGTTACCTTTTTTGGAGGAATGGTTATAGTGCTAGGAACAGGAAGGTCATCATGACATCCCTTAGAGAGAGTTATTCTTGAAAAAAATGGTGTAGTTATTAGGATGCAATAGATTTTCCTTATTAAGGATTCACTCAAGGAATCCTAGTAATTATAAAGTTCAATGTTCCTCGAGGTACCCAAGTAGAAAAGAGGATGTCTGTAATAATTTCATGCTAGGTGACTAGTGGAAGTCAAGTATCATGTTCTCATGATGCCAATAGGATGTCATATTGTGGCTAGTTTAGTAATTACTGAGAGAATCTTGTTATCCTTCTAGCTTGGAGTTAAAGATGGTACAAATGGGGGTTTTGTGGCTTGGTTAGCACACAAACACTCAATTTTTTATTGTATGTTTATGCATGTTATGAATTTATTATTATTATGGTGTATTTTTGTTCTACTTGATCACTCTATGTTATGGATGCATTGGTGGTGTCCTACTAAGTCTTATACTGACACCCTACACGATCATTTTGGTGCACTTATAGATGTTATTACTAGAGTCCCGATAAAAAGAAATTTACCTATTATGGATGGATAAGAAAAGGATCTTGGTATAGCTAGAATACCCTAATGGATGCCAAAGGAACCCACTTTTTTCTTCTTATTATTTTGTTACTTTAGACACTGAACATGCATGCCACTTTGGGATCTTCTTACTATGGTATGACAGGTATCGTATTCATTAGTTTATGCATATTTAATCTAATTATTATTTTGAATTATTATTTTCTATTATTGATATTATTAAATGATAATGATTTTATAGTCACCCAACTAATGGAATCAGATCACTGCTTCTAGTTGGTAACCTCTTCTGTATGGGGAGTCACACATGTGGTCATGTGACCCTATGGATCAGACCCAATGGTTTAGTTTGGGGTGTTACTATTTTCTATTTCATTTTCTATTTATTTTATCATGTAAATGGAAGTTACAAGTGGATACAGTTTAAGTACGACAGTATATATCAAGGAGTGATTATAGTTATGTTTTTGTGTGTTTCCTTGTAGTTGACTTGGAATTTTAATGAGTTCTCAGTAGTTGGTTAGACAACTAATTCTTTTGTTTTCTATTTTATTCATGAATTTTTTGATTTTTTGTTTCTATAGTCATCATTGAGAAAAAAAATTTATGTTAAAAAGTGTTAATGTCTCCCATAATTTCTATTTTATACCCTTGGTGTCAGTTGCACCCCATGGCCTATTGAGGGTGAGCTTCATGTTGAGACCCAAAAAATTTATGTATGGGGGTTTGAGAAAAAATGCATTTTCATTTTTGAAAGTTAAAATGATAATTTTACTATTCTTGAAATGAATTTTTGAGTTCGTGGTTGGATAATAGAAATGATGTTTACCCTCTGGTGGTAATTATGATATTTTATAGAGGTGGTTGTAATTTTTCATTAATGTCATATGGGGATGTAAATTATTTATTTATTTATTTAAGTAATTAATATAATGGATTATTTTTATAAAATATTTAATTTTTATATTTGGGGATATATCTTAAGTCAGTGAAATAGAGATATTAAAGGAAGAGGAGCCAGATATTTTATGTTGATGAAATGTTTAGTTATTGAATTAAAATGGTGATTTGAATTAATGGATTTAATTGAAGTCAATGATTTCCTTTTTGATTGATAATCGAATGAAATTAATGATATAATTTTTGGGATTTATTTCCATTTTTATTTATTTGTCCAATTGAGGTTATTTCTCCCATATTCACTTTATTTTTATAATTTTATTTAGAGATGAACATTGAGTTCCATTATGGTAGGGTGTATTGGATAGAGATGAATGAATAGTGTATAAAAAATGTATAACCACTAGATATAATCATAGGATTATAGAATTGTTTATCATGTAATGGAGGTAGGTGACTTGAAATATTCATATTTTAAATAATACTCATGAATATACCATTATTTTAATTTTTTCTAATGGGTAGATAATTTCTAAAGATTCATGATGATGAATATATGCTAAATGAAAATTGGAATTGACTGATGAATATACAATGGGTGGAATAAATATTCAGGATAATATTTTCTATGAATAAATATTATCATATGATGTATTATTAAAGAGAAATTGAAACAAGATGATATTGAATTGTTAAAATGGAAGGGAAATATAATTTTATGATATTATAATTTTTATTGTAAGATAGAAGTGGATAAATAGTTTAAAATGCTGAGTGCATAATTTGAATATGAAATTTTTGAATTGGTGTTCATATTGGATTATAAATATATGTGGGAATATTTATAAAATTTAAAAATATAATGAAATGGTATTATGATGAAATTGGTAAATAAAATTGATTTTGATTGATATATTAATATTTTTTTTCAAGTATGCTTTTGAACAAGGAATAGGGATAAGTTAGTCAAAATTCAAAATATATAAGAGGGAGGATTTCAAAAATTCAGAATTTGTGAGTGCCAATTCAGTATAGATGTGTTAATATTTCTATAAAGTTGTACTGAAATATCTAAGAAACAGAAATTATCCCCCTATAGTGGTGGTTACAAATTGACACTTGGGTGTGCCAATTTAGAAACTGGACAAACCAATTTCTAGAAATTTTCTACAAACAATAGTTTATTAGACAAGGGGAGGTAAGAAACATGGGTTTCATGGCATGTGTTCCATTAAAATGTATGAATTCAAGAATCTCGCTTAGGTATATTCGTGGTAATTTATGCGGAAGGAGGGGATGTATTGATAGACTATTCATAGTAAATTCTTGATTCTAAATGAATAGTGACTTTCTTATGGAACTTTTTTTCATCCAGGATATGAGGAATGTTAGATATGGTGTTCTTTTGGATCTAACGGTTGTGTAACTTGATAGAAGCATGATATAAGTATTTGGTGAAATTATATCTCTTAGTAACTTTGTATGTATGGTGTTCAAGTCTAATGAATAAATGGATGGTACATGTCAGAATCCATTTTTGGTATCTTATAAGGATGTGGAAGTTATGTCTATTTATGTGGTTGTGGTTTGTGTTACATGATAATTATGATTATGAGGATGATGATGTGGATGCTGGCTATGATAGTGTGGATTATATAGATATCCATTGTGAATGTGTGATGTGTGGTGGTGGTGACACTTGTTGAGGAGGCGATAATCCCTAATAGTGGAAACCCAGTTATACATTGAGAATCACAAAGGGTGGATCCCAAGTAATGTAGGTTTATTTAAGGAGAGTCCTTGGGGGTTGAAATCAAAAAAAACTAGTGACAGTCGTTATGGGTAGTCAAAGACCCAAAAAATAGATGTATTTAAAATATTCCCTATGGGTTGATAACTCCTCAGTGAAAGAGTTTTTATATTAAGTTCCCTGTATGAGGATAGTTACTTATTGATGTAGATTTGATATAGAGTTCCCTATAGATAAATAGCTACATGGTGATGGATATGTGATAGTTAGTCCTATTAGTAAAAGTACTTAGTGTATTTTTAGGATGTTTTTATGGAAAAATATAGCTTGAATTTCTCTAAAAGTCTTGTTTATTATTTAATATTCATCAAGTGAAGTGATGTGAATCTTGGAAGATGTTTCAAGAACCTTTAGTTGAAATTTGGATGGAAGGACCAAACTAAGTCCTGGTTTAGTAGATTATTCCATGGTTTATACCATGTTTGGTAAAATATATATCCTTTTAGTTATTTTATAGGTTCAAAAAATATAGAGTTATTTTATACTATTATATGATGGATCTCATGTTATGTTAATGAGGGTACTAAATTGCAAAGATAACACATCTTGGTGGGTCAAGTGATGAATATATATAAGTTTCTAATTTCCTATAAAAATTAGGGTTCATATATATTTAAATGGGGATATTATTACCTGATTTTTGAATACTTTGTTGGATAAATTTTTACATGATTCTCAAAGATTATTAAATGATTTAATTAAGGAAACATGAAGATTTTCTGCTAATGTTATAGAAATATTTTCTCAAGAGGATAATTCTAATTGAGATTTTTGAACAAAATAAAGATCATAAAAAAGAGATTTGTTTAAGAGAGATAATTTCAAGATATATTTCTTACTATAAATTAAAGGATATCATTATGTTGATGAATAAAGAGAATATTGATACACTAATAGAGGCTTAATCGCTTGATTTAGTTCATGGAGATCAAATTGTTCACTTGATAGTGCTGTGAATTATACTTAAGTGAGAGTGGTGAGTTCTAATTCTTATGATTGGTTGTAAAAAAATAAGGATAGTGATTCTAATCTATGTTTTTAAATAGGGAGTATGCTATAGGGTATTTTGGTATATTTAAACATCATTGAGTGTATAATCCTTTAACATATCCCAATGAATGTGAGCCAAGTAAAATGTATTAGGTATCTCTATGATTCATCACTTTTATATTCAACAGGGGACAAATTTTTATTTTTCCTAACTATGAAATCGGTTCAATAGAAGGAAATTATTTAATTAACATATCCTAATTCACCCCAACCCCCATGGAGTATCATTATTAATGTATAGACTTCACAATTTCCATGTAGGTGGATAGATACTTAGTAATGAGAAAATTTTAGTGAGGTCCCTATGGACGAACAATTACTCCACTTGGATATAGATTAGTGGTGGTTATGATATAATAGTGATATGTTATGAAGTGTGATTAGTGAAAATTGGTGGCTTGTAATGTTAGATGGATATATGGTATAAAATCGAGGTGGTTATATTATTGAATTTTAAAAGATGGATTTTAATGGATTATTTTGTTATATATAGTCTATTCATGGATGTATTAGTGTATATCATTAACACAAAAAAATGTTAGTTACTAGGAGGATACTAATTATATTAATATACTCACCTATTTATTATATATAATATTTTTCATATTATCTTAATAGAGTTACTGTTTTTAAGAGACCTTAGCTTTGGACATAAGAGATTTATTGAAAGAGGCATATTGCATTATTCCTTTATTGAGGTATAGAGGAGATGGCATAATTTTTTGTTGTATTCCAATGTATGTATTGGCCTTATATGACATGAAATGAATTTATTTACATGATTCATGTATTGTAGTTAGGAAATTCACTATATTATTTATGGTAATATGGATTTTTTTCCATTTGTAAAGGGTAATCTCTTCCAAATACGTGTGTTGATATAACATTGGTTCTAGTCTCCAAACCATGGTCTATTAAAGGTTGGATTTATGAGTTATGCTCTAACTCATTGTTGACATTATTAACGTAGATGGAAGGATGGGACATATCACACCCCAAACCAACACTAATCTGTTATTTTATTTATTTATGATTTAAATTTTTTCTCAATTCCTTGGAATTTTTCCCTAAAAATGGATTTTTCAAATGTGTGGTGCAGGTATCATGGTTTAGGTGCATAGTTAGTTTAACAATGAAACAAATTTGAGAATGTTTAGTAATTTTTGATAGATCCAATTCATATGATTGGAACACTATTTTCCTAACTATAAAACTAAACAATGGGTCTTCTTCAGTTCATTAAAAATGCCAAAATTATTTTTTCCCTTTCCCATTTTTAACACCAAATCATACCCCTATCCCCCCATTCGATTCACACAACTCTGGGGAGATCTTCCCCGTGTTACTCCTTTACACCATGGTGAATTTTAAATGTTTATTCAATGATTGAGGTCAAATATCTTAGGTAATATTCTTTTAACCTATTAATTTCTTTCTTTCCTCTATTTATCCAATTTTTATTAACCTAACTGCATCATGAAGACTTGGGTTTTGGGTTACATCAATTTTTATTTCGGTTTTCTATAGTTTTAAGGTCTCTATATTCCATCTTCACTCCACGGGACCTCAATAAGGTGGATTGAATCCACCGTTTGTGAGGGTGGTAAATTTCCATCTAGATTGAGGTAGGTTACCCTAAGTATATCCCTTTAAATTGAAAACTATGACTGATTGAATATTTCAATTTGTTTTTACTTATATCATGAAGTAAATATATTATATAAAGTGTCCATGATAAATTGAATCACCCTATTTCATGTTCTCCATACCTTTTCCATGTTTATACTATGTGTTTTCTCTACTAAACCATGTTTTAAAATCAATTTTGAGAGGTTTGACACACCAAAGTTTGGATTAATCATACAAATTGTTTTTATCATGTAATCATGAAGTACCCAAGGATATCCAGGTCTTACACCCTTTTTTTAATTAAGGCCAAATGGTATGAATTGTTCTCTTAAGATATTCAAGATGTTTTTAATTTTTTATAACTTATGAATATAAATTATACACATATAAATATAGATATATATATATATACTTTTTTTACATATTTACATAAGGTTATGTGAATATTTACATAGGGATAATATGTATTTATATATATACATATCATGTATACGCGTGTAAGTGTAACAAAAGTTTTTGGAACATGAAACACAAGTAGAAAATTGTGCTATTTCCGAATACATATAGACACGGTTTTCAAAACCATGTCTATAGGTAGGCTATATCCATGGTTTTACTAAAAACATGTAAATTGGTTTGGTCCATACCCACAGTTTTCAAAACTTCGGCTATAGGTCTCCCGCCCTTGGGTGGGAGAAAAATTTCTCGTGAGATAAAAAATGCCCCACATAAAAAATAGCAGGAAACTCTTTTCCCATAGTTTTCATGCTAACATTATGGTTTTTAATAACATATATAAGATAATATATATATATACTTGAATATCTATTTGGTGTAGTGTTTAGGTGGATAAATCCTATATATGAGGAACATGGATTGAATCTGGATGATGAAATATTATTTTTGGGATATAGCCATGGTTTTCCAAGGCCATAGCCATTGATTCTAACTATAGAACTGACACCTACGACCGTGGTTTACACTTTGGCCATAGGTCAACTTCTATAGTGGAAAATTAAGATCCCCATTGCCATATATTTAACAATAAAAGTAGGCCAAACCCTATTTCAATGGCCACAGTATAGGAAAAATGTAGTCATAGGATAGTACCATAGTTTTGGGAACTATTTTCATAGTTTTCAACCAAGGTTATATGCTAATTTTCTAGTCATGAAATTTATAGATTAATTATTTTTTTCTCAAACAATCAATATTTCATACCAATTATTAATGCCCAGTTGGAAATTTAAAATGTTTTCTCTGAAAATAAAAACCCATTTTGAGGCATTCCCCTTAAATTATCAAAAATATATGTTTTTTAAATGTTTGATATATGGTGTATACCCAATAAGGGTATTTTTTTATTGTTTTTGTTTCATTGAAATGAAAAAAAGGGATGCACTTAAAAAGAAATTTTGGAGGCAATAAATTGAAACAGTTATTTAAGAATGAAATGTGTGATTTGTATGTATTAAATATATTTATAAAATATCCTCCATTTATTTTTAATATGATTTATTGGGTATCTAGAAGGGAAGTCTAGGTACCCATGCCATACTAACTTAGTATCAAGATCTAGCTATTATCCCTAGGTTGACTACCTTCAATCGTATGGTATTTTCCCCTTGATTTGACCAAGTAGGATAACACTAAGTGGTAAGGAGTTTTTTTTTGTATCTAGCATCATTCATTTCATATAACAACAATATTTATCTTTTTACTATTATACCACCAAAAATCTCCTAGGATCCCATAATGATTATTTTATATGTAAGATATTTTCCCATTATTTTGTTACACAATTCTAAAATGGTTTACAGTTGTATGTTTTCAAATTGGGAATTTTACATTATCACATTACATTATTTTAAATGGTTTTTAGAATATCTCTAATTCCATATATTTTATTTTGGAAACAAAAAGGTAATTTTTTTCTTAACCTTCATTATTATATTTTTTTGATAAGATATAAAAATTATATCTTAATATATATATATATATGTATGTATTTTCATACTAGAATGAAATTGTTTCTATTAAAAGGAACATCATAGGTCATCGTTTTTCTTCGAATTCCTACTGAGAATATTGGCACTCATTCCTACATTTGAAATTTCAATTTCATGAATAGTTTTGGAATTGGGGGGCTCATTAAGTAAGCATGTTATGAAAATATTGGTATCCATTAGGTCACATGGAGGTATGTTTAGTTGTTTTTTTATATTCGTTTTCAAAGGTTATCTTATAAATTTAGTTCTTATTAGGTTATTAGTATATATTATGAGATAAATGATTCCTCCATAGATTTAATCTTGATACCCAACAATATTTTTAAGCCTAGAATGTTTGGAAATTCCTCTCAGGCTATGTCATGGGACAACTCATGTGTCTAGTGGAGGTATGACCTAGTTTTTTTAATGAAAAATGGTAGCGAATATATCCCTTGTAATTTGAGATATCAGGTAGTTTTGAGCTAGTATTTTTCAAAATCAAGGTTGAATCATGATTTTGTTCCTAATAACCACCCATGCATGATGTGACTTGAGTTGTTAAGGTTTTTTGGGATGAGTATGTCTCTAATTTTAGAATTTATTATCAAATGTTTTGAGACATTGAGTATATTAAGTTTTATTTTGATATTTTTGTGTTACTTTTTATAAAATCCATGGTTGGAGTAGAATTGGTAAGAATAAAAAGGTTTTACAATTACTATTCATATTATAAAAAAAACATGTCCATATTGTGTAGAACTTCCTAGAGACCTCTGGTTAGAGTCACATAGTTAGTGCATGATCTTCTAGGTTGTGCCTCAAAACTGTGTGTAGTTATAAATTTTTTATTTTTTTAAATTTTTGTGTTATATAAGAGTTTCAGTTTTTCTTACTATTTTTATGATTTATTTGGGATATTTTGAATTATTTAATGTGTTATTTTGATTTTGATTATGTTATTTTAGTTGGTTATTTTAAAACAAATTCTCAAAAAATTGTTTTGAATGATGTGTTGGTTTCTCAAACAAGTGTGGTGTTTACAAGTATTTTGGATTTTGTAAATTAAAATTTCTTTTTTTCCATTGGAAGGGAAGTTAATTTTTAAAACCAAATTGTGAGATTTTTAAAATTTTAACTTTAAGTGGATTGGGTTGAAAACATTCATAAAAGGGGTTTTTTAGAAATGTTTTAATTTAGTGAATTGTTTTATTCAAAGTGATAAAGTGTGATTGAATATTGAACTGGAAAATAAATGATTTCTCAAAAATAATTTCTTTTAATAGTATCTTTATTTGGGATATTTAAATATGATTGATGGTTTTTATTGATTTTATGATACTTTTTGGATCGAGTACTATTTGATATAATTTTTTAGATTAATATATAAATTTGTGATTGAGTTTTATAAATTGAAATTTTATTATGTTTTAATTATGTTTTATTTTTATTGATTATAGAATAGACCCCCACTAAGTTATATGGAACCTAAAAAGGGGTATGTAGGTGTCCCCCACTCCTTAAACCCTTTGTCTGATCATGTATCATCTTATTGAATTGATTTATCTATTCCAGATATGGATCCTAGTAGTTCACATCCTTTGGTTTTGCAACTGAATTTCATTTGAAAGTCCCTAGAATTTTACCCTCCTCATTTCCGTGGACAAAAAAAAACCTAAAACAAATAGAAATTTTTTGAAGTGTTGAGGATATATTCACTAAAGTTGAGATTCATAATCCTCTTAATCTCAAATTCACAACCTTTATGTTATAATTCTTGAGTTGAAAGTGGTGGAAGTCCATTATTATCATGACCCAACCCAATGAGGTCCAAAAATTACTACCCTAGGCCCACCTCCAATATGCCAAGGGTTGGAGACTGATGTTGAGTAGGCATGTCTCACACATGAAAGGAATAATACTAAAGTAAATGTAAACATTAACACTTATCCAAGCCCATAAAATGCGAAATTTAAATAATCTAAAACTAATGAATTCATACATCTATGATCCCACAACTAGAGTAGGATGATAAAGTACTAAAAGTGAGAAAGAGATCCAAATATAATCCCAACCAAAAAATATAGAGATTAAAAATTTCTCCAAGGGAAAGGACATTGATCAAATAAAAGAACCAAAAAACACCTTGGTTTTTCAAGATCAAGATATACTCTAATAGATCCCTATCCTCCTAAGACACCTTCAAATGGGTCTTTGTGTATATAAAACACGACATGTTCAGGCAGAACCTATGCATGGGTGAGTATAAAAATACATAGTAGGACACTCTGAAAACACTAAACAAAAAACATCAAGTATATTAATATCATAACAACGATAGAGTAATCAATACATAACAGAAAAACCTAGATATACTTAGGAAGGACACAACACCTCCAAGAGGTCACAACCAAACTGTCAGCCACAAAATTATTCTTGAAGAAATTATCATTCTAGGAAAATCTATTCTATAATCTATGTCATCATTGGAGACATTAATTCAAGAGATCAATGTCATTGGTCCCTGTACAATAAATTCATTGGTCATAGAAGACCCCAATAATCAAATAGAGGATCACACATAGAACTGTTGGGGACAAAACAAACCCAATCTAGATCAACCTTCTATGTAGGGTTTCATACTCCAATGATAAAACGAACCCTACTAATACAACATACTAGATTAATTATCAAAACCCTACACAACGTGTTTATTCAAATTATACAAACCCCAACTAGTGTATCATATGATAAAGGTTCACACTCTAGTCTCATGGAGGGAAACCAAAAACTCTATCGGAGACTCATCCTACAGAGGGGATCCCAATCCTATGATGTGGATGTAATTCCTCACTATATCCATGAGGGTATGGACAAAGGGAACACACCCAACCAATACTAGTCAAAATTGAAGAAAAAATGGGTCCCAAACTCCCTCAAAGGTGGTACACAGCATGTACGGGGGTACACAATGTATCCAACCAACCCCTGGTCTTTCCATGTCGTTCTTCCTCACATGTTATGTAAATGACCATTTACACAGTATGTAGGGATAGTATGCGGTGGGTTAAGATTATTTGGCACTCTTCTCATGTTGTCTGGTCATACCCATGTACAATTTTCCTTATCTATGTACTTTGGTTTTTTCTGTGTACTTCATCCTACCTATGAACAGGTAGCCTTCTATCTATACACTAATCCTCCAAGAATTAATCACATAGAATGTGATAGGGTCACATGATGTGAGTTATTTAACTCTATGTGGAAAACCTTATGCTGCAAAAGTTTCCCCAAATGGCATGTAACACTATATTACATGTCGTGTAATGTGGGATTTTATAGATTAGTTAGGATCCTTTATGTATCATCCTTTGTGTCTTCAGATCCACCATTCCCATAAAAATACATGGATTAGAAGTTTCCCAACCTCAACATCACCCAATCACCATATTAAAGTTCTTGATCAGCTCAATAAATGATCCTTCAATTTGATCTATCACTACCACAAACATCATTCATGTATTCTTCATGGGAATTACACTCTTAGTATATTCCAGAATCATTCCTCCTTGAATCATCCACCTTCATTGATGATATTCACATCACAACCTTTGTCGTAATTTTTAGTCACAATATTGAGCTTTTGTGCTGAATAATGGTTGTTCAATGATCAAATATCAGGTAATCATCAAACCACATGCCAAAGTAAATACCCACAATAAACGCATGAAGAAATTGGGGAGAAAAACATAAGTCACATGATTTGAGGAATTAAATATAGCATTTTTTCATCCTTGATCTAATTTCATTGAATTTAAAAATGAAGAAATATAGATAAACAATAATAAATAAATAAATAAATCCACTTCAAAATAAATCGACCAACAATGTGTAAATCAATTCAATTTGTGAAATTTATCTATGTTCGATAAATATAGAATAAAAATATGGAAATCAAAAATAAACATCCTACTTAGAGTTTGGATAAATCACTAATGAAGAATGGTCATATATTGTGGTCATTAGAGAGATCCACAAACTCTAATGGTACAATAATCCTCAATCAATTTTAATTCTCCAAGATATCCTCTGAGGCTCTCCCAAAGCCCATCTAAAATTTATAGGGTTATGCAGATAACCTTAAAAATTATTCATATCTTCATTTAAAAAGTTGGTTTTGGTTGCTGCGTCAAATAAAATAAAATAAATAAATAAATTTATTTATCTTATTAGTTTCATGCCCGCGAAAACATTTTTTCACAAATACCAAATGGTGAAAAATTTTATGTCATACCTATGATGAAACCCATGATATAAACTCAATTGTTCCCTAGGAATTTTGATCCAATCCCCCATACTAGTTTTATTAATATTTTTCATGAAAAATGAAAATGCATGATATTATATATATTTAATACATTTTAAAAATTAATTTTGGGTACACCAGGCCTTAGAATATCACTTTTTCTCAGTGCATGGCTCTAAAAATAATCCATATAATATCCAAAATAAATACATGGAAAATAAGAGTCATTATATTCACCGTACATTATGAATTTTTATCCTGAAAAAATAAAATCCTACTCAAAAGTATGTGGGTCATGGGTTCACATTTCATTCTATTGTCTCAGATGCACTCTTGAAGATTCCCATGTTATCATTGGACACACACTAGGGGAATAGATTTCCCACGAGGGATCCTATCATGTTGATCCTCGATCTCCATTGGGTACTCAACAGTGGTATGTCCATTATCAATGTATAGCTTTCCCCAATAAATAACATGTGATGTGTCATGCACATACCTCCTCAACTATGACATGTGGAAGACGTTGTGTATTCTTTCCAACTGTGATGGTAGATCTAATAAGTACCCCCAACAAAGTGGTGACCTACAGGGTTACACATACAAGTCCTTGAATAGTGTCATTCTAATGTTGTAATGGTATCTATTTTTTTTATAAAAACACCACCAAGGGTAGATGATACTCCCAACTACACCCAAAATCTAACATGTAATCTTGTATCATTTCCTCTAAGACATAAAGGGTATGTTCAGTCTAGCCATTAATCTAGGGGTGAAACACCATGCTCAAACATAACTAATCCCCAAAGGCCTCCTTCAATCCTCTCCATAATCACAAAATTAAGTTAGTATCGTGCTCTAAAATAATCATTAAGGTAACTTCATGTAGTTGAACTATCTACTATATGTAGAATTTCCCCAAGCTCTCTACTAAGCGATGATCTCAAATTGTTAGGAAGTGGTGTGACTTGGTGAGTCTGTCTATGATAACCCAGATGGCATCATGTACCCTGGATGTATGTGGTAACCTCATCATGAAGTCCACGGATATCCCACCCCACTTACAATCTGGAACCTCAAGGTTTTAACCTAAACTCACTAGAACTTGTTGCTCAACCATCACTTTCTAATAAGTTGGTCACCAAGATACAAACTAGGAAATATTACTCGATATTCCTAGCCACAAAAACTAATGGCAGAGTTCATGGTACATATTATTCACACCTAGATGTACCACCAAGGGGATGTATGAAACTCCCACATCACCTCCTCCCAAAACCCAAATGGTACCATCATCCACCCTATAAAAAGGATATAATACTCCCCACCTTCAGAATATCTATCAAGAGTATATCTATAGGGTCCCACAATTGATATCTCCATGTCAAGAATCCTTGACATGTTGTAAAAGAAAAGGCATAACAACCATTGATTGAAGATATGATGCACCGTCCTTGTCCACAAAGGACATCTGTAATGAGGATAACTTCTCTAATTCCTTGTCCAACAACTAAGAACAATATCTCTTGTTGAGAGTGTCATTAAATATATGTCCTTTTCCATGTGTATAAACAATATAAAATTCACAGTACTAGAAAAAATCTAGTTATCACATATATATCAAGTTAATATCCTTCTGAGATAATGTATACTTATGACTCTTATGGTCATATTATTTGATAAACTTCTCATCCATCAAGTAGTGTTATAACATCTTTAGTGAAAAGACTACCACAACTAACTCAAGATAATGGGTCATCTAGTTCTTCTCTTTTGGTCTCAACTGACATGAGACATAAGAAATCACCACCTACCTCTACATCAAGACACAATCATGCTTGGTACCTAACGCATCATAGAACTCTTCACACTCTACTCCCTCCTATAGAAATCTAAAGATGGTAGTTCTCGTCAACTTCTACATTAACTCATGAAAGCTCTTATATCACCTCTACATCCACACAAATAGATACCCCTTTTAGGTAAATGCTATCAAGTGTGCTTCCACTCTAGATAGATCGAATACAAACCACCGATAGTACCCTACCAACATAAGGAAACTATGTACATTGGTAACACTATTGGGTGGGTCTTAATCTAGAACTACCATAATATTTTTTGGTTCCACTACCACTCCTAACTCTGTTATGACATATACTAGGAATTGGATATCTCAAATCAAAAACTGACACTTTGAAAAATTCCCTTATGTTTGGTGCTCTCAGAGTGTGTCTAGGAAAATTCTTACATGTCTCACGTGCTACTCCTTTGATTTCAAGTACATTACAATATGGTATATGAAGACCCCCAAAAATTGTTCTAACAAAGGGTAAAATATCTGTTTCATAAGTACAATGAACATTGATGAGGAATTTATTATTTCTAAGGGAATCACAAAGTACTCATAATGATCAAAGAGACATTTAAATGTCTTCATCGTTATATCCTTTTCCTGAACTCATAGTTGGTGATTGCGTGATCTAAGGTCAATCTTCGAGAACCATCATAGCCATATCAAGTGATCAAAGTGGTAATCAATCCTGGTGAATAATTATTATTCATGGTCACATGTTTCAAGCACTGGTAGTCCACACATAACCCCAAGATCTCATCTTCTTTCTTGGTGAACAATATTGGGGCTACCTGAGAAGAAACACTGGTTCTCACAAAGACCTTCTCTTGAAAGTCATCCTGCTACACCCTAAGCTCATTATGCTCTATGGGGACCATCCAATATTCTATTTTATTGATCAAGGATATCCCATGGTTTAATTAAATGCATAAGTCTAGCTATTTGTGGGGAAGTAATCCTAGGACGTCCTCAGGAAAGACATCCTCATAATCTGCCACCACTATAGGGAACTGGTACCCATAACATCCACTACTCAAAGATTCATGCTAGAAAACTGGTGAGTAATCATCTACACTCTCCTTTTCATTATATCTTCATGTTCCTCCAAGTATTCTTTTTCATACTCAAAGAAAAACCTCATCCCATCACAGTGTACACACCACATCATCCTCCTAAAACAGTCAATCTGGGCATAGACAATGAATAGATTGTCCATACCTAAGATGATGTCATAATGCCTCATCGCTGCTATAACAAATTTACATAAAAAACTCTCACCTTCAAGTTTCAAATCACAATATTGGATGAATTGTGAAATCTCTGAGTTACCTCCTCTTAGAGTCTCCAAGCATAAGGGTAAAGACAAAATCTTAATAGGAATATTTTAGTCTCGAACCAAATAAGTTGAATCAATGGAATGACCACACCTATGTATATCAATAATAAAGATAGTTTTGAGAAGAAAAATATCATAAATTATAATAACCATAGAGCCTATAGGTCATTGTCCTCTATAGCCTACAACTGGCCCCATTCCTGATCACTAGCTCCCTAAGCCTAGCACAGATCACTTAGGGGTGGTGGTATTAATAAGTCAAACCTATGACCACATCCTGATGCTCTAACTACCCCTATACCATTCCATTCACCCTATGGACTATCCAAATCCTACTTGTTCCACTTTTAAAATGTTACCTCTACTATCTCTTGGTCAACTATATGACGGGTTATACAATCTCATACTAGAGGTCTCCCATAGTCGTAGGAGAAACACTACCTCTCCCTTGGATGATTCAATCTATCTTGAGAGACCAAATATACTTACCCTATATCCTAGGATCATCTTTTGAAGCATCTGGCATGCCTAAATCCAAATGAGTTCTTTTTTCTACCTGTTTCTGAGGTCACGGCTCTTTGTTGCACACTACTATCACCAATTATTGGTTCTTTATTTTCAAAGAAGTTCTCCACCACAATTTCATGATCAAGCACCATGTTATAAGTGGGAATTAAGAGATATATAATTGAATCCCTAATATATAGTGTAATCCCACCTAAATGGTTCATGCTTTGAAGAATAAATCCCACACCACATCCATGGAGTATCATGGGATATCAATAAACCTCGCTAAATACTCTTCCATGGTCATACTACCGTACTACAGTTGTAGAATATATTAGATTCACATTGATTTCAATGTATATGAATAAAACACATCCCAAAAGAGACAATCAATGTTTTACTAAGGGATATTTGTCTCTTCATCTAACTATGTCCCTAATCGCCACAATCTCTCAATAGATACTTGAAGAAGAAACACTATGAGGCCCATCATCTGATCTGAAAACATCCTAAAAGGTAAAAAACTTAAGTGACTACCTATAGCTAGTCTTTATCTACCTAGTAATTTTGATCACATCAAGATTTAAGAAGTCTCAACCCTTATAACTCATGATGTAAATTCATCGACGTACATCCTTTTTTTGTCACTTCCATCACTAGGTGCTTCTCAAAAAGTGGTGGTATAACTGGTAAACCACCCAGATATGTTATCTCTAGTACAAGCCTCAACATAAAATCATCATTAATTGAAGGATCATCTTCCTGATCACATGGTGGAATCCTAGATGGCTACCATCACAAATTCATCCAGAAATAAACTAGATGAACTGTGGAAAAAAAGTATGTCTGGGGAGATGACTCAAGAAGGAAATGGAAACCAGACATCATTGTTATATGATGCATGTACCAATTTTTTCCTACAACAAATTTCTAAATGTAATATTTTTAAAGGTATGTGATAAAATTCCTAGTTTATGGATATGATGACTTCTGCACAGACAATAGAGTCCATGGCATAAAAGATGAATGTGAAACACTTAATACAGTTTCCCCAAACCAATATCAAGGAGTACGGTCTTAAGCTGGAACCAAATCCTTTGATTCCACTCTATCATGACCTAGCCCAATGGGCCTTGAACCACAACTACCCAAATATTTCCTCTAGAGACCATATCCATGTAGGAATATCACAAAAAGGGGATGAATAAACATAAAGTACATGTACACATGCACACATCTTCAATCCCATAAAATGTTGAAATGTAAATCAACTGAAATTGATACATGAATACATCTATGATCCCACAATCAGAGTGTGGTGGTAAAGTAGTAAAATATATAAATAGGGTCAAATAAAATCCTAACCAAAAACTGCTGAGAGTCCAACCTACTCAAAGGGAGAGGAATGTAATCAAATAAAACTATCCAAAAAAACATCAGTTTATCAAGCCCAATATTTTATCCACTATCTTTCTGTCCTCCCCAAACACTGTAAAATGGGTCATCATCTTCATAATACATGATATGTGCATGTAGATCACATATATGTGTGAGAACAAATTACCTAGTAGGACACCCAAAAAACACTAACCATGAAGAATCAAGAACATTCATCTCATAAAAATGATATAAAAGTCAATGCATAACAAAAAAACCTTGATATACTCACGAAGTAAATTTTTCCTCTAGAAGATCATAACCAAACTAATCCACTCCAAAATCCATCCCATTGTTAGAGACACTCATCTAAGAATTCATGATCATTGGTCCCCACCCAATAAATCTCACTGGTCTTAGAGGACCTCAATACTCGAAAGGGGATCACTCCTAGGACTAATAGGGGATAATGTGAACCAAATATGTTTCACCCCATTATGTAGGGGATTGTACTCCAATGATATCATAAACCCTATCGATATGACCTTCTAGATGTATGATCAACACCCAACTCAAAGTGGTCACATTGATTCAACAAACACCACCTAGGGTATAAAATGATAGAGGATCACACTCCATTCTCACCGAGGGACACCAAAAACTCTATATGAGACTCGTACTCTAGAGGGGATGAAAATATTATGATGTGGATGTAATTCAACACTATACCATCGATGTTATGAACTAGGGGAACACACTCACCGATACTGGTACAATCTAAAGAAATGAGTAGTCTCAAACACCATTGAATTGGTACATGGCATGTACTGGGGGGAGACGCCATTTCCAGCTAACCTTGGGTCTTTTGTGTGGTTATTCCTCACACGACATGTAAATATAGAATGGAGGAATAATAAATGGCGTTTTGAGATTTCTTAGCACTCTAACACCTCCATTTGGATGTAACCATATACATCAGGGTGTGTCGGTGTACTCTAGTCATGTCTATATACTTCGTCCTACTTGTCCCATATATCCTCTATTTTACATGTCGATCCACTGATCTTGAGTCACATGATGTGTGATAGGGTCACACGATGTTTGATATTTAACTCTCTATGGAAACCCCAATGCCACACATGGGGTCCCACATGGCATGTAATCCTAGATTATACTTCGTGTAATGTGGGATTTTCCATATCCATTGATATCCCTTCTGCATTATCTTTCAAGTCATCGGAGCCACCATTCTCATTGGAATGCATGAATCAAAGGTCACCTAACCTCGACGTCTCCCACTCACTAGATTATGGTTCTGAATGCACTTATAAAATGATCTTTCAAGCTGATCTATCACCACCACGAGCCATTGTCACATATCCTTCATGGGAACCAAACTCTTACTCTGATCTGGTCTCATTTCTCTATGAATAATCCATCGTCATTGTTGATCCTCAAATTGAAACCTCTAACACAAGTTGTCCACATGATATTGGTCTATTGGGGTGAATAATGGTCTCCCAATAATGAAATATCAGGTAATCATTGAACTATAGGCCAATGGAAATACCCATGATGGATGCACAAAGAAATGGGAGTGAAAACCATAAGTCTTCATATGAGCATAACAAACCTTGAAATTTTTCTATTTGACTAATATTCATTTTCATATAATTGATGAACAAAGAGGAATAGATAAATAATGAAAAATAAATAAATAATTTCACCAAAAAATAAAACAATAATCAACGTGAGAATTAATTTTCTGCATTAGTTGATCCATGTTTTATCAGGATAAAATAACATGATGGAATTCAAAAATCAGCATCCTTCCTAGATTTTGGATCGATCGCTAACAAATAATGATCATGTATTTTTGTTTTCCGTGATTTCCAAAAACTCTGATGGTGCAATGTTCCTTGATCCATTTTCTTTTACTAAGATCTCCTCCAATTCTCTCCTAATGATACTCTCAAATTTGTAGTCTTATGTAGATAACCCTAAAAATTTTCCATCACATTGTTTAACTTGAAAATTTTGATCACTATATCAAATAAAATAAATTAAGTCAATTTATTTATTTATTTTATTAATTCTGCGCTTGTGAAAAAAATCACAAATTCCTGATGCCAAAAAATATTATGTCTCACCTAGGGTAAAACCCATGTCTTGAATGGAATGGTTCCCTTAGGATTCTGATCTGGTCCCCATTAAGGAGTTATTCCATTTTTTCGAGAAAACTACATGTTCATGATATTAAATATATTTCATATATTCTAAAAATTAATCATAGGAACACTAGGTCTCGGAATATCATGCTGACTTTGTACTTATCTCCAAAAATAATCTATATAATATCCAATATCAATACATCAAAAATTAGATTCATTATAATTATTTAGAAAAAACCCACATAGAACAGTCTTAGTAAGGATTCAAGCATATATTTATCTAGTGATTATTAAATGAATTCATGAGGGTATGAATGGATATAGAATTCTATGGTCTCTAATAAGGAGATTAAATAGTGTTGGAGTACACCAATCATTTTTCTGAGTTGGTATAGTGTCTTACAAATTTTTTTGTAGATGAATCCTTGAAGGCTCAATGCTTTTGAAAATGTCTTTAACTTGATATTATTTTTGAATTTTATTCTCTAAAGCTCCACATTTATGAAAAAATTGTTAGGCAGGATCTTATATCCAAATATATCTTGGGTAGAGACTTGGAATTAGTTAATGTCTCGCCTATCCTTGTGAGTAGTGGTGGTAGTTCTAGTAAGGGGTAAGGATGCAAGTTGGGTCTGTCATGAGGTGATGTTGTAAGAAAATTCCATTATGCTTCTTCTAACCATATTTATCTAGGATAAAATCATTGGTGTTCCATTAGTATGGAAATAAAAGCAAGAATAAGTCTTTATGCCAAGAATTACTAAAGACTTTTCATACTTGTGTTCACCTAGGTCACATAAAAAAATTATATATGGGTGTTTCAAAAAACTAACATGGAACCAGATCCAATCCCTAAAAGTTTAATATAGTTCAATTTAGTGAGAATGGTATTAATTTAAACTCCATTTAAAGTCTCTCTTATTTTAAAATATTTCCATTTTGGATGATTTTCTCGATAGTGTTTCCTTTATTTGGTGATTTTAGGATAATTTTGTGGATCTTTATCATTTATGGTTTCTATTTTAATGTTATCAATTTCTAGTATTATAGGTTTTTCCCTTTCATTATTTTGGGGTTTTTACCCTTTATAGATCCATAAATCCATGGTTTTATAGGTAAATAAAATAATAAAACCTTTGAAATGATGTTTATAACACCATATATTATAATTTTTATCTAATAGGTGTTGTTTGGTGAGTTTTTCATAAATTTGAGCCCCTTTTTGTTGATTTTTCTTATTTTTTAAAATTGTAATATTAATTAATAGTTGATGCCTGACCAGTCGCGACTCATGATATAAATCCTATAATTTTATATTTTGAGGTTTTTTTGAGAGATTTGTATTAGTTTTCAGCTCCTTCCCATGGGGAAGGATCATTGGATCAGGTTATTCCTTTGTTTTGGGATCCATATTCTTATCATTTTTATAATTTATTTTTAAAAAAATATATTATTGGTAATACTGCTGAATTTTGGATGTTTGGTTTGGGAACCTCTATGGTTACCTCTATAATTGTGGATACGGGTTCTCTTTTCATATCCAGGTCATGATAAATTTCCTTATTAAATATTCTTTCCCCAAAATATTAGTCCATGTCATAGTTTTTGAAAACATTTGGTTGGGTCTCATGGTCAACCAAACTCTTTGCACTATTTGGTAGTATAAAGTGTCATAGTGGGGATAATGTTCACACCCCTACCCAACATATTATTTTATTTATTTCTTAGTTATATTTTTTCTTTTCTCTTTTTTAGGATTTTCTACGAAGAAAATTGGTATTTTGGGTGTACAAGGAATGCCAAATAGTTTAGGCATAGAGTTATTTTAACAATGAAGCAACCATGCAACGAGAATGAAATTTTTGATAGATCCAAATATCATTGTTGGAGCATTATTTGGCTAACCGTGTTCCCAAACCACAAAACCTATCTAACTCATTAAAAATACCAAAATTAATATTTTTCCCTTGCTTGATTTTTTACCCCAAATCACACCGCTCTCCCTCTATTTGGATTTTCCAACTATATGGATATATTAAATTTATTCCTCCATAATTACATGGTAAATATTCAATGTTTTTTCAAGGATTGGGGAAAAATATCTTAGGTAATCTTTTAATAACATCTTTTATTCTTTCCTTCACCCATTTATCATATTGCTTATTCCCTAAATATGTATTGATGGCCTAGGTTTTTGGTTCCTTTGATTTTTAATTTTTGGTTTATTATGTTTTATAGATTATATCACCCATATTCAGTCATTGGGACCTCAATAAGGTGGACTAAAACCACTATTTAGAAGGGTGGATAATTTTCATCGAATTTGAATTAGGTTACCCTATTTCTGAGCCTTAAAATTGATACTATGATTTTATTATTGTTTAAAGATGTGTTTTCTTTATATTATGAAATAAATTTATTATAGATAGTTGTTTTGATGAATATAATTGGAATATTTCATGTTTTACATACATTTTCTATGTTAATTCCATGAGTTTCTCTTATAAACCAATTTTCAAAATCTATTTTGAAAGGATAAGCACATCATGAACTTGATTAATCATCCAAATGGTTTTTATTATGTATGCTTTAAGTACTAAATGATGACTTGGCCTTCTAATGGTTTTCTTAATTAAGGTATAATGGTTTGTTTGTTCCTCTTAATAGATTCAAGAGATTTCTAACTTCTTATAACTTATGGTTAGAACTTATAAACATATACATATAAATATGTATATATATACACTTTTATACATATTCACCCAAGGGTTTGTGATTATGTACATTTTGTCAAGAGGTGTTTAAATTTATATCATGGTATATATGTGTGTAAGTGTAAAGAATGGTTTTGGGACTTTAAATCTATAAATTGAAAGTAATTTTCAAATTATTAATATTTATTTCTTAATATTGAGGCCCAGTTGGAACTTTGAAATGTTTTATTTGAAAATGAAAACCCCTCTTAAGATAATCCCCTTAAATTATAGAACATTGATGTTTGTTAATTATGTGTTATGTGGTGTACGCCTAGTAAGGGTATTGTGTATTCATTAGTTATCATGGTATGGAAAAAAGTGGTTTCACTTAAAATGGAATTTGGGGGTGATAAATTAAAAAAATTATTTAATATTAAAATTGTTAATATGTATATATGTGATATATTGATAAACACACCTATATTTTTATATAGTGGGAAGCCTTGGGTGTCTAGGAGGGATGTCTAGATAAAAATGATACACCATCTTAGTATCATGCTATGTCTAGTGTCCTTAGGTTTACTAGATTAGGATTAAGGTATTTTCACCTTAGTTAGGCCTGGTAGGGAAACATCGAGTGATAGGTTATCTTTTTCATATCTGACAATAGTCATTTCATTTAATAGAATTGTTTAGATCGGTCCTGGAATTACCTGAATAACTTCTGGGTTCCCATGATGACTATTTTGAATTTATTATATTTTCTCATTATTTTTTAACACTATTCTAAAATTGTTTCTAATTCTATGTTTTCCTCTTGGTAATTTCACATTATCATATAATCTTCTTTTTAAATGCTTAATTGGATAATCTATGACTCATTATAATTAATTTTAGAAACAATGAAAAGTGTTTCTCTAAACTATTAGTTTTCTACTATTTGGTAAGATATAAAAACCCTATATATATATATGTATATGTATATATATATTTATGTATTTTGAAACTACCATAAATGGTTTTCTATTAAAAGTTAAATAATATGGATTTTTTCTCTTAGAATCCCAACTGATCATCTTGATTCTCACACCTACATTTATCATTTCAATTTTAGTATTGGTTTTAGATTTAGCTATCTCATGGAGCGAGCATGTTCTGAGGATGGTGGTAACACTTAAGGTCATGTGAACATAATTTTATTTGTTTTCTACTTTCATTGACATTTTTTATCTTTTCTATTCAGTTTTTATCAACTTAGAAATATGTATTTTGGTCTAAATCATTCTAAGTAGAGATAATCATGATGTTCTTCACTAGATTCCAACCTTTAGGGATTGGTAATGCCACTCAAGCCATGTCACAGGCTGACTTAGGTGTTTGTTAGAGAGAAAACATGGTTTATCTCATGATAGGTCATGACAATTTGTGGTTCATTATTTGTGTCATCACTATCTTAGTAAGTGTCCTAGAAAGGTCGTGTCCTGAGACTCTAGGTTATATTTACTCTTATAAAAGGATTACAATTTTTTATTGGGATTGTAAAATCACTTATAATGAGTTGATATAATTTTCCAAGTCACATAACTAATTGAATATGATTAGTCTTTTCTTCAAACCTTCCACCAAAAACACATTGACCTTAGAAACTTCTTGGTTATTAAGATTAACTCTCCTTGTGCTTATATTTTTAATACACCATGATTATAATATTTTACTTTATCATTTACCTTGTATTTAATATTTTTCAATGGGTTAATATGTTATTATTGGCTATGAATATCATTTTTTTAGAAAACTGTCAAAAATATATAAAAAGATAGAATTCAGGAGTTATAATGGTGAATATAGAAGAAGTAGGGTGTAAAAGAAGCTTGGTTTCCAATAAAAAAGTAGTAGTTTTATTAGTGAGTATAATGTTTTATAATTATAGAAGAATCTGATCGATGAGTTTCTAAAGTTTTCATTATTCACAAAAAGATATAAGATAAGGCAGGGATAATTTCTAACTGACGGCAGATTCCTTGATCAAGAAGCAGTCATTCACAAAGATTAATTAGTGATAGGACCAATATTAAAAAATATATTAATATATAAATATATATGGGTCACTTGTACTAGAGAACTATTCATTTTTATTCTTATTCTACATTTGATTAGAGTTCTGATATTTAGAGCTCTCTTAACACAGAGGTTTTCTCTCTTACTCCAAAATTTATAGTGTTCCTACCATGGAATAGGACTAAGTCCAAACCATGTAAATTTTTTATTGTTATTACTCTATTTCTTGCTTTTTAATTTTTATTTTTTTATTCCGAAATTTCTTTTCATGTTATTTGAGGTTATTCAGTACATTGACTCTAGATCTTGGTTCTATATTTTAGTTATTGAAATTAGGTTTTCTCTATTATAGAGGTTTCAAAATCATTTTCTACATTTGAGGGTTTTAAAGGAAAGATTTTCAAATTGTGTGTTCTATAAAAATAACTGGTATCAAAGCTTAATTATATAGTTTATAGTGGTCATCCTCTAATAAATATTTATATATATCATCAATTTATGCTTGTCCTCGTATAAGGATTCTTGTAACTTATTGTCATTCCCTTTATTTTTTTCTATTTTTCAATTATATTTCATTTATTTTGAAAGGATGGTTTTGGAAGAGGGTATGTTTTGGATTGATAAATTAAATGGGTCAAATTTGATAATCTATGGGATGAAAATTGATGACTATCTATTATACAGAGATCTGGATGATCTATTAAAGAGGATCAAACTAGAAGATATGTTTGATGAATAATGGGAAAGACTTATCCATAAATCCCTAAGATTTGTTTGTATTATGTTAGCCTATAATGCGGTTTTCAACTTTTAGGAAGTGAATTCCACTTCAAATTTTAGAACTATACTTTCTACCATGTATAAGAAAATAACCGTTATGAAGAAATTGTTTCTAATATGGTGACTTTACAGCTTGAAAATGTTATAAGGAAATTAATTGTTAGATAATTCTAATTATTTCAATGTTATTTTGAGTTAGTTGGAATCAATATGCATAAATTTTGTTGGGTTAGTGTGGGAACTGATATTTCTATATTTAAATTTGGAATAATGATATGTGATGGTAACCCCATAGATTAATTATTCCAGTAAGTCTGAAATAGATTTTGATAACTTGTAAGATTTAATTCTGAATGAATAAATTAAAAGTAATGAATCTCAGGATTCTATCTAAAATTAATTTATTGTGGAAGGAAGGGGAGTTTTATTTATTGAAAACATTAAATGAAGTGGTAAAAAAAATAGAGAGAATTCGATGTGATTCAGGTAATCTGGGTACTATATGATGGAATTAAGAGATAAAGGTGAAAGTGAATAAAGATTGTAGGGACCTAAGGGTAAATTATGGAATGTAAAATTCAAGAATTTTTTTCATAAATCTCATTTCAAGATAAATTAATAATTTGGTTGTGAGTGTCTTCAGTCGACATGAGTCATGAATAATTGACTCTATGGACTCTTATCACTATATATTCATGAAAGTGATAATGGAAAACTATGTTTCTATAAGATTCATAATTTTTGAACTTATGGATGATGAAACACTTAAGATTGTCCAAAAGGGTGATATTTTTGTCTGAACTTGAAATCAACACTTTCTAGAGTTGAAATCTGTGCAGTGCATATCAGGGTCATGGGAGAACCAAATCATATAGGATAAATAGAATATGTTTGTTTCTATACTAAATTTTTGTATGGCATGTGGAAATTCACATGGGGTTCCATGGTGGTGATGAAATTTTTGATGGATGGGAAATTATATCTAATCAGATATTTTGAAAGAACCATTATATTTGTACAATAAACTTCAAGATTTTTGAGGTTGTGGGATGATTTTCTTATTTATATGGGTGAGAACATGATGAAAGTACTAGTGTTTAATGGAATACTAAAGCATGGAAACATGGAGTATGGAACATGTGAGGAGTGTATCCTTGAAAATTAGTGTAAGGTGTCTTTCAATACATAAGGAAAGACACCAAAGAATCGAATGTAAAAGCTAATTTATACTGATATATAAGGACCAACCATGTCTTTTTATCACAGTCTATCACTGCATTATTTTACCTTCATTGATAATGTGGCATGTAATGTGTGGGTGTTTTTTATTAAGCATAAGTCTGATATTTTCAAAACCTTCATCAGATATATTACCATGATGAAAGAAATATACTAATAGCATGTTGGACTACTTAAGGTTCAATAATGGAAGATAATAAATAAGTATGGAGTTTTTTAGGTTCCATTGGTGTAAAAGAATATGGTTTAGAAGTTTTTACCAATAAAACTAAATCAGAATATTTTGTCAAAGAGGAAGAGTTGAAATTTGTATGATTTGGTTAGGAGTATAAGGTTTCATGTTAGTTCCCTGAAGGAACATTCGGATGAGGATGTAAATTGTGTATTTTATCCTATGAATTTAATTTTTTATTTTATATTGGGGAAAAAATATAGAAATAAATGGTCTAGAAATAAATTGTATATCACTCATCTAAATATTTTCAACAACATATCCTACATCTATTTTAATTTCATTGAAAAGGACAGGCTAAAGGAATCTATTTGTGTGTGTTTATTTATTTGGTATTGTAATGAAGACTTTGTTTTTTAACTCTTGGATAATGGCTTATATAAATTCTTCAAAAGGAAGAACACCCTATTTAATGAGGGGATTCTATGGAAGGATTAGAACTTAATGGAATGTGTAGTTGAGAATAAAGAATTAATTCATACCAAAGTTCATCAGGATGGGATTTTGGAAAATCTATTTAGTTCAAGGAATACAATAGTTTCAATGATGCCATGTTGACCAGGAGTTCAAGTTTAATATGGAAGTAAGATTCTTTTGGTATCATAAATTCAAGATTTAATATAATTATTGATAAATATATAATCTTGGGGAATGGCTTCATAAGGTAATAGTAGGGAGTGGTAGTTCTATAAGGAATAGATTTCTAGGTTTAGTTGCAAAGATCTACAAAGAATAGGTGTACATTATAGTGGTTTTCAAGTGAAATTAACTTCTTTCTTATAATAGATAGCAGAAAACAAAAAAAAATCCTAGAAGTGTTTTAGGGTTTGAGTGGATCAAGATAGTGGTAGCATAAAATAATGGAATAAATGGATTCCAAACATGTTCCTTGGATATGGGAGCTAAAGTATTTATATGCTAGGAAAAGAGTGTTGCAGAACAAGTGGTCCTACCGGTATGAAGAATAAGCATATAGTAAGAAAAATTACAAGTATCAGATGATTTTAAAAAGATTTTTGACAAACACAGGGTGTTCATTTATTAGAAATATTTTCTCCAATTGTAATGATTTTAATAACTCAAACAGTTCTTAAGATGATTTCTAGGAAGGGTCCACATCTTTTTAAGTTATATGTAAATACCAAATTCAATCATCCTGAGTCTATTGAATAAATATTTATGTAGAAACTAAAAGGTTTTTTGGAAAGTGGAATGAAATAAAGGGTTTTTCAAATCAAGTAGAGCTTGTATGGGCTGAAATGGGCACCTTGAAATTAGAATCAAATATTCATTGATTTTATAGAATATAGTTTTTTTCAAAATAAGTGTGAACCATTTTGGTTATTGAAAGGTGTTTGATCATAAGAAATTCACCATACTTATTCTATATGTGGATGATATACTTCTTTCAAGTATTTGGATAGATCATATTGAGGATTTGAAAACTGAATTGTCTCAAATATTTGATATGAATTATGTTGGTTCCAAAAAGTGGATGTTAGGAATATCAACTTAAAGGGAATTAAATTCAAGAATTGTTTTTTCTCATATTTCAGTATATACATAAATTAGTGGAAATTTTTTGAATGTGTGAATATGAGCCTATAACCACTTACCTAATAGAAGATTTAAATTTATTAGAGAAGTCACCAAAAATGAATATGAGGATGATTATGTGGAAAAAATAAATATAAATTATTGGTTATAATTTTGATAAAATAAATGGTTTACACTAGGTTGGAAAATTAAAATTTAGTGTGATTCATTATTAGTTTCATGAAAAATCTACTAAATGAACACTCAAAAGTATTAAAGTGGATACTCTAGTATCACAAATGGTTTTTCAGATGTGTCTCTATGTTTTGGAATAGATGATCCCTTATTGTGGTTTTTTTGACACAAAATATTTTGGAATTGAGGATAGATAGAAAAGTACCATAGTTTATATGTTCACTTTTGGATGAATGATTGTGAGTTAAATGTATGAACTTCAACTAGTATTTGTGTTGTACAAAATGAAATTAGAGTAAATAGAAATCATAGAAGCTGGTAAGAAGTTTATCTGGTGGAAGGGGATGCTAGGTGACGTTAAAAGAAGGTGGTAAAATGGAATGTCATTCTATAACAGTAAGATTGTTATTTATATTATAATTAATCTAATGTTTTACTCCATAAAAACACATATTTATCAAAATTATCACTTAATATGGAAGATGTGGGAGGAAGGAGTATTGGATCTCTAGATGGTTGATGGATTTTCCAATCTAGAAAATATGTTTATTATGGTCATAATATTTTTCTTTTATGGAATATTTAAAAAGGTGTGAATTAAAGTTAGAAAAAGATGAGAAATTTTTCTACTCAATAATGTAAGTAGTTTAGAATCTTTAAACTCCAAACTAATCATAGTATAAAGAAGTAAATAATGAAAGTAAATTAAAATCCAAAAAATTAAAAAACTAAAATTAGATAAAATACAATCAATCAAAACTTAAGAATAACCTGTAATAAAAAAACATAATATTAATTAAAATTATAGGCACTCCATTATAGGATATTATTACCAATAATTACAACTGAGGGGAAACATCACTTTTATCCCAAAGTGGTAGGAGGTTCAACAACCAAAAGAAAGGTTTTAAATTTCTACACCAGGAACTCTGTTGATCAAACATATCAAAAGATACCTGTTCTGGGCAAGGAACTTCTTTGACAAACCTATTAGAATAAAAAACTCCATCCCTGAGCTCCTTTTTTATTTTCATGGTTGATAATGAGTCCAGCACTAAGAATTTTTTGATCTTCAATTTTTAAAAGAAATAAGGTTTCAATCTCTAAAACCTCATCGATATCATTTATTTTATGTATCTCATATTCCTAGCCCTATAATCTCTTCGATCATAAGGAAAATAAGAAAAAATTACAATAATAAAAACATAGATCTTTTTAAATAATCACCCCAATATAAGAACCTCTATGAAAACACACTAAAAAAAATTATAACCAAAGATATCCAAACCATTAATATAATGTAGAATCACTCAACTAATGGAATTATAGCATGTTACATTCATTAAATCCTACATATTTTTTTAAAGAAAAGTTGGGGCTCACAAAAAACCCTTTTATTGTAAATAAAAAATGAAACAGTGGAGGAAAATATAAGATCAAAAAAGATAACAAAAACCTAACAATATTTCATCCAATCACTCTAGATAGAGTGATCATGTTGTGGTTCGAGAGCCTCCTACCCCTTTGAGGTTGTCGTCCTTGCCTCCAAGTCTTGACTTGCGTCCAAGTCCCACCACCATCATCTAATAGATCAGCCACCTCATCATCCTTCATGACTTCAGCTCCAAGAACACAATCAGTTTCTTTCCCATCGTATTCACAGAAGAAGAGGCCTGCAAGCCTTTATTTGACTTCAAGGGAGTAAAAATTCTTCTGGAGACATGTCCATGTTTGAAGGCTGCTATCTGCTTGCCACCAATAGAGGCTGAGTCCTGTTGCATCACCCCTTAAAGGATCCGAGGGGTAGAAAACCCAGTGCTGGAAGCTTGTTTCCCCCACAATGCTACAGGAATCAATGCACACAAGTAATGATGAACTCTGTTCAAAGATGCTCCAGGGCCAACAAAATGGACCAGAGAAAAAACTAGATCCTTTGTTATTAGAAAAAAGAACATCAAAAACAGCCACCCAAATGAAAACGAATCAATTGATACAGAAATGCTGCTAGATCCTGCATTAGCTCACAAAGATCCTGCAAAATCAGAGATAATCAACAGATATATCATCCCCCTGATCAGAAGAATTGACATAGATTCATTGGAATAAAAACCCCCAAAAGAAACAAAATCAGGAGTCACAATAACCAATTTAAGGGAAGAACATAATAAACAAATTGGAGAACAATTCAAACAAGTCTAAAAGTGGAAAAAACATCTAACCATTTGAAAAATAGAGATAACATCCTCTAGGATTTGATCAGACCAAGAAAAATTCCCCCCATCAGCTCCTTTATTAGCCAGACTATTAGCCAAAGCATTACCCTCCCTGAAGACATGGGTAATAATGAAGTCAATAGATGAGAGAAACTGTAAACAATTAATCCATCTATTCATAAGCTTCCAAAGGATATGATTAGAAGATGATATAACTGCATGAACAACCATAGTGGAGTCACACTCCAACCAAATCCTATTCAAACCCCTACTTTTAACAATATCAAGGGAATAAATAACACCAAGCATCTCAGCCTCAAGAGACGAGGCAAAACCATAAGAGTTGAAAGAGCAACCCAAAACATCACCAAATCTATTCCTGAAAACTAAACTATAACCTGAAGGACCCAGATTTCATCTGGAAGAGACATCAGTATTAATTTTAATCGAACCCAAAAAAGGAGGATTCCAAAAAACTTCCATAGTACCAAAAGAAGGTCGAAAATTACCTTTAAACTTGATACGCCTAAGAATAGAAAAATCATGCACCGAGTTGTTACAATAAGATTTACAAGGGAGATTTATATGTTTCATGATAGAAAAAATACTAGAAAGGTAGTCATGAGGATTGAAACCAACTCCATCATGAAGGCCCTTGTTTCTCGCCATCCACAATGAATGAACAAGTTCGGTAGTAGCAAATTGAAAAGGAATCAACATAGGAGATAAAGGGAGACAGAAAATACCTTCAAGGATGCCTCAAATAGTAGAAACATTCTGTATTTTAACATAAAAAATATCATAAAGTGCCTTCCACATGGAGGCGGCTGTAGCACAACTCAAAAAAAGATTATCCAAATCCTCCCTATTATGATGACAGAGAATACAAACAGAACAAAGATAAATACCACAAACTTGTAAATAAGAATCAATAGGGACTTTACCATGAGCCAGTTTCCACAAAAACGTGAACCAAGAGGGGGGGGGGAATGATTCTCCTATTAAACTTCCCAATCCAATCTAAACAAAACATATAATTATATTCATGAGAGTAGAATAATTTAGATGTATGAATACCAGAGGGATGCAGTTCCCAAATCCAGAAATCACCAATAGAGGAAAATCAATAATTACTAATAATTTGTTTAACATGATCCGAAAAAGAAGAAATATCATTTAATTGATCCTTAATAGAAACATCAAGGTACAGATTAGAAATATCATGATTAAGAGTATAAATAAAATAAACACCAGTCCAATTATCTTTCCAAAACTTGAGAGAAGAAACCTAAGAGACAGACCATCTATAATCCACATCAATAAGAGAAAAAACTGATTTAAAAGAAGACCAAATAGAAGAGTCCATATAATTAACGTTTCAACTTATGAGTTTAGTTAGGAATCTAGACCTCATGAAATTAGTAGCTTTTGAGTTGTTGTTTATTAACTTCCAAACAAAAGAAGCTTGAAGGGATTGATTAAAAAGACCAGGATTTTTTATATCGAGGCCCCCTTTCTCAAAATATTTACGACAAATGTTCCAATACATAGTTACCAATATTATTTCCAAAATACTACCAGTCCAAATGAAGTTTTTTATGGCCACATTAATAGATTTAATAAGACACGCATGCCATTTATAAACCATAAACGAATAAAAAAATTTGGAAACAATAACAGCTTCGACCAGACAAACAAGACCGGCCATTGAAAGGGACTTGCATTTCCACGAAGCAATCTGATTCTTGATCTTACTTATAATCCCAGAAAAATAACAAGCCTTCGGACGACCCCAAAACATGGGAACACAAATATAAATGAAAGGGAGAAAAACTTATCTAATCCCCAAATCATTGATGACCTTTGAGTTCCTATTATGAGAAATATTTCTACCAAAGTAGAAAAAAGACTCATTCCAACTAACATGTTGCCCAAAAACGTGATCGTAATGTAGAAGATATTTCTTGATATTATTGATATTTCTTTTATCCCCTTGAGTAAAGAGAATAATATCATCAGCATAAAGGAGATGGGTAGGAGAGGAGAGACCATGACCAACACCAATAGCATTTATCTTACCATTCCTATCCATGATAGAGAACAATATACTAAGATAATCCTATAAAATAGAAAAAATAATAGCAGAAAGAGGATCACCTTGCCTAACTCCTCTAGAATAAGAGAAATATCCCTCTGGAGATCCATTGACAAGAATTGAGATATGGCAGAAACAAAAATGATCTTAATACAATTAATTAAAGTGTCATCAAAACCAAAAATTGAATGAATTTTAAATATAAAACCCCAATACATTATTCCAAAATCCTTTTTAATATCTAATTTAAGAACAATGTTCCCATCACGAACAAGTTTTTTAAGAAGATTGCCTCACTCAGAATCCGTGACAAGAAAATTTTGAATAGAACTACCTTTTATGAAACCAAATTGATTTGAAGAAACAATTTTATTGGAAATGTGTGCAAGTCTACTGGCAATAATCATAGTGATAACTTTGTATAATGTATTGATAAGAGCAATAAGCCTGAATAAATGTATCTCATTAGCATTTTCCATCTTTGGAATAAGAGCGAGAAATTGAGAATCTAAACCTTGAGGAAGATTTCTCCCTTTGAAAAAATGCATAAAAAGGTTGCAAACATCATCCCTAATGATATACCAATAATTATGAAAAAAAATTACTAAAACCATCAGTACCCAGAGAGCTATTCGGCTTAAGATTGAAAACCGTAACCTTGATTTCAGGTTCTAAAGGAATAGAAACAGGTATAGAATTATCCTCATATTTAACCAATTTATGAATAATACCCTCTGTAGGGAGGGCAATAGCAGATGATCCATTAAATAGGTCTTTATAATAAGAAATAATGTGCTCTGAAAGATCCTGTCTATTATCCAAAATTTGATCACCTTTTTTTAATAAATCAAGAGGCCTAGAAATTTTCCAATCTCTTTGAAGATTATTAAAGAATTTGGTATTTCTATCCCCATACTTGAGCTAATTTTCCTTAAAATAAGCCTTTTGTATAACATCATTAATATTGTGAAAATTATTAAGTTTAAAAGTCATCTTAGATTCCAAAGAAATATCATGAGAGAAATCATCATAAATACATTGCTCTTGGAATGTCTAAAGAGAGGCTTCAAGATAAAAGATGTCTGAGTCAAGATGAATTAACCTATCCCTGCTCCAGAATTTAATATTTACCTTGAGAATCTTAAATTTAAGAATACAAGAAAAAACATTCCTCTTGCTCCCAATCGTACACCAAACATCCCGAACAAGCTTGTCACATTCAATATGAAGAACCCAAGATTTATTAAATCTAAATGGGAAATGGTATTTAACACATTTAACTATGAGGTCTATCATAATAGGATGATGATCAGAGTTAAACTTAGCTATAGACATACAAGAAATAGAATCCCAAGAATGTAAAGAGAATTCATTAACAAAGGCCCTGTCAATTTTACTAGCCACAATACCATTAAGGTACCTTTTATACCAAGTAAACTTAGCCCCAACAATATTTACTTTAAACAACTCATTTTGATCAATACATCCCATAAATTCTCTAGAAGAAATAGAACAAGTCATAAGATCCATTTTTCATCAGAACTAAGAATTGAGTTAAAATCCCCAATAATGATCCATGGATCATTAATTAAACTTTTGAGAGAACCAATTTCAGCCCAAAGAGCTCTATGATCCTGATAGCTATTATTAGCATAAATGAAAGAAAAAATTGATTAATGCCCAAAATTGAAAAGTAAGAAGTAATGTGTTGATTGCTTGAACCAACCAGAATAAGATCAGATAAAGAAGAATGAGCTAAGACACAGATTATTAACCTCGGAAATTTTTTTTTTCAAACATAGTAAATTGAAACCCATATTATCCATTCTAGGACAACGATTAAAATAAACAGTTTTGGGCTCATAAATCCATATTAAAACAGGTCTATACTGCCTGATATAGAGCTTAAGAGAGCTAATTGTGGCCTCATTGGCCAGGCCTTGACAATTCCATAAAAATAATCCTTATTTGAAGCCTGATTTGGGGTGAACCCCCCTCTTATTCACATCCCCCTCATTCTTTTTAGTTGACTTTGTAGGTATCCTTGATTTCATCATAGGTAACTCAGTAATTTGAATTATACTAGTAATATGAACAAGTGATTTGGACTTAATTTCTTACACTTGATCAGAAACCAAATCAACCTTGTCAATATTTTTAGAAACAGAAATAGAAGAATCCTTTATATCAGTTTTAGATTCCTTAGGAAATCCTACATATTTATCTATAGAAACTAATGAATCAAACTTCTAATGTTAATTTATAATGTATTAGAATTCAGTTATAATTGAATCAAAATCAGATCACATTATTCTATTTATTTCAATTCATTGTGACTTCACAAAGTTTCAGAAATTTGAGGGATCTACTCAGTTCACCAAAATATAGTATCAGAAGATGAGTCTACTAAAAAATTAGACATTCACAACATCACGTAAACCAATTAACTAAAGAAATAATGTTTTTATTTTTCAAAAATAGGATACAAAATATCAAACACAAAAAAATATATTTTTTCCGTTGAAATAATCTTGAATTATTTTATGTATTTCTTTACACACAACCTCATGTTTAAATGAACCCATGATATAGTATAACTTCTTATCCTAGTAATTGGATTAGTGGGTATTAATAGGATTTAACACACTTTAAAATATATTTAGATATTTTTTCCTAAATTATAATTTATTTACTAATCCCTAATAAATAGTCATGTCAATTTTAATGAAATTATTTATTGATTAAAGGCCCTCTTATTCAATTAAATATATTTTTATACATGTAAGATATTTATATCCAAATAATGTATTTTGATCACTATTGAAAAATGATTTCAATGAAATATATTTATACCAAAATAATAGCCATTCATACATTACTAATCTAATGGTTATTAATGGAGATAAAATCATTTAAAGGTAAAAATATTTATTTTTTTGAAAATTATCTTTATATGAAAAAACTTTTTTTACAATAATAAATTAAATAAATCGTTATATATTAATGTTTTTAATGAAATATATAGATTATATATTCACTGAAATATTTTAACATTCATTTTATATCTTTCACTATATAAATAATGAAAGTAAATTCTATTTTATGCTTAAAAAATCATTTTTCTAAAATCAAGTTTTCATTGTGTTTTATGAAAATATTTTAAAATTAATTTCTACCACTTATAAAAAATTCATTTCATAAAATGGATTCCATATTTTTAGTCATCATGTCAAATTTTTTTAATGATACCACTTTAATTTTTTTCATAATGTATAGTAAAAATTTTAAAAATTTGTTACTATGAATAAGTTTGAAACGAGTTCATGGGTGTTAATGTAATGCCCTGACCCTAGTTACCAAGATTTGGTGAATTATTACATAATAATTTCTATGATCACAAGAGATCATGTCTCGAAAGACCAATTAGTTTAGTATCCTTGGAAGTACTAGATACATACATAAGTTTTACATTACATCATAAAATAAAAAAAAATAACATTATGTCCCATTTTACCACAATAATATCCTTTGGTCTATATCTACAGTTTAATCATAATATTATTTTCACATCCTGTGAAAAATAAAACATAAGAAAGGGTTGAGCTCATATTCTCAGTAAGGATTACAATATAGCGGAAATTATCATAATTAACCATAAATATTTAAGGAAATGTATAAGACTAAAACACAAAAATTTTAAACATAAACATAATCATAATAAGGCAAAGATAAATAAAATAATTCCATTTACTTATTATTAGGAATATTCTAAAAGTTTAATAATCACATGTAATATCAAAAGCTAATTTCATAATGATGGGATGCATAATGTTGGACATCATGACCACATAGTCAAGGCCTTGTGCCCAGACTACAAATAAGATTTTTTTAAGGCCTTGTACCAAGACACTAGTTTGTCTCATGAGACCTAACAATCCATCGAAGAGCTATAGCAGACTCCACCCATCACATACTAAGTCCAATGCATTCCTCATATGAAAAGGTTGAAACATAACATAAACATTCCTATTAAAATTAGCATATGAAATGTTAATACTTTAACCATAAACCATGAATGGTATAAAAATAACACATCCATAGTCAAACATATCAAAAAACCATCAATTCAATATAGATGATTTTATCATAATAAATCAACTTCAGACAAGTGTAAGATCCATCAAAGGATTTTGACATAGATGAAATCAAAAATATTTAAGAGAAATATCTCTTTATATTTTGAAATAATTTATACATCAAATAATTATAAAAGAAAGCATTTATTTTGAAAATATTCTTATAAGGTTTTAAGGGAAGATTTAGAGGTGTTATAATAGTGTAAAATAGCTGCACCCACCATATAAGTTGAAAAACATTCTTAACATAATTTGTAGAAAAGGTCATAAAGTACCTTTTTTGAAAAATGACGGAAATATTTCTTTCAAAACATTTTATAAAAAGAGAAAAGTGGGTATAAATGACTTTAACCCATATTCTAGGAAATAGTAAAAAAGTTTTGAAATACATTTTTAAGAAGCACAGATGTGGATGATAGAGAAGTCCTAGTATATACTTTTGTAAAAACAACCTCGGATAATAAAGAGATTGTAAAATTAACCCTTACCTTTAAATTTTCCTTAGTAAAGGGTATATTAACCTCCTGTATAATATTTAAATAATTATTATTAGATTATACAAGAACCCAAACTTAAATATGATATCATATATGATCTTCTAATAGAGATTTATTAATAATATTTTAGTATTATTATTATTTCGGGTGTTAATAAATTTGTTTTTCCTTTTTATTTTTTCTTACATAAGTCATGTTTGTTATGGTTAGGATGTATCTAATTAATATAAAGAATGATATTAAGTCCTTAAACATTATTTTTAATCATAAAATAAAAATTATTTTTGAATTGTTACGATGCGTAAAGAATCTTATCGCGTTTGTGGAGACGACAATCTGTACATACGCATGAGTGATAATATCATTTTATTGATGGTGAAATACTATGTAATTTAAAGGTATATTACATATAAATAATAATTAACATGTTATATTTATTATTTACATCAATTATACTCATTATTATACCCATCCAAATAATGAGGTGTTAAATAACATACTAAACCACGACGTGGAGACGGTAACCCGTACGTACGCACGTATGGTGACTTTGTCATTCATAGGGTGGATAAAATAATGAATATGATTGTACCATTTTTATAATAAAATACATGTTTTTAGAAGGTACAAGATTTATTATTTTTATCTGGAAACAACAAAGAAATAGGAAGTGGAAGAAGAAAATAACTTTAAAGGAGGTGATGAAATTATTACCTCTTCTTTGGGTGCTTCCTTTTTGATTTGATCAAAATTGATCTTTAGGTTGGATTTTAGATCAAATTAAGGCCTCTAGGTTGAATTGTGGGTATTTGGGAAGATATTTTAGTATGTTTTTGCTGATCTAAATGGCTTTGGAGGTGTGATCATGAGAGAAGGGGAAATACCCTCTTATAAGAGAGGTCACGGTCACATTAGGAAAAGTTTGAAATATAAGTTTATTAAAAAAATATTTTTCAGTTTATAATAGCACCAAATGGATTTATTTCTAGGATAAGGTGGGGCTAGGTCAAAATACGCTCAACCAATAGCTTTTATACAAGTTTAGGTCACCATATTAACCTTATCTTTAAGATTTAACTCTTAGTTAAATAGTTTATCTTTTAATATATCTTCTTGTATTTTTATATTACATGGTTAATAAACTTACTATAAAATTACAAGAGAACCCAAAGTGGTTAATTAATGACATATATATCATTATATAAGTCCTTTTGCTGAACCGTATATTTTTATGAATATTATATCATTTAATAATATAGAATTTTTTTAAACTCATTTTTGTCAATTTTGACCCTTTTTAGTATTTTGTTTTTGTGAAAGTCAAAAAAATATGATTACTTAAAAAAAATACATTAAATAAATACTAACATGTCATATTAATCAATAAAAATAGTGGAATGAATCAAAATCCTCAATTTACATTTATTTGGATATTTATAATATCAATTACTTTAATATTTCATTAATTAGGAAATTATTACATCATCATTCTGTCATGAATAAGTTTAATTATTTAATGTATAAAAATAATAAATAAAATAAAATGATATAGTAAATATTTTTATATTTCTAATGAATATTTATAGTAGAATTTAACTTATGTATAACTCTATATATTAAAAATGGTTTAGTTTTTAAAATTTGAATTTAACAATTTTAACTATTCTTTAAATAAAATAATAATAAATGTCTTAATCTAATCAAAGTGGATCAAAAAGGATCATATTTATTCCTAAGGTTAATTTTGGTCGAAATTATTCTATACAATAGACTTAGTACTTGTGTTAGGGTAATTATAATATCATTTTTACCTTTAATTACCTGATTTACTATTAACTATGGTAAATAAAATTCAAAATTTATTATTCACCAAAAAATATTTGAATCCTATTGAACCAAATTTTACTTATAAATGTCAACCATATCTCCTAGATTTTTTAAATTCAATTCATAGGGGAGGTAGAATTACATTTTATGCAAATTTGAAAATGTGCCTAGAAGGTGGGTAAAAGACGTTAAAAAGATCAATAAATTTTTATATATCTAATATTATTATAAAATGACTCTAATGAATTAAATTTGGCTAATATAGGTATTATTTATCTATTTTGACTTTAAAATAAATTTAAATAAATATATTAGTTATTTAAATAAAATTCGTTTTTTAAACAATAACGTGGTGTTTTTCACTATTCATCAAAAATTGAAGGTTTTCAGAAAAATAACAAAAATTCACCCTAAGATAATTTTGAAATTAAAAATCCAAAAATGAAGTCCATTTTGAAAAATAAAATTTATAAAATTACAAATATTTGGTATTACTATTCATAACTGTATTTTAAACGGCTTGTTTGATTGTTCGTGGTGTACTTGAACTCGAAGTTGCGTATAACGCAAATTATTGAATTATTCAACGAGAAGCATACCATGGAAGCTTGGGGTGTTACATTATTCCCTCCTTAAAATAATTTTGTCCTAAAAATTTCTAGAATATTATTGCATAAAAAGATTCAGGTGGTTCTTCATCATAAGTTCCTTTAGTCCCCATGTTACCTCTTCCATCTTAAGGTTTCTCCAAAGAACTTTTACCAGACAAGTCATTCGGTTTCTCAACACTTGTTCTCTAGTTGCAATAATCATGATAGGATCTTCACAATAATACAGATCGGGTTGTAGTTCTATTTCTTCATAGGTGAGTACATGTGTTGGGTGAGGCATGTATTTTATCAATAATGATACGTGGAACACATCATGAACTTTGAAGAGACTTAGAGGAATTTCCAAACGATAAGATAAAACTACAATCCATTCTAGAATTTCAAAAGGTATGATTTACTTAGGACTTAATTTACCCTTCTTACTGAATCGTATAACACCCTTCCATGGATATACCTTCAAGAAAACATGATCTCCTACTTGAAATTCCAAATCCATCCTTTAGTTATTAACATATCTCTTTTCCTACTTTTTGCTGCTCTGATGTGGGTTTGGATAATCTTCACATTTTTCATTGTTTCCTCATCAAGTTCTAGGCCTATGAGTTTTATTTCACCAACATCATCCCAACATGTTGGTGTGTGACATCTCTTTCTATGTAACACTTCATATGGTGCCATATGAATACTTGAATGTAAGATATTGTGGTAGGAAATTTATACCAGAGGTAAATATTGATCCCACATACCTTGAACGTCAAGTGAGAAAGATCTCAAGAATGACCCATATTGCATCATTCTTTATAGGGGTCTTTGGTAGCCCTATGAAAAAGTCTATCGTAATATCATCCTATTTCCACTCAGGTATGGGAAGAGGATTCATGGCTTCTCTAGGATGCTGTCTTCTCGACTTAACATGTTGACAAACCATACATCTTGACACATAATCAGCAATATACCTCTTTATGTTGTCCCACCAAAAATGTTCCTTCAAATATTTATACATATTAGTGCTACCAGGGTGTATAGATAAATTGGATCTATGAGAATCATCCAACAACTCCCTTTTTAGATCAGCTATATCAAGAACAGAAATCCTCCTACCGAATTTCAAAATTCCATATTCATATATGAAGTCAATCAATTTCCCATCATTCACATCTTTAATTTTCTTTTGAAACTATTCATCATCAATTTGAAGAATTTTTATCCTTTCTAGTAAATATGGTTTGGTAACCCTTTGAAAAAAGTATTGATGTTTCACCTTCCATGATTATTCCCATATCCATCTTTACTAGATCCATGAACATAGGATCCCTTTCAACTCTCATCTTGTTCAAAAATCCATGATCCATTCAGTTCAAATCATCTGCAACTATATTTTCTTTCCCTGGGTGGTAGTGTATAGTGCATTCACAATCCTTGAGTAGTTCAAGACATCATCTTTGCCTCATGTTGAGTTCTTTCTATGAGAAAACATACTTGAAACTCTTGTGATCAGTATATATCTCACCTCTTTTTCCATAGAGATAGTGTCTCCATATCATCAAAGAAAATATTACAGCTTCTACCTCAAGATTGTGAGTAGAATAGTTTTTTTCATGAATTTTTAGCTGTTGTGATGCATAGGAAATAAATCTATCATTCTTCATAAGGACACAACCAATTCCTTTATTTGAAGCATCACTATAAATAACAAACTCATCATTCCATGATGGTCGATTAAATATAAGATCATTAGTTAATCTTCTCTTTAGTTCTTCAAAAAATTATTTACACTCTTTTTTCCAATCAAATTTAACCCCTTTATCAGTGATATTGGTTAATGGGTTAGCCAATCGGGAAAAACTCTGGACGAAATGCCAATAATAACATGCTAAACCAATAAAACTTTGTACCTCGGTTATACTCATCGGTGTTGGACATTCATTTACTACTCTTTTAGTTGAAGGATCAACTGAGATTCAATCCTTAGAGACGATATAGACCAGAAAAGAAATCTCCTGAAGTCATAATTCACATTTTCTAAACTTCCCATATAATTCATTTCTTCTAAGAGTCTTTATAATAGTGCTCAAGTGATTTCCATGATCTTTGTAGCTTTTGGAGTATACCAAGATATCATCAATAAATACTACTACAAATTCATTATGATATTCCTTGAAAACTCTATTAATTAGATCCATGAATACAGATGGTGAATTAGTCAGTCCAAAAGGCATTACTTTAAACTCATAATGCTCATACCTTGTATGAAATGTTGTCTTCATAATGTCTTCCTTCTTCACACTCAACTAATGATATCCAGATCAATGTTAAATCCTTGAAAAATATTGGGATCCATGAAGTTGATCAAATCAATCAATAATGTGAAGTAACAGATACTTGTTCATTATTGTTATAGCGTTGATCTCCCTGTAGTAAATGAAAAACCTCATAGATCCATATTTCTTCTTAACAAAAAGAATAGGGGCTCCCCATGGAGAAACACTAGGGAGAATGAATCATTTATTACTAATTTCTTCTAGTTGTTTCTTTGGTTCCATTAATTCCACAGTGTCCATTATATAAGGGGTCTTCGATAGGGGATCTGAACCAGGAATTAAATCAATGAGAAACTCAATTTCTCGTTCTGGAGGATGTCCAGGTAAATCCTCTAGAAACACATCAACATATTCTTGAACAATTGGGACACAATATATTTGAACATTCTTTTCCTCACCTATAGTTATTTCACTCTTTTCCTCCCTAATAATTGAATTTAATAGAGCTACTAGGTGTGGATCTAGATAAGAATCAAATTGTGATGTTTCTGCTCTAAATATATTGTATTACTTATCATCATAAAAAATTTTAACCACCTTCTTCTAATAATAAATTTTTGTATCATGGTTCGAAAGACAATCCAAACTAACGAAATATATCAAATTCCATCATGGGTATGACAATAATATTAGGAGATAAAGCACGTTTATATGCCATAATGGTAACTTATACACAAAACATTGTTGCAATGATACTTTCCTTATGATTTTTTAATGAAAAATCCCTTGTTAAAACAAATTTTAAATATCTAATTTTCTTGGGAAATTGGGAAGATATGAAAGAATGTGATGATATAGAATCAAATAAATCACTGGCTAAATTTTAGGAAATGATTAAAGTACCTACCAGCACGTCATTTGGAACTTCAACCTCTGCAGTTGTGATCGCATAAGCTTGGCCTTGCTCCCTTGGAATTTTCTGAGGTAATTTTCCTTGACTCTTATGACATTAATTTTCATAATTCCCCATTTTGTTACAACTTAAGCATTCAACATTGACAGCCTCTTTCTTCCCTTTGTAATCACGAGCTTGGTGGACTTTTTTTACACACTTATAATAGAATATCCTTCCCTTTAGGAAAGTATCAGGGTGTTTCTTTCAACATTTTCTGCAAGCTGGAAATTCAACCTTTCCCTTCTTCCCCTTACTTCCATTTCCATAGTGTTCAGAATATCTCTTCTTCCCTTGCTTTGCTTTAAAGTCATAAGTCTTAGAGAATTTCTTTTTGGTCATGATATCACATGAGACAATATTTTCATATGATGAGAAGAATTACGGGACTAATGCTATATGGAGAAATGGTTTTAACACATCAAATAATCGATCAATCTTACTCCTTGGGTTACATATGTAATCTACAACATGCCTTGCTAACCTTGTAATGTTAGTGTCATACTTTGCGACATTCCCATCCTCCTTTTTCCTTAGACTCAGAAATTTATTTTCCATATCCACTTCATGGTCCTAAGGAAAGTATTTTTCAAATAAAATATCTTTAAACTCCCTCCATTCCATATTTTATACTTATTCTTCCTCTTTTGTGTTTTGAATTAATGACCACCATTGATCTACATTTCCTGTGAGGCGATAAACTACAGTGAAATTTTTTTTCCTCTTTCACTACTCCCCAAAACTTTAAATATTTTCTCTAAGAAACTTAACCATTGTTAAGCCATAAATGGTTTTTTAGTCCCATTTAATGTTGGTGATTTTTGACTCAGGAAGTGGTCTAAAATTGATCCTCCACATTGTGGATCAGGGTGCTCCATACGGGTAAGGTTATTTTTCATAAACTGAGTATGACAACCCTAATCTTCTATTACACAATTAAACATAATTTATTACGTAAACTACATTTGATACAACATATAAGATCGAGTGGTATAGTGTCTTTGGGGCTTAGGATCATTACATAACAACTTAAAACATGAAAAAATATAATCTTTATTGAAAAATTCTTTTACATGACAACTACATTCCCTCGAACTTAGCATTTTATGGGATAATCGGAGGACATGCATAAAAAAGGGTGATCTATAAAGCCCGGTAAGGGATTAATCATGGAATAACATGAGAAATAAAATACATGTTAGATGATAGGCATATCAATAGAGCATAATAGAAGAATAAATATAAAGTCGTGATAAATCATGATAATCATAAATGGAAATGTGGCAACAACACTTAACATGGAATTAGAATGATCCAAGGCTCATTGCACATGAAGCATAAGTAAACCCTCACTGCACATGAAGCACGAGTAAAACCTCATTGAACTTGAATTATCATGATTAAACACCCATTTCACATGATGTATCATGATACTATACTTTACCCAATGTATTGGAGCGCTATCAGGGTGCACCATTCATAAACATTTTATTTCATGCATAAGTGTGCCACATAGATCATAAAACATTGAATCATTCAACAAAATATTTTATTCCATGATAAATGAATGTGGAATATATACAAGAAACTTTTTAAACAATAAGTAAATGTGCATAAATTTAAATACCCTTGATAGATAAAAGGGCATGATATTAACTGCATAATGACTTTGGCTTGGAAAAGCACGGTGCAATTTCAACAGTATAACGGCATGACATAAGAACTCATAAAAATGGTTGATGAGATAGAAAGGGGTGTCTCATAATATTTACATGATATTTACATTAAAGGGTAATATAGATACATTTCCCAACAAATGTAATATAATTTATATTAATGATACAAAATAATTTTGTGAATGTAAATGAGGAGAGAGAAATTCCTTTTTGAATTTCAGCATAGTAACGGGTGTACATGGGAGGTATTTAATGAGAAATAATGGGGTCTCCCATCATTAAAACATAATGAGGGAAGTATGGGGGGGGTTTGAAACCATACCCCAACATTTATAATTTAAATTTAAATGGAACAAAAATATAATGAATATTGGACAAAAAGGGGAAAGGAAGGAAAAAACCTTACATGGAAGTGTGCTTCCAAAGGCTTGAGAGAGGTTTGTGAGAGGATTATTGGGAGCTTGAGGAACCTTGGAGGATTCTAGAGAGAGGAGGGCAGATTTTGGATGAACTCCAAAGGCTTTGAGTGAGGAGGAAGTGGGATATTGGGTGGGTTTATATAGGAAAAGAGAGGGAATTGTTTATTTTTTAGGTTTGGGACACCTCACATTTAACTAATCAAAACCACAAACCAGCCCATGGTTTTTGCCCATGGTTTTTTCCAAAAAGGAGTGGAAAACAATATTTTATAATTAAAAAGTCCAAAATTTTAAAATAATGGGGATGTTTATGTGGAGGCGACTCACAGTCCCAAAGAAAACAATTTAAAAAGACAAAATGTTTAATAAGTTGTGAAGGGTCCACTAAAGCTTTGTAAAATAAATAAAACAAACCAAAAATCACAATATTTTAATTTTAAAACATTTATTGGTCGAAAATGAAGTTTATAGTATTTTATTGCATCACTATTGTGTCATTATGATGTCATAAAACACATTATATATTTAAACGATATTTAAATTTTACCCAAAAATTTGACTGTCTCCAAAAATTATGAAAAATTCACCATTGGATAATTTCGACATCCTGATTCTAGAAATAACATTAATTTTATCCAAATAATTATCTAAATATGTTAATTTTCATTTTTAAAATAAAAACAGACATTTATTGAAAATTCATGGGTTTTGAAAAAAAATGGCTTTCAAACCTTAATAAAAATTACAATTGTAGTCATAAAATTATACGATCATTTATATTTAATAAAAATGAATTTAATAACAATAGTAATATTTTAATAAAATATTATTTAATTCAAAAATCCATTAATTCATCAAAATATATTTTTTTAGTTGAACATTAACAAAAAATACTATTTCTACTTTAAAAACAATTTACAAGGTAAAAATAATAAAATGAAAGTATATTCATTATTATATAAAAAAACAATGTACATAACCATAGTACTAGGGTCTTGTTAAATAACCCCTTAAAACACCCGCATAATACCGATGGGTGAGGTGTGCGATGGTGACATAATCTTGGGGTGGCTCTGATAACATCGCTTAGGTGGTAATATCTATCAATTTACACTTCTCTCATAGGTGGTCTAGCTCAATATTAACATATTCAAGCTTTTCTTGGTCTTGGTCAAGAGAAAATCCCAAAGACACAACCTCCTTTCTGAGCTCTGACAAATGGCCTTTGTATGGGGCACATCTACTAGATGAGGTCATCGCTTCCTTTGTCTGAGTAAATTGGATTTGATAAAGCCCTATATTTATACTAATCATGTGATCACTGTTCAACTACTATATTAGCAACGGTCGCAATTATTAACACTATTTTAAAATCCAAAAACATAAAACCAAAGACGTTGAAATTTTATATAAACATTTTACATAAATATAAATTTAATTAGATCAAGAGGGTTTTCCATTAATGAATGTTTGAGTCGTTATAATATTCCCCCTTAAGAAATTTCTCCCTCGAAATTTCCTTTTCCCACACTAAAATAGATGTGGGTAACTTTGCTTCATCATTTCCTCTGATTCCCACGTCGCTTCTTCAAATGTGTGGTTTCTCCAAAACACCATAACGAGGGTCATTGTCTTATTTTGTGGAACTATTTCTCTATGATCTAAGATCTTCACTGGTCGCTCCTCATAAGAAAGATCATCCTCTAACTATACCACCTATAAAGAGATTACATGCGAAGGATTTTTTATTTACTTCCTTAAGATGGATACATGAAAGGAATCATGTACAATGTCTATGGTAGGTGTAAGTGCTAGTCGATAGGTCACGGCCCCGACACGACCAAGAATCTCAAAGGGCCTGATATACCTTGGACTTAACTTCCCTTTCTTTCCAAACCTCATGAACTTCTTCCACTGAGATATGCATATAAATACCATGTCTCCAACTTTATTCTCAAGGTTTCATCGATGTTTATCTTCATTACTCTTCTGTCGACACTGGGATACCTTGATATGCTGCTAAAAGGTTTTCACCTTCTCCACCATTTCTTTGACTATTTCTGGTCCAAGCAGCTTACACTCACCAACCTCATCCGATCATGCATGTGTTTTGAACCTTTTCCCATAAATGGATTCATATGGTGCCATTTGGATGCTCGATTTTAAACTATTATTATAAGAGAACACAAAAACAGGAATATGTTAGTCCCATACTCCTTTAAAGTCTATTGAACATGCTCTCAACTTGTCCTCAAGAGTTTGGATAGTCCGCTTGGATTGGCTATTAGTTTGAGGATGATAGGGTGTACTGAAGTTCTGTTCAGTATTCAGAGCATGTTAAAGACTCTTCCAAAATGTAGAGGTGAATCTTGGATCTCGATCAGACATAATAGATAGTGGTACTCCATGAAACCTTACCTCTTCTTTGATATATATCCATGCTAGTTGATCCAATGAGAAATCCTCCCGAATAGCAATGAAGTGTTCAACCTTTGTAAGACGATCCCCAACAACCCAGATTTCATTATTTCCTTTGGATGTCTTCAGATGTTTGGTGACAAAGTCCATGGTGACATTCTGCCATTTCCATTATAGTATGGGAAATGGTTGCATCATCCCCTTAGACTTCAGCCTCTCTTCCTCCACTTGCTAACACACCAGGCACTTTGATGTATATTCAGTGATCTCCTTCTTCATATTATCCCCCCAATAATGCTCTCAGAGATCTCGATACATCTTTGTGTTTCCTAGGTGAATAGATAAATTTGAACTATGTGCATCATCCAGAAGTTCCTTCTTCAGCTCCAGAATTTTTGGAACACAAAGTATTTTCCCAAATCTCACAATTCCTTCTTTACTAACATTTAACTCTGAGGATTTCTCTTTTCCAATAGCTTCCACTTTTTCCTGAATTCCCACATCATCCTTTTGAGCATCCTTTAACCTTTCCCAAAGTGACGGTTGAGCAATCATTTGTGAAAGGATTAATGATGTTCCATTCTTTATGATTCTCATGTCCATCTTTACCAAATCTAAGAAGATTTAATCCTTTTCCATTTTCATCAATGATAGAATCACTGGGCCCTTTCTACTTAGGGAATATTCCACCTTGTTCCCTTTCCTAGGGTGGTAATGGATTGAGCCGTCGTAGTCTTTGATCATCTATAACCATCTTCATTAGTGGATGTTCAACTATTTCTATGTGAATATATAATTGAGGCTTTTGTGGTCTGTATATATTTCACACTTCTCCCCAAAGAGATAATGCCGCCAAAATTTCAAAGAAAATATCACTACAGTCAACTTGAGGTCATGTGTTGGATAGTTCTATTCATGTACTTTAAATTTCCTTGAAGCATAGGCAATGACTTTGTCATTTTTCATCAACACACATCCCAGTCCCTTCTTCGAAGCATCATTTAATACCACATAAATTTCTCCACTTGTGGGTAAAGTGAGCACGTGCACAGTGATAATCCCCCTTTTCAACTCCTTGAAGCATTATTCACATTCAACACTCCAAGAAAACATTATTCCCTTCCGAGTGAGCTTAGTAAGAGGGTTGGACAATTGTAATAAATTTCTCACAAATCGTCAATAATATCCAACTAAACCCAAGAAGCTACGGATATCCACTACCGATGTTGGTGTCGCCCTTCCCTCAATTGCATCTATTTTAGAGGGATCCACAGATATCCCATTACATGTGATGATATGGCCTAAGAATGAGACCTCCGTCAACCATAACTCACAATTATATTACTTTTCATAGATCATCTCCTTCCGTAAGGTCTCTAGAATAGTTCTTAGATGCTCCTCATGATCCTCCTTGGTTTTGGAGTATATCAGAATATCATCTCTAAATACTACCACAAATTTGTCGAGTTAATCTCTAAAGACTCTATTCATCATTTCCATGAACATTTCTGGAGAATTAGTGAGTCTGAAAGGCATTACTATGAATTCATAGTGCATGTATCTTGTACGAAAATTAGTCTTGGGGATATCTTCCTTCTTCACCCTTACTTAATAATATCCTGACCGCAAATCCACCAGTGAGAAGTATTGTTCTCCACACAGCTGATCGAACAAGTCATCAATTCGTGGGAGAGGATACTCGTTCTTTATCGTGATTTTATTAAGCTCACAATAATCGATGCAAATGTGCATTGACCCATCCTTATTCTTGACAAAGGGGACCGGTGCACCCCCATGGTAAAGCACGTGTGTGTATAATCCCTTTATCTAGATTCTCCTATAGTTTTTTCTTCATCTCTTCAAGCTCTAAAAAATCCATTCTATACAAAGTCTTGGATATTGAAAACTCCCCAGGTATAAGATCAATTGAGAATTCAATATCTCTTCTTGGAGGAAGGCCAATCAATTCCTCGGGAAACACTTCAGGAAATTCCCTCACAATGGGCATGTGTTCTAGGATGGTTGTCTCCTTAGACTCAATCATCTAATCCAGATACGTGTTCTCATAGTGCAGTAATATCCACGTTTGAGATGATGGAGCTAAAGAAGGTTCATCTTCTTGCTTGCACTTGTAAAGAATTGGGGGTCGATTTTCTACATGGAGAGTGATTTACCTCTCACGGCAATTTATGTTGGCTCTATATAAGGATAGTTAATCCATGCCAATAATTGCATCAAATTACACAAGAGGGAGTATGAAGATGTTTACCAGGAATTTTAATCCTCATAATATAATAGGTGAGGAGTTATATTTCTAGGATGTAATGATTTCCCCATTTGTTGTACTCACTGATATCTTCACTTCCATGATTTGTGGTGGTGCTGGGATTGTTCTAAAAAACATTCGAGAAATAAAAGAATGCGTAAAACCTGAATCAAAAAGTACGTTTTCTATTCTTGAATGAATAACTATTGTACCTGTAATCCCTTAGTATTTGGGGTTTACATAGGTATTAGTGATGTAAAAAGCTCTCCCTTGCTACCTTGGAGTTTGTTGGTTGCCTCCGAAAACACTTGTCTTATGGCAATGATTTTCAAGATTCCTTGGTTCTTTTCATTGGTAGTAATGAACCACATGTTGAGGTTCGAATGGAGTGTTCCTCTCCTATATTGTATATTTGGGACTTTATTTCTGATAGTTAATATCAAGTTGCCCTTCTCTTCCACACCTCAAGCATTTCCCTATCCACTTCAGGCAGTTTACAGGGTTCTTCTTTCCACACCTTTGGTAAGTGGGGTGTTGGATCTTCTTATCACAGTTGGATTTATCCATTGGACCACCAGCATTGAAGTCCACATTATTCTTCTTATCCCGATGATACCCTTGAGATTCTCCGATCTTCATTTCTACCTTGAGGGAACATCGAACAATTTCCTCATAGCTATTGAAGTCGCGGATCTCCAACAATTTCCACATGCTAGGTTTCATCCTTTTAAAGAAGTTTTAAACCTTGCATTCGGGGGTAACGACAAAGCCGGAGGCATATCGTGAAAGCCTTGTGAAGTTTTCCTCATACGCTTTAACAGATTCATCATATTTTTTCTTGAGGGAATGGAATTACCTTTCCATCTTAAGCTAGAGGGTGTGCGGAAAATATTTATCAAAAAACATCTTCCATAAATCCTTCCATTACAATGCCTCGATATCCTACTGAAGCTTCATATTTTTTATCAACGTCCACCATTGATCAGCTTCACCCTCCATATGATAAGCATCCAGGAGAATCTTCTCTTGTTCAAAACATTGAAGGATGGAGAATATCTTTTTAATGGATTTGATCCATTTTTCAGTGATTGAGGGATCAAATGATCCATTAAAAGTATGAGGCCTTTGTCTTATGAAGCTCTCGATAGTGACCTGTTATTTCTTAGGGGGTTTGAACGTTCTTCTTGACCCATGTTTCTATTCAAATCTCGAGTTATCTTAGAGAGAAGCATGACAAATTTCATGATTCCCACACCCATTGGATTTGGCATCTTATTAGTAGCGTCATCAAATTGATCTTCACATTTGTTGTTAGCCCATGTCCTCCTATTACCGCCCATTGGATGGAATAAAAGGAAAGTTATGGGTAACACATAAAGGGTAATACAAGGATGAAACTGATGACTTATAAATAAATTGTATTTCCTTAACATATGAATATATTGGCTTCAGTCTATGTTACCCATGATCTCCTTTCTAAAATATATTCTTAGGGAATTTTTTTAGTCCCTTAATAATGGTTCATACCAAGCTTGTGAAATTACCAAAGCATATCCCCTGGGAGTGTTGTAACTAAGAGAGCAGCAAGGCCCATTATTTTACACCAGTTTCCGTTCGAGTCTAGCTCAATGTGGTGTTTTCTAGTTTTACCCCTAGGATACATATGTGCCAGAGATGCCTCTACATGCTTGTATCCAGACAGAGATGTATTTTCTTGATAAACCACTTAGTCAATACTCACGAAAACTTAGGGATGTTTTTATTATACTTATTCTTGTCTCCAAGGCTTTACTATGGTTTTATAATCCTAATCCCAAAAAAACTAAACCTATCCTCTGATACCAACTATGACAACACTGATCTTTTATTACGCAATTAAACATAATTTATTACATAAACTTCATTTGATACAACATAGAAGATAGAGAGGTCTAGTGTCTTTGGGAATTAGGTTCATTACATAGCAACATAAAACATGATAAAACAACATCTTTATTGAAAAATTGCTTTTCATGACCTCTACATTCCCTCGTACTTAGCACTGCATGGGATAACATGAAGATATGCATAGAAAAAGGGTGAGATATAAAGCCCAGTAAGGGATTAATCATGGAATAACATGAGGAATAAATTACATGTTATATGATAGAAATATCAATAGAGCACAAGAGAATCATAAACATAAAGAAATGATAAATCATGATAATCATAACATGGAAATGTGGCAACAACACTTAACATGGAATTAGCATGAGCCAAGGCTCATTGCACATTGAGCATGAGAAAACCCTCATTGCACATGAATCATGAGTAAACCATAATTTCACATGAATTACCATGATTAAACACCCATTTCTCATGACTTATCATGATATTATACCTTACCCAATGCATTGGAGCACCATCAGGGCGCACCCTTCTTAAACATTTCATTTTATGCATAAGTGTGCCACATGGATTATAAAACATTGAATCATTCAATATAATATTTTATTCCAAGATAAACAAATTTAGAATAAATACATGAAACTCTTTAAAAAATATTTAAATTTTCATAAAGGTTAATAACCTTGATAGATAAATGGGCATGGTATTCACTACACAATGACTTTGGCTTGGAAAAGTGTGGTGCAATTTTGGAAGCATAACGGCATGGAATAATAACTCATAAAAATGGTTGATGAGAGATAAAGGGGTGTGTATTCATATTTACATGACATGGACATTAAGGGAGTCATATAGATACATCTACCATCAAATGTAATGGAATTTAGATTCATGATATAAAATAATTGCATGAATGTAAATGAGGAGATAGAAATTCCTTTCAAAATTTCGGCATAGTAACGGGTGTACATGGGAGAAATTTAATGAGAGGGAAAGGGTTCTACCATCATTAAAACATAAAGAGGGAATTACAGGGGAGGTGATAATCCATTCCCCAACATTTATAATTTAAACTAAAAGTGCATAACAATTTAAAGAAAATTGGAAAAAAATGAGAAAGGAAGAAAAAACCCTTACATGGAAGTGTGCATCCAAAGGCTTGAGAGAGGATTGAGAGAGGATTATTGGGATTTTGAGGCACCTTGGGAGGATAATAGAGATAGGAGGTAAGATCTTGGACAAACACCAAAGGCTTTGAGTGAGGAATATGTGGGAGCTTTGGGGGGTTTATATAGGAATGGAGAGGAAATTTTTTATTATTTAGGTTTGGGACACCTCACATTAAACTAATCAAAACCACAAACAAGCCCATGGTTTTTTCCCATGGTTCTAGAAAAAGGGGAGTGTAAAATAATATTTTATTAGGCCAAAGTCCTAACTTCTTAAAATAATGGGGTTGTTTATGTGGAGGTGAGTCATACTCCCAAGGAAAACAATTTAAAAAGACAAAATGTTTAATAAGTCTTGAAGGGTCCTCTAATGCTTTTTAAAATAAATAAAACAAACCCAAAATCACATTATTTTAATGTTAAAACATATATTGGCTGAACAAAGAGTTTATAGTATTTTATAACATCACTATTGGGTCATTATGATGTCATAAAACACATTATATACTTAAACGATATTTAATTTTTACCCAAAAATTTGACTGCCTCAGAAAAATATGAAAAATTAACCATTGGATAATTTTGATGTCCTGATTTGATAAATAATATTCATTTTATCTAACTAATTTTCTAAATATGTTAATTTTAACTTTTAAAATAAAAACCGACATTTATCGAAAATTCATGGGTTTTGACAAAAATGGATTTCAAACCTTAATAAAAATTACAATTACAATCACAAAATTATATGATCATTTATATTTAATAAAAAATAATTTAATAACAATAATAATATTTTATTAAAATATTATTAAATTTAAAAATTCATTAATTCATCAAAATGGATTTATTAGTTGAACATTAACTAAAAATACTATTTCTGCTTTAAAAACAATTTACAAGGTAACAATAATAAAATGAAAGTATATTCATTATTATATTAAAAAATATTTTACATAACCATAGTACTAGGTGTTTTTCAAATAAACCCTTAAAAACCCGCATAAGGCTGAAGGGTGATGTTTGTGATGGTGACAGACTCTTGGGGTGGCTCGGATAACATCGCTCGGGTGGTAATATCTATCAACTTCTACTTCTCTCATAGGCAGTCCCACTCGAGCTTAACATATTCAAGCTCGGATTGGGCTTGGTCTAGTGAGATTTTCCAAGATACAACCTTTTTTCTGAGCTCTGAAAAATGGGCTTCGTATGGGGCATGTCTACTGGATGAGGCCATCACTTCTTTTGTCTGAGTAAATTGGATTTGTTAAAGCCCTTTATTTATACTAATCATGTAATCACTGTTCAACGACTATATTAGAAATGGTCACAATTCTTAACAGTATTTTAAAATCCAAACACATAAAACAAAATAATTTGACATTTTATATAAACATTTTACATAACGATACATTTAATTAGATAAAGAGGTATTTCCATTAATGAAATTTTGGGTCGTTACACTGAGTGAGTTGTCCTAGTATAGTTATAAGCTATTCATCACCAGTTTCATCAACAGCTCCACTATAATTATCTTGAGTGTGAGGGAAATACGTACATTGATTATATGCATTGATACAGTTTTTATTCCTTCTACTGGGCATTATTTCTAAATAATGGCATACACTGGATTAGTTTATTAATTACAATATGTAATTCCAAACTAGTAAAATACCTAAATAAATTGAACAGTTTATTCATATAATCCATAATCATAAAAAAATGTTTTCTTTGAGGAAGTATTTACTTATAAATCCATGATAATGGTTTGTAAAGAAAATTTGAATTCTCTTAATCATATCCCCCATGTGTGTCGTAACCAAGAGTGTATCAAGGGCCGTTTTCGTACCCCAGTTCTCGTTCGAGTCTAGCTCAAAGTGGTGTTTTTGGGTTTTACCCCTAAATAAATCTATTTTAAGAGCCACCTCAACCTACTCATATCCAGAAATGGATGTATTCCTTGTAAAATTCACAAAATCTCTACATTACCAAAATTTTAGGAAGTTATTTTATACTAATCCTCAAAGTCTATCTTAGGGTAATGTTCTATAATCAGAGTTTTTCAAAATATAGTTTCCAAATTTTGTACTAAGCTTCCTATGATACCAACTATAACTCCCTGACTCTAGTTACCCAAATTCGGAGCTTTATTACATAACATTGGCATGCTCACAAGAGATCACGTCTGTAAAGACATATTAGTTTAGTAGCCTTGGAAGTACTAGATATATACATAAGTTTTACATTACATTATGAAATAAAAAAACAACATTGTGTCTCCATTGAACACACTCATATCCTCTGGCCTATCCTTATAGGTTAATCATAATATAGTTCTTCACATCCTAGAAAAAAATGTAAGAAAGGGGTGAGCTCATATGCTCAGTAAGGGTAACAATATAGAAAAAACTATCATAAATAATCATAAACATTTAAGGCAATGTATTAGACTAAAACACATGCCTTTTCAACTTAAACATAATCAAAATAAGGAAAATATAAATCAAATAATTTCATTTAATTATTCTCATGGATATTCTACTAGTCAAATAATCACATGTAATATCAATAGCTAATTTCATAATGAAGGAATGTATAATGTCAGACATCATAACCACACAGTCAAAACCTTGTGCCAAGACTACAAATAATATTTCTTTAACGCCTTGTTCCAAGACTCTAGATTGTCTCATGAGACCTACTAATGCATCGAGGAGCTATATCGGGCTCCACCCATCACTTACTAAGTCCAATGCATTCCTCATATGAAAATTTTGAAACATAACATAAACATTCATATTAAAATTAGAATACAAAATGTTAATACATTAACCATAAACCATGAATGGTATAAAAATAACACATCCATAGTCAAACATATCACAAAACCTTAAATAAAATATATAAAATTTTATCATAATAAATCAACTTCAAACAAGTGTAAAATCCATCAAAGGATATTGACATAGATGAAATCAATACTACTTGAGAGAAATATATCTTTCCATTCTGAAATAATTTAAAAGTCACATAATTATAAAAGAAATAAATCTATTTTGAAAATATTCTTACAATCTTGTAATGGAAGATTTGAAGGTGTTATAATAGAAGAAAATATATGCACCTTCCGTATAAGATAAAAAACATTCTTACATTAATTTTTCGAAAAAGTCATAAAGTACCCTGTTTGGAAAAGGACAGAAATATTCCTTTGAAATTTTTTATGAAAATTCAAACAAGGGTATAAATGACTTTAACCCATATTCTAGTAAATAGTAAAAATGTTTTGAAATACATTTTTAAGAAACATGAATGTGGATGATAAATAAATATCAGTAGATTCTTTCCTAAAAACAGCCTCAAATAATAGACTATAAAATTAAACCTTACCTTCAAATTTCCCTTAGTAGAGGGTACGTTAACCACCTATATAATAGTTAAATCCTTGTTATTAAATTATAAAAAACCACATACATAAATATGATATCATATACGATCTTCTAATATTGCATTGTTCATAATATTTCAGTAGTATCATTGTTTCAGGTGTTAACTAATTCATTTTCCTTTATATGTTTTGTTACATAAGTCATGTTTTTTATGGATAGGATGTATTTGATTCATATCCAGAATTATATAAAGTTCTTAAACATTAGTTTTAATCATAAAATGAAAATTATTCTTGAATGGTTATGATGGGGAATGAATCTCACCGTGTTCGTGGAGACGGTAATCCGTACGTACGCATGAGCGACAATATCATTCTATTAATGGTGAAATCATATGTAATTGGATGGTATATTAAATATAAAAAATCATTAACATGTTATATTTATTATTTGAATCAGTTATACTTATTATTATACCCATCCAAATAATGAAGTGCTGAATAACAAACTGCACCATGACGTGGAGACGGTAACTTGTACGTACGCACGTATAGTGACATTGTCAGTCATAGAATGGATAGAATAATGAATATATTTGTAACATATTTATAATAACATATTATTATGTATAAGGTACTAGAGTTATTATTTTTATATGTAAAAAACAAATAAAGGGGAAGTGTTAGAAGAAAAGAACTTTGAAATAGGTGATTAAATTATTACCTCTTCTTTGGGTACTTCCTTTTTGATTTCATCAAAAAGGATCCTTATGCTAGATTTCTAATCAAAGTAATGCCTCTAGGTTTAATTGAGGTTAGTTGGAAATATATTTGAGTAGGGTATGGATGATCCATACGGCTTTGGAGGTGTGATTTTTAGAGAAGGGGAAATACCCTCTTATAAGAGAGGTGAGGGTCACTTTAGGAAAAGCTTGAAATATTATTTTATTATAAAATCATTTTCTGTTTATAATGGCTAAAAAGGGATTTATTTCTATGATAAGGTGGGTATGTGTATAAATACTCTCAACCAATAGGTTTTAGACAAGTTCTGGTCACCATATTATCCTTATCTTTTAGATATAACTCTTAGTTAAACAGTTTAACTTTTACAATGTCTTCTTGTATTTTTATATTACATGGTTAATAAACATACAATAAAATTCCAAGAGAACCCCAAGTGGTTTAATAATGACATATATATCATTATATAATTAATTTTTATGATCCTTAGATTTTTATGAATATTATATCATTTAATAATATTGTATTTATTTTTAAAACTCATTTATGTCAATTTTGACACTTTTTAGTATTTGGTTTTTGTAAAAGTCAAAAAAAACTTGATTACTTCAAAAAAACATTAAATCAATACTAAAATGTCATATCAATCTATAAAATTATCATAATTCATCAAAAGTCTCAATTTACATTTATTTGTATATTTATAATATCAATTATTTTAATCTTTCATTAATAAGGAAATTATTGCATCATCTTTGTGTCATAAATAAATTTAATTATTTAATGTCTAAAAATTATGAATAAAATACCATGATGTAGGAAATATTTTTATATTTCTAATTAATATTTATAGTCTAATTTATCTTTTGTATAACTCTATACTAAAAAAGGTTCAGTTTTTAAAATTTGAATTTAACACTTTTAACACTTTTTTAAATAAAATAATAATAAATGTGCTAATATAATTCCTGTAGATCAAAATGGATCATATTTTATCCCTAAGGTTGATTTTGTTAAAAATACAATTATCCAATAGAATTAGGACATCTATTAGGGTGATTATAATATAATTTTTACTTTTAATTTCCCTTTTTAATTTTAATTGTGGTAAATAAAATTCAAAAGTTACTATTCACTAAAAATTATTTTCATCCTATTGAACAAAATTTTACTTACTAATGTCGACCATGTCTCACAGATTTTTTAAATTTAATTTAGAGAAGTAGTAAAATTATTTTTTATGCAAATTTTCAAATGTTACTAAAATGTGGGTAAAAGACGTTAAAAAGTTCAATAAAATTTTATATATCTAATCTTTTTATAAAATGAATCAAATGAATTACATTAAACTTATATTGGTATCATGTATCTATTTTGACTTTAAAATAAATTTAAATAATAAATATTTTTATTTAAATAAAATGTGGTTTTAAACAATAATGTAGTGTTTTTCACTATTCATCAAAAATTGAAATTTTCAGAAAAATACCCAAAATTCACCCTAAGATAATTTTGATATTCTAAATCCAAAAATGAATTCCATTTTGAAGAATAAAATTTATAAAATTTCAAAAAGTGGGCATTACTATACATAATTATTTTTTAAACGGCTAGTTTGATTGTTCGTGGTGTGCTAGAACACGAAGTTGTGTGCAACGCAAGCAATTGCATTATTCAAAGAGAACCGTACCATGGAATCTTGAGGTGTTACAGTTAAACCAAGAAATAATGGTAAAATTGTCTCATAAACCAAAATAAGTTCATATTTTTCGAGATATTTAGAGAATATATTATCTTTAACTTGAATAATTAGACATTTTTAAGAATTATACATTCTAAATACATTAATTATATTGATATCTTTTAAGTAATTCCACGTGTGTCATCTCCATAACTTATAAAAGAGTTCCTCCTATCCACTTTTATTCCCAAATTTTTATCCTATTATCTCAAACAATACCTATACAAATTATTTCAAAACATACCTCCCTATTCCCTAGAGTTCTATGTTTGACATAATACCATTATTTCAAGGCTTAAGGTGCAATCTAATGGGGGTTTCTCGATGAAGATGTATTACACTAAATTGAGTACTTTCAATTTTATTTCATCTTAAACCTTCTCTAAAACTATTATATCTTTAAAAACATGATTAGTAAAAATATCATGATTATACTAAGATGATATTATAAGTATTATATAATCATTTTATACATCATTTCTATCAAATGTAAAATTAATGTATTGCTTGTGTGTACTTGTGGACTATCGACTCCATGTAGAGATGATTAATTTTACATAAACACCATATATTGATGTTCATAATGATGTATGTAATAATTATATATGATATTTATGATATAATTATTATTTTTTAATGATAATTTTTTTATGTTTCTTTTATTCATTTAGTTATAAAATGAAAACAATATTCATGTGTGCGTACAAACTACCATATCCATGAATGGTGTATGTTATTTTTCTATAAATAACTTTTATAGAAAGTTATAAATATGTATATAATGAATTTATATGATATTTATATCATTATTAAGATTATGGAGATTATTTAAACATAATAAAAGTACAAATACTTGAACATCTGAATGAAAGTTTTCCTAAAAAATGAAATAGTTAACACCTGAAAATAGTGATTTTACTTATGAATTATTAATAAATGGTTAATAAAAATTCATAAGGAAATAATATATGGTATTATAGAAATTAATATGGTTTTTATATGATTATCAAACATTTAAATTTATTATTCAATATTTTAGATCACTTATGAAGCAAGAATGGCATGAGGTAAGGGTTTTATGTTATATTATTGTTTTTACCAAAGTTAATTTTTATTATATTTTTTATGATGAAATTATATTATCTATATCTCAAAAATATCATGAATATTATTGTAAACTATTTATTTCCATATATTACATGTTTTTGATTCATTTTTGACTCTTTAAGTAATCCAGAGGCTCAAAGAATGATTTTAAGGAAAATAGAATTTTTTTCTATTCTTCAAAGAATAATTTATCCAATATATGCAGTTTCTATAAAATGATTTCAATTTTTTCTATATTCTCATATGATTCTTAAATTAATTTTTACCCATGTTTGAATTTCTATAAGAATGTTTAAAATTAATCTACTTGTCATTTTCTAAATGTGGTAGTTTTTACCAAAGGTGTAAATGGAATCTCTGTTTTAATGTATACCACATGAAAAAAAATCTCATCATCAAGACCAATCAATGTTTTAAATATTCCATTATAACTTTCCATGGTCATTTAAAAATAAAAATTTTCCTGTAATATTTTGTAAATTTTTATATTTTAAATAATTGATTTCTAAATGAAAATAGTCTTTTCTTAAATAAATGTTATAGTAATCTTACAAAGTCATTTTTCATAAATGATAATATCCTTTTATGTTTATTATAATTCAATATGGATATGATTTTATGATTCTGTACTTTTTATTTATGTGGATAGTTAACATATATGATTATGAAATATTTATGAAACCCATTTTCATTTCCAGAGTTTAAGTTATGATGAATGGTAAATATTTCCATGATAGTATGCAATACATATGAATGTATTATGATTATTTGATGGGTGTTTTTGTTATATAGCTTCAATTACCTTGGTAAATATTTATATTTTACAAGCTGAATGGGTACATGAGAGGTTATCCCAAGCCTAATAGAGGGTAAATTGGTGTTTATCCCAATCCTGAAAAGTATATATGGGATGTTATCCTAAGCTCAAACCAAATAAATGGGTGATTAGACAAAGACTAACATGTAAAGAATTATTTTTGAGTATCCTTTACATATGATTTCAATGATTATTAATATGAAACACATTATTCCACTCTATTATGACATGATCTTATGGCAATTTTAGGATCTCACGGCTCATGTTATTTTATTCCTTTATAGTTAATGTCATATGAACTTCCAAGATTTATTCCATGACACATGATTATCATATATGAATTATTGGGTATGATTTTAAAATGTTAATATCATGTTATAATACCCTTATTGTCAGGTTATACTTAAATGATCTTTGATATCTCATTTTTTTACCCTTACTAAGCATATGAGCTCACCATTTGTTATGTTTACTTTTCCCTAGGGTGTGAAGAAAGGTTTTAGGTATGATATTTATAAGAAGTGTTTTATTTGTGAAGAACTAAGTGGGATATGAGTTAAATATTTTATTTACCAGTTTTTTATATATTCGTGTTTCCAAATACACTAAAACATTATGTTTATAGCATGGATTATAATGATTTTTAATGAATATTCATCTAATAAGATGTATTATTTATGTATAAACTATTTGTGTCACTCATTTGGTATCATGGAAAGGTTTAGTTATTTTTGGAAACCAAGATGAACAAAATTTAATGAGAACCATTAGGATAATCCAAATTATAGGAGAGCATCATAAGTTATGGTAATGAAATAAGTGAGGTTTTACATGAAAGTGAATACCTATCTAGATAATGGAAAGTGTATGAGGTTTTGGTACATATTCACATACATATTAACTCTAAATAGGGTAAATTTTGTATTAACTCAATTTTCACTTGTGTTTAATGAGTGGGATTAATAGTACACACATGGAAATTCACTCCATGGGGATATTCCTAAGATAACTCAAATTTTATTCATGAACCATTATGATGGATTTGAATAGATAATGACTAAGGATTTACATATTTAAACCTATGTTTTAATAAGTCAAAAATAATTTGTGATAATATAGACATCCTACAAAATTTTTCTTATGATTATATGATTTCTCACTATTATTATTATCATTCACACTATGATTTTTTGTCTTAATAAATGGGTAGAACCCAAAAGATCTATATTAACATTGAATGTGATTGAAAATTAAATGGTTTTCCTCATGAGAAACCAAATGTTATAAGAGTTGGAATGAAAAATATTTTTTATATAATTGCACTATTTTTTCAATCCATGAATCATGGTGAGATTCCAAATGAATAAAAGGGGGAATAATTTTCTATTGAGTCCTCCATGAGGAAAAATCCACCTTTTTAGTGGTTCTATTAATCCACTAGTTTCTAAGAAATGGATCAGTATCATTGAAAATATATTTTATGTTATCCAATACTCAAATGAAGAAAAATTTATTTTGGTTATTTAGAATTTTGAAGGATAATGAAGTTAATAGTGGACTCATGTCAAGAATATGAGTCAATGCGAAGAAATTGACTAAATGGAGTGGAATGAGTTTAGAAGGTTTGTTCTGAACAAGTAATTTTATTGTATTCTTCAAAAAAAGGGAGAAATAATTCCTTGAGCTAAAGTAAAAGGATGATGTATCCATTAGTACCTATGAGAAAAAATTTACAAGACTTTTGAGGTATTATTCTTGTATTATCATCTAACCTAAATCTAATATTGATCAATTATTCACTATCCTAAAACAAAGTCTTTGAAGTTGGATGGAAATTAAAAACATAAATATCTATGAAAAAATCATTTTCGGAACTCTCAAGGTATAAATGGATATTTTAATTACCAATAAATCTCATGGTTTTGATAATAAAAGAAATATGGACTTCAAAGTAAATTATAATAATAAAAAACATAGAAGAAATAAGATGAGTATTCCTTTATTTTAAAATAGTGGAAAGTAACATGGATAAAATTGTCTTAAGGGGACTAGTAAATTATTTTATTATTGTTTCAACAAAAAATACATGACCAAGAACCTTAATTTGGGATGAAAATGGATTAAAAATAACTAGGTAGTATATACATTCTATGTAGTGAAGGAGATGCCATGATTAAATAAGTTCACAATAGACACCATTATCATTCTTAAGAGAAACTCTAAAAAGTTCTCACATCCATAATTGGGTACAAAGATTCTTTACAAAGTTAGGTTTTCAGTTGGGTTTTCTTACCCAATGATTCATAGGGATTCACATTAGTTGATAGGATGGGAGGTCAGGCTCCTCAAACCCTTTTTGGGTGGTAATTGTTGCCTACTTTATGAATCTCTTATGGATTTAAGATATGTTCATGAATATCATCCTAATACAAATATTGGACTAGTTACCCTAAAAAATGATCATAGGTTAACCACTATTATGTTCATAAAATGGGGATCTCATTATTAAATCCATCTATATTTATATTAGGTTCTTCATTCATTTCCTAGTAATGAGTAGTTGTTTATATGATGAAGTTGCATAACTAAGCACTTAGGAATTTGATTCCATATAGGGAGGTAGTTAATATTCTAAGGATGGTATTGAGCCATTATGAGGTGTCATACATATCCTTTTTATGGTAGGAATCAGGACCCACATAGTTATTTAAATCCCATGTAGTTTAACATCGTGTGGAATGTCATATATGTGGGAACTTAGGCACAGTGTATTTAAGATTGAATCTTGAAGATACATCCTATGTATTCTAATTATGGAAGGAATCATATTTATTGTTTTTTTCATTCCCTTGGGACTGAACCCAAGGTAGATTCCCTTATATTGGGTATATTTATATCATGCCACTTATTAGGGCTTACATGCTGAGATTTCACTAGTTTTTGGAGATTTATAATGTGAACGATATGACTATTGTAACTCCCTATGACCATGTGATCCATTCTCAATGTGGGCAATAAGAGATAAAAATTAATCATTCTCACTACATGTGGATGTGAGACTTATGTACCGGGACATCCCTTGGGATGTTTAATATGGATCTAGAGACTTAAGAAGGATTTATATGTATCCTGTCAATAGAAGGAATGAGATTTAACATAGTTTAATTGGCTTCTCATTCTTCTGATTTATGAGGTAGAATGATTAGTCCATGGGAATGATTGAGTCCTAGTGGTTGAAATGTTATAGACATGGGGGTGAATTTCACTAAAGTGGATTCATATTTGAGATTATCCCTTAGAAAGTCATACTTTGTATCCTATTTATTCTAGAATTAGAGTTCTCTTAGTTTAGTTAGTCGGGGCGTACACATTGATTTTTCCATTTGTGAATGACATGATCATTGTAATTTCCTTTGACCACATGAGGTATGCTCATTTTAGGAAACAAGGAATGGAAAATGATAGGTCTCACTACTTGTGGATGTGGGACTTATGTGCTGGGACTTCCATTTGGATGGTTAATATAGAGATCGGGCCTTAAAGAGACATCCTATGTATCCTGGTTATAATTGGTATTAGAGTCATTATAGTTCACTTGGTCAGGGCTTACACACTAAGGGTTCCCTTATATTGAGGACATGGAATATTATGCCTTTGATCGAGGCTTACACACTAAGATTGTAATTACATTGAGTACATAGCATATTATGAATCTAATTGGGGCTTACACACTAGGGATTCCCTTATATTTAAGAAATAGGATATTATGCCTATGATCAGGGCTTACACACTATGGTTTCCCTTATATTGATCATATAGAATATTATTCCTCTGATCAGGGCTTACACACTAAGGTTTCCCATATATTGTGGACATAGCATATTATGCCTCTAGTCGAGGCATACACACTAAGGATTCCTTTCTGGAGTATGGACAAGGTTATCAAGTCCTAAGATACTTGATTGACCTAGATTAATTATCTTCCTAACATGTGTTGATTTTCCACTCAACAAGACTTTATTTTATGGTTGATATGTTATATAATTTCTTCCTCACATGTCCAAATACAACTGCATGATCCATTTTACTTGTCCAAGAGGCGTCACAAAATTTGGATGGAATTTCAGAATATTGTCGCATGATCATGTCTAACTTTTCCGAAGGGTTTCATGAGACCTAAACGGATTATATTGGAAACCATCACATGATCCCGACTGACATGATTAGATGTTGTCGCATGGTCCAGCCGACTTTCTCTAGTTTCATCACAAAAGTTGGTTGTCACGCTTGGATGGAGTCGCAAGAGTCATTCAAACATGTATGGAGGGTGCATCATGATCTATGATGACATGTTTGGAAGGTGTTTTGAAATCTAGCTGACATGTCTAAAAGACATCTCTAAATTTAGATGGCATTCCTGGAGGACATCACAAGATCTGGTTTCCATTTATATTGGATTTCATGAGATCTAGTTGACATGCCCTAGTTCTATCGTGAGACTCAACTGACATGTATCAGTGCCTCCATATGAGTCATTTTACATTTCTGATAGATATTGCGAGGTCTGGATGGATAACCTATAGGGGTTTTGGAGACTTTGTATGCATTACATGGGGCTCCATGTGACTTGGTTTGACATTTCCATAGGACTTCAAATGATCCAAATAGTATATCAAAGGAGCTTCTTGAGATATAGGTGACATATCCTGGTGTGGTCATGTGTCTTGGTTGGTTCATGTGAAGTATACAAGGATCAACATATATGTTCCTCACATAAGTATCCCAAATTTTAGTATTTTATACATACATTTAATTCATATTCCTTATATTGTTTTGGTGTTAGATTGTTTTATGTCTTGAATGATCTAGAATATATGTGGGATGTTCTTCATGTGACCTATCAGAAGTATCTCGTATGATCTATGAGTGATCATGTGAAGTTCCTATGCATGTTGCATGATCACTTCTATTTTTTTCTAGATATTACCTGACAGGAATCTTTTTTAGTCATGAGATTTTCTGCTCCGATGCTTGGGTGCATCGATGAGAGATTCCTAGGAATAGTCTGTCTATTTCATAATGGGTGAGGGATTTATAATACTCACCACCTTGATTATGTTCCCCTTTGCACAACACATATCACACAAATCTAGGCTTTAGTCAGTGGAGGGATTTGATTTCATGTGTTTCATGAGATCCTATTGATGATCATTTAGATGGAATACATGATTTTCATTGACCACAAGATCATCACATAAATTCCTCATTTATTGGTTTATAGATAATTAATGGGTTCTTCTTGAATCATGTTGACACACCAAGGGACTTTTTTATTGTATGGTTGACATGTCCAAGTGCCTTTTCAAGATCATGGCACCTGTTAAAAGACCTTTTCATGATCTTAGTTGACTTCTCTGGTATATTTTCACGAGACAAGGATAGATTTTATGGGGTATTTTTCATGATATGGCCTTCATGATGAAGGGATTTTGTGAGGTATTACTATCTTTTCAAGGGGTCTTGTGATATAGTTCTGGTGCTTCACCAGATTTTTATGACTGTAAGAGGTTTCCAAATTATTTATTTCTTAATTCCTAATTTATTTTAGAAATATTTTTTGATTTCATGAGTTTGTTTGAGTATTGTTGAAGACAATCACTCTCTCTATCATTGATGCATCGCCTAATCAATAAAAGGTATTATGGCTATGTATGATCATTTTATAGAAAATTCTATTTTCCCCTGGATCCCTGGAGGGAGAGAAAGGCCACATGGACATGTCTGAGGCCCTTCGCATGACATGGGTGATACACCAGTGAGATATTTTGTGGCACGGTGGACATGTCACAAAGGATTTTTAGTGTATTGAAAACATTTTTGGATGTTTTTCATTATTTTTATGACCATAATCGAATCTCATATTTAAGATATTTTCCCCCTATTTTCCCAGGATTTGTGGATGGTTTTTTAGGCATCTGCCAATTGATAAGTAACATGACCTAGGGGATCTTATGTGGATACCACTAAATTATCACTGATTGTCCTAGAAGGATTTAGAAGAGAATAATGACTTATCATAGGGGATTTTAGGGATCTTTCATAGTCTATTATCTATGCATGACCAACTGAATTCCATTTCTTGGGTCATGTGATCGCATGTCTCCTATAGGTTCATGTGATCCACGTGATCATGGACACATTGTTCTTCCTTTTCCATATGGAAAAAATAATTAGGTATTTCTTCCCTATTTATTTTTTAAGTATAGTTTTATAGGTTTCAGAAATTGTGTAAAGTAATATCATCGGGTAATCGAATTCCAATGTGATGGGAAGAAGTTAGATAATGATGTGAATGGAGATAAATAGAAAATTAAATATATTCCTATTTTATGGGTTTTTATATGTATTTCTAAATTATTTTCATAGTCTTCATCTGATTTATAAAGATGAGTTTTCAGTTGAATGCATGTCTTGTGCTACATAAATTTCAAATACTCCATATAAAATATCCCAAATCGAGTTGCACAAATTGAAAAAGTAACTCCAAGAGAATATTGATAAGATATTCATTCATCAAAATGAATCACCATAGGTTTCACTTGTTATTTTTTTAAGATTAAAGATGAATCAATGTGGCCCTAACTTTATTAGTGGTAACATAACAAGATAAAAATAAAGAAAAAGTATTTGTTTCCCCATATTTTTGATTTTTTCGAGCAATTATAGGTTTCTCAATTTATTTCCAAGATTTATATTTAATCTAGATATAAACAATTTAGGGTAATAAGTGAATAAAAACCCAATATATTCTTCAATATGAATTATGGATACTATGAATTTTTAAAAATTCAATTTTTTCTTACTAATTACCTTATTAACTTCATGGATTTAAGGAATATTGTATTTAGAGATTACTATAATAATTTGGTGGAAGTATTTATAGATGATATTATTATATATTCCAAGATCAATGTTGAGCTTTAATTTTACTTGAGGATTTCACTAAATATTATAAGGAATGAGAAGATATATAAAAAAAATAAAGTGTGGATTTTGGTTACCTAAATTTTCATTTTTGGTCATGTAATATTAATCTAGGGTGTATCAGTGGATCCATCGTAGTTGAAAGTTATTTAAAATTATACTAGAAAAACTATTGTGATTGAGATACATATTTTTATTATATTTATGAGATATAATCATCACTTTTTGATGAATTTATCTTGAATATATAATCCACTTACCAAGATAAATCAAAAGGAAATCAAGTTACTTTGGGTTTATGAATATGAATAGAATTTACATAAACTAATGATAAGGTTGGTTAGAGCACCTGTAATCCTATTATCCTATAGTGGATAAGAGTTTAAAATAAATATTGATAAATAAAAGAAGTTTTTATGTCTTCATATTATAAAAAATGATAAGGTAATGGATTATGCCTCACTCAAATTTAAGGTTGATGGGAATAATTACCCAACTCATGACCTGGAGTTACCAGTTGTAATCTTTTCATTAATGATATAAAGGTTATATTGTTAAAGATAAAGGAGTTGTGTATATAATTATTATAAAATTTTAAAGTATATATTCACCAAGAAAGGGTTGAATATTCACCAAAGGATATGGGTGGAATTGAATAAAGATTATGACTCATTAATACATTACCACCCAAGGAAGGTAAACAAGGTGGATAATGCACTATGTCATAAATAACATGCTAGTTTTTCCATTATGAGGATTTAAAGAGATCAAATATTTATGTACTTACATTAGATGGATCATGAAATCATGAATAAATGGGATAGATCATGTCTTTCTCAAATTAATGACCAACCATCCATCAATTTGAGGATTAAAGAGGCATTGATGGAAGATATAGATTCAAAAAATAACATGAAGAATATCATAAGGTAAACCTTGATTATAATGGAATGATAAGGTTTAAGAACCAAGTATGTGTCCAAAAAATACAATATTTGAGGTGTGGTAAATTGGAATAATCTCATAGATCATCATTCCTTTTTTATCTTGAGAGTATGATGATATATAGAGATCTAAAAGAGTATTTATGTTTCGACAGTATGAAGATAGATATTTTAGAGTATGTATATAGGTTCTTGGTATATTTTAAAGTTAAGGTTGATACATATAATTCTAAAGGGGTGTTTCAAATATTACCCATACAATAAAGGAAATGGTAAAAATTACCATAGATTTGGTTATCAGACTCCCCAAAACATCTAAATGTCATAATATTATTTGGGTTGTAGTCGATCACCTTACAAAGTCAAAACACTTAATTAATATTAGAAAATATTTATCTTTTGATCATATTTACAAGATATATATTAAATAATTGGTATGTTTTCATGTAGTACCATATTTTATTTTATTTTATCGTGATCTGAGGATTACCTCAATGTTATAGAGAAGTATTCAAAAAGATTTAGATTTTGTGTTATGTTTCAGAAATGCGTATCATCTTTAGAAAGATGGTCTATCTGAGAAGAAACCCCAAACCCCAGAGGATATATTGACTAATTTTTCATTGGATTTCAAATCTAGTAAGTATTAACATCTTCCTATTATTAAATTCTCTTTTAAAAATAACTTTCACTCAAGCATTCTGATGGATCCTTATGAATCCCTCTGTGGAAGGAAGTGAAGAAATACAAAATTATATAATTAATTTGGAGAAAGGAAGATAGTGGGATCTGAGTTAGCTAAGAAAATGGTAGATAAATATAGAGTCATTTAGAATAACAACAAGCTATCTTAGAGTCGACAAAAAAGTTATGATGACAATCTTTGGTGAGATCAGAAATTCAAAGTTGGTGGGAAGGTATTCCTGAAAATTTCTCTATTGAAGAAGGTTATGAGATTCCGAAATAATTAAATCTTGACCCCAAGGTATATTGATCCCTTTAATACTCTTGACCAGTTATGGATTGTAGCTTATCGCTTGATGATTCTACCAAACCTCTCCCATGTTCACGATGTGTTCCATGTATCTTTAATGAGGAAGTATATACCTGATATTTTACATTTACTAAACTCAGAGGGTGTACCACCAAATAATGATCTTTAATATGAATAATAATCACTATAAATCATGGATCATATAGAAAAGGTGTTATGGAAGAAGACTATTCACCTAGATAATGTTCTATTGAGGAATCAAAAATTTGAGAAAGTTATTTAAGAATCTGAAGATGTGATGAAGCAGAGATATCCTTATTTTTTATATCAGAGTGATCAAATTGAGGGGGATAAATTAATTTTAATGGGGTTAGAATGTAACACCTCAATATTATATATTTATTACAATTAAAATAAACATGATGTAATCAATTTCTTTCTTTATATTCATCCCTGAGTCTAAATGAACCGGTGATATAGTATACCTTTATAACCAAGTTGTTGGATTGGTGGGTAATAATAGGGCTGACCACATCATAATATATATATATATATATATCTATGTGTGTGCGTGTGTTTTTTTCCTAAATTTAAATTTATTGATTAATTCATAATAAATAATCAATAAAATTTTAATGAAATTATTTTATGATTAGGAGACTTATTTTTCAAGGAAATGTATTTTTCTACATGTTACATATTTTATCTAAAAAAGTATATTAATCACTGTAAAAAATTAATTCAATGAAATATATTTTTAATAAGTAAATAATCATTAATACATTATTTATCTAATTGTTAGGAAGGGAAATAAAATTCTTGAATGGTTATAAGATATATTTATCATAAAAATGTTTTTATTTGCGCAAATTATTTTTATCAAATTAAATTAAATAAATAGGTATTGATAAACATGTTTAATGAAATTTATATATTATATATTCACTAAATTATTTTAATATTTTTTCTGTATTTTTTACTAGGAAATGATGAAATTAAATTCATTTTTGTGCTTAAAAATACATTTTTTAAAATACGTTTTTATTATATTTTGCGCGCTACTTTTAAAATTAATTTTGACCAATTTTAGAAATTTAATTTGATAATATGGATTAAAAAAATTTAATAATAATATCCAAATTTTTTAATGAGTCCACTTTAATTTTTGGTGATAATGAATAGAAAAATAGTAAAAATTTATTACCACGATTAAGGTTAAAACAGGTTTGCTAAGGTGGTCAACAATGAGATAAGGGTAATATTTCCACTTAAAATTGTATAATTATTAATTAGTAGATATATTTAAAATAAATATTATCATATATTTTAATCCTTTACTATTTTTAATTATTGTACTTGAGAAAGAGATTAATTATATTTAAATATTTTAAGTAATTTCTAGTGTATCTTCTCCCTCACTTATAAAAGGTAACCTCCTCTCCAACCATATTCAAAATAATTGAGCCTCTTAACTAGACCAATACCTAAAAAATAATTTTATAGAAACTATACAAAAGTATTAGGAGTATTGGTTTGATTATAATACCATCTGTTCTAGGCTTGAGGTGTAAAATAAATGAGGTTTCTCCACGAAGAGGTATAACTATTTACTAAGTAATTTCAATTTTAATTATTCTTCCACCTTCTCTAAACCAATTTAATACATCATAACATGAGTAATAAATTATAATAATTATTTTATATTCTATAATAATTATTTTAAAACCATTTTCCACCAACATTCCATCAAATGGGAAACAAAAGTACCGTTCATGTGTATGTGTAGACCAACACCTCCATGTAGTGATATGATTCATTTCCCATCACCGGACTTACATGGATATTTATAATTATTGATTTAATAAATATATATTATATTTATGACATAATTGTTTTTATTTAATGATAAAATATTATTTATCCTTTTTATCCTTTTCCTTAGAAAATGAAAATGACATTCAAGCATGTGTATGGACTACCATCTCTATAAACGGTGTATTTCATTTTTGTTTCTCTACCTTTTATAGATTATTATAAATATTTTTATGATGAATATATATTATATTTATATAATTTTATAATTATAAATATTATTTAACCAAGACCAATGTAGAAGGACTAGAACTTCTAAACAAAGACTTTCAGGAAAAACAAAACAGCCTCATAAATATGGATTTTAATAAATTCATTTTATTAGACGGATGTTGAAATTTTATAATTGATACATATATGGTTTTATAGGTATGAATATAGTTTTTAATATAATTATAATAAATTTTAATGTATTATATATGATATTAGATCACATATAAAGCAAAAAAAACTTGAGGTAAGGGTTTTATTTTACAATCTCATTTTTATCAGGGTTGTTTATGATTAAATTTATGATGTTGAAATTATATGATCTATTTCTAAAAAGTATCATGAAATTTATTATAATATGATTATTTTTAGGGATTACATTTTTTTACTTTCATTTTTCTCTCTATAAGTACTCATGATATTGAAAAAATGTTTTTAAAGAAAACTATCATTCTTTTCTATTATGTAAGGAATCTTTTCTTCCATGTCCTTATTTTCATTAAAATATTTTGAAGAATGTTTGTAATGTTATCATGTGATTATTTAAAGTTATTATTACCAATGTTATAATTTATATAAAAAGTTTTATACGTAATCAATTTATCATTTTCTGAATGAGGTTCTTTTTAACAAATGTGTGAATGGGATCTTTATTTTAACATATACAGCACAAACACCTTTTCATGATATAATGATCACTGAATATTTTGAGGATTATTTATAAGTTTCCATGATTATTTTCAAATAAAATATTTTCCTAAATATTTTTAATTTTTAATTTTTTAAATATTTTATTTCAAAATGAAAATGGAATTTTCCTTATGAAATGATCCAATAATATTTTAAAGACATTTTTCATCTATAGTAACATTATTTTATGTTACTTATACGCCACTGGGGTTATGATTTTATGATACCATCATTATTATTTCTCAATATTTTTAATCTTTATGATGATAAAATATTATTGAAATCCATTTTCTTTTCCACAGGTTATGTCATAATGAATGAGAAATTTTTTCATGATCTTATGGCATACATATGAATTTATTATGATTATGTGATGGGTAGGTCTATTATATAACTGCAATTAATTGGGTATAGATTTAGGATTCATGAGATCAATGGGTACATAAGAGGTTATCCCTTTCAAAAAAGAGAGTGCACTTTTGATTACCCCACGCCCAACAAGGGTAAACATGAGGTCATCCCAATCCCAAAGCTGGTATATGGGTTGTTAGCAAAATCTTGACATGTGAAGAATGTCTTGGAAGGAATCTATGATATAAAATTTGTATGATTATGATTATTCCATGAGTTATTACACTCGTATATGATACGATCTTAGGCTAATTTTATGCTCTCATTAATAATGTTCTTTTATTCCTTTATGATTCATGTCTTATGAAATGCCAAGATTTATTCCATGAATCATGATTATGATATATAAATTAATGGGTATGATTTTAAAATGTTATGTTCTTGTTCTCATACCCTTATGTTAATTTCATTCTTAAAGGATAATTAAAATATATATTATTTACCCTTACTAAGCATGTGATCTCACCCTTTATTATGTTTCCCCTTCCCCAGGATATGAAGAATGGTTTTAAGTATGATATGTCTAATAATGGTTACAGTTGTGAAGATCAAAATGATATATGATTTATCTCTTTTATGTACCAATTGTTTATCGATGTTTCCAAAGACATTAAACATTTATGATTTCGGAATGGATTTTAATATAATGAAATTAATATTCATATAATAATAAGTAATATTTATGTATGTAATTTTTGGTTTGCCTAAAAAACATCATTTTACTCAATAAATTGTTCAAGAAATTTGAAGGCAATTTTTTCACTTAGTGGGGATTTTTTGGCCAGGGGCATGGTGGTGGACCATGGTGGCACTGCAGGAAAGGAAGAAAGAGAGAGTGGAAGAAAGTGATCAAGAGGAATTAGTGAAGCTATGAAATCAATATTTAATTGGGAGATTTCTAGGATTTTATGCAAAGATGATATTTTTCATCTAAGTTGAGAAAAAAATTTAAGGATAGATTTTTAAAGATATGAAGTTGATTCAAGATAGAAGAAAGGATGAGTGGAACTAGAGTTTATGAAACGAAAATGGTAGAGGAAATAGTGAGAATAAATTTTTTGTGACACCCCTAGTTTTAGTTAATTTACCCTTTTTAGGTATTTTGAGATTATATAATGCTTGGTTTTTGTTTCAGGGGGTTCATGGAGTTTTTGGTTAATTTTAGAGGTGTTTCAGGAGGCTCACATTTTTTTCCCTATTATTATAAATCATTCACCCTCTCTCGGAAACTATAAAAAATAATTTGGTTGCCACTTGGTAAGTGTAAGGTTGGCACAAAGTTTGGATAAACCATCTGATTTCCGAGTGGAAAACCATGTTAAGTAAAAAATGTAAAGGAATGGTTGGTACACAGTTTGTCTAACAATATTAGTGAAGCATATGAGGTGTGAACTTGAGAAAGTGGCATTACAGGGTTAGTTAATGGTTTTCCAATCTATTCAAACTAAACCATCTAGAAACTTAGATACTCTAGTAGAACATGTATGGTTGGAACATAGTTTGAAAAACTATGTGAATTTACCAGGTCACATACAGTCAATACCCCAAATTTTTTTGTTTAATCTAGATTAAGGTACTAAACCCTTATTTTTTCTTTAATTTTATAGGGTTTTGAATTACTCTTCCACCTTAGGCTCTCAAGGTGATTCCTTTTGATACTGAGACAATGTTTTTGGAATCAAATCACATTAGAGATCCTATATCCTTGGTAAGTCATGGTTCGTCCCCATTCTTCTTATATTTACCATTATCTTCTCTCTCAAAACCATATATCTAGTCCATCATAGATATATATATGTTTTATGATTCGAATATTTATGAGATATGATTGAATCAATTGAAGGGAAGGTGTTTTGTGCCTAGATCTAGAAGTCCTTAGTGTATTTCTTTATTGTCTCCATCTATTGAGAGGTGGGTTGCTTCTCCCTCTTCTCCACCATTCTAGAACATGAAGTCTTAGTTTTTAAAGATTGTTTGATGGATTTTTTATGGAAACTTATTGTGATAATTGAAGGAAAACTTTTTTGATTTATTCTTTTTAAATTGGTAAAATTGGATGGTTATTTGGAAATCCTTATTTTTTTTTATAATTTTAAAATGATAGTTTTAAAATTTTGTTATTTTTTTATTCATGAAATATGTTTCATGAAATATTTTCAAAAAATATATATTTATGTGAATTATATTTTGGAACGGAATTTAGAATATATGGTTGAACTAACTTTATTTCTGGGACATGAACCTATATAAGGGGAATGTACAATTTCGGAACCTTCATTGCTGGGATGTGATCCTAGATAAGAGGCATTTTCAATTGGGGAACCTAAACATTAGTCACCCTGTGAAGACTTGGTGAATCAATGAGAGACCTCTCATGAGTATTAAACTATTAGTTATCATGCATGGGTGTGTGTGTGTTCGTGAAGGAGGAAACATGGTAATTGTTATGGCAACTGATGATAAATGGTTCAAAGACATGTTTATCATTTTCTATCAAAATTGTTAATGGTTTTGATATAAATGGTTTTAATTAATTCTAAATTGTTTTAACTAATTATAAAATATTTATATGAAATGTTATAACTAATTATTATCTTCGTGGCATGAGTTGGGATGTCATTGGGGAATGTCTACTAATTTTATATCCACCCCTTACTTATGCACTATGGTTTGTTTGAAAATGTTTTCTATTGGAACATAGGAAAGGGAAAGGTGTTGTACTTATCTAGTGACACACCATGATTCCATGGGTAGGGTATGTGGAGTAAGATCTTGGAGCTAGTTGGTAATTTTTTTCTGAGGATATCAAATTATTATCGTTGAGTTTTTTCATCTTTTATTCCCTGTCAGTTGTAGTATTAGTTTCCATTGTTACTCCGATATTTCAGTGTTGTTAGTTTAAATTAGGCCTTTATTATTAGATGTATGCATCATATAGTGGTTGGATTCTGATGTTGTGTTTTTTAGGTATTTTTCTTCTAAAGGTAAAATTTATTCCCATATATTCCCTTAATCCTTAGTTGTTTATTTCCATCCTTTGGTGCCTTTGAGATGTCACATAATGCTAGTATCACCTATTCCTCTTCCCAACCCAATTGGTGAGGGTTGAGATGTTACAAATGGTATCATTATTGGTCTATCCATATTTATTTTTGGGATGGTATAATTAATATAGGAATCTAGGAACTTTAAATGTATAGCTTAAAAATATATATCATACCTTTTTATGGTGAAATTCAAGTTACCATGGTGTTTTTGGAACATTAGTGTTTTATGACACTTCTTTGTGAGTTTTCATCTCTTTTGTTTTGGATTATCCAATTAGGATTTCATATTATTCATTGGTATTGGGACTTCCCATTAGGACTAAACTGGTAATATTTGATTTTTTGATTTATGAAAAATATTTAAAATACATACAATTGTTCGATTTCAAAAAGATTGGTTGTGGTATTTATCAATATGGTAAATTGAATGTTCTAATCATTATATTTCTTACTAGTTATTATAAATGGAATTTTTTTTATAGAAAATTATAATAATTAGACATAATAATAATCTACTAGAAGGGGAAGTAGAAAATGTGGTTTCACCTGAGCTATAGGTGTACCAAAAAAGTTTTCTAGATCATCGTTCTGTATTTTCATGTTGTTGATAACGGAAACTAAAATGAAAAGCATAAAAATGTGTATCACTCTTCTGGATTTAGAAATATAGCCCACTCGTCATTTAGGGGTATTCAAACTTGAAATATCAAAGGTGTGGCTAAATATGGTGAATTAAATCTTCGATTTTCTTAGAACACTAATTGAGAAGAAAAGGATAGTTGGTATCGATGGTTGGAACTATATTCATTTATTTGGTATAGGTTATATTAGAATATATTTATGAAATCAAAAATATATTTTTTTTCATCGTTGACCAATTTCCATATGTTTTTCAGATGATTTATCTAGATTTCCACCCGATGTAAAGTTGAATTTATGATTGACCTATTACTAGGGATCGGTCTAATTTCCATTACATATTACAGGGTAGAAAAAAATAAATTTAGGGAACTAATATTTCATCTTGAAGATTTATAATTTAAAGGTTTCATTCAACTGAGTATGTCTCTATAGGAAGCACCTATTATATTTTTAAAGAAGGTGGATGGACTCTTAGGCTTTGTGTGGATTATCATAAGATTCACCAAGTTATGATAAATAATCAATATTATATCCCTTGAATTGATGATTTATTTTATCAATTTAGAGGATATTAGTGGTTCTCTAAAATTTACATATAATCAGGATATCAGTAACTGAAATTTTGAAAAGATGATATTCCAAAAACAACTTTTAAGAGTCATTATAGTCACTACGAATATGTGGTTATACCCATTGGTCTAATGAATGCACCAATTATGTTTACGGAATTGATGAATTAGATATTTTATAAGTATTGTGATTCCTTTTTAGTGGTGTTTTTTGATGATATACATGTGTATTTTAGAAATTGGGCTAGTCATGAACAACACTTGTCTTTAGTGTTGAGTATCTTGCGGGGGTATCATCTTTATTGTATGATATAAAATTTTGATTTTTGGATAAAGGAGGTATTTTTCCTTCATCAACGCATTTCTGAAAAATTATTTTCATTAGATCCTAAAAAGATAGAAGATTTTATCTCTTGGAAACCACAAAATATTTTTTTGAAATATACAGTTTCCTTCACATAACAGGAAACTACAAACATTTAATTTCAGATTTTTCACATATTTCCTCATTATTGACAACTTAGACAAGGAAATGTGTTTATTTTCAATGGAATTATGAGTTCTAAAAATATTTCCCAGTGCTTAATGTATAACTTAATTCAGAAACTATCCTGGTATTATCGGGATCAGTACATAGTTATGTGGTCTTTTACAATGCATCAAGATCAGGTTTGGGTTGTGTTCTCATGTAATTAGATCATATCATAGATTATATATCATGAAAGTCACGGGTACATGAGAATAACTACTTGACACATGATTTGTAGTTGGATGTTGTAATCCATAGTTTAAAGACATAGTACCATTATCTTTTTTTTCATAAGTTCATGGTGTTAATGGATCATAAGAGTTTGAAAAATATTTTCCCAAAAAGAGATTTGAATCCAAGTCAATGAATATGAATTGAATAACTTCGAATGTTTGACTTAAACTTGATGTATACACCTAGTAAATGATACTCTATAGTTGATACATTATGTTGGAAGTTATATAATCATTTGTCTAAAGAAGCTTCAAATCAGTTGAAACTAATGTCAATTATAGAGGATATGCATCTGAAGTGTGTTGAACAATGTGAAATTATAAACTTATTTTTAGTTTCAATTTTTTCTAATTTAGTCGAGAAGTTTATAGATTCTAAGACATATGATCAAAGATTTTTAACTTTGAGGTAAAAACTCAATGGTGTGGAAACCATTAATGAATGTAAGATTGATGATAAATCTATGATGTAGTTTAGAGATCAGATTATAGTTCTTTTATCCTATCGAGAACAAATACATTCATCCTATCACTATTTGAGAAGGGTTTTTCATCTAGGAATAAAGAAGATGTGTAAAGCATCGAGGTCATATTTTTGGTGGGTTTTCATTAAATTAAAAGTGGTTGAATTTTTTTATGATTCCTCACCCATCAGTAGGTCAAGATGGATCATCAATGACTAGTTGGTATTTTTCACTATTTACTAATACTTGTGTGTAAATAGGAACACAAAGTAATGGATTTTGAAATAATTCTACCAAAAATGGTTAAAAACATGATTCTATATGGTTAATTGTGTAATGACTCACAAAGTCATCTCAATTCATCCTTAATTGTGAATATAATATGGTGGAGTATTTTTCCAAAATATATATTCTCAAAATTTTAAAGATGCATGAAATTCCATCTTCAATTATATCTAACATGGATCTAAGGCTCACATCATGGTTTTGGAATCCCTTATAGAAATCTCTTGAAACTGAGTTGAATATGAGCATAACATATCATCCTTAAAATAATGTAAAATCTTAAAAAGATTATTCAAACATTAAAATAAATACTTAAGTATTGTGTTATGGATTCTTTAGGATCTTGGGAAGAGAATACCCCCTTAGTAGAGATTTCAAAAAATAAATTTTATTAGGAATTAATATATATGGATCCTTTTGAACCATTGTATGGATGCCCTTATCATTCTACACTTATTTGGTTGGAAATATTTGATGCTTCACTTGTCTAACATATCCTTGTGCATGATTAAATGGTAAATATTTAGTTGATAATAAAGTTAATGGTGGGGGATCTATTTCTTCAGAATTTGAATGTGGATCATCATCATTGAAAATTGTCCTTTGAGGTACGAGATCTTGTTTTCAAGAGAATCTACCCAAGTCTTGGTAATCATAATTTTGGTATGAAATGAAATTTTTATCCTCGTTACACTATACATTTTGATATACTTGAATAGGTGGGTGATGTGGCTTATCTATTGGATATACCTCCAAGATTAGGTTTTATGTACAATGTTTTTCAGGTATGTCCTTTTAAGAAGTACCAACCTGATCCTTATCATGTGATTAGATGGGACCATTTTGATCATGAACCAAAATTATAAATTGATTCATGTTCTAATAAAAACTATGGATAGGAAATAATAGATCATTCATAGAAAAATCAATGGTTTAATATGGTTTTATGACAACATGGTTAGATTCAAGAAGTGACGTGGGAGCATGAAAAATAAATGATAGAGATTTGTACATCATCTAATTTACTAGGATGAAAATTTAAATGGTGAGGAGAACTTTACACACTAAGTTTCATTTATTTTAACATTGTTTTATGTATTTCAATATTATATAATGATTGGGTAATTTTTAAGGAGGTTTTAGGGTGTTTTGGCATGTTTTAAAGGTGTTTTGGTGGTGTGTTATATATACAAAATAAGTAGAAACCATGCACCGCCTTTGGGAAACTATCCAAAAAAATTTGGGGTTCATTTTCTAGGTTCATGGTTGGAACATGGTTTGTTGATACCATGTGAGTTCATAAGGGAAATTTTTAAGAAGGAAAACATTGGGAAATGAATGATTGGCACACAGTTTTTCTAATTGTGCAAGCTGGTTTTGTGAGGTTTAGGCTTGAGATAATAGCACCGCATGGTTAGTGCACGGTTTTCCAAACTAGTCTGACTAAACCATGTGGTTGCATGTCTTATCTAGTAACATGTTCATGGGTGGGGTTCATCTTGGAAACAGTGTGACCTAGCCATGTTATGTATAGTTGGAACTAAGAAAATTGTGGTTCAATCCATATTAAGCACCCAAAACCCTTATGTTTCCCCAAATTTTCTAGGGTCACAAATTCCTCCTCCTCTCTAGGATCCCAAGGTGATTAATTTGGATCCATAGAAAACTTTTATCAAATCAAAGAGTGTTGGGTATCTGGATTCATCAGAAATTCATGGATCTTTTTTATTCTTCTTAGATCCACTCATCTTCTCTCTCACACAAAAATAGATCTACTCTATTATAGATATATATACAAATTTTATAATGGGAATCTTGATGGGATATGATTCAATATATTAAAGGTAATGTGTTGTGATCCCGAATCTAAAAGTACTTAGGGTCATTCTTCATTGTCACTGTTAATTGAGAGGTAGGTGGATTATCTCTCATCTCCACCATTCTAGAACATAAAATCCTAGTTCTATTAAAAAATATTTATTTATTTTTTGGAAACTTGGTGTGATTCTTAAGGGTAAACCAATTTTCTTTATGCTTTGGAAATTAATAAAATTGGATAGATTTCAATAAACCATTTTTTTATAATTTTAAAACAATAGTTTTAAAATTATGGTTTTGTTTTGATGCATGAAATTTGTTTGATGAAATTTTTTAAAGAAATAATTAAATTTATGTGAAATAGAATTTTTCATAGAAGTTGAATACATGGTTTGTGTGAGTTCATTTCATAGATGTGACCCTAGATAAGTGTCATGTGCCATTGGGGAACCTTCATATCTAGGATGTGACCCTAAATAAAGGGTGTATTCAATTTTAGAACCTAGACATTGGTCACAGGGTAAAAACATGGATCTTAGATATAGTTTTGGATTTTCTTGTGAGGATACCACAAGGGTGACATTGCTTTTTTTCATCTTTAATTCATTTTTTTTTCTTTTTTACATTATCACTAAGATATTATTATGTTGTTGGTTTAAATTTGGTTTGTTTTGTTTCATTCATGAATCTTATAATGGTTGTATGTTTCTGTTTTGTGTTTTTAGGTTTTTTCCTTCTATAGGGAAAATCATCCCACAACTATTCCCTTAATACCATGGAATTTATTTCCATCCTTTGCTTCATTGGGAATGTAACCTTAGGCTAGTATCACCTTCACTAATTACCAAGACAATGAGTGAGGGGTGAGATGTTATAATGTTTTATATAATAAAAAAATTATCCATCATTTTATTAAATTTTATCTTTTTAATAGAAGTTATATGTTGATGAAATGCAAATTTTTGGTTGATGTCAATTACCTTGATCGAGTAGTGATCAAATGAAACTCTTGGTTGGTGGTGGAACTGTTATCACTACATAGAATATTATATAATTGGATGATGGGTTAACATATATTCATGAACTATTCAGTTTTAATATTCTTACATTTTTATGTAGGGTTATTGTATTTATAGATCTTTTAACGTGAAGGTTTTCTCTCTCAATCCAATGGTTTCAGTGTTTCTCTCATGGAGTAAGAATATGTCTGAAAAACATAAATTTTGTTTTATTTTTGTTATGTTTTATTCATTTTTTTCTTGTTTTATTTCATACATAGGTTATTTCATAGTTTTCTATGGTGATTTATTATGTAGATTCTAGGTTACAAGTCCAAGGTTCAATTATTAACCTCAAGTGTCATTTATTTCAATGTTTTTTAACTATTTATCCATATTTGAGGGTTTCAAATGACAATTTTTGGAACATATTGTTCTATAAAAATATAATTTCCCTTATAATATGTTATTAAAATCCCCTTTCTAAAATCCCTACCCCTTTATTTTAACTGAATTTTCAAACTAATTTAATAGCGTGATCTGTTTTCTACCTTTGTATTTTTTTCACTTCTTTCCAATACACAATATGTACCAATGGTTTTTTAATAATACCTCTCATATTATTTATATATAAGGTGTCTTAATCAATATTTAATACATCAAAATAATTTATAAAACATAAATTATTAAAATATTTAATTTTCTCTTGATTTAAAAATAAATAATTTATTCTATAAATTCAACTACTAAATCCTTTTGAGGATTAATTTTCTCTATGGCCATAATATCTATATGTAAATCAATATTAATGAAAATATTTATTTTATTTTTTTTAAATTTCTTTGAAAACCATAATCACTTTGAAATATTTCTCATTCCCAACACATATACATAATGTGTTTATGAATTCCACATTAATAAAATATTGTTGGTGAAAATTAATCATCCCAATATCTTTTTTCTTTTTCCTACCAACCCTCACATCTTACTTATTTATAAGTTTGATCTTAGTTTCCTAATTATTATATTAGATTAATAATTATTATATTGAGTTATTTAATGATCATATATCAATATAAATTTTCCTATCACACTATATATTTCACTATTAATAAATTCATCTAACTTCTTAGATTCTTCACACCACTTACCATATTATTTTTCATTTGAAGCACATTAAAATTAATATTATTTTTATTATAAAGTTTCTTGACTTTAGCTTCCATATTCTTTTTATTTTATATTATATTATATTATATCTATTTAATTCTTAATATTCTTCTATATGAAATTCCAATTTTATCATTAATAATTAATGCATGTTCTTAAATTTTCACCATGAAATCAACAATACTATCATTTATATTTTTCATATTTCATGGACTAAAGTTCATCTTATTAATATTTAATTTCATACTTATTTTTTAGTGACACATTATTTTATTCCTTTGAGAAATCATAATCTCTTTTTTACTTTATCTCTTCGACTATGAATCTTATACAAGGTACATCCAAACTCAGCCTCCATATAAATAACACCAGTAACACTATTTTTAGTTTCATTAGCTTCATTTGTGATGTGTTTTTATCAAAAATTGAAATAGGAGTATCCTATTTAAATTATTAATGTTCTTTAACAATTATAGCTCTAAATCACTCTCATTATACTCATGTTATTTTTATGAAAGATTTTCTCATTATATTTTCCTATCATTCAATTTAAAATTCTCAAAGAATGACTTTTTTGAATCCCTATTTAGAAATCCATATTCATCTTATTGGCCTTATTACTTAGTGTAACATCTAGAAGTAATATATCCTACCTTTATATGCATGATAATAACTAGAGACAATTTTTATTTGAACTTCCTTTTATAACTTTTTAGTTATCATGAGAGAAATTTCATCAATTTATTTAATTAATCTTTCAACACATCACGCACCAATAGTTTCTCCATCATTTTGAGATAAAATTTCAAGATATTTTTTTTAGTTTTTTAAGAACCTCTTTTCTTAAAAAATTTGTTTTTTTAAATTATCATGAGATATTGTTTTTATAAATTTTTCTTAAATTATATAATCCTTTGGATTAAATTGTGAATATAATCTCCTAAAATTTTGTTTCATACAATAAATTTACAAATTTACTTTTCTAATATCAATCTTAGCCCTATTAACATTATCCCCTATATTAAAAATTGATTGGAAAAACACATCTGAAATAATTTTTAGATCTATAAATGTATTTCTAAAAAAATTTGTTTAACACGTACAATTTTTGAATCTTTTTAATGTGTTAATAAAATTATCCCAAATGGATTTGAATTATTTATAGTCCATGATCTTAGTGTAGATAATGTCTAATATGGATCCAATAAATTCATTAATTATTAGGTTTTTTAAGACATCATAATGCCAAAAATAATACATCAAAACAAAATACCCAAGATATCTTGTTATAAAATGATATAAGCATATATATAAATTAAAAACTATAAATGTGTACCTAACTAACCAAGATTTATCTTCCATAATAGTTATTTTTATGAAGATCACTCAATAGGAACCAATCAACTCTTACCTTATGAGGTATCCACTAACCAATAAAATCAACTATTTCTTTGGTAGGACCATCTTCAATTCTAATGATTTGTTCATATCATTCATGTTTTAAGAAGAGAAAAAAAACATAACGAACATTGAAATTCCCTTGTTTGGATAAAATTATACAAAAATAAGTTAATAAACACTTAATTATATAGTTTCTTTTTTAAATGAATAAAACAGAAAATGATAATAACATTTGGTCACCTCTAATTTTTTATATATTATAATGATTATAAAATCCACGTCATTCAAGAAATATTATTTTTTAACTCCTTAAATGATCATTTTATCATTAATGTGTCATTATATGATATATTTAAATCCTTAATATTATTATAAAAATATATGGAAAATTAAATTTCATAAATGAATGATACATCATTTCATTAGTTTAAAATTAATTTTGAAGTTACTACTCTATTTTTTATATTATAGATTAAAACATGAGTAGTGAATTACCCACATTAATAGACACATTATAATTTAATACATGTTTAACTATCTCTATATTGTAGAAAATCCTTATATACATTATGTAAAATTTCACAACACTTGTGAATCTCTGCAATTATTTTTTATAGGATTACCATATATAATCTCTCAATTTTTGATAGACACTTTATTCCAATACTTAATCCTTATTTCATTGCCTAATTATGTGACCCTAAGGGCCTATATAGTGTTGAAAAATTTATAAATTCCCTAACACATAATTTTTTATCAAAGTGATACCACTAAAAAATGTCATTGTTACTCAAGATATAAAGGGGTTAGGCATGATATCAATAAAAAACACTTATATATCCATATGTTAATTTCTATCGAAATATGTATCTCTATAAATAAAATATGTGTTTGTATAATAACTTTGTACAATACCACATGTACAACCACTAAACATGAAATTTATCAATATAGTATATACCACCACAAGTTTTTTAATTGTTTAAATTAGAATATAAAAATTGAATGAACACATCATGTGTCATTCTCCAAAGTAGATGAGAATATCATGTGTTTCTCATCCTAGCATGGTCATGAATTTTCTTTGTTTAATTAAATTGAGGGTCCATATTTTATTCCCATTATACAAGAGGATAAATCTTATATTTCCTAATAAATACACACCATGTGATCAGTAACATATGAAACCACATCCTAATTAGTTTATCCTCAAGTCCAGAATATGAAATATGTCAAACTATGAAGTTTTATTTGTAAGATAAACATTTATGATCAATTCATAAACAAATATAAAAAACAAAGACTTTATAATTTAGCTACCCTTATAAAAATCCCTTGATTTTTGAATATAAACACTTTATGTTCAATTCCTAATATAAACTCTTTCATATTATTCATCATATATCATTGACTTTAAATATATAATATTACATGAAATATAAACATGTTATATTTCAATTTTGATCATGTAAATTATTTATATATTCTAAATGTCACATATTAATTATTATTTAAACCTTGGTTAAATCAATCATAAAAACTAATTTTGAAATAGTTCATATAATTTTCTTAAATAGGCCATTTAATTTGAACAATTCTAATTAATAATTATGAACAATTCTAAATAATAAATATAAACAGTTTTTATGTTTTCCCTTTATTTTATAATTTATAATAACTTTATAAATAAAACTTATAATTTCAATATAACCAATTTATATATAATCTATAAAAAATGACATATATTATTCACTTATTAAATGTACATCATGTGAAAATTAAGTTCATAAATATTTCATCTCTTGTAATATTTATTATATTATGTTTTATTCCTCTACGCATGCTTAAAAATCTATAAATATTATTTTAACTTTTAAATTAAGTGATGAAAAATATTGAAATAATATTATAAATTTTTATATATAAAAATTAAAAAAAAAAAAATAAATAAATAAATTATTTTTTTTCCAAACATTAGATATAAATATGAACATTTCATCTTTTATTTAGTCATGATAATATTATATTTACAATTCTTAATAGTTATCATTTGTAAAACATTTATAAACTATAAGTATATTTTTCTGTAACTTTAAATGTATTCATTTTTGTCTTAAGTCATATTTTATGATTCATTGGGAATTATTAATCATAAGTAATGATTTTAATTGGTTCTTACAATAAGAACAATTTTATTAAGGTAGTAACCCTTATCAATCAAGTAGCACTTTCATACCTAGTAACCCTAATGTATGAGAATATATCTCCAAGAAAATAACCCTTACAATAAATCCATTAAATTATAATATATGATTTCCTTTAAATAAATAAATTTTTGTGATAGCTTGCTCCACATGCGACACTAAACTTAAACCAAATCATGATATATTTAGATAAAATATAAATATTTAATTATAATAATTAAAAACCTTGTTGTTGAACTAGTGGGAAAGAATATGAGTAACCACTTTATTAATTATATGTATATAGAAAATAAAGGCTACTTTTTATATGAATGAAATTGAATTAGTTTACATAAAATTACTAGTATGATCATTTATTGTTTAGAAAAGTATTTTTATAAAAAAATATTTAATGAGAAAATCATTTCTATTTCAAGAAAAATATGATTAATAATAAATTATTTTTTATATTAATAATTATTTAACACCAATATAGTTGTTAAATGATATGAAATAACAATAATAATAATAGTAAATATTTGAACATGTCATTTTCCAATTAAAATGGGTTTTCAATTACATTTTATATTTTTTATTCAAAAACTGAATATATAATTTTTTTAATTAAAAATTAATAAAATTTAATGTTATTTTTTAACACCACATATAAAATTTGAATTAGTATAATGTTTTTAACTTTTTTCTAAAAAGGTTGGTTTTTAGTCAAAAAAATATGGTTTTCACAAAATTTATAATTTGTATGACTTTACTAATACATAAGAATGGGCTAAAAATTTATAAAACCATTTAATAAATCATATATAAATATTAAGAATAATATTATTCATTATATAAAATTCTTTTCACTTATAAAACCCATGGAAAAAAATTTATAACTAATTAAAGTGTTATATCAATGTAAAAAATAATTTCAGTATTTTCTTTGAATCAATTATTTTCAAGGGATATTTGGTTTTATCTTGCCTTTGAAACCTAACATCCATTAGTTTTTATAATAAATATATTTATTTCATGAAAATATTTTTCCAAAATATTTTTATCTTATATATATGTTTAAATATTAAAGACATTATTTCTCTAAAAAATTATTTATATGTGATTAAAAGTATTTGTTTTAAATTTAATTTTAAAACTTTCAAAATTTTATTTTATAAAATTATTTTTAAATTTTATAGTTAACGTATAAAATAAGTAAAATATAAGTCTGAATAATTTCAATTAAAATAAATTAATAATATTTGAAATTAATTACTAAGAAAAAAAGTAAATTAGGGTAAAAGGTAAAAAGTTAAATGAAAATATATTTAAAAATAATTTTTTTCTAAAAAAGTATTGGATGAGTTTAATTTAAACCTAAAATAATTTTCCACTCTTATTTTTGTAATTTTTTTCATTTAACATCTGAATAGTTCCCTTATATTATTGAAAATGTATGGGTTACTCACAGAATAGCCCTTACCTTCACTTATAAAAGGGTAAAATCTTATCCACTTTAGACTACACATTTCCTTAAAATTTCCACTATAAAATATGAAAACAAATCTCCTATAAACCTATATCATGTTGAAAATATTTTTTTCTCCATTTTCTACCATAAGACCTTCATTTCCAAAGATACTTCCCAAGAAAATTCAAGTCCCCAACATGAGTATGATCATCTACATAGATTTTCTTCTTAATTATATTATTTGAAATTTATTATATCCACCAAAATATAATTATATTAGTATAATATATATATATTAAAGTTACTATAATAATCTTATTAATATTTTTTATTTATATACCCCATCCATTAAGAAAAAACTGTCATTCAGGAGTTCTGCAAACTACCACCTCCACAATGTAACGTGCTTTTCTTTCCTTCATAGCCTTACAATGATGGATATATAGATGGTATTAAAGGATAAAGATGATTTTTAGGATATTCTTAAGTTTTTTATGACATATTTAATAACCTATTATTGATATTATCAATAAATGATAATCATTAATTTAATCGCTTAAAATAAGAGTACTCATAGGATAATATTTTATTCAAATTGTGTCATATTTTTATATCCATTAATTATTAATATAATTAATTAAAAAATTTATATTTCAGAATGATAAACACTAAATAAAAACATTATTCTTTTTTAAAATCATATAACAACAAAAACATATCATAATCATTCACTAAATTGGGGTGTGTTCACTTTTGGGTCAGTTTAGCCACCTATGAATTTATATCATGAATTAATATGGTAAAATATTTAATTATGTAATATTGTTTAAATTAGTATGTAATTATTTTTTTGTTTTTTTAGATTTTATATCAATATTTAGTTCATAAATTAAGAAAACACCCTTTGATTTTCAAGAATCATTGAAACATGCTTATTATAGATTTCATCTTCAATGATAAAGTCTAAGACACTCATCAAAGGAGTTTTAAAAACCATATAATAAATATAAATAATTTATAACAGTAATTTTAATAATATATTAATGGTGAAATTTTAAATAATAATTAATGTGAATACTACTATTAGGAAACTAGTACAAACTATCAAAACTAAAAACACCCGATGTGGAAAATTGGTAGAATTCATTTAGAGAATGAATATTTATGAAGCGTATAAATAAAAATGGATATTATTAAGTTTATGAATTAATTTATTAATATTTATAGGTTTATGATATATGATTTTAAATAATATTCATGGAAGTTATGGTAAGAGGTAAGGGTTTCGGTCTCAATTTCCATTCACTGAGACATGTTTATGTTATACACCATGTTTTCTTTTTTATGGTGTACTTACCACCCAATTTTAATATTTATATAATGATTATATTATATTTCATGTAAATCAATTTCTTATTTCATGTAAAATTTCTCATGGTATTCTAGTTCTAATGTTCCAAATGTTGTAAAGGTTTTTATCTCAAATTATTCTCTTTGAAATATGTTTGGTATCATGAACCTTGTTTCATTTATGTAGAGTATATAAAAATTATTTGAGATATTATAACATGAATTATATTTTACTCGTGCTATTTGAATTCAAATTTTAATCCCACTATTTCAAATGGTTTTTATTTAAATGCTTCTAAAGTCAAAAGGGTTTTATTAGTCTTATTTCTTTATTCTTTGAGACATAATTCATTTTGTGTGTAATATTTTCTTTTTTATGGTGTATTCACTAATAATGGGTATATTTTTATCATAATTTTTTTATTTCATTGGATTTTTAATCCAAATAATGTTCCCTTATTCAAATCCTTGTTCATTCAGGTGTTTCTACAGTAGTGAAGATTTTCAGTAACTCAATTTTCATACATTTAGTTATGATCATTATGTGAAATTATTTCATATAAATTGGGTACATTGTACCCTTTGATTGAATTATTTTTTATTTAATCACTATTTTCTAGGGATATAAATTTCTACAACATAAACCCTTCGACAAATGTTTCTCACATCTTGGGAATTTTTTTTAAAACCATCAACTTTCTATCTCTTATTGGATTTTGATCATGTTATTCCATTATTGATTTACTCGTATACACATTTATCTATAACATCACATTAGACATTATTTATATTTTATAATTTTCACTTAGAAATTATTTTATTCTATTAACATGGGGAAAATTATTGGTGTTGTGTATGTTGGAATTATAATATAGATGATAATTGACAAGTTGACTATGTATTGTTTGACCATCCACCTTCATTCTCCAAATGTGTTTTGATCATGCTATCCATTTTTTGACATGGGGAAAATTTTATTAATTCTTTGTTATTATTAAATGCTAATGTGAGTTGACTATATTTTTTATTTTTTTATTTCACATTATATAGATAGCTAATTTTTATTCACTAAGAGGTTCATCAAGGATTGGTATGAAAGGTCTTGATTGATCTTATAGTGAATGCATTGGACATAAATAGGTTATGGTTATGGGCCATAATTATATATCCCACTCTTGTATCAATAGGTCTCATGATACAAAACATGTTTTGGTCTTTGGAATGTGCCTTCTTAATTTGGAAATATTTCTTAAATGCGGTCTCAATGAAAAATAAAGTGTCTTGGCAGAAGGCATTTACAGTAGGTTTTTGATATTTAGAATTATGAACTTCATCAGTATGAGATCAGTATTATTTACATTCTTGTTTTAATTATTTTCATGGATATATAATTCTCCCAGTTTCTAGTGGAATATGGATTCATGTTATTTAATTATTCCTTCCATAATTTTTTTGTCATGTTTATGAAATGATTGTTTTATTTATATTTATTTCATAGGGATCTAGTAGTGTAACCCTTCTACATTTGGAAATATTTGATGATATATTCTATATCTTCATTATAATATGATTCTATATTTTCATGAAACCTGAGTTTCAATCATGGCCTATGATATCACTTATATCATAGTTTATGATACACATAAAAACTATTTGTTTTCAATGTATCATATATTAAAATACATAGCTTTCATACCCAAAGACTAACCAAAATAGAACAAAATATCATTTTATCCTGTCACATAAAACCCAGAAAAGTGGCCCAATGGTTGGCACTCAACCATGCCATATCATAAATTATGATATGTATTATTTCAAATAATTCTATTCCATTTGTTTTTTAAAATTGTTAAATAGCATGGTGATTTGTTATTGAATGTGGAGCTCATGCCATTGATGAGTTTTAAAGTATCATCTCATGATTATTGTAGTGTAAGAAACCCATTTAAGTTCCCAATCTGTCATCACTAAACCAATATGTGGTATAAAGAATATCAAATATACATGCATTCATTTTATCACAGAGATTTCCTTCTCTGTCGAACATGATATAGTTTTATTGATGGAGATCCCCAAGAAATATTTTTATTTCTCTTCCATCCATGGGGATGCCACCGACCACTATAATCACCGTACGTTATGTGAAAACCCTTCAAAATCTAAAGGTGTGCTAACACCTTCTCCAGAAATATAAATAGAGAATGGGGAGGTAGGGAGAGATTTGACTATGGATTATCAATGTCATATACACTCAATAGGGGGATCTCATCCCATTATATAGGCTCCCTTTAGTCAATGAAGGGAATCGAATGTTTGATTTCAACACATTAGAGTTGGAATATATTATGATAAGTTATTCCTATTGATTATATAAGTATTTCAATGTTTCAAATAATAATCAAAAATTCATGTGTAACACCCTAGAAAATTGATACTTAAAATGCTAAATGTTATTACCCATGTCAACAAGTTTCACCTTTATTTTTGAGATCCTAACCAATTAGAACTCCAAAGTTAAGTATGTTTCTCCTGGATTAGTTATTAGGATTCATGACCTCTTAGAATGTTTCCTAGGGTGAGTTTGATTGAGGAAAAAGAACACTGGAAGAACTTTTGTTTTCCTATGGGGATAGTCATTAATATGATAAGTAACCCTAGAGGGTAATAGATTTTGGTGTGTTGGGAAGGCAACCAAGGTATTATAGAATACCCATGGGGTCAGTTGACTAACTTTACGGACTAAGGATTTCTAGTTCATGAATAATGCGATTATAGACAATACCTAGTTAGAAGTGTAGATTCACTTATTAGGTTTGAGTTATGGGGTCTGTAATGAGAGTGTTGTGATTTAATGGGGTAGAGTGTAACATCCATGTAAAAGTAAGACTTAAAAGGATAAATGTTACTAACCATGTCCAACAAGTGCAATTTTCTTTTGGGGGGCCTTCTTGATTAGGACTTCATAGTTAAATCATGTTTGGACTGGATTAGTAATAAATATGTTTGACCTACTAGGAGGTTTCCTACGGTGTGTCTAACTGAGGAAAAATCACACTAAAAGATTATGTGTTGGTCTTTGGGGATAGTCCTTAGTCTGATAAGTGACCAAGATGGTTAATAGTATGTGGTGTACTGGGAAGGAAACCGAGGTATTACAGCAGACCCATTGGGTTAGATGACCAAGTTCATATCCCAGGGAAGTTCGAGTCACGAAATCACATAAACATAAATGAATCAAATCATTAATTCATAACTAAATAAACCCATGTGGAAGACATGGTCAAATCCAAGCACTCGATATCCCATATCGCCAACCTATCATACACTACGATAGAAAAAAGTATTATGCTATGATGTAGGAATCTACATGCCATATTATAAGATATGAATATCATGTATTAAATAATATTATATACCTAGTTTTAGTTCATATATAAAATCATCCACATCATAGACACCTTATCCTCAAATCATTACATCATGTGCATCTGATGAGAATTCTCATGTGCACTCTCGGAATATTTGTGATTTTTACAAAGTGAAGTATATGGGATGTCCTAGGTTATTCAATTTATATTGAAGATAATTAAAAAAACATAAAATTATTTAATAGAAAATAAATTTAATTAAATGGGATAAAATATGGGAGTTTTTTATTTTTTTTAAACAAAATGAAGAAAACAAGAAAAAAATACCTAAAAATTGAAATTTAAAAATACACAATCAATCCAAAATACCCCTTAATTATTCATTCATCATTATCTATTATGTTTAAATCCATATAATTGTGATCTCCTAATATTTTCAACCCTCAAACCCTACTAAAATTAATATTTCCCCAAATATTGGAAGAATTGAACTCGGGGTTAACTTCATGGCATCGAATCACACACCATCCTTATTCGATTATGGTCCCAAATCGATCATATGTTTAGATTATAATTAGGATATCTTCTCCACCCTATAAATGAAAAATATTTGAGTTTGGGAATTATATTTAAAACCTATAATTCAACCCCATGTTGATTATATTTGAAAATTAAAGTTTTACTCTCACAATTCGCATATGTCCAGCCTCACGATTTAATTATTCATCAATCAAGTTCCCCAAATATTAAAACTAAACTAAGTGATCAAAATTTATTAATTATATTAGTATCATTGATTCAAAACAAACAATTTAATGGGGTTATAATTAGATCATCTATAAAAGGAGACTATTTTTCCTTTTGAAGAGTTGTCACCATGGATATGATTTTCATAAGAAAAAATTTTAAAGGTTATGATCTAATATCATCTTTAATATTAGATTACAACCCAAATACGAAAAAGAAAAATATTTTATAAAAATATAAAATATTTTTATTCAAGATAAATATATATTACATGAATAACCACAAATAAACAAGAAATATAAAAATAATAAGAGAACCTTATTGGAAATCATTCTTTCTATAATACTTCCTTATTCTAAATGGTTATATAAGTGGGATTAAACCAATATACTTGTACATACACTCTTAAATACCCTAAAAACCCTTCCTAGGATTAAAAAACTAAAATAAAAATAGTGTTTGAGGGATAGGGTTTCAAAGGAAAATAAGGTTACATGTAGGATTTTGACTAAAAAAGTACCCCCCCCCCTCCCGTACCACTTTTTTTTCAACTTTCCATATAATACAATTTCCCTTCTAATTTAATGAAAGGATATAATTTTATTACATTAAAATCTATCAAGATTCCACCCAAATCTATACATATATAAAAAAATTCCATCCCAAAGGATGAGGTGAGGTCCATTCTATTGATTCTAGTCCATCTTTGTGTTTATGGACCCTTTTGTCCTTTAAGAGGTGGGATTCATCTAGAATGGTACAAATGGAAAATATATAAGAGTAATTTTAGAATTTGGATATAAAATTCCAATTTAATATTTGATAAAAAAAAAATTTTACGATAAAAATGCTATTATGCAAATAAAGTGTCAAATAATATTTTTCAATGAATTTTCAAATTAATGCTCTAAATATAAATTTCCAATAATTATTAAAATAAAGCACAATGTGGGGGAATTATATCAATTATTATAAATGAGGTATTTAAAAACATGATTTATCTATATCATAACCTTGGACCACCACAACCTGTACTATATCTGGAATATAGAGTGGGGAAGGGGGATTAATCATCTATCATTGTCACCTTCATCCAAGATGATAACAAAAATACTAGGGACCCATGAACTCATATGGTCATCGGTAAGGTTACCCAAATAATGTAGAGGTATATATAAAATAACATCAAATATAAAGGATATTATTACCAAACCATTCCATCCTATAGATAAAATATCAATGATTGTCATCCATTATGATTACAAAAAATATCTATATTAACCCAATCGCCTCACATCAACAACCCCTTTGATGACTAACCACACACAACTATCCACACTTCCACTATAAAAAAATGCAAAAAAACTATAACTTCTCATTTTATTACATCATTTTTCATTTATAGTTTTATTGTTACTAACCACATTATATTAATTTAATTACCATCATTTATCATATTTAACCCATATTTCATCACATCATATCCCACTCCCATTTCCAACATTATTAATTCAGTGTTTCTTTCATTTAATTCAGAATAAAACCATATTTATAGGCCACTATGAAACAACCACATTAACCCATTTCAGAACCACATCATCACCATATAATCCCAACCAATAGTAACCAAAATCACAATATCACCCCCTTTCCACATCAACAAACCATACCACTACCACAATGATAACCTCGCATAATCACCCCCAAACCATCCATAAAAACCATCCAAGACAACTATAACCACAACATAATTACCAAATTATTAACAAAAAAACAAAAAGAAGAGTATTGAACCATGTTAAAATTAAAGTGATCAATACCAAACATTATTCCTTCAATCAATCTCATATCATTTAATCACTTCCTGATCAAAAAACATCAATTATTAATTACATAATTCAAATTCACAAATTATATTACCATATTTAAGTTTGTTAACCAATATTGAATGTGATGAAACATGAGAAAAAGGAAAACATAGGATTCAGAGTGGTGAAAAAGGTTCAATTGAAATACTCAATAATCAACAATGAAATGATACTCAGGAAATTTCATGGAAATTTATAAAACATTTGTGATCACATATCCCCTTATGATTTATTTAATATGGTTTATTATATTTATTAGATTAATTCTAACCTTTTACCCAATGAAAACATTGGATTGATAATTTTATATTCACACTTAAATAAATAATATATGTTACAAATACCCTACCTTAATTGGATATTTAACAATTGTTGTATAAGAATGATAAAAAATCTAGCACCACCAAACTCATAAGGATCCACCAAAAATCCTATAGATGACCAACCCCATATGAATTATGGCCAAACATTAGCAAAACCTATCTCGAATCACAAAATCTCAATCACATGAATCTAAGGATAAATAACCTCCAAAGGATGAATAAAGAGAACTCGTGATGGGATATATGATACCTATGGTTCATAGGGTGTTTGAGTAATTAGATAGAATCTAAGAGAGAACCCAAATTTATATTAAAAAAAGGGAAACCATGTTGGGATAGGATGGTAATGAAGAAGATAAAGACATAAGAGGGGGTGATTTGTGTATTTAAAAAACTTTAAACAATTCAGAAAACCTATTTTGATTAGCGACAAATGTTTCCTTTTCTATCAAATATAAGCAAGTAGCAGAATTAAATAATGGAAATGAACATAGTGATGTATAGTGGTTCGGGTCACAAATATCCATTAATCCACTCCATAAATTATCTATTATACGAGCTTGGAAATTTTTACTAGGTATTATTATTCTAAGACCTTTAATCTACAACTATGTGTCGGCAGTTGAAACCTTTACAAAAACACTTTCTAAAGCATTCTGTTTCTTTTACATCAAACCGTAAAACCATAGCTTAGATCAAGATGCTGACACTTAACCAAAACTGAGTCTGTGCATCCAAAACACGACCAAATATATAAAGATTTATTGTTTTGATAATATATATTAAACATTACAGTTGTATTAAAAACTGAAATATGTATTCAGATATTCAATAATGCATGGTAGTAAATAGATCTTCAACATCATGTAAGATTTCATTAAAAATTAGAGTGAAAACACCAGATTGATGTTAAAACTTGTATGTCTCAAAAGTTTATCTCTTTAAAAATACTTTTTCATTATATTAAAAGAATATATAATGATAAAATGAATTAAAAATGACAATAGTAGTATATATAGTGGTAATATGATAGATCAAAACATGTATGCCTCCCTAGTGTAGTTAATAAAGCAAAAACACATGGTTTTGTATGTATATCACCTTTTATGATTTTACACCACCTTATTTTGATGAAGAGCATGTTGATATTTATATTTTAGGTCTAAAACTATGTCAAACCAACTCTAAGAATATGAAACATTAAATAATGGATATTTGAACTCCAAAACATTCAACAGAGTCCTAAATTCCGGTAAAAATAGTAAAAAATTAATCTGTTAAATACGAGCCTTTGAATCAGTCATAGACATGATTTGAATAGATATTAAGGACATCTAAGAATATTTCATAAATCACAGATAATATTATGTATTTAAATATTTATCATTGAATAGTTAAACATAGGGTTACTTCATAAAATGAAAAAAATCCAAATGTAGGGTTGAATACAAAAGTAGTATTTATGTAACATAGATTTGTTTCCTTAAACGTAGGGTTGCTTCTGGACGTATAGTTCCTTATCCATAATTTCTTAACAATATAGGGTACATGATTCATACGTGTTGTTCAAAATTTAGTGTTGATTCCTTATTCTACACTTACAAATGTAGGGTTTATTTTTTATGTTATGCTTACTAATGTAGGGTATGAATAGTGTTTTACGAATACGCTAAAACACATTCTGAATACTTCAATGAATATTCTTCATGGGTCAATCACCTGAATAAAATTATTTCCAGAAATACTACTTTACTAAAGTACATTTAAAATGAAATTCATTAGTAATACAAATGTGTGTGTTTGTGATCATCGAAACCAAAAAACTAATAATGAAATTTTTGAATAAACACTTGTTCAATAATCTCCCCCTTTTTTGTCACAAAACCCATGTTACAAACCATTTTTTAAATAAGATTTAAAAATAAACATTATTCCCTTATGAGAGATAACAAAATATTTATAATGGAAACTTCTCACCTATAATCCCATTATATAATTTTTCTTTTTCAAAGAAAAAAAATTCAGAAAGAATAAAAACTTCTCCCCCATAATATATTAAACTCTTCAAAATTTACTTCAAAATTACTTTTCACCATAAACTATAAATTTTATAACAAGGAAGACTACTCCCTAAAAGTATTAGAAACAATATACTAATAACTTCAATATAAACTTCTTGATTTAAAATTCCAAAATAAAACTTCATAAAAAATCTCCCCCATTTTTTTACATCAAAAAGATAAGAGTAAAGACTATTTAAAATGTGATTCCCCTAAATTCATGATAAAAACATAGATAATAAATTAAGAAGCATAATAAATTTATTATTTTTGTAACAAAAACCCCCGAAATCATATCATTTATTACATGAAATGAATTTGAAAACATTGACTATTTTTTCAGAATAATTAAAACATCGTGGCTTAAAATAAAAGTATTTATGATTTTTGAGATAATTTAAATATTAAATACATTCTCATATAAGATGACTTAAAAAATAAATTATGAACTAACTATCAACACATAATTTTACTAAACAATGTAATTTTAAAATAGTACATTAATATTAAAGTAACATAAAAAGGTTATAAAGAGGGGATGGTTCATCTGAACTATCAAAACATCAAAAAGAATTCTTATAGAATATAAAACTCTTGATAGTTCTTAATAATATATTTTTAACATCTATTATTCTTTTATATGAAGAAGACGCACACTATTCAATCAAAAATAGCTTCAACTTGTCAAGATCTAGCTTTGTAGTAGCTTCTTTTCTGAGTAAATCCATTTGAATTAACATTTTTTAAATATTCAAAATCTGCTTTCAATATTGAACTATTTCTCATTTTCAGATACTAATTTTGAGACAAATAAAAAAAATTGATACTAAATAATTATGGGAATCATTATATGATCTTTATAATCATATCCAACTCAGCTTGTAGCTCTTTCTTTTCTTCATTCAAAGTGTCCACTTTGATTAGAATATTTTTATAAGATAATTGAGAATAGGATAATTCCTGTTCTTCATGACTTTGAAATTTTTTATTTATTTTAGTAGATTATTCCAGAAAATCTTAAAAAAATAACATAGAAAAACAAAAAGGATTATATTTAATTATTTTGTAAGAATGATTTTATTTTGAACCTAAAGATCTTGTTCACATCATATTATTGCGAATGGTTTTCCAAATAAATGTGAAACATAATTCAAAGAAGAAGACTTCATAATTTAAAATTTAAAAATAAGTTCAAGCATTATGCTCTAATATTATGAAAATTAAATTTTTCTTTATTTAGTCAAAAAATATAGAACAAATGTTACATATTATGTAAGAAGAGTGTTCTGATTTTTGTAAACAAATGAAATAATTATTGAACAATAAATATAACAATTTTCAAAAGGAAAAATATTTTATAATAAATACTATAAGAGATAAAATCAGTTTTATCCAAATTTTAAGGCATATATAAAAATATTTAATATACTAGAAGTATAAAAATATTTAAAATAAAAATACTTTCTAGATCAGTGAATTTAGTTTTGAGTATTCATTGATGACAAGCTACTTTAGAGTTGTTCACTCCTTTTGTATATATTTTAACATATATATCCATTGATCAACCACTTGAATATTTAATAATTAATTTTAGGGGTATAATCCTAAAAAATAAAAATTACAAGTTCTATTTATTATCCAAAATATTTGGGTTCCAATAGTGTTAGCAGTTAAATTTTTTGGTAACCAAACTTGTTTATTTTGAGTAAGAATTGTTCTATTTAGTTTAGGAAATTCTTTTGAACAATAAATACTTTTAACACCGAAAAATTTAGGTTTTATAAAAAAAATTCATAATTACCATTAATATCACAATAAAAACATTTAATTGTATAAATGTGTTTACTTTTTAAACCAGAAACAAAATAATTCTTATAATGTTTTGGTTTTACCACATTTCTTCATATTCCACATTTTTGTTTTGGTATTTTATTTTTTTAAGGATTTTATTTAAATGTTTTTCTTATTTTATCATCATACTATAGAATTATATTAAATCATAAATTTCATCCAATAGTTCTATAATTTTAATATCATGTAGATCAATTGACTTTAAAGAAATAGATTTTTAATCTATAATCTATTTTGAAAATTTTTCATTATCGAAAAGAAAAGTATCATTAGATTTATTAATATTTCTATGATCATTATTTATCAATTAATAATTGTATTGTAACATAAAATAATATTTTTTCAATTCATCATTAGATAATTTCTCACAACTAGAGTTTTAAGAGTAAGAAGATTATACCTCGTGATCTTTATATTCCATTAGACATGTCATTTTCTTTTTACGCTTAGAATTAGAGTCTATAGTAGATCCATTATGTGATCCAGAAGTATTAATCCATGTGTCATTCATAATTCTCTTTCATTTTATTTTTTAGTTAGCTTTCATTTGTGGTTTTAATAAGGGGTAGTTTTTATTTACATGACATTTTCCCTTATATTCATAGAATTTATTTTCATTAGTCCCTTTATTATTTTTTCAGTATACCTTTTCAAACTTCTTTGAAATATCTGATAAACCATTATCAAAGTCTAGATGATTTGAATCAAATGATTCATTCATAGTAGTTTTGAGATAATATTCATCATGTTTCAAATGATTTTCAACTTCACCCTACATCATAGATTCATAAATCATTATAGTTCCAACGAACTCCTTCATAGCTAAATTTTTCATAGGGGTTGATTGATGTATATCTACAGATATTATATTCCATTTTGAGGGTAGTACTCTAAGTAATTTTAACTTATGTTTTTTTTTCAAATTGGATTTTTCAAAGTATAAACATCATTAACTATTTATCTCAACCATTCATTCATCTAGGTAATGGTTTTATCCTCATGCATTCTAAAAGTATCAAGACTTAATTTCGAAGTAGTGTACCTTAATTTTATGATGTAATAAATTTTTTTATAGGAAACAAAAATAGTCTTCCAAAACTTATATGAATTAATAAAATGTGATACTCAATTGAATTCATTAGTTTCTAAACCCCACATAATAGTAGTCATAACTTTTGAATTTAAATAATATTCTTTTCCTTAATCATTACTCTAACTTTCCAACTCTTCCTTAGGGATCTCATAAGGTTTAAATACCTTAAAATAAGCCCTTATTCCACAATTTTTCAAATATATGATCATACAGACTTTCCATCATCCATATTTATCACCATTAAAATACATAGCACGGATCAAAGACATACCTTCTGTAGAATTAGTCATTTCCAGATATCTTTATCTGAACCTTTAAATCGGAATTTCTAAAACCAGTAAATAGAAGAAATTTCAAATAAAACATTTTTATGAAAAATAGAAAATATAATTATAGAAAAATATTACTTCCTTCAATGTTAATAGTTGATATCAAGGAAAAAATCAAGAAAAAATATACAAGAGAATCCCTACCTGTGAAACCAATTATTGGTTAAAGATAGTAATTAAGAAGTTAAATACACAAGAGGGGGTGAATTTTTTATTTCAAAAACATTAAAAAATTCATAACACCTCCTTTTATTAGAGTTTAAACATTATTTTTCTCTCAATGATTAGTGAGAAGTGGAAATAAATAATGGAAACGAACACAATGATGTATTGAGGTTCAGGGAACAAATATACCTTAGTCCATTCCACCATTACTAAAATATATAAGCTTTGTGATTTTGAATAGGCCCTCTTATCCTAATACCATTAATCCATAACTAATTGTAGGTTTTTGAATCCTTTATAACAAAACTTTTTAAATACTTCTGGTTTTTTATAGGGAACTGTAAAACCACATCTTAGTGAAAGAAGATGACACTTAACCACGACTGAGTCTGAGAAACCAAAACTCCACAAAATCAATAGAGATTTATTGTTTTGAGAATACATATCAATCTTAACAGTTATAGAATCAACTGAAAAATGTATTAAAATATTCAATAATTCACAGTAGCAAGATGATCTTAAACATAGTGTAGAATTTCTTTAAATAGAGATAGAGAAAACACCAGAAAACTGTTAAAAATGCATGTCTCCAAAGTGTATCTATTAAAAAAATAATTTTTTTTGTTATTTCATAAGAAGATATGACAATAAATTGTAGTAATTGTGAAAATAGCAGCAACAACAGCAGTAAGATAATAGATTAAAATATGTATGTCTCAAAAGTTTAACTCTCAAATAAATCGCACAAGGTTTTGTAGGTATATCATCCATTCTGTATTTGCAATAAATTCTTTCAATTATGAGAATCTTGATATCTATATTGTAGGTTAAACACTAGGTCAAACCAACTCCTAAAATATCATGCAATAAATCATGAATATTTGAGTTCAAAAACATTCAATATAGTCCTAACTTCCTATAAGAATAGTAACAATTTAGTCCATTAAATATGAGCCTTTGAATTTTTTGTAAATGTTCATTGAATGGATATTAATGACCTCTAAGACTGTTGTATAAATCATAGATAATATCATGGATTTAAAATTCCATCGTTTAATAGTAAAACTAGGTTTCTTTTATAAAATGACAAAACTCCAATCATAAGGTTGAATAAAAAATTAGGGTTGATGTACCATATATTTTTTTCCTCAAACATAAGGTTGCTTCTGAATGTAGGGTTCCTTATCCATAATTTCCTAAAAATGTAGGGTATATGATCCGTACATGGTGTTCCAAATGTTGGATTCATTCCTTCGCTATTACCAATGTAGGGTTGATTCCTTACGTTATGCTTACCAACATAGGGTATGAACAATTTTTCTAGAATATACTAAAACATGTTTTGAATACTTTAATAAAAGTTGCTTGTGGGTCAATGACTTGAATACAAATATTTCCAAGAATATTAATTTTTTGAGATACACTTAAATGGAAATTCATTAGTAACACAAATGTGGGTGTTTGTGATCATTAAAACCAAAAATAAATTAAAGAAATTATTGAATTAACACATGCTCACCAAACAAAACATAAAAATGAGACAATATTTATCATTCCAAAATGGTGTTTCAATTTTGAAATCATTGTTCAATCCCCCCAAATGTCAAGGATTAAAACCCCTTTAAAATTGATACCCGAAAGGAAGGCTATAGTTTAATTTCAACCATCATTCCAAAATTCTAAAATACTCAATAATTAGGACACAATATTCATCCTCCATATCAAACTGGATAACTCCCAAAACTAGAACCACAACATAATGCCATTCACCATGGATCAATGATCTAAAAATTGGTAGATACATGAAATCACACTATAAATACCCTGATGAGAAAACTAATTCTACAAATCCACAATTCAGAAACCCCATGACATAACACACACAAAACACACTACAACAATTTTTCTATGTCTCGATAAAACAAAACCAAAATATCATGGACAAATCCACATGCCACAACACTCCTCATACTACCACAACATAACTACCCATTAAATAATACACCAAACTATAGAAACTCACCTCTCCTATCCATATAATCTTGTTGAAATTTATATGTTTGTGGTGTGATTAATACTAGAAACAAAAAATTATACCAAAACCCCATTCCACTCTACCAATCACCTCCCAATTTTCTCCTAACACCACAAAGGATTGAAACCCACAAAGGTAAGGTCCATGAAATTTGGTGACTTTATCAAAAACATTTAAGATATATCCAATATGAAGGTATGGATTTTCAATACATTCTTTCTTTGAAGTTTTTTATGATTATATAGTGTTGGATAAGGAAGGTAAGTTTTATATAATAGTCTAATGTGATATTTTAACTGGACAAAAAAAAATAATAACAGGTCTCATTATTCCATGATTTAAAATTGGGGTGAATGATTTTGTTTTAGTGTTGAATCATGGGAAATATATCATTAATAATTTTTACGGTATGGGAAATTTATTGTGGTTTTAATTATTTTCTCATTATCTTTTTTAAAACCATCATGATGCATAGTTTGGAAGGATTTTAGTGTTGTGGTTGTCATTATGGGTAGGTATATAAGAAAGTAATTTTGGGATATGATTTTAAAAATATTGTTTCATTATGGTTTTATATTTCCACTATTTCATGATTTTTTTAGGTTAGTTTGGATTTAAAATAAAATTGGATATCAACTTTAATGAAGGAATTTAACTATGAATATTAGACTAGCCATTTAACAGGGATAATTACACCATAGTGGTATATATTTTATCATAATGTATTATAATACCATAAAATTTAGATGATTGGGGGTCATGAATTTTAATAAGGATATAATGCAGTTTTATCTATTATTTTTATATTTTCAAGTAACCAACAACTATTGTGATGTAATTAACTCCATTATGCCATGATTTATAGAGACCCTTTTATTAAAAATGTAAAATATAGTGGCTTTTTTATTAAACTCAGTTGATTCTAGTTTTTTCTCAAATTCTAGTGGCTTTAGAATTTTTCTTGATTCCTTAAAATTCCATCAATAAATATTTTATTTTCTTCTATAGGAAAGAAAAATCCACATGAATTTTAGGAAATTTATCCTTAATACTTATTATTCTACAGAATATATTATTTATATTTGGGAATATAAATAATTTATATTTGATTATTAATGGATTGATTACTGTTTTATAAGGGAATATTTTTGAATATTTTGGAGTTAAACCTTTTTTTAGTTTCATTATAATTATAACAACGATTGAGTTATGGGATTTTAAATTCTATTTTCTATATGTTAAGTGATTTATATAGTTCTATTTAATTAATGATAGATAATTTTGATTATTTTTATTAAATTGAATGATAGATAAACTAAATCAATTAAACATGTTTATAAAAATGATAATTGAATCAATATTAAAAAATGAATCTATGGATGGAGGTTGATTGTGGTAAATGGGAGTAAGGGATTATCTTAAACTAAATTTAAGGATGTATAAATGGAATGGGGGTTAATTGGAACCCCCCAAGTTTCCACAGTATGCTTCTCTTTTAATAATATAATAGCGTGGGTTGTACACAACGTCGAGTTCTAACACACCACAACCAATCAAACTAGCCGTTATGAATAGTGATACCCAATTTTTGAAATTTTATAAATTTTATCTTTCAAAAAGGGCTTCATTTTTGGATTCGGAGTATCAAAATTATCTTAGTTTGAATTTTTGGTATTATTCTGAAAACTTTCAATTTTTGATGAATAGTGAAAAACACTAAGTTATAGTTTAAAACCGAATTTTTATTTAAATAATTATTTATTTTATTTAAATTTATTATAGGTCAAAATAGATACATAATACCTATATATGTTCAATGTAATTCATTGGAGTTAGTTTATAATAATTTTAGATATATAAAAATTTTATTGAACTTTTTACCGTCATTTACCGACCTCCTAGGAGCATTTGCAAATTTACATAAAACATAATTTTACTGATTCTGTGAGTTGAATTTTAAAAATCCGAGAGATTCATTTGATATAATTAAGAAAAATGTGGTTCAATAAGATGAAAATAATTTTTAGTGAATAGTAATTTTTTACTTTTATTTACCATGGTTAAAAGTAAATAGGGTATTTAAGGGTAAAATGATATTATTATTACCCTAACACATGTCATAATTCTATTGAAGAAGTCTAATTCGACCAAAAACAACCTTAGGAATAAAATATGATCCTTTAGGTCCACTTGGATTAGATTAGGACATTTACTATTATTTAATTCAAAGAAGAGTTAAAAGTGTTAAATTCAAAGTTTAATAACTAAACCATTTTTAATATAGTGTTACACATAAGATAAATTAGACTATAAATATTCATTAGAAATCTAAAATTATTTTCCTAAATTATGGTATTTTATTTATATTTTTTAGACATTAAATAATCTAATTTATTTATGACACAATGATGATGCAGTAATTACCTAATTAATGAAATATTAAAATAATTGATATTATAAATATCCAAATAAATGTAATTTGAGACTTTTTAAGGATTACACTAATTTTATAGGTTATTATTACATGTTAGGGTTTTTTAGATGAATTTTTTTCAAAGTAATAATGCTGTTATGAATTTAGAAAAAAACAAAATACCAAATAGTGTCAAAATTGACATAAAAGAGTTTTTAAAACAAATATTATATTATTAATTGATATTCTTTTAATAAAAATATATGGTTCTAACAAAATACTTATATAATAATAGTTGTATCATTAATGAACCACTTGAGGTTCTTTTGGATGTATATAATAAGTTTATTAACAATATAATATAAAAATACAAAGAGACATGGTAAATGTCAAAACTATTTAACTAAGAGTTAAATCTAAAAGATAAGGTTAATATAGTGACCCAAACCTGTCTAAAACCTATTGGATGAGTTTTTTGAGACCCATCCCCACCTTATACTTTAAATAATTAATTTTTGTGCCATTAGAAACCGAAAATAATTTTATTATAAAATAATATTTCTATCTTTTCCTAAGTTTCCCCTCACCCCTCTTATAAAAGGGCACTCCCCCTTCTCTCTAATTCACACCTTCAAAGACAATTGGCTAGGAAAAACTCTGCCCAAATACCCTCTCAATTTTTCTACCTTCATCCTATAGTACTTACTTTAGTCATAAAGCCAACCTATGGAGCCCTTTTGATCAAATCAAAAAGAAGAACCCGAAGAAGAGGTAAATATTTCATCACCCCTTTCAAGTTCCTTTCTACTTCCACTTCCTCTTTATTTGTTGTTTCCATTATAAAATAATAACTCTAGTATCTTATATATAGTTTTATGTTATTATAAATATGTTACAACCATATTCATTATTATATTCATCCTTTTAATGGCATGTCACCATAGGTACGTACGTACGGCTTACCGTCTCCACGTCGTGGTGTACTTTTTTTTCAATAAATTATTATTTGGATGGGTATAATAATGATGTGTAATTGTTTTAAATAATAAATATAACATTATAATCATTATTTATATATTAAATACCATCCAATTATATTTTATTTTAATATCAAAATAATGATATTGTCGCTCATGCGTACGTACGGAACACCGTCTCCACGAACGTGATGAGATTCATTCCCCATCGTATCCATTCAAGACTAATTTTCATTTTATAATTAAAAATAATTTTTAAAGACTTAACATAATTCTGAATATGAATAAGATACATCATATCCATAAAAATAATTACTTACATAACAAATCACATAATGGGAAATGAATTAGTTAACACTTGAAACGACGATAATACTAAAATAATATTAACACACCAATATTAAAAGATCATATATGATATCATATTAATTTATATGATTCTTTTATATTTTAATAACAATTATTTCACCATTATACAGTATTTTAATCTAACTTATACCAAGTAAAAGTACAAGGTAAGGGTTAATTCTACAACCTCTTCATTATCCATGGTTGTTTATATGTAATTATCTACTAGGAACTCTTTATCATCCACATCCATGTTTTCCTAAAAATGTATTCCAAAGTATTTTTAATATTTACTAGGAATTGGGTTAATTTCATTTATACCCTTGTTTGACTTTTTATAATATGTTTTGAAAGGAATCTTTCCATCATTTTCCAAACAAGGTACTTTTCGACCATTTCGACAAAATTAAGGAAAGAATGTTTTTTAACTTATATGGTGGGTGTGGCTATTTTATACCATTATAACACCCTATAAGATTCCCATACAAGATTATAAGAATATTTTCAAAATAATTGTTTTCTTTTTATAATTGTGTAACTTTAAATGATTTCAAAAAAAAATGAGATATTTCTCTCAAACAGTTTTTATTTCATCTATGTTAACATCCTTTGAAGGATTTTAGGCTTATTTTAAGTTGATTTATTATGATACAAAACATCCTTATTGTATTGAATGTTTTGTGATATGTTTGACTATGGATGTGTTATTTTTACACCATTCATGGTTTATGGATAAAGTATTGACATTTCATATTCTAGTTTCAATACGAATGTTTATGTTATGTTTAAACCTTTTCATATGAGGAATGCATTAGACTTAGTAAGTGAAGGGTGGAGCCCACTATAGCTCCTTGATGCATCGGTAAGTCTCATGAGACAAACTAGTGTCTTGGAACAAGGCCTTGACAAAATCTTATTTGTAGTATTGGCACAAGGCCTTGACTATGTGTTTATGAAAGTCTTGCATTATGAATTCCATCATTATGAAAGTGGTTATTGATTTTTCATGTGATTATTCGACTAGAAGAATATCCATGTGAGTAAGTAAATGGAATTATTTTGATTTATATTTTTTATATTATGATGATGTTTATGTTGAAAAGGCTTTTGTTTTAGTTTTATACATTGCCTTAAATGTTTAAGCTTATTTATGAAAGTTTATGCTATATTGTTATCCTTACAGAGCATTTGAGCTCACCACTTTCTATGTTTTATTTTTCACAGGATGCATAGAAGTATATTATGACTAACCAGTAGGGGTAGTCTATCGGATATCAGTGTTTTCCAGGGAATCAATTTTGTTGTAGTTTTCCATTTTATGATGTAATGTAAACCTTATGAATGTATCTAGTACTTCCAAGGATACTAAACCAATTGGTTTTTCAAGACTTGATCTTTTGTGATCATGACAATGATACGTAATAATACACTGACTCTAGGATTATGTGTTTGGGGTGTTACATTAATAATAATTGGTATAGATGAAGTTTATGATTTTATGAAAACTCTATGAGAGTATAGGTTTTTTTATTCCATTATCATTGATTATTAATGTAAAACCTAAGATTTATTATTGATGTAATAGAATTTGAGGAATTATGGGGATTATATTATTATAGGGTAGTTATGTTCAAGTGGATTTATGTGGTTTGATAGTAGTTAATTAGTGTGGCTTATCCAAGGACATGCGGATGTTAGTGTAAATGTTATAAAGTAGTTATAATATATTTTTTTGGATGCTTTATTATAGTTAGGTTGTATTTTAGGTTATGATTATATGTTCAAATTTTATGGTAATTTGATTTTTTTACTAGCCCATAATAATTATTAAGTGTTGTGGAATTGTGATACCACTGATAGGCTCATGATGTGGTTATTTTATGGAGGTCATATTCTCTAAGGTTTAGGTTATGTGAGGGATATTTTATTACTACCCAAAAAATTGTTATTTTTGTTATAGTTTTATCTAATGTATTTATTGTTGTTTCTAGGAAACCATGTAACTAGTTTTCAGAGGGATAAGTAGCACATGTAGTTGGAACACGATTTTCCTAATCATGTATCCTTTCCAACTCATTAAAACCATGGAAATTAAACTTTTTCCCTTCGTGATTTTAACTCAAACTCACCCCATACTCCTCTCCATACATGAAATTTATCTTCCCCTTGGCTTGGATCACCTTTATATTTGGTTCTTAGTGTATTACCCTACTTTATTTGGTGGTATTTATTGATGTAAGACTAATTTATCTTTAATTTCGTCCTTATCCACCCTTATTCATCCTTATTATTCTATTTTCTTAGAGTTATGTAACCCTAAGAGGCCATGGGGGATGAACCTGGGGTTTTAGGTGGACAATTAATTCATTTTCTTGGGGTTTTAGGATTAACGTAGTCCCTCCTTTTGTATCCTAGTGGTATTTTTCAAAGGTGGTGAGATTAAACATGGTTTCATGATATGTGTATCTACCTAGGGGAATTTTTCCATTGATCACTATTAGTTCATTATTTATGTTGTTTTTAATTCATAACATTTCCTTAAAATTATGTTGATATTGATGGTTTATCCATGTTAAATTTGACTCTTGAAATGTGAGGGAAATTTAATGGATCAAAAGGTATTTTCTAAAGGATTTGTTTTGATTCATGCAAGATGTTTTAAAAAGTTACACAAATAAGGTTTATTGTTTCAAATTTATTTCTAGAGGGTTTTGAAAAGTTTTTTCCCTGTGGTTGATATGGGATCTTTTATAGGAATGTGTGTCTTATGTAATTAGTATTTATAATGTTTTATGTGATAAGAAATTAATGGAACATGGGATACCTTGGGTGTTTTGGTGTCTTAGACAACTGAATCCCTTATCAAGGTTGTGTTCTAACAAGGGAAGTTTTTCAATGAGTACTAAGAGATCCCTAGTAGGAATATAATGATTGGAGGGACTAGGGTAGATCACTAACTTGTTATACTCACTTATCTTTATAGTGAATGTTGTGTTAGACTAATTCATCCTAGACCTCATTGGTTAAATCCCATGATGCATGTTGTTTGTTCCTTATTTAATTTATATGACCTTGTGTTTTATCCTCAATTCCCTTGGTTTGATATATTATGATGTTGATGATTATTATTATTCTAGTTTTGGATGAGTTAACCTTTTTTATAATACTAATCTTCATTTATTTTTATTGGGCCCTATTTATTAATACTTTTGAAACCCAAATTGTTTTGAGAAAAATTAAAGGGGTTTATAAAGAAATTTTATCAACAGGAAAATTGTTTAAATGTGACATAAAACTATAACTATTAGAATGTATATAAAAAACCTAGTGTTGATTCATGGTGGTATCATGTTGGGATATTACTCACACCCTTCATATTTCTTTGGGCGTATTCTGACTTGGTTTTATAAGGCATAAGAAAAGGTAAGGGAACCATGCTATTCAGTTTCTCCTCTTGATTATGTTTATCCATGGTTAGTTTGGAATGGAGGAAATTATGGTCTCATAGAGTTCAGATCATGTAGATCATTTTGGGATATTTTAATGATTTGGGATATTATAAATTGACCTCACTAACCTTGATCACATTTTCAAGTTTTTGTTAGGTTGATTATTGAATATTGTATATAATTGTCTTGTTATTAAAATGTAATTTGAGGTCTTTTGTGATATAATTTTTTTTTGATTTCTTTGTATTATATATTTAGATATTTAAAATATTTAAAATCATGTTCTGATGGAGTGGATATAAAATTCATGGATAGGGTATTCAATATTTTTAACAGGAGTCTTTAAATTGGTTATATGAACTCTGAGGGTGAAATCATTCCCACTTGTTCATATGTTGATACTTTGGTGATTTTCACTAGACCTTGGTGGTCAGAAATTCACTTTGGTCTTAGTGATGAGATATCTCAGGTGATGGGTCGAGACAACCCAGATCTATTTACTATAATATACTTAGGACTAAGTGTAGTCATGTTTTGGTGTCTTTCTTTATAGTTGACTTAACGTTTTTTATAAGTTCTTTCCAATTTTATGACTTAATAATTCATGGGTTTACTAATTTATGTGGTAATGTTTTGGTAATATAATTTCCATTTTCATCCTTGACATATGGTATTATATTCCAAAAGGGTAATGTATTTCATTATTTCTCTTTCATACAGTTGGTTTTATTCATGAACCATGGTTTATTGGAGGATATATTCTTATATAGATCCAAAAATTTAAATTTAGGTGTTTCAAAAAACAATGTTATTTATATATAAAGGTTTAAATAGTTATTTTACTAGTCATGGAATGAATTTTTGATTGAGTAGTTGGATTCAGAACACAATGTTTACCATAAGGGTTATCATATGGTAGGTGGTTGGAATTTTTCATTAATTTCAAGTGGTGATGTAATTTAATTATTTATTTATTTAATAAATTTATTTATTGGATTATTTTTATAAAATATATAATGTAGATATTCTGAGATATTTTTGGTGGAGATGACAAGAAGATATTATAATAAGAGGAGATAGATATTTTATGTTAAATACATGTTTAGTTAGATAATTAAAATGGTGAATTAAATTTATGGTTGGAATGGAATTCAATGATAGTATTTATGAGTTGACATGGAATAAAATAAATCATGTAAATATAGGGATGGATTTCTAATTAGATTTATTTCTACCACCAAGGATATTTCTCTCATATTATCTTTACGTTCTTAGTTCACATAACATAGAAACTCTAGGTCTCATTATGTAATGGTGTATTATATAGAGGTGAACTAATAATGTATTATAAATGAATGGCCTATAGAGATCATTGGAGGATTTTATTTTTTCATCATGGAATCAAGGTAGGTGACCTGGAAGTATTCAAACTTTAAATAATACTACTGAATCTACCATGCTTTTAGTTTTTTCATTATGGGTGGATAATTAATAATATTTTAGGATAATTAATATATTATAAATGGATATTATAATTGATTGATGAATATATAATGGGTGGAATAAATAATTATGATATTATTTTATATGAAAAAATATTATCTTATGGTATATTATTAAGGGTATAATTTATAAATGGAGGTAATGAAATGTGAAAATGGATAAGAAATATAATTTTATGATATTATAATTTGAATTGTAAGATAGATGTTAATTAATACTGTAAAATTATGAGTGATTAATTTTAATATCAAATCGATGAACTGTTGTTAATACATGTTTATGATAATCTATAGAAATATTTTTAGAAGTGGAAAATATCATAAAATGTGATTATGATGAAACTGGTGATGAAAATTTATTTTTATTGATATAATGATATATTTTTTATTTATTGTGATTATTTTTAGCAATTAATAGGGATAAGTTAGTGAAACTTTGATAATAGGTGAGATAAAGGTTTTATAAAAATTGGCATATGGGAGGTGATAATTCATCATGATGGAATGAAACATTCTATAAAGATGTATTAAAAAATTATTGAGACATACATATGACCCATGGTGGTCTGGTGACAAATTGATACAACTGTGTACCAATTTACCATGTGGTCAAGACACTTTTTTTAAATTTTCTATAGACAATTTTTTATTAGTTGTAGGGTTGTAAGGTGTATGGGTGTCATGGAATATTTTTCTGATTTCCATTAAAATGTATGAATTCAAGAGTCTATATTAATTAATAGGTTAGTTATATATTTTTAAGGAAATTATGTATAGAGATACTATATATGGTAAATTCTTGATTCTAAATCACTAGTGAATAGGTTTTGGACTTGTGTATATCCAAGATTTGTGTAATGTTAAAGATATGGTTAATTATTCCCTAGGATATATTATTGATAGGACTAATTGGAAGTGTGATATATTAATTTTATGTGATTATATTCCTTAGAAACATTGTATGTGTGGTGACCTAGGTTGGATTATAAATGGATGGTGTGGGTATGAATTCATTTATGATATTTGATAGTGGTGTGGATGTTATGATGAGTTATGTGGTGGTGGTTTTGATATTTTATGAGGATGGTGATAGGGATTATGGTGATGATGGTGTGGATGATATAGATAGTTATATTGGATGTGTGATGTGTGATGGTGGTCACATAGGTTGAGGAGTGGAGAATCCCTAAGCATGGGAACCTGATAATATAGTGAGATTCCCTAAGGGTGGGTAGCTTCCAAATAATATAGGTTCAAGTAGATAGAGTCCTAGAGGGTATACATGTAAAAAACTACTAACAGTCCCTATGGGTAGACAATGACCCATCCAACATATGTATTTAGATAATTACAAATGTGTATATTTCTACTTGGTGAAAGATTTTTTATTGAGATTCCCCTATGGTGGATAGATAATTTTTGATTTATATGTGATAGCGAGTTACCTATAGGTGGATAACTACATAGTGATGGACATGTGATAGTGAGTCCTATTAATAAAAATCATTAGAGTTTTTTAGGGATGTGTTCATTAAATAATATTTATTTTATTAAACTGAAATACTAGGATTATTATTAAATATTCATCATGTGAATTGATGTGAAGGTTGGAAGAATATTTAAGGAACAGCAGTTTTTTTTGGATTGAAGAGACAAATCATGTCATGGTTCATTAGATTAAATCAAAGTTTACACTACATTTTTTAAAAAAATTATCCTCATAGTTATTTTATTGGTTCTAAAAATAAAGAGTTAGATTACACTACACCATGGTGAATCTCATGGTGTGTTAATGAGTGTTTGGAATTGAAAAGAAAACACGTCGAGGGTATCAAGTTTTGAATAAATATATATTTATAATTTTTTATCTAAAGGGGGTTCATGGAGATTTAAAAGCGAGATTTTAAATCAATTAGTGAAGATTTTTTTAGATACTTTTACATTTGTTATCAAATAGTATTGAAGGATTTAATTAAGGTAAATATTGATATTATATCTTAGATTTAGAGAAATACCTTCTCAAGAGGATAATTCTAATTGAGTATTGAATAAAAGAGATATAAGAGAAAGATATCAGTTCAAGAGAGATAAATATAGGGGATATTTTTACTAAAAATAGTGGATATAATCATATTGATGAATATAGATCATACTGACATACAAATTGAGGTGTAAGTTATAGACTTAGTTCATCGAGATCATTGTGTTCACTTGAGAGTGTAGTGAGATCTTATTGAGTTATAGAGAAGTGAGTTCTCATTATTATGATTGGTTGTAAACAAATATGAATAATTATTCATATATTAATTCTTAAACAAGGTGTATGATATAGTAAATTTTGTTATATTATCACATTTTTAAGGGCATAGTCCTTGAATGTATCCTAGTGATGGTGAACCAAGTAAAATAACTTATGAATCTTTATGAATTACTACTTTTATATTAGGTAAGGGAAAAGGTTTAGTTTTCACTAACTATAAAACAAGATCATTGGAAGTCAATTTTTTAATTGACATACCCTAACTCCACCCCCCCCCCCACTTATTGGCATATTGTTCTTAGTGTGTGGAACTAAAAGGTTTTTTATAGGTGGATAACTACTTAGTGATGAGTAAATTATAGTAATCTCCATATGGGTGGACAACCACTCAATTATTAAACATATATTGGTGGTGTTTATTATATAGTAGTAATACATGATGAAGTTTTATCTGGTAAATTTAATTGTTTGGAATGTGTGATGGTTATATGGTATATAATAGAGGTGGTTAGATGGTTGAATTTTAGGAGTTATATGTTAATTAATTTTTTTTTATATTTAGTATATAAATGGATTAAATAATATGAATCATTCACAAGAACACATGAGAGTTATAGGGACTAACCTTATGAGTATATTAAAATTCTCACCTCTATATTATATATAATACTTTTCATATTATCTTGATAGAGGTGGTGGTATTGAGAGACCTTATCTCTAGACACAAGAGATTTTTTGGTAGATCCATATTGAATTATGCCTTGATTGAGGTATATATTAGATTTTATAATTTATTTTTGTATTACCACTTGTTTCTTGGATTTTAATGACATGAAATAAATGGATTTACATGATTCATTTATTATGGTTTGGAAATACATTATATTATTTATGTTGGTGTAGATTATTTCATTTATAAAGTGAAATTCCTTTGATATATGTGAGTTGATATACCCATAGTGATATAAACAACTAGGGGCTTATTAATGGTGGCATTTATGGGTTATGGTCTAACTCATTTTTTACTCAAATAGATTCCTTGTGAGGGTGGGTTATTACACTTTTTTAGTCTCTCTCATTCTCATTTCCAGCTTATTAGGTGTCCTAGCATGGTCGATTAATGACATTATTGGTCATATTTCAACTTCTAAAAATATTATTATATTTTTTTCTGATCATAGAACCAATTATAATTAATTTGGCATATTTTACTAAATCATATAACTAATAAAACCTCAATATTTTTTTTTAAAATCTTCCACAAAAAACACATCAATTTTGGACATTTCATGGTCACTAAGATTAACTCTCCTTGTGCCTTTGATTTTTAATACACCATCATTGAAAGATTTTACTTTTACATTCACCTTAAATTTAATATTTTTTAATATGATAATGTGTTAATATTAGAAATAAATATCATGTTTTTAGTTAAACATCAAAAACTTCTAAAAGATATAATTTAGAAATTATGATATAGATTTTTGATGGATGAAGGGTAAAACAAAATCAGGGTGTTCTGAATAAAATTAATAGTCAAAGCCATTGAGTATAAAATTACATAATTATATAATAATATTAGGGATGTGTTATAAATAATTCATTATTCACTTAAATCTATATGTTGAGGCAGTTCATATTTATGGTAAATGTTAGTTTCCTTGATTGAGTAGTGGTCATTTGAAAAATATTAGTTGGTGATGGAACCAACATTATGAACTATATTAATTTAAAATGGTTGGTTGGGGTAACTTTTATTGAAGAACTATTCCATTATAATCTCCATCTGCTTCTAATTCGAGTTTTGGTACTTAAGGATCTGGTAACTCGTGGGGTGTTTCTCTCTTAATCTAGAGTTTGTACTATTCCTATCATGGAGTAGGACTAAGTCCAAAACCATATAAATTTTAGGTTGTTTTTATTATGTTTATTTATTATTTCATTATATTATGTTTCTTAAGGAAGTTCTTATTTTTCTATATGAGGTGATTCAGTGTAGATATTCTAGAGCTTGGTTCCAGATTTCGATTGCTGACATCAGGTGTCTTCTGTTTCGAAGGTTTCAAAATCTTATTTTTCATTTGACAATTTCTAAGGATAGATTCTAGAATAGAGGTTTTTTGAACAATTGTTGGTATAAGATCTTAGTTTTAGAGTTTTATGTGGTCAATACCTAGTCAAAAGTTTAAATATTAAGGTAGAGCGTTATTTTATTCTTGGAATTATATAAATATTCTAGTAAATGGTTCCTGATCCATTTATGTTTTTCTTATTTAGTGGAGTTTATTACTTTTGAAATGATTAGGTTAGAAGAGGGTAAGGTTTGTAATGATAAATTTGATGTCAGATATATTATATTCTAGATGATACATATTGAGAAATATTTATTGTAGAGAGATCTATAGGTTCTATTGAAGGGAGTCAAACCAGAAGCGATGTCAAAAGAATAATGGGAAAGTATTTATTAGAAATAATTGGGATTTTTTTGGATTATGTTGGCCTAGAACATGGCCATTAATGTATTAGAATTTAATATAATCACTGATTTTATGACTACACTTTCCAATATGTATGAGAATCCAACCAATATGAAAAAGTGTTTCTAGTGTGGTGAACTTTTAGTGTCAAAATTTTGGAAGGAAAGTATGTAGTGGATCATGTCAATTAATTCAATGTTATTTATAGTCAATTTGAAGTAATGGGTGTAATTTTTTTTGGGGTGATGTGGTCACTAATATTTCTATAATAGATTTTAGAATCATGGGATATTTTTATTAATATAGAGAGTATTATAAGTGGTAATTATCTATTATAGTTAAAGTATGTTTAGGATCTAATTATAAATTAATAAATTCAAAGGAAGCATTCACCTAATTCTATTATAAATTAATTTATTTTGAAAGGTAGGGATGTTTTGTTTCTTATAAAATTTGAAAGACAAGGAAATAGAAAAAAATAGGATTCAAGGTGATTTTTGTGAGTTGGGACATATATATTGGCATTGTAAGAAAATGAGCCTTGTTAATAAAGATCGCATGGATTAGATAGGAAATTATAGAAGGTATAATTATAGAATTTTGTCCATAAATCTCATTTCAAAATAAAATTACAGTTTTTATTGAGTGTCACTGGTCCTCTTGAGTCATAAATAATTGACTCTAAGGTTTCATTTCACTCTATATTTAAGAGGGTGAAGATGAGAAACTATATTTATACAAGATTTAGTAATGTTCCCCTTGTGTATGATGAAAATATAGAGATTTTGCTATAGATTGATACTTATATATAAACTTAAAATAGAATATTCTTATAGTTTCAAGGTGTTCGTCATATACTGGGGTTACATAAGAACCTAATCTTGAAAAAATAGCTGGATAATGTATGTTTTTCACTACATTTATTGAATATTTGTGAAGTCACATGGGTTTCCATAGTGGCGGACAAATCTGTGAAGGATGGGACATTATTTTTAACAAAAAATTTGGTTGGATCATTATATCACAGAAAATAAACTTCTAGATATATTAGGTTGTGGATTTATTTCCTCAGTATAATAGGTGATTAGAGGATAAAATTATTAGTTTTTAAAGTAATTCTAAAACATATATCATGTAGTATAAAACATATGAGAATTATATCCTTAAAAATTAGTGTAATGTGTCCTTAAATATATAATTAAAGACACCAAGGAATCAAAAGTTATTGCTAGTTTATATTGATGTATGGAGTTCAACCCCAGTTCATTCTCATAGTGGCTCATTACACTATTTTAAAATCATCTGCAATGTGACACACAAAGTGTAGTTTTTATTTCTTAAGGAAAAGTCAATAGTTTTTGGCACATTTATCTTATGGGGTTTCATGGTAGGAAAGGGGACCAAAATTAAGATGGAATTATTGAGATCTAATAATGGGAGATAATGTGGAAGTATAGAGTTTCATAGGTAATTTTTATTGGAAAGGATTGTGTTTTAAGAAGAGTTTACTAAGAACACTAGAGAAGAATGGTGTCACTAAAATAATGAATCATCCATTATAAAACCTACCATGTGGGTTGAATTATTTCTACTCTATTGGGGTCAAAACATCCAGAAAAACTCTAGTCTATAAGGACATTGTATATCTGCAATCTAGAGTTCTTTGAAAACATCTCCTATATCTAGGTCGATGTCAGGTAAAACAAAGATCTTGATTGAAATGTATGGGTGTGTTTGTTTTATTGGGTATAGATAAGAATAATTTTCTTTTCAACTCTTGGATAAAGACTTCTATACAGTTTTCAAAAGCTATAATATTCTTTTCAATTAGTGGATATTTATAAAAGGATCAAAACCTGATGGAAGATGTAGTTTAGAGTAACGAACAAACACCTATCAAATTTTATAAAGAATTTATTTTATAAAATCCAATTAGTTCAACAATTATATCAGTTTCGGTGATACTAGACTATCATTAAGGTGATGTTTCATATGAAATGTGGTTTATATGAGTATCACCAAGGCCAAATGCATTATAATGATTGAATAATATGGAATCTTGGGGCGGGTAATTAAAAGGTGAAGTTATTTTAATAGTAGTTCTATAAGGAGTAGATTCACTAGTTTAGTTATTAAGATCTACCAGGACTAGGTCCCTAGTGTAGATATTCAAAATTGACATACACTTCTTACTTCTATTAAGTTATGGAGAACCTCATATCCTAAAAGAGGTGGATATTTTGATTGCATTAAAATAGTAGGAGTTATAAATAAAGGTATAAATGTATTCCTTACATGTAAGTGAGATATGGGAGCTAATGGATCTTTCTATTAAGAAGTTTGTGCTATATAAAAAATGGTATTACCATCTCAAAGAAAAAATGGATAGTAAGAAATGTTATAAGTCAAGGATTGTATTAAAAATATTTTAACAAAAAGAAGGTATGAATTTTTCAGAAATATTTTCCCATTTTTTAATTCATTCAATAATTAAAATAGTTCTTGAAATGATTATGATGGAGGGGCTATGTCTTGATCAATTATATGTAAATACTGAATCCTTCTTGGTGAGTTAGATGAGGGAATATTCATGGAGGATATGAAGGGTTTCATTAAAAATGGAATAAAAGGTCTGGTGTTTCAGCTTAAAAAGATCTTGTATGGGATGAACAAGCACCCAAAAATTAAAATTGGAAGTTCAATTCCTTTTTAGCATAGAATGTGTTTTTTTATTGAAATTTTGATCATTTTTTACCAAAATGTGTTTAGTGATGGGGGATTACTCACACTTCTTATCTAAGTGAATGATATGATTCTTAAAGGTCTGACGAGAGATTAGATTAAGGGGATAAAATATGAATTATCTATAATATTTGAGTTGAAATATCTTAGTCCCACAAATAGGATGTTGGGAATACAAATAAAAAGTAATTAAATTCTATAAATTTGTTTCAATCATGGTCAAATTATATCTAGAAAGTGGTGAAAATATTTGGAATGATTAAACCTAATCTTGTAACCACTCCCCTAGTATGAAATTTTGATTTATACAAGATTAATTCACCGTGAAAGGAAGATGATTTCAATATACAATAGTTTTTGAAATATTGATATATTCTTTAGTTTTTACTTGTACATACCTTTCATATGTAGTCGGAGTCACCAGTAGATTCATAGAAAATGTAGGAAAGTATAACTAAGAAGTAGTGATGTGGATACATTAGTATCTCAAAGTTTAAATAAACATGTCACTCTATTTAGTAACAGGTGATTCATTATAGGGTTTTATATATTCAATCATTATATGATATTTAAATATATAGTGATGTAAAACAAGTTATGTATTCAATTTTAAAGTAATGATTATGTTTTAGATGTCTAAACTTTGATTAGTAGTTGAATTTTATAAAATAAAAATAGAATTTGTGTAAATAATATAAGCTAGGAAGGAATGGATCTATTTAAATGGGTAGTTGAATGATCCTAGAAGAACATAGAAAAATGTAACATTGTTTTTTTATTGTCAGAGTATAATACATTTTGTGAAGAATATGATGTTGTATTCCAATAAAAATAATATTCAGTCGAAGTGTCACTTCATCTAGAAGATGTTGGAGGACATAGTGTTAAAGCTATAAAGGGTTGATTTATTTTTAAATATTTCATAGATGTTTATGATTTTAATAAATTCATATATGTATATAATATTTAATAAGGGGTGAATTGAAGCCTAAATATTAATAATCGATTTTTCCACTCAAGAATTTATGTAGTTTCAAAGTTAAAAAAATCATAACAACTCATATTATAAAAAAAATTAAATAGAGTAGTGTGAATGAATCTCTTAAAAGTTAAAACAACTTAATCAAGATTAAAGAAATCAATAAAAAACTAAAACAAAAAAATAATAAAAAATCTATCAAATAAATATCCAAATACACTTTTAAAGTATGTTATTACTAATATTTCTAACTAAGGGAACTCCTCTCTTTTATCCTAAAGTTTTGGTAGGTTCAGTAACTAGAACCAAGGTTTATAGCTTTTATACCAAGAAATTCATTGATCAAACAAATCTAAATATACACGTTCTAAAATAATAATTCTTTAATAAACCCATTATAATTAGGAAACTCTATAACCAATCTCTATTTTTATCTTCTCAATTGATAAAAATTTCAGCACCTAGACTTCATTGAATATAAAATTTTAAAATAAAGTTAGTTTTTATCCCTATAAAATCATCAATCTTAATGGGTCTTAAGTAGTACATATTTATAGAAAAAAATATATTTGATCAAAATGATTAGAAGCAATAATTACAACAATCAAAACATGGGTCTTTTATAATAATCACCTCAAAATTAGAATATTTAAGAAACCACACCAAAAACTATACAACCTAATCTCTCAAAATCTTTGAGATAATGTGAAAGAATTAGATTAAATGAATTCCAACATGTTACATTCCTAAAAGTATCAATAAATTTATAAATGTTATTATAATAATATCTAATATTTTTTAGTTCATTTATAACATTCTCAGAATCAGATCATCTTCTTCCATTTTCTTCAATTAAATGTGACTTCACAAAGTTCCAAAAATTAGATGGATTAATAAAATTCAATATATAATAGAATAAAAAGTTGTGTTTATAATAAAAATATAACTAAATAAAAGTTAAGAAACCAAATTAACTAAGTAATTTGTATTTCACTTTTCAAAAAAATGGATAAGAAAGTGATCATTTGAATCAGTAAATAGTCTATAAAAATCTAAGGTGATGTTGTGCCCTAGTGGAGCTTAGTTTACTAGAAGTGTGGTGGAAGAAAATGGTGTGATTATGGTAAAAGAATAAATATATAACATAAATACTTGATATATATAACTTTTTGAAGCTAGGAAAATAATATTCATTTGGGATATTGTTAGGCTTGGCTATGAAGGTCTATTTTTCATATCAATTTATAAAAATTAAAAGGGGAGAATATGAATGTTATGTTGTTGATTTAGGATATAGGTAAGTTGAATTAGACATTGGGTGTCTAAAATAGAAGAAAAATAATCATAAGTGATAAAGAAGTTCTAGTAGTACTAAAAAGATTAAGGGATGGGTTTCTAAAGCATTAACTATTCACTAGAAGCTGTAAATTATGGGAGTGAAAATTGCTAGTTGATTTTGTTTTCCTTGACTGATCAGTGATCATTTAAATATATCGATTGGTGGTGGAACTATAAATACCATCTGGAATCATCTATATATGTATGGGTGGGTTTAATTATAAAAGAGAACTATTTAGTTGTAGTATTCTACTATTTCTAAGTATATTTCTAATATTTAAGGTTCTTGTAACTCAAAGGTTTTCTTGCTTAATACAAAGGTTTTTTTCCTTTAATAGAGTATAAATGAGTCTAAAACACATAAATTATATGATTTTGTTGTTATATTTCATGATTGTTTCTTTCAAGTTGCTTTATTATGGAATTTATAATCTATTTTTGTGAGTTGATTCAATATATAGAATCTATATATTGATTCTGAGATAATATTATTTACATTGGGTGTCATGTGTTTTAGAAATTTTGAATTTTAGTTCCATAATTGAGGGTTTCAAAGGAAAACTTTCATAACATAGGGCTATAACACAACATAATTTCAATTTTAATATGTAATGAACATCCACTCTTAAAAATCCATGAACCTTTATTTTAATAGACTTTAAAAACTACTACAATTGAATGATCTCCTTTCTACCTTTTTCTTCGTTGCACTTAATTCTAATACATAGTATATACCATTGGTTTCTTAATAATACATCTTTGATTGGTTATATATAAGTCTCATTACTCCATATTTAACACATAAAACTAATTTATAAAACATTGAATGATTAATATATTCATTTATCACTTTATTTGTATATAAATAATTTATTCATTGAATTCTAATAAAAAAGCCTCTTGAGGAGTAAGTTAATTTGTGGGCATACTCTCCCCATGTATTGAAATATTAAGGAAATGATTTTATTATATTTTTTAAATTTATTTAAAACCATCTTCACATTGAAATATTTATGAATCCCTACTCATACACATAATGAGTCCATGAATTCCAAAGTAATAACATGTTTTTTTTGAAAATTTCAATTTCATAGTATCTTGTGGTGTTTCCCTACCAACTCTCACATATTACTTCTTCACTAGTTTAAAAAAATTTCTTCATTCTTATTTCAAATTCCACATTATTATATTAATTGGCATAAATATCCTATCTCAATTCATCATTTCCCATCATACTAGATCTCTGACTATTATGGAATGTGTCTAACTTCTTAGATACTTCACACCACTTGGCATGTTAATTTTTATTTATAACACTTCAAAAATTAAGATTCAATTTATTATAAAATTAATTTACTTTAGCTTCTATCTTCCTTTGAGTTTCAATAACTTTATCTTCTGTCTCTTCAATTATAAAATTTCTTCATTCTAAAATTATAATTTTATCATTAATAATTTATGAATATTCTTAAATTTCACCTTGAGAACATCAATAATTTAATTTACTTTTTCATATTTCATGGATTCTAGTCCATATAACATAGATTTAATTTAATCATTTTTTTTAATTAAACCTTCCAATATTCCTTGGTTACATCATTATCCATTTTTTACTTTATCTCTTTGACTATCAATATCCTAAAAGGTACACTCAACCTCAACCTTCATATAAACAACACTAGTGGAACATTTTTTTTAGTTTTAATAAGTGATTATGTGGTATGTTTTTAATCAATTATTGCAATATGATCAACTTATTTAAAATTTTAAAAGTTATAATATTTTTCTAACTCTGAATCACTTTCATCATATTCATGTTATTTTTATAAAGGATTTATTTCTCCAAATTTACTTGTAATTCAATTTTACTTTCTCATAAAAGAATTTTTTAAATCCCTCTTTGGGAAATCCTCTTCAGTTTATTGATATTATTACATATTATGTCATTAATAAGTAAAATATCCTACCTTTCCACACATAAAAAAAATCTTGATACAATTTTCCATTGAACTCCCCTTTTCCACTTCAGAGTCTTCTTGAGATAAATTTCATCATTTCATCTGACAAATCTTGTGATTCATCATGCATAGTGAGTTTCTCCATGGGTTTGAGATAAACATCTGGGGGATGTTTTTTTTACTTTTTAAAAACCTATTGAAACCTCTTTTAATAAAAAATATTATGATGTTTAGATTATTTAGAAAGATTATTTTAGACCTTTTTATTCAATTATAGATACATCTAGGTTAAATTGAGACTGTAATCTCCTTAAGATTTGTTTCAAAATATAAATCACATTAGTAACTTTTCTATGATCTCTAAAATATTTATCAACATTATCCACTCTATAAAAAATTGAATCAACAAACGCATCTGAAATAATTTTGTGATCTCTAAATTTATTTCTCAAAATAGATAGTTTAATGCCTATAATTTATAAATATCCTTAATTTATGCTATCAAAATTGTTCCATATGAAATTGAATGACTAATAGTCCATGAACATAGTATTTATAATTTCTAATAGGGATCCTCAAAGTGAATTAGTTATGGGGTTTTAAAGGATATCATAATTCTCAAATATATTTGAAGAAAACAAAATACCCAAGATATCTTGATATGAAATTATGTACACATATATATATGATTAAAATTAAACACATAACATGTTATCCAATATTTATCATCCATAACAATTATTTTTATGGAGACAACATAAAATTAATAAATAAACCCCTACATGTTGAGGTATCCATCAACCTATGGAATCACCTAGAACTTTGGTAAGACCTTATTCTATTCCAATGATATTGAATCATAATCCATGATTTAAGAATATATGAATATAATGATATTTGAAATGATTTGTATGGATCAACTCATAAATAAATAATTTAATAAAAATTTACTTATATATTTTATTTATTAAATAAAAAACAAAAAATTATAACAAAATTTTGTTGACCATTGATTTATATGTGAATTATAATGTTTACAAAACCCTCCTTATTCAAGAAAAATGATTTTTGAACTCTTTCAATGAACAGTTTATCATAAATGTTTCATTACATGTTGTGTTGGAATACATAATAGTGTGATTAACGTATATGGAAGAATTGAATATTCATAAATGAATGATATCATATATCAAAGGTTTAACATGAACAGTGAAGTTACAACACATTTTTTATGTTTTAGATCAAAATGTGAGCAATAAAATCACAACTTTTCTGGACACATTTTTCTTTAGTGAATATTTAACTATATCCCTTTTACAATAAATCCACATAAAATTCATGTAAAACATCATAGAACATGATAATTTCTCCAAACTATTTTTTCTATGATTACCATATAGAATCTCTCAATTTTGTATAAACACTTTGTACCAACACTTAATATTTATTATATGGGCAAATTATGTGACCCTAGGAGCCTTTGTTGTGTTGAAAATATTTATTAATTCCCTAATATGTAAATTCTAAGAAAAGAAAATACACTAAAAAATTCATTATACTCAATATGTAAAAGGGTTTTTCATGATCTCAATCAAACCCCCTTATATATTCATATGTTCATTTCCATCATAAGATGTATCTCTATATATCTCCTGTGTGTTTGTATAATAACTTTGTATATTAAATAATTTTCAACCACCTAACATGGAATATATTGATCTATTATTGGAAAAATTATATTTTCTTTATTTTATGAAATAGACATACCAAATTGAATGAATACGTCACATGTCATTCATCTAAGTAGATGTTCACATCCCATGTTACTCAAATAAGCATGGTCATGCATTTTCATAGTTTAATTCAATCAAGGTTACATATGTTATACTTATCATACAAGAGGATAAATCTTATATTGGATAATAAATACCTACCACATGATCTATGACATATGCTAGCCCCTCTTGATTAACATTACCTCAAGCCTAGTGTACAAAATATTTAAAAGTATGATGGTTTATATGTGAGAAATCTTATTAACCTTAGATAATGGAGATTAATATAAATAATATACCCCTAACTATACTAATGGCTATGTGTAATAAATTTTATATGATATCATTTTCTAGGTGAATTAAGATAATAAGTCACTAGTTATTATCTGATGAATTTTCTTTATATTGTATATGATACTCTACTCACGCTAATGTGAGCATATCATCACAACCAAAAATATTTCATGATGATCATTAATTAAAGATAGATAAAATTTATACTTTTAGTAGGTTTTATCTTTCCACTCTTTTTGTAAAAAATACCAAACAAACAAATTAATGATAAATGGAAATTTCCTTTGTGACAACCCCATCTAGGAGCCATAAACTCAAGGCCAAGCTAGATCCACCACATGGACTCAATAATATTCCCTAGTCTCCAGAGGCTCGAAACTGGTGTTGAGAGATAATAATAATCTTTGGGGAATTATTTTACCTTAAATAAAAAACCAAATACTTTGTACATAACTACGTAACCTTATTTCAAAAACAAAATCAAACTTTAAAACAATCTTTAAGAGTAACGCAAAATCAAATAGAGTATAGTGAAATTCAAAATCCTGACATTTCATAAAAACTAAAAAATAATTCTTATACAATATTTTTTGCCGAAATAATTTATCATGTTAATCAAAGAACACTACTACATACATCATTAACTAAACTTCTAAGATCCATTTCCAATGAACATCATAGTATTTCCCCTACCTGCATTACAACATAACATATCTAGATGCACAAAGAGGTGTGTGGGTTGGGGTGAGTATGCATATTCCCAATATAGCTAAACTAAATCTCTATAATTAAATACGTGGAAATATATATCTCTAAAAACATAAATAATTCTATTAAAAATATGTTAGAACATTTTAAAAATAATATATTTTATCACAGTTATAGATAAATCCAAAAAATATATAAAAATTATTCAACCTATTATTTTTCCAAAGCATGGTAACACTTATTGTTTTCACACAAACATTTATCCATTTGATTTCAAATGTAATACAAGAATACATGATTAATAATTATGAATTAAACAAAAATTCAACCTATGATAATATCATATAACCACTGTGGATCATCACCCATCAGACTATTTCTGGAATTCATATCCCTCACTATCCACATTACACACAAGTTTGAAACATGACATGTATCATCATTACTCAACCCTACCATCAATAAAAAAATCATATCCATTAAATATACCCAAATCATTTAGTTATGAGAAATATTTTACATCTCAAAAATTGTTTACCCAAATAGATCATCAAAAAACAAATATAAAAATCAACCAATTTAACATACTTAAACAATTTTGTTCCCAAATCCCATTTTAAAAATAAAAAACCCACAATTTTATGCCAAATCCCCAAAATATTAATCTTTTTCAAATTTAAAAAATACTAGTAAATCAATTAAATTCTAATAAAATTATTTGATAAACACATAATATAAGAAAATGGAAAAAAAATTTATTTAATCATACAATTAATAATTACAATCCAATAGGGAGGGAGTAAGAGATTCCTATTTTAGATAATTAATATATGATTATTTTAAAACCCTAGATCCAATGTCCGAAATAGTGATACGATACTCTTAACTCTACAAAAAATATAATGAAATCATAATTATTTCCTTCCTGATCTAAATCCATAATTCCAATGAATTAGATCTAATATAGTTGGATAGATATATCTAAATAATAAATAAAAATCAGGAGATAAATACATATATCAAAGGACATGTGAGATCAATAAGATCAAACCTTGAATATGATTTCATTTAGATTAGCTCTAGAGAAAAAGTCATAGTTCATCGATAGAGAAATACCAATTTTGGTCTAGAGATTCCCTAGAGTCATGCATGGTCATGTTAAGGTCTGCAATGATTTTTAAGGGATGATAATCAATACTTAAAAATCAAATTATGGAATCCAAACCCAACTAAATGGTCAAAATACATGGACCTTGGTATTACACACCGACCATGTAAACCTCTCTTCCCACCAAACCTAGAATGCACAGTCATGATGTACAGCTTTGAAATACAATAAACTCCTTACTAATTCATCCTAGAGGCATTCATGGATGGTCTACATGGTCTTTGAGTCCATGAACCTAACCATATATTCTTCAATTCTCCTCTAAAAGAATAAATTTCAATATAAAAACACCAAAACTCAAATTTGGACTTACCTCTTAGACCTTGGATGTTACAACCTTTATTATCAAACCATTATGTATTTAAATTGATAGAAACCATTACATATATTATTTCATGTATATAATACCAGGTGACTTTTGATGACTCTCATTTTTATGTTGTGTTAATGGATTTTTCAATATATCAGTTGCATTATCCTTTTTATTCACCCAATGTATCTTTATATCGCCTCTCTTAATGATTTATTAAATTATATATTATTTAAAAAGGATATTTTTAGTGTTTTGGTGAGACTAGTATTTTTCCAAAGAAATTTATCCATTGTTTTCAATGTAGAGATCCATTTATCTTAATATGTTAGGAATCGACCTATTTTCAGTGATAAACTACTTAATACCTATAGCTTTCATCACTGTATATGATGATATGATGTACTATGCCTCTATTTTTGAGTCCTCTGTGATTGTTATTTTAAAATCATCAAAATAATAACTCCAATTTTAAGGAAAATCCCAAAATCATATTGATATCTTGAATCTTCCTTTTATTTTTTTAAGGGCATTATCAATTTATCCCTTCATAATAATTTATTCCTCACCTCCAAAGAGTAACAATAAATCCTTATTCCTTCTGTATTTCTTAATGATGTTAATCACTATAATCTAGTAACCCATTCCAGGATGGGTTTAGTTATACTAGTTTTATCTAAAGAAAAAGAGACATTAGGATAAGTATATATAATGTCATTTATCATAGAACCTAGTACTGATTCATTCATGCATTTCCTTTATAACTCATTATATATAAATTAATCCTTCATAATACTATCACCATGTAACACTTTTAAAGACACCTTCTTTGGTTTCTACATGATAAAACTCTTTAATAATTTACCATTGTATTTATTCTGAATGAAATCAAGAAGCATATTTGATCTACCTCCATAAATATTCTACCTGGTATGTTGATTTCTTCATTCATGACTCTTGTTGAGAATAATTTATAATGATAGATTTATAGAATGAAAAGTGGGGATATCTTATTTGGGGACTAAAATCTCATACAAATACAACACTTAAAATATTAAATCACTCCCACTAACCCAATTTTATTTTCAAGACCCAACCATGTTATTAAAGCAAGTAAAATCATCAATTGAATCATCAAACCAAATGTTCTAAAACCATGAAGATTTCTTCAATCCCTAAATATATTATTGAAACATGAATACTTTAGCAACACCATTTGGATCTTCAAAAAAATTGGGTTGTATAATGAAAATGTAAATGTATAAATTATAAAAAAAATACTATTATGGGGTGTGTAAAAAAAATTATTTTCAATATTAAAATATAGTGTTCAAACTAGGTTTTTTCTATATAGGAGCACACAAAAATCATGTTTGTCACTTTAAATTATAGGAAAAATAGTGGTGTTTCTAAACTTGTTTAATTTTAAAAACAATCAAAATAAACTAAATAATATAAATAAATTAAGAAATATATTGAAATCTATGATATGATAAGGTTGATTAGGTTAGGTTCAGTCATCTATATTTAAGGTTATCCTAGTTTCTATTTATCCAGTCCTCTTTTATTAAGCTTATTAAAGTGAGATTACACAATTACTTCATGTTATTAACTTCATCAAATGATGATGGTTAGAATAAAACTTGAAAAAATATCATTTTGTTATACCCTCCTTCCAATGTGTGAGAGGGTTTTAGTGAACACCCTCAATTAACATAGGAAGTTACCAATCGGGTCTAGTTTATCCCAAACAATCAAAAATGTCCTCTACCCCTCCCACAAATACAAAAAACTATTGAGTTTTTCAAAACTAAGCCCTAGCATATTCCATCATATATAAACTAGGACCTAGTATAGGGAGAAAATTTTCATCAACCGAGTAAATAAAAACATAAAAAAAATAAAACCAAATACAATCGTACTTGATAAAAAAAATTCTATTAGAATTATGAAATCAACTCCAAGAAGAGAGAAAATATTTTACACCATTCTGTTTAGGAACTCTGGAATCACAAAAATAAAACCTCCCCTTCCATAATTACTAATATTTTTACCCATCAATGTGAATAATAACAAATAATAAGTATGAATAGAAATACATTTAAAAATTAATAATAACAAAAGAAAGAAAAGGAAAAGATAAAATTGTATCCTCTAAAATCTAATCTCCAGAAGTTTTCTCTATGTATTCCCACTAGATGGCTGAAAATCAAAAATTTTACTTCATAAAAGTTGTTTGGAATTGATTTTCTATCAACCCTAAAAATTACAATTCTTTTTGACACATTTAAAAAAACTTATGTCGGAATTACTTAGGCCCTCTTTTTTGTCTGAATAGGCCCTTCAAATCTCTTTACTTTTATGCATGCAAGGGTTGACTTAGTATGATATTTAATCCATGAAATTTAATGTTAACTTTATAATTTGAGTCCTCTTTCATTTCAAGATGGAATTATATAATTTTGAGGTTTATAGCTAGATATATCTCTCATTTAATGTGTAGGACACCATTCAATATGCCAAATGGATTTATCAAATTGATTTAATTGTTTGGTCCAGTTGAAATTTTAATTAGATCAAGTTACATATGAATAAGTTTAATCGCATTAATAAAGGACTCTTAAAAATATAATTACTACATTTATATCAATATATAATTTTTCTTGAAATACATAAGTGATAGAAAAATGTTAAAATTCCTAAATTAATCAATTTTCACTTTTTATCCCAAAATTCACCAAAAATACTAAAACACTGAAAATCATCTCAAATTTTAAAATTTTAAGGGCTTGGATCATTTAAATAAACTTTAAAATAATGTAAATTTTATATTTATCAATTCTTCCACACTTTTCACTTTGACTTCTGGACAAGTAAGTATCAAAATCAAATCAAAGAAAACTCAAAACACATACTCATGAGATCCACCAATTGGAAAAAAAACAAAAAATATTATACCTACTCAAAAACAATTATTTCAAGTTATCTATTTAGACCATCAAACACATTTAAAATTCATTTATCCTCCCATACAAATAATAAACCTACCTCACATTATTTTTTCTGTCTCATAAAGGTTAATTTTCAATATGGATTTTCTCTTCCAAAATAATGTAATAGTCACCATAGATTTGATAAATCTTTATATATAAATATTATTCAAGAAAATTTATTTATAATATATAATTTTCAGGTTTATTTATTGAAATTATGTCAGTGAGATTTATATTTCAAAAATTCTATGGTCGAATATGTCAGTCTTGGGTCTTTTGAAGAAAAATTCATTTATTATAATTTTCACTCAATCATGATCTTCTCCTATTTCTTATTCGAATAAAATTAAATCCAAAATAATATAAAAATTTATGTCATATATAGACCAAAAATTATCCAATTAATAATATTTATCACATAAAATTCTTCCCAAAATGTAAATTTTTTTTCTTTAAATGCTTTAAAAGGGTAAATATTTTTCCATAAAAGATCTATAAAGGCATATATTTTTATCAAAAATTCTCCAGAATGGAATATCTTAAAAAATAATTAATTTTCTTAAATAAAAAACATCTATTAATCATTTTATTTTCCATCAAAATTATACCCAAATGATGTATCATAACACAAGATAGTTTCCCCCACAGTTTAGTTCAACTAGATCTTGCAATTTCACTTCAAGAGTAGGTTGGATAAGGAAAATTGGATTATAATGTGGATAACATAACATGATTATCCTGGATTCTAAGGCCTATAAGGATTAAATGTACACTATAGGTGAAAATAAAAAAGTATTATCTTAATAAATTATATTTAATGAAAAATAAATCTTTCAATCATTTAAATAAAATTACCCCAAACCCTTATGTTTTGAAAAGAATAAATCAAATTTTGGTTAAATAAATCATGTTTTGATTATCTGAAGAAGTTATTTGAATGTAAATAATTGGTAAAAAAGGTTTCATAAGCCTCATGGGAAAGTGATTTTAAATATAAATATAGTGATATGTGGCATTGGATTAAAAAATTAAAGGACTTTTCATGAAATTCCAAAAGTTTTGAACTTGAAACAAAGTCATTTTCACTATTATTTTAAGATAAGTTTCATAAGATAAATTGTATTACTCATTTAAGTGGGTTTATAAAATGTTAAAGATAATCATTTGATCTCGCGTTTTTTAGAAACACACAGAATTTTAAAAATAAACACATTATAATTTAAAATAAATAATTTTTTTTGAAAAAAATTTAAAATATTTAACTTCAATGTTTTCCTCCGCCATAATTAAATTATTTATTTTTCTAAATGAATTCAAGTATATTTAATATTTAATAATATTTTTAATTGAAAAAAATCAATATATTAAGTGTTATGGAGAGGTATAACCTGACATAATGGTAGTGCACCATTATGTTAATCTCCTGAGCCTTGCTCCATGAGAACCTATGAAAAGAAGTAGAGAAGATAAAATAAGAAATTTAATAATATAAATTAAAAGATAAATAGAATGATAAAGGAAGAGATAGGAAGGATAGATCATGTTTTAACCTCCCAATTGGGCCTTGGGTTTTGATTACCTCTGGATGGGCAGTTCTGTTGGGTTATCCCTAATATGATAGTGGGTGGATTTTCATTGAGATGAACCACTGAAACTTATTATTTATAGATTTTATTTCTTCATTATTTTTTTTTACTCCATGGATATAGTATAACAAATCCTACCCAATTGTAATACAATATAAATTGTATAGTTGGAGATGGAAAATTAATGGTGTATCCTCTTATTTAGATATAATTTCATTAGTCTCAATTACATTAACATCATCCAAGTCCATCTCATTTAAAGTTGTAACATCTGGAATTTTCGGAAGGGGAAATTCAATGAGAATTTCATTTTTAACTAAATTGAATAAAAAGGAATCAGTATATAAATATTCCCTATGACAACCATGCTTTTTATTACAACTTAAACATGCTTTATTACATAAAGTTCACTTGATCCAACAAAGAAGATCGAGAGGTTTAGTGTCTTTGGGGCTTAGGATTATTACATAAAAACATTAAACATGAAATACAACATCTTTATTGAAAACTTCTTTTACATGACCACTACATTCCTTCGTACTTAGCATTTCATGGGATAACCGGAGGACATGCATAAGAAAAGGGTGATCTATAAAGCCCAGTAAGGGAGTACACAATGAATAACATGAGGAGTACAATACATGTTAGGCAATAGGAACATCAATAGAGCATAAGAGTAACATGAACATAAAGTCATGATAAAGCATGATAATCATAACATGGAAATGTGGCAACAACACTTAACATTGAATTAGCATGAGCCAAGGCTCATTGCACATGGAGCATGAGTAAACCCACATTGCACTTGAAGCACGATTAAACCCTCGTTGCACTTGAATTATCATGAGTCAACACTCATTGCACAAGACGTATCATGATACTATAATTTACCCAATGCATTGGAGCGCTATAAAAGGCGCACCCTTCTTAAACATTTCATTTCATGCATAAGTGTGCCACATGGATCATAAAACATGGATTCATAAAACATAATCATTTGTTCCACGATAAAGGAATTTGGAATTCATACATGAAACATTATAATAAATTAGTAAATGTGCATAAAGGTGAATACCCTTGATGGAGAAATGGGCATGGTATTCACTACACAATGATATTGGCTTAGAAAATCGGTGTGATTTCGGCAGTGTAACAGCGTGACATAAGAATTCATAAAAATGGTTGATGAGAGAGAAAGGGGTTCCTCATCATATTTACATGTAATGGACAGTAAGGAGGTCATATAGATACATGTCCCAACAATTGAAAAGGAATTTAGATTCATGATACAAAAGTATTGCTTGAATATAGAAGGGGAGAAAAAGGTTCCTTTCGGAATTTTGGCATAGTAACGGGTGTACATGGGAGGCATTTAATGAGAGAGAAAGGGGTCTCCCATAATTAAAACAATAATAGGGCAGTATGGGAGAAGTGAGAACCCATACCCCAACATTAATAATTGAAATTAAAAGGGGCAATACAACTTAATGAAAAATGACAAAAATGAGAAAGGAAGAAAAAACCCTTACTTGGAAGTGTGCTTCCAAAGGCTAGAGAGAGGATTGTGAGAGGCTTATTGGGAGCTTGGGGAACCTTGAGAGGATTATAGAGAGTGTAGGGCAGAGGTTGGACGAACTCCAAGGGCTTTGAGTGAGGAGGAAGTGGGAGCTTGGGTGGGTTTATATAGGAAAGGTGAGGGAATTCTTTATTATTTAGGTTTGGGACCCATTATATTAAAATAATCCAAACCACAAACCATCCCATGGTATTTTCCCATGGTTTCTGGAAAAGGAAAGAGAAAAACAATATTTTACAAGGCCAAGGTCCAAATTTATTAAAAAATTAGGGTTGCTTATGTGGAGGTGAGTCACACTCCCATGGAAATTAATTTAAAAAGGCAAAGTGTTGAATAAGTCTTGAGGGCTCCATTAATGCTTTGAAAAGTAAGTCAAAAAAACCCAAAACATAATTATTTTAATGATAAAACACATATTTGCCGAACATAAGGATTATGGTATTTTATTACATCACCATTGGGTCATTATGATGTCATAAAACACATTATATATTTAAATGGTATTTAATTTTTACCCAAAAATTTGATTGTCTCAGAAAATTATGAAAAATTCACCGTTGGATAATTTCGACATCCTGATTCCAAAAATAATATTTATTTTATCTAAATAATTTTCTAAATATGTGAATTTTCCCTTTTAAAATAAAAACTGACATTTATAAAAATTTCACGGGTTTTGACATAAATGGCTTTCAAACCTTAATAAAATTTTTAATTGCATTCATAAAATTATAAGATCATTTATATTTAATAAAAATTAATTTAATATTAATAATAATATTTTACTAAAATATTATTTAATTGAAAAAACCTTTAATTTAATAAAACATAATTCTTAATTAAATAATAACTAAAAACACCATTTGTACTTTAAAAACTAATTACAATGTATAAAAAATGACTAGAAATTATATTCATTATTATATACAGAAATAATGTACATGAACATGGTGCTACTTATTTGTTACATAACCCCTTAAAATAGTCGCATAAGACCTAAGGGTAAGGTGTGCGATGGTGACAGACTCTTGGGGTGGCTCAGATAACATCGCTCGAGTTGTAATTTCGATCAACTTCCAATTTTCCCATAGACGATCATGTTCGAGCTTGAATTGATGAAGCTCATCTTGGGCTTGGTCAAGGGAAAATCCCAAAGACGCCACCTCTTTTCCATTCTCCGACAAATGGGCTTCATAAGGGGCAATTCTACTGGATGAGGCCATCACTTCCTTTGTCTGAGTAGAAATGGGTTCGTTAAAGCCTTATATTTATACTACTCAGATAATCACTGTTCAATGGCTATAAAAGTAACGGTCACAAATCTTAACGTAAAACTAAGGAAGTTGACATATTATAAAAACATTTTTTCATAAAGAAACATTTAACTGGATCAAGAGGGATTTTCCATTAATGAAACTTTGGGTCGTTACAATATCCCCCCTTAAGAAATTTTACCCTCGAAATTTTCATTTTCCCACACTAAAACAAATGTGGGTAACTCAGCTTCATCATATCCTCTGACTCTCAAGTTGCTTCTTCAAACTTGTGGTTTCTCCACAACACCTTGACGAGGGGCATTGTCTTATTTCGTAGAACTTTTTCTCTACGATCTAAGATCTTCACTGGTTGCTCCTCATAAGAAATATCATCTTCCAATTGTACCACCTCGGAAGAGAGTACATGTGAAGGGTCCAGTATGTACTTCCTTAAGAGGGATACATGAAAGACATCATGCACCTTGGCCATAGTAGGTGGAAGTGCTAGTCGATAGGCCAAAGCCCCAACACGATCAAGAATCTCGAAGGGGTCGATGTACCTTGGACTTAACTTCCCTTTCTTTCCAAACCTCATGACCTTCTTCCACGGAGATATGCGTAAAAACACCATGTATCTGACTTTAAACTCAAGGTATCATCGACGATTATCTGCATAACTCTTATGTCGACTTTGGGTTGCCTTGATATGCTGCTGAATGGTTTTCACCTTCTCCACCATTTATTCGACCATTTCTGGTCCAAGAAGCTTACGTTCACCGACCTCATCCCAACATGCCGGTGTTCTACACCTTTTCCCATACAGGGCTTCATATGGTGCCATTTGGATGCTCGAGTGGAAAATATTATTATAAGATAACTCAACCAGAGGAAGATGTTGATCCCATCCTCGTTTAAAGTCCATTGAGCACGCTCTCAACATATCCTCAAGTGTTTGGATAGTCCGCTCGGATTGGCCATCAGTTTGAGGATGATAGGTCGTACTGAAGTTCAGTTCAGTATTCAGATCATGTTGAAGACTCTTCCAAAACATAGAGGTAAATCTTGGATCTCGGTCAGAAATAATAGATAGTGGTACTCCATGCAACCGTACCACATCCCTGATATATATCTGTGCCAGTTGATCCAAAGAGAAATCCTCTCGAATAGCAATGAAGTGTGCAGTCTTTGTAAGACGATCCACAAAAACCCAGATTGCATTGTTGCCTTTGGATATCCTTGGAAGTCCGGTGACAAAGTCCATGGTGATGTTCTCCCATTTCCATTCTGGTATGGGCAATGGTTGCATCATCCCATTAGACTTCTGCCTCTCTGCCTTCACTTTCTGACACACCAGGCACTTTGATGTATATTCAGCAATCTACTTCTTCATATTATCCCACCAAAAGTTTTCTCGGAGATCTCGATACATCTTTGTGCTCCCTGGGTGAATAGATAATTTTGAACTATATGCATCATCCAAAAGTTCCTTCTTCAGCTCCGGACATGATGGAACACATAGTATTTTCACAAACCGCACAATTCCTTCTTCATTAACATTAAACTCTAAGGATTTTCCCTTTTTGATAGCTACCACTTTTTCTTGGATTCCCGTATCATTCTTTTGAGCATCCTTTATCCTTTCCATAAGAGATGGTTAAGTAATCATTTGTGAAAGGATTGATGATGTTCCCTTCTTTATGATTCCCACATCCATCTTCATCAAGTCTAAGAAGATTGGATCCTTCTCAATTCTCATCATTGATAGAATAGCTGGATCCTTTCTACTTAGGGAATCTTCCACCTTGTTCGCTTTCCCAGGGTGGTAATGTATTGAACAGTCATAATCCTTGATGAGCTCTATCCATCTTCTCTGGCGCATATTAAGCACTTTCTGTGTGAATATATATTTAAGACTCTTGTGGTCAGTATATATCTCACATTTCTCTCCATAGAGATAATGCCGCCAGATTTTCAAGGAAAAGATCACCGCCGCCAACTCCAGATCATGCGTTGGATATTTTCACTCATGGATTTTCAACTGCCGTGAAGCATAGGATATCACTTTATCATTCTGCATTAGCACACATCATAATCCCTTCTTTGAGGCATCACTGAATACCACAAAAATCTCCCCACTTGTGGGTAAAGTGAGCACGGGTGCAGTGATAAGCCTCATTTTCAACTCCTTGAAGCTTTCTTCACATTCATCACTCCAAGCAAACTTTACTCCCTTTCGAGTTAGCGTGGTAAGAGGGTTAGACAATCGTGAGAAATTTCTCACAAATCATCGATAATATCCAGCTAACCCCAAGAAGCTACGGATATCAGTTACCGATGTTGGCCTCGGCCATCCCTCAATTGCATCTGTTTTGGAGGGGTCCACAGATATCCCATTGCTTGTGATGATATGGCCCAAGAATGAGACCTCCTTCAACCCGAACTCACACTTGCTGTACTTGGCATAGAGCTTCTCCTTGCGCAAAGTCTCCAGTACAGTTCTTAAATGCTCCTCATGGTCCTCCTTGGTTTTGGAGTATATTAGAATATCATCTATAAATACTACCACAAATTTGTCTAGGTAATCTATAAAGACTCTATTCATCAAGTCCATGAATATTGCTGGAGAATTGGTGAGTCGGAAAGGCATTACTATGAATTCATAGTGCCCGTACCTTGTACGAAAAACAGTCTTGGGGATATCTTCCTTCTTCACCCTTACTTGATAATATCCCAACTGCAATTCCACCTTGGAGAAGTATTGTGCTCCACGCAGCTGATCAAACAAGTCATCGATTCTTGGGAGAGGATACTTGTTCTTTATCATGATTTTATTAAGTTCACGATAATCGATGCAAAGCCGCATTGACCTATCCTTCTTCTTGACGAAGAGGACTGGTGCACCCCATGGTGATGCACTTGGGTGTATAAACCCTTTATCCAGATTCTCCTGTAGTTGTTTCTTCAGCTCTTCAAGCTCAACAACAGCCATTCTATATGGAGTATTGGATATTGGTAGTGCCCCAGGTATAAGTTCAATTGAGAACTCAACATCTATTCTTGGAGGAAGACCAGGAAGTTCCTCGGGAAATACTTCAGCGAATTCCCTCACAATAGGCATTTCTTCAAGGGTGGTTTCTTGGACTCAATCATCTGAGCCAGATATGCATGCTCATAAGGCAGTAATATCCATGCTTTAGATGATGGAGCTAAAGGAGATTCATCTTCCTCCTGACACTTGTAAAGAATCGGGGGTCGATTCTCCATATGGAGTGTGATTTCCCTCTCCCGACAATTTATGTTGGCTCTATATAAGGAAAGCCAATCCATCCCAAGAATTGCATCAAATTCCACCAAAGGGAGTATGATGAGGTTCTCCAGGAAATTAAATCCACAGATTATAACAGGGGTGGACTTATAATCATGGGATACAATGATTGCCCCATTTTCCATACTCACCGACATCTTTACTTCCATGATTTGTGGTGGTGCAGGGATTATTCTACTAAAATTTTGAGATATAAAAGAATGCATAGAACCTGAATCAAAAAGTACATTCGATATTCTTGAATGAATAACTAGCGTACCTGTCACCACTTCATTGTCGGGGTTCACTTCGGCAGAAGTGATGGCAAAAGTTCTTCCTTGCTGTCTTGGAGGTTGCTGGTTGCCTCAGATAACCCTTGGATTAGGGAACTGATTTGCAAAATGACCCGGTTCATTGCATTTGTAGCATTGAACAACGCTTTGAGGTTCGAACGGAGCGTTCCTCTCCTCTTTCGTAGCCGCGGGTCCTTCTTGCTGACAGTTAACAGCTAGGTGCCCTTCTCTTCCACACTTGATGCATTTTCTTGTCCCGCTAAGGCAATTTCCAGGGTGCTTCTTTCCACACTTTTGGAAAGTGGGGTGCTGGAACTTCTTAGCGCCGTTGGATTTATCCATCGGACCACTAGCATTGAATTCCACCTTACGCTTCTTTTCCCCATGATACCCCTGTGATTCTCTGATCTCCATTTCAACCTTGAGGGCACATCGGACAATTTCCTCATAGCTGTCGAAGTCACAGATCGCTAATGCTTTCCGCAAGCTAGGCTTCAGCCCACCAAAGAAGCGGTCAACCTTGCATTTGGGGGTAACGACAAATCCGTAAGCGTATCATGCAAGCCTTGTGAAGTTTGCCTCGTATGCTCCCACAGATTCTTCATCTTTCTGTTTGAGGGAAAGGAAGTCCCTTTCCATCTTAAGACGAAGGGTGCGTGGAAAATATTTATCGAAAAACATCTTCCGGAATTCCTTCCATTCCAAAGCCTCGATCTCCTCCTCAGGCTTCGTATTTTTGATCAACGTCCACCATTGATCAGCTTCACCCTCCATAAGATAAGCCGCCAGGAGAACCTTCTCTTTTTCAGAGCATTGGAGGATGGAGAATATCTTTTCAAATGAGTTGATCCATTGTTCAGCGATTGTGGGATCGGATGATCCACTAAAAGTAGGAGGCCTCTGTCTCATGAAGCTTTCAATAGCGACTTGTTCTTTCTTAGGGGGGTTTGAACGTTCTTCTTGACCAGTGTTTCTATTCAAAACATGAGTTAGCTGAGAGAGAATCGTGACAAAGTTCGCGATTCCCGCTCCCATTGGATTGGGCATCTCATAAGTACAATCATCACACTGATCTTCACAACGGTTGTTAGCCCGAGTTCTCCTATTACCGGCCATTGGCTGGAATAAAAGGACAGTTAGGGGTAACACAGAAAGGGTAATCCAAAGACAAAAGTTGATGACTTATAAATAAACTTTAATCTCTTTAACTCATGAGTCTATAGGATTCAATCCAGGCTGTTCATGTTCTTCCTTCTAACATATATTCTTAGGGGCATTTTTTCCCTTAATAAGGGTTCATACTAAGATTGTAAATTTATCAAAACATATCCCCAGGGAGTGTCGTAACCAAGAGTGCAGCAAGGCCTGTTGTCATGCACCAGTTCCCGTTCGAGTCTAGCTCAAAGCGGTGTTTTCGGGTTTTACCCCTAGGATACATTTGTGCCAGAGCCGCCTCTACCTGCTCGTATCCAGATAGGGATGTATTTGTTGGATAAACCACTTACTTAGTATTTACCAAAACTTAGGGATGTTTTTATTATACTTAGTCTTGTATCTAAGGCTTTACTAGGGTTTCCTAATCCCAAAAATAACTAAACATATCCTCTGATACCAACTATGACAACCCTGCTTTTTATTACAACTTAAACATGCTTTATTACATAAAACTTCACTTGATCCAACAAAGTAGATCAAAAGGTTTAGTGTCTTTGGGGATTAGGATCATTACATAAAAACTTTAAACTTGAAATACAACATCTTTATTGAAAAATTCCTTTACATGACCACTACATTCCTTCGTACTTAGCATTGCATGGGATAACCTGAGGACATGCATAAGAAAAGGGTGAGCTATAAAGCCCAGTAAGGGAGTACACAATGAATAACATGAGGAGAACAATACATGTTAGGAAATAGGAACATCAATAGATCATAATAGTAACATGAACATAAAGGCATGATAAAGCATGATAATTATAACATGGAAATGTGGCAACAACACTTAACATTGAATTAGCATGAGCCAAGGCTCATTGCACATGGAGCATGAGTAAACCCTCATTGCACTTCAAGCACGAGTAAACCCTCATTGAACTTGAATTAGCATGAGTCAACACTCATTCACATGACGTATCATGATACTATACTTTACCCAATGCATTGGAGTGCTATAAAGGGCGCACCCTTCTAAAACATTTCATTTCATGCATAAGTGTGCCACAGGATCATAAAACATGGATTCATAAAACATAATCATTTGTTCCACGATAAAGGAATGTGGAATTCATACATGAAACTTGATAATCAATTAGTAAATGTGCATAAAGGTGAATACTCTTGATGGAGAAATGGGCATGGTATTCACTACACAATGATATTGGCTTAGAAAATCGGTGTGATTTCGGCAGCGTAATGGCGTGACATAAGAATTCATAAAAATGGTTGATGAGAGAGAAAGGGGTTCCTCATCATATTTACATGTAATGGATAGTAAGGAGGTCATATAGATAAATGTCCCAACAATTGAAAAGGAATTTATATTCAAGATACAAAAGTATTGCTTGAATATAGAAGGGGAGAAAAAGGTTCCTTTCGGAATTTCGGCATAGTAACGGGTGTACATGGGAGGCATTTAATGAGAGAGAAAGGGGTATCACATCATTCAAAAAATAAGAGGGCAGTATGTTAGAGGTGCGAAACCATACCCCAAAATTCATAATTGAAATTAAAAGGGGCAATACAACTTAATGAAAAATGACAAAAATGAGAAAGGAAGAAAAAACCCTTACTTGGAAGTGTGCTTCTGAATGCTAGAGAGAGGCTTGTGAGAGGATTCTTGGTAGATTGGGGCACCTTGAGAGGATTCTAGAGAGAGTAGGGCAGAGGTTGGACGAACTCCAAGGGCTTTGATTGAGGAGGAAGTGGGAGCTTGGGTGGGTTTATATTGGAAAGGTGAGGGAATTCTTTATTATTTAGGTTTGGGACCCCTTATATTAAAATAATCCAAACCACAAACCATCCCATGGTATTTTCCCATGGTTTCTAGAAAAGGAAAGAGAAAAATAATATTTTACAAGGCCAATGTCCGAACGTATTAAAAAATTAGGGTTTCTTATGTGGAGGTGAGTCACACTCCCATTGAAATTAATTTAAAAAGGCAAAGTGTTGAATAAGTCTTGAGGGCTCCATTAATGCTTTGAAAAGTAAGTAAAACAAACCCAAAACCTCATTATTTTAATGATAAAACACATATTGTCCGAACATAAGGATTATGGTATTTTATTACATCACCATTGGGTCATTATGATGTCATAAAACACATTATATATTTAAATGGTATTTAATTTTTACCCAAAAATTTGACTGTCTCAGAAAATTATGAAAAATTCACCGTTGGATAATTTCGACGTCCTGATTCCAAAAATAATATTTATTTTATCTAAATAATTTTCTAAATATGTGAATTTTCACTTTTAAAATAAAAACTGACATTTATAAAAATTTCACGGGTTTTGACAGAAATGGATTTCAAACCTTAATAAAAAATTTAATTGCATTCATAAAATTATAAGATCATTTATATTTAATAAAAATTAATTTAATATTAATAATAATATTTTATTAAAATATTATTTAATTTAAAAATCCTTTAATTTAATAAAACATAATTCTTAATTAAATAATAACTAAAAACACCATTTGTACTTTTAAAACTAATCACAATGTATCAAAAATGACTAGAAATTATATTCATTATTATATACAAAAATAATGTACATGAACATGGTGCTACTTATTTGTTACATAACCCCTTAAAATAGCTGCATAAGACCTAAGGGTAAGGTGTGCGATGGTGACAGACTCTTGGGGTGGCTCAGATAACATTGCTCGAGTTGTAATTTCGATCAACTTCTACTTTTCCCATAGACGATCACGTTCGAGCTTGACTTGATGAAGCTCATCTTGGGCTTGGTCGAGGGAAAATCCCAAAGACGCTACCTCTTTTCCGAGCTCCGACAAATGGGATTCATAAGGGGCAATTCTACTCGATGAGGCCATCGCTTCCTTTGTCTGAGTAGAAATGGGTTCGTTAAAGCCTTATATTTATACTACTCAGATGATCACTGTTCAACGGATATAAAAGTAACGGTCACAAATCTTAACGTAAAACTAAGGAAGTTTACATCTTATAAAAACATTTTTTCCTAAAGAAACATTTAACTGGATCAAGAGGGATTTTCAATTAATGAAAATTTGGGTCGTTACATTCCCCTTCAAGTAAAGTATATTTATATTTGGTTATTTTTTTAAATCCTCTATGATATCAACATGTACACCCTCTAATAAATGTTCATCATGTTTAGGGAGATTCAGGTGTTTCTCTTTAAGCGCATTATCTTTTTCTTATTATTCATACTCTAAGGAAAAACTAGTGTTGGACAAATCATAAAATTTAAAACATGGGTAGGTGATACTCAATTCATATTTAATAAAACTAAAATGAAAATATTTAAAAAAAATATTATCTCCATTAAGTGGATTAACTTTAATTTATTTCTTATAAGAAAGTTATTCTTGGAGGTGAATTTCACTGGAAAAATGTCGGTATTCATACTCCTCTATATTTTCCTAAAATTACACCACATGGGTGGTTTTGTTGTTCTTACAAAGGGAGATAGAGAGAGATATACAAAGGTTATAGCTCTTATACTTTTTGAAGGAAGATGAAATCATATTGCACCTCATATTCTTTCAATAATTCATATAGAACCTGTTCATATCTTGTACGTACTTTAGTAGGAAACTCTCCTTAATAAATATCCTTCAGAAATTGTTGAGATGGGTGAAATGGATCTTGAATTATATCCTCCTTTACCCTTATAGGTTCTTCAATATCAAATATGAGTGGGGAAATATCTTCCACAATTCTATCATGTTAAAGTTTCTCTTGAAAACCTAGTACTATTTATTTTATTTGGTTATTCATATCCTATATCTCCCCTTCAATCCAATGAAAATGATATTTTATACTATTCTAATCCACATTTTCTTGAAGCTTCACCTATGAAATTTCCTCAAAAAAATTGGTGGGAAACAAGGAATTTTTAAGATCTTGGATGACCTCATTTAATTTCACCTCCTTGATGGTTTATATTCATGTTCCCTGGATCTTCTTAGAAAAAAAAGAAACACTATCTTCAATAGGCCAGGGTGGGATAAAAAATTTTTTATTTTCAATTTTAATTTAAAAACATAAAGTTATTCACATCTATATTGTTGTAATGCCTCCCTAGAAATGATTCAAAATTTTTACATGTTTCTATCATGGGGTGTGGAAAAAATTTATTTTTTAAGTTAAAATATAGTAAAGTGGAAAACCTAGATTGTCTCTAAATATGGGAACATAAAAAAAGATTTTTACTTTATATTAGAGGGAAAATATGGCTGTCTTTAAAATTGGTTGATTTTGAAAACAAACAAATGTAACTAAATAAGAAAAATAAATTAAGAAAGATATTGAAAAATGTGATATGAAATGGGTGATCAAGTCAGGTTCAGTCATCCAAATGTAATGTTATCCTAGTTCAAATTTATAAAATCCTCTTCTACTAAGCATACTAAAGTAAAATTCCACAATATATTCCTCTCTCTCTATCTTGGTCAAATGATGATGGTGAGAATAAATCTTTATAAAATATTATCTTTCTCTACCATCCTTCTAATATGTGGGAGAGTTGTAGTGAATACCCTCAATTGACTTAAGAAATTCCCAATCAATTCATTCTTATCCCAAATAATCATAAAATTACACTACCCCTACCTCACATACTAAGGATCACTGAGTAATTAACCACTAATCCCTAGTCTATTCTATTATATATATACTAGAACCTAGTATAGGGAGAAAAGGATCATCAACCAAGGAAATTAAACATCAAAATCTAAAACCAAATACGATGGTACTTGACAATAAAAACTATTATTATAATAATTAAATCCACATTATATAAGCGATAAAATATTTTATACTACGATGTCAAGAACTAATTAATTAAAAAAAATAAAACATCCCTTTCTCCAATAACTCATATTTTTATCCCTCCATGTAAAGGATAACCAATAATAAGGGGGAAGAGGAAGCCATTAGAAAACTAAGAATAATAAAAGAGATAAAATTAAAAGTAGAAAATTTATCCTCTATAATATATCCTCTAGAGGATTGATCTATTTCATCCCACTAGATAGCTGAAAACCACTACGGTTTATTCTTAAAAAAAAAATAGGAATTTTATTTTCTAACATAAAAAAATTAAATTATTTGGGACATGTGTACCAAAAGTTATGTCAGAATCACTTAAATTTAATTTACACATGAAACTTCGAGTCCCATTTAATTTCCAGCAAGAATCCCCTCATTTTGAGGTTTTATCTCAATATATGTATCATTTAATGTGGAGGGGTCCATTTAGTTAGCCGAAATATTTTTTAAATTGATTTATTTTTTGGATCTGTTGAAGTTAAAATTATCTCTTGTTACATAAAAAGAAATTTAATCCCACAAATAATGGAAACCTACAAAAAGAATTACTATATTTAGAATATTATGGAAAAAGTTATTTCTTGAAATATAGAAGTTACAAAAAACTATTAAAATTCATTAATTAAGTAATTTTTACATTTTAGCCAAAAATTCACCAAAAATCCTAAAATGATGCAAATCAGCTCAAATTGATAAATTTTAAGGGATTAAATCATTAAAATAAACATGGGAAAAAATAAATATTAGGGCTATCAAATTTTAATTAAGGAAAGTTGTTTTTGTATCTGTTTTATATATCTCATAATCATAATGAGATACTATTAAAAATATATATATAAATAAGCTTCATCATTTTTACCTATGAGAAGGTATCTTCAAAGATTATTATTTTTTTCTATACTTTTCCAAAAAGTGATATTTTTAGGTAAATAATCTACCATATATTTAATTATTCATATAGAAAACCCAAAAGTACCCAATGGGTCTCTCCTCTTTAGGTGCATCCACCAATTTTCAAACTCAGTTAGTGTATATGGATTCTATCTCATATTTTATATCCTCTAAAAATTTATTAGAATAAAAAATCTTAATGTCCTCCTGGATGGTAGTTGTTTTATCCTATATGAATTTTACTTCATTTTCATTATCCAAAATAAATCCATTTCACTCATTATATTGATGAACCCCACCAAACCTTTAAGGTTATTATGTAACCTAAGTTGGTTTTATTTCTATAACTTCTTCTAGAACCATATCACTTTCTATATCAATAACTATTCCTATTTTTTGGTCTTAAACATAAATAAATTATATTTCCCTCCCATGAATCCCTTGAGTAAAGTGATCCTTCTTAAGGAAAACACTATATCAAGGAATAAATACTTTGGGTTCTAATGGGTTGTAAAATTAATAACTTATTATTTGTTTTGGATGACTAAAAAATGTACTTATTATATTTAAGGAATATTTTATATGTAAAATTTCCATTTAAATAATATTTATATCCCAAAACATTTATAAAAGTTAAATTTGGATACCTTCTGGTTCACATATCATATGGTGTCTTTTTTAATACCTTAAATAGAATGTGATTTAGTATAAAATTTATTTATTTTAAAGTAATTTTTCATAATGGTATTGGAAGTTCACACTTACTCATCATCAATCAAACCATGACTAAAAACATATGATTCCTCCTTTCAAATACACGATTTTTTGTAGTGTTCTAGAAGGAGTGACTTGTTAAATTATTTCATAATCTCTCTAATGAATGGAAAATTATTAACTCAATTATTCACCACCCTAATCTAATTGAATGAAATTGATAATTGTTTTAATGTTTTTATACATAATTTCATAACTATTTAAATTTTTAAAAGGTTTTAAACCTATTTCCTATAAAAACATGACCATACCTACTAAATTCATTATTTTAGGTTATAAATTTCTATACCCACCACTTGGTTATGTAGTCATTAGTCCACATACATCACTTTGTATTCGGTATAATATACCATTAAAACTCTTTGATTTTAAACTAAAAGTTTATTTGGTCATTATACCTAATAAATATGATTCACATTTTTCAAAAAAATCTTAATTTAATTATTCCAAAAATCCATATCAATGGATCCTTTGAATGCATTTTTCATTTAAATTCCTAAGGTGGAAATGCCAATGATATGTAGTGTTATAATCAATTACCTTAATCTTATAATCTCGAATTATATAGATTGGATCATCCATATCTAGAATTTATAAATTGGTCACTATATTCTCTATTCCATAGAAATTTTTTTCATTAATATAGTTGAAATTTTGGTCTTAATCATGAATGAAAATCACTTCATATCCAAAGAAAATTAGCAATATATTTTTTATTTATATTTATATTGTATTTTACAAATATTTAATTATATTTTTTTGTTTTACATATATATTTTGTGTGTTTTTATTGTATTTTTATATATTAAATGGTTGTTGGTGGAATTTTGATAGTTTTCATAATATGATCTTAATTTTGGATATTCATGCATTTATCTTCATTCATTTAAGTTATAATTTAAATCATGATGTTTTTAAGATGAATAAATAATATTTTAGAAGTCTTTGGATGTAAAGGAATTGGTTATGAAATAAGGAATGAAATTTGGAAAATTTTGTGTTAGAGATTAAATTTGAGGGTAAGGGTACATTGGTGAACAACATATCATGTGTTGGGAACCTTAAGGATACATTTCTATACCCATATATCCTCAACTATTCACTTAAAAAGGTTTCAATATTCCAACATAGAAAAATAGAGAACTACGAGCATCCATTGAAGGAAACATATTTTAGTGTCATAACATGGGAGTATGTTAGCGCTTCAATGTAATATTGTGTTTTATCACTATGAGGGTACTTTATCTCATAAATGGATATTATATTAGCTTACTAAAACCAATCCAAATACAATGTAGTATGGGTAAATAATTGAGCTTTTATCATCATCAATGTTATCTCTCAAAATCTAACATAGAATATTCTTAATATCCAATATAGTTTGAGGGGCCAAAACTGGATAAAAACACCAGGAAATGCCATTTTTATTATGAAAATCTATTTTTGGTAATCTTAAAGTTCATGAAATTAAGGTTATGTTGAAAACAAATTGTGACTCACATCACATTTGATGGTTATTCCCACACCAACATGACCCACATCATTCTATGAGGATGAATTCTCACTCAAACATAATATCAAGAAGAAACATAGTATATGTCATCAATTCAGTAAAGCCTTGAGCACAATAATGTCAGACTATGTTGTCGATATAACATAATTTCATGCCTCAACACATGATATGTTGACTCCAATATATTCTTTAGGATCTCATTTTATAAACTATTTTATCGTGACTATAGAATTATCAAAATCATACCATAAGTGATTTTGTAGCCTCAAATCATTGAAAAACTACTCTAAAATCTTAAATCAGAAGTAAGAAGAGGCGATCAAGCATTGGAGTTCATTAATAGATTGTAATACCACATGGATCACATAAATATATCATAAGGACCAAATTACTTATCATATAAATAGACTAAATAAATCATGTAATTTAATAATGATATAGGTAGATGGTAGTTGATTCAAGGGAGTGAAGAAGAAGATCCATTTGGGGAAGTTAGTGGAGCTTTAATGAGAGGAATTCAAGTTGTTAACCATGTGGATAAATCTCATAACATTACTATCCATGTTGGATTATCTTGAAAAGTTATAAAAGGTACAAATGGTTGACCTCATGTAGAGGGGAAGGAGTTTTATTTTAGAGGGCTCAAGCTAGAGTAAGAGACTCAAGAGATTTGAGATTAAACCATTATAGAAATTTGAACTAATTAACATCATTAGATAAGATTATTATTCTCATTGTATTTTGATTTTATAGCATTATTATGTGTGTATAAAAACCTAGTGGTATTTGGGATAGGTATAGTTGTGTATTATTACTTAGTGCTTGAATGAATAGAATTCTTTTCATCTTCTTCTCATTTTATACTTTATTTTTTAAAAGACTAATAATCTAGTATATGATATTAGGGATGGGTTGTAACTCCCCATCCATGAACCACCATCTAAGATGAGTTGCGACACATCCTCAAGCACACCTACTCATAAGCTAGAGACCTCCGACAAGCAATGAGGGACAAATCCATACAGTGGAGAGTCTATTCCCTTGAATCGGAGTGACGCAACATAGTGGAAATATACAAAATCATGTACAATGTAATAAGAGTATGTATTATTAAATCAATACAATGGTATAACAAAATGTACTATATGAAAGCATACGTTCATACAAAAATTGATCTCCCACTAGGCCGATCACATATAAGAAAATAATCCAAAAATAAAACACATGCACATTGTCCCTAATTCCATCCTTGTGCTTCACAAACCCTATATCCAATACTCTCGATCTATTCTAGCCTAATACACCATAAATATGGTCCTAGACCTGAAATAATACATAAGGTATGTACATTCACTGAGGTGACCATACAAGGTGTGAGAAATACATCTAAATAGGGTCCCAGTAAGTTTCCCTAATATATTTATAGTATATGTGAAAGCCTGAATAATCAAATAAACATGGCACATAAGAACATTGGACGTCATGTTCTAAAAAAGTCACCATGACTCCTAGAATATTGGGTAAATGTGTGATAAATAGACCATCATGATACCTAATCACACTTGATTCAGTTTTATGTCATATTCCCACTATTCATCCCATCTTCTGCCATTATACTAATGCCCAACCAATACCTGAAGACTCATAGAAGGGTAACATCTAAACAAAGAACCCATTTCCCAATGGAACTAGGTATGATAATACATCCATATCTCAACCCACTACCTGATCACTCAAGGTAGGATCCATCACTCACATCTTACAACACCCAGTGATCCAGTCCATCATGGGTGGTCCACTACCATGACCCAAGCCTCTCATTGGAATGTCTAATTCATTCCCATTGAATCACCAGTAAATTCTCAAGGTGGTTAAAATAATGAACATTTAATCATAACTATATACTTTAGTTATGTTACATCAAGCACATAAAACCATCCTTTCATGCTCTAGGGAGGTCACATCAATCGCATCAACCCATCCCCAAAGACTCTAGAGAGATCACATAAAGTACACTAACCCATTCCTAAAAACTCTATGGAGGTCACATACAGCACACCAACCCATCCCAAAAGACTATAAGTATGTCACATAAAGTACAAAAGTATCCATACCATAACAAAAATCTCCAACTGATCGCAGGGTGATAGTCACTAGATACTTAGCCTCTCAATGAAACACATATAATCTCACCAATTATAGTATCCACTAGGTTATCTGGACCCATCATAGTCATTGACTATCTATACTATCTCAATATCATCACTCTATGAGATATTGTCTCCCAATGTCACCTCCAACCCAGACCTTATGTCCTGGTCCACTTCCCCATTAAGTCCCTCAACACTCATGTACTTGCTACTCGAGGACTATCTATTACCATCACATTCTACACAACCTAATCATCAAGAAGAAGGTTCCAATTCCAATCCAAACACCCTTGACATCCCCAAGAAAATTCCCAAACAAAACCCATGACCTACACTTGTGTCATGTCTCACATCTTCTAAGGGATGCCTCTCAAGTCATCACTCAGAGAAAACCCCTCTCAATCATACCTCATCAAGTTCCATAGGATTAATCCCACTAGTAAAACTTTCCAAGTGTCCTCTCCACTTTCAAATGGTGTTCCTTACCATACATATTATGTTTTGGCCATTCATTCATCCTCTAAAACCCTAAAGCCTATCTTTCCTTATCAACTAGCCCAAGGGAAAATCATCCTAGGATACCCACATCATGTCTCATGCCTTAAGTCATATCCAAATTATTTATTTATCTTAACCAGAACCCTCACCCAGTGGAATCATAATCGTTGGGTGATCTCAATTCACCAAGGTGCTCAAGAGAACTTATCCTGGGCGTAAGAGGTCTAATGATTTCTTATCTCTTCTACCCAAGGCCCTCTATATCCCCATAAATATATTCATACCCATAAAATAAGAATGTAGGAAATAACTCATACATATTTGGAATATAATCTTGTATTATAGGGACTGCCAACCTCCATAAAGGATTTTCCACCAAATGCACACTCTTCATCACCATTTCCAAGATTGTACCTACCTCATCCAAGCTCATACCACCACCTAATCTCCTACAACATCTCATAAAATATAAATAATTATTTATAAATAGTTATAATAAATTATATAAATTAAACAAGTGATAGATAACTTATTGAAAATTCAGTGGGAACTGCCTTTTAACAGAATAAGTAATCAACCACCCATGGATGATTCTTGTCACACCTTCAACCCTATCCTAACCAAAAAACCTATCTCCCATCACCAATATTACTCTTAATTTCATCAAAAATCATTAAAACCCTTAAATAAAATAGGTTAAAGGGTTACCTCAATAGATAGTTCTTCTAACATCATGTAGAAACCATCTAGGATCCTCCTTTAGAAACATCCCAAAAAGTCCCCATCATTCACAAATTATTTCCCCATGCTCTGGTGAAATCATCACTCAAACCCTAGCCAAAATCGCCTAAATTAGATTATATCAAAAGAAAACAAGAAAATTGGGATGTAATTTCATAGAATCGCAAAAAAAACACCACCAAGAACCATCCTTTAACATGGGAGGTCGAAGGGAGTGGAGATTTGACCAAACCATTCCTCATATGCACATCTCACCCTAAAATCGGAATGGAGAGTGGGATAGACCCCAAATGGGTCATCCCCCTTTTTTAAAAATACACCCTACACCATTAATGGTGTCAACTATGGTTCATTACATGAAATCCATAGGTAGATATTCACACCCCCTCAGTCATCCCCCTTTTACACCCTGAATGCACCTAATAAAACCCATTCACGGCGTGAACACCCTTTAATGTTGTGAAAGGGTTGTTGTTGTAGGTTTTTAGTAGCCTGACCCATCAATACTTCATTGACACCTTCCAAAACACCTAATACCCTACTTGATCCTACAAATATATACAAAAAACATTTTTTTTGAGATTTCTAAATGCTCATATTTCTTATTTGATTCGTGATTCCCTAAATTAACCACTCACCAAACCAAAAATTCACGTTTTTTCCAAAATATAATAACCCAAAAATCTATAGGGAGTTAAAAACTCCCCAAAATAACACTTCTCATTCAAAATAATCTATGGTAATCCTTACACCATATATCCAAACCTATATTGGTCAAAAATTCACTGAGAACTCACTGAATTCTACTCTAGAACACTAAATGCAATTATGATGAGCAACTACAAACACCAATGGTACTATTCACTAGAATTTGTGCTAGCAAATCAATATCGATTCCAACACTATGGAAGTTCTCATATCAACTGTCAATATAATTATAGAATAGTGTTTTATCTTGATTCACAATAAGGTTTATGGTTCTCAACACTATAAGGCTCCAATCACAATAGTCAATTCCACACCATGGTTTGTCCCACCATATGAATCACCTTATAAAAAGAGAACTCCCATATATCTAACTACCCTAAAATCATGTTCTGAATGGAACTCTTGATTCATTTCCCATCTCAACATATATAAACTCACACCAAAACACCATTTGGACCACCTTGGGATGACTTATTTTAAAAATGATCAATTCCACCCAATGATGCACTACCTTGAAATATATCATCATGATTCCATAACACCTAAGAACATATCATGATCTTAAAATATCCACATATAAGTATAAATATAAATCCTAATTCAATTCCATGGTTTGATCACCAAATATCAGCACTGATCATCATGCTATCACTCTAATATTTGGCTCAGCTCTGATCTGTCTCACTCTTAGAGCTCACCAACTCTACCCTGGCCTTGATTCCTGTACACCAACTCTATCTAACACCACATATAGAAATTAAATATGGTATTAACCATGAAACCAAAATCAATGGATCCCACCATGCACTGGAATCTTGTGTCACCTCAACCATCTACTGACTGGTCTCACCACCTCCATCACCCATTTGAATCAAGGGTCATTCAATAATTAATGATGATATGAATTCCACCATATAATTATTATTATCATTCTACACCAATCCAAATAAATGGTATACATTTCCCACACCCCATACATTATCGTAAGTAAGGATTGGTTGTGATTGCCCCACTCATTCCCATGTGCTAGAACAAAATACCAATGATGCATGTCCCTAGCCTACCAGGAATGACATCCTCCATCATTCAATGGTTATATCCCCACTAAATTCCTTCTCTCACACTACTCCTTGAGTTAGATCCAAATGAGTCCCAACTCCACACATGTATCATTCTTCCTAATCCATGCTTATGCCTCCCTAAAAAGAATCATTAAGGACTAAGCTATGATCGAGCATACCACAGTACACCAATCCATTTCTGACATAAAACCTCACTATAGAGGAATATATCCCATTTCATATAACACCTTGGTAAACTATCCATGTGAGCATATCACCATAACAACCCCACTCCAATTCATCCACAACCTGAAAAATTATCAACAAACTCGCACACAACCAATTCCCCAAACCAAAACCTAAACGAGGATTGAGAAAACCTAGAACACATCTTCCCTTAATCACTAATACTTTTAAATTCCAAACCAACACTAACTATCTTGTTAAAATGGTATATTTTTCAACCAATATACTTATCATAGTTTATTTCTAATGATATTACTCAGTGTCACCTGAACCTGATGACTACACACTTATGTCTAACCTGATTGTACAATCGAACTCACGCTCCCATGAGTCAAATCTCATATAACATAGGATAATGTGACTAAACAACTGACCATGTCCCCCATTCATGTTAATCACATCCCACATCCCAAGTAATCTCACCATGATAAGGATAACCACATGATCACCCACTGAATGGGTATCATTCCTAAAACCATGAGAATCCACCCACGCTCTCACCTTACTACATGAAACCATGCCTCGTGTACCATGGGGCTAGTAATAAAACTAACCCTACCCTCTCATACCACCTCAATACCAATCATGAGGTATCCAAATCGCTTGTATCAACCCACACAGTTTTATTTTCATAACCATCTAGTCATGTTTAGTAGAATCCACCAAGAAGCTATATGGTAAAATATTGTACATGTTTTTTTGACACATTAAGTACATAAACCCCATCATTAAAGAGATCCATGATCATCCTTGGATAATTACTTAGGAATCACATTCATATGCTGAACCCTTTATGGTTCCATCACTAAGTCTTTTGATGCATACATCGACCCACTAGGGGTCCCCACGCATCCCTTGATGAAGGGACATATTCCATCACTAGAGAACATCTTGCATCAAGATCCACATGACCTACCATCAGTTAAAATATCATGGTTCATTTGAGTATAATTCCACCAAGACATTATATAATAAAACACCATATAATTTTTTTATGACACTTGAAATAGTTGAACCCATCATAAAATCCAATCACATACAATTCATCACATGTCATCTGAGTTTTACATGCCTAATATTATGAATTTTTATAGATTAATTACAATTATATAAGATACAAAAACCATAAATAAAATCTTTTCTAAACACCAAATATTAAATAAAAATTTCAATGAAAATTGTGAAACCTAAGAACAACAATCTCATATCATGGTAACAAAAAATTACAACAAAAAAGGTGTCCATGACATGACAATATGAGGTCCATCAAAATCATTGACATATTCCTAGACAAAAATTCTACCATCTCTCTAAATCATAAAACAAAATAAAATCTCTCATACCACTTTTTAATACCCTATCTTATATTCACCGTCAATACTAAGGTTTCACATGTATAGTGACCCATACTTTTCATACATATATATCTCATCTTAGTAGATGAGTATTCACTGTGTAAAATAATTATAAATTCCATAATTGTATATTTCTAGTTCCTTTAGAAACATGGAAACATAAAAAATTAGTTCATAATATTTTTACATTGTATCCCACTTAGATTTTTCATAACTAGCACCCTTCTTAGATATATCATACTTATTACATTTCTTTATAACTAGGGGAAACAAAACATAATTAAATGGTGATATTATATGTTCAATAATGGTAATAAAGGGATATATCAATTATTACACAATCATATGATTAGAATAATGGTATGATAACATGATCTTTACATTTTAAATCCATACACGTTATATCATAGATCATAATCTTCAGTCATGGAAAAAATCTGGTATGTTCATTAGACATGAATAATAAAATAATCTATAAACATGATCCATGAGTGCATATCATTAGAATAAGACATGGAATTATGGTATACATATAAGAATAGAAAATAATTTCCATAGTATTCAAGTCTCATTGACAAGGCTATCATAGTGGATTGGTTCCGCTCCCCAAACTACCGTAGTTATCAATGTTAACTCCTAAGACTATCATAGTGGATAAGTTCTCTTGCTGAAAAAGGTGGACTACCCATTCTAGTCGTATTTATATTGTGAGATATTAATCATTACCTAATGCATTATAGGAATATATAGGTATCACCCATCATGTAAGGAAAAAGAATACATATGTGTGTAAAAATATCATAAAGAATTCATTATATCAGAACCCATGAAAATAAATAGGTTTCATAAACATTTCATCATAGAATAACCCATGGAAAAGAAATGTGTTTCATAAACATTTCATTATTTCATCACAACATAACTCATGGAAAAGAAATGAGTTTCATAAATATTGTATCATCGTATTCATAAACCATCCAGAGGAAGAATTAGGATTGTATACATGGATAATATACCCAACAAATCATAAGTTAAATCAAGTTTTTATGTCTTTGAGTAATATAAATACTATTAAAAGATCATTAAAATTTTCATTAGGAAAATAAGTTTTTTATTTTGAAATGATTTATTTAGAAAATATTGCATAAATATAAAAGAAAATATTTTCTTTAAGAAGTACCATGTAAAAATATAAAATAATATTTAAGGAAAAAATTATCTATCAATGCATGAAAAGTTTTTCAGGCCATATAAGTTAAAAACATTTCTTTTAGAATTTTTGTAGAAAATTAACCAAATACATTGTTTGGAAAAAAATATTCCATTAAAAATGTTCTTTAAAAATTCAAAAATTGTTTAAAATAAATTTAAAATTCATAAGATAATATTAAAAACCTTATTTAAAACATTTTTAGAAAATATGGATATGGAAGAAAAGTATTTTTCACCTAAATATAGAAACAAAGTCAGTTTTCCTAAAAACATATATTTATTCTCTTGAGTGAATAAGATGAGGAAATTAAATTTAAAATACGTATTTTAAATAAATTAACATATTAAAATAAAAATTATGAGTATCATGATATTTTGATCATAATATTTCATTATTTTAACATAAATATAAACAACCCTGATAAACGGTAATATTGTAACATTAAACCCCTAATTGATTTGGTGACATTTAATCATAAAACCTATGAAACAAAACATATACAGATAAGTAAATACTTTTAAAATTCATAATAAAAATCATAAAATACATTCAAGGGTATTATATGCATCACAAAATAGAAACAATCAGAGAATATTACATGTATCCTATAGTAATAAAAGTGAGATGAAAATACCTTACCTTAGGTTTGACATCCTTCATAAGCATTGGATCCACGGGTATAAGAAATATAGATATATTATGCACATATTATAGAACTATAATCATATATATATCATACCATATATGATTTACTTATAAAATTTTATCACCCATTTATTTACACTTCTTTATTAAAATCAATGTTCTGGGTGATATCTGCTTTATTTTTCTTGTATGTTCTTGTTAGGTAGTTTTAGACCTTATATTTTGATCATGGTTCCATAAGATATATAATTTTAATCATGATATAAATATTATACATATTCATTTTCAAATTTTTTTTAGTTTTTCATAAAAGTATAGATAGAAAAATGAAATACACAATTCATGGAGATGGTAGGTCGTACGTACACATGAATGTAATTTCCATTTTTCAACAGATATAATAAAATAAAGGTAAACATTAGTTAAAATTTTCAGGATCATTATTATAAAATATATATCATATATATTCATAAAATTATTCCTTATTACCATTCATGTAAAATATAAATTAAAAACTAATCACATTACTTCGTGGTGGTGGTGGTCCACACATATGGACGAGCGGAGTTATCATTTCCCAAATGATTGAATGGTAATATGGTATATGTGATATTATAATTAAAGAATTATAATTATGTAATAAATATTACATTTAGACATTAAAACCATCATAATACCAATCTATAAAATACGGTGATGAAAAATGAATGGTATTCATATGTGGAGATGGTAAACTATATGTACGCACAATCAATACATTCACATATCATTTGTTGGGAAAGAGGGTTTATAATGGTGTTTTAATAATAATAATAACATTTAAAAAATTTATTATGTTTAAGTTATTATTTTATAATAAATACCATAGATTTAGAGGAGGTAAATTAGAGTTTAAAATAAAAGGATTGGTTAAGGTGATTACCTCTTCCTTGAAATAACTCCATAAAATATTATCTAAAAGGCTCTATGGTTGGTATTTTTGGAAGACCAGAACATCTATAATGTGTATAATAAGTTTATAAGAGAAATTATCAAAGTTTTGTAGAGCTAAAAATCTGAATTTTGGGTAAATAAGCGATAGAGTATGTTCCCTTTTATAATTAAGGTGAGAGGCAATTTTGGTATCTCTCAAAAGATTAAATTATAATAATTTAATTATCATGAAAAATGACTCAAAATTACTAGGTATTAAAATATAAGGTTGGATGAGGTTTAAATACCATATAAATAGAATTTAGATATGTTATTTTTTTAAGCCTTATTATTTTGATTAACCCTTAGTTAATCAATTTTAATGTAAACTATGGTAACAAATTTATCAATATTAAAGGGTTGAAACTTTTACTTATAAGGTGAAAATTGGCCCATAAATTTACCATTTATTACATTTTATACCTTACCATATCCAAATCATATTATTTAAATAATTCTATGATTTTTTAATAATTGAATAATACATTATTTTGATAAACAATCATTATTATCAATTTTGACACTATTGATTTAGTTCGACTTAAAAGACTTAAATACTAAGTTTTAATCAGAATATAATCCTTTAAAATAACAAATATATGTAATATTAACCTATAAAATTCATTTAACAGTATAAATTTCTCAAATTATATCACTTTTAGTATTTTTAAAATCATTTATTTTATCTTTCCATTAATTTAATAAATCTTGTTTTGGTGTTGTATAAGCATTTAAGGTAATTATATAATACCGAAAATTTATAATTAAATTAACATCATGAATATAATTAAATTATGAAAAAAATTAATTTTAGTATCCATTAATAACTAGTTGTGATCCCTATGTGAATAGAGAAAAAATATTTAAAACTAAGTGAGTGACATTTTGTAACTGTCTTCAATTTAAATAATATATAAGTCATTTTTAGGGAAAAACACCATTAAAAACTAAATTTAGAGAATAAGTTGATAAGGGTAAAATTAAATCCATTTAATAAAAATTAGGATGAAAAATTATTACCTTATCACTTCGTTTTTACTAGTATTAACTTGATTTACTCTTTACTAAGGTTATAAATGTTACCATGGTTACTATTCATATTGACCAAAAATAAAAAGTGATTATTTAAAAAAATTGAGCCTCTTGTGTCAAAATATTGAAGCCATTTTATCAAATTTAACACATACAATTAGAATCAATTAATGTTGAAATAAGAATGAATAATGCGAAGAAACTCGCGTTTTAGAAAAAAATACAGTTTTTAAGCATAACACCGGATTTATCCTTATCTTATTTCATGAAAAATATTATATGAATTTTAAAAAAATTTATAAATTATATAATATTTAAATTTTATTAAAATAATTCACCAATAGTGATCAATTTAATTTATTAATTTAAAAACACATTGCGCACATAAAAACGGTTTTTAAGGAAAATTACTTTTACTTATAAAAATACATTTATACTAAATTCAAACATAAAGTTTATTAAAATTGAATTAATTGTGTTATTAAAATTTTTAAAAAACTAATTTTACATTTAAAACATTTTAAAAGAAAATGGAACTTTTTACATATAGTTTTAAATAAAATCTGTATTTTTTAATATTCACTATCGGCTTTAGGTGTGTTACGGTGGGACTCGTTGTCTACTCTAAATTGACTCAGAGGGGGGAGGTTTGACTTCGGATTGTTTATTTGGTTTGTGTTGTGATTTTGGTGTTCTTGTGGTGGTGTCATTATCGGAGGGGCCTTTATCTCCCTGTTGGTCCCTTCTCCTCATGTGGTTTGACTGATTCAGAATCTGGGGTGGGTTCTTCCATGGATTGGATCTAATAAACTCCATCTCGGAGTAGTTTTGACAGCTCTAACCTTCCCCACTCCCCTCAATGGATACTCTCCATTGAAATTTTGTTGGATCTTCCAGTCCTGGGTGAAAAATATTTAGCCTCATACTCCTTGGTTTATCCTCCTTTTCAGGTTGTTGTGGATGTGTTTGATGGGTGCCTTGTGCTTGTGATGAGGTTCTTTTAGTCTCATTTCTAGTGGTGTTTTTTCTCTATTGCGGTGGAATTTGTCAATATTTGAATGTTTTAATTCTGTTTCTTAGCCTTTGGATGGATACTAATGCTTGGAAGATGGTGTGTTTCTGATTTTTGATGTGTTCGGTGGAATTTATTTTGTTTTTTTGGTGTGATCTTATAGGTGGGAAGTTGGTGCAGTTGGTCATGATCACTTAGAACAGGCCCAGAGGATATTTCAGAGCTGTTGGTCCACCTTTGTAGTGCTTTTCAGACTCGGTTGTTTAAGAGGGTATGGCATCAGCCATCAGATCGGGCCTGTGCTTTGACATAGGACACTTGCTTGTTGATTTTACTTGTAACATTGGAGTGCTTCAACTTGATTTTATTTTGGGGATGGGCTTCTCTAGTTTTCATCTTAGTTTTCACTCTTTTTTTCCTTCGATTGTGATTTCCCTAAGTCTATAAAGTTATTTGTGTTCCCCCTTTCTTCCCTTAAAAGGGGGTTTATCAATAATAATAAATATATTTGAAGGCCTTAAGACCATTGGATGGATATGGATTTGAGATGAATTTTTTATTCCCAAATCACTAAAATAAACTTATAATGTATCAAAAAAGTATGTCAAGTAATTCCTCCAATATTTAAGCATTAACCAAAACCAAAAATTGTTATCACATGGTAAGATAATTCCCAAAATTAATAAACCCTAAAAATTTTCGTTTAAATCCAAATGTTTATAGAATAAAAATAAAGGTTCCACTAAGATAATTTCATAAATAATCCTACATCCCAAATAACCTTAATAACCCCATCATTAAAGAGTGTTTTAACCTTAAATTCTATCTCATACCTTTCGTCTTATATCTCTTAAATTTAAATTGCATTCTTCCCAATTAATTTTTCTCAGGTTAAATCACATCATAAACCTAAAGGTTACATATACCACAACCCAATGAAACATCTCCAAAATATCATTAATCTCTATGATAAATTAATATAAAATAATTTAACATAGCTAAATTCACTAAAATATCATGAATAAAATTAAATAATAACATGAAAGGTAATCCTTAACAAGACTATAAATATCCCTAAAAATGTCACATTTTCATTAAATCACTTTTAAACAATAATGATTATCTATATCCCACTATATATTAGTCTAAAATTAACTTATCATCATATCATATACTAACACTAATGGGTATTTAAGCATCAATAGATTATCAAAATCTCATCACTTAAAACATTAAAAGGTAGTGTTGACGCCTTTGATCTTATGAGAAACCTTAACCCTATAAATCCATGATGATATCCATAAAATTTAAGTTAACCTCACATAAAATCATATATTTCTCAAAAATTAAAAAAATCAAGATTCCTTAAATAATTTCACAAATATCTAATATATTACATAAATCTAAAAATGCAATAAACTTCATCAAAGATTACCTAAATCCATTTTTATTAAATCACCAAAAAATTTAATTCTTACCAATTCTATCAATTTCAATATTCTCTTTATCCCAACTAAACATTATTAACTCAACATCAATCACATATTAAGGTTTATCTTTTTCCTTAATCATGTGTTCTCTAAAAATATCACCTTTCCACTAAATCAATTATCTTGGTTATTAGTACAATTCAAAATATATTTTCAAATCCATAAATAAAAACTATTGTGGAACAACCCTTATAAGTGTCATAACTTTATAACTAGGATATTATTAGTGCAACCCATATACAATATAACTATTGAATAAATATTCATAAACACTTCAATCAACCCAATTCCTTATTAAACCATTAACTATGATTCTTCATCTTACTCCCCAATACTTATTTCCAATAATAATAAATATGAATCAAGCCTTAAGATTCATAAAACCCAATTTAATAATGATTATTTCTTTTAGCATAATAAATACTATTAAAATATCCCATACCTTTCATATGTTATTCATTTTCTCTTCATCATTCATAAATACTATCAGATTCTTTTCTTGAGCTTCCCCCATAGGACATTGATTTTGATAAGGTCCATGCATCCCACATTTAAAACATTCAACCATTGAGGATACATTAGGGAGACCATAACTCTCATCCATTATGTTAATAAATATTTTCATTTTTCTTCAAAAATTACTTTCTATGTTTCCTTCTTTTCTACACTCAATACATATTCTTGTTCATCTAAGGCATTCCCTTGAGTGCTTCTTCCCACATTCTAGAAATGTCAAAACATGAATCTTCTTTCCTCCATGGTCATTATAAAATTCCATATTTTTCTTATTGGGCCTATCATGAAACTCACCAATGTTGAGTTTTTAATAATATAATGAGATAGTTGATTAGGAATAATCACAAATTTTTTCATTCCAACTCATGTTTCATTTGGTTTCTCATGAGTTTCTTAGCATCTCTTTCCTTCTCATTGTCTTGAAAAAGTTTTAGGACATTAATTGTCCTTAAGAAATATCCCCCAAATTCCAAAGGATTGAAATAAATTCCAAGGGATTCATTAACTATTGTGGGATTATTTTCCTTTTGAAAGTAAAAGAACCAAGAAAACATGTCATAACTAAATAAACCACTACATGATGAATTATATAAATGAAAGACAACTCAAAGCAACCATTCATATAAAATTTTTAACTAAAACCATTTACCACAACAGAAGACCACAATATCAAAGTATACATCAGAAGACTACAAAACCAATAGAACTCAATGAAACCGTAACCCCAAGGATCCAACGTTATCCAAGCTCCACTCCAAAAATTATCCCAAGTATCACTAAGAATCACTAGAGAAGTGTGATACTTTTCCTTTTCCCTTGTTCCAATAAACAACCTCTATAGAAGAACCAAAGTTCCAAAATAGGGGTGATTGATGAAACTTAGTAGGCTTTCTCCAAATTACATCCTTACTCACACCACTAGGATATAACATGTTAGAAAATTTATATAAAATAGTTCATATAAAAAATATAAAACAGATTATATCATAATATAAACAAGTACCATAATAAAGTAGTTTTCACTAAACAATATCATGTTCTAAGAAAATAAACAAAACAAGTTCTCCAAAACCATTTCATATTTTCCTTTTTGGAATATCTCATTCCAATCCACAAACCCACACATCCACGCATGCATGTTGTGCTATGAAAATTTCATACTCATAAGCAGTTTCTCATCAATATATCAAGTCATCATAAAGTAATAAAAACCCATGTGCCATTACACCTTTCTCACAGAACAAAAGGTCATATTCCAACCAAGGCTCGTAATGAAATATGAACACCCACCACCAAGTATGCCCAAAAACCACACCAATACACTGATGCCAAAACCATTATAATTACAAAACCATTTCAATTCCAAAAATATTTCAATAAAAAAACATTTTATTGAAATTTTTTTCCATAAATCGAACAAAGAGACTATTTTAAAATCAATATCTTAAAATTATTTAGCAAATCACTTTTCACAACAATTGCACAATTTCACACAAAACCACAAACCATCACGAAATTAGGTTTATAACATGATTTTCACACAAATTTTAAAATAAATTTCAATAAATTTAATCAATTTCATAATAATAATTCATGTTCTAAATAGAAGAGTCTATATTGAAGCTGCATACCTTGAAAGATTAGGCGAAAATGGAAAACTGCACAAAAACATCCACGGAAACGGGTTAAAACTCAAAAAACCCACCTTATATCTCTTCCCCAAGCAAAAAAAGAAAATATATTTATATTTGGAATAAAATACCTTATATATATCTACATAGGACATATATATAGAAGACCAAGATATATTGAGAAGTATATATAAAAAAATCATCAAGAACAACCAGGAATGATTACTTACCATGATAGTCCGGATTCAACACACCAAGAAATGCCTCCAGATTGCTACCATATCAATGGGAGAATCCTACTTAGCCTTTGAGAGAAAAAAATACTAATTTAGGGTTAGTTTTGGTGTATGAAAGTGGGGTTAAAACACGAACCCTATCTAGATACACTTTTGTGGATCTTGTTTTAAATCGTGCAGGGTTAGTCATGTGGTTAGTCAAATCATGTGATAACCATGAATTATCCACTACCTAAAGAATTAAACCCACATATTTGTCTCACATGTTTTCTAAACCATGAACCAACTGTGAAAAATCCCACTATATCAAGAAGCATGGTTTCTCTTAATCTTTCATAGGGTTTGGACAAACCGTGTGCCGCTCGTGAGTGTTACCCTTTATCCTTTGTCTCATTGTACACGGTTTCCTGTTAGTGTTTCATGGTTTCCCCAAACCATACACCACTTATGAACCCTTAAAAATAACCAAAAACAATCTAAACTTCTTCTAAACCCTCCAAAACTTCACCCAAACACTTTATATACATAAAAATCACAAAATACAGGTTACTTACTTGAAACTAGTGGTGCTATATTCTCCAAACCATTGTCCTTTCTATCCCCCAAAATTAGAAAACTATCATTATTGTTAGGAAAAAATACCTCAAGGCATCAGTGAAACATTTCTGAGGAGATTGTGTTTGTTGAAAAAGTGGACATCTGTGTTGTGATTGTTGACAAAGAAAACCATGACATACAAATTTGTTGACAAAGGGGATTTCATGGTGGAATTTCAAGTTCAAGGTATGTGGTTAACAATCCATGTTTGTTTCAAGAACGTCGAAAAACTAATGGTTGATTTGGAGGTGGTACAAAAAGAGTAGATATAAGGTGGCGGTGTTTTCAAGTGTTTGCAAAATTTCTGTGCCTGAAAATCGACAAATGGAAAATTTTGGTTTTTCGCAAAGGGACTTGTGCGCCGTGTAATTGAAAGAGAAGAAACTTGAATGCCATGGGTTTTTCAAGATCAAAGCATCAAAATATGGTAAATGGTTATGGTTTGTGCAAGTTTTGGAGTTGGTCGCGCAAGTGATTTGTGCGGCAGGAGACTTGTGTGTCGAGACTTGTGAATCGTCGCGCAGGGTGTTCAAATGCCTATAAATATAGGTCGACCCCTCCTCATTCGATACGAGTTCAAGACTTAGAGAAAATTAGAGCTCCATTCATGCAGGTGTGGTGGTCGCGTAAGTGGTGGTGGGTCGCGCAAGTAGAAGTTACGCGACAGTTGTTTGTTGCATGCCCAAGGTGGTTTGGGCGAGGAAGGAAGAGAGTCGCACAGGTTCTGAGTTGAAGAAGAAAGTGTCGCGAAAGTGGTTTGGTGACAATTGCGCATGGAATTTTGAAGAAGCATGAAAGTTTTTGGTTGTGCTCCAAAACTGTATTGGGTGGAAAAGGTTGTGTGTCGTACAAGTTTGGAGTAACATAATCTTGTGTCGCGCAACTGGTTGAGGTGTATTTGCGTTATAGTTTTGACATGAGTGCCGAGACTTGCGCGCTATCTTAGATAAGGGAAACAAGTAAGTTTGATTCACGACAGAGATTTAGGGATGCGTGAAAGCTGGAAGATTTCCCGATACCTTCGGTGCAAAGTGAGATTCATCTACGGGTGAAAGTTGGACTTCAACAGAGCATCTACATACAACATAGGATGAATTCATTAGTGATAATGAAGAGACCTACAAGTCTATAAACTGTGAGTGGATCCTTTCCAGAGCATTGAGAAAATGAAGAGGAAGCAGGTGATCCTCTCCACCGGTAGTGAGCAAGAGAGAGAGAAACAGGGAGTTACCCTTGAGAAAGCAGTGATATGACCCTAAACTTTGTAAAGGCAGTGAGCAATGAAATAGAAGTGATCTGTCCCGAACCATGTAAACAATAGTGTTCTTATAGTAAATTTGGTACATTGGCACATTTCCAGTGCATGCTCCTTGGATGTATCCCAGTGAGGGTGAACCAAGTAAAAATTTATGTGTCCTGTTCATTCATTACTTTCTGTTTATATTGTGCAATGGGAATGAGAGAGAAAGGTGTTTTGCTTAACAGCGAAACAAGATCAGAACGAGCTTTAATTTTAAATTTGTCATACCCTAATTCACCCCCTCTTAGGGTATTCAGCCTTGTGGACCTAACAATTGGTATCAAAGGGAAATGTTGATATTAGTTATTCTCTCAAATGGAAGTCACCAATCATAAAGGGATTCTGATCTTCGACGGGAACAATTTTCAGCTATGGAAGAATCGGATGCAACACTACTTCTGATCTTTGGGAATGGATGTATTCATAGCAGCAATGCATGGCATAACAGCTGATATTAATAGTGTCGCGTTATTATAAACTAAACATAGAGAGTTGGATGCTGATGCCAAAGCAATAAATGCCTTAGGGGGAGCCCTATCCAATCCTATATATACAAAGGTGATGTCTTGAAAAACGTCACATTCCATGTGATAAAACTTATTGAATATATATGAAGGGGATACAAAGGTTAGAGAGGCAAAGCTGAAAGTGTTATGGAAAAAGTGTGAAGATCAGGGAATGAGCCCGAATGAATCTATTGATGCATTCCTTGATAGGGTAAATATTTTTGTGGAGGACATGAGAGGTAATAGAGACGTTATTGAAGATATAAAAATTGTGAAGTGCATCCTGAGAAAACTTCCACCTTGGTTTGATCCGAAAGTTTCTGTTTTGGAAGATAAAGACCTGAAAGAGCTGACATTGGATAACCTACACAGCACTATTGTTGCATATGAAATGAGAAATGATGATAATGACACTGTGGAAAAGTGGAAATCCAAAGAGGTGGAATTTAAGGCCATGAAGAAGCTCACCATTGAAGATTGTCAGGAGGATGAAGAAACATATGATGTAATGTCATTCCTCTCCTCAAATCTTCAAAGAGGAAAAGGAAAGTTCAAGGGGAAACTTCCACTTGCTTGCTTTAGATGTGGAAAATTTCGTCATCTTGCTGCAAGGTGTACCAAAATGTTTCAAAAAGAAAATGCTGAAGATGAAGTTGAAATTCCCAAGATAAGATATTCAGCCTATGTGAAAGGGAAGAAGCCATTCAAGAGAAATTTTTTCAAGAAAAAAAATCTTCTCTCACAAGAAATAGACAGTTCAGATGAGTCTGAGGTTGAAGAGGTGGAGGAGATTGAAAATTGCAAAGATCGTGGAGAAAATTATATGGTGGCAGTCATCGGTAGTTCTGAAGAGAAGAACGAAACCGAAGGTGATGATAAAGAAGAATAAGTTGATGGAAGAATAGATATGAAAGTTGAGTTAGAGGCTACTCTTGAGGAGATAGATGTTTGGAGAGCCAAAAAAAAGAAATCTAAAAAAGTTTTTTGTGATGCCAAACTCTATATGCTGCAGCCAGAAGAAGATAAGTCTGAGTTGATGGAAGAAATTGGGAAACTCATGTTATCAACACCAGAGAACTCAAAATCAGTTAGTGAGTATAAGCTCAAGATTGAATAACAGAAAAGAGAGATCGATGTATTTAATAGAAAAGTGAAAGATCAAGTCAAGTGTATCGAAGAGCTTGAAAAATAAGTGGTCAGTCTGCGACGAAAAATAAAATATCAAGAAAAACTCTTGACTCCCAATATGATATCAGAAAAGTAGGTTATTCAGAGGAAAGAAAAGCTGATAGTGGAGGCAATTAGTTCAGTAAAAAAGAAGCATCAATCGAGCTCAGATGCTAATGCTGAATTGGGGTCTGATAAAAAACTAAAAACTGTGAATATTGATGTCAGACCGAAAGCACCCATTATAAAAGTGAAGGTAGATTTGGGTACGAAACAGAATATTAGCAGATCCCAAGGGAAAACCAGCAGTGCAGAAGTGACACACATGAATGATCCTTACATTATGTGTTATTGCTATGGAAAGATGGGACACTCACAAAATGTGTGTTCTATATCCAAGAGATACTGAAGGGCACAAGAACAAAAATAGCAGCCAAGCAGAGCTCAATATTATAGAACATCCTTTGAAGGTCATTCTTTTTTGGTGTGGAGGATTTGGGCACATGGCTAGATATTTCACATCAATCATACAAAGGAATGTTCTAAAGAAAAACTTGAGTAATCGTAAGAATCAAGATAGGGAATCATCAAGTGAGCTAAAAATGAAAAATTGATTTGTAGCTCTACAGGATGAAGCTGGTTCATCACACTCTAAGTAAGATCAAGTTCTTCAAACCACATTGGGTGTGAAGTCGAAGACATGGATCAAAAAAGAAAAAGGATGAGAAGGCAATAGTTTTGGAAATTTCCCTTAAAGCATCAGATTGTTCAGGAGTATAGATCTTTGACAGTGGTTACACATCCCATATGACAAGGAACAAGGATCTCATTACAGGCATTAAATATGGCAAATAAGGTGTTCTCAAGTTTGTGAATGATGAAGGGCTGAAGATTATTGGTTTCAAAAAGGCTAAATTTGGGGGAAAAGAAATGAGATGTGTTGATATCTTGGTAGTAGATGGCCTCATTCATAACTTGCTCAGTGTCAGTCAACTATGTGAATCTGGGAACTCTATCCGATTTACCAAGAAGATGTGTGTTGTGAAAGGAAAAGATGGAGTAGTTTTTCTACAGGGAAAAAGGAAAATGGGAAATATTTACCTTGTAAGTGGGGAAGAAGATATGTGTCTCTTATCCAAAGAGGAAGAAAACAAGTTGTTCGATAAGTGTCTTGGTCATCTTTTCCAACCATCTATGAAAGATCTTGTAAAGTGTGATGATTCTAGAGACCTTACCAAATTATCATGTGATCCCACTCAAATGTGTGATGCTTTCCAACAAGGAAAGATCATCAGAAAGACATACAAGCCAAAGGAATAGAAATCAACCATAGTACTCGAATTGGTGCATACTGATGTTTTTGGACCGATCTCTCCACGAGCCATAAATGGGAAAAGGTACTATGTTATTTTCATTGATTATTATAGCATAATGTCTTGGGTATTTTTCATTACCCATAAGATAGAATTGTTCAGTTGTATCAAGTAGTATAGGAGGGAATCAGAAAGGATGCTTGGGCAGAAAATTCTTAAGTTTCGTACTGATAACGGTACATAATTCACAAACATTCAAGTTGAAGACTATCTCGAGAAACACGGGATAAGTCATAAAGTTTCATCAGTAATAACTCCCCAACAGAATGGAGTTGTTGAAATGAGAAATCGTATCATTAACCACATATCTAGAACAATTCTTATTGAAAAGGACCTACCAGATAAATTTTGGAAGGAAGCAGTTTTGACATCGGTCTATATTTCGAACAGGGATCTATTGTGTTTGAGGGAAGGAAAGACTATATATTAAATGTGGTATGGAAAGAAACTAGCATTAAAATATTTTTGAATCTTTGGAAGTAAGTGTTTCATTCTCAACAAATAAAATCACAGGAAGTTTGAGTCAAGAGGAGATGAGGGGATATTCCTTGGCTACTCAGGTAAAAGCAAAGCGTATAAAGGCTTCAACAAAAGGTTGGGAAAAATTGTTGAGATCAATGATGTTACTATAGAAGAAGATGAAAAGAATACTCAATGACTCAGTGAATAGTTTTTGTATGAAAGTTACAAGGAGGTAAGCAACGTAGGAGGAGCAGAAGTGGCTGATGCCAATTCAAAAGAAGACACTGATGATGACCAAGAATGTGTCAAGTCTATGTCTGTAAGGAAGCCAAAGAGCTGAGCTGAAATTGATAGACAGAATATCATAGGTGATTAGGAAGCTCAAGTTCAGACAAGAAGAATGAAGTCACTACAGTAGACATCTTTCCTATATCAGGTAGAGCTGAAATTATTTGCTGATACAGTTGAAGATGAAAACTAGGTTTAGGCTATGAATGAAGAGCTTGATTAGATTGAGAAGAACTAGATGTGGGAGATTGTTTTGAGGCAAGCAGATAAGAACATCATCGGGACTAAATGGGTCTTTCGCAACAAGATTAACGAAGATGGCATAGTGATTCGAAACAAAGCACGACTGGTGTGAAAAGGATACTCCCATATAGAGGGTATTGATGTTGACGAGACATTTGCACTGGTTGCAAGGCTGGAAACAATCAGATTATTTTTAGCCATAGTAGTGCAAAGAAAGTTCAAATTTTTCTAGATGGATGTCAAATATGCATTTTTGAATGGGTTTCTAGAAGAATATGTGTACATTGTGCAGCCATATGGTTTTCTCATTCATCAACATGAGAATAATGTTTTTCGACTGAAGAAGGCATTGTATGGGCTGAAACAAGCACCAAGAGCATGGTATTCAAGGCTTAATCTGTACTTGAAGAATCTTGGTTTCCAACAGGGGGAGTTGAGTACAATCTCTATTTCATAAATGATAGTAATCAAAGAATGATGGTGTTGGTTTATGTCGATGACATAATATTTTGCGGATCAGATGAATATCATTGCAGACAATCTTCCAAATTCATGAAAAATGAGTTTGAAATGTCAATGATTGGAGACCTAACGTTTTCCTTAGTATACAGGTGACACAAGGATGGAATGGAACATTCATTTCTCAATCCAAATATTCCAAGGAGGTTAAAAAGGTTTGGAATGGATAATTCCAAGGAGATGAAGACTCTGGTTTCTACTCGGATGAAATTATCAAAATATGAGGATGGAAAGGCATTTAATATCACTAAAGACAGGCATATTATCGGTAGTTTACTATACCTAACAACAAAAAGACCTGAAATTTTATTCGCCACATTCCAAGCAGCGAGATATTAGAGTAATACAAAGGAAATCCACATGATTGTAGTGAAAAGAATACTTTGGTATATCAAGGGCACAGTGAACTTCAACATGACATATAATGAAAAATATCAGAAAGAGTTATTGGGATATACAGATGCAGATTGGGCCAGTTCAGCAGATGTTAGAAAATCAACATCAAGTGGTGCATTATATCTTGGTGGACTATGTATTGCTTGGTTAAGCAAGAAGCAGGATTGAATTTCATTAAGCACTGCAGAAGCTAAGTATATTGCGGCCACTCAGGCTTGTACATAGTTATTATGGATAAAGCAGCACCTTGAAGATATGGGAGTTGAAGTGAAGTCTCCGATTAGAATCCAGTCTGATAACTCAAGTGCTATAAATCTTAGCAAAAATCTCATCCATCACTCAAGGAAAAAAGAACATTGAGATAAAGTATCATTTTATAAAGGATAAAGTTGAGCAGGGAATCTTGAAGTTGGAGTATATTCCTACAGAGCTACAGGTTGCAGACATTCTGACAAAGGCCTTACCCAGGGAAGCTTTTGAGAGGCATTGATTGTCTCTGGGAGTTCAGTCGCTTCCCCACACTTAAAATAGTGTGGATGTGGACACCCCCCATCTCCCCTAGGTATGATGTGTTTTTCCCTAATGTGATGATATGTGTTCTCTACTCTGTTACAGACTGCAAAAGAGTGACATTTGGGTTCATCGACAAAGGGGAAGAAAATAGTGATTGTTCAAGGGGGAGACGGTGTTGAAATTTTATAAATCATGAATGATATGGGGAGAAGCTGACAGGTGGAGCAGCGAGATAGGGAGAGGGCAATGAGAAAGGGGGAGCGTATTAAATCTGATGATTCTAGAAGTGATCAATCAAATAATAGATATCACGATAGCTGGGGATCATGATAAAAGCATAAGAGTGGTGTTGGAATGTGGTTGGATTTTTTTCCAAAAATTGGTATCAGTTTGGTGTCAACAGTGGGTGTAAGAGTTGAAATGATTCATTGATGAACTTTTCATTTACTCTTGTTTCTCACACCGAGAATTGCTCATGTGGGCTTAGAGTATGTGTTGAGTAAATCCTTGATCGCTATCGGAATCTCAATAGGCGAATGGTGGATAAATAATTAACTATGTATCTTTTTATGGAAGAGTTTTCAACAAACCCAAAGGGGGATATTTTTGGGAAAAAATCCTTCAAGGCATCATTGAAGCATTTTTTAGGTGATTGTTTTTGTTGACAAAGTGGACATCTGTGTTATGATTGTTGACAAAGCAAACCATGACATACAAATTTGTTGACAAAGGGGATTTCATGGTGGCATGTCAAGTTCAAGGGCTATGGTTAACGATCCATGGTTGTTTCAAGAACGTCGAAAAATGAATGGATGATCTAAAGGCGTTACAAAAAGAGTAGATACAAGGTGGCGTTGTTTTCTAGTGTTTGCCAAATTTCTGGGCCTGAAAATCGACAAATGGAGAAAAGTGGTTTTTTGAAAATAGTCTTGCGCTCCGTGTACTTTAAAGAGACAAAAATTACACGCCATATGTTCTTCAAGATAAAAGCATCAAAATATGGAAAATGGATAAGTGTCGTGCAAGTTTTGGAGTTGGTCGTGCAAGTGATTTGTGCGGCTGGAGACTTGTGTGCCGAGACTTACGCACCAAAGTGAGACTTGTGTGCCATCATGCAGGGTGTTCAAATGCCTATAAAAATAGGTCGACCCCTCCTCATTCAATATGAGTTCAAGACTTATAGGAAATCAGAGATCCCATCGTGTAGGTGTAGTGGTCGTGCAAGTGGTGGTGGGTCGCGCAAGTAGAAGTTGTGTGACAGTTGTTTGTTGCACGCCCAAGGTGGTATGGATGAGGAAGGAAGAGAGTCGCACAAGTTCTGAGTTGAAGAAGAAAGTGCTGTGCAAGTGGTTTGGTGACACTTGTGCTTCGGATTTTGAAGAAGCGCGAAATTTTTGGGTTGCGTGCCAAAATTGGATTGGGTGTAAATGGTTGTGCGTCGTGCAAGTTTGGAGTAGCAGAAGCTTGTGTCGTTCAAGTGGTTGGGGTGGACTTGTGCACCAGTTTTGACTTGCATGCCGAGACTTTCATTCCATCTTAGATAAGGGCACCATGTAAGGTAGATTCACGGCAGAGATTCTGAGCTACGTTAAAGCTGGAATATTGCCTGATACCTTCAGTGCAAAGTGAGATTCATCTACGGGTGATAGTAGGACTTCAATAGAGCATCAACATACGACAGAGGATGCTTTCATTAGTAATAATGAAGAGACCTGAAAGTCAATAAATGGTGAGTTTATCCTTTCCATAGTAGTGAGCAAATGAAGAGGAAGAAGGTGATCCTCTCCACTGGAAATGAGCCAGAGAGAGAGAAATAGGGAGTGACCCTTGGGAAAGTAGTGAGCCGACCCTAAACTTTGTAAAGGTAGTGAGCCTCTGAATTGAAGTGATCTATCCCGAACCTTGTAAATAGTAGTGTGCTTATAGTAAATTTTGTACATCGGCATATTGTCAGTGTATGCTCTTCCGGTGTAGACCAGTGAGGGTGAACCAAGTAAAAAAAATTTTGTCCTGTGCATGCTTTACATTCTGTTTATATTGTGCAATGGGAAAGAGAGAGAAGAGTGTTTTTCTTAATAGTGAAACAAGTTCAGAATGGGATTTAATTTTAAATTATTCATACCCTGATTCACCCCCCTCTCAGGGTATTCAGCCTTGTCGACCTAAAAATTATCCCATCAAATCATGTGGTCAAGATCAAGCTGATACTTTTTCAACAAACATATATGAAAAAAAAATATGCCTAGCACTGAACTATGGTTGTAATTCCAACTGATATTCCACCTCACCAACCCATTCAAATATCTTAAAAGGGCATAAGTATAGAGGAGATAACTTTCCTTGATTTCCAAAAAAATGATGTTTAAACCTTGGAGAGATCATCAAGAACACTTGATCACTCACCACGAATGACAAAGATCGTCGATGATGATCCGCCTCTGATTTTTGATGACTCTGATCCATCTCCATCCATATTCTGATCAACTGAATATTCTTTGATGTTTTATTGTGCTCAGAAGCACCTATGTACCCATATCTCTCTATAACCCCTACCAACACCTCAATGTGAAAGGAGCATCCCTATCTGAAATGATAGTACAAGGGACCCCATGTATCATTATGATCTAACGGACATACAGTCTTCCCATATAATCTACTAATAAATTATCCTGATATGACGGATGTGGGCTACTTTTTTTAGTCAAGTCATGACTAGCCCAATAGTGTCTCTACCTTATGGTGACCTCAGTAAGCCGACTACAAAATTCAAATAAACATCTTCCCATTTCCATTCTGAGACTGTAAATGGTTGTAATAATCTAGTAGGTCTTTGGTACTCCACCTTCACCTGAAAATAGGTGGAACACCTAGTGATAAAGCATGTTATCTAATGTTTCATCCCATGCCACCAATACTGGTGTCGCATATCTCAACACATATTGGAGATACCTAGATGAACTTCCCACTGAGAAGTGTGGGAATCATGCCTCCATTCCACTCTAATTTCAATAGAAACCCAAACACTCCCATGAATACAAAAAATATCATCTCCATTGAAAGACTAATACAGAGGCGGGTCCTCACCAGCAATACTCTCCTAGAGAACCAACCCCTTGGGATCTGAAAATGGTCTTCTCTTTACCCAATCCAGGTGCGGAAGAGGTGACTGTCAAGGATGAAGTATAAGACTACTTATGACTATCATAAAACTTTAAATGTTTCTTTGAAAATAGGGTCATCAATTTCCATTCATCACTTGCCTTTGTATGGCATGTGCTTGAGTTTTTCAACTAAGTGTCTTTGTGACTACATTTCCCTTTCTAGACATATAGGCAAACTCAAAATCAAAGGACTAAAGATATCTGACTGATTTCTGTTTTCTGTGATTCATATCACACTATGAAAATATATATTTGAGGATTTTTTCTAAACCAAAAATAACTCAATCATCAGATAGTTTTTTCGACAATGTTAGTTGTGGAATATAGTTGATAGATCAATGTCATGTGTCGGGTGATTACTCTCATGAGGACTCAAATGATGAGATATGTACACAATGACTCTATAATACTATATCAGCACTGATCCCATACTAATTCTTGATGCATCACAAAACATTGTATAGCCTCTTTTAGGCTCTATAAGAATTAGAATCGGGGCTGAAACAATCCTTCCTTTCAACTACTGAAAGGCTTTCTTGCACACTTCTGACCACAAGAACTTGACACCATTCTTTGTAAGACCAGTAAGATGTATATAAAAGCATGATAAGTTTTATAGGAAATGCTTGTAATATCCATCCACCCCCTAGAAACATCTTATATCAAACACATTCTTGGGATGCTCCCAGGATACAACAGCACTCACCTTCTATGGGTCAATAGATACTCTAGATTCTGAGATAATATGACCCTTGAAGTGAACACTCTCTCAGTGTATTCAAAATGATCTCATGGTGTTTATCATGGTCTCTAAGAGTATAAGAATGCACTAATAATTCATCCATGAATACTATGAAAAAAGAACCAATATAGGGTTGGAAAAGTCTATTCATCAAAGTCATGAAAATGGCGGGCACGTTCGTAAGACCGAATGGCATAACGAGATACCCATACAGACCATACCTGTTATTAAAAGTTGTGAAAGGTTTGTCTAAAGGCCTGAATCTCACCTATGATAGCTCGATCTTAGATCATTCTTAGTGAATACCCTACCTCCTTAGAGATGGTCAAAGAGATCATTTATACGAGGCATTGGATACTAATTCTTAACTGTAAACTGGTTGAACCATCGGTAATCCATGCATAGCCTAAGGGTTTCATCTGCCTTCTTAGTGAAATGGATGGGTGAACTCCAAGAAGAAGTATTGATGATAAAAAGTATGGTTACCACACCCATGACCTCCTCCTCAGCCTATCTTGCTGGTGCTACCCAAACCCCCCGTCGGGCGCGGTGTTAAAGATCCTACCCCTGAAGGGGGAGCTGATGAAGAGCCTCTTCCACTAAAAGCAGATGGAAAGATCCGACATAATATCTGAAGATGTCCCATATGGCTGCATGCACATCACTCCATTGGGTCACTCCAGGAAAAATGACATTTTCTGATGTGTCATTTGCGATGGGCCCTACTCCAGTCTCAAATACTGTTAAATAAACATGTATTTACAATGGGTAAACAAACTCGTCGCAAATACTATTGGCGCACCTTCCCGCCAAAATGAGGGAATGGGTATTTGCGATAGGAACCAAGCCTCATCGCAAATATCCTTGGACATGTAAAGGTAATTATGACGGGATCATTCACCCGTTGCAAATACTCTGCCGGGAGGTGAATATTTTCAATGGGACCGGTCGTAGTTAGTTTTTTAACCACCCCTTCAGGCATTTATTGCGAGAACTATTTGCGACGAGTCCCGTCGTAAATAGTCTCATTGCTACTAATCTAACCTATATATACCCCCAGGAATTTGTTCTCTTTATTCAGCAATTCACCTCTCCTTTCTTCAGTTTTTCCCTCCTTCAAGTAGAAGTATAAATTTTTACAGGGAAGTAAATTTTGAAGTTTGCAGTGCACAAAAGCTTCATTTTTTGAGGTATTTATGTAATGTTTTAATTTTTTTAATTTTTTTTATTCTTTATTAGATTTTAATATTATTAATTAGTTGTAATTAGAGTCTATTAGAAGTAATTATTTATAATTATAAGTAATTATTTATAATTTGATGTAATTATTTATATTTAGCAGTAGTTATTTGAAATTAGTAATATTTTGTTTAATTAGTAGTAATGATTGTAATTAAAAAGAAAATAGTTTTAATTTGTAGTAATTAGTATTAATTAGTGGTAAATGGATATAATTAGCGGTAATTAGTAATAACTAATGGTAATGGGTAAAAAAGAACATTAATTAGTATTAATTAGTGACACATCAAAAATAATTATTTAAAATTGGTGTTAATTAGTAAAAAATTTATAAATTATAAAAAAATAGTAATAATAAGTCGTAATTAGAAGTAATTAGAAATAATTAGCGGTAATTAGTAATAGTTATTGGAAATTAGTAATAGTTTGTGGTAATTAGTAATAATTACCGGTAATTAGTAAAATTTGGTGGTAATTATTAATAATTAACAGTAATTAATAAAGAATAGTGGAAAATAGTATTAATTGCTGTTAATTAGTAAAAAATAGAGATAAATCAATATAATTATTAAAAATTAGCGGCAATTAGTAAAAATTAATAGTAATTTGTAAAAGTTAGTAGTAATTAGTAAAAAGTTGTTATAAACTAATAGAAATTAGTAATAATACGTGATAATTAGCAAAAATTAGTAATAGTTAATGGTAATTAGTAATAAAGAGTAGTAGTTAGTAAAAAATAGTGGTAAATAGTAATAATTAGCAGTAGTTAGTTAAAATTAGCAGTAATTAGTAAAAATCAAAGGTAATTAGTAATAATTAACGGTAATTAGTAATAATTAATGTTAATTAGTAATAATTAGTGTTAATTAGTAATAATTTGCATTAATTAGTGATAATTAGTGATAATTAGTGATAATTAGTGATAATTAGTGATAATTAGAGATAATTAACATTAATTAGTTATAATTCGTAAAAATTAGTGGTAATTAGTATTAATTAGCGTTAATTAGTAACAATTAGTAACAATTAGTAATAATTAGTAATAATTAGTAACAATTAGAGATAATTAGTGATAATTAGTAATAATTAGTGATAATTAGTGATAATTAGTAATAATTTTCATTAATTAGTAATAATTAATGTTAATTAGTAATAATTAGTCATAATTAGTCATAATAAGTTTGAATTAGTAATAATTAGTTACAATTAGTGATAATTAGTAATAATTAGTTATAATTAGTCACAATTAGTGATAATTAGTCATAATTACATATAATTAGTAATAATTAGTGATAATTAGTCATAATTAGTAGTAATTAGTAATAATTAGTGGTAATTAGTAATAATTAGTGGTAATTAGGAATAATTAGTGGTAATTAGAAATAATAAGTAATAATTAGTAATAATTAGTAATAATTATTGGTGATTATTTAAAATTAGTGGTAATTATTAAATGTTAGTGGTAATTAGTCTAAATTGGTGGTAATTAGTAAAAATTAGTTGTAATTTGAAAAAAATAGTGGTAATTAGAGGTAATTAGAAATAATTTGTGGTAATTAGTAATAATTAGTGGCAATTAGTAATAATTAGTGGAAATTAGTACTAATTAGTGTTAATTAATGATAATTACTGGCAATTAGTGATAATTATTTGTAATTAGTGATAATTAGTGATAATTAGTGATAATTAGCAATAATTAGTGACAATTACTGATAATTAGTGATAATTTGTCATAATTAGTTATAATTAGTGATAATTAGTAACTATTAGTATTAATTAGTAATAATTAGTGGTAATTAGTAATAATTAGTGGAAATTGATAATAATTAGTGATAATTAGTAATGATTAGTAATAATTAGTAATAATTATGAGAATTGGTATTAATTAGCGTTAATTAGTAACAACTGGCGTTAATTACTAATAATTAGTAATAATTAGAAATTATTAGTGATAATTAGTGATAATTAGTGATAATTAGTGATAATTGGTGATAATTAGTAATAATTAGTGATAATGAGTAATAATTAGTCATAATTAGTAATAATATTTATAATTAGTAATAATTAGTGGTAATTGGAAATAATTAGTGGTGTTTAGTAATAATTAGTGGCAATTAGTAACAATTAGCAGTAATTAGTAATAATTAGCAGAAATTAGTAATAATTAGTAATAATTAGTAATACGTAGTAATAGTTAGTAATAATTAGTAATAATTAGTCATAATTAGCAATAATTATCCATAATTATTAATAATTAGTGATAATTAAAGATAATTAGTGATAATTAGCAATAATTAGTGTTAATTAGTTATAATTTGTGGTAATTAGTAATAATTAGTAATAATTAGTAATAATTAGTAATAATTTGTAATAATTAACATTAATTAGTGGTAATTATTGATAATTAGTGATAATTAGTAATTATTAGTAGTAATTAGTAATAATTTGTTGTAATTGGTGATAATTAGTGATAATTGGTGATAATTAGTAATAAATAGTGGTAATTAGTAATAATTAGTTGTAATTTGTAATAATTAGTGGTAATTAGCAATATTTAGGAGTAATTAGTAATAATTGGTAATAATTAGTAATAATTGGTAATAATTAGTAATAATTAGTAATAATTAATGGTGATTACTACTAATTTCCATTAATTAGTATTAATTAGCATTAATTAATATTAATTAGTCATAATTAGTAATAATTTGTAATAATTAGTAATAATTAGTCCTAATTAGTAATAATTAGTCCTAATTAGTAATAATTAGTGATAATTGCTTATAATTAGTAATAATTAGTGATAATTAGTGATAATTAGTGACAAATTAGTGATAATTAGTGATAATTATTAATAGTTGGTAATAATTTGTAAAAATTATGGATAATTAGTAATAATTAATGATAATTTGTAATACTTAGTGGTAATTTGTAATAATTAGTTGTCATTTGTAATAGTTAGTAATAGTTAGTAATAATTAGTAATAATTTGTGGTAATTTATTTGAAATTAGTTCTAATTATTTAAAACTTGTTGTAATTATTAAAATTTAGTGGTAATTTGTATAAATTAGTGGTAATTAGTAAAAATTAGCGGTAATTAGTAAAAACTAGTGGTAATTAGTGGTAATTAGTAATAATTAGTGGTAATTTCTTTTATTTAGTAATAATCGGGGATAAGTATTAATAATTAGTGTTAATTAGTAATAATTAGAAATAATTAGTAAAAAATTGTAATAATTATTTGTAATTAGTAATAATTTATAAAAATTAATGGCAAATAGTAAAAATTAATAGTACTAGACACTAAATCACTATAATTAGTTAATAGTAATGGTAATTTTTAAAAATCAATAATAATTAGTAAAAAAGTTGTAAATATAGAAAATTTATAATATTTATAAGGCAATTATAATTTTTTTAATTTTCTGCTCTTTTTTGATCATTTTATTTCTTATATCAAATTAATCATAAAAATTATTTTTTTATATTTTTTTAGAGAAGTATGGAATAAGGAGTTAGACAATAGTCTTTATTACATGATCACGATAAAATAAATCATTGCAATAATCCAAATGGTTTTGGTATAAAACCTGTAAATGTTGAGGTTGTTTATTCATTTTATCATTTGGCTCATCAAAACTAGAATTTGTTTTAGAAAGGACAATTAAGTGTCCATATAAGAGATGTGATCTGAGGATGTTTGGAACATTTGACAACATTGGGTGTCATCTACTTCATTTTGGTCTTCAAAAATATTATTATTATTTAGTATCAACATGGTGAATGTAGTTCTAAATAAGATGATAATTAATTTGGTTCTAGATCAATCATAGTTTCAAATTTTAGTACATGATATGGTTGGTTCATCTTTTCAAGAAACTAAAACTCAGGATGATATTTATTTAACTCCTAACATGGAACCATCCCTTTTTATCAGTTATTGAAGTCCACTAAGGATGCCTTATATCTTTCATTCAAGATATGAAAATTTGAATTGACTGAAAAATTTATGGCTATTAAATCAGATAATGGAATGTCAAATAGTTATTTTTATCTAATATTATCATTGGTTAAAGAACTATTACCTGAAGAAATGTGTTACCTGCAAATTTCTATGAGATAAAGAGGATGGTTTGTAATTTGGGTCTTGGTTATCAGAAGATTCATGCTTGTTTAAATGATTTAATCTTATATTATGGTGAAAATTAATCATTAGTTAGTTGTCCTACATGTGGAAAATCAAGGAAAAAAGAGGTTCTAATAGGGAAGTCTAGATTGATTCCTGTAAAATGGCAGAAGTATTTCCCTCTTACACATAGATTGTAGTGTTTATTTATGTCTCAGAACACAACATCATTGATTTCATGGTATAGAACCATTATTTCAACTGATAAAATCTAAAATCATCCTAAAAATGGTTATTCATGGAAATATTTTGATCAAGTACATACAATTTTTTCTTCAGAATCTCAAAACATCTAATTGGGTTTTTCTACTAGTGGTTTAGGTCCATTTGGTTCTTATGGTAGTCAATATTCTTGTAGACCCATCTGTATAAATCTATATAATTTACCATCTTAGATGTTGATGAATGATACATATATATCTTTTTGACCTCATTAATTCTAGGAAATAAAAAAATAATATCGATGTTTATTTGAATCCTTTAATTGATAAGTTAAATTTATTATGGGGTAATGGTGTTAGTACATATGATGCTGTCACGAAACAAAATTTCCTAATGAAATATTCATTGATGTGGAAAATTAGTAACTTCCCAACATATGACATGTTATATGGATGGAGTACACGTGGTCCAGAATCATGTTCATACTATATAAGATATAGTAAACTGTTTTTTCTCATAAATGGAAGAAAACCTAGTTTTTTTGCTGTCATCACATATTTATTCTAAGCAATCAACCTTTTTTGGAGGAACATAAGTCATTTCAGAAAAGGTACAATTGAAAGATATGGACCTCCAATAATTATCTCAAGTATTGAGTTAAAATATATTATCTATTTAATACTGCCCCTTACCTTTGGACCAACTATAAACAAATATAAAATATATAACATCGGGGAAGAACACAATTAGATAAAAATAATCATTTTTTGGGATATTCCATGTTGGTCTAATTTATTGGTCTATCGCATGTTTGATGTCATTCATATTGTTTCAACCTGATTCATGTCATACTAGGGGGAAGACAAAATGGGCCGATGGACAATCGCCAGTTTTCTATTATTATAAAGGGTTCCACATTGGGTATGATGTCTTAGGATGGTCTCTAATAAGTTTATTTGTGGATTTAGAAACACCCAACGACAATTGTATCCATGATTCATGGACTCACTTTCCAAAGGCATGAACTCGTTGGATGAAAATTTGTAGGTCGAGAGGAAGGGAGGTCAGCCTCATCACACCCTTTGGGGGGGTAATTATTCCCTACTTTGGGACTCTCTTATAGATTTAAGAAATGTTCTTATGTTTTTGAATCCTTGTTTTTTTCAAGCATGTGCCCTCATGTTACCCCTTGGTTGCAAGATGAACCATATATACACATGGGTCAGTAATTACTAAGATAACCCTAGTTTAAGCCCTATGATGAGACGTACTAGATTCTATCGTCATATAGGGGGGATGGAAGTTGTTTCATTGTTATGATCAAACCCATAATATGGGATTCTTATGTATCCTAGTGAGGGGAATCAAGACTCACATAGTTCAGTGCTTGTTCATTAGACACAACACCTTTTATGTTTTTGCAATGAGGACCCATATATGTAGTTTAATGTCATGTGGTAAGGACATATAGGCTGAAGATACCTAGTCAAGATTTCATGTGAGATATACACCTAAAATTCCAATGATGTTTAGGAAAGGCATGGTCTCCTGGGTGGATATGAACATGTCAGGGATATGGCTCAGTGAACACTAGGGTGGTTTAGGTGTTGGGTTTAGACCTCAGGGAGGCTTTCTACATATCTCAATTAGTTGGGAATCAAATGCCTCACAGTTTAGTTTAATTTGGAGATTATACCATAAAGGAGGACCTATTTGTTGGGGAGTGATTGGGGATTAACCTTTGAAAATGATCCCTTTTGATATCGATCCTTTAGACATGCATCCTATGTATCCTGTTTGGGGAAGGAATCAGAGTTCTCTTAGTTCATTGGGTGTGTTTTGGATGCTATGATCATCATCAAACTCTAAGACCATGTGAATCATACTTGGTGTGAGAAATAAGTGGAAGTGATAGATCTGGAAAACCACACACCTTCCCTTCTCTACTGATGGAAAAGGAGGATCATAGTAAAAGTGGTTGGGGTGACGAATCGATGAGGGAGAGAGGGGGGCTTTGAATGTGACAACTCTCACCCGTGTTGATATCTAGGATAGTCACTTTTTGAAATCAATCTGTACATTTCCCATGTCGAGCCTGAGAGGAGCAAGAGTGTCGCCTCTAGTAGAATGGATATGGGGTCACCTTAAATGGGGTTACCTAAATCTGGTTTCAGTAAAGGGGAGAACCATTACTCCTCATCAAAAGAAAAGGTAGGCATGTTCCCTTTGACTTATCAATTCCCCTCATTGAATGGAAAAGAAAATGATTACCCTTGATCCCTAGAATGGGTATTTTCACATGAGTATTTCAAGGATAGGACTTGGGTTACAATGGGAACGTAGACTTAAAGTCATTCTAGGGGGTCCACACCCTTCCTAGAATTATCCATGTGACTCCAATTACCATGGGTATTTAAAATTAGAAGGACGAATTGTTGAATATGTTGGTTTTATCATACTATTATGATTTCTTTGGAAGAGGATTTGGATTGATGTCAATGGACTGGTTATTAGAGGGTATTTCGAGGATGGGATGTAAATGGAAGGAAATGATTGGTACTGGAAGGTGGAAATCCCGAAGGTACCCTACTTAGCATACTGGTATGCGAGTGGAGGGGTCTTTTGTGTATTGAGGGAGTATGAAAACTAGGTTTCCACCCATGTACAGAGGTGGTACGTTAATCTGAATGTGGTCTATGTACTGTAGTGGTACAGGACCTTTGGCTCTATTCGCATACCATGGTGGTATGCAGTGCTGGAGTCCCTTAGTGTGGCAGAATGCTACACAGGGTAGGGTTTTGTCCACATAGAGATGTACTATACAGTATTTTAGATTTATGAAGAGGCATTAGTCCAACAGTTCTTGGTAAGTTCAACCATGAAGGGAGTCTAGTTCACAGTTTACTAATTAGGTTCACAGTTTTTCCCATATTATTGTCCTTCCTTATTTTTATGGCCCATGGATTATTTATACCTACTAGAAACTATTCGTGATTCTGTACTATGTCGATCGTTTTCCTTTGAAGACTTTAATCCATAAACTCCTAGATCTCAGAAAAACTGATCCTCTTATCTTCTCAGCTCCCCTAGGGGACCTTTAATAGAGTTTTGAAAAGGTTGTATCTATGAGTCACAAGACACCTTTTGCAGAATCCAATGGGGAAATCATCTAGCCCACAGATGACTCAGAGAACTATGGTTTGTGGGGCTGAGGTTCGAGGCAGTGGAAATCAATGCCTCAATGCTGAAAATAATATAGTTCATGAGATGCCACCAGCCTCTCCTTGTCTACGAAATGAGTTTTTGGGGATGTTCTATGGGGGTGTACCACTCTTTCACATTTTTTCCAATTAAGTGGTTCACAGGGCCGTGGTTTGTGGGTGGAATTTCCCCACCTCCATTCAATCTATGAAATGGTTCATGGGGAACTGGTTTCATTCCTCATTTATTCCGCAAACTTCCTAGTTCCCTGGACAATTCCTTGCAGGCCAATGTTTTGTAGTCTATCTACATACCGTTCAGTTCGCGAGAAAATCCATTTGTGTACCATTCCCATAAATCTGTATGCAGACCACTCTGGTCTTTTTCTAAATTTTATTTTTTCAATATTCTTTTCAAATTTTCAATTGAGCCTGCATCTTATTATTTCATCAAATTTTTGGATTATTTTCCTTCCCTTTGCAGAGTTTTTAGGACCCTAAAAATCCCCCCATAAGAATGGGTTCCATTCGAGATAAAGAAGAGACTATTCCGATGTATAAAGTGGTCCTGAACTAAATGGGTTCAAATATGAAAGGTGGAATCGTTGGGGGACCACACCTATATATATGGGGACCAGTTCATTTTTCATTTACCAAACTTCTTAGGAAAATGTACTTGGAAAAGTGCTATCAGCTTTCCCGGCTTCCATGTACCATCTCCTTCATGAAATCCATCGTTCGTGAACCGTGCTTTGCATTCCGTGAACTATAAACTCTTCATGGTTGTTCGCGTCCATGAACTGGCCTTTGAATCCAAGAACCAAACTATGAAACATAAAATGTATGTTTGAACTACAGTGTATTAATTCACTACATGGTTCACTTTATATGTGGACTAAACCTCAATTGGAAGAACTGAACTTTAAATTTCAAACATAAGCATTTAAGTATTTACTTCAGATAACTATGTAGCGAGGCTCGGTTCATGCCTCACCTAGTTTGCAAACTGTTTGATTTACTGCCCATCACTTCGTAGGCCAATGTCTTCCAGATCATTTAGTGAACCGTTTCTGGTGCTTAGTTCACAGATCCTTTTCACATGGACTTCTTGTAGTTATTTTTCAACTTTGGGTCTTTTTTCCAAATATTTTGTTAGACTGTCCCTTATGGGTGGTCTTTTTAATGCATAATAATATCTCTTTATCTTATCTCAAAAGAAGTGAGAAGGAGGAGGGTAGCTATGGTTTATAATTCTCAAGACAACATTCATTACTACATTGTTCCTCAATAGAGAATTATCAAATACCTTCTTTTCACCAGATCTCATGCCTTATCCGTTATCTACCCAGTTGTTGCTCTACAACTTTGGCCTCCTAGATGATGTTCTTTTTTCATTATCCAATCACAGTACTCCTATTATTTTCCTAGAGGCATCCCAAGGTCATGATCGGGCCAATATTTATTCAATAGGAGAACTCATGACTGATTTTACTCAAGAGAACATGTTCACACTGAAAGTATCTATGTGGACTCAAAGTAACCATTTCCATCATAACACCTCTTTGAGGTCGGTCATCTAGGAGTACCCATCCATTGTCAATATTTCCCAATAAAATCCCAATGGTGGTTGGAGAACCAAATGGGACTTGAGATCTGAAGGATGCTTCTCCGATGAGTGGGACTAGGAATTCTAGGTGTATTAGATTTGTTTGGAATCTCCTAGCTATTTGGAAGCATTAAACTTGTATAAGGCAGCTTGGGTTTCCCAATTAGCAATCTACTCACCAGGTGATATTTTTTCTGAACTGATTAGTCATTGGTGTTCAAGAACCAATACCGTCCACATATTTCATGGGGAGGTGGGGATTCGTTTATGGGAAATCCATCAACTCAGAGGGATTCCCATTCTAGGAAACATGAATGATGAGTTTCTTCCATCATCCAATTCTTAGAGGAATGTTGAAAAAGTATCTCCACTTACAAGGAATTTATTAGTCGTGGAATATGGATTACTCAATCAACCCCTCCATGCTCGTTCACTTATTTCATTAAAATATTGGATCAGGTTGTTCTTATAGGCAAATAGCCCTAGGACGAGGGATTTATGTAGCGATACTCATACTATGTTATCCTCAAGGTTGGTTGGTACACCACCTAGGGCTAAAAGATCCAGTCAGATGTATCACCTGAGCTAAGATTAGCGAGGTTTTTTTTCATGTTCCTGAGTGGATGGATCTTCACCTCTCATGATGTATCCACCAGTATTAGAGCTTAAACTCTGATGATGGCAGTCACATTGTAATAGGGATGGCCCATTAACTTGGTCATTCATACCCTCACCCAAATCTATGAACTATTAGAAAAAGATACAAGAATGGAAACCCCTGCATCCTAATAGCGGGTTATTTCAAATTTTTTATGGCTGGATAGAAAAACATTTCCCCTACGATGAGTATCGGCATACAATGAGGGTTATTCATTTTGAATTTCACCTATCCCTTCTCAAAATTTCTATCATTCATCCCCAGTCATTGAGTATTGAAGATGCAATCAAACAATTAAGTAACATTTCTTGGTTTTCTTTTGCACCTTATGTTACACCCCGCAGATCTGTGATAGATAATGGAAGGGTCTCTTAAGAAGAGAGTTCTTATATCATTGTACTTCAGGATAGAGTTTTATCTAATTGTATATATATGTTAAATATCTATGAACCCTGCACTCCTTATAGGTTTTCCGGGAAATTTGTATTCTTTCAATAGGTCACACCTCTCCCTGGTATTCTGGTTAAGATGGAGTCTCATCCCATGATTCTTCACTAATTGTGGTTAGCCATGACATGGGAGGATTTTAATGTGGAAGTAATAATTCCCCCCAAAGTAGCCTCAACTTACATATATTTAGAGTATTCCCAATTTTGGGTATCTTTCTACCCTAATAGGGCATTAGGAACGCCAGTTCGATGGGTTCCGAGACCATTGGTTGTTTCAGATCATGACTCAACCATGCCAGTAGCACAATCTCCCCCCCCCCTATAGTGAGAATTCATTATACCCATCATCATGTGTGTTTGGAAGGGGATTCACCCACTCAACCCATATCCATGGAAAGAGACTCAGATCCCATATATTTGGCCAATATGGTTTGTTGTCCTACCAAAGCTGGTCCGACTGGGACATCACCAGGTGTTCCTAAAGTTGCGGCCATCGCCCCTCATTTAGTCTCGTAGGCTGAACCATCTATTGGGAAGAAAATTCCCCCTACTTGGGTACTCATCTCAGGGCTCTTTTTTCTACTATAATGATTCTTCTTGATTACATACTTGTTTTTGTGGAGGCGGACCATGATTCTGGTGCCATTATGAGGCATCGATTTGTGCGAAAATGGGAATTGTTTCAAATCCATACTCTTTTCATGGAAACTCCCATGACATACTTTTCCAACAATAATGATAACTTTCGATGACTATTTGTTGGTATGGTTTCAAGTGACTTTGATTACCAACGTCTGCATCTCTTTGTGTACCAAAGTTTTATAGCTTGATAGGATTTCATTACTTGCGAAGGAAACCTCACTTGGTTCAATGCTTCTCACCAACAATATCATACTTTTCGATATATTACTAATTATTTGTATCATCTGGAGGTTGAGGAATCTAGTTCTCATGACCAGGTGATTTCCCCAATGGAGGAACTATTTGAGTGTGAGGCTCACATGGATAGACTAAAATCTCAACTGGAATCATCAAGTGATAATTATGAGGACATCAAACAAAAAGGGTGATACCTTCAGACATTAATAAAGTTATTATTCCCAATGGTTGAAGATAATTTTTAATTGAGGGTGGCTTTGGAATAGGCCCTTGATGGCCCTTGTCGGGAAGTTATCAACCAACTGGAAAGAGCGAGTCGAGCTTCGTTGTAATCCATTGGGCTACCCTGCAAAGACTTTGTTTTAACATTGGGAAGAGAATATGGATTGTGGATACCCCCCCACCACTCTCACTTATTTTGATAAAACAGAAACATTTTGATTTCTAGTGTTCCTCTTTTACCTTTTCCTATAATATCAATCATTTAAGACCAAATGCATTGAAACCATAATCTCAACTAGATATTGATTTGAATCATAATCTGAGATAATGAAAATAGTCAAATCATGCCCTAATTTTTTTCTAAGTGAAGGCGATCAGTGAGAATAGTTTGACTCTTTCTAGGGTCACATGGAAAACCCTAAAAACATTGTGCCTTTTTTGTTATCACCCTAATTGTTTCCAAACCTATTATGGTGTGGGATTAGTGGGTATAACTTGACTTTTACTTAGTCTTCCATTTGTAGTTTTTTGACCTTAATAAGATTTCCATCTCTTGATGATTTTTTGATTGCTCGATGTTTTTCCTAAACCATATGTAGTTTAGGTTTACGAGATGGTACTCAACTTTTGTTTAGGGTTCCCTTTGTAGGTTTTCATCCTAGTGTGTGTTGTTTCTCTTTTCATTGGTAGTTTAGATTCTTTCCAAATGGACTATCAATACTGATGTTTTAGGTCAAGCATATTTGACCATGACTTGTGGAGAAAGGGCCCCGATTTATGACTCATTAACTGAAAATTTCCTGGTAACTTTCATACATAGATGAGGAATTATTCTTGATCCTTACTTGTGTTTTATGAACATGGGGCATAAAATCCATGGGGAATACATAAGTGGGAAATTAAACTCCTAAGGATGAATTTTCCCTTGGTTGAAAGGCCATTCTTGTGGGCAATATATATAGAGATGTTGGGGAATTGTATTCATAGTCAAACAAATGACTTTGAAGAACATTGTCCATCAATTTCCAATGGCCAGAAAATTCATATAGAATTTTGGATTGGTTTTATTATTGAGTGCCACAGTGGGTGTCTTGTTAAGGGAACAATTTCTGAAAGTATGGGTCATTTATATTGGTTCTAGTTTAGAAACCGCTCCCTTGGGAATTTGTCTTGTGAAAAGGAGGGCTAGTGCCTAGATTAGTTTAACGTCATACAATAGGGAATTTTGAGACATATAGTTTAAAGTTTTTATCTTATTTTTTTTTACTCTAACCAAAGGGGGGGAAACAATTTTCTTTTTCCCCAAAAGTTCTGCCAGTAATGTTTTATCAACATTAGGCATGAGGGGAGAAAGATGTAAACTATAATCTAAGGGGTTTCTAAAAATAAGGAATGAGGTGATACATAGACATCATAGGGGAATACAGAGATAGAAAAATCCTTTCTTGATGATAAATTTTCCCTTGGTTGATAGGCCATTTTTGTGGGCAACGTATGAAGAGTCGTCAGGGTATTGTGTGCATAGTAAAACAAAGGTGTCTGTAAGACACTAGCTATCCAATTCCGATGTCCAAGAATGGTTATTGGGATTCAAACCTTTCCATATGAAGAGTATGGTATGTGAAGAGTTGTGACTGATCATGAAAAGGGGTCATTTCAGGGTGAACTATACAGGGAATACTAGGAATTTTTGGAGGAATTTTTATCCTATCTATGTGAGTTGTTTTCCTTACATAGGTTTGACCTTTATGCGGGTGTGGATGGGAAAATATTGTTTCATTTTTGAATCTTACATTTGAGATTCCTATGTCACTATGTATCTTATGATGATAGGAATCAATCTATATGTATTTTTTAAGGATCATTATTATATGGATCTGATTCATGTATATGGATGGGGAATTTTTTTGGATATGGATTCACCAATGGGGCGGGGTGTATGTTGAAATTTTCTACATAGATTCATTTCTTGTGTGTTTCATAAGGGGAAATATCCTTTTGACATGACATAGAATAAGGGTGAATATTAGGTATCAGGTATTGTGTAGTTTCAGCTTCATGTGATTAGGATGTTGATATAAAAGCCCTGAGTAACTGGAGGGTAATCGAGCCAGAATGTTCTGACATGTCTAGGACACGGGTAGGGAGGAGAGCATAAACCATGGTTTTGAGGGCTCTTAAATCATGAGAAATGACATGGGGGTTGGAATCCATGGGATATACAGAAGTTGGAAAGGCCTCTCCTAAGGGATAATTTTCCCTTGGTTGATAGGACATTGTTGTGGGAAACATATGCAGAGTTGTCGAAGCATTGTGTGTATAGTAAAAAAAGGTGTCCACATGTCAATAACCTTCCATTCTTGATGGCCATGATAGATTATGATGACCAAGGTCACTCAAATCACATAGTTTGATGAATTGATAAAGTTAGTTTAGAAAAATCAGAAACACTCAAGCCATGATTACTCACAGAATCGGGATTCTCTCTACATAGATTTGACCTGTATGTGTGGAGGGATATTTTGAATCCCTTTTCAGATTGGGGCCTAGTTTTGAATATCCATGTGTCCCAAGATCATATTCCCTGCACAAGGTTGTTCCTTAGACAAGGATTGGGGGAATTTATATATATTTGGAGTATCATGGAGTTTAATGTCATGTGGTTAAGACTTTGGGCCATGCAGTTTAATGTCATGAAATGAGGACATGGGTGACTCAATGTGAACAAGCTAGATGTTTTGGGTCCATGCAGTTTTAAATCTTTTGGAAAGGATATTGACAACATAATTTAATGTCATGTTGCAGGGATGAAATATCAAAGGGATCATGCATAAATATGAGATAATCGGGTCGGGATATTCCTGATATTCCCTAGACATGAGTGGGGTAGGAAGGTGTAAACCATGATTCCAGGATCCCTTGAGCCAGGAGGGTTGATGTGAGGCTTAAGAGACAATGAGCATAGATAAATAGGAACAACCTCCCTCGAGGATGAGTTTTGATTTGGTTGATAGGCTTTTTGTGGGAAACATATGCGGTGCCATTGGGGAATTATGTTAATAGTCAAACAAAGGTGTCTGCAAGACACTAGCCATGCATTTCTGATAGCCTTGGGTGATTATGGTGATCCAAGATTTCCCATGGAATGGATTTTCATGGATGAAAAGGGGATGTATGGGTATGTGAGAGATATTCATACCATGATTAGTTATGAGGTATGAGACCCTCTACATATATCTGATTCGTATGTAAAGGGAAGCATGGTCTTTTGACATTTTTTGTATGTAAGATTCTAGATTTGAAATCCAATGCATCTATTTCCATTTCACATGAAGGGGATTGGGGGAATTTTTTTTGTTTTATTTTGCATGGATGGACCTAGGATTTGCATCCTGAGTGTTGCTACGTATCTTTTTATACTGAGTATTAGTCAACACATAGTTATTAAGATACCTTATAATTTAATGTCTCATTTTTTGGACTTATTTGGCCATGAATTTTAACATCATGTGGTTTGGACTCTTTTGGCCATGCAGTTTAATGTCATGTGATTAGGACTTCTAAATTTCTCTACGCAATTCTAGATTATATGTAGGGGCATGTTTTTCATGAAGGATGGACCCGGGAAGGCCCAAGTATCACTACATGTCCCATTGATGGATGGGAATCCAACAACATGTAGTTTTGGTATCCTATGTATTTTAGCATCATATGGTAAGGGAAAGAGTGAACCAACATGAAAAAATGAGGTGAGTGAAGTGTAGGGCTCGAACCTCATTGAGGTTTCCTATATATCCCAGTTAGTTGGGCATCAAAGTCCAAATAGTTTTGAAAACATATTCCTTGTGTTGGTCTGACCCATGCATAGAAAAAAAGAATTTTTTTTGAATAGCAGCTGGACTGAGATGAAGGATTTGGGTGTCACTATATATCCTATGAGGGCAGGAATCAAACCACATGTAGTTCTTGAAAACACTTTGTTCTAGTCTGACATGTGCATAGAGAGGGGGGGAATTTGTATCATGTGGTGTCTGGACCATGATTTAGGGTCAAGGTGTCTCTACATATTCGATTAATGAATGGGAATCAATATATACATAGTTTTATAAGTACCCTACAATTTAACATCATACAGTTAGGACTTTGAATGAATTACCCTGTGAAAGCCCAACTTGTACATAGGGAGAGGGGGATTTTTTACCTCAACTGGTGGTTAGACTAGGATGAAGGACCCATGTGTCACTATGTATCCCACTAATGAATGGGAATAAAAACATATATAGTTCTAAGGACTCCTCGTGACTTTCTAACATGTTCATGGAGTGGGGGAATTTAATACCATGCTTTAAAGAAGATAGATTTATTATACTCCGCTATGATTTTTCCATGTGGGGGAATCATTTCCACCATTCCTAAGCTCACTTGAGTCATAATCAGTGTGAGAAACAAGGAGCGATGATGATTTCCTTTATTCTATAAAGGAAACAGAGGATTTAATAGTGGCATTCCATGTCATGTGATGAATGGACCAAGAATTAAGGTCAACGTGTATCTATGTATCCCATTTATGAATATAAATCAAGCCATACATAGTTCTGTAAATGGCCCTCTCTGCGTAGGATCAGGCCATATGCAAGAAGGGAGAGCATATTTTTCATGTCTGATGTTGGTGGATGGACCAGGACGTAGGATTCGGGTATCACTATGTATCCTGCGAGGTCAGGAATCAACCCACATGTAGTTCTGTAAAAGTCCCTCCCTATGTTGGTCCGACCCATACGTAGAAAGGGGGACATTTTTATCTTTCCCTTTTATAGATCAAATTCATGCAGAATAATTAATTGTTCAGCATATAGTGATCACCATACAGTTTAACGTCTTGCGGTAAGTATGAAGATTCTAGGTAGTTTAATGTCTTGTGGTAAGGATGAAGATTCTTCCATGGAACGTTTCCCTTTGAATAATGCAAAATCTTGCATTGTACGCGACTTCGAGATTCTAACGCACCGCAACCAATCAAACAAGCCGTTATGAAGAGTGATACCCACTTTTTTAAATTTATAAATTTTATTTTTTAAAATGGACATAATTTTTGAATTTTAAATATCGAAATTATCTTAGGGTGAATTTTTGGTATTTTTCTGAAAACATTCAATTTTTGATGAATAGTGAAAAACACTACGTTATTGGTTAAAACTGAACTTTCTTTAAAATAATTTTTTTATATTATTTAAATATATTTTAGTTCAAAATAGATACATAATACCTATATAAGTTCAATTAAATTCATTGGAGCCATTTTATAATAAGTTTAGATATATAAAAATTTTATTGAACTTTTTACCGTCTTTTTCCCACATCCTGGGAGCATTTGCAAATTTGCATAAAACATAATTTTACCACTTCTTTGAGTTATATTTCAAAAAACCGAGAGATTCAGTTGATATCAATAATTAAAATGTGGTCTAATGAGATTAAAATAATTTTTGGTGAATAGTAACTTTTTACTTTTATTTACCACAGTTAAAAGTTAATAGGGTAATTAAAGGTAAAATGATATTATAATTACCCTAACACATGTGATAATTCTATTGGATAAGTATAATTTGACCAAAAATAACCTTAGTAATAAAATATGACCCCCTTTGGTTCACTTGGATTAGATTAGGACATTTATTATTATTTTATTTAAAGAATAGTTAAAATATTTAAATTCAAAGTAAAATAACTAAACGATTTTTAATATAGGGTTAAACACAATATAAATTCGACTATAAATATTCATTATAAATATAAATATATTACCTATATAGTTGTATTTTATTTATAATTTTTAGACATTAAATAATTTAATTTATTTATGACCCAATGATGATGCAGTAATTACCTTATTAATGAAAGATTAAAATAATTGATATTATAAATATCTAAATAAATGTAATTTGAGACTTTTTATGAATTCCACTAATTTTATAGGTTAATATGACATTTTAGTGTTTATTAAATAAATTTTTTTCAAAGTAATCATGTTGTTCTGATTTTCACAAAAACCAAACACTAAATAGTGTCAAAATTGACATAATTGAGTTTTTAAAACAAATATTATATTATTAATTGATATTATATTCCTAAAAATATATGGTTCAGACAAAGGAATTAGATAAGGTTATATATATTAATAATGAACCACATGGGATTCTCTTGGCATGTTATAGTATGTTTATTAACAATATTATATAAAAATACAAAGAGACGTGGTAAATGTCAAACTATTTAACTAAGAGTTAAATCTAAAAGATAAGGTTAATATGGTGACCTAAACTTTTTCGGCCCATCCACACCTAATACTCTAAATAATTTATTTTGAAGCCATTATAAACCGAAAATGATTTTATAATAAAATAATATTTCAAGTTTTTTCTAAAGTGACCCTCATCTCTCTTATAAAAGGGTACTTCCCCTTCTCTTAATTTCACACATCCAAATCCATTTGGCTCAGACAGAACCTACCCAAGTATCCTCTCAACTTTCCTCCCTTCATCTTAGATGCCTTCCTTTGGTCATAAAGCCAACCTAATGAGCCCTTTTGATCAAATCAAATGGAAGAACCCGAAGAAGAGGTAAATATTTCATCACCTCTTTCAAGTTCTTTTCTTCTTACACTTCCTCTTTCTTTGTTGTTTCCATTATAAAATAATAAATTTACTATATTCTATATACTGTGATGTTATTATAAATATGGTACAACCATATTGGTTATTTTATCCATCCTATAAATGACAAAGTCACCATTTATGCGTACATACGGCTTACCGTCTCCACGTCGTGGTGTAGTTTGTTATTCAAACACTTCATTATTTTGGATGGGTATAATAATGAATATAAATGATGTAAATAATAATTATAACATGTTAATGATTCTTTATATATGATATAACATCCAATTACATACTATTTCACCATCAATATAATGATATTGTCGTTCGTGCGTACGTACGAATTAATGTCTCCACAAACATGATGAGATTCATTCCCCATCATAATCATTCAAGAATAATTTTCATTTTATTATTAAAAATAATTTTTATGAACATAATATCATTCTGTATATAAATAAAATACATCCTATCCATAAAAAACATGTATTACATAACCAACCATATAAAGGAAAACAAAGCAGTTAACACCCAAAATGATGATACTACTAAAATATTATTAACAAAGAAATATTAGAGGATCATATATGATGTAATATTTATGTATATGGTTATTTTATAATTTAATAACAATTTTTTAAATATTATACAGGAGGCTAACACACTATTGACTAAGGAAGAGTACAATGTAAGGGTTAAGTTCACAATCTCTTTATTATCGGAGGTTGTTTTTACATAATTATCTACTGGGACCTCTTTATCATCTACATCCGTGTTTTCTTAAAATGTAATTCAAAGCATTTTTACTATTTACTATACTATGGGTTAAAGTAATTTATACCCATATCTTAAAATATATGTTTCGAAATGAATCTTTCCGTCGTTTTCCAATCAAGGTACTTTATGACCTTTTTGACAAAAATTAAGGTAATAATGTCTTTTTTTAACTTATATAGTGGGTGTGGATTATTTCTGATATCATGTTATCATAAAATCTTCCCATTCAAGATTATAATAATAATTTCAAAATAAATTTTTTATTTTATAATTATATTACTTTTAAGTGATTTCAAAATATACAGTGATATTTCTCTAAAAAAACTTTCAATTTCATCTATGTCTACATCCTTTGATAGATTTTAAGCTTGTTTGAAGTTGATCAATTATGATACAAGACTTCCATATTTTATTGAAGGTTTTTTGATATTTTATGATGGTGTATGTGTTATTTTTACAGCATTTATGGTTTATGGATAAAGTATTGACATTTCATACGATAGGTTTAATAAGAATGTTTATGTTATGTTTAAACATTTTCATGTGAGGGATGCATTGGACTTAGAAAGTGAAAGGTGGAGTCCACTATAGCTCTTTGATGCATCGGTAGGTCTCATGAGACAAACTAGTGTCTTGGCACAAGGCCTTGAAAAAATCTTATTTCTAGTCTTACCACAAGGCCTTGACTATGTGGTTATGTCGTCTGGAATTATGCATTCCATCATTATGAATGTGGCTATTGATATTGCATGTGATTATTCGAATAGTAGAATATCCTTGTGATTAAGTAAATGGAATTATTTGATTTTATATTATCCATATTATGCTTATGTTTAAGTTTAAAAGGCTTTTGTTTTAGTCTTATACATTGCCTTAAATGTTTATGCTTATTTATGAAAGTTTCCGCTATATTGTTATCCTTACTGAGCATATGAGCTCACCCCTTTCTATGTTTTATTTTTTCCAGGATGTGAAGAAGTATTTTATGGTTGAACTGCAAGGATAGTATAAGGATATAAGTGTGTTCAAAATGGTATAAAATTGTGTTGATGTTTTTATTTCATGATGTAATGTAAAACTTATGAATATATGTAGTACTTCCAATGCTACTAAACTAATCGGACTTTTGGGACATAATTCCTTGTATCATGTCAATATTATGAAATAATGAACCAAATATGGGTAAATGGGTTCGGGGAATTACAGTTGGTATCAGAGGAAGTTTATTACAAACCTTATAAGCTAGATTTAGAAAAACTTTGATTAGAGAACATTACCCAAAGATAGACTTTGAGGATTAGTATAGAATGACTTCCTAGAATTCTGGAAATTTATAGATTTTGTGAGTTTTCCAAGAAATAAATATTTATCTAGATACATGCAGGTATAGGCAGCTCTAGCATATATGTGGCTAGGGGTAAAACTCGAAAACACTTCTTTGAGATAGACTTGAAAGGTAACTGGTGCACGACAACGGGCCTTGCTGCACTCTTGGTTACGACACTCCTGGGGTATATTCTTAGGATAATTCTCATTTTCATTAAAAAACATTATGAAGGGTTTATTAGTATATAATTCTTCAAAGAAAACATTTTTATGATTATGTATTATATCCATAAACTGTTAAATTTATGTTAACTATTGTACAAGTTTGGAATTATGTATTGCGATTCATAAACTAATCTAGTATATGCTGTTGTTTAGAAATGGTGTCCAGTGGAAGGAATAGAAACTATATCAACACATGTAATCCATATAGGGATTTCCGTCCAACTCAAGATAATTATAGTCGAGCTGGTGAAGCAACTGGTGCTTATCAGCTTATCACCATACTGGGAAAACTCACTCAGGTTATGAATAATAACCTTACCCGTATAGAGCACCCTAATCCACAATGTGGAGGATCAATGTCAGACTGCTTCATGAGGAAACAACCACCAACATTCAATGGGAGTAAAAAACCATTAGTAGTTGGGAAATGTATAAATTCCTTAGAGAAAATATTTCATGCTTTTGGGAGTAGCGAAAGAGAAAAAGTTTTCATGGCAGTTTATCATCTCACGGGAGATACAGATCAAGGGTGGCCGTTAATCCAAAACACAATGGAAGATGAATAAGTATAGAACATGGAATGGGGGTAATTTAAGGATATTTTCTTAGAAAAACACTTTCCTGTGACCATTGAGCGGATATGGAAATATAATTTCTGAGTCTGAGGAAAAAGGAGGATGATAATGTCATAAAGTATGAGGCTAACTTCACAAGGTTAGCAAGGAATGTAGTAGATTATAGAAGTAATAAAAGGAGTAAGATTTATTGATTCATTTATGGTTTAAAACCATTTCTCTATCAAGAATTAGTCTCACAATCCTTCCCATCATATGAAGATATTGTCTCATGCACAGCTAAGACAGAAAATGAATTCTCCAAGTCTTACGACATTAAAGCATTGAAAGAGAAAATGAGATCTGTTGAAAATTATGGAAATTGAAATAAGGGTAATAAGGGAAAATTGGAATATCCATCCTATGGTAAATGTTGGAAGAAACCCCTTGGTACTTGTCTGAATGGAATGGGAGTATGTTACAAGTGTGGTGAAAAAGGCCACCAAGCTCGTGATTTCAAGGGGAAGAAAGAGGTTTTCAATGTTGAATGCTATAATTGTAGAGAAAATGGATATTATGAAAATAGATTTCCTAAGAACCAAGGGAACATACCTCAGAAAAGGCCAAGGTAGAAAGGCCAAGCTTATGCAATCACTAATCCTGAGGTTGAAGCTCCGACAGACATGGTGGAAGGTAATTTAATGGTTTCCTCATGTTTATCCATTGTATTATTTGATTCTATATCATCGTATTGTTTCATATCTTCCCAGTTTTCTAAGAAAATTAGATATTTTCAATTTGACTTAACAAGGTAGTTGTCAGTTAAAACACCTAAGGGAAGTATCATCACAACAAAGTTTTGGGAATTTGTTCCCATTAGTGTATATAAATGTTCTTTATCTACTAATATAATCATCATACCCATGATTTAATTTGATATAATCCTTGGAATGGATTGTATTTCAGACCATGATGCAAAAAATTATTGTAAGAAGAAGGAGGTTACAATTTTCGATGATGATAAATAGTACCTATCTTTAGAGAAGAAACATCACCACCTGATTCTTATCTAGATCCACCCTCTGTAACTCTACTAAACTCAATTATTGGGGAGGAAGATAATAAATTAATTATGGATGAGGAAAAAAATATTCGAATAGGGTATGTACCTATTGTGCAAAAATGTGTTGATGTGTTTCCAGATGATCTACCTGGACATCCTCCAGAACGGGAAATTGAGTTTTCCATTGATTTAATTCTTGTTCAAGGCCCATATCGAAGACCCCTTATAGAATGGACATAGTGGAATTAGTGTAACTAAATAAAAAACTAGATGAATTGAGTAATAATGGATTTATCCACCCTAGTGTTTCTCCATGGGGAGCCCCAATTGTTTTTGTTAAGAATAAAGATGGATATATGAGGTTGTGTGTTCACTACAGGGAGATCAATGCTATAAAAATAAAGAAAAAGTATCCCCTACCTCGCATGAATGATTTATTCAACCAACATCATCGAGCTCAATATTTTTCAAAGATTGACCTTGAATCTAGATATCATCAGTTTTGTGTAAATAAGTAAGACATTCTGAAAACAGAATTTCAAACCAGGTACAGGCATTACGAGTTAACAATAACGCCTTTTGGATTGACTAATGCACCCTCTATCTTCATGGATCTAATGAATAGAGTTTTAAAGGAATAAATTGATGACTTTGTAGTCATATTTATTGATGATATTTTGGTATACTAAAAAATATACAAAGATCATGAAATTCGCTTGCGCATTATCCTAAGGACTCTTAAAATAAATGAATTATATAGTAAGTTTAGTAAGTGTGAATTCTAGCTCCATGAGATTTATTTTCATGTCCATATTGCCTTTAAGGATGGAATATCTATTTATACTTCAAAGACCAAATAAATTCAATAATGGACAACACTGACGAGTATAACTAAGGTACGCAGTTTTATTGGTTTAGCAGGTTATTACTAATGGTTCATCCATATTTTTTCCCGGTTGGCTAAACCATTAACCATGCTCACATGTAAAGAGTTAAATTTGTTTGGAAAAAAGAGTGTGAAGAATGTTTTGATGAACTGAAGAAAAGGCTAGTCAATGTGCTTATCTTGACTCTATCATCAGGGAATGATGGGTTTGTTATTTATAGGTATACTTCAAAGAAAGGACTTCATTGTTTCCTTATTCAGAATGGTAGAGATATTTCCTATACATAACAATATCAAAAAATTCATGAGAAAAATTATCCTACTCATGATCTTGAGTTAGCAGCTATAATCTTTGCTCTGAAAATATGGAGACACTATCTCTATGGTGAAAATGTGAGATTTTTACTAATCACAAGAGTCTATTTTCTCATAAAACAACTCAACATGTGGAAAGGTGATGGCTTGAACTACTCAAGGATTATGAATTCAATATACACTAGCACTCTGGGAAGAAAATTAAGGTGGAAGATGATTTGAGTAGAAATGATCATGGAGTTTTTAACAAGATGAGAGTTGAAAGGGATCCGATTTTCATGGATCTAGTAAAGATGGATATGGGAATAACCAAGGAAGGTGAAACATCAATACTTTTTCAAATGGTTTCCAAACCATCTTTACTAAAAATGATAAAGAGTTCTCATACTGATGAGGAGGAGTTTCAAAAGAAGGTTAAAGCTGTGAATGATGGGAGATTGAGTGACTTCATATATGAAGATGGAATTTTGAAATGTTGAAAGAGACTTTGTGTTCCTAACATACCAAATCTAAAAGGGGAATTTTTGGATGATGTTAATAGCTCTAATTTCTCTATACACCGTGGGAGCACTAAGATGTATAGAGATTTGAAAGACCATTTTTTGGGACAACATGAAGAGGGAGATTGCTGATTTTGTGTCAAGATGTATAGTTTTTCAACAACTGAATGTTGGAAGGCAACAGCCTGGAGGATTCATGTGACCTTATCCCATACTTTAGTGGAAATGAGATAATAATACGATGGACTTTGTCATGGGGCTACCAAAGACTCCTAGAAGGAATGACGCAGTATAGGTCATTGTTGATCATCTTACCAAGTCAGAAAATTTTATTTCTATAAAAGAAGATTTACCACTTGAATGTATGGAAATAATATACATTAGTAAAGTTTTAATAATTCATGGAGTACCCCAATTGATTGTTTCTGATCGTGATCCCCGTTTTACATCAAGATTCTAGAAAAGTATACAGAAGGCTCTGGATACTGAACTTTGTTTGAACACTGTCTACCACCCTCAAACTTATGGACAATCAGAATGGGCTATTCAAACCATATAAGACATGTTGAGATCTTGATCGCTTGACTTTCATGTTATGTGGGATCAATATTTACCTCTGGTGGAATTTTCCTATAACAATAGCTTCCATTCAAGTATTCAGATGGCATCATATGAAGCATTGTATGGAAAGAGATGTCGCACACCAACTTTTTGGGATGATATTAGTGAAAGAAAATGCGTAGGCTCAGAATTTGTTGAGGAAATAATGGAAAAGGTGAAGGCTATCTAGACCCACATCAAGGCAGCTCAAAGTCGGAAAAAGAGCTATGTTGATAACCGAAGGAAGTATTTGGAATTTTAAGTAGGAGATCATGTTTTCTTGAAGGTATCTCTATGTAGGGGTGTAATAAATTTCAGTAATAAGGGTAAATTGAGTCCCAGGTACATTGGATCTTTCGAAATTCTAGAACGAATTGGAGTTGTAGCTTATCATTTGAAAAATGCCTCCAAGTCTCTCCAAAGTTCATGATGTGTTCCACGTATCAATGTTGAGAAAATACATTCCTAACCCAACGCATGTACTCACCTATGAGAAAATTGAACTGGAACCTGATCTATCTTATTGTGAAGAGCTTGTCAAAATTCTTGATACTAGAGAACAAGTGCTGAGAAACTAGATGACTCGTATGGTAAAAGTTCTATAGAGAAACCATAAGATGAAAGAGGTAATGTGGCAAACCAAGGAACTTATGATGAAGAACCACCCGAATATTTGTATACATTAATATTCTAGAAATTTTGAGGAAAAAATTATTTTAAGGAGAGGAGAATGTAACACCTCAAGCTTCCACGGTACGTTTCCCTTTGAATAATGTAATAGCCTGTATTGTACGCAACTTCGAGATTCTAACACACTGCGACCAATCAAACTAGCCATTATGAATATTAATACCCAATTTTTGAAATTTTATAAATTTTATTTTTCAAAATGGACTTAATTTTTGAATTTAGAATATCGAAATTAGCTTAGGGTAAATTTTTGGTATTTTTCTGAAAACTTTCAATTTTTGCTGAATAGGGAAAAACACTGCGTTATTGATTAAAACCAAAATTTCTATTTTAATAATTATTTATTTTTTTAAAATTTATTTTAGGTCAAAATATACACATATTACCAATATATGTTCAATGTAATTCATTGGAGTAATTTTATAACAAGTTTAGATATATAAAAATTTAATTGAACTTTTTACCGTCTTTTACCCACCTCATAAGCATTTGAAAATTTGAAAAAAACATAATTTTACCACTTATGTGAGTTGAATTTCAAAAATCCAAGAGACACGGCTGACATCATTAAGTAAAATGTGGTTCAATGAGATGAAAATAATTTTTGATGAATAGTATCTTTTTAATTTTATTTACCACAGTTAAAAGTAAATAAGGTACTTAAGGGTAAAAATGATATTATAATTACCCTAACACATGTCCTAATAATATTGGATATGTATAATTTGACCAAAAACAACCTTAGGAATAAAATATGACCCCATTTTGTTCACTTGGATTAGATTAGGACATTTATTATTATTTTATTTAAAGAATAGTTAAAAGCGTTAAATTCAATGTTTAATAACTAAATAATTTTTAATATAGCCTTAAACACAATATAAATTCGATTATAAATATTAATTAGAGAGATAAAATGATTTCCTACATAATGGTATTTTATTTGTAATTTTTAAACATTAAATAATTTAATTTATTTATGACACAATGATAATGCACTAATTACCTTATTAATGAAAGATTAAAATAATTGATATTTTAAATATCAAAATAAATGTAATTTGAGACCTTTGATGACTTCCACTAATTTTATGGGTTAATATGACATATTAGGGTTGATTAAATAATTTTTTTTCGAAGTAATCATGATGTTATAATTTTCATAAAAACCAAATACTAAATAGTGTCAAAATTGACATAATTGAGTTTTAAAAAAAAATACAATATTATTAATTGATATAATATTCCTAAACAAATAAGGTTCAGAAAAAGGACTTAGATAAGGTTATATATATTAATAATGAACCTCATGGGGTTTTATTGGCTTTATATAGTAAGTTTATTAACCATATAATATAAAAATACAAAGAGACATAGTAAATGTCAAACTATTTAACTAAGAGTTAAATATAAAAGATAAGATTAATATGGTGACCTAAACCTATTTAAGACCTACTATTTTAGAGTTTTTTTACCCATCCCCACTTTATCCTTGAAATAATTCCTTTTTGAGCCATTAGAAACCAAAAATTATTTTATTATAAAATAATATTTCAAGATTTTCCTAAAGTGACCCTCACCTCTCTTATAAAAGGGCACTTCCCCTTCTCTTAATTTCACACCTCCAAAGCCATTTGGCTCGGCCAAAACCTACCCAAATATCCTCCAAACTTTCCTCCCTTCATCTTAGAGGCCTTACTTTGGTCATAAAGGCAATCTAAGGATCCATTTTGATCAAACCAAAAGGAAGAACCCAAAGAAGAGGTAAATATTTCATCACCTCTTTCAAGTTCTTTTCTTCTTACACTTTCTCTTTCTTTGTTGTTTCCATTATAAAATAATAACTCTAATATATTATATATAATTTGATGTTATTATTAATATGGTACAAGAATATTGGTTATTCTATCCATCCTCTAAATGACAAAGTCACCATACATGCGTACGTACAATTTACCGTCTCCACGTCATGATGTAGTTTTTTATTCAAACACTTCATTATTTTGTATGGGTATAATAATGGATATAACTGATGTAAATAATAAACATAACATGTTAATTATTTATATATATGATAAACCATCCAATTACATATGATTTCACCATCAATATAATGATATTGTCGCTCGTACGTATGTACGGATTACCGTCTCCACAAACGCGATGAGATTCATTCCCCATATTAATCATTCAAGAATAATTTTAATTTTATGTTTAAAAATAATATTTATAAACATAATATCATTATTTATATGAATCAAATACATTATATCAATAATATTTATGGATTATGTAACCAACCATATAAAGGAAAATGAATCAGTTAACACCCAAAATGATGATACTACTAAAATATTATTAACAAAGAAATTTTAGAGGATCATATATGATATCATATTTATGTATATGGTTCTTGTATAATTTAATAACAATTTTTTAACTATTATACAGTAGTTTAACATACCATCAACTAAGGAAAAGTACAAGGTAAGGGTTAATTTCACAATTTCATTATTATCCGAGGTTGTTTTTACATAAGAATCTACTAGTACCTCTTTATCATCCACATCCGTGTTTTCTTAAAAATGTAATTAAAAAGAATACTATTTACTGTATGATTGTTTAAAGTAATGTATACCCTTTTTTGACCATATATGTTTTTAAAGGAATCTTTCCATAGTTTTCCAAACAAGTTACTTTATGACCTTTTCGACAAAATTAAGGTAAGAATGTATTTTTTTAACTTATACAGTGGGTGTAGAAATTTTCCACTATTATATCATCATCAAAGCTTCCTATACAAGCTTAAAAATATTTTCAAATTAAATGTTTTCTTTTAAAATTATATGAATTTTAAATGATTTCAAAATATAAAGATATATTTATCTAAAAAAGTTTTGATTTCATCTATGTCAACATCCTTTGATGGATATTAAGCTTGTTTTATGTTGATTTGTTATGATACAAAACCTACATATTGTATTGAAGGTTTTGTGATATGTTTGAAAATTGATGTGTTATTTTTACAACATTCATTATTTATAAATAAATTATTGACATTTCATATGCTAGTTTTAATATGAATTTTTATGTTATGTTTAAACATTTTCGTATGAGGAATGAATTGGACTTAGAAAGTGACGGGTGGAGCCCACTATAGCTCCTCGATGAATCAGTAGGTCTCATGAGACAAACTAGTGTCTTGGAACAAGACCCTGAAAAAGTATTATTTGTAGTCTTGGCACAAGGCCTTGACCTTGTGGTTATGAAGTCTAGAAATATGAATTCCATCATTATGAAAGTGGATATTGATATTGCATGTGATTATTTGACTAGTGGAATATCCATGTTATTAAGTAAATAGAATTATTTGATTTTATCTTATCCATATTATGTTGATGTTTCAGTTTATAAGGCATTGTTTTATTCTTATACATTGCCTTAAATTTTTTTGCTTATTACTAATCATCTGAGATCACCTCTTTCTATGTTTTATTTTTCCTAGGACGTGAATAAGTATTTTATGGTTGAACTGAAAGTATAGGCTAAGGATATAATTATGTTAAAAATGAGGAAAATGTTGTTGATTTTTTTATTTCATGATGTAACGTAAAACTTATGAATGTATCTAGTACTTCAAAAGATACTGAACGGATCGGTCGTTTGGGACATGATTTATTGTATCATATAAATGTTATGTAATAATGCACCGACTCTGGGTAAATGGGGTTGGGGAGTTATAGTTGGTATCAGAGGAAGTTTAGTACAAACCTTGGAAGCTATATTTTGAAAAAGTTTGATTAGAGAACATTAACCTAATTTAGAATTTGAGGATTAGTATAGAAGAACTTCCTAAAATTCTGGTAATGTAGAGATTTTGTGAGTTTTCCAATAAATACATCCTTGTCTAGATACGAGTAGGTAGAGGTGGATCAGGCACAGATGTACCTTGGTGTAAAACCTAAAAACACTACTTTGAGCTAGACTTGAATGGGAACTGGTGAACGACAACAGGACTTATTGCACTCTTGGTTATGACACTCTTGGGAGATATGATTAGGATAATTCTCATTTTCATTACAAACCATTATGAATAATTTATGAGTATATACTTCCTCAAAGAATTTTTTTTTGATTATGGATTATATCCATAAACTTTTCAATTTATGTTAACTATTTTACAAGTTTGGAATTCTGTATTGTGATTCATAAACTAATATAGTGTATGATATTGTTTAGAAATGGCGCCTAGTGGAAGGAATAGAAACCGTATCAACACAGGTAATCCATGTAAGGATTTCCCTCATACTCAAGATAATTATAGTGGAGATGGTGAATCAATTGGTGTTGATCAACTTATCACCATACTAGGACAACTCACTCAGGTTATGAATAATAACCTTACCCGTATAGAGCACCCTGATCCACAACATAGAGGATCAATGTTAGACTGCTTCATGAGGAAACAACTACAAACATTCAATGGAAGTACAAATCCATTAGTATCTGAGAAATAGATAAATTCCTTAGAGAAAATATTGCATGATTTGGGGAGTATAGAAAGGGAAAAAGTTGTCATGGCAGTTTATCGCCTCACGAGAGATGCAGATCAAAGGTGGTCATTAATCCAAAACACAAAGAAAGATGAAGAATTATCGAACATGGAATGGTGGGATTTTAAATATATATTCTTATAAAAATACTTTCATCGTTACCATCAAGTGGATATGGAAAGATAATTTCTAAGTCTGAGGCAAAAGGAAGATGAGAATGTTGCAAAGTATGAGGCTAACTTTACAAGGTTATCAATTCATGCAGCAGATTATAGACGTAACCCAAGTAGTTAGATTGATTGATTATTTGATGGTTTAAAACCATTTCTCCATCAATAATTAGTCTCACAATCCTTCTCATCGTACGAAGATACTGTCTCATGAGCTATCAAGATAGAAAAAGAATTCTCTAAGTCTTACGACATTAAAGCAAAGAAATAGAAAAATAGATATGTTGAACACTATGGAAATGAAAATAAGGGGAATAAGGGAAAAGTTGAATATCCATCCTGTGGTAAATGTGGGAAGAAACCCCCTAGTACTTGCCTAAAGGGAATGGGAGTCTGTAACAAGTGTGGTGAAAAAGGCCACTAAGCTCATGATTACAAGGGGAAGAAAAAGGCTGTCAATGTTGAATACTATAATTATAGAGAAAAGGGGCATTATGAAAATGAATGTTCTAAGATCCAATGGAAGATACCTCATAAAATTACAAGGGATCATGGCCAAGATTATGTGATCACTATTGCTGATGTTGAAGCTCTGAAAGATGTTGTGGAAGGTTATTTAATGGTTTCCTCGGGTTTTGCCAATGCTTTATTTGATTCTGGATCATCACATTGTTTCATATCTTCCTAGTTTTCTAAGAAAATTATATATTTTTAATTTGACTTAAAAAGGGAGTTTTCAGTCAAAACACCTAAGGGATGTATCATCGTAATAAAGTTTTGTGAGTCTGTTCCCATTAGAGTATATAAATATTCTTTATCTATTGATCTCATCGACATACCCATGATTGAATTTGATATAATCCTCTGAATGGATTGGCCTTCAGACCATGATATGAAAATTTATTGTAAGAAAAGAAGGTTATAATTTTCGATGATGATAAGGAGTACCTTATCTTTAGAGCAGAAATGTCACCACCTGATTCTTATCTAGATCCACCCACTAAAGCTCCACTAAACTCAATTATTTTGAAAGAAGAGAATGAAATAATTATGGGTGAGGAAAACAATGTTCAAATAGAGGACAATCCTGTTGATCAAGAATATGTTGATGTGTTTCGAGAGGATCTACCTGGACATCCTCTAGAATGAGAAATTGAGTTTTCCATTGATTTAATTCCTGGTTCAAGGCCCATATCGAAGACCCCTTATAGAATGGCCATTGTGGAATTAGTGTAACTAAAGAAACAACTAAAGGAATTGAGTAATAATGGATTTATTCACCCTAGTTTTTCTCCTTGGGGAGCCCCAGTTCATTTTGTTAAGAAGAATGATAGATCTATGAGGTTGTGCATTGACTACAGGGAGATCAATGATATAACAATAAAGAACAAGTATCCCCTACCTCGCATTAATGATTTATTTTACCAACTTCATGGAGATAAATATTTTTCAAATATTGACCTTCAATCTAAATATCATCATTTGTGTGTGAAGAAGGAAGACATTACAAAAACAACATTTCGAACTAGGTATGGGCATTACGAGTTTACAGTAATGCCTTTTGAATTGACTAATGCACCCTCTATATTCATGGATCTAATGAATATAATTTTCAGGGAATATCTTGATGACTTTGTAGTGGTATTTATTAATGATATTTTGGTATACTCAAAAAGCTACAAAGATCATGAAAATCACTTGTGCATTATTCTAAGGACTCTTAGAATAAATGGATTGTATGGGAAGTTTAGCAAGTGTGAATTATAGTTTTAGGAGATTTCTTTTCTTGGCCATATTGTCTTTAAGGATGGAATATTTGTTGATCCTTCAATGAACAAGGCAATCAAAGAATGGCCAACAACGATGAGTATAACTGAGGTACGCAGTTTTATTGGTTTAGTAGGTTATTATCAACGTTTCATCCAGAATTTTTCCTGGTTGTCTAACCCATTAACCAAGCTCACGCGTAAAGGGGTTAAATTTGATTGTCCAAAAATGTGTGAAGAATATTTTGAAGAATTGAAGAGAGAATTATTAAATGCTTCTATATTGACTCTATCATCAGGGAATGATGGGTTTGTTATTTATAGTGATGCTTCAATGAAATTACTTGGTTGTTTCCTTATGGATAATGATAGAGTTATTTCATATACATCACGATAGCTAAAAATTCATGAGCAAAATTGTCCTACTCATGATATTGAGTTAGAAGCTGTAATCCTTTCTCGGAAAATATGTAGACACTATCTCTATGGTGAAAATACGAGATTTATACAGATAATACGAGTTTGAAGTATATTTTATAACAAAAAGAACTCAAAATGTGGCAAAGGCAATGGCTTGAACTACTCAAGTATTATTATTGCACTATACACTACCACCTGGGTAAGGCAAATAAGGTGGAAGATGCTTTGAGTAGAAAGGATCATGGAGTTTTGAACAAGATGAGAGTTGAAAGGGGACCTATTTTCATGGAACTAATAAAGATGGATATGGGAATAACCATTGAAGGTGAAACATCAATACTTTTTCAAATGGTTGTCAAACCATATTTACTATAAAGGATAAATAGTTCTTAGACTGATTATGAGGAGTTTCAAAAGAAGATTGAAGTTGTGGATGATGGGAGATTGAGTGACTTCCTATATGAAGATGGATTTTTGAAATTTGGGAAGAAACTTTGTTTTCCTAACATACCTAATCTAAAAAGCAAATTTTTGGATGATGCTCATACCTCCAATTTCTCTATACACTCTAGGAGCACCAAGATGTTTAGAGATTTGAAGGAACATTTTTTGTGGGACAACATGAAGGGGGAGATTTCTGATTTTGTGTCAAGATGTGTGGTTTGTCAAAAAGTAAAATATGGAAGGAAACATCCTGGAGGAGTCATGAAACCTATTCTCATACCTAAGTGGAAATGATATAATATTACGATGGAATTTTTCATGGGTCTACCAAAGACTCCTAGAAGGAATGGTGCAATATGGGTCATTATTGATCATTTACCAAGTCAGCGCATTTTCTTACTATAAGAGAAGATTTACCACTTGAACGTAATGCAAGACTATATATTAATGAAGATTTAAGACTTTATGGAGTACCCATGTCAATTTTTTCTGGTCGTGATCCCCATTTTAAATCAAGATTCTAGAAAAGTCTTCAAAAGTCCATGGATACTGAACTTCGTTTGAGCACTGCCTACCACCCTCAAACTGATGGACAATCAGAATGGGCTATTAAAATCTTATAAGACATGCTGAGATCTTGCTCACTTGACTTTCAAGGTATGTGGGATCAATATTTACATCTGGTAGAATTTTACTATAAAAATACCTTTCATTCAAGTATTCATATGGTACCATATGAAGTGTTATATGGCAAGAGATGTTGCACACCAACTTGTTTGGTTGATTTTGGTGAAAGAAAACTCGTAGTCCCAGAACATGTTGAGGAATCAATGGAAAAGGAGAAGGTTATCCAAACTCACATCAAAAGTGGCTCAAAGTAGGCAAAAGAGCTATGCCGATAACTGAAGGAAGGATTTGGAATTTCAAGTAGGAGATCATGTTTTCTTGAAGGTATCTCCCTGGAATGGTGTTATACGTTTTAGTAATAAGGATAAATTGAGTCCCAGGTACATCAGATCTTTCAAAATTCTAGAACTAATTGGAGTTGTAGCTTATCGTTTGGAAATGCCTCCAAGTCTCTCCAAAGTTCATGATGTGTTTCATGTATCACTATTCAGAAGATACATGCCTGACCCATGCATGTACTCACCTATGAGTAAATTGAACTAGAAATCGATCTATCTTGTTGTGAAGAGCCTGTAAAAATTCTTGATACAAGAGAACTAGTGCTGAAAATTGGACGACTCGTCTGGTAAAAGTTCTATGGAGAAACCATAAGATGGAAGAGGCAATGTGGGAACCTGAGGAACTTATGATGAATAACCACCCGAATATTTTTATGCAGTAACATTCTAGAAATTTTGAGGACAAAATTGTTTTAAGGAGGGGAGAATGTAACACCCCAAGCTTCCATGGTACGTTTCCCTTTAAATAATGAAATAGCTTGCATTGTACGCAACTTCGAGATTCTAACACACTGCGACCAATCAAACTAGCTGTTATGAATAGTAATACCCACTTTTTGAAATTTTATAAATTTTATTTTTCAAAATGGACTTCATTTTTGAATTCGTAATATCAAAATTAGCTTATGGTGAATTTCTGGTAGTTTTCTAAGAACTTTCAATTTTTGGTGAATAGTAAAAAACACTTTGTTATAGGTTAAAACCGAAATTTTTATTTAAATAATTATTTATTTTATTTAAATTTATTTTAGGTCAAAATATATACATAATACCTATAAAATTGCTTTGTAATTAATTGGATTCATTTTATAATAAGTTTAGATATATAATTAATTTATTGAACTTTTTAACGTCTTTTACCCACCACCTAGGAGCATTTGAAAATTTGCATAAAAATTAATTTTACCACTTCTGTGAGTTGAATTTCAAAAATTCTAGAGAATCGGTTGACATCAGTAACTCAAATGTGGTTCAATGAGATGAAAATGTTTTTTGTTGAATAGTAACTTTTTCTTTTATTTACCACAGTTAAAAGTAAATAGGGTAATTCAGGGTAAAAATGATTTTATAATTTCCCTAACACATGTCCTAATTCTATTGGATAAGTATAATTTGAACAAAAACAAAATCATAAATAAAATATGAACCTTTTTGGTCCTCTTGGATTAGACTAGGACATTTATTATTAATTTATTTAAAGAAGAGTTAAAAGTGTAAAATTCAACGTTTAATAACTAAACCATTTTTAATATAGGGTTAAACATAATATAAATTCTAATATAAATATTCATTATAAAGATAAAAATATTTCCTACATAATGGTATTTTATTTATAATTTTTAGACATTAAATAAATTAATTTATTTTTGACATAATGATGATACAGTAAATACCTTATTAATGAAGGATTAAAATAATTGATATTATAAATATCCAAATAAATGTAATTTGAGACTTTTTATGAATTAAACTAATTTTATAGGTTTATATGAAATTTTATGGTTAATTAAAAAAAATTTAAGTAATCATGCTGTTATGATTTTCACAAAAACCAAACACTAAATAGTGTCAAAATTGACATAATTGAGTTTTTAAAACAAATACTATATTATTAATTGATATAATATTCATAAAAATTTAATGTTTGGACCAATGACTTATATAAGGTTATATATATTAATAATTAACCACATGGGATTCTTTTGGATAATTATAGTAAGTTTATTAAACATATAATATAAAAATACAAAGAGACATGGTAAATGTCAAACTATTTAACTAAGAGTTAAATCTAAAAGATAAGGTAAATATGGTGACCTAAACCTGTCTAAAACCTATTTTTTTGAGATTTTTTAGACCCATAACAACCTTATAATAAAAATAATTCATTTTTGAGCCATTAGAAACCGAAAATGATTTTATTATAAAATAATATTTCAAGATTTTCCTAAAGTGACCCTCATGTCTCTTATAAAAGGGTAGTTACCCTTCTCTTAATTTCACACCTCAAAAGACATTTTTCTTATCCAAACCCTTCCCAAATATCCTTCAAAATTTCCTCCTTTCATCCTAGAGGCCTTCATTGTTCATAAAACCAACCTAAGGATCCCTTTTGATCAGATCAAAAGGAAGAACCCGAAGAAGAGGTAAATATTTGATCACCTCTTTCAAGTTCTATTCTTCTTCCACTTACTCTTTCTTTGTTGTTTAAATTATAAAATAATAACTATAGTATATTATATATACTGTGATGTTATTATAAATATTTTACAACCATATTCATTATTCTATCCATCCTATAAATGACAAAGTCACCATATGTGCGTACGTATGGCTTACCGTCTCCACGTTGTGGTGTAGTTTGTTATTCAAACACTTCATTATTTTGGATGGGTATAATAATGAATATAACTGATTTAAATAATAAATATAACATGTTAATTATTCTTTATATATGATATACCATCTAATTATATACTATTTCACTATCAATATAATGATATTTTCGCTCATGCGTACATACAGGTTATCGTCTCCACAAACACGATGAGATTCATTCCCCATCATAATCATTCAAGAATAATTTTTATTTTATGATTAAAAATAATTTTTATGAACATAATATCATTCTATATATTAATAAAATACATCCTATCCATAAAAAACATGGCTTACATAACCAACCATATAAAGGAAAACGAATCAGTTAACACCTGAAATGATGATACTACTAAAATATTATTAACAAATCAATATTAGAGGATCATATATGATATCACATTTATGTATATAGTTCTTGTATACTTTAATAACAATTTTTTAACTATTATAAAAGAGTTTAACATACCATTTACTAAGGAAAAGTACAGGTTAATGGTTAATTTTACAATCTCTTTATTATTTGAGGTTGTTTTTACGTAAGTATCTATTGGGACCTCTTTATCATCCACATCTGTGTTGTCTCAAAAATGTAATTCAAATTTTTTTACTATTTACTATACTATGGTTTAAATTAATTTATACCCTTATTTGACCATATATGTTTTGAAATGAATCTTTCCGTCATTTTCCAAACAAGGTACTATATGACCTTTTTGACAAAATTAAGGTAAGAATGTCTTTTTTTAACATATATGATGGGTGTGGCTATTTTACACTATTATATCATCGTCAAAGCTTCCCATAAAATATTATAAAAATATTTTCGAAATAAATGTTCTATTTTATAATTTTATGACTTCTAAATGATTTCACAATAAAAAGAGATATTTCTTTAAAAACATTTTGATTTCATCTATGTCAACAACCTTTGATGGATTTTAAGCTTGTATAAAGTTGATTTATTATGATACAAAACATTAATATTTTATTGAAGGTTTTGTTATATGTTTGAATATGGATGTGTTATTTTTTCACCATTCATGGTTTATGGATAAAGTATTGACATTTCGTATGCTAGTTTTAATATGAATATTTATGTTAGGTTTAAACCTTTTCATATGAGGAATGCATTGGACTTAGCTAGTGATGGGTGGAGCCCGCTAAAACTTCTCAATGTATCGGTAGGTCTCATGATACAAACTAGTGTCTTGGAACATGGCCTTGAAAAAATATTATGTGTAGTCTGGAACAATGCCTTGACTATGTGGTTATGAGGTCTAGCATTATGCATTCCATCATTATGAAAGTGTCTATCGATATTGCATGTGATTATTAGACTAGTAGAATATCCATGTGATTATATAAATGGAATTATTTGATTTTATCTTTTCCATATTATTCTTAAGTTTAAGTTTAAAAGGCTTTTGTTTTAGTCTTATACATTGCCTTAAATGTTTATTCTTGTTTATGAAAGTTTCCGCTATATTGTTATCCTTATTGAGCATCTGAGCTCACCCATTTCTATGTTTTATTTTTCCCAGGATGTGAATAAGTATTTTAGGGTTGACCTGCAAGGATAGGCTAAGGATATAAGTGTTCTCAAAAGGGGAAAAATGTTGTTGATGATTTTATTTCATTATGTAATGTAAAACTTATGAATGTATCCAGGACTTCCAAGGCTACTAAAATGATTTGAATTTCGTGACATGATTCCTTGTATCATTACAATGTTATTCAATAATGCACCAAGTCTGGGTAACTAGGTTTGGGGAATTACATGGGTTCATCATGTAGTTTAATGTCATGCGATCAGGAACATTTGTATATAGTTTAACATTATGTAACATAGACGTAGGCGGTGCTATGTAGTTTATCATCAAGCAGCTAAGATGATTTCTATATAATTACACAAAGTACTTCTTCAGAAACCTCTCATTTGTGGGAGATGTGGTCAGATTCTCATCCATTTAAATGAAGACATATTCTCTATTGGATTAGAACTTAAATATAACATATGGTCCTTTCCATTTTGGCTCTAGATTTGGAGGTTTCTTTCTGAGTATCATCAATTTTATGAGGACCAACACCATTTCTCCTTTGAGGAAAGATTGGAGGTGAACCATCTTATTGAAGGCTCATGAAATATGGTTCTGGAAAACCTTAAAATGGTGCATAGTGTGAAATATTTTCTCATCCAACCACTCCAGCTCATCGAACCATTTCTATGAATTCTCATCTGTGGATGGTTGATCACCAATTCCCATGTGAAACAATGGTAATTAAACTTCAATGGGTATAACCACCTCTATCTTGTATACTAATGAGTATGGGGTTTCATGATTGGTGGTGTGATTCATGGTCTGGTAATCCCATATAGCATAGAGGAGCTTATCCAGAAATGATTTTTTTTCATTGTCTACCATTTTATAAAGTTTATTGGATATGGACTTTTTAAAGGACTCTATCTGCCTGTTGGTCATTGATTGATAGAAGGATAAATGGTTGGCCTTAATTCTGTGCTATTGATATAGCTTGTCCAATTCAACAGAGAAGAAATTGGTGTCATTTTCCTTCAGTATTTTATGAGGGACACAAAACCTAGTGAATATTTTGGATTTCAAAAAGCTAAAAATACTTCTTTCCCCAACCACTTTAAGTGGTACAACATATTCTCATTTAGAAAATAATATGGTTTCTATGAGAATATATTTGAATTTTCCGGCCGTGGAGGGAGGGTATGGTCCGACAACCTTCATTCCCCATATGGAAAATAGCTAGGAGAACATGGTTGTGTGAAGTAAATCTGGGGGATGGTGGATGAAATTTTCATGAACTTGGTAGGAATGACACTTCCTAGTGAATTTGGCGTAATAATATATCATGGTGTTCTAATAGTACCCAATTCTTAGAATCTACTGTGAGATCTTGTACACTGATTGATGTGTCTACAAGTTCAAGTATATACTTCTTTTAATGACAGTGATGATCTCTTCTCTGTAAATGAAACTAAAAAAGGAATCCATCAAGCCTCTCTTATAAAGGACCTTCTCCCAGTTTGTTCTATAATACATTAAGAATTTGATTCCCCATATTTGGATTTTCTCACATCTAGCCCTATCTAGTGAGAGATCTCCCCTTTTAAAGTAATATGTAATGGGAGTCATCTAGATGGTGGTTGGACTATACAGCTCAGATATGGGAATGATTTCATTAATTTATTATGTTTTGGTATGAATGAATGGTAAGACAATCCTTCGGTGGGTAATACTGATGACTATTTCATTCTGATCCTAGTTGGATATAGTTGTGGCTGCATTTTCCAATGCATCAGCTTGCGCATTTGGCGATTGGGGAACAAAAGTTAATGACGGCTCTGACGAGAATAATGCCATAAGTTCTCATACATAGTTCATTAAAGGGATCATCTTCTCTTTCTTAATATCATAGTCACTATAGAATTTCTTGATGACCAATTCTGAATCACCTTTAATCTTTAAGTGTTTTTCTTGTGTTTGAAGTTCCAAATATAGTCCTCCAATGAGGTCTTGGTAATCTACTTCATTGATTGTGCATCCTTATGATAGTTAGAAGGAATAGGGAAGAAGTTTCTTTTCTGGGGATATGAGTATGACTCCCAGACCCACTTTTTTGAATTTGGTGTCTTCCATTCATTTTCCTATCGGGATTCTGGATGTGTTGTCAAAGTTCATTTCCCACATTTAGGATTTATCTTAAATAGAGAACAATTCCTCAATAGGTAGCTCAACATTTGATGGGCACACTCATATTGAGTGATTATCTACCAATACATCTTCTAATGTCTGGCCTTTGATGGCTTTCTATGGTATGAACCGTATGTTGAATTATTGCAGGATGACCTCCCACCGTGACATGCATCTCTTTAACATTGGATAGCCAAGAATATAGTTGAGTGGGTTGAAACATGATACCAAATGGACTTAGTAGTGCTAAGTGTAATGCCTCATCTTCTGTACCACAAATATTAATTCAAGGAAACTCTTCTCGATATTCCAATAATGATTCTTAACTTCAATCATGGTTTAGTTGAGGTAATACTGACCATTCTCATTGCTGATATCATTCTTTTATGTGGGGAAGTCACCTATGGATCCCTCCAAGGTGGTTACATACAAAACGAGTGGTATTCCTTCAACAGGAAACATTATAACTGATGGATTTAAGAGATTTTACTGGAGTTTTTTCAAATTCTTCCTGATAGTCTTCAGTCTGTTGATATTCTACCTCTTTCTTCATCAACCTGGTGAAGGGAAGGAACTTGCCTGTGAGGTTTTCTATGAAGTATCGAATGTAGTCTAGGTATCCTTAGAGTTCACTCAACTCCGTGAGGTTTCGAGGAGTTGACATGCTAAGGATGACCTTTATCATCTTAGGTTCAACTTCGATGCCCTGATGGCATATGAAGAAACCAAGGAAATTCCCTAAGGTAACACCAAAATCACATTTCAGGGGGGTCATTTTCATATTGTTCTATCGTAGTTTATTGAAGAAGGTTTCAATATATCCTAGATGGTCTATGAATTATTGTGATTTAACCACCATATAATTAAAATAACATTCAACTAACTTTCCCAAGAAGGGTTTTAAAATGTGGTTCATGGTGCACTAATATGTGGCGCCAACATTTTTCAAACCGAAAGGTATCACCTTGTAGGAAAACACTCTTTTGGTAGACTTTAAGGCATTGGATTCTTCATCTTCTTGAGTCATTTAGATCTGGTTATATCAAGAATAATTTTCCATGAAATATAGAGACTCGTATCCAACTATTGCATCAATCACCAATTCTATGATCGGGACTGGGAAATCATCTTTTAGGTAGTGTCGGTTGAGGTCCATGAAATCGATGGAGACCATGATATTACTATTTTTTTTCTTAATAGGGACAATTTTTTCTATCCATATGGAGTATTGGACCTCCTGAATAAATTTAGATATGATGATCTTATCGCATCAGCCTCTATTTTGGAAGCATGTTTCGGGAGCATCATTTTAGCGGATTTCTTTAACCACAATGGTCTTATGGTAGGCCTAGGTGGTGAGTGGTCACCTTTGGATCGATACCTAGAATTTATATATAATTCCATGTGAAAACATCTCAATTATTAATTAGGAAATAGGTTATACATCTTGATCTTGGGAAGGGATGGTCGCACTAACCAGAGTGGGTTGCGTGTCTTCTTTCATACCCAAGTTGATTTCCTTGAGTTCATTAATGGTGGTGGATATTCCTTCCTCAAACACTGGAGGGGAATCCCTTTAGTATTATTCTTCCTCATCTACATCCTAGTCATCTTCCTCCTCGTCTTCTGATGGGGAAACAATCCTTGAAATTATTCCTCTATTGATGAGGGAAGAGTTACAATTTTGGTATTTGGGAGGTGAATCCATCTCTTCTACCTCTACCATCGGTGAGGGCTTCTCTGGAGAAGATGCAATGAGGGGTAAAATATTTTCATCATCTTATTTGAGTGATGAAACACTTCCTCCTACCTCAGTGGGTGAGGAAAGGATTCTCTAGGGTTTTGATAATAGATAGAGGGAATTTTCATCTGAATCCCCACCATTATCTTGGGAGTTAGTGAGCTTTTCAACATTATTAGGCTCGACATCCATAACTGAAATCCTGAGGACTGTTGAATACATGTCTAAATTTGGACTTTTTCTTTCAATCTGAATAATGGGTAGTATGTATTCTTCCCTGAGATGCTTGAGGGTATCGGTAGGAAACATTTCAAAACTACTTGGGGTAGAGGCCTAATCAATTTAGTTTTCTAAGATATGTTTCCCCTTCGGTTCATAGAACCCTGCTTCAATAGAATGTGATTTACGAAGATAAAATTGGGCCTTATCTGCATGCATTGTCCCACTCTATCCATTAATGATATATTTTAGGCATTCATAGTGTGAGGAGGAGATTTCTACGTGTTGATGTAGCTAGGGCCTCTCTAGTAGGGTATTGAAGGATGTATTATTTCGGACCACTGAAAATTCTGGGTGAGCTAAAAGGTCACTGAACCAGCATTCAAGGTTGATTTGACCTAATGGCTTCTACTCACTTTTGTTGTAGCCCAATAGGGTCATGGTTTAGGGTGTCGGATCATCTTAATTGCAGCCTAGCTGACGAAGTGTCCACAGTGGGAGGAGATTAACCCGAGAGCCATTTTTGATGAAGAATTTTTGGATATCGGAGCCATTTATTTTTTCAGACACATATAAGGGTTTGATGTGTCCTTTCTTGATGAATTCTTCATCTAGATTCATGAAGGAGATAATCACGTGGCATTCTGCATGATTGGTCTCCATTCAGTAAAATTTAATGGTAGCCACCTCAGCTTAGAACTACTAGGGACTTAGTAAATCTTCATTAAGTGCTTCCCTAAGATCTTTTAATATATTCAATGCATCCATGATTGATAGATTAGTAGGAACTAAAGCTAACTATTTTAGAATTATATATTTTTTATCTAAATTCCATCACTTACTAGCTTGGGGATTCTCTTTCAAATGCACTTTTGGGGCTTAAGGATTTGATAAATATTGTTTGGACCTTAGGGTCTGAGTCATAGGAACTTCTGTACTTTGTGGATTGGGCCAAACAAGTCTACTTTATTTTTTAGGGAAATTAGTCATTTTTTTACTCTGATAGATATTTCAAAAGGATTGGACCATGGTGTTTTTTGTAGGGGAAGGAGAAAATATTTATCCCTATCAGATTTACTGGAGGGTCCTTCCATGGTTTTTTGCAAGACTGATGGTTTGAGCAGGGGTGCAGCCATAATATTGATTTCTACCATGGATGCATCTCCCTTGATATCCTTTTCTTTTGTGGATTCTTTATTTGGGCACCCAATTTGATGTGGGTAATTTTGGTTGATAATCATATTCATCATAGGATAAGGGATCCATAAATTTAATGACATTGATGGAGCCAAAAATCATCTCCTCTTATGATGAAGACTTTGCCTTGTCATATTCCCCTGGTGGTGCCGTTTGGTGGGACGATGCCCGTATCTTCAGATCTGCTAGCATGAAATCTGAGAGTATCAAATCCAACATTGGTTTTGGTGAAATTCCATCTTCCTGCACTTTATTTTCTCCCTTATAATTGGACTTCTTTTTGGGCGGTCAGCCTTTGAAGGATTGTGGGGTTGAGGGTATCAGTTGTGTTTCATCAAGAGATTTCAGAGGCACAATCGGTTGCTTCAATAGTTTCTGGAGGATAACATGGGTTTGGTTGATTGTTTTCAAATCCAAAAATCTATTTAACTTTTGATCCTTTTTAAAAAAAATTACACTCCCCCTCTTCATCCGAGTAAGTGGTGGAAACATATGCCACTTGCTCTGGCAGTGGTCCCAACTTGACCTGTCATAAATATATCACTCATTGCAGGAGGTCCATGAAGTCAAATCCCTCCTGAATGTTGTGCCCCAATATCCATTGGAAGGAACAGTAATATGGCTACTCATCAAGGACTACTTTATCAGCCTCTTTGGCTCCAGAAGCCAAAGCAAGTTGCAATTCATAGAAGCTACAAACTAGTCACATAATTGATCATCCCAAAACAAATACACTTTATTTATAAGTTTCTTTAATTGATTTAACTTGTCCCCCTATGCTTGTCTTGATGGGATGGGGGTGGATTTTGACGTCTAGAGGTCCCTACACAGTTTTTTGGGGGCCTTGGAGCTGGCGCCGATGCACAAGATGGATTAAGCATGAATTAATTCTCTTCAGCACTTCCCACTGTTTTTATTGGGGTTTATGGGATTATCTGAGATTTAAAATTATTCCGTTGTAAGGAATATTATATCCTTTTAGTGATGGTGGAGAATTACCAAAACCCACTTGTATACTTCCTAAGAATTTGTGGAATTTTCAGATCATCTCAGAGGTTGTCAATTCACATGGCCAACATATCATCTTTGGGGAGTGCCTGGTTCAAGGAGTAAGTCAGAACATTCCTTCTAGAAATAAAATTTGAAACTCTCTCATTCTCTCATTTTTTTTAGTTCATGACGTCACTAACTATTTTTTTGGAAATGTTGAGATGAACTGAAACAATAATTGGAATTGGGGATCCTCCCATAATATTATTGAGTTATCTTGCAAATCATTGTACCACACAAAGGATGAATCTTGTAGGGTAACACAATGAATCCAAGCTTCACATGTTCTTGTTGGTCTGGGGTTCCCATAATGGGATCATAGTAAGAAGATTAGTGCATTAGATGCTTCTATTGGTCCCCTGATCCATTGTACACTGAGAATAAGGGGTTCTTAAAATTTGGTGGTGGAGGGATTTTTCTTACACAATCAGGGTGGGGCATCTATTCCAATTGTATTGAAGCATGCTTTCCTTTCATTTCTTCCATTAGAGTTTTCAATAACTCAACAGTATTTAGGATCCATTGATTCAAGTCCTGTTGGACCTGAGCATGAGCGAGTGTAGTGGGGGGAAATACTGGTTGTGTCTGTGCTTTTGGAACTTGAGGCGGATACCCAGCTGGCGGTATCATTTGTGGATTCATCTGAATCTATTCCACTTTCTTCCCCAATGGAGATAAATCTTGATATCCTACTAGGATTGGGTTCAGGAAGACAGATGGTCTTAGCACTGCCTGGAATGAGCTTTCCATCCATGATTCATCCGTCAGGATGATTCTGTGAGGAAGAGGGACATCTGATGGAAGTTTGTGTTGATGCTCCACCTAAGGAACATACACAGTAGGGAAACTTACTTTTAGTATCTCAGAATTGAGTCACCTTAACTCTTTTGTTTCTTTGTCTTGTCGAGCGAATCTATCCTCAAGCGTGGGGGAATAATTTTCACAAGGAGGAGGAGGTGGGTCATATAACTTGTTCTTATTCTTCTCCTTGTTGGGGATTCGTGTAGGAGGTGGTGGTGGATTTACTGAATGGGTGCCCAAATTTAATACAACTCTTTGGTTTCTGGTGTGCACACCTCTAGGCTCGATGTAGACCGTTACTAGGAGGGAACCCTCTTCTTCTATTTACACATTATTTGTATCATATTCAGTGAGGTATTTGGGGATTATTTCCAAAAAATTCACCAATGTATACCACATTTGGGGTGGTGTAACAAATTCTGAATGATAGGAGAGCTTCTTGCATCCTTTGTTGGATCTTCTCAATCCATTCTGTGATAATATTTGGGTTCATTGGCGAAGAGTGACTCAGAGAGAGCCCTGATATGGCCTTTAAGTATGCCTCTATTACGAAGGATATGATTCATAGGACAGGATGGAATGGGTAACCCCTTCATCAATTGTTCTTCCCAGTCGAGAGAAGGCAGACATCCGTCGGGTATGAATTTGAGGTAAAAATGCCCCCAGCACTATGGGATGGGGTTTCTCATGTTCTTCTATTGATGTGCCTCGACCCAGATTTTCTGGTCTTATGGGTTCATTTTGTGTTAAAAACTATCTCATCCCTATGGGATGGGGTTGATACTGTGTTTCAGTGGATGCTGGTGTAATTGCCACATTCTTGATCTCACGCATTCCCATACGGGTGTGAGCTAGATATAGTGTCGGGTCTGAACATGAATGGTTTGTTCTCGAGGACATTATAAGTGCTCATAGATTGTCTCCCCTTAGGTGGGAGGCCTAATATATGTTCTCGATGGCATGGTTTAGGAGTTTTTTATGGCATTCTCTCATCAGTCCAAATGCTTCTAAGACTTACTCAAGGCCGGTTCTTATCGATCATTCCACCTTTCATGAGTAGGGACTTCATTTGACTATCATATGAGGATGATGAAATTAAAATATTTCCATTCCAATGGGTTCTTCTAGAAGGGAAGTGGGGTAAAGTGTAGAGATCCATGTTCTCCCCATCCCAATATATGAACACCAGATAGGGCATTGATGATAAGGCAATGCAACTTGTGGAGCGCATGGAGGCCACCCAGGTCAAGGTATTTCTTTCTCCTTTCTGATTGTGTCTATCGTGTTAACATAAGGGATTCTAGTTTGATTCCCCAGTGAATCTCTCCAATGAAATTAACATGGTTTTCATACCCATTTTATAGAAAACATTACTTTTAATTGGAGGAGAGTTTTCCAGATATTTAGGTGAATTTTATGCATACATTCTTCTAAAAACTCTCTTCGTATGTTGAACTGAGAAGTTTCTATGGGACAATACATCATGGTTATGTTATCCCTAGATAGTTGTCTTTTCACAATCAATATATCCTATTGTTTTTTCTCTAGGAAATCTTCTTCATGATCTACCCAGTTTGATTTCTCCGTAATGATTTTGTTCCTAGCAGTAGGGTCAGTGGGATTCTCATTTACATGTGAATGGTACAAGGGTGGCTCGAAATATGAGAATGGTCCCTAGCCTTCCTATGGTTGAGAAAGGGTATCAATTTTCATTTAGATATTATCCAACATATATTACTCCATTTTTTAAATCTCCTCAGAATATGAGGGATTTCTTGCATTTCACTAGATGAGGGGAGGACCTTCTTGATGATGTAAATTTTAACTATGGGAAGGACCTTCGTAGATGGTGTCATGATTGTGAGGACTACTATAGCAGCTTAGTGTCTATCCAAAGAGAGTAATTCTATAGTTTATACCCTAGGTTGGAGCTTTAGGGTGTACCGAAGAAAGGGTAGGACCTTATTTCTCCTTAATGTCATTGAGGAGAGGGCCTTCACAATAACTGTTATCATGGAGAGTACTACCATCATAGATCCGAATGTAGGGAGAGTATCTATAGTGTACATTCTAGGTAGGGAATTTATAATTTAATGTAATGAGGGGAGGACCTTCTTATTACTTGACATTACTGTGGGGAGGGCCTTCATAGGGACTTTCATCATGGAGAGAAATATCATCAATTCTTAGCTTCCAACTATAGGGAGAAACATATCTATAATGTATACCCTAAGGAGGACCATCAGGGTGAATGATAGTAAGGGTAGGACCTTCTTGATGTCCAATATTATGGTCAATGAGAGGGATACCTTGACATTCATCAGGATATAGGATCTCATGATCGATCATTTCAGAACCATGAATTAAACCCATGTGGGTGATTTAGGGAGGACCTTCATAACTGCTAGAAGTGACATTGTAGGGAGGACAATCACAACTTCTACTGCCACTTCCATAATTTGGTAATGAAATGATAGGATCTTGACCCTCTATTTTTATATGTTTGACAGCATCAAGAACTCCAGATTCCACCAGAGTAGAATCATGAATGTGCTCTTCATTTTCCAAGAACCTTTCATGTTTGGGTGCTCTCTTATGCGCAATTGTGGCCACCTTCTATTGGTAGAGACATTAACATATGAGACCCTCTTTTATTTCTTCTTGCAATGTCATTGGGATATGCCGGTGATCATCTTGTGTTCTGGCAGGAATATATGTATGACCTACAGCAGCGTCCACATTGGACCGGTGTCCCCAAGTTGGAATGGGTGTTTATTCCTAATTTGGCTTTCCTTGTATCGTAGAATATGTTCATTTAACCTCCTGGACTGGAGTAGGGATGATATTTTCCTTCTAGGTGACTATCTAATTTTATGGATGAATTACCCCTCCTAAAGAGATGGGATTGTGGGACCAACTCCTCGCTTTTTCCACTAACACAATGACATCTTGAAATGACTTGAGGATATAGGCTGGGATTGATATTTCCTCCTCCATCATGGCCAAGATGTTTGGAATAAATATTTGGTTTTAATGGGGATGAATTCCCGTTCTGATGTTGGAGTAGAAGTTTGTTCCTACTCTGGTCCTCCATGGGTTTCTAGTGGGTACTGGCAATTCTCCTATACTGGGGCAGAGGAACAAGTCTACTTCCATCTATTTTCCCCATTTTCCTTTGTATTTGGCTGGTGGGATTTGTGTGCATTTGTAGGAATTTGACTCTTCTCATATTTGTTTTCCATCATATTTGACTGGTGGGATTTTTTTGTAGGTAGGAATTTACATCTGCCTGTGGATTTCCACTGTACTTGATTAGGGGTATTTGTATACATTGGTGGTGTTATATTACTGTGCATGGTTTACTGCCCTATTTGTATGGAGTTCATGGTGTGCATAAGCTAGTATATGTGCCTACTTATAGCTAGGTTCCGTCCTATTTGGATGACATGCTTCTTGTCAATTTGTAGAGATTTTCATCTGTGTTTAATTTTCTACACTGTCTGTGCGGAGAGACCTATGAGCGCTGGCATGAATGTGAATTTTATCATATTGTACCACCCTATTTCTATGGTGGGCTTCATATGAGTGATAAGGGATATGTATCAACTCATGGATCATTGTCGTATTTCTATGGAGGGCTTTAGTAGGAGAGGTAGAATTGTATTCATGCCCATTATATGCCACTGCATTTGTGTGTTAGACCTCCTCCTTAGAAACCAGGGTGATAACTTACTCCTAATTATGAATTTTCCTCCCAAAAAGAGCATTCTGAGGGTTTTGTGTCCATTGGACTTCAATAGGTTCCCTCAGTATGGGATCATCTTTAGAATGTGGATATCAAGTTATATACCATTGGTGGTGACATCCTCTGGTAGGAACCCTTGAGCTGGTTTCCTGTGCAGTTGGAATGAATTCATTGGTGTTGACCTCATCTACCTCCCTAAGATGAGGTATGTATTTTTTATCGCGTTCTAGGAACATGCTCCCCAAATTAATTTAGATAGTTATTGGAGTCTTCATGTGATAGATTGTTGGTCATAGTTTAAGAGGTGACTCATGAGCTTTCACCGATTAGAGGGCCTACCATGTAGCCTCCACTATAGGGAGACTACCAATTTCGTGGTACTCTTTGGTTAGTGAGTTTGAAACCCAGCATTGAAGACATTGGTTAGGAAAGGGAGTCATGTTATTTTTGGGGGACCTAACTGCCTATGCAGTCGTTGACATGCATGTCTGAGCAAATTTTTTGGATTCCATTTGGATCTAAGAGAACTATCTGAAATGCCTATAATATATATGTGACATATACAGACAATAAAACACCTTAAAAGTAGCATCTCATGATCACATGCATAATTTATGATCTTTCATATCCCTCTTCCTTTTTTGGATGAAAGGGTCTTGTGGCGGTATAATATTTCCACCTTGGTTAGGGATTCATTTCGGGTTAACCATTTTTTGTTTCGACCCAATTCGGATCGTACTAGGGGCGGAAAAAATGGCATAATAGATAGTCACCATTTGTCCATTATTATGAAGAGTTCCACGTCGGGTACGATTTCCTCAAATGGTCTTCAATGGGTTTATTTATGGAGCCAAAAACACACAATGACCATTATATCCATGATTGATGTATCTACTTTCTAATGGAAAGCACTCATCAGATGACGATTTGGCCAACAACACTTGGGGACACCATTGGTCAAGAGGATGGGAGGTTGGGCTCATCACACCCTTTTGGGGTAAAATTATTGCCTACTCTAGGACTATCTTATATATTTAATAAATGTTTATATATTTGTGAATCCTTGATTTTTTTACCAAGAATGTGTTCACGGGTTACCCCTGGGTAGTAAGATTAACCATATATATTCATGGGTCATGAATTGTTGAGGAAATACTAGATTAAGCCCTATGATGAGGTTCTATAGATTTTATCATCATCTAGGGGATGGAAGTTGTTTCAATATTGGGATCAAACCCACAATATGGGATTCCTATGTATCCTCGTGAGATGAATTAGAACCCATGTAGTTCAGTGCTGCTTAACTGGACACATCGCCTTTTAGGGTCGTATAACGAGGACCCATCCATGCAGTTTAATTTCATGTGGTAAGGAAATCTAGGTGAAATATTCCTAATAGATATTTCATGTGGGACTTACCCTAAAGTATCTCATGATGCTTAGGAGAATCATGGTCTCTAGTGTGGATATGTTCCTATTGTGGATATATCCCGGTGAACAATAGGGTGGTTTGGGTGTTGGGTTTGGACCTCAAGAAGGCTTCCTACGTATCCTAGTTAGTTTGGAATAATATCCCTCGTAGTTTGGTTTAAGTTAGGTCTTATACCATAATGTAGGCCTTGTTTGTAGGGTTCATGATTGGGTTTTAACCTTTAAAAAGGATCCCCTTTGAGCTCGAGCCTTTAGACAGGTGTCCTACATATCCTGTTTGGGGTAGGAATCAGAGTTCTTGTAGTGCATTGAGTGTGGTGTGGATGATGTGATCATTATCAACCTCTAATCCCAAATGAGTCATGATCGGTATGAGAAATAAGAAGAAGTGGTAGATCTGGAATACCGCCCACTTTCCCTTATCTGTTGATGGAAAAAGAGGATGAAGGTGGAAGAGGTCCGGGCGATGGCTATATGTGGGAGAGAGAGGGGCTTTTAATGTGCCAACTCTCACCCATGTTTATTTTCAGGATAGTCACATTTGGGAATCTATCCAGACCTGTATTGATCCAAGCTTGAGAGGGGTATGAGTTCCACCTCTAGTAGAATTTCTATGGGGTCACCATAAAGGGGGTGCCCTAAAACTGGTTCCAGGAAAGTGGAGAAGCATTGCTTCTCATCAAAAGGAAAGGTATTCATGATCCCTTTGACTTATCATAATACCCTATTGAATGGAAAAGCCAGTAATTTCCCTTGATCCATAGAACAGGGAGGTTCACATGAGTATTCCAAGGTTGGGCCCTGGGTTACCATCGGAATGTAGACTTAAAGACATTTAGGGGGTCTACACCCTTTCTATCATTACCCATGTGACTCTACTTAACATGGGTATGTAAACTCATAAGGATGTGCAGATACACCTGATGGTTTTATCATACGGGTCTGGTGTCTTTGGAAGAGGCTTTAGATTGATGCCAATGGACTCGTTAGCAGAGGGGATTTGGAGAATGGGATGGAAACGAGAGGTTATGATCAGTGCCAAAAGGTGTAAAGATCAAAGGTACCCTACTCTACTTATCATTTATTCATGCAGGGTGGGGTACCCTTCGCATGGAATAATGCTATGTGGGTGGATGGGTCTTCCACGTACTGAGGCAGTACATGGACCTGGATATCATCTGCGTACAATGGTGGTACACGTATCAAAATGTGTTTTGTGTAGCATAGTGGTATGTGGCCTCAATTTTCGTATGCATACCATGGTGGTAAGTGTCACTAGAGTCCCTCTGTGTGGTGTAACACTACGCAGGGCAGGGTTTCATCCACATGGAGATGTACTATGCATTACACAATATTGAAGAGGTGGAATTGGTCCTTTAATTCTTGATAAGTTCATCCGTGAAGAGAGTATGGTTCTTATTTAGACAATTAGGTTTGTGGTTTTCCCAAATTATTTTCCTTCCTTATTTTTATGGTTCCTAGCTTGTTTATACCTACTGGAAACTATTCGTTGTTCTATACTTCATTGATCATTTTCCATTAAAGTCTTCCATCCACAAACTCTAAGATCTCCAAAAATATGATCCTTTTCATTTATCAGATCCACTCATGGTACTTTTATAGAGTGTCAAGAAGGTTTTATATATGAGTCACATGGCACCTTTTACAGAATCCAATGGGTAAATTATTTATCCTATAGACAACTCGGTCAACTGATATTTATAGGGATGAGGTTCACGGAGGTATAAATCAACGCCTCGATCCTACAAATGATGTGGTTCTACAGACATCATGATTTTTTTTAGGGGCTTACCTCTTCATAATATTTATTATAACGATGTGGTTCACAGGGTAGTGGTTCGTGAGTGGAATTTCTCCGCCTCCATTCCATTAATGATGTGGTTCATAGGTGATCGACTCCATTCCTCATTTATTCCGTGAACTACCTGGTTCCCTGGATAACACCTTGTGGGCTAGTGTTTTTTAGGATGTCTTTGTACCTTTTGGTTCATGGGAAATTACATTCATGTACCATTATAGGAAATCATTATTTAGATCACTTTAGTCCTTTACTAAATTCAATTTCTTAAATCTTCCTTTCAAATTTTCAATTGTGACTACATCTTATTCTTTCATAAAATTGGAGGGAGTATTTTCCTTCTATTGGAGGAGTTTTTAGGACCCTACACTTATTGGATTTGTTTTGATAAAATATTTTATATAGTTTTGGACAAACCTTGTAAGACCAAAGATAATGTAAAGTAATGATTAGATCTTGCCCAAATTTACAGGCAACCAGAACTTGAACTATTTAAAAATGTCATATCATAGTTTTTAATGAATCCAAAACTGGATTATATAGTTTCCAAAGAATATCATTTATTATTTTGTTAATGGATTGAAAATTTAACACTTCTAGATGGTTTTGATTCCAATTGGGATAGATATTTCAGAAATGTTCATATTATCGGATTTAAAAGTCAGGATTGTCATGTTATAATATAAATACTTCTACTGATTGGATTTAGAGGTTTGTAGAATTATAAGATTTAGGATGAACTAACATAAATATCATTTTTTTCTGAGACATATATGTGTAAAAAATAGAGTACAATTCTCTAAGAATACTGTAGGAAGATGTTGTTTTAGTTTTATGTAAATTGGAAGAAATATTCCCATCAGATTTATTTGATTCAATGGAACATATGACATTATATATTATGCATGAAGTGAAATGAAAAGTTCAAGTAAATTTTTGATGGACGTACACATTCGAGAGATGCATATAGAAATATATGAAAAAGGTATGTAACAAAGCATCGGTTGAAGGATCAATTGTAGATAATTATTTTCAAAAGGAAATTTTTTTCTTCTTCTCTCATTATTTTCAATCTAAATATCTATCAAAACATGATCTCATGGGTCATAATTAGGGAAATTTTGATGATGAAATGAGAAATTAATTATCAATTTTTAATCAGCCCAAACTTGGATTTGGTGGAGTTCATTAATGATGTCTTTCGGATGATGAACATCACAGAGACCATACATATGTTATTCTCAACTGTGAATAAATGAAACCATCTATATTGTGAGTGCCCATATCATTTATTCTATATTTTTTAAATTAAATTAATTTTATTTTATTTTTATATTATATGATAATCAAATCAAGAAATATTTTTCCCAAATTACAGAAACGTCTCTTGAAGAACGTCAGCAAAATAAATTTTCCTACTAGTTTTAAAAACTGGTAAAGTAAATTGTTTATGGTTTAACATTAAAAATAAAAATATTACATGTTATATTGATAATTGTTTTTCAAATTTTCAGGTATCTCAACATGTTGATAAAATTGATAATCAATTGGGTGTATTAGGTAACCCACTATCCAAAATGGTTAAAAGTTATAATGTATATGCGGTGGATTGTTTTCGATTTCGTACACATGCATATGGGTAATCAAAAAAACAATGAATAATTGTGTTTTCTTGAGAGGATCTCGTCATAGAGAAAGTGAAGTTGACTTTTATAGCATGTTAGATGAAATAATTGAACTATTTTATCTAGAATAGAATCATGTAATGACGTTTAAATATCATTGTTTGTATACTGATAGAGGCTTTCATGTTCATCCATTCCACAGAATCATTGGTATTAAATATGAAGGCCTTCATATGGTAAATTAATCGTTTTTATTCACTAATTAGGTACATCAATTTTATTATGAAAATTATTGTGCTTCTTCAAGAGATTTGAGTGATTTTTAGAGCATAATAAAAATGAAATCTTGTAAAAATAAATTTATCCAGAGTGAATGTGGTTTCCCTGAAGTTCAAGGAATTGAAATTTTTCTAGAGACAACTCCAAATCAATATTTTCTATAAAGATACATGATAATCAATGATGAGACCCCACAGTTATGGGTCTATTGAGGTGATGATGTTGTTGATGCAATAAGTGGATTTGAAATAAGAAGAGATTATGAAGATGAAATTATACTACTCCAAATACGCCTTTTATCAGCGCTAAAAATGGCCTTTAACAGCACTAGAAAAGTGATTTTAAAGCCGGAAAAGATAAAGGGGAGTCCCCTTTATCAGCGCTCTAAAAAGCGCTGATAAAAGTAAAAAAAATTAAAAAATTAAAAAAAAAATACTGCCAATCGGGGGGCTTTTATAGTGCTTGACCCCCCCTTTTAACAGCACTTTTCAAGCCCCTCCAGTGTTCACATGCACCCCCTCTACCCTTTATCAATGCTAGCCCCCCAAATCCACCCCCATACGTGCGCCCATACCTCCACCAGGTTTTGAACTCGATACCTCCCTCCTGCACGCCTAAGCACTTACCACTCCTCTATTTTGATTTGTTTTCCATTTCATGATATCTCTATTTATATACATATATATTTAGTTATATTTATTCGTATAGTAATATATATTTATATAAATATATATATATAGTTATATTAATATATGTATATATAGTTATATTAATATATATTTTTATAGTGATATTAATATATATATTTATATTTATATGAATATATATATGTAGTTATATTAATATATATATAGTTAGATTAATATATAAGTATATAAATATTCATATATTTGTATTTCAAATAAAATGGATATTAGTTATTACTTAGATAAAGCTAATATATTTTATATGTAAATATATTTTATTATTTATATTTATAATTAAATTTTTATGTGTGAATATATAAAAAATATGTATATATTGTTATATATTTGATTATAAATAGTAGTGAATTATAAAAAATGATAAAATTTAAAATACATAATAAAAATATAAATGTAATACCTTGGAATAAATTGAGTCCTCACCAAAAAAATCCAATAATACCCCCTAAAACGAGGCTGAAAATCCACAAAATGTTAAAAAATCGGGGTATCCTAACTAAAAAAATCAGTTTTAGAGGCCTTTTCTGGCCTCGAAAAATGTGACATAGGCTTCTCCTCAATCACTAGTTCGTAGAGCTTGTAGTAGGCTTCGATTTGATATGATGTAGAGCTCAAACGGACACCCGGATCAAAAGTTATGGTTGTTTGAAGTTCGAGTTGCGTTTTCAACATATTTTGGATCTTTTTTAATTTTTTTTATTTTTTTAGTCTTCAAATTTTAATTAAATTACTATTACTCCATAATAATTAGCAAATTATTTATTAAAAAAATTTATTAATTTTTTATAATCCATTTTCACTAAATATCTAATATATTTGGTGTAACTGAATATTTATACTTATATAAAATATATTTAAAATTATATTTAAAAAATATATATTATATTTATATCAATATAACTATATCTATATATTTAAATATTAATATATTTTTTTAATGATTTTTTTTTGGAAGGAGACCCTGTATCAGCGATTTTAAAAAAAGCGCTGATAAAGACCCCCCTTTATGAGCGCTAAAAAAAGCGCTGATAAAGGGGAACTTTTATCAGTGCTTTTTTAGCACTGATAAAGGTACCCTTTATTAGTACTTTCTTTAGATCTGATAAACGTACCCCCCCCCCCCTTTATTATCACTTTTCATTAGCGCTAATAAAGGCTGGCACTGGCCTTTCCCAGTTTTGTGGTAGTGCTCCCATAGAAATTGATGATACTAAAGATAAATATGAAGATATTTACACCATCATATATAAAGATCAGTGTAATAACTGGGCCCCACTAAAATCATAGACACCCCAACTTAACACATCCATCATATCTGAGCCCACCAGGTACCACCATTTTCCCCACCAGAACACGTTATATTCAGTGTGATTTTTTCTCACTTAGACACATCCTAGGAAACTTCCTAGAATGTTACCCATACTAATCACAAATTTAGGAAAAGCACACTTAACTATGGATTTCAAATCATGTAGCCTCCTAAAAAGTTTCATCTTGTTCACATGAGTTATATCATTTATTCATTTTTACCCTTTATCATTCTAGGGTGTTACATTCACCCCTTTAGAGAACAACATCCTCAATGTAGACCCTACATCTCATCCCAAGTTGTGCACTGCACTTAAGGCTAGGTACCTCCTCTGATACTAATGTAACAATTGGGCCCTGATAATAGAATAGACACCCCACATTAACACATCCATTAGGTCCTGGCTCACCAGGTACCTTTAATTTCCCCAAAGACACATGGTCCCCTACTCAGGGCCAACCCATGTGCCCGAACGGGTCATATGACTAATGATTATCCCCACATTCCAACACATGTTCTTTCCAATGTTCTTTGCCCTCACTTGCACACTCCCTGAGAAAATTCCCAAAATTTCACCCATCCTAATCACTACTCCAGGCCAAGAATGCTTAATTATGGAGTTCTAATCATGTAGGCTCCTAAAAAGTAAGATGCACCTTGTTGAAACAAGTCATGTCATTTAGTCATTTAACCCTTTATCATTTTGGGTTGTTACAATGAGGATGAATATTGAAACAATTCAATACTGATTATAATAATGAATAATATATATCCATATATAGTACTTGTTTTCTGTTATTTGTTGGTAACATTCATTTCATGTTTAAAATGGATTACAGGTGTTTATATTATATAATTCTTGAGTTGGATTAGGATGTACTACCTGATGATGAGCCTGATAGTACATCATCTGACCCTCATACTGCTGGAGGTTCAATGAAAACTCAGAGTGGTTGCAGTCTTGCAAGATTGATGATTCATGACCCTATCCTAGAGTGACATTCACATCTTCAGTTTGATCCATGCATATAAAGGTATGCTCAATTGTGTATTTTACAAAGTTTTTATTAATTTTAATTTATTTATTTATATACTAATTGTTTGATTATTTGTTCTCTTTTTTCATATATTTTCCTATATAGCATATGGACAAGAAAGTGCTTTATTGTGTAATTTTTTTCTGGAGCATGGGTTGCATGGGATCAAATTCCCATTGATGTTCAACACCGTATGTTCGATCATTAGATGATATGTAAATAAATAATAGTTATTTTGAAATTTATTTAATTAATAAATTGATATTATTAATTATTTATAGGGTTTATGGTATCTCGTCGATGATAGCATGTGGGACTCTATATGGGAGCTAGGGGAGGGATATATGTGTGAGCATTGCCATAAAATTTTTGCACAATCTAAAGAAGAAAACAATGCAGAAAGAAGGAGTCATAGATTTTGATCAGCCATATTGGACCCACTGACCAGATTACATCTCATCTTAGTTCTGGGATGGATTATTTTCATATTTGATGGGAAATACTTTTCAGAGGAGAGAATTATTAGGTGGAAAGAACTGGCGTTGACAGGAGGTGACGTATCAAGCTGGTATTTGTACATTTAGTACGTATCGTCAACATTTGGTAAGTACATTTTCTTCATAATTTATATAACTTTAAATGTAATTTATTTATTTTATACTCATATAGGCTGTCAAAAAAACCCGATATTATGGAGTTTGATGTTTATAGAAGGTTTTACAGTGATCTTGTCACTGGAGAGATTAGAAGTGATCTCCAACATCATATTTTGGTTAGTATAATTTCTTTTTGAGTTTTAAAATTAACTATAAGTAATATTTTAACTATTTTTATTTTAAATTATAATTGAATGAGTCATATGAGGCCACTGCATCTTAGACACATGATGAGAGTCTGGCTGAGACCAAGGATCATACCTCTAGTGAAGCAGGATTTGATGATGCAGTATATATGTAGGTGACTGAGTATGCCTTCAAGAAAGGTCGGGTTATTGGTATCAACTCTCAATTGACCCATAGAAGTTATTATAATAATGGTGTAACGTCGTCATGTAGCTCGAGAGGAGCTTGTGTAGATTTATCATAATATACTGCATAGTATGAGGAGCAGTCATGAGCTCAAGGTGAGCTTATAGAGGCCATGTATAGGGAGCAGGAAGAGCTCCATCGATAGTAGTTGCAGCAGCAGGAAGAGATGCGCCGATAACAGCAGCAACATCACGAACAGACAATTGAGTACATACGATGCCTGACTCATTGGTTAGGCACGGAGTTCACTCCACCATCTCCTCTAGATCTTCTAGATAACCCCCTCCTTAGTGATTTATATACTTTTTCTAATAAAAATTGTAATATAAAAAAATTTTGTAATTTTTTTTATTAATCCATATATTTACATTTTTATAAAGTGTGTTTTTTATATTATTGTGAATATTGTATTTTTTATTATTTTCTTATTTTCTTATTTTTTAATTATTTTATTATTTATTTACTATTATTATTGTTTTTATTTATTTATTATTTTTATTTATGTATTATTTTTTTATTATTATTGTTTTATTATTTTATTATTATTATTTTATATTATTTCTAATATTGTGTTTTTTTGTTTTTTTTATCTTCGTTTTTTTATTTTATTTCTATTTTTATTAGTTTTATTAGTTTTTATTATTTTTTATTATTTTTTTATTATTTTTTAATTATTATTATTATTATTTTATTAAATTTTATTAATATTAATTTTTTATTGTTATTTTTATTTTTTAAAGTTTTTTGCTAAAGGTGGTTAATATCATCGCAAATAAGTATTTACGATGAGCCCATCGCAAAAGAGTTTTTTAAAAACCCAAATAAACTATTTGTGACACTATTTTCTACAACGGGTCATTTACGATGGGACCCCATAAAATATACTTAAATTTCCTGTTGTGGGTCTCTATCACACTAAGGATACAGATCCCCCTTTCATCCACATTGAATTCTTATAATGGAAAAGCCAGTACGAATACTCTGGCTGCCACTACTCTGACATGAAACCTCAAGGGAACACTTCCTACTACCGGAAGAACTATTGTCCTACCACGACACTGAACCTCTATTCCCAGTATGATCACCTCTCCACAGGTTGTGCTTAGTGATAAAAGTTTAATTTACTATCTCAGAAAAGCTTGGTAGGTGAAATACATTCACTTGACCACATGTGGCATACTTGAGCCCATCCTCAATGTGTCTTGCATAAAAAAGTTAATCACCAACTAGAAGCAGTGCAAAGCACTTCAAAGAAGTAAAACTCACTGAATGATCCATAAATGACATAGTACCCTACTCTAGGTTCATGAACTCTTTGGCTCAGTGAGCTCTAAATGCCTGAGGAAAAAAGGAATCATATAAGACAATCTAGAAGTCAACCTTGACTATGCCCTGATAATGACTATCCTAGGTAATCACATCACACCAGTCCTTTTCTGAATCACACATCATGTACATATAAAGCTTTATCCTCCTCTCTAGAGGCGTCTTCATATTATAAAAGATAGATAGAGGGGTCTCTATCCAAGACCCATCTATCTATGGACCATCATCCCCTATAAAGGTGGGAGGATGCTATTGCTGGAACTCATGTGTTATATCATACGTCGTAGGTAGAGTTCATGGATCACCCAATATGGACTGCATCAAATGTACAAAACCCTCTTTAAGCTAATAATTATTTCCCAGTTTGGGTATAATAGGCGATGTTGAAAGTGGCACTCTTAGCGATAAGACTGGTGGCATAAGGACTACCACATCTAGAGTGTGGTCGTCACTCACTTCATGGGATACGGAATAAGAATGTCATGGTGTAATAACTCTAAAAATTCCAAGAACACACCTCATAATAGGATTTAATATCAAATAGGTACACTAAATATGTAGAATATAAGAGTATGGGTCTACTATGCAAGATACTTCCCAACTACTCGCTTAGAAGGCTATGGTATTAGTAAGTGTTCATGTTTAATTTACAGGGATTCTATTAGATGATAGGTTAACATTGTTTTTCCTCTTAAATTAATATCAAACATTTCATTTCATAATTAAATATTTAATTTTTCATTTTTCATTTTCTTATATACATATCGCAAAATTCGATTAAATGAATTGTCATTCCCATTGAATAAGGGCACATACACCTTATCAATGAGATTGAAACCCATTAATTTCTATTTAACCCCATAAAATTTTAGTACCAGAATGTAACATGTAATATAAAATAGATTGACTTAGTAAATTACCCACCCCAATCCACAAGGTACCACACACCTCATGAATTGAAATTGGACATCACTCAATCGCAGTCAAAGAGCAACTCATGTAATCAGAGGTACATACTCGACATGGGTAGAAACCAACTATTTAAGATTCCACTAAAAACCTATATAGGAAAACACTATTTAGTTTGATATTGAAAATTTAAATAACAAACTCCCTTCCCTATAGAATATATTACCATCATAGGTATATATATAAACAACCATGGCTCACTCAACAATCACAGGAAACTCATGCAATGCAAGTAGTGAAGTGCACCTATATGGAATGGAATATGCATGGCATGTAAATTCTAAGTTCCTATAATGATGAATGTAACAATGATAATTTCCCTAATCTCATCATAAAAAGGTAAATATCAATAAATATTATCAAAATACCACACTCATGTGCATCACCTAATGGTGAAATTATATCAAATATAATAAGAAAAAAACCGAAAATCAATTCCAATTTCAGGAAACTAGGAATTTATCTCGAACATGGGTTAGATACTCCCAATAATAAATTATAACTAAGTTTCAAATCATTCCTAATATCTTGTATATTACCTCAAAATAGTAATTCAATAAAATAAAGCTCAAATTCCAATTAATGATGTCCTGAACCCGAGTTCCATTCTAACGGTGTCTCAATCCTAGTTAGCCATATGGCCTTAAGTGTGCCTCCTCGAATGCCAGAGGCTGCCGACTAGCAACAAGGGACTAGGGTGTATCTATAAGGATAATATTACTTCATTACCAGATTCAGGCATAGTGGATAAATATAATAATAGGTAAATAGAAAAATCAAGATAATAAACAACAACAGAGCGGAAACAGACACTATGGAAATGGGACCAGTAACCTACCATAGAGGAAACAAGATATCAATAATAATAAAATAATAACCTAGAAACTAAATCATATAACCAATGATAATAATTTATTTCATGTCTCAATAATGTAAGAAGACATGGATATAAAGAAGTAGGTAATACATTCTATACAAAAGAATCAAAAAGAATCCAAAAACTATCCAGCATACCAAGCTCTAGCTTGGTCATCTGATACCAATATCCAACATAATAAAGTAAGAAGTTTCAAGTGTATAAAGTGGGATGATTCCCATGTTCAACACCCACATACATATAATCTTCCTAAGTACCAATGGCAGCCCAGATAGGGTATGAGATAAATATCAGTAGACCACCACCAACAATGTTTATACCATACAGTCTGTGAAATATAGAATTAAAAAGTGAGAAGGTGTATATAAAGTAAAGATAGTATTGTAATGTAAATACCCCAATATGTGATTTTGCCTCATTCGGTAATGTATCTAAACATGATATCATTTAATTAATTCATTTGAGTTCATTTTATATAAATAATTCATGCGATGTGTAACCAACACAGAAAAGATATCACAATAATAATAATAATAATAATAAGGGATTGAAACTATAACAAGGAATCATGTAGTTATGATAATGATAATAAAGAGGATAAAAGTTAGTAACCAAGGCATCCTTGACCTCAGTGGTCAAGCCAACTCGGTAAAACATATAGTTTGTCAATAGGTGTCTGAGTGTAGTCTAAGGGGAATCACCCAAGGCATTCCACTATAATATGATTCACCGAGAATAACGATATCATCCAAGGTAAGCATGGGATAAGAAATACTGGGCTCGATGGGATGAATCCATGGTGCCACATGTCTGTAGACACCAAGCTATATCCAAGGAGTGAATCTAAGGCATCCTAAGATCCAAATAATGATAAGGGATCCAACAACATCTTGTTTGGAATCCACTGATAGACAATGACCATGTTCTAAGGTAGTTATCTCCCTTGGAAACCAGCCTATTGAATTTGAATGGAGTCCTTTGAGTGATCAAGGAATTCTCTTGGGAATCCATGTCTAGATCAAGTTTGGCCATTCTTAAAAATAATGAAAAGGTCCATATGCAATAGTCACCTTATATATAATTAATTTCATTTCAGGCCATGTAATACTCATGCCTTTTAATAATTTAATTGGTTAATTCCATTACCTTTAATTAGTTTGACAAGGATAAAAAGTACATGAAACCATTTATTACTTCCATTTCATATTAATTTAATAAGTTCACTCTGTTACATTCCATTAGCATGGAAAGGTGCGCTATGGACATGAAAATTGTCATTAGATTGCATTTAATTAGGCCAAGTGATATATATATATACAATATACTTTCCATTTACAATTGAGGTTCATCAATTAATTGAAACAATTACCATAGAAGGGTCAAGTGGTACTATACATATTATAACAATTATCAATTCATTCATTTAATCAACACTTACCTTTATAAAGTCTAAGTCAAAGAACACCCAAATGGTGGTATAGATAATCATGGGGAACCACAAAGGCATAACTAATTGAGAACCCTACTTGGGGGTGGGGGTAGCATTGAGTTTGTAACCTCCAATGATGTGATTAAAAAATATGAAACACAATCTAGAACATGGGAATGATGACTAGAATCAAGGAACAAGAATTTAAGTAGGAAACCCCTGATGAAATTGGTATGCACACAATGATGACGTTTTATAAAATTAAAATACTTGTTGGATGAGTCATAGACCACCTACTGTATACTCATAGCACTCTCCTCATCCAGTATCATCCTTTTGTTTGGCCAGGATTGGAAAAAATATGAAGAACATATCAAAGTCCAGAAAATATGGCATATGATCTGGCATCGAGATAGCATCTTTAGGGAGAAAAGAAAAGGAGAAAGTTGTAAGATGATTATAGTACTTACCGATGCACATCCAACGTGATGAAAGGGGATTGAATTGGAATTTGAGTGATAAATATATTAAAGAACCTAGTTGGGTGAGTTTTCGGAGCTCATATGGGAGGAAGAATCCCTATACACATGAGAAATATAAAATAGAAGAAGGTTTATGTTTAAATATAATTTAAGGGAAAAATCATAAGGTTAACCCAAATTTCTAGGTTACACGATTTGGCTGCATAGTTGGCCAAACCATGTCTCAACCATGTGACACCAACTACATAAGAAGGGACCCTTTATGTTTTTTTCCCACACACACTATTGGAAATTGAGTTATTTGGAAAATTTCATTTTCGATGGGGTCCTGTAAAAAATGCCCCATTGCAGAAAATGGCATTGAAAAAATTATTTTTACGAAGGTCCATCGTAAAAAATACTTTTTGCAATGGGAAATTTTCTCATCCTAAATAGTTTCTCTATGTTTTAAAAAATCCCTGTTACGACAGACCCGTCGCAAAAAACATTAAAAAAATAAAAAATGTAATATTAATAAAATTTAGTAAAATAATATTAATAATAATATTAATATTATTAAAATAATATTAGTAAAATTAATAAAAATAATGATAATAAAATAATAAAAACCTCAATATTCACAAAAAAATAATAAAAATAATAATAATAATAATAATAATAAAATAATAAATAAATTAATTAATTAATTAAAAAAATAAAGTAATGAAATAATAAAAAAATAATAACAACACAATATTCACAACAATATAAAAAACACACTATATAGAAATGTAAATATATAATATTATAAGAAAATTACAATAAAGGTTTTATCATAAAAATTAAATACATCATTGATGGGGAGGATCTTCTGGAGGAGTTGGAGGAGATGGTGGAGGGAAATCCATCCCTAAACCATGAGTTAGATGTCATATTGTAATGTCCCAGATTTTTCCATCTATTATTTTAATATTATATGGGAATTATTTTGAGACCAATCTTTGAGATGGCGTGTAGTTCCGAGGCCTGATGAGCCTGGAACAAATGTTTGAATTTAATTAAATAATTAAATAGCACGCACGTGAGGTTTTCCTAAAAAATGTAATAACTCCTAAATGGGTGCTCGGATCAGAAATCCAAGGGCACCGTTGTATTCAGAGCAGCGATTTTACCTTAGGATAGGCCTAACATCGGTCGGCGCAGGTCAGTGGTGAAATCTAGTTTTTGGACGTAACTTTAATAAAATATTTAATAAAAATATTTTATGAAATATTTCTGCAGTGAATTCTTTTAATCGGTTAAATTAAAGATTTCATAGGGGATTGGGGTTACAGATTTCATAACCCTGAATTTCCCCTAGAGGCTCTAGAATGGTCGGGATAAAACCTCCCAACGCGGCGACGACGTTCTTGAAGAGTTTCACTGGCGACGATGATGTGACGACCGGATCTTCGCCAATGAATGTCGCGGATCTAGGTAGGGTGTTTGATCTCTTTGTGATTCTTTTCTCGTTCTTGATTTCCACGATGGACGCAGACCAATCAACAAACAGATTGGCCTGTGGATTGATTGTTATGCAGGATGGGTTATCTGTGGGATATTTTGGGGATTGATTCTTGAAGGTTATTTTGGTTTCGTTTAGTCTTCTAATGGTGAATAACCAAGATCGACACGAACATCGATCGAGGTTCATTCCTCCCAATTTTCTATGCCTTTCTTCCCTGATTTCTTGCGTTCTTCCTGTGCGTTCTACGCGTTCTTCTTGGAGGTATGAACGATGGATCATTGTGCATCCGTTGTGTGACGCAATGATCCCAAACTGAAGATCTGACATCAGGACAACCCCACAGAGGTGTGACGGTAGTGCCTATGGACAGATCAAAGTGGATTGGAAGATATCATTCTTTGAAAGATTTCTGAATGGGTGACCAGAATTGGATTTTGGAGCTGGTCGAAGGTCTGAAACCCACAGATTCGACATCACTACGGTGAGGAAACCTGAGATCTCGAGTTTCGTGGTAAATGGATGATAGATTATGAATCTGGAGGTTCGAACGAGGCTTGATGAGGTAGAATAAGGTTTTAGAGAAATCCTCACTACACGGCATGTAGTATGGGATACACGGCGTGTGTTCATCGGCGGACTACCTGGCATGTACTCTGGGAGTACACGGACACGGGTTGGGTACACGGCGAAGGACACGACATGTATACCCTTCCCCAACCAAACCCGGCCAGATACACGGAATACCCCATGTACTGGTACACGGGCAAGGCGACACGGGTTGAGGCCGTTTACGGGCACATGGCCAGCGTACACGGAGTGAACCCCGAACAATTGGACACAACGTGTAATCCTTCTACATTCCATGTAGTTGCTTTTATATGAAATGTTTTAATACATGGTCCGTGTTACACAGGCGTTACCCGGAGTCAAGGAACACGGCGTGTAACCCTACTACACGCCGTGTAACTTGTTTTACATGGCTTGAGCCAGTTGTCTTCTGTGACTTGGACTAGCTTTCTTAGGGTCTGTACCCTTGGTATTTCTCCTGAATGTTTCTGGTATAATTTCCTACATATAGGAGTGTGATCTCTTCAGCAGGACATCCTGAATAGAGTTGTTGTAATCCCCTCTCTGAGACTTAGAGCCGGATCCTCTATACTTCCTGGTACCCTAGGTAGAGTTCTTGGTATCGATGTGACCTACCTTACCCGGGCGTCGATCCTCTGCTTAGCGGATTAGTTCAGACTGAGTTTTTTGGAATCACCCCATTGCTACTATTTGTGATCCTCATCTAACACATCAAGTACCTTTCTTAAGTACTTATGGAGTGAGTTCTCCCGGAATGAGTACTTCGTATCTTTCTTCAGAATTAGGAGTATTTTCTCACTATTACGTGCGTAGTGGAATGTTCAAGCTGGATCTTAGTGGTTGGTTTCGTGATAGTCGATCGTATATGAGTATATCTGGATATTATTGTTATATTTTCTATAAACATATACAGTTTAGAGCTGACGGTATCATTCCTTTGGGGTATTTTCCTTTTTTTTATTTCCTTTGTGGTTTTCGGGGTGTCCTATTGGGTATTGTTATACTCACCCCTACATGGGCTTTTCCCACACGTGTTGTGTCTTGTGCATACGAGTGTGCCTTTGATAGGATTATAGGTGGACCAAGACTAGACGGTGCTCAATGAGATCAGGCAGGACGAGGTGTGTTCCTACGGCTACGGATTGTAGTCCTAGTACCTTTCTTTACAGGTTGGACTCTGTTGCAGACTTTCTTTTGGTGGGCTTGTACTTTTGGACCAGGGTTTTACATTATTGTAATTTGCTTTCCTGTCGTACTCTGTTGGTTGGGATTTTAGTGTATGCATGCATTTCTATTTTTAGTAGTTTTTACTTTTCTACTTTGAGTAGGGATTGGAGATGTGTGTGTGTGTGTGCAGGTTTATAGGCAATTCCTCCCATGTTAGTGACTTGCCTACTCGGTGCTAGTCGCTAGCCCCTGGCCTATTGGAGGCAGTCTTGGGGAGTTGCGGCATGGTCCCCACTAGGACTGGTCATGACATAGTGGTATCAGAGGTGGTTGGTTATACATTAGGACCGAGAGTTTGTGAGTTGGTTTGGGGCAACAGTGTTAAGTGTTTTGAGTTCAGCTTTCAGGTCAGGGACCCCAGTGTTAGTGCAGGCAGCTGACGTATCCATACACCAGGACTCTGATAACTTTCTTTTCGACTCGGAACATGATAAAACTAGTTTCAGGGGAAAATAATGATACATGCATCATATAGGAATGGGTTGTGGTTTCCATGTCCTTCTTGAGTCAGTTCTCCAGATATACTCATTGATTGTGATATATCTTGTTTCTTTACAGGATGCCTTCGTGATGCGCACCCGCTAGAATCTAGTAACTCTATCACAAGGATGACCCCCTCAGTGATGAAGCTTCAATACCGGACCAGATCCCCCATTTTTACCTTCGAGAGGTGTTCAAGTTGTTCCACCACCTGTGGAGCAGTGTTTAGTGCCTGCTGTACTAGTAGAGGAGGAGTGCAGGGTAAGCGCACTCTAAGAGTTTCAGAGGCAGAGACCCCTTAGGTTTTGAGGTGAGCCTGACCCTCAGGCAGCAGAGGACTGGCTTGAGGCAGTGTCTAGAGTCTTCCATTTGGTCAGGACACCAGCAGATGAGATGGTGATCCTGGAAGTGAGCCTTCTTCAGGGTTCAGTAGGGCGATGGTGGAGTTTTGTTATCCAGACTCACGGCGAGGTGTTTCATGGTCAAAGTTTGAGAATCTCTTCAGGGAAGAGTTTTCACTAGTTACCTAGAGAGAATTACGTATACAAAAGCTTCTTCATCTCCAGTAGGGAACCATGATGGTGGTTGACAATTCATCGAGGTTTACCGACCTCTCACAGTACTCGATGGATATGGTCAGGGATCAGTACTTCAGATCTTGGACTTTTGAGTGGGGCTTGCGCAGAGACATCTGAGCTAGCATCATCCCTATGAGCATTACTACTTATGCTGGGGTGCTCGAGTGGGATTTGGGGGTCGGGAGCTTCTGGGCATAGTAGATACAGCTAGTAGTTGTCTGTAGTGAGCGAGATGGAGCAGATACCTCGGCAGTAGGGAGCTGACGTCAGGGACCCAGGCATGAGAGACATTTTCAGAGGAGATCATAGAATAGAGGATCTTCCATAAAGGGTTCGAAGGGTGCATCCAACCAGCCTCGAGAAAGGCGATGCTACTCATGTGATGGCAGGGGACATCTTGCTCAAGATTTTACAACCCACCATACTACTGACATGGGATCAGTGGATGGACCACCGAGGTAGAGGCAACATGTGGATCAGACAGATCCGCGGGGCGGCCGACGTGGTAGAGGAGCTAGGAGAGTAGTTGGAGGTGGTCGGTATCTTGACCCTTTACCACTGAAACCCCTAGGAGGTCCAGCCCAGGATAAGGGAGCATGTGGAAAGAGGCAGGGAAAGCTACATGTAGTGGAGGCTTATGACCCAGGTACTTCTGGAATGATTAGAGGTACAATCTATGCCTTTTCTACTTTGGTTTCCAGACAGATAGACACAAGTGCTAGTAATTCTTTTCTGGCTGCTTGTCTTGTTCGAGACCTTGAGATTTCAGTTGAGTCGTTGACTCAACCCTTAACCATAGAAACACCAACTGGAGAATATTCATATATCACACACCTTTGCAGACAGTGTGACCTGACCCTTAGAGGTGAGAGTTTTGGTTGGAACCTCTTGGTGGTAGTATCAAGGCCTTATGATGTTATTCTTGGTATGGATTGGCTCTCTACAGTTCATGACCAGATTGACTATTTTAGGCGAAGGGTGCGGTGTGTCCGCAGTGATGGAATGAGGTTCTCCTTCGTCGGTGAAAAGGAGACCCAAGCAGCGGAGGATGGATTCATGCGTAGGAAGGTGCAGCCGATTTCACATCAGTTGGCTAGACTAGCCCTTGGCTTAGTAGATGTTACGAGTTTCCAGTTTCCACTAGTAGTGGCTGAGTACAAGGATGTATTTTCGGAGGATTTCCCCAGACTACCTCCCCTCCGGGAGATAGATTTCTGCATTGAGTTACAACCCGTTACGACACTGATATCAGCATCAGCATATCGGATGGCTCCTATAGAGCTTCGTGAGATGAGAGTGCAGCTAGAAGTCTTGTAGTGGAAGGTCTTTGTGAGACCCAGTGTTTTACCCCGGGTGGCCCCAGTGTTGTTTTCCAAGAAGGCGGATGGAAGCTTGAGGCTATCTATGGATTACCGGTGCTTGAATCAGGTGACAGTGGGGAACCGGTATCCACTACTGAGGATCTATGACCTCTTCGACCAGTTAAGAGGAGAACGATGGTTCTAAAAGGTTGATCTACAATCAGGATATCACCAGTTGTGATTACGGGATGAGGATATACCAAAGGCGGCTTTCAGATGTCACTACGATCACTATGAGTACTTGGTGATTCCCTTCGGTGTGATGAACTCCCTGGCGGTGTTTATGGGACTCATGAACCAAATCTTTCAGCCCTATCTAGATCGGTTCATGGTGGTCTTCATCGATGATATCTTTGTGTACTCTGCATCCGAGGAGGAGCACATGAGGCACCTAAGGATAGTTTTGGACACACTCTAAGAGCACCAGTTGTATGGGAAAATCTCTAAGTTTCAATTCTGGATATAGGAGGTCCACTTTCTGGGACACGTTATCTCATAATATGGGGTAGCAGTGGACCCAGCCAAGGTAGAGGCAGTGTTAGCATGGGAGCCACCCCGAAGTGTGACAGAGGTGTGAAGTTTCCTTGGGTTGGCAGGATACTATAAGAGATTCATTCCTGATTTCTCCAGGATTTAATCACCCATGAAAGCTTTGACCCAAAAGGGGAAGCCTTTCGTGTGGACTGAGAGATGCCAGCAGGCTTTTCAGTAGTTGAAACAGAGTTTGACGAGCGCCCCAATCTTGATATTACCAAAGGAGGGTGTCGAGTACGTAGTGTTCTTCGATGCATCAGGAACTAGGCTTGGTTTTGTCCTGATATAGAGGCAATCAGTGATTTCCTATGGCTCACGTTAGTTGATTCCACATGAGAAAAACTATGCGACCCATGATCTTTAGTTGGTAGCGGTAGTCTTTTCATTGAAGATGTGGCGGCAATACCTAATGGGCGAGTGGTTTATAGTCTACTCTGATCACAAGAGTCTCAGATATATCTTTTCTCAGAAGGATCTGAATTTGAGACAGAGGCGGTTGATTGAGTTCCTCCAGGATCACGACTTTAAGATCATTTATAATCCTGGGAAGGGGAACGTTGTGACAGATTCTCTCAGTAGGAAATCCATTTCGTAGTTTCAGGATGAGGCGACGAGGCAGTTGGCCTCTTTATAGTTATCTTCATGGATAGAGATAAGGGAGATTACCTTCAGTCGATGGTTGTTACCCCTCCACTCTTACAGCGAGTCAGGGAAGCATAGTTCCAGGATGCTAGCTGTGAGACTCTACGTGCTCAGATATCTGTAGGTGATGCTGCTGATGGATATTCAAAAGGTAGGGGCATGTTGTTCTTTTTAGAGGGCGTACAGTAGTACCAGTGATGTTGCGGGAGGAGGTTCTGAGGGAGTTACATACATCTCCTTTGGTGGTGCATCCAGGCATGGAAAAGATGTACCAGGACTTCCGACATCAGTTCTAGCAGCCAGGAATGAAGAAGAGTGTGGCGGAGTTTGTTTCTTGGTTCCTTACTTGTTAGCAAGTAAAGGCTAAGCACCAGGTTCTAGTAGGTTTGACTCAGCCCCTTGAGGTGCCAGAGTGGAAGTTGTATGGGATATCCATGGACTTCTTGATGGGTTTACCACGTACATCTAGGGGACACGATGCCATCTAGGTGATTGTTGACCGACTCACCAAGTTGGCCCACTTCCTATCCATACGGGAGCAGAACTTAGTAGAGAGCTTGGGACGTCTCTATGTGTAGGAGATAGTTCGACTTCATGGAGTTCCATCAACAATCGTCTCAGATCATGATGCTCATTTCACATCCCATTTGTTGAAGGGATTGTTGGAAGCTTTTGGGACTCAGTTACGCTTGAGCATAATGTGTCATCCTCATACTGATGGATAGACAGAGCGGACCATCCATGTTTTGGAGGATATGCTACGAGCTTTCATACTTGAGTTTGGTCATAGCTGGGAGGATCACCTACCACCGGTGGAATTTTCTTATAACAATATTTATCATTCCACTATTGTTATGGAACCATTCGAGGCTTTGTACGGGTGACCTTTCAGGTCACCAATTTTTTGGACTGACCTAGGAGAGTCAGTACTCATGGGCCCAGAGATGGTGCGAGCTACTACAGAGAAGGTACGGGTCATCCAGGAGCGGATGAAGACTGCATAGATTCGTAAAAAGTCTTTTGCTGACTGGAGACGAAGGCCCTTGGATTTCAAGGAGGGAGACCATGTGTTCCTTCAGATCTCACCTCAATGGGGATTGCGGAGATTTGGAAAAGGTGAAAAGCTATCTCCAAGGTTCATAGGCCCTTTTCAAATTCTGGGTAGAGTTGGCAAGGTAGCGTACCGCTTGGCTCTACCTCCTCAGATGGACCGGGTACACAACTTCTTCCATGTGTCACAACTACGGAAGTACGTGCATGATCCATCACACGTTATAGACTAGGGTGAGATGGAAATTGATGATGGAGTGACCTTTGCTAAGTACCCAGTGGAGATTGAGGATTGGCAGGAGAAGATCCTTCGTGGGCGAGCTATTCCCTTAGTGCGTGTCCGGTGGCAGCACGGGAATCTCCAGGAGAGCATGTGGGAGTGGGAGGCTGAGATCCATCCGCAGTACCCACATCTTTTTTAATAGCCTTTTTTTTTGGATTTTTGGGGACGTAAAGACCTAAGGTTGGGAGGATGTAATGTCTTAGATCTTTTCATGTATTTTTTTAAAATTATATGGGAATTATTTTGAGACTAGTCTTTGAGACGGCGTGCAGTTCCGAGGCCCAGTGAGCCCAAAACAAATGTTTGAAATTAATTAAATAATTAGATAACACACCCATGGGGTTTTACTGAAAAAATGGTAACTCCTGAACGTGTGTTCGGATCAAAAATCTGAGGGCACCATTGCATTCATAGCAGTGATTTTACCTTAGGAGAGGCCTGACATCAGTCAGCGCAGGTCGTTGGTGAAATCTAGTTTTTGGACGTAACTATAATAAAATATTTAATAAAAATATTTTATGAAATCTTTCTACTATGAAGTATTTTAATCCTTTAAATTAAATATTTCATAGGGGATAAGGGTTACAGATCTCATAACCCTGAATTTCCCATGGAGGCTCTGGGATGCTCTGGAGAAAACCTCCTAATGTGGTGATGACGTTCTTGACGAGTTTCGCGGGCAATGACGACGTAGTGACTGGATATTCACCAATGAATGCCGCAGATCGAGGTAGGGAATTCAATCTCTTTGTGATTTCTTTCCCGTTCTTGATTTCCGTGATGGACGCAGACCAATCAACGAACAGATTGTGGATTGGTCATTATTCGGGATAGGTTATCTGTGGGATCTTTTGGGGATTAATTCTTGAAGGTTATTTTGGTTTCACTTAGCCTTATAATAGTGACAAACCAAGATCAACACGAACATCGATCGAGGTTCGTTCCTCTCAATTTTTTGTGCCTTTATTCCCTAATTTCTCATGTTCTTCATGTGCATTCTACACGTTCTTCTTGGAGGTACGAACGATGGATCGTTTTGCATCTGTTGTGTGACGCAAAGGTCCCAAACTGAAGATCTGGCATTAGGACAACCCCACGGAGGTGCGACGATAGTGGTGATGGATAGATTGAAGCGGATCAGAATATATTGTTCTTCTAATGATTTCATCATGGGTGACCGGAATCAGATTTCAAAGCCGATCAAAGGTCTTAATCCCACTGATTCAGCATCATGATGGTGAGGTGACCTGAGATATTGAGTTTCACAGAAAATGGGTGACAGATTGCGAATACGGAGGTTCGGCTGAGGCACAAGGAGAAAGATGACGATTCTGGAGAAATCCTGACTACACGGCGTATAGTATGGGCTACACAGCATGTGTTCGTCGGCAGACTACCTGGAGTGTACTCCAGGAGTACATGGACATGGGTTGGGTACACGGCCAAGGACACGACGTGTATACCATTCCCCAGATAGACCTGGCCAGATACACGGGATACCCTGTGTACTGGTACACGAGCAAGGTGACACGGGTTGAGGCCGTGTATGGGCACATGGCCAACGTACATAGAGCGAACCTCGAACACATGGACATGATGTGTAATCCTTCTACATGTCATGTAGTTGCTTTTATACGACATGTTTTAAGACACGGGTCATGTTACACGGATAGTACCCAGAGTCAAGGAACACGGCGTGTGACCCTAATACTCACCATGTAACTTGTTTTACATAGCTTGAGCCAGTTGTCTTCTGTGACTTGGACTAGCTTTCTTAGGGTTCATACCCTTGGTCTTTCCCCTGAAGGTTTCTGGTATCATTTCCTACATACAGGAGTATGATCCCTTCAGCAGGACATCCTGAATAGAGTTGTTGGAATCCCCTCTATGAGACTTAGAGCTAGATCCTATATTCCTTCCTGGTACCCTAGGTAGAGTTCTTGGTATCGACATGACCTACCTTACCTAAGCATCGATCCTCTGCTTAGCAGATTAGTTCAGACTGAGTTTTTGGAATCACCCCATAGCTATTGGTTGTGATCCTCATCTGACGCATCAAGTATATTTCTTAAGTACTTGTGGAGTGAGTTCTCTCAGAACGAGTACTTCGTATCTTTCTTCAGACATAGAAGTATTTTCTCCCTATTACGTTCTTAGAGGAATCTTCGAGCTGGATCTTAGTGGTGGTTTTGCGATAGTTGATCATGTATGAGTATATCTAGATATTATTGTTATATGTTCTGTAATCATATACTGTGTAGAGCTGACTATATCATTCATTTGTGGTATTTTCCTTTGTTGTATTTCCTTTGTGGTTTTCGGGGTGTCCTACTGGGTATTGTTATACTAACCCCTGCATGGGTTTTGCCTACATGTGTCGTGTCTTGTTCAGATGAGATAGCCTTTGACAGGATTCTAGGTAGACTAGGACCGGACGGTGCTCAGTGAGATCAGGTAGGCCAAGGGGTGTTCCTACGGCTACAGATTTCAGTCCTAGTACCTTTCTTTACAGGTTGGAATATGTTGGAGACTTTCTTTTAGTGGTCTTGTACTTTTTTCCCAAGTTTTTACATTACTGTACTTTACTTTCCTATCATACTCTGTTGGTTGTACTTTTAGTGTATGCACACATTTCCATTTTTAGTAGTTTTTACTTTTCAGCTTTGAGCAGGGGCTTGGAGATGTGTGTGTGTGTGTACAGGTTTATAGGCAATGCCTCCCATGTTAGTGACATGCCTACTCGGTGCTAGTCACCAGCCCCTAGCCTATTGGAGGCGGGCTTGGGGAGTTGCGGCATGAGCCCCACTAGGACGGGTCGTGACACATATGTACTCCATCGTCTGCTTGGGTTATTATTACTGCCATCAACACATCTCCTCCTACTTCTAATACTATTGTCAATAGATCTCTTACTGCTCCCTACACATACACTCTAAAAGATCACTTGGAGCTCGTTGTTTCTCGGGATACTCGATAGCAGATGATGATGACTCTCTACAAGATTCTCTTTAGTTACACACTGACATAGAAGTGGTTCCCTAATAACTCACAGGTGTCAATAGTGAGTAGATGCCAATAACTCAGCCTTTATCAAAGGCATACTAGGTCTCCTGCATCCATGTTGCCTCATTGAATCCAACCGCACTGGTCTAATCCTTGGTCTCGGCAAGACTCTTAGTATGTGTCTGAGACGTCACAACCACATATGACTTCATCAATTAAAATTTAAAATTAAAATAGTTAAAATGTTATTTTCAATTATTTTTAAAACTCAAAAAAATATACTGACACAATATGAAAGTAGCAGTCACCTCTAATCTCTCTGGTGATAGGATCACTATACATCCTCCTATAAACATCGAACTCCGTAATATCGGGTTGTTCGACCACCTATATGAATATAAAATAAATAGTTTACATTTAAAGTTATATAAATTAATTAAAAATGGTACTTACCATATATTCCCTATGCGTACTGAATGTATGACTACCAGTTCGATGTGTCACCTCATTTCTTCCCTAGTTTTGTTGACCTGCTGATGATCTCCTCTAAAAACAATCACCCATCCAATGTGAACATAATCCATCCCAAACCTAGGAAAAAATGTAATCAGGTCGGTGGGAATAGTAATACTCATCAAACTCTATGATGCCTTCTTTCCTCATTGTTGTCCTCCTAAAATTGTACAAAAATTGACAACAATAGTCACACATACAACCCTCACATTCCTTCCATAGAGTCACGCATGCTCTCATTGATGAGATACCATAAACCCTATAAACAATTAATAATATAAAGTTATTAATTAATTAAATTTAAAAATAAATATAAATTATTTTCATACCATAAAATGATTGAACATGTGGTGCTGAATATCTATGGGAATCTGATCCCATATAACCCATGCTCCAGAAAAATAATTTCGCTATATAGAACTCCCATATCCAATAGCTATATGTGAAAATCTATGAAAAAAAAGAACAAATAATCAAATAATTAGTGTATAATTAAATTAATGATAATTAATGGAAACTAAACAAAATAAACTCGTAAACATACCTCTGTATGCATAAATCAAAGCCAAGAAGTGGATGTCACTCGGGGATAGGGTCAGGAATCATCAATCTTGCAATACCTTGACCCCTCTAAGTCCTTGCTTCACCGATAATAGTATGAGGGTCATATGATCCAACATCCTGATCATCACTAAGAAACTTAACACCCTCTAACTCACAAAATAGATCAAATTCCATCTAAAATATGAAATTATTGTTGTTAGAAAATAGTTGAAAACAACTATTATATATAGATATATATTATATATGTTTATAACCATTATTTAATTGTGTCAATATTTATCTCCATCCTCGTCTTCATATATGACTGTGTTAATATCTTCATATTCCTCCTCAGTATCATCAATTTTCAAAGGAGTTTCAGTTTCATCATCTCTTTTAATTTCAAATTCATTTTTTACATTAATAACATCATCATCACCATTGACCATTAATGGTTGGGTGTCATCACCAATATTCATGTATCTTCATAGAAAAAATTAATTTGGGGTATTCTCTTGAAAAAAATCAATTCCTTTCACTTTAGCGGAACCACATTCACATATAATAAACAAATTTTCCTGAGATTTCAATTTTATTATGCTCCACCAATCACTCCACTCTCTAAAATTAGCACACTAATTTTCATAATACATTTGATGTGCTTGATGATCCAATAAAAATGGTTCATTTACTAAAGGAAGGATTTTATATTTAATATCACTGATTCTATGGCTTGGATGAACATGTAATCCCCTCTCAGTATCCAACCAATGACATTTAAACATTGTTATATAATTCTATCCTAGATAACATAGTTCAATAATTTCTTCCAACATTTTATAAAATTCAACTTCAATTTCTCTATAATGATATCCTCTTAATAAAACACCATTATTCATTGTTTTTTATTCCCCATATGCATGTGTATGAAATCAAAAACAATTCTCCACATATAAATTATAAGATTTAACCATTTTGGATGGCGGGTTACTCAATAGACATAGTTGATTATCAATTTTATCAGCATGTTTATATACTTGAAATTTTTTAAAACAATTATCAATATAACAAGTAATAAATTGATTTTATATGTTAAAATATAAATAATTTATGTCATCAATTTCTAAAACCATTAGGAAAACTTATTTTGTCAAAATTCGTCAAGAGTAGCTGCTGTAATTTGTGGAAGATTTTTCTTGATATGATTATCATATAACCTACAAATAAAATAATATTAATTTATTGTAAAAAATATTATAGAATAAGTGATAGGAGAAATCATAGTACAAATGGTTTCATTTCTTTACAGTTGAGCAGAACATATGTTTGGGCTCTGGGATGTTCATTATTTGAAAGCCATCATTCATGAAATCCACTGAATCCAAGTTCTTGCTGATTAAAAACTTATAATTAATTTATCATTTCATCATCAATATTTCCCTCAATATAGACCATAAAGTTTTGTTTTTAGGGATATTTAGATTGAAAATAATGAGAGCATAAAAAAGGAATTTCCTCCTGAAAATATGCTTCTGTAATTAATCCTTCAACTGATTCTTTGTTATGTATATTTTTCTTCAATTTATGCATGCATCTCTTGAATGGGTACATCCATCCGAAATGTAATAGACCTCCACATTTTTCCTCATGTTGGAAATGTAATATCCAATGTTCCATTGATTCAAAGAAATTTTGTGGGAATATTTTTCCAATTTATATAAAATTAAAACAATATATTCTTATATTCTTCTTAGTGCATTGTGGTCTATTATCGCCACACAAATATCTCAGAAAAAATATGATATGTCTGTTAGTGCATCCCAAATCATAGAATTCAAAAACCTCTTAATCTAATCGAGAAAATTCTTTTCATTATAACACGACAGTCGTGACTTTTTAATCTTGTAATATGAAATATTTACCCAAATTGAAAAAATAACCATCTTGATGTCTCAAATCTACAATCCACTAAAAAAATAATAATTAATTTTCTTTAGAAATTGTATAAGCTACTTTTGGCTTCATTAACTTCTGTGATTTTACATTTTCAAATAGTTTATGTTCTGGTCACTTACAAATTTGGGAAGGATCTAATAGAGCATTTACATTATCTTTTATCTTTACTAGTGTATCCAAAACTATATAAAATTTATTATTAAAATAGTTCTTCTCATAATTCATGACATCTATTATGTGATGGACCAACAAATCAGACCAATATAGAAGATTCCAAAAAAATCCCCATTTTATCCAATTGTGTTCTTTCCCAAATCAATCAATTTTATATTGGTTTATAGTTGGTTCAAATATAATGGGAGTTAATGAAGAGACAAATGATTTTAACTCTTTATGTGAGATCATTTTTGTTGGTCCATCTATTTCAATTCTTCCTTTTCTAAAATGATATATGTTTCTCTAAAAAGGGTGATTAGTTGGAAGGAATCCACAATGATAGTAAAAAAAGTTTTTCTTCCATTAATGAGCATAAATGCTTTGTTGTCTCTCATATAATACAGGCACGATTTTGGACTATATACTCCATCTAGATAACATGTTATATTCTGGGAAGTCACTAATTATCCACATCAATATCACTTTCAATAGGAAATTTTGTTTCATAGTAATATCATATTTACTGACACCATTACTCCATAATAAATTTAACTCATCAATCAATGGATTCAAAGAAACACCAATATTCTTTTTATTGGATGTCCTGAAATTAATAAGATCAAACATATATATAGATCATTTATCAACATACAAGGAGGTAAATTGTACAGAGTCAAACAAAAATTCCAATAAAAATATTAACTAGTGTAAGAACCAAATGGACAGAAATCATCAGTAGAAAGACTCAATCACATGTTTTGGGCTTCTAAAGAAAAAGATGGATATTCTTGGCCTAAATATTTCCATGAATCACTATCCAATGGATAATAATTTGTAATTATTAATAATTATTTTTAATTATTCTTAATTATTACCAATTATTCCAAATTATTACCAATTATTACCAATTACTACCAATTATTCCTAATTATTCCCAATTATTACCAATTATTACCAGGTACTACCAATTATTACCAATTATTAGTAATTATTTCCAAGTATTACTAATTATAACTAATTATTAATAATTATTAAAAAATAAAAATATTTACTAATTATTACTAATTATTACTAATTATGACTAATTATTACTAATTACAGTTAATTGTTACTAATTACTGATATTTATTACTTATTACCACTATTTATTACTAATTACAACTGTTTATTACTAATTAATACTATTAATTACTAATTACCGCAATTAATTACTAATTACTACTATTTATTACTAATTAATGTTATTTATTTATAAATGAAACTATTTAATACTAATTACCACTATTTATTACTAATTACTATCATTTATTACTAATTACTGCTATTTATTACTAATTACCACTATTTATTACTAATTACCTTTATTTATTACTAATTACCATTATTTATTACTAATTACCTCTGTTTATTACTAATTAATTCTACTTATTACTAATTACCCCTATTTATTGCAAATTATCTCTATTTATTACTAATTACCACTAAATAAAGTTATTTATGACTATTTATTATTGTTTATTAATATTTGTTACTAATTATTACTAATTATTACTAATTATTTCTAATTATTATTAATTATTACTAATTATTACTAATTATTACAAATTGTTACTAATTATTACTAATAATTACTATTTATTATTAATTATTACTAATTATTACTAATTATTATTAATTATTACTAATTATTACTATTTATTACTATTTATTACTATTTATTACCATTTATTACTAATTATTGCCAACTATTGCTAACTATTACTAATTATTACTAATTATTATTAATTATTACTATTTATTACTAATTAATACCATTTATTACTAATTATTAATATTTATTACAAATTATTACTATTTATTACTATTTATTACTATTTATAACTATTTGTAATTAATTATTACTATTTATTACTATTTATTACTAATTATTACTAATTATTGCTATTTATTCCTATCTATTACTATTTATTACTATTTATTCTGATTTATTAATAATTATTACTATTTATTTATAATTATTCCTATTTATTAGTAATTATAACTAATTATTTATTAATTATTACTTATTATTGCTATTCATTAATAATTATTACTATTTATTACTAATTATTACTAATTATTTTTCTTCGTTACTAATTATTACTAATTATTACAATTTGTTACTTTTTATTACTAATTATTCCAAATTATTATTAATTATTCATAAATATTACTAATTATTACTAATTATTATTAATTATTCCTAATTATTACTAATTATTGCTAATTATTGCTCTTTATTACTAATTATTCCTATTTATTACTAATTATTCCTATTTATTCCTATTTATTCCTATTTATTCCTATTTATTAGTATTTATTACTAATTATTACTATTTATTACTATTTATTCCTATTTTTTACTATTTTTTACTATTTATTCCTAATTACCGCTAATTATTACAAATTATCAATAATTACCGCTATTTGTTCCTAATTACTGCTACTTATTACTAATTATCGCTATTTATTACTAATTACCAAAATTTATTACTAATTACCTCTATTTATTAATAATTGCCGCTAATTATTACTAATTACTACTAATTATTACTAATTATTATAAATTATTAGTATTTATTACTATTAATTACTAATTACCACTAATTTTTACTAATTACCACTAATTATTACAAATTATTATTAATTTTCACTAATTATTACTAATTACCGCTAATTATTACTAATTATCACTAATTATTATAAATTATTAGTATTTATTATTAATGAAACAACATATTTTTTTTAAAAAAATAAGGCAAAATAAAACTATCCAATTCTAATTTATTTTAATTGTCACCAATTGACAATAATTACAACTGATATAAAATTAAATGAATTAACTAAAAAATAAAAACAATAGATAAATACCTTAAAAAATCATTTGAACGATGCAAGTCTGGAAAATCGCTCTGATGTAAAATTTTAAACTTTGAAACAATTTAATAGAGAAATATGAGAGTATAGAGGGAGAGAGGAGTTGAGAGAGGTGTGAAATGAAAAATAAACGGATAGGGGAATATACAAGTTAGATTATTTGCAATGGGAATCCCATCGCAAATACTAACCCCCCTATTAATGAGGGGTGACAGTTAAAAAGGTATTTGCGATGCGACCTATCGTAAATACCTACCTACCAACACAATATTTACAACGAGATATAAGTCCTGTAACAAATAATTTTATTTGTGATGGTTCCCGTCGCAAATGCTAACCCCCCCCCCAATTACTTAGGGGCGGCTGTTAAAAATGAATTTGCGACGGGACCCATTGCAAATACTAAATAGCAATGAAGGGTATTTGCGACGGGACCCATCGCAAATATTTCTCCCATGGTTTGGCACACAGTGCATGACAAACCTTTTGCGACAGGATACATATCCCCGTTGCAAATAGTCCATCCCGATGAACTTTTTTGCGATGGGAACCTTCCCCATCGCAGTTACCCATTTTTTCCATAGTGACAGTTTGATTGACCATTCACAAACCATGGTGCATGCTCTGCCACATTTTGTTGAGATTCTTGCACGGGCGTGCGCCCCTAGCCACATGGTTTCATCTAACAATGTGGCCACTTAAGACCCACCGCCTTGCCCTAACATGGTTAGGTAAACCATGTGAACTACCTCACATGGTATCTACTAACCATTCGTCCCATTCCTTTTCTCCACCAGAAGGGTTTCGAAGCTCCGAACAAGACCTGAACACCCACAAACCCTTTCAAACCTCAAAGGGAATCCATAATAAGTCCAAAATAAAGAATTAGACTAAAATTTAAAAGGATCTATACCTGATAGAAAAACCAGGTTCCTACACCAGTACCTCTAAAATGTGTCTATGGAAGTTTAGAATAGAGATTGGAAGATTTTGGTCAAGATAGAAATCTTAAAGTGGTGTAAATAAATGAGGGAGGAGGTGCCCTTTTATAATTGAGGTGAGAGGCCATTTCATAATTTCTCAAGAGATTAAATTATAATAAATTCATTCTTAGAATAAATGCCTCCAAATAACTAGGTATTCGAAGACACAGTAGGATAGAATTGTAATCCCCTCAACTAATAGAATTTAGACAAGTTTTTGTGTCATTTTAAACCTTATCATTTTGATTAACCCTTAGTTAATCAACTTTAATTTTAACTATGATATCAAATTTTACAATGGTAAAGGGTTGTAATTTTTAATTATAAGGTGATAATGAGCACATAAATGGACAATTTATGACAATAGAGACCATACCATATCCACATTGTCATATTTTAATATTTTTATGATTTTTTAATAATTTAGTAAAATATTATTTTGACAAAATTTCATTATTTTCAATTTTGAGACTGTTTATTTAATTTGACTTAAAATACATAAGGAAAAAAGTTTAAGTTTGAATATATTGTTTTAAAACAACACTAATAAGTCTTATACACCTATGAAATTCATTAACACTATAACTTTGTAATGTACCGGACCCATATGCCACTTAATAGCGCCCTGAGATCGGTTGGTCACATGGCCTCAAGTGTATTTCCTCAAATTCCAGAGGCTTCCAACTAGTAGGGATGGCCTAGGTGTGTCCATGGGGAGACTATACCCTCATCACCAGAGTCCAACACAGGGGAATAACAATATTTGATAAGTAACATGAGTAGCAAATCATACAGATAATAGATACACAGAAGGAATATATAACAATATCAAAGGGAAGCTAATATACAATGATGATGATAAATATCATGTGTCTCTACAAAACATCCAAAATAGGTAAACATGGCATCGGTACAATACATGAGTCAAAAGTACAAAAAAGGCCAAAAACTATCCTACAAGAATCATGAGCCTCAGCTCATTCTTGTACTCCACTACTCCTAAGCAGCAATCAAGAACCTGTTGTAGGGCGCTTTCCCTTATCCATACCAAAAACCATATAATCTGTTTAGGTACCCAAGGTGGCCCGAACAGAGTGTGAGAGATAATCCCAGTAGGCAACCACCCAAGGCCTAGTGCAATCTAGTCAATGAATATATATAACAGTCACAGTTTGAATGTAATAATATAATATGAAAAGAAAATATTAAAAGTAAGCAACCTATAATGTATGGGTTCTTCTTTATAAGAATGTTCATTTAATGATTCAATCTCATTTAATTTATAAGTCTTGAGTCTCGGCACGTATCCCAGTATCCCCCTTTAAAATAGATAACCAAAGTATTCCTAAATAGTCCATCTATAAAGTATAAAAAAATGATTCTTATCTTGTCTTTGTCTTGGAAGACACATCATATAACTCATTACATTCACTATTCAATTTAGAACCTGAGCCCATCCTTGGTATTCCTAATTTGGTATCTAGGTATCACTCCATGTGTAATATAAACCAACACCCTATAAGCCCATCTATCTTGATCCTCATAAGAACCTAGTTATCACTCTAGGTGTGGTATAATGCCACTTCCATATGAGTCTATCCCTCGTGGTCCACTATGGGAGCCCAAGTATCACCCATGGAATATACGATCAAATTCCCTTTGATTCTATCCTTGGAAAACCATATGAAGTCCAAGTATCACTCAACATATAATAGTTAGCCCCATTGAGTCTATCCTTGGTATTTTATAATAGGATTCCAAGTGTCACTCAGTCTTAATCAAGGTACAAACTAAATGAGTCTATCCATGAAATTATTCATTGAATCGTTGTGTCACCCAAGGCATATAAGCATTAAATCAATCAATATAAATTTCATTTAAACATTCCAAGGTTAGCACTAAGAACATTCAATTCAATCCCACATCATAAGGTGGATAAAGGCTTGGATAAGCTTAGATGGTTTATCCCTTTTGAACATCTCACATGGGAATTTCAATATAAATATAAAGTCAATCTTAAACAAGCAATTACATAGAAAGGTACAAGGGTCATGGTCATTCCATCTGCCCTCTTTAACTAATAAACCTAAAATTGATATCATAATTCAATTTTATATATCAATTCATAATTGAAATCCTCAATTTTGATTTCGATATTAACATCCCTTGAAAAGGGGTAGAGGTAACACCTCAAAGGTATCCAATAATATACCATTATAATGGTCCATTTAATTAAACAACACACCCAAATGGGTGGTTCTAAATTCAAGTTCCTCAAGCTATAATCATTCCTTGATGGCGTCTTTAATTACATAGGCCATGCCTAAAAATTAAATTCATGGATTAAAATCCTTTTCAGGGGAATCACTCTAAGAATTGGATGCACAAAAAAATAACATATATATATACACACTTTTAATTTAAATTAAAGGCATAAGACCACCTACCTTAGGTCTATAATAGATTTCTCATCCAGTATCAACTCTTGATTTGACTCTGATAGGGAGAAAATAAGGAATAGATGAAGAACCTAAAAATAGAGAAAATTAGATTGCACCTAAATATCATAGCTGATACAAAAGAAAATGAGAAACAACATAAAAATAATTGAGATCTTACTGATTCATATCCAATGAGACAAAAGGTTCTTGAATCGAAGTCTATATGGAGATTTGATATCAAATCCAACTTTATATATTAAAAGGAGCTCTCAAATGGCCATGGATGTCTGTAGGCCTAAATGTCGGGAAATTAGGTTAGAAATAGATTTACTTAGGGGTAAAAGTGGTAAAATCACCCAAAACATATTATCACATGGTTTTTCAAACCATTTTCCAATCGTGCGTGGTATGTTCTAGGAAGGGTAAACTTTTCATTATTTTAACACATAATTTGACTAACTATATGCAAACCATTAAAAACTCCTCTATCAAAATTGCAGACATGGACACATAGTCGTGTGCCCCAAATTAAATGGATTTCTCTAAATGTGTGGCATATAGATCCCCACTATCTGACCTTACACAATTTTATCTAACTATGCGGCCTACCCCACACAGTTTCCACTAACCATGCCCCAATCATTTTTCACCCAATAGTTGGGTTACAGGCTCCGAACCATACCTAGACACCACCAACAAATCCATGACCTCAAAGATCATTTATATTGGGCCACATTTAAACATTTGTACTGATAATTGAAAAAAATAAAATGATATTTTCCTCAATAAAGAACCAGGTTCTTAAAAAAAATTCCCCTTAAAGCAATTCATCCCCAACTTTCCTTCTCAGGGGAAGTCAAGCATGATCTAAGAATAACTCTGGCTACTATGCTTATACATCAGCCTCCAGCTCCCATGTCTCATCCTAAACATGGCCATGTTACCATAAAACCCATACTATAGGAACTGACTGATCTCGTAGAAAATTTGTGCTACGATCCACAATATGTATAGGATTCTGCTCAAAGGATGCATTTATATATAAATCAATCTGTTTGGGTTGAATGAAATGAGATAGTTCCAAATAATAGCAGTCTAACTGAACTGCATGGAAGACATTATGGATGGCCTGGTACCTCTGAGTTAACTGAAACTGATAGGCTACCCTCCTGACTCTCACCAAAATCTCGGAAATCCTGACATATCATGGTGAAATCTTAGCCTGTCTCGTGATTTTTCTGTGTCCCGGCTTCAGTGAGACATTTAAGAAAACCTAATCCCTGTCCAAAAAATCCAGTGGTCTTCTGTGGTGATTGATGTATGATTTCTGTTGAGACTATGCAGTAGACATCTGTTTTCAAATCAACTAAACCTGCTCTATAGTATCCCGAACAAGACAATGTCCAAGCATTGCTACCTATCCTACCTCTAACCAACACAGGGTTGATCATAATGGTCTACTATACAAATCACGATTAGGTTCCATCTGAATAGATTCTTGAAATCTATTATTATATGTGAATTCAACAAAGGTCATGTTCCCATCCCTAGAGCCCCAAAAATCAAGGATGCATACACACAACATGTCCTCAAGCACCCAAATCATGCACTATAATTGGTCATTATTCTAAGGGTGGTATGTTGTGCTCAGAATCACATATGTACCTATTTCCTTTTGTATAAATTTCTATAACTTTGATGTAAACTGTGTATCCCTATCTAAAATTATAATATGTGGGACCCCATGAATTCATACTATCTAATGGATATACAACGTCCCAATATCATCTACACTGAAGGTTTCCATGATTTTCAAGAAATGTGAAACCTTCATGTTCATGTCAAAAATAACCCATACAACATCATTAACTTGAGGAGACCTTGGTAAACCTATCACAAAGTCCATCGCAACATCAATACATTTCCTATCAAGAATAGGAAACAACTGTAAAAGTTTTACTGATTGTTGGTGTTTCGCCTTCACTTTCTAATAGGCGGAACAACTCATGAAAAAACCATCTACATCCATTTTCAAACCTGGGAACCAGCACTGGTGATGTAAATCCCAATACATATTGGTGACACCTAGGTGCACTACCCAATATGAAGTATCAAAGTCTCACATCAACTGCTCACACATATCAAAAGAAACACATACATGACCATGTACTCATAGAATTTCATCCTTACCTATAGTCCAACCAGGATAAGGGTCTTCACCTACCACACTCTCCCATAGGACTAGGCCCTCAAAATATAACAGTTATCTCATTCTCACTCTATCCATAAGGGTAGATGTGACAACAAAGGATGATTTAAACGTCTTCCCCTGACTACCTTGTACCTCTAAGTGTATCTCAAAGAAAAAATCCATGAGTTTCCACTCACTACTAGCCTATTGCATTTTATGTATCTGATTCCTCCTATTTAGTGCATAAACCTATGCATTTCCTTTATCAGGAATATATGAAAGCTTAAATTCAAAATACTATAGGTAATCAACCCACCTTTATTGCCTCAAATTCAGATCATGATGTGTAAATATGTATTTGAGGATTTTTTGGTCTGTTTACACTATAAAATGTTCTCCAAGTAAGTAATATCTCCAATAGTGCAATGCATAAACAATTGTAGCTAACTCAAGATCGTTTTTCAAGTAATTCCTCTCATGTGGCCTCAATTGTTGAGACCCATATGTTATGAATATATCCTCATACATAAGAACCACTCCTATCCCAATACCCAAAGCATCAAAAAACATAGTGTAACTTCTACTTGGATCTAAACAATTCAATATTGGTCTTTATGTCAATATCCCTTTTAGCTCTTAAAAGTCCATCTTGCATGAATATTCTCATAAAAACTGCACACCCTTCTTAGACAAGCTTGTGAGAGGCACTTCTAGGTGTGAGAAGTTATGTGTGAAATACCTATAGTAACTAGATATCCCCAAGAAACTTTGTACCTAAAATACGTTCTTGTGTTGATCCTAGGAAACTAAATCTCTCACCTTCTTTAGGTGAACTAATACTCTTATCTCAAAGATGACATGACCCAATAAGTGAATTTTATCCATCCATTAGTTGTATTATGTTAGATTAGCATATAATTGATTCTCTCTTTGTATATTCAATATGATCTCAAGATTTTTTGCTTGTTCATGTCAATTATGAGAATAGACCAAGATACCATCCATGAAAACCACCAAAAACAAATCAAGATAAGGATGGAAGACTCAATTAATTAGTTCCATAAAGACTGATGGCACATATGTGAGACTGAAAGGTATAACCAAATACTTTTATAGACAATTCTTGTTATGAAAATCTATGTGAGGTATGTATTTTGGTCTAACACGCACCTGATGATAACCTAATCTCAAATCAATATTTGAGAAGACCTAATATCCTCAAATATGGTTGAAGATATCATCTATCCATGGTAGGGGACACTGAATCTTAATCAATGGTTGGTTCAACGTCTGATAATCCACACATATCCTAAGAGTTCTAACCTCCGTTTTTGAAAAAAGGATCGTCAAACCCCATGGGTAAGTACTTGATCGAATAAACCTAGTTTCCTCTAAATCCTTTAGTCACCTATTGATCTCTTATATCTTAGAAGTATCCATCATATATAGAGGAATAGATATCGATACAGCTCCTATAACTATCTCAATAGAGAAATATAAATATATAACTATTGGTAATCCTGAAAATTCTTCACAGAAAACATCCCTAAAATGATCAACCACTGGAGGAAAATCTGCCTAACTTGTTCTCAAATCATCTCGATATAAACTTGCAATATGATTTATCATCCCACCCATACCATGATTCTTGGGTCCAGTTCATCTCACCTATATATCCCACTCACCCTTTTGAATAAACTATCCACCCTCTTATGACATAAAGGTCACACTTATTTGATAAAAATAAATGAAATCATGAAAGGGAACTGACTATGTCATCCTGATAATGACACCAAAACCTATCATCTCAAGGAAAAAGAGGTCCCAAATGAAGTGACACCCACCAATCTCAACGAAGCACTCCCTAAAATGATTTACACCCTCTGTTCTAATCCCCAATGTAGTTTCCAGCATCATAATTCCATCATAAGATTGAAAATTGAGCCCAAGGCTCTCCACAATGTGCACAAATATAAACCTTTGAGAAGTGCCTATATCAAAAATAGAAACAGATGAATTATAGTATAATAGAATAGAACCTCTAATTGTAAAAGGTCTTGGATAATGATCCTCAGGTGTCGGTTACACTGTATATATCTAGCCTAAACCATGGCCCTGTGATACTTCCTGGCTACTCACAAGAAGATCCACTCTGCTTTCACTGTAAAAACGTGGTCTGAATACAACGACCATGACCACCACCTCGGCCTGATAAACTAGCTACACTATAGCTCTCTATCTGAAAATACCATGTTGACTCTTCTCCTGAACATGGAGTTGGTGCATACTCTCTATCACTAGCTACTAGAGGAAAGTTCTGCATAATAATTATAGATGGCTTATCTTGCTGCATGATTGGCACTTGACTGGGTCCCCCATATATTGAGGCCTCGTATATCCCAGTCTGCCACACTGGTCGAACCTCATCAAGCTACCTAAGTATGTTCTTTTGTTGCTAATATCCCCACATGGAAGCTCCAGATGATGCTTCCTACTACTGATTGATAAAGCATAAGATCAAGATGACGAACCACCCTGGCTCCCACAACCAACCTTTCTCAGGTTAAATTCTATGATAGGAACTTGATTCACTATTCTATAAATGGTAGTTGTTTGAAAGGTACTCACCTTTTATTGGATGTCATACTTGATAGAATCCTAAAATCGCATGGATTTAGATAAATCTTCACCCATCAGAATAGGTGTGAAGTGCTGGAGCTTAGTAAAACAGGCTGAGTAATATATAAATGAAAGTTCACCCAACTATAGGTGCATGAAATCACAGTATTTATTGAACCTCAACATCTTAGGGTAGATATAATCATAGAAAACCATATAAAAATACCCCTAATACATATCCCAATGACATTTATTCTGAGTAATAACATCCCACCATATCTTGGAGGAATCATGCATAATATATATAGAAATATTTACCCTCCTCTCATAAGGTGTATCTAGATTCTCAAACAAAGATAGCATGACCTCTAGCCTTGACTCTGCATCCTATGGTCCATCGTCCCCTAAAAATGTGGGTGTAAACTACTTCTTGAACTCACACTTCAACACTACTATAGTCTGGGTAGGTCGTAGTGCTCCCTAAATGGTTTGTATGAATCACAAAAAAACCTTCACGGAACTATGCCTCAGCACCTATATCCAGTATAATACTGGTTCCTTAGATGGAACTGATGTAAGATCGATTTTTATTCCATGTCTCACCACCACAGGAGTGTGGTCATCGCCACCCTCCTGGTATATGACTGGAGGTCGTCATAGTGGCATCCTTCTACAATGCCAAACACATTCATCAGATAAGAACGATATCAAAGTATGTAACTAAAAATCACATATATTGAAATAGGATAGGTACGATCCTTCTTATATAATAACACACCACTCTTACTTCTCCATGAGTCCAAACTAGGTGAAGCACAACTCATATATAAAAGCTAGAGATGTTGTATATTTCCCACTACTAAGGTTATGTATAGATCCAATTATCTTGTATAACCAAATTTATTTTACATTTCATTTTCAGATTCATTTTTCATTTTCATTTGAATATATACCCATTTCACATTATATCACAATTTATTTTAAATATTGAACTAACGGTTCTCCAAATTCTGATCCATAAGGGCTCATACACATCGTGAATCAAAATGTTTCCCTTATATAATCCACAACTTCACACATTCTAGGATACCTATCACAGCAATGGGTATATATATATCATGACACCTATCACAATAATATGCAATAAGTAATGAATCCTAAAGGTCAGATAATTCATGTAATGTGATTCCGGTAATGTTCCTATAATGATTCATGAGATGTAACACCCTCATGTCATCGAGTTCCAAAAAAATAGAACCTATAATCATATCAATAATAACATCACAATTCAAGTGCATCACCCAATGGTGGAATTAAATCCACTATAGTAGTTAAAATCAAGAAAATAGCAATTTCATTTGAGGCAATTTGGCTTTTTCCTATACGTGGGTTAGCTATGCCCAGAAATAATTCATTACCAAATCCCATTACCTTTCTATACCTTTATATTTTCACCAAATAATAAAACATAAATAAAATGACTCTTATACCGCATTGTAACATCTCAGACCCAGATGCCACTCAGTAGTGCCCCGATACCAGTTGGCTGCATGGACTCAAGTGAATCTCCCCAAATTCTGGAGGATTCCAACTATAAGTGAGGGTTTATGTGTGTTAGTGGGAAGAATATTCCCTCATCACCAAAGTATAGCACATCAGAATAAAAATATTTGATAAGTATCAGAAGTAGTAAATAATACAGACAATAGATAAAAAGAAGGAATAAATAACAATATCAAAAGAAATATTATATACAGTGATGATGATACATGTCCTATATCTCAACAAAATATCCAAAATAGGTAAACATGGCATTAGTAAAAATACATGAGTTAAAAGTACAAAAAGTCTAAAAACTATCTAGCTAGCATCATGAGCCTCAACTCGGTCCTATGCTCACCTTCTTCTAATAAACAATCAAGAAACTATAGAAGGAAACTTAACTCCATCCATAATTGTAACCATATAGTCTATTCAGGTGCCCAAGGCAGCTTGAACAATGTGTGAGACATAATCCTAGTAGGCAACCACCCAAGGTCTAGTGTCATCCAATCAGTAAATATATATAATTGTCACCATGTTTTGGTAGTAATAGAATATTCAAGTAAATTCTGAAAGTAACCATACTATAATTCTTGGGTTATCCTATATAAGAAAGTTCATTTAATTATTTAATATAATTTAATATATAAGTCTCGAGACCTGGTTTGTATCCCGGTGTCCCCTGTGAAAATAGGAAACCAAATGATACCTAAATAGGTCATCTATAAAGTATAAACAAGGACTGAATCCAAGCTTATTCTTTGGCTTGGAAGATGCATCATATAAATCATTCCGTTAATTATTCAATTTAGAACCGGATCCCATCCATGTAATTCCTAATTTAGAATCTAGGTATCTCTCTAGGTGTAATATAAACCAACACCCTATAAGCCCATCCATGGAGATCCTCACAAGAACCTAGGTATCGCTCTTGGTATTGTATAACATCACTTCCATACGATTACATCCTTGATGGTCCACTAAGGGATGTTGAGTATCACCCATGGAATATATGATCAAATTATATCTGAGTACATCCTTATAAAACCATATGGCTTCCATGTATTTCTTGACATATAATAGTCATCACCATTGACTCCTCCCTTGGTAGTCAATAATAGGATTCCAAGTGTCACTCAGGCTTAAGAAAGGTACAAGACAATTGAGTCTATCCATAGAATTTATCATTGAATCCATGTGTCACCCAAGGTATATATGCATTAAATCAATCAATATCAATTTCATTTAATCAGTTTTGTTTAAACATTTCAACATCAAAATCAGTAACATTTAATTCAATCTCACCTCAAAAGGTTTCTAAAGGCTTGGCTAAGCTTAAAAGGCTTATCCCTTTCGAACATCTCACGTGGGAATTTCAATATAAATAGAAATTCAAGCTTAAACAAGAAATTACATAGTAAGTGACAAGGTTCATGGTCATTCCATCCCCTCCCTTTAACCAATCAATCTAAAATTGATATCAAAATTCAATTTTACATATCAATTCACAATTCAAATCCTCATTTTTCAATTCAATATTAACATCCCTTGACAAGGGGTAAAGGGTACACCTTAAAGGTATCCAATAATATACTATCATAATGGTATATTTAATTAAACAACACAACCAAAGGGTTTATTCCAAATTCAAGGTCCTCAAACTATAATCATTCCTCAGTGACCTCTTTAATTATATAGGCCATTCCTAACAATTTAATTCAAGGATTAAAATCCATTTCAAGGGTATTGCTCTGAGAATTAGGCTCAAAAAATAACATAATATATATAAATACTTAATATTTAAATAAAAGGAATTATACCACCTATTATAAGTCTATAGTATATTTCCTATCCAGTATCATCTCCTAATTCAACTCAGATCGGGAGAAAAATGAAGAACAAACAAAGAACCTAAAAATAGGGCCAATTATCTTACACCCAAATAGCACATACAATACCAAATAAAATGAGGAACAACAAAAAAGGAATTTTTGTATTACTTACATGGATCCAATGAGAAAAAAGGTTCTTGAATTGAAGTCCAAATAGAGATTCAATAGCTAATCCAACTTTAGAGCTTCAAAGGATCTCTCAAATGGACATGACAATCCATAGGAAAAATTATTTGGAAATTATATTATAAATATATTAAATTAGGTGTGAAATTGGTGAAATCACCCAAAACATAGGGTTGCATTATTTGGAAACATAATTTTTCAAATCGTGCACCAATCATGCATGGTCTGATGTAATAAGGGGACACTTCGCACGGTTTATACACATGATTTGACTAATCGTGAAAAAACCATGAAAAACTCCTCTGTCAAAATTACAGACATGGACACACGACCATGCACCCCACATAACATGTTTTTCATTAACCATGTGACTTGTAGCTCCCCATTATCCAGCCTTGTATGGTTTTATCTCACCATGCGGCCTGCCCCACACGGTATCCACTAATTGTGCTCCATGCATTTTTTCACCCCAATAGATGGGTTTTGGGATCCGAACTAACCCTAGACACCTCTAATACCTCCAGGACCTCAAAGTAAATTCATATTAGGCCACATTTAAAAATTTAAATTGATAATTGACGAAAATAAAAGGATTCATACCTCAAAAAAGAATCAGGTTCTTAAAAAAATACTCAAATTATATCACTTTTAATATTTTAAAAAACATTTATTTTATTTTTCCATTAATTGAATTAATAATATTTTTCATTTTGTAAGAGTTTAAGGTAATTATATAATACCTAAAAATTATAAAAAAATTACTATCATGAATATAATTTCATTATGCAAAAAATTACTATTAATATTCATTTATTACTAGTATTTATCCCTATGTTAACACCTCTTGCCCGAATGGCCCGAAGGCCTTAATTTTTATTGATTTTTGATAACCCCCTTTCAGGGGATGAGGGGGAACCCTTAAAAGGCCCTTAGGCTCAGAGATTACAAGGCTCGTAGGATTATAATATTACATGACCCAAAGGTCTTAGGGAATTCAACCAGACTATCTACAAGGAACTGCTTGTCCCCAGCATTTGTGTCATGATAGTAGCTCTCCACCTTTGCATGGTTGTCTGGCTAGGTTTCTCATGCAATAACTGGCTAGTGCCGATGGCATAGCCATACCCTCTCATTCTGACAACCCATTTGGCTCTGCTCTAGTGAGTGCACCTGCACTGAATCCTCTTCTAGGAATGCTCCTTTTTTTGTAGTGTGTCTAGGGAAAATGCATGTGGCCCGAAGGCCTTGAGGTGGCCCGAGGGCCTTAAAGGTGGACCGAAATCCCTACTGAACCGAAGGACTAGGTGTCCCTAAAGCCTTGAGGACTCCAAGCCCAAACTGATGGCCCAAGGTGAACACATAAAAGATATTTATGACTAAGAGAGTGACATTTTGTAGCTTTTTAATTTAAATAATATATGTCATTTTTATCAAAAAGTGTCCATTAAAAACTCAGTTTAGATACTAAGGTGATAAGGGTATTATTCCATTCATCTAATAAGAATTTTGATGAAAAATTATGGCTTTATCAATTAGTTTTAAACTAGATTAACTCGATTTTCTCTTTACTGAGGTGACAAATTTTACAACAGTTTATATTCATGTGGAATAAAAATAAAAATAGAATATTTAACAAATTTGAACCTCTTAATTCAGAATATGAATTACATTTCATAAAATTTAACACTTATAAGTGGAAATAAATAATTTTAAAATAAGTGTGTAAAATGCGATGAAAGTCGCTATTTAGAAAATTATAGTTTTTAAGCGTAAAACCAGATTTATTCTTATCTCATGTGTCAAAAAATATTAAATGAATGATAGAACATTTTATTGAGTGTATAATATATATGCTTAATTAAAATAATTCAAAAATTGTTATCAACTTAATTTATTAAGTTAAAAACACATTGTGTGCATAAAAATAATTTTTCTGGAAAATGCCTTTTTACCTATAAAAATGTTTTTTATAGTAAATTAAATTATAAAATTAATTCCAATTGACTTAGTTGGATAATTTAAAATTAAAAAAAAAATACTTTGAAACCATTTTAAAAAAATAGACCATTTTACATATGGTTTTCAATAAATTAGTATTTTTACTATTCACTAGAAAATCAGTCTTTTCAGAAAGATTAAAAAAATTTCTTCAAATAATTTTAATATATTGATTTAAAATATGATGTTCATTTTATAAAATAAAATTGATAAAATTTATATAAATTAATCATAATATTTTTCTCACAAAAGAAATAAAAAATCTATTATGAAGAAATCATAGTTTTGAAGAATAAAATGACTTTACTAAAAATTGAGGGATTATTTACTAAGAATTTATCAATACATTTATATTGGGAAGGAAATTTATATATATTTCATAATGTATGTAATCTAATTCATACCTACCAATTTAATTTCTAGGTTATTACTATACAAAATAATGATACTTTAATAGTATATCATGGTTTGTTTAAAATTAGTGTTGCGTGTAACACAAGATATATAAGAAATAAAATTATTTAAAAATAATTATTTTATAAAATCTGAGGGTGTTTCAACACAAACTCAAGTACACCACTCTATATACAAGAGGTTTCCAACTTGTGGTGAGGGAATAATCCATACAATGGGTAGACTAAATCCTCAAATCAAAGTCACAAAACATAGTAGAAATAACCAAAATTATCAACAACATAATCAGAGTACACATTATGAAATAAAATAATGCATAACAAAATATACCATGAGAAAGGATACAGTTATACAAACAATGATTGCCCATTGGGCCAATCACTTATACAAAATAAACCAAAAGTTCAAAACATACACATTGGACTTACTACCATTCTCGAGCCTCACACACCCTATCTCCAATACCCTCGAGCTGCTACAACCCGATCTACAACATGTAAAGTGATGAACCTAAAATAAAACATAAGGTCCGAACATACACCAAGTTTCCCATTTAGGTTATGAGAAATAAATATTAGTAGGGTCTCACAAAGTGACCCATATATATTTAATCGTATTCATATATGCATGAGTAATAAAATAAAAAAGGCACACAAGTTACTTGGATATCATTTTCTAACCATAACACTAGGACTCCTTTTGTATCATGCCACCATGAACTAACTATTCCACTGTGATTCCTAATCATACCTACTTTGGAACAATGCTAGAATCCACCTCATCAAATTATTTTGTGATAATGTATTGTTTCATAGCCCATACTCAAAGACTCAATGTAGGGTGGAATCCAAACCTCAACCCATTACCCAAAGGAATTGGGTATGGTCATTTGTCCACATCTCGACCCCTTGGTTTATAGCTCAAGGAAGGGTCCATCAAACTCATCTCATGTTGTCTCATGATCAATCCCCTCATGGGAGGTCCACTTCCATGACTGAACCCTCTCATGAAAAGGTCTAAATCATACACACTAACCCATCTATGCATTCTCAATGGATGTCACATAAATCACACTGAATCATCCCTATAGAATCTTGGGAGGTCACATCAATCACACTAACCCATCCAAACATACTCTAGGGAGGTTATGTAAAGCACAATGACCCATCCACATAGACTCTGGTGTGGTCACATTAAGCACACTCGCCAAACCTCAATGACTATGGGTTTCACACCCCGACCCAACACTTCTATTTTAATTTAATTATTTTATTCATACTTGTTCTTATATTATTTTGTGTTTTATCAGGTTGAATCCCAGTTTGAGTTTTTGATTTTTATTTGGAAATGGGCATTTTGGGCTTGGCAATTCCTAGAGCGCGGGAAAAGCATGGTTCGGGAACTGTATGGCTTCACCCAGGTAACCGTGTGGTCCGCCTTCTTTTTTAAATAAAATAAATTTTAAATGAAAAAAAAAATAAAATAAAATATGAAAAATGAAATAAAAATTAAAATAATGTTTAATAATAATAGTAATATTCATATTATTATTGCGTTTTTATTATTTATATTATTGTTGTTGTTGTTGTTATTAAGTTATTAAGATTATTATTATTATTATTATTATTATTATTACTACTGTTATGTTTATTATTATTATTATTTTTAAATAAAATGAATAAAAGGGGATAAAAACTCAACCTCACCCCTCTCCCCATCATATCACGATGCACCAATCCAAAGGGACTCTCCCTTCGTCACATGCTCGGACCCCCCTCTCGGCTCCTCCTTTGACCCCGATTTTCACCCGATTTCTTAACGATTATTCCTCAAATCATCAAGGTATGGTCTTCTTCCCTAGTATTCCTCCTTTTAATGGATGATTTTTTCCTCTTCATTGACCTTCATGATTTGGATGAACCCTAGATCTTAGGGAAGATCTCCTTCGTAGTTCTATTTTGTTATAGGGTCACGCGGAAGGTCTCTCGGGACCCTTGGGAGCGTGTTTCAGAAACCATTGTTGAATTCATGGAAGTATGAGTGGTTTCGATCCAATGATTTTGTCTCGATGTAAGTTTTATGTTTGTTACTTGGTTTCACACCTGCTGAATTAGGGTCTTTAGGTGTTTTATGGTTCTTAGTAATTATATTGTAGTGTTTTGGTCGGCGCTTTGTGATTTCGATTCATCTCAATTCATCATTCACCATTTGAGGTGATTTTCTCTTGATACCTTGTTTAATTTAGTTTTATTTGAATCCTTTTGGGATTATTAGATTATTTTTTATTATTGTAGTATGTTGTGGTCATTACAGTGTGAGTTTGAGTGGTTGGAATCAAATGCCTACATGTATATATATGGGTAGGTCTGTGTTATATATATATATATATATATATATATATCCTCCTTGTACGTATTCTCTCATGGTGAGGAGAATATGTACTTTGAGTCAAAGTATATATGTGTTTGTGTGTGTGTGTGAAAATGTATATGTGTGTAAGGCAAAGTGGTCTCAGGTTGCCTTCGTCAAAAGATTCTTATTTTGAGTTATAGACTTTTATACTGCTGGTTGGCCACACTTGTTTTATGGCATTCGTTTGATGTTTTAAGGTTCCTTCTAATTGTTTTGTAGTGCGTTGGACTGTTCTAAGTGGGTTTGAGTTTCCAGGTCTAAGGCGACTTATCTGTGTGTGCATAGGTAAGTATATATATATATATATATATATTTGGGTTCCCCCTTTACATGTATAATCATCCATAGTAGTTATTATACATATATGGGGATAGGTGTGCCTATGTATATATATATATATAAATAAATTAATATGTTGTTGAGTGGAGACCATTATATGTGTATGAGCATACCTATAAGGATCCCCTTGCCTATGTTTATGGGCCATGAAAATGTATGCATAGGTGCTATGTGTCCTTTCATGTATATGAAGTCACATATGCTTAGTGGGGGAGTAGAAGATTTTAGTTAGAAAGCACCAAGAGCTGAAGTGGATGACTTGTCTCCACCCTGAGGTAGGTTCCCTATACCTTGATCTTTAATTAGAATTTCTATTATTTATTGATGTTCCTTTCAAAGTATTTTCTTAGTTTTTATATGAAATTAATAAGCACTATATATATATAAATGGTAGGTGGTTTTGTTACCTAGCATCACTAGATGAATTTAATTATGCCTATTTGAGTTTATAAATGTATTATTTCATTTTATTATGTGGTGTGAATGGTATTTTTGGAATGGCTGGTGTGTTGATAAGTTAGAAATGAATTTTTTATGAAGGAAATGGAAATGATTTATGTGTGCTTTAATGTAATGTTTTTAAGATGGGTTTTAGGGGTTTTTCGGATGGTGAGAAATGAATTTTCATGCTACATTAGGTGTGTGTATATTTTAATGTGTACTTTCAATGTAAAATGAATCACTTCAGGAGTGTTTTCTTTATTGTTCATTTTTTTGTATAATTTGTGAAGTGTTTTAAAAGGTGAAAAGCTTATTTTAAAGAAAAAAATGTTTAAATTATGAGTGGTTTTATGAGGGTTCGTGGCATGTTGCATTGATTAGTCTTAATCGGGTGTTTTCTTATGTTATAAAAATGGGAATTTTGAAACTTTGTAAGTGATGGAAAAGGTATTTTAAAAAGGCCTTTTCTATGGTGTGTGTAAATTGAAAAAAGTGATGTTTTGTAAAGAGGGGTGTTTTCATTGAAATGTTTGACCTTTGTGTGAATATAGAGGTGTAGGTTTTGTGCATTTGAACTTTAACTTGAGTACAAGGGAAACCCTGGGTACCTAGGTGGGTGGACTAGGACTAGTACGCTAGATGATATGTAAGTGGTTTGTCCTGATTTTTTTTAGTAGGATTAATGTTACAACACTAACTAAATAATTATGATAATTGGAGACCACAAGGTTATGGGTGTTTTCCCTACAAGTGGATTGTGTACAAGAACATAGACTATTTTGGCTCCTATGCACGTTTTCACTAAGGTACGTGGTGTTTAGGGTCCCACATGTGCTAGTTACCTATAGGAATTTTCCATGGTGCTTGTCTGTGGCATAAGGCTTGGGATGTGATTTTCTTTTATGTTTCTCATACTTGATTCCCCATTATGAAAAAACATATTTTAATCTTCATTGATCCCCTTTCATTTTGAAATGTTAACACATGATTTTAATATATTTTGAAAAAATAGTGGAATAGAAATGCTTTCCTTAAAAATGGAAAACTTGTTACTTGGTTTTGAAAACATTGAAAAAACTTATTTCAATATGTATTATTTTCAAACTATCATGATTGGGTTTCTTTTAAAAGTCAAAGGAATATGTAATTGTTATTCCTTGGCTTTCCTACTGATCATCTCAGTTCTTACGCCTACTTTTTTTCAGTTTTAGGTTCTATTATTGGATTGCTCTCGGAGCAAGCATGGTTCAATGTTTGGGGGTGACCCATGGGGTCACTTGGAGGTATGTCTAGCTGGTTGTCTTTATTTTATTTCCCACTGTTAGTGTTTACCTATTTTCTTTGGTTTATTTTTTTTATCTGTCTTTTATTTTCAAGGAAAAATCATTCTGAACTACTTATTTTGATGCCCAAAACTAGTTTCCAACTTGTGGGGATTGGGAATGCCTTTCGGACCATGTCGTGGACTGGCTTGGGTGACTAGTACAGGGTTGGCCTGGGTTGGTTTGTGACAAAATGGTATCAAATATAGGTTTAGACCATTTCCTTTGGAGTTGTCTAATAGTTTGGAGTAAGAAGTGTCAGAATCCAAGTTACCAAATGTGGGTATGTGCTTGATCACGACCTATTCAGAATGAAACTTGAATTTATAGGGTGGTTTGGGTTGGTCTTTCCTTAGAGTTCGTGCTTGGATCTTGATTAGTTTTGAGGTCCTTGTATTGTTTGGATGTTTCCGGTTGGTCTTGAATTTTGGTGGTCATTATAGAGGGGTGCATGGTTGTTGTGCATGGCCTAGAAAGCCATGTGCATACCATGAAATTACATTTGATGACTTTCAATGTGCTCACTCAGTTGGTTCACAGTCTACAAAAACATGTGACCAAGCCATGTTAAGCAGTTGGTTATTTGAGAATTTGGAATCTTGATTCATTGGGTAAATTGGTTGCTTTGGGAAGTTCTTGGTGTGAGTTTTAGATAGTTTTGGGGTGTTTTTCTCAAGTTGCAAAATTGATGATTAGTCTATTGAAAAATGGATTTCGAAAATGAATGTCTGGGCTTCTTTGACAATTAAATGAGTTGTTTTTAAAATGGATGTTCTTTTGGGAACTATTTTGAGATCTCTTAAAGTTTTTGTAAATAATAAATCATAAGTGTATTTGGAAAATGTTTTGGGGATTTTGAAATTCTTGTAAAGTGTGAAACTGATGTCTCTTGGAAATGGGAATTTGGAAATGATCTATTTGACCTTTGATATTTTAATGGATTCTCATGTATGTGGATAGTAGACATGGAGTTGGTATGTGTGGATGTGTGCCGAGTTGGCATGGGAATGTACCTATATGTGAGGCTTCATAGAATACCAATGGTGGGTGCCTTGTTTCTGAAGCTCATTTTTTTCTAAAATAATTTTTTCAATAAGTGGAAAATGGTTTGAATTCAGAATGAACATGGTAATTTTATAAGGGGTATTTTGGTTTTTTTGTGTAATTCTTGGTGTTTTTGGGTAAAATGATGATCTATTTGAGTTTTTATTTATGATTAGATGTGGTGGATTTTTTAGAAATATGCTTCAAGATTGTTTCATGTTTTTTATTTAGAGTATTCCACCCATAAAATTCCAATGGACTCTAAATAATTTATTTTGGATGATAGTTTTGATCAGACTTTGAAAGGTGTGTTGGGGTGGAGACCTCTATGTATGTTGTTTTTTCTCCCTGTTGTGGTCGAGGTTTGATAGTTGTTGTGGAGTTGGGTGTGTCTTTAGGTATCAAGAAATTTTGGATGTAGTGAGGGTGTTATTAGTCTTGGTTCTGTTAAAAGGACATCATTTGGGTTGGAAAAGAATAATTTCCCTTTTCTTTATTTCATGTTGAGTCACAATTGGTAAACTATGATAGAAGGAATTTTAGATCCTTGAGGTTCTCGTGAAAGGTTCCCCATTTGTTGAGGAGTGTGAACCAGAGGAACTGGTTCCTGGAGTGTCTCCCTCATCACTATCAATTTCACGATCTAAGGCCCACATGATCGTTGCTTATAATGTTGTCGATTAGTAACTCTAATAAACTTCTCCATAGTCTTTAAAAGGTATTTTGAGGTTCTGGCCATTGAAAAAGTTTTTTAATCCGTGTTTTCAGAGGATGATTCCCTGGTTGGAGGTTTTCGGTTCTTGAATTCAGTGCAGTATATGCTTCAAAACATCAGTAATCCATCCATAGGTCATGTATTGAAACTTTTAATGCATTAATGTAGTCTCTATGTGTGGGGAAATGTGAATCCAACCTTTTTGTCTTCTATGTTGGAGAGGATGCTAGATGAATTTTCCTTTCCCATGGTTGTTTGTTTTGTTCCCCTATTCTTTGAAGGTCCTGGTGACCTCTTTCTTAGATTTTTCTTGGTTGTGTATCATGGGATATAAACCCTCATGTAACCAGTATTCTTTTTAAATGATTTTGGGTTTTGGGTGTTACTCTTTAGAGATCCTCACATCTTGAGGGAGTGATGAGTCAGAAATCGATGTTTGTTTTAGGTTCCTTCCATTGGGGAACCCCCCCCATTCATATGTTGGGATTTGGATCGTGCTGGTGGGTTCGTGTTGGATGTTATGACCCATGTTGTGCTAACTTGTTCCAAAAATGGTGGGGAGACCCATCATCGGTCCCACATGTGTTTGGAGTTTGGTTTGGTTTTTTGAGTGTTTTTGGTTCGGAAGGGTCAAAGTTGGCTAGAATTATAATATAGTGGGGAGACTATAATTAAATGAACCCTAGGGAAACTCAGTCATTAAAGATATAATAATGGGGTAATAATTTGTTCATCTTCCACCTGACCCTGAACATGGTAATTATTTATCCAATTAATGGGTCACCTGATGAATGTCAAAGGAAGTTCCACCGAACTTCAGTAATTTTTAAGTTAGGGGTTGGGGTGTTTCATGTTGTGGTTTTATTTGGAGATGAGGGTTCCTTACTCTTTATCCTCTCAATTATTTGTTTATGTCTTGGAATCTCATTTACTATCCCTTTTTTTATCGAGTGAGTTCACATATTTCAATCCTGAAATGACTAGGGTACTGTTCTTAGAATCATTGCATTGTTGATCTGTGTTTTGACCAATCAAGTAATTTGGGACTTTTTGGGTACAGAAAGTGTCATGGTGGGGAGAGTTGTCACACCCAAACCTAACACTTCTCTTTTAATTTAATTATTTTATTCATCTTTGGTCTTCTTTTTTTATTTTGAGATATTTGAATACCTATTTGAGTTTTTTAGTTTTATTTGGAAATGGGAATTTTGGGCTTAGCAGCACCTGGTGAACGGGCAGAGCACGGTTCAAGAATTGTGCAGTTTCGCTTAGGTAACCTTGTGGTCCACCTATGTTTATAAATAAAATAAAGTTTAAATGAAAAAAAAATATGAAAAATGAAATAAAAACTAAAATAATGTTTAATAATTATCGTAATATTCATATTATTATTATGTTTTTATTATTAATAAGAATATAATTATTATTATTAAGTTAATAAGATTATTAATATTATTGTTATTATTATTATTATTACTATTTTTATTGTTTTTTTAAATAAAATGAAAAAAGGGAGAAACACTCAGCCTCTCCCATCTATCCCTTATATCGCGACGCAGCAGCCCAAGGGGGCTCTCCCCTTCATCATGTGCTCGAACCACCATCCTGACTCCTCCTTCGACCATTGTTTTCATTCAATTTCTTCATGATTGTTCCTCAAATCATCAAGGTATGGTATTTTTCCTTAGTATACCTCCTTTCCATGGCCGATATTTCCCTCTCCATTGACCCACATGATTCGGCCGAACCCTAGATCTTAGGGGTGATCTTTTTTGAGGTTATATTTTGTTCTAGGGTCGTGTGGATGGTCTCTCATGACCCTTGGGTGCATGTTTCGAAAACCACCGCTTAAGGTGAGGTAGTATGAGTGGTTTAGATCTTCCAATTTTGTCTCACAGTAAGTTTTATGTTTTTCTCTTTGTTTCACACCTATTGAATTAAGGTCTTTATTTGTTTTAAGGTTCATAGTAATTTTCTTGTAGTGCGTTGGTCACTGCTTTGTGATTTCAGTCCGTCTTGATTCACTGTTCACTATTTTATGTGATGTTTCTCTTTCTTCCTTGACTAATTTAGTTTTATTTCAAGCCTTTTGTGATTATTATATTCCTTATTATTGTTGTAGTATGTTGTGGTCATCGCAGTGTGAGTTCAAGTGGTTAGGAGCAATGCCTACATGTATATACATGGGTAGGAATGTATATATATATATATATCCTCCTTGTACACATTCCCTCATGGCGAGGGGAATGTGTACTTTGGGTCAAAGTGTATACATATATGTGAAAATGAATATGCGTGTAAGGTGAAGTGATCTCGGGATGCCTTCGTCAAAAGTTTCATGTTTTAAGGTATGGACTTTTATGCCATTGTTTGGTTTCACACTTGTTTTAAGGCATTCTTTTTATGTTTTAAGATTACTTCTAATTATTTTGTAGTGTGTTAGACTTTTCTAAGTAGTTTTGATTCGTTGGGTCTAAGGTGACTCATCTGCATTTTCATAGGTAAGTATATATATATATTTGTGTGTGTGGGTTCCCCCGTTACATGTATAATCATCCATGGTAGTGATTATACATGTATGGTTCTAGGTGTTCCCATGTATGTATATATATATAAAAATTCGTATGTAGGTGAGTGGAGACTGGTATATGCATATGATAACACATGTAAGGATACTCTTTCACATGTTCATGGACCATGCGAATGTATTCTTAGGTGCTAGGTGTCCTTGAATGTATGAGAAGGCACATATTATTAGTGGGGGAGAAGCATCTTTTAGTTAGAAAGTGCTAAGAGCTGAAATGGATGGATTGTTTCCACCCTGAGTTTGGTTTCCTATTCCATGATCTTTAATTAGAATTTCCATTATTTATTGATATTCCTTTAAAATTATTTCCTTGGTTTTTATATAAAATGTGTAAACATTATATATATATATATATGGTAGGTGGTTTCATGCCCCAGCATCACTAGATGAATTTCATTTTTCTTGTTTGAGTTTATAAATTAATCGTTTGATTTGATTATGTGTTGAGAATGGTATTTTTGGAATGGTTGGTGTGTTTATAAGTTATAAATGAATTTTTGATAAATAAAATGGAAATTCTTTTTGTGTGACTTAATTTAATGTTTTTCATATGGGTTTTAGGGGTTGTTCATATGGTATGAAATGAGTTTTAAATGTCTTTGAGGTGTTTGTATATTTTAATGACTACTTTAAAAGGAAAAATGATTCACTTTGGGTGTGTTTTCCTTATTTTTAAATTTGTACATAATTTGTGAAGTGTTTTAAAAGGTTAAATTATTGTTTTAAAGAAAAAAATGTATAAAGTAGGAGTGTTTTTTAGGGTTCTTGGCCCGTTGTTTTGATTAGTCTTAATTGGGTGTTTTCTTGTGTTATAAAAAGGGGAATTTAAGAACTTTGTAAGTGATGTAAATGGTATTTAAAAAGGGGATTTTATATGGTATGTAGAAATTGACAAAGGTGATTTTTTGTAAAGTGTAGTGTTTTCATTGAAATGTTTGGCCTTTGTGTGAATGTATAGGTGTGGTGTGTGTGCATGTGAACTTTAACTTAAGTACAAGGGAAACTCCGAGTACCTAGGTGGGTGGACTAAGACTAGTATGTTAGATGATACAAAATTGGTTCATCCTGATTTTGTCTATAAAGGTTGACGTTACAACACTAACTAAAAACTTATGATGATTGAAGACCACTAGGTTATGGGTGTGTTCCCTACTAGTGGAACGTGCACTAGAACATAGAACGTTGTGGCTCCTATGTCATATTTTCACCAAGGTACAAGGTTTCAATAGTCCCACATGTTCTTTTTACCTATAGGGATTTCCTATGGTTCTAATTTGTGGCATACGACTTTTGATTTGATTTTCTTTTATGTTTCTCATGCTTGATTCCCCATTGTGAAAACCCATATTTTAATCTTCCTTGATCCCCTTTCATTTTGAAATGTTAATGCATGCTTGTAATATATTTTGAAAATATAGTGCAAAATAAATGATTTCCTTAAAAAAGGAAAACTTGTTACTTGGTTTTGAAAATACTAAAAAACTTTATTTAAATATGTATTATTTGTAAACTATAATGATTGGGTTTTTTTAAGGAAAAGGCCTAGGGTATTGTTATTCCTTGTATATTCTACTAAGCATCTCGGAGCTCACACCTACTTTATTTTTAGTTTCAGGTTCTATTATTGGATCGGTTTTGGAGTGAGTGTAGTTCTATGTTTGGTGGTGACCCATGGGGTCACTTGAAGGTATGTCTAGTTGGTTATCTTTATTTTATTTTCCACTATTAGTGTTTACCTATTTTTTCTGGTTTATTTGTTTATCGGTCTTTTATTTTTTGGGCTAAATCATTCCAACATCTTGTTTTGATTCTGGACACTAGTTTCCAACCCATGGGAATCAAGAACGCCCTTTGGTATATGTCGCAGACCGGCACGAGTGACTGGTATAGAGTTGTTCAGGGTTGGTTTGTGACACTGGGGATCTCAGATCAAGAACACAGATTTGTATACCATCACACAACTCTCCAGTTGATCACATGGTGATAGTCACTCAATAATTACCATAATGTATCTTATCTCACCCATCAGGGCTTCCAATGGGTCCTCTAATCCCATCATGGTCTCTTCTTATCATTACTATCTCAAACTCATCACCTTATATGATACCTTTACACAAAGGATCCTCTAACCTAGACCTCATGCCCTGGCCCACGTCCTTGTCAATCCAATCAACAACCCTAGTCCTACTACCCATGGACCATCCCAATAAATCATGTTTTATCCAACCCATACCTCAATAGAAAATGTCCAATTCTCATCCAAAACCCCTTGTAATCCCTATTCTAAGTCCCAAATAAAACCCATGAGTAAAACCTAGCTATGATATCACATCTCCTACGATAGATCTCTCAACTCGTCACTCAGAGGAAACCCCTCTCTGTTATACCTCATCTTATCCCAGGGGACTCATCCCACTCATAATACTCACTAAGAGTATGCTCATCTTTTAAAGGGTGTTTCCTATCACACATGGGATGTTCATTCATCCCGTTTTCCCTCTCAGAGCATACTCCCTCTATCACTTTCTCAACTTAACCTAGGTAAACCCATCTTGGGATACCCATGGCATGTCTCACACCCTGAGACCTATCATGGGTATTTCATAATCTCAATCATCTCCCTCCCCCCATAGAGACACATTATTTGGATGATATCAATTCACCAAAGTGATAAATAGAACTTATACTAATCATAAAAGGCTCAACGCTTTCCCATTTCTTATGCCCATGTCCCTCTCGATATCTATTATTCTAACTAGACACATGAAATATACATGCAGGTAAGCAGTCATATATATCAGGAATAAGATCTTTTATTATAGTGATCTCTTACCTCCATCAAGGAGTTTCAACCCAAGCCATTCTCTACATCACCTAGTCCAAGATTGTAAATACCTCATCCAAGATCGTACCAACATATGAGCACCTTCCTCATACCATAAACTATAAATAATTAATTATAAATAATTATAATCAATTATCTATATTAAAACTAAGATTCATAAATGATGGAAAACTTACCAGGAATTGTCTTCATGCTAAAACAGTAACTGACCACCCATTGAATGTTTGTGGTACACCCCCAGCACCATCCTGGCCAAAATCACTATCACCAACACCCAACCAACCATAAATTTCATATAATAGTATTTAACATACTAAAAAATATTATAGAAGAATAACTCCCCCAAAACCACTTCCAATAGTTTGTAGACACCTTCTTGGGGCTTCCTTTGGCCACTGCACACAAAATACTCATCCTTCATAGAATATTTCACCATAATCTACTGAAATCATCACCAAAACCCTAGATTAAAACACCCAAATCATAGTAAAGTTAAGTGAGGAAATAATGTTTGTAAGGAATTTCTCATAATTTATACAAAATACCATCAAGAACTATCCCCTAACATGAGAGTTCAAAGGGAAGGGAGAGACCTCCAAATTGGCCCTCCTACACACGTCTTTCCCTAAAATCAGAAGGGTGTGTGGTTCTAGAACCCAAATGGGTCAACCACCTTTTTTAAAAATCCATCATACACCTTTCATGATGTTACCTATGGTTTATACCATAAAAACCTCAAGTAGAGGGTCCCACCCCTCATTAATCCCTATTTCATGCCTTTAACACACCTAATGAAACCCATGTTCAGTGTGGAATCCCTTTTTCTCCATGAAAGGGTAGATGTTACATCTTTTCTGTAGTCTGGACACCTAGAATTTATCAAATTCCCTCCCAAACACCTAGGGAACCACCTGATCCTTGAACCCCGTCCAAAAAACATTTTTTTAGATGTATAAATGGTTAGATTATTGATTTGATACCTTTATCTCAAAAATATCCCTCACCAAACCAATAATACAAATTTTCTCCAAAAATGTAATGACATATAAATCAAAAGGGCATTATTGGTGTGAATAAATGAGAGTTTAAATCAAATCTGATGCAAATTAAGTGGGTAATGATACCTTTAAAGCATGAAGTTCCCTTAGAAGATAAGACACACACTAATAATAGATAAAAAATAACTTATTGGTCTTAGTGAAGTTAGAATAAGAAACCTTATAGAGACCTGTGATTTCACTAATAAGATGAAGAGTGGATTGAGAGGTAACATGGAAAGAAAGAGTCAGTGTGTTGAATAAGAATCTAGGAATTCATGGATAAGAAATATCAAGTAATAAAACCAATCCCAACTCCCCCATTTTTATCTCATTTTATTCTTAAAACCTTAAATACATTTCTCTTGAACTCATCTCCTTAGTTTAATTACTACTGTATGTTTTATGTTACTTTTTACTTAGCTTGACAATTACACACACACACACACCTACACATCACTTTATATTCTCACACTAGTTGATTTAATGAGTGAATTGAACTTACTGTTCTTATAGATGTGGCTTGGGGTAAACCCTAGTTTCTGTGTTATAGGATACTATACAATTTTGGGTAGGTTGTGTAGCTATCACTACATAGTTAATCACCAAGAATTCTTGGTATCATTTCCAGATATGGAAATTCCAATCCACTTCTTAAAAATAGAGTACACATAGAAAACACAAAAATTATTAATTAAATAGTATAAATCATTATTATATATTCACAAATTTTCATTGATTGTACATTACAAAGTGTTCACATATTTAGTTGTATGATTTTATAGGTACATGTACACAAGGAGTTTGAGTTAAAATCTATTGACTCTAATTCCTTAAATTGAAAGACACCCCCATACGAGAAAGGATACAATAATAGATTACATGGTTAAATTTAACTTAACTATGAGATTCCATAATGGAGAAGATAAAAATATTATGAGGAGTTCATCCAAAATGAACAAGGACTACCAATTCTAGGGGACTTTCAAGTCCCTAGAGCGTTTTGAAACCCATAATGTATCACACTGACAAAGAATTCAACGAACTATAAGTTGGGGAACAATCACATGAAACACTTACTGGCCTTCAATGGATTAACTTCAGAGGATTCATTAGCTTTCATAAAGTAATTTTTGTCTATTGTCTAATAATTCTCACTCAATAGAGTGAGTAAAGATGTGATAAATATGAGATGCATCCCCTACTATATTAAGGGGAAAGAAGATGAATGGTTATTACATCAAGAAGAGGATTCAGTTAATACTTGGGAGGATATTTTCAATTATTTTATAACAATATCATATCCTACATAGAGAACTATATACTTAAGGACTAGACTCTCTTTCTTTGTCCCGAAACATAAATAATATTTCTATAAGGAATGGGAGAGATTTAAATATTACTACCAATAATGTCATAATCATAAATTTCTACACTCTCTTTAGATACAGTTCTTCTATGAAGGGATTAATGAAATAGAACAAACATTATAGAACACTATAGTAGGAGACCACTATAGTGACATGATACAAGATAAACAAAGGATTATTTACAATATTCTTATTGTCAATTCTCAACAAAAATTAATTAGAGGGAAAAGATCCATTTTTAATGAAGTGATAGTAAAGGATAATGTGAACACATAAATATATAATTTTCAAAAAAATGAATGTTAGTGTATCCAAGAACCAAGGAGTTGGTGAATAATTTAATTATTATGGAATATATAGACACATTATTCTCCAATACATGAATTTTAACATGTTAGGTGAAGAAGGATCACCTAGTCATGTTGAGGAAGGAACTTATATGGGAAACTATGGGATACAACTGACAAGGAATTATAAATTTTCAAAAACTTTCAATCCATGATGGAAGAATCATGACAATTCATCTTGTAAGGAGAAGGGAACTTTTAAGTAAAGAGGTTAGGGTGAATTTCAAGGAAACCAGAAATATTTTTAGCAATATAGAAATAACCAAGTTGGTTATGGGAATCAGTATTCTATATAAAATCATGAAGATTCTTATATAGAGAATATTTTTGTAGAGATCAAGGAAATATATGGGAATTAATTGAAGATGAATTAATTTTTTCAAAGAATATATTCAAATTCATCAAGAATTTTTCAACTTATACAAGGTAACTGGGATAATTTTCACAACCAGAAAATGTAATATGAGAAACTTGTAATGAAAAATACTACAAGAGATAATGAAAAATTTACATTAAAGTATGAAGATCCACATGTTCAACTTGAAATACAGGTTAAACTAGAGAAAGAAGTTTACATAATTGAGAAGAAACATGAAAGTGTGATGTTTAATGGGAAACTGGGATCTGAATTGGCTACAAAAAATAAGAAAACATGAAAATATATTATGGGAAAGTGATTCTTAAGATATATAATAGTGATTTTGTGGATTATGAGACACCTAATCCATTCCATGAAAGAGAAAGAGGGTTGGATAATCCTATAGAAAATTATTTCAGAAGGTTTATTCAAATGTTCCAATAGATCAGATTTGATAATACATTTTTAGAAGAACTTTCCAAGATGACATCTCATACCAAATTATTTAAGAACATCAACTATAATAAAAGGAGGATGGAATAGCTTTTAATTATGAGTCTAACTATATAATGTAGTGTTTTTATTCAAAGGAAAATACCACAAAAACTAAAGGATCTCAAAAGATTCAAGCTTTTATATAAATTTGAAGGTAAGGGAAGATCCACATGTCTTCTGGATTTAAGAGATAATATCAACTTAATTCCTCTAACAATTTATAAATAAATTTTTATTAGAGATTTTATTCCAGCAATAGTGGTATTTAAATTAGATGATAGATCACTCACCTATATAATTGGTGTGATTGATTATTTTCCAGTAAGAGTTTTAAAGATGATCATACTATTCAATTTCATGGTTTTAGATATAAAAAGTGATAAATAAGTTCATGTTATACTATTAAGACTATTTTTGGATACTAGAGGTGCCATGATTAATGTGCCCAAAAGAAAACTCACTTTTAAGTATAAGAATATATAGATATTTTGAATGTATTCCAAGATAAAATGAATAATTATATATTAAATTATTATTTTAGTTGACACAATTGACCATGAGGTGAAAATTGACTTGAAATTTTATACTAATAAAGAACAAGATAAATTGAAGGGATTCAATAGAAATAAAGTAAATCAGAACTTAACTTCTAAGGAATATAACATAATTAATAAAGGAAGCAATGAAAGGAATCCATAAGAATACCCTAGAGAATACTTGAATCTAAATATGATATTCATGAAATAATTGGCGAAGAATACACCTGGTTTGAAATTAAAGGATTCCTTTATAAGCTTAAATATTTTTAATTATATGCAAAAGAGACACTGATTTTCTTATTATCATCTGAAATAGAGAATCAATAAGAAAAAAAATTCTTATATTTTCAAAAAAAATGATTTTTTTCTTGGACCATATCTGATATTAAGGTGTAATGTCCGAACCTGGCTTACTATCGAATTGATAGTCGGGACGGTGGGTCACATGGCCTTAAAAGAATCTCCATGTACGCCAGAGGCTTCCGACTAGCAGCGATGGTCTTAGGTGGTGATAGTGGGGTGACTATAACCTCATATTAGGGTAGCACAATGGTAAAATAGAAATTTGTAAAAATAGCAAGATAAAGCAGCGAATGAAAGATTTCATATAACTGAACAAAAATGGAAAATGATAGTTTATACAATAGGTGCATTCGTGGCATGTTAATGATACTTAACTGAAATTGGTAAACAATAAAACATGATTTTCTAATATAGTAAAAATAAATAAAATAAAGTAAGCCCCATATGCGGTCTCTATGAGTATCTTGATCTCCAGCTTGGTCCTTTGCTCATAACTCCAGGTTCAGGCACACAACAACAAGAAAGGTCTAAGGACCTATGAACAAGAGAGGTCTACTCAGGTGTGAGATATAAATCTCAGTAGGCCAGCACCATCAGTGTCTAGCCCAATCCAGATAGTGTAATATAATCTAAATAGTTTTTAGGTATGAGGTGTTAGTAACATAATTGAATAAATAAACAACACCCATCTAGGTTACCAGGGGACACCTAACGACTATACTAGCTTCATCTCGATGCCAGATTAATAGTCTGATCATATCACTATATATATATACTTATAGATACATATATATACATAAATATATATATATATATATATGTATATCACATATAGTGTGGAGTAAGTATGCCTCCGACCTATAAATAGAATATAGCTAACGCGAGCTAAGCATGCCTCTCAACCATAGAAGTATATACTGGCTTGGGGTAAAAATGCCTCCCATCCATAATAGAAGATATATGGAATGAGGTAAGAATTCCACTCATACATAGAAGCATATACATTCATGGGGTAAGACTGACTCCCATCCTTAAAATATAATAGTTCTTTTTGAGGCATCATGATGTGAAAACTTTTAATATAGGCATGGGGTAAAATTTTCCCCCATCCTTATAAGATAATAGTTCATTATGTGGAATCAGTATGTGTGCACTTTTAATATAGGCATTGGATAAAACTGCCTCCCACCCTTAAAAGATAATAGTTAATTATGTGGAATTAGCATTTAAACACTTTTAATGTAGGCATGGAGTAAAACTACCTCCCATACTTATAAATTTACAACTATTATCATAATTATAATATAATACATAAAGTAGTACCTCTTATAAATTTCAAATAGTGGATACCATATGATACATAAGCAATCATGTTCCCAAGTTCTTAAGGAAACCCATATTAATTATTTCAATTTAAACATTAACATATTTATCACATTCATTTAAAATAAATGAGGTGAGTGATTCCCAAGCTTCTCATTAGAAATATTCTATTTCATTACAAGGATCTTTTTTGTTAAAACCACTTAATACAACTCAAACAATTCTCTATGGATAAACCATTTATCCAAGACATTCCATTTGATATTATTCATCCCACTTCAAGGTCATTATAACTCAATTTTCCTAAACATGGAAAATTAATTTAAGGGTTCAAGTGTCTTGGTAATTTCAATTGAAGGATGTCACTTTATCATTTAATACATCCTAATAAAGTTTGATAGATCCTCATGACACAAGGACAATTCCATTTAATAGTTAAGCCAGAACCAGTCAGATGTTTAGGGAAACAAGCATTGGATCATTAAGGGAAACTCATTTTAGGAATATCCATAAGAGTCATGTTCTAAACATGCTATCATACTTTTCATGACAAAAGAAACAATCATAGAGGAAGACCAATGAAATAATCCAAACATGTAGAAAATTATATCACTACATTTTTTAGCTTGAATCCATTGCACCTCCATTGGAGGGGTTTTATTACAAAATCATAATTTTGTTAACATACAAACATTTATCTTATTTAAGAATCTCTTCCATTTCACCATAGACAATAATTTATGAGAAACTTCTATAAATTGAAAAGATTTAATAAGAATTGAAGAATGAACAATTAACTAATTAATTAATGCTTTCATAAATTAAAATTTCATGGAAAGGGACCCTACCTCAAAGTGGAACCAAGTCGTCCACTTAAGCTCATGAAACTTTCTAACTAAAATATACTACTCCCCAACTAAGCATATGCACCTTCACATACATGCAAGGATACCAAGCCCATATGTACACACATTTATGGCTAGGAGCATGTGCATGGGGATCCTCACATATATGATTATAAGCATATACTCGTCTCCACTCACCTACATATGCATTTTCATATATATACAAGGGAACACCTAGCCCCATACATGTATAATCACTACCATGGATGATTATACATGCAATGGGGGAACCCACATATATATTTACTTACCTATACACATGTAGGAAAGTCACCTTAGACTCAATGACTCGAAACCACAAAGCATGGACCAACGTACTACACAAAACATACAACGAACCTTAAAACAAACAAAGTATCTAATTTAGTAGGTGTGAAACCAAGAAATAAGAACAAATCTTACCCCAAAATGGTGTTGATGGACCAAAACTACCCAAAATGACTCACCTTCAGAGGATATTGTCATAACAGGTATCAACAAGACCTGAGAGGCCATTCAGACACCCTACAACTAAAATAAAACCAAAAATAAAACCACCCCAAAACCTTAGGGTTCATCCGCACCATACCTGGCAACAGAGAGGCTAGAAATCAGCTAGAATAAGAGGGGAAAATGGAGGAGAGATCCTACCTTGAGGATTCAGATGATGAACACGAAGGAATATGGATGAATTGATGAGAGGATAGGGAGTCGTGGAAGGGGGTGTTGCACGACCCATGGGAGAGGATAGGGAGAGATGCATCGTGTAGTTTGAGTGAGAGAGAAGGGGTGAAGGTTAGGTAGTTTTTTATTTATATTTTTATTTTATTTTAATTAATTTCTTAAAATTAATACACCCCACGGTTTGGGACGCACGGTTATCCAAACCATGCACTGACCATATGAGACCCCTATGATTAAGAGACCTCCCTTGTAGGGGCTAGACACAAAGTTTGGAAACCGTTCATATCCCATGCAACAAATTCAGTCCACTATAATTAAGTCATGTGGTTTCCTATAGTTGGACACATGGTTTTCATACAAACTGTACGCCCTATACAGTCTTTCAAAACATGATGTTTTCGGGTTAGGAACTCCCAAAACTCTCTGATCCACATAGGAAACTTAACAGGTCCTCAACCAAGTCCAAAAAAATCCCTTTGAAGAATTACAACTCTCTAAATTTAATTTTGAAGCTCAGTATTAAAGTTGACCCATCCAGTGATTAAAAGGTCCAAATTCCATTTTATTTTTGTCCAATTCAAAATGCAGATCATTACAACCTTCCCAACTTAGAACTTCTCAGCTCTGAAAATCCTTCAAGAACAACTTAATACGTCACTTGACCTACAAGGGTCGTGATTCTTTGTTCAAATGGGAATCTTACATTTCCAAAAATCCAACGCACCGTCAAGCACTCCTTTAAACACAGAGAACTTCAACCACCAAGACTTGAGACAACACTCGATTTCCAACCAAAATGCTGAGACAACACTTAACTCAGCCCATCCAACTAGAGACATGTTCATGTTGTCTTCTTGTCAAGCAATATTCCAAAGGTACTTCTCACATTATTCTTTAACCTTATGCATCCAAAATTCAAACTACAACTCCTACACTGCTTTAATTTCCTTTCAAAGCATTCACCAATCATTCCAATGATGCTCGTAATATGATTTTGAAACTAAGAAACTATTGATTCCCCATTGACCTAAAATCCCAAGTCAAGCCGGTTGTTCATGAAAAGAATTGGTAGAAACTAATCACACTTTTCTCCACCTAACAACGTGCCCAAAAACGGTCCTTCACTGACTGTAACCACTAAATAAGAAAGAAAAGAGTCAAGGTGCCACTACCAACTAATTAATAAGTAGATCGACGTAGACGGTCATCTTTTTATAAAATGAACCACAAATCCTTCTCCCAAGGAATATCACATTCACCAAAAGGACATTCTCCAAAGCTCATACTTGACTCCCAATGACGTTCTTGACCAGAACACATTGGAAACCACACATACCACATGCAACAACATACGAGAACCACCCAAAAAGCTCAATAGATTTTAAAGATTTATCATGGCGTAAGACCAAGACTCCCATAGTGCACCTTGGATGAAGACAAGATACAGGACATGTTCATCATGTAGAAGAGTAAACTAATAGGATTAAATGATTTCCAGTCAAACATACCCAAACACTCGAAAGAAGAGAGTTCAAACCAACTCTGGTAGACTTCCGTTGAGAAACTCATATTCACCTACTGATGAACTACCATTAATCGAAACAGGATTCCTTCTCCACTCGTGTCATCACATAATTGTTTAGACTTTACCACTGAAGATCATCCCAAGATAACAGTGTTTATCAGGGGTTTCATACACAGTCAAACAAAAGAATATCATGCTGCCAAGCAAGCACCGACAGGTATCTAAAACTATCAAGCCTTGAAATAATTCAAGCAAAAGAGACCATTTCCTAGCTGAAACCAAAAACAAAATACTGGCATTTTAAAACACCCGAGCCTTTAGAAATTTCATCTTGAGAATTAGGATGAAAATAATTCTTTAAGCTAAAGTTATATTGCTCCATAAGACCTTTAATCTGGATGATGACATACCCATTTGTCTATTACTGAGGAAAAGAAAAGTTCAAGTGACCTAAAAATTGGACAATCATTCCCTAGTCATGTATAACCAACTAAATCTGAGAATTTCATGATGCTCAAACCTGTAAAAAATTCCAAAACACAATGACCACCCATCTGAACAAGGGCTTCATTATGAATTGAAAGTTCTACAACGGACAAAAGCACCCGAATGACACCAAATGTCAGAAAAAAACATGACACTAGTAAGGAATTAAAGATATAAGGGTGATACCTACCACAAGCTATCCCCTTATGAAGAAAAATCATCGACCCAATAATTTGGTCATGCCCAACAAGAGTCATAGGCTCAACAGCCGAAAATTTTACTACATTGCTAAAAAAAGAATAGCATATGGAAAATTCTATTGTTTCCACTCTAAGGAAACTCAAATAGAAACTCAAAACTACCCTTACTTGAGGGTTTTACCAAGGTCACCACTATAGGTTCCATTTCCAAACCCTTTTTACATTTACTCACATTTAACCATTAAGCATTTAAAGATTTAAAACAAGAATCAAGTACCCATTTCAAACGAAACCACTTAGCTCCTAATTTTTAACAACCATCTAAAAGAAAGATAGACGAGTTCAATAAAACTCACTTTTTAATAATCAAACATATTGTCTCTATTAAGAAAAAACAAAACCATTTAACCATTTAGGAAACCTAAGAGGGTCCCAGTAAGCCAACTAGGGTTCATTATCATGAAACCCAACAACAATTGCATAATTTTAAAGTTTTAAGCACCCAAATGGGTCATCCCACAAGAATCATGCCTCAACTGACCCACTCGGGTCCATTTGGGCATTCAAAAGTTAACCAATTCATTTCAATTAGAAACCACACAACCCATTATGATTATAAATGTTTCACAATATTACACAATCACATACAAAGAATTTGACTACATGAGTTGTCATTTCCTAACTCATGAAGTGCCCATACACTTCATGGATTGAGAATTGACTCCCATTAATTAAAACAAAAGACATTTCATAATTTAACATGATTGAAAACAAAAGTCCAAACATATGTGTGGCCACCTACCAAACTATAAAGTTCCCATTCACTTTACATTTTTTGCATTTTTATCCCTTTAGTCAAAATAGATTTACTATTGATTTTAAACTTACAAGACTTAAAATGTGTGTATATGTCATTCTCAAGATGGTTTGAATCTACAATTTACCATTTCCTAGTTATAAGGTTCTCATACACCTTGTAATCAAAAAATTGGTTCCTGTTTATTCAGGACCCACGTATTTTCATCCCATGTAACCAATTGCATATCAAACACATCTAGAATTTTATCATAAGAAGTAAACACAAAAGAATGAAATATAATCAAGAAATTCATGCTAAATAAATCAAAATCATGACATACTAATCAGTCTAGGAATTTTATACAAATAGGAAAACATGCTTAAAGGTTACCTAAGTGGGTACAAATATAGGCATGTTATTAAAACACCTAACATGGAATAATAATCATGACACAAATTTGAAATCAAAAAGAAGCCTACATATGTAACTACATGGCATGGAATATGCATGGCATGTGAATTTCCTATGTGTCTATGATGATGAAAACAATGTAGCTTCCTTTCCATACCAGGCCAAGGGTAAAATTCCATAAAGTCCATAAGTCATTAGAAGTAGAAAGTATATCAATCAATCTAGGTGAAATCATATCAACTGTAACAATGACCAGTATGAACAACAATACTAGCCCTAACTACTTTTCATTTCCCATATCTGGGGTCATCAGTCCCAAGCATAACTATTAAACAAGCATCAACACATTCCTAATCTCTAATCTACTAAACCAAAACAGAAATACAAAGGAAAAAATTACCCTTCGATACCACTTTGTAATGTCATGTCCAAGATTAACATCAAACTAGTAGCTAGACCAGTGGGTCACATGGCCTCAAGAGAATCTCCCCATATGCCAGAGGATTTAGAATAGAAGTGAGGGTCTCAGGAGGTGAGATTGTGAAGTATGACAACCCTTCTTTTTATTTCAAACTTAAACTTGATTTATTACATAAAACCTTCACTTGATACAACATAGAAGATAGAGATTTCTCTTGTATTTGGGGCTTAGGATCATTACATAAAAAATTAAAACATGAAATACAATATCTTTATTTAAAACTTCCTTTACATGACCACTACATTCCCTCGTATATAGCATTACATGGGGTAACCTGAGGACATGCATAAGAAAAGGGTGAGCTATAAAGCCCAGTAAGAGAATAATCATGGAATAACATAAGGAATAAAATACATGTTATAAAATACGAATATCAATAGAGAATAATAGAAGCATAAACATAAAGGCATGATAAAGCATGATAATCATAACATGGAAATGTGGCAACAACAATTAACATTGAATTAGCATGAGCCATGGCTCATTGCACATGGAGTATGAGTAAATCCTCATTGCACATGAAGGACGAGTAAAACCTTGTTGCACTTGAATTAGAATGAGTCAACACCCATTGAACATGACTTATCATGATACTATACTTTACCCAATGCATTGGAGCACTATAAGGGTGAACCCTTCTTAAACATTTCATTTCATGCATAAGTGTGCCACATGGATCATATAACATGGATCCATAAAACATAACCATTTATTCCATGATAAAGGAATGTGGAATTAATACATGAAACTTTATAATAAATATGTAAATGTGCTTAAAGGTGAATACCCATGATAGGGAAATGGGCATGGTATTCACTACACAATGACATTGGCTTGGAAAATCGGTGCAATCTCGGCAGTGTAACGACGTGATGTAAGAATTCATAAAAAAATGGTTGATGAGAGAGAAAGGGGTGTCTTATAATATGTACATTAAATGTAAATTAAGGGGTTCATATAGATATATTTCCCAACAATTTTAATGGAATTTAGATGCATAATACAAAAGGATTACTTGGATGTAAAAGAAGAGAGAGAAATCCCTCACGGAATTTCTGCATAGTAATGGGTGTACATGGGAGGAATTTATTGAGAGAGAAATGGGTCTATAATAATTAAAACATAGAGAGGGAAGTATGGGGGAGGTGAGAAACCATACCCCAATATTTATAATTGAAATTAAAAGGGCATAACAACATTAATAAAATTGGACAAAAATGAGAAAGGAAGAAAAACTGTTACTTGGAAGTGTGCTTCCAAAGGCTTGAGAGAGGCTTCTTGGGAGATTGGGGAACATTGGGAGGATTCTAGGGAGAGTAGGGAAGAGGTTTGACGAACTCCAAAGGCTTTGAGTGTGGATAAAGTGGGATCTTGGGTGGGTTTATATAGGAAAGGTGAGGGAATTCTTTATTATTTAGGGTTGGGACACCTCACATTAAATTAATTAAATCCACAAAAAAACCCATGGTTTTTTCCAAAGGAGAGTGTAAAAAAATATTTTATAAGGCCAAAGTCCTAAATTCTTAAAATAATGGGGTTGCTTATGTGGAGGTGAGTCACACTCCCAAGGAAAACAATTTAAAAATACAAGATGTTTAATAAGCCTTGAAGGGTCCATTAATGCTTTGTAAAATGAGTAAAATAAACCCAAAATCACATTATTTTAATATTAAAAAATATATTGTCCGAACATAAGTTTTATAGTATTTTATTACATCACTATTGGTGAATTATGATGTCATAAAACACATTATATATTTAAACGGTATTTAATTTTTACCCAAAAATTTGACTGTCTCAGAAAATTATGAAAAATTCACAGTTTGATAATTTCAACATCCTGATTCTAGAAATAATATTCAATTTATCTAAATAATTTTATAATTCTTTTAATTTTCACTTTAAAATAAAAACTGACATTTATTTAAAATTCATGGGTTTTGACAAAAATGGCTTTCAAACCTTGATAAAAATTACAATTGTATTCATAAAATTATAGGATCATTTATATTTAATAAAAATTAATTTAATAATAATAATAATATTTTATTAAAATAATATTTAATACAAAAAATCATTAATTCATCAAAATAGATTTCTTAGTTGAATATTAACTAAAAACACTATTTGAGCTTTAAAAACTATTTACAAGGTAACAAAAATAACATGAAAATATATTAATTATTATATAAAAAAATAATGTACATAACCATAGTGATAAGGTATTGTCACATAACCCCTTATAACACCCCCATAAGACCGAAGGGTAAGGTGTGCAATGGTGACCGGTTATTGGGGTGGCTCGGATAATATTGCCCAGGTGGTAATCTCTATCAAATTTCACTTCTCTCATAGGCGATCCCACTCAAGCTTAACTTGTTGAATCTCGGATTGGTCTTGGTCAAGAGAGAAGCCCAATGATGCCACCTCTTTTCCGTGATCCAAGAAATGGGCTTCATATGGGGCACGTCTACTAGACGAGTCCATCGCTTCCTTTGTCTGAGTAAATTGGATTCATTAAAGCCTCATATTTATACTAATCATGTGATCACTGTTCAACAGCTATATTAGAAATGGTCACAATTCTTAACATAAAACCAAAGTTGAAATTTTATATAAAAATTTTACATAAAGATACATTTAATTAGATCAAGAAGGATTTCCATTAATGAATGTTTGGGTGGTTATAATATTCCCCCCTTATGAAATTTATCCCTCGAAATTTCATTTTCCCACACTAAAAAAAATGAGGGTAAATCTACTTCATGACTTCCTTCGATTCCCACGTCGCTTCTTCAAACTTGTGGTTTTTCCACAACACCTTGACAAGGGGCATTGTCTTATTTCATAGAACTTTTTCTCTACGGTCTAAGATCTTCACTAGTTGCTCCTCATAAGAAAGATCATCCTCTAACTATACCACCTCTAAAGAGAGTAGATTTGAAGGGTCCGGTATGTACTTCCTTAAGAGGGATACATGAAATACATCATGTACTTTGGCCATGGTAGGTGGAAGTGCTAGTCGATAGGCCACAACCCCAACACGATCAAGAATCTCAAAGGGGCCGATGTACCTTGGAATTAACTTCCCTTTATTTCCAAACCTCATGACCTTATTCTACTGAGATATGTGTAGAAAAACCATGTCTCCAACCTTAAACTCAAGGTCTCATCGATGATTATCTGCATAACTCTTCTGTCGACTCTGTGCTGCCTTGATATGTTTCTGAATGGTTTTCACATTCTCCACCATTTCTTCAACTATTTCTTGTCCAAGAAACTTATGCTCACCAACCTCATCCCAACACGCCGGTGTTCTACACCATTTCCCATAAAGGGCTTCATATGGTGCCATTTGGATGCTCGAGTGGAAACTATTTTTATAAGAGAACTCAACCAGAGGAAGATGTTGATTCCATCCTCCTTTAAAGTCCATTGAGCATGATCTCAACATTTCCTCAAGTGTTTGGATAGTCCGCTCGGATTGGCCATTAGTTTGAGGATGATAAGATGTACTGAATTTTAGTTCAGTATTCAGAGCATATTGAAGACTCTTCCAAAACATAGTGGTGAATCTTGGATATCGATCGAACATAGTGGATAGTGGTACTCCATGAAGCCTTACCAGTTCCCTGATATATATCTGTGCCAGTTGATCCAATGAGAAATCCTCCCGAATATTAATGAAGTGTGAAAACTTTGAAAGATGATCTACAATAACCTAGATTGAATTGTTGCCTTTGGATGTCTTCGGAAGTTTGGTGACAAAGTCCATGGTGATGTTCTACCATTTACATTCTGGTATGGGCAATGGTTGAATCATCCCCTTAGACTTCTACCTCTCTGCCTTCACTTGCTGATACACCAGGCACTTTGATGTATATACAGTAATCTACTTCTTCATTTTATCCCACTAATAATGTTCTCAGAGATTTCGATACATTTTTGTGTTTCCTGGGTGAATAGAGAAATTTGAACTATGTGCATCATCCAAAAGTTCCTTCTTCAACTCTAGACTTGATAGATCACATAGTCTTTTCCAAAATCTCACAATTCCTTCTTTACTAACATTAAACTCCAAGGATTCCCCTTTTTTGATAGCTTCCACTTTATCCTAAATTCCCACATCATCCTTTTGAGCATCCTTTAACCTTTCCAAAAGTGATGGTTGAGCAATAATTTGTGAAAGGATTGATGATGTTCCTTTCTTTATGATTTCCACATCCATCCTCATAAAATCTAAGAAGATTGGATCCTTTTAAATTCTCATCAATGATATAATTGTTGAGTCCTTTATACTTAGATCATCCACCACCTTTTTCACTTTCCCAAGGTGGTAATGGATTGAGTAGTCGTAGTCTTTGATCAGCTCTAATTATCTTCATTGGCATATATTCAACTCTTTCAGTGTGAATATATACTTGAGGCATTTGTGGTCCGTATATATTTACCACTTCTTCCCAAAGAGATAATGCCGCCAAATTTTCAAAGCAAAGATCACTGAAGCCAGCTCGAGGTCATGTGTTGGATAGTTCTGTTCATGAACCTTCAATTGCCTTGAATAATAGGAAATGACTTTGTCATTTTGCATCAACACACATCGTAGGCCCTTCTTCGAAGAATTACTGAATACCATGAAATGTTCTCCACTTGTGGGTAAAGTGAGCACAGGCACAGTGATAAGCCTCCTTTTCAAATCCTTGAAGCTTTCATCACATTCAACACACCAAGCGAACTTTAATCCCTTTGAAGTTAGCTTGGTAAGAGGTTTGGACAATTGTGATAAATTTCTCACAAATCGTCGATAATATCCAGCTAACCCCAAGAAGCTACGGATATCTGTTACCGATGTTGGCCTAATCCATCCCTCAATTGCATATGTTTTAGAGGTATCCACAAATATCACATTTCTTGTGATGATATGGCCCATGAATGATACCTCCTTCAACCAAAACTCACACTTACTGTACTTGGCATAGAGCTTCTCCTTCTCCAAGGTCTCTAGTATAGTTCTTAGATGCTCCTCATGATCCTCCTTGGTTTTGGAGTGTATCAGAATATCATCTATAAAGAATACCACAAATTTGTCAAGATAATATTTAAAGACTATATTCATTAGGTCCATGAAGATTGTTGGAGAATTAGTGAGTCCTAAAGTCATTACTATGAATTCATAGTGCCCGTATCTTGTACGAAAAGTAGTCTTGGGGATATCTTCCTTATTCACCCTTACTTGATAATATCCCAACCACAAATCCAACTTGGAGAAGTATTTTTCTCCACACATCTGATCAAATAAGTCATCAATTCATGGGAAAGGATACTTGTTCTTTATCGTGATTTTTTTGATCTCACGATAATCGATGCAAAGGCACATTGATCCATCCTTCTTCTTGATGAAGAGAACTGGTGCATGCCATGGTGAAACACTTGGGCATATAAACCCTTTATCCAGATTCTCCTGTAGCTATTTCTTCATCTCTTCAAGCTCCACAACAGCCATTCTATATAGAGTTTTGGATATTGGCAACACCCTCAGTATAAGTTCAATTGAGAATTCAACGTCTCTTCTGGGTGGGAGACTAGGCAATTCCTCGGGAAACACTTCAGTGAATTCCATCACAATAGGAATGTCTTCAAGGATGGTTGCTTCCTTGGACTCAATCATATGATCAAGATACGCATGATCATAGGGAATTAATATCCATTATTGAGATGATAGATCTAAAGAAGATTCATCTTCCTCCTTGTACTTGTAAAGAATCGGGGGACGATTCTCTACATGGAGATTGATTTCCCTCTCACGGAAATTTATGTTCTCTTTATATAAGTAAAGCCAATCCATGCCAATAATTGCATCAAATTCCACCATAGGGAGTATGATAATGTTATCTAGGAAGTTAAATCCATAGATTATGATAGGGGATGAGTTATATTTATGGGATGCAATAATTTCCCCATTTTTCGTACTCACCGACATCTTCAATTCCATGATTTGTGGTGGTGATGGTATTGTTCTACAAAAATTTTGAGATATAAAAGAATACATATAAACAGAATCAAAAAGTAATTTCTCCATTATTGAATTAATAACTAGCGTACCTGTAACCACTTAGTTTTCAGGGTTCACTTCAGCAGTAGTGATGGACAAATCTCTCCCTTGCTGCCTTGGAGGTTGTTGGATTCCTCTGAAAACCCTTGTCTTAGGGCACTGATTTTCAAGATGCCCTGGTTCCTTGAAGTTGTAGCAAGGAATTACGTGTTGAGGTTCAAATGGAGAGTTCCTCTCCTCTGTCGTAGCCATGGTTCTTTATTACTAACAGTTTACAGCCAGGTGCCCTTCTCTTCCACACCTAAAGTATTTTCTTGTACCCTTCCAGCAATTTCTGGGGTGCTTCTTTCCACACCTTTGGCAAGTGGGGTGTGGGATCTTCTTAGCACCGTCAGATTTATCCACTAGACCACCAACATTGTAGTCCACCTTCTCTTCTTATCCCCATGATACCCCTGAGATTCTACGATCTCCATTTCAACCTTGAGGGTACATCAGAAAATTTCCTCATAGCTGTCGAAGTCACGGATTTCCATTGCTTTTCACAGGCTAGGCTTCATCCCACCAAAGAAGCGGTCAACCATGCATTCGGGGGTAACAAAAAAGCCAGAAGCGTGTCGTGTAAGCCATGTGAAGTTTTCCTCGTACGCTCTAATAGATTCGTCATCCTTTTTCTTGAGGGCAAGGAAGTTCCTTTCCATCTTAAGTCGGAGGGTGTGCGGAAAATATTTATCAAAAAACATCTTCTGAAAATCCTTCCATTCCAATGCCTCGATCTCCTCATCAGGCTTCATATTTTTTATCAGCATCCACCATTGATCAGATTTACCCTCCATATGACAAGCATCCCGGATAACCTTCTCTTGTTCAGAACATTTAAGGATGGAGAATATTTTTTCAATGGAGTTGATCCATTGTTCAGCGATTGAGGGATCGAATGATCCATTAAAAGTGGGAGGAATTTGTCTCATGAAGCTTTTGATAGTGACTTGTTATTTCTTAGGGGGGGGTTGAACGTTCCTCTTGACCCATGTTTCTATTCAAATCTTTAGTTAGCTGAGATAAGAGCGTGACAAAGTTTTCGATTCCCAGTCCCATTGGATTGGGCATCTTGTTAGTACAGTCATCACATTGATCTTCACCTCGGTTGTTAGACCAAGTCCTTCTATTACCGGCCATTGGTTGGAATAAAAGGAAAGTTAGGGGTAACACATAAAGGGTAATACAAAGACAAAAATAATGACTTATAAATAACTCTTATTTCCTTAACATATGAATCTACTGGCTTCAGTATGTTATCCATGATCTACTTTCTAACATATATTCTTAGGGAATTTTTTTGTCCCTTAATAATAGTTCATACTATGCTTGGGAATTTACCAAAGCATATCCCCCAAAAGTGTCATAATCAAGAGTGTAGAAAGGCTTGTTATTGTACACCAGTTCTTGTTCGAGTCTAGCTTAAAGCGGTGTCTTGGAGTTTTACCCCTAGGATACATCTATTCTAGAGCCGTCTCTACCTGCTCATATCCAGATAGTGATGTATTTTCTTGATAAACCACTTACTAAATTCCCACAAAAACTTAGGAATTGTTTTATTATACTTTGTCTTGTCTCTAAGGCTATACTAGGGTTTTATAATACTAATCCCAAAAATAACTAAACCTATCCTCTAATACCAACTATGACAACCCTTCTTTTTATTTAAAACTTAAACTTGATTTATTACATAAAACCTTCAAATAATACAACATGTAAGATAGATATTTCTAGTGTCTTTGGGTATTAGGATCATTACATAACAACTTAAAACATGAAATAAAACATCTTTATTGAAAACTTCATTTACATGACCACTACATTCCCTCGTACGTAGCATTGCATGGGATAACCTGAGGACAGGCATAAGAAAAGGGTGAGCTATAAAGCCCACTAAGGGAATAATCGTAGAATAACATGAGGAATAAAATACTTGTTAGACAATAGGCATATCAATAGATCACAAGAGAAGTATAAATATAAAGGCACGATAAAGCGTGATAATCATAACATGGAAATGTAGCAACAACACTTAACATGGAATTAGCCTGAGCCAAGGCTCATTGCACATGGAGCATGAGTAAATCATCATTGCACATGAAGCACGAGTAAAACCTCATTGAAATTTAATTAGCATGAGTCAACAACCATTGCACATGATGTGTCAAGATACTATACTTTACCCAATGCATTGGAGCACTATAAGGGTGTACCCTTCTTAAACATTTCATTTCATGCATTAGTGTGCCACATGGTTCATATAACATGGATTCATAAAACATAATACTTTATTCAAGATAAAGGAATGTGTAATTAATACCTGAAACTTTATAATAAATAATTAAATGTGCATAAAGGTGAATACCCTTGATAGAGAAATGGGATTGGTATTCACTACACAATGACATTGGCTTGGAAAATCGGTGCATTTTTGGCAGCGTAATGGCGTGGCGTAAGAATTCATAAAAAAATGTTTGATGAGAGAGAAAGGGGTGTCTCATCATATATAAATGAAATGTACAGTAATGGGTTCATATAGATACATTTCCCAACAATTGTAATGGAATTTAGATGCAAAATACAAAAGGATTACTTGGATGTAAAAGAAGAGAGAGAAATCCCTCATGGAATTTCAGCATAGTAACGGTTGTACATGGGCGGCATTTATTGAGAGAGAAAGGGGTGTATAATAATTAAAACATAAATAGGGCAGTATGGGGGAGTTTAAAAACCATACCCCAACATTTATAATAGAAATTAAAAGGGAATAACAATATTAAGAAAATTGGACAAAATGAGAAAGGAAGAAAAACCCTTACTTGGAAGTGTGCTTCCAAAGACTTGAGAGAGGCTTATTGGGAGATTGGGGCACCTTGGGAGGATTCTAGGAATAGTAGGGCAGAGTTTGGATGAACTAAAAGGCTTTGAGTGAGGAGAAAGTTGGATCTTGGGTGGGTTTATATAGGAAAGGTGAGGGAATTCTTTATTATTTAAGGTTAGGACACCTCACATTAAATTAATTCAAACCACAAACCAGCCCATGGTTTTTGCCCATGGTTTTTTCCAAATGGGAGTTTAAAACAATATTTTATAAGGACAAAGTCCGAACTTCTTAAAATAATGGGGTTGATTATGTGGAGGTGAGTCACACTCCCAAGGAAAACAATTTAAAAAGACAATATGTTTAATAAGCCTTGAAGGGTCCACTAATGCTTTGTAAAATGAGTCAAACAAACCCAAAATCACATTATTTTAATGGTAAAAAATATATTGTCTGAAAATGAGGATTATAGTATTTTATTACATCACTATTGGGTCACTATGTTGTCATAAAACACATTATATATTTAAACGGTATTTAATTTTTACCCAAAAATTTGACTGTCTCTGAAAATGATGAAAAATTCACCGTTTGATAATTTCGACATCCTGATTTCAAAAATAATATTCATTTTATCTAAATAATTTTCTAATTATGTTAATTTTCACTTTTAAAATAAAAACTGACATTTATCGAAAATTCATGGGTTTTGAAAAAAATGGATTTAAACCTTAATAAATATTACAATTGTATTCATAAAATTATACGATCATTTATATTTAATAAAAATTAATTTAATAATATTGATAATATTTTATTAAAATATTATTTAATACAAAAATCCATTAATTTTTCACAATAGATTTCTTAGTTGAATATTAACTAAAAACACTATTTGAACTTTAAAAACTATTTACAAGGTAACAAAAATAACATTAAAATATATTCATTATTATATACAAAAATAATGTACATAACCATAGTGCTAAGGTCTTGTTACATAAACCCTTATAAAACCCACATAAGACCAAAGGGTAAGGTGTGCGATGGTGACCGACTCTTGGGGTGGCTCGGATAACATTGCCCGGGTGGTAATCTCTATCAACTTTCACTTCTCTCATAGGCGGTCCTGCTTGAACTTAACCTATTGAAGCTCAGCTTGGGCTTGGTCAAGAGCGGAGCCCAATGATGCCACCTCTTTTCTGAGTTCTGACAAATGGGATTCGTATGGAGCATGTCTACTGGATGAGGTCATCGCTTCCTTTATCTGAGTAAATTGGATTCGTTAAAGCCCTATATTTATACTAATCATGTGATCACTATTCAACGTCTATATTAGAGATGGTCACAATTCTTAACATAAAACCAAAGAAGTTTAAATTTTATATAAAAATTTTCCATCAAGATACATTTAATTAGATCAAGAGAGATATCCATTAATGAATGTTTGGGTCATTACATGGAGAATATACCCTCATATTGGAGTAGTATAATGGTAAAATAGAACTAAACAGCACATAACAGTGAAAGAAGTAAAAATAGAAAGATAAATCAGTGGAAGACAGATTTGATATCCCTAAAAAAGTTTCCAATGCCGGTTTATAAAATAGGTGTATACATGGAATGGTAATGATAGTTAACTGAAATAGGTAAACAATATAACATGATTTTCCAATAAAATACAAATAAAGAAAAGATAGAAATCCACACGGGTGATCTCCACGAGCATCCCGAGCTCTAGCTTGATCCATTTCTCCTAAATCTAGGTTCAATAACAGAACAATAAGTAAGGTCCAAGGCCCTACAAACAAGAGAGGTATACTTAGGTAGCCCAATGCAATGGTGTCCTGAGTAGGGTGTGAGATATAAATCCAAGTAAGTTGGCACCACCGATGTCGTGCCCTATCCAAACAGTGTAATAGAAGCTAAACAAGGTGTAGGTATAAAGTGTAAGTAACAGAATTGAATAAATAAACAACACCCATCCAGGTTACCAGGGGACACATTATGGCTATACCAGCTTCGACTTGATGCCAGATTAATTGTATGATCATGTCAATTTATACATACATATATATATATATATACACACATATACATATAGACACACACACACACACATATATATATATATATATATCATAGATGGTGTGGGGTAACCATTCCTACCACCCATAAATAAAAGATAGTTGGAACCAGGAAAGAATGCCTCTTGTTCATAGAAGTATATATGGCATGGGGTAAGAATGCCTCCCATCCATAATAGAAGATAGATGGCATGAGGTAAGCATGTATCTCATCCATAGAAGTATATACTGGCATGGGGTAAGACTGTGTCCCATCATTAGAAGATAATAGTTCATTATGTGGAATCGGAATGTGCGTACTTTTAATATAGGTATGGGGTAAAACTGCCTCCCATCTTTACAAGATAATAGTTTATTATGTGGAATCATCATGTGTGCACTTTTAATATAGGCATGGGGTAAAACTGCCTCCCATCCTTAGAAGATAATAGTTCATTATGTGGCATCAGCACAGGCACACTTTTAATATAGGCATGGGGTAAAACTACCTCCCATCCATAGAAATTTACAACCATTATCATGATTATAATATAATTCATAAGGCAGTACCTCTTCTACATTTCAAATAGTTGAATCCATATTATACATAATCAATCACATTCACAATTTCTTAAGGTAAACCATATTAAGTATTTCAATTGAAACATTAACATTTTGATTGCATTAATTTCAAATACACAAGGCAAGGGCCACCCAAACTCCTCATTATCTATATTATATTTCATTATAAGGATAATTTTTGTTGAAACTAATTAATACAAGTCAAACAATTATCTATGTCTAAACCATTTATCCCAGACATACCATCTGATATGAGTCATCCCACTCAAGGTTGTCCTAACTCAATTCTACTAAACATGGAAAATTAATTTAAGGGTTCAAGGGTTTTGGTCATTCTAATTGAATCATGTCACTTTCTCATTTAATCTATCTTAATCAAGTCTGTTAGATCCTCAAGAAACAAGGAAAATTACATTTAATATTTATGTTAGAACCAATTAGATGTTTAGCGTAACAAGCATTGGATAATTAACGGAAACTCATTTTAGTAATATCCACAAGGGTCATGTGATAAACATGCTATCAAATCTTCCATGAAAAAATCAGCAGGCATAGAGGAATACCAATTCAATAAGCCAAAAATGTATAGAATTATATCACTAAATTTTTATCTTGAAGGCAACACACCTCTATTGGAGGGGTTTTATTACGAAATCATGACTTTTTTAACATATAACCATTTATATTATTTTAGAATATATTCTATTTAACCATAGAAAATCATTTATGAGAAACTACTATAAATGAAAAATCTTTAATAATAATTCAAGAATGAACAATGATCTAATTAATAAATGCTTTCATAAATTAAAATGGCATGGAAAGGGACCCTACCTCAAAGTGTTACCAAGTTGTCCACTTTTACTCTTGGTGCTTTCTAACTAAAAATTATTTCTCCCTCGCTAATTACACACACCATTATATACATTCAAAGACACCTAGACCCTATGAAAACACCCACATGTCCATGATAATGTGAAAGGGGGTCCTCACATATATTCTTATATGCATATACTCGTCTCCACTCACCAACGTATACATTTTCATATATATACATGGGAACACCTATCCCCATATGTGTATAATCACTACCATGGATGATTATACACATAATGTGTGAACCCCCATATATATATTTACTTACCTATGAACAAACAGGAAAGTCACCTTAGACCCATTGAATCGAAACCACAAAGAAGGGACCAATGCACTACACAAAACATACAAAAAACCTTAAAAAACAAAGTCCCCAATTTAGAAGGTGTGAAACCAAGAAACAAGAACAAAGATCACCCCAAAAAAGATATCATACTGAAACAACTTGAAGTTCCTCACCTTCAATGGTGGTTTTCGGAACACACACCAACAAGACCCGAGAGGCCATTCGCATACCCTATAACCAAAAGAAAACTAAAAATAAGATCACCCCAAAACCCTAGGGTTTAGTCGCACCATGCCTATAGATGGAGAGCCTAGAAATAGGCTAAAATCAGGGAGGATAAGGGAGTAGATAGACTACCTCAATAATTCGGATGATTAACACAAAGGAATAAAACTGAATTGGTGAGAGAAGAGAGAATCATAGAAGGGGGTGTCACATGAACCACAGGAAAGGATAGAGGGATATACACCGTGTGGGTCGATCAAGAGAGGATTGGGTGAGGGTTAGTTTGTTTTTATTTTATTTTTATTTTTATTTAATTAATTTCTTAAAAATAATACACCCCATGGTTTGGGCCACACTATTATCCCAACCATGTGCTGACCATGCGGCACCCTTCTACTGGGACTCCCCTCACATGATCTAGGTGAATGGTTTGGAAAATCGTAAAAAACCCATTTGATAGTTTCTATCCACCATAATTAAGCCACATGGTTTTCTGTAGTGGGCCGCATGGTTTGCAGACAAATTGTGCACCATTTACAGTCTTTAAAAACATGATGTTTTTGGGTTTGGCACTCCCGAAACTCCCTAAGCCACCCAGAAAATTTAACAGGTCCTCAACCAAGTCCAAAAACATCCCTTTTAAGCATTCCAACTCTCAGAATTTAATTCTGAATCTCAGTTTTAAATTTGACCCATCCAGTAATTGAAAAGTTCAAATTCCTTTGAATTTTTGTCTGATTCAAAACACAGATCATTACACAAGGGGATAAGTCAATATATATATATATATATATATATATATATATATATATATATATATATTTAATTATCATATATGATGAGGTTAAGAAAAATTTCGAGTGTCAAAAAAGTTTCAAACTAAATATGAAAGAAGTGTTCAATAATGAGATAATAAAATTGCTTGATGTTGGGATAATCTAGCCCATTTTTTATAGTTCTTAGGTAATTCCAATACATGTGGTTCCCAAGAAAGTTTATATTATTTTCATTAAAAATGAAAATAATGAGAAAATTTCAACATGGATTGTAACTATATAGAGAGTTTGAATAAATTATAGAACACTCAATAAGAACACTATAAAATATCATTTCTATTTGTTAATCATTGGTTATATACTTGAGTGGATTTCAATAAACTCTCATTTTATCTTTTTGGACGGATATTCATGATACAATCAAGTACCTATTGATCATTTTGACCAATATAATGCAACATTAACATGTCCTAATAACACATTTTCATATAAAAAATCGTTATTTAGAATATATAGAACACCTTACAATTTTCAAATATGTCTGATATAATTCATATTAGACATTATATAGAGAATAATTGAAGTATTTATTAGTGTTTTTTATTTCATAGGTAAGACATTTGAAGGATTTTTGTAAAATCTTTCAAAAGTGTTAGTCAGATGTGAAGAAATAAACATGGAACTTAATTGGGAGAATTATATTTCATAGTGAGATAATTTATGATATGTGGACATAGATACATAAAATTGAAGTGGAAAAGGAAAAAATTAAATTGATAACCTCATTCTCTCCACCATTAACACTCAAGTTAGTGGGGATTTTTCTTGTACATTTTGGGTTTTGTAAAATATCTATCAATGAATTATATAATATTTTAAGAACATTATAGTGAATTTCAGAAAAGGTATCCATGTTTAAGTTTGATGAAAAATGCATATAAGATTTCAATAGATTGAAAAGAGTGCTAGTATCAACACCTATCATCACATAACCTGATTTGAGCCATCCTTTTAAAATCATGTTTGATACTTGTGAATTTGTTTTGGGGGCTATTCATGGGTAGAAAAGAGAAAGGAAACATTATTTTTTTACTATTAGAATAAGTTATTTAATAGAGAAAAACTCTATACCAAAATAGAGAAGGAGATGTTGGAATTGGTGTATATTTTTTATAAATTCACAAAATGTTTCATTGGAAGCAAAATGATTTTTTATATAGACCACTTAGATTTTAATTTTTTACAATCAGAGAAGGAAGAAAATCTTAGATTAATTATATGGTTATTAATTTTATTAAAATTTAATATTGATATTAAAGATAAAAAATGAGTTAAGAATAAAGTGTCTCTTCAATTATCTAGACTTCAAGTATTAAAGGAATATGTTTCTCATGCTATCAAGGGATATTTTCTAGATGGGAAACTTCTTTCAGTAACAACCAAGGGACTAAAATTGTATTCACAATACTTTAACCATTTATATATTTGGAATAAGCAATAGGATATAAAATAGATTGAGAAAAAATGTTTGAGGGATATGTAAATCATTATATATGGTAAGATCTATTTCTATACAAATAATGGGATAATATAATTTTTATAAAGTGTGTACTAAAAGAGGAGGTTATGTTAGTTCTAAACCACTTATCAAAACTTCCATATAGTGGACACAATGATAATATTCAAAATATTCCAAAGTACTTCAGTGTGGTTTATTTTGGCCTAAATTATTCAAATATACAATATAATTTTTCAATAACTATGATAGTTTTCAAAAAATAGTAAATATATGGAAAATATAAGAGATGACTCAATCAAGTATTTTAGAAGTGGAAATATTTGATGTTTGGGGACTAGGATTCATGAGGACATTCCAAAAATTTCATGGTAATGACTATATATTAGTGGAAATAGATTATGTATCAAATTTTTTGGATTTGTTCCCTAATAGACAACTTGGGATAATCTAGGGTGAAATTTGTGATAAATAACATCTTCTGCAGATATGGAGTTCCTAGGTCCATAATTAGTGATAATAGGGTACACTTTTCATATTATCAATTAATAATTCTCATGGAGAAGTATGGATGAAAACCCAAGACTGGAATATGGTATTATCCACAAGTAATTGTAAAATCTAATATAAAAAAAGGTATATAAGTGAGTTTTAGAAAATATTGGGAGAATCTCAATGTAACACCATGAGATGTTAAAAGATGAACATCATATTCTATAGCATGTATGACATGAAGAACCTAGATTAGAAGAGAATATTAAACCCAAAGACTTTATAATATATTATTTTTAATTAAATTTAATCTATTTTATAACCTGTTATGCATGCAACACTATGCTTAAATGAAACGTGATACTCTATTAAAATATTATTATTTAAACATGACCAACAAAAAATAGCCATTAATTTGGTGGAATAAATAGGACTAACTAAATTATAAAAATTATGTGGTTTTCACATGTATAAAATAAATTCAATGGTATTATATTTATTAAAAATAAAATAATAACCATTTGAAATTAAAAGGAATGTTTTCTAAAAAACTGTATTTTTCTAAAAGGACACTTAGTTGCGCTTTGTACACATAATTTAAAATTATTTTTTACCACTTCTAGAAAATTTATTTTACAAAATAAACTTAATTTTTTAAATATACATGTAAAAATTATCATTTCGTGATTTGTTTTATAATTTCTTGAAAATATTGATTTTTTATGAATAGTAAAAAATACTAATTTTTATTGAAAATTTTCTTTTCATTTAAATTATATAAAAATTTAAATTATATATAATTTTTTTAAAAATAAAATTAGTAAAATTATATTATAATTTAACTAATTTAGGTTATTTTAATCAATTTCATATTGAATTCTGATATGAAATCTTTTTAAACTTTTGAAATATTTTTTTGTAAAAACCATTTTTTAACGCGATTATGGGTTTAATTTTAAATTGAATTATTCCACTTCTATAAAATATATTTGGAAATATTTATTAATTATTTTTAATAATTATAATTGTTATTATCTAAGAATTTCAAGCTAATTTTTTACCATAATAAATAGTAAAAACTATAAAAATTAATTATTGTCGTTAAGGTAAAAATGGGTTTATTGGGGGTTAAACTAAGAATATAAGGGTTAAAAATAACCTAAAACTTGTAAAAATTCCATTTTATAGCCATATTTTGATCTTATCACCTATAATTTTTGATAATTACCCCTTTTGGTGCCTTATGACATGTGAAAAATGAGGGTACACTTTATTCTTTTCAAAAATTTTATGTGTGCCCTCTTCCCCACTTATAAAAGAACACCCCCTCCCCCTTTACTATTTACACTTAAAAAATAATTTGGTTCAACCAATAACTTCCCAAATACCATAATTACTCCTATAAAAACATCACATAGTCCTAATTTTAATCATAAATCTAATTTTGGAAGGTTTTAGGTATAAACCTAAATAGGTTTCCCAAATAAGAGATAAAGTTTTTAACTATGCATTTTCATTTTACTACTTCTAACTCCTTTTAATATTATTAATCTACTATAATATAATAACAAAATTATATACCATATAATGATATATAATTATATTAAGGTAATGAACTATGTCCAGCTCCACTTTAATCAAAGGGGAAACAAAACTGTTGATTGTGTGTACGACGGACTACCGTCTCGCAAACCGATGTAATTCATTTTCCATCACCACCTTTTAGGGTTGTATATAATTATGTATTTAACATATGTGTATGATATTTACGTAATTATCATACTTATTTAATTATTATATCACATATTCCTTCTTAATTTCCATTTTATTGGGGGATGTGATCATGTCATTCGTGAGTATAGCAGACTACCACCTCGCAAAGTGATTGATTCATTTTTTCACTTACTCTTTACATGAAAGGTAGTAACCATAATTATGAAAATATAATATCACATCTAACTTCTTATCTTCCATTCCTTTTGAAAACAACAACGTCACACGTGTGAAAGTCTAGACTACCGCCTCCACGTAGCGATGTGAAATGTTTTTCATTTTATTTTTACATGGATGGTAATATAGATGAATTTTATTAATATAAACACTATATATGAAATAATAATTACTATATAAAGGTTAATTAATATTTATTTTCCATTTTTTATATCCTTAAGTAAAAAAGTATAAATAGCATTCATGTGTACATACGACCTACCATCTCCATAAACAGTGTAATCGATTTTCCATATCTAACTTTTATAAATTAATCTAAATACATATATAATTAATATATATTAAATTTGTATCATTTTTAAAATTATATATATTGTTTAATCATGTTAAAATTAAAAGGAATAAAAATATCAAATCAAAACATACATGAAAAACAAAAAAAAATTATTACCTAAAATAACGATTTTAACAAATAATTATCAATGAACAGGTGATAAAAGACTATAAGTAAATCATATATGGAATTAGATATATTATTATGGTTATGTAATGGATTTATAATAAAACTATAATTATTATACATGATGTTTGGACAGATATGAAGGAATTAAAACCTAAGGTAAGGGTTTCTTATCTCACTTTTACTTCTGTGAGATATATGTCATATTAACCACTTATTCCTTTGTGTTGTGTACATAATTACCCTTTTGATATGTTATATCATGAATATATTTATATTCATGGTATTTAATGTTTTATTTGATTTTATTTCTTTCATGGGCCTTATGATTAAAAATTTACCAAAGTGGTAAGGGTTTATTTCACAATCTCATCATTAATCGAAATTGTTTACGTTTAAGTCTCCATTAGGGGAATTATTTAATATTTCTATATCAAACTATATATATATTCTTATCCTATTTTTATTCATGAATTTTTAAAATTAATAGAACCATTTTCTACTCATTGGTATTTAAAATTTTTGGGAAAATGTTTTTAAGGAAATTCGAGTGTATTTCTCTCTTCGGTTGAAAATACTTTTTTCTTCCAAAAACATGTTTTCTAAAAATGTTTTCAAAAATTTATTTAACATTCTAAAAATGATTAATTAAATAAATTTTTCCCCATGTTTTACTTTTTTCAAAAAAAAATGAAAGGAATATTTATTTCATTTTCCAAACAAGGGATGTTTGGATTTTACTAAAAATGAAAATTGAATCTTAGATTTAACATATACGACATGTATATAATTTCCTTCATTATGACCAATAAATGTTTTAATGATTAATTTATAAGTATTTAAGGTTATTTTAAAATAAAAATATTTTAAATTTTTTTTTGAACTTTTTGTTTTAAAAATATTTTCAATCTAAAAAAGTTTGTTTTCCTCAAGATTGTTATTAATGACATTTTTATGGTATTTTTATTCATCAACAACATAAAAACATTATTTGAATTATTATACAATGGAAATGTGTTATAATGATACCATACTTAATATTTATTTTAAGGTTTTATGATCATTTTAATTGGGGTTGTACCAATTTAATACCATTCATATTTCTCTAGATTGTTTACGATTATGTTTATTGATTGGGGTAATTATTAACATTTCATATGTTGGTTTCTCAATAAGAATGTTTATATTGATTATGTTTCACCCATATTATTTTTGGAATAACTTTGAATTAATAAGTGATGGTAGTGGCCCACTATATCCCCTCAATGCATCGGTAGGTCTCATGAGACAAACTATTTTGGATTTTTGGACAAGGCCCTACCCATTTATATAAGATTTATTAGCACAAGGCCTTGAAAATATTGTTATGATGGAAAGAATGTTTCATTGACTTATTATGATATTATTTATTTATGTTCCATGTGATTATTAAATTATTTATAATATTCATTATTAAGTTTCAAGATCATGTGATTATTTATATGGAATTATTTGATAATTATTTATTACTTCCATATTATGCTCAAGTAATTAATTGAATGGAATGTGTTTGAGTTATTTACTTGGCCATATTTATTATGATTATTTATTCATGATAGATTTTATTTTACTAATACCCTTACTGATCATTTTATTTCACCCATTTATTTTATTTTATTTTTCCCAGGATACTGGGAAGTGTTTTATGATTGATATGTAGGGATATGCTAAGTCGAAATATGATGTTTTCAAAGTAAACACTATATCTTATTTTATGTTTTCAATAGTAATGTGAATTTAAATTATTTATCTATTTTAACATGACTATTAAAATATTCATTCCTTAAAGATGTGATTCCTTTTATCCTATGACAATGTAATAAAGTAACCACTAACTCTGAGTTGCTAGGGTCAGGGTCTTTATAGTTGGTATTATAAGAAGTTTAGTTAAAACCTCATGAACTAGATTTTAGAAAACATATATTTGGTAACATAAACCTATAATAGATATTTAGTATTATTATATAAGAAAATACTAAAGTTTTTTAAGGTATAGATTATGTGGTTTTCCTAGAAATACATCCTTTTCTGGATAATACAAGTGCACATGGTTCAAGAACAAATGTACCTTGGGGTATTAACTCCAAAAGAGGCACATTGAGATTGAATCAAGAATTAACTAGTACATGATAATTGGATTTAATGTATACCTGGTTTGAAACTCTTGGGGGTTATAATTTGGATAATTCACATTTACTTTTCAAACCATTATGAATAATTTGAAAATATTTTTATGATTTTAAAACTTTCCCAAAGAAACCAAGTTTATGATTATGAGATTATCCATGCATAAATTTTTCAATTTATGTTAAGTATTTCACTAGTTTTTGGATTATAAATTATATTTATAATTTTATGATCTAATATAGTGTATACCATTAGTTATAAATGGTTCCTAGTAGAAGTAATGAGAACCAAATAAACGCACATGCCCCTTGTAGGGATTCACCCCATGGGAAATATAATGAAGCTTGAGCTAGATCTGTGGTTGTAAATGATCAAATTATAACAGTATTTGGGAAACTAACTCTTGTTATAAATGATAACATTTTCCATATGGAGCATCCTATAGATCCACTATGCGGTGTAACAATGTTAGACCACATTATGCGTTAGAAAACTCCATCATTTAATGGGACAACAAATCTATTTGTATCTGATAAATGTATAAGTTCTTTAGAGAAGATATTTATTACTTTGGGAAGAAATGAAATGGAGAAATTTTTTGTGGAAGTTTAACATCTCTCAATATATTATGATAAATTTTGGTCCTTGATTCAAAATAAAAAGAATTTATAAGAAATAAAAAACATGTAATAGAATGATTTTAGGGTACACTTCTTGGAAAAGTATTATTCTCATGAGAAACAAGTGAATATGGAGATAAAAATATGAAGTCTAAATAAGGTAGATGAAAATGGTACTAATTTTGAATCCAACTTTACAAGTATAGAAAGGTATGATATCGACTACACATGTAATCCAAAGAGAAATATTAACCATTTAGTTGATGGGATTAATCCAATTATTTGAAGGGAACTAGTCACCCAAACTTTCTTATCATAAGAAGATATAGTATCATGTTGTATAAATATAGAGAAATAATTCTCCAGTTCTTATGTCTTTTGAGGGGAAGATAGAGAAGAAGAGAATGACAGATCAAAATAAGGATAAATAGAAGAAAGGAAAGAAGGATTTCACCCATGTGATAATTGTGGAAAGAAAAGATTTGGAACTTTCTTGATGGTAATGGTAGTTTTCAACCAGTGTGAAGAGAAAGGCCACTATAATCATGATTTAAAGGGAAATAAAGAATATACCAATGTTTATTTCTTCAACTATAAGGATATGGGTAACTATACAAAATAATTCCCCAATCATCAAGGCAATATACCTCAAAATAATCTAAGAGATCAAGTTTAAGATTATGTAATTACTATAGAAAACGTTAAATGATTAATATCTTGTGTTTAGATTAAAAAATTATGTTATAGAATTATTTTATCAATGATATTCTTGTTATAAGAATTATGAAATGTATAAGGATTTTACTGAAATACTTTTTCTTTAAGTATTTGATACAATATGTTGAATGATACTGATGACCAGTAAAAGTGATTCAGTGGAAAGTTGAACTCCTTGTAAAACATGTGATTAAGGGAGTAAAACACTTAATATGCTCTCAATGTTGAGATATTAATGATAAATAGGTTTGTATTAAGGTATTGGTAAACTTTAAGGTTTATCTTTCCATTTATATTGAAGTAATAATGAGTTATTACAATTTGGGAACATTATAAGAATAGTATTAATAATGTTTGTAAAAAGACAACCCACATACCAAGTGATAACCCATCACATATAGCAAGGCCAGGGGATTTGAACCCATAACCAAAGGGTGAAAAGGGTACTACACCTACCATTATATTACGTGATTTTTTGGTTAATATATCATTGTTTATTCTTAAATTATTTGAAGGATAATTATCAATGTTTATCTAGTGGTGTTTCTATTGAGGTTTAGAGATTAATCTATTATATTAGATAACTTTTGAAAACCATTTTGGTTTTGAAAAATATCTAGTGATAGAAGGAATGAATTATCATACTCTTATGGATCTTATGGTCCATTAAAAGTTAATTTTAGTGCTCCAAGTATAAAAAATTCATTTTTGGATATTCCTTTCTTAGAGTAAGAGATGAAGTAGAAATAGATCTAGGAGAAACCAAAGGATGACATTGTTCTTATGAAATAGAAATATATCAAGTAATTATATTTATTTATAATCTTATATCGTAAAATAATTCCTCAACTTTAGGAAAATGATCTGGAAACAAAAAAATTATCATTTTACCTTCATATCCAATGAATCAAATGGTCTTTTAAGTCATCACATATTTATGGTTTTGAGGTCCTTAATTTTCATTGATCATTCACCTTATTGTGATCAATTATCTCTATCACTCTCTAAAATTAATTATGTTTTTCACATGTCCATATCTTTACTTATCACTAATGTTCTTCTAATTGGAAACCTAGTTATGTGTTATTCTATATAACCTTTGTAATTACATTTCTCTCTTATAAATAGGATTTTTTATTAACCCTTCTTATGATGGGGAATTTCCATAATGGTATTTTGAAATTTCAAACCCTTGATTATCAAGATCAATAATAAATTTTGAGGACATAATTTATTTAGGGGTACAATGTAACACCCTAAGATTTTAGAAGAGGAACATCATATTAGATAGCATATATAACCTAAAACATAAAAACTATAAAATAATATAACACCCAGATAATTTAATATATATTTATTTTAAATAAATTCAATCTCTTTGATGGTTTGTGATGCATTCCATAATAGGTTTAAATGAAATTCAATACTCTGTTAAAAGATTATCATTTAAACATGACCAATATAACATTGGTGTTAAGTTAGAGGTATGAATAAGAATAACTAATTTATAAAAAATATTTGTTTTAAATATTTATAAAGTAATTTTTATGGTAATATACTGATTAGAAATAAAATATGAACTATTTGATAGAACAAGTAATATTTTTTGAAAAGTATTATTTTTTTAAAAACGCGGTTTAGTCACACTTGATGCACATAGTTTAAAATTAATTTTTTTTTTCAAATTTTAGAAAATTTATTTTAAATAATAAAATTAATTTTTAAAAAATTAATGTAAAATTTATATTTTGGTGACTTTTTGATAATTTTCAGAAAAGATTAATTTTTTTATGAATACTGAAGAATACTACCTTTTATTGAAATATGTATTTTTCATTTAAAGTATTTAAAATTTTAAATTATATTTTAAAATTATTTTAAAGTAAAATTAGTTCAATTATATCAAATTTTAATTAATTTAGGTAATTTTAATGAATTTCATATTGAATTTTGATATGAAAACTTTTTAAATTTTTAATTTTTTTCTTTAGAACACTATTTATTTCAATGCACCTACAAGTTTAATTTTAAATTGAATTATGCCACTTCTTTGAAATAAATTCGAAATATATATTTAATTTTTGGAATTATAATAATTAATATTATATAATTATATATACTTAATTTTTTTATCATAATGAATAGTAAAAAGGTAAAAAATAATTGTCGAGGTTAAGGAAAAAATGGGTTTGTGAGGTGGTTAAACTAAGAAGATAAGGGTTTAAAATGACATAAAACTTGTCAAAACCCCATTTTATGTCCATATTTATACCTTTAAACCTCTAAAAGTTTATAATGACCCATTTTGAATCCTTTTGGAATGAGAAAAATGTGGGTAAGATTTATTCTTTTAAAAAAATTCATGTGTGTCCTCTCCCCCACTTATTAAAGGCCATCCACTCCCTTAAACTCTTTACACTTACAAAACCTTTTGATTAAGAAAATACCTACACAAATACATTCTTTAATCCTCTTGAAAAATTATATAGGACTTGGTTAGATTAGAAATCCAATCTATAAAATCTTTAGTTATAAACCTAAAGAGGTTTCCCGAAAAACAAGTAAAGTTTTTAATTATGAGTTTTCATTTTACTTATTATTATAATTAGTTATAATATTATTAATGTATGATAATATAATATCAATATTATCTAAGACATACTGAGATTTTATTATGTTAAGTTAATGACCTATATTCCTCTCCTCTTCTATCAAATGGGAAATGAAACTGTTGATCTTGTGTACGGCGGGATACCGGCTCACGAACCAATGTAATTAGTTCTCCATCGCCACCATTAAATGTTGGATATAATGATCAATTTAACATATTTATGAAATTACTTTACTTATTTGATTATTATATCACATATAAATTCTTACTTTTTATTCCATGTGGGGATACGATAACATCGCTCGTGTGTACAGTAGACACCACATCACGAAGCGATGTGATTCATTTTTCACTTAAATTTTACATGGAAGTTATTAAGGTTAAAATTAATGAATATATGTGACATTTTTTATCTAAAAATAATTCTATTAATATAATATAACCTCTAACTTATTACCCTTCAATCCTTTTGAAAACAATAATGTTGCTCTTGCGTGCATGTGGAGTATCACCTCCACATAGTAATGTGAAATGTTTATCATTTTATTTTTACATTAATGGTAATAAGGATGAATTTTATTAATATAAATTATATATATGATATAATAATTAATCTTTAAAGGTGAATTTATATTTATTTTCCTTTCGTTCCATCCATTGAGAAAAAATGGAAACAACGTTCTTGCTTACGTACAACATACTGTCTCCATGAATGGTGTAATCCATTTTCTATTTATAAATTTTATAGATTAATATAAATATATATAATGAATATATATTATATTTATATAATGTTTAAAATTATGGATATTATGGAACCATGATCTAAATAAAAAACCAATAATATCAAATCAAAACATACATGAAAAACAAATATATTATTACCCAAAATAATGATTTAAATAAAGAATTGTTAATAAAGGGGTGATAAAATACCATAAGTAAATCATATATGGTATTAGTTATATTATTATAGTTAAATAATATATTTATAATCAAACTTTATTTATTATATAGGAGGTCCAAACACATACGAAGTAAGTTGAACCTAAGGTAAGTGTTTCTTGTCCCACTTTTACTTCTATGATACATATGTCATATTCACCACTTATTTCTTAGTATGGTGTATTTAATTCCCATTTTTATATTTCATATCATTAATATATTTCTGTTAATGGTTTTTAAAGTTTCATTTGATATTATTTCTTTCATGGGGATTAGTGGAAAGGTTTTATTTCCTAATCTCATCATTAACCAGGATTGTTTATGTTTAAGTTTTCCTTAGTAGAATTATTTGATATTTATACATTAAAATAAATATATTTTCTTCTAATATAGTTATTCATGATTTTTTTAAATTAATAGTACCATTTTCTCTCACTTTGGCAGTTAAAATTATTGAGAAAACAGTTTTAAGAAAATCTAGCTATATTTAGCTCTTCGGTTGAAAATATTTTTTCCTTACAAAACCATGGTTTCTAAAATTGTTTTCATAAATGTTTTTAATATTATCCAAATGATTTATTAAATAAATTTTTAAACATTTTTTACTTTTTAAAATATATTTTGAAATGATATTTCATGTCTTTTCATAACAAGACTAATTTTGATTTTACTGAAAATGTGAGTGGAATCTTTGTTTTAATGTGTACAGTATGTATATAATTTCCATAATTGTGACTATTCAATGTTCTAAAGATAAATTTATATGTTTAAAAAGTTATTTTCTAAGAAAATTATTTTAAAATAATTTTTTAACTTTTATTTTTAAAAATATTTTCAAAGTAAAAAAGTTTATTTCCTTTAAGAATGTTTTTAATGGAATTTTTATAGAATTTCTATTCCTTAACTAGATAAAACATTTATTTTACTTATAATCCACTGGGGATATGTTGTAATTATACAATCTGTATTATTTCTCTAAACGGTTTATGATCAGTTTGATTGTGGATGTACCATTTTGATACTATTTGTATGTTTATGGATAGTTTATGATTATGTTATTGATTTAGGTAATTTTTAACTTTTCATATGCTAGTTTTTTAATATTAATGTTTATGTTGATTATGATTCACCCCTTTCATATGAGGAATTAATTGGACTTAATAAGAGATGATAGGGACCTATTATATCCCCTTGATGCCTCGGTATGTCTCATGAGATAAACTAACTGGGGTTTTTTGTTGAGGCCTTGCTCATTTATGTAAGATATCTTGGCATGAGGCCTTCAAAGTATGGTTATGATGTTTGGAATTATGAATTCCCTCATTGTGAGATTAGTTATTGATGTTCCATGAGATTATTCGATTAGTTAGAATATCCATTATTATGTTTCAATCCCATTTTATTCTTTATATAAAATTATTTTATCATTATTTATTCATAACATATATTTCTTAACTAATTTATTGAATGGAATGTGTTTTAGTTATTTTCTCTTCTATATTGATTATTCCTATTTATTCATGATAGATTTTTATGTAAACATGCCCTTGCTAACAATCTGATCTCACCCCTTTATTATGTTTTATTTTCCCTAGTATACCAGGAAGTGTTTTATGATCGATATGAAAGGAAATAATAAGGGGAAATATATCCCTTCTCAAATAAAACACTTTGTGTATTTTATGATATCAATTGTAATGTGAATTTCAAGTATGTATCTAGTTTACCAAGATTGCCAAACTATTTAGTCCATTGGGATGTGATTCCTTGTATCTTATTCCAATGTAATAAATTAACCACTAACTCTAGGCTATTTGGGTTGAGGTATTAAAATCAAGTAAATATTAGACTTATAAGCTATAAGATTCCCTTTAATCATTAAAAAAATTATTTAAAAATCCCATAATTATGTCTTCCTATAGGATTGTTTTTGAAAAAAACATTCCATTTTCCAATAGAGACTAAGTAAAAGGTATTCTAGATTTTAAATTATATTAACATGGATTATATTAGGTATTTAGATAATATGTGTTTTAATTGAATTATTTAGAATAAAAAATAAGGGAATCCTATGAGTATAGAAGTATAATGAAATAAAAGGAAAAAAATCATGACATGATGAATCAAAGGAAGAACATAAAATAAGGATAAATTTCCCTTATATTCAATTAAATAATGATGCAATTTCCAAGAAATATTAATTCCATATTGTCTAAAACATTCAAGGTGGTTGATGTGAAATTAATGTTATGAAGATTACTATAAAAGATGGAGAGTCATTCACTATGAATATATAGAAGCTAAAACTATACATTAAAGGAAAATTGGATAAATACACAAATTTTCAAATTAAATATTGATAGAGAAATGGTGAGGCTAATGACTATAAACCAATAAATCTTAGAAGATAGCCCAATTTGTTTACTTTTTTTTCATTTTTTTCGTTTTTAATATGAAAACTTTTACCCACTGAGTGTGTTGTGTATATTTTACAAGGTGGACAAGAGGAATAAAATTAAATAAAAATTGGAAAAACACAATAAAAATAATATATATCAATAAAGGGAAGTATTCCACATACCCTCTCTCGTTCATTTGAGCTAATTTATATATAATATTTTAAAAACACTTTAATCTATGCATATTTAGTTCAGAATAAAAACCAAATGTGGGGGGGGTGTGATGTTTATGCTAATTTAGAATAACACTTGATAATTTTATGCATTGGTTCTCTAAGAGACATATCAATTTGAAAATAATTATCCTCTAGTTTGTAAACTTGGTTAGTGAAGTTTAAAAGGGTTTTTTTTAGTATAATCAGAACTTAACTTGTTTAAAATGGAATTTGAAACTGAATTTGGGTGAACTCTGCACCATGAGGGAATAAAACCTTAGGGAGATAACTTAAAAGATAGTCATATAATCCCTTTGAAACTAGATTAAAATGGTAAATTTTTATCCTACCTAAAATTTTAAATATGATCAGTAATAGGTTGTGTGAGTGAAAAATCGAGGACATGAATAATGGTGAAACAAAATTTTGATATTCAACTACCCTTATCTTGATTCCATGCCTTAGTTAACATAATTATCCTTTAGGGATTCCTACTATAAGGTATAGTTTAATTTCATAATAAACACACTTAGTCAATAAGTACAAATATCTATCCATGTCTTAAAAATATCAAAAATAGTGTGAGTTTATATTCATCAAAAGGAATGGATAGTGAGGGGAATATTAAAACCAGATAAAGATAGAGGAAATTGAACTATAATATTATAATTTAATTTATATCAATGAAGTTATAATCCAATAAAATGGATGAGTAAATATAAGAAAAGGTATCATTTAAGGTTTTTTAAGTTAGAAAAATTATTGAACTAAATTTTCCTCATTTAACATTTAATGACTCAATAATCAAACTTGAGGTGATTTGAGAGAATTGTGAAACATTTTGAGAGAAATTACTTGAGGAAAAGTAATTACTTAAGTGTGGGGAAATGTTCATTGTATGAATATATTGTTATTTTCTTATTTTTCATGTATTTTGTGTGATTTTCTATGATTTTTAGATATTAAGTGGTAGTTTTATTAGTTTGATAGTTTTGGGAATAAGATCTTAATTTTGGATATACATGCATTAATCTTTACTTATTCAAATTATAATTTGAATCTTGATTTTTTTTAGTTTGAATCAATTATTTTGAGAAGATTTTGTGTGAAAGGTAAAGGGATGTGTAAGATCAAATAGAAGATGGTTATAGATTCATTATAATCACAATCTGGGGTTAAGGATTTATCAATGAATAATGTATCATGCATTGGAAACCTTAAGGTTGTGTCTCACTACAAACATAGCCCTGACTCTTCACTTGATAAATGTGTCATTGTAAAGAACTGCGAGTGTCGTTTGAGGCCAACATTATGTCATGGAAGAGATATTGATAATATATAAAGGCTAACAGATTTAGGTATTAGAACATGAGAATACACTATAAATACAACACAATATTATATTCATATCTATGATTCTATGTATGCTCATCAAAATATATTATGTTAGCTTACTAGGAATATGCCAGCTCTATCATAGTGTGAGGGAAACACTTGAGGTGTATATGTTTCCAATGTTTTTTCATGGAATCCAACACAGAATACTCATAAGATCCAACATATTATAAGGGTATAATATAGGATTTATTGTAAATAAAACACCATCCATGCTATGATACTTTGATTTTGGGATTACTAAAGGTTGGAAAATTTAGGTTACATTGTAAATCCAATATGACTTATGTCATATATCAATATTATTATTTCGCCGAAATGGATCACATTATTACCTAAGGATTTATTTTCACTCTAAGGTAATATAATATAGCAATGTAGGATATTATAATACTATAATACATCCCTAACAACACCAATGAATAATTATGTTAATGATTCTACATAATTTCATAGCTCAATTTGAGTTACATTGACTCTAACACATTCTTATGTATCTCATTAAAAAATTATTATATGTTGAAAAAAGATGTGTCAGGAGTGTACTAAAATTGTTCATGAGATGTAAAATCACCAGAAAATTTTTCTAAAAGAATAAATTAGTAGGGAAAATAGATCAAGAAATGGATTTCAATGATAAATGGTGCTGCCACATAGAGGATATGTAAATATCATGGGGAACAAAGGAATACCCATACACAATTTTCTTAAAAAATTGAGGAATTTAATTATGATATATATATATACCAATTGATCTAATGGAAAAAAGAAGTAAAATATATCCATGGTAAAGTTTATAAAGCTTAATCAAGAGGAATGTGATTTTTTATCCATGTGGAGTGATCTCATAACTTTCCTATCCATGTGGAAAGATCAAGACAAGTTTAAAAAGATACAAAGGGATGACCCCATGTAGAGGAGATGTAGATTAGTTTTAGAGGGATCACAATGAAGAAGGAGACCTGGGGGTTTGGAGATTAAAATTTAGAGGAAGTTTCATAAAAAAATTATCATTATATTGGATTTGTCTTCACATTTTTTTGATTTTATAAGAAGATTATGTATGGATAAACACATAGTTGGGTTCAAGAGAGGTGTAGTCATGGATTTTTTCTCAATGATTGAATGAATAAAATTTTATCTATCATATTTTGTTGTACTTAAGGATTTTCTAGCTTGATCAACTAGTAGATTATATTAGTGTAAAGGGTGAAGAAATGATAAATGATATCCAATCATGTGCACATGAATCAGGGACATATAAATCTAAAGCATGATAGTGTCCTAAGTATCTAGGAAAACATTATAATTACAAAGAAAACCTATTAATCTTAGTTTAGTTAGTATAATAAAACTTATAGGGACCTTTTATTGTACTAAGAATCAGAAGAGTGGCTTAAAAGAGCACTTGGAATGAAATATTGAGTGTGTTATATAAGAACCAAAGAATTAATGAATAATAAATATGAAGAAAAAATTCAATACCAACACCCTTATTATTATATCATTTAATTATTAAAACCTTAAATACTCTGATATTATAATCATATAAATTTTTATTTCTACTATATATTTTATGCTAATTATTACTTGGCTTGATAAGTACATGCACACCAAAACATCCCTTTACATGCCCACACTAGTCGATTTAATTAGTATATCACCCTTGTTGGTTTAATTAGTGAATTGAAATTTATATACTTATGGATATGACCTAGGGAAACTCACAATTTATATAATTCAAGACCCTACGCACTTTTATGGTGGTTTTATAGATCCCATTTTATATTTAATCGCTTAAAAATTATCATAGAAATATTTTTTCAATTATAATTAATCCAAAAGGTAGGTGTAGATCATATTTGACTTCTTATAATGTAATAAATCTTACATCATTATTAACATATAGATCTACTTCACCTTTCTTCAATTATATCTTATTATTTATACTACATACATAAATAAATATGTGAAAATCTCACTTGGTATTCAATACCCATGGGTTATATTTAGATAAATTGATTTCTATAACATTCACCTATTTCTGCTAAAAATGATTCTTGTTGATGACACTTCTAAATCTTAGATACTAATAAATTAAATTAAAAATATAACTGATAATTGATATCAAAATTATGTTCATGGTGTAAGACATTATCTATAATAAATAAAATTAATTGGGTGAGAATCTTGTTTTATATTAATTAAATTTGGGTTTTTTAATGTACTCCTACTAAAATGATAACCTTGTACATCATAACTAATAGTGGTCCAAGATTATAATTTCAGTAAACAATGAATATAATTTAGTATTCCTATTAAAATTTACTTGTTAATGTAAACATTCATGTTAATCTATAACATAAAACTCTTGTATAGTTAGCTAAAATACTTCTCCAAATTCCACACCTGAATTTTCCATAAATCTATTTCTCTAGTTACATAGATTTTTTGGTTATTCAGATAAGTGAAAAAAAAATCTCATAAGATGACATGGTTTTTTAACTTTTAGGTTTAGAAAAATCCTTTACACCTTAGATAAGATAATATTTTTTTGTTTAACTCTTAGAGTAACCTAAACTAAGTGATTGAGGTTTTGACATGTGTTTTCTTTAGAAATAATCCCACACTTAGTATTTTAAAGTTTTTTTAAATATCATCATTTTTATATGTATCTCATTCAAAAATTTACATCTCAAAAAATACCTATATGTATTCATTATTCTTACGATATAGTTTCTTATCTTTTACCTTCAACTAAATTAATATATTTCAAACATATTAATATATAACACTTTATACAACTAATGATTTTTTTATTTACCCAAAAAAAATTAATTATATATATATATTTATTAAAATTCATTACATGCATAAGATACATGAAACCCTTTTATGTTAAGGTTTTTAATCATATCAAACCAAAAATTGTATTAATATAAAGTATAGTGTGATTGTATCCAACCACCCCCATTTTTTAATAAATCCTAAGCTCCTATTCTAATAGGATGTTTAACCCATATTCCCACTGTACATGGATTAATAATAAATATAGGACTTAATTATAATAAAATACTAAAACATAATACATAAAAAAATATTCAACCATTATATTTAGGTTTTAAACTAAATAAAAAAATCATAGGTTTGGTTGAATGAAATTAAATCACATGTCGCACCTAGAATGTAACTCGTGTATCAGTGGTATGAAAGTTATAAGATGTAATTTTAACACTTTATATTCAATAAAATCAAAATTCATAATAAAAATATATAATATAAATGAATATTAATTAGGAAATTAGATAAATTAATTAATAATTCAAATATTTATCATGAGATACTAAATATTTAGATAATGATAATTTTTAGTAAAAAAAATTCGATATGATCTAAATTCATGTTAATTTGATATCACCCCAAAGGTAATTTACTGTCAAAAAAATTAAAAAAACCTATCTTATTAATGTACCATTACATGGATAGTGTACTACCCTTAATAGTGTTTCAGTTATAGAAAATTTCTATATTAGATAGTGTAATTTCCACTATGATTTAAAAATTATGAAATAATTTCTATAACACTATCTAGGGGTAGCATCATCACATAATTTTGTCCCTTGATGGAATGGGTAGTGAATTGGATATGACATGAACATGTTTCAATACTCTATTTTAGTAAAATTTTCACCATTTTTTTATTTACCATATAGGTTTCATTATCATAAAACCTTGCATGTCACATAGAAAAACATAAAAATAACACTTGAATTGGAAAATGAATTGTATTTTTTTTGTTATGTTTTTCTTCATATATGTAAAATATAATGTAAATATTTTAAACTATTTCATCTATATGATCACTATGATATAATTATAAATGAATAATAATTCCAAATATAATGAAAACCAAATTACAAATATCTCTTGATATTAAGTGATGTAAGTTTCTATATAAATGAATAATGTTAAACACATCCATAAATTTATAAGATTTATCTTATATAAAATTTAGTTTGATAGAGATCACTTAATAAAAATCACTCAGATCCTACCATAAAAAATATATAACAAACAATAGAATCATCAAACACTTTTTAAATCCCTTATTCTACTCAAATGACATGTTATAATTACCCATGAGTTAAGGAGAGAAGAAGAATATATATAGCTTTGATGTGTTCTTGTCAAGCTCAACGTATGCTAAAAAATTCAAAGAAAACTTCATTATATAGTATTTCTTTATTAAATAAAGAAACACAAAACATTTATAACATTTATATAACCTTTGATTTATAATAATTATAATATCTATGAAATGTATCTCATTTAAGTAGATGATAATTGATCTCTTTAAATGATTATTTTAACATTAATTCATTATCATATAATGTGTTATAAGCCTCATTATTTTTATAATTATATATATATAAGTATTAAATAGGCATAGTCAAATGATATCTCATGTCAAAAGTTTAATATAGATTGTGAATTCACTATTTATTGTACATATTATATATTATTGTATGAGTGGAGATGTTTTTTCTTCACTTATCATATTATGATTTAGTGAATATTCGACATTAACTACCTTAACATCACTCACTAGTTAATTTTTGTTATTTTTTATCATCTCTAATGAAAAAAATAAACTTTTATTCCAAAATATTTCAAATAATTTTGTATCCTATTCTTCTATAGTTGAAATTTATTCCCATCAAAAACCAAAATCCCATTGTGATTAACTAATGTATACATTTTATATAGAGAAAAAACTAGAAATTGAAAAGAAAAAAATAAGGTCATAAAAAAAGGTTTCTAACACCAAGTGTTTATGGTAAAATAAACTAGACCAATATGAATGCTGATCAAATATGAGAGGTGAATCAAGTTATTAATATTTTACCACTTATTTTAAGTAAATATAAATTTCATGTATGGGTATTATATCTCTACATAAGATGAGATGAAATCCATTCAATGTAATGATGATGAAAAAATGAAACAAGAATATGTATAGAGAACATCAAGGTTTATTTGGTTCATCCATCATAAGATATATCCAAGTCATATGAAACTCGCTATTACATATATCGATCACTATAATTATTCACCAATTACAAGTATAATAATATTGTAATGACTAACTTTCAATCATAAAATCACTAAGGTACAACCCCTTACCTTTACATGAACATAAAAATAAAATTATAGAAACTAATTTAAATAAAAACATCATGGTATAAGTGATCTATTTAACACATATTTATTTCCCTCAATCTTCCTCTTCCTCATTTTTAGAACACTGTCAAGCCTCCCCTTTTACTTTTATTCCTAACTATATATTTTTTAATATCTCACCACTCTTTAATCTATTTCAAATATTATCAAATCCTCCTACCTTCATATCACTCCATTCGTTTCAATAGATATTCTCAAACCCTTTAGAAATAGTTAATCATGTCCCAAATTTCATGCTTCGCTAACAACATTAATTATATTCAACTGAAAAATTAACATTTTTTCCAAATTATATGATCCCATAATATTAGAAACATTTATATCTTCCAATTATCCCATGATCACAATAAACTTAGTTAACAACTCAAGTGAAATTGAAATATATAATCAATCCACACATAATGTTATTATTTATCAAACTATTCAAAACATCGTCATTGAGATTCAACATGAATGTCACATGAAATATTTATATGAGGAAAACAAACTTTTAGGTCTAACATAATAATTTTTAAACTTCTAATATCATAGGCGGTGTACCTAATAGTTATTCATGATAAAACTATAAAACATGTCATGGGTTTGTCATTATCTGTGACATTACATTGATCTTCAGTTTAACTAAAACACAAATGATAATAACTTTATATCTCCATATATGATACAGGTTGTGTACCTCACTAAAACCTATGATAAGTTCTTTTTACCTCATACAAAACACTTTAAAATTGTGATAAAGGTGAACCATATAGTGTGGCTGAATAATTCACAATGATATGCCTTCTTTTAGTCCTTATAATGACTTGAGCACTTGTTGAAACTAGAGATTACTTTTTTTCACTTCATATTAGTCACTCACCACTAGTGCTACCTTATATTTTTGTGATATATTCTATCACCACCTATGATATATGTGAAATATATTATTCACTAAAAATGTAGTGTCATAACATATACCTCAATATGCTCCAATCCCTATATTATATAGTTTGTTATGTCATAATAAAGGCAATTAAATAGTGTAATTGGTGTCTACCAAATGTGTAGATAATAGTTGTGCATTCATAATTCCCTTTCTCATGGGTAGTGATATTCCAATATTACTTTATGTGATAAAAATGTGATCTGTGATAATCTTTTATTACCTCCTGTAATAGTGATTTCTTATTATAAAATGTGATATTCATTAATATATCCTTGTGTTCATGTCATTAATAATGATATCCTCAAAATTCCATCTATAATACCTTACATCACCAAATAAATAGGAGCGATAAGCCCAACTTGGTTGATTTTATAGTATTGATGGAAATAATGGAAAAAAATTATATATTATGATATACTTAAAAACTTCACATCACATCACTCTCTATATAGATCTCGTTATCCAATAACTCTAATGAAACTTTTTATTCACTCATCATTACATTAGCTACCAATAAATCTAATCAACATGATTCTTTGTCCTTAAGGGAATCTAGGTATTTCTGTGAGATCTATATATTATGGTTGCATTTGTACATCCTTGACTCATGATATATAATTATTTGTGATCATATCATGAACATTTAATTAAAATTTGATGAGATTATAAATGATGATAACTAGAATAGGTGGAAAATTATATTATTCCATAGTATGGAAGATAGAAATTACATATTTAATATAGCTATAATAAATAAGAGTGACAAAAACATATATATAATTAAATTAAATATTTTTATGGAAATACCCCAAAAAAATATGAGATAAAGAAAAATAACCACATTGAAATTTTGAAATATCCAAAATAGATGAATCATTTTGAAGAGAGTATGGAATGAAAAAAATAATTAAGATAAATATGGTGAGGGTAAAATTTGTAAAAAACTCAAAGGATGTATTTAAAGAATAAAAAAATACTTTTAAAAAATTAAGAAGTTGAATAAAATTTACTATGGTTTTTTAAATGTATACCATGTTGTTTGATTAATAAAACTTTTACATAGTAATTTTTTAGAATAAAAATAAATATCTATATACATCATGTTACATGTTGAGAATTTTCTCACAAGTACAAATTATATAATAAAGTATTAAAAAAACTAATCCACTTGGTGACACATTCATAACATTAAATAAATAAATAAATTCATTTGATCAAGAAAAAAACAAACATTTTTCCTTCAAAGAATTTATGCTAATAATGTGTTATTAAATAAATAAATTAATGGAATTTAATTTAGATAAAATGATAAATCTTATAATATTAATTAAAATTTAAAAAACTAAAAATGAATGAGGAATTAATTTTGTAGAGTTTAATGTATTTCTCTAATGTTTTTGATTTTCTATGTTATATGGGAATGAGGGTGACTGAATTTTTATAAATGATTCTGGTCATGGATGGTGAATATCAATTCCTCCATTCATTCATACTTCATTAAAAATCACAAGGAATAGCTATTGGGTAGTACCCACTAATTGAAACTCAATTTGTTGTTAAACAATTTATTAAGTAATAATAATCTAATAATTTGTGGGAAAATTTATCATGGTAGTGATTGAAGCAACAAATTATTTCAAAATTGGAAACTCATTGTCGATCATTGATGAATTTTAATGTCAGTTGAATGTGAAAACAATGGTAAATTAATCAAATCATATAATTATAAAGAAAATTTAAAATAAATAGAGATGATAAATAGAGAGAGTGATAAAGACTAAAAATTTTTCATTCCATTATAATATTGAAATATATATATATAGGCTACATGTAAATATTATCAATGGGACAAATTGATTCATATGACTATTATTGTTGATATTGGATAGGGTCTAGGAGAGTATCAGTTATGGGTATTACTGCCCATGGGAATATAACTCATGGAAATAATAAAAATTGTGACAATTTATATTATTTATATTATTTCATAACACCCATATTGTATGTTATTAATTTCATGGAATATTACTTATCCTTTACATTAAAATCCTTTTAGGAAATAATAAAGTGAAACAAAAAATAACTATATTTCATGATAATTTTCTAGCTACCTCATAAAAAACATTATCATGAAAGCATAATAGAAAAAACCTAATGAAGGGAAAAAGAGTAAAACATTCTCAACTCCCCCTGATGAAATCATGAAATAATTTTTAATCTTTACATTCTTATTTTATAAATTAATATCTAAAAAACTATAGTTTGTAACATATTTATGAAAAAAATTATAATATTATCACGTAACCTAATTTTGAGATATTTATCACACCATTATTTTGAAGCTCATAGGTAAAACTAAATTTAGGTGAGATGTGTTTCATTTTATCACCTTTGATATACCATCATTTAAATGTGATATTAAAATTGCATTATTTTCATATAAAGGAGTGGGGATATCATTATTCATAGTTAATCTATAAGTTTTTGTGATGTGAAGAATAACTGATCACAACCAAACTAATTCTTAGATTAAATTGTAAATTTCACTCAACTCATCATGATTTTAATAAGTCATAAAAAATATTTTTTATATAAAACCATGGTATTATCATTCCACCATATGTAAATAAATATTCTATTTGAGATGTAACTTTTTTCCTTTAGAAAAATATTCAGTATTAGCGTAACCAACCAATATTGTTACTAAATTTTTAGAGTAAAAAATTTCTTGATCAACATATCCTTGAATCTATCATAATATTTATTCAATAAAATTAAAATTTATTTGAGAAAGATAAAACTATACATATCTAATAAATTCACACCAAAAAATATGCATGCTACATTAATCTCAACACTTAGATATGGTACATCAAGACCAAGAAATACATCACTATCCACTTATGGTATAAATGTAAGTTTATCTCAATCAAGAGATAACAGAAAAATTGATGTGATTAATGGATCTAATTTTTATACATTAAAACTTTATAAGACTTTTTTTTATAACACAATCGATGTAAAAAATTTGAATCTTTTTTTGTTTAATTTTCAATCTAGGATAGAGTTTTTTCATTATTAAGTTTTTTATTTTAAATTATTTATTTAAATATTCTACTACCTTATAAATCACTTTAATAATTTTGATAATATTTAAACTATCAACATGTACCAAAATGATAACAAATTCGGTTTCATCCCACTTTAAGAAAACATGAGGAAAAAATATATCATTTTTATAACCTTTTTTCATCAGATATTCACTTAAATGGTTATACCATTTATATCTCCATTACATTAATCTATATAATGATTTATTTAATTTAATTGAATAGAGATCTTGATTTCTAAAACATTCTCAAGGAATTTTGGATCTTTAAAGATTTTTTATATGAACACTATTATTAATGCTTCCATACAGGTATACAATCACAACATCCACTAGGAATCATTCAATATTTTCAAGTATATATAATGTCATGAGATATAAAAAGGTTATAAAATATATTACTAGGGAACAATTTTTATCCTAAAAAATTTTAGACCTCTATGAGAAACTTATAGAAAATAATAATGCTTTATATCCCATGGATTTATTATTTTCATTTTTTTCAAAAAATACTCATTTTTAACCAACTGTTTTAATCCCTTTTAGAGTTTTATTAATCAACCAAAAACATTATTTTTAAAAAGTGGGTCTAATTTAGATTAGATATAAACATTTTATTTATCAAATTTTTGTATTTCACTACACTCCTTTGATAATTTAGGTTATTGATCCTCCCCCAATTCTATTTTTATTTCATTTTCTAGATAATCCCTATTTTTAAAAGAGTTTAAAAGGAAAACTTACATAATATTAAGTCCTAGAATATATGAATTGATGTACTAGAGGTAAAAAGTCTATATAATTATCCCAAAGGTCTAAACAAAAATAATTCCTTCTTACTTTTCTATCATCCATCCATGTCATATTGTTAGTATCTATAGCCCTTCCATCACTACCCCAACCTCTTGTGTACTTTATTATCTATTCACTATTATTAGTTATTGTTCCCACTACCATTTATCCTCAATTCCCTTCCCATATCCAATAAACCTTACCCATGACCCACAACATCCTACACTCCAAAATGTCTAGAGTTGCTCCAGTGCATACCCCTAAAGGCCAACATTAGATGACCTAGAGGCCCTGTAGCCTAAAGGATCAATTTTTTTTCCTAAAAACCCATTTATTATGAATAGTAAAATTTTTACATTACCCCACTATAGTACTACTACAGTTATATGGTAATTCACCACCACCAAGATATGAACCCAAGTTTGATGTAGAATTATGAATAAAGTGCCACAGTATATAGAAATATTTCATCAAAAATAGTATTTTATTGGTTCCATCATATTTTAGTGTTAGTAAAATTTATAAAACTTTCACCATGTTCATGATAATATACTTTAGAAAAATTTATTTATTGATTAATATCACAATCAATTAAATTTATATTTTCCTTTGGTTTATTTATTTACTTAACTACCATGGGTTTTTTATCAATCCTTTGAAAAAAAAATTATCATTTAAACTAGGTAGAATTTTATGCTTTAGTCATGGATTAAAATCATTGGTTATAAAACAATTATATTATCCTTCTAGTAAATCTATTCTAACTAAAGCATTTATATCAGGTATATATAATTTTTTTAAATCATTTTTAATCATTTAATGTATTTAATGTTTGATTTATAATATTTATAACTTCTCATTAACTCATATTTATATAAGGATCAACATTTGATAATGATGTTGTTTTCCATGAAATTTTTATTGATTTAAAATGATTTCCCTTTATAATACAAGGAAAATATTTTAAAAAAAAGTTACAATCAATAAATCTTGTTAAAAATAAATCTCCTATCATTATTTCAAGATGATTTATAATCATGGGATATTTAAATAAAATATAAATCCCCAAAATTATTCAAGGTCCCATTTTTGTTCATTGTGAGGGTGTTATGGGCACATATAAAACACAATAAAATATACTTAAATGTGAAATATTTGATTCACTAATGCAAGTAAATTTTAAAGAATAATATTCATGATAAATTGATGATCTAATTTGAATTTGTGTTATAGAATAAAAAATTTCATGTCCCCATGTCATAATTGGTAATTAATATTTCATGGTAAACGGTTTAGAGATAAGTTATAATAAATTTATAAGTGATTTAACTATATTATTTTTAGTTTGAACATGATAAATGTGATGTTCAATACATATTCAGTAATAAGCAGGTCCTACCTACTAGCACTGGCACCCCCACCATAAAATTTATCCCTTAGGTCCTATCGCACCAAGCACCACACAAGAATAGAAACTTTTATGTCAAGGCTACCCACATAGACATTCATAACATGTTAGGCTTGGGATAACCACCCTTTTACCTAATTTGGGCTTGGTATGACCTCTCATGTACCCTCTTTTGGGCTTGGGATAATCTCACATGTTCTCTTTGAGCTCATATAACATCAATAATTACTCAATGAATTGGAGAGAGATATAGGTTTCACTAATCATGTAATATATAAATTTTTGTTCCATAAGATCATCTAACATTAATTATATTAGAACACATTAAAATAAATGGGTTTTATAAAACATTTCATCATAGCATAACCCATGGAAAATATTTTTTTTTCATAAACATCTTGTCATTATAAACATTAACCAATCATGTAACTAATAAGAATGGTATACTTGGATCATATCTCTATTAAATCATATGTAACATCAAATGATGTCATCTTATATGGATAATGACTTTTAAATAAAAACACTTTGAATATTTCTTGAAAAAGATATCCTTTCCACTTCAAAAAAACTTTTTAAAACAAAAAAAATTTTCAACAACCTTTTCTCTAAAAATAACCATTGAATCTTATAAAGTAATATTTAAAAATTAGATTATTCAATATAGAGTAAATCATTTTTCATGATTTATTAGTTAAAACAAGTATTCCTTTCACATTTTTAGTAAAATCCAAATAGGCATTATTTTTTTAAATGATATGAAGATTCCTTTTAAAATATTTTTTATAAAAATATAAATGGTAAAAAAAGTTCTTTAATAAATAATTATTGGTATTCTAAAAATAATTTTAAAATATTTTAAAAAAATGGTTTTATAATTAAAAAATTTGTTTGAATGAAAAGCTGATTTTTCTTAAAAGCATTATTTATGAACTATTGAGTGCATAAAGAGAGGAAAATGAAAGGAAAACATGTATCCTCATAACATAAAGAGAGGATAATAAAATCTATGAGTTTATTTATATATGGATCATAAGATTTTATCATTGAAAACATAATCATAAAAAATCTCGATAAATAATTAGATTGTAAGATTAAATATTTACCACTTTGGTAACTTTAAAATATAAGCCCTATTATGAAACATTATTAAATTAAACTTAAAATGTAATGAGGATAAATAAATTAATTATATTACATGTCAAATTGGTAGTATGTACACCTCATAAAAGATGATTTCTGTACAACATATTCATATGTCTCAAAGAAGACAAATTGAGACAAAAATATATTATTGTTTTGTAAAATTTTGAGTCACAAACCCCGTGAAAGAGGGATCCTAAAATGGATATGTAAATAAAAATAATTTTTAGGATAATAATCAGAAAATATATTCCTGGGTAGTATATACACTACATAAAATAAACTTTTGGTGAATATGGAGTTTTTCTCACAGAAAATAAAAGTGAGATGAAGATCCCTTACTGCTTTATTAATCTATTGAATTGTAAGACCCAATAAATCATAAAATCAAACGAGACTTTAAATTTCATTAAAATAATGATATTAATTATATAACAGGTAAAAGGTGTAATAAATACACCACACAAAATAAACAGGTGGTGAATTTTATATTTCTCCATGAAATAAAAGAGAGAATAGAAATTTCTTACCTTATACCTTGACATACTTTGTACACATTAAAAAATCAGGTATAATAAATATGATTTTATTATAAATATATTATATAACCATAATTATATATATTATACAATATATTATTTACTTATGACCATTTATTACCTTTTTTTCAAATACTTATTAAAATCAAGTTTCGAGTTATAACCGCTTTGTTTTTTGTATAAGTTTTGATTTGTTATTTTCAATCATATTACTTTGATCATGATTTTGTAATATCCATAATAATAATAATAGAATAATTATAATATTTTTATATCAATTATACTGATAATACCAATCATAAAATATGGTTTTTTGAAATGAAGTATGTTATGATCATGGAGATGGTAGGTCGTATATACGCATGGTTAACATTTCCATTTTTAAATTATAATTATAGAAAAAAGATAATTAATATATTATATTTATATAGTAATAATATTATAATAAATAACTTATTCTTTATTTAAATATACTTATACATATCATCCATGTGTTGTGATGATGAAAAGAGAGAGTTGCATCACTTCATGGAGGTGGTAGTCAATCCGTACACGAACGATGTTATCATCTTCCAGTGAGTAAAAAAGTAAGAAAGAAAATTATATATTATATTTGAAAAATAAAAAATATGTCATGAATTTAATAATTATTTTATTTATATGAAATATACTATTTAAATTAATTCTTATTATCTTCCATGTAAAGTGTAAGTGAAAAACGAATCACATCGCTTTGTGAGGCAATATTATGCCATACACACGAGTGACATTATCGTATCACATACTAAATAGAAAGTAAAATAGCTTTATATGATAAAATTACTAGAAATATATAATTATGTTATATATATCATATATATACTTTATATCCAGAATTATTCCCAACTGTGAGAGGTGTTAATGGAAAAATGAGTGGCATCGATTCGTGAGGCGGTAGTCCATCGTATACACAAATGATGATTTTGTAACCCATTTGATAGAAGTAGAGATGGTTGAAGGTAATTATATTAACAGAACAACATATGAGTATACCTAATATACTATGTTATTATATCATCATGTATTAATAATAATTTAATTTAGTGAATAAAGGAATAAAATAAAAGCACTCATTAAAGAACATTACCACTTCTTCGGGTAATCTCTTTGGGTTATCACCAAAATCCTTTCATGGTCAGATTTATATAAAAATAAGGATTCTTGGATAATAAAAGTAAATTTTATAACTTATTTATCTAGGTATTTTATGAACCAAAAGGGTTTTAATGTGTGAAGGGGAGAGTAGTGGTGGTGGCATTTTATAAGTGATGTGAGAGAAATATTTGTAATTTTTGAGAAGAAAAAGGTGTACCCATGTTTTTCACATGTCGCAAGGGTCCAAAATGGAGTATTATTGATAATTAGACATTATAGGGACAAAATATATCTATAATATAGATTTTATATAAGTTTTTAGTTCATTTTAACCCTTATCTTTTTATTTTATCCCCTAGTAAACCCTTTTTTACCTTTACCATGATAATTAATTTTTACAGTTTTAACTATTAAAATTCATAAAAAATCAAGTTGTCCTAAATAGATAAAATAAAAAATTATGATTTAAAATATATAATCAATTTTTCCAAATTCAATTCATAGTATTGGAATATTTTAATTTAAAATTAACCTCACATACGCGACCAGAAAGCGGGTTTTCAAAGTGAAAATGTTCAAATTTTCACAAAGTTTTTATATCAAAATTAAATATAAAAATGATTCTAATAGCCTAAATTGGATTAATAGATATATAATTAAACTATTTTTATTTTAAAAACAATTTTAAATAGAATTTATATTCATAAATAATTTAAAAAAATGTAGTTTTCAATTAAAATTATATATTTTTCACTATTCTTCAAAAAATAATATTTTCATAAAATTATCAAAAATTAACACTAATTTAGTTTTTCAATAATTATTTAAAAAATGAATTTTATTTTCCCAAATAAATTTATTAGTTTTTTATATTAACTTCAAAATAATTACACAAAAAATGTAACAAAACTGATTTTTAGAAAAATAAATTTTTAAGCATAAAATTGGATTTATTATTATATCTTATCTAAAAAACACATAACATTAATGTTAAATAGTTTATTGAATATATTATATATCAATTTCATTAATATCATTCACCAAATGTGATTTGTTGAATTTATTGAGTTAAAAAGTGCTTGTTTTTATAAAAATAGTTTTTATGAAAAAGATTTCCTTTATTTTCAAATAGTTTTGATTTTCATTTGTAATTAATTATCCACCAATGAATCAATTATATATATATAAACCATATAGTTTACTAATTTATTTAATCATATTTATACTCAAAATTACAATGTCTAGGTGAGTTATCATTTAAATAATAATATTTTAATGGTATGTCATGTTTTGTTTAAACTCAATGTTGCATATAATGCAAGTTAAACTGAGAGTTACATGTAATGAGAAATATCAAAAAGATTAAATTTATTTCAAAAATATATTTCAAAAAATTCAGGTTATTACATTTTACCCCCCTTAAAATTAGTCTATCCCTATAAATTCATCACTTTAGTACCATAAAATTAGAATACTTCAACCTCATTACATCTTCAGGTTACCACGTAGCTTCCTCAAGCTAGTGGTTTCACCACAAAACATTTAACAGGTAAGTGGTCTTGTTTCATACAACCTTATCTATTTGATACAGAATCTCTATCGGTTTTTCCTCATAAATAATATCATTCTCCATTTATATGACCTCTAATTTCAATACATGTGAGAGATCTATTATGTACTTCTTCAAGTGAGCTACAAGGAAAACATCTTGAACCTAAGAGATGTTTTGTGGATGTTATAATAGATAGCCTTCTATCTTGGTATGATCAAGAATTTAAAATATAATGATATACCTAGGGCTTAGATTTCATTTTTTTGTCATAATAAAAATTCCATCATTTGGTTGTGCTTTGATAGATTTCTATTTTATCTCTTACTCCAATAAAATAATATTAATTTTTATGGTTGAAGTACAAACAGATCACATTATCTATAATAGAATGATAAGTTAGTCCTTATATCTATAGTTTAAAAAAATTGAACTTGTTATCCAATATGGATAAATATTCATATGGTAAAGTAATAAGTTAATCTCTAAAACCTCATTAAAAGTTCAACTTAAACCTTTCCATAAATGGTTAACCTTATAACCCATCTAAAGTTTTAAATTATAAATAATCCCACTAAATTTATCAAAATAAAAATAAAATTAATTCCCCATATATTATAAAGTATCTCTTGATTATCATGTACCAAACATGTGAATACCTTTATCATGTATTCTATTAGAATATGTTAATAACATTAATTACCATAAAACCATATTTAAAACATACATGCTTCCTCATTCCTTACATAAAACATATATTATTAGATATATTCCTTAAATATGAAAATGTTGTAAACTCCATAAATGATAGCATAAACCACTTTTTCAATAAATCAATAATTAGTTCCAAGGTAATTTTTATTATCTAATTTAATTATTAATATACAAAATATATTTATCACAATATAATTATCTCAATATATGGAACATATTAATGGTTATCGTCCCTTGATCAAAATATCACATTTCCATTAAATCACTTTTCTAGTCCATCAGTACCATTTAAAATATTCTTGAAAATCCTTACTAAAAAAAATCTACAAACAATCCTTATATATATTATGATTTATATATAATAATTATAAAATTCCAAGACATAAACACTTAAATTATTTTATCTCATACTTAAGCCAATAACTATGATTCATAATCATATTACTTAATACCTCTTTCCTTTCATATTACATTTGCTGTCTCTTAATTATTAATAAAAAATCATTACTCATACTACCTTTCTGATTATATTCATTATCTTTCTCCTTAGAAAATATATTTTCATAATTCTCATACTTCCCACATTTATAAAATTCTATAGTCAATGATACCTTAGGGAGACCATTATTCTCATCCTTTGAATTGACCGAACGTTTCATTTTTTCTTTACAGATACTTCATTTGTGTCCTTATTTTTAACTCCCAAAACATCTTCCCATCCCTTTGAGACATTATCATGAGTGATTTTTCTGACATTATTAACATATAGAAAATTGAATATTATTTTCTCTATGGTCCCCACTACCAAAACACTCAGTGAAATCTATCCTTATCTTCTTTGGTGAGTCTGAGAGTTGGTTAAGGTGAAAGTTATTAATCATATTACATGATTACTAATTAGGAATAATAATAATAACCTTCACTCTATTCATCATACCATGCTTCTTATCATTAGAAAATTTTATATCACATTCAATGCTAACACAGTTCTTTAATATTCCCACTATTGACTAAAACCAAAAAGAATAGTGTGATCAATGCTAATCATAATGGGCACCCAAATAACAATGAAAATAAATTATAGTGTAACACCAAAAAATTTATGAATTTTTTTCGTCAAATAAATTAAATTTATTTAATATATTCTGTTATGTGAAAAACCAAGTTAATCTTATGATACACACAACACTAGGTTAGCTTTTGTTACACATTACAATGAGTTTTAAAAAAACCACAATATATTATTAATATAGTTATTTAAACGTGAAATTACAACATGTCCATTAAAATTAGTGATATAAATAGTAATAACTAATTTTTATATATCAATTATAATAGTTTTATATAAAGGAAACATATTGATAAAAAATTACTTAATTTTCAATAATTCTTTATATGTTTCGAAAATACTATTTCTCTAAGAAAATATTTTTTAATCATTCATAAAATAAATTTTTTACATATTAAGAAAATAAATTATGTAAAATAAACTTCATTTTTTAAATCATAATTTCAAGGATATAATATGGAGAATTTTTTATATTATTTTAAAAAAATTTATTTTTTGATGAATAGTGAAAAATATTAAATTTTAATTGAAAACTATTTTTTGTTTAATTTATCTAATAAGTTTAATAAAATTTTAAATTGATTTCAGAGTAATATTCGTTCAATTATAAATCCAGTAATCCAATTTATGTCATTATAATCAATTTAATATTTAATTTTGATATAAAAAACTTTGTAAACTTTTGAACATTTTCTCTTTAAAAACTCGCTTTCTCATCATGTCTGTGGGATTAATTTTACCACTTATATGAATAGAATTTGGAAAAATGAATTCAATGTTTTAAATCATAATAATTTATATTATCTGATAATTTCTATTAAATATTTTACCAAAATTAATAATAAAAACAATAAAAATTATTTACTACAGTTAAGGTAAATATGGTTTTACCAGGGTTTAAACTAAAAAGATAAGGGTTAAAAATAATTCAAAACACGTCCAAACACAATTTTATGAAAATATTTTTACCGTATAACTTATATTATCGATAATGGTCCATTATTTGATCATTTTTCATGAAAAAAACTTGTTTATAATTCTTCCTTTCAAAAAATTACAAGTGTGCCACTCACCTCAATTATAAAATGCCACCCCTTATCCTCTCCTATTAACACTGTAAAACCTTTTTGGTTCATAAAATTACTTCATAAATAACGTAAAAAATTTCCTACTATCATCCAATAATCTTTATTTTTTATATAAATTCAACCTATGAAGTCTTTTGGTGTAAGCCTAAGGATGATACCCAAAGAAGAGGTAAGGTTCATCAACGAGCGTTTTTTGTTTTATTTCTTTCTCCACCTCCTTAAATTATTATTATACCATTATAATATAATAAAATTAATATATAAAATATATTTATATTTAATTATTCTATGTTAATTATCTTCCACCATCTCCACTTCTATCAAATAGATTACAAAATCATTGTTCTTGTGTACGGTGGTCTATCGCCTCACGAACTGATGTTATTCGTTTTTCAAATACCACCTCTCACTATTTGTTTTGATGATGGATCTAATATATATATATATAAGATATTTATAACATTATTATACCTCTAGAGTAATTATATCATATATACCTTTTTTACTTTCCACTCTTTAGGGGATATGATAATGTCATTCATGTGTATGGAGAACTACCACCTCGTGAAGCAATGTGATACATTTTTTCACGAACTCTTTACATGGAATATAATAAGGATAAATTTTATGAATATATGTGATATAAATAAAATAATTATGATATTAATTACATATATATCATTCTTAAAATATAATATATCATTTTATTTCTAATATTTTCACTCACTGAAAGATGGAAATGTCGTTCATGTATGTGTTGACTACTGCCTTTATGAAGCGATGTAACTTTCTTTTCATCACTACACCACATATATTATTTGTTTAATTATATTTAAAATAACTAATATGGTTATTGTGATATTATTATTAATCTATAAAGAAAATATATTACTCATCTACTTTCTATAATGATCATTGAAAAATGGAAATGTTACTCATGCATACGTATGACCTACCCTCTCTATAATCATAACATATTTTATTTCCCAACCCATATTTCATTATTGGTATTTAAAGTATAATTGATGTATAAATATGATAATTTTTTCATTATTGTTATTATTTAGATGATGGAACCATGATCAAAATAATATGATCTAAAATAACCAATCAAAACATATACAAAAAACAAAGTGGTTATTACCCAAAACATGATTTTAATAAAAAATGGTAATAAACGGGTCATAAAAGTCCATAACTAATCATATATGGTATGATATATATAATTATAGTTCTTTAATATATGTATAAAAAACTTATATTTAATATATAGTAGGTTCAAACATGTATAAATGAATTCAAGACTTAAGGTAAGGGATTTCTAGTCTCTCTTTTATTTCTAGGAATCATATGAAAATTCACCACTTATTTATTTTTTTGGTGTATATAATTCTATTTTTACATGTTATATCATAAATATTATTAATTTTTATGATATTTAAAGTTTTATTTGATGTTATTATTTATTGGGGATTACTATTCAAAAGATCGCTAGAGAGGTAAGGGGTTTTTGCCTTAATTTTCCTTTTTGAGACTTATGTAATGTTATGCACCTATATTCTTTTATGAGGTGTACATACAATCACTTTGAGATTTAATAACATGAATTTATTTTTTCTCATTAAATTTTATGTTTCATTTAATTTTATTCTGTCATGGGCATTATGATTCAAAGTTAGCAATGTGGTAAGGTTTTTATTTTACAATCTCATTGTTTATTAAGATTTATCATTATTATACTTCCAATGATGAAATATTTTGATATATCCCTCAATAAAATTATTAATTTTATTATCCTATGATTATTTTTCAATAATATATGGTTTACATTTAATTTCCTCTCTTTACTCATACAATATTTTAAAATTATTTTTTTAATAAAAATTTTCTTCATTCCTATTTTTGGTTGAAAAACCTTTTTCCTCCAAAACAATGTTTTTGAAAAAAAATCAAAATGTTTTTTAAATTATTTTTCAAAACTGACAGTTTATTTTCCTCAATAAATTCTTTAAATGATTTTTAAATATTCCTAAAAAATTCAAGGTTATTTTGAAAGAAAATTACTTTCAATGTTTTTTATGTTTTCAGAAAATAATTTACAAAGAAAAGATATTTTCCTCAATAAAAATTCCTAATGATCTTTAAAAATAACTCTTCATCTAAGATAATATCCTTTTTTGAAACTGAATCTTTTTTGGGATATAAAACAAGGATTCTATTATTCTTCTTTCTTTGAATAGTTTGTTATGATAAAATTTTTATGAAACTTATTTCTCTTCCAGGGATTATACCATGATCAAATTCTTATGAAACCCACTTCTTTTTACAATATTTATACCATGATAGAATAATGAAATTATTATGAAACCCATATCTTTTCCATAGGTTATGATATGATTAAATGTTTATGAAACCCATTTCATTTCATGTTTTATGATATGATGAATTTTTTATGATCTTATGCAACATATATATATGATTTCAATTTCGTGAAGGGTGGGATGTGTATCTCTCTCCAATGAATTGTGTAAATATGAATAAATAATGAGTAAATATATTATGTGTGAACATGATTACATGTTCACAATTTTATGTATGAATCTGATTACATGTTCACGATATTATGTGGGAACATGATTACATTTTCCCAATTTTATAAATGGACCTATATTTCTTATAAATAATTTTATGTGTGGAACTATCTTTCATGTCCATAATGTTATGTGTAGACCAGGTTATATGTCCATAAGTTTATATGAGGTACTAATCTCATTTACTTAACTTAATGAGAGAACCTATCTCTATTTATACATGTTAACAATGTAATAAACTGATAAGTACATCAAAAATATATGTCATATGCCAAAGTTATGCTATCATGGATTATATTCTTTGATTTAATTATGATTAATCTCTTATAAATTATCAATATTTATTTCATGACTCAAGATTATTATATTTGATATAAAAGTTATGGTTTTAAAATGTTATTCTCATGTTCTTATACCCCTATGCTCGTGTTATGATTACGTATCTCCCTTATTTAACCTTATTGAGAATCTTATCTCACCCTTTCTTATGTTTCCTTTCCCAAGGTTATAAAGAAAGTTTTTTTAAGTAGGAGTACTAATGGGGAATATCTTTCTGAGTGACATTTAATATCTTTCATGAATTAAGAATATATTTTTCTAGGTTTTCAAAGTCACTAAACTATTAAGGCCCTTAGGCATGTGTTTGTGTAATGTACTGAATATTCAGCTAAAATATGTAATATCCACATATGAGAATCATGGATCACTATATTTGGTATCATAAGAAAGGTTTATATGAAATTTTTAAACTAGGATGATATAACTTTAGAGAAATACGTAAGGTATATTTATAATATTATTTCTAGGAAGTTCTTTAAGGATAAGTATAAGGATGAGTATAAGTTTAGGAAAATATAGTATAATTTTTTTAAAGGATTAAGCAAGCGGTTTATAAGAAATTAAACCCCTTACTTGATACTACATGTGTATATGGATCTGGAATAGAGATACCAAGGGGTAATAACTTTGAAATAGGTGAATTAACCTAGACATGATCATCACCTGGTGAAAGACAAAGAGTCTTGTTGCATGCCTAGTTTGACACTCTAGGTAGATATGATTTGGAAATTCACAAACTCTTTACAAACCATCATGAAGGATTAAAATATATGATGACTATAAATAACCTAGGATAAATATAAGGCCCCATCCTTAAACCTTACTTAATCTTGAGTTATTACAATATTACACATTGAGGATCTTTTCAGGTTTAGAGTTTTAGAGAATTAGGTCATAAAACTTGCATTACATTCCACATTTAAACAAAGTTGTTACATAGAGATAGTATTCATTTTTTCCCATCAATGGAAACATATTTAAAATAAAACATGGATCCTTTCTTGACACTTCCTTGACACTATCATCATATCATGTACCCTCCCCTTGACCTGTGAAAAACCTTTCAAAAACTTGGGATGAGCATAAAAAGCTCAGTAAGGGTTATAAAAAATATGGAAAGGAAACATGAGTTCATATATACATAAGAATTAAATCATACTTTACCAATAAAACATAGGCACTTTAACATACCTCATCAAATCATGAATAAAACATAGAAATCATAAGACATAAAGGTAACTTGAGGCATTCATAACATTCTTACGTAGGGAGTAACCCTCTTGGTTATGTTTGGAATACCCATCATAGTATATTCCCTAAATATCTTCGGAGAAACCTTAATGTTTCACTCCTTCGCGTTACCCAATGCATTGGAGAGCTATATCGGGCTCACCCGCCCTTAGTTTATCATGGAACCACCCGTCTTCATAATAATGCCCAAGAACCATAACATAATCGTATCACATAAAACATGCATAAAGGAAATATAACATTTCCACATTTCAATCACAAGATATCAATACAACACATTGATATAATAAAAACATTATGAAAACCATTTTCAATACCAAAATAAAAGAAAATTAAAACATGGTATTTATTTTTATTTTAAAAAGAAGGTATGGCTTGTAGAGGAAGCCAAAACTCAAATAATGGTCACGGCGGCGGAGAAGTCGTTGTCGCCGCATACGTACGACAAAAACATTCCCTTTTTTCGTTTAGTAAACGCTTCGTATAAAAAATATTTATTTTGAATAAACGTAAAAGTCAAAGGGTTTTATATACCATATAAAAGAAGGTTGTGTATAAAACAAAATATGCCTCAATGAAAGGAGATTGAGATGAAGTCCCATACAAAGACGGTATCCTTGGTTTAAGGATAAATCAATTACATAATTATGTGTGACAAACGAATACACCAAATATAAGTGGATATTAAGTGTAAAATAATAAAAGTTCATTCACACATATTCAAAGGATGACATATTCAATAGCTACATGTTGAGCCCAAAGAAATTGAAATTGGGTTAAGAAGTTCCCTTGACATCCTAATGGTGTCACATCAAAATGAGTTGATGAGAGATAAAAAAAAGGGCATCTCATCACTTGGACAATAAAATTTAAATCAATAAGGATATATGAGAACATATCCCAACATAACAATATGTAAATTAAAAGACCCAAGAAAAGAAGTCTTTTAAAAAGAGGAGGGTGAAAGGTTCCCTTACTGATATGGGTATCTTTCGAAACATACACCTCGTGAAAGAAGGACAATAAAACATTGATGTAAATACTCATAAAAGAAATTATATTACACAATGAGTAAAATAATGGGCAGTACATACACCACTCAAAGGAAATTGTGGCAAATGTAGCATAAATCTCACAGGAATAAAAAGTGAGATGAAAAATCCCTAACGAAAACTCGGCAGCCTAACGGCGCCATATAAAACTTAAAAAAATGGATTGATGAGATCAAATAGGGTATCTAATCATATTAACATAAAGTTTATATAAATATTAATATAAAATAACATCCCCCAACATAACAAAGAGGATCTTAAATGAAGTGACATAAAGGAGAGTACTTAAAAAGAAAGAGAGAGGTTAGATCTCTTATGAAAATTTGGCAGCCTAATGGTGCCACTCAAAACTTCCAAAATGGATTGATGAGAGAGAATAGGGTCTCTCATCACATGAACATGAAAATTACAGAAATATGAATATAAAATAACATCCCAATAACAAGAAATATGAGAATTAAAAGGAAATACAAAAAAGAGTGTACTTAAAAAGAAAGAGTGGAGTAGGATCCCTTACCTAGGGTCTGACTTGACTCGATCGTTCTTTAATCTCCTGAATAATAAACTTGAGTTAATTTATAATTCCTTAAGAACCATTTTAATGTTCATTATTCCTTATATATCACTTATTACCATGTCATAAACATTATGTAATTATTTAAGTTAATAATGTTTGTTTTGTCGATATTTGGTTCTTAAGTCGAAAGTGGACTTCTTACAATTACATGTTGTTCGTGTGGTCAAAGGTTCATTATATCCAGAGTTTTATTCATGATTTAGATATCATATATATCATATATATCCAGTATATTCAAGCATTTATAATATTTTATAACATTTAGAGTTAAAAAAAATGAAATGCACCGTTCATGGAGACGGTAAGCAGTACGTACGCATGAACGCTACTTCCATTTCTATATCATATTTAATGGAATTAAAACATAATGATACATAATAGTATTTTAACTCCAGTATGGTATCATATATAATATCATTAAATATATCCTTTATACGTACCACATATGGTATTAACGAATCAAATCACTTTGAGGGGGCGGTAGTGCGCACTTACTTAAATGAAGATATCGCGTTTACCCATAATGGAAACCATAAAGTTATGACATAAATGAAAAATACAGAAGCTTAAGTAAAACATAAACATATTAGATATCATATATAAATATAGTGTCATCTTAATGGCCACCTTTTAAGGTGTTAGAATAATGTTGAACAATCATCGTTTCGAGAGGCAGAAATTCACCATCCACAGAAACAGTATGTTCTTTAACCATTAGATGTAGGTGTGTGTAAGTGTAGCTCGAATCCTTCTTATAAAAACATACTATTATATTGAAGATACTGTATTTGTTACAAAATAAATGAATAAAAACATTTTAGGGGGTTGGAGAAGCAAAATAAAACAAAAGGACACAAGTGAAGACATTACCTTTAAATCAGGTAACTTCCTTTGATTTGAGCTCAAAGGCTTCCTTGGAAAGGATTCTGCCCAAAGTGAGGCTTCAAGTAGTTATAGAGGGATGTGGAGAGATGAAATGGTCAGATTTTGGCCGATCCAAAGGCTTGAGAGGTGTGGGTAAGGAGGTAGAGGTGGGGGCCTTTTATAAGAGGAGAGGAGGGGCACTCTTGGAAAGTAAGCAAATGTTACTTTATTTGAAAATGAGTTTCGGATTTAAAAGGTCCCACATTGATATAATTAGTGGATAAGGTGATAGGGGTTAGAAATCCACCCATCCAATAGTTTTTGGACATGTTTAGGTCTTAGATATTACATTATCTTTCCATTTTTTTTAAATCGTTAAATAATGAGGTCATCGCTGCATCATCATGATGTCATAAATAATTTAATTTATTTAATGTATAAAAATTATATAAAAAAAATACTATGATATAGGAAATATTTTTTAGCTTTCCAATGACTATTTATAGTCAAAAATATGACCTTTATAACCCCATGTAAAAATTGTTTTAGTAAAACATCTCATGTTTGTGTCATTTTTACTTTATCATTAAATAAAAAGGTATTTATGTCATTTTCCAACCAAAGTGGTTCCATGGGGTCCCCAAGTTGACCCATGGATTGTATTGGTCGTCTATGACACATCCAATGAGGGTAGGACATGTGTCTAGGTCATTTTATTTTATTAAAACATTATTCTTACCTTAAACTACACTAATTACCTCTAATCACGATTAAAAACTTAATAAGTTACTATTCACCAAAAAATTATTTTAATCCCATTGAGACACATTTTACATATTAATGATAACCATTTATGTCAGATTTTCGAAATTCAAAACACAAAGGTGGCAAATTTTCATTTAAATGGAAAATCAGTTTTTATAAGTACCACTTAGTGGTTTCACTATTCATCAGAAATTGAAGTTTTTCAGAAAATTACCAAAAATTCACCCTAAGCTATATTTGATATTCCGAATTAAAAAATGATTTCTATTTTACAAAATTCAAAACATATAAGTTTCATTAATTAATTTAATAATTAATTCCCGCTGTCAAAACAAATAGCGTGTTTTTATGAAACAAAATGTATCAAAAGATTGACACTAGTTTAAGTCTGATTTCAAAGTGAAATTAGTTCCATTGACCACTATTGGATTAAATTGTAAAAATATATTCTAATTTAACTTTAAAACCAATTAAAAAGATAATATAATCATATAAATAAATTAGATTAAAAAGAGTTTTTGAATTAAAATACAACATTTTTCTCTATTCATTAAAAATTGAACTTTTTCAGAAAAAATACCAAAAATTAACCCAAGGTAAATTTCAATGTCCCAATCATAAATAATATGTTTATTTTGAAAAATATAGCTTATAAAATTGTCAAAAGTTTGATTTAAAAAATGGTTTTCCATCAAAAGGTAGTAAAACAATCTTTTAAAAATACCAGTGTATTCAATGCTTAAGATGGGATTCATTTGTATTTTAAGCCTCTAAAATTTATTGTATAAAAGTAAAAACATTTAACAAACATATATAATCATATTTTAGTTCTTTCTATTCATTCCTGTCAATACAATGGCTAGGCGTTAACTACCATTTAAAATAATATTATTTTATTATTAGAGTGCAACGTAATATTTCAAAGGAACTCGTTGTTACATATTGGTTAATCCATCGAGCATAGCGTTCCATTTAAATTAATATTGAAATTTTATTCACAAATAGGGAAAAATATAAAAATTTCATATTCTTTATTTACCTGGGGCGTTACATCCTTCCCCCCTTTTTGGGAATTGCGTCCTCGTAATTTTAAAATTGAGCTTGGAAACATCCTTGAATGTCCCACATCGGAACAAGAGTCGGTAAAACAATCACTTTAAAATAAAGAAAGATAAGTACAAAGGTCACCCGAGTTAACCCATACTAGGATTCCATGTAGAAAAATATGGACATGGAGGAGAAAACATAGGGTCATGTTCTAATGGAGAGTGATAGAAAACATGTTTAGGAGAAAGTTAACCACAAGAAAATCACAAACTTGTGATGGGTTAAATGGTATTTGATTCCCCAGTAGGAAAAGTTAGTAGAAAACATTTTTGTTTTAAGTTACTTTTTATTGAAGAATTTATTCATAAGGAAACATAATCACTTATCATGTTGACTTTCAACTTTTATTAGATTCCTTACACAAACTCATATTTTCTCCAAAAGACGAGTATTTAAGAAGACTTGTTCACATTAAGATTACTATAATCAATTTCTAGAGAATCACCTAATCCACAATAGAGAACTATATACTTCCCATGTCTTTAGACTCTAACCAAAACCAAAACCAAAAAGGTTAGTACAAGATCAGATAATCTAGAAAAAGATAACCCTTTATAAAAAGAAAATATATTCTTAATCTCCAAAATTTGTCCAACAAAACCCAAAGTTCAACGAGGACCATTCGATGAACAATGTTTTCATAAAAATTCTTCAAACTAAACCAAACTAAGATTGAAACCCAAATATTTGAATTATTTAGTCACATAGTCTTCCAAGTTAAAACGTAACATTTATCTCCAAACAACATCAGTTTCTCTTAATGTCTCGTATTGAAAAGTAATTAACCTAATCATGTATCCTCCATGATAGGTTAATAAATATCGATATATAACCCAAAATAAACTTACTCTTAATTCATAAAATCATCTAACTAAAAATAATCAGTCAAACTAACCAGGGACTTCACGTAGTCCAGTGGTAGGCGATAAATACCAGTCGCACTTTGGTTGTGGGTTCGATTCCCGCAGCTTTGTCCGACGCGATGGGTTGTCACACGGTCTGCATGTTGTCCTTTTTATAAAACTCCAAAAATAACCCTAACATGTTTTAACCTCAATCGTTTCCTTATACCTTTAATTTTCATCCGAATTCGTTATGATCTCAACATCTTAATTCTTGAAGTCTTATTTCACCACCATAAGATAAAATAAAATGATTCCCAAAATGAATAACATCATACCTTGATCATGGCGTCCACTCGATGTCATCGTCATCTTGCTCACATAGGTAGAAGTCCCATGCATTACAACAATGATTTAGAGATCCTTCAAAATCATTTGCTTCCTCCATCCAAATACACCTCGTACAACATGGGTCATATGGGTGTTCACAGAAAAACAGTTTTGGAAAATAATCATGTATGACATATAATTTCAAAACATCTGATAAAACATGATTTCTATAAAATAGTCGGACCGAAATTGAGTTGAAACTTTCTATTATTGGTCCTTTTAAAATACCATAAGTATGTGATGTGAGACTATATTTTAAAAGCAAATATAAATAGGTTGTGCAAGGGTCACCTTCCTCAGCACCATTTTTAAAATCATAATATGCTTCAAATTCTTGTGATAAGGTAAAATATTTGAAAATACCTTGATAATATTTACCTTTCTTGAAAATATGAGAATATTGTGAAAATAGTATTTGTCTAAAAACAATCCATGATCCATGATGATAACGAGGTATAGTGGAGGTGTTCGATATCTCAAACAACAGCTTGCAAGTGAGTTATATGCTAGAAAAAATTTCACAATCATCCGAAGATGACTTTGCAATAATTATTGCAAGCATGTCATTAGGAAGAGATAGGAATGTCGTTTGAGATCCTTCTCCTTCCATTCATAACCGACTTTACTTGACTTGAAAAAAATTTTATAAAACAAGGATTTAACTGAAATAATAGATATAGGGACTAATCATGTGTCTCACAAGAACTCCTAATCCCTAAAGTTGTCTAAACCGACCTCTGATACCAACTATAAGGCCCCAGCCTTAAACCTTACTTAATCTTGAGTTATTAAAAGATTAAACATTGAGGATCTTTTCAGGTTTAGAGTTTTTGAGAATTAGGTCATAAAACTTTCATTACATTCCACATTTAAACAAAGTGGTTACATAGAGATAGTATTCATTTTTTCCCATCAACGGAAACATATTTAAAATAAAACATGGATCCTTTCTTGACACTTCCTTGACACTATCATCATATCATGTACCCTCCCCTTGACCTTTGAAAAACATTTCAAAAACTTGGGATGAGCATAAAAAGCTAAGTAAGGGTTATAAAAAATATGGAAAGGAAACATGAGTTCATATATACATAAGAATAAAATCATACTTTACCCATAAAACATAGGCACTTTAACATACCTCATCAAATCATGAATAAAACATAGAAATCATAAGACATAAAGGTAACTTGAGGCATTCATAACATTCTTATGTAGGGAGTAACCCTCTTGGTTACGTTTGGAATAGTATATTCCCTAAATATTTTCGGAGAAACCTTAACGTTTCACTCCTTAACGTTACCCAATGCATTGGAGAGATATATTGGGCTCACCCGCCCTTAGTTTATCACATAACCACCCGTCTTCATAATAATGCCCAAGAACCATAACATAATCGTATCACATAAAACATGCATAAAGGAAATATAACATTTCCACATTTCAATCACAAGATATCAATACAACACATTGATAAAATAAAAACATTATGAAAACCATTTTTAATACCAAAATAAAAGAAAAGTAAAACATGGTATTTATTTTTCTTTTAAAAATAAGTTATGGCATGTAGAGGAAGCCGAAACTCAAATAATAGTCACGGCGGCGGAGAAGTCATTGTCGCCGCATACGTACGAAAAAAACATTCCCTTTTGTCTTTTAGTAAACGCTTCGTATAAAAACGATTTATTTTGAATAAACGTAAAAGTTAAAGGGGTTTATACACCATATAAAAGAAGGTTGTGTATAAAACAAAATATGCCTCAATGAAAGGAGATTGAGACGAAGTCCCATACAAAGACGGTATCCTTGGTTTAAGGATAAATCAATTACATAATTATGTGTGACAAACGAATACACCAAATATAAGTGGATATTAAGTGTAAAATAATAAAAGGCCATTCACACATATTCAAAGGATTACATATTCAATAGCTACATGTTGAACCCAAAGAAATCGAAATTGGGTTAAGAAGTTCTCTTGACAGCCTAACGGCGTCACATCAAAATGAGTTGATGAGAGATAAAAAAAATGGCATCTCATCACTTGGACAATAAAATTTAAATCAATAAGGATATATGAGAACATATCCCAACATAACAATATGTAAATTAAAAGACCCAACAAAATAAGTCTTTTAAAAAGAGGAGGGTGAATGGTTCCCTTACCGACATGGGTATCTTTCGAAACATACACCTCGTGAAAGATGGACAATACAACATTGATGTAAATACTCATAAAAGAAAGTATATTACACAATGAGTAAAATAATGGGCAGTACATACACCACTCAAAGAAAATTGTGGCAAATGTATCATAAATCTCACAGGAATAAAAGTGAGATGAAAAATCCCTTACGAAAACTCGGCAGCCTAACAGCGCCACATAAAACTTACAAAAATGGATGGATGAGATAAAATAGGGTATCTCATCATATTAACATAAAGTTTATAGAAATATGAATATAAAAGAACATCCCCCAACATAACAAAGAAGATCTTAAATGAAGTGACATAAAGGAGAGTACTTAAAAAGAAAGAGAGAGGTTAGAACTCTTATGAAAATTTGGCAGCCTAACGGCACCACTCAAAACTTCCAAAATGGATTGATGAGAGAGAATAGGGTCTCTCATCACATGAACATAAAAATTACAGTAAGATTAATATAAAAGAACATCCCAATAACAAGAAATATGAGCTTTAAAAGGAAAGACATAAAAGAGTGTACTTAAAAAGAAAGAGTGGAGTAGGATCTCTTACCTCGGGTCTGACTTGACTCGATCATTCTTTAATCTCCTGAATAATAAACTTGATTTAATTTATATTTGATTAAGAACCTTTTTAAAGTTCATTATTCCTTTTATATCACTTATTGCCATGTTATAAACATTATGTAATCATTTAAGTTAATAATGTTTGTTTTGTCGATATTTTGTTCTTAAGTCGAAAGTGGACTTCTTACAATTACATGTTGTTCGTGTGGTCAAAGGTTATTTATATCCATAATGATATTCCTGATTTGGATATCATATATATATAGAATATACATGTATTTATAATATCACATAATCATTTAGAGGTAAGAAATGAAATGCACCGTTCATGGAGACGGTAAGTCGTACGTACGCATGAACGCTACATTCATTTCGTTGTCATATTAATGGAATTAAAACTAAATGAGAGGTATGTATATTTTAATTACAGAATTATATTCATCATTTATATGTATCATTCATCATATATATCCATTATATACATGTACTTATAATAGTACATCACATTTGGGGATAAGAAATGAAATGCACCGTTCATGGAGACGGTAAGCCGTACGTACGCATTACGCTACTTCCATTTCGATTTCATATTTAATGGAATTAAAACATAATGATACATAATAGTATTTTAATTCCATTATGGTATCATATATAATATCATTAAATATATCCTTTATATGTACCACATATGGTATTAACGAATCAAATCACTTTGAGGGGGTGGTAGTCCGCACTTCCTTAAATGAAGATATTGCGTTTACCCATAATGGAAACCATAAAGGTATGTCATAAATGAAAAATACAGAAGATTAAGTAAAACATAAACATATTAGATATCATATATAAATATAGTGTCATCTTAATGGCCAAATTTTAAGGTGTTAGAAGAATTTTGAACAATCATCGTTTCGGGAGGCAGAAATTCGCCATCCACGGAAACAGTATGTTCTTTAACCATTAGATGTAGGTGTGTGTAAGTGTAGCTCGAATAATTATTATAAAAACATACTAGTATATTGAAGATACTGTATTTGTTACAAAATAAATGAATAAAAAGAGTTTAGGGGGTTGGAGAAGCAAAATAAAACAAAAGGACACAAGTGAAGACATTACCTTTAAATCGGGTAACTTCCTTTGATTTGAGCTCAAAGGCTTCCTTGGAAAGGATTCTGCCCAAAGTGAGGCTTCAAGGAGTTATAGAGGGATGTGGAGAGAATAAATGGACATATTTTGGCCGACCCAAAGGCTTGAGAGGTGTGGGTAAGGAGGTAGAGGTGGGGGCCTTCTATAAGAGGAGAGGAGGGGCACTCTTGGAAAGTAAGCAAATGTTACTTTATTTGAAAATGAGTTTTGGATTTAAAAGGTCCCACATTGATATAATTAGTGGATAAGGTGATAAGGGTTAGAAATCCACCCATCCAATAGGTTTTGGACATGTGTAGGTCTTAGATATTACATTATCTTTCCATTTTTTTTAAATCGTTAAATAATGAGGTCATCGTTGCATCATCATGATGTCATAAATAATTTAATTTATTTAATGTCTAAAAATTATGAAAAAATACTATGATATAGGAAATATTTTTATATTTCTAATGACTATTTATAGTCAAAAATATTACCTGTATAACCCCATGTAAAAATTGTTTTAGTAAAACATCTCATGTTTGTGTCATTTTTACTTTATCATTAAATAAAAAGGTATTTATGTCATTTTCCAACCAAAGTGGCTCCATGGGATCCCCAAGCTGACCCATGGATTGTGTGGGTCGTCCATGACACATCCAATGAAGGTAGGACATGTGTCTAGGTCATTTCATTTTATTAAAACATTATTCTTACATTAAACTACACTAATTACCTCTAATCGCGATTAAAAACTTAATAAGTTACTATTCACCAAAAAATTATTTTAATCCCATTGAACCACATTTTACTTCTTAATGATAAAAATTTATTTTGGATTTTCAAAATTCAAAACACAACGGTGGCAAAATTTCATTTAAACGGAAAATCAGTTTTTATAAGTACCACTTAGTGGTTTCACTATTCATCAAAAATTGAAGTTTTTCAGAAAATTACCAAAAATTCACCCTAAGCTATATTTGATATTCCGAATTCAAAAATGATGTCTATTTTACAAAATTCAAAACATATCATTTGCGTTAATTAATTTAATAATTAATTCCCGCTGTCAAAATAAATAGCGTGTTTTTATGAAACAAAATGTATCAAAAGATTGACACTAGTTTAAGTCCGATTTCAAAGTGAAATTAGTTCCATCGACCACTATTGGATTAAATGGTAAAAATATATTATAATTTCACTTTAAAATAAATTCAAAAGATAATCTAATCATATAAATAAATTATATTAAAAAGAGTTTTTGAATTAAAATACAACATTTTTCACTATTCATTAAAAATTGAACTTTTTTGGAAAAAATACCAAAAATTAACCCAAGGTAAATTTCAATGTCCCAATCATAAATAATATGTTTATTTTGAAAAATATAGCTTATAAAATTGTCAAAATTTTTATTTAAAAAATGGTTTGGCTTCAAAAGGTAGTAAAACAATCTTTTAAAAATACTAGTGTATTCAATGCTTAAGATGGGATTCATTTGTATTTTAAGCCTCTAAAATTTATTGGATAAAAGTAAAAACATTTAACAAAAATATATAATCATATTTTAGTTATTTCTATTCATTCCTGTTAATACAACGGCTAGGTGTTAACTACCATTTAAAATAATATTATTTTATTATTAGAGTGCAACGTAAGATTTCAAAGGAACTCGTTGTTGCATATTGGTTAAGCAATCGAGCATAGCGTTCCATTTAAATTAATATTGACATTTTATTCACAAATAGGGACAAATAAAAAAATGTCATATTCTTTATTTACCTGGGGTGTTACAATAGACCTATGGTTTCATGTATTAAAATTAAAGTTGTAAATATTTAGACATCCTATAAGTGATTTTTATGATCATTTGGTTTCCCATTATGATTAGTTTTTCTCAAATCATGCTTTAGAGTTTTAGTCAATGGCTGGAACTAGAAGGAATTATGTTAATACCAAATCTAATGGAAAATTATCTAACTATGAAACACTAAATTGTATGAGGACTAGAGATATATATATTGTGATTAATCCTAATCACCTATCACAATATATTACTAATTAAATGAAATTAGATGAGATTACTAAATCGTCAAATAAGAGGAATATGAAATTTTATAAAATTTCATGTGGAAATAATCATAAAGGAATGAGGATTCAGCTTCCTACATGTCAATAAGGTAGTAATAAGAACTTAGAAGAGTATCTCAATTAGAGGTCAATGTGTTATCTATGTGGAAAATAAGGACATAGAGTGAAAAATTGTTAAGGAGTTCAATTTTTAAAATGTAGGGAACATGGGAATTATCCAACTCAATGTCCTAACATAAGAATTAACATATATAACAAATAAGTACTTATTCCATGTGAATCATTAAAGTGAAAGGATTTAATTATTTATGTATTGGGATTCAATAATAATGTTGTATAATTGTTTTCCCAATGGTATTTGGGTTGTAAGAATCATGAAACATTTAAGTATTATTTTATTTTTATAAGTATATATGTCTACAAGTATGATTAACTTAAGATTAATGGATTCCATCATGAGTTTATATGATTTATCATTTGATAAAAATCTTTTAAAACCCTCATTAGGTTTTACATGATGGTATTTTATCAATATTAAGGGTATTTTAGAATATATTTATGGTAATACATCCATTTAGTTTTAGAAGGAATTCCTTTTTATAAAAATATGATTAAATTTATTGGTAACCTTTAGGGTTTATCTTATCTCTTATGTTATGGTAATTATGGTTGATTTTAATTTATGAGTTATTTTGTTAATATACTTTCAGAAAAAGGATAACCCATAAGTGGGGTGATAACCTGTTGCATTCAAAAAGGTTGTGGGGCTTGAACCCACAATTGAAGGGAGACAAGGGTATATCACTTACCACTGGCCTATATGAAATATAAATTATGGTGAGACAACATAAAGAGATATATTTATGAGTATTAACTCTTATTAAGTCATAAATTTAGTCATAAGATACCAAGGGTTAAAAGGATGTTACAATCATTATGTATTCTAAAATGGAAATGGGAAGACATCACCATGGGTTTTGTTATTCGACTCCCCAAAACATGTAAAGGGAATAATGTTACATGGGTTATATTCAGTCATCTTACAAATCAATCACTTTTCATCTATATTAGGAAATATTTCTCTTGGAATAAGTTTTATTGGATATACATTAAAGAAGTAGTAAGGTTTCATAGAGTACCACATTAAATTGTATCTTATTAGGATATGAAGTTTACCTCAAAGTTTTGCAAAAGTATTCATGAATCTCTTTATATAGAGTTTAGTTTCAACATTATGAGAACAAATAAAACATTATAGGATTTTTTTAATATCTTATTCAATGGATTTCATAAGTTGTTGGATTCACACCTTCCTCGAGTTGAGTTTTCTTATAACCATATCTTTCACTCGATCATTTAGATGGATCCATTTTAATCCCTTTTTATATAATGGAATGAAGTTGAAGAAAGAAAGATATTGGTACTTGTCTAGATGATGAGATAGAAGCTAATTTTAGATCCATTGAAAAACATGTGAGTATTACAAAAAGTTAAAAAAATGTTTTTTTGATTATCATCAATGCAGTCTAGAATTTGAAGTTGGTGAGAAGGTGTTTTTAAAAATTTATCTATAGAATAAAGAAGGGAAAACTAATCCCTAGATATATTGGTTGCATTAAAATACTTGATCATATTTTTAAATTGTCTTATTGTTTTTTGTTTCCACCAAACCTTTCTCTGGTTCACGATGTGTTCCAGTATCACTCCTAAGTAAGTACATACTTGATCTATCACATATACTTAACTAAAAGGCAGTACCACTAGAGCATGATATTTCTAATAGGTAACGACTGGTATAGATTATGGATCTTATAGAGAAAGTTATACAAAACAATACCTCTCACATGTTCAAATTTTTTTGGTGAAACCACTTTTTTTAGGAAGCTATATGGGAACTTGAGGATATGATGAGGCAGAAGTATCCTCATTTTTTTGTATCATAGTGACAAATTTTGGGTGAGAAATTAATTTTAAGGGGGGTAGAATATAACAAACCAAATTTTTATGAATCATTTATTTTAATAAATTAATTTTTTTGATATCTTTAATTACACTAAACACCATGTTAATCTTGCACTACATGCAACATTGGATTAGCTTTCATTACACACAATATTGAGTTTTAAAAAAACACTGTATAATATTAATATAGTTATATAAACGAAACTATTATAACATATTTCTTAAACTTAGTGATATTAATAGTAATAAAAATTAATAATTATAATGGTTTTATATAAAGGAAACATATTGATAAAAAAATTACCTAGTTTTTAGAATAGTCTTTATAGGTTTCGAAAATACAATTTTCTCAAAACAATTACTTTTTATTTATTTTTGTGAAAATTAATAAAATTAATTTTTCACACTATTAGAAAATTAATTTGATAAAATAAAATTTATTTTTTAAATCATCAGGTCAAAATTATTTTAGGATAATTGTTTTGTATTTTTTTGAAAAGTTTCATTTTTTGATGAATAGTGAAAAATACTGAATTTTAATTGAAAACTACCTTTTCAATTAATTCATTTATAAAGTTAAATTATATTTTAATATTATTTAAGTAGAATTATTTAAATTATACATTCAATAATCTAATTTAGGTTATTTGAATCAATTTCACATTCAATTTCGAAATAAAAAATTTGTACACTTTTGAACATTTTCTCTTTAAACACATGTTTTTTATCGCGTATGGACGATTAATTTTAAATTAAAATTTTCTAATTCAATGAATTTAATCTGAAAAAATTTATTCCATATTCATAATTTTAATAATTTATATTATATAATAATTTAAACTTAATTTTTTACCAAAACTAATTGTAAAAACAATAATAAATATTTACCGCAGTTAAGGTAAAAATGGTTTTACCGAGGGTTATACTAAAAATATAAGGTTTAAAAATTTACCAAAACATGTCTAACACCAATTTTATGGAAATATTTTGACCTTATGTATTTTATTATCTATAATTTTCCATTATTGGAGATTCTTATCTATAAAAACATAGGTGGAATTCTTTCTTTCAAAAAATTACAAGTGTGCCACTCAACTCACTTATAAAAGTCCACCCCTTATCCTATTCTCTTAACATATTCAAACCTATTAGTTTAGAAAATAATAACCCTAATAACTCCCCTTAATCACTAATATCATCCTATAATCATTATTTTTGACATAAATTTAACCTAGGAAGTATTTTTGTGAAAACCTAAAGACGATACCTGAAGAAGAGGTAACGTTCATCAACGAGCATTTTTGTTTTATTTATTCTTCCACCTCCTTCGATTATTATTATTATTATACCATGATGATATAATAACCCCAATTTATAACGTAAACATATATTTTTTTTATATTAAGTTCATGACCTACAACCATCTAATATTCCATTAAATGGGTTTTGAAATCATCATTCATGTATACGGTGGACTACCGTCTCACGAATTGATGTCATTCATTTTTCCATTACCACATCTCATGGTTTGGTATGATGATGGATATAAAATATACCTATTATATTTATAAAATTATCATACATATTTATTAATTATATAATATATAACATTTTTACTTTCCATTCCATAGGGGATACGATAACGTCATTTGTGTGTATGGTGGACTATCGCCTCAAAAAGGGTGTGATACGTTTTTCATTAACGATTTACATGGATGATAATAATGATAATTTTAATGAATATATGTGATATAAATGACATAATTATAATATTAATTACATATTTATCATTCTAAAAATATAATATTTTATTTTATTTCTTTCCTTTTCACTCAATAAAAATGATAATGTCATTTGTTTACATGTGGACTACCACCTTCACGAAGCAATTTGGCTCTCTCTTCATCACCACACCACATGGATGATATGTATAGGTATATTTAAAAAAATAATATGATATTTATGATATTATTATCATTATATAAATATAATATATTACTTACCTTCTTTCCATAATGATCATTGAAAAATGGAAACGTTGCTCATGCGTACGTGTAGTCTACCGTCTCCAGGATCGTATCATATTTCATTTCTCAAAACTATATTAAATTATTGGTATTAAAATTATAATTGATATATAAATATTAGAATTATTTCCTGATTATTATTTTTTATATTACGGTACCGTGATCTGAGTAATAGGACCAAAAATAACCAATCAAAACATATATGAAAAACAAAATGATTATTATCTAAAATGTGATTTTCACAAGGAATTGGTAATAAATGGGTGATAAAAGGAAATAATTAATCATATATAGTATGACATATGTATATATATTTATATTTATATTTACTTATTATATTTATAATAAACTTATATTTATTATACATGTGTTTCTAATGTGTATGAAGGAAGTCGAGACTTAGGGTACATGATTTTTGGTATCTCTTTTATTTATAGGAGGCATATGAAAAGTCACCACTTGTTTATTTTGTGGGTGCATATACTACCTATTTTAAATTTATTATCACGAATAAACTTATTTTCATGATATTTAAAGTTTCATGTTATGTTATTTTTTATTGGGGATTACGATTCAAAATATTACTAATGTGATATGGGATTTTTATCTCAATTTTCATTTTTTGAGACTTATGTCATGTTATATACCTATATTAATTTGTGAGGTTCATATGTAGACCATTTGAAATGTAATATCATGAATATATTTATTATCATGATATTTTAAGTTTCATTTAATATAATCCTTTCATGGTTTTTATGATTCAAAGTTAGAAAAGTGGTAAAGATTTTATGTCGTAATCTCATCCTTTATCGGGATTGATCATGATTATACTTCCAATGATGAAATATTATGATATATCCTTAAATAAACTAATGAATTTTCCTATCCTATTTTTATTTAGGGAAAATAAAATTTTCCCCTTCATTTTCATTTATTTATATATACATGTTTTCAAAATATTTTTTTTAATAAAAAACATATTTATTTATATTTTCAGTCGAAACCCCTTTTTATTCCAAAATAATGTTTTCAAAAAATGTTTTTGAAATTTTTTTCATTTTAAAATTTCTTTTTTCATAAATAAAAATATACTTTCTTCAATAAATGTTTTAAATTATTTTTAAATATTCCTTTATAATTTTTCAAGGTTATGTTCAATGAAAAATATTTTAAAACAGTTTTATGTTTTAAAAAATGATTTTTAAAGAATATATATTTTTTCCAAGGAATGTTCCAAGTGGTCTTTAAAAATATTTATTCATCTTAGATTGTATACTTTGATGTAAATTATGCTTTATTAGGGATATAAACCAAGGATACCATTTTTGTTCTCTCTCTAAATGGTTTGTCATGAAATGATATTTTTGAAACCCATTTCTATTCTATGGGTTAAACCATGATAAAATTCATATGAAACTCGGTTATTTTTTCACTAGTTATGCTATGATGGAATGATGAAATGATTAGGAAACCTACCTATTTTCCACAGATTATGATTTGATAAAAATTTTATGAAACCCATTTCATTTCATTTTTTATGATATAAAGAATGTTTTATGATCTTGTAGAACACATACATATGATTTTAATTATGTGATGGGTGGGACCAATATCTTCCTTTAATGCATTAGGTAAATATGGATAAATAATGATTGAATATGTTATGCATGAACCTAATTACATGTTTGTAGCGTTATGTGTGAGCCTAATTACACATTCACAATGTTATGTGTGAATCTAAATACATGTTCACAATGTTATGTGTGGACCTATCATTCATTTCCATAATGTTGTGTGTGGACATGGTTTCATGTCCATAAGTTTATGTGAGGGTATGATTTGATTCCCATTACTTAATGAGTGAAAATTTATCAATTTATACATGTTCACAATATTTTAACTCTATGTGTATACTAAAAATCTATGGAATATATGAATTTTATGCTATTATAGATCATGTTATTTGATTTCATTATTATTCATGTCTTATAAACTACTAATATTTATTTCGTTACTCCAGATTATGATATTTGATATACATGGTATAGTTTTCAAATATTATTCTCATTTTCTCATGACACCATACTCATGTTTTGATTACGTATGACCCTTGTTTACCCTTAATAAGAATCTGATCCCACCATTTATTATGTTTCTTTTCCCTAGGTTATGAAAAAAGGTTTTTAAGAATGAGTATTTAAGGGTAATATATTTATAGGAGACATTGAAGATCTTTTATAAATTAAGGATATTATGTTCCAAGTTTTCAAAGGCACTAAACTATTATGATTATTATACATGTATTTGTTTAATATATTTAATATTCATCTAAAAAGACGTAATATAAATTTAGGATAATCTTTGGACACTATATATAGGATGCCTAAATCATGACACCTTATTTTTAATCTATGAAACCTTAGGTATATTCAAATTCATTTATATTCATCAAATATTTAAATCCATCATGTTGGTTCATAAGGATTTTGTGAATTTACAAAGCATATCCCATGGGAGTGTCAAACTAGGTGTAAAATATGGCATGTTTTCGTGCACCGAGTGATGCTCGAGTCTAGATCAATGAAACATTTTTAGAGATATTACCCCTAGGTACCTTTGTGAAAGAGCCACATCCACTTGTAGTATCTAGACAATTATGTAATTTTTGGGAAACCACTTGATCTATCCTTTACCAAAATTCCAAGATATTTTCCTATACTTTGACTCATCCTTATAATTACCCTTACACATATCCCTATACATATCCTTATAAATATCCATAGTGATCTCACTAAAGTTTTCTTATTCTAATTTCCAAATTTTAAGTAAACCTTTCTTCTGATACCAATAATAGTGACCTGATATTTTCATACATAGATATTACATATTTTAAAATGAATATATATTACAAAAAACACACCAGATAACCAAAATAGTTTAGTGTCTTTAGGGACTAGGTGCACAATCTTTTAATTTTGTGAAATATCATCAACATATCCCATAAAAATCTCCCCCTTTATTAGTTTTCACAAACATACCCTAATTAAAACCTTTATTTATAACTTATGGAAAGGAAACATAAGAAAATGTGAGCTTAAATTCTCAGTAATGGTAAATGAGTGAAATAATTAAACATAATGTGAGAATATGGTAATTATAATATTATCACAACATTTTAAAATAATACCTTGAATATCAAATATCATAATCTTGAGTCATAGTATAAACATTCACAGTTCATAAGACATGAATCATAAGGTAATTAATGAACATGATCCATGAGATAATAACATTAGAATTAGACATATATTTGTGGAATAAACATAATCATAGAAACTATTATGTCAATTCTACCCACCAAGACATTCATAAAAAGTTAGGCTTGTTCTAACCACATGTGTTCCTACTTTAGGCTTGAGATGACCTCCCATATACCCTCTTTTGGGCTTGGGATATCCTCTCATATACCCTTTGAGCTCATATAAAATTAATCATTACTAAATTAATTGCATGAATATATAGGTACCACCCTTCACATAATCCATAATTTTTTGTGCCACAAGATCATAAAACATTCATCATATCAAAACCAATGAAAATAAGTGGGTTTCATAAAGCATTTCATCATAGAATAACCCATGGAAAAGATACGATTTTCATAAAAATCTTATCATCATAAACATAAACTATTACAAAAAATAATAATAATGGTATCCTTGTATCATATCCCTAGAAAATTATATTTAATATAAAAGTATTTCATCTTAGATATAAAATGATTTTGAAAGAAAAATTTCTTGGAACATTTCTTGAAGAAGATAGACATTCCAATTTAAAAAAAATATTTTTAATACATAAAACATTTTCAAAATCATTTTCTTTAAAGATAAAAATTTAAAATTATAAATTAATCTTTAAAAAAATTATTGTTCATGATGGTGGAAAATATTTTTTAAGTTGTATTGGTTAAAACAAATATTCCATTCATATATTCAGTAAAATCCAAACATCCATTGTTTTTTAAAATAAAATGAAGATCCATTTTAAAACATTTGAAAATATATAAAATGAGAAAAAAATGATTTAATGAACCTTTTTTTGTATTCTAAAAAAATTGAAAACATTTATAGAAAACAGGGCTTTGGAAGAAAAAGGTTTTTGACCGAAAAGTTGACTTTTCTTAAGAACATTCCTTTTGAACTATTGAGTGCATAAATAGAGGGAAATGAATGGAAAACATGTATCCTAATAAAATAACTATATGAGAATAAAATTAAAGAGTTTTTTATAGATTTATCATAATATGTTATCATTTAAAACATAATCATAAAGAATGCTGATAAATGATGGTATTTTAATATAAAATATTTACCACTTTGGTAACTTTGAAACGTAAGCCACATGAAATAATACCATTAAATGAAACTTAAAATATTATGAGGATAAATAAATTCATGATATTACATTTAAAAGGGTTTATATATACACCTCATAAAATTATATAGGTGCATAACATAATCATATGTCTCAAAAAAGACAAACCAAAACAAAAAACCCTTACTAATTTATTTACGTTCGAACCATAAACCCCATGAAAGAGATATAATAAAATGGATAGGTAAATACCAATAAGTTTTAGGATAATAATAATAAAATATATTCATGGGAAGTATATACACCACATAAATGAAACATGTGGTGAATATGGAATTTTCTTCACAGAAAATAAAAGTGAGATGAAAATCCCTTAATACTTTAGTAATATTTTTAAATCATAAGTCCCAATAAATAATAACATCAAATAAAACATTAAATATCACTAAAATAATGATATTAATGATAAGAAATTCAAATGTTCAGTATATAAACCTAACAAGAGAAAAGAGTGGTGAATTTTCATATGTCTACCAGAAATAAAATAGATAATAGAAATCATTTACCTTAAGTATCGACTTCCTTTGTAAACATTAAAACCTACTATATAATAAATATAAGTTTCATATATATCTCTTATAAAACCATAATTATATATATTATACCATATATCATTTACTTATGACCATTTATTACCCACTCATTGCCAATTCCTTGTTAAAATCATATTTTGTGTAATAATTGCTTGGTTTTTTGTATATGTTTTGATTTGTTATCTTCAATACTCTTAGATTTATCATGGTTATATAATATTTAAAATAAAAATAATTATATAAATATTATATTGATACATAAATTTTAATCTTAAGACCAATCATTAAATATGGTTTGGGGAAATGAATTACATTACAATCATTGATATGGTAGACCGTACGTATGCATGAATAACATTTCAATTTTTCAATGATCATTATGTAAATAAGGTAAGTTATATATTATCTTTAAATAATAATAATAATATCATAAATAGCATATTATTTATTTAAATATAATTATACATATCATCCATGTGGTGTGGTGATGAAAAGAGAAAGAGATATATTATCTTTTAAAAATGATAAATATGTCATGAATATCGTAATTATTTCATTTATATCACATATATTCATTAAATTTATCCTTACTATCTTTTATGCGGATATTTAGTGAAAAATGAATCACATCACTTCATGAGGCATTAATATGTTGTATACACGAGTGACGTTATCATATCCCCTATGAAATGGAAATTAAAAAAAGTTATATATGATATAATGACTCTATATATATAATTATATTATAAATAACATATATATATGTTATATCCATCATCATACTTAATCGTGAGAGGTGGTAATGGAAAAAAGAAGGTCATCAATTCATGGGGTGGTAGTCTGCCTTACACATGAATAATGATTTTATAGCACATTTGATAGAAGTAGAGATGGTTTTAGGTCATTATATTAACATAAAAACATCTAATTATATTTAATATTATGTGTTTATTATATAATAATGGATTAATAATAACTTAAGGAGGTGGAAGAAGGAATAAAATAAAAATGCTCGTTGAATAATGTTACCTCTTATTCAGGTAACCTCTTTAGGTTTTCACTGAAAACCTTACAAGGCTGGATTTATGCCAAACAATAAGGCTTATAGAATGATAGGATGTAAGTTGGGATGTTATTTTGGTATTTATTTTCTGAAAAAATGGTTTGAATGTGTAAATAGGTTAGGAGATGGGGTGGCCTTTTATAAGTGAGGTGAGTGGTACACTTGTAATTTTTGAGAAGAAAAAGGTGTACCTATGTTTTCCACATGCCACAAGGGTCCAAAATATATTATTATTGAGAATTAGATATTATAGGTTATAAATATGGCCATAAAATATATTTTAGACAAGTTTTCAGTTCATTTAAACCCTTATCTTTCTATTTATCCCCTCAGTAAACCCATTTTTACCTTAACTATGGTAATTAATTTTTAATTTTCACTATTCATTTTGGTCAAAAAAATTATTTTACCTAATTAAATAATATAAATGATGATGATTAAAAATATTTAATATATTTTTCTAAATTCAATTCACATTTTTTCCAAATTTAATTTAAAATTAATCCCACAAACATAATGATAAATCATTTCTTCAAATAGAAATGTTCGAAATTTTACAAGGATTTTATATCAAAATTCAATATGAAAATGATTCCAATGACCTAAATTATATTAAAAGATATATAATTGAACTGAATTTAATTTAAAATAAATTTAAAATATAATTTAACTTTATAACTAATATAACAAAAAAGGTATTTTTAAATTAAAATTTAGTACTTTTCGTTATTCATCAAAAACTTAATATTTTTATAATATTATCAAATATTAAGCCTAAGATAATTTTTACATGTTGATTTAAAAACTAGATTTTATTTATTCAAATAAATTCCCTAAATTTATCACAAATGAGTTTTGAAATAAGTTCGCAAAAATGGTAATAAAATTTCTTTTTATAAAAATACAATTTTTTAAACATAAAATTTGATTTATTCTTATCTATTATATAGAAAAAATAATATAAATGTTAATCATATTATTGAATATATACTATTTAAATTTCATTAAAATCATTCACTAAAAGTGTTTTTTTATTTATTGAGGTAACATGTGTTTGTTTTCATAAAAGTGGTCTTTCAGAAAAAAAAACTTTTATTTTAGAATTGTTTTGATTTTAATTTTTAATTAATTGTTCACTAAATAATTAATTCTATAAAAAAATTTAAACCATAAATTTTCATAATTTATTTAAAACTATTCATACCCACCATTCCAATGCCATTGAGATAACTTCCATATTAAATAACAATATTTTGATAGTATGACACATTTCGTTAAAACTCAATGTTTCATGAGTGGGATAAACTTAGTGTTGTCTGTAATGAAAACTATCATAAATATTAAATTTATTTGAAAAAAATGTTTCAAAAAATCTTAAAATTTTATATTCTACCCCCCTTATAATTAATTCCACCCTCGAAATTCATCTCTTTGGTACTAGAAACTGAGAATACTTCTACCAAATTACATCCTCAGGTTCCCATGTAACTTCCTCAAGATAGTGGTTTGACCACAAAACATTGACCCAGAATGTGGTCTTGTTTCATAGAACCTTCTATATTTGATCCAAAATATCTATCAGTTTTTCCTCAAAAATAATATAATTCTCCAGCAATATGACCTCTAATTTTGATATATATTAAGGATTTGGTATGTACTTTATCAAGAGAGATACATGGAAGACATCTTAAACCTAAGATATTTTTGGTGGAAGCACCAACCAATATTCCACCATCATGGTATAATAAATAATTTCAAAGGAACCAATATTATTAGGGCTTAACTTTCTTTTATACAATAAGTGTAGTTTCATCTTTTAGTAGTTTTTCGATCAATTTCTACTTCATCTCTAAATCCAAGAAAGAAAGATGTATTTTTTATGACGGAAGCACTAACAGAGCACAAGATCCATAATAGAATGATAAATAATTCCTTCTATCTCTAGTTATAAAATGTTATCATTGGTTATCCAATATACACTACTGGAAATTCGGGCTATAGCCATGGTTTAAAACCATGGCAATAGGTAATAGCCATGATTTAAGGAATCATGAAAAAGTTTGGCGTGGCTATAGTCCTAGACCTATAGCCACGATTTGGAACCGTGGCTCTAGGTATACAACCACGATTCCAAACAGTGGTAATATAACTATAGCCACGGTTTAAAACTATGGCTATACAAGAGGACGAACAAACTTTATTACCACAGTTTTTAACCGTGGCATTAGACTTATAGCCACAGTTAAAAACCATGGAAATAGAACTATAGCTACGATTTAGAAATTGTGGCTATAGGGTCTACATATCCATTAAAAAAATACCCCCTCCCCCCTGCCACCACCCCCTTGTAGTATCCCATCCCCTGGACAACCCATATCCCCACCCTCTACCTTTCACAGCCCCCCTGCAGTGTCCCACCCCCCTGCAGCCCCCCCTACAAATCCCCCTGGATAGCCCTCCTCTCAACTAAAAATCTCCCCTGGATTGCCCCCTCCCCCTACAAATCTCCTGCAAAAAACCCTCTGGACACCCCCCCCCCCAAAGCCCACTTTGATATCCCCCCACCCCCCTACAAATCCCCCCTAGAAAGCCCTTATCCCCCACCCTCTCCCCTGCATAGCCCCCCTGGATAGCCCCTTCCCCCCTGCAAATCCCCCCCTAGACAACCCTCCCATCCCCTGCAAGCCCCCCTGGACAACCCCCCCCCCCCCCTCCATAATTTCGCCTTCTCCCCCTGCAAATCCCCCCTCCCCTGTACAGCCCCCTCCACCTCAAATCCCCTCTGGACAGCCCCCCCCCCCCCCCCCTACAAAGCACCCCTACTAATCCCCCTGGACAAACCCCCTCCCCTGCAAATCCCCCCTCCCCCATACAAATCCCCCCTAGACAGCTCCCAGCCCCCACCCTCTCCCCTGCACAACACCCCCCCCCCCCACAGTGCACCCCCCCTGCAGTCCCCTCCCCTAGATATCCCCCCCTGCAAAGACCCCCTTAATAGCCCTCCCCCATATAAAGCCTCCCCTGGACAGCCCCCTCCCCCCTACAAAGCCCCCACTGGACACCCCCCCTACTTGCACCCGCCTCATTTAATAATAGTTAAATTATCTTATGCTAACATGAGAGATTGATGACTGGATGTAAAAATTTAATTCATAATGATATTAAAGTTATAGTAGAGATAAATAGAACTATGATTCCCAAAAATTGTGATGATCTTATTGCTGTTGAATGAAGTGATATAAGATTTTAGTCAAACATAATTGTACAATAATCAATATGTGTAGTAAAGAAGTTTCTCTGAATGGAATAAAGAAATCATCTAATATAGTATCCCACCCCCTACAGACCCCCCCCCCCCCCCCACTCCCATTGTAGTATCCCACCACCCTTGCAGCCCCCTTCCCTCCTAGACAGCCCCCCTTCCTAGATAGCACCCGCCCCCCCAAGACAGCCCCTCCTCCTGGACAGCCCCCCCCCCCTCCTGGACAACCCCCCCCCCCCTCTTCCAGACCCATCCCTCCCTGGACACCCCTCCCTCTGGTCACTGGACACCCCCATTCATGGATAGAACCCCCCCCCCCACTCCTAGACACCCCTCCCCCTAGACACTGGACACCCTCCCACCCTCCCTCCAGGAAACACCTCCCCCTGGACCCCCCCCCCCCCCCTCGACACCCCCCTGTGTAAAGTTTTGGATTTTCTGTGTAATTTTTTTCAGTATTATATGGAATTATTTTGAGATCGGGTGAAAATAAGGCACATCATTCCGAGGCCCAGAGAGCCCGAAATGGTGGTTTGAATTTTTTTTATGTTAAGTGAGTCGACACTTGTGTGCAGTAGTGGCAGTTTCCAAACGGATGCCCAGATTAAAAATCGGATGGCACTGTTGCGTCCGAGGCGACAACTTTACCTAATAATGATCCTAACCTTGACGAGTGTGGGTCGAGGGAAAATTTAATTTTCAGACATTTTAAGTAAAATAAAATAAAATAAATTCACAAAGTTTATTTCATTTCTTTTTGAAAATATCTGCTACAGCGCTGCGACGGAGTAGCTATTTCAGTCATTAATGTCATGTTATAATGATTCAGAAAAAGAAACGCTGACTCATTAATGCAGCAGTGTGAAAGTATTTCAAATATGTTTCCCTTTTTATTAGGATAATCGAATATTGCTCATTGGCGACGATTGAGACAAATCTCTGGAGAATCCACAGAGTGTTGGAGTAAATTCTCAGTGATGAACGATGACGGATCGAAGCTACGAATCATGGTGCCAACGAAGTTGAAGGATCTCGACGATGATGGCAGTGCGACCCTTTCGTCAACGATCAATCCTTCCTTAAAGGTAGGGGTTTGTTATTTGAATTTTCTTTTCCCTGCTTTTGATTTAAAATGACGAACACAGATCAACCACGAACAAGTTGATCTGCAGATTCATACGTTCTTTCGGGAGGGATTTTTATTTGGGATGATTATGGGTAATTAATCCACATTGATCATTGTTTTTTGATTTCTTCTCTGTTTAATCCTATTAATGGGAGTGGATCAACCCCGTGATGAATGACGGCGGAGGTTCATTCCTCAAATTTTGTTTTATAGGATTTCTTCCCTTTTCTTCTATGCGTTCTTCACGTTCTACATGATGTGATGAACAACGGATCGTTAACCATCTTTTTTGTGATTCAATGATCCCAAATTGAAGAATCGACACCACAACAACCTTGAGGAGGTGTGACGATGATGGAGGATGATGAATCGGACTGAATCGGGAAGGGTCTTTCTTCGAGCGTTACTCACGTGGGAAGATCAAAGCATGATTTCGGGGCAGATCGGAGTTCTGGAAACACCGGAATAATCTTCATGGAGTTGGGGTGACCAAAACCAAGGAGTTTCATGGTGATCAGATAGATAGATTGACGATTGGGGCAGCATGGGAGGCGCGAAGGCAAAGAGCGTCGTTTCTGGAAATTTCTAGAATAAACAGTGTGTACTTTCGAAGAACATGCCATGTAGTACTGGCGGTGGTGGATAGAGTTTCAGGGGGCATAGAGAAATCACACGGCGTGTGACCCTGGTCACACGGCGTGTTAGACTTTCCCCGAAGCTCGGCATGTACTTTGGGAAGTACACTGACACGGGTTGGACTACACGGCTTCAGACGACATGGCGTGTACAACATGGCAGAGCTGGCTACGTAGAACTCGGCATGTATCTAGGGGTACACAGACATGGGATGGAGTACACGACCGTGTACTTCATCACACGGCTAGGCGAGGCCAGTAACGTGGGTCACCCCATGTACCGATTACATGGGTTCGTGTAAACGAGTTGATGACCATGTACGGGAACATGGCCAGCGTACACGGAGCCAACACCAGTCACTCGGACATAGAGTTTACACCGTACTACATGTTGTGTACTCAGTTTTTCTACATGACTAGCCTTACAACATAGGCCGTTGTACATGGGTAGTACCCGAGGTCAGACTACATGGTGTGTAACTTTTCTACACGTCGTGTAATTTTTGGAAAAATGGCATGGTCCTCTTGTTCACCGTATATTGGACACCTTTTGTTTGGGTTATTGCCCCTTCTTCTTGTTCTCCTGAAGGTTAGGCATCGTTTCCTTTTACAAGAGTATGATCCCTTCAGCAGGACTTTCTATGATAGATCCATGCATCCATCCGAGAGGCCCGGATCGAGATCCTCAATCCATTCTTGACCCTAGGTAGAGTCTACCATCGACATGACCAACTCCACCAAGCGTCGATCCTCTACCTAGAAGGTGAATTCCAGATGAGTCTCGGTATCCTCCATGCCCCTAGTAGTGATTCTCATCTCGGTATCGAGATCTTTCCCACTCAAGAGTGTGTCTCCCGTAATGAGTGCATCTATCTATCATAATCTTCCCAATCTGGAGTGTGTCTCCCATAATGAGTGTAACTACCTCTCGAGGAATTTCCCGACAAAAATTACTTCTCGAATGGACATCATCATAGCTATAAGACTCATGGAGTGTGTTCTACCAAAACGAGTGCTTCGTGGAATCTTTGAACTGAACCCCTAACTGGGGGCATGCGGTTGTGTGACTTGTCTCTAGAATACGACTCTGGGTTTTGAGTATATCTGGTTTGTGCTATATGTTCTGTAGACATATATTGTGAATAGATGATTGTACCTTTACTTTGTGTACTGCTTTGTGGTTTTCAGGGTCCTCTACTTAGTATTGTTATACTCGCCCCTACACGGGATTTGCCCGCACGTGTTGTGTCTTGTGCAGACGAGCAGCATTTTGACAGAGTCCAGGGCGGACTAGGAAATGACCGAGCTTTTTGAGTTCCCTATAGGACGAGGCATTCCTACGGCTACGAGCAGTAGTCCCAATACCTTTTGTGTTTATAGGTTGGACATTGCAGTTTCATACTCTTATTTTGGTGGGCTTGTATTCTGGCCCAGTTTACTTTTAGTACTTTTCTTTCTGTCATACTCTGTTGGTTGGGTTTAGTTGTATGCATGCATTTTGTTCCTTAGTGTTTTTTTTCATTTCAGCGTTTGTGGGCTTGGAGATTTGTGCATGTGTACAAGTACATAAGAAATTCCTCCCATGATTAGTAATATTCCTACTCGGTGCTAGTCACCAGCCCCTGGCCTTTTGGAGGCGGGCTTGGGGAGTCACGGCGTGGGCCCCACTGGGACAGGTCGCGACCTAGTGGTATCATAGGTGGTCAGTTCTACCTTAGGACCAAGAGTCTGTGAGTTTGGTTTAGGGTAATGGGGTTAAGTGTTTCGAGCTCGGCTTTCAGGCCATAGACTCCAATGTTGGTACAGCGGCCAACGTATCTATACACCAGGACTCTGATAACCTGCTTTTCAACTCAGTACATGAAACCACTGGTTGTAGGGGAAATAAAAGAATGGTACATGCATCATATAGGAATGGGTTGTGTTTTCCATGTCCTTTGTGTCAGCTATCTAGATATACTCATTGACCATGGTGCATATTGTTTTCTTATAGGATGCCTTCGCGATGCATACCCGCTAAGATTCAGCAGCGTGATCACAAGGATGACTCCCTCAGTGACGAGGCTTTTATATTGGGAACAGTTCCCCATGAACTACCACTGGGTACTGCACCAGTTAGGACTCCACCAGTGGAGAAACCTGTGGTACCTGCGGTACTGACTGACAAGGAGCGTAGGCTGAGCGCGCTCCATGGGTTATAGAGACAGAGACCGCTCAGGTTCCGAGGGGAGCCTGACCCTCATGCGGCTGAGGACTGGATTGAGGCGGTGACTAGAGTTTTCCATCTAGTGGGGACACCGGCAGACTAGATGGTGATCCTAGGAGGGAGCCTTCTTCAGGGTCCAGCGGGACGATGGTGGAGTCTAACCACACAAACTCACGACGAGGAGACTCTTTCGTGGACAGAGTTTGAGCGACTCTTCAGGGAGGAGTTCTCTCCAGTTACACTGAGAGATGTGTGCATCCAGGAGCATCTTCAGCTCTAGCAGGGCAGTATGACAGTAGTTGACTATTTCTCGAGGTTCACCAACCTCGCCCGGTACTCGATGGATATGGTCAGGGATCATTACTTCAGAGCTCGGACCTTTGATTGAGGTATATAATGATACATCTGATCTAGTTTCATACCTCTATGCATTTCGACTTATGATGGAGTGCTCGAGCGGGCCTTGGTGATCGAGAGCTTCTTGGCGGAGCAGAGATAGTCGATGATGGTCAGCAGCAGGCAGACATGTGCGGAGACCCCAGCAGTAGGGAACCGATGTTAGGATCAGGGATCTGGATGTGGGAAACTCCATAGGAGGACCCAGGATAGAGGATCGATAGTCCAGAGATCTCAAGTTGGATCCAGTCAGTCTAGGGAGAAGCGATGTTACGCGTGCTATGGTAGGGTGCATCTCGCTAGGGATTGCCCGACCTGTCGAGCTACTGATAGGGAAGAAATGGATGGACCACCGAGGAAGAGGCAGAGAGTGGAGAAGATAGACCCGCCAGGTAGCGGACGTGGAAGAGGAGCAGGGAGAGCTGCGGGTGGTGGAAGATTCTTTGACTTACTTCCACCACCACCCCCAGGAGGTCCGCACCAGGCTTAGGGATATGGGGGACAGGGATGAGGATAGCTGCATGTGGTTGAGGCATACAACTCAGGGGCTCCAGGGATGATTCGAGGTATATTCCGTGTCTTTTATACCTTAGTTGTCGTACTTATAGACACGGGTGCCAGACATTACTTTATAGCCATGTGTATTGTACAAATCCTCAAGATTCAGGTAGAACTATTGAGTCGATCCTTACGCTTGGAGACACCTACGGGAGGAGACTCGACAATCACGCACCTTTGAAAATAGTTTGGTCTTACCCTTGGTGGATAGGGTTAAAGTTGGAACCTCTTGGTGGTAGCATTAAGGCCTTAAGGCCTCATTCTCGGTATGGATTGGTTATCATCGGTCCATGCTGAGATTGACTATTTTAGGCAAATATTGCGGTGTTTCCGCCGTGATAGAACGAAGTTTTCCTTTGTCGGAGAAAGGGAAACCCAGGTAGCCTAGATTGGTCTTTTTCATAGGAGGGTGCAGCCAGTCACTCATGAGTTAGCTAGCCTTACCCTCATAGCATTGGATGTTGTAAGGTCCCAGTTCCTAGTAGTAGTGGCGAAGTATGATGATGTCTTTCCCGAAGAGGTTCCAGGATTACCTCTCCACCAGGAAATTGAATTCTACATCTACTTACACCCCGGGACAGCAGCGATTTCCTCATCAGCATATCGGATGGCTTCTGTAGAGCTTCGTGAGATGAGGGTTAAGTTGGAGGAATTACAGAGTAAGGGTTTCGTGAGACCTAGCGTTTCACCCTAGGCGGCCCTAATGTTGTTTTCCAAGAAGGAAAATGGGAGTCTAAGGTTGTGCATGGATTACCGATTCCTGAACTAGGTTACAGTGAAGAGAAAGTATCCACTGCCATGGATCGATGACCTCTTAGATCAGGTGAGGCCAATAACACAGGTCACCCTGTGTACCGATTACACGGGTTGGTGTGCATGGGTTGATGACCGTGTACGAGAACATGGCTAGAGCACACGGAGCCAACCCCAGACACTCAGACATGGAGTGTACACCATACTACATGACATGTACTCAATTTTTCTACACAACCAGCCTTATGACACGGGCCATTGTACACAGTCAGTACTCAGGGTCAGACTACACGGCGTGTAACTTTTCTACACGTCATGTACTTTTTGGAAAAATGGAATGGTCCTATTGTTCACCATTTCTTGGACACATTTAGTTTGTCTTAGTGCCCCTTCTTCTAGTTCCCCTGAAGTTAAAGCATCATTTCCTTTTACAGGAGTATGATTCCTTCAGTAGGACTTTCTGTGATAGAGTCAGGTATCGATCCGAGAGGCTTGGATCAAGATCCTCTATCCATTCTTGACCCTATGTAGAGTCCGAAATCGATGTGACCAACTTCACTGAGAGCCAATCCTCTACCTAGAAGGTAAAGTCTAGATGATTCACGGTATTCACCATGGACCTAGCAGTGATCCTCATCTGTGTATCAAGATCTTTCCCACTCAGGAGTGTGTCTCCCGTAATGAGTGCATCTATCTATCGTAATCTTCCCACTCTTGAGTGTGTCTCTCATAATGAGTGTAACTACCTCTTGATGCATTTCCTGACAAACAGTACTTCTCGGATGGACGTCATCAGAGCTATAAGAATCATGGAGTGTGTTCTCCCAGAACTATTCCTTCGTGGAATCTTTGAACTGAACCCCTAGGTGGAGGTATGTGGTTGTGTGACTTGTCTCTAGACTATGGGTCTGGGTTTTGAGTATATCTGATTTTTGATATATGTTCTATAGACATATACTGTGCATATATGATTGTACCTTTACTTTTTGTATTTCTTTGTGGTTTTCGGGGTCCTCTATTGAGTATTTTTATACTCACCCCTGCATGGGCTTTACCCACACGTGTCGTGTCTTGTGCATAGGAGCAGCCTTTTGACAGAGACCAGGGCGGACTAGGACAAGACCGAGCTTTTTGATTTCCCTACAGGCTGAGGTGTTCCTACGGCTACGAGCAGCAGTCCCAGTACCTTTTCTTTTTATAGGTTGGACTTTGTAGTTTCAGACTCTTGTTTTGGTGGTCTTGTATTCTGGCTCAGTTTACTTTTAGTACTTTACTTTCTGTCGTACTCTATTGGTTGGGTTTAGTTTTATGCATGCATTTTGTTCCTTAGTGTTTTTTTTCATTTCTGAATTTGTGGGCTTGGAGATTTGTGTGTGTGTGTGTGTGTGTAGGTACTTAGGAAATTCCTCCCATGATTAGTAATATGCCTACTCGGTGCTAGTCACCCGCCCCTGGCCTATTGGAGGTGGGCTTGGGGAGTCACGGCGCGGGCCCCACTGGGACAGGTCGTGACACCCTGGACACCCCTCCCCCCTGGACACCCCCCTCCTAGTTAATGTATCCATTCACACCCCCGAACCTATTTCCTCTACCAACACCCCCCTGCCCTCTTCCCCCCGTGCACCACCCCTACAGGACACCCCTTGCTCCAACCCTACTGGACACCCCCACTGCACACACCCCTCCTGGACAGACCCCCCCCCCTCCCCCTAGTTGATTCAGGCTCTCACCCATATAGTGTTGGAGGAGAATTAATAGTGGCATAATGCCCACAATAGTTGGAGTAGTTATCTACTCACACAATATATGAAATCAACACAAAAACAATCCATTAAAAATGGTGTCTGGTGTGTGGTTACACTTGATTGTAAGAACAGAAGAAAATTTCTCAAACCGAAAAACATAGGAAATGATGAAGTTATTGATGGAAGAATTAATTATGCATGGAATTCCTTGGGTTTTTTATTTCTTTTTTTAACTGAAAAAGAATATCCCTACCTGGATTCACTTCAAAGTAGTGTCGATTAAGATATTTAGAGATGTGATGGTGGAATAATTAGAGGCTATGAATAATTAGACAAAAGAACTTAAAAATACCAAGGAAACTTAAATTGTGGGTGCTATGGGGAATTTAGAGCCTATACAGATGTAGTGAAAGGAGTAGAAAGAGTTGTTTGAACTAGCACATGATCCTACTGAACTGAATAGTCACCAAGATCTATCTTTTTCTTCGACACTCAGTCTGAGATGAAAAATAGAGAGCAAGATTATATGAATATAGCAACATTAATGTGGGTTTCTACTATTTTTTCTTGTAATCATGAACATATTGGATTATTTCAGCCTCCCAGGACACAGCCCATCCCAATGACCACTTCCTCCTCACCCCCTCTTATAGCCGTGCAGCCTCTTCCAGGAACGACCCTTCCCCTAAACCCTGCACCAACCCCCCTAACCCCCCCTACACCAGCCCCCCCCCATCCCCCCACCACCCTAGCCTGCATGACCCCCCCCCATCCCCCTAGCTAGCACCATCCCCCCACCGCCCTAGCCTGCATGACCCCCCCCCCCCCCCCCCCGCACCACCCCAACCCCATCCCCTGTACTAGCCTCCCTATCAAAGCAGCCCCCTCACCCCAAAACTAGTTCCCTTCCCACAAAACCACCCCCAACCCCCTATCCTGCACCAGCCCCCACCACTAGCCTGCACCCCCCCCCCCCCCAACCCCTACACCAGCCCCCTAACCCCACCCCCCCCCCCCTGCACCACCCCCACCCCTTCCCTTATACTAGCCTCCCCCCAAAACTAGTCCCCTCTCCCCCAAACCAGTCCCCCCCTACGCCACCCCTATTCCCCCTAGAATGCACCAGCCCCCCAACCCCCCTAGCCTGCACCAGCCCCCCCAGCCCCCTTGCACCACCCCCACCCCTATATTATCCTCCCCCGCAAACCAACCCTCTCCCCTTCCCCAAACTAATCCCCTCCCCCAAAACCGTCCCCTAACCCCTTGTACCCCCCCATCCCCCCTAGCTTGCTCTATCCCCCCTAACCCCCCCTGCATCAGGCACCCTTGCTTGCACTAGACCCCCTAATTAAAAGGAGTTATAATATTCATCTCTTTTTATCCTTATTTCTATAGTAGTATATCAATAATTTATCATTAACCTCCCCATCCCTAAAAATTCTATAACTGATAAGGTGACTAATTTATATAATGTAATCAATAACTAAAGGATAGTTGTGTCCTTAGTTTTTCTTCTAAAATTTTCAAAACAATAGTTCTACACAGGTATTATTTTGTAAATAGAAGATAGAATCATGAATACTTGAATAATACTAATCCCGAAATGTATTACAATAAAATGAAAGAGGATATAAACATGAATTATAATAAAACTTCATATAATGAGGAAAGGATCCATCGTATGATCCAAAAAGAACAACAAAACTCCATACAGAAAATCCTATTGCAACATCCACTTTTGTCGCTCTTCCATAATTAGAAGTGATTCAATTAATAAACAAAAATTCTTCATATTCCTCTCAAAACAACCTAACAATCAAGTAAATAAGCATTGTTCAACCCTCTGTCCAAGTTAATCGAATACGGATTCAACTGAGCATGATTATATGAAATAGAAATTTAAATCATTATATCATATAGGCATTAACAGATAGTATTCAATAACAATGTCCTTAAAAAAAGCATGATTTCAAAAGGATGATCAAATTGCATCATGAAAAACACCAGTGATTTTTAATTCATTAGGTAGATCCGATTAAGACCTCAAAACACGATTTCCACTAATTTTCAACTCCAATCTGGAAATTAAATGCAATAGAAAATTAAAAATACTACATTTTATGGTGAAAAGAGATAGGGAAAAACAAGTTCATGGAAGTATATAATCATTCATTCTCCTCAAACCTACACTAATATAACAATATTAATTTTAAAATAATGAAATAATGAAGGAGTGTAACCACAATTTCATGGAGGAAATAAAATAAAAGTGAAAAATAATGAATATAATGAAGGGTGAACTTATATAATTCTCTCATTAATTATATAATAATATATTACAAAATAAATTCACCCCCTAAATAAAACCCTGGAATGACCCAAGATCTCAATCCATTCACTCTCTCTTTAGTGTGTTAGGTTAGGTAGTGAAAAAAATGATTTTCAATACACTACTTTCACCTACCCATGGTAATTGATAATACTTAATCACTCCTTTACCACCCCTCACTCCCCTTAATTATATTAGAAATTAATGAAAATTGTGGTAATATTATGTGTAAAACAAATTAATAGAGAAAATCATGATAAAATTTTAAGGCGCATGGATAATAATCTACTACTCATGTGGAAACAATCTGATTTCATGAAAATCATACTAGAGAAATGAAAATACAAATTCATTTAAATCAATGGATTTGATTGGGGAATATCTCCATTTAAAGTAAATAATTTTAAACTGTATTTTATTATTATTTTACATTGTATTACATATTAACCTAAACTTGGTTCACATATATAAAGAAAATGAAATTTGACATAAATCCAGTCATATAACTCTAGATTAAAACTGTATCCATACTTAACTCTTGAAGAGGATTCCTTCCTCAAATGCATTTATTATCTAATTATTACAAAAAAAATCTTCCAACTGTGAGAAAATATCTTCTTTAAAGGTATCCCTATTATTCATGTTCAACGTGAAAATGGATTCCCTTAGATGTCTCCTTAATTCTGCAAATCCAACAATATATTTTCCTCTTTTAGAGATGGGGATAGAAAACAGTACTGGGATATATGAATTTAGAACACTTGATACTTCTGGAAAGAAATGAGAACTGCACATCTCTATTTTACCAATATTATTGATGATGAAGAGATCAGTAGTCTAAACACCATCACCATATAAAACAATTAACTAATAAAAAATCAATATGATATATTATAATTTTGTTTGAGATCAATATATTTATAAGTGTGAATGAGGTTATTTATCTAATGGTTACAACAAGACCATCTTCCACTTATTATTTTGGTGTCGATAAGAAAGATCAATCTCATTATTCATTGGATGGGTTACATGTGTCTATCTTTGAGGGTTTTTATGTCTTTATATAAACTCTTGAATATTCTATATTTTATTGACACTCTCCCATAAATAATATAATAATATTTAGTAAAATCTTTACAAGATGTCAAATTTCTCTCTTTCTAATATATAAAATCACTTTTCTCTAGATTTTAACACCCATTAAAAATTTCCACATGTTCCTCTGGTTGAATTTCAACATTCCCTAACCAATTCACTAATTATCCAACTCAGATTTTTTAGTTTCTAATGTTGGTTATTCTATTTTTTTTCTTTGATTTTGAAGCCTTTAATATTTTAGTAATCAATGGTTTAGGTTTTAAAATAGTTTTTCCACTCTTGGGAATAGTCATAACTTTGAGTTATTCATGAGAGGTTTGTGTGTAACAAGATTTTTCTAAGATATTGAGGAAGGGTAAAACTGAGTGGGAATGGGTTCCATAACCATTTAAATTTTTTATATATCTAATCCCAATGATGAAAATTGATAATTCATTTTCCATATTTTTTTTAAAAAATGTTCTAATAATTTATATGGAAAAGATTGGATTCGATGTTGAGATGGTTGGGATTGAAATTAGTCATGGGTTGGAAAATTTTACAGATGGTTAAGATTTAGACCATGTAGTTGATTGGGTAATTGATTATCCAACCAATTTAATTTAGAATTTTCATTTTAAATGTGATAAAAATAGTTTTATTCATAAATCTCTTGAGTATTCAGATCATTCACCTCCATTAATGGTATCCCTAGAAGAACTTCCTTGATTGATGTAATAGTTGGGAAATTATTGATCACTCAAAAAGAACCTTTTATTGGAAAACCTTTCACTTTGGGAGTCTTACATGGTGAATACTGAGGGTTTCATCCCTAGCTTCCACCAGACCCCCCCCCCCCCCACATGAGTATTTGTTCGCTTACCAAAGCAAGGGGAAGGGACATACCACCAAAAAAAGGTGAAGAGAACTGATTTTTTTAACCATAATACCTAAACCAGAACATATTTTTAGATTATAAAGGTACTTAATGAGTATCCCTCAATATAAACTCTAACACAGACCACGAATACAATGTAGAGTTTCCTAGTAGTATATGAGAAGGCTGCACCCAGTACCCCAGAATTATTCACCATCTCCAAAACTACAATATTAAGAGATAAGAAATATATATATATAAGGTTTATAGTATTGAAGAATTATTAACTATCTCCAAAACTCTCTCACATCAAGGCTAACATGATGGAAGAATATAAATATATATCAGTATCCTCTAGAAGTGCATCCATCCCCACCAGATCAGGTGGTATGTTCACGAAGACCTCTATAGCTGGAAACCAACATGATTGAACTAACACCTCAGCCACCACCACTTCTTTATGGGCCATGAATGATAGTGAAGGATCATTTAAATAAAACAAACACTCACCCACATCTTCATAAGTGGATACATACTCTTCCAAGTGAGCTTTTCAGGGACCTGCTCATTTTTTAAAAATTAGAATGTGTTGCCAGAATAATCCAATTAATGAAAGGAGTGAAGTTCAACATATAATAGAGGATTCTAGGGTAGAATACCATGATAATATAGTTTTCTTACATTTATATTCCCCTCCAGGGAATGATCACCGGAAGGCACTAAAGCTGAAATGGTACTTCCCAAAGTGAAATATCCCCCTCATCTAGGATAATAGACCTGGGAATTCATTATTATTGGTCTTCTAATTACCAAGAAACACTTCTCCCATAGCTGTATCATGGAGATAATATTTAGGGGATGTAACTAGTGTATGTTCATCAGTATCCTCCTTCTGTATAACCAAAAACATAAAGGACATCAATACAGTTTCAATGGAATCATGTCCTTTTAAACATAGTAGTGAGATCAGTCTTCCCACTACCTATATGGGATATCCAAAATCGATCACGAAAATTTGAAGTGAGTTGAGAACCGCCACTCAGTGAACCAAATATGAATATAGAAACCGAACATTAAATAAATATGATGAAGGTATGCGTATAATGTATAATTTATTACAAACAAAATATAAAGGTACAAGATTCAAAAGTGCATACCTAGGGATCAACTATCCAACCATGATATAGACCAATGTCCAGAAGATCAAATATTGCACACTCAAGATTAAACTCAAAATCATCAATTCTGCAAGAATGGTGTAGGCCAAGTAAATTTGATTAAAAACACAACAAATGGTTACTAATGTCTTGAAAAAAATGGTATAAAATAATTATTACCTCTTGAATTCTATAATCACATTAATCCCAGTTGCAAGTAATGGGAGCAAATCAATTGCATCTGATATGTTTTCTTGTTAGTTCTCTTTATAGCATGAATCACTATCCTGTATACTAGTACAAGTCATCAAACTCACAATATGATCAGTGAAACTAATTGAGTGTTCGCCTCAAGCAAAAAATGGAAAATTGGACTACATACTGTTGGAGGTGTGCTAGAAGAGATAGAGGGGCTGCCTCGGAGCAGCGTCATCGAGGAGGTATGATGGTCACATAGAAGGAGGATACAATTCAATATAATAATAAAAAAACTTAACTACTACATAAACAAACATATCTCATAATAGCATAATTCAATATATATAGAAACAGTCAGAAACACCACAATATAATTCAGTATTACAATAATCAAACCTCATTCCATAATAAAATGACACATATTAACAGTCAAAAAATAAAATTCACATCAATTATGAGTATCAATATTAGTATCATAAGATTCATGATAACCCTCATCTATGCCTCCTACATAAACATCATCAGCACCTCTCACGCCACTAGCATCATCATCGACATCAGCATCAGTACCAATGCCGACACTGAGACCTGCTCCAGCTCCAGTAGAAGAATCTAAATTATCAGAACTCATCGAAATCAAACATCTGTCAAACTCTATAGCTACTTCTGGTGAAATTATAGAAGAAATGGAAGACATAACTTTCTTCATATTTTCAAATATCACCTTTTCTACTTTTTGAGTTGCTTATTTGATTACAGAATTCATATGTTCTACTGTGACCAAACCAGAACCAGTACTCAAAGAAACGTTTTCAGTAGACCAGTATCGAGATGGTACAATATTCTTCCCAGGTCAATAATGCACTCTGTCATGATGCTCATCTCCTAATACCTAGTGTAGATGATCGTTCGAGCCCAAATTGTTAGGTTATTTTTCTACCAATGTCTATAAAGAATTTTGTTGATTTATATATAACATAAATTAAATTGATAAAATAATATAAGGAATTAAATTCAGTCAAAATAAAAAAATTGAAATATACTTTTAATTGCCTTCTCAGTGTCAGTATTTGGAACACTACCATCTTTCTTTTTTCTGCTTATAAAAAAAATTAGAGCGAGGAACGCAGCCCTCGATATTCAATTCTTTTTTCTGTAAAAAAACAAAGAAATCAATAAAAATTTGAAGTCAAAAAAATTATACTAAACAAAGATAAATATTTTAAATATTAAATTACTTGTGTTTTCTCAAGATCTAGGATTGAAGTGTGTCCACGAGTATAAACATGTTTCATTCCACTCTTATTTCTTTTATTCCTATTTGATTTCTCCTATAAACAAATAATTATATAACTTAATTAACATAAATAAAACTCATTTTCAAATATATATATATATATAACAAATACCTTAAACTCTTGACTCTTCCAATAGCCAATCATCTCTTTGTATTGTGATATTGGGCAATCATGAATCACCAGTACTTCTTCAAGCTCCATGCCAACTCTCTTTTTCCAACCAAGATATAAGTCATACTTGTATGCTCTCCACATTTCACCTAAATCCATTAACCTTGCGGCCTTGTCATTTTTTCCATCAGGAAAATTATATCGGTGCTATAATGGACAAAATATTTGTTAAGAAAATATTATAAATTAATATATATAAAAGGTGATTAACATTACTTACCCAGACCTCTACCCAAGAATTGTCCTTTATTTGTTCTCTAACTTCCCTCCAACTTATTGGTTGAACTGGAATGATATTGTTGTGTCTAGAAAGTTTTCTCATAAATCTTTTACATTCCGTACCATTTTTTTAATTATAACTCTGTCCTCATTGTATTCAACCATGATTTGAATGTGTCGATTCCAAACCTCTCACATTTTTGTGTGGCCTCGTCATCTAGTGGAGAATGGATATAATCATGAAAAAAAGTAAAAAGGGATAATAATATATATGAATTTATCATTAATCACTAATAGTAATGTTCAAACACATACCAGTAGATGGGGGATCTGCTGACCCCTGAAGTGCAATGTCTAGAGGGGGAGTAACCTCTGTGGTAGGTGGGATATCTACAGTAGGAGTACTCAGTATAGTAGATGGATAAACCTGTATAGATGAGGGTGGATATGGATATTGATATGGTGCGTGGATATATGGGGGCACTGTTCCCTATACAGTGGATGGTGGGAATAGAAAATAAGGAGGTATGGGTTGTCTGAGAACTACCATCCGATGTAGGTGCGGGCATAAAGGGATATGGAAAATGTGGGTATGGATAATATGGAGGTGGTATAATGTGAGGATGACCTTCTGGTGACTCAAGTGGCATAGTAGTAGGCTGAACTGTAGAATCAATACCCCCCCTTCCATACTATCAGCCTTGGTAGTATAATCCAACCGTCTCCTTGACGAAGTAGCCTAAAATAACATAGATGATAAAATAAAATTAATGATAACAAGATAAATAATATGAAATACCATAATATTCAAACATAAATTGTACTTACAGTGTTGTCCAGATGAGACATATGTTGTTCATTTCTTTGTATTCTTCTATTTCTTCTAATATCATCATATTCAGACATTTAGACATAGAAATTTAAAATAATATTCTCAAATAAATAGAAATAATTCAAATGTTAAATAATAAAATTGTATCATAAAACAATGATATATATTTTCAATGTGATTATTTATATTGATAAAATATAAAGACTTTTCTATGTTCAAGAATTACTATAGATGTTCTTAAACATAAATTGGTCAGACTATAAATAGTTTTATATTTGAAAAAGGTATAAAATATACTAGTTAATTTGATATTATATGTGGAAGTTTAAAAAAACACATAAAATATTATGATAATGTCAGGTAAATACTTACAAATGTGTCAATTCTATGTTTGGTCTATGACAATTTCTGGTTCACAATATGTTCTTGAAATTGAGTCTTTTGTGTCATCAAATGCTACATTCGAATAAATACTGACAGGTTGCTCCACAACATCATTTTCATCCATGTATTCATCAAAATATGTCTAGAAATGACATCGATAATAAAACCAAATTGTTGTTGTAACGGGTCAGTTACATAAAACACATGTCTAGCCTGTGACATAAGAATATAAGGTTCATCGGTGTAAATTCTGGTGATTTATATCAATCACTCTAAATCCATAATTATCAATATGAATTTTTTGTCATTTCATTGAATCAAACCACTTAAATTTCATCATTATGACATGACCATGTGCATAGTAATATAATAAAATGATTCTTTCAACAACACCATAATATGATATATTTTCTAACTGAGCTGTCTATCTGATGCACTACGTATAATAATCTATTATGGCCATTATTGTGACACAGTCATGCTGTATTTCAATTTTTTCAAAGCTATTTATAAAAAATTTAAATCCATTGACAACCATTTCTTTACAATCACATACCGCATCGTTTGGACCAAAGGATAATGATCCTACTTCATCTAATACTTCATTCATTGGTTGAGTTAAAACCTAAAAGATACAAACATTGAATATTAAATAGAGACATGTGATTATGTTATGAGAAGAAAAAAAAATCTATTACCATTGGACTTTAACCAAGTATCAAATTCTTGTTGTGCAATAGTTTCTTTCTCTTAATAGATAGAGAGTGATGTCTCTTTTTTATAATTTCTAAATGTTCTATACAAATATGAAAGCTTAAAAATGTCAGAAGATATGAAAAAATAACATAATGAAAAAAAAAATCATATTTATTAGTTTACTTACTTGATATAATCATAAAGCACACCACATTTGAATAATATTGTACGATGAGCCAGTTCCCACTCTTCTATGCTTAAAGTACACAATGAGTATGATCCAGATATCCTCCTATTTAGAGTAGTGAAGGAAATGAAGGTTCAATGGATTATATTTCTCATCTTTAGTTCTCATAAGTCAATTAGACCTCGTTGTGATTTTAGCCAAGTACGATGAACAAAAATCCATTCATTCTTGTTCTAAATAACATTTCACTATAGAGACATTGGGGTGATATTTATTTCTCACATAAGATTTAAATGTAAACATCATTCTTTCTGTAGGATACATCCACAGACTTGAAATAGGACCAACCAAAAAGAACTTCTGTGGAAGATGCATAGTCAGATATAACGTACATGTGAAAAATGACCCTGAGAAAATTTTCTCCATGTCGCAAAGAATAATTGGTGCATCTCTCTGAAATTTATGAATAACACCTATGCTCAGTCTTTTGGCACAAAGGTCTCGATAAAAATTATATAACTTAATCACAAAACTCTAACATTATGTGAAAGTAAATGTAAAATGTAAATAGAAATCATCTCATGTAACAAAACATAGTAATCATGGGTTTTATGATATTTTATTTTCACATATTGTGTATTCACCCTTTTCAAAAATATTACTTGAATAACCATCTGAAACCTTCAAACATTCCAGGACCTGAAGAAATTGTTTTTTCTCCACATTTTTCATCGAATAATAGAAAATAGGTACATTGCACTTATTTTGACCAATTAACTCAGGATGAAGTTTTGCTCTTATACCCTAATCCATCAAATCACAACGAGAATGAAAATTGTATTTTGAATTTTACTTTGACATTTAAAATAGTATCAAGTAACATCTCACAAATGTTTTTATGATATGAATTACATCCAAAAAATGATGCAATAAATTCAATGACCAAAACAGCAACTCAAAGAATATGCTTTTCTTTCTCCAATTATTATTGGAATTTGAATTAATATGTTTTCACATTCTGATATTTGATTGAATTTTTCCAAAACATAATTCAAATCATCATGTTCTTTAACAATATTATTCCCTGAAATTTGTTGAGGTGTCTCATCTATCTCAACGGCATTATCGAACTATCTTAGATTTTTCTTGTATGCATGATTTATCGGTAGAAATCGACGATGCCCTATAAAGCTGAAAGTTTATCGAAACTTTAATCTTCATAAATGTGTATTTTTTATACAAATAGGGAAGGATAATTTCCCTTTAGTATCCAACTAGATTCTATTCCTTAGGCAGGTAAATATTTATCGTCCATAATAAAGCTACATGAAACATAAAGTACTCCTTTCTGAATGCACCGTATGCCTATGAACCAACAATACAAAGCTCCTTTAACTCCTCTATTAATGGTTTCAAGTATATATAAATATCATTTCTAGGATCACTAGGTCCATATATCAATATAATCATGATAGTAAATGGCTTCTTCATACACATCCATGAAGGAAAGTTATAAATGTGAATAAAAATAGGCCAAGTACTGTGTGCACTGTGTGCAGTATGCATTTGGATAAATGGGTTAAAATCATTACAGGATAATCCCAATCTAAAATTTTGTGGGTTAGATGAAAAATCAGGATGTAACCTATCAAATTTCTTCCAAGACAACTTGTCTGCAGGATTCATTATTTCATCATTATCTTTATTTCTTTTGTCTTCATGACATCTCGTATTCTTTTCCATTTTTTCTGACATAAAAAGTTTTTGAAGCCTGGGAATTAAAGGGAAGTGCCACATCACTTTCTCTAGTATGTGATATTGTGTTCCGTATTTATTAGTCTTCCACCTTGATGTGTCACATTGATTGCACTAACTTAACTCTGCATTTTCCTTCTAGAATAGACAACAATATTTATGGAAAAAAGTAATCTAAATAGATGAAAATCCAAATTTTTCAACCAAATTTAATTCCATGTAATCATTTTCTAGAATTCATGAATAATCAAGAATTAAATCCTTAATAAATGTAAGGATATATTCTATCTCAATATTACTAAATCCATACCTTGTTTTCCCATGATATAATCGCATTAAAAACTCAAGTTTGCTCATTTTTTCACATGCCTAATATACTGGGGTATTTGCATCTTCCATAAGATTTCTAACACTCTCAACATCGTCATCCTAATTAATAGATGAAAATTGTGTTATGGTATTCATTTCCTCTTACACTGGTCTATATGAGGAGATGGATTTAGAAACAAAAGGAAACCGATCAGAAATCAGATTTTTCATACCAATCCTTTCCACTGAATCAATGTCATTCACCACTTACACTTTTTCTCCATTATGATACCACACATGATTATTTTTTGGAAACCTTGTTTAGTGATTTGATAACTCACTTACTCGTGAGTTAACCATGGTCTTCCAACACAATCAAAACACGAGCATCGAATCAATCCTCTATCTGAATCATTAGTGAATGCAAATTACAAGAAATATCGTAACTCCTTCTGAAATTCATCAGTGATCTGATCAACATTGTACATCCAATATCTATCCATTCTAAGGAATATAAACATACATTAAATAAATAATCAAAAAAATGACTTATCATTATATGTATTTTTTTCATAAGATAATAATTAACCATCAATAACATGTCTATAAAAAATCATAATAAATATAATGGTTAAGGGAATTCATAAATGTTTCAAATTATAAAAAAAATAATGAATAGTCACACCTTTATATGACCACATAAGATTATTTTGGTGTACCTCCAACACCCACATTAAAACCTAAATGTTTGAACGATGATCTATTATTTTTTTATAGAATTCTATAATGGGAACCCCCCCCCCCCCCCCACTGTCCTGGACACCCCTCCCCTCCCTCCTGGACACCCCCCCCCCCTCGACCCCCCTGGACAGCCCCCCTCCCTCTGCACCCCCACACCCCTTACCCCCTCCCTACCCCTTGCACACTGCTCCCCCAAACCCTCTTGTCCCCACTCCTAGACAGCCCCCTCCCCTTGCACCCCCTGCACACTGCTCCCCAAACCCTCTTATCCCCACTTCTAGACCGCCCCCTCCCCTTGCACCCCCTGTCCCCTCCCAACACACTCCCCCCTGACCCCCCCCCCCCCTCCTGAACACCCCTCCCCCTAGAACCCCACACCCCTCCCCCTCGAACCCCACACCCCCTCCACCCCCACACCCCCTACTCCCTGACCCCCACCTCCCCCCCTCTGGGACAGCCCCCCCTCCCCCTACACCCCCTTCCCCCCTCCCTACACACTACCCCCTAGACACCCCCCCCCCCCTGCACCCCCACACCCCCTGCACCCCCACACCCCCTGCAAACTTCCCCCCAACCCCCACCCCGGACACCCCCCTCCCTCTGCACCCCCTTCCCCCTCCCCCTGCACCTCCATACCCCCTGCTCCCTACACACTACCCCCCCCCCCACCTCCCACCCCCCTCCTGGACAACCCCTCCCCCTACACACTACCCCCAGAACCCCCCCCCCCCCACGCACTACCCCCCAACCCCCACCCTAGACACCCCCCCCCCCACAAACACACACTACCACCCCAACCCCCAATCTAGACACCCCCCCTCCCCCTGCACCCCTTTCCACCTCCCCCTTCACCCCCTGCTCCCTGCACACTGCCACCCCAACTCCCCCACCCCCCCCCCCCCTCTTGGACATCCCCCTCCCCTTGCACCCCCTCCCCCCTCCCTACACACTACCCTGCCTAGAAACCCCCTCCCCCTAGACCCCCACACCCCCTGCACACTGCCACCCCAACCCCCCCCCCCCCCCCCAGACACCCCCCCTAAACACCCCCCCCCCCCTCCTCATGCACCCCCTTCCCCCTTCCAGGGAATCACCAACACAATATATGGATCAAACTAGCTCAGAAAAAAACGATACATGTAATACATAAGGAAAATTCAAGCTCTCATCTAGAAACAAGTCCATACTGAGTGCTCCGATAGGTGATAACACATAATAAATCATAGGTATAACCTATCATGACAAATCACAATAAACCTGGTCCGAACATCAACAATAAATAAAATAAAAACCTATAATAATCACTAAAAATGTCATTATTTATTCATAAATATAGGATAACCATATAAATAGCATAACATTTTATAACAAAATGAACCTGTGATATTTGTACATCATTGTTCAAAAGATGATATCCAAAGGCTATAGATCAATATTTATGATATAAAAAATAAAAAAAATAATAATAGATGCTCAATCATAAAAGATACCATAGTATGTATTAGAGTCTCTTACATCTCTAAAATAAGAAACTTGTTCTCAATCACCTAACATAGGGACTTCCCCCTTACCCAAATCCTTGATAAAAATGTCTGAACATGCACTAAGGTACCTGTATAGGGTGTGATAATAAAAACCTAGTAGAAAACCACCAACAAGACCTTAGATTTAGTGTTCAAATATGTATGAGTGCATTCAGTAATGATATCTAAATAACAAATCAGTTATGTACCCAAGTCAGGACATCATTCACTAACCATGTTTTGATGAACCCCGACACTACCTAATTTTCCCAATGCTAGAAGGAATAGTCATCTTGTATAAAAAACCATTACCAACCATATAGGTAGTGGATAACATGGGAGGAATAATATATAAAACGTCCCACATTGGAAAAAAATAATGAAAAGTCATAACATAACCATCCTTCTATATAAAAAAATGGATTTAGGGAAGGTATAACACAACAAACCTATTATATAGGAACTGCATTATAAGGAAGTTGTAGCATAGCCGACGTCCCATATAGGAAACTGATCATGATGAAGGAGTAAAATAATCACCCTATTATATAGGAAATAGATCATGGGGAAGGTGTAAAAATCCAACCTATAATATAATAAATGAATCATGATGAAGGTGTAACATAGCGGACCTCCTGTATAGGAAATGAATCATGAGGAATGTGTAACACAACCAAAATATAATACATGAAATGAAAACCTAGAATAGGATGCAAGGAAAACCATTTTTAAGACCTATGGAAAGGTCCCAAGTCCCCACCTCATCCCTAATATGGAATTTTAATCCAACATGGACTAATTATACTTTTAATATAGGGTATACCCATGATCTAACCATATGATTTATGGCCCATTTTCTGAATCACCCATTATAAGAAACCAAGCCTATTGAATAATTCTCTTACTGCATCTCATCATTATATACCATATCATTTATTCCCAAGACCCATATTATTCATAATTGAGAAATGACATGATCTATAATAATGGGTCAAGATAACCACCCCTAGATGATATAAAAAACATAGACATCCCACTTTAGGTCTTGATAACTAAGTTGTAAAAACATCATGAAAACCATCACTACATATTTTGTGTTGGTTATGAAAAAAATATAAAACTCCTAAATCACCAACATGAGGTCAATTATAACATTTAGAATCTATCTAAGATCTTAAATATGGGAGTCAGAAGAACCACATTCATACTCATGCACCTACATGTGTGATAGTTCATGTTATCCCATATAAATGATGAAACATGATAATGAACTCCCACATTAATCAACTAAGAGTTACCTTTCAAAGTGGCTTCATCCAATTTGAGTTCAATTAATCACCTCACAAAACCTAGAAGAAAACTACATAAATTAAGGATGTTAAAAAGTAGAGAGAACGATAAAATAAATACAAGCTCAAGGATTTCATGCAGTCAAACATATTGAAATGGATTGATTTTAACTTATGATGATTTAATATGGTAACAAATGTGGTGGGGAATCTCTTAGAACCTTGGGGAAGGAAAAAGGTGTTTCCAATCACGGATAGGTTGGATTAATAAGTAATAATAGGTAAAAAAGAGTTTATAAGGTGAAAACATAGAAATTCTATTAAAGTATCCACCAAAGATGACAACAAGGTTTCTAGTTCCCTATTGGTTCCCATTTACAAAATCACCAACGGGCTAGTGGGCATCAGGAGATACTTCCCTCCAGATAGGTCATTAGGTATACCGAGGTCTCTTGCTACTTTATTTCTATTTTAGGACTATGGTTACCAAACTTTGAATTACCTCTAACACATGAAACCAAAAAACATAGTATAAACTTAAAATAAAAACATTGATGAAATTAGACGGTATAAAATATCTGCATTGATTGGAAGCTTATGGGAGGATGGCACTTCGATGACAGGTCATCATAGAGGAGGGAACTATAATGAGAGAGGTCTCTGGGGAGGAGGGTGTTGCTGTGATAGAGGTCGTCGGGGAGGAGGGCATCGTGGTGAGGAGAATTCATCTGGAGGAGAAGTCTTTAGGGAGAGAAGGTGTGAGGTGAGTAGATAATCAGGGAGGATGAGCCCGATACCAAATAATTAATAGACATGGTATAGCCACAGTGGATTAATTAAACTATGGTAATTATAAAGGTATAGCCATGGACTAATAAAATTGTGGCTATAGGTCTGTGGTTATAGCTTTAATTTCTAGTAGTGATAGATAAATCTTTATATGGTTAAGTAATATGTTAATATCTACAACCATATCCAATGTTTAACTTAAACCATTCCAAAAATAGTTAACCTTGTAACCCTTACAACATTTAAAATTATAAACAAGGTCACTAAATTTCCCAAAAATCAACTTAACGTTAATTCCCTATATATCATGAAGTAGCTCTTGATTGTTATATACCAAAAATTTGAGTATGTTTATCATGTACTCTCTCAAAACATGGTAATAACCTAAATTAACAAAAAACCTTATTGAAAACATACAAATTTTTTTTGATAAGAAGGAAAAATAACATTAGTGAAGAAGATCAACTGACATACAAATGCAAATCCATGAAGGGAAATTGTCCAGCCGGAGCTGGTTGACATCAAAGGGGTCTGAGGCTGTGAGTTGATGGGCCGCATTGTTTCCTTACCTTTTGGTAAAGGAGAATGAGCATCGAGAAAATCCTTGGAGAAGCATGCAAATTCTTCTGATGATGGAGCCAAATGGCTGGAGTTCTCCATCATTGTGGTTAATAGCATTGATAACGGTGAGGTAATCGGACTCGATGATGATATCAACCCATCCACGTTTCATAGAGAGAATCATACCTGCTAGGATGGTAGAGGCCTCAGCAACAGCAGGTTTCCAGAAGGCATGGTGTGATTCATGTTTTGCAGCAATGATTTTCCCCAGGTGATTTCTGGCTAGGAGACTGAGAGCAACAAGCCCATCCTTGGGGAGAGACGCGTCCACGTTGAGCTTAATAATCCCTTCTGGTGGGGGATTCCAATGAGGGGGACAGGAGGGGGTTGCACCTGGCAAAAAGTGTCCTTTTTGGTCCTTCCAACCCTCAATCCATGACTTGTCCCGTTCAATCTAGAATTCGGGAGGTTTATGAACGTGGTGAAAGACAGAATTGTTACGCCGGACCCAAATGATCCATGCCAGGGTATAGAGTGAGCCTATGTTGTTCAGTGAGAGAGAGGATCACCAACTCATTAGAATATTGGGGAGGTCAGAGACAATGTCAAGTGATGCATCTGAAGTCGGGCCCCATTTATTCCAAATGTCCTTAGCTCCTAGGCAGTGAATGAGAGCGTGCAAAGGAGTTTCTGGAATATTCGGGCAGAAGGGGTAGGACTCAGCACTGGCCAAATGTCGGTAAACAAGCAGGCTCATGGTAGGGAGGGTGCCTGTGCACACCTACCACCAAAATTGGCGTATTTTTTTGGGGGCATTGAGCTTCCAAAGCGATTTTCAAGGTCCCTCTTCCCGGTCGCCAGAGTGGTTGCCAAGAGAAAATCAGTAACCAGATCTCACCGTGTAGTCGCCCGAAGTGTCGTTGGTCCAGAAAAGATGGTCAGGGCCTGCATCTGGGACCCAGGGGATGCTCATGATAATTCTTTGGTCTCTTTCATTAAACCATTCATGTAACTTTTCCAGACACCACCCCAGTCCCTAGTATGAAAGGAGGCAGCTGACTGTGGCATCTTCAAGACCCGGTTGGGAAGGGGATGTAGCCTACATACCATCCTTATCGATCATCCAGGGATCAGTCCAGATGTTGATGGATGAGCCATTCCCAATCCACCAGCCCAGCTCTTTTTTCATGAGCTTAAGGGCCCCCCAAATGATTCTCTAGATGAAGCTAGGATGGGGGCCAAGAGAGGAAACATGGAAGTCCGTGTGGGGGAAGTAATTCTCTCAGAGAACCCGTGCATCGAGAGATGATGAATGGTTAATAAGGTGCCACCCTTGCTTGGCCAAAAGTGCATCATTGAAGAGAAGTAGATTCCATAATCCCATCCCTCCCTCCGACTTGGGTTTGCAGAGCTTCTCCTAGGCCATCCAGTGGGGTCTATTCCTTCCATCATTTTTTCCCCACCAGAAGTTGGCAGTACGTGCATGGATCTGATTGACGATGGCCTCTGGGAGCTTAAACAGGGACATAAAATAGCTGGGGATAGATTGGATAACAACTTTAATGAGGGTTTATTTGCCTGCTTTGGAGATTCTTTTTGGGGTCCAGCCTTGAAATTTTTTCTCAATCATATCCACCAGAGATGAAAATATTTCTTTTTTGGACCAGCCAATCACCGTGGGTAGCCTGAGATACTTCTTGTGTTTATAGACCATATGGATGCCTGCTGATGCACAAAGTTCATCTCTCTTGGAAAGAGTCACCCCTGAACTGAAGGATATTTATGATTTGTCATGATTGATAGACTACCCAGACGCCCTCTCATACTACTGGATTGCATGGAAAATCACCTGGCATTCATTTATGGTTGCTCTGGAGAAAAGGAGGCAGTCGTCGGCAAAGAAAAGATGCGACAGTGGTGGTATTACATGGTATACCTTTTCCCCATGAATAGAATTAGAGGATTCAGCCCTGGAGATGAGGTTAGAAAAAACATCAGCCACTAAGATGAAGAGAAAAGGGGAGAGGGGGTCTCCCTGGAATAGGCCTCGGGTAGGGGCGAATCCTCGGGGGAGCTCCCCATTGACCTTGATTCTGAAGGATATGGTCTATATGCATTGCATGATTATATCTGTCCATTTAGTACAAAACCCCATTTTTAGCATCACGACTCTAAGAAAATGCCACTCCACTTTATCAAAATCTTTGGTCATATCCTGTTTCCATCCCATGGTTCCTCTTTTCATGGTGGAGTGTGTTTTCATAGAGTGGAAAACTTCATGGGCCACAATTGCATTATTAGTGATCAGTCTCTTGGACATGAAGGCGCTCTGGTTTTCAGAGATAATATCAAGAAGCCAAGGGCATAGCCGATTAACAAGGATCTTTGAGAAGATCTTATAGGAGACATTGCAGAGTCTAATAGGTCTAAAATCAGGGATCTCTAGAGGTTTTTTAATTTTGGGAATAAGGATGAGGACCATTTCGTTGATGGAAAAAATGCTAGTACTCCCCTCCCAAATATTTTTTTATCATTTCGCAGATGTCGGGACCGATGATGTTCTAGTATTTTTTAAAGAAAAGGGCGTGGAATCCATCCGGTCCCGAGGCCTTAGTGGGGTGGATATGGTTCAGAGCTAGTTGTGTCCCTTCATTCATCACATCTTTGGTAAGTTTCCTATTGATCTCATCAGTGACCATAAGTCTGATGAATTCTTCCACCTCAACAGACATGAAAGGAGTTCCAGTAGAGAAAAGGTTCTGGAAGTAGCATGTCAATGCCTCATGAATTCCGATGGTGTCATAGACTTTGCTTCCATCAGGTTGTGAGATACACGTGATAGAGTTTTTACGGCGTCTAGATGAAGCTTTCTAGTAAAAATACCTTGTATTAGCATCCCCTTCTTTAATGTGGATGTCACGTGCCCGCATAGCCCAGAAACATTCCATAACACGCAGGGCCACGTCCAACTCTCTTTGGGTGGCTCCAATCTTGGAGAGAATGAAATTAGATGGGGGTAGCCTGAGTAGGTTGTGCAGTTTCTTTTCAAGGGCATCACAATGCCTATCAGGGTGGTGGAATTTTTTGTTGCTCTAAGATCTCATATCAGATGCTACCTATTGGATATTGAGGCCAACATCTTCGTGAGAACTCTTCCAGCTTGATCGGACCACCTCTTCGCATTCCTGGTCTTTTGACCAGAAGCTCTCAAATATGAAGGGTCTACTGGAATTCCTATTATGATTGCCTTGAGTGCAGTCAATGAAAATTGGGCAGTGGTCCGAATATTTGAGCATCATGTGGTCAGTGTGGAACATGCTGAAGAGATTTATCCAATCAATTGAGCCCAGAAATCTGTCAAGACGCTCAGCGATGCGGGTTCCATTCGTATTACCTCAGAACCATGTTAAAGGATTACCCGTGTATCCCAGATCGATCAAGTCCGCCCTAGAGACTACATCTTTGAAATTAGAAATCGATGCATAGGGTCGGGCAGTTCCACCCCACTTTTCCTTATGGAACATGATCTCATTGAAGTCTCCTCCAAAGAGAATAGGGATTGGAAGATCATGACGCAGCTTGCATAGAAGATCCCAAGATCCCCCCTTCTCATTCTGGGACAGCCATCCATACATGATTCCTCATTACTTATATAAATCATAGGTTATTTTATATATTCCTTAAATCCAAAAATGTTGTAAACACCATCAATGATAAAATAAACCACATTTCATAAAATAATTAATTAGTTACAAGGTAATAAATACTATGTAATTTAATTATTCATATCCAACATATCTTTATCCTAACATCATTATCTCAATATATAGAACATATTAAGGGTTATATTCCCTTAATCAAAATATCACATTTCCATTAAATCACTCTTTTAGTCAATTAGTTCCATTTAACTTATTATTGAAAATACATAATGAAATACTTCTACAAAAAAATCCTTATATATATTATGATTCATATATCATAATTTTGAAATTACAATACATAAACGCTTCAATTATTTCACCTCATCCTTAATCCAATAACTATGCTTCATAATCTTATTCCTTAATACCTATTTTCTTTCATATCCCATTCATAGTCTCTTCATCATAAACAAAAAAAACCATTACTCATACAACCTTATTGATTATCTTCATGATATTTCCCCTTAAGAAATAAATTTTCATTATACCTATACTTTCCATATTTAAAACATTCAAAGGTCGACGATACCTTAGGGAGAATATTATTCTCATCCATTTTATTAACCAAAGTTTTCATTTTTCTTTTATAATTACTTTCCTTCAATCTTTTTTTTTCCACACCAAAAATATCTTCTCATACCTTTAAGATATTTTCATGAGTAATTTTTTCCACATTATTAACAAATAGAAAATTGAATCTTATTTCTTTCATTGTATCCACTACCTGAACTCTCAACAAACTATATCATTCTCTTCTTTTTTCAGTCCAAGAGTTTATTAAGTTGAAAGTTCTTAATCATATTATATAATAACTAGTTGGTTATAATCATAATATATTTCACTCTAGTCATCATCCCATTTTCATTGTCATTATAAAATTGTCCATCACATTCAATTTTAACAGAGTTACTTCAAGTTATCACCATTAACTAAAACTAAAAAGCATAGTGTGATCAATGCTAATCATAATGGGAAACCAAATAATCATGAAATCACTTATAGGATGTCTAAATAATGTCACCTTCTTTTTAATATATGACACCTTAGGTTTATACTAGGTTATTCATAGTCAACATCTACTGAAATACTTCATGATGGTTTGTAACGATTTTTTTAATTTCCAAAGCATATCCTCGAGGAGTGTCAAACCAGGTGTACAGTAAGGCCCATTTTCAGGCACTAGGTAATGATCAAGTCTAGATCAATTCACCCTTTTCAGATTTATAACCCCTAGGTACCTCAATTACAAAGCTAAATCCACTTGTAGTATCTAGATATGGATTTAATTTCTTGGAAACCACTTTCATTATCCTTTACCAAAATTCCAAGATGTTTTCTTATACTATGAATCATCCTGAGAATTTTCCTTATACATATCCCTATAAATATCCTTAGAAATATTCCTAGAATTATCACTAATTTTTTCTCATCCTAGTTTCCATTTTTTATCTAAACTTTTCTTTTTATACCAATTATAGAGACCCATGATTTTCATACATAGATATTACATCTTATTATATGAATTTTCAATAAATTACACAACACATGACTGAATACCATAATAGTTTAGTGTCTTTGGAGAGTAGGTACACAATATTATAATTTGGTGAAATATATTTAACATCTACTATAAATATCTCCACCTTTATTTATATTTATAAACAAACCATACTTAAAAACTTTCTTCATAACTTAGGGAAAAGAAATATAAGAAAGGGTGAGCTCAGATGCTCAGTAAGGGTAAGAAAAGGGAAATGTGTAGATATAAAGTGATTATAAGGGTATGAAAACATGATCATAACATTTTAAAACCATACCCTAAATATCAAAGATCATAATATTGAGTAATTTCATAAATATTAGTAGTTTATAATACATGAATCATAAGGGAATCAATGAACATGATCCATGAGAGCATAACATTGTCATAAGACATGGATTTTTTGAATAAACATAAGAATAAAAAATCTTATATCAAGGATACCATAAGGACATTTATAACATGTTAGGCTTGTTCTAATGACTCATGTACCTTCCTCAGGCTTGGGATTACCTCCCGTGTACCCTCTTTCAGGATTGGGATAACCTATCATGTACCCTTTGATCCCATATAACATTAATCATTACCAAATGAATTGGAGGGAGATATCAGTCTCAACTATCACATAATACATAAATTTGTGTGCCATAAGAACCTAGAACATTCATCTTATCAAAACCCATGAAAATAAATGGGTTTTATAAAATAATTCATCATATCATAACTCATGGAAAATATATGGGTTTAATAAAAAAATTTATCATTATAAACATAAACTATTTAGGGAAATAATAATAATTGTATCCTTGGATCATATCCCCAGTAAAGAATAAGTAACATCAAAGAATTTCATCTTAGATATAGAATGATTTTGAAAGAAAAGACACTTGGAATGTTTCTTGGGGAAGATATCCTTTCCACTGTTAAAAAAAATTAAAACATGCATCATTTTCAAAATCCTTTTCATTAAAAATAACATTTTAAACTTATAATTGAATCTTTAAAATATTAATTTTTCATGATGGTATAAAATACCATTTACACAATATGGGTTAGAATAAATATTCTTTTCACATATTCGATAAAAGACAACGAGATTTTTATTAAAATGAAATGAAGATTAGTTTTAAAAAAATTATAAAAAATATAAAATGGTTAAAATTTTATTTAATAAATCATTTTTAGTATCCAAAAAAACATTTTTAGAAAACATGGGTTTTAAAGAAAATGGGCATTCGACTAAAAAGATGATTTTTCTTAAAAACATTTTATTTAACTCTTGAGTACATAAAGAGAGGAAAATGAAGGGAAAACATGTATCCTCATGAATTAAATTGGGGAGAATAAAAATCATAAGTTTATTTATAGATATATCATAATATTTTATCATCAAAAACATAATCATAAACAATCTCGATAAACTATGTGGTTGTAATATAAAATCTTTAACACTTTGGTAACTTTTAAATAGATAACTCATGAAGGAAAATAATTAAATGAAACTTAAAATATCATGAGTATAAATAAATTCATGATTTTAAATGTAAAGGGGGTGTATATAGAACTCTTAAAAGAATATGGGTGCATAATATAATCATATGTCTTAAAGAAGACAAATTGAGACAAAAATACTTTTTTGATTTCTTAACTTTTGAACTGTAAACCCCATGAAAGAGGGATACTAAAATGGATATTAAAATAAAAAAATATGATAATAACAGTAAAATAAATTAATTTTTTGTATATATACCACATAAAATAAACAAGTATTGAATATGGCATTTGTCTAACAGAAAATAAAAGTGAGATGAAAATCCCTTACCACTTTAGTAATCTTTTGAATCGTAAGACCCAATAAGTCATAATAGAAAATTAAACTTTAATTATCATTAAAATAATAATATTAATGGTATAAAATTTAAAATGGATAGTATATACACCACAAAAAAATGAGTGGTGAATTTTTATATATCTCCTAGAAATAAAAGAGGGAATAGAAATCCCTTACCATAAGTATCATCTTTCTTTGTACACATTTAAACCTCATATATAATAAATATATGTTTATTATAAATATATTATAAAAAATAATTATATATATCATACCATATATTATTTACTTATGACCATTTATTATCCTTTATTACCAATTCCTTATTAAAATCTTATTTTGGGTAATAACCACTTTGTTTTTCGTATATATTTTGAATTGTTATTTTCACTCCTATTACTTTTATCATGGTTCTGTAACCCCAAAAATAATAATCACTACATAATTATAATATTTATAAATAAATTATAATTTTTATACCAATCAAAAAATATGGTTTTCAGAAATGAATTTTTTTCCAATTACAGAGATGATAGGTCGTACATATGCATGAGTAACATTTACTTTTTTCAATGAAAATTATGGAAAGTAGGTATGTAATATATTATCTTTAAATAATTATAAAAATATATTAAATAACATATTATTTATTTAAATATTCTTAAACATATCATCCATATGGTGTGGTGATGAAGAGAGAGAGTCATATCGTTTCATGAAGGGGGTAGTCCAAACATACATGAACGATGTTATCATCTTTTAGTGAGTGAAAATATAAGAAAGAAAATGATATATTATATTTTAGAAATGATAAATATGTAATTAATATCATAATATGTCATTTATATTACATATATTAATTCAATTTTTCCTTATTATCTTCCATGTAAATACTTAGTGAAAAATGAATCACAACGCTTTGTGAGGTGGTAGTCTGCCATACACACGACAGACGTTATCATATCCCCTATGGAATTGAAAGTAAAAAATTTATATATGATATATTATGAAAAATTTAGAATTATTTTTTAAATATAATATATATACATTAAATAAATCATCATACCCAACCATGATAGGTGGTAATGGAAAAATAAATGACATCAGTTCATGAGGTGGTAGTCCGCCGTACACACGAATGATTATTTCGTAACACATTTCATGGAAGTGGAGATGTTTTTAGGTCATTAAATTAACAAAAAAACATATAAATATATGTAAGATAAATATTCTACTATATAATCACGTTTTAATAATAATTTAAGGAGTTGTATGAATGAATAATATAAAAAGTCTCGTTGAAGAACGTTACCTCTTCTTCAGGTAACCGCTATAGGTTTGCACCAAAATCCTTAAAAGGTTGGATTTATGCCCAAAATAAGGATTATATGATGATGTGAGGGAATTTGGTAAGTTATTTGGGTATGAATTTTCAGAAACAAAAGGATTTTAATGTGTGAGGAGGATAGGAGAGGGGTGGCCTATTATAAGTGAGTGAGTCGACACTGGAAATGTTTTAGAAGAAAAAGGTGTACCCACGTTTTTCACATTCAACAAGGATAAAAAATAAATTATTATCAATAATTGGACATTATTGAGTATAAATATGTCTATAAAATAAATTTTAGATAAGTATTTAGTTCATTTTAACCCTTTTGTTTTAGTTTAACTCAAAATAAACCTATTTGTACCTTTACCGTGGTAATTAATTTTTACTGTTTTTACTATTAATTTTGGTCAAAATTTAAATTGAAATTATTATATAATATAAATTATGATGATTAAAAACATGGAAACTATTTTTACAAATTCATTTCATAGAAGTGGAAAAGTTTAATTTAAAATTTATCCCGTAAATGCGACGAGAAAGCAGATTTTCAAAGAGAAAATGTTCAAAAGTTTACAAGGTTTTTATATAAAAATTTAACATAAAAATGATTAAAATGACATAAATTAGATTAATATATACATAATTGAACTATTTTTAATTTAAAATAAATTTAAAATATAATTTAACTTTTTGTATAATTTAAACAAAAAAATAATTTTCCAAATAAATTTCAATATTTTTCACTACTCATCAAAAAACTAATCTTTTTAGAAAATTCTCAATTATTCACTATAAGATAATTTTGAAATGCTGATTTAAAAAATTAATTTTATTTTGTAAAATATATTTCATAAAATTTTCAAAAAATATTTTTAAAATAAGTGTGCAAAAAAGATGACATAACTTTTTTTTTGAAAAATGCATTTTTCATCATAAAATTGGATTTATTCTTATCTCTTGTCTAAAAAACACATAAAATGAATGTTAATTAGTTTATTAAATATAAAATATATACATTTAGTTAAAATAATTCTTTGAAATTATTTTGTTTAATTTAATTAGGTAAAAAAATTGAATAAAAGCAGTTTTTTTAGAAAAAAAATCCTTTATTTTACAATAGTTTTGATTTTAATTTTTAATTAATTAGTCATAAAAGAATTCATTATATATACATGTGTAAACTATATATTTTTATAATTTATTTAATCATATTCATACTCACTATTCCAACAGCTAGGTGATAACTATCATATTAAATGATTATATTTTAATAGTATGTCATGTTTCATTTAAACTCAGTGTTTCATGTAATGCAAGATAAACTCAGTGTTTCATGTAATGAAAAATATTGAAAAAATTAAATTTATTTGAAAAAAAATATTTCCCACAATTTTGTTGTGTTACATCTAAAATCCATCCCACATGCCTAAAATTTCACTTATTAAATTAAATAATATCTTCAATAGACAATAAATATTCTTTTATTGTGTTTTATACCCACTTATGAACAACCGTGGAAACTACCCCAGAGGTCACCCATCTTGATACAACTCTAGGACAAGCATGATTAACCATAAAGTTATAAGCAGGTAAGTCCTTGGAAATAATTTTTCACCTTATTAACATGGTAAATTCTAATTATTATTTTAAATTATCTATTTTCTTGGGGAATTACACTCTTACTAATTTAAAGCACAACATCATAATTTTATATCCCATACCTCAAACTCAGGTAGTGCCTCTACACTTCTAGTTGACTATTTTCTCATATACCATTTATAATATCTAGACCCCACAAAACAACACAAACACCTATTTTATCCAATATTCCTCTAGTTATGGCTCACTAGGAACCACCAATTGTTTTATAGACACACATTATCCCATATGTTGGCTTAATTATGAGTCTAAACAATAACTTATCAGACTAATGGATATCTCCCAAGGATAATATATGTTATTTTAGTGTTCTTTGTCCTCTCTCACACATACCTTGAGAAAATTCCTATGAATTCACCCATTCTTACAATACATTAGTAAAAACATTAACAATGTATTTGTAATGAGATTAGACCCTGAAAATAATGGCTCACTTTGTTGAAATTGGTAATGAGGATTAATCTTTTTAAGTATCACTTTTTTAGGGGTGTTACACATTGTAATTGAAATTAAATAATGATTAAAATCATGTGATTAATATTCACTAGTATTATTAAGATGAGTATGGTTAATTGGATCATTCAAGAACTATTCCCTTAATATGATTATCTGGGAAATTAATTTTTCAAATTCTAGGTTGTGGGTTTGTAATAAAAACACATGGGATCATTTAATAGAAGAATTGATCAAAATAATAAAATATCTAAATGGTTTATATGGTTGTTGAATTAGACCACATATATCACAATGATTTTTTAAAAAAAATACATGGGAATAAATCCCCCTATCGATGATAATGATATTATAATTAACTTCGCTTGAGAATATGAGATTCATAAGAAATCATTACGTGTAAGAACCTTTTTTATCAACCAATGGATAACCATTTATATATTTAGTTATTTTTATCATCATAATTGATATAAGATAACCTAAAATGATCATGTCATAAAATAAATATATTAGGGTCAGTAGACATCTAGTTTACTATATTTGATCTGATAGTTTATGTATCAGTATAGTACTGACTAAAGGAAACTTTGAAAGTTAATTTTAAAACAACTGTTTCACATTATTAATTTCTATTATATAGAAGAATTCAATGCCTCTTTCATCCATAGTATTAAGGTAATATCCATTTTTGTGAATATATTTAAACCATAATAGATATATTATAGAATTAGGAGAAAACAATGTATTATTCATTAAACATTATATACCTCTTCTTGAGTCTTTGATTAATTTTTCACAGCCAGTTAAGTTACTCATACAAACACATCCCATTTTAATCTTGATAGAATATTTCTCATGTTTAAGCATTATATACATTGTGGCACTATTGATGAGGAAAAAATCTTAATTATGGAAATAAATTCAAACTAAGTTATTTATAATACGAATTTATAATAAAAAATAAATAATGTATAGAGAGTGTAAAATAAAAAAAAATAAACATAAATCATGAGACATTTATTAAAACATTACATAAATAGAAATAATATCCTCCATGAGTATTTACTAATTCTCCTTATGCTCAACACCTTTAGAGTTTATAAAATAGTTATAGATGTTAAAATTAATTATATCAATATCATACTTCATAGACTGGTTAAAAAAGTTATATTTAACACTTTTATCTTTTCCTTTATTTAATTTCTAATAAATAGTAAAAAATTTATTAAATATACAATAGATATGAAACTATTTACCATTAATTATACACTAATAAAATTTACTCTCATCATGTCTTGAATTTTTTAAGTGTAGTTTTTCATCATTAAAATTCATTTGGTGGTACCCCTCTAGTTTTTCATTAGGTCAATTGCAACATCAACTAAATTATTTGCCTTAATCTTGACCACATAAATTATTTCCATGGCCAAAATTATGAGTAATCACATTCTCTTTATGAAATAAAGCAAAACCAATTGGTTGGGTTTCATGATTTCTCATTAAAAGTTCAACATTTTTCTCACTGCAAGAAGGAAAAAAAGTGATATAGAATAATTTATAAATCATTTATTATGATAGTTTTATTATAGAATAAAGTTTTAACAATGAAAAGTAAAGAAAATATTTTTTAGAATATCAGTATCAATAATATTTTATCCACACAATTTTAATTATAATATAATTTTAAACATCATGGGGTTATATTCACTCATCACCTTAAAACTATTGTAGGAAATATTTTAATGAAATAGAAATGATACTTTTTAACTTAAAATTTATTCTAAAAATATATAAAAACAAGGTTTTTTTTCTTTCAATTTAAACCACATAAAACTAATAATCAAGAAAATTTTGATATCAGGTCTTAGTAAAACAAGAATGAAAAATGGAATCTAGTGAATATAAAATCATAAATTAGTGATATAACCAAGTTTTAAAATAATATTCTTACTTCAAGTTTCAAAAACTATAAAAAGTGTGTAATATTATAGTTAACATTTTACATTCAGAACATATAATGTTAAATATATAAAAAACTCAAACATAAAAGATAGGTTCTCAATATAACAATAATATTTTTCAGAAATCATGGGTATATACAGCATGCAATGATGAATAAAAAAAACTAAACTTGTCAAAATAGTACACTAAAAAACATGTTAAAAAATTTACTAACAAGTTTTGATAGAATAAACATCAGTTTCAATATGATCATATTCACTTGAAACAGATATGGATCACATAAAAAGTCCTCAAAATATAATTTTCTAACATTCACAATGTCTAAAAATAATTAAAAGGATATAAATTATTTGTTTTTTTTCAGTAAATTAATACAAATTCATGGGAAAGATCATCACAAGTTTTCACTTTATAAGAAAAAAAGGAGTGAAATACATGAAAGAGACAACAAAACAAACCCAAAAAATATCTAAAGTTTTAGTTCTTGTAGATTTAGGAATCTTGATCAATATTGAGCTAAGGATGTGGAATATACTTTCATATTTAATGGACTCACATGATGAACCCAATGATTACACATCACAACATAGTGATATAATAATTTAAACAATATATCAAGAAAACTAAACCGGTATTTCCTTACCAAGGCTTCGAATTTACCACATTCATAAGGTGTGGAATTATTTTAATAGTATATGAATCAGTTTCATCATTAATATCCTTCATACTCTGTGTCTATATCCTTATAATATATCTCACCCACATGATCATAGTAGAGGAATATTTTTACATTCTAGTATATGGAAGCCCCTATATCTCCCTTAGTCTCTCATTTTACTCTCTATAAGTGAATAAGAAATAATAGTTATATCACTCTACTTCCTCTATATTTATTAAATTAACTATAATACATCCCTCCCCAACCCACTCTCTCACTCCCTACCTCTCTCACAACATAACTAGAGAGTCTCTCTGTAAATAAATCCCCCAAGGATGGAGTTTAATTGACTAGCCAAGAACCAAGGAAGAAAACATGGAATGATAAAAAAATAAATATTTAAATCACACATAGATCACAAGGCATGCATAGATGTTCAAAAATAAAGAGAAGGATCATAAAGAATAGGTGAATCCAGCTTAATAGTGATATATCTTGAGAATTGTACACCTAGATGTGGTGTTAAAATATAATATTTACATAAAGGATTTGATACCAATTGAAGTGACCCAATTTTAACAATCCATGATTAAAATATCAATATCCAATATTGATTCAATTATATACCTAATACCCAATAGGTTTAGAGTTTTAGAGAATTAGGAGAAACCCTTTACATAACAAAACCCATGTCATGCCCCTTAAATGGACATTTTATTATTATACCTAGATTTTATTATTCCATAAGAATACTTTAACATCTCCCATAAAATTATCTACACATTTCACCCTTTCAGACCAATATTATATAATATCATTCTTTATAAGATATGGAAATAAAAACATAAGAAAGTGTGAGCTTAGATGCTCCATAAAAGTAAACATGGGAGATATCAATTGATGATTATATGTAATAATAAGAGAAGCATAAGGGGATGGGATAATGATTATAACTTACAATTATCATATTAAATATTTCATAGATCATAAAACATGAGTCATGGTATAAATATTTATCATTTCAAAATACATGATTCAAAATAGGAGTCATCATTAATCAATCATGATCCATGAGAGCATATCATAATCATAATAACATATCATGTGAATTGTTCATAATAATCATAAGAATATAAAATCAACTCATTATTCAGGGTTCACTTACAATGCTATCTTAGTGTATTGGGTTCACTCTCCATTCCATCATTTCCTTATTCGGGGTTCACTCCCAAGACTATCATAGTGGAAAAAGTCCCTTACTCAACTAGGTTTACTCCTCATTATAGTACAAATTAGCTCATGATATATCAATCTTTACCCAATTCATTATAGGGCTATATAATTTTGGAACCACTCGTCACATATTGGAAACCATACATATGTGTTCCATAAGTTAAAAAAATATTCATCATCTCATCATTGTGTATTCTAGGGAAAAGAAATAGATTTCCTAAAAATAAGATCATTACATAATCATAATCCATCTATATGAAGGAATTGGATGGTATCATAATAGAATCTATTATCTCATCATATCTTAATTAACTTGTGGAAAGAAATTGGTTTAATGAAATCATACTAAGATCATTATCATCATAAGTCATCCAGAAAAGTGGATGTCATCATAATAGTATATCCTTGGTGAAATATAATAACCCTTGAAGGATATTTATGTAGATGAAAAATATATTTTATAAAACCATTTAAAATACACTTTTAAAATCATGTGAAAACAACCCTTTTATTTTCATAAATTTTTTTAAACATAAATTCCTAAATATTGAGAAAAATATTTTATTTAAAAAAACCATGGAAAATTTTAAAGGAATCTTCAAAGTGAGGAGTGTTCATGGCGGTGGTAAAATCCATTCATGTGGTAAACTTTAAAATAAAAAATCCTTTAATGTTTTTGGTAAATAGCCAAAAATATTTAGTTTGGAAATCAATTATAATATGAATTTAAAAAATTTGTAAAGAATTTAAGATATATTTGAAAATGAATTTAAAAAATCATTGGGTCATTGTAAAAAATATTCTTTGAAAACATTTTAAAGAACATGGATATGTAATAAAATGTTCATCTACTAAACACGAAATAAAGTTGACTTTTATTTAAAAAAAATCCGAATCAATTTATATACCAAAGAGAGGATAATGAAAGTAAAACATGAAAAATGTAAGAATAATAATAATAATAAAATAAAATATATGGTTTTTAATGTATAAGTATCATATAATTTCCCTCAATGTAATTTTATATAGACAGTTCCGAAAGGAAATGAGATTGTAACATAAATTTAATATAGATTTGGTAATCTCTAGATAAAAATATCATAAAATATAAAACCTTATATAAATTTTTAAATAAAAAATATCCATGAAAATAATCATAAAATAAATTCATTTTCATTATATACACCACACAAAAGAAATAAGTGGTGGATATGGAATATGTCTCACAAAAAAAAATTGAGACAAGAAACCCTTACCTCAAGTCATGTATTGCTTTGTACACATTCAAACCCCCCATATAATAAATATGGATTTATTTTAAATCCATTATAGAACCATATTCATATATATTACTATATATCATTCCCTTATAATTTCCATTTATCCTTTTGTTAACAATTATTTATTAAAATTATTATTCATGTGACAATTATTTCATTTTCCATTCATGTTTTGGTTTGGTGGTTCCCATACTTTCACATTTTTCATGGTTTCATAATACATAGAATCATAATTATGTAATTTTAACCATATTTATTCATTATATACACTATTATAATAATCTATATAATTTGGTGATGAAAAATGAACTACATCACTTTGCGATGATGGTAGTATGTACATACGCAAAAGTGATGTTTTCACTTATCGATAGAAGGAACTTAAGAAAGATAAATAATAATAAACCATTAAAATATAATAATAATATAATAAATATTATATATATTCATTAAATATATACTTATTATCAGCTGTGTAAAGTGAAAATGAAAAACAAGTCACATCGCTTCATGGAGGTGATCATCCACATGTATGCACGAACAACATTATCATTTTTGAACAATGGAAATGTAAGAATATAGATTGAATATTATAATTATATAATCATAATTAAGTCATAAATATAATATATAAATATTAAATTCATCATAATATCCATCCATGAAAAGTGGTGATGGAAAATGAAATAAATCACTTCGTGGAGATGGTAGTATGTATATATGCTTAAGCGATACTTTTATTTCCCATTAGGATGGAAAGCATATTTAAAAGGGTTTTACATGAACAAAACAACATTTACGAATATTTAAGATACGTTTTTGATTATATAAACATGGTTATAGAATATTTATAGTATTTAGAGGAATAAATAAACATGGAAACACTCGACTGAGAGTTATACCTCTACTTTGGAAAACCTATTTTAACTTAAACCTTAAGTCTCCAAAGGTTGGTACTATGGTGAGAAAAGAGATTCTGGTATGTGGTTAGGTAAGTTATAAAGGTGTTTTTTAGGTATTTTATGAACTAAATTTCAGAAAAATTGTGAATAAGCAAGGAGAGGGGGTTCCCTTTTATAAGTTACTTGGGTTGAAAACATGTAAATACTTGAAATATTAATATATAATATGTTTCTACCTCGTGAAAATGGTTCTAAGGTATCATATATCATAATTTAAAGATTATAAAGAATAAATATAATCATCCAATCAATTTTGTACAAGTTTTGGATTAATTTTAAACAAAACCTTTTGGTTTAACCACCTCATTAATCTTGTTTAATCTTAACCAAAGTAACAAGTTTTTCACTATTTAATGGTCATGAAAGTAATTTTAAAAATAAAAAGTATAACATAAATGAACCATGAATTATATTATAGAAAAATAGTATTTTTATAATTCTTTAATCATTTAAAATAATTTTAAAACATCAAATACCATTTAAGGTCATTTTCAGGAAAATTCTCATATCTTGACGTTAAAGGAATCAAGATAAAAATATAATTATAATATACACTCTTTAACCATTATTTATAAATTATAATTATTCAATAAATTTTTGGGAAACAATAATTCATCCAAAATATATTACTTTTATTGTTTTTAAAATCAATTACTTGATTTTTATATTGCTTGTGAAAACTTTTCATCGGTGTTGGATAAGCGTTCAAGGTAATTATACCATCACTAAAATTTTTTAAAAAATATATAATAAATATATTTTAATAATTATAAATTTTATCATCTAGATTCATTAATATTTCATTTTTATCTATATCTATATTATGAAAACATGATAAGCGAGAGAAAAAGATATTTTTTTAGTTATCCTTAACTTAAAATAATATGAATGTTGTATTCAAATTAAAGTGAAAAATATATATATTTTTGAATTTATGATTTTTATGGTATAATAAAACTCATAAAACAAAATAAAATCATTTTTTTGGTTGATTTTTTGACCATATAAAATAGTTTTAACCTTAATTAATCAGTTTTACCCATTATCGTAGTGATAAACTTTTATCATGTCTCTTATTAATTATAACTAAAATGAAGTTGAAATAATCAAAAAAAATAACCTCATGATTAAAAATATTAAATCCATTTTTCAAGATTAAATTTCTAAAATTTGTAGAAATTAATTTTAATATAAGTGTGTAAAATGCAAAGAAAAACAGTTTATAGAAAAAATGTGTTTTTAACCATAAAAATGATTCTATACCAAATCAAGAATAATAATTATTCTTATAGAATTAATTATATTATATTTAATAAACTTTATTTTATTTTAATTTAAAACCAAATCAAAAACATAATGTTAATTTAAAATTACTTGATTTAAATAAAATAAATGATAGTTTTACAAAAAACAGCATTTTTCACTATTCACTCAAAAATCAATCTTTTCAAAAAATCCCAAAAATTATTACTAAGAATATAATTATATGATGATTTAAAAAATTATATCAATTTTTTATAATATAATTTATAAAAATTTATAAATTAATTATGATATCAATGTATAAAATGTAATAAAAACCATTTTTTAAAGAAAATGTATTTTTGAAGCATAAAATGAATTTATTCTCATTAATTTTATAATAAACATAATTAAATTAATTTTAATTCATTAAATTTAATATATAATATAATTATTTTATCATAATAAATTAACAAAAGTTATTAGTTCAATATTTTATGATAAAAATACATTGTGCACATAAAATAGTTTTACGAAAAATATCTCTTTTACCATCAATAGATTTTAACTTCATTTCCAACCAACTGATAATCAATATATGATTTATTATTCATTTTGTTAAGGAATAAATTCTAAATATAGATCATAATATGTTTATTCATATTTATTTCCACCAAACCAATGGTTAGGATATAGTGGTGATATTTAAATAATAATATTTTTATAGTATATCGTGGTTATTTTATGGTCGGTGTTGTATATGACATAAAATATATTAAATATAAATATAATCTAAAATCATGGGAAATTACGTTATTCCCCCATCAATAAATTTAACCCTCTAAATTTGTTTCTCATGTTCAATGAAAAAGAGTTAAAAATATTTTTCAAGTCAATTATAATGACTGGAAGATAAATATATCCAAGTGATGGGAAATACCTTTTAATTTTCATTAATCACATTTCCTTTGGAAAAGGTATTTAATTTATATGTTAATACTATGAAACATATATTTTCCTAAATATTTCATAAAACCATTTATGTATTATAGAAATCATAATTTTAAATAGATTTCAAAAAGTATACCCTATAGCTAAGTGATATTTTCTATATAAGAATCAATAAATTTATCTTCATTTTTATTGTGTTTTAGGAATTATTTTACCATTGAGATAAATAATGTGAAAAAATATAATTACTTGATTTATTTCATAAATTTCATCCTTTCGTTTTCTATCAAGTAATTTTAAACATTTTCTTCATAAAAAATTACCATGTTGAATTTTTTATACCTAAAGCACTAAAATTATATTTTAATGTATCATAATATCCACAAAAAATGAAAAGTTATTCCTCTTATCTCTAGATATTTTTCAAAACCAAAATGGTTAGAATAAGGTAAGATAATAATTAATATGAATAAACCTTCATATGAATAAATAATACACTAATTTTTAAAGTCCCAATAATCACACCAAAAAAATTTCATAAGTTATTCCATAATTAACTAACCTTAAAACTCTTCAAAATATGCCTGAATGGATTTGAATCCCAAAAACCAAAAATATTTGATCATGTATTTTTCCAAGATAAACTTATTATTTACTTGAAGATAATATTAATCACTCATATATTCACATACCAAAAATGTATATATCCTAATTTTATATTATCCAAAATACACCAATCATTTCTCAAAACAACCTAAACTACCATAATACTTAATAAAACTTTATATACTTATAAAATATTACTCAATATTTATTCCACAAATAAATTTTCATACTAGAATTAGTAATCTATTCACCTTAATATTATAATTTCCTCAATATATTGAACTTATTTAAAAATAATATTAATAACTTAGCCACCAAATCACTTTTCAATCCCATATATTCCTGAAATATGATAACCCCCTTTTCCCATTAACTATAATTACCTCATCATCAAAGAATGTGTTAACCTTAAAGGTTATGTGTTTCTTTCAAATTATGTTCCTAATAACCTTATTCTTAAATAACTTCACTCTAAATCACATTTTAAAATTAAGGGTTACATATATCTCATTGGTCTATTAAAACATAATAAACATCTCCCAAAATATCATTAGTCACCATAAAATCAAAAAACATAAAACCTCAAAAGGGAATCTATGACTTTAATCTTTTAATTATCCTTAAACTTGTCAACCCATAATGTTAAACTTAACTCTTTAATTATCCTCATATAATAACTTCCTAACCTCTAAAATTATCTAAAAGCTTCTATGATACCAAATGATATTGACTAAGACCCATTAACTTAGATCTGGTGCTAAAACGTAATCTTTACATATTGGCTTTGATACCAATTTAAGTGACCCAATTTTAACCATTCATAATTACAATATCAATAACCAAAATTGATTAAATTACATACCCAATACCTTTTAGGTTTTTATTTTAGGACAATTAATGAAAACCCTTTATGTAACAAACCCATGTTGTTCTCCTTAAATGGGAATTTTTTCTATTATACCTATATTTTCTTGTTCCTTAAGAATAATTAAACATATACAATAAAATTATCCACACATGAGACCCTTATTGACTAATATTACATAATATCATTCTTCATAAGACGGGGGAAATGGAAACATAAGAATATGTGAGCATAAATGCTTAGTAAGGGTAAACATGGGAGATGTCAATCGATGATCATACACATTCATAAGATAAGCATAAGGGTATGAGATCATGATCATAAATTACAATGTTCATAAACAATCTATAAAATACCATAAAACATGAGTCATGTTATAAATAATTATTATTTCAAAACACAGGAGTCATAGGATTTAGAAATCATCATTAATCAATCATGATCCATGAGATGGTATCATAGGTAAGAACATGTCATAGGAATTGTGTGGCACAATCATAAGCATAGAAAATTATTTCATTTTTTATGTATAACTTACAATATTATCATAGTGTATTGGTATCACTCCTCATTCCATAATTTACTTAGTCAAGGTTCACTCCCAAGACTACCATAGTAAACAATGTTCCTTACTAAACTAGGTTCACTCCCCATTCCAGTATATATTATCTCATTATATATCTATCTTTACCTAATTCATTTAAGGGATATATAATTCTAGGATTAAAAATAACATAATTAAAATCATATATATGTGTTCCATGAGATCATAAAAACATTCACCATACCATCATAGCATAAACCATGGAAAAATAGGTTTTGTAAACATTTCATCATCACATAATCATAATAAATCCAAAGAAAGTAAGTGGATGGTATCATAATAGCATTCATTATCTCATCATACCTTAATTAAACCATATAAAGAACTGAGTTTTACAAAATCATCCTAAGATCACCATCATCATAAGTCATCCAGATTAGTGGATGGAATCAAAAGAGTATATCCTTATAAAAACACAACAATCCTTAAAGGATGTTGACATAGATAAAAAATATCTTTTATAAAAAGCATTTAAAATACTCTTTTAAAACCAATTGAGAATAAAAAATTTCTTTTCATAAATTTTTAAAGGTATAAAATTAAAAAAATATTGAGTAAAAGTTTTAATTTTAAATTAACCTTGGAAACTTATGAATTAAGCTTCAAAGAAAAGTGTTTTCATTATAATGGGAAACAATTCATGCAATAAATATTAAAACAAATATCCCTTTCATATTTTTGGTAAAAAATAAAAAGTACCTCATTTGGAAAATGACTATAATATACCTTTTAAAACTTTTTAAATAATTTAATATTTAGTTTAAAATAACTTTAAACAATCACTTTATCATAGTAAAAAAATTCTTTGAAAAAATTTAGGTAATATGGAAATGGGAGAAAAAGTTTGTCGAACAAAGAGAAAATATAGTCAAATTCTCATTAAAAACATTTTCTCAATAATTTTATATACCAAAGAGTGTAGAATAAATCAAAAACATGAAAAATTCATAAATAACAAGATTAGAATAAAATATATGGTTTTTAAATGATAAATGTTATATAATATCCCTCAATGGAAATTTGACATTGACAATCCTAAAAAGAAATGGGATTATAACATAAATCACTTTAAGATTTGGTAGTCTCTGAATTAAAAAATCATAATAAATAAAACATTATATGAATTTTTAAATACCTATAATATCCATAAAAATGATCATAAAATAATTTCATGGGAAATATATACACCAGATAAAAGAAACAAGTGGTAAATATGATATATGTCTCACAAAATTAGAAGTGAGATGAGAAACCATTACCTCAAGTCATGTATTGATTTATATGAATTAAAATATCTTATATAATAAATCTAGATTTATTATACATCCATTAAAACCCATATTAATGTACAAATTACTATATAGCATTTCCTTATAATTTAATATTACCCTTTTATTAACAATTTTTCATTAAAATCATTATTCGAGTGAAAACTGGTCCATTTTCCATGCGAGTTTCGATTTGAAGGTTCCAATCCTTATAAAATGGTCCTTATTTCATAATATAAATAATAATAATAATTTCATAATAATCATATTTATTCATTATATTAACACTTATAATCATCCATGTAAGATGGCTATGAAAAATGAATTGCATCCCTTCATGGAGATAGTAGTTTGTACGTATGGATGAGTGATGTTTCCACTTTTCAATGGATTGAATGAAATAAAGGTAAATAATAATTAATCTTTAAAAATACTAAATATATCATAAATATTGTATATATTCATTAAATATATCCTTATTATCATCCATTTAAAGTGGAAATGAAAAACAAGTCACATCATTTCATGGATATGGTAATCCACACGTATGCATGAATGAAAATATCATTTCCCAACTGGTGGAAAGGTAATAATGTGGATAAGATATTATAATTATAAAAATCTAATTATTTTATAAATATCATATGTAAATATTAAATACATCATAATATCCAACCATGAAAGGTAGTGTTGGAAAATTAAATACATTGTTTCGTGGAGACTGTAGTATATACATATACTTGAGTGATGTTTTTAATTCCCATTGGTATATAAAGTAGTTGAAAATTTATTTATACATGAAAATAATATAATTTAAATATATTTAATATAATTTTTTTGTTATATAAACATGGTTATAGAAGATTTATCAGAGATGGATGAAGAAATAAACATAGAAACACTCGATTAAGAGTTATACTTCTACTTTGGAAAGCCTCATTTAGCTTACACATTAAATATTAAAAGGTGGGTATTATGGTGAGAAAAAATATTATTGGACATTTTGATGGATTTTAATAAGCTATTTGGGTAGTTATTTTTGAAAATAAAGTGCTCAAAAGGTGTGAATAAGTGAGGATAAAATGTTCCCTTTTATAAGTGAGGCAGGTGGAAAACTTGTAAACACCTAAAATATTAATATATAATATGTTTATAACTCAAGTAAAATGGATCCAAAGTTCCATATATTATAATATAAGAAGCATAAAGTCTAAATATAATCAAACAATAAATTTTATATAGGTTTACATTTCATTTTAAACCTTATCCTTTGGTTTATCCACCTCATTAATCTTGTTTAACTTTAACTAAAATAACAAAATTTTCACTCTTTAAAGGTAATGAAGGTAATTTTAAAAATAAATAGTGGCACATAAACGAACCATGAATTATATAATCAATAATTTAACATCCAATTGATTCAATATAGGATTTTTATAATTTTTTAATGATATGAAAATAATTTTGTTATATTAAATACTATTTACGATCATTTTCAGGACTATTTATATATCTTGAATTTAAAGGAATCAAAAAAACAAATAAATTAGAATATAAAATCATTTAACATAAATTATATATTATAATTATCCAATAAATTCATGGTAAACAATAATTCCTCCAAAATATATTACATTTAATGTTTTTAAAATCAATTTCTGGATTTGTCTACTACTTTCACAAGCGTTGCATCGATGATCTGTAAGTGTTCATGGTAATTATACCTGCACTAAAAATTATAAATAAATTAATATAATAAATATAGATCAATAATTATCAATTTTATCATATATATTCATTTATATTATATTTTTATCTATATCTATATTATGAAAACATAATAAGTGAGGGAAAGTGACATTTTATAATTATCCTTAACTTAAAATAATATAACGGTTGTATTCGAAGTCAAGTGGCACCAAAATTAAAAAATTTAGAATTTAGTATGTTTATGGTAAAATTAAAATCATAAAATAAAATAAATTCATGTGTTGGTTTGATTTTGATACCTTATCCCATAGTTTTAACCTTAATTAACATGTTTTACCCATTACCGTAGTGATAAATTTTACCATTGTTACTATTCATTATGACTAAAAATAAAATTGACCAATTTAAAAAAATTGAACCTGGTAATAAAAATATTAAATCCTTTTTTAACATCTGATTTATATAATTTTCATAAATCAATTTTTATATAAGTGTGCAGAACACATCAAAAATGGTTTATTGAAAAAATGTATTCGTTAGCATAAAAATGTTTTTATAAAAAATAAAGTATAATATAATATCATAAGGAATTAATTAGATATTCTTTAGAAAAATTTATATTATATAAATTTAAAAATAAATCAAAAATATAATGTGAAATTTAAATTACTTGATTTATAGAAAAGAAATGGAAGTTCTGCACAAATCAGCATTTTCACTATTCACTCAAAAATAAAACTTTTCAGAAAAATACCATAAATTAATCCTAATAATATTATAAAATGATGATTCAAAAATTGATAATTATTTTTTTAAATAAAATTTATAAAAATTTTAGAAATTAATTATAATATTCAGGTAAAAAATGCAATAAAACCCATTTTTTAAGAAAATGTATTTTTGAACCATAAAAGAAATTTATTATCATTACTCATCTAATAAGAATAATAAAATAAATTTTAATTAATTAAATTGAATATATAATATACTAATTTTATTATAATCATTTATCAATAGTGGTTAATTTAATCTATTAAGATAAAAATACATTATTTGTTTAAAAACAGTTTTTTGAAAAATATTTTTTTACCTTCAAAAGATATTATCTTCATTTCCAAAAATTAATAGTCAATATATGATTTATTATTAATTTTATTAAGGAAAAATTTTCTACATATATTTTATAATATGTTTATTCTTCTTCATACCCTCCAAACCAACAGTTAGGTCATAACGGTCATATTTAAATAATAATATTTTTATAGTAAATTGTGGTTTATTTAAGCTCAGAATTACATGTATCACATTGAATCTATTAAATATAAAAATATTCTAAAATATTGGATTGTTACAAATAGGGTATGTGTCTTGTCAAAATTATCTAACAATGGGGTTATGAGGGTCCATCGAACTACCTCAGGGAGTAAACACGTCAAATAAACAAAATATGAGAGAAAAAATACTAGGATCAATATGTTTAATAACTCACATTAATCCATAAAGTAATGAATATATTAAAATAAAATAACCAAGATCTAAGGGGTTGGACTAAGATGTGGTCCAATAGTGTGATATTGGGAAAAATCCCAGGAAACAAGACCATTTATGAGTAAAAAAAGTAGACCATAATTTAAAAAAACCTAAAAAATATTTAAAGCTCAACCAAATATATAAAATCAAATATTCAATAGTTAACAACTCAGATGAAAAAAATTAACATTAAAAATTAAATATGGATATTAAAATACAATTAATTTACATCATAGTGAATTATTTTTTCATAATTCTCTATCTTATAAATTAAATGCATAAATAATATTTAATATGCAATAAACCATGAAACCAAATTTCACATATCTTAACATTTACAATTAAATTTCCATACCTAATGATGTTTATGCAAAGCTAAAACCACCAATTTAGGCATATATGATCATAAAACCTTAACAAATCTAAGGTACGAAAGTAGTAAAATCTTAGTCACACTATCAGTCCAACTATCATATAACATGTATCAAAATGGTACATGATTCCCAAATTAATTATATTAATAATACTACTCTAATGTGATCAAGATTAAAATAATTATAAAAAATTTCATAAACAAAAAACATACCTTCAATTACTTGATCCACCCACTAAGACCACTCTAGTGAGAGACCCACAAAAAATACCCATTGGTACTTGAGAAAAAAATTAAAATTAAATAATAATATCCTCAAACAAAACATGGTACAAAAAAATATTAGACAAATTAAAATAGCATACAACACAAAAATGAAAGTTCAAAACGAAATCAACCACAAAAGAGACACATAATAAACAACATTAAAATGGAAAACTAGTTCTCCACCTCCTAGGGTACAAAATATATTGGAAAACCAAATATCAAAAACATAACTCAAATCCTAAGTCACATAAGGTAGAAGTACGAGAAAATGAACACCCAGACTAACCCTATTGACACTACTTTCTGTTTAATAGCTCTCTAAATCATTCTAACCTCTTTATAATCCCACTATATTTCACACTTTTATCATTCATTTTTAGTTTTTTTTTGTGTTTTTTCTTATAAATACATAGTCATATAGTAAGATATAATAATTTTTAGTTTATGGATATGAATATGTTAACTCAACCTAAAGTGTTTAATTCTATTAAAAATGTTACATTATGTGAAAAAATATTTATAGTTGATATTTTTATATGTTTTTTATGTTGAATAGTGTAGTTAAGATTTTTGTGGAAGATTAATTGAATAAGTTAGATGGTTTTTGTAATTTTACACCTGTGACATGAGACTACATTGAGTGGCCAATGTATCCTACATTAAAGGATCCAATGTAATACCATGTTTCCATCCAAATAATTCGTTTTTGTGCTAACATGATATAAAATCCACTCCAATAATTACATTAGTTCCAATAGAACCTTGATTAACAATACAACATTTGTTCTTAATCCAACATTGTCATGTGCTTGCCCCTAAAATTAAGTTAGTTAACTAACATAGCCTCTATTCTGGCCTTGAGATTATATTCATTGACCAACAAATTTTGTGTTTCTTAGTATCCTGAATTATCACATTACATCACCAAAAAAATAACTATCCACTAATTTTTCATCATTCATGTTCGTGGGAATTCCTGGAAGGGTCAATAAGAGGAAGAAAATTCATGGATGTTATCATGATTCCAAATGGAACACAAAAATTTGTGGATGTTATCCTAATTCCAAATGGAACACATTAAAGAAAACGGGACTACAAATATTTTCACATACTAAACTACCTAAAATATAAATCAATACCTTTATAAATAAGTCACATGTGTAAATATACAAGAGTGGGGGATTTTGAGATTGTGGGGTTGGACACTAAAATTCATTCTTATAGAAGAAGAAATTGAGTATCTCATGTGGTATTGATCCATGGTTCTACTTTCATATGTCAATATCACACAGTGTTGGCACCAAAGTATAATTATAAGGGAATAATTAGAAGAGGTTAAACCAAGGAGGGAGGGATAAACCCCTGATTAGGAGAATCATAATATAGAATAGTTATGCAAATAACTAAAGAAGGAGATGGTTTGAAAGAATCTAAAGATAGAGGAGTGTTCATGTGATCTAGAGGATTTAGCTATAGATTATATAACCATTGATATATTATCTTAACAGTTTTTTTATTTCATATATTTAATTATTAGTTTTCTTGGTTTATACATATATTCAAATAGAGGGAGTTGTTTTTAGTTGATTCACTCTTTATCTTTTACCTTTAATGCATGTGTATATGGTTCCTACCTTTATTCTTAATGATTATATGGTATATTATGTATATATATTAACTTAAGGGGATCAAGTGAATTATTGGAGGATAAAACTCACCCTAGGTACTAAGGTTGAGACACTAGAATAATGGGAAGGGGGGGTCAAGAATTGGAACTCTACACACATGTGATCAATAACCACATATGTGGGATTAAAAATATAAATATAACAACCAATATCTTGGGAAGGTATAAAAACACACATCACTGAGAAATAGAACTTAATTCCATTGACTAATATTTGGTATTAAATCCAATAAGAACCTATAAGTTAATTAGGGAGTAACACGTGTCTATCATGGGGAGCGGAAAAATAAATTAATTTCTTAAGTTAAATGCAATAATATTGGTTACCAAAGGTTTTATCTTGGATATTAGTGTAAATAAACCTATTTTTACTTGGTTGGTTTCAAAAGGGGGTTTATTTGAGATTCTAATGATTTTAAAACTTAAAAAAAGTAATGAAATAGTTAATTTGAATCAATTTATAAAATTTTGATCAAATCAAGGTTAGATTATATTTATTATATGGTATCCTAGTTCATAAAGTTATAAACTCTTATTCTACTAAGATGGTAAGAGATAGAGTCCTTAATCTATTCCTCATACTCCCTTAATTTAAAGGGTAGTGGTGGGAATAACCCAAACTGAGATCTTAGGACCCACCTAGTTTACTTAGGAAATTCCCAATCAGATCTTGTTATTCCTAAACATCAAAGAGTTCCCACTACCACTTCCACATATTTTTTCAATTATCAATAAATTCACCACATAACTCTAACCTCTTCCATCATTTACAGACCAAAACTAGGTAGAGGGAGATAATGGATCATCGACTGAGGTAATAAACAATAATAAAATCCAAAACCAAATATAATCACACTTGATAATAAAAAATGATAAAAAAAATATTGAAAGAAATTTAAATATAATGGAAAATGAATTTATTTTATTAGGTAATAAACTCAATCATTTGAAAATTGTAGCATCTCCTTCCCTAATCACTCAAATTTTACCCCTCTATATGAGGGGGAAAATGTGAAAAGGGGAGATTAAGACATTTAAAATAAATTAAAATAAGAAAAATGAAATAATAAAAAATTCTCCAATATATCACATGATAAGGTCCAAGAGTTCAATGTTCCCTTATATAGCATTCCTTCTTCTCTACTTATAGGGTTATGGTCTCCTCCCATTTTAGTCAATCAAGCTCATGAGTTATTCCCCTTCTAAAAGTTTTAAATTATTTACTCTTTTCCCTTCTGAATACTTGATCATGATTTGGTATTCTAAAAATTACAAAGCTTCCTACTTGGTCCATGGTACTATTTTTAATGTTTAAATCCATGTGGAATCCTCTTATCAGTAGTATGAATGCTCATATGGAAATCTATTTCCTTGGTTTGAATTTTGGATGAATCTCCTTGAAGTCTTTTCATAACCCCTTATTTTACATCCAGTAGGCTTCCAAAAAAAATCTAATTATTGGCTCGACCATGAGGTGTGAAGACATAGATTTACCATAGGGTTAAAGTGACCACATGACAAATGTGTGACCAAATGGAAGGGTGAATGCTTTGTTGACTGGATGGTCATGTGTTCACTTTAGAATGGGCATGATCAATTGATTTATTCTCCTTATGGTTGATCCCTTTACATGGTTGATTGGTGTCCTTATTATATTTTATGGATTGACTATATACCCAACAAGAATATAATAATTTTAAGGTTTTATAAAACTCTATCCATTATAAGTCATATATAGTAATTCTAGAATTCCTAGATTTTATAGGATTTCTTTAATACATTTTAAATTCCTTCCAATAACTTGAAATAATCATCAAACACAAATTATTATATATATGAAATATTCTAATAACTCCAAAATATCACATAATCAACTAAAAATCAAAATTTATTCCATTTCCCTATTAAATACTATATTATTTCTAATAATAGAAAATGTGATATTGACACAATATTTTCTCAAAATAGAGGGTTTAAAATCATTTAAACTCAAGGTAAAATGTATGAAAATAATATCTTTTCAATTTCCTCATACATAATTCTTAGTCTCCAGACAAAATAAAAAAATACCAAATAAAAATTTGAACACCGAGTTGATGTGAGTTCCTATTTTAATATTGTATTCATTAAGTTACCATGCCTATATAACACATTAATTGGCATGGGGAATAGAAATAAAATTTATTACCTTAGTTAAATATATTTATAGTGGAAACCTAGGAAGTCTCCTAGAGATTAGTTTACACAAAAATGAGTTTTTAGTTTTTAATTAGTTAAATAAAAGGATGGGTTTGAAGTGTGTTTATGATTTTGAAATCAAACAGAGAAATTTAAATAATAGTTTTAAATCCATTAATAAAATAGTGATCAGGTTGGGGTTGTAAAAACCCACTTCAATGTTGTCCTAGTTCCCAAGGTTATCCACTCTTCTCTTGCTATATTTGGTAAGATAGAGATACCATGATCACTTACTCCATCTCCCTTGATATTATGGTAATTATGAGAATAATAACTAACTGAGGTCTCATCATGGACCACCCTCCTTCCTATGTGTAAAATTGTTGCAGAGAGTCCTCCTAGTTCAATTGTATAATTCCTAATTTGGTCTTGTTATTCCTAAACAGACAAGAGTTCCTACTACCACTTGCACACGTCATGAAGATCAACATGTACTTCACTGCTTATATATAGATTATTCCATTATATATATAATAGAACTAAAAGGATGGCTATAATTGACCTTAGACCAAGGAAATAAATAATAAAAAGAGTTAATCCAAATATGATTTCACTTGATAATAAAAACTACAATAAAAATATTCAAAACAATTTTAATAGGAGAGAGATAAATATTTTATTTTATTAAGTATGTGAACATAAAAATAATAGATAGGTTAATCCTTACACTCCATGATCACTTGTATTTTACCTCTTTATTTTAAGAAAATCCAAGAATAGAAGTGAAGATAAAGGAATTACAAAACATAAATAGTAACTAATATAAGAAATAAAAGAAAAAAATTAGTAGAAAATATCAAACAGATAATGGGAATTGTTCTGAGAGAAAAATTCATGATTTTTCTATCTCCAATATATGATCTTTTTCTATTGAAGATTCATGGTTTCTTTCTTGAAATTCACTAGTCAAACCTCCAAAATCTCATCTTTTTAGAGACCCTCCTTTTTCATGGCTTAAATTATCATATATTTTTTGATTATCTAGGAAACATATGGTTTTTTCTCTTCGTGAAATATCAATCATGCATAGATCTATGTTGAAGATTATAAGTAGTTCCATGAGTATTGATTTTTTAGCCCAATTATTTGGTTTTATTTCTCAATGAATTTCCCATATCCTACACATGTACATCACCCAATATTAAAAATTTTATTTTTTTTTAAATCATTGGATCGACCATGAGGTTTGAGTGACTTTATGACAAATGAGTGAACTCATGATAGGTTGAACTTGTGGTTAATTGGATTATCACATGGTCTCCCTCCACATGGTATGACAGCTCAATGTATAACATCTTAAAATTTTATCATATGATAGGTTGATCTTTTCACATAGTTAGTTGAATTGCATGTGTGGTCAAACATTCCCTTCTTATGGTAGATAGATCGATTGTGTGATATTCATGGGTGTGGTTTCTTGAGATAATCATGTTGTATCATGAGGACCTTGAAAATTTCCAACAATGGTTGATTTGGTTCTTCTTATGGTTGGTTCTTTCACATAATATGTCGAAATACTTTTTTTAGTTAATAGATCAACCCCATGATCAATAAGTGACAATGCATTTGGTTTGAAAATGATAATGCTTTGGGACTTTGAGAAATTTCTATCAAGATCACTCCTTACAATAAATCTAGAATTATCATATTTTTTAATTTAACCATAGAACCAATTTTTATTTCTTCAAAGTAAACTCAACCACTTGAAATAATAATTATATACAAATGACTAAGTGAAATCCATATTTTAATAATTCCCAAGGATCAGATAATAAATTAAAACTCTATATTTAAGACATTTATTAATTAAACTCTAAATGATTTATTAAACTATAAATTATGATCAAAAAAAAGATCTACTCAAAATGGTGGGTTTAAAATAATTTAAACACAAGTTAAAATGTATGAACATATCATCTTATCAATTCCCCCACACTTAAATCTTTTACTCTAGACCATTGGATTTCAAAATGGTTATCAAAGAAAATTAAAATACCTAGACAATGTGAGTTTCTTTTTTAACACCATTCTTCTCCAGTTATCATGATTAATTAATGTTATTTCTTTCAGTTTCACCATTATTTTCATTAAATTAATTCTCAATTATTTCATCCCCTTATACACACCTATACCTACCTTCTAGAATATTCCACTCAATTTTCAATTATGGTTTTCAAGAATGGTTTTTATCATTCTAAAATCACACAATTTTAACCATAAAATTGATGAATTTATTTATATACACCCAATGATTCAAGTAATTGTGCATCTCATAAATAATTAATCAAGGTTTTTATGTGGTTATAGGGTTGGTAGGATTTAAATTATAAACTATTGAGTATGAATGAGGGGGATTAGTTATAAGATGAATTTTAATGCATGACTTTAGTTTAATCCAAATATATATTCCTCCCTCACACCCTCTTCCACTCACTTAGATCCACTTCATTGAATTCTCTATGGATAGTACACATTGTTTATCAATATATTAGTAGAAAATATTCCCTTCCAATTTTTTCTCTAGTATATTTTTCAAACACTTTTTTTTTATTTTTCTCTTGAAGGAATAGTGGGATTCTAAATTCTATCCTTAAGGGAGTGATCCCTACTTATCCCTATATTAGGAAGCAACATCCCCTTCCTCAATATGTTTTTGGATCCTTCTTCAATATTATTCTCTACTATCACCTCCAAATAGTATATGAATACAGGTTTTAGCTCCATTTACCCTCCTGACTTATTTCCACCTTCATCCCCCATCCCCCTCTTTAGATATATACTTCTCTTCAGAATCTACTTTTAGTAGGGAAATAGAGTTAATTTTCTCTTCAAAACCATGGTAGACGAAAAAATCTAGATTTTTATGGAATCTAAGATATTTTTCCATTTTTTAGCAAGATATTACTATCAAAACATTAGTACATTAGTTACAAACAATTCTCCTTTGAATTCTAATATATTTTGAAAAATCTTATTCCAAATCACTTTCTTCCCTCCCTCACACTTGAATTCAAGTTAGATCAAACAAAATATTCTAAAGAAAAGTAAATAGGGATATTTTTCTTATAATTTTTTAACAAATGAAATTTATTCATGGTTGTTAAGGGATATAAGGATTTATGTATATGTGGTATTGAAAAAAAAATATATAAAGAAAAGTGGGATGAAAAATAAAAATAATTCCTTAATCATTTAAAAGCACAAGTTCCTTGAATACTCTAAGGTTTTTATTATATTACTCATAAAACTATGGTTACTAAAGTATATCTTGGATCTTTCAAGAAATAGGGCATTGTAAATAAAATTTCAAAATTGGTTTAAAATCCTCTTGGGTATGTGATTAAAAATATAGGGTAGTATGTCATGAAATTAGTTTCAAAAATCCATCAATTTTTCATTAAATGAATTTACATGGAATTTTAAAACAATTTAATTTAAAAGTTCATCTAAAGTGAGTTAATATTCCATATTAGTTTCTCAACATTATCATGGATTTAAATTTTGTAAGGATATTTAATTTAAGCTCAAAATTTTCAAAAGAAAGCTATAAATAAATGTCAAAAAACATAAAAATTTGAAAAATACACAAAAGAAAAAAAAACTTAATAGTAATAAACTGTAAGGATTCCCACCACCAAACTTAAATGAAACTGTGTATTCAATTAATTAAAATTTATTTATCACATAGGAATATTTTAAATGGAATCATAGCATGAAATAAAATGTTAAGAAGAGGTATAACATTGTTGGCTTTCATTGATAAATGGGTTGAAGGGGTATGATCTCATATATTGGTTCTTAGGTTAGGTTCATATAGTACTTATTCAACCAATTACAATTAACATTAAATGGGGTTTCTTCTCCTTATCTCATAATTTCATAGTATCAAAAGGGTAGACATGAGTGACTATAAATTGACATTTCCACCCTAAACAAAATTTTCCTAGAATTGTCTTGATTTTTGATTATACACTTAAAATGGCTAATGTTAATTATTTATATTTTAATATTCATGCATTTAAATGTCCAGAAACACTGAATTTAGTACATTTTATTATTTTAACCAAATTTCACATCATTATGAAATTCATGTTCAAAGTGTGTCAATTTGGGGACAATTAATCATCAGCCTGTGGAATAAATTTTTTTAATTATTTGAATTTTATATTTTAGGATATTATTGATCAATATTTGTGGAAAAAATTTTTATAGGATCAATTGAAGATTCATAAGTGGATATGATCATTTCTAGATATGGATGGAGAAATTTCTGAACAAATTAGAATGGTCCTTATCACATCAAATAAAAGTAGAGCCCACAATTCAAGACCAATAAAGCTAAAATTTTAACTATATATAGAGAAAATTATGGGGAACATTAAATTTAACTATGACCATAACTAATTTTGAGTTTTTCATGGTGATCAAGTTGGTTTAATATGAAGTTTAAATTATGGGCTAGATTTCAAGGCCCATAAAGTCATCCCACCAATTTAATCAAAATTTAAAAATGGAATATACAATTGGGATTAAATTTCTATAATAATTATAAGACACATGGAGGAAAAATTTAACTTTTAAAACCTTCCCAAATTCTTCCATCTTCAAAGTCAATTTTTTGGTTCAATAAGGGAGAATAATATTGATCATATTTTTCAATTCAACATTTAAAAGTATATTTTCCCTTTTTTCTCAACCACATTTTGAAAATAATAATTAAATTGGATGGTATTGAATTATGGGGGAATGAAATAAAGCTCAAATGTTTCCTATTTAAGGAGGTTTTGGTGAACTAAATAGGTGTTAAAGTTTTTTTATTCAATTTTAATGTTATGATATCAGTTTTTTAATCACATGTTCATTTTTTCTCATGTAAGTTGTTTGAATCATGCTAGATTCTTAATAAAAGTTCTCATTATTATTATATATTTATAATATTTTCAATATAATGTTAATAAAATTAAATAAATGTGTGGATTTATTTATACCAAAAATTGTGAAATTCCTCACACGACGGTGGAGTGTTCGTTATTTCATTGTTTTTTCTTCTTGAATCCCACTACTTTAAGTATAATTCTATCTTACATTGAAATATTTTCATTTATTGAAGGATAACCCCTTTTTTGGTTGATTATAGGGACTTTATTGGTGATTTATTGGATGTTATTTTATGTGATTAAATTATTAAATTAGTTATATGGTTGAGTGTTCCTTTTATTAACTTATTTTCTTCTTTGTCTTTATCGACTTTAACAACAACACAATTTGATTTCTAGTATGATCCAATTACTTAGATTTAACATGAAATTGATCCTATAAGTGCATTGGAGAATATAATTTGAATTATGTATGGATTAAATTGATGAATTTTGATGGATGTTTATCCTATTTGTTAGAGACATCTTGAACTAGTGAACTGAAAATTCATAGGAAAAGAATTATATCCATTCTATCCCTAAAAAACCTAAGATCAACTTATATTCTATAATTGTTTCTACTAAAATAATTAAGTTTATAATAATTAAATTCAATCCATTCTCTTAGGTAATTTAGTATTATTTATTCTAATTACAATTAACACCAAAGTTGTCCACTTCATAAAAAATCCTCTCCAAAAATCTGAGTGTCTCCAGGTTACTTCTTCTATCTCTATAGATTCTAACCCTACCTATACTATAACAAATTCTTATACCTGTAGGGTAAATTTGGGCATCACCAAATTTTGGAACCATTTATGGGGATCCAAGTAAGAAAATTTAGATCATATTATTGTTTTCTCGTCTAGTTTATCTATCCTCACCCCTTTCCTTTTCCCCCTTATTTTCTAGTGTATTTCCACATACACTCATGATAATATAAATAGGCTTGTTAGGGTGGAAAACTTAAGGGGTGAGAAGTCTAGTGAATTTAGGTAAATCCTTCACATATATTTTGGTCTTCCTAAGACTTTGGATTCTAAGATTTTTTCAATATAATAGAAAATGTTGCACAATACCAAATCATAAACCCAAGAAGGAACCCAAATGGAAACCAAAATATACAAGCCCCTAACTTGGGAAATATTGTAAACCATAACATGAATGAATACCTAACACCTACCTATACCAATTCACTATCATACATTATAGGAATAATTCCATAGTATATTCCCAATATGTCTTCAAACCCCATGTTTTGAACCACCTTCCAACCTTTCATGGGATGGAGTATAATATTCCTTACATTCATGTTAAATAATTAAATGACATTGTTGAAAACATATGTTCACCAAATAAAATTGAATCAGCTAAAATGATACTCTTTCATTTTTCTCTAAAGGGTTGATTAAATAATTGGTAAAAAAATTTGCGACCAAAATCCATTCATTCTTGGGACCAACTATAATGATAACTCTATAAAAAATAATTCCCCCATCGAAAAATAATTTAACTTAAAAAGAGTATACTTTGTTTTGAAAAAGAGGGATAAAATTTCTATGAAAATTTAGAAAGGTTCAAAGACACTTAAAAATGGTACCACACTATGGTTTATTAATCCCAGAACAAGTGATAATTTCCTAAGAAGGGTTAGGTCTAGGTAACAAATAGTTTATTAACATGATGTGTAATAGAAATTTTAAAAACAAATCCCCAAATCATGCTTATGAGTATTTGGAAAATATTTCTGAATAGAACCAAACATGGGAAACATAACCTTACTCTGAGAATCCATCTAAATCTATTGGATTGAAAAATCTTGGATAAAAATAAAATCTTAGAGAAAAACTTATGCACTCACTAGGAAGGTTGAGGAGATCGATATTAGGAAAGTCCTGAAATTCAAATTAATAAACTTATTTTCACAAATTATGAAAAACATGACCATAATACTAAAAACTTCCCAGCCATTACATCTATCAAGGATGTATTTTTAGGAGGACCACTAAAATAGTTCAATGTTTTGAACTTTTAAAATCCACAATACCAAAACACTTTTAATTCATTGTATAATGACCATATAGACTTCAGTTGAAAAGACAATTAACAACCAAATCAACAAATATATCCCAACCCCTACCCTCAAACAAAATTTCAAACACATAGCTAGTTTCAATCCCAACCAATCCAATACCAAAATCTACCAGTCCAATTCCAACAACCTATCCAACTACCAAAGTATCCTCTTGGGATAAAACAAATGGCATAATCCCCTTCACAATTTATACCTCTTATAATCCATGAAAAATTATGCAAGAAAATGGAAAAAATGAAATCATAAGTCTCATCACTTAAACATGAAATTCAAAAAATAAAAATTTTAAGGGAACCCATTCCTACTCACGTCCCCCCCCCCCCAATCATGATGGGATAATTTATTTACACACAATCATCACCTTAACAACTAAGATTAGTAATAGTCTTAAGAAGTAGTAAATCCATTGAAAAACTAGAAAACACCACACTAGAACTATAAAAATATTCAATATCACATGAAAATGATGAAAAACCACTATCAGATTTTGAAAAAAAAAATCAATTAGAATGTGAAAGATCCACAACCTCACCAGATAAATAAATAACATTCTTCTTTCCCTCAATACATGAGAGGAAAAAATATACCTGAACTGAATAAAAAATTAGTAAGAATCTTATCTCTGGTAAATTTTAACATACCCATTCTTGATTAAATTCAAACCATACTTGCCTACTCCAAGTACCTTAAGTACTTGTTCACTTTTAAAATAGAATTCTCACTTAAAACCAATTACTTTTTACTACAAATTTGAGTACCGCTACTAAAGGGAACATTCCTCCAAAGTTTAAATTCCCAGGATGTCCACACATCAATGTTGAGATAGGATAGAGAAAAAACTTCAAAGACCTTTTTGATCTAAGATTTAGTGTAAACATCATTATATATTTTGTGTATTTTCAAAAATATCTTGAAGATCTCCAATTAGCTTCATTCACACTCCAAATTTCTAATTTATGTATTATAGTTCATAAGGATATCTTAAGGGAATTTCTTGTGAAAGTTTAAAACTTTATATACCCTATATACTTTTTTTCCTTTGATAATCTTCCACATCAAGGCACTAGGGAAAGAACTCTAATCATCCTTGGTAATCCCTTCCTAGAAAAAATCAACTCATTCATCTGAGTAAGTAGGGGAACATGACCATAACCTTTGTAAACATCATCCAAAACCTAAACATCTACAACAAAAACTATAAAATTGGGGATGATGAGGAAATTCATGAGGTGAATTGAATAGGTAGTGTTGAAATTAAACCATAAGAATGTCAGGGAATTATTTAAGGATGTTTATGTCAATATGATATTAATTTACTTTGTTAACATGAGGGAAATTTATCACCTTGGATTTAATATATTATCAGATTATTCCTTTTCTGATTTTTTTAATATCATCAATCAAGGGGACCTTTTGAGAAATCCCAAAAATCGAGTCTATACCAATTCCTAACATTGATCTGGCCTTGGTGGCTAAAAAATATTTTCCAAAGTAACATATTTTTTCAAGAGATTTGGAAAAATAAACTACAAAAATTCAAATTCCCAACCTGATATTGAATTCAAGGTCCCACCTTCATCATTCAAGTATGAATTCCTATGGGATATCCAAACACTTCCCATTTTTATCTCTTCCTATCTCAAATCCAATATAGAGAGAATTATAATGGATGTCTTTATTTGTAATAAAGAAGAAACTTATTGGATATTTTATAAAATTCCTGGGATTATCCCACTAATTAGAACCCATATGATTGTTCTAGAATCTAATTATAAACCATGTCAACAACCATAATGAAGAATCAATTCCAATCTCATGGATGTGGTAAGGCAAAAACTTCTAATGTTTTTAAAAGATAGTATCATCTACCCTATTAATAAGAGTGAGTGGGTAAACTCAATCAAAGTAGTTCTTAAGAAGTATGTAATTACCATGAATACCAATAATGACGGTAGTATTCTCCCAGCAAGGATCGGTAGTGGATGGAGAGTTTGTATTGATTATAATAAGTCAAAATCTTACACCAAGAAATACCATTTTACCTTTACCTTCATTGATCAAGTCCTCTAATGAGTGGTGGGTTAGGAGTTATACTAATTCTTATATGGATTCTTAGGTTATAATAAAATTGAGGTCTCCTTATAAGATCAAGTAAAAAAACCTTCACCTATCCATTTGGGACTTTTTCCATTAAGTTCGTGCCCTTTGGGTTATGTAATACAATTGGTACCTTCCAACAATGCATGATTGGAATCTTCTCATATATAGTGGGGTATTTTCTAGAGGTCTTTATTGATGACTTATACATATTTAGGTATAAATTTGAGGGATGACTTAAAAACATTTAAATAGTTTTTTCTATATTTAAGGATAATAATATCATCCTAAACTAGAAAAAATTCACTTTTATAGTGAAGGACTAGTTCTAGGACATATAGTCTCTAGTAGAGGGATTGAAGTTGATAAATCTAGGGTTGACATCATTTTTTACCTTCCCTATCCAAAAACTATCAAATAATTGAGTTCATTTTTAGTACAAGTTGGTTTCTATAAAAGTTTACTTAGGAACTTCTATTCTATTTCCCAACTACTTTATGCTCTTCTAATGAAAGATTCTTCATTTATATGGATAGAAAGTTGTGAGGAATCATTATCGACACTCAAGTCATATCTTATTACTCCACTTGTCCTGAAATAACCCAATTGGAAACTTCCATTTTAACTCATGTGTGAGTTGAGTGACTTTTTTGTAGGATATTTCTTAGGAAAAATATTTTATAAAATCCCATTTTTTATTTTTTATTTAAGAAAAACATTAAAATTTTCTTTAATAAATTAAACCACCACTGAGAAATAAACGGTTTATATTATATTTTCTTTATAAAATTTTAGGTCACGTATCTTAGGATCCCCCATTATTGACTTCAAAAATCATTAAGCTCTAAAATACCTTTTCAAATAACAATATTTCAAAGAAAGATTGATTGGGTGGGTCATTCTTCTACAAGAGTATGATATAACCATTAATGATAAAAATGGAATTGAAAATGTTTTAGGGGATCATCTCTCTAGGTTATAATTAAATGATAAATCATACCATATTTATGTGTATGATTCATTCCCTGGTGATCATATGTATTCTATGAGTGATTTACCATGGTATGATGACATAAAAGACTACTTGGTTATGGGAATTGTTAAAAAATTATTAGGGACACATTATAGGAGGAAATTAATTTATGATTTCAAACACTATATGTTTTATGATCCATACCTCTTCAAGTTTTTTCTTAATTAAATCATTAGGATATTTTTTCCCAAGTCTGAGAATGATTACATTCTTAAATTTTGTTATGGAGTGGCATGTGAAGACCACTTTTTCACTAAGAAAACAACTGAAAAAGTCCTTAAAAGTGGTTTATTTTGGCATTCCCTCACTAAATACTCATTCCCTTTATACTATAGTAGTCCTAAATGTTAGTAATTAGGATCCATAACCAAAATAAATCAAATTATCTTTATTACCATTCTAGTTATTGAACTCTTTTATTATTGGGGAATTGATTTCATGGGACCCTTCACAATCTCTAATGGATATATCTACATACTATTAGTTATTGATTACATCCATAAATGGGTTGAGTCTATTCCCACCAAGTCCAATGACCATCAAGTTGTGTTATGATTCTTGAAAGAACACATGTTTTCAATATTTGAAGTTTGTATTTCTATCATCAGTGGCCATGGAACCCACTTCTGAAACTATACCTTCTCTGTACTCATGTCTAAGTATGGGATTTCTCACAAATTTTTCAATGCATACCATCTTCAAACCAATGGTCAATATGAGTTTTAAAATATATAAATTAACCAAATTATTGAAAAACTTTCAATCCCTCAAGGAAATATTAGCACAAGAAAATATTGAATACCCTTTCATCATATTTTACAACATTAAAAACCATCCTAGGAATTTCACCTTATAGGTTGTTTTATGGAAAATATTTTTATTTACTTAATGAAATTGAACATAAGTCCTTTTTTGGATTCAAGAAAATGAATTTTTACATTTTATTGGCTGAAAAAAATAGAAAATTATACCTTAACAAACTTAAGGAAACTAGTATGGAGGCTTATGAAAATTTAAGGATCAATAAAGCTAGAGTTCAAGCCTACCAATCTAGGAATCTTAAGGTTAAACACTTTGAACTTAGAAAATGTGTTCTCTTGTATAGTTACAAACTTTACTTATATCTTGTAAAGTTAAGGTTGATATGGTCATGCCCTTACACAATGCATCATATGTACCCCCATGGGGCAGTAGAGATTTAAGATTACATTAGTTGTCATATATTCAACGTAAATACTAATAGGATAAAACCATTCATTGATCCATTAAATAAACATAAAGAAGATGAGGATTTAATTGATCCAACCTATGAACCAAACCAAATTTGATTGATTTGGGGTCCTAATCGAGCTGACAACATTAAACTAAGTGATTTCTAGGAGGCAATCCGAATACTAAATTGTTTTTATTTTATTTTGTGTGTTTTGATTTTATTCTGTTAAGGGAACCCCCTTGAGGTTTATAATCTGATCTAATGTTTCTTATGTGTGATATTTAATAGTGAATCAATTTAGTATTTTCAAAAGAAACACATACCTTCCAAAATTTAAGACTAACCTTTAATAATCCCTGAGGAGTCTACTTGTAACATGAATCTAAAGTGATCAATTTCTTGTTGGCGTGTCATCAACTTCAAACCAGGTGATTTTGTTCCATGAATTCATTTAAAATTTCATTCTCCCCCTCTTTCTTCCTAATTTTGAATTCTCTCTCCTCTTCTCTTTCAACATTGAGGGCGGTGTCATTCTAAGTTGGGGGGAGTAAAAATCTGAGATTTTGAAAAAAAATCTTTTATGAAAAATTTTAATTTTTTATTCTTGCGTGAATTAATGTACATTATGAAACATGAAAACTTAATTTCATATGATTTTAAATGTCTTAATTCTAGTATTTATACAAGTTCAAGTTCATAAGCATAAATTTTAGGAATGTGTGGTTGTCTAATTTGATTTTTTACCATTTAAAATTTCATACATTTAACCAAAATGTCACAATGAATGTACATTGGATTTTGGGTGTAATTTGGAGTTATTGGATCCATTTAATCATAGCATAGTTTTTGGCGACACTTTTAGTATAATATGAGTATCCAAAAAATGAAAAAAAAAATAATACCATGTAGATAAATGTTTTTCCAAATGCAGTGTGTTTGCCACTTGGGTATTGTGACTCCATAGTTTTCTTTCCATGAGTTAGGATTTACATATCTATTGTAAATCATGGAATTGAAAAAATGTGTGGCATTCGGCACTTGGAGATTGTGACTCCATGGTTTCTTTTTCAAAGTTGCTTTTTTAATCTCTAGTGTGGTTCAAAAACTAAAATAAAAAAATAGAGAAAATTTTAAAAAAATTGGATCATCATATTAATATTTAATGTGATTCCCACCTAATACTATAATTTATTTTACCCATGAATAATAAAATGGGCCCCATATATATTGTGGTAAACAACATATCATCATTCTTAATTGTAATTGGTTGAAATTTGACAATGAATTTGAAAAAAAGAATGGGATTGATCTTGTGATAAGATTTTTAACCTAACTTGTGTTAAATTATTTTTATAGGTTTCATAATTTTTTGCATGATATACTTTTATGAGAATTTTATGTTAATTGTTTTTGAAAAATTGGATTCAATTTTTATATTTTTTAGATACGTTTTTGCTCAGGGCTTAAAAAATAATTGGGGTGTTATTATCCACTAAAAGAGGATAATATTCATTTTTTATATTTTAATATTCATATATTATAATTTCAATAAACACTAGTTTTAGTGAATTTTATTATTTGAACCTCATTTCACATCATTCTGAAATTCATTTTTAAAGTGTGTGAATTTGGAACCAATTAATCATCAGCTTGTGGGATACATATTTTTAATTATTTGAATTTGATATTTCAGGATATTATTGATCACTTTGTGTGAAGAATTTTTTATTTTAAGATCAATTGAATATTCATAAGTGGAGATGATCATTTTTGGACATAGATGCAAAAACAAAATTAAACAAAGATGAATGGGTATTAGGCCCAAGAAATAAACATGGATCCCACAATTCAAGACCAATTATGATAAATTTTTAAATTTATATAGAAAAAATTATTGGAAAATTTTCAGCAAACTATGAACAGAGCTAATTTTTTCATTTTCATGCTGATCTAGGTGGTCCAAGATTATGTTTAGAATATGGGCCAGATTTCAAGTCCCATAATGTTAGCCCACAAATTTAATCATAAATTTATATTGGAATATCCAATTGGGATAAAATTTCTATAGTAATTATACTAAACGTGGATGAAAATCATTATCTTCTATGACCTTCCCAATTTTATTCATCTTCAATGTCAAATTTTCAGTTCAATAAGGGTGAAGAATCTTTATCCGATTTTTCTGGTGAACATCGAAAATTCCACTTTCCTTTTTTTATCTCCCACATTTTGAATATACTAATTAAAGGGGGTGATATTGAATGATAGTGGCTCAAACTAAGGTTTAAATATGTCCTATTTAAGTTTTTTGTGGTGAAATAATTAGGTGTGAATGTTTTTTTCTTCAATTGTAATGTTACACTATATTTTTGTAATATTATGTTCATTTTTTCTCATGTAAGTTGTTTGATTCACACTATATTCTTAATAAAATTTCTTCTTATTATTATAATATTATAATATTTTCAATATCATTTTGATACCATTGAATCAATGTGTGGATTTATTTACAAAAAAATGTAAATTTCCTCACACAATGATGGATTGTTCATTATTTCATTATTTTCACTTCTTCAATCCTGCTTCTTTAAGTTTTCTTTTATATTTGATTGAAATATTTTAATTAATTAAATGATAAACCTTTTTTGGGTTGATTCTAGGGATTTTTTGGGGATTTATTATATTTTATTTGATGTGATTAAATTTTTAAATTAGTCTTATAGTTTATTTTTCCTTTAATTGACTTGTGTCTTCTTCATCTTCACCAAATTTAACATATACACATTTGAGTGACAGTACAGTCCAATTACTTAATGTGATCATTAAATTGATCATATCATTCCATTGGTGATTAGACTTATAATTTTGTATGGATTAAATCAATGAATTATTTTGGATACTTATCTAATTGATTGGAAAATTCTTGAACAAGTGAACTAAAAATTAATAGGAAAAAAATTACATCCATTCTATCTGTAACAAAAACCAAGGATCAACTCATCTTATTTAATTATTTCCATTCAAATAATTTGGTGTTTCATTCTTAAATTCAATAAATTATCTTAGTTAATTTATTATTATTTAATACAGTTGAAATCAACACCAAAGTTGGCCACTTCATAGCCAATCCTCCCAATAAATATGAGTGTCTCAAGGTTACTTCTTCAATCTCTCTGGATTTGAACCTTAACTATACTACCAAAAACACTTCTACCTATAAAGTAAATTTTGTAATCACTAAGTCTTGAGTTATATAATAGCACTTGATCTCTAGGATGGATGGTTTTTGGATGAAACATATTTTCATGAAACACCCTTGTTCTATCTTTATAATTTTTTTAATTTTCAAAAACCAATCCTATAATTTATTCCAAATCTTTCAGTTACAATCTCCTCTATTTTCTAGTTATATTGAGGTCCAGATTCATCTCTTTTATAACCCAATAGTATTTTTATTTCAATTCCATGTAGTGGTGGTAGATTTTCCAATAAATAAAATGGTTTGGATAATTCATATGGGTATATTATAGGCTATATGGTATACCATAAGGTTTATTATAATATTTGGATCTAATAATTACTATTTGGTTTGACAGCTATTTCTATAATTCTCTTGTTTTCCTTTTTAGATACTCTAGATTATCCATTGATTTTTGGATGATGGGATGTTGATTTTTTATGATGGGCCCTATATATTCTCATCAAATAATCCATTATCCTATTATAAAAGTGATTACATTGATCCCTAACAATTTATTTGGGTACTCTAAAATAATAAAATATGTTATCCCAGAAAAAACATACAAAACATTAGAATCATCGGTTTTAGTGGCTTTGGCTTCCACCCATTTTGAAAAATAATACAAAGTAAGTAGAATATAAGAATTTATAAATTAAATTTGGAATAGTCCCATGAAATTTATACCCCAAACTTAAAAAATTTCACAAAATACAATGTTTCTTGGAGGGATTAATTTTCCTTTTGAAATTTTTCAAGTAAACTAAAAAATCACATTATTTTAAAAACTCATGAACATATTTAAACAAGATGGTCCAATAAATTCCATATTACAAAACTTTTATTATTATCCTTTGAGATATAAAGTGTCCTCCACAAACTAAATTGTGATAAACCTTAAAGATAGATTCAAATTAACTTTTATGAAATAATCTTCTTATCATTTTATCATTAAATATTTTCCAAAGAAATGTATATTCCCAAATGTAATATTTAGATTCAAATTTCATTTCTTGAATTTGTTTGGAGATTTAAGTGTGTTGGGGTTTGATATGTTTCCAAATAATTCACCATGTATGCATACCATGTTACTTCGCCTTAAAATAAGTCGATTTGTTCCCCTGGAATGAGGTATAGTACTGGTGTATGGGATGTAATCTTTAATTTGGACGATTTGGGTAGTATACTCATGCAGTCATCCACCTAGTTATCAGTGTTTTTCTTATCTTTGATTTCTAAGTTAAAATCCTAAAGTATTATCATCCATATCATAAGACTGGGATTTTAATATTCCTTCTTCATAAAATATCTAAGTGTTTTATGGTTAGAAAAAACATAAGCCTTAGTCCCAAATAGATATGATATGAATCTGTCCAAATAAAATATGACTGTTAAAAATAATTTTTGTGGTTATTTAGTTGAATTGGAAATTATATAAGGATTTGAGTCATAGTATATGACTTGTGGCATACAAAAAATTTTCTAATAAGGTACTACTCTAACTACTTGGTTGTAAGTGTCACCAATTAGCTCAAATGGTTCTTCCTAATTTGGTGGTTGCATCACTGGTGGTGTTATCAACCTCCTATTTAATTTATAAAATGTTTCCATAAACTCCTTATTGAAATAAAAATGATAATATTTTAAAAATAATTTATATAGGGGGTATAAATATTACTAAAATCCTTAATAAAGATCCTGTATAATCCTACATGACCTAAAAAGATCTAACATGTTTTATTCAAGTAGGGTATGCAAGAAATTTATTACTTCAATTTTTATTTTATTCAATTCAATGAATTTTATGAAATGATATTCCCAAGGATAGTTATATTGTACCTCTCTTTCTCATGAATTTCTCATGATCAAAAATTCTCACCTATGTTTCTAATGATTTTGTTTAAGTGATTTTCAGTGTTTATATTGAATACCAAGTGATGAAAATCAATAAAATCTTGAATATATTTTGAATTATTGTTAAAGGCTTAAAAATGTATTGTATCCTATTTCAAGATAATGTAATGGAGTTATAATACCCTTATTAGAGATTAAAAGGAAGTGGGGGAGGCCTCTTTGGAAGTTGGATTTGTGTAGGGTACACCAGATAACCATGTTTCCAAAACCTCTAGTTAACAGAAGACCCATAAGCCAACCGGTGGAGTCCCACTGGCTGGATGGTAGTGAAGGATATAGTGAGTAATTATAGTAATAGTAAAATTTCTTGATGATGGTGGTGTAATGACTATAAAATAGAAATTCTATAAGCATAGATGTCTCTAGGTAGTCCACTGGCTACCAGGTGAAGGCTACTAGGTATCCAGTGGTAAAAAGATAGTTTATTCTATATAAAATTTATTATAATAAAAATGAAAATTATGGTGGTATTATTTTTATTCACTACACTCAATGAATTTTAGAATATTACCTCACATATTTGAGTATATAAAATAATCCCCTTTTCATATTATAATAGATTAATTGCTCTCAACAATGCTCTTTGATTGATTTGACACTAAATTTCTATAATTTTCAAAATCCACTCAAAGAGCCTTTCTCATTTATCAATATCTCAAAGGCTCTCACCCATTATCTAAATATATAATCCTAAATCATAATCATCCATATAAGATATTTTTTAGAAGATTTTAAATGAGTTAAAACCCTCTCTTCTCATCTCCTTTCACCAATGGGTTCTCACTCCGCAAAAGTGTGGGACAGGTTCCTTGGCTACTGGAAAAGCTCAAGAGGGTATTCACAAACCATAATTATAAGGGATAGGTTTCTTGATCACCACCTAGATCAAGGTATTAATATTATTTACCTCTCAATTTGAGGTTTGGAAATGTAGGTTCTCACGTTGAGTTATTTCTAAACTCCTTATCAATTGTGTTTTCTCTCTCATTACTTTATCACATTGAATCCTTCAATATTGACATGAATAATTCTATAAATCTGATATGATAATTTCTATGATTTATCTACTTTTATATTACCTATTTGATATGTATTATATGTACAATTATTACTTTATCATTTTATCACATTATCACTTAATCATTTCATTTTGAATTTGTCGCCTATATCCACTTTGAATTTTTTAAATGGAAATTCACACCCTCCCCCCACCCACTCTTGTTATTTTACTCCAAACAAAAAATGGAATCATAGAGGTGCTTTTTGTTTTAATAAAAATTTTCCTTTTTAAAAATTGTGTTTATTTTCAATTTTTTTGTTTTTTAAATCTTAATTGATTTCAAAGATCAGTCTTTTTATTATGGAATATAATTCTTATTTACATGCCCCTTTTTTTTATGGAACCAATTATTCCTATTTGAAAAAATCCAATGTAAAATTTATTTTGTAGTATTAGTTACCCTATTTGGAAAATGGAAATTCATGAATTTGTTCCAACTAAAGAATCATAAGAAAAATGGACTCCCAAAGATGTTAAGAATTTTGAACTTAAAAGAAAAGCTATTAATTCCTTACATTATGGTCTTGATCATAATGAGTTTAATCATGTTTCTACTTGAAAAATGGATTATGTAATATATAAATTATTACAAGCCACACAAGAAGGAATGAATAAATTAAAAGAAACTATGTTGGATATGTATTTTCAATATTTTTAAAGTTTATATATACATACTAATGAATTTATTAAAAGAATGTTTATGATGTTTACTAAAATTTTCAATGGTAAAAATTCCCTCAGTGATGATTTATCAATATAAATTATAGTCAAGAAAATATTATGGGTTTTACTTAGATATTTGGATCCTAAAGTCATATACATTAGAGAAGAAAAATATATAAAGAAAATGGTGGTCGAAGAACTCAATGGATCCCTAATGACATATGAAATAACGATTAAGTGATAAGCAGTGAAAGAGTCCAATGGAGCCAAATATGTAAATAATATAATCACCTTCAAATATATCAATGATGAATCATATCAAGGTGAAATTAAAGATGTTTACCAACTCACCAAGAACATGAAAAAAAATTCAAGAAGAATAAATTTTCCAACCGATCAAACAAGTTAAATAAAAAACTGAAACTATAAGCGACATACTATGAATGTAAGAAAAAAGGTCACATCAAGATGGAATTACTCATCTATAAAAATAATATTAAATAAAAGTATCAATAAAATAAGGTTTACAAAGTCACAATGTGGAGTTCAAGAGATGACGTCGTGGATTTAACTCCTTCAACCACTTCAAGTTACTCAAACCCTAAGTGATTTATGTAATATATTTATTAATATATCAAGGTTAGTACCCCTCTATTTATTTCATCCCCTTATTCTTATTTTACAAATTCTTTCCCTTTCTTGTAATATTTTTGGTCCTAAATTAACTTTAATTATGAATACCTAAAATACGTTTGTGATCAACTTGAAAATGGTTTTCATCAAATTTATTCATTATATAAATATCATGATAAGAAATAAAAGCAAGATCATATTTAGAAATATCATATTCAAAAATAAAAGGAACACCTCTTCAATGAATAAATAAGAATTATCCATAAAGGTTAAGAATCATGTGGATGTTAATAAACTCTAATCTACCATTAAATACCTCAATAATTATCTTCCAAAATTCAACCAAGGATAAAATATTTTAAATAAAATTTTGGGTGTTCAAAGACATGGTAAATAACTAATTGGTCTTGTTTTATCAAATAATGAAATCACATTGAAAAAATGATCAAAAAATAATTTTATTAAAGGTTTCTCTCAAGATAAATTTTTTAATTATTTTAAAATAATTGGTTATTTAATTTATAAATGTGATTTAAAGAATGAATGATATGGGAAACCATAATCAATTAATATTTAATCCAATATTTCCAAAATAAAACATCAATATAAACAAATATGGATTAATAAATCATTATTAGATAACTTAAGTGTACCCAAGTTCATGTGGGTATCAAAACCATTAGTCATTTTATTTTTTAGAAAAAGTGTCTTCTGAGAAAACCCCAAGAAGCATCTCGGTACCTATATAGAATTTTCTCAAGACACATGTGTAGATACCTCTATGAATTCAATAAAATCAATAAACTAAAAGGATTTCATCTCACCTTAAGTGATAAATTTAAGAGTGAGATAATTGGTGAATGTGCCATTGATTTTTCTAACTCAAATATTATTAAAAAAAATTATTTGTTAAAGTCTTAAAACATAATTTATTAAGAATTAGTCAATTTTGTAATATCAGTTTTAAAAGTTATTTTGAAAATTATTTTTTCACAGTTTTTAACTCAATAGAAAAACTATTTTTTACTGCATCTAAATTTCAAAATGTTTATACAATAAATTTTGAATCAATAAATTGAAAAACATTTAGATATTTGAGTGAAATAATTAGTGATTTATAGATTTTTCATATACACCATGGTCAATAAAAAACACATTCACTTGTAAAATTAATCCATTATCAACTAGTATGAGATCTATCCAAATTTTATTTCAAATATTACATGATTTGTGAAGCATTCCAACATGGTAAGAAACACAAATACTATTTTAAATATAAAAAAGGTTTTTCTTATTCAAAATAACTTGAATTAATTCATCTTGATTTATTCATACCTTCTCAAATTGAATGTCTAGGATGTAAACCCTATACATTCATTATTATTTATTACTTTACAAGATTCACTTAGGAACATTTCTTATCTTATAAAAGTAAATCTTGCAAGTCCTTCATCAGGTTTTAAAAAATTTGAAAATGATAAATGTTTTAAAATTATCCCAATTCAAAGTGATCATGATAGAGAATTTAAAATAATAAATTTAATTATTTATGTTATTTTGAAGTCTATAATCATTCTTTTTTCTCCTCCTTCAACCCCTCAATAAAATGGGGTGGTAGAGAGGTGAAATAAAACTATCCAAAAAAATTCTCAAACTCTTTTAAATTAATTTAACTTACTAAAATAGTTTTTTAGGAATAGGCCATGAATATTATATGTTTATCATTAATAGAATTATCATAATACCTTTTCTCGAAAAGTCCCCATATGAGCTTTGGAGAAATAAAAAACTCAAAGTCTGTTTTTTAAAATTTTTTGGTCGCAAATGTTTTATTTTAAACACTAAAGAGAATCTTGGAAAATTTGATTCTAATTCCAATGAAGGTGTATTTCTTGGATATTCCAACTCAACCAAGGCATAATAAGTCTTTAAAAAAATAAAAAAAAATGTTGTAAGAATAAATACATGTTAATATTTAAGAAAATATTCCAAAATATCTTTCTCAAAATGTTTTTGAAAATTTTGTTTTAAATGATCTTTTTCAAACTAAAGAAGTTTAAGAACAATGAGAATATCCTTTAAATTATTTTCCTATAGATTTCAGAAAATATAAATAAAATCCCATTAAAATTTTCATTATATATCTATATAAAGGTACTCATACTAGAATATCGGTATTAAATGAGGTTGAACGCATTCCCTTTATCTCTCACCTAGAACCCAAAAATCTTAATAATTCTTTTAATGGTGAAAATTGGATAGTTTCAATGCAAGAGAAACTAAATAAATTCACTAAAAATTATGTATTTGATCTCATGGAAATACCTAATTATCATCCCATAATATCCTCTAAATGGGTTTTTAGAAATAATTTAGATGAAATTAGTAATATCACTATAAATAAATCTCATTTAGTAGATAAAGGTTATAACCAAGAATAAGGAATCAACTACAATGAAACCTTTTCACCTATCACTCAATTAAAATTTATTAAAATCTTATTGGCATTTTCCTCTCATCATAATTTTAAAATATTTCAATTTAATGTCAAGATAACCTTTTAAAATGGTTTTACTAACAACGTTGTTCTTGTGGAACAACCACCAAGTTTTGAAAATCTTCTTTTTCCAAATTCTGTTTTCAAATTAATGAAATTTATTTGTGGTTTAAAACAATTCCTTTGGTCTTGGTATGAATTTATTTAAAATTATATTTTACTAAATTGTCTTAAAATTAGAAAATATGATTCAAATATTTTTATAAAACACATCTTAAATGATTTGTTACTGAATAAGAATTACATTGATGATGTGATTTTAAACTCTACTAATGACTATCTTTGCTTTGAATTATCTGATTTAATGAAAAATTAATTTTAAATTATATTTATGGGTAAACACAAATTCTATCTTGGTTTTCAAATTTCTCAAATAAATGATTGTATTTTTCTAAATCTATGAAAATACATTAATGAAATCTTAAAATGATTTAGTATGGATCACTCTAAGAAAATTAGTATACCCATGAGTAAAACTTATAAGTTAACATTGGAGGAAGTTGGTGATCTTGTAAACAATAATATTTATATAAGTAGGTTCGGTAGTATAATTTATCTTACTAAGACCCATCATGATATCATGTTCAGTGTATGCCTTTATGCTCTTTTTCAATCAAATATAAAGGAATCTCATTTCAAATCTTCTAAAAGGATTTTTTCTATTTAAAAGCAATAAAAAATATTGGGTTTTTTGTCCCAAAATAATGTATTTAGAATTTACATGTTTTTATAATACTAATTTTGGAGGATACCAACTAGATACGAAAAGTGAACAAGTGGGAATTTCCACCTACTTTGAAGATATATCATATCATGGAGTAGTGATAAACAAAATTCTGTTTGTAAAAACCCAGTTTCACTCAGGTATGGATCCTTTAAATTACAGTTTGATTCCTTATTTTGGACCTAATATGGAATCCTAATGAGTTAGAAAAGGTATAAAGGGTGTCTAGGGATTTTTTGGAGCCCGAAACCCATCTTTTTGGAAGAACTAGACCTAGAGCACAGTTTGTTGTAAAACCGTGTGGGGAGGTTGCATGGTTAGAGAAAATCATGCAAGTGACATGCTTTTTTGGATATAATCTTACCACACTGTTGGCACATGGGTTCCTTAAATATGAAACTTAACTGTGTATTACTCCCATTTTCTCCAATTACTCATGCATGGTTTGCGCACAGTTTGAAAAACTATGTGAATAAACCATGAACAAGCTAAATTTTGTGTAATTTTACATTTTTACCCTTAATGATCGAATTAATCCCTCCTTCCTTAATCCGATATACAATATGATTAACCTCCATTTTCTCTCATTTTGAATCTTTTTAATTCCTAACCTAGGGATAAAGATATATCCTTCATCTAGGATCTATTCAAGTTTTTGTTCTTCACGTTGGATGTGCAACTATAAGTACTCATGTCCTTTTTAGCTATTCTTTATCTATCTTTCTCTTGACCTAGTTATCAAGGTGGGAGAATTTTTACTCTTTTATTAGATCTAATCTATTCCAATACAAATTAGAGGAAAATATTGGATGATGAGAGTCATACAAGCCTATGGTGGGTGGTCTATAGCTCATCCCTCAAGTTCCTTGATTTTAGAAATTACATGTGGGCCCCACCGATTTCATCAGGTGTCATTTTTTGAATTTATATGCCATGATTATAATCATTAGAACCATATGGTTATTCTATTTCCAAATATGTGATTAGTTATTATTGGTTACTCCCACAAATCCATCCATCCCATGTAGGATGTTTTTTCATAATTGTCGTTTTAGTGTTTTGACACATTTGAGCTACCATTCAGGTATGCCTTATCTTGAAATTTCTATGGGTAATCTTTTATATATTGAATGTATTGATTTAAATTTTGAATTTCATAATATAAAGTACCATTTATTTTCACCACTTGTCCCTCCTAAGGTTAGTGCTTCAATTTGATGATTAAATGTGAAATAGAAATTGGAAAGTATACTAAGTATATGACTTGGCCTTTTAAATTTAATTGAGTAATAGTTTTCATGTCCATAGAACCCCTTACCATGATAATGGAAGGCAACGTAGTGAACCTTGTTTTTTGTAAATACCTTAAATGGATTAAATTAATGGTTTCATGCTACTTTGCCTTGTCACACTAATGAAAGGAAAGGCTTGAACCAAATAGATTTATCAATTAATTATGACTTGATTAAAGGGTTACATGTTACTTGGACTTGTCACACTAATTAAAAGAAATGATTGAACCAAATGAAATATTATATTAATTTGTTGTCAAATAGAAGTGGCCTAAATCATTCTCACCTTGGATTCCTTAGTGAATGCCTTGAGCACTCTGGAACCCCATTATGATTCAAGGATGTGGCTTTCTTTGGTTGAGACCCACCTTGATCATGATCCTTGTATAATATTAGATGCTCAGTATGACAAAATAGGATCCCTTAAATATTATTATAGGATTCCTTGGATACACTCCTTGGATCTAACATTGGAAAGTAGGTTCCATGGTTAAATCCCATCGGGCCCAGTCATTGCTTAGCCCCATTTTACCTTGGATAGACTCCTTGTAATCGGTAAGAATATTATTATGGAATTCATTGGAATATTATACTTGTATTACCCTCCTAGATTTATCGAGGATACAATTATTACTTAGTTTGAAACCCTTGAGGTCTACATTTCCTTGGTTACTACCTTGGAACTTCATTAGTAAATATCATTGTAGGTTTCCTTGTTACATCTTGGAACCTTCACTATTTATAACATGTGACTTATTTATAAATTGGTAATGATCAAATAATTAACTGGTTACATTTTCAAACACTAACTGAGATATGAAGTGGGTACTTGGGTATTAAGTTACATTGTAATTATTTTCTTTATATATTCATTCTTGCACACTTTTACATTTCCATTACACGGGCCAGATGTTATAGACACCACTGGTGGTGGCCCACTGATATTTATATCACACCCTCTTTAGACATTGTTTGGTACCTGTGGAAAATTACATGTATGTAGGTGTTGATAAAGGAAAGTGTAATTCTTAGAACACTTTATTTATTGTTGTGATAGGGTGGAAATGGTAGCAAATGACTAAGTTGTATCTCGGGATGCTTGGGATAGTTTATGTATTTCCTTTTTCTACATTAGGTTTTTCATGTATTCTTAATACTTGGTATCCATGTTTTCATGATTACTAGGTACATAAAATATCATCATTAGTTATTTTATGTTATTCTAGTTATTTCTATTATTTTTATCCTTGTCTATTTACGTTGTGCCTTCTATTTACTTATATTTATTATCCTATTTACCTCTATTTATATTTGTACATTTTGCTACACTCTGGTAATGAGGGCATATTCTCCCCATGGAAACACCCTAGGTCCTCACTTCTAGTCAGAAACCTCTGACGTTTGAGGATATGTACTTGAGGCCATGTGGACCACCGGGATCAGGCACCTATTAAGTATCATCTAAGTTTGGGAAGTCCCAAAGTTGTATCATAGGAGTTTCCTTTCTTGATTTACTATTTGTAGACAATATATTGGAGATTAGGAATGTTATATGACTTGGTCATAACTTGTTCTTGGGCATCACAAACCTAGGTTTGTGGAAAAATCCAAGTTACCCAAAATTTAATTTTTTTCTATTTTTTCTATTATAGTTGAAATTATTTCATCATTGGGTGATGCACATGTCGTGTTGTGGTTTTTATTATTATTCTCATTAATTATTTATTCCATCCTTAACCCGATGATATGATATAAATGATCATTTTTACATGCATCATTATAGGCACCTAGAATTTACATGTTGTGCAAATTGTCATGCCATGTAGGTGAATTCCACTACTTGCATCGTTTGATATGCCTATAATTGTTGAGTGGACCTTTCTTGTATATATGCTTGTTCTGCTTTTGGGCTATGATTGATTGATTTACCATTTAGATTCATGAGGTTTTATGGGGCCTCATGGGTGGGAATGAGTAATTTACTGAATTGATCCTTTAATTAGAAATTCAATGGGTTTCATTTTTTGTGATAAGGAGTATGGGCCCTGATTCACTGGGAATGAAAATTCATTTTAAATGAACTTTGATAAAAGTCATAATAAAATGAAAATATAAAAGTGTAATAGTCACACATCCTTATCCCGAATTGTTATGCTTATGAAAGTTAAAATATTTAACCTAGAAATTAAATATAAAATGAAATGAAATGGTTTTAAATAAATAATGAGGAAAGGTACTATTGACCCTTCATATACTGGAACCCCTGAAACTAATATCCAATCACTTACCAATACCTGGCCATCTAAGTGGATAGTTGGGGTAGTAGGCCTTGGGTAGTGAGTTTTTCTACATGTATCTTCCACTAGTGATGTTATATCTATTCTTATATGTTTCTTATGAGTCATGTAGTTGGCATTTATAGACCAATGATTCCACAATGTCCTTGTGTAGCATGCTAGGAAGGTGGAAATAACCATACTCTAGACATGGTGGACCCTGGGCCGCCAGTATTACCTCTTGGAGTTCCACTTTAGGAACCACCTACTCTACCTGATCCAGAAAATTATGCCCATGTCCTTGATATTTTTCTACTTCTAATGCAGTCCATGCATGGTGCTTCACGATTTTCACATATGATGGCTGGTATGACTCGTGAGTTCCAGCTGCAACATCCTTCCACCTTTTGGTGGGATATCAGTCTGAAGGTTGTTGAGTCTTGGCTAGAGGCCACCCTGTCTATCTTTGAGCATCTAGAAACACCTCTAGAGAGTAGGATCAATCTTTCTACATACATGATTTAGGATTCATCCAAGTGTTTTTAGGGTATAGTTACCAAGGATGAACTATATCAGGGTATGGTATGGGTTTATTTCCAAATCACCTTCTATGATTAGTTATTTCCTCATATTCTAAGAGATGATAGAGCCATAGAGTTCATGGATCTCAAGTAGGGTTCAATGTTGGTTATGGAGTATTCAGTTAATTTCACAAAGTTGCAGTACTTTGCACCGCTTCTAGATGATTATGAGATTTCTTGTGATAAACACTTAGAGGGTGGGATTGTGTATGCCATCTATATGCAGGTGAATGTATTTTTCCTACCTAATTTTTCTGAAATAGTCGATTAGGCTCTTATCATTGAGCGCAACCAGAGGGGTAGTAATAGCACTGGGAATAGAGGATTAGTGCCAAAAAATTCCAATAGTTCTCTCAGTGGAAAGAAATGTTCCCTTGAGGTTTCCCGTCAGGGCAGTGACAACCAGAGTACCCGTTTTGATAACTCCATAGTGTGTCATCAGTGTGGAAGGTGGGGGAACCTAAAGACTTATTGTGATAGAGACCCAATATAGTGTCAGGATTATGTCCATATGGGATATCTTCAGTGGTTATGCAGGACCTTTCCACTAGCTTCAAGTGCAAAAGGATCAACTCTAGCTCCACCTCTAGGCGTGGGTTCTTTTTCATCACATCAGGCAGAGAGTTTGATTAGAACCAGCAGGACTGGTCGAGGAGGAGGTCATGGTCATGGTAGTTAGACCCATAATCACCATTAGAACCAACCGAGCAGTTATTATTGTGGTAGTCCATTTGTTGAATAGGTCTGTGGATCAGGATAGTTCCATTCACTACATCTTATACCTGAGGATCAGGCTATGGGACCATCTGTAGTATTAAGTACTATTCTAGTGGAATCTACTATAGTATATTATTTATTTGATATAGGTTCTTATAATTATTTTATCTCTTTATCTATCATTAAAATTATAAAATTTAATATACAATATTACTATGTTGTCATGGACCTAGATACACTGGTAGAAGTGCGGTCAGAGGGCATACACCAATGTAGGTATTTTCCCCTTGAGGTAGGAAATTAACCTTTCTTATAGAACCTATTCATTCTTGAGATGACAGGTTTCGATGTTATTATTGGGATGTATTGTTTGGTTTAGTATCACAATTTTTTATAATTATATCATTGAAAATTATCATTTACATCACTAGAGGGTATCAGTTATCTACATAATGGTAAGTGGGATGTCTAGGCTAGTAGAGAAATACCAGAGCATCATAGGTTAGGTGGGGTGATAGCCTAGATTGAAAATATGTTCATGGAGGATTATGGTTTACATCAATCCAATTTTACTCCAATAGTAGATTATTTTAGGTATGTTTTTTCAGATTAATTTTTTGTCTTACCTCCTGAGAGGGACGTAGAGTTTACGATTGAGACTGTTTTGGGAGAATATCTAGCGTTCATTCCTCCATACAGGATGGAACCTATTGAGATCCAAGAACTCAAGCGGCAGTTAGAGGATCTTGAGGATAAATGTTTTATACATCCCAGTACATCCTCTTGGGGTTATCCCGTGCTTTTCTCCAAGAAGGTGGATGGAACCTTATGTTTATTCATGGATTAAGAAAGTTTGAACCAGTTTATGGTGAAGAACCAATATCCACTACCTCAAATAGATGATCTCTTTAACCAAATACAAGGAGATAGGGTCTTCTCTAAGATCTACCTGAGGTTGGGATATCACCAAGTGAGAGTAAGGCCATCATACATACCACGTACATCCTTCTGTAGCAGGTATGGTTTATATGAGTAACTTTTTATAATGTTTGTTCATATGAACATGATTGTTGTTTTCATGGCTCTAATGAATAAGGGTTTTCCATACCTATCTGGATTCTTTTGTAATTGTAATTGGGGAAGACATCTTGGTGTATTCTCATACTCGTAGAATCCATGAAGAACACTTTAAGATCATTTTGAGTACACTGATACAGAATCAACTTTATTACAATATTTCTAAGTGCCAATTCTAGATCAAAAAAGTTCACTTCTTGGGTCATATAATATCGGAATTAGGAGTACCCAGTATGAATCATTGACCGGAGCATGAAGGATCTCCGAGTCCAGTCTATCCCTCTAGTACTTGTGTTATGGCAGCACGGATGCATGCAGGATGAGATTTGGGAGTGGGAGGCTAACGTACGTGCTCAGTGGCTAGAGTTTTTCTTAGATATTATTTCACCTCCCTTGGAAGGTGAACTCGGGGATGAGTTCTTTTAAGAGGGTAAGGCTGTAAGAACCCATTTTTTAATCAGGTATAGATCCTTTAAATTTTAGTCTAATTATTTATTTTGGACCTAATATGGATTCCAAATGAATTAAAAAAGTCCTTAAGGGTGTTTGGGACTTGTTCGGGGCTAATTACCCATCTTTTTTGAATAACTAGGCTTGGCGCTTGGTTTTTAGTAAAACAGAATAAGGAGGACGCACAGTTAGAGAAAACCATGTGGGTGGTATTCTTTTTCAGACAGAGCCTTACCACAAGGTTGGTGCACAGTTTCCCTAACTGTGCAACCTAACTGGGCGATACGCCCCTTTTCTCCAGGTACCAGTGCACACTTTATACATGGTTTTGGAAAACTATGTGTAAAAACCGTACACTGGATAAATTTTTAGTTATTTACATTTTTACCCTTAATGATCTAATTAATCCCTCCTTCACTAATTTGATTTATAGTGGTATTAGCCTCCATTTTCAATCATTTTAGAGCTTTTGAAGGTCTAACATGGGGATCAAGATATCTCTTTCTTCTGGGATATGTTTGAGATTTTGTTCATCACATTGGATGTGCAATGGTAAGTACTTGAGTCCTTTTTAGTCATTATTCACCCCCCTTTCTCTCGACCTAGTTATCGAGGTGTGATGGTTTTTACTCTTTTCTCAGATCTACTCCATTCCAAGAAAACTTATATGCTAATACTAGATAAGGAGAGTTGTACAAGCCTAAGGTGGGTTGTCTATAACTCATCCCTCAATTTCATTGATTTTTGAAATTACGTGTGGGGCCCGTTGAATTAATCATGTTTCATTTATTGAATTTATATGACATTATTATAATCATTAGAACCATATGGTTATTCTATTTCAAAATATGTGATTATTTGTTAGTAGTTACACCCACAATTCCATCAATCCCATATAGGATGTTTTGTCAGAATTTTCAATTTAGTGTTTTGACACATTTGAGTCATCATTCAGGTATGCCTTTTCTTGACCTTTATAAGGGTAATATTTTATATTTTAAATGGATTGATTTAAATTTTTAATTTCATAATGAAAAGTACCATGTATTCTCACCCCTTTACCCACCTAAAGTAAGTTCTTTAATTTGATAATTAAATGTGAAATAGAAATCGGAAAGTATACTAAGTATATGACTTGGCCTTTTAAATGTAATTTAATAATAGGTTTCATGTTAGTAAAACCCATTACCATGATAAAGAAAGGTAGTGGAGTAAACCTTGACTCTTGGAAATACCTTAAATGGATTAAATGAATGGTTTCATGCTACTTGGCCTTATCACACTAATGAAATACAATGCTTGAACCAAATGGATTTATTGATTAATTATGACTCGATTAAAGGGTTGTACACTACTGGGACTTGTCACACTAATGAAATATTAATCTTGAACCAAATGGAATATTATATAACTTCATTATAAAATAGGAGTATCCTGGCTCAATATCACCTTTAATTCCTTAGGTAATTCCTTGAGCACTCAGGAACCCCATTATGATTCAAGGATATAGCTTGGTTTGGTTGAGACCCACATGGATCTCGATCCTTATCTAAATTTGGATTCTCAGTATGACACCATTGGATCCCTTCAATATTATTACAAGATGCCTTGGAGACACTCCTCAGATATAGCATTGACAATTAGGTTCCATGGTTAAAGCCCATTGGTCCCAATCATTACCTAGACCTGTTTTACATTAGATGAACTCTTTGGACTCGATAGGAATCTTATTGTGGAATTCCTTGGACTATTATCCTTGTATTACACTCTTACCCTTATCCATACTACAGTAATTGCTGATTTGGTGGCCCTTGAGATCTATGTATCCTTTTTTATTACCTTGGAATTCATTATTAAATATCATTACAGGTTTCCTTGTTACATCTTTGAACCATCACTATTGCTAACATGTGACTTATATATAAACTGGCAATGATCAAATAATGAACTAGTTACATGTACAGACACCAGTTGAGGGCTGAAGTATGTACTTGTGTATTTAGTTACATTGTAATGCTTTACTTTATATATGCATGCTTACATAATGTTACATTTCCATTATATGGGGCAGATGTTATAGACACTGTTGGTGGTGGCCCACTGAGATTTATCTCATATCCTCTCCAAGAGTTGTTTGGTACCCATAGTAGATTACATTTATATAGGTTTTGATAAAGGGAAGAGTAATACTCTGGACACTTGATTGTTTTTGTGCTAGGATAGAGTTGGTAGTAGATGACCGAGCTATAGCTCAAGATTCTTGGGATAGTTTATGTATTTCTTTTTGCTACATTAGGTTTTTTATGTATTCTTGCTACTTGGTATCCATGTTTTTCATATTACTAGATACATTACATATCATCATCAGTTATTGTATGTTATTCCATTTATTTCAGTTATTGTTATCCTTGTCTATTTCCATTGTGCCTTTTGTTTATTTATATTGCTTCCACTATTTACCTTAGTTTATATTTATCAATTTTGATACACTCTAGTAGTGAGGGAATAGTCTCCCCTATAGAAACACCCTAGGCCCTCACTTCTAGTCAGTAACCTCTAATTTTTAGGTAGATGCACTTGAGGTCATATGGCCCACCAGGATCAAGGTACCTATTAAGTGGAATCTGGGTCTGGGTGTCATATAGTTTCTCTTTCTATAGTTGAATTGGAATACATATCCACTATGAGTTATTACACCCAAATAATATAGATAAAACACACACACGTATACTTTAGGCTTACATTTTACTATGTCCCTATTAAATGTGACAACACTAGTTCCATTAATATATACAAAATTCCTATCCAGAACTCTCACACCAAACACATTGACCTTAGGAACTATTTCTTAAGATATCACTTTCAAAATTTTGATATCTTATTAGAATTTTTGAGGATGGAATATCAAATCAATGATACTTTCACTAAACCTCTAGACCTTGATTGTTTTGAATTCATTATAATTGAATTAATAATTGTTCTCTTGTGACACCTTCTATTTTATCTATAGATATCTTAAGTTGTATTTTTTAGATTTATTTTAAAACTTTATCTTGTTTTAGAATATTTTTAAAACTTGATATTTCTATTTTATATTTTTATTTATCTCATGGATATAATTGATTTGTCTCACTTGTGCTAAATTTTGAGGGGGCATAATGACCTAAACCTCCATGGTCTTCACTTTGTATTTTCCCAAGGTTTTTGGTGATAAGAGGGAGTTTGGAGGTGTTAAGGAGGTTTGGAGAGTGGTCTTGGCCATTATGGGGGTAACTATGACCTGGTGGTGGGAATGGTGAAGGCTATGTTGAGGCCAGGGAATTAAAAATTCATTTTAGGTTGATTTTGTAATTGTTAGTGTATCTCAACCAGTAACATGGATTATCAATACATTTTGGAGGTAGTGTTTTCCATGGTTCAATCCTGTCTGAAACAACATGAAGGAAAAGCATCTAGTGAGGGTGTGGCACCAGGCATGGTGCCACGAGGCATCTCTTGTCCAAAATGGCCAGCCTATAAATGAATTTCCAAGTCATTTTTTAATCCTTGGTGAGGAAAAATGCCTTGGTTATAGAAAACATGAACTGGTACATAAAAATTTGATCTATAGTGTTTAAGAACACCATATACATGGAAAATCCATTATGGAAGTTGTGTTAGTGGTCGAGCTTGCTTTGAAATAAATGAACCAGACACCTTTTTCCTTAGATATCAAACTTTTTGAATGAAAAAACATGTCCACCTTAATGTTGGGTCTTGAATGTGGTTGTAGTCCATTTATTCCATTATTAATCAATCCATGCACCCTCTTGAATCATTCCTTCATTTTCCAGATACTCTGGATAAACCTAGGTCTTGGTTGAGTGATATCTTGTGTTTAGGATCTATTATAGGATGTTATATATAGTGAGTGTTGGTTCTACCTTTTTTTTGAATCTTGATCAATTCCTTGTGGATTTAAATCCCTGATTCATGGATAATAAAATGTTTTTTTGTTTATGTACCTTTTTCCTTCTCTTTTCCACCCTTTCTTCATTCATTCCTTATATTTGGATGCTTATTATGCTAATACTTTCTATTTTTAGGCTAAAACCTGAGTGTGGTATGTTAGTGGCTTGTTGGTGAAGGTTTCTAGTGAATATTTCTTCAGTTTGGTGGTGTTCTTCCTATGGTGGTTGATTCTAGATCATTCATTATTGTGTGGAGGACATTGAACTTATAAATTAAGGTAGGGTATTTGTTTCTTTTCCTATTATTTTTTGTCAAATCACAAAGTTAACATGATTTATCTCTTTGTTTTATGGTGGAATTAACCTTAATGAAGATTAAAACAGAAATAATTATAAGAGATTGTTTATGGTTATAATGCTCCCATGTGTTTCCACCATGTTAATGGTTTACCTCTTGATTTTCTAGATAGTGTGTTATCTATGTTTACGATTGGGATTATCATGTTTGTTATTCTATAGTTTAATATGTTTGATATGATGAAACTGGTTAAAGAACATAAAGTTGGTAACTCTTATTGTCTAAAAAAATAAAAGAGTTTTTCTAACTTGAAATCATTGTTCTTTATAATTTAATGGAAATAAAATGATTCCTGATGTATATTTAAATGAAATAATTATTCCTTATAGTTTATTGAAACTTAAAGTTATGCTTTAAGAATATTTTAATAATTCATAGTTATTGATAAATGATGCCTTAGGTTTCCAATGTTTATAACCTATGATAATTGAATTGATTAATTTAAGGAAGTAATGAACTAATTTTTTGATAAAGTTAAATGTTTGGGGCCAAGAGAGCATGTTTTCTTATAAAGGCTAGATTCCTTGGTTATTGGTCCTAGATACCTTTTTTACTATTTTTTGTTTCCTTGTTTCCTTGTGAGTTTTATCTAGATGTCAGCCTTGCAATGTGATGTGATGTGAGCCTTGGATGGATAATGGTTAATATATTATGGTCAAGGAGGCCAAGGTTTATTGGTAGCAGTTGGTTCCTGTGATGGTGGGATAGATATTAATATGTATGGTGGTGTTGGGTATGGAATTGGGACTAATAGGACGGGTTGAATCCAGGCTTGTCTATTATTGTTCTGAAAGTTATTATGCTTCTTTGATAATATTTCTTCTTTAAAGGTTGGATAGTTGGGTTTCTTGTTTCTTCTTTCCTTTCCCCACTGAATTTGGTAGATGGCTTTTCATGGTTTATGTATATTTTTTATAGTATCTTTGGTTGAGTCCTAGAGTACCTAGAATTATGTAATGATAATGAAAAATAAATTTTTTAACCTATGGGGTTAGTAGCTTATTATAATTCTAATGATGATAATCTTAAGGAACTATTGGGTAAGTTGTTTTATGATTAGAAGTCATGGGAATCAGTTGATTGTATTGTTAAAGTGATGTTTAATGGTTAACAGAAATAATTAAATTAAATTATTCTTTAATGTTTTGATGGTTATAGGATATCTAGTCCTTAGTAGTGAAAGTAGGGTGTATGATTGATGATAGTGATCCTAAGACTAGGTTGATTTTCATAGTGTTTCTGTGAGCTATATCATCTATGTTATGTGATTTAATAATCTTCCCCACCCATATTGGTAGGGTGAATGATACCCAGTGGACTCTAGGAGGTTTTTTTCCCCAAAATCTAGGTTAGCGAGGAATGGATGGTTAAATACCCCATATTTCCCTACTCTCTTCTCCTAGTAGTATTATATGGTAGTATGCATAGTGTTTACCTTTCCCATATATGTGTGTAGAGATCTATAATGTCTTTTGGTTATTTCACACATGTATCACTAGATATAGTATCCTATAGATTATTATAGGTATGTCATGTATGGTTTATGATGGAATGAGGTATGATACTCAACATACAAGTTGTGGTGGATCCTGGAAACTACTCGGTCACTATATGGATATATGGAATGGGATGATTATATGATTTGATGCATGAGGTTAATGGTACATCATGATGAGATGATGTAATACACAGGGTTCATGGTATTATACAATAGGTGAAGTGTCTTTGGGTTGACTTACTTTTGGAGAGATATGACTTGGGACATGAAATACTGAGGAAGTGTGGTAAACTAGTGTGGAAGTGGTAGTAGGGTACCTTATTTGATATTATGTTGGATATTATAATATTATTGTATGTGATACTTGGTGGGAGAGGCATGGTAAGGCTTGGAACATAGCATGTCTAATTAAGTGAAAAGTTAAGTTCACTTATTTTTTCACGTGGATTTAGTATGATTTATTTATATTTTTCATGACAGGCTCTAGGGAGGATCATATTGAGTATACATGTTATTCTAACTCTTTATATTTATAGAAAAAATCAAGTCTGCAAGAGTTGGTTGGAGATCGGTCTAGACATTAATAGCTCATGGAATAGTTTAGGAGCTATTTAGGCTTTGAGGTCCCAACCAAGGATTTTATTTTTAGTACATATATTTATTTAAAATTTTTTATATTTGGATGATATTAAATGCATTTTTTTAGGATATCTATTATAGGGTAAGGAAGCTAATTTATGTGTATAGTATAGCCTTTATAACAGTCACCAACCCATGGCCTATTGGAGGTGGGATTCAGGCATCATTATATCCCTTCTCACATTACTGACCTAGGAGGAGACCTTTGGGGGGAGGAGGTTTTGATAGAGTAGTATCAATAGTTTCTGGTTAAGAGATATGATGGATTTTAGAGGTAAGAATTGGTAATGAATACATGGGTTAGTAGGGAAATGGTGTCATAAAAACATAGTAAGTGAGTAAAATAAGGGAAACCAACTAGGACATGGGTATTTTGGGCCCCCTGTGATTTTATGCATGAACCTTTAAGTTTATTTATCCAACTAAGTGAAGTGATGCTGGTTTTAGGGTAGAGACCTAGGAAATGATCATGCATCATTCTTCTTTGAACATGTGTTTGAAATGGGTAAACCTTGAGATTAGGTTGAACCTTAAATAATTAATTAATTAATCTTAAATATTCTATATTATAATTTTAGGAGTTATTTATCATTTTTTATTTTTTATTTATGGCTCCAGGTTAACATCCTCATCAGGTTCGCACTGAAGATGTTTAATAGGATGTACTAGAAGATCATCACAAGATTATGGTTGACATTCGAAACACTTAGAGGAGGATACTTAAAGAGTTTCATTGACAAAGACTATAGAAGTATAAGTGGTCTATTTTAGATTCATTAATATAATTATGGTTAGAGGAGGTTTAGATAGCCCCTGGTTTGATCCATTCTTAGAAGGAGAACTGGGATTTATTAGTGGCGGAGATCCTCTATGGGGCAGCCAAATAGTGGTAATTCTTATTCCTTAGGTATCATAAGGAGTCAATTTTCTCATGGGGAAATTTCTAAGACTATTTTCAAAATCATTTCCTTTATTCGATCATGAAGTTTTCCAGTATCCATGAGCTACTTACCCTTCAAAATGGGAGTTCCACTGTGCGATAGTTTGGGATCCTCTTTAGGTTATTTTTCATTATGATTTGAACCTATTTCCAGATAAGGAGGTCAGAATGATGAATTTTTAGGAGTCTTTTAATCCATATATCTAGTACCAGGTCACCCCATTTTTTTCTATTGATGTATCTTGAGGTGCTGGAGAGATCAAAGGTTATTGAGTGGACATTGGCCAGGATCATATTTTCATGAGTGGGGAGTGGTTAAGATTACTCACATAGAAAATATTTGGCATGGGGTTCCAATTTTCTTAGATGGAAGAGTTTTTATACAATCAAGGGTTGGTCTTATCCCTTATCATATAATTTATATAAGTATGTAATCTCTTAATCCTCTTACAAGGGATAAAATGCCTACTTTTTTACAGAGGCCATAGTCATTAGTAGAGAGAGTGCCCAAACCTTTCTATATAGGTTGAATGTGGAAGTTGTTCCACTTTAGGTTCATCCATTATAGAAGTTTCAGATAAGGAATCTACAGCAAGGTGCTCTAGATATCAATAAACATAGGGTGGATGGGGTAGGCAAAGGAAAACCTCATGACACTCCTTATCCTCAGCGAGCAAAAAGCGTTCATAGAGGTGGTCATAATTAAGGTCAGAGAGGCCATGGAGTAGGATATGGATAGTTTCATGCTTTAGATTTTTCAACACCAAGAAATCCAGATATCATTCAAGGTTCCCTTTTCTTGTTTTCAACTTGGGTGTATGTTTTTTTTATTCAGGATCTACATACTCCTTCATATCACCTACCATCATCTATTCCTTTGGACTTGAGGTGGATAAAAATCCATTTCCCTTAGTGTTGATGAAGTTAGTTTGAGTTTGAGCTTACCTATATGAGGTTTTTAGAGACTGTGATATACTTCTTAGGAGATCCACTCTTGGGGAAACTTTTTATGTTTTCTTATACATCCATAGTACATAATCCTTAGCATGGACTGGCTATGTTTGGTGTTGGATATCATTAATTGCTTCAAGAAATAGATTGTGTTCTATGATGCCGATGGATATTATTTCATGCTAATTGGTGGGAGATACCCTCAAATGGTTTATAAAATTATTCTATCCTTATCATCATTGATATTATATTTGATGATGAATTCATCAGAGGTTTATCCAATAATGTTTATTAGGGTTGTGGAAGAGTACTTGGATGTATTTCATGAGGTATTTGTGGTGTTAGCCTCTTGATGGTATATCAAGTTTGGGATAAAGATATAGTCATACACTTTTCTAATATATATGCATCCATATAGGATGGTTCCTTCTATGATATGGTATCTATAGATATATATTGATGATATTTTATAGTGAGGTTTTTTTAACTAAGTGAATCACCTTGGGGTGTATTGGTTTTGTTCACAAAGAAGGATGATGGTGGTATCCATTTGTATATAGCTTGTCATCACTTGAACCAGGTGATAGTGAATAATTATTATCCTCTTACATGGATTGATTATATGTTTGATCAGTTAAAAGGAGATAGTTTTTTCTTAAAGATCAACCTACAGTCAGGATATCATTAAATGTAGATAAGTGATGAGGATACACCAATGACTGCATTCTAATGTCATTATGGGAATTATGAGTTCATTGTGATGTTATTCATTATGAAAAAAACTCTATCAGTGTTCATAGGGTTGATGAAATTAGTGTTCTGAGAGATCCTAGATTAGTTCATGGTGGTTTTCATCAATAAAATCCATGTTTACTTCATGTTTGAGGAAGATAATTTAAATAATTTGGGGAAAATTTTGGGATTTATTCATTATCAGCAGCTATTCAGGAAGTTATCAAAGTGTGAGTTTTTCTCTCATGAATTTTTTTCTTGGGGGAATTTTATGTCCTAATTTAGAGTATTTTTGAATTATTTAAAGATCTATGTAGTTTTTTCTCAGGTATCCCTTGATATAGTTGCAGGGGTGTAAAGTCTCCTTGGTCTTATAGGATATTATAGGAGGTTGGTACCCAACTTCTCTCAGATTGAAAATCCTATGAAATCCTTGACTAGAAATGATCATGAATTCTTATAGAGTAACCAGTGTTAGGTATATTTTGAGTACATTAAGGATAAGTTGTTCAACACTCTATTCCTTCATTTTATAGAAGTGGGAGTTGTGTTTGAGGTTTTCTGCGATACTTTGTATCTTCTAATAGGTCGTTTATTGATGAAGTAGAGATTGGTTATTTATTATGGATCTTAGTATTTATGTTTCCATGGGTATAACTATTACACCCATGATCTCAAGATTAAAGTGGTTGTATTTTCCTTGAATCTATGGTGACTCTACCTCATCAGTGAATGTTTTGTGGTTTTCACCAATCATAGGATTTTGAATTATGTATTCTCACAGAGTAACATGAACTTGTGATAGTAATGGTGGATTTAATTCTTATAGGTCTATGACTTTGAGATCTTATATACACCAAAAAAGGGAAATTTTTTGGCTGATGTAATCATCAATAAGCCGTGAAATGATTCCATGTGTGAATCTATATATTCTTGGAGAGTAATAGAATAACTCCCCATGTTTTATATTGATTTGGTAGAGTTTTGTGGTAGAGGATTCCATTATTAGATGATAGTGTGGTAATATTTGGTGAAATAGGTGGAGGATTCCCATTTTGGGGATTTCAAGGTGTGTTTATCATGAGATTGAGTTGTCTATGGTGATTCCTCTAATGGTTGGTCTGAGTATGATCAACACTAAGTGTCGTTCTAAGGGAATATTTTCATTACTTTGGTGATGCATGATGTGGTTCTCCATGAGTTCTACAGATAACCCTTTTTAGTACATCTTGGTGTGAAAAATATTTACCATGCTCTGAGAGGTCATCTTTGGTGTCCAAGTTTGAAGCATTATGTTGAACAGTTTGTGTCTAGATGTTTAGTCTACCAGAAGTTGAAGGTTAAACATAGTGTACCCACTATTTTTCTCTATCCATTATATTTTCCTTATCATAAGTGGTAGGAAATTTGTATGGACCTCATCACTGGTTTACCTTAACATCAATGAGTCTATTATTCTATATGGGTGATAGTGGACCATTTTACAAATTTATCTCACTTCTTAATGATCAAGTAGTTTAGCTCAGTGGAGGTTTTTTCGAGGTAGTACCTAGAGGATGTGGTGAGGATTTATGGAATCCCTATGATGATTATATTTTATCATGACCCTAATTTCACCTATATAGTTTGAATAGGTCTATGAAATTATTTTTTCTCTCATTTTTTCCTTAGAACAAGTTTTCATCCACTAAGAAATGGTTTGACAAAGTAGATCACCCCAACTCTTGAGGTCATGTTTTGTGATTGTGTCCTAGATTTTTGTGGTTTGTGTATGTGGCACTTACCTTTGGTTGAGTTTACTTACAATAATATTTTTCACTCCACCATTGGTATAGATTCATTTAAATATTTTTATAGCCAAAATTTATATTCTCCATTTCTTAGATTGGGGTCAGATAATCATTAATTATCAGGTCGGAACTAGTTAAAAGCACAATAGACATGATTCAAGTGATTTGAAAGAGGGTGAAGGTCTCACATAATCTTTAAAATTCCTATTTCAACCATAGGAGGAGACCTTTGGAGTTTTATGTGGGAGATCATGCGTTCCTAAAGGTGACATCTCATCATGGGAAGGGACGGTTTGGTCCTAGGAGTAAGATTTCTCCCAAATTTGTTGGGCCTTTTTTGGTGTTGGCTCATGTTGGAGTCATTGAATACTAGATAGAAATTAAACTATAGATGAGCTAGATTTATGATGTCTCTCATGTGTCTCAATTTTACCAACATCTTCATGATGACTCTCATGTTATCAATTGGGGATAGTTCTATGTTGATAATGATGCAATCTTTGATGAGCGTCTTGTGGAGATCCAAGATCTCTAGGAGAAGGTTTTGTGTGGGTGTGTTATTCTTGTGGTTCATGTCCTTTTTCATAATAGTGGCATGGAGGATAGTACCTAGTAATATGATTCATAGATACATTATTAGTATCCCATGTTATTTTATTCTTAAATCTTATTTTATATTGATGTTTTGTGGTTGTTAACCTTTATCAAGATTATGAGATATTATTCACTTCTTCTATTACTTATTTTTTTCCTTTATCTTTATTGATAGGTATCACCCCCAAGAGAGTGTTTGTGATCTATTCGTTGGTGCTTTGTATTTTTTTATCCTTTTTACTCTAAGTGATATTATTGTGCTCCTATAATGGTGAGATTGTTGAGAGGTATCTCATGAGTTGGAGGTTTAGATAACACCTTTTCTTTTCCCTCTCTCGGGGTTATTTTTTTATTCTTGAGGATGATAAATGTTTTATAAGTATATAATGTAATAATATAGACCTTCATGGCCTTTACTTTGTGTTTTCCCAAGCTCAGTGGTGTTGAGAAAGAGTTTTGAGGTTTTATGAAGGCTTGGAGAGTGGTCTTGGCCATTTTAGGGGTCACCACACCCTAGTGATGGGCATGGTGAAGGAAATGTTAAGGAAAAGGACTTGGATATTCCATGTTGGGAAGGAAATGTGGTTTTTAGTGCACCACATCCAGAAATATGGATTTTTAATCAATTTTAAAGTCTATGTTGTTCATGGTTTACTCCTATCCAAAATGGAAGCAACAGAAAATGGAAATAAAGGATGTGGTGCCATACATGGCTCCATGAGGCATATTCTATCTGAAATGGATAGCCTAGAAATATATTTTCAATCCATTTTGGAATCCATGGTGAGGGGAAAATTCATTGGGTATGGATAGTATGCCCTAAAGCAAGTTGTTTCGAGATATAGTGTTCAAGAACACCATAACCATGGTTAGGCCATGGTGGAAGTTGTAGTGGAATTTGGGCTAACTTTGAAATATAATAAATAACCATATTTTTTCTCAGATCTATAATTTTTCAAAGGGGGAAACTAATTCACCTTTATGATGGTCTTTAATGTGTTTTTTAGTCATTTATTCCTTTATTAATTGATCATCACACCCTCTTGAATCGTTCCTTTATTTTCTAGATGCTCTGGATTAACTTAGGGATTGTTTGAGCACTCTCTTAAGTTCAGGATCTATTGGAAGATGTTATCACTAGTAAGTGTTAGTTATATAATACTTAGTGACTCTTTATTGATTCCTTTTGGATTCAAACCCATGGTTCATGGATAATCAGATTCTTTTTTGTTTAAGGTACCTTTTTCCTTCTCCTTTCCACCATTTCTTCTTTAATTCCTTTTATTTTCATGTTCATTATTTCAAGTCTTCTATTTTGATAATGAAACATGAGTTTGGTTCTTTGGTGTCTTTCAAATGATAGTTTCCGGTGAATATTTCTTTATCTTGTTTTTGTTATTTACGTGGTGTTTAATCCTCAATCATTCATTCATGTGTGGAGGGTGTTGAACTTCTAAATTGGGGTAGGGGATTAATCAATTCTCCTTTTATTTTATGTGAAATAATAAATTTATCTTGATTTTTCTCTTTGGATGATAGTGTAATTAACCTTAAGGAATATTAAATCAAAAATAATGAAAATAAGTAGTTTATGGTTGTATCAATCTCATGTGTTTCCACTGTGTTAACAGTTTTCCTATCGATTTTATAGATAGTGTGTTATCTATGTTTATACTTTAGATTAGTAATTTTATTATGTTATCATTTAGTATGTTTTATATGATGAAATTTGTTAAATAATGTAAATATGGAAATGATTTTTGGCTAAAAAATTTAGAGGCATGTTTAACTTGAAACCAATGTTCATTATAATTTGATGGAAATTAAATGATTCTTGAGGAATGTTTAAATGAAATTGATTTTACCTATAGTTTATTGAAACTAAAATTTATTATTGAATAATATTTCAATAATTCATATTTTTTATAGCTAATGACATAGGTTACATGTGGTTGCATCCTATGATAAATTAATCAGTTAATTCAATATGGTAATGTACTAGTGGTTTGATAAATATAAATGTTTGGGGTTGAGTGAGACTATTTTCTTATGAAGCTTGGATTCCTTTTTTTGGTCCTAGGTTCCGTATTTATTATTTTTTATTTCCATACTACCTTGTGTGTTTGTTATAAATTTGAATCTTATTATGAAACGTGATGTGATCCTGGTAAGGGTGATGGTTGATGAGACCTGGGCAGGGAGGCATGGTTTTGTGGAAGTAATTAGTGACTATAATAGAAAGATAAATATTGATATTCATGTTGGTGTTATATATATCACTAATAATGATTCAACAAGTTAAATCCAGGTTTTCCTGTTGTTATGCTAAAATGTAGGATGCATGTTTGATAATGTTTCTACTTTAAATACTAGATGGATGAGTTTCTTATTTCTTCTTTCATTTACCTACTGGTTGAGATGGATTATTGTGAATGGTTTATACTTATCTTTTATGGTATCTTAGGTAAATTCCTAGAGTTCATAGAATTATGTAATGATAATAAAAAATAAATTTTTTAACCCATGATGTTGGTGTCTTATTGGAATGTAATGATGATAATCTTGAGAAACTATGAGATCGGTTGGTTTATGCATGGAAAGCATGTAAATCAGTTAATGATATTGTTATAGTAATGTTTAATAGTTAAAAATAATAATTAAATGAAAGTCTTCTTGAATTTTTCTATGCTTATAGGATATCTAGTCCTTAGTAGTGGCATTTGGGAGTCCGAGTGATGATAGCTACAATTGAGCCTATGACTAGGTTAATCTCTATAGTATGATTATGGTATATATCATGTATGTTATTTGATTTCATACACTACCCCACCCAAGTTAGTAAGAAAAATGAAACCTAATGAACTCTAGGAGGGTGTTTTTTCCAACATCCAAATTAGATAGGAATAGATAGATGACAACCTTCTCTTTCATTTCTCTCTTCTCCTGGTAATATTATGTGTTGGTATGCATGTTGGTTACCTTTCCCATATATGTGTATAGAAGTTTGTAATGTCTTGTGGTTATTTTACACACATTTATCTCCAAATATAGTATCCTATGGATTATTATAGGTATATTTTATATTGGTTGTGATGGATTGAGTTATACTACTCAACATACAAGATGTGGTGACTCCCAAAAACTACTTAGTTACTATCTAGATATATGACATGGGATGATGAGATGATTTGATGAATAGAGTGAATAGAACATGATTATGAGATTATGTGATATAAGAGGTGCATGGTATGATACAGTATCCCATTTACCTTCCGTTTGTATTACTTTTGGGGAGAGATGGCTCAGGATGTGCGACGTTGACAAAAAGAGGAAAACTAGTTGGTAATTGGTAGCAAGGAACTTTCTTTGATATTATATTGGAAATTATATTATTATTATATGAGATAATTGGTGATAGATTCATATTGAGGTTGGGAACTTAACAAAAATAATTTGGTGATGAGTTAGCTTCACTTGTTTGTTTACTAGGATCTATTATTATTTCTATATCTTTCTCATGAGAGGCTCTAGGGAGGATCATACTAAGTATACCTATTATGCTCACCACACATAATTTTAAAAAAATTCAAGTCTATGGGATCTATTTGGAGATCAATATAGATATTACTATCTCATATAGGTTTTTAGGAGATGTTTGGTCTTTAAGGTCGCTACTGAGGATTACCTTTTTGGTACTTTTAGTTCTTTTTTTGTTGTCCAGTTTTTATGAAATTGCATTCATGTTTTGGGATCTATATTTACATTTTCTATGAGAAGTATTTGTTTTTTGTTTCTATATTATGTCTCATTTCTGAAATCCTAGAGGGTATTATATCTCATTTGTGTGTATGGTATACCCTTAGTGCTTGTCATTAACATGTGGCGTATGAGAGGTGGGATTTGGGCATCATTATCTCCCTTATATCATCGTCGTCCTGGTATGGGTACCTTTTTAGAGAGGTTTTCATAATATAATGATCCTTATATCTTTTAATTTTTAAATTTTTCTTAAGATATATCTTTTATTTTCAAATTACTTTTTAAAATTTGAAAAAAATCACTTATTTTTAAACTTTAAATTTATACTTTCTAAAATAAGTACTTTTTATAATATATTTACTAATTTAAAAAAGTTTTAAAAACTCATAAAAGTATTTATGTTTATACTATATTTATAGAAGTATTTATTTTTATACTCTATTTTTAAAAGTTTTTATATTTATTCCCTTTTTAATTAAAAAATCTTATTTTATCTCTAAAAGGAAGATTAATTATGAGTAAAATTTTTATATATACTTGTCTCTTTAAATTTATTCATGATTTATATTTTTCAAAATTAAAATCAAAGGACACTTTCTAAGTATAGTTTTATTTTAAAGTAACTTCTTTAAGCTCTTTAAATGAATAATTAAATCAATGGAGGTAAAACATTCTTTGAGGAAAATTATTACATGGAAAATGTATGTACCAATTTTTCTTCTTTTTCTCAATCATTACCTCTCTCTTATTTTTTATTTATTATCTTCTATTTCTTGTATATTCTTTCTTAATTTTATTCCTTTTAACTCTTCATTAAAATTGCCTCTCTCTCTCAAATACTTCTATTAAAAATGGTATTTGAAAGTTAAGAGGTGTTTTCAAAATCTTTTTGTCTTATTTATTTTCAAATCACTATTTTAGTTTTCAAAATCCCCCTTGAGTTTTTTTCTTGAAGTTTCTATTACCTTTATTTATTTTATTTTATTTTAAATTGTAAAGGGGGTAGTTTTATTGAATTCATTATACTTAAAATGGGGGATAATTTTCTTGAAAATTTATAATTTCATTTTTAAAAAAAGGGGAGATGTATATTTTATAAAAAATTTGTTAGTGCATAAATATTTTACAAAGGGGAGATATTTAAAATCTATGTTAAATATATTTTATTTTATTAATAATTGTGAATTTAATCCTTGATATAATTTAATATCTCATCATCATATTGAATTTATTTTCTCTCGCTTTTTCTCTAGATTATTACTTAATTTATCTTTTTATGTTAAGTGTTTGTGATCATAAAAAATGGGGGATATTATTGTATATCTCTCTTCCTCATAGTGTTTTCATGATCACAAACACTCACCTATGTATCTAAAAATTTCATTTAACTGTGTTTTAGTGTTTATATTGAATACCAAGTGATGGAGATAAGTGACATCTTGAAGATCTTTTTAAGTCTTTTTGAAGTTTTGGACATGTATTATATCATCTTTTAAGACCATGGAATAGAGTTAAAAGATCATTAAAATTATTTAAAAGGAAGTGTATGAGGCTACTGATGAAGTTAAAGCTATAAAATATGCATTGTCTAATCAGTGAAGGGCATCGGCCAGCTGGTTCTATCTGTCCAGAACCTCTAGTGAGTAGAAGACCCACCAACCTACTGGTGGAGTCCCACCATCTAAGCGGTGGTGAAGTATGTAGTGGGTAAATCTAGTAGCAGCCTATCGAGAATTCGTACCTGCTACCTAGTAGTGGTTCCAGAAGTGTATATGTCTATTGGTAATCCACTGACTACTCACTAGATGATATAGGGTATCTGGTGGTGGAAAGGTAGCTTATCTAATATAGCATTTATTATGGTCAAATGGACTTATGGTGGTCTTTTTTGGCTTCATTTCACCTGATAAATTTCATAATATTACCTCTCCTATTATAGAAAATAAAAGTATTATCTTGGAATCTTATAAGAGAAAACTTTATCCTAATAATTCCCTCTGATTGATTCAATGCCTAATTTCTATAATTATCCAAAACTTCTCAACTATCCTTTCTCATTTCTCAATCTTTCAAAGTATCTCACTCATTCTCTCGAATATCTCATCCCCAATTGTAATCATACATATAAGAGCTTTTTGTGTATATATGAACTAGGTTTTCTTAAGAAAACCTCTCTCTTCTCATCATCTTTCTCCAATGGGTTCTCACTCCACAAAAGTGAGGGATGGGTTCCATGGATACTGGAAAATCTCAAGAGGGTGTTCACAAACCAAAATTGTGATGGATTAGTTTCTTAATCACCACTATGATCAAGGGATTAATTTTATTGACCTCTCAAGTCAAGTGTTGGAGATATAGGGGCTCACATTAATCTATTTTAAAACTCTTTGTCAATTTTTTTTCTCTATTATTAATTTATCGCATTGCATAATTAAATACCGATATACATAATTTCCTAAATTCAATATGATCATTTCCAGGATTTATTTACATTGATATTAACTATTTAATACGTATTGGATTTATTGATTATTTCTTTATCAATTTTATCACATTATTTCTTAATTGTTTTATTTTAAATTTTCCATTTGCATCTGCTTTAAATTTTTTAAAAGGAAATTTACCCCCCCCCCTCCTCTTGCCATTTTACATTGACCAAAAAATTACTCTCCAAATCATGAAATGAGATTTTTCAAAATTCAAAATAATATTATTTTCAATGAATGTTTTTTAATACCTTTTAAAGATTTTTTAAAAAATTGTCAAAATAATTTCTAAAAACTATGAAATCATCTAAAAATACCTTTATTAAATCCTCATTGTGATCCTAAAATATACATTCCATGCACCTTTAAAATTTACCTAGAGCATTACATAGTTGAAATGTCATTCTCCTATAAGAAAAATTTCCCAAGGTACATGTAAAGGTGGCCCTCTCTTGGTGCTCCAGAATAATGGTAAGTTGGAAATAACTCAAAAATCCATAAAAATTTAATAATGGGTTCCATTATCTAGTATATATAATATATTTTAAATTAAGGGGTGGGGAATTGATCTTTCTGATTAACCAGATTTAATTTCATAATGTTTATGTAAACTCTCCAGGTGTTTTGAATTCTTATAGGTATTAATTCATTCTTTTAATTCCTTATAATGATTAGGCCAATCTTATTAGGAACTACATATATAGGAATAACTCCTTGGGAGGTTGAAATGGAATAAAAGTTCCATTATTCTAAGCGCTTCTCTATATCCTTATTCACTACTTTTATTAAGGTTGGATTCAGCCTCCTTTAAAGCTGCCTAATAGGTTTGGAATCTTCTTTAAGAAGAATTTTATGTGAGCAGTTTTTTAGGATTATTCTTGGGATATCACCTAAGATCAATCATATTGCTTGTAAATTTATTCTCAAAATCTCAATCATAATTTTTTCTTAGTTTGTAGATAGATTATTAGTAATTATTATAAGTAATTTTTCTTCTTCCATGAAGAACACATATTTTAGTTCAGTTGAAAGTGGTTTTAATTATATATTTGTAGGTTTTTCAAGATATGAAATAATATTGAGATTCATCATCCATAAAGCTTTAAATTCTTCCATACAATGTAACATATTAGTTTCTTTTTCATTAAATAATTTATCAGATTCACCAAAAATTTCAAAATATACCTCTTCTTCCATACTAAAATTGGAATTTCTAAAATTCTGGATATCCTCTTTTTCCATGGTATTTTCAAACAAAAAATTTTCTCCTAAGGATAAAAAATCATGAAACATACCTGAATCTTTAAAGGGTTTGGACTCTTTAATGTGGGGGTGTAAAAAGTGAATTTTTATATGAAGCGTGGATCATGGAGTCAAAAATATTGAAGTGTATAGTGTTGTCTCCAAATTACATTATTATTTTTCCTTAATGGACATTGATGATGGTATTTATAACACCCCAAAATTTCATAGTAAGTTATTTTCTTTAAAGTAATTCAATAGCTTGCGCTACACACAACACCGAGTTCAAGCGCACCACGACTTACCAAACTAGCCATTCAAAAAGTAGTTATGAATAGTATTAACTGAATTTTGAATTTTCTATACACCATATAATTTCATAATCCATGTTATGTGTTTCTTATACATAATATAAGAACAAATTCATTTTTTCAGATAAAAGAAGTATTTTTCAAAAAATGCAATTTTACAGCCTTTTAATGGAGAACCCTTTTTAAAACCAATATTTGACACTTTTATATATTAAATTTAATGAAATTAAATTTTTCTTTAGAAGTGGTACATAAAAATTTAGTTTGGATAAATTTTTGGTACTTTTCTAATAACTTTCATATTTTGATGAATAGTGAAAAATATTATATTTTAAATGAAAATAACTTTTTTAATCGAAATGATTTATAGTGTTAAATTATGAATTTTAATGTTTTGGAAGTATAATTAGATTATATTTTTATCATTTAATATAATGTAGTTCATTATAAGTAATTTCACAATTAAATTTTACATAAACACATGTCAATCTTTTGATAGTTTTTACTTTTTAAAACCCCACTTTTTGGTTTTGACAATGGGAATTAATTTTAAATTAATAAATGCAAATTCTATGTTTTTAATTTGGTAAAATAAATTTCATTTTTTGAATTTAGAATATCAAAATTATCTTAGGGTGAATTTTTGGTATTTTTCTGAAAACTTTCATTTTTTTGATGAATAGTGAAAACACTATACTATTTAAAACCGAATTTTTATTTAAATAATTATTTATTTTATTTAAATTTATTTTAAGTAAAAATAGATATATAATACCTATATAAGTTCAATGTAATTCATTAGAATCATTTTATAATAAAATTATAAATATAAATTTTTACTGAACATTTTACTCTCTTTTACCCACCTTCTAAGAGCATTTGAAAATTTTCATAAAACTTAATTTTACCACTTCTGTGAGTTGAATTTCAAAAATATGAGGGACACAGTTGACATCAGTAAGTAAAATTTGGTTCAATCTGATAAAAATAATTTTTGGTGAATAGTAACTTTTGACTTTTATTTACCTCAGTTAAAAGTAAATAGGGTAATTAAAGGTAAAAATGATATTATAATTACCCTAACACATGTCCTAATTCTATTGGATAAGTTTATTTTCACTAAAACCAACCTTATTAATAAAATATGATCCTTTAGGTCCACTTGGACTAGATTTGGACATTTATTATTATTTTATTTAAAGAAGAGTTAAAAGTTTTAAATTCAATGTCTATTAACTAAATCATTTTTAATATAGGGTTACACATCAGATAAATTATACTATAAATATTTATTAGAAATATAAAAATATTTCCTACATCATGGTATTTTATTTATAATTTTTAGAGATTAAATAATTAAATTTAGTAATGACACAATGATGATACAGTAATTACCTTCTTAATGAAATATTAAAATAGTTTATATTATAAATATTAAAATAAATAAAATTTAAAAATTTTGATGTCATACATGACTTTTATAGGTTAATATGACATTTTAGGGTTTATTAGATAAATTTTTTTCTTAGTGATAAGGATTTTATGACTTTCACAAAAACAAAATACCAAATAGTGTCAAAATTTACATAAATTATGTTTTAAAACAAATACTATATTATTGGTTGATAAAATATTCCTAAAAATATAAGTTTCAGCCAAAGGGCTTAAATAATATTATATATGTCATTAATGAACCACTTTAGTTTCTCTTGGATGTTTAGAGTAAGTTTATTAACCATATAGTGTAAGAATACAAGAAGACATAGTAAAAGTTAAACTATTTAACTAAGAGTTAAATCTATAAGATAAGGTTAAAATGGTAACCAAAACTTGTATAAAACCAATTGGTTGAGATTATTTATACCCATAACCACCTAAGTCTCAAAATAAATTCATTTGTATCCATTATAAACCGAATATGATTGTATAATAAATTAATATTTTAATCTTTTCCTAAAATGACCCTCACCCCTCTTATAAAAGGGAACTTCCCCTTCTCTCAAAATCACACCTCAAAAGCCATTTGGATCAGAAAAACCCTGCCTAAATATCCTCCCAACTTCCCTCAATTCAAAATATATGACATACTTTGATCATAAATCCAACCTAAGGATCCCTTTTCATCAACTCAAAAGGAAACACTCGAAGAAGTGATAATAATTTCACCACCCTCCTTCAAGTTCTTTTCTTCTTCCACTTCCTCTTTCTTTGTTGTTTCCATAAAAAAATAATAAATCCATTAACTTATACATAATTTTATTTTATTTTAAATATGGTACAACCATATTCATTTTTCTATCCATCCTATAAATGAAAAAGGCACCATATGTGCATACGTACGGCTTACCGCCTCCACGTTGTGGTGTAGTTTGTTATTCAAACACTTCATTATTTGATAATGAGTATAACTGATTTAAATAATAAATATAACATATTAATTATTCTTAACATATTATTTACCATCCAATTACATATGATTTAACCATCAATATAATGATAATGTCGCTCGTGCGTACGTACGGATTACCGTCTCCACGACGAGATGAGATTCATTTCCACGTTCTCCGTTCAACGATGATTATAAAAATATATATTATTAATAAGTATGTAATATATGACATAATAATTATACTAAAGATATATATTTATGTGTGTGTGTGTGTACTTACATATATCTTATTCACTACTTTCGTTCAATACGATAGGAAAACGGAAACAACGTTTATGCGTACGTACAGCCTACCGTCTCCATAAACGGCGTTTTCCATTACATATATCTATATATTATAAATATATATATTCTAAATATATATGATATATAAATCATTTTTTATATTCTTTAAGTATGTAAATCAAAATCTAAATGATATTATCAAGAATAACAAGTTGAAACATGTATGATAAAGAAAGAGATTATTACCCGAAATGTTAATTTAACATGGAAATCATTATTAAATGGGTGGTATAAAGTCATAAATGAATCATGTATGATATAATAAATATGAATATTGTTCTGGTAAAATTTAATAACATACTATGCTCATTATATAGGAGGTTAAACATACCCTCGGCTAAAGGAAAGTGCAAGCTAAGGAGTTTTCATCTCACTTTTTATTCTCGTGAGATTCATGCTATATTGCCACTATTTATTTTTGTGTGGTTTATGTACTTCCCATGATTGTATTATTTTTGTAATATAATTTAATTTATGGGTATTTACATCATCATTTTATGATACTTCTTTCATGGGGTGTATGTTTCGTAAGTTGCCAAATCGGTAAGGGGGTTTCAAATTTCAATTTCCACTCATTGGGCTTTACGGATACTTCATTGATTATTTTACTCAAAGATTATGTGTGGAATCACTATTTATTATTTATGTAGTAATTTACACTCCCCTTTCTGTGGATATACCTTTGATACACATAATCACACCATTTATAAATTTATATTTCATTGATATGAACTTTTTAAGGGTAATCTTAAATCAATTTCCATTCATTGAGTTAAATATCCAAGTCATTGGTTTTGTTTTTACAAGAATATGTGTGAATGTAATATGATTGATTTACACTAAATATAAAATTATATTTTGTGTATTTATGTTTTTCACACATAATTATGTAATTGATTCATCCTTAATCCAAGGATATGGTCTTTATAAGTTATTTTGTCTCAATTTACATTCCTTTGAGATCTCTTTGTCGTTATGAACCAATTCTATTTTATATGGTGTATATACTATCCTTTGACATATTATATCATTAATCCATTTATTCTCATGATATTATAATGTTTTGATTAATGTTATTCCTCAATTACTTGTATTCAAGCGTCTCTTATTTGGTTAGGAACTCTTTAACTAAAATATTGTTTTAAATGTTTTAAATATTTATTCTTCTAAATATTTCTCATTAATGTCCATGTTTTAAAAATGGTTTTAAGTATTTATTTATATGGACATAAATTTTTTGAAATTAAAATTCCTTTTAAAATTTTCAAAGTTTTATGTGACACTTTGATTCAAAAATCTCTTTTAAAAAACTTCTTTGATAAATAGTGCGGCATTTAAATGTTTTAAAAAAAAGATGATATTTATCTCAAATAGTTTTAATGACTATTTTCATCTATGTAAATATTATTCAGTGTATTTTATTCTTGATTGAGGTTGATTTATCATAATAAAATCATCCATATTGTGTTTAATGAGTTATGTTTGACTGTAGATGTGCTATTTTTATGTCATTCATGGTTTGTGGTTAAAATATTAACATTTCATATGCTAGTTTTAATATTAATGTTTAGATTATGTTTCACCCTTTAATATGAGGAATGCATTAGACTTAGTAAGTGACAGGTGGAGCCCGCTATAGCTCTTTGATGCATCTGTAGGTCTCATGATACAAACTAGTGTCTTTGCACAAGGCCTTGACTAAATCTTATTTGTTGTATTTGCACAAGGCCTTGAATATGTGGTTATGAAGTCTGGAATTATGCATTCCATCATTATAAAAGTGGCTATTGATATTGAATGTGATTATTAGACTAGTAGAATATCCATGTTAAGAAGTAAATGGAATTATTTGATTTATATTTTCCATATTATGCAGAAGTTTATTTTTAAAAGGATTATATTTTAGTCTTATACATTGCCTTAAATGTTTATGTTTATTCATGAATATCTCTGCTATATTGTTATCCTTTTTGAGAATCTGAGCTCACCCCTTTCTATGTATTATTTTTCCTAGGATGTGAATAAGTATATTATGACTTACCTGTAGGGATATTCTAAGGCATATGAATGTGGTCAATGGAGACAATGTTGTCATTGTTTTTTTCATTTTATAATGTAATGTAAAACTTATGAATGTATCTAGTACTTCCAAGGCTACTAAACTAATTGGTATTTCGGGACATGATTCCTTGTATCATGACAATGTTATGTAATAATGCACTAATTCTGGGTAACTAGGGTTGGGGTGTTACAGTTGGTATCAGAGGAAGTTTATTACAAACCTTGGAAACTAGATTTAGATAAACTCTAGTTAGAGAACATTACCCTAAGATAGACATTGATGATTAGTATATAAGAACATCCAAAAAATTTCATAATGTAAATATTTTGTGGGTTTTTTAAGAAATACATCAGTGTCTCGATAGGAGTAGGTAGAGGCGGCTCTGGCACAAATGTACCTAGGATTGAAAAATTCAACAAGGAGTTTCAAGCTTGACCCAGGGTATCCTAGTACACTACAATGGGCCGCGTTGTACTCTTGGTTATGACACTCCTGAGGGATATGCTTAGGATAATTCACATTTTCATTACAAGATGATTTGAAGGATTTTAATATAAGATGAGAATAAATAACCTTGGTTAATCCTAAGGTGTTTTAGATTGAAAATAATGTGTAATTACATTCTCTAAATGATTTTATGACTCACACTATGATTTCTTGTGATAGTCAATGGCTGGATTCCAAGGAAGTCATAGTAACACTAAACATAATTTCAAATGTGGGCACGGTGGTGGAAATGAGAAATGAAATGTAATGTTGATAGGTGTAAAATATATTTTGTTCATGTCGAATCAATATTACCAAAATATGATCAATAACATATATATTAACCAACTCTCAGACTCAACAAAGAAGATAAAGGTAGTAAATGATAAGAGCTCCAGTAGTGGAGACCATGGAGAAAAGAAAGCTCAATTTCCATCATGCAAGAAATGTGGAAGGAGACACCTTGGAAAGTGTCTCAATGGAACAAATAAATGCTTTATGTGTGGGAAAGAAGGATATAAAGTAAAGAATTTCCGAGGAAAAATGAAGAGTATTATGGAAGAAAATAAAAATGATCCCAAAATCCATTTACAGTCATTTACTGTAAATGTAGGGGACCTAGGAATTAACTGAGTGAATGCCCTATTCTATAGGATAACCTCTTGGTCAAGGAAGAACCTATGTGGAAAGAAATGGATGGAGAAATTTTTAAAAGTATTAGTGATCTTTATTTATGAGATTACATTGGAAGACTTTTTCCTTGTATGTGTAACCCTACAGTTTGTTATGTGAAAATTCTATTTGAGGAATAATTATCTTTTCTTTTGTGGATATAGTTATAAAAAACCGTTTGGGTTTATATGATCCTTGAATTTGAGGCAATTACAGGTTGTTAATTTTTGGGATGAAAATACGAGGTATGAGATAAAATTTGTGGTTAAATTATGTTATTGTTATTTTGAGGAATTTATCTCATTTTGGGAATGTTATAAAACATAGTTTTTGAAAAAGGACAACACGTAGACCATGTGACAACCTGTTGCGTCGGACAAAGATGCAAGAGTAAAACCCATAACCAGAGTGCGATTGGGATTTATTGCCTACCACTAGACTACATGATGTCCCTGGTTAGTTTGGATTGTTCTTTTTACTTAAATGATTTTATTGATCAATAATAAGTTGATTTGGGATCTTATATCATATCAAATGGATATACTTGGTATAGGAAAATTATTTGGTGATTAAGTGAGAAATGTTATCTTAGAATACGTTCGCTCTGTTGGGAACACTATATGCCTAAGAAAAATAGAATACTATGGGATTTCATTTGAGGAGTAATGGTGGATTTTTATCTATGTTTTTATTGTGTATTTATAGCGATTTGGGTTATTTATAGAAATGATTAATCTATCATAGAGAATATGTGATTAGCTTAATTACTTTTAAGTATGTGACTTTAAGAGTAGTTGATGTTATTTGGAGATAAAATTTAACGTGGAAGACTGCATAATAAAATTATTCTAAGTTTTGGGTTTCAATATTAGTTTGGATTATATGGAATTATTTTAAGGATAATTGTATATTGAATGGTATTTATTAAACTTTGGGTATTGTTGGTTTAATTTTAGAAAATAAGATTAGTATTTCTTTCTTTAAAGTATTTTACTTCTTTGGGATCATCTTATCTTGTACAAACCATTTTGGTTTTGGATAATCTCTAAAGACAAGGGAAATATATATTTTATCCTTTTTTACCATGTGATTCTCTAGAAGTTTATTCTAGCGCTTCATGTGTGACAAAGTCATCATGAATACTCATATTTTGAAAAAAAAGATGAGTTAGTGGTTGAAATTTATTAAAGGATGAAACTCTACTTAAAAAAGTAAGTATATCTTTATATGTTCTTAATCAATCTCATAAATAAATTTCTCAACTTTATGAAATGGAACATAAAACAAAAAAATTCTGTTTGTTTAATTTTCCTACTGGGAAACTAATGATCGTTTATCCCATCAAAAGTTTGTGGTTTTCTTATTGTTAACTTTCTCCTGATAATGTCTTCTATCAATCTCCATCAGAACTTGACACTTATTTTATCTTCCATATCCATGTTTTCCTACATGGAATCCTAGTATGGGTTATCTCGGGTGACCTTTGTACCTCTCTTTGTTTCTTTTAAAGTGATAGTTTTATTGACCCTTTTCCCGATGTGGGACTTTCAAGGAAGTTCCCAAGCCCAATTTTAAAATTGTGAGGATGCAATTTTTAAAAGGGGGGAAGAATTTAATACCCCAAGATTTCATAGTAAGTTATTTTATTTAAAGCAATTCAATAGTTTGTGCTACATGCAACATCAAGCTCGAGCGCACCACGACTTACCAAACTAGCCATTCAAAAAGCGGTTATGAATGGTATTAATTTAATTTTGAATTTTATATACTCCCTATAATTTTAGAATCCATATTATGTGTTTCTTAGACATAATATAAGAACAAATTCATTTTTTCAGATAAAAGAAGTATTTTTCAAAAAATGCAATTTTACCATCTTTTAATCGAAAAACCTTTTTAAACCCAATATTTTACAATTTTATATATTAAATTTAATGAAACTAAATTCTTCTTTAGAATTGGGACATAAAAATTTAGTTTGGATAAATTTTTGGTACTTTTCTGATAACTTTCATATTTTGATGCATAGTAAAAAATACTATATTTTAATTGAAAATAACTTTTTAATTTGAAATGATTTATAGTGTTAAATTATGAATTTGAATGTTTTTGAAGTATAATTAGATTGTATTTTTATCATTTAATACAATTTAGGTCATTATAAGTAATTTCACATCTAAATTTGACATAAACACATGCCAATCTTTTGATAGGTTTTACTTTTTAAAACCCCGCTTTTTGGTTTTGACAATGGAAATTAATTTTAAATTAATAAATGAAAATTATATTTTTTTTATTTGGTAAAATATGATTCATTTTTGAATTCATAATATCAAAAATATCTTAGGGTTATTTTTTGGTATTTTTATGAAAACTTTCGATTTTTGATAAATAGTGAAAACACTGTGTTATTATTTAAAACCGACTTTTTATTTAAATAATTATTTATTTAATTTAAATTTATTTTAAGTAAAAATATATATATATATATATAATACCTATATAATTTAAATTTAATTAATTGTAGTCATTTTATAATAAAATTAGATGTATAAATTTTTATTGAACTTTTTACGGTCTTTTACCCACCTTCTAAGAGCATTTGCAAATTTGTATAAAACTTAATTTTACAGCTTCTGTAAGTTGAATTTCAAAAATCTGAGAGACATGGTTAAAATCAGTAATTAAAATGTGGTTCAATACGACAAAAATAATGTTTGGTGAATAGTAACTTTTGACTTTTATTTAGCACGATTAAAAGTAAATAGGGTAATTAAATGTAAAAATGATATTATAATTACCCTTACACATGTCCTAATTCTATTGGATAAGTTTATTTAGACCACAAACAACCTTTGTAATAAAATATGATCCTTTAGGTCCACTTGGATTAGATTAGGACATTTATTATTATTTTATTTAAAGAAGAGTTAAAAGTGTTAAATTCAAAGTTTATTAACTAAACCATTTTTAATATAGGGCTATACATAAGATCTATTCAACTATAAATATTCATTAAAAATATATAAATATTTCATACATAATGGTATTTTATTTATAATTTTTAGATATTAAATAATTAAATTTATTTATGACACAATGATGATGCAGTAATTACCTTCTTAATGAAATATTAAAATATTTTATATTAAAATTTTTAAAATAAATATAATTTAAAAGTTTTGATGTCATAAAATAATTTTATAGGTTAATATGACTTGTTAGGATTGATTAGATAATTTTTTTTCAAAGTGATAAGGATTTTATGACTTCAACAAAAACAAAATACCAAATAGTGTCAAAATTAACATAAATTAATTTTTAAAACAAATATTATATTATTGGTTGATATATTATTCCTAAAACACTAAGGTTCATCCAAAGGGATTAAATAATATTATATATGTCATTAATTAACCACTTGAGGTTCTCTTGGAAGTTTATAGTAAGTTTATTAACCATATATTGTAAGAATACAAGAAGACACGGTAAAAGTTAAACTATTTAACTAAGAGTTAAATCTATAAGATAAGGTTAAAATGGAAACCTAAACTTGTCTAAAACCTATTGGTTGAGAGGATTTCTACCCATAACCACCTAAGGCTCAAAATAAATTCATTTTGATCCATTATAAACTGAATACGATTGTATAATAAATTAATATTTTAATCTTTTCTTAAAGTGACCCTCACCCATCTTATAAAAGGGCACTTCCCCTTCTCTCAAACCCACGCCTCCAAAGCCATTTGGCTCAGAAAAACCCTGCCCAAATATCATCCCAACTTCCTAAATTCAATCTAGAGTACATAAGTTGATCAAAAATCCATCCTAAGTATCCATTTTGATCAACTCAACTGGAAACACTCGAAGAAGAGGTAATAATTTCACCACCCTCTTTCAAGTTCTTTTCTTCTTCCACTTCCTCTTTCTTGGTTTTTTCCATACCAAAATAATAAATCTAGTAACTTATACATACTTTTATGTTATTATAAATATGGTACAACCATATTCATTATTCTTTCCATCCTATAAATGACAAAGTCACCATACGTGCATACCTATGGCTTGCCGTCTCCACATCGTGGTGTAGTTTGTTATTCAAACACTTCATTATTTGGATGGGTATAATAATGAGTATAAATGATTTAAATAATAAATATAACATGTTAATTATTCTGAATATATTATATATCATCCAATTACATATGATTTTACCATCAATATAATGATATTTTCGCTCATGCGTACGCACGGATTACCGTCTCCACGACGCGATGAGATTCATTTCCATGTTCATCATTCAACGATGATTATAAAAATATATATTATTAATAAGTATGTAATATATGACATAATAATTTTATTGAATATATATATATATATTTATATATATTTATATTTACTTATATATATCTTATTCACTTACTTCCGTTCAATACGATATGAAAATGGAAACAACGTTTATGTGTATGTACGGCCTACCGTCTCCATAAACGGTGTTTTCCATTTCAAATATAAATCTATTATAAATATATATATTCTAAATATATATGATATATAAATAATTTTTTATATTCTGGAAGTATTTGAATCACAATCTAAATGATACCATCAATAATAACAAGTTCAAACATGTACGATAAAGAAAGCGATTATTACCCAAAATGTTAATTTAACATGGAAATCATTATTAAATGGGTAGTATAAAGTCATAAATGAATCATGTATGATATAATAAATATTAATATGGTTATTTTATAATTTAATAACATACTATTGTCATTATAAAGTAGTTTAAACATACCCTTGACCAAAGGAAAGTGCAAGGTAAGGGGTTTTCATCTCACTTTTTATTCCCGTGAGATTCATGCCATATTGCCACTATTTCTTTTTGTGTGGTGTATGTACTGCCCATGATTGTATTATTTGTGTAATATAATTTAATTTATATTTATTTACATCATCATTGTATGATACTTCTTTCATATGTTGTATGTTTCATAAGTTACCAAATCGGTGAGTGAATTTCAAATTTCAATTTCCACTCATTGGGCTTTATGCATACTTCATTGATTATTTTACTCCAAGATTATGTGTGGAATCACTATTTGTTATTTATGTATTAATTTCCACTCACCTTTATGTTGATATACCTTTGATACACATAACCACCACTCCATTAATAAATTCACATTCCATTGATATGAAGTTTTTAAGGGTAATTTTAACTCATTTTCCATTCATTGAGTTAAACATCCAAGTCATTGGTTTTGTTTTTACAAGAATATGTGTGAATGTAATCTGATTGATTTACACTGAATATCCAATTATATTGAGTGTATTTATATTTTTCACACATAATTATGTAATTTATTCATCCTTAGTCTAACCATACGGTCTTTATAAGTTATTTCGTCTCAATTTACATTCCTTTGAGATCTCTTTGTCGTCATGCACCAATTCACTTTAATATAGTGTATATACTGTCCTTTGAAGTATTATATCATTAATACCTTTATTCTAATGATATTATAATGTTTTGATTAATTTTATTCCTCAATTACTTGTATTCAAGCATCTCTTATTTGGTTAATAACTCTTTAACTAAAATATTGTTTTAAATGTTTTAAATATTTATTCTTCTAAATCTTTCTCATTAATGTCCATATTTTAAAAATGCTTTTAAGTGTTTATTTATATGGACATAATTTTTTGAAATTAAAATTACTTTTAAAAGTTTCAAAGTGGTATGGGACACTTTGATTTAAAAATCTCTTTTAAACGACTTCTTTGATAAATAGTGAGACATTTAAATGTTTTCAAGAAAAAGGGGATATTTATCTCAAATAGTTTTATTGACTACATCTATGTCAATATCCTTCAGTGTATTTTATTCTTGGTTGAGGTTGATTTATCATAATAAAATCATCCATATTGTATTGAACGGGTTATGTTTGACTGTGGATGTGCTATTTTTATGCCATTCATGGTTTGTGGTTAAAATATTTACATTTTTTATACTAGTTTTAATAAGAATGTTTAGATTATGTTTCACCCTTTCATATGAGGAATGCATTGGACTTAGTAAGTGATAGGTGGAGCCTGCTATAACTCTTTGATGCATCGGTAGGTCTCATGAGACAAACTAGTGTCTTGGCACAAGGCCTTGACAAAATCTTATTTGTAGTCTTGGCACAATGCCTTGAATATGTGGTTATGAAGTCTGGAATTATGAATTCCATCATTATGAAAGTGGCTATTGATATTGAATGTGATTATTCAACTAGTAGAATATCCATGTGAAGAAGTAAATTGCATTATTTGATTTATATTGGCCATATTATGCATAATTTTATGTTTAAAAGGCTTATATTTTAGTCTTATGCATTGCCTTAAATGTTTATGTTTATTTATGAATGTTTCCACAATATTTTTATCCTTACTAAGAATCTGAGCTCACCCCTTTCTATGTTTTATTTTTCCCAGGATGTGAAGAAGTATGTTATGACTTACCTGTAGGTATAGTCTAAGGCATATGAATGTGGTCAATGGAGACAATGTTGTTGTAGTTATTTTCATTTTATAATGTAATGTAAAAATTATTAATGTATCTAGTACTTATAAGGCTACTAAAATGATCGGTATTTTGGGACATGATTCATTGTATCATGCCAATTTTATGTAATAATGCACCAACTTTGGGTAACTAGGGTCGGGGCGTTGCAGTATTGGTCATCTTCAAGAAGTTTCTCCCCAATAAAATGGGTGATATTCTTGGTTCTCTTTCCTATGACATGTTAAGCACATAAAAGTCATCTAGGAATATTAGATCTTGGACTTTTACATAGACATATTCTCATTCTTCTATTAGAAATATAGTGGGTCAGTTTATTACTTATACTACCACTCTCATAGGATTCAAATATTATATCAATAAAGATGTAAATATAGAGAGAGGAATAACATTTATTGAAGCCCTAAGATCACACAAATTATCAGAGAAAGTCAAGGGGTAAATAGTCAGGGAAATAGAAAATTTCTCTGGATCTTAACATTTTATGTGTAATAGGGGTGTGATCAAGACTGAGACAATTCTTCCTAAGTTGATCCTTTCATTATTTTTAATCCTCATATTCCTGATTAAAATTCTCTTGAGTAACTTAGTATACCTTAGAATATATTTGAGTGATTCTAGATGATAGATGTTAATTTCAACTTTTTAGAAAGTCTCTATAATCTCTTTTTGAAATTATTCTTCATGAATCGTATTTTATTATATCAATATTGATGGGAATAGTGTGGTGTGTATTTTTTATCCATTTTTTTAATTTATAGTTATGTCTCTAGTCTTTTTTCCTTGGTCTATCCCTCTCTTATTCCTCTTTCTTGTATTCTTCTTGGGGGTACTTTTCTGACATTTTCTCATAATTTTCCAAACTTCCAGCTTCATTCTCCCTCAAATTGGGTTGACTTGTTTTAGGTTCAGGTGATACTATTGGTAAAATTTATCTTACACTAATTTTTTTATCATATTCACAGTCTTATTTCAAAAATGTATTATTTAGGAAAGTAATTTTCCAAGATTTTTAGATAAAATATCCACCAAACTTCCAATATGGTTTTTTAACTCTCCCACTTCATTCCTCATCTTGTTACCCTCATCTTATTATATCTAAAATAAAGGTTTTTCACTAGTATATTAATTATCATATAGTCTATTTGGATGAATATTTTGTTATTGGTATGCGGTTTGGTTATAGGGTTGTGTGTGAGTCTTTTGAAATAGTGGTGGGTACTAGTATGTTTTTTAGAAGGGGGTTATTATTGAAAATAGTTTTGGTAAGGGGTATATCCTGGTTTTTTGGTTTCCCAAATCCAAATTGGTTTTAGTTATAGTCTCTCTGGACTTGGTTTTTTGTTAAAACTACCTTATTTTAAAAGGATTCTACACAACTCTTTATGATCTACACTTTAGAACATTGGTCAATGAAAGGTCTAAATGATGAGCATAGGCCACATACCTTAATTAGTGATTATTGTTCACTAACTTATTTTAGACCCATTTTTCACACATAACTGGTTATATTTTAAAATTTGGTTTTTAAAAACGTTATGAATTAGAAATTCTTACCTCATTAATACCTTTTGTTTCAATACTGCTTGTTCCAAATTATTGTGAGTCTTAAGAAATCATCTCAATTAGAACCTTCGCTTTTATTAGTGACTTATAAATCAAATATCTTCAAAATGATGCATCCAAAAGGTTTTTATCATCATCAAGAAGGACCTTGTAAAATAACACAAGTGGTTATCCTCTATTACTTGATGTGGGAATCTAGCACAACGCTTCATATACCACTCCCAATATTCATAGTGACTCTCTAGATGATTTTTTGATGAAAGAAATATTATTCCTTATTGTTGTGATCCTAAAGGAAAGAATGAATCTTTACAAGAAGTATTTTTAAAGATCATCCCAATCATGGATTTATCCTGGTTATAGGTGGTAAAACCACTATATAGTTGCTCCCTTTAGTGGTAAGGGTAATTCCCTCCACTTACTTTCTCCTTGGACACTCATTTGGGCTTCAGTGTTTATAACACTAATGTGTATCCTTATATGTGATTATTAGAATATTCACCTTCAAGTTTATAAAAATTAGGAAATAATTGAATTAAGATAATTTTTAATAAAAAACATTTTTTAATTCTTTCATATAAATTTAATTTTGTTGGTTAGAAAATTGTGGTCCACACAAATCTCTAAGGGTTTGGTTGATATTGTCATCCATTTCTTCAGTCTTGAGGATAATAATGGGAGTTTTACTAGAGTCTGTAAGAGAAATTTCCTCAATGATTGATTATATGTTTAATATTATTAATAAATTTAAATTTATTTTAATTTAGGATCAAAATAAATCAATGGTTTATTTGATATTTTCATTAAAAAGGATTAAAATTAGTGGTTTTATAGAACTACCTTCTGAGAAATGGTGCCAAGTTTGATGTATGCCTTATTATGGTGCAAGGAAAAACAATTTATTACCTAATTTAAATATAGTTATAGTGGAAAACTATGTAATATTCTATAGAGGATTTCACACAAAATATAAGTGGTCACTTTAAAATTGGTTAAATAAAAGGGAGGTTTTAATGTATGTTTGTGATTTTAAAAATAAAGAGAGAAATTAAAACAATATTTTGAAAATAGTTGATGAAATAGTGATCAGGTTAGGGTTGGATTAACCTACTACAATGTTATCCTAGTTCCCAAGTCTATCCACTCTTCACTAGATAATTTTGGTAAGAGATATATTCCATGATCACTTCCTCTATATCCCTTAATTTGATGGTAATGGTGACAATATCCCCTAATTAAGATCTAAACTTATTCCACCATCCTATATATGTGTTCAAGTGTTTCAGGGGGTCATCATATTTGTATTATGAAATTTTAAATCAAGTATTATTATTCCTAAACATCCAAGGGTTATCACTACCAATTTCACACATTTTGATGATCTTTAAGAACTTCACATCCTATCTCTAACCTATTTTATCATATAAAAAACAATACTAGTTGGATGGATATAATGGAACATTGACAGAGGTGATAAAAAATAACATAACTCAATATAGAAATTAATCTTCTTGATAATGAAATCTTCTAAAAGAATATTAATACCAATTTTAATAATAGAGATATAAAGTTTTTTTAAGTATATGAACTCAAAAATCACATATAGGTTAAGAATTACCTTCCCTGATCAGATAGAGCTAACCCCTCCATGAGAAGTAAAAATAGAGAAGAGAGGTATATAAAGGAATTACAAAACCAAAACATAAATTAATAATAGAAAGAAACAAAAAAAGTAATAGAATAATCTTAAGAAGATCATGAGAACAGGTTTGAGGTAAAAAGTCTCGAGTTATCCCTCTCTAGTGTGCAATACAACCCTCTAAAAGAGACATGGTTTTATTCTTCAAAGCTTTTAGTTAATCCCCAAAAATCTTTTTTTTTTATGGATCCTCCATCTTTTCCACTGATTAAATTATCTTATGGGTTTTAATTACCCAGGAAAATCATTGTTAATTAATTTCTCTTTGTAAAATACCCAACATGCATATATCCATGTGAAAGATTTTGAGTGGTTTTATGGGCACTTATTTAGAAGCCTAAGGATTTGTTTTAAAGTTTGGATGACTTTACCATATCCTGTATGTGGAAATTTCATGATCTTTAAAAGTTTATTTTTTGAAAGGTTTTGGATCAACCAAGAGGTTTGAGTGATTTTATGATTGATTAATGACTTCATAGTAGGTTTAACATGTGTTATATTGAATATTTTCATGGTCACTCTCCACACTGTAAGTCAAATCAACATTCAGTAGCTTGGAATTTCTTCATGCAGTTGGTTCAGAAATTAGTAAAATTTTATCTTTCAATTGATATTCTTACACAATCAGTTTAATTTCACATGTATTTTTTCATTCTCTCATTATGGTTGATATACAAACCACACAATATTCAAGTGTTATATGGATTGAGATGACATGAAGTAATTGTGGAACCTTGAAAAATCCCATCCATCATCGATTCAATTTTTTTGTCAGTTCTTCCACATGGTAGGTCAGAATCCTTCTTGAGGTCAATAGATCAAACACATGACAAAAAAGTGACCACATTTTAGGTTTTAGCATGCTATCATTTTGGTAATTTGTGAAATTTCAGGCATGGTAGCTCATCCGCAATAACTCCGGAATTATCTGATTTAGTTATTTAAGAACAAAACCATTTTTAAATTCTTAAAAATAAACTCATCCAACTAAAATAATCATTAAACACCAAATTTTAAGTTTAATAATTATTCTAATACTTACCAAGGATCAAATAATCATTTAAATATAAATATTTAATTCATTTATTAATTAAACTCTAGATTATTCCTTAAACTTCAAATTATGATAAAAATACAAGATCTGTACAAAATGGTGGGTTTAAAATCATTTAAAATCAAGGAGAAATGTATAAAAATATTACCTTTTTACTCACTAATTTTATTGATCCCATTTTCTCCATTAATTAAATTAAATTAACTATGAATTATTTCATCTATTGATACACACTTATACATACCTTCACAAAATATTTCACTCAACACTCAAGTATGAATTCAAGAAAGGTTTATATCATTATAAGATCATACTAGTTTCACCATAGTATTTATGAATTTATTCATATTCACACAATGATTAAATTATTTTTTTATATCATAAGGTCTTAATAAAGTTTTTTTTGTTCCTTTAGGGTTGGTGGGATTTTAATGTGAAACTATAGAGGCTGAATAAGGTGTATTGGCTCTAAAATGAAGCTTAGTGCATGATTTTTAGTTTTATATAAGAATATATTCTTCATAAATTTCCTATTATACCAAGTTATCTTCTCTTCTTTGAAATCCCTATAGAAAAATCACACATTTTATCAATCCATCAGTAAAGAGAATTCTTCTCCCAATTTCTTCCAACCAGTTTTCCAAACATTTTTTTCTTTTTATTTTGGTTACACTCTTTAATGAATAGAGGAAATTTTTAATTTCTATGGTAGGTGTGTGCACTATATTTCCCTAAGATATAAATTATTGTCCCCTTAATTTGGAATTGTCAAGGTATTTCTTCAAAACTTTTCCATCTTCGATACTTATTTCCCAAATAGATTCTCCAAAACAATCTTCACAAACTCTAAAATTTTTAAATAGATTTTGGTTTCAGATAGCCTCAAAAATTTACTTCATCTATTTTTAGTTTATACCCATTATAAATCAATAATAATTGAAAATTTCTTCATTAGTTTCCATTTTTTCAATATAATTGTTTCATCTTTTTCAAGTATGGATTTCTTTTCAGAATCATATTTTTTATGGAAAGAGAGTGAATTTTCACTTCAAAATAGTGGAGAAATATTCATTGATGGAATTTTATGTCATTAAGAACGTTTTTCCATTATTATCATCATTATATTTCTACCAAAATATAAATAAATAAGTTATATAAAATCCTTCTTTAAATTCTAAAAGAATCTTCTAAACATATTTCAGATCCTTTTATTCCCTCTCCCACACTTGAATTCAACTTAAATCATGAAAAGGTTCTAGAGAAAGTTCGATAAGCATATTTTTATTATAATGTGGTTTAATAAAAAATTATTTATACCAATTAAGGTACACAAGTATTAATGTATAAGTAGTCTTGAAAAATAGTTTATTGAAAATGCGTCTTTAAATAAAAAGAATTTCTCAATCATTTAAGCATAGGTTCCTTGAATTATTTAAGGTTTTTATTATATAACTCAAAAAATGTTTTATATTCAATAATTCCTTGTTTATCTCAATAAATAATACATTGGAAAGAAAATTAAAAAAATTCATTCATAACCCTCTTAGGTAAGTGATTTAAAATATAGGATAGTATTTTATGGAATGAATTTCAAAAATTAGTGGTTTCCATGAAATTACTTCACTTAAAACTAAAAAAATATCATTTATATAAAGTTATTTGATGAATAAAATTCGTTTTTCAACATTGTAATGGATTATAGGTTTTCAAAGGCATTCCAATTAAGCTCATGAGTTTTATAAACACACTAAAAATGAAATACAAATGACACAAAAAAATTGAAAAATACGCAAAAATTGAAAATTAGAAACATCATAAACTTTAAAATTTCCTTCCCCCACACTTAATTGATGTAGTTTCCTCAGCGATTTCAAACTGATTTATCATATAAGTATATTTTAAATGAAATTATCATAAGCAATAAAATGTTAAGGGGTGGTAAAAACAAGTGGGTTTTCATTGATAAATAGGTTAAAGAAGTGTGATCTCCTCCACTAGATATTATGGAAAGTTATTAGAGAATTTATTTAATATATGTCCACTAATAATGAATGGTTCCTAATCTCCTGGCTTCAACATCTACACAAAACCAAAAGTATATACATTATTAACCAAAAATAGACCTTCCCATTTGGATAAAATTTTACATGGAATTAACTGGAGTCTTGATTTGTATAACCACACTTTATCTCTAGAATTTAAGATGTTCGATTGAATCATATTTTCATGATCCACCCTTTATCTCTCTTTGTTCATTTTATAATTTTCAAAATCCTCTATTTTAATTTATTTCATCTCTTTCAGCTGGATTCTTTTTCCTTTATAACTCTATCTAGGTCTATATTCATATGTCTCATAGCCTAGTAGGTTTTATGTTCTAATTACACTGGAAAGTGGTATCTTTTCCCATAAATCTTCTTATATAGACTCATTCCTAAAGGGTTTTTTAGGTTTTACTATAATCCCATAAGGTTTATTCTAACTATTATATTTAATTATTCCTTTTTTTATAGTTTTCTCCAAAATTCTATTGATTTCCCTATTTGACCTTTTATCTTGGCCATTAGTTTTTTGATGATAGGGTGTTGATGTTTTGTAATTAACCCCATACTTTCTTAATAATGTCTCCATTCACCTATTCCCAAAGTGAGTCCCTTGATCACTAATGATGGATCTGGGAACTAAAAGCCTACAAAATGTATTAGCCCTAAAAAAATCACACACAACATGAGAATCATTAGTTTTGATGGATTTGGATTCCACCCATTTCTAAATATAATCCACTGTAAGTATATAATATAAGAATATCCAAATAAAATTTTTAAAGGTACAATAAATTTTATCCACCTAACTTTAAAAATATTTACAAAATGTAATAGGTATTTGATTCATTTCTTATCTTTTTGAAATATTTCTAGAAAACTTAAATTTTTCACATTTTTTACAAAACTCATGAGAATATTTAAACAAGGTGATCCAATAAATTTCAAATTTTAAAACTTTTCTTATTGTGTTTTAAGTTCAAAAGTTTATTCCATAAGATAAAATGTGAAAAAACTCAAAGAAATATTAAATTTCACTTTCAATAAAGTATCTTATTATCATTTGATCATTATAAATTTTCTAAATAAATGGATCTTCCCAAATGAAATATTTGGATTCAGATTTTAATTTGTGAATTTAGTGGGGATTTAAGTAGGTTTGGGTTTGATATTCTACCAAATAATTTACTATTTCTATATATCAAGCCACTTTACGTTTCACCAAGTATATTTTCTTCTTAGAATGAGTTCTAGTATTGGTTTTTAGGTAGGAATCTCCCATTTATCTTTGTTAAGAAGTCTACTCAATTGATCGACCACTTAGTTATCAGCTCCCATGTTGTATTTTATTTTCAAGTTGAGCTCCTGAAATAGTAACATCCATCACACAAGCCTAGTTTTAGCATCTTCCTTCTTCATCAAACATTTAATGGCTCCATGGTTAGAAAAAACATAAAATTTAGTTCTAAGAAAATATGATCTGAATTTATCGAAAGTAATGACAATTTCTAAAAAACTCTTTTTCAATGGTTGTGTAGTTGAATTAGGAAGCATCTAGGGTTATTAAATCATGTTCTGTCACTTGTTTCTTGTAATAAATTATCTAAGAAAGTACTAGTCTAACTACTTGGTTGGAAACATAAAAAAATCATCTTTAATGGTTCTTCCTAATTTTGTTATTACATCACTAGTGGGGTTATCAATCACCAGTTCAAATTATCAAAGGTTGTCCTATACTCATCTTTAAAATAAAAATTAGTATCTTTAAAAATTAATCTAGATAGATGGAGATAAATATTATAAAAATCCTTGATAAATCTCTTGCAGAATCCTACATGTCCTAAAATTGATCTAACATGTTTTTCACAAGTAGGGTAAGGAAATGAATTTATCCCTTCAATTTTTAATTTATCCACTTTATTTTATTATATTTAAATGATATTACCAATTAAAATTCCTATCTATACCATAAATTAAATGTTTTCAAAATTCAAAATAAGTTTCATTTTGATGCATGTTTTCAAAAAAAAATCAAGATTTTTCAACACAATGGTTGAAATAATTTACAAAAAACTATAAAATCATCCAAATATACCTATAAGAAATATTCAATACGGTCAAAAAAGTATACTTAACATAAACCTATAAAATGTACCTAAAGTATTACATAATACAAATAGAATACCACTATAATAAAAGTTTCCAAAGGTGTATATAAAGGTGGTCTTATCTTGGTACTATGGAGTAATGGGAAATTTTAATTAACAAGAAAATCCATCTTAGAAGCAATAATGAGCCCTCCCTACCAATCTCTCTAATATATGGTCAATGAAGGGGATGGGGAAGTGATATTTCTAACTAACATAATTTAATTTTCTATAGTCTATACATAATCCCCAACTTTTATAAATTCTCATAGGGGTTAATTAATTATTTTTATTCCTCATAATGGCTAGGCTAGTTTTCTTAGACACTACATAGATGGGTATGACCTATTGGGGACCCAAACTGGGATAGATAATCCATGATTCTAAGAGATTATTTATCTTCTTATTCACTACCTCTAAAATAGTGGGATTTATCATCCTTTTTGTCTTCATAATAGGTTTATAATATCCATTAATCGGAATTTTATGTGAGTAGATTTTTGGGCTTATTCCTAGAGATTTTTATACTTCTATGAGGTATATATATTTTAATTTAGTTGTAAGTGGATTTAATTCCATATTTATGAGTTGTTTAAGAGATAAAAATAAATTAATTTTTCCTAATTATAAAACTTGAACTTCTTGTACATAAGGACACATATCATCTTCTTCTTCATGAAATAAACCATCAAATTCATTATAAAATTCAAAAGTTACCACTTCTTCCATGCTGAAAATAGAATTTATAAAATTCTATATATCCTTATAATCTATGGATTTTTTAGTTAAAAAATGTTAGTATAAAAAATAATGTAACATACTTGAATATTAAAAAGGTTCATCCTCTTTAATTTGGGATTTTATAAAAATTGAATGGTTATCTGAGGGGTTCCTCATAGAGTCAAAAATATTAAACTATGCATTGTAGTCTCTAAATCCCATGGTAAGTTTTCATCCATGTACATTTATAATGGCCTTTTCTATCTTTAAGAATGGTCTTCCCAAGATAAAAGGTGAGTTTTATGGTGCTCTATCATCCTCCACATTAATCATGTAGAATTCAACTAGGAATAGATGATCTTGTCCAATTATAATGACATCTTCTAAAACACCTACTAGAAATATAGTGGATTGGTTTGTAATTTGTACCACTACTATTTTAGGATTAAAGTCTTCTATATAAAAATATCTAAATAATTAATGATTAATAACATTTATAGAAACAATTAAATCACTTAAATCATCTAAAAAAGTAATGGTTACAATGGTGAAAGGGAAAAATGTCCCTGGATCTTGACAATTTTTGGGTAATTTTTGTGTGATTAGGACGGACAAACTTCTTCCCAAATTATTTCTTTTATTAACTTGAAGACTCCTATTATTGGTGAAAATTTAATTAATAAATTTATCATACTTGGGATCTATATTATTTCTTCAATAAGGGGTATGTTGATATCAACATTCTGGGAAGTCTTAAGAATTCCTCTTTGAAGATCCTCCTACTGAATTTTCTTAAATTAGATCATTCTTAATGGGATTAGTAGTGGAACATCTTATTTATATATTTGTTTTCTTTCCCATGGTTTCTCAATTATTTTATTCTATTATTTTTATCTTTCTATATCTTCCTTATTTTCTTATTCCTCGCACTACTTTTTAGAAATATACTTAGAATTTTTAGACTAATTGTCTTCAACTTCCTTTATATCACATTTCTCAAGGTTTGGTTGTTCTTCTTATAATTAAGGATGTTAATATCCTTATTTCTCACTACTAGGTTTAAATTTTTCCAATTTAGTGGTTTCTATGGGGAGAATTTCCTTACCGCTCCTAGTGTTCATTATACTCACATTTTTCCTCAAATTAGTGACTATTTGGGTTAGCATATTGCTTGAATTTTTGGAAAATGGTTCCAAAACTATTCTTATATCTTTAATTTTAGTCCTAATTTTATACATGTACAAACTTTTGTTTACTAAATTGGTGGTGGTTCACTAGTGGATGGTTGTTCATAAGGTCTCTTTTATTTGAAAGAATGGGGTTATTACTGGTAAGTAGGTTTGGTGCAAGGTTATTTAAAAGTTTATTAGAAGGGAGGTGGGTTTTGATTTTGTTACTGAAAGGGGGATGTTGTTGAAACTGGTTCTGGAAAGGTGTCCTAGTGTTCTCTTAATAAAGGGGTTTTTTTGGAAAATGGTTTTGTTGTTATTTTTTATTTCCAAACCCATACTAGACATGGGAGTTACTCATTTATCTTTGATTTTGTTGTAAAAATTACCTTGTTTGAAAGGATACTACACAAATATCCATGCTCTACACTTCAGCGCACTAATTATTGAAATTGTTAAGTGGTGAGAATAAACCACATAACTTAATCAATGCTTGTTGTTCATTGATTTTTTAGAACTATTTTTCTCACCAAACTGGTTAGTTCTTCAAGATTAGTTTCAAGTAGTGGGGATGAATCAAAAGTTCTTACCTTATGTATTCCTTTGGTACCAGTACCTATTATTCTAAATTGTTATGAGTTCTAAGCAATATTATCAATCATACCCTTGGATTATATTGGTAAATTTTTTATCAAGTCTCTTCTAGATGAGGCATCATTTAAGCTCTAATCATTGTCAAGAAGATCTTGGTATAAAAATACAAGTAATTGGTGTTATTTTACTTCTTTATGTGTGTAACTAGAATAAATCTTCTTAAACCTTTCCATATATTCATAAAGAGTCTCTTATAATGCTTGTCTAGTGGCTTATATATCCTTCCCGATGGTTGTTATCCTAGAGGTTATATATAATCTCTGAAGGAAATATTTTTTTAATGGTATCCCAATCATGGATCTCTCCTGGTTGTAATCTTCACAACCATTAATTTACTGCTCCTTTAAGTGAGAATTAAAAATCCCTCTACTTTACTTTTTTCCTAACCAATTATTGAGGTATAAAATTTTAGAATCCATTTGTGAACTCTTAAATATATTTTTTTAGGTATTCACATGAAATTCCAAGAAATTTAGGAAGTAATTGAATTAATTCGGTGTCCATATTAAAAACATTTTGTAATATTGTTATGGTAATTTGATTATTTTGATTTATGAACTATAGTGTTGAGAGGTATATGAGGGCCTAGTTGGGATTATCATCCATCATTTAGGGCTCAAAGTGATCACTATAAGTTTAACTTGAGTCTGTAAGGGTGATATCCTCTAAATCTGATTTTTAATTTATGTTCCTGATTCTATTCAAAGTTCTTTATATTTAAGGTTTGAAGTATAAAAATTATTTATTTGATGATTGGGTCATGAAAATTATGGGTTAGATTGTTGGAAATTACTCCCTTAAAATGACACCATGTTTTGACACATGACTATCCTAGGGTGTGGAAAAATCAATTAATATCCTAAGTTAAGTGCATTAATGGTGGTTAACCTAGGTTTTCTCTAGGAGAGGAGTTCACAAAAACCTATTATCCCTTGGTTGGTTAGAAAAAGGGGTATATTTTATATTATTGGGATTTTAAAACTTAAAGGAAGAAACTAAATAGTATTGGAAACAATTTATGAAATGGTGATCAATTTAGGGTTGGATTATCCTTATTATAATGTTATACGAGTTCTAAATGGTATCAACTCTTCTTCTGTCAAGATGGTATGAGGGAGAATCCATAATTTCTTCCTATATCTCCTTTAATCTAAATTTTAGTCATGATAATAACTCTAAATAAGATATTATCTTGGTATACCCTTATTTCTATGTGTGTAAGTGTTGAAATGGACCCTCCTAGTTGAGTTGGGAAATTCCCAATAGATACTTGTGATTTTGTGATTGCAATGAGTTCTCATCACCGCTTCCAAAAAAGATAGAAATCATCCATCACATCACCACCTAGATTTATATTATTCAATAGTATATAGACCAGAATAAGGTTAAGGGAGATAATGGATCATAGACCAAGGTAATAAACAATAATATAATCCAAAACCAAATATGATTTAACTTGATAACAAAAACTGATAAAGGAATATTGAAATCAATTTAAATAGAATAAAGGAGTAATTTATTTTATTAGAACATAAACTCAAGAATTTGAAATGGGTATCCTCACCTTCTATAATCATTTATATCTTACCCCTTCATTCAAGGGGAAATAGAAGTGAAAATAGAATAATGCGACATTAAATCAAAATTTAAACAAGAAAAACAAAAGCAATAAATTTTATCCAGTAGAACGCACAATAAGGTCCAATGAAAAGGTGAAAATTTCTATATAAGGAAAACCTTTTTATATAATTATAGAGTTGTGTACTCCCCCATTTTTTTAGTCAATCCCATTATTTATTCCCATTTTGGGGTTTTAAATTATTTCCATTTTCCCCTGTTGATCCTTGATCATGATTTGGTCTTCCAAAAAATCTACAGCTTCCTTATTGACTGATAGAAAATATATTATGCATGTTTAGATATATGTGTAAGCCTTATATTGGTTTCATGAATGATCAAATGGCTTCCAGAAGCATTGGTTTTGAAGTTTAGATGAATCTCCTTGGATTCTTCTTGCAACCCATTATATTCCATCCAGTATGTTTCAAAAAAAATCTAAGTCTTGTATCAGGCATGAGGTGAAAAGGCATGGATCAACCATAGGGTTTAATGTAATGCATAACATATAAATGAATTCATGGTAGGGTGAATATAAGATTTGTTGGATATTCATACGATCAATTCAAAACAATCATGGTCAATCAGGTTCTTCTTTTTACATTCTATACCTTCATACGGTCAATCAATTTCCTTCTTGCAGATGATGGATCAACCGTACGTCCAAAAATCATATAGAGGGTTTAGAAATTTGTAAAATTCCACATGTGTTTGATTATCTATATCTATTACTAAATTCCCATATTTTATAAAACTTATTTGATTCATTGGAAATACTTTCCAATATCCTAGAATAATCATCAAAGACCAATGATTAAGTTTAAACCTTATTCTAATAATTCCTAAATATTAAATAATCAGTTTAAACCCCATAATTAACCCATTAACCAATTAAACTCTAGATTATTTATAAAACATCAAAATTTGATACTAACCCAATATATTCTCAAAAATGGTGGGTATAAAATCATTGAGACTCAAGATAAAATGTATTAAAATATTAGATTTTAAATTCCCCCACACTTAATCCTTAGACTCCAAACAAGGGGAAAATTTTAACAAAGAAAAAATAAAACAACTAGACAATGTGAGTTACTCTTTTAACATTATATACCTTAAATTATCATGCTTCCCTGATGTTCTGGATTCCATTTTCTCCATTAAGTATATTCAATTAATTCTAACTTCTCATATCCCCTCATACAAACTTATACCTACCTTCCCAGAATATTTCATTCAACACTCAAGTATAGTTTTCAATATAAAAAATTCTCATTCCAATATCATACTAGTTTCACCATAGGCTTAATGAGTTTCTGTATCACCACCCAATGTTTAATGGCCTGAAAATTCCCTTTTTTAGTAAAAGAATTCACAAGTCACTATGGTTGTTTTATTATGTTTTATAATAGATGTTGATAGAATAAATTCTAAATTTCATAGGAACGTTATACATCATGAGATAATTTTGAAAATAATATATAGGAATAGTAAAGGGAGATAAATGAAAAAGAATAATTCACACATTAATGTAAACTCCACAGGCCTAAATTCTCCCATAAAGATCACTCCTATCATGAAGATAGTAAAAAGAAAGAGAAGCATTATTAATATGATATAAATTATTAAGGGAGGTATAGAAACTTGTAAACAAAGTAGTGAATGATGGGGTATGAGAATTATGGAGTATATATGAGGTGTAAAGGAAAATATGACTGTTAGGATCTAACTATTACCTGACCGTTGCAATGTGACCATTATATGACTGTTGGAATTGTAATATAACCATTAATAATATATAACTAACAATTCAAATAGTAAAATAATATTTAAGAAATAATATAATGATTTTTTATCATAATATAATTAAAAAAAATGTTAAATATGATAAAATAAATTTTTGATGTAATGAAATCATAATTATATTTTTGAAAAAATATATATGATTTATATTTGTTAAAATAAATTTTTATGATAAATTTAAAATTTTAAATAAAATTTCACTTTAATAAAAAAAATTCATGAAAAAATATATATTGTTATAAATATGATAATATAATTTAATGAAACCATAAGTAATTTTTCTATATATTGAAATTTGATTATTTCATAATTTTTTTTAATAAATAATGATTTTATTTAAATATTAAATTCTCTGTATTTAGAAAATTATTTTTAATAAAATGGATTCCATTTTTGTAATCATCATGTCAAAAATTTCTTAGTGTGTACTCTTGGTATTTTTCTAAAAATGTTGAATTTTTTTAATAGTGATATATAAAAAAATGTAGTATTTTACATTATAAGTTAAATATATAATTACTTTAACATAGCCTCAAAATCACCAATTACTATATTTATCCAAAATATTCATCACTATTTACAGTCTTGAGAAAAAATAATAAACTAATGAATATTATATTCAAAAACACATCTCTCCTCCCCTTATAAATACCACCCATTCTCCTCACACTATTTAAGACTTAGAGAGAGCCCAAATATCTCTATTTATCTCCCCAAACCTACTCCTCATATCTAAATATTTATATTATTACCAAAATACCATCTCAAGAAGCTTTAAGGGGTATCCAAGAGGATATAACCAAAGGAAGAGGTAAAATTATCAATAGAATCTCTTTTGATTCTTTTCTTCTTCTACCTCCCATATATGAATTTCATAAACCTTAACATGGTAAAATAGGTATCCTAAATATACTGATATGTTATTATTATGAGGTAATATCCATTTTCTACCCTCCACTAAATCGATTCTAAAATAAAAATGTTGTTCATATAATGGTCACTTCACTACCCCCATGAATGATGAATTTCATTTTTCCACCACCACCTCCATAGATGGTTTGAATTAAATTATTATAGATAAAAATAATATTAATAATTATATTTTTTTCCTTATTATATAATGGTTAAATACTCTTAAATTTAAATAAAACCAAGCATATTTATCATTGTTGGAAAACCCACCTAAATGAACTATTCATATAATAATAAAACTTATTCTATCTAAATCATTCTTATTTATAAATAGTTTTAGATAATAAGAACCTAATTAAATTTTTTAAAATTTTTGAATCCATTTAATCACATATCTATAGTTATGTAACCAAACCATATGAACTCTCATAAATACCTAAAACTAATATGACCTTGGACACATGACACAAACAACCTTAGGATAGTGAATATATACTCGTTATCTCAATTAAATGAATATAAACTAACGTAAAATCTTAATAATAAATCAAATATATTTGAATTAATCTCTCAATAAAGTTTTTAATAAATCTAATTTGATCAATCGTGATATTAATTGAAGGTATAGAATGAATCCAGGCCTAGGGTAAGGGAACTCTTCATACCTCCTTCTTTTCATTAGCTTGTGCCTTTTTTCTCTATACCTCACTTTATTAATCTATTTTATACTATGGAATTCCTATAAATTTTTTATATATGTCTCTTAAATACGTAAATATATTATTCTCCCTTTCTTTTTTGGGGTTATACATGCCTTGTGTTCATTTCTCAATAACTTCTTTAAAATCAAAACGGATTAAAGGGAACTTTTCTATCCCTTAATCCTTTCATATAACACTCTTTTAAATTATTTTACCTATTCATTATTTCATAAAATTAGAAATATTTTATATTTAACCATTTTTTACCTCTTTTTTAAGGAAATTTCCATATTCTTTCATTCTTTAAAAGTTTTTTACTGATTCTTTAAAAATTGTTTTAAAGGTTTATTTCTATACCCAAATCTCTACCCTTTCTCAGGAATTTTTCAAATGAACTTTATATTAGAGACCTATTATTATTTATTCAAATATTAATTTCCATAATATTTAATTTCTTCTAATATTTATAATCTTTATGAAATATCCTTTGATTATGATTTGAGGAAAGATAATGAAAACTATTACTTTCCATGGGTATTTCTTATACTTATGCCTTATGTTTGATTCACTTATGTGGAACACATATGTATGTACATTTTATGATGTTTGTGACCAAATATCACTACAATTCATTGGTTAATTTTTATATCTCTTGAGATGATATAAATGGGATTAGGGAGTAAACTTAATCCATTATGGGACTTTATCCACCATGTTATGATGTCTCGGTAGTGAGCCTAAATTTATGATTATGATATTGTGTATTATGATGTTTCTAAATTAATATGATTCCATGATCTTATGGTTCCATTTTATTTAATTTATACTTCCATATAATTATTCTTGAGCCTTGTCTTTTTTGATATCATGAAATTCTAATTATCTCATGTGTTATTCTTTGCTATCATGCTTATTCCCTTACTAGGATTTATAGCTCACCCCTTTTTTATGTATTACATAGGTTATCCTATGAAGTTTTATAATATTAAAGGCATATAGAAGAACATTATAGTGTTTAAAATAAGTATTTTTTATTTTAGATTCATGTTGATGTTTTATGAACCTTGTCTCTGCAAGACACTAGGCCTCTGGATCCTTGGGTCATGTTTATTAGATACTTATGTTAAAAATCATGTAATAATATGTGTAAGAGTCTTGTTTCATTATACAATTATTCAAGTAGTTGTTCATATCATAAGATATTAATATAGGTTTTTTAGTGGCTTAAGGGTTGGTAGGATTTGAATGTGAAACTATAGAGGCTGAATGAGGAGTCGTAGATCTAAAATGAAACTCAATTCATGATTTTTAGTTTCCTAAAAGAATATATTCTACCTTAACTTTCTCATACAAAAAATTAACTTATGTTATTTAAAACATCTCTATAAATCCCACACTTTTTTCAATTTTGCAGTATAAAACATTCTTATCCCTATTCCCTCCAATAGTTTTCTCTAATGTTTTTTTTATTTTATAATTTGTTTCTGCTCTTAAAGGAAGAGTGGGACTTCATAATTTATATGGTGTGTGTAGGAACTTTCTTTAATCGATATAATAATTATTTTCCATTACTTTATGAGTGTATAGTGCATACTTAAAAACTTTTATAGCTCTGACACTTCTTTCCAAAATAGCTTCTCCAAATCAGTCTTCAAAAACTCCAGAATTTTTAAACAAATTTTGGTTCTATATAGACTCTAAAATTTCGATAATATTATTTTTAGTATATTCCATTTTGAAATTTATAAATAGTATCAATTTATTCCTTTTTTCCCACTTTTTTAGTAGCATTTTTTTATCTTTTTTAGATATGTATTTCTCTTCAGAATCATATTTTTTAGGAAAATAGAGACTTATTCACTTAAAAATGGTGTGGAACATTCATGGATAGCCTTAGATGAAATTAGAAACATTTTTGTATTCTTATCATCGTTATTTTATACCAAATTAGAATCATAAAATTTTTAGTAAATTATTTATTAAATTCCAGAAGACTTAGCCAAATATATTTTTCATCTCCTTTTTTCCCTCCCCCACACATGTATTCAACTTAGATCATGAAAAATATTTTATGGAAAGGTATATTTGTATATTTGTATTAAAATTTGGAAAATTAAAAAAAATTACTACTAAAGTCAATAAGGATTAATGTACATGCAGGCTTAAAAAGTGTTTATTGAAAAGGGGGATTTAAATCAAAGTAATGCCTTCATCATTTAAGCATAAGATCCTTAAATTCACCAAGGTTTTGATTATATTACTCAAAAAATTATTGTTATTCATGTAAGTATTGGTTATATAAATAAATGGTACATTGGAAATAAAATTTCAAAATTGGTGTTAATTTAATGTGATTTATGCGTCAAATTAGTTTCTAAACTTTGTAATGTATTAAAATTTTACAAGGGTATTCTATTTAATCTCAAAGGTTTAAAAAACACGCTAAAACCAAAAATTAAAATACTGTAAATTTGAAGAAGAAAAAACCCTAAACTAAAAAGGTTCCATTATTATAGTTTACAAATATCTTATATTTGATACATTATATAAATGGAGTGTGGTAAAATCAATTAATTTTATATGTTAAATTTAGTAATAGTGGTTAACCTAAGTTGTCTATGGGATAGGAGTACACAAAAACCTATTTTAAATTAGTTGGTTAGAAAAATGGTTTCATTTGATATTCTTGTGATTTAAAAACATAAATAAATCAATGAAGTAGTGAACTAGAAATAATTTATGAAATGGTTATTGGGTCAAGTTTGTCTTATACTTATTACAATGTTACCCTAGTTCCTAAGGTTTTCAAATTTTCATTTTCTAAGATGGTAAGAGAGATAATACATAATCTCTTTCTTACTATCCCTTGATATTGTTGCTGAAATTACCATGGTTGAAAGGTTATTTCACAAATCTCCATGATCTACACTTCAATACACTAATCAGTGAAATGTTTAAGTAATGAGAATAAACCACATAACTTAATCGGTTTTTTTGTTCACTGATTTTTTTAGATCCATCTATCTCACAAAACTAGTTAGTTATTCAAGTTTTGTTTCATGTATTGGGAATAAATCAAAAATTCATACCACATACATACCTCTAGTACCTATACCTTTTATTCCAAACTATTGTGATTTATATGTTATCTTCTCAACTAGGGCCTTAGATTCTATTTTTCACTTGTCTATCAAGGATCCTACATTTGAGGCATTTATATGGTTCATATCATTTTCAAGTAGGTATTGGTAGAAAAACACAAGGAAGTGGTGTGATTTTGGTGCTTAATGTGGGAAACTCACTTCTTAAATATTTCCTAATACTCATGAAGAGTCTCTCCAGATATCTATCAAATGAAATATAACTCCTTCCTGGTGGTTTTTCTTCTATAATTTGGGAATAATCTATAAAGGGAAAAACAATCATGATATATCAATATTGTATCTCTATTGATTACAAGTTTTACAACCATTCATTTATTTCTCATTATAGTGAGAAAGAAAATTTCCTCCACTTTACTTCTTTCCCATCCACTCCTCAGGTTTTAAAATTTGATCAGAAATTTGTGAACTCTTTAATATATTTTTTGGGTCTTCACTTGTAATACCATGAAATTTAAGAAGCAATTGAATTAATCCAATTTTTATCTCAAAGTCATTTTATAAGGTTGTCATATCAATTTTATTATTTTGATTTATGAACTATTGTAAATAGAAGTATTTGAGGGTCAGTTTGATATTTCTATCCATGACTACAGGCTTGAAGTGGTCACTATAAATTTCATTACATGATTATAAATTTAGGTACCTAAGTCTAGTAAATTTTCTTTCTATTTAAAGGTAAAATTATAACAATTGGTTATTTAAATATTGGGTTATGAGAATTATGAGTTAGATTGTTGGAACTTACTCCCTGACAATGGCACCAATTTTTTATATATTACTATCAATGTTTTTGGAAAAATAATTTAATTTCCTAAGTTAAATTTCATAATATTGGTTAACCTAGGTTGTTACTAGGAAAGGAGTGTGAAAAAACCTTTTGTTACTTGGATGGTTAAAAAAGGAGTTTACTAGAGATTCTTCTTATTTTAAAAACTAAATAAAGTAATGAAATATTGAATTTGAAATAATTGATGATATGGTGATCATGTTAGTGTTGGATTATCCTTATTGTGATGTTATCCTTGTTCCTATAGTTATCAACACTTCTTATATTAATATGGTAAGAGAGAGAATCCAAGATTTCATCTACTTTCTCCCTTGATCGAAAGGGAGGTGGTGAGAATAACCCTTACTAATATCTAAGCATGCTTTACCCTCATTACATTGTGTGTATGTGATGTAGTGGAAAAAATTAATTGACTTAGGAAATTATTAATTTGGTCTTATTATTCATAAAAAATCCATGAGTTCCCACTACCATGTCCACATGTGTTAGATTTCATCGAGAAATTCACCACCTAGATTTATCATGTTCTCTAATAATGAGGCTAAGTTTTGACACGTTTCTTCATAGGGTTAGGATAAATCAATTAATTTCCTATGTTCAATGCAGTAATAGTGGTTAACCTAGGTTGTTTCTAGGATAAGAGTGCAAAAAAACTTATTGCCACATGGATAGTTAGAAAAGGGGGTTTATTTGAGATTCTTGTGATTTTAAAACTTAAAGAAAGAAATGAAATGGTGAATTGGAAACAATTGGTGAAATGGTATTTAGTTCAGAGTTGGATTATCCTTATTAAAATATTATCCTAGTCCTTAAGGTTATCAACTCTTATTCTACTAAACTAGAAATAGAGAGAATATAAAATCACTTCCTCTCTCTCCCTTGATCTAAAGGGTGATATTGAGGCCTTATAAAAAAAAGTTTGATGCAGATAAAAACTCTAACTGAAACATTAGCATGGTATACCCTCCATCCCATGTGTGAAGGTGTTGAAGTTGACACTCTTAGTTGACTTAGGAAATTCCCAATCAGGTCTTGTTATTCCTAAATAACCAAGAGTTCCCAATACCACTTACACAAATGCTATAAATATTCAATCACTTCATAGCCTAACTCTATTTTGTTCCATAATATACAGACCGTAACTGGGAGGAGGGAGATAATGGATCATCAACCAAGGCAATAGACAATAATAAAATCCAAAACCAAATATTATCACACTTAATAACAAAAAATTATAAAGGAATATTAAAACCAGTTTAAATAAAATGTAAAATGAATTTATTTTATTACCACATAAACTCAAGAATTTGAAAAATGTAAAATAATATAAAAATAGTTTTTTATATGTCAATTTTTTTGTGTTTTTAACATTTATTTTTAGGTGAAGTTGTTTTAAAATATGTAAAAAAATATTTTTTATAAAATTTATTATTATAACTGATGTGAAAATTGTTATTTTAAATAAATTTTATGTTATTCATATAATAAATGACATAAAAAACTATCTATTTTTAAAAAAATAAATGTCAATTACTCCCTACGATGAAAATAAAATATCGGTAAAAGGTAAAAAATATAAAAACAAAATGAAATATAGGAAAAAAAAACTTTAATATTTTACATAATTTTTAATCATTTTGTATTATTCATCAAAATAATCTTATTGAGAGGAAATAACTCATGAGGAATCTGAAACTATGGCTTGGAAGGAATTTTAGACTCTAATGGAAGCTTTATAATTTTAACATGATCAAAAGAAGGATTCTTCATTATAAAAAAATGAATCATTAAAAGGTGTATCAAATGATAAAACTAATCATAAAAAATTAAATCATGGAAAAAAAATTATAAATACTGTGATGATATTTTTGAAAGAAGAATCGGTGGAATAATGATGATGATCGAATGAGTTGATTGGTGGAATGATGATGAAGATCAAAATATATGATCTAAGATGAATATGTGTAGATCATGATAACATATAAATGATACTATAAAATCAAACCATGATATCATAAATTTTAAGTGGTAATTGATTATTTCGAATGGGAACTATAAAAAAATGGGACATCACATAGGAATGATCTAAAATTTTAACTTTCACATTAGTTAGTTAAAAACTAATGTTAAAAACTCATTTTTAATGTTGTTAAATTTAATAATAATGTTAAAACCCTTACTAGAATGTTTTTAACATCATTAATATAAATAACTAATGTTAAAAACCTTTTAATATTAGTTATTTATAAATTGGATTTAAACCTATGACATAAAATCCATTTTGTGTACAAGTGGTAGCCTCCCCTTCCCTAATCACTCAAAGTTTACCCATCCATGTGAGGGGTATCAGAATTAAAGAGGTAATAGTGATACATTAAAACTAAATTAAAATAAGAAAAATTAAATAATTTAAAATTCTTTAGTAGATCATACTAGCATGTCCAAGGAAAAGGTCAAAAGTTCATTATACAGTGCACCATATTCTCCACTTATATGGTCATGGTATCCTTCATTTTAGTCTGATGAAAACCAATATGTATTCCCCTTTTTAGAGTTTTAATTTCTTTCCTATTTTTCCCCCATTGAATCCTTGATCATGATTTGGAATTCCATAAAATATATAGATTATTTATTGGGTGATAGTTGAACATTTAAATATATTTAAATCCATGAGGCATCATCTTATTACTCATATGAATGCTCGTATGTTATCCTACATCTTTGTTTTGAATTTTGAATGAATCTCCCAAAATTCTTCCCATAGCCCATTTTTTCCATCCAGTAAGTTTATAGAAATATTTCTAATTCTTGCATCAATCATGATTTGAAAACGCAAGTATGAACCATACGGTTCAATTGATTTTAGGATAGAAAAGTGACCTCATAGAAGGGTGAATGTGCAGTTGATTGGATGGTCATGTAGTCACTTCAAAATAAGCATGGTCTATTAGGTTTTTTTTCTTGTGGCTGACACCTTCACATGGTTGACCAGTTTCCTTTTAATGGTCGATGGATTGAATGTATAGCTGAAAAGAATGTGGTAGGTTGAGGAATTTGTAAAATTCCATCCATGTCTGGTTTTTTAAAGTAATTATATAATTAAGATATTTCATAAAACTTATTTGATTCTTTTAAAATGCCTTCTGATCACCTGAAATAATCATAAAAAACAAACGATTAAGTACGGGTATTATTTTAATAATTCCCAAAGATCAAAAAATCAATTAAAACTCAATATTTTTGTTATTTACAAATTAAACTCTATATTATTTATAAAACTAAAAAATGATACATTAACACATAATCTTCTCAAAGTAGTGGGTTTAAAATCATTGAAACAATATATAAAATGTATGAAAATATTATCTTGACATGGAGACTTAGGGAATTATTTGAATGATATTCCTTAAGATATCAGTGATGGTTACTCATATTATTGGCATGAATAGCAGAAACTTTTGGGTGAATTAGTTTTAAAGTGTATCCCCTATAAGTGAGAACCACTTATTTTGATGATAACTCTCTGGTGATCAATTCCTAGGTTGTCCTACACTTCAGTATCCTTAAATATATTTGAGTATAGAGTTAACACTTCCATAACTTCCTTGTTTTACAACTTTAATTATAGAATATCACCCAAGATAATTTTTATCATTGCACGTGTCTCTATTTTTAACTTGGACTCCTTGTACAAATTTATTCGTGCTAAAAATAATGAAACACAAAAATCGATGCCATTTTTGGGGATAGGTTGTGATGTTTCTAATTTTTTTGTGGAAAACACTAAAAACAATTGATAAAATAATAAAATAATAAAAATTAAAAAAATCATTATTAAATTATTTTTAGTAGAATTCCTTGATAATTTTCCATAGATAACATACTTGTTTACTTTCTTGTACTTTAATTTTTCCAAACTTGCAATACATCAATATATGTGATTTTTTAGGAGATAGACATTATTGGATGGATCTAAAAGAGAACATTTATATAATCTATTATAATTCTGGCGATCCATTTTTTCACTTTGATGGATAAAACCCAAGGATTCAACCTCTACATACTAAGATCAAATTTCATGTGCACCCCATAAATAAGGATATCAACAATGAATAAAAATAAAATAAATACACACTAAAATTGTCCAATGGTTATGTAGATCATGATACTCCTAAGAAGGATCCGACATATTTTATCACTTACCTCCTTAGACCATTAATAGTTCACAATAATAAAGGAGTAAGTGTAAATTTTATCACACTATATTAGAAAAAGAAAACTCAAATATAATGTGGAAGTGTTTGGGATAAAGGGATACTATCAAGGAGCCTTACACATTAGGAAATAAATATTTACTCCAAGGATTAGTTAATAATTCCACTATTCATGGTTTCTACTAAGTAAGGTTCATCCCCCAAATGATTGGGTATAATTTTAGATGGATCCTAGATAAAGGTCTTAAAACCCAAGCACTATTTGGGAGAAAACCCAACGCATATAGGAACTTTTAAATTCTTAGTTAGTATTATTTTATTTTTAATAATTAAAATTTCACTACACTAAGTGAATTCTTGATTTTATAGGATGGGATTAGAAATATTACACTAGTAGATAGATGGAATAGAATCATATTTCATAAAAAAGAACAACATGGGAGGGGATTATTCAATTACTCCAAGAATTTTAATTTTAATTTCATTGATTATAATTCACTACATATCCCTACTTCTATATATATTCTTTATAAATTTAGAGCTAAGTGTGTGAGTTATATATAGGTGTAGTGTGTGATTAATCCACTTGATTAATTTCTTCAATCATTCTCTAGGAGAAAAAATCACCCCATATACATTAAAAATAATTGATAGAATTAGTAAAATAGAGTGTAAATGGGAAAGTTTTTGGGAAATAAAATTTGAGACTTGTTTACATAATATTTTTGAACTTAAAACTAGGTTAATAACTGTTGTGAAAATGTAGTACCCCAAGGATCCAACTTAAATGAAAATTTTATGATTCATGTGAATTGGAATAAAATGAGTAGTTAGGAACTGGCATGAAATTTCCAAAGATATTTTGAAATAGAGTGTGTGTTTATGTCTTCATGTGAAAAACCAAGACCATAAATAACATTAAAATGAAAATATGAGATTCATTTTCCCATGATTTACTTATATACCCTAGATATTTCAAATAGACTTGAGGGATTATTATTTTCTTATGATGTTATAGTTCCAAATTATTTATACTCAATTAATAAGTTCATTTCACATCATGGATTAAAAACAACAAAAATATTTAAGGTGTCAAGTTGTTAAGGTATATGAATGGTTAGGGAAATTTTGAACTCAAATGAAGAAGGGGAATATAAAGTATAAAATTGATGTATAATATTAATCAAAGAATTGTGAAATTGAATAGTAAATTGGGAGCTTGATAGAGAGGAAGGAATTTTAAAAGGTTTTATTATTTAAAATCAATTCAACTAATTTCTTATTACTTAACATTTAAATAATTGGGGTCTAATTTTAAGGAAACTGAAAAGGGGGTTGAATTTTTTTGAGATAAATTACTTGAGGAAAAGTAATCACTCAAGTGTGGGGGGGTTTAGTTCACACTTTTATCATTATTTCTTATTTTTTTATTTTGTTTTTTTTCTTTATAAAAACATAGTGATGTAGTAAGAAATGAGAATTTTTTATTTTAGGGAGCTCAATATTTCAACTTGGCCTAAAGTACTTAATTATATTTAAATTATCATATTATATGAAATAAGGTTTATGGTTGATATTTTTATTTGTTTTTTATATTGAATAATGTAAAGTAGATGGTTATGAATAAGAATTGAACAAGTAAAATGGTTAATAAAGTTTCACACTAGTGACTTGAGACTGTGTTAGGAAGATAATTTATCCTATATTGGAGACTGGTAATATACCACCATGAACATCAATTGAGTTCCAATGCATCATCATTCACATACATAGGAATTCATGGAAGTTCTAAGAAGAGAAAGGAGAGTTGTGGATGTCATCATGAGTCCACATGACACACATGAAATCCAAGGGGACCATAATTATTTCCCCATACTAAATTGAATAACTAAATTAAGAAAGGCCTTAGTAAATAATTCATATATTGAAAAATATAACAGAGAGGGTGGATTCAGGGATATTAGGGATGGGAACTAAAATTCATGCTTATAGAATAAGGGATTGAGAATCTCATGTGGTAGTGATCCATGCCTCCACTACCAAGTTTCAAGATCACATGGTATTGGCACCAAAATGGAATTATAGTGGTATAATAAGAATATGTTTAACCAAGGAATAAGGTAACAATACCCTTCTATGAAGATAATATAGGAGTAAGGGTTGTACATATCACCATGGGTGGAAATTTTTTAGTGGAAGCTAAAGATGGAAAAGTTCACATGTAATCTGGAGGAGTTGGCCAAAGATTATCTAAAAACCAATCCATTCTCTTCACTATTTATTATTTCATATATTTTATTGTTCTATTTCTTGGGATTTACATATATTCAACTATAGTGAGTTTTTTTATTAAAGATATTACCTAAATCTCTAAACCATAAGGTGAAATTTACCTATTTCATATATTATGACATATTTAAACCAAATGTATTTTTAATGAATTGATTTTAGTTTGTCATTGGTTGTGATATAGGGATATCACATCCACAACCTTGGAATGTCATATGTTATTACATAGATATATCTTAAAGGCATGAATCATAATGTATAATTCATGTTAAAGCCAAATTATTTTCATAGTAGTGGAAGGTGAAAGGTTAATGTTCACATTATTTCATGTTGGTTGTCATAAATAATAACATTTAATAAACATGAAATGTATGGTAGGATCATCTAAACATTTTCATGAAAATGCATGAATGGATGATAAATTACTCATACATTTCAAAACATATAAGTTATGTAATAAATGCTTGAGAATGTCCCAAGGGCTATAAAAGGAGGTGTTCACCAAGAGATGGTGATAATACATGATTTCCCAAGTATTCTATCATTTCTCTCTGATCTCTCCTCCTTATCCTTCTTTAGTTTCATTGAGATAATATTATCATGTGTCTTGGAGGAGGTTATTGCCCATGCAATGGGTGATTCAGTTAAACTCGTGGATACACCATAGAGGGGGGATTATTTTGTTTTATACTTGGTGATCTATACCAACCACAAGAGTTGAAGAGTAAAGATCAGTCATGGTCATCAGTGTAAGGTACGCATGTGTTTTTCATTTTTAATTATATATGATTCTGGTTTGAATATATGGAGGATCTTGGGAAGGTTATTTCTAATTTGTTATACTACATTGATTAAGTCTTAATTTTTCCTTAAAAACACAATAGTGGTATTAGAACCTCACCATGTTGTTTTATTCTTGAAATCATGTTGAAATATTAAGAAATTCAATATTGGATAGTTTTCATATTCCACAACATTAAAAATAATTACAATTGTGTTCTTCAGTTGATCATACGACATGTTATATCATAGTTTCACATCCCAAACATATAATGCAAAATTTTCTATAAAAATAGAAGAAGATTGAAATATTCTTTATCCCAATCTTCCTTAAAGATCATACTGTTTATAATAACAATAGAAATAATACGTTAAGTTTGAAAAATGATAAACATTCTTAGAATATAAATGAGGGAATGTGATTAGTGGTTTTAAAGAAGTATGTGACGCTATATATAGGTATGGTCATTGGGATTATATCATCATTGGGATTATGAAGATATTGATACCATCAGTAGACATAATAATAATTAATGAGATAAATTATAAGTAGTATTTTATTAAAATATGATCTCTGTAATAGAGCAGTTGAATTTTCAAGTATAAGTAGATGTAACTATATTATAAAATCTATGTAGAAAGGGGAATAAATGGAATCAATTAGTACAAGTCTTACTTATGAGGCTCATTTTTTTATCTTGGAAAGGAGATATCATCACTAGTTTTTTTCCTAGAATAATCCCAAGATGAACAACAACAAATACGGCTTGAGAAAAATCATTGAAGGGATAATTTCAAACTCATGGAAATCACTATGAGATACATGTTTCCTGAATCACTTCCTGATACTTCTATCGTTAAATATTTCACCATTAAGTATTATATATAGTAATTTATGGGTTTTTTAATTAGGAGTTAGAATGATATAAACATGTAATTATTAATATAATAAATGATACATATATTTTCAATATTACATTTAAATCTATACATTAAGATTTTTTTTGAAATTTTAATTTTAAAAATGAATTTAATTAAATGAGAAAGGTTTTTTTAATAAAAATGTACAAATAAAATTAAATTAATATTAATTAAATAAATAATCAACATTAAATAATTAGGAATATAATTATTTGATGTTAAAAGAGATATTTTTTAAGGATTTTTTTATATGTGCGACATATTTTTCAAAATTAATTAAAAACTACCACATAATTATTTTAATGAAATTTATTGATAATATATATGAAAAAATAAATTAATATTCAATTAATGGTTATTACTAGGCATGGATAAGATTAAATTCATTTAATGCTTACAAATATATTTTTCTATAAAAATTTCTACATCATGTGTTTTTATATTAAAATTAATTTCTATGAATTTTATAAATTGAATCTAATAAAATGGATATCATATTTTTAATAATCATGTGAAAATTAGTTAATAATGGTAATTTCATTTTTAGGCATAAAATTAAGTTATAGAGGTAAAAATTGAGATACTACGGTAAAGGTAAAATGTAGTAAATTGGTTTAACTAAGGGTTAAAGACTAAAAATATCATATATAAATGAGTGGATGAAAAAATTATTGACCTGAAATTATCCTATATTCATTATTTTTTCACTTTATATCCACTTTCCATGATAAATTATATTCCTTATTCATTGAGGAATGAGTATTTGTGAAAATTCCACTCAATATCACCTATAAATGGACCCCTCCTCAACCCAATTAATCACACACATTTACTTTAGTTTCCTATTGAATACCTACCCATGTTATATCCCTAAAAATATAATCTCACTTTTCATAACTTATATTCATAAGTAGTTCCAAATCCTTCATTTCCAAGGGGCTATCTAAGAGGAGATTCAAATCTTTAAAGTAATTATTATCCACTCCCTAGTCATTTATTCTCTATTTTTTCATCCACATATACACAAATATTATATATCACTTTAATAACATGATTTTTAAACCATTATTATTCTTTAAAGGTGATATTTTATCTATACAAAAATATTTTCTTATTCATTTATTCATTATAACATGTTTTTGTTTGGGTTAGTTCTACCACTTACATGAACGATGTTGTAATTTTTATATCATAGTTGATTAAGAAAACTTAAATAAAAATAGTGTGATGTAATTATGATGAATTTAATATTTTTTTATAAATATTTAATGGTAATATATATAAGTATATTTATTAATAAACCCAATTTTTTTATTGAATCAAAATTCATAAAAAGGGGGATTTTAACTGCTCTTTCAAACCTTCACCAAAAATTACATAAAATGTAAATTAGAATTCATAATTACATATAACATAGCCATGTGACATATAATACCATTTTAGATGTTATAAAAACATAATAAATGATCAATTATTGAAACCGTTATACCAAATCTAGAATAGAGCAAAGAGGACAATTATGTTGGGTTTGTTGAAAGTTTGTCAGGTTCACCGGACTAGGAATTCTGGACAAAGGACATCAAATGGTGATTATTGGATGGGATCATTAGAAAGACCAGACATATGGTATCTAGTTGATTGGTTTTAGTGAATATGGGAAGGAATTATATCATAGTAGGAACTCATCCTTAAGTGTGGTGGCACTACCTGGGTTGAGATGTAGGGTCCAAAAAGAGGAAATTGTTCTCTAAAGTGGGGGTAAAAGTAACACCCTAAAATTATAAAGAGTTAAGTAACTAAATTATATGAATCGTGTAAAAAAAATTAACCATTATTTTTAGAATCCTGCATGATTAGAATCCACAGTTAAGAGTGCTTGTCCAGGAGTAGTGATTGGGATGGGTGGAGTATTGATCGGGATGGGTGACCTTCTGAAAATTTTCCTAGGGTGTGTGTGAGTGAGGTTAAATAACATAGAAAGAAAATGTTTCAACCTATGGGTAAAATAATTAGTCTAATTACCTATTCAAGAACTTGTGTTTTCAGCAGGGCCTAGATGTTACATTGGTATTAGAGGAGGAACCTGGCCTTAAGTGTGGTGGAACTACCTAGGTTGAGATACAAGGTTCACAATGTGAACATTTTTCTCTGAAGTGGGGGTGAATGAAACACCCCAAAATGATAAAGGGTTAAATAACTAAATTATATGACTCGTGTCAACAAAGTTAACCTTTCTATTCAGGATCCTACCTAATTATAACTCCATGGTTAAGCATTCTTGGCCTAAAGTAGTGATTAGGATGGGTGACCTTTTGGGAAGTTTCTTGGGTGTGTGAGAGTGTGGAAAAATCACACTAAAAAGAACATGTGTTGAAATATGGGGAAATTCATTAGTCTAATAACTCATTTAGGAATGCGTTCTATCTTTAAGTCCCAGTTTTTACATAAGTATCAAATTTGGAACCCATCCTTAAGTGTGGTGGCATTGCCTAGGTTGAGATGTAGGGTCCACAATGAGGACATTGTGATATAAATGGGGGTGAATGTAACACCCCAAAAAGATAAAGGGTTAAATTACTTAATGATATAACTCATGTCAAAAAAGTGAGCCTTTATTTTTAGGATCCTATCTTATTTGAACTCCACAGTTAAGCATGCTTGTCCTGCAGTAATGATTGGGGTGGGTGGACTTCTAGGAAGTTTCCTATGGTGTGTGTGCAAAGAAAAATCCTTAGTTTGATAACCTGTTTTAGAACATGGGTGGGCCCTAGGTATGGGACCACCTATATGGTTGGGATGGGTGACCTTTTGAAAAGTTTTATAGGGTGTTTGAAAGTGAGGAAAAAGAACACTAGAAATAACAGGTGTTGTCCTGTAGGAAAAATCATTAGTTTAATGGACTTTTTGGCATGTGGATGGGCCCTAGGGAGGGGACTACCTATCTGTGAGAAAACCGGTGGTACTTAGAGGGCTAGGACTCCATATCCATGTTAAATAGGGGTTTCTATGTTTTTGGTGAGGCTTAGTTGTTACATTGGTATTATAGGGTTAAATAGCTAAATGATATGACTCGTGTCAATAAGGTGCACCTTTATTTTTTGGAGCCTACCCGGTTAGATCTCTATAGTTAATCGTGTTTGTTATGGAGTAGTAATTAGGATGGTTGACCTTCTGGGAAATTTCCTATGGTGTGTGTGAGTGAGGAAAAAGCACACTGAAAAGAACATGTGTTGGCCTGTAAAAAAAATCCTCAGTTTGATGACCCATTTGGGCACATGGGTGGGCCCCAAGGAAGGGACCACTTATCTGGGGTAAATTGGTGGTACCTGAAGGGCTAAGAATAATAGGTGTTGGTCTGTAGAAAAATTCATTAGTTTAATGACTTGTTCGTACATGTGGATGGGCCCCAAGGAGAGGACCACCTGTTTGTGAGGAAATTGGTGGTACCTGGAGGGATAGGACTCAACATCCATGTTAAGGTGGGGTTTCTATGTTTTCAGTGAGGCCTAGCTATTACATTGGTATCAGAGGGTTAAATGGATAAATGATATGACTCATGTTAACAAGTTTCACCATTATTTTCTAAATCCTACCTGATTATAACTCTACAGTTAAGCATGCTTGTCCTAGAGTAGTAATTAGGATGGTTGAACTTCTAGGAAGTTTCCTAGGGTGTGTTTGAGTGAGGAAAAATTACACTGAAAAGAACATGTGTTCTAATATAGGAAAAATCCTTAGTCCGATGACCCATTTGGGAATATGGGTGATCCCTAGGGAAGAAACCACATATCTGCAGGGAAACTGGTGGTACCTGGAGGGCCAGGACCCAACATCCATATTAATTTGGGGTGTTTATATTATCGGTAGGGCTCAGCTATTACATTGGTATCAGAGGGTTACATGACTAAATTATAAGACTAATTTCAATAAGGTGAACCTTTATTTTTAGGAACCTGTCTGATTAGAACTCCATGGTTAAGCATACTTGTCCTAGAGTACTGATCAGGATGGGTGACCATCTGAAAAGTTTCCAAGGGTGTGTGAAAGTGATAAAAAACACACTGAAATGAACATGTGTTGGAATATGGGGAAAATCCTTAGTTTAATGACATGTTCGGGCATGTGGGTGGTCCCTAGGGAACTCCATAGTTAAGCATACTCAGCCTGGAGTAGTGATCATGATGGATTAATCATGTCAATAAGGTGAATCTTTCTTTTCAAGAGCCTACCTGATTAGAAATCCAGGGTTAGGCGTGCTTGGCCTCGATTAGTGATCAATATGGGTGACCATATGGGAATTTTCTTAGGGTTTTTGTGATTGAGGACAAATCACACTAAAATATAGTAGTGGTTAGGATGGATGAATCGTGTCAAAAGGTTCTCCTTTATATTTTAGGAGCCTACAATATTAGAAATCGATAGTTAATCTTGCTTAGATTAGAATAGTGATCAGGATGGATTTCCTTTTGACAATTGTCCTAGGGTGTGTATAAGTGAGGAAAAATATACTGAAAAGAACATGTGTTGACCTGTGGGGAAAATACTTAGTCTGATGATCATTTTGGGCATGTGGGTGGGACCCAGAGAGGGGGACCACCTATCTGTGGGGTAACTAGTGGTACTTGGAGGGATAGAATCAAAAACCATGTTAAGGCAAGGTGTTTATGATTTCAGTGGGGCCTAGGTATTAAATTGGTATCAAAGAGTTAAATTACAAAATTATATGACTCATGTCAACAAGGTGAACCTTTATTTTCAAGAGACTTTCTATTTATGACTCTATTGTTAAGAATAATTTTCTTGGAGTAGGGATCAGGATGGGTGAACTTATGGAAAGTATCCAAGGGTGTGTGCAAGTGAGAATAAATCACACTTAAAATAGCATGTGTTGGCATGTGGATAAAATACGTAGTCTGATGACCCATTCAGGCATGTAGTTGGGACCTAGGAAACTCCACAGTTAAGCGTTTCTGGCCTAGAGTATTGATCAGGATGGATGAATCATGTCAATAAAGTGAACCTTTATTTTCAAGAGCCTACCTGATTAAAACTCAATGGTTAAGCATGCTTATCCTAGAGTAGTGATTAGGATGGGGTGACCTTTTGGGAATTTTCCTAGGGGGTGTGCGAGTGAGGAAAAAGTACACTAAACTAGAGTAGTGATCATGATGGATGAATCATTTTAACAAGCTACACTTTTCTTTTTAGGAGCCTACCTGATTAGAACTCCATAGTTAAGCTCTCTTGGCTTGGAGTAGTGATCAGTATGGTTACCTTATAGAAATTTTACTAGGGTGTGTGAGAGTGAGGAAAAAACACACTAAAAAGAACATGTTTTAGAATGTGGAGAAAATCCTTAGTTTGATGACCCATTAGAGCATTTGGGTGGGCCCCAGGGAGGGGAACAACTGTCTGTGGGACAACTGGTGGTAGCTGGAGGGATAGGACCCAACAACCATGTTAGGGAGGCGTGTCTATTCCATTGTAGGGCCCAATAATTACATTAGTATCAGAGGGTTAAATGAATAAATGATATTTCTCATGCCAATAAGGTACACCTTTCTTTTTAGGATCCTACACAGTTAATAATTTTTAACCTAGAGTGGTTATCAGGATGGGTGGCCTTCTGGGAAGTTTTCTTGGGTGTGTGTGAGTGAGAACAAAGCACACTGGAAAGAAAATGTGTTGGAATATAGGGAAAATCTTTAGTCTGATGACCCGTTCAAGAATGTGGATAGGACCTAAGGAGGGAACCGCCTATCTGATTAGGATGGGTGACCTTCTAGGAATTTTCCTTGTGTGTGTGTGAGAGAGATAATAAAAATCACACTAGAAAGAGAATGTGTTGGATTATGTGGAAAATCACGAGTCTAATGACTCGTACTGGCATATGGATAGACCTTAGGTATGGGACCACTTATATGATCAAGATGGGTGAATTTCTGGGAAATTTTCTAGGGTGTGTGTGAGTGAGTAAAAAGCACACTGGAAAGAACATGTATTTCCCTATGGGGAAAATAATTAGTCTAATGAAATGTTTGATCATGCGAGTGGGCCCTAGGGAGGGGACCACCTATCTGTGGGGAAACCGATGGTACCTGGAGGGATAGAACCCAACATCCAGGTTATAGAGTGGTATCTATGCTGTTAGTGGGATTCAGGTGTTACATTGGTATTATAGGGTTAAATGGCTAAAGGATATGACTCATGAAAATAAGGTGCACCTTTCTTTTTAGGAGTCTACCTGATTAGAACTCCACAATTAATTGTGCTTATCCTGGAGTAGTGATCGGGATCGGTGCCCTTCTAGGAAGTTTCCAAGGGTGTGTGTGATTTAGGACAAAGAACACCAAAAGGAACATGTGTTGTTATGTGGAGAAAATCCATAGTATAATGACCCGTTTGGGTGCATGGGTGGGCCCTAGAGAGAAGACCACTTATCTGATCGGGATGGGTGACCTTCTAGGAATTTTCCTAGGGTGTGTGAAAGTGACGAAAAACACACTGTAAAGAACATGTGTTGGATTTTGGGGAAAATCATTTTTCTAATGACCCTTTCAGGCATATGAGTGGGCCCTAGGGAAGGGACCACCTATCTTCTAGGCAATTGGTGTTACGTGGAGGTCTAAGACCTGACATCCGTGTTAAGGCGGAGTGTTTGTGATGTTAGTGGAGCCCAACTATTACATTGGTATCATAGGGTTAAATGACTAAGTGATATGATTCATGTCAACAAGGTGTACCTTTCTTTTCATGAGCCTACATTATGAGAACTCCACAGTTAAGTGTGATTAGCCTGGAGTAATGATCAGGATTCATGATTAGAACTCCATGGTTAAGCATGCTTGGCCTAGAGTAGGGATAAGGATGGGTAACCTTCTAGGAAGTTTCATGGGGTTTGTATGAGTGAAGAAAAAGCACGTTGGAAAGAACATGTGTTGGCTTGTAAGTAAAAGAATTAGTCTAATAACCTGTTTGGGAACATGGGTGGGCCCCAGGGAAGGGACCACCTATCTATGGGGAAATTGGTGGTACTTGGAGGGATAAGACCTAAAAGCCATATTAAAGCGGGGTATCTATGTTGTTAGTGGGGCCCAATTATTACATTGGTATCATAGGGTTAAATGACTAAATGATATGACTAGTTTCAACATGGTGCGCCTTTCTTTCCAAATTCCCACTTGATTAGAACTCCATAGTTAAGTGGTCTTGGTCTAGAGTAGTGATCAGGATGGGTGACTAAAACTCTATAGTTAAATGTGTTTGTCTTGGATTAGTGATTAGGATGGGTGACCCTCTAGAAAGATTATTGGGGTGTGTGTGAGTGAGGAAAAAGAATGCTGGAAATAACATGTATTGTTCTATAGGGAAATCATTAGTCTGATGACTCATTTGGGCATGTGGGCGGGCCCCAAAGAGTGGACCACCTGTGTGATCAGGATGGGTGACCTTCTGGGAAGTTTCCTAGGGTGTGTATGAGTGAGGAAAAATCACACTAGAAAGAAAATGTGTTAGAATGTGGAAAAAATCAGTAGTCTAATGATGTGTTCGTACATGTGGGTGGGCCCCAAGGATAGGACCACCTATCTATAGGGAAACTAGTGGTACCTATAGGGCTAGGACCTGATAGCCATGTTAAGGTAGGGTATTTATGTTGTTGGTGGGTCCCATCTGTTACATTGGTATCAGAGGGTTAAATGAGTAAATGATATAACTCATGTCAATAGGGTGCATCTTTTTTTAAGAGACTACTTGATTAGAACTCCACAGTTAAGTGTGCTTTGGATGGAGTAGTGATCATGATGGGTGGACTTCTGGGAAGTTTCCTAGGGTGGGTGTGAGTGAAGAAAAAATCGCACTAAAAAGAAATTGTTTTTTTCTATGGGAAAAATAATTAGTCTGATTACTTGTTCGGGAAAGTTAATGGGCCCCAAAGAAGGTACCACCTATCTTTGGGGTAACTAGTAGTACTTGGAGGTTTAGGACCTGATAGACGTTAAGGTGGGGTGTATGTGCTATCGGCGGGTCCCATTTGTTACATTGGTATTATAGGGTTAAATGACTAAATTATATGACTCATGTCAACAAAGTGCACCTTTCTTTTTAGGATCCTACCTTATTCGAACTCCATAGTTAAGCGTGTTTAGCCAAGAGTAGTGATCAGGATGGGTGAACTTCTGGGAAGTTTCTTAGGGTGGGTGTAAGTTAAGAAAAATCACACTGAAAATAAAATGTGTTGTACTGTAGAGAAAATCATTAGTCTGATTACTTGTTCAGGCATGTAGGTGGCCCCCAGGGAGGAGACCACCTATCAGTGGGGCAAACAGTGGTACCTAGAGGTCTAGGACTTGATATCCATGTTAAGGTGGGGTGTTTGTGTAATCTGCGGTGCCCAACTGTTACATTGGTATTATATGGTTAAATGAATAAATGATATAATTCATGTCAATAAGGTGCAACTTTCTTTTTGGGATCCTAACTTATTAAAACTTCATAGTTAAGTGTGCTTGGGCTAGAGTAGAGATCAGGAAGGGTGGACTTATGGGAAGTTTCCTAGGGTGGGTGTGAGTGAGGAAAAAATAAAATAGAAAGAATATGTGTTGGCATGTGGGGAAAATCATTAGTCTGGTTACTTGTTCAAGCATGTAGATGGGACCTAGGGATGGGAACACCTATCTACGGGGAAAAAGGTGGTACCTAGAGGGATAGAACCAGACATCCATGTTATAGCATGGTGTTTGTGCTATTAGTGGGGCTGAGTTGTTACATTGGTATTGGAGGGTTAAATGAGCAAATGATATGACTCGTTTCAACAAGGTGGACCTTTCTTTTTAGGAGACTACCTTATTATAACTCCATAGTTAAGCATACTTGTCTTGGAGTAGTGATCAGGATGGGTGAACTTCTGAGAACTAGAAAAAAAGTGTTGGCTTGTGTGGAAAATCATTAGTCTGATTAATTGTTCAGGCGCGTAGGTGGGACCCAGGAAGGGGACTACCTATTCCTGGGGAAACTAGTGGTACTTAGAGGGCTAGAACCTGATGGTCATGTTAAAGTAGGTTGTATATACTATTAGTGGGGTCCAGTTGTTACATTGGTATTTTAGGGTCAGATGAATAAATAATATGACTCATGGTAACAAGGTGTGCCCTTCTTTTCAGGATCCTACCTTATTATAATTCCATAGTTAAGTGTGTTTGTCTTAGAGTAGTGATCGGGATGGGTGACCTTATGAAAATTTTCCTAGGGTGAGTGTGAGTGAGGAAAAAGAACACTGGAAAGAAAATGTGTTATACTATAGAGAAAATCATTAGTTTCATTACTTGTTCAGGCACATAGGTGGTCCCTAGGGAGAGGACCACCTTTCTACAAGGCAACTGGTGGTACTTAGAGGGCTAGGACCCGAAAGCCATGTTAAAGTAGGGTGTTTCTTATATCATAAATACCTAGCTACTACATTTTTATTATAAGGTTAAATGAATAAATGATATGAATCATGTCAACAAGGTGCACCTTTCTTTTTAAGAGCCTACCTGATTATAAATCTACAGTTAAGAGCTCTTTTCTTGGAGTAGTGATCAGGATGGGTGACCTTTTGGGAAGTTTACTAGGGTGTGTGTAGAGACCCCAAACTTGACGTACATGGACATTACATTACTTTTGTGGAATAATTAATACATAACAAAAACCAACACTCAAGGACCGTAATAGTTTAGTTTCTTTGTAAACTCAGAACATAATATTCTAATCATGGTAAAAGATCTTCAACATCTTCTATAAAGATCATACCCTTTTGTTTTCTTACCTAAAACCTATATTTATATCCTGGGGAAAAGAAAACATATAAAGGGTGATTTCAAATTCTCAGTAAGGGTAATCATGGATAAAATAAAACAAACCATATACTTTTGAACTTAAAAACATGAACATAATGTTTAAACATCAAAATCTTGAGAAATGAAATAAAACATGGCAGTACGTAAGGTATAGATCAGAATGAAACATCTATCATGATAAAATAGCATGGGAATAAAACATGTAATTTTGTAAAACCATTAAGCACTTGATATGATTTCCATAGTATCCAAGACATTTCTTCCAAGACCATCTTAGTGGAAAAAGTTCCTTACTGAATCGAGTTCACTCCTTGTTCCAGTCCTGTATCACTGAACCTGATTAACTTTCCATTCTAGCCATGTCTATCTCATGAGATATAAATATTTACCCAATTTATTGGAGGGAGATATAGTTCCCACCCATCTCGTAATGAAATCATTCATTCATGTGCCACAAAATAAACATAAATCATTCATTCTAACCCAATAAATAAAATGGGTTTCATAAACATCATCCCATCATAGCATAATCCATATAAAACAATGGATATCATTTCATCATAAACAAAATAAAACCATGTAAATAATCATAATATTATACTTGAAGTATAACCATATTAAAGAATTTAATCTTAGATAGAAAATAGTTTTGAATAAACACTTGAAATGAATTCTTGAGGAAAATATCTTTTCTTCTTCAAAATCATTTTATTTTTACAAAATTACATGTAACTTTAAAAGAAAATTATTTTGTTGAAAATAATAATGAAATATTTTCAAGTATTCTTTATGAAAATTAGGCATTATGAAACCATAAAAATCTGTTCATGCCATATAAGTTAAAAAAACATTCTTCTCGTACTTGTGCCGGAAAAGTCAAAAAGTACCTCATTTGGTAAAAAAAAAAGATTCCTTACATACCATGTAGTAAAAGAAAAAAATGGGTAAAAAGGACTTTAAAAATACATGAAACCATTTTTATAAAATAGGTACATGTATGATAAATATAACCCCAGTAAATACTTACGAATAAACAATCTCGGATAAAAACGAGATTGGAAAAGTTATCCCTTACCTTATGTCCGATATGATTCGTATGTATCTGAACCTCCTGTATAATGCTTTAAATAATGTCATTGAAATATTACAGAATCATATTAATTGTTATGATATCATATTTGGTTCACTTATGACATTATATTACCCATTCTTTTGTCAATTCCATGTTAAAGTAGCGTTTTGGGTAAAATCGTTTCATTTATCGTACATGTTTAGATTTGTTGTTCTTGATATTATTACTCATATCAGGATTTACTTAATTCTAGAATGTAAAACATTATTTATATATAATATATATTCAGTATATAAATATATATGATATATCGATAAATGGAATGAAATACACCGTTCATGGAGATGGTAGGTCGTACGTACGCATGAACGCTGTTTTCGTTTCCTTATTGAATTGAATGGAATTAAGTAAATGAAAAATATATGTACATAAATATAGTATCATTATTATGTAATATCTTTCATGATTATTTATTATATATATACTTTATAATCATACTTTAATGGTTAATCATGGAAAATGAATCTCATCGCGTTCGTGGGGATGGTAGTCCGTACTTACGCACGAGCGATGATATCGTTCCCATAATTATTGAATAGAATTGGAGTGGATGATATAATATCTCAGAATTAGTATCATGTTATAATTAACATATATATAGTTATTATTTACACCATTATACCCATCCAAGTAAGGTGGTGGGGGAAAACAGATTACACCACGGCGTGGAGACGGTATTCTGTACGTACGCACGCGTGGTGATTTTGTTTTTCGTAGGATGGGTAGAAGGTGAAATAGGGTTGTTTAATATTTAGAATAACATATACGTATATTAGTTATACTTATGTAATTACTTTATAATTAAACAACTAAAGAAGGGGAAGTTGAAGAATAAAGAAACTTGAGAGAATCGGTGGAAGAGATTACCTCTTCTTCAGCGCACCACCTTTAAGCTTCCTCTTAAGGGACTGAAGTTGGTCTTTTGAGAAGAAAAAAACCTCCAGAATTTTTATATAGAAGTGGAGAAGAGAAATTTTCAGGGTTTGGCCGAGCTTGAAGGCTCAAGGTGTTTTGAAGAGGAGAGGAATGAGGTGGCCTTTTATAAGGGAGGAGAGGAGAACCTTTGGAAACCTCAAAATTATTAATTTATAATAAATCAAAACCCACATAGAAACCTCTAAAATGACTCATATTTGAATATTATATGAGATATGGTTTAAATATAATCAACAAATAAAATTTAGACATGTTGTAAATTTATTTTAAACCTTATCAACTTGATTTATCCTTATTAAATCTATTTAATTTTTTTTGTGATAATAAGATTCTAAATTTTAAATTGTTATAAATAATTACTTATGTGTTGTGAATTGTCCATAATTAGATAATTTATGACCTTTTAGACCATATAAATTTTAATTTATAATTTTTAAATATTTTTGTGATTTTTAAACAATTTAATAATAGGTTATTTTTATAAAATAACAATAGTGTCAATTTTGACACTATTCATTTATTTGAATTTAAATAAAATCCAAACAGAAGATATGTTCTAAATAAAATATTTAATAGATTAATAACATTTCATATTTATCTAGAAAATTCATGTAGCATATTAAATAGTTAATACAATATTTATTTTAATATTTTTAAAACCATTTATTTGATATTTCAATCAATAAAATAATTTCAACATCATAGTTGTGTCACCTTTAATGATAATTATTTAACACCTAAAAATTCTAAATAAATTCACATGAGGTAGATAATTTTATTATATTTCTGGATACTATTCATGTTCTAAGTTTTATTAAGTTTATCACTAAATTAAAATTATTATACTTATAAGATTCAAGAGAGTGACATGTTGTCACTTTCTTTGGTTTTAATAATAATTAAATTATTTTCTTGGTAAAAAGTCCATAAAATGAATCTATTCCGAACCTTAGATGATATGGGTCTAATTTTAGTCATCCAATAGAATTTTGGTAGGTGTTAGGGTAATTTTATAATCTTATTTTTACCCTTAATTACCCGATTTACCTTTAACTGCAGTAAATAAAAATTATCGTGGTTACAATTCATAATATCAAAAAAATAAAAGTAACATATTAACATAATTTGAACCCACTGAATTAAAATATGGAATCCATTTTTCAAAATTAAATACACAAAAGTTTCAGTAATTAATTTAAAATTAATCCCTTTGTTAAGAAAACGGGTTTTAAAAGTTAAAACATTGCCAAAGATTGAAATGTTTTTACCTATAAATTCAATATAAAATTAATGGTAATGAACTATATTATATTAAATGGTAAAAATATATTCTATTTATACATTAAATCCATTAAATATTATAATTTAACCATATAAATTATTGCGATGAAAAAAGTTGTTTTTAATTAAAATATAATGTGTTTTTACTATTCATTAAAATATGAAAGTTATCTGAATAATATGAAAATTTTATCCAAAGTAAATTTTTATATCCTGATTCCAAAGAATAATTTTATTTTGTCAAATTGAACTTATAAATATTTCAAAAACTAGATTTAAAGTTCATGCACCAACAAAAGGTGGCAAAACTGTATTTTTTTAAAAATACTTATTTTACCCAAAAATTTTATTTGGTTCTCATACCATGTTATAGAAAATGTTTAAGATGAATAATAATGTTATAAAATTCAAAATATAGTAAATAATATTCATAATGGATAGCCCATAATAATATTATCACAATATATTGTTATTTAGTAAAACTCGGTATTGCGTACTACACACGCTATCGAGGAAGGTCACCATTGCGTGTAATGCAAGACAAGTCAGGGATTCATATAGTGTAAGATACCTTTGTTGTATCATAAAACATAAGACATCAATGAAATTAAAAGGAATAATTCTCATAAAATTTCAGGTTGTTACATTCTACCCCCCTTAAAATGAATTTCTCCCTCTAAATTTGTCGGGGTTATAAATGGTTTAATACTTGAAAGTTTCTTTCATAGAAACCCAAATCGTAAAAAGGAATACTAAAACTTAATTTTAAAAATAAACGTTAGAAAAAAAATGGATACCCAAAGTAACTCATCAATTGGGTTCCCACGTAGGAGAACATAGGTGAAAATATGGATATAGAAGAGAAATCTAACCGTCAAGTTCTGATGGAGAGTGGTAAAGAACATGGATATGAAAAATCCAACAGGCGCAAAGCCATAAATTTTTGATGATCTAAGGTACCATCTAATTCATTAGATATAAGGGCACTATGACATCATTTTTGTTTTTCAAGATCATTTTCCTAAAGTTGAATAATTTGAATTAGAAGAAATACTTACTTTATTTCGGTACAATCTCACCGTTGTTCGTGCCTTGAACAATTTACACTTCATATATTAAATAAATGAAGTTGAATTTGTCTTTCTTGAAGTGTTATCAGATCATGTGATATAATGATGGGTCATTCCATCTGTCTCAAACAAAAGGTTAGCAAAAGTTATCAAATATACATAAGTCCATCTATGGTGAGGTTAATCGTATATGATTCCAAAAATGGACTTATACTTCATCTATCATACCGCTTAATAAAATAAAACTCGTTTCTACTCACCAGGGACTTTTTTTAGGCCAATTGTAGGCGATAAATGCATGCCACACTACGGTTGTGGGTTCGATTCCCACAGCCTTGTCTGACGCGACGGGTTGTTGCCCGTCCTGCAGGTTGTCCTTTTTCTAAAACTACATTATTATAACATCCAATCAATAAAATAAAAAAAAGTTCCATCCTTAAACAATACTAACTTATGTCCAACATAATCCATTCCAATTTTAGGCTTATCTAAAATACTTATGTCCAAGATCATAGTATAAAGAAAACAATTACTAGAAATGTCATCTACCGAGCATGTGAATACCATCATTTATCCCCCATATATCATACGATATATCTTTTTGGCCATATTCCAAACATTTGAATACCTTAATCATGTATTCTCATGAAAAAATTAATACACATTGAACATTAGTGAAAACATGAATGCTGTCAAAATTTAAATCTTTCCACACACCAAAATCTGAAAATTTTCTATATACTCAAACCATGATGTGAGTCATGAGCTCATTAATTTTCTCTTTATCCCTTAATTATGCGCATATCATCTTATTTCCAAAAATATTTCAATCACTTTTCATGGTTACCAATACCATATAATTATTGAAAACCAATACATAGATATTCCAAAATTCCACGATACCATAAATGAGATTCCATGATACTATTTCGAAATCCCATTACATAAACACTTAATCATTCCACAACATCATTGTCATACTCAATATCAAAAATAGTGATCGCATGTGACTTCCCTTTATCCTTTGCATTAATAGGTTTCTCACTTCGATCAGCATTAACCCTTGGATTAGGGCATTGATTAGCATAATGCCCCATTTCTTTGCACTTAAAGTAATGAAGAGTTGGGAGAGCATTCTCTGTAGTCTTTTCTCTATTCACATCATTAGCTACCTTTTTTCCATTACTTCGACACTCAACTACTCGATGTCCTTATTTTCCACACTTAAAACATTTTCTAGTACCTTTTAGGCAATCTCCACCATGCTTCTTTCCACACTTTGAGCATAAAGTGACATTCATCTTCTTTTCACCATTGTTCTGAGATTTTTCCTTAAACTCCATATTTTGTTTCTTGTCAAAACCATGAGATGGATATGTAACACTAACTTCCAGTTATATCTTGATAGCACAACGCACAATTTCTTCATAGCTACTGAAGTATCTAATAGCTAATTCCCTTCGAAGACATGGTTTTAAGCCACTGAAGAATCGATCAACTTTACTTTCAGGTTGGATGATAAAGTCAGATGAATACCTTGCAAGCCTTGTAAAATTACCTTCGTATATACCAACAGATTTATCATCCTTTTTCTTAAGCTCAAGGAACTCATTTTCCATATTTGTTCAAAGAATACGAGGAAAGTACTTATGGAAAAATAAGTTCTTGAACTCATCCCATTAGATGGATTCAATTTCATCTCGGGGCCTTGTATTCTTAATTAGAGTCCACCATTGGTCTGCTTCACCTTCTAAAAGGTAAATAGCCTGAATGACTTTTTCATGGTCTGAACAGTGAAGTATGAAAAATAACTTTTTAATGGTACTGATCCATTGTTCAGCAACAAGTGGATTAGAAGACCCACTGAAATAAGGTGGATGTTACCTCATGAAGGACTCAATAGAATATTCTTCCCTTATCTGCTCATTTGGAAGTCCATAATGATTCATAGCTTGTGTAAGTATAGCAATAATATTTTTCAATCCATCTCCCATAACATTGGTTTGTTCAGGAGGACAATCATTTCATTGTCCATTACATTGATCAACACGGTTCCTTCGGGTTCCAGCCATCGTCTAAAACCCAAAAAGAATAGTGTGAGGAAAAAATCATGCTAGGGAAAACAACATAATAAAGGGGGAGTACCTTTAATATCTAACATCTTAGGTTTAATTATAATATTTTTACCGTAATTCTAGGACTATAACCTATACTTATACTTAACCTTAGGTACATCCCTAGACATACCTTAGAAATATCTCTAGGGATCTCACTAAAGCTCTCGCATCCTAGTTTCCAAAGGTTAACTAAACCTTTCTTCTGATACCAACTATAGATACCCCAAATTTGACATACATGGACATTAAATTACTTTTGCAGAATACTTAATACATAACAAAAACCAACACTCAAGGACCGTAATAGTTTAGTGTCTTTGGAAACTCAAAACATAATCTTCTAATCATGGTAAAAGATCTTCAACATCTCCCATAAAGATCTTCCCCTTTTGTTTTCTTACCTAAAACCTTTATTTATATCCTAGGGAAAAGAAAACATATAAAGTGTGAGCTCAAATTCTCAGTAAGGGTAAGCATGGAGAAAGTAAAACAAACCATATACTTTTGAACTTAAAAATATGAACATAATGTTTAAACATCATAATCTTGAGCAATGGAATAAAACATGGAAGTACGTAAGGCATAGATCATAATGGAACATCAATCATGATAAAATAGCATGGGAATATAACATGTAATTGTGGAAAACCATTAAGCACTTGATATGATTTCCATATTAGCCAAGGAATTGCTGCCAAGACCATCTTAGTGGACAAAATCCCTTATTGAATCGAGTTCACTCCTCATTCTAGTCCTGTATCACAAAACCGGATTAACTTGACGTTCCATCCATGTCTATCTCATGAGATATAAATCTTTACCCAATGCATTGGAGGTAGATATAGGTCCCACCCATCTCATAATGAAATCATTCATTCATGTGCCACAAAATAATCATAAATCATTCATTCTAACCCAATAAATAAAATGGGTTTCATAAACATCATCCCATCATAACATAATTCATATAAAACAATGGATATCATTTCATCATAAACAAAATAAAACCTTGTAAATAATCAGAACATTATACATGAAACATAACCATATTAAAGAATGTAATCTTAGATAAAAAATAGTTTTGAATAAACACTTGAAATGAATTTTTGAGGAAAATATCCTTTCTTCTTAAAAATCATTTTCTTTTCACAAAATTCCATGCAACTTTAAAAGAAAAGGATTTTGTTGAAAATAATAATGAAATATTGTAGAGGAATATTCATGAAAATTAGGCGTTATGAAACCATAAAAATCCGTTCATGCTATATAAGTTAAAAAAACATTATTCTCGTACTTTTGCTGGAAAAGTCAAAAAGTACCTCGTATGGTAAACAAAATAAAGATTCCTTACATACCATGTAGTAAAATTAAAAAATGGGTAAAAAGGGACTTTAAACATACATGAAACCATTTTTATAAAACAAGGACATGGATGATAAATATAACCCCAGTAAATACTTATGAATAAACAATCTCAGATAAAAATGAGATTGGAAAAGTTATCTCTTACCTTATGTCTGATATGCTTTGTATGTATCCGAACCTCTTGTATAATGATTTAAATAATTTTATTTAATTATTAAGGAATCATATTCATTGTTATGATATCATATATGGTTCACTTATGCATTTATATTACCCGTTCTTTTGTGAATTCAATGTTAAAGCAGCGTTTTGGGTAAAATCGTTTCATTTATTGTACATATTTCGATTTGTTGTTCTTGATATTATTACTCATATCATGATTTACTTAATTACAGAATGTAAAAAAATTATTTATATATAATATATAATCAGTATATAAATATATATGATAGATCGATAAATGGAATGAAATACATCGTTTATGGAGACGGTAGTTCGTACATACGCATGAACGCTGTTTTCGTTTCCTTATTGAATTGAATAGAATTAAGTAAATGAAACATATATGTAAATAAATCCAGTATAATTATTATTTAATATATTTCATTATTATTTATTATATATATACTTTATAATCATACTTTAATGGTTAATCATGGAAAATGAATATCATCGTGTTTGTGGAGACAGTAGTTCGTACTTACGCACGAGTGATGATATCGTTCCCATAATTATTGAATAGAATTATAGTGGATGATATAATATCTCAGAATTAGTATGATGTTATGATAACCATATATATTGTTATTCTTTACACCATTATACCCATCTAAGTAAGGTGGTGGTGGAAAAACAGATTACACCACGGCGTGGAGACGGTATTCCATACGTACGCACGCGTGGTGATTTTGTTTTTCGTAGGATGGGTAGAAGGTGAAATAGGGTTGTTTAATTTTTATAATAACATATCTGTATATTATTTATACTTATTTTATTAGTTTTTAATGAAACAACTAAATAAGAGGAAGTATAATAATAAAGAAACTTGAAAGAATTGGTAGAAGAGATTACCTCTTCTTCAGATCGCCTCCTTTAAGCTTCCTATTAAGGGATTAGAGTTGGTCTTTTGAGAAGACCAAAACCTCTAGAATGTTTCTAGGGAAGTGTAGAAGAGAAATGGTCTAGGTTTGGACAATCTTGAAGGCTCAATGTGTTGTGAAGAGGAGATGGAGGAGGTTCCCTTTTATAAGGGAGGAGAGGGGCACCTTTGGAAACCTCAAAAATATTAATTTATAATAAATCAAACCCCACTTAAAAACCTCAAAAAAGGATTCATATTCTAATATTATATGATATATGGTTGAAATATCATCAACCAATAAAATTTAGACACGTTGGAAATTTATTTTAAACCTTATCAACTTGATTTATCCTTATTTAATCTATTTAATTTTATTTGTGGTAATAAGATTCTAAATTTTAAATTGTGATAAATAATTACTTATGTGTTGTTAATTGTCTATAATTGGATAATTTCTGACATTATAGACCATATAAATTTTAATTTATAATTTTTAAATATTTTTGTGATTTTTAAACAATTTTAAATTATGTTATTTTTATAAAATAACAATAGTGTCAATTTTGATACTATTTATTTATTTGAATTTAAATAAAATCCAAACAGAAGATATGTTCGAACTAAAATATTTAATATATTAATAACATGTAATATTTATCTAGAAAATTCTTTGATCATATAAAATAGTTCATACAATATTTATTTTATTATTTCTAAAACCATTTATTTTTTATTTGAATCAATAAAATAATTTCAACATCACTATTGTGTCACCTTTAATGATAATTATTTAATCCCTAAAAATTATAAATAAACTAACATGATGTAGATAATTTTATTATCTTTCTTCATAAGATTCATGTTCTAAGTTTCATGAAGTTTATCACTAAATTAAAATTATTATACTTATAATTTTTAAGAGAGTGACATGTTGTCACTTTCTATGGTTTTAATAATAATTAAATTATTTTAAAATTCAAAAGTCCATAAAATGAATCTATTCAGACCCTTAGGTGATTTGGGTCGACTTTTAGTCACCCAATAGAATTTTGGCAGTTGTTAGGGTAATTTTATAATCTTATTTTTACCCTTAATTACCCGATTTACCTTTAACTGCAGTAAATAAAAATTAAAGTAGTTACTATTCATAATATCAAAAAAATAAAAGTAACCTATTAACATAATTTTGATCCCACTGAATTTAAATATTGAATCCATTTTTCAAAATTCAATACATAGAAGTTTCTGTAATTGATTTAAAATTAATCATGTTGTTAAGAAAACGGATATTAAAAGTTAAAACATTGCCAAAGATTGAAATGTTTTTACCTATGAATTCAATGTAAAATTAATGGTAATGACATAAATTATATTAAATGGTAAAAATATATTCTATTTATACTTTAAAACCATTCAATATTATAATTTAACCATATAAATTATTGCGATCAAAAAAGTTTTTTTTAATTAAAATATAGTGTGTTTTTCTTATTCATTAAAATATGAAAGTTATCAGAATAATATGAAAATTTTATCCAAAGTAAATTTTTATATACTGATTCCAAATAATAATTTTATTATGTAAAATTGAACTTATAAACATGTCAAAAACTAGATTTAAAGTGGGTGCGCCATCAAAAGGCTGCAAAACTGTATTTTTTTAAAAATACTTATTTTACCCGAAAAATTATTTTGTTCTCATACCATGTTCTAGAAAATGTGTAAGATGAATAATAATGTTATAAATTCAAAATGTAGTTAATAATATTCATAACGGCTAGTTCATAATAATATTATAACAATATATCATTGTTTAGTGAAACCCAGTATTGCGAACTACACACGCTATCAAGGAAGGTCGTGATTGCATGTAATGCAAGCCAAGTCAGGGATGCGTGTAGTGAAAGATCCATTTGGGGTAGCATAAAACACAAGACATCAATGAAATTAAAAAGAATAATTCTCATAAAATCTCGGGTTGTTACATTCTACCCCCCTTAAAATGAATTTGACCCTCGAAATTCGTCGTGGTTATAAATGGTTTACTACATGAAAGTTTCTTTCATAGAAACCCACATTGTAAAAAGGAATACTAAAACTTAATTTTAAAAATGAATGTTAGAAACAAAATGGATACCCAAAGTAACTCATCACTTGGGTTCCCATATAGGAGAACATAGCTGAAAATATGGATATGGAAGAGAAATCTAACCGTCAAGTTCTGATGGAGAGTGGTAGATAACATGGATATGAAAAACCCAACAGTCACAAAGCCATAAATTTTTGATGATATAAGGTACCATCTGATTCATCAGATATAAGGGCACTGAGACATCATTTTTGGTTTTCAATATCATTTCCCTAAAGTTGAAGAATTTGAATTAGAAGAAATACTTACTTTATTTTGGTTCAATCTCACCGTTGTTCATGCCTTGAACAATTTACACTTAATATCTTAAATAAATGAAGTTGAATTTGTCATTATTTAAGTGTTAGCTGATCATGTGATAGAATTATGGGTTATTCCATCTGTCTCAAACAAAAGGTTAGAAAAAGTTATCAAATATAAATAAGTCCATCTATGGTGAGGTTAATCGTATATGATTCCAAAAATGGACTTATACTTCATCTATCATACCTATTAATAAAATAAAACTTTTTTCTACTAACCAGGGACTTCCTGTAGGCCAGTGGTAGGTGATAAAGGCTTGTCGCACTTCGGTTGTGGGTTTGATTCTCATAGCCTTGTCTGACGCGACGGGTTGTCGCTCGTCCTACAGGTTGTCTTTTTTCTAAAACTACATTATTATAACATCCAATCAATAAAATTAAAAAAAATTATATAATTAAACAATACTAACTTATGTCCAACATAATTCATTCCAATCTTTAGGCGTATCTAAAATAATTCTGTCCAAGCTCATAGTATAAACAAAATAATTACTAGAAATTTCATTTACCGAGCATATGAATACCATCATTTATCCCCCATATATCATACGATGTATCTTTTTGGTCATATTCCAAACATGTGAATATTTTAATCATATATTCTCTTGAAAAAATGAATACCCATTGAACCTTAGTCAAAACATGAATGCTGTCAAAAGTTAACTCTTTCCACATACCAAAATCCCAAAATTTCTATATACTCAAACCATTATATCAGTCATGAGCTCATTTAATTTTCTCTTTATCCCTTCATTATTTGCTTATCATCTTCTTTACAAAAATATTTAAATCACTTTTCATGGTTACCGGTACCATATAATTATTGAAAACCAATACATAGATATTCCAAAATTCCACGATACCATAAATGAGATTCCATGATACTATTTTAAAATCCCATTGAATAAACACTTAATCATTCCACAACATCATTTTCATACTCAAAATCACAAATAGTGATCATATATGACTTCCCTTTATCCTTTTCCTTAAGAGGTTTCTCACGTCGATCGTTATTAACCCTTGGATTAGGTCATTGATTAGCATAATGCCCCATTTCCTTGCACATGAAGCATTGAAGTGTTGGTGGAGCATTCTCTGTAGTCTTTTCTCTATTCACATCCTTAGCTACCTTTTTCCCATTACTTTGACACTAAACTTCTCTATGACCTTATTTTACACACTTAAAACATTTTCTATTACCTTTTAGGCAATCTCCACTATGCTTCTTTCCACACTTTGAGCATAAAGTAATATTCATCTTCATTTCACTATTGTTCTGAGATTTTTCCTTGAACTCCATCTTTCGTTTCTTGTCAAAACCATGAGATGTATATGTAACACCAATTTTTATTTCTACCTTGATATCAAAAAGCACAATTTCTTCATAGCTATTGAAGTTTATTATAGCTAATTCCCTTCAAAGACTTAGTTTTAAGCCACTGAAGAATCGATTAACTTTACTTTCAGGTTGGATGATAAAGCTAGATTCATACCTTGCAAGCCTTGTAAAATTCGCTTCGTATATACCAATAGATTCATCATCCTTTTTCTTAATCTCAAGTAACTCATTTTCCATATTTGTTCGAATAATACGAGGGAAGTACTTATTGAAAAATAAGTTCTTGAACTCATCCCATTCCATGGATTCAATTTCATCTCAGGGCCTCGTATTCTTAATTAGAGTCCACCATTGGTCTGCTTCACCTTCTAAATGGTAAACAACCTGAATGAATTTTTCATGTTCCAAACAGTGAAGTATGAAAAATATCTTTTCAATGGTATTGATCCATTTTTCAGCAACAAGTGGATTAGAAGACCGACTGAAATAAGTTGGGCATTGCCTCATGAAGTACTCAATAGAATATTATTCCCTTCTCTTCTCATTTGGAAGTACATAATGACTCATATCTTGTGTAAGTATATCAAAAATATTTTTCACTCCATCTCCCATAACATTGTTTTGTTCAGGATGACAATCATTGCATTGTCCATTACATTGATCAACACAGTTCCTTCCAGTTCCAGCCATCATCTAAAACCCAAAAAGGATAGTGTGAGAGGCAAAAATCATGCTAGGGAAAACAACATAATAAAGGGGGAGTACCTTCAATATCTAACATATTAGGTTTAATTATAATATCATTACTATAATTCTAGGACTATAACCTATACTTGTACTTAACCTTAGGGACAACCCTAGACATACCTTAGAAATGTCTCTAGGAATATCACTAAAGTTCTCTCATCCTAGTTTCCAAAGGTTAACTAAACCTTTCCTCTGATACCAACTGTAGAGACCCCAAACTTGATGTACATGGAAATTACATTACTTTTGTGGAATACTTAATACATAACTAAAACCAACACTCAAGGAATGTAATAGTTTAGTGTCTTTGGAAAGTCAGAACATAATCTTCTAATCATGGTAAAATATCTTCAACATCTCCCATAAAGATATTCCCCTTTTGTTTTCTTACCTAAAACCTTTCTTTATATCCTAGGGAAAATAAAACATATAAAGGGTGATCTCAAATGATCAGAAAGGGTAATCATGGAGAAAATAATACAAACCATATAATTTTGAACTTAAAAACATGAACATAATGTTTAAACATCAAAATCTTGACCAATGAAATAAAACATGGCAGTGCATAAGGCATAGATCATAATGGAACATAAATCATGATAAAATAGCATTGGAATAAAACTTTTAATTGTGGAAAACCATTAAGAACTTGATATGATTTCTATAGTAGCTAAGTCATTGATGCCAAGACCATCTTAGTGGACAAAGTCCCTTACTGAATCGAGTTCACTCCTCGTTCCAGTCCTGTATCACTGAACCAGATTAACTTGACGTTCCAGCCTTGTCTATATCATGAGATATAAATCTTTACCCAATAAATTGGAGGGAGATATTGTTCCCACCCATATCATAATGAAATCATTCATTCACGTGCCAAAAAATAAACATAAATCATTCATTCTAACCCAATAAATAAAATGGGTTTCATAAACGTCATCCCATCATAACATAATCCATATAAAACAATGGATATCATTTCATCATAAACAAAATAAAACCATGTAAATAATCAGAACATTATACTTGAAACATAACCATATTAAAAAATGTAATCTTAGATAGAAAATAGTTTTGAATAAACACTCGAAATGAATTCTTGAGGAAAATATCCTTTCTTCTTCAAAATCATTTTCTTTTCACAAAATGCCATGAAACTTTAAAAGAAAAGGATTTTTTTGAAAATAATAATGAAATATTGTAGAGGAATCTTCATGAAAATTAGGCATTACAAAACCGTAAAAATCCGTTCATGCCTTAAAAGTTAAAAAAACATTTTTCTCGTACTTTTGCTGGAAAAGTCAAAAAGTACCTCGTATGGTAAAAAAAGAAAGATTCCTTACATACCATGTACTAAAAGTCAAAAATGGGTAAAAAATGACTTTAAACATACATGAAACCATTTTTATAAAACAAGGACATGGATGATAAATATAACCCCAGTAAATACTTATGAATAAACAATCTCGGATAAAAATGAGATTGGAAAATTTATCCCTTACCTTATGTCCGATATGCTTCGTATTTATCCGAACCTCGTGTATAATGATTTAAATAATGTAATTGAATTTTTAAAGAATCATATTCACTGTTATGATATCATATATGGGTCACTTATGACTTTATATTACCTGTTCTTTTGTGAATTCCTTGTTAAAGCAGCGTTTTGGGTAAAATCATTTCATTTATCGTACATGTTTCGATTTGTTATTCTGGATATTATTACTCATATCGTGATTTACTTAATTCCAGAATTTAAAACATGATTTATATATAATATATATTCAGTATATAAATATATATGATAGATCGATAAATGGAATGAAATACATCGTTCATGGAGACGGTAGGTCGTACGTACGCATGAACGCTGTTTTCGTTTCCTTGTTGAATTGAATGGAATTAAGTAAATGAAACATATATGTACATAAATACAGTATAATTATTATGTAATATATTTCATGATTATTAATTATATATATATATACTTTATAGTCATACTTTAATGGTTAATCATGGAAAATGAATCTCATCGCGTTCGTGGAGACGGTAGTCCGTACTTACGCACGAGTGATGATATCGTTCCCATAATTATTGAGTAGAATTGAAGTGGATGATATAATATATCATAATTAGTATCATGTTATAATAACCATATATATAGTTATTCTTTACACCATTATACCCATCCAAGTAAGGTGGTGGTGGAAAAACAGATTACACCACGGCGTGGAGACGGTATTCCGTACGTACGCACGCGCGGTGATTTCATTTTTCATAGGATGGGTAGAAGGTGAAATAGGATTGTTTCATATTTATAATAACATATCAATATATTAGTTATACTGATGTTATTACTTTATAATGAAACAACTAAAGAAGAGGAAGTATAAGAATAAAGAAACTTTAAAGAATCGGTAGAAGAGATTACCTCTTCTTCGGCGCACCTCCTTTAAGATTCCTCTTAAGGGACTAGAGTTGGTCTTTTGAGAATACCAGAACCTCCAGAATGTTTCTAGGGAAGTGTAGAAGAGAAATTTTTCAGGTTTGGCCAATATTTAAGGCTCAAGGTTTTGTGAAGAGGAGAAGGAGGAGGTTCCCTTTTATAAGGGAGGAGAGGGGCACTTTTGGAAACCTCAAAAATATTAATTTGTAATAAATCAAACCCCACTTAAAAACATCCAAAAATGACTCATATTCAAATATTATATGAAATATGGTTTAAATATCATCAAAAAATAAAATTTAGACATATTGGAAATTTATTTTAAACCTTATAAACTTGATTTATCCTTATTTAATCTATTTAATTTTATTTGTGGTAATAAGATTATAAATTTTAAATTGTTATAAATAATTACTTATGTGTTTTGAATTGTCCATAATTAGATACTTTATGACATTTTAGACCATATAAATTTTAATTTATAATTTTTAAATTTTTTATGATTTTTAAATAATTTTATATTATGTTATTTTTATAAAATAACAATAGTGTCAATTTTGACACTATTCATTTATTTGAATTTAAATTAAATCCACACAAAAGATATGTTCAAAATAAATAATTTAATAGATTTATAACATTTCATATTTATCTAGAAAATTCTTGGAGTATATTAAATAGTTCATACAATATTATTTTAATATTTTTAAATCCATTTATTTGATATTTCAATCAGTAAAATAATTTCAACATCACTATTGTGTCACCTTTAATGATAATTATTTAATCCCTAAAAATTATAAATAAATTCACATTATTTAGATAATTTTATTATATTTCTGGAGACTATTAATTTTTGAACTTTCATGAATTTTATCACTAAATTAAAATTATTATACTTATAATATTTAAGAGAGTGACATGTTGTCACTTTCTTTGGTTTTAATAATAATTAAATTATTTTCAAGGTCAAAAGTATATAAAATAAATATATTCTGACCCTTAGGTGATATGGGTCAACTTTTAGTCATCCAATAGAATTTTGGAAGGTGTTAGGGTAATTTTATAATCTTATTTTTACCCTTAATTACCTGATTTCCCTTTAACTGCTGTAAATAAAAATTACCGTAGTTACTATTCATAATATCAAAAAAAAGTAACCTATTAACCTAATTTTGACCCACTGAATTCAAATATGGAATCCATTTTTCAAAATTAAATACACAGAAGTTGCAGTAATTAATTTAAAATTAATCCCCTCATTAAGAAAACAGGTATTAAAAGTTAAAACATTGTCAAAGACTGAAATGTTTTTACCTATGAATTCAATGTAAAATTAATGGTAATGATATAAATTATATTAAATGGTAAAAAAGTATTCTATTTATACTTTAAAATAATTCAATATTATAATTTAACCATATAAATTATTTTGATGAAAAAAGTTTTTTAAAATTAAAGTATAGCGTGTTTTTACTATTCATTAAAATATGAAAGTTATCAAAATAATATGAAAATTTTATCCAAAGTAAAATTTTATATCCTAATTCCAAAGAAGAATTTTATTTTGTCAAATTTAAATTATAAAAATGTCAAAAACTACATTTAAATTGGATGCACCATCAAAACGCGGCAAAACTACATTTTTTGAAAAATACTTGTTTTACCCAAAAAAATTATTTTGTTCTCATACCATGTTCTAGAAAATGTGTAAGATGAATAATAATGTTATAAAATTAAAAATTTAGTTAATAATATTCATAACGGCAAGTCTATAATAATATTATAATAATGTATCGTTGTTTAGTGAAACCTGGTATTGCGTACTACACACGCTATCGAGGAAGGTCGTGATTGCGTGTAATGCAAGCCAAGTCAGGGATGCATGTAGTGAAATATCCCTTTGTTGTAGCATACAACACAAGACATCAATGAAATTAAAAAGAATAATTCTCATAAAATCTCGGGTTGTTACATTCTACCCCCTTAAAATGAATTACACCCTCGAAATTCGTCGGGGTTATAAATGGTTTACTACTTGAAAGTTTCTTTCATAGAAACTCACATCTTAAAAAGTAATACTAAAACTTAATTTTAAAAATGAACTTTAGAAACAAAATGGATACCCAAAGTAACTCATCACTTGGGTTCCCATATAGGAGAACGTAGGTGAAAATATGGATATGGAAGAGAAATATAATCGTCCAGTTCTGATGTAGAGTGGTAGAGAACATGGCTATGAAAAAACCAACAGTCATAAAGACATAAATTTGTGATGATCTAAGGTACCATTTTATTCATAAGATATAAGGGAACTAGGACATCATTTTTTGTTTTCAAGATCATTTCCCTAAAGTTGAAGAATTTTAATTAGAAGAAATACTTACTTTATTTCAGTACAATATCACCATTGTTCGTGCCTTGAACAATTTACACTTCATCTATTAAATAAATGAAGTTGAATTTGTAATTCTTGAAGTGTTAGCTGGTCATTTGTTAGAATTATGGGTCATTCCATCTATCTCAAACAAAAGGTTAGCAAAAGATATCAAATATACATAAGTCCATCTATGGTGAGGTTAATTGTATATGATTCCACAAATGGACTTATACTTCATCTACCATACCACTTAATAAAATAAAACCCATTTCTTCTAACCAGGGAATTCCTTTATTCTAGTGGTAGGCGATAAAGGCATGTCTCTCTTTGGTTGTGGGTTCGATTCCCACAGCCTTGTCCGACACGACGGGTTGTCGCCCATCCTGCAGGTTGTCTTTTTTCTAAAATTACATTATTATAACATCCAACCAATAAAATTAAAAAAATTTATATCCCTAAACAATACAAACTTATGTCCAACATAATCCATTCCAATCTTTAGTCTTATCTAAAATACTTCTATCCAAGATCATTGTATAAACAAAACAATTACTAGAAATGTCATCTACCGAGCATGTGAATACCGTCATTTATCCCCCATATATCATACAATATATCTTGTTGGTCACATTCCAAACATGTGAATACCTTAATCATGTATTCTCTTTAAAAAATTAATACCCATTGAACCTTAGTGAAAACATGAATGTTGTCAAAAGTTAACTCTTTCCACATACCAAAATCTCAAAATTTCTATATACTCAAACCATGATATCAGTCATGAGCTCATTTCATTTTCTCTTTATCCCTTCATTATGCTCATATAATCTTCTTTACAAAAATATTTAAATCACTTTTCATGGTTACTAGTACCATATAATTATTGAAAACCAATACATAGATATTCTAAAATTCCACGATACCATAAATGAGATTCCATGATACTATTTTGAAATCCCATTACATAAACACTTAATCATTCCACAACATCATTGTCATACTCAACATCACAAATAGTGATCGCATGTGACTTCCCTTAATCCTTTTCCTTAAGAGTTTTCTCATGTCGATCATCATTAACCCTTGGATTAGGGAATTGATTAGCATAATCCCCATTTCCTTGCACTTGAAGCATTGAAGTGTTGGTGGAGCATTCTCTGTCGTATTTTCTCTATTCACATCATTAACTATATTTTTTCCATTACGCTGACACTCAACTACTCTATGAACTTCTTTTCCACACTTAAAACATTTTCTAGTACCTTTTAGGCAATCTCCACCATGCTTCTTTCCACACTTTGAGCATAAAGTAACATTTATCTTCTTTTCACCATTGTTCTGAGATTTTTCCTTGAACTCCATCATTTGTTTCTTGTCAAAACCATGAGATAGATATGTAACACCAACTTCTAGTTCTACATTGATATCACAACGCACAATTTCTTCATAGCTACTGAAGTCTCTTACAGCTAATGCCCTTCGAAGACTTGGTTTTAATCCACTGAAGAATCAATCAAATTTAATTTCTGGTTGGATGATAAATCCAGATTCATATTTTTCAATCCTTGTAAAATTTTCTTTTTATATACCAACAGATTCATAATAATTTTCCTTAAGCTCAAGGAAATCCTTTTCCATATTTGTTCGAAGAATATGAGGTAAGTACTTATTGAAAAATAAGTTCTTGAACTCATCCCATTCCATGGATTCAATTTCATCTTGGGGCCTCGTATTCTTAATTAGAGCCCACCATTGGTCTGCTTCACCTTCTAAATGGTAAATAGACTGAATGACTTTTTCATGTTCTGAACAACGAAGTATGGAAAATATATTTTCAATGGTACTGATCCATTGTTCAGAAATAAGTGGATTAGAAGACCCACTGAAATAAGGTGGATGTTTCCTCATGAAGGACTCGATGGAATACTTTTCCCTTCTCTGCTCATTTGGAAGTCTAGAATGATTCATAGCTTGTATAAGTATAGCAATAAGATTTTTCACTCCATCTCACATAAAATTGGTTTGTTCAGGAGTAAAATCATTGCATTTTCCATTACATTGATCAACATGGTTCCTTCGGGTTCCAGCCATCGTCTAAAACCCAAAAAGAATATTGTGAGAAAAAAAAATAATGCTAGGGAAAACAACATAATAAAGGGGGAGTACCCTCAAAATCTAACATCTTAGGTTTAATTCTAATATCTTTACTGTAATTATAGGAATATAACCTATAATTATACTTAACCTTAGGTACATACCTAGACATACCTTCAAAATATCTCTAGGGATCTCACTAAAGTTCTCGCATCCTAGTTTCCAAAGGTTAACTAAACCTTTCCTCTGATACCAACTGTAGAGACCCCAAACTTGACGTACATGGACATTACATTAATTTTGTGGAATACTTAATACATAACAAAAACCAACACTTAAGGACCGTAATAGTTTATTATATTTGGAAATTAAGAACATAATCTTCTAATCATGGTAAAATATCTTCAACATCTCCCATAAAGATCTTCCCCTTTTGTTTTCTTACCTCAAACCTTTATTTATATCCTAGGGAAAAGAAAACATATTAAGGGTGAGTTCAAATGATCATTAAGGGTATGTATGTAGAAAATAAAACTAACCATATACTTTTGAACTTAAAAACATGAACATAATGTTTAAACATAAAAATCTTGACCAATGAAATAAAACATGGTAGTACGTAAGGCATAGATCATAATGGAACATCAATCATGATAAAATAGCATGGGAATAAAACATGTAATTGTGGAAAATCATTAATCACTTGATATTATTTCCATAGTAGCCCAGTCATTGCTTCCAAGACCATATTAGTGGACAAAGTCCCTTACAGAATCGAGTTCACTCCTTGTTCCAGTCCTGTATCACTGAACCTAATTAACTTATTTTTCCAGCCAAGTCTATCTCATGAGATATAAATCTTTACCCAATTAATTGTAGGTAGATATAGGTCCCACCCATCTCATAATGAAATCATTCATTTGTGTGCCACAAAATAAACATAAATCATTCATTCTAACCCAATAAATAAAATGGGTTTCATAAACATCATCCCATCATAACATAATCCATATAAAACAATGGATATCATTTCATCATAAACAAAATAAAACCATTTAAATAATCAGAACATTATACTTGAAACATAACCATATTGAAAAATGTAATCTTAGATAGAAAATAGTTTTGAATAAACACTTAAAATGAATTCTTGAGGAAAATATCCTTTCTTCTTCAAAATCATTTTCTTTTCACAAAATGCCATGAAACTTTAAAAGAAAAGGATTTTTTTGAAAATAATAATTAAATATTTTAGAGTAATCTTTATTAAAATTAAGCGTTATGAAATCGTAAAAATCCATTCATGCCGTATAAGTTAAAAAAACATTTTTCTCGTACTTTTGCCAGAAAAGTCAAAAAGTGCCTCGTATGGTAAACAAAAGAAAGATTCCTTACATACCATGTAGTAAAAGTAAAAAATGGGTAAAAAAGGACTTTAAACATACATGAAACCATTTTTAGAAAATAGGGACATGGATGATAAATATAACCCCAGTAAATACTTACGAATAAACAATCTCGGAAAAAAATGAGATTGGAAAAGTTATCCCTTACCTTATGTTCAATATGCTTCGTATGTATCCGAACCTCCAATATAATGATTTAAATAATGTCATTTAATTATTTCAGAATCATATTAATTGTTATGATATCATATATGGTTCACTTGTGACTTTATATTATGATTTCTTTTGTAAATTCCATGTTAAAGCAGTGTTTTGGGTAAAATCGTTTCATTTATCATACATGTTTTGATTTGTTGTTCTTGATATTATTACTCATATAATGATTTACTTAATTCAATAATGTAAAAAATTATTTATATATAATATATATTCATTATATAAATATATATGATAGATCGATAAATGGAATGAAATACACCGTTCATGGAGACGGTAGGTCGTATGTACGCATGAATGCTGTTTTCGTTTCCTTATTGAATTGAATGGAATTAAGTAAATGAAACATATATGTACATAAATCCAGTATCATTATTATGTAATATATTTAATGATTATTTATTATATATATACTTTATAATCATACTTTAATGGTTAATCATGGAAAATTAATCTTATCGCATTCGTGGAGACGGTAGTCTGTATTTACGCACGAGCGATGATATCGTTCGCATAATTATTGAATAGAATTGGAGTGGATAATATAATATCTAATAATTAGTATCATGTTATAATAACCATATATATAGTTATTCTTTACACCATTATACCCATCCAAATAAGGTGGTGGTGGGAAAACAGATTACACCATGGTGTGGAGACGGTATTCCGTACGTACGCACGCGTGGTGATTTTGTTTTTCATAGGATGGGTAGAAGGTGAAATAGGGTTGTTTCATATTTATAAAAAAAATATTAGTATATTAGTTATACTGATGTTATTACTTTATAATGAAACAACTAAAGAATAAAAATTAGAAGAATAAAGAAACTTGAAAGAATCGGTTGAAGAGATTACCTCTTCTTCGGCGCACCTCCTTTAACCTTCATCTTAAGGGACTAGAGTTGGTCTTTTGAGAAGACAATAACCTCCAGAATGTTTCTAGGGAAGTGGAGAAGAGAAATTTTCAGGGTTTGGCCGAGCTTGAAGGCTCAGGGTGTTGTGAAGAGGAGAGGGAGTAGGTTCCCTTTTATAAGAGAGGAGAGGGGCACCTTTGGAAACCTCAAAAATATTAATTTATAATAAATCAAACCCCACTTAAAAACCTCCAAAAATGAATCATATTCAAATATTAGATGATATAGGGTTTAAATCTCATAAATGAATAAAATTTAGGCATGTTGGAAATTTATTTTAAACCTTGTCAACTTAATTTATCCTTATTTAATCTATTTAATTTTATTTGTGGTAATAAGATTCTAAACTTTAAATTGTTATAAATAATTACTTATGTGTTTTTAATTTTCCAAAATTGGATAATTGATGACATTTTCTACCATATAAATTTTAATTTATAATTTTTAAATTTTTTTTTGATTTTTAAACAATTTTATATTATGTTATTTTTATAAAATAACAATAGTGTCAATTTTGACACTATTCATTTATTTGAATTTAAATAAAATTCACACAGAAGATATGTTAGAAATAAAATATTTAATAGATTCATAACATGTAATATTTATCTATAAAATTCGTGGTGCATTTTAAATAGTTCATACAATATTTATTTTAATATTTTTAATACCATTTATTTCATATTTCAATCAATAAAATAATTTCAACATCATTATTGTGTCACATTTAATGATAATTATTTAATCCATAAAAATTCTAAATAAATTCACATTATGTAGATAATTTTATTATCTTTCTAGATACTATTCATGTTCTAAATTTCATGACGTTTATCACTAAATTAAAATTATTATACTTATAAGATTTAAGAGAGTGACATGTTGTCACTTTCTTTGGTTTTAATAATAATTAAATTATTTTCAAGGTCAAAATTCCATAAAATGAATCTATTACGACCCTTAGGATATATGGTTCTACTTTTAGTCATCCAATATAATTTTTTCAGGTGTTAGGGTAATTTTATAATCTTATTTTTACCCTTAATTACCTGTTTTACCTTTAACTACAGTAAATAAAAATTGCCGTAGTTACTATTCATAATATCAAAAAAATAAAAGTAACATATTAACATAATTTGGACCCACTGAATTTAAATATGGAATCCATTTTTCAAAATTTAATACACAGAAGTTTCAGTAATTAATTTAAAATTAATCCCGTTTTTAAGAAAACGGGTTTAAAAAGTTAAAACATTGCTAAAGATTGAAATGTTTTTACCTATGAATTCAATATAAAATTAATGGTAATGACATAAATTATATTAAATGGTAAAAATATATTCTATTTATTCTTTAAAACCATTAAATATTATAATTTAAACATATAAATTATTGCGATGAAAAAAGTTTTTTTCAATTAAAATATAGCATGTTTTTACTATTCATTAAAATATGAAAGTTATCATAATAATATGAAAAATTTATCCAAGGTAAATTTTTATATCCTTATTCCAAATAAGAATTTTATTTTGTCAAATTAAACTTATAAACATGTCAAAAACTATATTTAAAGTGGGTGCGCCATCAAAAGGCGGCAAAACTGCATTTTTTTGAAAAATACTTATTTTACCCGAAAAAATTATTTTGTTATCATACCATGTTCTAGAAAATTTTTAAGATGAATAATAATTTTATAAAATTAAAAATTTAGTTAATACTATTAATAACGGCTATTCCATAATAATATTATAACAATATATGGTTGTTTAGTGAAACCCAGTATTGCGTACTACACACGCTATCGAGGAAGGTCGCGATTGCGTGTAATGCAAGCCTAGTAAAGGATTAATGTAGTGCAAGATCCCTTTGGTGTAGCATACAACACAAGACATCAATGAAATTAAAAGGAATAATTCTCATAAAATCTCGGGTTGTTACGGTGTGTTTGAATGAGGAAAAAGAATACTAGAAAGAACTTATGTTGAAATGTGTAGAAAATCAGTAGTATGATGACCCATTCGGACACATGGGTAGGCCCCAGGTAGGGGACCACCTGTCTGTGAGGAAACTTGTGGTACCTTGAGGTCTAAGACCCGACATTCATGTTTAGGAAGGGTGGTTGTGCTGTCAGTGGGGCTTAGTTATTACATTGGTATCTTACAGCTCTTTAAAGGTGACTTGCATGTGTATATGTAGGTAAGCATGTGTGTGTGTGTGTCTTACTTGTATATATTACCTCATAATGATGAGAATATGTACATTTTGTCAAAGGGTCCATATATATGTTTGTGTGTGTGTGTGAAGGTGTATATGTGTGTAAGTGTGAATTGACCATCGTCAAAGGAATGTGTTTTGAGGTAGGTTTTCTATGTCTAATCCTTTAAAATTGAAATATATGAATTCTTAGTGTCTTTGAATTGTGTTTTCCAATTCATATGAAATTTATATGCTATATAATTGGTTCTGGTTCTTGGAAAGTGGTTTCTCACTTATTTTCTAAGATTTATATTAATCTTTTAAACTGGGTTACTTTGATTTAATCATGGTTTCAGGATTTCCTTTTAATTACTAAGAATTATAAATTTATAATTGGTTTTATAAACAATTTTTATCATAAGATCAGTAATACCCAAAGGTGTTTTCAATATGGAAATTGTTTCTTTTTAAGTAATAAGTCATGGTTATCACTTTGAAATGTTTTATGGAAACATAAAACCCCTTTTAAGGTTTTCTCCCCTTGATTTAGAGTTGTAAATTATGTGTTAAATTCATGAAATGTGATGTATTATTGGTGTAAAATCTTATTTTTTTATGTGACTTGGAACGCGGTTGTGCTTAAGGTGGGATTTCAGAGGTGTGATTATGAATTTCTTATTTTTGTGTGAAGTGTATGACATGTACATATATGCTATATTGATAAAAAATCAACTCCTTTGGGGAATGTAACATGGGAATTCTGGGTATCTAGGTGATTAGACTAGGACAAGTATTTTAGGAATGACCTACCCTACCTAATAGGATTACTTAACAACACTAACTAAACTATGATGGTGTGGATTGTTGGATCAAGTGGGAAAATGGACCTTCACATCTTTGGTAGGTCACTAAGAGTATGAGGATCCTAGGTCCCCACTAATCTTATCTTCTTAAGAATTTCCCATGCTGCTTTCTCTATTTTACTCCTATTTTTTAGTACTATTTTAAACTGCTCATCTATCTAGTTTCCTCTATTTTCTAGTATCTATATATAGCGACACCCCTACTTTGTTCCAGCACTAGTTATCTTTTAAAATTATTTATTTAAATTACTTTTCATTCTTTGAAAACTATTTTTAAAATGTAATGTAAAGTTTTTTTCCTTAAAAATATAAGCTAGTTACTTATTTCCCTTAAAAGAGTAGAGAACCATATTTTTATATGTCTTATTTTTAAAATAGCATGATTGGGTTTATTTTTAAAAGGGTAATTCATATGTATTAGTTTATACAGGAATGTATACTGAGTTTTAATACTCACACCTATACCTTTGTCTTTGTTTTTATCTTCTAGTGCAGCTCTCAGCTCAGTCTCGGTCTCTATAGAGCAACATTGGTTTAGTTGGAGGTGATCCATGAGGTCACATAGTGGTACGTATAGCAGTTCTTATCACTTTTCTGCTTCTAGTGTTTACTTTACTATTCTATTTTTATTTTTTTATTTATTTATCTATCTATTATTTATAGTCTAAATAATTCCTAATTGAGTTTTATCTGATGCCCAGTACTAGTTTTCAGCCTAGGGGGTCGGTAATGCCTCTCATGCCTTGTTGTGGGCCGGCTTGGGTGACTGGTTCAAGTTCAACCCTGGTTGGTTCATGAAAGATCAATATATCTTATAGATAATCAATATTATTTGGCTTCTAATGATTTTCTTATCTTTTTTCAAGTCAAATATTGTTTTTATGTGCATTAGAAAATGATTTTTCCATATAAGGAAAAGTTGATTTGAGAAAAAAAATCAAATAATAGAAAAATATTATAGAGACAAAACTTGATATATCTTTGAATCTCTATTCATTAAATATTTGTAAAATAAAGAAAATTCTAATTAAGATCCTTTAACTTTAGTTTTTAGAAGGATCATCCACTTGACCATTGGTATTATCAAGTATTCATGGTTTAAATTCAAAAGTGGAGATATAAAAAGATCTTATTGGTGAAATCATGTGACGAGATAAAAAATACAAGATGTCAAGGATAGATACATAATTTGATCATTTTCTTGATCATCTCAGTTGATGTGCTTTCATGATTATTCTTTTCAATCAAATAACTTCCTAAGATACTCTTTGAAGATATTCATCTTCTATGGACATTTCTTCAATATCTGTTAGTTTCTTCTTACAAATATGTGTGGTGCCTATTTTAACTTCATTTTCATCATTGTATATATATGAACTCATTTTTATTGAGTGTGATAAGGTCATTTATAGGTCTTTTAAAGGGATATCCTGGTTGAAAGCTCTTAAACCTTTGTAATAAGTAACGACTTATTTCACGAATCTAGGAAGCCCCTAGAAAAATGGATGGTATAGTAAAAATCACCAAAATCATGGAGTAGAGTATTGGTGTATTGGAATAGGAAATATTTTTGTCTTAAACCACTATAAATTCTCTATATTCTATCTATATCTTACAGTTTTTCATTTCATTACTTATTTTTTATAAGAGGTTATTATAATCATTTAGTGGTAAAGAGAGGTCAGTTTTAAGTAAATTAAATTTCAAGAAATCAATTCACCCCCCTCTTGAGTCATTGTAAAATTTGTATTCAACCAATAATTGTTAAAATGTTAAGAACTCTTGAGTTCTCAACTCCAAAAGTTTGAAGTTGTGAAGATAAATATTAAATGGTTGTAATGAATAGAAATAGAGAATAAATGTCTATGGTTAGATAACTCTATTTTAATGGAAAAAACTATGGATACTAGAAGGATTTAATGATCATATTTTTGAAAAATTCTAGTCTAAATATTTATCTGAAGGTTATTAAGACCTATAGAATTCCCAAGACTGACCCTAAAACATGGGATGTTGTTTTTGAAGTGATTTTTGATATAAAATCCAAATCCATGAATGTTATCATATGTGTACTCAGACTAGATGAGTTTAATATAGTTTCATTATATACTACAGCGTATGAAATGTGGACTACCATTTTAGTAACTTAATAAGGAAATGAAAATTTTCATTAATTTGATTATAATACTTCCAAACTCAAGTTTGATACTTTCAGAATGATAGAAGGATAAAAAATCACTTATTTAAATAGAATATTAATAGAGATTATAAATGATGTTACAAATTTAGGAACTCTTATTCCTAAACTAGATAGAGCGCTAAAAATTCTAATAATTATCCCACCAAAATGGAGTGGAATTTCAACTTCTATCAGACCATATACTATTGATAAAAAAACATAAAAATAAAAGAACTTATCAGTACTCTTATTATGTACAAAGTGTATATGGAAGTTGAGGATGGATATAATAATCTATTTAAGAAAGAAAATTTTTATTTGAAATTCTCTACTTCAAAGGATGATAATAAGAACAAGTCTATACAAATTTTTGAATCCTATTATGAAGAAACTTCAAAAAACTCAAGTTTAAATGATGAACTTTCTCAGTTTTCAAATAAATTTAAAAATTATACAATAAGAGAATATTATTTAAAAAATAATTTAAAAATTATAGAAAGTATATTGGAAATTATAAGTATGATGATGTGAGTTTAATAAACTCAGACATATTAAACCAGACTACCTTCAATTGCAAGACAATAAGAAGTCTGAAAATAAGTACTTCAAAAAGGTTGGATATGAGAATAAAGGAAATAAAGTTATGAAATATGCATGGAGTGCCTTATAGGAATCTATTAATGAATCATGTTTTAATTCCAAATCCTAAATATCAAATCAAAATTATAATATGTGCTTATTGGAACAAACTGATGAGGTATAATATACTTATTAAACATATTTTATTTTTTATTTTTATGACTAGTATTATGATAAATTAACTAATTATTATTCTATATTATAAGACCACTATGAGTCTCTAAATAAAAAGAACAAAACTCTAAATAAATCATATGATGTTTTTTTAAATAAAAATAAGTTTTGAGCAAAAAAAAATTATGAACTTCACATTAAACTTAATGAGTTTGTTTCTAGTTTTATTTTCTATAATAGTTAGGTAAAAAAATTAGAAGTTTAAGTTAAATATTTAAAGGTCGGTATTAATGGTTTTACTAAGGGGAGAATATATAAATAAAATCCTTAGTAAAAACAAATCCAATAAAGAAAAATATGGTATAGGAAGCAAGGGAAACAACAAAATATTTATAAAAATTATTTTATACCTAGTTCCAAAAATAAGAATTTGTCTAATACTGCCTAATTTTATTGTGATACAAATGGTCATTTATCAAATGAATTTTTCATAATAAATATTCAAGTGTGCGGAATAAATAAATATTTATTTATGAAAAGTTATCTAATATTAGTATTAATTCTAAAAAATGTAAATAGATTTGCATTCCCATACATTTTGTATCTAACACTGTTGTACCCAAGAGAATTTGGGTACCAAAAAATCTCGTTTCTTAATTTTTTTTATAGGGAGAAAGTCGCATAAAAAATAATGAGAAATGGTTTATGGACAGTGGTTGTTTGAGGCATATGTGTGGAGATTTTTCTAACTTTTACTCATTATCTAAGATTGAAGGAGGACATGTCACATTTGGGGATAATGCCAAAGGGAGGATAGTAGGCATTGGATCTATTTGAAATCCTCAATCAATCCTCATTAGAAAATTACTTTATGTTGAATTATTAATTAACAAACTAATAAGTATTTCTAAACTTTGTGATGATGGATATTTAGTTGATTTTTATAACAACTCTTTCTTTATTTTTATTGATAAGTCCCTAAATTTAGATTAATAAGAACTAAAAATGTATGTACTTTAGATCATAATTATTTTTTAGACATAATGTAAACTATTTTAATGGTGAAATTAATGAATTGTGGATTTGACATGGGAGGATTGGATATTTCAATGTTAATTCCTGATAAAGTTATCCAAAATAACTTGATTTATAATTTATGTAACCTAAAATTGGATAAAAATAAAATGTGTGATGCATACCAAATGGGAAATAAACACAAAACATATTTTAAATAAATAAAATAGGTTTCCACTTCTATACCCTTAGAATTTTTACACATGGATGTGTTTGGACTTACTAAAACATCAAACATAGGTGGGAAATCTTTTTTATGTTTTAGTTGATGATTTTTCAATATTTTCATGAATTTATTTCTTGAAACTTAAAAGTGAGGCTTGTTTTGTTTTTATTAATTTTTAAAAACTTGTAAAAAATGAAAAAGATTCCAAAATTATGACTTTGATAAGTGAACATGGGGGATATTTTTAGAATCATGAATTTCATTTATTTTTCTCAAAACATACCATTAAAAATACATTTTTGTCCCCAAGACACCTCAACAGGATGGTGTTGTTGAAAGAAGAAATATGATCTTTCAAGAAATTACTAGAACTATGTTATATGAGTATAACCTGCCAACTCACTTTTTGGATGAAGTTGTTAACACAACATATTATGTTATTAATAAATTTCTAATAAGTCCTAGATTAAAGAAAACACTATATGATCTATGGAATAATAGAAAACCAAAGGTGTGATACTTTAAAGTTTTTGGATGTAAGGTTTATATATTGAACACAAAATACAATATTGATAAGTTTGATCCAAATATTGATGAAGGAATATTCTTAGGATACTCTACTACTTCTAAATACTATAGTATTTTCAATATGAAGACAAAGGTAGTTAAATAATATACTCATGTTAAGTTTGATGAAAGTGATCCTTTTGATTACAAAAAAAACTCAAATTGATAATTTTATTGATTATATGGAAAACATAGAACTTAAACCTATATTTTATGAAAAGAATGATGATGATTTATAATATGATCAAGAATAATCTAAACTAAATGGGATTTATTCTAAATAAATGTAAAGTGAACTTCTTAAAAAATCTTGAAACCTTAAGGACTATCCTATAGAAATTGTTATAGTTGATCTGGATATAGGTCTTAGTACTAGGATAAGTGTAGAAAACATTATTTAATTATCTATATTTCTTTCCCAGCTCAAACCTAAAACCATAGAGGAATCTCTATATGATAAAAATTGGGTAGTTTTTATCAAAGAAGAGATAAAATAGTTCAAAAAGAATAAGGTATGGGGATTAGTAGATAAACCCTATGAATATCCTGTTATTGAAACTAAATTTTATTCAAGAACAAGAAATATTATCAAGTTTTGATCACTAGAAATAGGTATAGGTTAGTTTTTAAATTTCATAATTAATGATAATGGATAGATTATGAGGTAACATTTTCCCTAGTGGCTAAATTAAAATCCATCAGATTTCTATTAGCATATGCATATCATATGAATTTCAAATTATATCATATGGATGTTAAATCTACCTTTATAAGTGTATTTTTAATATAGGAAGTCTCTGTTGAACAGCCTTCTAGTTTTTAAGACCATCATTTTCAAAATTCTATTTTCAAACTTACTAAATATTTTTATAGTTTTAAACAAGCACCTAGATCTTGGTATAAATGATTAAGTTTTTTATTTTATCAAATAGTTTCAATGTGGGATTGGAAGACCCAAATATTTTTAATAAAATCTCATCAAAAGATACTTTTCTTGTGAAAATATATATTGATGATGTTATTTTTGGTTTAACAAATCAAAAAATGTGTAACTATTTTTCAAAAATCATGAAAATAGAATTTTAAATGAGCATGATGGGTGAGTTAAACTATTTACTTGGTTGTTAGATTTATAAAATAGATTTTGTAAATATTTTAAATGAAATAAAATACATACTTGATTTACTTAAAAGATTTGGACTTCAAATTAGTGAGACTTTATCAACTTCTATAAGTTATAATATTAAACTTGACTTCTATAATGCTGGAAAGCTATTTGACAAAAATCTATATAGAGAAATAATTGGGATCTTTCTTTATCTCATAACAAGTAAACCAGATATTATGTTTTCAGTATTTCTTTATGCTATATTTAAATTAAATCTAAAAGAATCTCATTTTATTTCTACCAAAATAATTTTAAGTTATTTAAATGGAACTGTGCCTCTTTCTTTTCTTTTTCCAAAAACCTATTATTTTTATTTATCTTCATACTCAAATGATGATTTTTTTGGGTGTGTAATAGATAGGAAAATTACCTTAGGAACCTCATTTTCTGGGAAAATATTTAGTATCATGTTCTAGTAAGAAACAAAACTATGTTTCATTATCAACTACTGAAGAAGAAAATATTTCAATTGGAAGTTGTTTTTCATGGGTATTATGGATTAAACACAACCTGAAGGATTTTAGATTCAAATTTTATCATATACCAATAAAATTTGAGAACACAAGTGCTATAAATATTTCAAAAAATATAATAAACCATTATATATCAAAGCATATTGATCTTAGAAATAATTTCTTAAGAGATCATTTATAAGAAGGTGACATCGCTTTAGAATTCATTTCTATAGAGAATAAATTAGTAAAAAAATTTATTAATACACCACCTTATAATTGATTTTATTTTATAAAATATGAATTAGGATTATTTTTTTCAATTAATTTTATTCTAATTATTTTTTTTATGTTTTTTATGTGGAAATCTATTTTTAGTAAATATTTTTTATTTTGGTTTTTATAGTTACAACTTTAGTTTTAGTTATGTATTATTGTTACATGTTTCCTATTTTATAATTATTACCTATCATGTCACTCTATGTAAACTTTTTTTATCTTGAAAGAGAGAGGGGGATATAGAGAGATAGAATTAGTCATACACATGAAAACATCCAACCCTTATGAACCTCTAAGCTCTATTACTTTGCTCCCAAACCCTTTTTCTCTAAAAACTTTGAATTGAATTTGCTTAATTATTCTGAATATGGGAAAGAAAAATCACTCTCGTAGTGTTTCTATAAGTATTTAAAAGAAATAAAATTCATTGATAAATTTCTTAGTGTAAAAATGACAGATTTTGGCTAGTTGGATCAGACAAACATGCTGCTGAAAAATGTTATAAATCATCAAGGATAGGAGTTTGTTTTTTATCATAAGAAGATATAATTTTTCTTTGAAAAATAAGTGTATGATTTCTATGAGCATGTGGTCTTTCAATTTAGATATAATAAAGAACTCATCACATCAACAGTAAATCAGAATTACTTTTCCATGGAAATAATGGTAATGGCCAATGTTTTTCAGTGCCCTCGTGAGGGAAGATTCAACTTCAATACCTCACTTGATGTTTTGGATGAAGTAATGTGACACTCATAGTGTCACTTTTATGTGGGGGTATTTGAGGTGTAGTTTATCCCCTTGATTTTGAGGTGTTTTTTTATAAAAGGGTGAGATTTTTGGGACTTTTCCTAGGTCACACAGTTAAGGTTCACAGGGATTTTAACCATGAATCCTAAGTGTAAAGCCTATTATAGTGTCTTTATCCAAGTCACGTACTTGGTTTATAGTTAAACTAACCATGAAACCTAAGTTTACATCCCATGTAGCTCTTGACAGTGGGGATCTACATGGTTACCACATGATTTGTTTAACCATTAGAGTAAACCATGTGTCCCACTCGAATAGGGTTATTTTGACCTTTTGGGTCATTTTTAAGTGGGGTTTATTCCCTTGGCCTCCTAAATAAATTTACACCAACTTGGATTCCCCCAATGGGCTTCTCTTCATCTCCAAATCTCCTCAAAAGTGGATTTCAAGGTGGTTACCTAATCATTCTTTACCCGGTTCAAAATGTTATATCTTCCTTCTCCTTCTTCTAGGGTTTTCTTCCTTTTTACCCTTCTATTCTAACCATAGTGGCCATTTTTTTCCGATTTTCATTCCTAGGTTTGTGCTAAATTGTGTATTTTTTTTAATGGTTGTGAGTCATAGTAGGAGCCTCTTTTCAATGGTTTTTATTAAAGGTGACATGATTCCACCACATGATATATGTGTTTCTGATTCATTGCCTTTTATTTAAGATTTTCATAATTTCTTAATGCTTTAAATGTATTTTAGATTAAAATTAATGATTTATATGATATATGGTTTGAATTTTTAAAGGTTTTTTATGCTTTAGTGGTTGTTTTCCTTTATAAAAAATGGGTAAATTGTCATGTGCTATGGAATTCGGTTTGAAATTAGTGTTTTAAGTACTCTTTGTGTTTGATAAAATTACAAATATGGTTCTCATCATGAAATACACTTTTTATTTGGGATTTGGTCCAAATGGGATTTTTAAGTGGGTTACCCTTTTTTTATAAGGGTTTCATGTTTTAAATGGTGGTTTGGTTTTATAAATAAAAATGGATTTCCTTTGACTTGTTTGATTCTATTTGAAATTGAATATTCCATCATTTAGAATTGTTTTTAGATTAAAAATTGTTTTAAAAAGTTATTTCCAAAATTATATGTATTATATGTGATAAGTGAAGGCTCGGTTGGTACTTTGTGATGTGATGTTGATTATACCTTTTTTGATCCCCCTTGGTTGCTATTTATGTGTATGCTTATCCACATGGTGGATGCTTTTCAATGTGATTCATGAGATGGTTATGTGTTGGGGATAATTTTAAGGGTAGTGTCAGAGGTTGGAAGGATGTTATTGTGGTGTTAGCCCTAGGGTATTATTATTTTCATGTGATGATGTTATTGTTTATGACCCACTTCTGTTATTATTCCAAGAGGAGACTAAGGTTTCTAAGTGGGAATTAGTGGGACATTGTTTGGATAGTTGATTTTTTTCATTGGATAGAACCCCCTTGGTTTAATTTATCACCAATAATTGGGGTTTGTCATTGAGGAGACTTCTTGGAGATATTTTGTGGATGGATGTGTGATTGTTACCCAATCAGTATTTAGGTACACTTTTGTGTGTATTGTGTTGTCCTGTTAGTCCTTGTGGTGTTGTATCATGTTACATTTCATATGTTATGCCTTTTATTATATATATCTATATATTTACAAGTGTGATATTTATTTCTTGGATTGAATTGTTTGATGTTTTTATCTTCTTGTGTTTTAGTCATGGTGTTGACTAGATTTATTCCATCTATTTATCATCTTTATTTATAACCTACTATGGTTTTGTTCCATCATTTTTCTCTTATTTCCTTGCTTAACATTATATTGGGTGTGTAAAATATTTTAAAGATAAAAGAGAGAAATATTATTCAAAGTTTAATTCTTGGTTTGAATGCTTTTGAAATTTTTTAAACCATGTGTGGGTTTATGTTTCAAAAGTTTGGTATTTTTAAAGAAAAATGGTTAGCACTTTAAATTGGAATGGTTTTTGGTAAAACCTTATTACGGAATTTTTTACAAATATTGTTATTTATGGAAACAAACATTCCATATTTTGTTTTTAGTATATTATATATAAATAAAATTAAAACCTATTTTTGTCTATTTTTTCCAAACTAGTGAGCTTAGTTTATTTTATAAAAGGATTGAATTAAAATCATGGTGGTATCCTATTAGCTTCATATCATACCCTATAAACTAACATTGTTGGGTATGTAGTCTTCATGTCTTGTGAAGGTTCCTCTAGGTTTTGTATTTTAGGTTGGATATGGTTTTATCTTCCTTAGAAAGTTGGTGTTGTATGAATAATGGTGGTGACTGGAGAGTCACACAAAGTTGGTGATTAGACCTTTGGTATCATGGAACTATTCGAATCATGTTTTTTATTGGACTCTTTGGTTTTTTATTTTATTTTATTTTAGCTTCCATTGTAGTTTTGTATCTCTAATTGGTTTTTTATTTATATCAGATTTCCTTTGGCATGTATTCTTGTATCTTTATTATTATTCATTTCTTGGTTTTTTTTATTTGGTTCCTTGAGGATGAAACCATCCCCGATGGTTATCTATGATACCCTTAATTATTTTCTTTATCTTGGTGGGATCAGGGACACTCCTTAAGTATATATAGGGATAGCTTAGGAATCCAATCGATGGATGTCTCAAGTTGGTTCATTACAAGTAATCCCTCTAGAGATTATTAAATCTCTTTTCATAATTCTTAATGTAGAGAAAAATTCTATGAAATATATGGATCCCAAAAGAAATGTTCTCATAAAATTAATTTAGTTGGTGATTTCCTAGAGGAATGGTGAGTTTGAAAGGATTTTGTTTCAAGATATTGCATTGATGTACTTGTTTATAATAGAAAAATGTATCAATATGGAATGATTTATAATGCAATATATGTGTCATATTCAGAACAATTCTATAAAATTTTATCCTTCTGTAAAGATCTTGATGTTAGTCTTTATGAAAGCTAGTGTTCACTAAGATGAAACTTTGGTTATGTAAGTTTATTGTTTGACCAATCTCATTGTTGGAGTTTTAAAAAGAAGCATATATTTCTATAGTTTCTTCACAAAGAATCTATTACCAAATGGAATAGATGAAAAGATTTAATTGGACCATTTTTAGGCTAAGGGGGGACAATATCCATAGTTATGGAGTAACTAAAACACATTACACAACATAACATCCCATCCATATCACATAAATAGTGAAACATCTCACTCTAAGTTCATCATATAATCTCAACCATCACACATGAATAACCATAAAACAACCAACCCAACCTAACCCTCAATATAACCCATGCCAAGCCAACTATAGCTCTATTGCCTTAACATATTCCACCCTTGATTCGGTTACACCATTACTACACAAACCAAAACAAGATTCACAAAGATGTAATGGAAATTCAATAATCACATCAACACACATAACATTAAGTTTTATCTCCCATAATTACTAAAACTTAAATTTAAAGAGGGTTTTCTAACATTACATAATCTCTTGCATGGGTGCTTTCACAAAATTTCTGAATTTATACACAACTAGTTTTTTACCAAGTTTATGGGCTTAACCTTTTATGGATGGTGTGTTTAAATAATCAATCATAATGAGGGTTCTAAATTTAAAATATACTCATCTTACACAAGGCTCAAAAATAATATTGATTTTCAATAATAGAAGAAAATAGGAATAATATCATAAGAAATACATGTGAAATACACCCTTCCCATTCGATTACATTAGTTCTAGATGATAATTTTAATTCGTTAGTCCTTAACATCCACCCAAATTAAAAAAATCATAATAATATCACAGATGCACTAAATAAGGAGAGAAAAAGGATTCCCTACCTCAATCAGAAGCTTCATGAATCATTGTCTAAGAACAAAGAAAGGGAATGACAGTTACCAAGACAAAGTGGCAATGGAAACCCTAATAAACCTAAACCACAGAAATCCCCATCAATTTCCCTCCATAGCATCACCCAGACTAAGCATCACCACAACCACAGCCTCTACAGAAAAAAGAATATGGGGAAAATAATATGGAAATAAGGAAACTCCTTGAGAATCAACAATATTCAATCCCCCAATGCCAAGGATAAAATACAAAAATAAGGGGTTAAAATCCCTCCAAAGCTTATCTAAAAACCACCCATGGGTTGAGGGAGGCAAGATAAGAATAATGTAAATTAGAGGCATTCCAATATTTATACTAGGGATGTAGAACACCTATTCATGACATGGAATACTTCTTCATATCATGAACAACCAAGGGAACCACTAATTCATGTCATGATAAGATTATTCATTCCATGAACATTTCAAGGAAAACATCTACTAAAAAATATGTCACCAGATCCTATAAAACTAGGAAGAGTTTATACATTAAACAAAGACTTTATCTCCATGAACCAACCTAAGGAATGAACACTAAAAAAACATCTCAAAAACTTCATATCATGAATAAAGGGTTCAATCCATGAACCACACCTAGGAAACCTCTAGAAATCCAACCCCAAAAACCTCATGTCATGAACCACATTCATGCCTTGAACCAAACCTCCAGATCTTTCCAAGACTCATTCATGTTGTGAACAAAACAATCATGTTGAAAAATTATCTCCCAATAAAAAATTTCATCTCTAAACCACCAATCCTTCCTTAAGAAACAAAACCAAACCTGGGATAGAATGGGAAGAAGGTAAGATATAGTCAAACATCCTATGAGATACATCTTAGAAACCTCATTATATCCAAGACATAAAATCACCAACCAAATAAATTAGTAAGATCAAAAATTAAATTTCATAACCAGAAGTAACTCTATCATTACAACACCATGAAAAAAAAATTAAGAAAAATAGGTTCAAAACAACTTAGGGTGTTGATATTGAATATAAGTCTCATGCTCCCAAGTACTCTCTTCCAAACCACCATGTCTCCACAACACACAAACCAGTGGGATAACTCACCCACGTAACACCTTCTCTTGATGATCCTAGATCTCAATTTTACACTCCACAAATTTCACATCATCTTTGATATTAAATTCCCCCTAGAAAATTACATGAGAGTCATTGTGAATATTCTGATTAATTTGAGACATGTGGATAATATTGCGGATCCTATACAGGCATGGTGGAAGTGCCAACCAATATTCCAAATTTCCAATGTGCTCCAGCACCTCAAAAGGCCTAATAAACTGGGGAGATAGCTTACTCCCTTAACCAAACCTTTACTTTCCCTAATGAGGAGAAACCTTAAAAAATATATGGTCTCCTACATCAAATTAAATGGGTCTCCTTATATGATTATTATAATCCTTATGATAGTCTTTCACTACCCTCATCCACTCCTAAACCATATAGATTCATACCGATGGATGAGTGATTTATATTATTGTAGGAAAATTCATTAAATGGAAGGTTTTTTATCCATGATTCACCAAATTCCAAGGTGAAAGCCTGCAACATGTCCACCAGCATCTATTTAGTTTGCTTCATCTTGTCATCCATCTTGGGATGAAAATAAGTGATAAGGCATAATTGGGAGCCAAAAACATATTGTAATCCTCTCCATATTCTAATGGTAAATCAAGGATCCTAGTTTGATATAAGGGTTATTGGTTCCCTATGGATCCCCACCACTCCATCCACATATCACCTCATCAGAATATCCTTGACCCTCAATTCTCAAATCACTAGAAAATGGGTAGAATTTTTCCATCAATCCTTGATCACCCAAATGAAATCATATCCACCCTGAGCCTGGGGTAACCTAGTGATGAAATCCATCAATATTTCATCTTACTACCACTTGGGGACATCTAATGGTAGTAAAAACCCTCCAGGATCATAGTGATCTACTTTCACCTACTAAAAGACTAAACACTATTCCAAGAACTCTACTAATTTCCCCTTTATCTCAGGACACCAAAATTACCTCATCAAGACATGGTATATCTTAGTCACACTCAGATGCACTGATAAGGGTGAGTTGTGAAAATCATAGATAACACCCTCATGCATGGACAATAGAAAAAACAACCTTCCCTAAAATAGAATCTAGTGTTTTCCAAACTCTGACCACCTCTATGGAGTATCACCACGATCGACACAGTCTCGCATCACCTCCACCTATGAATCTTCCCACTAAGACTCCCCCACTCATTGTATCAAGAAATATTCCACCATAATATTTCACAAACACCCTCTTTAATTAGTATTCTCTGGTCTATGATAAAAATTTGATAACTCCTTCATCGCCCTAAAAGTATCCTTGGACTCTCGAATAACATATACATGTAATATCCTTCTCAGTGTGTTAGCCACAACATTCTCCTTTACTAGGGTATAGGATATCTCAAATAATAATATTGAAGAAACTTTATCCACCTTCATTAACATAGATTCAGGTTTCATTGAGTGAAAACATACCTCAGACTCTTGTGGTCTGTGAAGACCTAAAAATGCTCACCAATAAGGTAATGTCACCACAAATTTAGGGAAAACATTATTACCACAAACTCAAGGTCATGGGTGGAATAGTTACACCCATGAGAACATAACTTCTAGGATCCATAATATATCACTTCCCTCTACTACATCAATACTCATTCCAAACCTATCTAGAAACTATCATAAATTACCTCAGATATCACTCCCTCCATTAGAAAACTGAAGCACTGGGGAACTAATCCTCCTCTCATTCAAGTAGTTATAATTTTTCTAACACCAATATATCTAGATAAAATTATGGTACTTTATAATCAAATCTATTAATAGGGATGGGATATAGGATAAGTTGTACACAAACCTCCAATAATAGCCTACGAGACCAAGGAAGTTGTAAACCTCTTCCATGTTATTCGGTGTTTCCTAATAAAAAATTGGCCCAATATTTAATGGGTCCATATTTACACCCTACTGATATAACACATGTCTAAGTAAGTGCACCTCTCACCTCTTAAACGTTCACTTGGGAAGCTTCCCATAGAGCTGATGATGTTGAAGAACCTATCAGACAGCTCTAAGGTGCTCACCATGCTCCTCCTCTGATTTCAAGTTTATGAGGATATTTTCGATGAAAAAAAAATATGAACTAGTCCAGGAACTCACTGAACATATAGTTCATAAGCACCATGAATATAGTTAGTGTGTTATTGACACTGAATGACGTGAATATAAACTCAATGTGCCAATAATTGCACCAAAATGAAGTCTTCGGGATATCCTCTTCCTTTTCATTCATTTGATGGTATCCAAACTGCAAGTCAATATTTGAAAACCAATTGGCTCCCTTAAATTGGTAAAATTTATATTCTATCATCAGAAGTGGGTAATGGTTCTTAGTTTTTTCCTGATCCAGCCTCTGATAGTTTACAGACAACCTTAGACTATTGTCTTCCTTCTTGTAAATAACACTAGAGCACCCCAATGAGATGAATCAGGTCTTATGAATCCCATCTATAATAGATAATCAGTCTGTATCCTCAACCCCTGTAGCTATATGGGTTCCATATGATAGGTATCCAATTAAATCATAAAGGCACCTAGTTGTAACTATATCCCAAACTCGACATCACTCTGAAAGGATAGTATCACAACCTCATCTAGGAAGACATCTAGGAACTCCTCAATAACTTTGGGAACCTCCAATACCTAATATTCATTGAAAAATTCATCAACTAAGATATGATAGTCTCCATAAACCTACTACACATCCAATAATTGTTCTCACCAATGAACACCACTCTCTATCCTTCCACATCAGAAAATGATACTCTCTTCTAGAAGAAATAAACAACTGTGTGCATGGGGTATAGCTAATCTATGTCGAGGATGAAATTATATGTCTATATATATTCACAAAAAGAAGAAATCACCCATCGATTAATTTTTCCCCATCATCAGTCTATACCCCCAACACACATCAAATAGTCTAACCTAACCTCCAACTAGCATGGATAATAATAGGGACACTAGAAGTATCTCCACTTCCAACCCTAATACATAGACCAGAGCGGGTGAAATAATGGAGTATGAAGATCCAGAATAATACAAGGAAGAAATTAATGTAGATGATAAACTAATCATTCCTTGGACAATTTCTATCCCCTATAGTGTCAGCGTCTCCATAGAATATATCTATTTGTGGATAACTCCTCTACCTAATTATTTTCAGACTCCAAAATAATGCTCTGGTATGGGCCCCTAAGGACAAGGACTATAACAAGTCTAACTTCTAACACCTCTATCACCCCTTGGATGAGCATAAACTTACTGACATAGTGGTTGAAGCTATACTAGTGGTCCATGTTTTTGATACGGCCTCAGGGGTAACTACTGTTACTACAGATGGAAAGGGGCTTGACCTCCCATACCATATTGACCTCCTTGAATAGTTAAGTATTAATATTGAATATGAACATGAACCTCAAAAACATGGAACACAAAAAGGAATCCTCTTATAGGTGATAAATAAGTGTCAAGCCAAGAGTGGAGTAGAATGTAATATTGAGGTCAAATTACTGATGGTCGGAACTTAAAATTCCTTAATATCCATGATCCCCCACCTAAAGCTCCACTCCTCAAGAAACTCTATTAACCTCCCTCTCAAGGTTCCCCCCTAGTGAATGCATTTGATCAATCACTTCCACCTTCTTATATACCTCCAAATACTTATGAATCATAAATGGGGTAACTGTATATCATATTTTTGGATGCAACACCTCCTCAAGATTTCATTCTCAATACTCCTTGTCAAGTAAAATATCAGGAGAAAACCACATAAGTTCCTTAAACCTGATCCCAAGATCCAACATTCTCAGGATCTCTTACTAAAGGGAGAGTAGATTTTTCCTCTTTATTACCTTCATCGTCGATGATAATAACCCCATAAGAAAATCATTCTAAAAATTAGCCCAAGAAACATCCACCTCTTTTCACTCTCCAAGATAGATCATCTTCCACTGACATGTCACTCCTCTAATTTGACTAATTGCTAACGAAACCCAGTACTCAACTCATGCCTAAATCGGAATGGAGGATATCTCAAGCTCCTCCATCCAATTTTTTTCCTCCAGATCATAAATTATCCCCTCATACTTTCATAGGTACTAACACTAGAAGATACACAATTTATTCTACCACATATCATTCTCATTGGTTGGATCAATCCTATAAAAATAAATTTTTTATATTGTTGAACCTCCCCTCATCAAACTATATGTGAAATAAAACCATGAACCATTTATGAAAAGAAAACACAAGATAAACCTAAACCCAGTAGCATGTAATTCACTAAAATTCATTTATTTAAGTTTATTTTAATTCTTAATATCACCTCATTGAATAAAAAGCACAAAAAACATAATACATGAACCTATCCTAGGTATCTACCCCAAAAACAGCACAACTTCTCTTAGCATGTTCAGAAATCTTAAGATCCTTGCATCGGATCACGGGGGTGATTAAAATCTTGTTCCCTAGTCATTCTACCTTTCTTACATCATGAGATCTGCACAACTGACACTATTGTTCTACTAACCCATGCAAGCCTCACAAGTTCTTAACCCCATGATCCATATTATCTCTAAAACAAAATCTTTGATACCTCTCCCCCCTACATTGGTATCCCTCTTGGTCCAGCAATGAAGGGAAGGAGTGGCCCCCAAATCCCACCTCTAATGGGACCTAGATTAGTGACTAGAACATAGGGTATAAAATATAAAATGGGAGTAATTTCCCTCAATAATTTAAATAAGGATAAGAGATAAGATGAAAACTATAACGCCCCAACCTTAAACATTGCATAATCTTGATTTAAGTCAAGAATTCACATTTAAGATCTTTTCAGGTTTAGAGTTTTAGAAATTGAGTCCATAAATATTAAATAAAAACTCAAGTTTATACAAATTGGGTAAAACTAAAATAGTATACATTTCTTCCACAATGTAAAATTTTTTAAAAATAAACATGATTTATTTTATTGATAAAATTATTATTGACTTCTTACTTTCTCTTACCCATTATTATACCCTGTGGAAAACATTTAAAAAACTTGTTATGAGCATAAAAAATCAGTAAGGAATATAAAATAAGGAATAAAACTGTTAGTCCATGAATATTTTAAACCCCTGAAAACAGTTTCACAAAATCATACTTTTCACTCATAAAGCATAAGATTTTTAATAAACCTCATGAAATAATAAGATTCCTAAAAAACTTATTAGAAATCATAAATTATAAAGGTAATTATGGCATCCATATCAAACTTACATTGTAGCTTTCACAACTACATAGGGAGTAAACTTCATGGTTATGTTTGGAATACCCATCACAGAATATTCTCTAAATATATTAAGAGAAACTTTAACGTTTACCTCTGTATCATTACCTAATGAATTTTAGAGCTATCATGGGCTCACCTTCTCATGGTTCATTATGTAACAAACTATATAGATAAACAATTCCCAAGAACAATAACACGATCATAACATATAAAACAAGCATAAAGTAAAAATAAAATTTCCACATTGCAATCAAAAGTAATCCTTTAAAGATATTAACATAATAAATCCTTTATAAAAACTATTTTAAATACCAAAATACATGAAAAGTTAATTTGGTATTTATTTTTCTTTTAAAAAAATTATATCATGTAGAGGAATCCAAATATCAAATAATGGTTGTAGTAGTGGAAAAATTCATTGTCGTTGCATACATTAAAAAACATTCCTTTTTTCATTTAGTAAAAAAATTTGCAAAAAATGATTCTTAATGAAAACAATGGAATGAAATTAAAATTAAAATGGGTTTATTATACACCATATAAAATAAAGTTATGTATAATATCAAATTATGCCTTAATGAAAGGAGATTGAGACGGAATCCCTTACCTTGAGTCTGACTTGTCTTGTACATTATTTATTTTTATAGATAATAAAATAAGGTTAATTTATACATAAATAATAAACTTTTAAAGTTTATTATTCCCTTTATATCACTTATTACCATGTTATAACAATTAGTTAATTATTTGAGTTTATATCAGTCGTTTTGTCGATGTTCAGTACTTGAGTCGAAAATGAACTTATCATGATGTAAATTGTACATCTAGTCAGGAGTCAATCATCTCAAGAATAATATTCATTAAATAATAATAAATTTTATATAGTAATTATACTTTTATATACATTCATTAAATATGTATATGAAAAATTTAATAGCGTTACAATCATGGAGACGGTAAGTTGTATGTGCGCATGAGTAACGTTTTCCATTTTTATTTGATCATTATGGAAATAATGTAAATATTATTTTATCATTATTGAATTATAATAACATAATTAAAAACATGTTAATAATTTAAAAGTACTTATATATGTATTTATAATCATTCTTGAATAGTTAATGTGGAGGATGAATCTCATCGCGTCGTGGAGACGGTAAGCCGTACGTACGTATGAGTGACGATATCATTAAATTAATGGTTAAATGGTATAGAATTGGATGGTATATTAATTATAATGAATCATTATAAAGTCATATTCATTATTTATATACTTTATATTCATCATTATATAAATATAAATAAAGTATAGATGAAAAATAGTTTACACCACGTTGTGGAGACGGCAAGTCATACATACGCATGCATGGTGATATTGTTTTTTATAGGATGGGTAGAAGGATGAATATGGTTGTTCCATAACTATAAAAAAATATAATAATATATTATATTATGTATTTATTACATTATTATTGAAACAACATAGGGAAAGGAAATATAAGGTGAAAATAACTTTGAAAGAGTTGGTAAAACAATTACCTCTTCTTCAAGTGTATCCTTTTGAATTGCACTAAAAGAATCCTTAGGTTGGATTTATGACCAAATTATGGCCTCTAGGATTAATTGAGGGAGGTTTAGAGGAGAAATGGGTAGGTTTTTCCTGAACCAAAAGGCTTTATAGATGATATTATTAGAGAAGAGTGGGTACCTTTTTATAAAAGAGGGGAGGGGAACCCTTGGAAAGTATTCAAATATTAAATTAATAAAAATTAATTTTTTAATCCAAATGAATCCAAATTGAGATATGTTAAATATAAGACGATTATAGTTCCAAATAATCTCATCCAGTAATTTTTAGACATGTATTTATTTTATTTTAAACCTTATCATTTCAGTTTACCCTTAATTATTCTCTTTTAATTTTAATTATGGTAACAACATCTTAATTATTAAGAGACTATTAATTTTACTTATATGGGGTAAATTTCCCATAATTGGATACTTAATGAACTTTTAGACCTTATAATAGTCACTTTTTGATTTTAAAATATTTTTATAATTTTTAAATAATTTAATAAATTACTATTTTTATAAAACATCAATTATGTCAATTTTTACACTATTCATTTTATTAAATTTAAATAAAATATAAAAAAGAGATATAAATTTAAAACAAACAATTTAATAGTATTATAAAATAGAATATTTACCTATAAAAAACTTTTATGATATAAATTATATAAAATAATATTTATTTTAATATTTATAATATCATTTATTTGGTTTCTTCATTAATAAAGCAATCACTACATCATCATTATGTCATAATTAAATTTAATTATTTAATGTCTAAAAATTTTAAACAAAATACCATGATTTATATTTCTAATTAATATTTATTGTCAAATATATCACTTATATAATGCATATTAATTTTTTTTAATAATAATATATATGTTTATAACATATTTTCCTTTACTTTAAATTAAAAGTTATAAGTGTCATAATCACACCCAAGTGGATTACAAAGGCCAAATTTTCATCCCAGGGTTGTCTTGGTCAACCAAATCTCATCCAATGGTATTAGTACAAGTTTTAGGGTAGTTTTATATTATTATAATTTTCCTTTTACCCTTATTTACCTGATTTACATTTTAACTGTGGTAAATAAAAATAATTACTAAAATTACTATTCATCATGTCCAAAAATAAAATGTAATTATTTAAATAATTTGGACTTTCTGATTCTAAATATAGAATCCATTTTTTCTAAATTCAAAACACAAAAGTTACAATAATTAATTTAAAATTAATTCTCATTGTCAAAAGGAGAAAACATGTTTTTTAAAAGTAAAAATTATCAAAAGATTGACATGTGTTTATATCAAATTTAACTGTAAAATTACCTCAAATGACAAAAATTGGATTAAATGATAAAAACTTAACCCAATTAAACTTTAAAACCAATTAAAATGAAAATATAACTATTTAAAAAAATAGACGAAAAGGCGGTTTTGAATAAAAATGCAGTATTTTTCAATATTCATTAAAAAATGAATTATATCAAAAATACCAAAATTCAACCAAAGTAAATTTTTATGTCCTAATTCTAAATAAGAAATTTATTTTTTCAAATATATCATATAAAATTTTTAAAAACTAAAAAGGTTTATCCATCAAAAGACGGTAAAACTACCTTTTAAAAAATATTAGAGTATTTTATGCTTAAAATTGGATTTATTCTCATTTTAAGCCTCTAAAATTTGTTGGATAAAAGTAAAAACATTTAATAAACATTTTTAAACATAATATAGTTAGTTTTGTTCATTCTTTCCAATACAATGGTTTGGTGTTAACAACCATTTAAAATAGTAATATTAATATTGTATTATTTTTCGGTATATCTCAGCCTTGTGTGCAATATAAGATTTCAGAGAAACCCATTATTTCATGTCAAGTACACTGTCAGACATAGCAAACTATTCTAAATAAACTTAATATCTAATTTATAAATATTAATACATATGAAAAATACTTATTCTATAATTACCTAGGATGTAACATTCTCCCCCTTTTGGAAATTGCATCCTCAAAATTTTAATTTGGGGTCGATAACTAAGGTATGACTTTTCAAAATACCTTTATTGAAATACCACATTAGAAAAATATTCAATAAAACTTACACTTTAAAACAAATAAAGGGAAGTATGAAGGTCACCTGAGATAATACATACTAGGATTCCATGTAGGAAAACATTGATATGGAAGAAAAAAAACTCTCAAGTTCTGATAGAGAGTGATAGAAAACATTTTCAGGAAAAAATTAATAATCAAAATCATAAATTTGTGACTGGTTAAATGGTATTTGACTTTGTAGTAGGAAAAGTAAACAGAAAACATTTTTGTTTTAACATACTTTTCATAAAGTTTAGGAATTATTTTACAACTTATAATAAGAACATAAGGAAATATACTTACTCGACATGTAGAGTTTCATCCCTTAATCAATTTCCACCACAAAATCATCTTTTTCTCAAAACGATGAATATTTAAGATGATTTTTTCACTCCTAAATCACTATAATCAACTTATAAAAACTCATATCATCCAAAAAAGGTTAACTATCTATTTCTCATACCTTTAAACATTAACCAAAACCAAAATAGTTAGTACAAGATCAGATAGTTCCCCCAAAAGAATAAACCATTGTATGAAGAAAAACTACTTTTAATCTCTAAAATTCAACAGTAATATCCAAAGTTCAACAAATACCATTCAATAAATAATTGTCCTTAAAATTCCTTAAAATAATCCAAACTAAGATTGAACCCAAAATTCCAAATGATTTGATCACATAGTTTTCCAAGATAAATTTTAACATTTATCTCCAAATAACATCAACCACTCTTAATGTCTCATACCAAAAATTAATTAACCTAATCACATTTTCTCCAAGATAGGTTAATCACTTCCATAAATAACATAATTCTCATAAGTCTACAATTAAAATCATAGATTCCTCCATAATATAATTCAACCATTACTCCTGAATTAAAATACTATAGTATTCTATTTATCTTAATCATATGAAGTTCCTAAAATAGTGAATGTCCTCCAAAATAACATTTATCACTTAATCCCCAAATCATTTTTCAATGTCGAGGATATTCATTTGATAAAACATAAGTTCCTAAAATCAACTTCATCTTATTCCATAAACTATTTTAACTAAAAATAAATGGTCTTACTAACTAGGGACTTCACATAGGCTAGTGGTAAGCGATAAATCTTTGTCGCATTTCGGTTGTGGGTTTGATCCCATGGCCTTGTCTGATGTGACAGGTTGTCACCCTTCATGCGGGTTGTCCTTTTTCAAAAACTATATAATTCATATATCTTTTCCAAAATGAGATAAAATATTCAAAAATAACCATAACATATTTTAATCTTAAATTTTATCTCATGTCCTTCATTTTTCATCCCAAAATGTAATATCCCATAATAACCTCAAAATAAAAGATCATATAAAGGTATCCATTACTTTATAATTGTGTCCATAAAAGAAAAGATAATTATTCCTTGAATAACATTTTCATATAAAAAACTTATGGGTTACACATACTATAAAAATTCTTCCAAATTAATCCCATCATTAAAAGATAATTAATACATTTAAACATTTCACCATCCTAAAATCTACCATAACTCTTGAATACCTTATATGTAGACTTCTTAATATTTCAGCATTCTTCATAATCCATTTACTATGAATTTCCACCTTATTTCTTAATACATCATTTCTGCAGATCAAATATCCTCATCATTTATAAATATCAATCCAATGATGTTTCATTATTTATGGATAAGAAAATAAATCATACCTTGAATCCAGATATTATGATCTTCTTTATGTTCCCTTTCTCTTTTGGCATGTTATCCTACTTTAAAAAAGTAAATATTCATTATACTTCTATAATTTCACTTTTAAATAGAGTTGGACAATTTGAGATCTTGAAATCGTATGAAAAAGATACCATGACCCATAAATTTAATTTAGAAATGAGTGGGTGTTGGATAACTCAAAAAAAATCTTGCAGGTGATTTTAATACTCAAGAAGCTATCAAAATCATTAGAATAGGATTTTTACATAATAGTGATGATCAAATCGTCAGGGAAGGATAATAAAGTTTTTCAATATCTCTTTCCTTCCATCTTGAAAAATGATCCTTAATCTTCTAAAAATAATCATCACTTAAACATTAAATGAATTATGAAAATAACAATCTTCTTTAGGGTACAGATAACACAAAAAAATTATAATGTCTTAATCCATCAACCTCTTTATATCTCCTTTATTTAGGTTTTTATCCAATAAACCTAATTTACCATAACCCTCCAAAAATTTTCATGTGATAATAACCCTCTTGGTTATATGGGATCTTTAACCAACACCCAAATAACATCTTAACCTCTAAAGTTATCTAAACCGACCTTTGATGCCAACTATAAGGCCCCAACCTTAAACATTACATAATATTGAGTTAAGTCAAGAATTCACATTGAGGTTATTTTTAGGTTTATAGATTTAGATAATTAGGCCATAAATATTACATAAAAACTCAAATTTATACAAAGTGGATACAACTAAAATAGTATCCATTTCTTCCACAATATAAAACTTTTTAAAAATAAACATGATTTATTTTCTTGATAAAATTATCCTTAAATTATTACTTTATCTTACCCATACTTATACCCTATGTAAAATATTTCAAAAAATTGGGATGATCATAAAAAGCTCAGTGAGGAATATAAAATAAGTAATAAAACTATTAGTCCATGAATATTTTAAACCCATGAAAACATTTTCACAAAATCATAATTTTCACCCATAAAGCATAAACTTTTTGACATATCTCATGAAATCATAAGATTACTAAAAAACTTATTAGAAATAATAAATCATAAAGTTAACCTATTATATCTATATCATACTTAAATTTTGGCTTTCACATCTATATATGGAGTAACTTTCATAGTTATGTTTGGAATACCTATCACAATATATTCCCTAAATCTATTAGGAGAAACCTTAACATTTACCTCTATCTCATTACCCAATATATTGGATATATATCACAGGATCACCCTCCCTTGGTTTATTATGGAACCACCCATATACATAAATAATTCCCAAGAACCATAACATAATCGTAAAATATAAAACACACATAAAGGAAAAATAACATTTTCAGATTGCAATCATAAGAGATTATTTAAAGATATTGAAATAATCAATAATTTATCAAAGCCATTTTAAATACCAAAATATATGAAAAGGGTATATGTTATTTATTTTTCTTTTAAAAACATTACAGCTTTTAGAGGAATCCAAATATCAAATAATGGTTTCGACAGCGAAAAAAGTCATTGTCATCGCGTACGTTAAAAAAACATTAATTTTTTTCATTTAGTAAAAATATTTGTAAAAAAAATTCCTTTTGAAAAGTTTTGAATGAAACTAAAATTAAAAGGGTTTTATTATGCACCATATAAAATAAATTGGTGTATAATATCAAATTATGCCTCAATTAAAGGATATTGAGACGAAGTCCCTAACCTTGAGTCCGACTTGTCTTGTACATTTTTTATTTTCCTGAATAATAAAATTAGGTTAATTTATACTTAAATAAAAAACTTTTTCAAGTTTATCATTCCCTTTATATCACTTATTACCATGTTATAACAATTAGTTAATTATTTGAGTTTATATCAGACGTTTTGTTGATGTTTGGTACTTGAGTCAAAAATGAACTTATTATGATGTAAATTATCCATGTGGTAATAATTACATCATCTCAAGAATAATATTCATGAAATAATAATCACTTTTATATATTAATTGAACTTTTATATCCATTCATTATATATTGATATGAAAAATTGAACAACGTTACAATCATGGTGACGGTAAGTCGTATGTACGCATGAGTAACATTTTCTATTTTTATTTGATCATTATGGAAATACTGTAAATATTATTTTATCATTCCAAAATGATCATAACATCATTAATATCATATTAATCATTTAAACATTCTTATATATGTTTTTATAATCATTCTTGAATAGTTGATGTGGAGAATGAATCTCATCGCATCATGGAGACAGTAAGTCGTACATACATATGAGTGACGGTATCATTCAATTAATGGTTAAATAGTATGAAATTGGATGGTATATTAATTTTAAGGAAACATTATAAAAGTCATATTAATTATTTAAATCCTTTATATTCATCGTTATATCCATCAAAATAAAGTATAGATGAAAAATAGTTTACACCGCGACGGGGAGACAATAAGTCGTATGCACGCACGCATGGTGGTATTGTTTTTCATAGGATAGGTATAAGGATGAATATGGTTATCTCATAACCATAAAAACATATCAGAATATATTATATGTTATAGTTATTACATTATTATGTAAAAAACATGGAAAAAGGAAGTATAAGGTGAAAAGAACTTTGAAATAGTTGGTAAAACAATTACCTCTTCTTCAAGTGTATCCTTTTGAATTGCACAAAAGGACTCCTTAGGTTGGCTTTATGTCCAAATTATGGAATATAAGATTAAGTGAGGGAGGTTGTGAGGAGAACTAGGAAGGGTTTTTCCAAACCAAAAGGCTTTAGAGGTGTGAGTATTAGAGAAGAGTGGGTAACTTTTTATAAGAGAGGGGAGGGGAACCCTTGGAAAGTATTAAAATATTAAATTAATATAAATTAATTTTTTAATAAAAATGACTCCAACATGATAATTTTATAATATAAGATGAGTATATTTATGAATCCTCTCATACAATAATTTTTATACATGTATTTATTTTATTTTAAACCTTATCATTTTGGTTTACCCTTAATTATTCTCTTTTAATTTTAATCGTGGTAATAAATTTTTAATTATTAAGAGGATATTAATTTTAATTATATGGGGTAAATTTCCAATAATTTTAAACTTAATAAACTTTTAAAACTTATCATAGTCACTTTTTTATTTTAAAATATTTTTAGGATATTTAAATATTTAATAAATTACTATTTTTATAAAACGTCAATTATGTCAATTTTTACACTATTCAATTTATTGAACTTAAATAAAATATAAAAGAGATATAACTTCAAAAAAAACCATTGAATAGTTTTATATAATTTCATATTCACCTATAAAAATAATTTATTACATAAATTATGTCAAATAATATTTATTTTAATATTTATAATATCGTTTATTTCATTCCTTCATTAATAAAGCAATCACTACATCATCATTTTGTCATAATTAAATTTAATTATTTAATGTCTAAAATTATAAATAAAATATAATGATGTATGAAATATTTTTATATTTCTAATTAATATCTATAGTCAAATATATAACTTATATAAATCCATATTAAAAAAAATTAGTAACAAGATATATGTTTATAACATATTTTCCATTATTTTAAATTAAAAGATATAAGTGTCATAATCACACCCAAGTGGCTTCCAAATGAAACATATTTTTCCCAAGGGTTTTCTTGGTTGTAAAAATCTCATACATTAGGATTAAGACAAGTTTTAGGGTAGTTTTATATTATTATAATTTTATTTTTACCCTTATTTACCTGATTTACCCTTTAATTGTGGTAAATAAAAATAATTACTAAGGTTTCTATTCATCATGTCCAAAAATAAAAGGAACTTGTTTACATAATTTGGACCTTATGATTCCAAATATGGAATCCATTTTCCAAATTTATAAACACTAAAGTTAAATTAATTAATTTAAAATTCATTCTCGTTGTCAAAATGAGAAAATGGGTTTTTTAAAAGTAAAAACTATCAAAATATTGACATGTTTTTATATCAAATTTCAATATGAAATTATCTAAAATGACCAAAATTGGATTAAATGATAAAACATTAATCCAATTATACTTTAAAACCAATTAAAATGTCAATATGACTATATATAAAATTAGATGTAAAGGTAGTTTTAAATTAAAATGTAGTATTTTCACTATTTAATAAAAAATGAATTTTATCATAAAAATACCAAAATTCAACCTAAGTAAATTTTTATGTCCTTATTCTAAAGAAAAAATATAGTTTTTAAAATAGAATATATAAAATTTTAAAAAACTATCTTTAAAAATGGTTCCCCATCAAAAGGCAGTAAAACTACCTTTTAAAAAATATTAGAGTATTTTATGCTTAAAATTGTATTTATTCTCATTTTAAGACTATAAAATTTATTAGATTAAAGTAAAAAAAATTAATAAACATGTTTAAACCTAATATATTTAGTTATGTTTATTCCCACCAATACAAAGGTTAGGTGTTAACTACTATTTAAAATAATAATAATAATATTGTTTTATTTTTCAGTATATCTCAGTCTTGTGTGCAACATAAGATTTCAGAGAAATCCATTATTGTGTGTCAGGAATGATATTGGACATAGTTTCCTATTTTAATTAAACTTAATATCTAATTCATAAATATTAATAGATATGAAAAGGTATTATTCTATAATTACTTGGGATGTTACAAAAACCACTAATAAACACCATTTTATATAAATATAAAATAACCATAATCTCACAATACATGTCAAGCGATATAAATAAATGATCCAAAATAAAACAGTACCAATGGAAAATCATAAGGTTTCAACTCCATAATAACTCTAACCTCAAATCTAGCAATGTTGAGCTCGATCTGTAAACCCCTCATGGAAACCTGCAAATAGTTTGTATATATGTAGGGTGAACATAACATGTATACTCATTAGGATCATACCCAAGGTCTCTCGTGAAAATGTTAAAAGAGTATAATAATGCTCTAGTGAATGAATGGTACAACTGACATGCACCTAAATGGGTAAACTAATCCACCCCAACCTCACTAAGGATCACTCACAAAGTAACGTGAAAAAAATAGTAAGATAATATAAAAAGAATATAATTCAATGCATCCCACAACCACTTCCCCATTGATCATATATATTCATAACCTCATCCTCATCCATGTATCTCATACCCATGGTAGTAGGGTATCATGAACATGAAGGACATCAACCTCATTCCCTCCTCCGACCATGCATAACCCCCACCATGAATCACATTACTTACTATCATCATCCAATAATACACCATCACTAGGAATCACTACTAACTAAGTTTTGATATCTAGGCATCACCACCAACTAATCCATCATCACTAAACATCACCAGCAATTAATCTATCACTAAAAATCACCACCAATTGGGTGATAATCACTAAGAATCACCACTGATTGAGCCATCATCACAAGGAATTACCACCAATAGAGTCATCATCACTACTACCATGGAGAGATTAGGGAAAACACCTAGAACCAAATACCCCTATTGGGAATTGGCATGAAATTCACAAATCAAGTGGGTGTGTTTATAAATCTCATAAAAATATAAGTATAATAGTCACTTGGGATACTCATCCCAAGGGATCACATAAAACATCACTAGAATCACCCACAACACTAGCACATCACCCCATGACATCCACTACCAACTATTATTATTTTTAAATCCAACACACTACACAAAACAACCATACAAACAACCGATGGTAACTTATTTATTTATAGATTCAACCAATTTCTAGATTTATAACCAATCCTCATTTAATTAACTATTAAAAACTATATTTAATGAAAAAACACTTTCAAGCACACCACATGTTTAATTTCTGCAATTTTCCATTCAAATCCAACCCATTTATCAATATTTGATTTATTAATAAATTACCACATAATTGAATTACAGACCATACCATTATCATTTTATCATTATTAACCTCATCCCATAGCTATAAAGAAACTACACCACATAACACAACATATCAACCCATTCCTCTCGCAAAAACAATTCCACATATCACTCTAGGGTCATAACAGCATGTCAACCATTGTGCATCAATATCCCTCAACCAACCACTCTAAACCATCCCTCAACATAACCCATGATAACCCAACCACTTCTCCTTTTCCTTAACATAATCCACCATTGATATGATCACCACCATCACCATACAATCCCCACAATATTCACACAACCATAAGGTAAATTCAAGAAGCACATCAACGAACATAGAAAAAAAATTTAACTCCCATAATTACCATAACTTAAATTTAAAGAGGGATTTAATAAAATTAAATCATCTCTTTCAAGGTTTATTTCAAAAAAAATCCAGATTTATGCACAACTGGTCTATTACCATGTTTACATGCTTAGACTTTTATGAATGATGTGTTCAAACAATCAATCACAACAACGGTTATGAATTTACAACAACCAAATCACACATAAGACTCGATGATAACAATGATTTTAAATAATAGAAGAAAATATGCATAATATCATAAGACATATCACAAAAGAAATTAAATAAATATAAAATACACCCTTCCCCTTTAATCTCATTATTTATGATTGATCATCTTCTTTAGTCAGTTCTTATCATCCACCCAAAGGAAAAAAACAAAAGTATGTTAATATCACAGATGCACCAAATAAGGAGAGAATAAGGATCCACTACCTCAATTAGAAGCTTCTTGAATCATTGTGCAAGAATAAAGCAAAGGAATAATGATCACTAATACAAACCATGCAAGGAACACCCAGATCAACATGAACCACAATAATCCCCATCTATATCCCTCTATAACATCACCTGAATCAAACATATCCACAACCACAACCTCCCTATAATGAATAATATGAGGAACATGAGTGAAATGAATGAAAATCATCAAGAATCATCAATTTTAAATCCCCTGATTCCAAGGATCAAATCCAATAAGAAGGGGTTGAAATCCCTCCTAAAATTTCTTGAAATTTTCTCAAGGGTTGAGAGAAACAAGGGAAGAATGATGGAAATAATAGGGGTTATAATATTTATAATAGGGCTAGATAACACACATTCATAGGATGTGATATTTATTTACATCATGAATGACTCGGGGAGCCACTAATTTGTGGAGTGACATGAGTCTTCAAATCGTGAACATTTTGAGGAAAACCCCCATAAAAAATCATGTCACCAAATCCTACAAAACTGAGAAGAATTCACATCATGAATAAGTCATTTCATGTTTTTAACCACCCTAAGGTAGAACCATCCAAAAATAATCTCAAAAGCTTCACACCAAGAATTAAGGGTTCACTCAATGAACTAAAACTAGAAACCCTCCAGAAACCCCACCCTAAAAACATCATGCCATGAACTACCTTCACACCTATAACCAAACCACCAAATCTATACAAGACTCATTCACACAGTAAATTGAACATTAACATCATAAACTACTCTCCCAATTGAAAATTTCACCTCTAAACCACCCATCCTTCCTCAATACTCCTCCAAGAACCTCCATCATCCAAACTATTCTAAGTAACATACCAGAAGATCTAGTCCATCACATAACACCCAAAACTTATAATTATAAATTTTCTTTAAATATATGATAGTTTTTCTTACATGAAACATTATAATAAATGCATATTGAATAATTATATTAAAGTAAAAAATAAAAAAAATGAAATGAAATACATTAAAAGATAGCTAAATGAAATATAATTATGAAAATAACAAAAGCAATAAACCACAAGTAAATAAAAATACAACAAAATTGAAATATTCCTCATATTAATATACCTTAAGGATCATACCCTAGAAAATAACTATGTAAAGAATATATCAAGTTATAAAGATGATAAACATACTTAGAATATAAATTAGAGAATAATATGATTGACTTTGATAAAGTTTGAGATGTTATATATAGGAATGTAATATGAACATTGGGCTTATATAGTTATTGAGATAATATAGTCATTGGGATTATACTATTGTTTATATTATTAGTAGACATAAGAATAATTAATGAGATAAATTATACATAGTATTTTATTAATATATGGCTGTTGTAACATATTCATTAAATTGGAGGTTATAAATTAAAGAAAATATATTATAATATATATATATATATATAAAAGGGAAGAAATGTCATCAAGTAGTTCAATTATTCCTTATAAGGTTGATTTTTTTAAGATTGGAAAGGAGGTATTATCACTAAGGTTACTCCTAGACCAATCCCAAGTTTAACTTAAACAAGTATGGCTTGAGTGAAATCTCTTGTGGTAGAAGTTCAAGCTCATGGAAAACACTACAAGATCCATGTTAGTTGAATCACCACCATCGACTTCCACCTTTTCTTATCTCACCCTTAGGTATTGTGCAGAGGTATTGAGGGGTTCTTTAATTATAAGTTAGGATGATATAAACATGTAATTTTTAATGTAATAAATGATATATATATATATATATTCATTTTTATGTGTATTTCTATACATTAAGAATTTTTTCTAAAATATTATTTTTTAAAATAAATTTAACTAAATGTGAAAGGTAGTTTTTTTAAAAAAAAAATATTGATGAAATTAAATTAATTTTTTATAAATAAATAACAAATTTCAAATAATTGAGAATAAAATCATTTAATGTTAAAATGATATTTTTCAATTAATTATTTTTTTATATGAGTAAGATATTTTTAAAAATTAATTAACCAATAATAAAGAATTATTTTAATGAAATTTATTTATAATATATATAAACAAAAAAATTAAAATTCATATAATGAATATTTATAGGAAAATAATAAAAATAAATTCATTTTATAGTTAAAAAATACATTTTTTCTAAAAAAAATTTGTGTCATGTCTTTTTATATTAAAACTAATTTTTATAAATTTCAAAAATTGAATCTAATAAAATTGGTTTCATATTTTTAATCATCATTTAAAAATTATATAATAAAGTTAATTTCATTATTAGGCGTAAAAATAAGTTACCAAGGTAAAAATTGAGTTACCACGATAAAGGTAAAATGAGGTACATAAATTTAACTGAGGGGTAAATACCTAAAATATTATCTCTAAATGAGTTTATAATGAAATTATCAACCTCTACTTATACTATCTTAATTATTGTTATGCTTTGGATTGACTTCCCATGAGAAATTACATTCCTTATTCATGGGTATTTATAAAAATTCCACTCAAGTTCACTTAGAAAATGACCCCTCTTATACCCACTTCATCACACAAATTTCATTTAGTTTACTCATTAATATATACCATATTCTCTCACTAAAAATTATCTATCACATTTTGTAACCTTTGGTCACAATAAGGATTCCCAAATCCTTCATTTCTAAGGGTCTCTCTATGAGAAGATTCAAGTCTTCAATGTAAGTATTATCCCCTCCCAAACCATTTATTCTCTGTATTTTCCAAACACTTGTTATCCAATATGATATATAACTTTAATAATATTATTTTTAAACCATTATTATTCTATAATACAATAATATTTTTCATATCCATTCATTTATTATAATTCATTCTTATTTGGATTGGTTCTACCACCTATATGAATGATGTTATAATGTTCATATAATGAATGATTAAGAAAACTTAAATGATAGTAATTTGATAAAATGAAAATTAATTTGAGTTGTTTTAATAATTATATAATGTAAACATATATATATATATATATTAATAATATCAACTCTTTTTATTGAATCAAAATTCAAAAAAAACAGGGTATTTTAATCTCTCTTTTCAAACTGTCACCAAAACTTAAATAAAATGTACATTGGACTTGAAAACTATATCAAACACACCTATGTGACATTCATTAACATTCTATAGGTGATGAATACATGATCCAAGATCAAGTATTGGAACCTCTATACCAAAGCTAGCATAAAACAAACAAGATAATTAATACATAAATATTAATTTTAACATAAATGATTAATAAATGGGTAATAAGAAAATATGAATGAATTGTATAAAATAAAATAAATATAACTATTTTCAGATATAGATTAATTATAATCATAAATTTATTATATAAAAGGTTATATTGTGTCCATCTATGTGGGAATTTGATGCACAGAGTTTTCCTCGTTAAGTTATAATCATTTTTCACGCTTTCTACATGATAGAATTTTCTAACCAACCAATTTAGTTTTCTCTAAAAATAGTATTATATATTTATTCATGGTTTTAAAAAATAATTTCAATTCACATTATTTTAAAAAAATATTCTTTTAAAATAATAGCTATTAAAAATTTAAGGGTTTTATTAACTCAATTACCATTTTTTTGGGTCATAATATTTCTTCTTTGACAATGTTCTTTTAATTATTTTATATTCTACCATTTATATATCTCATATGGTATTTTTCATTTATCTATAGTGAAATTACATTTTTTTATGTAAAAAAATTCTTCTTTTATAGATTTATTTCTTCAAAAAAATAAGATGATGCTAAGAATAATTTACATCCTCTCTATTAGTTGTTTCTCTTCTATGTCTATATTATTTCTTACCACCAATGTTTTATTTTATTATTTTAATCCAATTTGTCTCATATATTTTAATATTCATATTTATTTTTATATATTTTCAAAAGAAAATTTTATAACTCTTTCATCGATGTTGTTTTTCTTAAAAACTGCTTAAAAAGACATTTTTTATCACTTCTATATATTTTATATATTCCAATACACATTTATTTTCATATACATTATTTATTTTCAAGTTTACATTATTGGGGACTCTTTTAAAATAAATTTTTAAATTAATATTCTAGTAAAATTCTTAAAAATTATTTTTTTAAAGTGACTTACAACTTCATATTTTTACAATAATGTTAAAAAAATTATAAAAACTCTTTTTTTACAATTTCACATCCATTTTCCTCTATATTTCCAAAGGATATATACCCGATGGAGTAATGTTAATGATATCCATATTAATTCTCTTATCATATACTTCTTTTTGGATATCAAATTTTTGGTATCAATTGATCTAATTATTGAGGTCATTCTATGTGATGACATTTGAAAATTTTATCTAACCCTTTTTCTTTAAATGGGTTTTCATGATAGGATTTATGATTGATTTCATATGTAAAACATATGTATAGTATATGATTATGATATGGGTGGTTCCTAAATGTTCCTCCAATGTATTAGGTAAATTTTTATATCTCATGAGATAATAATGTTATGCGTCCACATGATTGTGGTCTATTCACAACTTTATATGTGGGAATGATTGGGGTTTTCTCACAAATTTATTCATAGGCATGATTGAATTTTTCTCAAAAATTTATTATTGGGAATTATTATAGTTTTCTCACAATGTTATTATTTTATATGTTTATTCTTTCTCAAAATTTCTATGTTATGCACCGTTTCACATGATTATTGTCTTATGTCTCTGCATTCTTACGCCGTGGTATGTGTATGATCCTTTTGAGGTTATTAAAGGAGTTTATGTGACCTAGATCCTAGGATTGAGGATACATTCCTACTAATGTATCCTTAATAAAAAACTTTAGAATACATTGTTTCCAATGTATTATTAAGAAATTTCTTAAGAGTACATTAACACCAACTTATTTTGATATGAATAAGATGTGTATATTGAGATATTTTGGCTCAACGGATGGTGGGATTATAGTATGAATAAGATGAAGTTTTTATCTATAATCCTTGTTAGTAAAATGATAAGTGGTCTTCATTCGAATAAGCCTCTCACCTAAGCTATCATTTAACAAACTATTTCATAAGATGAAATGTATAGGAGGATTTGTATTCATGTATATGATGCATTAATTGGATGAAGCATTTAATCACACATTATAATTAATGATTTAATATATGAATCACCAAGAAGAATACTTAGGGTTATATAAATACCACTTCCATGTGATAGTAGTGGGTGTGGGCGTCTTCATGATGCTTGTCGAAAATCCCTAACCCAAATATCTTATCTCCCTTTTTTCATACAAGATGGTATCACATCATGAATGGAAAAGAAGTTCCATCCATATGACAGATGATTTGGGCATAACCCATGGATACCTATGGAGGTGGGAGGATTTTTTTTCCACTATGTGACCTTCATAAAACCCATATGAGATGGATGAAGATGTTTTGGTGGCTATTTAGTGAAAGGTATGCACATTTATAAAGTTCTTTATTTTTATGTTTAATCATGTTTTCTATTATCAATCATGGTGATTGTGGTTTGAGGTTTCTAATCAATTTCACTATTATAATTAAGTGTTAATAAACCCCCTATAAATATAGAAATGGTTTCAAAGCCACCATGTAATCAGAGTCTTGAAATTATTTTTTGAAATGAAGAAAATAAGTTTACATTACATTTAGCATTAACATAATCTCAACTAGGAACCTTGAAATCATATTGTACAGTTAACCTAATATCGAGTGAGATTCTAAAGATATGATTCTGTGATGGAATATCTTATGTTGGAACCTTAAAATTACACAAAATAATTAATTTTATTTGTTATGGGACTCAACATTAAGTTAAGTAGTTAATGTGATATGAAGTTCATGTTTTAGGCTACATTATAGGATAATGTATCTTGTAGTGTGATCCATGAAAACTGGGCATCAGTTATACGTCTGATTAAAATTACATTGAAATTTCAATGTAATGTAGGGATTGGGTTTGATATTGCATTAAAATACAATGTAATATCAAGTTTATCATACATTGAACATACTAAATAATGAACAGTACCCGCTTCGAGCGAGTCCCACATTGGACTTTCACAAATACGAGCACTACTTAATAACCTTGAGTGCTCAATTAGGCTCTCAATAATCTCTAGTGTATTCACCACATTGTATGTCCACTTTCGTTATGCCACCCTACATGGTGATGCCACCCTAGCACCACCCCACACTCTTCCTACTAGTGTCTACCTACACTAGCCCTCTGCACAGTGACACTACGTTGAGTGTCAATGTAATTTGAAGTATAAGTTAAAAAAATAATTTTTATATTTAGTTACTTTTTCTTATAATTTATAAATTGATTATAAATAATAAGTAATTATTTATAAATTATAATTAAAAGGTATTTTGTGAGTTTATTAATTATAAAAAGGTTTATAAATTGATTAATTATAAAAATAATAATTAATTAATTCAATGTTTTTTAAAAATTTATTAATAAATATTCCCTAATATTAAATAGTTAATATTAAGTACCTTTCTGAATTTTATATGGAATACCTTTTGATTAAAATAAATAAATTTTTATTTATTATTCAGAAAGAGTAATTTATAAAGTGTTTAAAAATTAAAAAACAAGGCATAATATAAAGTTCTTATATTTAATAAAATTATGAAATGTTCATAATGATTAATTTAAAGTATTTAAAAAAAAATAGCCTTATTTGAAAATTATTTAAACCTTATCAGAATAATTTTTGATGAAATTACATGATCAAGGTTCAAATAAGGATAGATATATGATATCTTGATTATGTAAAATGTTTAAATAATATAATTTGAATTATAAAATGTTTTTAATTCATAAAATATCATATATTTAATGTAAATTTCATATAATAAATAATATGAAGAGTAAATATTATATAATTAATATAAATTTTTTATATTCAAGATTATGGAATATCCAGAAGATAGGCTAAAAATTATTAAATATTTATAGTTATATTTTATTTATGAATTATTTACAAATATATATATCATGTTTAAATATTCAAAATGTTCATTTATTTAAAAGGTTATTCCTTATTTTATTCACAGTTATATTTGTTTTATATTATGAATGGTGTATGATTTAGTTTAACTGTAAAACTACTTATAAAATTATCAATCCTTGCATTATATTCTAGGATCGTCTTTATAATATTTAGTTTTCCATATACCTTGACCTTGGTTTGTTTTTAGGTTATGAGATTAATATTTTTTTGGAATATATTTTTTTCATATTAAGTTTTAGAGATATTATTAATTGAATTATCTCTTGATTTTTGGGTTGGACTTCCCACTGTCTTGGAGGTTTATGTCTTGTTCTAGAAAGGTGGGGGTTGAATATCTGTGGCTTCGGGCTTACTCATGTAAATATTATCAATATCATATAACTCTATTAATTTACATGAAAAATTCATGTACCTTATTTATGAGATGCATTTAGATATGTATGAATATACTTGGCTTATATTTTTGTAAAATTAATACAAACTATAGGTTGTGTAAAGATTTAAACATCAATATGGTTTGAACATTTTGAGTTGGTGGAGGGAATAGGATTCCAAAACTAAATCATTATAAACATTCATACATAAATGGAATAAAATGAGTTAATATAGTGATATTAAATCCCCTTTAGATACTAAGTGATGGATTCCTTCCAAAGCGGCACTTATCAAGACCTCGATCATTCAATATGGGTGACCCTAATGGTTAGGTGCCCATGAATTATCTTGTGTGGGACAAGAAAGTAATATGGTGATATTGATGGTTAGGTTCCTTGTTTTTAGAATTTTATTTAGGTTACATTTGTTGGTAAACCCTAACGTTTAGGATACCATAGAAAAAAGAGTTGGGTTTATCTAATAGATGGATTGGAAAAAGTGTTATCCACTTGACTATCCAAAAGATACATATAATATGATTGATAAATTTTGTCTAGAAGATATATTCAGGTATTTATTACATGATTAACTATTTTAAGTCATGATAAAATGTGGATATTTATCCACTAATGGGTATGATGAATTTAAAATGGGTCATTATTTTAGTGGGAGCCTATTTAATAAAAGTTCATATTAAATGGTAGTAAAAAATGATCTTGATCTAATAAAATATTATATTATATATAATATAATTATATTCATTAAACTTAAAGATTAATCCTTAATAATGATAATCTTAATGTAATAAACTCCTAAGACTGCTAACTTAAGAAAATGTTCTTAACTAGAGAGAAGTTTAATGTGTTAGATTAACACCATCCCAATCAACCAAGTGCTGAAGTTGTCCAATATGTGAATATAGTTTATTATGAAACATAGAATTATTTTCTTAAAGTTAAAAAAACTAGATAAAAAATAAACTAAGGAGTTTTAGTAATATATACTCAATATGATTGGGTATGTTAGTGATACTCAATATGATTGAGTATTATTATGACTTAGAGAGAATGAATATTTTATTTTTTCTTGTTCTGGTTAAGGAATTTATACTATTATCATTGGTGAAAATTCTTTGAAAATATAAATGAGTTCAAGAAAATTTTACCCGTTACTCTCAAAGTGTTGATAATATATGAATTTGGCATGTAATGTCAAGATCATAGTTCTATATGGATAGTATAATTGGGAAAAAGTTAAAACTATAAGAATAAAATTAAATTAGAGAATCCAATAATGGTTTATAGAATATCCATTTAATGTCTTCTAAACCTTAAGGTAAAATTTGGAAGGAGTGATAATTCCATAAGATGAAATTTTTTAGGATACCTGAAGAAAATTGTGAAAATATATGGAATATCCATGTCAGGTATTGGTGTTATAGAAATTTATTCTTCAATTTTTAAGGGTATATGATACTCAATTTATACATTAAAAGTGTTTTAAATATACATGAGTTCAAAATTAAGGTAATAATTGTTAAATATTTTAGTTTTTTTAAATATTGAAACAAAGAGTTATTACATAAATGATTTTTATGTAAAGTAATGTATCAAGCGTAGATGGATAAAAGTAAATAATGTGTATCTTTATTTATCTTATTTTATAATATAAGTTATTCATTAACATATAGTTATTTTAAACATGATAAGATAATTAAACTTATACATCTATTTTATGAATAATTAGATTCTATAACTAACTTGCTAAGAAGAGAAGGATAAAAAATTATCCAGGATAAAGTTTTTATCTATATATTTGTTAAAATATGTTGGAAGATTCTCCTTCCACCCATCAGTGTAATGTTTTAATGGATGGTATTTTTCAAATGAAAATGATCCAAACACATAGAATATCATATATGATATAGTAATAGTATTTTATTTGATAATGTTCCTACTAAGAAGGAAAAAGAGGTATTTCCTAAAAAAATCAGTTTGTGTATCCTAGCATGATATTATAATTGGAATATAGAGCCTAAGAGGCTAGTGGGAGTATGGTTGAACTTAGAGAAGTTAAAAGTTAATAAATAAAATTTTATACTAGTATATATTTGAAGTGATTTCACTTAATATTCTAAAGAGTTTAGGATATTGACAGTAAGTAAAATTTTAATGATTGCATTTAGTTACCATGGAAAAGTGAGTATCACTATTTCCTAAATAATTATTCCTGTTAAATATAATTTCAATTCCTAATAGGAGTTTAGCATGTGCATGTAAGTAATAATGTAAATAGTTACATTATTTCAATAAAGAATTATGGTGCAATAAGGTTCCAAGTATGATGATGTTAAACATAGAAATATTTTTAAGCAAACACCAAAAGTTGACATCATGGAATATGATTTTGTAGAGTTAAGGAGTTTGAAAATGTCCAAAGAGTTAAACATTAGGAATATGATTCCAAAATATCACCATTATATAAAATTTATTTCTATAGAGATGTTACTCACTAAATATTTTAGTGGGAGGTCTTTTATTATATGGTCATATAAGGATGTGGTAGGAATTATAAAGAAATGTAATAAGTTAACAAAATACTAGAAATTGTAGTGTACATAAGGTTGATATGGTAGTCTATCTTATATCATATGATAGTAGGAAAATTATATTGGGTTTTGTTAAATATTCATAAAAGAGTTTAAGAATATAAAATGAATCATATTAAAGGAAATATTCACTTTATCATTCTTTCACATTTTCTTCATAAATTTATATATAGATATACATTTCTTAAAGTGTAATGATAATTGGCCTCTAAAAGTATGACTTTGAGTTATCCCTAACTGATGTTTGTCATGAAGTATTATAGGTTATGATGAAATGATAAGGTTAACATGGGTAGGATTATCATAGAGAGATATGGAATATGATAATGAAGAATAAATACAAATAAAAATATGTTTCTTTGTGTGTGTTGGATAACCCATTAAGTATACAACATGGAGTGTCATAAATTATATATTTGGTATACTAGGGATGCATGGATCATATTTGGTCCACACTGCATGATGTTGGTGAGATACATATCATGACAACCTTTATAATATGGTACCTTTATTATGTAAATAAAAATTTACATAGATAATAAAGGGTTGGTTGGGTATGTTGTTGTTCATGTCATCAATTGGAGCTCAACCAAGATGGTATATTTCCTCTCATATGAGAAGTATGACATTTATGACCTTGATTGAGATAGATCAAGGAGTGTGATTTCACACCTAGATATTAAATATGATGTGTCTGTCTATTTAGATGATGTATATATAATGTGGTTATCTATAAAGATTAATAATATGTGATGAATTCATTGATTTGGGTAGTCTATACTTGTAGAATCAATAATGTATTGTAACACCCCTGAATAATAAAGGGTTAAATGACTAAATTATATGACTCAAGTCAACAAGGTGAACCTTCTTTTCAGGAGCCTACCTGATTAGAACTCTATAGTTAAGCATGCTTATCTTGGAGTAGTGATCAGGATGGGTAACCTTCTAGGATGCTTCCCAGGGAGTGTGTGAGTGAGGAAAAAACACACTGGAAAGGATATGTGTTGGCCTATGGGGACTATCATTAGTTTGATGACCCGTTCGAGCATGTGGGTGGGACCCAAGGTGGGGACCACATGTCTATGAGGCAACTGGTGGTACCTGGTGGTTCAGGACCCGATGGTCATATTAAGGCGGGGTGATTGTGGTGTCATTGGGGCCTAGTTGTTACATTTGGTATTAGAGGAGGAACTCAGCCTTAAGTGTGGTGCACTGCCTGGGTTGATGTGTAGGTTCCATAACAAGGACGTTGTGCTCTAAGGGGGGTGAATTTAACACCCCCAAATGATAAAGGGTCAAATGAATAAATGATATGACTCATGTCAACAAGGTGTACCTTCCTTTTTGGGAGCCTACCTGATTAAAACTCTATAGTTAAGTGTGCTTGGCTTGGAGTAGTGATCGGGATGGGTGAGTTTCTAGAAAGTTACCTAGAGTGTGTGTGTGAGGAAAAAGTGAACTAGGAAGGACATTTGCTAGCCTGTGGGGAATTTTATTAGTCATATGACCTGTTTGTGCATGTGGGTGGGCCCCAGGGTGGGGACCACGTGTCTGCGGGGCAACTGGTGGTGCCTCATGGGCCAAGAACTGACGGCCAGGTTAATACTGGGTGACTGTAGTGTCATTAAGGCCTAGTTGTTACATTTGAAAAATTGTCACACCCGGACATCTAAAATAATTTTATTATATTATTTTATATGATTTTGAAATATTATGTCGTGGTTTGGGTCAATCCCAATTGAAATTTTTTCATTTTTGTTCATAAAGGAATATTTTGGCCTTAGTAGTGTCTAGTGCATAGGTAGGGCACGGTCGAAGTCACACGACTTCGCCCGAGACATCGTGTGGCCTACCTGATGTTTGATCCAAATAAATAAAAATTAAATGAATAATACAATAAGGACAAAGTAAAATAAGAAAAATAAAATGAAGTTTAATAAATTATTTTAATAATTATAATAATGGTAATTTTTATTATTGTTATCATTGTTGTTATTGTAAAAGTTTTAATTAAGTTATTATTATCAATATCATTAATATCATTATTATTGATAATGTTTCAATTTAAGAATATTATTATTGTTATTATCTTGATTAAGATTTTAATTAAGAATATTATTATTACTATTACTATTACTACTATTATTAAATTATTAATTTCATTAATATGATTATCATTTAAGATTATTATAATTATCTTTTTATTATTATTATTGTTGTTATTATTATTAAGAACATTATTATTATTATTATTATATTCATTATTATTAATTTTATTTTTTTTATTTTTCATTTTAGTTAGGGTTTTAAAAAAGGAGGAAATCCATACTAGGCGCGACCCCCCCATCCCCCATAACCCTACCCTGGTGCAACCTTCCCCCTCCCCTTCTACCTCCATTGCGCAGCACCCCCTCGCACTACCTTCTTCTTCCTGGCTAGCCAGCCATGTCGCGCCACCTCCTCTCTTTATTATACGACCCACACCCACAATACTCCTTCTCAGTCCGGCGCACACCCATCCTCTATTTTCTGACCCCCCCCCCCCCCTGTCGCTATCGGTGCTTTTTCCGGAAACCATGACCTCGGTCGCCAGCCTCTCCACCGGCGCACGCGCCTTCCCCCAGTAAGACCCTGCTTCCTCCTTGTTAGGTTTTTAGTTCATTTTTATTTGGGTTTTTAGGATTTGAGTGGGTAGGATGTAATATTTAAGGTAAATTCTTGATAATTTTGGTTCAATTTTTTGATTTAGGGTTCAATTGGGTTTGTTTGTGGTGTGGATTAGGTGTGGTTGAAGATTCGCACAAATTCTTGGGGTTTTTGACACCAAAGGTAGGTGGTTCCATGAAATAAAATTATTTGTTTAATTTAATATGTTTATTTGATTATATAAATATGTTCTATAATCTATTTTCATGGTGTGAATGTGATTTATGGAAAATTAATATTTTTTTTGTGCTAAAATGGGTTTTTCATGAGAAATTAGGTGAGGTTTATGTGTAAACTTGTGTTAGATCACTCATTGGAATTTTTATAAATTGTGTAAATAATTTATTAGATTGTGTATGTGATTATGATAATATTTTTAAAATGTTATGATGTGTGTTTAGTTTTAAAAAGGGGATTTTGGGTATATTTTGGTGTAAATTCCCCTTGGTTTCCTTGAAATGTTTTATTGAGTGTTTAATTGATTTATTAAATTATATAAGTTTTGTGAAAGTAGTTTTTGAAAATATTTGATATGAAATTTATTTTAAAATGGAATTTATATGTGAAATTGGCATGTTCTTGATGTAATCCATGGTTGTTTAGTGTGTTGGACTATTCCGTGTGGTTTTGGGTTTTTGCCGCCTCTCCAGTGAGTTTGGTCAACTTTAACAGAGCGTGCATACATGTAAAAAGGTATGAATATATATATTTATCCTCCAGGTACATGTTCCATCATGGAATGGGGAATACATGCATCGGGTCAAGGGTATATATATATATATGTGTGTAGTTATGTGAGTACCAGAAGCAGATCTTAGTTAGGAAGCGCCAAGGGTCGGATGTTCGGTTTGGTTCCACACTATGGTAGGTCCCCTATGACTATACCTTTAAATTGAATTACTTAATTTATTGAGTGTTTTAAAAATTATTTTTTTTATTAAATAGTATATGTGTGCTATAAAAAGTGATGGTGATGCTTAACAATGGTCTTTCCTTCATTTTTCAGGTTCGATTTGAGTGTTGACATATGTCTTTTTTAATAAAATATGATCCCAAGCTTGTTTTAGAATGCTTAACATTTTAAATGCTTAAAAGTAGTTTCTAAAATGGTGTTGGGTGTGTAGTGAGTATTTCTAAAAATTTTGGTTTGTATACTAGTTGTGAAAGTTGATTTAAATGAATATGAATTCTTATATGATTTTAAGAAGGGTGAAATTTCATGATTTGGTAAATTAGGAAAAGTGTATGAGCTTTGATTTGAATTCAAGGTTAAATAGTTATTTAACTTTCTTAAATTGGTTGATTGGATTTAAGCATGGTTTCAAGTTGTTTTAAAATGTGTACAGCCTTTGTTGTTAATTGGAATTTCAAATGGATTTAGAACTTGAAAGTGTTGGGTGAGCATGTTTTCTAAAGTGAAGTTATTCTTTGTGAAGTAATGAGGCTCGTTTGGTACCTTGAAAATGATTTTTAAATGTGAAAAACCCCTCTTAAGGCATTACCCATTGCATTAGAAACATGATGTTTTTGTGAAATCTGTTATTTATGATATGTGCCTCATGAAGAGTCTTGTTCTTTGTTGTATGACTTATAAAGGGGGATACGCTAAAGGAGGGAGATTAGTGGTGAGAGGTTGGTTGTGTTTTTGAGTAAATAAAATTAGAAATTCATATATGTTTTCTTGATAAAAACTCACCACCACTTGAAATAGAGCACATGGGAAACCTGGGTATCTTGGTGGGTGGACTAGGACTAGTGTGCTAGATGATACGAAAGTGGTTCATCCCAATTTCATCTAGCAAAATTGACACTTACAACACTAGCTAAACATAATTATGATTTATTGGAGACCACTAGGTTATGGGTGTATTCCCTAATAATGTATTGTGCAATAGAACATAGTTTTTGTGGTTTTTATACCACATTTCACTAAGGTAAGAGAATCCTAGGTCCCCAACTAACACTAACTTCTTAGGGATTTCCCATGGTTCTTGTGATATGATTTTAAATTCAGTTGTTTTATGATTGTTCCCTCTTTTGTAAAAACCATATTTTTAATCTAAATTGGTCTCCTTTCATTTTTAAATGTTAATGCATGCTCTGAACCTATTTTGAAAATAAATTTAAAGAGAAATTATTTTCTTGAAAATGAAATATCATTACTTGAAATTGAAAAGAATTAAAAACATTATTTTATTATGTTTTATTTTCAAACTACCATGTTTTGGGTTTTTTTAAAGGTAAGGGGATAGGGTGTTGTTGTACTCTTGAATTCCTAATGAGCATCTCAGTTCTCACGCCTACTTTATATTTTCAGTTTCAGGGTCTAGTTTTGGATCACTCTTACAACAAGTGTGTTTTATGTTCTGTGGTGACCCATGAGGTCACTTGAGTTATGTGTCGTTACTTATTTTATTTCTTGTTCTTCGCTGCCAGTTTGTTTGGTTCATCTTCTTTTATTTATCTGTTTTGTTCAGTTTATGTTTATTATTTTCCTTTTATTTATGGGCCAAATCATTCCCAAATGTCTTAATTTGATTCCCGACACTAATTGTTAGGTTGTGGGGATCGAGAACGCCCTTCGGTACTTACCATAGACCGGGCTGGGCACCAGGTCATATATTGACCCATCTTGGTTCGTGACAAAATGGTATCAGAGGTAGGTTCACTCTTTTTGGGTCATGTTATTTTGGGAAAGAGTTTGGGTAGACTGTAGCTAGGATTTTCGGAGCTCGATGTTCTAGTTATGAGTAAGGTGATTGTCCAGCACACCTCATAGTGGGACTTGAGTTTCCAGGGGAAGTCAGTTTCAAGTGATTCTTATGGTCCTTGCAGTTTATTGACATTTGGGAAATGAAAAGAGATTTGGGTCAAGGGTCTTCGTAAGATCGCAGGGCCTGGAAATCTATGTGGAGCTGGGGAAATTTCCCTAGAATACTCTCGGTGATGGTTGATTGATTAGCGTATGGCTTCCAACCATATGTCTGAGTCACCCGTCAACACTAATTTCCACTTATATCATCTTGTACCCTTTTTTGTTTTGGTAATGTTGTTGTGGGGTATTTTGAGTTTGAAAACCTCTCTTGTTTGAACAATGTATTGGGTTTATGACTCTTCGTTGAGTTGATTTGAAGTGATGGTTAGTGTTCTCTTTCAGGAAGTGATTCTTGAATCCCTTTTAGTGGTTCCCTTTGTGTGTTTGGTGTTTTCTTGTGGTATGTTTTGGACAAAGAGAAAGTTTTATTGGGACCTTTACTTTCCCTTGTCAGCTAGAGTACACCCTCATAAAGAGTTAATGCATGATTTAAGTGTGGCCACAGGTGATTCACTGTTGGTAGGTCCTCTAGTTGATCAAAGTACGGACTCTCTTATTAGGTTTCAGGTTTGAGTTTATCTATCCTCTATCTTTCGGATTACACAGATCCTCTCGAAGTGGAAGAGTGGATGTAGAAGGATTTGAAAGGAGTCATGGTTTCTTGAGTTTCTTGAATCGTTAAAGGTGAATTTTGACATCGTTGTGTCTATAGGTTTTATTTGTAAATGGTGAAGGGAAATTCCAGTGAGGAAGGTGAAATAATTCTGGGGTTGTCGATGTAGAATGATGTCTTAAAAAGAATTTGGGTCTTTTTTTAGTCTCATCAAATCAAGGGTTCTTGTTAGGACACCAATGTGAAAAATTTGGTCATTTGAAGCTGTTATGGTTTCTTGTGGTAATCTCAAGCTACTTGGAACTCTATTCAAGGTTCCACTCCTGGTAATGTCTCTGTCACATTCCAGGGGTCATGTTTGGTGGTGTCTTATTGTGTTGTGTTTTCTTTTAAGGTAAAAGGTGGAAGTTGAAGAACTTTTGAGGGCTTATGCTTAAATGAAACTGTGTTTCTCTTCTGAGAATTTCTGAATCCCTTGTTTTGAGTGAAGGTGTCTCCCATGTGTTCTTTCTTCTACTGTTTCTTATTTGAGGTGAAAGAGGTGATTCATGTGCATCTTCTAAGTATTTGTCTTGGTGAAGGTTTCATGAGAATGTAAGTGGTAGGCGGGTTGTATTGTGTTCTATTTAAACTTTTGGATCGTGGTGTAGTTGCTTGTAGAACCAGAGGAAGAAGTTCTATTTGGGGTTTTAGTGTTTGACTACGAAGTAGGATATGCTTCAATCAGACGAGCTCTAGTCATAGGTCATGAATTGAAGCTGGTGTGTAGTCAGGAAACCCAGGGGTGTAAGAGATATTGGTTTAACTTCTATCTCCAGTTTGGGAGGTAGAGATAGTTTGAGTTTTCGATGTGGTGGTTTTATTTCAAGTGGTCTCGTGGGGTGGAAAGGGATGTGGGGACCCCGTTTCTCTGGGTTGTGATCTGTGTTGGTGGAAGGGTCCCTTCTTTATTATAGGGAGGTGGGGTGTTTTTGTTTTCTCAAACCCCAGTGCCTGAACTCTTGTGGGTGTAACTATCGGTATGGTTTTTAATGTATGAATAACCTTGTAGGACCTTTTTTATCTCGGTCTTTGTTGGGCTCATTTGATTATGGTAATGCCCATGGGAGTGTTGAACCGTGTAATGTATTCTGTTTGGTTGGAGTTTCTCTTTTCGGGCCCCTAATGGTGGGGGATATGATCTATGTGGGGAGTTCCCATGCTAGCCCATGTCATACTTTCTGAGCCAATCCATGTTAAAGCAGTTAAGTTGGTTGGTTCCTATGGTGGGGATACCTACCGTGGGTCTCACTGAATTCCCTAGGATTAAACCGATGTTAGTTTGTTTTAATGGCGTAGAGTCCATTTGGGCCTCCTTTTGTTGGTCTTCTGGCCTCATCTCGGTTTATGGTTGGCTTCCAATGGTGGGGAGTCTGATCGTGCCTCCTCGTAGGATGTGTCCAATAGTTTCATTGAATCAAGATAGGGGAGTATTCTTTAGGATTTGGTTTTATTTTTATCTCTTATTTTAGGAAAGTGGTGTCGGTTCTGTTTGGTAGCATTTGATGTGTTTTTACTTAAGAAGTTTTATTGTGCATTGTGGGAAATCTCTTTTCCTTTGATTGATCAATTAGACATGTTGAAACTCTTGGGGGCAGGTAGCTCATAACGGGGAGTCCATTTCAGCCTCCCAAGTCCGACTTGTAAACCACTTTTCTTGTAGGGAGTGTTCTTGTCATCTTTTCTCTTAACATTCATTCGGGAATCTCTTTGCGCTGTAATGGAGTCTTGGTTCTTTATTTAGAATCAACCTTGGGATGTATTTCCCGAGGTGTAAAGTGTTATGGTGGGGAGAATTGTCACACCCAGACTTCTCAAATAATTTTATTTTATTATTTTACTTGATTTTGAAATATTTTTTCAATGTGTTGGCCAAGCCCGATTGATTTTTTTTTTGTTTTTTCTAATAAAAGAATATTTTGGCCTTTGCAGCATCCAATACATGGGTAGGGCATGGTCGAAGTCATGCGGCATCACCTGGGTCACCGTGTGGCCAACCCAATATTCGAGTCAAATAAATAAAAATGAAATGAATAATAAAATAAGAAAAATGTAAAATATGAAAAATAAAATGAAGTTTAATAAATTATTTTAATAATAATAATAATGGCAATTTTTTTATTATTATCGTTAATTTTTTAATCAATTTATTATTATTATTATTATTATTTTAAGATTGGGGTCGAAGCCTCAATTTATTATTTAAATCAAAGACCTCTTTAGACTTGGTAGAGGGTGACCCATTACATAGCCCGAAGGCCCAAGGCCAAGTGGCCTAAATAGAAGGCTTAAAAGCCCATTTTTTTGCCCAAAGGACCCCTTGGTGAACAGTGGTGCTACAGTACCCATGCTGCTACAGTATCACCACCGCTATAGTCCCTGCTACAGTCCCTCAGCCGCTATAGTGTCACCACTGCTATAGTCCACCGCTGCTACAGTGCTGCTACAGTCCCCTACTAAAGTACTGTTATAGTACCCGGAAATTCGCCCCTGCCCAGATTTGATCCTGGGTCTTTTGGATGTCAAGCAGGAGCTTGTACCACTAGGGTACAGGCTCGTTGGCAATTAATTTATTATTATGAATATCATTAATATCATTATTATTGATAATGGTTCAATTTTAGAATATTATTATTATTATCTTGGTTAATATTTTGATTAATATTATTATTATTACTATTACTATTATGATTATTATTAAATTATTAATGTCATTAATATTATTATCATTAAATATTATTATAATTATCTTTTAATTATTATTATTATTATTAAGAACATTATTATTATAATAATTATAATAATATGTATTATTATTAATTAATTTTTATTTTTATTTTCATTTTAGTTAGGGTTAAAAAAACAGGGGGAATCCATACTAGGCACAACCCCCCCCCCCCCTCATAACCCTACCCTGGTGCAACCTTCCCCCTCCCCTTCTACCTCCATTGTGCAGCACCCCCTCGCACTGCCTTCTTCCTCCCGATCATCTAGCCATGTCGCGCTGCCTCCTCTCCTTACTATGCGACCCACACCCCCCGACCTCCTGCTCAATTCGATGCACATCCCTCCTCTAATCTCTATCACTTCTCGATCCCCCCCCCCCCTCACTACTGGTGCTTTTTTCGGTAACCATGACCCTGGTCGTCATCCTCTCCTACGGTGCACGCACCGTCCCCCGATAAGACCCTACTTCCTCCTTATTAGGTTTTTGTTCATTTTTATTTGGTTTTTTAGGTTTTTAGTGGGTATAATGTTATATTTAGGGTTAATTATTGATAATTTTGGTTTGGTTGTTTGATTTAGGGTTCATTTGGGTTTTTTTGTGGTGCAGATTAGGTGTGGTTGAAGATTCACACAAATTCTTGGGGTTTTTGGCACCAAAGGTAGGTGATTCCATGCCCTAGCATTATTTGTTTAATTTAGTATGTTTATATAATTATATTAATATGTTCTATAATCTATTTTCATGGTGCGAATGTAATTTTTGAAAAAAATGATATGTTTTTTGTGCTAAAATGGGTTTTTCATGAGAAATTGGGTGAGGTTTATCTATAAACCTGTGTTAGATCACTCATTGGAATTTTTATAAATTATGTAAATAATTTATTAGATTTTTTATGTGATTTGGATCATATTTTGAAAAGGTTATGATGTGTGTTTGGTTTTAAAAGGGGTATTTTGGGTATATTTTGGTGTAAAGTCCTCTTGGTTTCCTTGAAGTGTTTTATTAAGTGTTTAATTGATTTATTAAATTATATAAGTGTTGAAAAAGTATTTTTTTTAAATATTTGATATAAAATTGATTTTAAAATGGACTTTATATATTAAATTGGTGTGTTCTTGATGAAATCCCTGGTTGTGTAGTGCATTGGACTATTCTACGTGGTTTCGGGTTGTTTCTGCCTCTCTAGTGAGTTTGGTCAACTTTAACAGAGCATGCACGCATATACAAAGGTATGAATATATATATATATATATATATATATATATATATATATATATATATATATATATATATATATCCTCTAGGTACGTGTTCCCTCATGGAATAGGGAATACATGCATCGGGTCAAGGGTATATATATATATATATTTATACAGGTATGTGTGTTCCAGCAGTATCTCTTAGTTAGGAAGCATCAAGGGACAGATGTTCGGTTTGGTTCCACCCTAAGGTAGGTTCCCTATGCCTATACCTTTAAATTTAATTCCTTAATTTCTTGAGTTATTTAAAGAGTATTTTTTTATTAAATAGTATATGTATGCTATGAAAAGTGATGGTGATGCTTGACATTGGTCTTTCCTTCATTTTTCTAGTTCTCTTTGAGTGTTTAAATGTGTATTTTTTATTAAAATATGATCCCAATCTTGTTTTATAATGCTTAACATTTTAAATTCTTAAAATTATTTTCTAAATTTTTTTTGGTTGTGTGGCGTGTATTGCTCAAAATGTTGTTGTGTATACTAGTTGTGAAAGTTGATTTAAATGAATATGGATTCATGTGTGACTTTAAAAAGGGGAAATTCCATGATTTGATAAGTTCGAAAAAGTGTACGGGATTTGATGTGAATTCAGGTTTAAATAGTGATTTACCTTTCTTAAATGGGTTGCTTGGATTTAAGCATGGTTTCAAGTTTTTTTAAAATGTGTGAAGCCTTTGTTGTTAATTGGAATTTCAAATGGATTTAGAACTTGAAAGTGTTCGGTGATCATGTTTTATAAATTGAAGTTATTCTTTGTGAAGTAATGAGGCCTATTTGGAACCTTGAAAATGATTTGTAAAGGTGAAAAAACCCTCTTTAGGCATGCCCCATTGATTTAGAAATATGATTTGTATGTGAAATGTATTATTTGTGATATGTGCCTAGTGAAGAGGCTTGTTCTTTGTTGTGTGACTTATAAAGGGGGATGCACTCAAGGAGGTAGATTGGTGGTGAGAGGTTGGATTTGTTTTTGAGTAAAGAAAAAGAGAAGTTCATATATGTTTTCTTGATAAAATCTCACCACCACTTGAAATGGAGTGCATAGAAAACCTGTGTATCTAGGTGGGTGGACTAGGACTAGTACGCTAGATGATACGAAAGTGGTTCATCTCAGTTTTATCTAGAAATATTGATGCTTATAAAACTAACTATACATAATGATGATTGATTGGAGACCACTAGGTTATGGGTGTATTCCCTACTAGTCGATAGTGCACGAGAACTTAGTTCATTGGGGTTGTTATACCATGTTTCACTGAGGTATGAGGATCCTAGGTCCCCAAATAACACTATCTACTTAGGGATTTCCCATGGTTCTTGTGATATTATTTTCAATTAAATTGTTTCATGCTTGTTACCTCTTTTGTGAAAACCATATTTTTAATCTAAATTGGTCTCCTTTAATTTTGAAATGTTAAGGCATGCTTGGAACCTATTTTGAAAATGAAGTGGAAGAGAAATGTTTTTATTGAAAATTCAATCTTGTTACTTGAATTTTAAAAGAATGAAAAACCTTATTTTATTATGTTTTATTTTAAAACTAGAATGTTTTGGGTTTCTTGTTAAAGGTAAGGTCATAGGGAATTATTGTACTCTGGAATTCATACTGAGCATCTCGGTGCTCATGCCTATTTTATCTTTTCAATTTCAGGGTTTATTTTTGGATCACTATTGCAGTAAGTGTGGTTTATGTTCCATGGTGACCCATGAGTTTACTTGAGGTATGTCTCATTACTTGGTTTTTTTTCACTGCCAGTTTATTCAGTTCATATTCTTTTATTTATCTATTTTTTTAGTTTTTGTTTATTTATTTTCCTTTCATTTATGAGATAAATAATTCCCAACAGTCTCACTTTGATGCCCAACAATAGTTTTCAGCCTGTGGGGATCGGGAATTCCCTTTAGGCCTTACCATGAACCGGGTCGGGCACTAGGTCGGATGGTGACCCGGCTTGGTTCGTAACACGTATAATTTAGCTATATGGGATTGACATACTTTGTGTCTCATGATCACTCTATGTATCGAACAAAGGGTAAATATAAGAATTCACAATAGCATGTGATTTGATTGGCGTACATGGGTGTAGAGATATATGTGTTTGATGGAGATCAATACATATCCATTTGTATCTTGAGTAGCATTAATGCTTTTCTAGAGGCCACTATTTTCTTATAATTATGCATATGGTGATTCATATTTGTTTCTGATTATACAAAGGCGTGTGGGATTACAATTTTTCATTGATTGAATGGGGATGGATTTTTACTCAAATATATGATCTAAAAATGTTTTATACTTAATAAAAAATATTTCTGGATGGGTATTCATAAGGTATTATATATGATGTGATACGAGGTGTAATTAATGATAACTTTCCAAAAGTTTTTTAGAATATATCCAAAAGGAGTTTTGGATATGATTTCATAAGTTACTATATATTATACAATATAAGGTGAAATGGTGCAAAATATTTTAGGATTTATTATAAGTTGGACATTGAAGGAGTTAATATACCCTAAATCCTAGGCTTGAGGATATGTTTTTGCTAATGTTTCCTTAAGTAGAAACTTGAGAATACATTTCTACCAGTGTATTCTTAAGTGAAGGCTTAAGATTATATTGACACCAATGCATTATGATATGAATAATATGTGTATATTGAGAATGTTTTGGCTCAATGTATAGTGGTTTTATAGTATGCATGAGATATAGTTATTATTTACAACCCTTGGTAGACAAATGATAAATAATTATCATTAAAATAATTCTTCCACCTAACATATCATTCAATGAACTGTTTTATAAGATAAAATGTATGGGATGGGTTGTATTCATTAATACGATACATGAACTAGCCAAAGCACTAGAAGACCCATCCATATGATGAATGATTTAGGTAAAACCTATGGATACCTTTAGAGGTGGGAGAATTTCATCTACCACTATGTGATTATCATCAAAACCATACGAGATGGATGAAGCTATTGTATAGGGTCTTCAAGGAAAGGTGATCACATTTTTAAAGTTATTCATTTTTTATATTTATGCATGTTTTATATTATCTAGAATAGTGATCTTGGTTTGGGGTTTTTGATCACTTTCATTATTATGATTAAGTGTTAATAAACCCCTTAGAAACCTAATAGTTATATATCCTTTTATTATTCCTTATAGACAACTATTATGAATCTATATTATTTTTAATTAGTTATTTCTCCCATGTTAATGTTTACTCACGTACTTATGGTCTAAGCTTTTATAACCAATTGATAAGTTACTCCCTTACTGAACATTTGATATCACTTCTTTTTATGTTTCCCATTTCCCCAGGGAATTATAAACAAGATTATTCTTAGAATGAATTCATGTGTGGAGAATTTTTTAGGAGATGGTGAATAAATAATATGTAATGATAAATTAATGTAACAAATATTTAAAGACACTAAACCTTTGGGTTCTGGGATTGTGCATTTATTTTTGATAAGTAATGTTTAAATTATATAATTTATGTAAAATACCTACTTTTTATGCTTGGGTCATCTCACATATATTGTGATACAGTCTCGCTATATGATATATAATATCAAAGGTGGTGATATAATTTTAATTATTTAGTTTTTGAAATATTGTAGTGTATGATATTAGGTGTTTCAGTCGATGATAGTGATGTTTTTCAAATGAAAAATAGAGCATCGTATTGCCTTAGGGATACAATGGGTTGTAAGAAATTAATCCTAAGCACTAAAGGTGATATCATAATAAAAGATTATCTATTGTAAAATATGATAGGTAATAGTCCAAGCTACAACCTATGATATAGCATATATCATAGGATATGATATCAAAGAAACATTTTAGTTTCTCATTTTTCAATTATGAATTAAATTTTATAGTTTTAAAAAAATATAAACTATATAAAAATGTATTTTGGGATATTTATTTAATTAATTAAATGTTTATGAATTAATTAATTATAAATTGTTTATAATTAAATATTAAGTTTTTTTGAAACATTTAATAAATTAATATTTCATAATATTAAATGTTAATATTAAATAGTTTTTTCAAATTATATGTAATGAATTATAATATAGATATAAAATGATTATATATAAATTATGAGGGTAATTTATAAAATTATTATAAATTAAAATATAAGTCAAGAATATAAAAGAGTATATATTTAAAATTCTAAATTATTTATAATTTTTTAATTTGAAATTTTCAATTTAAAGTCCTTATTTGAGAAATTATTTAAACTATATCAAAATGTTTTTTGATAATTGATATGATCAAGGTTTAAATAATATTTAATATATAATATTTTTGAACATTTACATAATATATGAATAGTTTATATATATAATATTTATATTTTAGATATCATATATTTAAAGTAAATGACATATAAAAGGATAATATGAAGTGTTCATATTAGAAATTATAAACTATTTGTAATTAATTTATTTATTAATTATTCGTAAATGTTTATCTCATGTTTAAATATATTAATTGTTCATTTATTTTGTCTATTTATTATTTTATTCATAGATATAAATGTTATATTATAAATTGTAATATATGATTTCTCATAATTGTTAAACAAATTCTATAATTTATCATTCATGCATATAAGGAGTTACATTCTAGGTATGATAATTGATTTTGTTTCTTTATACCTTGACTTTGGATTATACTTGGTTATGATCTTTAATTTAAAATTTTAATTATAATCTATACATATTAGGTGTTATAATTATGGTAGAATTGAGGTCTCTCTTGAGTAAAGTATCCTTAGGTAGATCAACTTTGGGTCGAACTGCTCATAGTCCTAGAGGTTTATACCTTATCTAGAAAAGTGTGGGTTCGCTAACTATAACTACAAGATTAATCTAATATGAATTTTTGATTTCATATGATTCTAATTATTTACATGTGAGAATCCATGATTTAGAATTGTTTAAGTTGTTGTATTTTTTTCAACATTTTTTTCAAGAATCTTTTTGAGTTTTAGGTAAATATGCAGTTTTATGTTCTGGTGATCTTTCTCTAAGTGATGTTATTCGGTGTGATCAAGTTATTTGACCAAAGGTCACAAATGATCTATCCATCAAATGATATATTCATGGAAAGTGGAAATACTTTGTTTGTGTGTTACTAAAGGATCATGATCAGTCATTATCATGTTCCGTTTAGTTGAAGAAGGTGCTCATGATGGATTTTGGAGTTCACCGTAATTCATTATTTGATAAAATTTTTATGATCTTTATAATGTTAATAAGAAGTGTGTTTTGTGATCAGAAGTTGTAAATCACTGATGACCATAAATTAAGTTGCTTGGGCATCAAAAAATCTGAGGAGTGCTTATTAATAAAATAATAAAGTCATAAAATTTATATGATTGTTTAATGTTGTTCATATGGTTTATACTGAACCTCATAAGGTTTATTTAACCTTATTAAATAGAATATGACTTAAAAATTCACAAATTAATTATATCACATTGAGAATATGGTTAAATTCATAAAGTTCAATCACTTTGTGAAATTTATGAAGGTGAGTTCACTAGAAGATTCATTAAATTCTAGAAGTGAAGATAGATAATTATATGTTTTTCATTTAAGTAAAAAACCTCATAATAAGTCAAAAGGATATTATGACTCAATTTGAGCCAAATTTGACAAAGGAAAAAATCAACAGAACCTATGATGGCAAGTGTTAATGTAAGAACATGGTTCTTATTTTTGAGGTATGGGTCTCTTCTTTTTCCTTTTCCTTAAGTGTTTTTGAGAAATTAAAGAAAATGGGGGGAAATCCCAAATTTTGTGGGTACACATCATGTACTTTTCCACACGTCGTGTACTTTGGCCGTGTGGGATGAGTATACAGGGCATGTAGGCATGTCAGTAATAAAGGGTGAAAAAAAACTAACTACACGTTGTGTACTTTATAATTACACGTTGTGTAATCAGTCGGAAGGTGAATAGTAAGGTGGTGGAGGCACCCGCCAGTAGAGAGACAGTACACGTCGTGTAATTAGAAACACACGTCGTGTACTCATGTTGATGGGTGAACAGTTCCGCGGTGGAAAGAAGCCGCCAGGGGAACAGTTAAAAAAATGAAAAGTACACGCCGTGTAGTTTTTTTTTTTTGCTTAAAATAGGCAGTAGCCTCCTCATTCGAGAGAGGAGGAAGAACCGCCGTTTGGAGCTCGGGATGATGGCCGAATCTTGGAGGATCACCCGATCGCGCACCAGAAATCTGATTCTTCCTCCGTCGATCATGTTGGGACCGTACGGGTAAGACCTCCCCTCTCCTTGCGTTTTTCTTACCAATTATTCCTCTAAGGGAAGTTATTTACTTTTGAACTGAAATTCTATTATCTCAGATCTACATTGTTCTTGGACAATTCAGGAGGCATCATTCACGTATACCGATCAAAGGTGATCAAGGTAGGTGGTCTGGTGTTTACTTTCAACTATTGTGATAAAATTGTGTACCATTGTGCTATGTGCCCATGGTTGGGGTGTCGTATGGATGAGGCATTTTCTGAAAAGATATTTAGAATTGCCTAGATAATCTAATGATAAGTTTAAACTATTGGTTGGGATCACTACTTGGATCCAGGGCCACCCCGGGGGTGCGTTCCTCTGTTTATCCATTTGTCCAAGATACCCGAGGGTGTGCCATGTTTATATTGTGCACTACATTTTCTTGAGATAAAGTTTATATAAATTGTTTTTTATGCTTTGGGCTCGGCCTGGTTCTATTAGCCTGAGGGCAGTGTTCTATTATCCTGAGGGTAGTGTTGTAATTAGCCTGATGGCAGCATTCTATTAGCCTAAGGGCAGTGTTTGGTTGGCCTGAGGGTCGCCTTTGTTTATTCCTGAGGGCAGTAGTCTCTATTCCTGAGGTCAATTTCACATATTCCTAAGGGAAATGATCTTTATGCCTGAGGGAAATCACCTGTGGGTATTGATTCTGTTACCTGAGGGTAAGGATAGTATGTCTGAGGAAGTGGCTATTTAGAATATTCACTGAGGTGATTTTCTATGTTATACCTGCCAAGTTGAAGTACAAGCTTGGAGATAATAAGTAATAATTAAAATTGCAATGAAACTGGTAGTAATAGTTACTTTTGAGTACTTACTAGTTTACTGCATTATTTTTTCACACTACTATTGCACATTTTCACCGACAGTTGGGCACGGGCCTTTGGTGGGTGCCTATTGGGATTTATTTCTCACACCCTGTTTGGGTCATGTCTTCGGCCCAAATATACTATATTGTTGCAGGTTTCAATAGGGGAAAAGTTCCATATATAGGTACATGATTGTAGAAGAGGAGTAGGAGAGCATGGGACTGAGCTTAGGCTTGCGATGCTGCTGGGTTCTATTTACTCTGTTTAGTTTGTCGGGTTGTACCTTGTACTTTGAGTTGTATTGTATTGTATTTTAGTGTATCATGTTCTAGTTGCTTTCATAGAATTAGTGACATGTTTCATCTTTATATATATTTGACGGTTGGTTCTCTTTTACTTCAGTTATCCATTTCAGTTGTATATTGTTTATTGCTTCTGTTGTTGTATGTTATTTATCTTTTTCGTTGTGCTACACTTTGAAAAATGAGGGCATAGTTTCCCCACTATCAGACCTGGGCCCTTGCTGCTAGTCAGCAGCCTCTGGATTTTGGGGAAATGCGCTTGAGGTCATGTGACCAACCGGGTTCGGGGCATCCGTTGTGTGGCACCTGGATCCAAGAAGTTACAAAGTGGTATTAGAGAATTTTTATTTTCTCTAAGTTATTTAATTATTTGGTGACAACTTAAAGAGATAGATTGTTAAGGGATTCGATAATAATTGTGCCCGGGAGTAGCTACCTCATGTACAGGTAAAGTCCAGATTGCCTCGAATTAAATTGTGATTTTCTGTTTATGGTTATTATAATTGATTTTATTTTCACCGTTGGGTGAAAAACTTGTGGTGTGCTATTTATATTTTTATATTTGGGTTCTATTTAGTTGAAACTCAATGAGATGAGGGTTTTCCATCTCATACATCATTTAAGAACATGTTATAATCACATGCCATGTATAATTTCCATGCCATGTAGGTGCATTAGAAATTACATGTTGTTGTGATATATTTTTTGCTAAAAAATGCATGTTGTTGTGATATATGCCTTGATAATACCTTTTATTTGATAGGGTATTGTTATGTAAGGTTTTGTGAATAAACTCCAAAATTTGGTTCTTGAGGAGTATGGACCCTCATCAACCGGAATTTAGTGGATCATCAACTTGTTTACTTTGTTATAACACGTATAAGATGCCAAGATTTGGTTCGTGGGGAGTATGGGCCCTCAGAGATTGGAATTTGACACTTGGGTGTTCGTTCAATAGTTTTCTGGGCTCCGGAGTAGTTTCTGAGGCTTTTTGTCTGGAAAAAACCCAGTATACACGTCGTGTGTTCTTCTATTCAGGAAGAAATGAAAAAAAAAATTAAGTACATGTCGTGTACCCTACATACACGTCATATAGTCTCTTATTGTGTCCTAGTCCATGTGGGAAGAGACACGGGACAGGGAAGTTTTGGGGAACACATCGTGTACCGGTTGTACACATCGTGTAGTGTTGACCCGGTGTCCACCCGTGTAACTAACAACATGGATGGAGGAAACCTTAATACATACACGCCGTGTCTACCTTGAACACGCCATGTAGGCTGACCCAGGTACCCGGCCATGTCATGAACAACACGGGTCGGTGTTATCTTTCCTAGTACACGCCGTGTCCGCCTGTAGCATGCCATGTAGTTCCATCCATGTAGTTGGCTATGTAATGAGCAACATGGGTTGATCTGGGGCTTCTTTAAACACGTCGTGACTTTTTGGAAAATGTCGTGTAGTGTGAACTGGGTACACAGGCCGTGTGATGAACAACACGGGCCGATTAAATCTTGTAGAGTACACGCCGTGTCAACCTCTAAACATGTCGTGTAGTCTTGTTTTAGGAGAGTCATGTGGCTTAAGCTGTGTAGAAGGACTCTGGCAGGGAAGAAGGATTCAAGTACACGCCGTGTAGTTATAAATACACACCATGTATTTGGGGTGTTACATGACCAGTTTTAGCTGGAGTACACGCCCATGTGGATGGCATGTGAGAACACTCCGTGTAGTATTTATACACGCCGTGTAGACAAGTTTTGTAAAACTTTAATTCTTTTCTTCTCCTTTTCTCTTCTTACACTCCTTGTTTTCAGTCCTTGATGAACTTAATCTAAGGCACGTGTTTGATATTGTAGTGTCATGCCACCGAGACGACCACCAGTTGTTCTCCAGAAGAGTGGCGATGATTATAATCCTAAGATGGTAGGCCATGGGCTACTAGTGGATCCTCCAGTATTTCCAGATGCGGCGCCAGCCGTTATACCGGATACAGGCATGGAGGCGCAGTTTCGTGAAGGATTCATGCAGTTCATGCAGACCTTCCAAGGAGCACTGCAGGCCGCCACATCTATGGCAGAGCTGATGCGTATCTTCCAATAGTAGCATCCGCCTACGTTTTCAGGGGATGGCAGACCACAGGATAAGGAGTCTTGGATGTATTTGATACATACGATATTCGATCATCTAGAGATGCTTCCTGGGAGGAGGGTCAAGCTCGCTATGTATATGCTGTGTGATTTTTCCAAAAGGTGGTGGGATGTTACCACCCAGTCTGAGCATCACCGAGACATGGCGTGGGAAGATTTTCATGCATCCTTCTATGAATTCTTATTCCTAGAGACGCTGCGGGCAGATCGAGCTTGAGAGTTCATAAATTTGCAGCAAGGTGCCATGTCAGTGATGGATTATTCTGCTCGCTTCACCGAGCTTCAGTGTTTCACACCCGTTCTGGTGGGTGATGAGGCATTGAGGGCTAGACACTTTGAGGATGGTCTTTGAAGTGACATCCGAGCACTGGTGAACATTTTCAGGTTGCCTACCGTGCATTCTATTGTGAACCAGGCACTGATTACAGAGCGGAACCTGCGGGAAGCTAGTGGTGTGGTCCAGGGTGGTTTGACACCAGTTATGGGTACTATTTCTATTGGCAAGAGGAAGAGGCGGACGTATTTTTCTCACAGTGTTAGTACTATCCAGAAGAATACTTTAGGTGGCCAGATCATTTGAAACTAGTGTGGCAGAGAATGGAACAAGAGACCTCAGTGTCCACGAGAACTAGTGGAGTGCCGAGCTTGCGGCAAGATGGTTCATATGTAGTGTTTCTGCAGGGTGTTTCCACCAGTGGCTAGTGAGAGGGGTTCTGTGAGGACTCTGCCTGCGGGACCAGGTTCAGCAGCTTCTTGCCAGTTTGGAAATTGGGTTACGTCAGGGCGTGTAGTCAGAGATGGTGGTCATGGCCATAGTATCCAGACACCAGGATCTCAGAGGCAGTAGGGCGGGTCAGCTCAGGGTAGCCAAGTTGTGTCTTAGGGCTACGGTACTGGGCAGGCATATGCAGTGCAACAGACCCAACATGATAAGGATCCCGGACCTTCTACTGTCAGAGGTACTATTCTGGTAGATTCTATTTTATCTTCAGTACTTTTTGATACAGGTGTTATGAATAGCTTTATATTCATTCCCTTTGTGGAGAGCCTTGGGCTCTGTTTTTCTTCTTCTTCTGATATCATGATGCTAGACACTCTGTTGGGGACTAGAACGGCTAGTTTGCGTCAGTGCAGGGAGTTCCCCCTAGAGGTTAGTGGGTGTCACTTTCTTTGGGACCTCTATGTCTTAGAGATGAAAACTTATGATGTCATTCTCGAAATGGACTGGTTGGTTCCCTTTCGATCCTTTGTAGATTGCTATCGTCATAGGGTGAGTTTCACATCACCCGAGGGCAGGGAGTTTCTATACAAGGGCGAATGGGATGTCCAGGTGATCCAAGCTGGACCTGAGCATCATGGGTGAGGTGGTGTGACAACCTAGATTGTGAGCTTATATCTGGATAATCAGGGACCTTTCAGAAGGATTTCCCTCCAGTGGTTGATCGTTTTAGGGATTTCTTCTCGGATGACTTTTTAGGTCTACCTCCGGAGTGAGAGGTGGATTTCTCTATTGATCTTGTGCCAGGAGCGGCGCATGTGTCCATTCCTCCTTATAGTATGTCCACACATGAGTTGAAGGATCTCAAGAGGTAGTTAGAGGAGTTACAGGAAAAGGGTTTTATCTGACCCAGTACTTATCCTTGGGGTTTTCCGGTCCTTTTTGTGAAGAAGGTGGATGGTACCCTCAGACTCTGTGTGGATTTTCAGAAGTTGAACTAGTTGACGGTCAAGAACTGATATCCCTTACTGAGTATTGATGATATTTTTGATCAACTTTGGGGAGCACGAGTGTTCTTGAAGATTTAATTGAGGTTCGGATATCATCAGTTACGCGTTAGACAATCTAATGTACCGCTTACAGCTTTTTGAAGCAGATATGGTCTATACGAGTACTTGGTTATGCCGTTTGGAATCACGAACGTGCCAGCGGTTTTCATGGATTTGATGAATCGTGTGTTCCACCCTTATCTAGATTCTTTTGTGGTAGTCTTCGTAGATGATATCTTGGTGTACTCTTACACTCGACACGACCATGCCACCCATCTTGAGATCGTTTTGAGTACACTGAGAGAGCATCAGTTATATGCTAAGCTCTCAAAGTGTCACTTCCGGATGGACCATATACACTTCCTAGGTCATATTATCTCAGAGACAGGAGTCGGGGTAGACCCAGAGAAGGTGAGAGTTGTAGTTTCCTGAGAGCAGCCTAAGAACGTGTTTGAGATACGGAGTTTCTTGGGCTGGATGGTTACTACAGGCGTTTTATACAAGACTTTTCCCACTTAGCAGCACTGTTGATAGGTTTGACTAAGAAGGGTGTGAAGTTCATTTGGTCAGAAGCTTGCGAGATATCCTTTCAGGAGCTGAAGGGAAAGTTGACATCAGCACCAGTCCTGATACTTCTGAAGCAGGGGAAGAGCTATACAGTTTACTGTGATGCATCAGGCATTGGGATGGGAGCAGTGTTTATTCAGGGCGATCGAGTTGTTGCGTACGGGTCTCAGTAGTTGATTACACATGAGAGTAATTACCCAACGCATGACCTCGAGTTTGCTACAGTTGTTCATGTGTTGCGCTATTGGAGACATTACCTCTTGGGAGAACATTTTGTGGTGTTTATGGACCAAAAAAGTATCAAATATATCTTTACCCAGCGTGACTTGAGCCTGAGATAGCAAAGGTGGGTCGAATACCTTCAATCCTTCGACTTGGATCTTTTCTATACACCTGGTAAGGGTAATGCCGTAGTTGATGCACTGAGTAGGAAGACTCAGACACAGGCAGTGCAGGAGGTCGGTGGTGAGTGGAAGCTTATAGATTTGTTCTCTGAGATGAATTTGGAGGTGCACGACAGTCAGTGGAAAACCTATCTTTCTTACTTAGCTATGACTTCTACCCTCATAGATAAAGTGAGGATGAGACAGCTATCAGATTCAGAAGGCCTAGTTCTACGGGAGTTAGTGACAAGTGAGGACCCTCCTCCTGGATGGATGATAGGTGATGATGAGGTACTGCGTTTCCATGGATGAGTGTGGGTTCTAGGGGATATACGCGAGGAGCTGATGCGGGAGTTTCATGCTTCAGCCTGGGCAGTGTATCCCGGAGTTACCAAAATGTATTGTGACTTGAGACATCAGTATTGGTGACCAGGTATGAAGAGAGAGGTAGCTAGTTTTTTTACGAGATGTTCCACTTGTCAGCAGGTGAAGGTGGAGCATCAGAAGCTAGTTAGACTGTTACAACAATTATCCATTCCGGAGTGGAAATGGGATGATGTCACGATGGATTTCGTGATGGGGTTGTCAAGGTCACCTCGAGGCAGTGATGTCGTGTGGGTTGTTGTATACAGACTTACAAAGGTATCTCACTTTTTGGCGATCAAGGAGACCTTCTGTGTTGATGAGCTCGGAAGGTTGTATATCTGAGAGGTAGTACGTCTTCATGGGGTCCCTCGTTCTATCATTTCTTATAGGGATTCCCACTTTATGTCTCATTTCTGGTAGAGTTTTTAGAGGGCACTGGGTACATAGGTGCTTCTGAGCACAGCTTACCACCCTCAGACCAATGGCCAGTCAGAGCATACGATACAGGTGCTAGAGGAAATGTTGCGTGCATGCATCTTAGACTTTGGGGACTCTTGGGAGAAGCACATACCCCTGGTCGATTTTTCATACAATAACAGTTTTCAGAAAACTATTAAGATGGCACCTTACGAGGCTTTATATGGTAGGTCATGTCGATCACCCTTGTGCTATTTGGAGGTAGGTGAGGTAGCTTTACTGGGGCCATGTATCATGTAGGAGACTTCTGAGTAGGTCCAGTTGATTCAGAAGCGGATGGCTACTGCACAGTCTCATCAAAAATATTATGCTGATCGCCGTAGATGACCCTTGGAGTTCGTGGTCGGGGATTAGGTTTTCTTACGTGTTTCTCCGAGGTTGGGACATAGGAGGATTAGGAGACAGGGTAAACTTTTTCCAAGATATGTGGGGCCATTTGAGATTCTAGAGAGAGTCAGGCCAGTTGCAGTTACCACAGAGGTATCAGGTCATGCACGACGTCTTCTATGTATCCGAACTGTGTTGCTATCATTCATACTCGTCTCACATTTTTCAGCCTGAGGAGGTTGAGCTACAGGTTGATGCATCCTTTTAGGATCATCTGATTCGTATCGTTGATAGGAGCACGAAGTTTCTCCGAGGTTGGTTAGTTTCTCTCATTCGGGTGCTATGGAAACATGGCTGAGTGTAGGACGAAACCTGGGAGCAGGAGACCGACGTACGTGCTCAGTGGCCAGAGTTGTTCACAGCTTTATCTTCACCACCCTTGGAAGGGAAATTCGGGGACGAATTGCTTTAAGGGGGGAACTTTGTAAGAACTCGGTTCTTATTTTTGAGGTACGGGTCTCTTCTTTTTACTTTTCCTTAAGTGTTTTTGAGAAAATAAAGATTTGGGTAAAAATCCCAAATTTTGTGGGTACACGCCATGTAATTTTACACACGCCATGTACTTTGTCCATGTGGGATGAGTACACAGGGCATGTAGTCCTGTTTGCAATAAAGGGTGTAAAAAAACTGACTACACGTTGTGTACTTTATAATTACACGTCGTGTAATCAGTCGGCAGGTGAATAATAAGGTGGGGGAGGCAGCCTCCAGCGGAGCGACAGTACACGCCATGTAATCAGGAACAGATGTCGTGTACTCATGTCAATGGGTGAACAATGTCGTGATAGAAAGAAGCCTCCAGAGGAACAGTTAAAAAATGAAAAGTACACGCTATGTACTTGAGAGTACACATTGTGTAGTTTGTTTTTTCACTTAAAATAGTCAATAGCCTCCTCATTCGAGAGAGGAGGAAGAACTGCCATTTGGAGCTCTGGAGGACGGCCGAATATTGGAGGATCACCCGATCATGCACTGGGAATCTGATTCCGCCTCCATCGATCACGTTGGGACCGTACGGGTAATCCCTCCCCTATCCTTGCACTATTCTTACCAATTATTCCTCTAAGGTAAGTTATTTACGTTTGAAATATAATTCTATTATCCTAGATCTATGTTGTTCTTGGACAATTCGAGAGGCGTCATTCACGTATACCGATCAAAGGCGATCGAGGTAGGTGGTCTAGTGTTTACTTTCAACTATTGTGATGAAATTGTGTACTGTTGTTCTATGCACCCATGGTTGGGGTGTATTATGGCTGATTCCTTTTCTGAAAATATATTTAGAATTGCATATATAATATAATGATAAGTTGAAACTGTTGGTTGGGATCATTTCTTGGATCCAGGGCCACCCCGGGGGTGCGTTCCTCTATTTAGCCGTTTGGCCAGGATACCCGAGGTTATTCCATGTTTATAGTGTTCATTGCATTTTCTTGAGAGAAATTTTATATAAATTGTTGTTTATGCTTTGGGATAGGCCCGGTTCTATTAGCTTGAGGGCAGTGTTTTATTATCCTGAAGGAAGTGTTGTACTTAGCCTGAGGGTAGCGTTCTATTAGCCTGAGGGCAGTGTTTGGTTGGCCTGAGGGTAACCTATGTTTATGCCTGAGGGCAGTAGTCTCTGTGCCTAAGGTCAATTTCACGTATGCCTGAGGGAAATGATCATTATTCCTGAGGTCAATCACCTATGGGTATTGATTCTTTTACCTGGGGGTAAGGATAGTATGTCTGGGGACACGGCTATTTAGAATATTCACTGAGGTGATTTTCTATGTTATACCTGCCAAGACGAAGCACAATCTTAGAGGTAATAAGTAATAATTAAAATGGAAATGAAACTGGTATTAATAGTTACTTTTGAGTACTTACTAGTTTACTGCATTATTTTTGTACACTGCTATTGCACATTTTCACCGACTGTTGGGCACGGACCTTTGGTGGGTGCCTACTAGGATTTATTTCTCACACCCTATTTGGGTCATTTATTTGGCCCAAATATACTATATTGTTGCAGGTTTCAATAGGGGAAAATGTCCCTATACAGGTACATGATTGTGGCAGAGGAGTAGGAGAGCATGGGACCGAGCTTAGGCTTGCGATGTTGTTGCATTCTGTTTACTCTATTTAGTTTGTTTGGATATACCTTGTACTTTAAGTTGTATTGTATTTTATTGCAGTGTATCATGTTCTGGCTACTTTAATAGAATTAGTGACATGCTTCATCTTTATATATATGTGACTGTTGGTTCTATTTTACTTCAGTTATCCATTTCAGTTGTATATTGTTTACTGCTTCTGCTGTTGTATGTTATTTATCTTTTCTGTTGCGCTACACTTTGACAAATGAGGCCATAGTTTCCCCACTATCAGACCTGGTCCCTCGCTTCTAGTCGGAAGCCTCTGGATTTTGGAGAAATGCGCTTGAGGTCATGTGACCAACCGGGTTCGGGGCATCCATTATGTGGCACCTGGATCCAGGACATTACAGTTAAGCATCATAAGTTATCCTATAGGAAAAACTGGAGGAAGGGCCTTTGTGAATCTTGAGGAAGCTTTAGTGTGAAAAAACTCTAATGAATAAATAACATTTGTTTTACTTTTCATTTTAATATTAAATAGGTTTAATAAATATAATAAGTTTTAGGTGACTAAGAATTGATGTTATCAAAAGTATCGAATGACCAAACTTTTGACATGCCCAGACTATGCAGTCGGAAGCTAGTGTAATGATAGTTATGGATGCTCTTGGGTGTTATGTACCGAATTCAAGTTTGATAATATAATTAGAAGATGTGTTTGTCACTAATGTTAATGGACTTTGGCTGAAGTAAATCCAAATTCTCATAATTTATAAAATTATAATTGACTAATACAAAGGATGAAGAGAAGAGGAAGCTGAGTAAGTCCATGAAATCATAGGTTATAATGATCATAGGATGAATATGATCATAGGAGAAGTTTTTTGGAAGGAAAAATGATAGGTTTCTAAAATATAGAGTTTAAATAGTTTTTTGGGGAAATTAAAAGATAACATAGGATGCTCATAAGCTCAATAGAGTCAGTTTGAAATTTGAAAGGTTTTGGTTGATTGATTTGGGTTCAGATAAAGGTAGAGATAAATGATTTAAGAGTCAGGATAAAAATCACCAGAAGATATCAATTTTAAAGATGTTGAGTTGGATATTCAAGATAAAAAATTCATGAAGAGGAATTCATGATTCTAGCTTAGATTCATGGTATCCTTAAATATCATCTGTGACAAGATTTTTGGGAGCTTTTATGAATACTAAATCTGATATCTTCAGAGTCATTTAAATGTGGTTAAAAAATTGAAGGAGGAAAAAGATATGAAGCTTGAAAACCAATTTTATCAGAGCATGATTGGTTATATAAATGATGATCTCATTATGAGCTTACTAGTACTAAGAATTGTATAGATAAAATTATAGTGATCCTAGCCTATAATTTTTGGAATATATTTTAGGTCAAAGGAAAGTCATAATTTCAATGATTTCTAAAAGGAAGTAGAGGAAGTTATTATCATCAGTAAAACCATTTCGCTAAGGAGGTTATATTTTGGAGTTATGAAAATTACAAGTTTTATATGTTTTAAGGTTCAAAAATTGATGCATAGAGTAATATTTGATTCCATTCAACATAAAGTATTAAAGGAAGATAAACTATTTATTGTAGAAGAATTATGGAGTGAAAAGTGGTCTTTTTTGTTATATTTGTTCTACCATTGTAAACTAGTGGGATCTAGTATAAAGATCCTATTATAATGTAATTAGGGCACTTCAAGAGATAGACCATTTGTAATCACTTTCATTATATAATGAATATTTATATCTTAGGATGATAACTGAACAAATAAAGGAGTAGGTACCCAAAATGGGATCAAACCTTGTAAAAACCAATGTGATTTTCATTTACTTTTATTATTACTACATACAGGTAAAGGAGATACATTAAGTTTAATATGATCAAAACATTAGCAAGTTATATAGGTTAATTTCATTGTAAAGTAAATTATAAAATAATGCCTTTTATTCACCCCTCCCCCCCCCCACCACCACCACTACAATGATCTAAGTGGATTATATATTCCTGGGAACTTTAATTGGTATTAGACCTCCTAGGTTCCCTCTGTAATATCTTTATTTTCTTATGAGAGAAAATCTAAACTCAATCAATAGTAGAGGTATTCCTACCTTCAGTAGAAAAAATTATCATCAATAGATGGATAGGATGATACCATATCTCATTTAACTCATCCTAAAGGTTATTTATGTATTCATTATGGTATTTTCACAAAATGGGGAATATTCTCTCATGACCTTTGCTGATAAGAGAAATCTAGAGGTTTATGGAAAATATAAAAATATTATTCTCATGTCCTTATATGATAAGGTGTATACAAAAGTGATGGGTCTATAAACTGCTAAGGAGACTTGGGATAAACATGAAAGTATATTTGAAAGAAAATTGAAATTAAATAATGAAATACTTAAGATATTGAGAAGTAAGTTTAAATATGTTAGGATAGCTTATAAAGAAAATATTAATGATTACTTCACCATGAGAAAGTTGACAATATTAAAGGATTTATAGATGTATTGTAATATTAAACTATTGTTAACAAATTGATGAAAATATTTCCAGAAATATTAGATGCCATATTATTTACATTGGAACATAGAGATGCCTTATCTCTTAATGAACTACATAACATACTTTTTGTGTATGAGATGAGAAAAGTTCTGAAATTTAAAAATAAAATCAAGGAGTATATGGATTTTTAAGTCATAAAAAAGATTAAAATTCAAGAACCAAAAGATATAAACACTGATGAATTAAAATATAATAAATATAGTGATGATGAGTATAAGATGATTATGTATCTTATCTCAAGGAACTTCTAGAAAGGTAAAGGTAATTATAAAGGAAAACTCCCACTGAAATTCTTTAAGTGTGGGGGAATATGAAACTTTTCAATAAACTTCCTAGGTAAGAAAGGTGGATAGTATGATGATGATAATCTAAAAGATAAACCCTAGAGTAATAATTGGGGTAAAAGTTCTAAGGAATTCAAAAAATACACCGAAATAAAGAAAAAAAATCTAGAAGGACCAGATGAAGTATGTTTATTAAATAAGAAGAAAATAATCCCAGTTTATATTGTTAGTTGAAATAATAAGTTCTATAAAATTTCAAAACCTTTATAGGTCATGTTTAAATATCAAAAGATACTTCAAGTAGTGAAGAATAGGGAGGTGAAGAAACTTACATAGCACACATGATGAGATCAAAACTTGAGGATTGTCTTTAGAAGAAAACTAAACTCAAAAAAAAGTTAGGCTATTAAAAAATGAAGGTAAAAAAGGAAAGTGGAGGAAAATAATAGTTTCTTAAAAGGGAAGATTCTTAAATTAAGTAAATTAAAATCCTCAAACTGAAAGTAGTGGAATAAGGAAAAATGGTAAGAGGCCTTGATGAAAAACTTGTTGCAAATGAAGAAGAGATTAGTAAGATACAATCAAGGTTTATTGAGGCTGAAAATTCTTATAAGAAGATGAATGAAAACTTTAAAAAATTAATATAAGTTAAATATGAATCATTTAGAATGACTAATGAAGTCATCTTGAAGGAAAAAAGTAAAAATTGAACAAAGTGATTCAAAGGTTACTATGGTTGTTACAACTAACGTTGCATATCCAAAAACCAAAGGGGGCATGTATAAACAAAGAAAAGTGATGAGAAATATTATACAATACCAAAAAAATTTGGAGTAAATATAAGGAGAAACAATTATCCAATTATGAAACAAGTGGATGATAGAAGTAGCATCTGAAATCAAAACTCCTTGTACCAAGGAAAAATGGAATTTATAACTTTTGATGGATATCAATGATATATTTTCAAAAAAAATGATAATACTATAAAAGATCATGGTTAAAAGTTTATTTTTAGTGTTTTGGGATCTTCAGACACAAATCCTATAACTATTAGCACAACATGTCACTTTTTGGGTTTAGGAATGAATTGAGGGGGTAGAACTGGAAGCACAGGAAGCATCTTTATAAAATTAAGGAAAGATTTAATAATAAAGAAACCAAAATTTAAAAACCCTTCATGGAAGAACTAATTTTACTACCTATAGGTGATTTGTGAAAGGTGTGAATAATTGGGTCACGATGAAGAATATTTGATGACAAATCTTTTAGGATAGGTACTAGGATTTGGAAAAGAAAAGGATATTTGTGTAACATATCAGACCCGAACAGTGCTAAACGGGTCGAGTGTTACCACCTTAGGAGCACCTCCACGAACGCCAAAGGTTTTGGACTAGCAGTGAGGGTGTAAACAGGTATAGTGGGGAGGTTATACCCTCTCATAGGAAAATAAGTTACTAGTCCGAGTATAATATAAAATGAGAGACTCTGCAGACTCGAACCAGACCCACATAGCAGAAGCACAATTGATAGCAAATAAACTAGGTCCTGCTCAAAAATACCTGAAGATGAGCCAAATGATACACCACACAAATGTCCAAAAAAACACAAAACAAGGTATGAACCACCTACCTTGAACTATTATAATGATCTTCATTCGATATCATCTTTTAATTCGGTCTAAAACATGGTAGATCTAAAAAACAAGAATTAATGCTCAAACCCCCATAACTTAGTTTAGAATATAAATCAAGATGAAAGGCTCAAGTGGAATCAAGACCTTACCTAGGGGGGTCTAATGCATCCAATGACATTTGAATCCGACTTAAGACAAAGGATTCGAAAGGGATTGAAGCTCTGACAGCCTAGTTTGTGAAACCCAGAGACTCTATATGCCCTCTACCTCAAAACGAGGCTACTACCCATTTTAAGTGGAAAAAAAAAGAAAATACACAGAGTGTATATATGAGTATACACTATGTGTATCATTTTAATATTCCTAAGATGGATGAAAATTCACTGAGGTCTTGCCGACAAGACTACACGGAGTGTGCAAGGCCATACACGGTGTGTCCATGGTTTTTCCCCTCTAACTCTCTAACATACCCACACGCCATGTATATCCCCCATACATGGCTAGACTACACGACATGTACTAAGAGTACACAAAATGTACTTGGTTAAAAATATTTTTCCATCTAACACCCCTACACGCCATGTATGGCCTTCTCACATGTCAAGGGTACATGGAATGTAACCTGTAAATTTCCAGAACTGCCCAGTTTTTCCCTATTATCTCAAAAGCAACTCAAAAACAGAAGAAAAAAACCATCATGCCTTAAAGTAAGAACTGGGTTCTTACAAACTTCCCCCCTTAAAGAAATTTGTCCCTGAATTTCCCTTCCAAGGGTGGTGAAGAAAACTCCAGATCAATCTATCCCAAAATCAAATCAAACAAAGGTCCAATGACCTATTTCCGGACTCATGGTCCTCCCATGACACCTCATCACCCCTACACCTCATCAAGTGCTCTTGTGTCTTTCTCGAAACCCAAACATATCCCGCACCGCATCGATATCTTCCTCTACAAGGTCTTGCATCCCATGGATGCTCAAAACAAAACCTGGTTTCAAGTAACCTGCACCCTCGATGTCCCGATGCCCATGACACCTCAAGTATCTCGCATCCTTAATTCCATGATTCCCATGACACCTCAAGTAACTCTCATCCTTTATTCTCCTGATGCCATGCATATCAAACATATAAATAAATATATCACACACTCACAATGGTGCCAATCCCACTGACCAGTGTCTAGTTAGTCCAAATATATCCTAGGCACATCATGCACTCAAATGTACATGCCTCAACAGGTAATTTCAAAAAGGAAATAAGAAAATCACAGCCACGCCTGTGGAGTACCTCTAACCGTCATCGACTCACCAGCATGCTCAGCCTCTGGCAGCTCCATGGATGTGCCTAGCATGAAGTATGACTGTCTAATGCCTAACATCCCAGTGGTGCTGCTCCAGTCACCAACCATTGACCCATCAGCTAGGTCCCGCTATCTCTGCCACATCCTTCATGTGTAGATGAGCCTCGGATACCCTCACCTGGTACCGATCCTGAATCGACCCCGGACACCATCGTCTGTCCTGGTCCCTGCCTGCCAACTGTCTGAGAAGTTTTCCTGCAGAACCTCTCTAGATGTCTGACCTATTCACATGCTCGACACTCCTTTGGAGACCTGTCGCAATGAGTCTAGACATTCCCTATCTACCTATACTAAAAGAAAACCATTTATGAACTACCACGAGGTGGTATAGCTAAGTCCTTGACCTGACCAACCTGCTAGAACTCATCCTGACCTTGCTTACTGCTATCTAAACCATCACCTAAATTCACCGACTAGCTCAAAATGGATTTTTTTCGTCAAGTTTCCCTTGGATATGAGCACTTGATTCACCTTATATAAGAATGAGTTCAACCTAAAGATTTTTACCTATACCTTAATGGAATTTCATAAGACATCCTCGAAACGCCTCACCCTTGAGCTGTCATTGCTTACCATACCTAGTGAAAAGAGAGACAGCTTAGTGAAGGTAGCTGCATAGTCCATGATGGACATGTCACCCTTCTGTAGGCTCAAGAACTCCCGAGATCTCTCTGAACTCAGCGTATCTGGAAATAAGTGCTCGAAAAATATATCCTCAATGTCCTTACATGTCATTCCTTCATGTCTGCGAGCATGTACCTGCACATCCCACCAACGCTCCGCTGTTCCTCTCAGCATGTACGTTGTCAGCTTGACCCTCTGCCCTGGAGGCGTCTCGAGCTACTTGAAGATCACCTGCATGCTCTCTATCTAGTTCTCAACCACCTGTAGACCATCCTCACCCTAGAAAATCGGTAGGTGTTGTGACTAGAACTCCCTCATCAGATATTCCATACAGGGATTTGTACCATGCATGCCTCTGTTGATCCCCTACAAGACATGTACCAGACTAGACCGAAGTTGCTCGTCGATCCATGGCCTGAACGCTGCCAAACCCGACTGCTACTCTACCGGTACTGGATCCTGAACCCGATCATGTCCCTGAGCCTATACCTACGACTCATGATCTACCTGCCCATCAGGTATCTAAACCTGATCGTGCTCCTGCGGCATTGTACCATCACCCGCCTGACGTTTCAACAAGCCATCTAGGAGGAACCCGTTGAATACCATAAATGGTTAGACAACCCACATATATAACAATATATATATATATATACACAATGCAGATAAGGAAAGCAATAAAGAGGCAGTGCATAACAACTATCCTTACTCTCACCCATCGTAACCATTCCCCACGGCATCTTGGCCTCATGGACTCCTTACCCACCCTCAACAGAGCCAAGTATCAAAAGTGCCTCGGGCCATGCCCATCCCTACAATCATCGTTGCCTCAAACCGGTGACCGAGTCTCCCAATCCTGATAGCCACACTACCTCAAACCGATATCCAGGATGCCCAATCCTGGTGATCAACATCACCTCAGTCATAGTACATTCCTTCTCACATACTAGCTAGGTCCAAATGTCATGCCACATGCAATTTTATATAATTTAAATCATTTCATATTACTTTGAAATAAACAATAAATTCTATCATTAATTTCACCTTTCACATTTCAAAATCATCTATAGCATGGAAAATGATATTATTCACATGGTATTATCACTTCACAAAGCATACATGTAGTAATGAAATTGAAATACCCTAAAAATGTGCCTAACAAAAGCCAAACAATCATGTCTTTCCATACCGGGCCAAGGTCTAATTTCTTTCTCCCTTACCTCGCTGGGTTAAGGTTCACATATCACAATCAATAAAATCACATACCAAGTGAGCCACCATGGTGGAAATCATATAAATTGTAATCTGAGAAAAAGAAAAACAGAAATTCCCACCCAAGGTAACTTGGTCCATCCCTCATACCTAGGGCTTCAGGTACCCCAAGCATAATCTAGAAACCTAGGTCCAATAACAACCTATCTCTAGTATACCATATCCCAAATAGTAAAACTAGTAGAAATAAAAAATTAGTCTCAATCTCATTAGTAGTCATTCAAAAGATGCTACTAAATCCCTATTAAGAACAAATCCTTTGATACCACTTTGTAACGTCTCGGACCCAAACAGCCACCCGAACAGTGCTAAATGGGTCGGGTGTTACCACCTTAGGTGCACCTCCCCGAATGACAAAGGATTCAGACTATAAGTGAGGGTGTAAATAGGTATAGTGGGGAGGCTATAACCTCTCAGAGGAAAATAAGTTATTGGTCCAAGTATAATATAAAATGAGAGACTCTGTAGACTCGAACCAAACTCGCATAGAAGAAGCACAATCGATAGCATATAAACTAGGTCCTGCTCAAAAATACCCGAAGACGCGTTAAAGGCCTCTCCACCCAAATGTCCATGAAAACACAAAACAATGTATTCACCACAAACCTCAAACTAGTAAGATAATACTCATTCAATATCAGGCTCTAATTCAGTCTAAAAAATAGTAGATTTACAAAACGAGCATTAATTCTAAAACTATTATAACTTGGTTTAGAACAGAAATCAAGACGAAAGGCTCAAGGGGAATCAAGACCTTACCTAGTGGGTTCCAACTCATCTGACAGCATTTGAATCTAACTTTTGACAAAGGATTCTAAAGGGATTAAAGCTCTGATGTCCTGGTTCGTGAGACTCAGGGACTCCCTATGCCCTCTGCCTCAAAACGAGGCTAATTCCTATTTTAAGAAAAAAAAAAGAAAAAACGCGGCATTTATATATGAGTACATGTTGTGTGTATCATTTTATTGTTCCTAAGATGGCTGAAAATTCTCCAAGGACTTGTCGACATGACTACATGGAATGTACGAGTTTGTACACAATGTGTCATTGGTTCTTCCCCTATAACTCACTAACATACCCACACACCATGTATATCCCCTATACATGGTTAAACTACACAGTGTGTACTAAGATTACACGGTGTGTACTTGGTTAAAAATCTATTTTTGGCCAACACCCCTACACGCCATGTATAGCCTTCTCACACGGCAAGGGTACACGACGTGTATTGGGAAGTACATGGCGTGTAACCTAGAAATTTCCATAACTTCCCAGTTTTTCCCTGTTATCTCAAAAAAAACTAAAAAACAGAAATAAAAAAGAAACTCGTACCTTAAATTAAGAACCGAGTACTTACAATTTGGAAACATAAGATAGAGAAAAATAATTTTCAATTGAAGTTTCACTGAAAGATATAAAAAATGATAAGTTGTAGATACTCGATAGTGGTTGTTCCTTAAATATGAAAATTGATATTAAAATCTTTAAAAACATTGAATAACATGATGGAAGAGTTGTTACCTTTGAGAATGATAGTTCCCTAAAATAAAAGGAATCGCTACGGCTGAAATATAAGCAAAAAAAAATTAAAGATCAAGGATGTTTTGTTTGTTGATGGACTTAACCACAAATTATTGAGTGTTAGTTAACTATGTGATGATAAGAATAAATTTATCTTCTATAAATAATCTTGTATCATCTGGTGCTCTAAATATGGAATAATTATCATTAAGAGAGATAGGTTTAGTGGTAATTTATTCCAAATTGGTGACCCAAGTAACTCGTTCTAACTAAGTACTAAGGATAAAAATAAGTTGTGGAACTAAATCCTTGGGAATATTTTCTATAAAAATATGATAATAATTTAAAAGTAATATTTAGTGATATATTTACCATAATTGAATATAAATGATGATGTTATTTGTGGGACATGAAAAAAGGGAAGAATGGTTAACAGAAGTCACAAGAGAGTAGAGATTTAGTCCACCAGACCACTTAATATTATACATTCTAATTTGTGTGGATTTATGAGACATAAATATATAAATTGAGACCTTAAATTTATCACTTTTATTGATGAATTAACCCAGATTAACATTGTTGTGTTTATGAAACATAATAAACCTATAGTGAAATACTTTAAGGTTTTTATTAGTGAAATCTTAATGAAAATAAAAAATAAATATTTAGGGAAGTTTGATGAAAAATTAGAAGATGTTGTGTTCATGGGATATTCATCCAACAGAATAATATATAGGTGATGGAATAAATGACCAAGTAATTTGGTTGATTTCTTTGATGTTAAACTTATTGAAAAAATACATCTTAATGAAAGATGATGGAGAATGTTTGGATAGGCTAATGGAAGATAATGTTCTAACTTTTAGAGGAGTTGATGAAAAGGAATATGGATGAAAACCTATATATTTTTAGGAAAATTTTTATCAGTATAATAATGAGTATAATAATACCAGAAGTGAAATTTTAAAGATACATAAATTAAAAAGACAGGTTGAACTGAACAATATCATCAAAAGATAGGCATTCCAATTTCAAATCAGACAAAAGTTGAGGCTTGAAAGTCAAATAAAATTTATCTCATAGGTGGAACCTTAATATATTTTTTGAATAAGTTGAGCATAAAGAGTTTATAAATGATATGAATGAATAGTTTTATTAAATTATGAAAAATGATACCTAGAAACTTTTTCCTAGACCGAAAGGAAATGATGTTATAGGAACTAAATGGGTGTTCAGAAATAAAGTCAATAAAAAAGGTGAGCTTTCGAGGAATAAATATAAGTTAGTATATAAAGGGTATTCATGGGTGGAAGGTGTTTATTTTGAAGAAACTTTCACCCCTATTGAAATACTTAAAACTATGAGAATTTTTTTGGTTGTTATTGCTCACCGAAATTATAGAGTTTATCATATAGATGTAAATTTAGAATTTTTTAATAATGAAGTTTAAGAAGAAGTTTATTTTTATCAACTCAGAGGTATCATACTTAATAATAATAGTACTATGGTGTTAAAACTGAAGAAATATTTTTATGGGCTGAATTAGGACCCTCATGCTTGGTACTCTAAACTTGATATTTTTTAGAAGAAAATGAACTTTTCTAAAGTAAAGTTGATAACAACTTATATATGAAAGAGATGATCATAGATACCCTAATTTTTATCATTTATATTACTGATATAATTTTTTTAATGATGAGTAGAAATATTCTTGAGGAGTTTATAGAATAAATTAAGGTGCACTTTGAGAAGTCAATGCTCAGAGAGTTGAATTTCTTTCTAGGAATAAAAGTCCAAAAAAATGAAGATACATATTCCTTTCATAGGAAAATTATTCCAAGGAATTACTGAAGAAATTTAGCATGGAAATAAAAGGAAGTTAGAAAACCTATTTCAATTTGTTTGAAAGTGATCAAATATGAAGTCATAAGAAGTGCGAATCAAAATAACTTATGAATGTTAATCAAAATATTGCTTTATCTAATAGCATCAAGGCCATATATTGTGTGTGAAATAACTTCGTACACTAAATATTAGAGTGATCTGAAGTAATCACACATGTTGGATATCAAAATAATCCTAAATTATGTTAATGGGACATTAAATTTAGGTCTAATTTATAGGAGTAATTATTTGAACTTACTTTTTTTCTAAAATATTGATTAGGCAGGAGATTTCAATGGTAAAAATCAACATCTAGAGAAACTTTCCTTTTGGTGGAATATTTTGTAAGTTGGTATAGTAATAAAAAAAGTTCTATGACTTAAGTACAGGGAAATTAAAATATGTTATTACCACACGTTCATGTACTCAAATTATGTGGATGAAATTTCAGTTAGAATATTTGAAGATTCGTATTGAAAAGATTTTGAAAATCACTTGTGATAATAAGAGTGTGAATGATCTTTCCAATAACCCAATGTACCACTCCAAATCAAAACACATTAATATTAAATATAATTTCATAAAGGAGTGATTTTCTAGTGGAGATGTTAATTTTGAGTATAACTCAACAAAATTTCAAATTTATAATATGTTCGCAAAGGTGGATATAAGGGATGGTTTGAGGAGTTGAGGCTGAAACTTCATGTATAGCCTTATCCCCTCACTTAAGGAAGCTATGGGGTACCCCCACTATTCTTTTGATTTTATTATAAAATTGGGTAGAAGAAGTAAACAAGTCTCTACTTTATCTTCTATGAATCTAAAGATGGTGTTAACATTAAAATCAAGAGAATAAGTTCTGAAAGTTGAACTCTTGGAAGATGTTTAAGGAAGAGTGATGTTTGAGGAAGAGTGTATCTAAATCATGTCCAAAAAAAATCTTGTCATCATTGGATATAATTTTATGAAAAAAATTACTTTATATAGTAGTGAGGTGTCTAAAAATTTCTCTATGAGATGGGTTTTGGTTTGTTGAAAAATTTGAGTACAACTATATTGAGAGTTTTTAATGTTGGTGTTGATAATAAATATAAAGGGATATATTGAATAACCCATGTTTTAGAATTTTTCATGTTATTATATTTTTTTAAATCTTTTGTTTAAGAATTTTTTTGAGTTATAAGTAAAGATTAATTTTTTTATTCTGGTGATTTATGTCAGGAGGATATTATTCAAGGTGATTTGGTTATATGACCAGAAGTCACAAATGCTTTTTCCATCAAACGAAATGCTTATGGATGATACAAAGACTTTGGTTACTATGTTTCTAAATTATCATGATCGTATAATATCATGTTTCAGTTATTTAAAGAAATTGCTCATGAAGTCTTGTGGAGTTCATCAGAATTCATTGTTCTGTAGACATTTTATGATCTTTGGAATGCTAAAAAAAGTATATTTTAGTGTTTAGAAGTTGTAAATTTTTTATGACTAGAAATTAAGTTTCTCAAACATCAAAAATATGTGGAGATATTATTGAGAAAATGAAAAAATAATAAACTTGATAAGGTTATTTCATGTACTTTATATGGTTGACACATAACCTCATAAGGGTCATTTAACATTGCAAAAATAGAAGAAGGCCTAAGAATTCATAAAATAATTATCTCAAACTAAGAATATAGGGGACATATTAAGGTTTATACACTTTTTGAAATTTGTGAAGTTGATTTCACTAAAATATTTATAAAGTTTTGTAAGTGAATATAGACAATGTTATGTTATTCATTTAAGTAACAAACATCATAATAATCTAGGTTTATATTATTATTCAAGTTTATTTGAATTTATCAAAGTAAAAAATCATTAGAGGCTATGATGGAAAGTGTTAAGCATCAGAAGTTATCCTATGGGAAAAAATTAAGGAAGATCCTTTGTGAAGATTGATGAATTTTGAGAGTGCAAAAACTCTAATGAAGACTTAAATTGTGTTTAAATTTTCATTATATAATTAAAAAGGTTCAAATAATGAATAAGTTTTAGGTGACTAAGAATTGAAGAAGTCAAAAGTATTGGATGACTGAACATTTTACATGCTCAAAAGATCTAGTTGGAGGATGGTGAAATGATAGTTATCAATTATATAGGGAATAATGTACTAAAGGTGACTCCAATAATAGAATTGTGAGATAAGGTAGTCACTAATTTTGATGGACTTTGGTTGATGTAAATCTGAAGTTTTAGAAGTTATGCAAGTGAAACTGAATAATCCGAAGGAGGAAGAGAAGAGGAAGCTAAGAAATCCATGATAGCGGAAGCTGTGAAATTCAGAAGATGAATATAATCATAAGAGAAGTTGTTCATAAGGAATAATGTTAAGTTATTTGAAGCCTGTGTTTGAATAGTTTTTTGGATTAGTTTAATGATAATGAAGGATTCTCAAAATTTTGGTAAAGTCGATTCAAATTTTCAAAGGTTCTGGGTGATTGATTTTGGCTAAGAAAAAAGGTATAACTAAACAATTCAAGAGTTAGAATAAAAGGAATAGAAATATATAAATTGTGAAGATTTGAAGTTTTAAATTCATGATAAAAAAATCATTAAGTGAAATTCATGATTCTATTTGAGATTCATTGGATCTTTGAAGACTGTTGACAATGATATTTTTGGGATATTTGAAAAAGATTGGATTTTATGTCTCCATAGTAATTTAAAAGTGTTTGAACAAGGTTTAAAGTAAGTGGAATATATAGATCTTGAAGAACAATTTTATCATATCAATCCTAGTTATATAAATGATTATTTCATTTCAATATTGTTGCTTTGGGGAATTTGAGAGAGAAAATTATATTTATCCCAACCTATAATTTTTTTTAATATTTCTCAGGTTGAACGAAATTCATGATTCTAGTGATTTAAAAAAGAAGTTGAGGAAGTGCTTATCATCTAGAATACCACTAAACTAAGGAGGTAAGATACTAGAGTTATAATAATTACTAGTTTCGGATGTTTTAAGGTTTGAAAATTAAGGTAGAGAGCAGGATTTAATTCCATTCAACTTAAAGGCTCAGAGGAAGATCAATTATTTATTATAGAAGTAGCCTGGGGTGAAAATTGATCTTTCTAGTTATGTTTATACTACCATTATAAATTGGTAGGATCTAGTATAAAGTTACTACTAGGAGATGACTATGGATCTTTAGAAGATATCCCATTTGTATTCACTTACATTATATAGTGAATATCTATGTCTTGAAATAATAACCAAACACAACAAGGAGTAAGTACCCACACCAAGAATGAACCTTATAAAAACCAATGTGAATTTAATTTACTTTTATTACTACTATATATGGATAAGGGAGATACAATTAGTTAAAAAGAATCGAAAATATAATAATTTTCAAAGGTTAATTTCAAGGTAAAGGAAATTATAATAGAATACCACTGATTTAACCCCCTATCATTGGTTTATATATCCTTGGTAACTTCAATGTGAAAAAATTTCACGTACCTTATGCATGTGATCCAATTGGATATGTATGAATATATTTGGTTTTTACTTTGGGATAATAACACATGTTATAAGTTGTGTAAACAGTTACACATCGTTATGGTTTGAACATGTTGATTTGGAGGAAGGAATAAGATTCAAAACTAAATCATTAAAATCATGCATATATATAAATTAAATACATGAGATAAGATGGTGATATTAAATCCCATTTAAAATACTAAGTGTTATATTCCTTCCAAAGTAGACACTTTTCAAGATGTCGATCATTCAATCAGATAGATCATTCCAAAGTTTAGTTCCCCTGAATTATATTGTGAAAGTAAATCAAGTAATGGGTGACGTTAATAGGATTCAATGCTCATTCTGGGTGTTTTTTTGGGTTACACATAGTTGGGATATCCTAATAGTATTAGGTTACTAGAGGAATATCTTTGAGTTTATCCATATTGTAGAGACCTAGTTTTTTCTATTTAATACTTTGGAATATTTCAATATATATTTTCAGAGTAAGGCATTGAGATGGAATGCGATTCCGAGACCCTGTGCGACTGGAATTAATTTTATAAAAATATTAAATATATTTTATATTACACACACAAATATTCTTAAATAAAATGGTATAACTCTTAAATGGAATCTTAGATCAATAATCCAAGACTGCAGTTGAGTCCAGAACATGATGTTTACCCTAGGTGTGACCAAAAATTGGTCGGAATAGGGCATTCAGATAATTCGGCCATTGGAATTATGTTTAGTACATTAATTAAATTATTTATTTAATTAATTTGTTAAAATAATTCAAAGGATCACATCTATAAGTACACTTATATGGGTATTTTCCTAGGGTTAGTCGCATAAACCCTGGGAGGATTATATAGAATTCTTCCTCCTTCCATTAACGAATCAACACCATATGACGAAGAATCTCTAGATTAGAGTAGATCGACACGCAACAAACATAACAACTTCTTCCATTCATTGGCGAGCACGTTATTATATGATGAATGATCTAATCTCCAGGTAGGACTTTTCAAACTTTAGATTGCACCCTTTTTTATTAAATTAATTGAGAAATATCATATCTTCTATGATATATGATAATTTTTGAACCTTAAATGCACCCATATACTGGTTTCTTTGATTATTCAATTGTTTTTATAACCCTAGATGTCCCCATTATTGATCGTTTTACAAGAACATATGTCATATATTGATAAACATTTGTTTTTATGCCTTCCTCCCATAATATTTTCACTTTTCTTCACCAATTGGACCCATCGGTCCCGGTTTAACATTGTTGAGTACTACCGCGCCTGATAAGACCCCCAGAATTGTGACGAATTCATGTGTGAGGGACAGATCGACAAACAAAGTATGTTTTTGGGATGATTGAGAGTTGAAGGTAATGAATTCCATGGATTTGAGATCCAAAATCGAGAGGCAAATGATAGAGGCATCCAAGATATGTGATGAACCTCCAAATACCAATGGGTACCATTTTCTAGCCATTGGATGGTTGGAAATGATGAACAATAACAAGATCCATCATTATTGGGAAGATACAAGGCTGGAATCAATGAGGAAATCTTGGATATAAAGCATGGAATGCAGATCTGTATTTCTATTAAAAACTCAACTACACTCCATGTAGTTATATAAACACATATCGTATAGCCCCTATGCTACAATGGCTAGGGTTTTAGAAATTTATAAGGATGGTACGCCATGTAGACCCCCTACACGTCGTGTGCCTCTTCCTCGAGTAGACAAGACATGTGGTGGAGCACACGGGTAGGACCCCATGCGAGAATACACGGCCAAGAACACGAATGTGTACTAGAGTACATGGGCATGGCCAAAGACACGAGTGGAACCCCGTGTGAAGTGACACACCATATACCAAAGTACACGGACATGGGATGGATACACAAACATGTCCAAACACACGGGTGGGACCCCGAGTGGCATGGGCACACTGTGTAGATCACCTACATGTCATATATCCCTTCATGGTAGGATATCCATGTACTTCCAAGTAAATATCCAGGTGATGGAGTGAGACCACATGTCATGTGGGTCCCCTCACACACCATTTACCCCTTGGTTCCTTTTGAGAAAAATTAAATCTCTTTTATCTCCTTCGTTTGAAATCAGATTTTGTCTCATGAGTAGCCTATCCTGAGTGTTTTTTCATGTAGAACATTATGTTGCCTTCAATTATGGATTTTGAGATATGCTGTGAGATTTTTTTAACTTGGTTCTTATTTAGGTAGTGCCCAATAATGATAGTGATCGGGAAGGATTATCATAGGCATCCTAAGTGGAACCCTCCAACTGAGCTAGTCATGGGTCCTCGATGACTGGATTCAAACCCTCTAGTTGGTTTGGGCATGGGTCCTCTATCAACTCACATAATGGAACCCTCCTATAGAGTCATTTCATGATTCCTCTAGCATTAGAGAGTATAATCCTTCTACTGGGATGGGGCATGGGTCCTCCATATTTTAGAGTGTAACCCTCCAGATGGGTTAGGAATGAGTCCTCTATTGGATATCAGAGTGGAACCCTCCTGCAGAGTTAGATCATAGGTCCTCTAACACCAGAGTGGAACCCTCCAACAGATTCAAGGCATGGGTCCTCTATCAACTACCAAAGTGGAACCATATTTTAGAGTTAGGTAATGGGTCCTCAATCAATTATTAGATTGGAACCCTCATATTGGGCAAGGCATGGGTCTTATATCTACCATTAGAGTGGAACCCTCATCTTGGGAAGGGAATGGGTTCTCTATCGACTATTAGAGTGGAACCCTCCTGTAGTAATAGGGAATGGGTCCTCTATCTATCCTCTGAGTGGAACCCTCTTGTTGTAACAAGGCATGGGTCCTCTACCTATATATTGTGTCACCTAAACTATGCATAATATTAGTAATATGTGGCTTAACTTGGATGTTTTCTATTGGTCAAATGAGCGGGATATTGGGCATCGTTGTTGGACTTTTGGAACTATTGGAGACTCTTTTTCTGGGCTGAGCTATGAGATGGAGATCTCCTTTCTCTCTCATTTGGGATTTTTTTTTGATCATATATATATATATATACATATATATATATATATATGTATATGTATATATATATATATGTATGTATGTATCCATACCTTTGTATTTGGTTACTCTTTTTCCATGGGTTGTGAGGACACGTAGGGTATGCCATGTGTTTTCATGTTTAGCTTCTCATGGTTAGATGAGGTTACTCTCTTACTATGGGTGGAAAATACTCGATGTTTAGTCCATATACACGTCATGTCAAATCCCTTGTGTTTGGATGAGGTTACTTTCTATTACTTTGGGTTTAGTTGAGTCTTATTTCCTATTTACTATATACTTTCTATATATTCTTATTTTTTCTCTTACTATCACCCCTTCACCTTTTGGGGTGTCCTACTGAGTATGCATATACTCACCCCTATATGGGATTTTCCCACACATGTCATGTCTTATGCAGATGATGGGTAGGTTGGCGATGACTATAGAGGATCTTAGGAATTCATGGTACTTTGGACTATATATGATGGTTGAATCTTAGAGATCATGATATGGGATCTCTCAACATTTTAATTTCAATTTTTGATAGGTTGGGACATATTTCTGGTTGGGCATGAATTTTTTCCCTTTACTTTTCAGTTTTCACTATCGTACTCTTGTACACACTAGAGGTTTTGCATGCTTGGTTTACTTTATAGTTGTTGCATCTTTTTACTATTATTCTTATGCACTTATGCATTGAGGTGGTCAGGTGTGATCATACAGGTACATCAGTTAAAGGACTCCCTATATTAGATATTCCTTTTGGACCTGATCTCCATCCCCTGGCCTATGGAGGTGGGCCTGGGGTAGTTGTGGCTCGATTCCCGGTTAGGGTTGAGTCATGACATATTAGTATCATAGGTGGTTAGATCCTTGGTATGGTATTAGGTGTAGTTCCCTCATGAGTATTTTGTTGTGATTTAGGGAAACAGTTTCAAAGTGTATTGAGTGTGGATCTCAGTCCAAGGAATCTAGTGATGGTATGGGAATCCAACGTATCTATTCACCATGACCTTGACTACCTACTTGTTAACTTATCATACCAAGACATTGGTTATAGGGATCAATGGTACATGAATCATATAGGATTGAGTATTTTACTATACTTATTGATTAATCTCCCCATTATTTATAATATATTTATGGTCATTTGACTATGGCACATCTTGATTAAATTTTCAGGATGCATCTACAACGATAGCCAGTCAGGATACCAATTCTGGATCGTGATGAAGATCTGATGAGCAACAAGGCCTCAGTTCAAGGTTCATCCTAAGAGATACTTCCTTTGGGGGGATAGGTAGAATCACCCCCACTCATTTAGTAGTAGATCATTCTATTATAGAAGGCTGAGGATGTGTGTAGGCTTAAAGAACTCCAGGAGTTATAGTACCAGAGGCCACTGAGGTTCCACAGCGAGCCAGATCCTCAAGTAGTAGAGGATTGGTTAGAGTCGGTGGTCCATGTTTTCAGACTCATCTAGACACAAACGGATCAGGTGTTTTCACTAGCATCTAGCCTTTTCTATAGAACATATGGGTGATAGTGGATTCTTGTTACCTAAATGCATGATGAGTCAATACTCTTGTGTCCTGGCTTCCAATAGATATTCTATGAGGAGTACTACTCCTCCTGTTTGTGATCAGTTTAGATTTAAGATATTCTGGAGCTAAAGTAGGAAGTGATGATGGTGGTTGAGTATGCAGCGAGGTTCACAGACCTTACACAGTACTCCCTTGACATGATCCATGATGGTTACTTCCAAACATGAAAGTTTGAGTAGGGACTCCACCAAGAGATCCATGCCAGTGTTGTACTCCTGTGCATTCCCACCTATGTTAGAGTGTTAGAGTAGGCACTGGTGATAGATATTTTCCTATTATAGGGATTCCATGTAGTTGGATCTAGCAGTGGGCATCATAGAGTTGAGTCATCTATAGCAACTAGCAAGCACCAGTCCACAAGATCTCAACGTAGGAGGTCTTCTAGAGATCAAACTCAAATTAATGGTTGTGTAGCATAGGGACCATATAGAAGACAAGGGAATCCTAGAGAGGGAAGGTGGTGTTATGCTTTTAATGGGCGATGTCACATAGCACAAGACTGCTCGACCAGATATGATAAAGATCATGGGAAAATAGCCGATGGACCACCACAGTAGATTCAGCACTGTGATTAGGGATATCCTAATCAAGGTTAGGGTGGTCCCAAGGTAGGTAGATGTGTAAGAGTATGAGGAGTAGCTATGGATGGATGGAGATGTTATGATATCTTTTCACCACCACCACCAGGAGTCCCATGTAAGGATCCAGGAGCTAGCGGTCAGGGTTGCGGACAACTATAGGCTCTAAAGGCTTATGACTGTGCAACACACGATATGATTATAGGTATGATATGTGTATTTTATACTCTTTATTTAGTATTAGTAGACACAGGTTCTAGTAATTCCTTCATCTCTTTACTCCTGGCATGAGAAATGAAGCTCCCAATTGAGGCTTTAGCACAACAGATTCATCTTGAGGTTCCTAAAACAAACACTTTTTCTGTATCTTTTATCTATCAGCAGTGTGAGCTATCACTTGGTGGAGATAGGTTGACATGGTACCTTTGGGTAATCACGATGAAACCCTATGACATCGTCTTGGGTATGGATTGGTTATACATGATCCGATCCTAGATTGATTGTCACTATAGATGATCTAGATTACTATTCACTAATTGGATGAGATTCTCCTTTATGGAAGAGAGAGATCTCATAGTGGGATGAGTGGTTTCTACGAGTAGGAGGCTGCAACCCATCACCCATCAGTTGGTGAGTATATCCCTTAGTGTAGTAGTCTCTTCAGACATCTTGATTCCTTTATTCATGGAGGATTTTATAAACGTCTTCCCTTAGGATGTTTTGGGACTACCTCTAAGGCATGATATGGAGTTTTGTATCAACTTGCATCTCGGGAATGATATTATATCATCTATAGTGTATGGTATGGCCCCTAATGAGCTCTAGAAGTTTTGGTTGTAGTTTGAGGACCTTGAGTGAAGGGTTTCATCAGGCTCAATGTGTCACCTTGGGAATCTTCATTGGTGTTCATGTAAAAGGCATATGGGATATTTCAACTTTACATTGGTTATTATCTCCTGAACTAGGGAATAATAAAGAAAAAGTACCCATTGCTAAGGATTTATGGCCTCTTTGACCAGTTTCGAGGCATGAGATGATTCTCGAAGATCGATCTCAAGTACAGCTACCACCGGTTGAGGGTTTGCGAGGCTAATATTTTAAATCTAACATTTCTATGTCACTAAGTACGCTATGATTTCATGGTGATTCCCTTTTTTTGATGAATTCCCCCCACCATGTTTATGGATTTGATTAACTGGATATTCTAACCGTACTTGGACCAGTTTGTGGTTTTATTTATTGATAACATACTCATCTACTCAACATAAAATGAGGATCATGTAGATCACTTGAGGATGATTCTATATTTTCTTCAAGAGAACTATATTTATGTAAATATCTCAAAGTGTCAGTTATATATTCATGAGGTTAAATTCTTAGGGCATGTCATTTCTGAGCATGGTTTTTCTATGGACCCAGCGAAGATCGATATAGTGCTTTCTTGGGAGCTACCTAAGATAATGTCATAGTTGTAGAGTTTTCTTAGCTTGGTAAGGTACTACCGGGGTTTTTTGGTATAATTCTTTAGTATTTAATCCCCTTTGATTACCCTACCATGGAAAGGGTATTATTTTTACTGGACTGAGTGGTGATAAAGGGCCTTCAAGGAGTTGAGTTTTTAGCTGACGAGTGATCCTATATTGAGACTATCGGAGGAGGGTGTGAAGTACATAGTGTATTGTAATGTCTTAAGAGTTGGGATTAGATGTGTGTTGATGCAGTAGTAGGAAGTTATCTCATACGGGTCGAGGCAGTTGAGACCCCATGAGTAGAACTATGTGAATCACGACCTAGAGCTGGTAGCGGTAGTATTCTCCCTAAGGATGTGGAGGCACTATCTTTTGGGGGAGTACTTTGTAGTTTAGTTAGACCATTAGATTCTCAGGTACATCTTCATGCAGAGGGACTTGAACCTAAGATAGTGGCATTGTTTGGAGTTCCTACAAGACTATGAATTCAAGATATTCTATACTCTGGGGAAGAGAAATGTAGTATAAAATTCCTTTATCAGGAAGTATCAGGATCATTTGGTGTAGGAGGATTTTAAGCAGTTGGCTCCCTTACAACAGATCCTAGTAGATCAGGAGGGTGCATCTTTTCTTCATTCGATGGTGTTGACTTCTCTACTTATCAATCATGTGAGATATTCCCAATTATGATACATCAATTGTGATTTCTTGCGTTACTATATATTCATATGAGACTCTCCATATGGATATTTTGAATGAGAGAATCATATCATTATTTTACCAGTCAGTCATGATGCGAGAGGAGTTGATGTGATAGTTGCGAACATCTTCTTTGAAAATACATCTCGATGTGGGGAAGATTTAAAGAGACCTTTAGTGTTATTTTTGGTGGTCCTACATGAGATGGAGTGTGGATGAGTTTATATCATGGTGTCTCACCTGTCTGCAGGTGAAGGATAAGCACCAGGTTCTGGCGGGTTTGTTACAGCCCCTTAAGATCCCAAAGTAGAAGTGGGACAACATATCCATGGACTTTATGATAGGGATTCCATGTAAAGAATAAGGGTCATGATTCCATCTGGGTGATAGTTGAATAACTCACTAAGTCAATACACTTCCTTGTTATTATATAGCATAGTTTGGTAGATAGTTTGGGGCATACGTACATGCGAGATATTATTTGGCTTCACAGGTTACCCTTGACTATTATATTTTATCGTGATGCTCAGTTTACATCCGGATTATGGAGAGGCCTGCAGGTGGAATTTGAGACCCAGATGAGGATGAGTGCAACCTTTCACCCCCAGAAAGATGGGAAAACCGAGCACACTATATAGGTGTTGGAGAATATGCTAAGGTATTTAATGTTAGAATTAAACTAAATTTGGGAGGATTACTTTTCCTTGATATAGTTTGCATAAAAAAAATATCTACCACTCTACTATTATCATGTAACCCTTTGATTCCATGTACAAGAGACCCTGAAGGTTACCCTTTTATTGGATAGAGATTGTAAAGACATATCTTGTGGGGCTAGAGTTGGTGTAGGCAATGATGGAGAAGGTCCAGGTCATATATGAGTGTATGAGGATGACCTAGAGTAGGAAAAAATCTAATACATATCATCATTGTAGTTCCTTTGAGTTTGATGAGGGAGACCACATTTTCCTAAGAGTCTCCCCATGATGAGTATTTTGAAGGTTTTCCAAGGGAGGAAAGCTATCCTTGAGGTTTATCAGGCTATTCAAAATCATGAAGATGGTTGGCGAGGTTTCTTACCACCTAACCCTACCCCCGTAGATATAGTGGGTTCATGACGTCTTCCACGTGTCACAGATGAGAAGATACTTGAATAAACCTATGCACATGATTGACTAGAGTGAGCTGGAAATTAAGGATGGGTCCACCTTTGTGGATCACCCAGTGGTGATCGAGGATCGATAGGAGAGGACCCTACATGGATGGATAATTACCTTGGTTCACATGTTGTGGAATTATAGGAACATACAGGAGAGATCCTGGGGGTGGGAGCTCCAGATATGGTCTCAGTATCTGGAGTTTTTTATTTTGTTTTGCTTTTTGGGGATAAAAATATTGAAGGAATGAATGATGAAGAGACCAAGTTTTTTACTTGTAAGACTTTGGAATATTTATAAATATATTTTTAGAGGCATATTCTAAGAAAACATGCTATTTTGAGGCCCTGTGTTTCTAAAATTAATTTTATAAAAATATTTTATATATTTTATATTACACGTGCACAATTTATTAAAGAAAATGGGATAAATCTTAAATGGAAGATAAGATCAGAAATATGAGACCAAATTTGAGCCTGGAATGTGGTATTTACCCTAAGTTCACCCTAAAACTGATCAAAATGGGGTTTTTGAATAATATTTCCATTGGCGGTACATTTAGTAGATTAATTAAATTAATAATTTAGTTAATTTATTAAAATAATGAAACAGATTACAACTATAAGTAAAATTATATGGAAATTCTCCTAAGGTTAGCCACATAAACCCCATGAGGATTCCATAGTTTTATTCCTCCTTTTGTTGGTGAATCAACATCATATGATGATGAATCTCTAGATTAGAGCATATCGAAGCACATCAAATGCAATGACTTCTTTTATTCATTGGCGATTGCATTTTTTGATGAAGAATGATCCAATCTCTAGGTAAGACTTTTAAAACTATGTATTATGCCCCTTTTATTAAATTAATTTAGTAGGATCGTCTCTCCTATGGTCTTCGCCACTTGTTGAACCTTGTATTCACCCATGTACCAGTTTCTTTGATTATTTAATTATTTTTTAAACCTTGGATGTCCCCATTCTTGAAAATTGTCCAAGAACTCTTGAAAATGATCGATAAACATCAATTATTGTGCATTACTCCCACAATTTATTCACATTTATTCACCAATTGGACCTTTCGGTCCTGATTCAACATTTTTGGGAAGTACCAATCTTGATCGGACCTACGGAATCATGACAAATCCATGTGTGAGGTATGAATCAACAAACCAAGGATTTTTTTGGGATTATTGCAATTTTTAAGTGATTAATTACATGTATTTAAGATCCAAAACCAATTAGAGAATGGAGGAGGCATGAGAGATGTGAGACAAACCTTCAAATACCAACAGGTACTATTTTCTGACCACTGGATGGCTGAAAACGATGAGAAATGTCAAGATCCATCATTCTCGGGTAGAGACAAGGACAGAATCAAGGTGGAAAGGTCAAATATAAAAGATGGAATATGGGTCCATATTTCTATGAAAAACTAGACAACACATCGTGTATTTATATAAACACACAACATATAACTCCTATGCTGCGATAGCTAGGGTTTTGGAAATTTATAAGGATGGCATGCCATGTAGACCCCCTACACGTTGTGTACCTCTTCTCTGGGTGGACAAGCCACGTGGAAAAGCACATGGGAAGGACCCCATGTGGGAATAAAAATCCAGGAACACGACCATGTATCGGAGTACACGGGCATGGACAGAGACACGAGCAACACCCTGTGTGAGGTGAAACATCATGTACCTAAGTACACAGACATGGGATGGATACGCGGACATGTCCAATCACATGGGAAGGACCCCAAGTATCATGGGAATGTTGTGTATATCACCTACACATCATGTTTCCCTACACGGTTGGCTAGACATGTATCTCCAGGGACACAACTAGATGATGGATCAGGACCTCACATCATTTGGGTCCCCTCACACATCATGTACTCCTTGGTTCCTTTTGAGGAAACTTCAATATCTTGTATCATCTTTGTTTGAACTCGTATTTTAGCCTGTTGTTAGCCAATCCTAAGTTTTTTTCTATGTAGAACATGATAGTTCCCTCTATTGTGGATTTTGAGATACTATGTGAGATGTTTTGGGATTAGAATTTATTTAGGTGGTTCCTGATGATGGTAGTGATCAGGAAAGATTACTAGAGGTGTCATGAGTGGAACCCTCTGGTTAGAATGGGCATGGGTCCTTAGTGACTAGAGTGTAACCCTCTAGCTAGGTTGGGCATAGGTCCTCTATAAACCACTAGAGTGGAACCCTCCTGTAGAGTCCAGATATGGGTCCTCTAGCATCAGAGAGTGGAACCCTCCTACTGGGACAGGGTATGGGTCTTCCATATTTCAGGTTGGAACCCTCTATCAAGGCTAGTAATAGGTATTATATCAGCTACCAGAGTGGATACCTCCTACAGATTCATGGCATGGGTCCTTTAACACTAGAGTGGAATCCTCCTGCGGAGCCGGGGCATGGGTCTTATATCAACTACCAGAGTGGAACCCTCATACAGAGTCAAATAATGGGTCCTCTATCAACTATTATAGTGGAACCCTTCTGCTGGGTAGGTCATGGGTCCTCTATATACTATTATAGTGTAACCCTCCTATTGGGTTGGGAATGGAACCTCTGTTGACTGTTGGAGTGGAACCCTATTATTGGAACAGGGAATGGGTCCTCTATCTATCCACTGAGTGGAACCATATTTTTGTACGAGAACATGGGTCCTCTACCTAGAGATTGTTTCCCCTCTAATGTGTGGAACAATGATGAGTCGTGGATTGACTTGGATGTTTTCTACTAGGCATACATGCGAGATGCTGGGAATCATTGTTATACTTTTAGAACTATTGGCGAATCTTTTCCTGGGATGAGATATGAGATGGAGATCCCCTTTCTCTCTCATTTTGGATTATTTTTTTAAGAATATATATATGTGTGTGTGCATCTATACCTTTGGATTTTGTTACTCTCTTTCCATGGGTTTCAAAGACACGTGGGGTATTCCATGTGATTTTCATGTTTAGATTCTCATGGTAGGATGAGGTTACTATCCTACTATAGGTGGAAAAGACTCAACGTATAGTCCATCTACACACCATGTTGATCCCCTTGTGTTTGGATGAGGTTAATTTCTATTACTTTGGGTTGAGATGCATCTTGTTTCCTACTTACTGTCCACTTTTCATCTAAACCTATTATGTCTCTTACTGCTCTCCCTTCAAATTTTGGGGAATCCTACTGGGTATGTATATAATCACCCCTAAATGGGATTTTTATGCATGTTTTGTGTCTTATGTAGATGATGGACATGTCGGTGGTGACTACAGAGGAGCTTAGGGATACCTGGTACATTGGACCACGTATGGTGGTCACAGCTTAGAGATCGAGAGCTAGGCTCTCTCAGTTTTTTACTTTCCATTTTTTCATGTTGGGATGTCTTTCTGGTTGGCCATGTATTTTTCCCCTTTACTTTTTAGTTTTCGTTACCATACTCTTGTACACCCTATAGTTTTTTCATGCTTGTTTAAATTTCTAGTTGTTGTATCTTTTTACTATTATTCCATTGCAATTTTTTATTGATATGGTCAGGTGTGTTTATACAGGTACATTAGGTAAAGTCCTCTCCATGTTATATATTCCTTTTGATGTTGGTCACCATACCCTAGCCTATGGAGGTGGGCCTAGGGTATTTGCAACTCAAGCCTCGATTAGGGTCGGGTCATGACACATATGATGGATTAGACAATGATTTTTTCACTTGACTATCTAATAGTCATATATGATATGACCTTCATGATGCCCTACCTAAATAACTAAGTGGTGGAAGAAACTCTAAAACAGACTCATTTGTCAGTGAAATATGGATCTTATACCACTAATAGATATAATGGATTTGTTCATCATTTTAGTGAGATCGCATTTAATAAAAGTCATATAAGATGATTGTAAAACCTGATACTCATCTGATAAAAGATTTATTTATATATGAATTACATCATCATCATAAAACTTAAGTATGAAATCAAACTTTATAAATGAGAATATTAATACAAGAAACTTTATAGACAGGTACAAAACTTAAGAATTTTTATTAAGTAAGAAGGAAAATTCTATATATTAGAGAAAATCCTTCCTGTTTAACCCAATGTTGAAGTTTATCATCAAATGAATCTGGATGCTTATGAGAAGAATAGAATGATTAATTCAATTTTTCAAAGGCATTATATGTAATATTACTAAATTAATTTCAATATCAACTCATATATTAAATATTATTGGATATGTTAATTACTTAGAGAGGTAAGGGGGTTTCCTTTAAGACTTGTTTTATCTATGGAATTAATTTTATTTTCATCATTGGAAATGTTTTGACAATGTGAGTGAGTTTTGATAAATATTTACCTAATATTATCAATGTTTTGAGGATATATAAATTGGGAATGAGACTTCAGGGTTCTTGTATTTTATTAACTGTACAAGTGGGTAAAATTTCAAACCATAAGAATAAAATATTGTTTGGAAAGTCCAATAATGTTTCTTCAAGTATCCAACCAAGGTCATTGAAACCTAAGGAATATTCAATAAGGAGGAATGGCGTACACCTTTTGTGAGGCATGGTGAAAGAAATTTATTACTAGGATAAATATAGTATTTGTGGTAACCTAGGGTTTTTTCCTAGAGAAGAGTACACAAAAATCAGTTTTTCACTTTTTATTAGAAAAAGGGTTGTATTTTATTTGGGTTTGTAATTTTGAAAACAAAGGAAGCAATGAAAAAAATGTTTGAAAATATTATATGATAAATATGATTAAATTAAGGTCATGTTTACTATTTTAATGCTACCATGGATTTAAAATGTTTTGTTTCTCTCCTTGTTAATTGTTTGGTGCTAGATTCCTCTACTGGCTTATCTAACACCTCAGGTTGAAGGGTATTATGGAGATTTAACTATCAATTTTTATTTCCTTGATAACCTACCTTCCTGTGTGTATGAAAATTCATCAGACCACTCTTAAATCACCTAGGTAAAATCTAATTGGGTGTTGGTGTTCCTAGAAAATCTAAAAGTTACTCACTGCCCTCACACACATTCCAACAATTTCTAGACACACACCTCCCTATTAAAACTAATCATTTTATGTAGCTACCTATAATATCCTCAATTTTTTAATGATAATAAAAAATCACTTTGATAATAATTTATGAGTATTTTTTATGAAAAAATGTATTTTTTTCAATAAAAACACTTAAATATTTATTCAAAGACTTTGTGTAAGGGTAAAAATCTTATTAACACCTTGGAATATTTTATGGAATATTTTTGGAGTTGGGTGATATGTTAGGATGGTATTTTTTTCCTATAGAGCCTTGGTACTAAAATAATAATAATATTAAATATATTATATCATGTGAATGAAATTTTTTGAAAATAATGGAATACCTCTCAAACGGTGTCTTATATAGGAAATATGAAACCACCACTAGGTCTGAGATGTGATATTTACCCTAGGTACGACATAACATTTGTGTGTGTTGGGTGTTTGGAAAGATCTTACATGAGGGTAATTTATTTAATAGGTTTATTATAATTTTTTTTGAAAAAAATTAAATCCCCCCCGTCAGGTGTTTTTCATGTGCAATTAATAATTTTGTTATGGGTTGGGTGAATATTTTAGTGATAGACAATATAATAATCATGATATTATTAATTATTCTAAATAAATACAATTAAGTGTGATTAATAAATTGTATTTACTATTATCAGGTTTTAATGGAAGTTAATGGTGGAAATATTTAATAAAAATAATAATATTTGTTGTTATAATAATTATTATTAAATTGGGAAAATAATATTGGTGTGTGTGTGTGTGTATAATGTGTGTATATATATGTGTGTTAAATATATATGTATTTGTGTGTGTGAGAGAGAGCATATATATATATATACAGATGTGTGTGTGTGTGTGTAACGTGTATATATATGTTTTAAATATATATATACATATATATATATATATTTGTGTGTGGATGTATATATGAATATGAGGGTGTGTGTGTGTATACAATTCATATAAATATATACATATGGATGTATTTTAAAATATATTTTAATGATTTATTAAATTTCTTTTAAAAGATTAATTTTAAAAAAATGTATAAGTGGAAGGAGATAAAAAATGGAGCATGGGGTTTAAAAGGGAAGAGAATAAAAATAAATAATTAATTAATGATACCATTAATGAAATAAATTGAAAAAAAGACCTTAAAAGGGGGAACGAGGAGTCTCTTTTCCACTATATGCTTGTCCCCGCACACCACTCTCCCTTTCCCTCTCTCACACCCCTCTCTCCTCTCCCTCTCTCATATTATTTTTTTTATTTTTTAAAAAAACTTTTATCTTTAATATCTCACGCAATATTGATTGGATTGTTATGACATTAGTTTTGTTAGGTTCTTCTCGACGATCAAAATTTTAAACCTATTTTTTTTTAAACAACAATTTTTCGGTGGTGAAACTAAACTCAGATACCAAACCTCATGTCAATCATTGTTGTACATAAGGTAGGAATTACTTGAAATTAGCACATGATTTATATGGGTTATTGGCATGGTTGTTGGCATGCATGTGTAGACCTATGTGAAACCTTTGTGTAGGTAGTTTTTAACTTTTGTGCATGTCTTATATAGGTTATTGACATGATTTTTGGCATGCATGTGTAGCCACATGAAGCCCTTGAATTTGGAGTGTGTTTTATATTGGTTATTTACATGATTTTTTGGCATGCATGTATAACCCATGAGACCTATGTTTGATACTTGACCACATGAGGTGTGTGTGTGTGTAGCCTTTGACTTGTTCTTGTGTTTCTTGCATATGGATTGTGATAATTATGTTTACTACTTGAATTTATGTGATATTGATTTGTCATTTACAGTATGTATCATATATGTTATATTTCTATCTACTATAGTTGAGTGTGTAGGTTTTCCCTATTTGGTCAGCATGTGAGATGTGACACATGTATTGGTCGAAATTGGATGACATGTGAGATATGACACATAATTGACGACATGTGAGATTTGACACATGTTCTAGACTATCCTCTAAGAGGGATGTGCTTGTCTTGGGTCATAATGTACTTGGACTATTCTAGTTAGAGGTATGTATCACATTATTTTGGTTATCCATACAGTAGGTATGTGATATGACTTTTATTGGCATGTGAGATTTGATGCATGCTTTTGGTAATATACTCGAGACAGATGTGATATAACCATAGTGGTCAGCATGTACTTGGACTATCTTGATCAGGGGAATGTGTAACATGCTTGGGGATATCCACCCAAGGAGGATGTGTAAGGATGTTTACTGGTGTTATATCTAGCATTGTGCCAAAGTAGTTATGTTTCTCTCAGTATGGTGTAGAAGTAGGTAGAGTTGGTCCTTAAAGGACCCAGAATGTGTTCGGTACTTGTGGGATTCATTGTTTTTATATGTTTACCCTATTTATGTTCATGGAATGAAATTTTATGTTCCATGCACTGATGTTAAGGTTCATTCATTGTGTCCTATTGAGGCTTGTACTCACACCCTAATTGGGAATTTTGGTGCACTTATAGATTCCCTGACTAGAGATTTGGAGAAGAGAAAGGGCCCTGTGGTGGGTAGTTGAGTAGGTGGAATAGAAGGACACTGACGATACTGGACAGATTTCGAGTGGGAAGTCAGTTACTATTTTTATTTAATTGGCTTACTTTATACCCTGGATCTATGTTTAGTCTGGTTACTATATCATGTATGTCATCTTTTAGTTTCCACATATATTACTCTGATTATTTATTTTATTTATTATATTAGTTATTTATTTCTTTTGTGCACTTTGGTGGAGGGTATAATCTCCTCATGGTTACGCTCGAGACCCTCGCTACTAGTTGGAAACCTCTGGCATACAGGGAGGCATGTATGAGGTCATGTGGCATTCCAGCTCAGACCCGGTAGTTTAGGTCAAGATTCTACAAAATGGTATCAAAGGATTAGGTTTATAAATTTATTTATTCTTCTTACCTTGATTTGGGACAAGGTATATAGGAGATAAGATGTTTGGGACACAAGAAGGGGAACTATGGCATTGTTTGATCAACACAAAAAAAGTGGACATCTGATTTTCCATAAAGTGGGAACTTATGTTTCTATTTTTTGATGCTATCATTGATTAGATTCACCTTGGGTGATGTACATGATGTTGATATGTGATTTATGGGATCTCGGGTGCATTCATGCATCATGGTTAGACACATAGGTTCACATGATTTGTATATATACCTATTGTTGTGCTGCATGTTAGTTCTTTAATTAAATGTCTTATATTGTGCTCTCTATTCGAGATATCTTTTCTGATTGTATGATATATCTATGTTGACATACTATTGTGATATATCCAAATTGAAACTAATTAGTTGAACTAAGAATATTTTTTTGTTAGTATATATATGATGACTATGAATGGCATGTGGTGAAGGAGAACAAGGTTAGTGGTAGGAGGTTTTTGCCTTAGGTTATGGGTAGACTCCTAGGATAACCTTGTGTGATCTCATAGACTAGATATGAGTCGGATGTTCAAGATCAGTATTCTGAATGGATCGAGCAAGACCACTAGAGTACTTATCAAGGATAATAAGTCATTTGAGGGGGGAATTGTGATATTCTCAATTTTTTAATGATAATAAAAACCTCTTTGATAATAATTTATGAGTATTTTTTATGAAAAAAATGTAATTTTTCAATAAAAATCACTTAAATAATTATTTAAAGGCTTTGTGTAAGGGTAAAAACCCTATTAACACTTTTGGAATATTATATGGAATATTTTTTGAGTTAGCTTCTATGTTATCATGAGATTACATGGGTTGTAGAGCCTCAATGCTGAAAGAATAAAAATATTAAATATATTATATCATGTAGATGTGATTTTTCCAAAGTAGTATAATATCTCCCAAATAGTGTCTCAGATGAGAAATATGATACCACCATTAGGTTTATTATGTGGGGTTTACCCTAGGCACAACATAATATTTGTGTGTGTTAGGTTTTTGGATAGATCTTATGTAAGGGTAATTTATTTAATAATTTTATTATAATTTTTTCTGAAAAAAAATAAATACCCCTGGTTAGGTGTTTTTCACGTGCAATTAATAATTTTGTTATTGGTTCGGTGAATATTTTAGTGGTTTCCAATGTAATAATCTTAATATTATTAATTGTTCGAAATAAATGCAATTAAGGGTGACTAATAAATTATATTTACTATTATCAGGTTTTAATGTAAGTTAATGGTAACAATATTTAATAAAATTAGTATATTTGTTGTTATTATTATTATTAAATTGGTAAAATAATATTAGTGTGTGTGTGTGTGTAATTTATGTATGTGTGTGTGTGTGTGTTAAATATATTTGTATATATGTGTGGGGGGAGTGTATATTTGTATATACAGATGTGTGTGTGTGTATGTATAACATGTATATATATGTTTCAAATATATATGTTTATATATATATATCTATGTGTGAGTGTATATATTCATATGCAAGTGTGTGTGTGTGTGTGTGAAATGCATACAAATATATACATATGTATGACTTTTAAAATATATTTTAATGATTTATTAATTTTTTTTAAAAGATGAATTTAAAAAATGTATAAGATGAGGGAGAAATAAAAAGCAATGCATGGGGTTTAAAAGGAAAGAGAATAAAAATAAATAATTAAGTAATTATACCTTTAATAAAATATAATGAAGAAAAACATTAAAAGGGACAACGAGGGGTCTCTTTTCCATTGTATGCTTATCCCCTCACAGCACTCTCCCTTTCCCTCTCTCGTGCCCCTCTCTCCTCTCCCTCTCTCCTATTATTATTTTTTATTTTATTATTTTTTTCAAAAACTTTTATCTTCAATATCTCATGTGATATTTATCGGATTGACACACCATCAGTGTTATTGGGTTTGTCTTAATAAGAAGAATTTTAAACCTAATTTTGTTTCTAAAAGCAGCAAGGTTTTGATTGTGCAACTAAACTCAGTCATCAACCCTCATGTCAGTTTTCGTTATACATAAGGTAGGAATTCCTTGACATTAGTTCATGCTTTATATGGTTTGTTGGCATGGTTTTTTGGAATCTGTTTGTATCCCTATGTAAAACCTATGTGTAGGAAGTCCTTAACATTCATTTATGTCTTATATGGGTTATTAATATGATTTTTGGCATGCATTTGTAATCGTAAGAAGCCCTTTACTTTTCCACGTGTTTTATATGGGTTATTGACATGATTTTTTGGAATTCGTGTGTAACCTATGAGACATTTGTTTGATGATTTACCACATGATGTGTGTGTTTGTGTATAGCCTTTAACCTCTGCTTATGTTTCTTGCTTGTAGATTGTTATGATTATTTTTACTGCTTGACTTGATGCAATATTGATCTGTCATTTTCATTATGTATCATATATATTTTATTTATATCTATTGTAGTTGATCATGCATGTTTGGCCTATTTTGTTAGAATGTGAGATGTGAAATATGTATTGGTTGACATTGGATGGCATGTGATATATGACACATGATTGACGAAATGCGAGATTTGACGTATGTTTGAGACTATCCTCCAAGAGGGATGTGTTAGGATTGGGTCGGCATTTACTTGTATAATTTCAGTCATTGGGATGTGTCTCATGTTTTTGGATATCTGTATAGGAGTTTTGTGACAAGAATTTGGTCGACATGTGATATTTGACGCATACTTTTGGTTATCCACTCAAGTTGGATGTGATAAGACCATAGTGGTCGGCATGAAATTGGACTATCCTGATCAGCGGAATGTGTCACATTCTTAGGGCTATCCACTCGAGGAGGATGTGCCCAGATGGTTATTGATGTTCTATCTGGTATTATGCCTAAGCAGATATATTTATCCCAATATGGTGCTGAAGCAGGTAGAGTTGGCCCCCAAAGGGCTTGGCATGTGTTCAGTACTTATGTGATACATTGTTTTTATATGTGTACCCTGTTTATGTTCATGGAATGCACTTGTAGATTTTATGCACTAATTTTAAGGTTCATTAGGGGTGTCTTACTGAGTCTTGTACTCACACCCTACTCAGGTATTTTAGTGTGCTTGTAGATTCCATGACTAGGGATCTAACGAAGGGCATGGGCCCTATGGTGGATAGTTGAGTAGGTGGAACAGAAGGATGCTGATGATGCAGGATAGAGTTTGAGTGGGATGTCAGCTGCTATTTTTATTTTACTAGCTTACCCCATGTACTGAATCCATGTTTAGTCTAGTTAATGTATCATGTATTTCATCTTTCAATTTTTATATGTATTACCCTGATTATTTATTTCATTTATTATATCAGTTTTTTATTTCTTTTGTGCACTTTGATGGAGGGTATAGTCTCCCCATGGTTACAATCAAGACCCTCACTGATATTTACAAACCTATAGCATATGGGGAGGCACGCCTAAGGCCATGTGGCATTTCAGATCGTACCCAGTGGTTCGGGTTGGGATGTTTCACTACCATTAGTGGATAAAAATAATTTAATGTTGATTTTTTTACCTTTTAATGTTGGTTTATAACTGATTTTAATACAGGTGATGTTGAAATTGGGACTTTACACATCAGTTTTCATAAACTAATGTTGAAAACCCTTCTATAATGGGTATTATAGAGGACTTTGGATGTATATTATATAAAAAACCAACATCGAAAGTACGTTGATATCCAAAGGGCTTTCAACATCGGTTTTTAGAAAATACCGACTTCCATGGGGCTTTTAGAATCAATTTTTTATAAAACCATTTGGTTGAGCCCAAATTAACCCTACTAGTAAAAGCGGTCGATGTAGTACATGTAGAATTCGAATCCACAGAGACCGAAGAAGTAACCTTGAGACGCTATGATTTGGTGAAGGATGGGATATGAAGTAGCCAACTTTGGTTTTGATTTTGGATAGTTTAAATAACACTAAGAAACCTAAGTAAATTCAATTCAAATAAAATGGGTTGATCTTAGGATTATGCTCGGGGTGGATTGAATGAATTTTACTTATTTAGACAATTTTGGTTTTATTAATTCTTGATGAATCCATTCTTCAAAAATAACACTACCTTCATCATTTTCTGGTTTGGTGCTTAATACACACAATTAATAATTCCCTATACACTTAGAGAACCAAATTCAGGATCTCTCTGAGTTATATGGTCATTTAGTAATTGAATTTAGTTTTCTCAAACAAAGTAAAGATGAATAGTAGAAATAACTGAAGAATGGATGTCTTAAATTAATTATCCAATTAACAACAATTCGTTCATAAAATAACATTCAATCCAGCCTTTTCATCCTCCTAAGATCATCCCATTAAAGGGTTATCCCTATATTGATGGTATACTCTCAATGGTGGGCGGAAGATGGATAACAAGAATTGGATTGAAGAAATTAAAATCGTGGAAATAACGAGCACTCCTCCGTGTGTGTGAATAAAATTCACACCTATGTGTGAACTAATTCACAACAACATAGAGATATCACTGTGATTTTTGATAATAAAGTTTTAATAAATGAAATGGAAAATATATAATAGAAAGAAGTTGATTAAGAACATAAAGATACAAAAAATAAACTTACATGTAAATGGAAAACATTACAAAGGAAATTTGGAAGCATAACTTTACAATGAAACAAGCAACAAAAGATGATAAGAAAAATATCCGCCCCTATTTCCTTCACCACTAGCTCCTTATATAGGAATATTATGAGCCTTAGGTCCATCTCCCAACAATTAATTCACCCCCCAAAAATTAATAGAGTCAAAAGGAGGGTGAATAATCAAAAGGAAATTGATGTTTCGAATTTGACCCGGAAAACTATCCAGATTCGTCCACCATATTGACGTGTGAATTTGTAATTGAATAAGGCCGAATACGGAGGGGTTGTAGAAGACAAATATATTATTACATATGTACTCTATGATCTGTAAAAATTTCAGGAAATTTTTCTCAGTCATTTGGAAGTTATGGTCGCAATGGTGGGACGTATTTCTGTGCATTAATGTCGGGTCCACCATTTAAATCTCAACTTCAGATTCCTTTATCATCATGAAAAAATTAGAATTAGCTCTGGCCACAGTTGAATAAAATGATACTAATATTTTTATCTTTATACTGTATAAATTTGAGCTTCATTGTGATTGGTTTGTGGGACCCACATTTGTTTGATGGGCCTTAGGCCCATTATGCTTTTTCCAGCAAGTTTCTGCCTTCAGGTGCAAAAATCTCCATCTTCACTTGTGATTCATCCATAAGATCTAAAAGAAAAAATGTTCCAAATAAAGTGATGAATAATATACCAAAATATAAAATTAAAATGATGAATATTGTAATTTCCACAAGAAAATTATTGAGTGCGCCCAAATTGACACTTTAAGCATGAATTGCACAATGATGGGAAATGAAGTTCAATTTCTGAATTGGACTAAAATTGATGTTTATGAAATTTTAAACACATTAATATTAAGATCTTAACAATGAATATTAGCCACTTTCAGTGACTAATCACCATTTTTGTAAGTTAATTTTTTTAAAATATTTAAAATTACATAATCCCCACACCTACAAGATCAAAGTAAAACCATAAATAGCATACATGGAGTAGATACAACAAAAAATTAATTTACATAAATTTTTACAAATATATAACTAAATTAAACTAAATATAAAAATTATTCAAACATATAAAATATTGTTTAAATAAATTTTTAAAGTGTTTCAGGTATTTGGATGTATATAAAAAAACATCATCAAAAACCTACAAAATAAAATGTTACAAATTAAAAAAAACATATTTTTTTACATTACAAGTGTTGTCTAACCTTTTTGAAATATGTTTTTTTTATGGTCATGATTATCTCATAAATGAATAGTAAAACATAATATCCACATTCAATATTCCCTTTTTGAAAAAGAAACTACATTTATAAATCCATATTTCAAAAATAAAAAACTTTAGATATGTAAGAAAAACCAAGTATTCACTAATATAAAAGTTATTTACCTGAACTTTCACGTATTTAATTTTTTCTAGATCCACTGTTTGATAGCAATCCTTATTGAATGAAATCCATGGCCTACTGTAATTTATAATATTAATTGTCAAAATCGATGTAAATTGAAAAAAATAATATTAAAGATCTAAAAGCATGGAATAAAACTTACTTCTTTAAAAATTTTATAAATCTTCTCTAAAAACCTCCCAATAAAGGGAATAACCAATATGATTTACTTTATTTTTAGAAAAATACACATGACATCCAATGCCTACTAAAAAATAATTTCATGTTAATAATAGTATAATGAATAGTGGTTCATAATTATATATTTGTTCTTACTCATCAAGGAATGAAAAAACCAACATGTGATGTCCGTGTTTTTGAATATTTCATATACATATTCAATTTTGGTTTCTTGTTTCAAATATTTCACTTCTGTTAAAATTTATTACAGGTTGATAAAACCACAAATAGAAGTGAAATCATATTGGATGAAAATATTGTAGAGATACTTTATTATAAAAGAAATTAATTAAGTCAATATAAAATATGTTTACTTAATGAAAATAAATTCATAATTGAAATTTACTTACATGGAAAACAATTGAAACATTGGTACAGTGAATTGACCGCCCTTTACAATACCCACGATATTAGTTTTAAAGATATTTTATGCATAATATCTTCCACATATATTAGTTCTTATTATAATATTACAATAATTGTCTAATATAGGAAAAACATGTGATAACTTTGTTACCCAATCACCTTCCTAAGGAATATCTGAAGGTAGTGGAATCTAAAAATTTCCTTTACTTTGAAGTGATTACTTCTATATAAAATACTCATATATAAGGTAAGTGTAAGAAAATATTATAAGTAATTTTTAATTAAATGATAAATAAAAAATTAAAAACAACTCATACCTCATATGCTAACTAACGGCAACGATCAACTGGCCAAAGTAAAAAATGGTCAATACTCTGTCCAACTATGGATACCTCCTCAGTAGGTAGTGGCACTAGAGCAGTTTGATCAATAATATCATGTACTGATACTATTACCTAACCCAACTATATAAGCTGATGATATACATATTATCCCATATGATGTAAAATTTCATATGCTACAATACGTATATGGGGATCCCTAGAAAGAAACTCACAGTACACAGTCAAATCTAAATGAGGAGGTGTTAGATATGGGTATGAAGACTGTGTAGGTTGTGGTGGATGAAACTTTATCATCATTTTTTCAAGCATATATGATACATATGATTTAATCCTATCCTCTATTGACTTATTCATGTGTCGCAACTTATCCTTCAAAGAATTTATTTCTTCTAAATATTCTTCCCCTGTCTATTTCTCACTAGGGGTGCGACCAAAAACTTTTTTAAATTTGACACCCTCTTTATACCCTCTGATGTAGAGAGGGTTTTCCATATTTCTTAAAGTAATGGTAATAATATCCTACCTACCCTTAGTAATAAATCTACTTGTGTCATTTTCTCTTGAAGGGTGTCCAGTAATAATATTTTCAAATGTAATATTAGTAAGATAAATTTACTAAATAGTAATATTGATGAAAATTAACAATTAATTACTTATAATCTTATCAGGAACTTCCATTATTGGATCAATAATATACATTCCCTTTTTTGAAATTCTCTCCCTTTTCATTTTTCATGGGGAGTGGGAGGAGTAGAGGGTTGAGTGTAACTTCTTCAGAGCCTCTACTTGACTTGGTTCTTAATTTACTAATTTTTTCAATAATCATTTGTTCCTCTAATAAAGGATAACCTCCTCGTGACAATGTATAAGGGTATAAATTTCCAAACTATATCTTTTGGTGAGTTTTATTGGAAGCCTATTATATTAGAAAAAATAAATACATTATAAAGTAATGAAAATTAATTAAAAAAATAAATTTTACAAAGAATAAAAACATACCATAAAAATTTCCTCCTGCCGAATGGAGACAAAATTTTATCATGTATCACTATATAGAAACTCATACTTAAGGCATGGATATTTATCCTTTTTATTCCCAAATATATAAGTGAAATTCAAATTTTTCTTAAAAACGCCCCATCTTATTTCCACAAAGGATAAACACATTTTTTTAATTCCCTTTTTCTCTTGAAATAAAAATGTCATCTGTAATTGAATAAATAAAATATTAATAAATGTATAATATTTAAACCATTAGAAAACTAGATAAATAAGTTTAGAAATTTTATTGTTAGGGATTCCCATAAAAGATATTTCACCGACTGGTCGACACTCCTCCAGTTAGGGTATAAATTACTTATCCTACAATGACTTTGTATAACAAGGTAATTCTTGAACTATGTGGCATTTAGGCCAGTTGAGAAATAATTCTCATCAAAGTTAATTATAACCGTTTTCTCTTTACATGTAAGTGAAAGTTTTGGTAAATGTGTAATCTCATGCCTATAATATTTAGGTGTTATCCTCTCTAGAGAATAATAAGAGATGCAGATAATTTTAATAAATATATGTTTAATTTTATTAAATAATTTAATTATTATGGATATATATATTTAAATGAAAAAAATGTACATAACTCGGTTCTCCTGCCTCAATGACAGTCATTTTGAAAGATGTATACTACCTCAATAAAAGTATGTGTACTTGTACTTCATGAAAATTAAATAAATTTAATAAATAAAAATTTGATTATTCATAATGGATAAAAAAATTATAAATGAAAAAAATTGAAGAAAAAAATTGATTTTTATTATAAACATATTATAATGATAAAAATTTATAAATATAGACAATTATAAATACAAATAGTTACAACTAAAAACATATTACAATGAAGAAAAATTTATATTCTTAAAAAAATTATAACATTAAATAAATTTTAAAAAAAAATTATAATTGATAATAAAATGAATACAAAAAATTATTGGATGAATGAAATTTGTAACTAATAGATAATTAATTTACCTTAAAAAAACTAAAAAATAACTTACAAATTTTGGATTTAAATAGATCTTGAATGTTTTTGAACTCACTAAAAGGTGGTCAAATAGGGTGAATGTTTCAATATTAGAGAGAAATATATAATCACATATAAAAACAAATAATTTATATAACCATAAATTTTTAATAGATAATTTATATATTAAAAACAATTAATAAATGAAAAACAAGTTACAATAAAAAAATAATCAAAATTCATTATATCAAAAAAATTACAAAAGAAATTTATTGAAGAAAAAAATAACTTACAAAATTTGGAGGTTGATAATACAAAATAGATTATAAATATTTACCTAAGTAATTAGGAGAGTAATTTAGTGTTTCCCCTTATTCCTTTAGCATGATTATTTCATACATCATGGACTATGTTTGCATTATAGTCATTATTATCATCTAGAAATCATATAATAGATGAAGAAACCTCACATAAATCCATAACATCATCATCATCCTCATCACCCAAATTAATTATTTTCCCTTGAAAAAAGAAAAATCACTAATCATTCAATGGATTAATAGCATAAAATATTTTCTTTGTATGTATCTCCATGATAAATGGTTCCTCTTTGCAACTAAATTTTTTCAAATCAATGAGTGTAAATGCATAATCATCATGTTTCACACCACTATTACTATAAAACCAATTACACTTAAAAATTGTTACTTGAAATTTAGTATAATCAATTCCTCATATATCCTCAAAAACTCAAAAATATTTCATTGATTTAGAAATTTGTTTTTTATCTTTTTCACTCAAAAAATGCAGTTCTTTAACAACGACCATTACCCCACTATTTTAAACAATACTCTTGTCATCTTGATTTTTTTTGTAAAATGTGTAACCATTAATATCAATACTAGATCATGTGATCACATTAATAGATGGTCCCCCTACCAACCATTTCAATGTTTTTGTTGCATATAAATTTATGTTGACTTTATCTTTAAACCATGAAACAAATGTCTTTTTATGCTCAATCAGTAACCACTTTTCATTTATTTTTAGTTAATATACCTTTAATATAATAATATGTGATGATATATATGGTTTAACCTCATCTGTGTTGTTCAAAATGCATAAATTTTCCTTCATCACTTCATCACATAGAATAAAATTTACCTTTATGATATGAATCCCTCTACCTTCACTATCAACTATCAAATTTTGAGAAATAAAGAGACCAATATACTCTACTTCATACAAATAATTAGTGTAGAACTTAATAACCACTTCTGATACATATTTTTGAACAATAGAGGCCTCCTATCAATGAGTATTTTTAAAATATCCCTTCAAAATATTCATATATCTTTCAAAAGGATACATCCAACATAAATAAATAGGCCCACATATTCTTATCTCACTCACCAAATGAATCACCAGATGAAACAATATATCAAAAAAAGTTAGTGGTAAATACATTTCTAGTTGAAAAAGTATGAGCACAACTTTATTCACCAACACATATAACAAATTCGAATCAACGACTTTTCTATAAATGGATTTGAAAAAATAACATAACCTGATGATATTATTTCTGACGGGTTTAGGAAATATATCACGTAGTGCGACCAGTAGCAGTTGTTACATCAATACATGATTGTCACGATATTCCATACCTGTTAATTTAAAATCCTTAAATGAAACCAAATTATTCACATTTGAAGAATATCCACTGGGTACTTTAATACCATTCATACACCGACAAAAAATTCATATTATCACTCTTGCTTAATGTGTGACAAGCCAAAGGTAAATATGTTCTATTTCCTTTCATGGTGGGAGATAGATTCAAATATATTCCCATGGATATCAAGTACAATGTAGCATGAAATCCATATTTTTTATTTCCTTTTATGCCTAAAAAAGTTCAATCAAACTATCACATATATTTTTCTCAACATGTATAACATCAATTTTATGTTTTATATCTAAAAATACCCAATTAGGTACTTCGAATAAGATAAAAAATTTCTTCCATATATTTTTTTATGACCATAAATTACTTTATTTCCAAATTTAAAATCAATATTTTTCACCCTATCATAATATTCTTCAACTAACAATGGTTGTGGGGATATATTAAAATCTTGTAAATCGTTAAATGATTTTTTCAATCTATGATAAGGATGATCAATTCGCAAAAATATTTGATGACCCATGTACACTTACTTTTTTCCATTCTATAATTGATAATATAAAGTCACTTCTTTACAAATTATACATGTTTTATGTCTCTTAAAACTATATCCAAATAAGTTTCCATATGTAGGAAATTTATTTATAGTGAACATTATTATAGCACACAAAAAAAATACTCTTTCTTATAAGCATCAAAAACTATAACACTTGTCTCCCATAAAAGTTTTAAATCATAAATCAATGGTGAAAGATATATATCAATATTGTTTCTTAGGTGTTTTGGTCTATAAATCATCAAGATCATTATAACATATTTTTTCTTCATACACATCTATAGGTAAAAGTTGTAAACAACAAACAAAACAGGTGTTAAACTATATTGGTTATTAAGGCTCCGATATGGATTAATTTTATCTATGCATAGTACCATTATAAGATTTCTAATTTCATATCAAAAATCATGAATTTTTTTATCAAATCTCTTCTATTATTATAAATTAGTAGGGTGGCTTAAGTTTTCATTAGAGATACACTCATCAGTATGTCATCTTAACCTTTTTACATCATTTTAATTTACAAATAAATGCTTCAAATGATTAGTTATTATAAGGTACCAAATTTATTTAGTATGAGGTTTGATGTCAATACCTGAGAATTAATCAAAGTTCAAATTTGCATCCATCTTATATCATGATGTCCTGCATTTAGTAAATTTTGATAAACATTCATATTCCTTCCTATACAACACAAAATCATTAGGGAAAGCATGTATCTTTTTATACCCCTATCACATTGGGAATAATATTTTCTTTTCATCATAATTGAAAAATAGAAGATCGTTGAATTCTTGAAGTATCTATTTTAAAAGTTAAATCAATTCAAAGAAACTTTTATCACACTACCCATTTCTTTCTTTCAAGTTAACTAATATCATTACTATTGATAATACTATAAATTTAGTGCAACCTAAGAATAGTGGTTTCTCATAACCTATGTAAAATCATTCAATAGTTGTTTTTCATGATTTCAATTCCGACATCATGAATTAATTCTTCAAAATGGGCCTCTATCTAATGTTGAATATTTTCATCAACATTAGATGTTGAATTTTTAGTTATTTCACCATGTTAGATCAAACGTGTATAATTATGGATAAACCATAGAAAATGATATGATCTTTGATTTATAGGGAATTTAAATTTCTCATATTCAAACATTTCATACATGGATATAAAATCAAATATATTTTTCAAAGATTTCATTTAGAAAATTCTAAAAAATTATTAACTCCTTTTTCATATTCATTGGTGGTTCTTCATAAATTTATTCAATTATAATCCATTAATTATCTAAGATTACAATATAAAAGGTGAATATATTAAAACTTATAAACATTTAAAAATATATAAAAATAAATAAATTTAAAACCTAAAAACATATAATCAAAACAATCAATTATTGATAACTATTTGAACATAATAAAAAATTATACATAATTATCAAAAATATAATTGAAAAATTAAAATAAAAGTGAATAAACATATATAAAAATAGATAATTTAAGTATTCATAAATTTTTTAACAAATAATTTTTCTTAAAAAAAATTTATAAATGAAAAAAATGAAGAAAAAAAATTAAAGTATAAATAAATTTTAATGATTAAGATTTATAAATACAAATAATTATAAAAACAAACCTTTCTATAAAAAAATATAGGGACCAATAGTTTATAATAATAAAAAAATTATAATATTAAACAAATTTTAACAAAAAATATAATTTATAATAAAATGATACAAACAAATGAATAGATCGATCAAATTTATAACTAATAGATAATTAATTTATCTTGGAAAATAAAAAAAACTTACAAAATTTGGAGGTGGATAATGGAAAATAGATCCCTAATTCCAATCAACTCACTTGAAGTTTATGGTAACAAGGTGAAGTCTGCAATATTAAATAAAAATGAGTGAAAAAATGAAGTAAAAAAACTAACAAAAACCTCAAACCATGGTTGCGGGTCAACTGAGATAGCTCAAGGATCATTAAAGAAGGATAAAGGATAGAATATTAAGGAGAAACAATATGAAAATATGATGAAAATTGACTATAAGATAGGATTGAGGGTCATCAAGAGCCATTATCGATCAATAGGATTGGTTTTGATCAAAAGAGAAATGAGAGTTTCATGTCCTGGTGTTTTTTTAAAACACTTTTCACATCGATTTTTTATAAAATCGATGTCAAAAGTAATTTTAAAAACATTTAACATAGTTTTTTTATAAAATAAATACTAAAATTTAGTCTAAATTTCTTTTAATGTTGTTTTTATAAAAAAGTGATATTAAAAGTTGTCAACTTAACATTTAATGTCAATTTCTAAAAAACTAATGTTAAAATGTCGACATCGAAGCCCATATTTCTACTAATATACACTAGGAGGAGGTATATTATTGATTATAAACCTAAGAATCAATGGTGAACTAGTTTTAATCCCAAATCACAATTTCATCCAAATAATTACTTGAGATATTAACCCTCCATTCAAGGGGAAAAAGAATAAAGGGGAAGGATAAGTCATAACAAAACCTAAAAAAACAAAAAAAATGAAGAATGAAAATAACAGAAGATCATCCAACATAAAATCACAATACAAGTCTTGATTACCTTATTCAGTGTACCCCCTTTTATTTTATAGAGGTGTGGCCTCCTTATCTTTTGTCCATTCAAAATTTTGAGATATCTCCCTTTTAAATCTTTTAATTATTTCCTTTTTCATTAAATCCTTCCTATTTCATGATTTTTTCTTCTTGGAAATCTGTAACATTACTTCTTAGGTATTAACTGAACTATTTTTCATGTTTATATCCATGTGGTAGATTATTATTGGTTGCATGAATTTGGATGTGGTGGTCTGAGGCTTTATCTTGAAATTTGGATGAGTTCCCCCAAAGTGTGCTTTGTATCCTGATTGTAATCTTCCATAAACCAATTTTTTATAATATTTTAGATCGACTGTGAGATTAAAATGATCAAATCGACTGTAAGGCTAACAAGTGATAACAAGATAGACAATTGATTGTGCAGTTAGTTGAAAATAGGCACAACTGGTTAGATTAAATGTGCGTAAAGTAGAGAAATTTGAAAAATTTCATCCATGGTTGATACAAAAAGGAAAGTTCAATTAGTTTCCTTCTTATGGTCAATCCTTTCACATTGTTATTTGGATCATCATATGGTCAATCATCTTCCATGGTAGGTCAGGCCTCTTCTTGTGGTAGATGGGTTAACTACATGACTGCCTCATAGTCAATTGTCTACAACAACTCCTAAACACCCAAAAAAATATAGAATAACCACGATTTCTTCAAAAAAAACTATATCCTCTCAAGATATTCATCAAAATTCCAAATATTAAATATAGGATTTATTTTAATATTTCCAAAATATAAAATAAATAATCAAAACTCAAGATTTAATCCATTTTCTCACTTAATCCCAAAATAGTCCTATAATTTAAATATGTGATAATTACCTAGTAAATGGTAAAATTGTGGGGTTAAAACCATGAAAATGCAAAATAAAACATATGAAATTATTTTCTCTCTCAATTCCCCCATACTTAAACCTTGGACTCTGAATAAGTGAATTTTAAAAATATTACCAAATAAAAATTCAAATACCTAGCCAATGTGAGTTCCTTTTTCAACACTACAGTTCTCATTATTATCATTCCTCCTTAAGTATCTTGATTCCATTTTATCCATTAAGTACATTAGATTAATTTACACTTCTTTCATCCTTTTATACACACTTATACCTACCTTCCCATAATATTTCACTCAACACACAAGTATGATTTTAAAGTAAGGTTTTACTCATTCTAAGTTCACACAAGTTTCACCATAGGCTTGATTAATTTATTAATCTCCACCCAATGAGTTAAGTAATTATTCATATCATGAGGGATTAATCAGGGTTGTTATGTTGATTAAGGGTTGGTAAGATTTTGATGTTAAACCATTGAGTTCGAATGAGGGGGTTTAGTTTTAACATGATGCTCAATGCATGATTCTCAATTAAATCCAAGAATGGATTCTCCCAAAACTTTCTATTCAGTTAAATTAGATTTACCTCTTTGAATTATATATGGATAGACCACACCTTTTATCAATTAATCAATAGTATAATTCCCTTCCTCTATTTCCTTCAGTGGGTTTCATTCTTTTTTTTTCTTTACTGTTGAAGGAAAAGGGGGATTCTGAATTCTCTTTTTAGTGGTGTGAGTTCTTCCTAGCATCATATTAAGAAGTATTCTCCATTAATTATTATGTACTTAAAGTACTTTATTCCATAACTTCTATATTTATCTTCAAACAACTCCTACTGGACAACACCTTGACAAAAAAAATTGTAGTAGATTTCATTTTCAATCACCAATCTGGTTGTTCTCCTAACTCTTTTATAGATTCAGAGGTAGTCCACCCATATATTAGTTTAGTGGAATAAAAATTTTCTTCCCATTTTCCCTCTTCTTTAGTATCATTTTTTTAACTCTTTCATGTTTGGAGTTTCTCTTCAAAATCATATTTCTTTAGGGAAAGAGGGGGAATTTTTCTATTCAAAAAGTGGGAGACTTTTATTCCCATCCTTGAATGAAATTAAAAATATTTTTTTTCTTTATCCCATCATGATTTTTCTCCCAAAACAATAGCACAAAACTGGTAACAAAATATTCTTTCAGTTTATACATATTCTTCAAAATAGATTATTCATTCTAACATCCTCTTCCCCCACACTTGAATTCAAATTATATCATGAAGAAGATTCTAGAGTAAGTTGTATAGGTATATTTTTCTTGTAATTTGGCTGCCTAAAAAATTCATCCATGGGTGATAAATTCTACAAGTATTAATGTATAGGTAGGATTAAAAATAGGTTTCTTTGAAAAGGAGGTTTTAATTCAAAATAATGCCCCAACAATTTAAATCACAAGGTCTGTGAATGATCCAAGTTTTTGTTTAGATTACTCAGAAAATTTTATTTATTAAATCACGTATTGATTCTCTCAAGAAATAGGCATTGTAAAAAGATGTCAAAATTGGTTTTAGAAGCCTCTCATGAAAGTGCTTAAAATATAGGATAATATATTATGGTATGAGTTTCAAAAATAAATGGGATTTTTTATGAAATTATGTCACTTAGAATTTGAAAAAAAATAATTATCTCATCATTAATATAATATTAATTTATGAATTAAATTAGTTTCTCAACATTAGAATGGATTCGAGGGTAATCTGGTTATGCTCATGGGTTTCAAAAGATTGCTAAAATTGAAAAATAAATGCATAGATTTTTTGAAAAAGATACAAAATTTTGAAAAACAAAAATTTTAAAAGTCATAAACTACAAAGGTTTCATCCCCCATAATTAAATGATGTTTTTCCTTAATGAATTTAAATTGATTTAACTTTTAAGAAAATTTAAAATGTAATAAACAAAAACCAAGTTTTTGAGGAGATTTGCAACCCAATGGGCTAATAAATTATCATTTTTTACATTTTTAGTAAAAATCATATGCATATTTAAATAAATTGGGCTAATAAATTCTAGATTCTATGACTTTTATTGTAGTTTTTTGAGGTCCAAAGTGGACTCTTAATTATAGTGTGAAGAAAAATTAAAAAAAACTCAATATAACTTGTAGTAAAATATCTTCTTATTACTTGATCATTGAAAATTTTCCACATGTATGGGTCTTCTCAAATTTAATATTGGGACTTGAATTTAAGTTTGATAATTTTATGGGAATTAAAATGAGATGGTACCTTAAGTCACCAAATAATTTACCATTTCTACATACTATGGTACTTCTCCTTCAACAAAATATAAATGTTCTCCTAGAATTTGCTCATTCATTGGGTCCTAATCTAGAATTTTTTCTTCATCAGTATTGGGAAATCTTCTTAAGTGATTGTCTACCTGATTTTTAGCTTGTTTCTTATCCTTAAATTCTAGGTTGAACTCTTGAAGAAGTAAAATCCATCTAACTCATCTCATATTTTCATCTACCTTAATCATTAAGTATATAAGTGTTGCATGTTCAGAAAATAGTGACTTTAATTCCAAGAAAATAAGATCTAAATTTATCTAAAGAAAAAAAAACAACTAAAAATAAATCATTTTTAATATTTGTAAATTTTAGTTGGGAATAATTTAAGTTTATTAAGTCATAATCAATGAATTGTATACTAACTTCAATTATTTGGGAAATAATAGAATTAAATTCTTGGTTTGAAGCATCAAAAAGTAAAATCGACTGTAAAATCCTTAATAAAACTAAAATTAAACTAAATAGAGAAAGATAAATCTTACTAAAATCACTAGTTTGGTGATCAATTTTTTCTTTAGTTCACAAAATTTTTTCCTATATTCAGTATTAAAATCAAAATTATATTCTTTAAAATTTAAACTAAATAGATAGAGATAAGTCTTACTAAAATCCTTGATAGAACTCCTATAAAATCCTTCATGTCCTCGAAAATATATTATATGTTTCACAAAATTTAGGTAATGAAAAGAATTTATCACTTCAATTTTTGACATATCTACCTCAATAACTTTATGGGAGATGAAATTCCCAAGGAATATTGTTATTTCCCCCATGAAATGGAACTTTTCAAAATTTAAAACAATAACTTTTTTAATTCAAGTTTTCAAAAAAATGAATTTCTTATACATTGATCAAAAGAATTGCAAGAATTAAAAAAATCATCCAAGAATACCACTAGGAAATACTCAATGTGATTTAAGGATATATTTACCATGAACCTATGAAATTTAATTGGGGAATTGAATAGCCTAAATGGAATCTCTTTGTAAGTAAATGTGCTAAATGGGTATGTGAAATTGGTATTCTCTTAGCAATGAGTATCTAGAAATAACCTGAAAACCCATATTAAAAGCAATAATGTGTTTTCCCTACTAGCCTCTCTGGAATATAATCAATTAATGGTATGGGGAAGTGGTATTTCCTAGTGACTTGGTTCATATTTCTATAATAAATACATAATCTCTAACAATTATAAATTCTCACAGGGATCAATTCATTTTGGTAATTTTTTACAATGTTTAAAATTATTTTATTAGGATCTACATGGATTGGGTTAACCCATTATGAGTCAAATATTGGGTAAATAATGTATATTTCTAAAAAATTATCTATATATTTATTTACTACCTCCATTATAGTGGTATTTAGTCTCCTTTGGGTATGCCTAATAGGTTTGGAGTCTTCTTCACGTAGAATTTTTTGTGAGTAAATTCTTGGACTAATTCCTAGAATATCACTTAAACTCCACCCTATCGCTTGCACGTTTTCTTTAAAAATATCAATCAATTTATTTTTTGGGGTCATGGAAAATTTATTAGAAATATGAATAGTTTCCCCCCCTATATTAGGTACACATACTTGAGATTAGTGAGTAGGGTCTTAAGTTTCATATTGGGTGGCTGTTCGAGGGATGAAATCATATTTGGGTTTCTCATTTTTATTTATTGTATTTTATTCACACAAGAGTATGATGAATCATTAATAAATAAACAACCAAACCCATAAAGGTATTTGTATTTTGCCTCATCCTTTATTCCAAGGAATGATTCTTCAAAATTATGGACAACTTTAACTTTAATGGAATTTTTAATCATTAAGTGATCCTATATGGTCAAAATCTCATGAAACATAAATGAATATTCAATAGGTACAAATTCATAAAAGTGGGAAATTGTATATAGTGAGTTTTCAGTTGAAGGGTGATTTATAGATTCAAATATATTGAAATGAATTGGGTTGTCTCCAAACTCCATGGTGAGTTTTCCTTCATAAACATTGATGATTGTATTTGTTTTCTTCAAGAATGGTATCCCAAAAATTAGGGGTGAGTGTGATGGAATATTATATTCCTTCATGTTTAATATATAGAATTATATTTGGGAGATAAAATCATTGACTTTAACAAAGAAATCCTCCAAAACTTTTATTGGAAATACAGTGTATTGGTATGCAAGGTGTACCACTACTCTCATGGGATTCAAGTATCTTATCTATAAATATATAAAAACTAATTGAGTAATTATATTTATTGAAGCACCTAATGAAAAAAATCATCTAAAAATTTATATATATAATGTTTTAAGGGATAGAAAATTTACCTATATCAGGATATTTTGTGGGTAATTGTGGTGTGATTAGGGTTGATACACTTCTTCCCAAATTAATTTTTTTATTACCTTAAACCCTCCTATTTTTTTGTGTAAAGTTCCTTAAGAAATTTAGCATTCTTGGGAATATATTTGAGTGCATAAAGAATGGGAATATTAATATCATCCTTCTAGAATGTTTCAATAATTTCTATTTGGAGTTATTCTTCTTAGATATTTTTGTACTGAATTATTCTCGAAGGGAATGGAAGTTGAAGATACTACTTCACCCTTTGATGTATTTTCTATGGTGTCTCTGGTATATTATTTATTTAGGCATATCTTCCACCATATTCCTTCCTTTATTTTTATTATTTTGACTATTGTACATGTTCTCTAGTAACGGGTTCTTCTAATTTTTGTTCATCTTCTTCTACAGCATGTTCTTCAATGTCTGGTTGTGCTCTCTTGGGTTTAGGACTCTCAACTCATTCATCTTCACTGCTCGATTGTTTTTTTTTCAAATCTCATGTGGAAATGGGGTGGATTTTCTTGACACTTTTTATTATTATAATACTTACATTTTTCTTTATATTAGGGACTATTTGGGTTGTCATTTTACCATGATCTTTGGACAAAAATTCCATCAAACTACTGAATTGATTCTTCAACAATTACATTTCAATCCTTGAATGTTCAACTCTAGGCTCTTATTATTGTTGTAATGGGGGGGGTTTCATTGGTATATGGTTTTTAATAGGTAATATTTTGGTGAAAATGGGTTTTTCATATATGGTATGGTTATATGGATGTTTATAGGTTTGTTGGAAGGGTGTTGGGTGTTGGTATTTTTGGTTTTTTACTAAAATAGGGGCTATAGTTAAAACTGGTTATAGTGGGGGGTCTATCCTAGTTCTACTATCTTAAAAATCCATATTGAAATTTTTTATGCTCCCTTCATCCTTAATTTTATTGGAATTTTCTTATTTTAAAGGATACTTCACAACTCTCCATTCCCTACACTTCAACACACTGGTTAGTGAAATGATTAGGTGATGAGCATAAAACACATACCTTAGTTTGTGGTTATTGTTCACTAATTTTATTCAGAGTAATCTATCTCACCAAAATGGTTATCTCTTCTTTTTTAGTTTCAAGTAATGGGGATGAATCATAATTTCATACCTCATGGATTCCTCTTGTACCAGTACCTCTTGTTCCAAACTATTGTGAATTATAAGTGATCTTCTCAATCCGGACCTTGACTTTTTTTAGTGAATTTTCTATAAAATATCCTCTAGATGATGCATCCAAAATATTTTTATCATTATTTAGTAGGCATTGGTAAAAAAAATACAAGTGTTTCTCTTCTACTGCTTAATGTAGGAAACTAGAACATGACTTCTTAAACCTTTCACAATACTCATAAAGGGTCTCTATATATGTTTTTATAATAGAATACATCCCATTATTGATGTTTGTGCTTCCAAATGTTAAGAAGAATCTTATAATGAAACGTCTATTTAGGTTATCCCATTCTTTTATCTCTCCCATTTATAATTTTTACAACCATTCCTTTATTTCTCCTTTGAGTGAGAAATCAAATAACTTCAACTTAACTTCTTCCTCAACCACTCCTCAGGGTCTAAAATTGGGGAAGATATATGTTAACTCTTTAATATGTTTTTTTGGGTCTTATCCTATAAATCCATGGAATTTATGAAGCAATTTAATTAATCCATTTTTCATCTCAAATTTAGTTTATAATGCTGGAATAATAATATGATTATTTTGATTTATGAAATGTAGTGCATAGAGGTCTTTGAGGGTCTAGTTGAGATTTTCATTGATGACTTAAATCTCAAAGTGATCACTAAAAGCCTCACTTGATCCTGCAAGGGTGATATAAAAATTTGATTGTAAATTCAGGTTCCTAAGTCTAGTCAAAGTTCTTACTATTTCGGGGTTAAATTCAAGAAATTAGTTATTTGAAGATTGGGTCATGCAGATTATGGGTTAGATTATCAGCACTACCTCCCTGACAATGATGCAAAGTTTTTATGCATGTCCATCATGGGTCATGGAAAAATCAATTTATTAACTAGGATAAATATAGTATTAGTGGTAACTTAGGGTTGTATCTTAGAGTGGAGTGCACAAAAATTAGTCTGTCACTTTTTATTAGAAAAGTATGTTTTTTACTTAATTTTGTAAATTTTAAAATGAAGGAAGCAAAGAAACAAATGTTTGAAAATGGTATATGATAAGGGTTATTAAGGTAAAATTTCATCTTGAAATGTTATCAAATTCATAAAATGGTTTTACTTCTATCTTTATTAATTGATTAGTTATAGATTCCTTTATTGATTTGTTTAACACCTTGTGTTGAAGGGTATTATGGAGATTAACTCAAAAGTTATTAATTCTTGGTCAACCTCCCTTATTATGTGTATAAAAAGTCAAAAAGATGCTCCTAAATCACCTAAAAACCTAATTGGGTGTTGGTGTTCCTAGGTAACCCAAAATTTACTCACTGCCCTCACACATGTTCCATAAATTGCTAGAGACTCACCTCCCTAAGCAACCTATTCGTTCAATATAGGTTTCACCAGGAAGAGGGAGATAATTTATTATCAACCTAAGAAGTAATTATTAACTATTTTGAATATTTAGACACAATTTCACTCAAATAATTAAATAGATATGAAGAACCAAAATCAATTAACAATAAAATAACTTTATTCTATAATGAATAGGGACTCAAGAATTACAAGGGAAAACCTTCTATTCCCCAATAACTCTGGTGATTACCTCTAAATTAAGGGGTGAAATAGAATAAATGGGAGGGATAAGGAATAATGAAACCTAAGTAAACAGAAAATAAAAAATAATAATGAAAACAAAATCAGATCCTCCAGCACAAAATCACGATCTAAATATTGAATCCATTCTTCAGTGTTACTAATTCTTATTTTATAGAGTTATGGAATCCTTCCCTTTTATCTAGTCAAACTATTAAGATCATATCACTTTTAGAATCTTTTAATTCTTTCCTTTTTCCTCAGATCCTTCCTATTTCATGATTTATTCTTCTAGGAAATATGTAACTTTCCTTATTGGGTATTGATTGAACTATGTTTCATGTTTAGATCCATGTGGAATCCTTATATTAATTGTATGAATGTTGACATGGAAGACCAAGTCTTTAGATTTAAATTTGTATGAGTTCCCTAAAGTGTGCTCCATATCCTACTCATAACCTTCCATAAATTAGTTTTTAGTAAAGTGTTGGGTCGAACATGTGGTTTAAATGGGTGAATCAACCATAAGCCAGATAAGTGACCATGTGGTTGGTTGAAAGTGGTCATGATTAGTTTTATTGTATGTGAAATAGGTTGGTGGTTTAAATAAATTCTATATATGGTCAATATATAAAGGTATTGTCGATCAATTTACTTCCTACATTTGATCCTTTTACATGGTTGGTTGGGTCATCATGTGGTCGATCATCTGTCATGGTAGGTCAGACCTCTTCTTGTGGTCAATGGATTAACCACATGACTGTCTTACTATTGATTATCTATAGAAAATCCAGAACTCCCATAAAAACATAGAATCATCATGATTTTTTTAGAAAATACTTCAGCCACCTAAGATAGTCATCAAAATTCCAAGGATTAAATGTAGTATTTATCTTAATATTTTCCAAATATCAAATAAACAACCAAAACTAAAGATTGAAGCTATATTCTCACATGATACCAAAATACTTCCATAATTCGAACATCTGACAATTACCTAATAAATAGTAAAATGGTGAGATTAAAACCATAAAAATACTTAATCAAATATATTAAATTATTGTCCTTTTCAAGGAATATGTTTCCATATGATAGAATTTTTTAGGATACCTGAAGAATTATGGAAACTCCAAGGAAAATCCATGTTAGGTATTAGTGTTATAGTAATAATTCTTTGATTTTGAAGGGTATATGATACTAAATAAAAAAATATATATACAAGATTTAAATATCAATGAAATAATTGATAAATCCTATAGTTCACATTAAAATGATAAAATAAAGGGTTTTTTGAATCATATATTTGAATATAAAGGAATACATAAAGCTCAAATTAATTTGAAAAGGATGTGTATTTTCATTTTATTTCTCATATATGATAAGTGAATTTGTTTTCAAAAAAAGAGTTTTTTTAAACAATACAAGATAATGGATTCAATTATAAAGATTTATGTTTCATTTTATTTTATAACATACTATAAAAGAAGAAAAGGATAAAAGGATTTTTATTTAGGATAAATAGTTTATCCTACATGTTTGTTAAAATGAATGGGATATGATCCCACTATCCATCAATGGCATGTTTTAAAGAATAATATTTGTTTAAATAAATTTCTCAAAACACATAGAATACCAAATATGATATAAATATAGTATTTTATTTAATAAATGTCCCCATTAAAGAAAATAAGTGTTATTTCCTGACATAAAAATAATTTATGGTATCTTAGAAAGATTTTATGAAAATAATAGTATATAAGTAGTTAATGGGAGTATTCTTAGACTTATAGAAGTTAAAATTTTAACATATAAACGATTATACCAAATAAAATACAAAGTTAATGTCACATAATATACTAAATAGTTTAGCATATATTAGTAAAATATTAATGAAAATAATTATATTAGATGGAAATATATTTCAAGTAAAAAAATTTATGGAAAGGGTTCTAATAATGATGATGATGATGAAATTAGAAAGAGTTTTAATTAGAAAACAGAAGTTATTAACTTAATAACATTTGATGTTGTAAAGTTAAGGATTTTTAATACTCTGTTTAAGAAGTTAAACATTAAGAAAATAATTCCTAAGTCTCTCCATTATTAAAACTATCTTACTTTATAGATGTTACTCACCAAAGGAGTTTAGTGGTAGTATTTTATCATATGGTCATATAGATATGTTATGGTAATTACATAGAGATTTCATGAGTTTAACAAAACTCTAAAATTGTAACAAACATAAGGATGATCTGGTAGTCTATCATATGTGTTGTGGTTGGAAAAGTACTTATGTGTGGCTTTTTTAATTCTTAAAATGGTTTAAGAATAAAAAATGTATCATGTTATACAAAAATGAAATATACGCTTTATTATTCTTACATATTGGATGCATATACTCATGAAGTAAAGTGATAATTGACTTCTCAAAGCATGAATTTAAGTTATCCCCATATGATGTTAATCATGGAGTGTTATAGGTTGTGATTAAATGTAAAGGTTGTCATGAGTAAGATTCTTGTATCATGATATAGAATATGATCCTGAGGCACAAAATGAGATTTGTGTGTTGGGTGACTGATGAAGTATACCGCATTGAGTATCATACAATATATCTTTGATTGTGACACCCTCCAGGTCATAGGTACATTTTCTTTTAAGACTTAAGTTGGTTAATTTTTTGTTTTGGAAGTTCTAGAGCTACATGCTAGCTTAAAAGTGGGGTTTGACCCTTTTAAGGTGTATAATGGGAAGCACCATGATTGTGGTAGAGGATATGGTTCACCCTTATCCCTCCTATGTGAAATGTCCTGATCCGTCACACCTAGTTTAGGACATAGTATCAGGCGTGGCATCTTGGTGGTTTCCTTGTATGCCGCATCTAATAGGCCTCACCACGTGTGTAGTGGATTCTGTGGCTATACCAAAACTGTCTAGGTCTCAGGGTAAGGCATCGTCGATTCCCATGGTCGGTCTCCTAGATAGGGACACCACTTCATGGTGGGTGTCACCAAGGTGTGGTGGTAGGGGTTTTGGTTTTTGAAACACCCATTCATCACCTAAACTTTTGGTGGTGGTTACTCTAATTTCATTTTACCTTAATGAGGGGTTTTATGGCATCTATTGGCTTAGTTTTTTCCTATTAAACCACTAGTTCTCTCCCTTTATAGATCAAATATCAAATTTAGTGTTTTCCAAGAAGGTTTTTTGGACATTTTTCTCTTGACCATCAATGGATTAGGGTGTGTTCCTTCTTATTGGGATTACTCTTTATATATCTAGGTTCATGAGTACTAGATCTCTTCCTCTCCTATAATTGGGTTCAAAGGTAAGAAGGTTATATTTTTTTCTTGAATTAGGTGTCTCTATACAATAGGTCTATCCCTTGGTTTACCATGTATTCTTGTAAATTTTATTTGGTTTTATTTTTAAAAATATTTGATTTGAAATTATGAGGGTTGTTTTATGAAATTACATCTTAGGTGGATTTTGAAATGGTTTTTGAAGGGGTTTTTCTTTAAAAATAGATTTATTCACTTCATGTGTTCGATGAAATTCCTCAAAGATGGTTTTTACTCTAATGTGGATTTTCAAGCATGGGAGTGGTAGTGCTTCAGTTGTTAAAATGTTTTGTAAATTTTTTATCATGGTTTATGAATTTTTTGTGATAACATGGCATATGGGAACATTTTGGAATCTTGGGTGAGGATATATTCAAACCTTAGTGAGTTTGGCACTTCTAGGGATTATGATTGTGATATCAATAGATTGTGGTAGGAGTTGATATCATTAGGAATTACATTATGTCTATATTAGTGTTCCTTGTGTGTCTTAGTCTTGTTTTCCCATATTCTAGATCTCAATTATGTTTTGTTCTCTTGTTTTCATATGTATCATGTTTTATATGCTCACATGGTTATCCTCTGAGTTATGAATGTTTTGATTATTACCCTATATAATTTCATTCATGTTTATACTCATATTTTTTTTTAATTTTGAATATTTATTATTTTAAAATAAAACTAAAGGATGTTTTATGAAAAGTGTTTTCAAAGGAAAAAACTTTATTAACTTGTTTTTTAAGCTAAAACAAAATGATGCATGTGGATAAACATGGTATAGATTCTTGGTGGTATCATACTGATATTTTATACTCACTCCCTACTTTTTCCTTTAGGTATTTATAGCTTTGGTTTTTCGGGATATATGATATGGGAATGGTTTCATGTAGCTCACCAGATTCCCTTAGTTTTTATTTCCTTCATAATTGGTTGGGATGGTGGTGATGAATGTTCATGTGGTGATGTGGTTTTTTGTATTGGTCTTAGATTTGTTCTATTTTCTGAGTTTATCCATTTATATTAGATTGTATATCTCATGATCATGTAACCTTTTTATTCTATTACATACTTTGATAGTTTATCTCTTTCCCGGTATACTATAGGAATGTTTTAGCTCTTGTGTTGAATTACACCTTGTTGCGATCTATCTTGGGTGATGGGTCATGTCGAATCGAGTTGGTTTATTACAAAAATGGTATCATAGGTAATACTTAGTCGAAAGTGTGATGAAACTACATGGTTTTGGTTTGGGTTTTATGGTATATGGTATTTAATACTGTTTGAATTCAGGTAATAATCGTGGATGGGCACCTTGCCAGCTCACTTTCATATCTGACTCCGAGTTTCCATGGTGCGTTGGGGTTTTTTCTAAAAATTTAAACTTGGTTTTGGGTTATCTATATGAACCTAATGTTTGGGGTTTATTTATATGAACCATGTCCTATATTCTTTTTCACTCTTGAATCTTTTGATGCCTTGGAATCTTAATATTTAAGGGCTTTAATGTAGATTCTTGAAGTTATCTCTAATTTTGTTTTATATGTTGTGTTTTATAGATAATTCCTCCTCGAAGAGATATTATTAATCCAGTATGGGAATATATGAGGAAATTTCCATAGTAAAACCCTCTAATAGACTCCTAACTAGTAGAATTAGTTATCTACACAATCCAGATTTTGAGTCAGATGGGTATTACAAACCAAGGAAAAATAGTGGATCATGGTTAGGAATTTACCAAGAATAATCTACATATCTTCCATGGTGATAAGGGACCCAAAGAATATAAAGATTATCTTTAAAATATTGAGTGGATATTCTATTTCTTGAACACTCCATAGGAATCAAAGGTGGGTTTTGCCACTTAAATTCTTAAAGGAAAAGGAAGAAAATGGTGGGACTCCATCGTACAAGATAAGTTGCATAAGGAACTTACATAGATATATTTCAAGAATTTAATCAATAAATGGTTTTATCCTAAAATATTGTGAGTGTAAAATACATGGAAATTTTTGAACTTGGATCAAGGGGAGCATTTAGTTATGGAGTATGCTACCCGTTTCTCTAAGTTAGTTCACCTATCATATGAGCTCATTTCTAATGTCTAACATAAATATTAAAGGTTTGAGATGGGTTTGAGGGTTTATATTTGATCAATATTGATCCTATTATTCCTATAGACTTTTGATGAGGTGGTTGATAAATCATTTATGGCTGAGGTAGACTTAGATGGAAAGATTGGTTTAGGTGGAGATTCTTTTGCAGTAGGAGGTAGCCAAAATGTATCATCTGGCCAGAAAATGGAGTGCAGTAAGGGTGATAAGTTTATGTCAAGGGTAGTTCTATGTCATTCCTAGGGACAAAACCAAGTGGTTTTTTATTAGTATGGGAAACCTAGTCGTACCAAGCTTGACTGTGTGCTGGCACCCATGACTTTCCATCATTATGGATTATACGACCATCTCCAACTTTTTTACAGAAGGGTATCCTACGGAAGTAGATCTAGATACACTCTTACCAAAGGCTCTCATGATCATTATGACATAGAAATGGGTGGTGGATCCCTTTATCATGAAAAAGTGGGTACCCATGTAGTAAAGAAATCTTATAGAGGAGTTAAGGTTGGATATCTTTATATAGTGTAGTATACACCAGAGGAATTTGAAGTAGGGACACTACAAAAAAAAAGATGGTTAGCGGTGGTTTATTCACAGTGATTCTAGTAACCACTGTGAAATAAATTTGGTTAAATATATATATATATAATATAATGGTGGTTTCACAAAACCATCGTGATATTTTTGTATGTTTTCAATTAGAGGTGATTTCATTTAAACTACCACTAGACATTTTAAAAAAAAAACCCTAATCCCTCCCCTTCCCCTGATCCCTTTGTTCTACCTTGATACCCCCCCCCCCCCCCGACCTTCTCCTCTCCTCTCCCTAGAGGTGACCCCGAGCCTGTGACCCCCTTTCCCACACCCCCTCCCCTCCTCTCACTAAAGGTGACCCTATCATGGACCAGATCTGGTCACCTTCAGAACCAACACTCGACCCAACCTGTGGAAAGACCCTAAGGGTATTACCTATCCCCATGGGATTTCACAAGTTATCGGGTATCATAAACAATGGTTTGGGAATGATTTACCTGATTTAGGATACATAAAACAACCAATAAGGAAGAATAAACCCAATCTAAAAATTCATGCCAAACAAGCCTTAATTAAAATTCAGAACTGAATACAGGGTTTTAAACAAGACACAAGAGGTCCAAAACTACAAAAAGTATCATAAAAAACATCCCAAGGACCACCACATGACAAGGGGTCATCACCCATGTGTTGTCTCCACAACACCGCACCACGGAAGCAACTAACAACCCAAACTGCCATATCCAAAGGCCTTTATCTTACCTGTATCAAACATAATCAAGTATACTTACACCCAAAGGTGTAAGTAGGGTGTTAACCTAATACCAATAAAATACCACCCAAATATTCCATGTGAAAAACATTATAATATAAAAATCTTGCAATTTTTTATAAATAAGGAATGGTAGAAACAATTTCTGAAGTGAAACTTTTAATGGAAAATAGTTTTCAAGGGTTAACATTAAAGAATGAATACATTTAAATAAAACATTTAAGATACTGAATTTTCCATCTAAACACTCCATAATCCAATGGTAAATACCAAATAGTCAATGAGCACTAGTCACGGGAACACCCCTAGGTACTCGTTAACTGTGGGCCCCAGGTACCTCGTATCTCAGTGTAAAAGTAACCAAATAAAATATATGTTCTCATGAATGGGCCACTAGTAGAGAATATAAACATAACCTATTGTTCCTAAATCATCATCCTTATAGTTTTTTTAGTGTTGTTAATGTTAAACTTTCTAAGGGAAATAGGGACAAAACCACTCTAGATCACTAGCATACTAGTACACGACAGCCCACCTAGATACGCGGGTTTCCCTCTTTGTTCTAAAACAAGTTACACATGCTATCAAATGTAATTTACATATATAAATACCATTTATGGTCATACACACTCAAAACAGTAGCTAAACATGCCTTTCACCATTCGTATAACTCAAATAAACACTTAGAATTTCCATAAAACAATTTCACAAAGCATAACAAAACTTTGCACATAAAATACACTTAAAACCCCTATTTTAAAACCAAATTCATAACAATAATACACCAAAACATAATTGGCATCACTAAAAAAATTTAATAAAACCATTCCATGAATTTTAGAACAACCCCAATTGGTGAAACATGGATTGCACATAAAAACACTCATTTTCACACAAAAATGGCATTTAAAAAAATCACTTAAAAAATGATACCAATAATAGTTTTCTTAACAAAAAATGAAATAGTAAGATGATAAAAATATAAATATAGAAAGTTAATACATTCTACAATGCTTACACATGGAATCACCTACCAAATGTGTCAAAATCCTCAAATCCTTATGCGAAACTTCAATTGCACCACCGCCGCACCACAAAGGACTAAAAATGAACCTAAAACCACAATATTGGACCAAGAAACTCAAAAAAAATTCCTAGGTATGAATCCCTAGCTTCTAGACATTTGGATCTTCAAGAAAAGTGGGATAAACCTTAAGTAAATGGAAGGAACTAAGAAGGAAACCCGCTTACTTGATAAACTTTGAAGAAATCATCCCAAATACACCAATAGTTGAATCTCCAAGCATAAAAAATTAAAAGAGAGGTTATAATAAGGTTTAGAAGGTTGAGTGGGGACTGAAATGGGGGGAAAGAGTAAAAATGAATGATTTATGAAAGAAACAAATTCCCTTTTCAAATTTGGATGATTTGAGAAACCTTGAGGATATTCACCCTAATCTATGATGAAGATGAGCTCTAAAGAGGGAAAATAGAACATGGGGTGTTCCTAGGGTTTTTAGTATTGAGTGATATGTGGAATGACTGAAAAATATTGAAAAATTAATGAGATATAAAATAAATAAATTGTTTTTTTAAATATGGAAATGAGCTCATGGGTTGACCCAATGCCCGAATAAATCACCCAAATACACTGTGATTATGAGTTCTTAAGGGGTTAAAATGGATATGGTGGTCTGAATAGGTCAAGGGAGGCCAAGTGGGAAGTAAAATGGGTGAAATATTGAAAAAAAAGAGTTATAAAAGAAACAAATTTTGTTTTTAAATCTGGAAATGGGCTCACGGTTTGGCTTGAATCTTGAATAAACCACCCTTTTCTACAAAAATTCATGGGAAACCCCCACAAAAAAAAGAAAGAATAGAAATTAAATGAAAAATACCTTCAAAATAAGTCATGGTTGTGACAATTATTCCCACCATAAAAACTTTCCTCCCTCAGAAAGTTAGCTTGAATCCTGATTAGATAAGAGAAACGAAAACTGCTCTTTGACCCAAGAATTCCACTACCATGTCTCATTCTCAACAGTCCCATGCTGCCAGAGGACTCAAACCAAAGGAATAGTATTCCCTCAAAACACTTTTTCTCAGGATTCCACAATACACACGGGTCGCTCAACCACAGAAAGATCAGGTTCCAACTCCAACTCTTCCCAACTCAAAACATGGGACGGGTCCGGATTGTATTTCTTTAGTTGGGAGACGTGGAACATATCATGGATTGATGTCAACTGAGAGGGAAAATATAACTAGTATTACACCTTACCAATCATATCAATTATTTCAAAAGGTCCCACATACCTTGTTGTTAGCTTCCCTTTCTTACCAAGATGGTTATGACCCAAGTGAGGTGCCACTTTCAAGAATACCCGGTCACCCACGTAAAACTCCAAAGCTCGACGCCTCTGATCCGTATAAGACTTTTGTAAACTATGGTCTATAAACAACCATTTTATAATCAATTTAACCTTTTTTGATGTATCCTACACAATACTTGGACCCAACAGTGAGGTCTCACCCACCTCTACCCAACACAAAGGAGATCAACACAGCTGATCATAAAGCGTCTCAAACGGTGCCATCTTGATTGAGGATTGGTAGCTATTGTTATAGAAAAACTCTACCAATTCAAAATGGAAATCCCATAAACCACCTAAATCCAACACACATGCCTGAATAATGGCTTCCATAATCTGATTAGCCTGCTTCGTCTGACCATCTGTTTGAGGGTGTTATGTCGTACTCAACTTAATCTGAGACCCCAATGCTTTATGAAGGCCACTCCAAAACCGAGAGGTAAAATGAGGATACCTATCTAAAACTATGGATGATTTTACACCATGGAGCCTCAAAACTTCCTGCACATACAACCGACCCAATTCCTCAACTTTGGTCAAATCTTTGATTGGAATGAAATGGGTCGATTTGATCATATGATCAATAACCACCTAGATAGCATTATTTCCCCAAGGTTTATGAGGAAATACCACTATAAAATCCATGGAAACCTAATACCACTTCTAGGTAGGAATGGGTAATAACTGAATTAAACTATAGGGTCTTGGATTCTCTACTTTCACCTGCTGACAAGTATAGCATCTTGATACGAAGTCAGTTATGTCTCATCTCATGCCTGGCCACCAGAACTGGTGACGAACATCGTAATACATCTTGGTGGTACCAGGATAGACATCCCACTGAGGCTGGTGGCTATCCTCCATCACTACCTTCTACAAAGAAAAAGGCACCACTAAGTGGCCCTTGAAGCTTAAGAAACCCTCAGGGGATTAAGACCAATCAGAAGACATCTCCCCACTATGAACAAACCACCTCGACTAATAACATATCTCATCACCAGGTTTCTCCCATTGAATCATCTTCATAAGAGAAGGGGTAAACTAAACGCTCACCAAGAATGCACCTCCACTATGCTCCTTGGTCTCCACATGCATCTGAACAAAGAGCCCCATCAGAGTCCACTCATCACTGGACTTCCTCAAAGCCTGCATTGATAATCTTCTACTCAAGGCATCAGCCACCATGTTACCCTTCCCCAGGGTGTAGAAGATATTGAAGTCGAACCCCTGCAAGTACTCAATCCAACACCACTGCCATAGGTTAAGATCCTTCTGTGATAAGATGTAGGCTAATCTCTTGTGATCAAAATAAACCACAAACTTCTCCCCAAATAGGTAGTGATTCCAAGTCTTCAAAGCATGTATCACAACTGATAGATCCAAGTCATGGGTTGGGTAATTATTTTCATGTGGTTGGAGTTAGAAGGATCCATACTCCACCATGTGATCAACTTGCATAAGCACGCACCCGAGACCCATACCTGAAGTGTCACAATACACCATATAGCCCTTTATAGATTTTGGAAAGATCAACATAGGGGCAGTAGTCAACTACCATTTTAGCTCCTCAAAGGATGCCTAACATTATGGGCCCCAAAAAAACTTCACCCCCTTCTGGGTGAGCACAATCATGGGTGATGAAAGCTGAGAGAAATTCCTAACAAACCTCCTATAGTATCCTTCCAAGCTGGGGAAACTCCTGATCTCAAATACATTCTTTGAATGCTCCCATTAAATCACTACACTGATATTCTTGGGATCCACCAAAACTCCCTACTCCAAGATCACATGCCCCATAAACTTCACCTCCCTGATACAAAAGGTGCACTTGGACAGTTTTTCATAAAGTCGGTGATCCCGCAAAGTGCCCAACACGATCCACAAATGATTATCATGATCCTCCTCAGATTCATATTAAACCAAGATGTTGTCCATGAATACCATGAAAAAAGAGTCTAGATAATGGTGGAACACCCTAATCATGAGTTCCATAAATACCTCAGGAGCATTGGTCAACCCGAAAGGCATGAACAAGTACTCAAAGTTGTCTTACCTGCTTTGTAATGTTGTCTTCGGGGTATATTCCTCCATCACCTTGAGTTGGTGGTAACCCAAATGCAAGTCTATATTATAAAACCACTTTTTACCCTTCAATTGGTCAAAAAATTCATCTATTTTGGTCAAAGGATGTTTGTTTTTTGATGGTTACCTTGTTCAGTTTCTAGTAATCAATACACAACTGGAGGGATCTGTCAGCCTTCTTCGCAAAAAGAATGGGAGTGGCCCAAGGAGAGATGCTCAGGTGAATGAATCCTTTGGATTCTAAATCATCCAGTTGTATGTTTAATTCCCTCAGCTCAGTGGGGGCCATATTATATGAGGGAAGAGATATCAGTTGTGTTCTTGGTGCCAAATCGATCGAGAACTCCACGTCTCACTCAGAGGGAAAGCCTGAAAATCATCTAGGAATACCTCCGAAAACTCATCCACTATAGAAGGTAACCCACCCTTAGGAGCATGACCATCATCCTATATCATGGGAAATGATAACTGGAAGACAATATTTCCCAACATTAGGAGTGGAGGTCCTGCACGACCCGATTGAGGATCTCATTCCCCATGAAAAACCTAAGGACTGCCATCAGGTGTCATGAAACTCACCTACCGCCTATAGCAATCGATGTGTGCTTGAAAGTGCACTAACCAATCCATGCTTAGGATTAAATCAAAAAGATCTATATATAATACCAATATTTCCCACTCCATATCTACCCCAGACATAGTAAGTACACACGACGGGCACCTGAGACCCTTTTCCTTCTTACCCAACGACGTCACCAACTCCATCGTAACAAATAACAACTCAGTTGAATAAATCAGCATGATAAAAAAATGGATAGAGATAAATGAAACAGAATCACCAGTATTGAAAAGAGTATCAGCTATATAGGATGAAATCAAGATGGTACCTTGAACTATCAAAGGCCTCGCATTTGATATCGTTAGCGCCTGCTCCACAGCATGAAGATTCCTACTCTCTACCTGAGAACAACTGCTCACCTATAGCTCTGCCCTAAACTAGATTTTCCCAAAAGACAATCTGGCCCTACTACCATGACTACCAAACCGAGATCCCCCCATCCTTGATGGCTCTAACTGAGCTGGAACTCCCCTAGAAGCCACAGACCCTACCCCGCTCAGGAGTGGACGTGCCATCCTGAAAAAATGTTGTAAGTGTACTATACCTCCACACTGATAACAAGGATTTTGAGGAGATTTTTATGTTGTTTGGGTGTGCCCTGTCCTCCCACACTGGTAGAACACAATGAACCTTGCATCAGAAGCCACTAAAGAAAACTGCTTTGAAGGTTGGCCTGAACTACCACCTTCCTTCTTCCCCTGCTCCTCTCACTTACTTTTATTATTATAAGAACTACCACTACCCATCACTAACACTACCCTAGAGAAACCAAACCTCCCCTTGTGGTCAATATCCAATATACAAATCCTGATCAACCACCTCAGCTTAATTCTTTAGCTTGAACAAGAATACCTGGGAATATATCTCTGGCCGCAAAGCCCTCTCAACCTTCTGAGCCTTCATCTGATAATTAGAGACCATTTCTAGAGCATACCGGACCAACTCAGGAAAATGGTTGGCATAATCCATCACTAAAATATCCCCCTGAACTAGCTCTATAAACTCCTAGGATCTAGCATATGCCAAGACTTTAGGGGATTATTGGTCATTAAAGGTAACCTTGAAGTCCTTCCAGCTCATCTGTTCATGCTTCCCAACTTGAATCATTGATTTACACCACCTTCATCTAGGAACATCTAATAGAAAAGAGTTACACTTCACCTTTACCTCCTTATTTATGTCAAGAAACTAAAACATGCACTCGATCTTCTCGATACACTCCTCTGTTTCCTGGGGTTTCGTGCTGCCTCAGAAAGTATAGGTCTTGTTCTATAGGAACTCTTGGTCTTTATCCTTCATAGGACCAGACTCATCTTCTCTAGTTAGAGAAGGAGTGGGAGTTACTCCCTATCCTAGTGCTTGGACATCCCTGACCACATCTTCTACCATCCTTTGATCAATCGGTTAGGGAGAACTCTCTCTAGCATCCTCTGGTGGGTGCATGGGGGATTTCTGGGGAGGCATGTTGCTACACAAAGAAACTATCACAAAAGAAATCATAAATACAAAAATTATGAGAAATTTTATCAATTAAAACAAATATAAATAATTAAAACACATCCCAATAATGAAATAAACAACCACTTTACTCCCACTCGACGTCTACATGCAGTCTGCAGCCCACACATCCCACCTGGAAGAGAATTCAAACAAAAAATCCAAACATCCCATGGTGACTCGAGTTTTGTCACAAGAGGTGTTATCTAGGCACCCTACTCATAACCAAAACTCCAATTCTAGATAGTCATAGCTCCTATCTAATCTAACTCATCCCAAAATAATAATATGACCCAAAAAGGTAACCTCCCTTTGATACCATTTTTCCACTAACTAGATCTGGTCGCCTTCGAAATCGGCACCCAACCCAGCTCGTTCCAAGGGCCAAAGTGCATTCCCTATCCCCATGGGCTATTACAAGTGCTAGGGTATCATAAATAGTGGTTTGGAAATGATTTACCTGAGTTAGGATACATAAAACAACCAATAATGAAGAATAAACCCAGTCTGAAAATTCATACCAAACAAGCATTAATTAAAATTCAGAACTGAATATAGGGTTTTAAACAAGAAACAAGAGATCCAAAACTACAAAAAAGTGGCATAAAAAATATCCTAAGGACCACCACACAAGAAGGGATCATCACCCATGAGTCGTCTTCACAACACCGCACCACGGAAGAAACTAACAGCCCGAACCATCGTCTCCAAAGGCCTTGCCCTTACCTGTGTCAAAAATAATCAAGTATACTTACACCTAAAGTTGTAATTAGGGTGTGATCCTAATCCCAATAGTATACCACCCAAATATTCTATGTTACAATCATTATAAGATAAAAATCTTGCAAGCTTTTATAAATAAGGAATGGTAGCAACAATTTTTGAAGTGAAAATTTTGATGGAAAATAGTTTTCAATGGTTAACATTAAAGACTGAATAAATTTAAATAAAACATGTAAGATACTAAATTTTCCAGCCAAAAACTCCATAATTCAATGGTAAATACCAAATACAGAATGAGAACTATTCACGGGAACACCCCTAGGCACTGGTTAACCGTGGTCCCCAGGTACCTCGTATCTCTGTGTAAAAGTAACCAAATAAAATATATGTTCTCATGAATGAGCCACTAGTAGGGAAAATACTCATAACATAGTGGTTACCAATCATCATCCTTATAGTTTTGTTAGTGTTGTCAATGTCAAACTTACTAAGTGAAATTGGGACAAAGCCACTCTGGGTCACTAGCATACTTGTACACATCCTCCCACCTAGATACCCGGGCTTCCCTCTTTGTGCTCAAATAAGTTCCACATGATATAAAATTTCATTTACATATAAAAATACCATTTCTATTCATACAAACTCAAAATAGTAGCTAAAAATGCCTTTCACCATTTTTATAACTCAAATAAACACTTAGAATTTCCATAAAAATGACAAAGTATAACAAAACTTTGAAAATAAAATACACCTTAAAATCCCTCTTTTAAAACCAAATGCATACCAATAATACACCAAACCAGAATTGGAATCACTAAAACATTTTAATAAAACCATTCCATGAATTTTATAATAACCCCAATTGGTGCAACATGGACTGCACATGAAAAACACCCATTTTTACACAAAAATAGAATTCAAAAATCAATCACTTAGAAAATGATACCAAAAATAGTTTTTGCACCAAAAAAATGAAATAGGAACATTATAAAAATATAAATCCAGAAAACTAACACATTATAAAATGCTTACACATGGAATCACCTACCAAATGTGTAAAACCCCTCAAATATTTCTGTGAAACTTCAATTGCACCACTGCCACACCACAAGGGAGTAAAAACAAACCTAAAAACACAATATTGGACCAATAAACTCAAAAAACCATTATTATGAAGCCCTAGATTTTGAACATTTGTAGCTTCAATAAAAGTAGGAGAAACCTTAAGGAAATGGAAGGAACTAAGAAGGAAACTCACTTACTTGAGAAACTTTGAATAAATCTCCCCAAATACACCAATAGTTAAATCTACAAGCATTAATGAATCACTTAATTCCATTCCAAAACCACTCATATGATTTCATCACGAACCTCAGCTATCGTGATATATATCCTTTGATCGAACACTTCTAGCATTGTAAGATTTAAAAAACTCTCCCTATCTCATTGCTCCCCCTATCTCACTACTCCACATGTCAGCTTCTCCCTGTGTCTTGACTAAGAAATTTTCTCCCTTTTCACATCCACAATTTCTCCCCCTTTTTCAATGAACCTAAAGATCACTACTTTAGGGTTTGAAATAAGTTAAAGAACACATATTAGTATATTATGGGAAAACACACCATGCCTGGGAGAGAGGGGGTAGCCACATCCACACTTTTTCAAGTGTTGGGAGTCAATTAGACTCCTAGATCCAGTCGATTCCTCTCAAACGCTTCTTTGGGTAAGGCCTTTGTTAGAATATTTGCAAACTATAGTTCTGTAGGCACATACTCCAACTTCAAAAGACCTTGATCCACCTTCTCCTTGATAAAATGATATTTGATTTCAATATTCTTTGTCCTTGAGTGATGGATTATATTTTTGATAATATTGATAGCACTTGAATTATCACAATGGATTCTAATTGGAAACTTCACTTCAACTCCCATGTCATCAAGCTACTGATTCATCCACAATAACTATATACATGCTTTAGTGGACATAATATACTTAGCTTATATGGTGATTAATGAAATGTAATCTCGTTTCTTTCTTAGCCAAGAAATTCACAATCCACCAAGATAGAAAGCACCTCCTAACAATTGATTTTCTGTCATCTACTGAACCGGCCCAATATGCATCTGTATATCCCAATAACTCTAGTTGGAATTTTTCATTATACATCAAGCTAAAATCCACAGTGCCCTTAATATACCAAAGTATTATTTTCACTACAATAATGTGGTTCTCTTTGGGATTTCTTTGTTATTTTCATTTTTTGGCATATAAATAGATGATATTAGGCCTTGTCGCTATCAAGTATAGTAAAATTATAATGATTTTCCTATATTATGTGATATTAACTGCCTTTTCATCATCATATTTTGATAGTTTTTTCTGGGTAGTAATCATAGTTTTTAACTCCTTGGAATTTTCCTTTCTAAATATTCTCAAAAACTCGTTGGCATATTTGGATTGAGAAATTAAAGTTCCATTCCTTCCTTGTGTCGCCTATAAACTAAGGAAAACATCATCTCACAAATCATTGACATTTCAAACTCACTTTTCATGAATTTGGAAAACTATTTGTATTATTATTTATATGATTCAATAAATATTATACCATCAATATAAACCAGAACCATAATCATTTGATTACTATCATTATTGACATAGAGATTTTAATCAACTACACCATGATGAAAACTGAGATTTTTCAGAAATTGATCTAGTCGTGAATACCATGATCTTGGTGGTTGATTCAAACCATATAAAGCCTTCTTAAACTAAAAAACTCTATTATAATCTTCATGAATGAGAAAACCAATTGGATTATCTATGTAAACTTCTTCTTCCAAAACCTCATTCATAAACAGAGACTTGATATCCATCTGGAAAACATTGAACTTTCTTTACACTACAATGGCCAAGAATAATATGATTGTCTCTAATCATGAAACAAGTGAAAAAAATTCATCAACATCAATACTCTCTATCTGGGAGTACCCTTTTCACACCAATCATGCTTTGTTTTGAATCACTATGCCATCTTCATTCATCTTGTTGTGAAAGACGCATGTATTCCTGATGACATTCTTATTTGTTGGCCTCAAAAAAATATCTCATTTTTTATTCTTCTCAATTTGATCAAGATCTTCATTCATATCTTGAACCCAGTTATCATATCCAGTTGCTTCCTCCTTTTCATCGTCAATATCTTCTTTCGAATCATCATTTTCCACTTCAAATCCCCTAAGTGGCTTACCTCCTTGTCACTATCATCAGGAAACTATTCATTTTGTTGTTGAAGATTCTGATCATTCTCTACTATAGTGATATCATTTCTTTCAAATACTTTTGTAGCCTCATTTTGAAACATTGTTGAGATTATCTCACAACTTCTTGGTATCTTGAAAATAGTCAGTTGATACCATATTGTTAGATCAAAATAGATAATCATGAAATACATTAGTTGTTTTGATTCTCCCCCAATCGGTCTTCTTGAAGCCAGATAGCATAGAAATTAATCCTTTATATCCTATTGATATCTTTCATATGATTAGTATACAGAGTTCTCCCCCTATGATATATAACTCTTCCAGTTGTTGGGCCCACAAATATTATTCTTCTCCTACATCATTTATTCTCATGTGGTACATTGCAATGATCCATCAAAAAAACCTCTAAGCCTACTAAGTTAGAACTCAGTGTAGGAAACAGGATATAAATATAATAACACAATCACCATCTATTGTGCTTAATTACTTCCATACATTTTAGGAAGCCATAAACCATTGAATCCTTTTAAGGAATTCTTCTAGATTAATTCTTCATCTCTTATGTCTGATTTGAATTAATTGAAATTATGGAACACATCACATCAATATTTTGCATCATTGGATACCACTTCCCCTCGGATCGTACTTGAACCTTAAACACTTGAACATCAGCTAAAAGTATTTATACACATAGGGAAAGGGGATTCTTTAAAATCCTCAAGAAGATAATTGTGGTCGATCTTGATGGATCAACCCTTTGATACTTTCTTGCAAAGCACTATACTCTTTTTGTGCTTGTTCCAACTGCCCAGTCAATTTCAAATATTTTGTCCATATGACTAAACATTCTTTACCCACATTTTGAGTCTTCTTCTAATATTTGGGTTCTATGGGTTTCTACTTTTTTACAATTTGGGGTTTATACCCACTAGTATAAACTACCATCCTTGGTGCTCCACTAATATTCCATTTTTCATGATGCTTTCTCTGAGAAGGAATTTTTCCATGAATAATATTCTCTTGATTCTTCTTCCATTGGAGGGAACATTCCCCTACCTTCACTTGTAGCCTTATGGCATGACATCTGAGTTTTTTGAGACATTCATTGTTCATTTTTCTTTTATCAGTTTCCTGAGTCACTACACTATTTCTTGCTGGGGGTGGGTTCTTCTCTGAACATACATTCTTCTTATCTACAAATGGAGTGGTTTCTTCCTTCTTCTTCTAGGTTGGTGCACATTTATTCTAATATATCTATTGTGATTGTAACAAAGGAGGTGCTCGATAAACCTTTTGTTGAGATCCTTGTGTTTCCCCTAAGGATGTAAACCTATTTTTCAATTTATCATTTCGTCTTCCAGTATAGGCTTTCTCGTTATACACCACTAGATTTGAGGATCTCATTTCGAGTTCCTTCGCCTTCCTTGCTTTCTTCTCGCTGTAATATTTTGTTGAATGCCTGTGATTAGAACATATAAAACATATCCTATTAAAATCATACCTCATGTCATAATTTCTCGGTTGAGATGTTGATTTAACTTGAGTTTTTCTTCTAACATTGAGCTGTTGGGATTCTTGACACAAACTCATGGTGTGTCCCATTATTCCATAATAATAGCATCTAATGGATGATTTCTTATGAGAAGCATTCCTTTCATATTTCTCAAGATGCTTCTGTTTATTCTTAGATTTGGGAATATTTCTACCTTTACAATTTTAAATATAGTCCAAGACTTCCAAAAAAACTTGAAGTATGACCATAAATCCCACAGAAATAGAACATGATGTCATCACTTCTTGTATAAGTCTTTTTAGGTATGTGTTCATCACCTACATGACTTTTTTCTATTTCTGGAACTATTCACGGCTCTCTTTCTATCATGCATGAGAGAGGATTCATCATATCCAATTCCAGATTTTCCCAAACTACACAGACTTTGGGATGAGACAATATTTTCATGTTTCTCCTCATAAATAGCATATTTTTCTTTCATTTCATCATCACCTGTCAAAGGATAATATAATAGAAAGTGTAAGGCATCCTTCATTTTAGGATTTCCTTTGGCATTGGATTTCTCCACTTCTTTCTTGACTAATTTTATCTCTTCTTCCAATTTTTGAATCTTCTTATCCCTTGATTCAAGTTGATCATTAAGTTATCCCTTGATATTCTTCCCTCTACTCATCTCATCTTATAATTCTTGGGTGATATTATTCATTATTTCATAATTCTCCTTTAACTTATATTTCATCTGAGCAACAAAATAATTTTATCATGCATTATCCTATTGTAGCCTTTTCTTTTCTTGAACTAATTCAAATGGATGTGTAAAAAGATCATCATTTGTTGGGCAAAAATCCCTCAAGGTAACATTGCATCATTTTTGGATTATTTTTGTATGTTGACAATGAAGGTTTCCATGGTAAATTGTCAAGTTCCAGAGATGTTGTTGACAATCCATATTGATAAAGAACCATGAAAAAGTAACAGAAGATCTGGAGGTATTAAAAAAGAACAGATACAAGGTGGCGTTGTTTTCTAGTGTTTTCCAAATTTTTGGGGTCCAAAATTTGGAGTTTGGTGAGCATCGTGAAATATGTATTTCCTTGAAGATCTCATCAAAATATGAAAAGGGCGTGAGTTTCTCAAAGATGGGCTTCTTGATGTAGATTTTGCGAAGACATGAAGAAAGTTAATGGTATTCTTCATGATTACGATGAGCTTCGCAAACTACATAGTTGAAGAGCATTGCGGTAGTGGAGGGAATTTTGAGTAGAGCTTCACAGCCAAGGTGCGAAGGAATTGAAGGAATGCTATGCGATTACGACGAGCTCCGCAATATGAAAATTTTTGTGGTGCGTTACGATATAGAGAGAATTTCAGCAGAAATTTTGGAGCTTCATGATTTGAGATAACATGGAATTAACTTCACGTGGAAGGTTCGGGGGTCAGTGGAATCTCCTATAAATAGACCTATACCCCCTCAAGATAAAGATAGAGTTTTCCAAGAAAAATTTTTTGCTCTCAAATCATGAAGGTGGTTCGCAAAGTCAGTGTGCTTCGAGAAATAAAGATCTTCGCAGTGACTAATCTAGCTCTGCAAAAGTGTTTTGTTCCGTGTTGACTCAGTGATCTTTGTGAAGGAAGTTACTCTTTGATGGATTGATATTTTTGATGGCCTAAGCTTTGCGAAGGATTGATATTTTTGAAGGTCTGAGCTTTGCAAAGTAGTGTACTCTGCGAGGCAGTGAGTTCTACGAAGGTGTGTGCTTTGCGAAGAGGCAGGGACTTCGCAAAGGCTTGTTTGAGCTTCGTGAAATTGGGAGCTTTGCAAAGTATGGTGGTGCTTTGCGATGGTATTTCCCAAAGGTTGTTGCCTAGTGGTCAGGGGAAAAGTTTTATTCATCAGTTGATGATATTTTGACTTCAATAGAGCATCTATATATAGTGGATGATGCATTCATTAGTGATAATGAAGAGACCTAAAGGTCTATAAACTGTGAGTGGATATTCTGAAGAAGCAGCGAGCTTACTTTAGTTGAGAGAGAAGTGAGTTCTCAAATTGTGAGTGGTTGTAAACCAGAAGGGACAGTGAGTCCTCTTCAAACTTTTAAACAACAATGCACTTATAGTGTATTTGGTACATCAGCACATCACCGGTGTATGCTCCTTAGACGTAGCCTAGTGAGGGTGAACCAAGTAAAATTGTTGTGTCTTGTGCATGCTTTAAGATTCATTCATACTCTGCAATGGGAAAGAGATAGAGAATAGGGTTTTGTATAACAAAAAAACAAGATCAAAAGGGGAATTTTTTTTAATTTTTCATACCCTGATTCACCCCCCCCCTCTTAGGGTATCTTTCTTTTTCTGGATTTTAGATTCTGAATGTTATATGATTTCATATTCTTTCCCTTTTTATCAGCTTTGTGTTTTTCTATATTTGTAGACATCTTTTTCAGTTCTTCATCTTGGTAATCATTCTTCTCCTTCAGGTTAGTAGCCACATCAATAAGCCTTTTATTTAAACATCTTATCTTGTTGACCTCAATTTCCAATGCTTGGATCTGGATATCTTTAGAATTAATATCTTCATCCAATTTCTAATAAAATTCCTTTATTTCATGTACAGCTTCCACTTTTGGCCTTCTTGGAGTTTCTTCACCATCATTTGTTTCAACATCACTTTGAATTTCAAGTTCTTCACTCATTCTTATATCATCATTAAGAGATACTGTCTTTTACCTATCTAATTCATCCAAACCTTCCTTTAGTAAACTGTTTGATTCCTTAAATTGAATCACACTTTTTCCATAAACACTTTCACACTAAGGAATACCAACTGGCTTCTGCTTCTTCTTTGAAGTTCTTCCCTTTTCCATGGCACGACAGGATAAGAGCATAATAAATATTTGACTTCAATAATCAACTAAACTAAGTCATAAAAAACAAATCTGATAAAAGAAACCTTCCATCTAATACCAATTGTTAGGTCCAAAAGGGGCCTAGATAACTTAAGAGGGGTGTGAATCAGGGTATGTATATTCTTTTCTAAATTCTACCTACCCCAATAGATCTTGACCTCTTTATTATAAGGGTCACTTTGTTTGCACTTAAGTGTTAATGTTGATCTTATTCTTTCCTTGTTTATCTGATGATGATTCTTTGAATTTAATGCAGGAAAGAAAGGACAAGGGCATAGAAATTTTTACTTGGTTCACCTACATTGGGCTACATCCAAGGAGCATACAATGATGATGTGCCAATTATATCAAATTCACTAAGTATCACTACTAATAATGATGGTTCGGGCTATATCACTTCTATTTTTAGTCTTACTTCCTTTAAAAGGTTTAGGGTATGCTCACTGCATTCCCAAGGGTCACTCCCTATGTCTCTTCCTCTGGATCACTACTAGTGGGAAGGATCATTGTCTTCATCTTACTTCACTCACTGCTCTTAGAAGGGATCCACTCATAGTTTATGGACTTGTAGGTCCCTTAATTATCTCTAATGAATGTTGCATCCTCAACTATAGATAGAAACTCTATTGAAGTTTCACTTTCATCCAAAAATGAACACCTATTTACCATAGTATTATTGGTCAACCTCAAATATTTCATGCAACCCTTACTATGCCTTGTGCGCAAGTTTTATGCTTTGTGCATAAAACCTCTTATTATGAACAACTTCCTTCTTACGCACAACACCAATATTACACGCAACTACCTTATCTTGTGCACAAATCCAATATTACGTGCAACTTCTTTATCTTGTGTACAACTCCCAATCTTACATGTAACACCCTTTACACACAATTCATATGTGATCCAGATCTTAGATCCTCTCTATGTGTTGAGATGCTTCGAATGAGGGGGTAACCTATTATTTATAGGCATCACTAAACCCTATGCAAAAAACCTAGATGCATCACACAAAACCCTCTTCGAGTGCACAAAACAATATTTGACGTATCATTGGGCGTGTAAGCATCTTTCACACAAACTCATCTTTCACGCACATTTCCCATTCTTTCATGAAATTCATGCCTTTTCCATTTTTTGACATTATGAACTTGAAACATTCCTTGCATTCAAGTTTTCCAATCTAACTTCAATATTACGCACAACTTCCTTTTCCAAAAACACCTTTCTCCATTTTTTTGATTTTGAGGCCCAAAAATTTGGCAGACAATAGAAAATGGCACCACCTTGTATCTGTTCTTTTTGTACCACCTCTAGATCATCCATTCATTTTTCATGGTTATTTTTCAACAGAGTTTGTCAATAATACCTTTGTAACTCCAAAACTGATAATGGAAACCCTCTTTGTTAACAAGCACAATCAACCTAAAAATACTTCAATGTTGACTTAAGAGATTTTTTTCCAACAACCTAATCATTTGCATGGATTGAATGGTTATATTTAAAGCTCAAATCAATTAAAATCATCAATAACTTCATTTTCTATCTTCTAATGGGGTTACTCACATCTTTTAGGGTATTTCAGGTCCTAGATCCGAAAGAGTGTGGCCTGTTTTTTCTAAGTCCAAAATTATCTCATGTTAGTTACTAAAGATGTTTATTGATGTCATCAGCCAATGTGCTAATAGTTTTCTTCCCATTGTAGTGGATGAGTACCCTAAGGTTTTTCCTATTTATTTTTCAGAGTTACCACCCCAAAGGGAAGTTGAGTTTTCTATCAGATTACTTTTGGGGAAAATCCTATATCTATGTCATATTATCATATGAAACATACTAAGTTGGAGGAGTTTAAAGTTCAGTTATAAGATCTTGTGGATAAATGATTTATTTTTACTATATTGTCACCTTTGGATTTTCAAGTTCTCTTTATAAAGAAATCAGATGGAAGCCTTAAGCTTTGTGTTGATTACTAAATTCTTAATCAATTTACTAATAAGATAAATTATATTTTTCCTAGGATTATTAAATTGTTTGATCAAATTAGAGGATCCATATAGTTTTCTAAGATTGATCTTCATTCAAGTTACCATCAGTTAAGTGTATGTGATGAAAATATTCTTAAAACATCCTTCAGGAATAGGTATGGAGATTATGTGTATTTGGTTATGACATTTGGTCTCACTAACTCTCCTATTATGTTTATAAATTTGATGAATCAGATCTTTCATCAATTCTTAGACTCTTTTATAGTCATTTTTTGGAATATATTTTGGTGTACTCTAATTCAGAGGAGGAGCATAAGGATTATCTAGATATCATCCTCATAACTCTAAAGAAACATCATCTATATGGAAAGTTATCTAAATGTGAGTTTTGGATCCAAGAAGTAAAGTTTATATGCCAAATTATATCTTAGAGGGGCATCTCAGTGAATTCTAAAAAGATTCAAGTAGCTATATATTTGGAGAAACCTGAAAATGAGTTTTATATCAAATGTTTCCTAGGTTTAGTAGAGTATTATAGACATTTTGTTCAATACTTCTCCAAGATTTCATCATTGATGACCGAGTTAACCCATAGGGGTTTCATGTTCGAATGGAATGAAGAGTGTCAAAAATCATTTGAATAAATGAAGGTGAGATTGACTTTAGCTCTAGTTTTGATTCTTATGAAACCAGGTTTGGTCTATGATGTTTTATATGATGCCTCATGTATGGAATTAGGATGTGTTTCGATATAGGGGAAATAGGTGGTGACCTTTATCACTTTCCAACTACAACCTCATGAGCAGAATTATCTTACCTGTGTTCTAAAGTTGGTTGTAGTGATGCATGTACTCAAGACTTGGTGTCACTATAACTTTGATGAGTAGTTCACTATGTATTCAGATCATAAGAGTCTAAAGTATATTTTCACCCAAATTTTAGTTGAGGTTTGGCTTAATGGAAAAGAACCCCATAATACTACATCAAGGTTGGGGGTTCAAAACTCATTGGGCATAGGTTATGGTAGCAACACTATAGTAGTACTATATTAACGGTGGGGTTGTAACATTGACGGCACTATAGCGGTGGTGGGACTGTAGTAGGAACTGTAGTGGAGATAGTACTATAGAAAGTATTGTATTATCCCAAGTACTGTAGTATAACTATTCACCAGAGGGCCATTGGGTCAAAAATTTGGGCCTTAAAGGCCATGTAGTGGGATTTCATGCCCATTGGGCCTACGGGACATGTAATGGGATTCATGCCTACTGGGCCTATGGGCCATGTACTGAATAAATATGGATTTATGGGTGAGTTATCCCCTTGGGGCGACTATGGATTTCCTTTCTGACCTATGTGTGAGGTGTGTGTATGTGTGTGTGTTTAAATGTAATTATACCCACAAGCACCTAATATATATATATATATATATATATATATATATATTCACCCAAATAGACCTGAACAGTAGAGATGTTGGCTTGAGTATCTTTAGACTATTTATTTTAATATTACATATACACCTAGGAAATAGAATGTGGTTGATGATGCACTGAGCAGGAAGTTACCATCATAATCATTGAAGAAATCAGTATAGAAGTAGTCTTTGATAAGTTTGTTCATTGAGATGAGCTTGTATGTGGAGAAGTATGATGGGAAAAAAATTAGCTTACATGAAATACGATTCGTTACTTGATGATTAGATTCATCTTGGGCAAGAAAAAAACATTTATTGTTAGCATTTTGGTAAAATCATTAATGGTGGGGAGACCTCAGGTGATTGGTATTGGTCTCCTGATGGTGTCTTGTGTTTCCAAAGTAGGTTGGTTATTCCAATATCTCAAAGACAAGAGATGATGGGTAGTGAACATCATTCTAGTTGGTTCATACACCTTGGGACTACCAAGGTGTATCATGATTTGAGATATTAGTATTGTTGTTAAGGGATGAGGTGGTCAATTGCAGACTTCATGATACAATACTTAACTTTCCCGAAGATTAAGGTAGATCACCAGAGACCTATCGCATTCTTACAGCATTTACCAATTCTAGTGTGTAAGTAGGACAAGATATCCATATACTTAATTATTAATTTACCACAGACTCCTAGTGAGATATATTTAATTTGGGTGATCGTTGATAGAATTAAAAAAGATCCTAGGTTCCTACATGTCTGAGAGATCGTGAAGCTCCATGGAGTACCTTATGTGGTTGTTTCTATCTAGGACCCATGGTTTAGATCCAGGTTTTGGAAAGGTTTTCAAGGGGAAATGGGTACCAAATTGAAGTTAAGCATAGCATATCACAATCAAAAGTATAGATAGACTAAGTGTTCAATTCATATTATTATGGATATACTTCAGGAATATGTGAATGATTTTGATGGTTCATGGGAAAAGAATCTACCTTTAGTTGAGTTTTACTATAACAATAGTAATCAGGCCTCAATTAAAATGGATCCATTTGAATCGTTGTATGGGTGATCATGTATATCTCCCTTATATTGGATGGATTTGGGAGAATGGTATTTGGTTGGACTGAGCCTTGTTTAAGAGATAATAAAAAAGGTTTATTTGATCCAAAAGAGGTTGTCGATAGCTCAGAGTCATCAAAAATACTATGTGGACCATCATCTTCTCCCATTGGATTTTTTGGTGGGTGGTCAGGTTTTTCTTAGGGCGTCACCTCACTTGGGACATCGTTGTTTGGGTAATCAGGGTAAGTTGGAACTGAGGTTTTTTGTCCCTTTTGAGATCATAGAATGACTTGGAAAGGTGGATTATTAGTTGTACTTTTCATATCACTTGAAATTGATTAATTAGGTGTTTTATGTTTATTAATTGAGGAGGTATCAACTAGATCCTTCCCATGTGATAGAATGGAAGGATGCTGATCTTGATCCTGACACCTCAGTGGTTGAGTGGTCAGTTCATATTATGGATCACCAAGATAAGGTGCTACGTGGTAAAAAACATTTGGTATGTGTAATATGGAAGTGTGAGTGGGGGATCCATGATACGTGGGAGTGGGAATCATTTATAAGACATTAGTGGCCATCTCTTTTTGTGAATCTAAAATCTTGAGAAGTTTCTAGGGGAAAAATGTTTCATGCTGGGGAGAATTGTGACACCCTCCATAGGTATGTTTTCTTTGAGCCTTGAGTTGATTTATTTTTAGTTTAAAAAGTTACATAGGTTCATGGTGTCTTAAAAGTGGGTTTTGGACCCTTAAGGTGCGAAACGATCAACACCACATCCATAGTGGAGGTTGAGGTGTTCCCTTGGCCCTCCTGTGTGAAACAGTCTAAACCACCACACCCAGTTTAGGGCATGGTCCTAGGAATAGTCTCTAAGTGGTCGCTCTATATACCACAACCAATATATCTTACCATTGGTGTTGTGGAGATTGTGTCCAAACCAAAATAGTATGGGTCTCAAGTTTAGGGCATGACAAAATCCCATGGTTAGTCTCCTAGGAAAGACCACCACAAAATTGTGGAAAGCACTAGGACATGGTGGTGGGGGTTTTAGTTTTTGAAACACTTGTTCGTCACCTAAACTTATAAGAGTGGTTACTCTAGCCACATTCCACATTAATGAGGGGTTTTATGGAATCTCTTGGCTCATTTTTTCTTATTAAATGAATGATTATCTCCCTTTTGGCTCAAATTTTATATTTAATGTGTTATAGGAAGGGTTTTTAGATGTTCACATCTTTCCTATTAGTGTCTTAGGGTGTTTTCCTTCTTCTTATGCTTGATCTTTGTAGATAAAGGTTTGTGAGGACCAGATCTCTTCCTATCCCATCACTAAGTTAAAAGGTAATAAGGTTTTCTTTGTTATTGAGGTGGGTGTCTCTATAAACTGGTTCTATCTCTTGATTTACCTTATATTCTTATAAATTTTCTTTAGTTTGATTTGTGAAATTCTCTGATTTGAAAATATGAGGGTTTTTTTATGAGAAAAGAAATCACATAGCGGTTGAGCGGAAAAAATGGGCTCAAACCTGAGGTGGATGAAGCTCATTTTCAAAAGAGGTGTGGTGAGAAAAACCTAGTTCACCCAGATCGGGTGACCAAGAGAGTGTGTAACCATCTATTTTATGAAAAAAAAAATCAAAGTAAATGGATTTATTAACTTGTTTTGTTTTTAAATCGAGAATTAATGGATGAATGTGGATAGACATGGTCTAAATTCATGGTGGTATCCTACTGAGCTTTTATGCTCACACTATACTTTTTCCTTTGGGTGTTTTTAGATTCGGATTTATAGGATATAGGTAAAGGGAAGGGTGTTATGTATATCACTATACTCCCTCGATTGTTTTTACCTTTGTAATGGGTTGGGATGGTGGTGATGGATGTTTAAGTGGTGGTGTGGTTTTTTATCTTGGGCTTGGATTTATTCTAATTGTTGGGTTTAGAATTTTGGATTAGCTTGTATGTATTATTCTTATGTACCATTTTTCTTATATGATGTACTTTGATAGTTTATCTCTTTCTTATTATACTAGAGGCATGTTATGGTTCTTGTGTAAAATTCCACCTTGTGAAAAACTATTTGGGTGACATGTCATGTTGACCCAGGTTGGTTCAATACTTTGATATACTAGGGGTAAATTGTTTATATTTGGATTTCCCTAATACCTAAGGCTAAATAGATACATATCCTGAGAACCTTCATACTTTTATACCCTTCTTATGTAATCCTTGAATCTTATCTAATCAGGGGGTGGTTGGATATATTATTGATCACATTGTAGGTTAGATCTTAACTACGATGGGATTTTTCTTCTCATATAAAAAGTATGAAATATGGGACCTCAATTGAGATAGAATGAGGAAGTGTGTGATCATTCCTTGTTAATACATATGGTGTTCTTATATACCAAGTGAGGGGAATGTGGTGTTATCATCCATGGGGTGAATGACATGTGATGTATTCATCAAATCGATTAGTCTATACTCATAGAATCAAAAACATATGAATAGTTATATGTGATTGATATACTCAGTGTCATGTGGTTACTCGATATCTTGGAAAAAGGGATCATATGAAAATTCATGCTTGTATGTGATACATCTAGTAAACATGGGTATAGAGATACATGTGTTTGATAGAGATCGCACCAGATGCCTTTATAGATTGATTAGCACTAATGCTTTGCTAGAGATTTATATATGCTTTCATCTATGGATTTAGGAATTCATATTTTTTGTCAATTCTATAAAGGCCTACAGGGTCACACTTAATGATTGACTAAATGGGGATTGATTTTTACTCATGGATCTACTCTAAAAGTCTTTCATATTTTATATAAAGGAAGTTTTGGATGGGTATTTACAAGGTATTGAATATGATGTGGTACAAGGTGAAGTTGATGATAACTTTCCAAAAGTATTTTAGAAGATATCTAGAATTAGTTTTGGATATGAGTTCACAATTCATTGTATATGATGCAATATAAGTTGAAATGACATAAATTCTATGAGGATTTAGTGAAATTGATAGATTTTTTGATATAATCCCTTAATCTATAAATCATATAGTATGATTTATCTATGTCATATGGTATGATATATATAAACTATACTAAACAGACTCGGGTCAACCAGACACGTCACTCGATTTAACTTACCATAAGGCCTTAATCATACCTCCCCATATGGTAGAGGCTCCCAAGTAGTGGAAATGGTCTAAAGAGATATAGTGGGGAGACTATACCCTCATATCAGAGTGTAATAACAGTATAAAAGTAACCAAACATAGTAAATTCAATGAAAATTTAATTACACATAATAAATTAATGGGAACATGATGTAATAAATAAAATATAGCATACCGACTCACAATTATGCTAATATAAAAAAACTGATTTCCCTCTGGGCTGATCACATATAGAGTATAAATAAAATAAAATAAAATACACAAGACTCCACTGTTATCCCTAATTTATACCATAAACTAGATCTCCAATAAATGTTGAGTTACTTCATCCAAATCCTCAAACTCCACATGAGAGGTCTCGATCGATCATGCAACAATGGGCCTCAACCCAATCTACTATGAATCATATATTCAACCTGAAAAGCATACATAAGGGTATGCACATACACCAAGGTTCTTATACAGGGGGTGAGAACATATATATCAATAGGCCACCCCTAAAGGTGGTCCTAACATTTGTTTTCATAATAAGTGAATGCAACACATGATATGTCTATCCTAGTCGAATAAAGTGAACTAGCATAAAAAGTAGAAAAATTGAAATAAATAAAACACCATTGGTCCTTGGGTTCCAACAATCCACCTGAGATCGAAAAAACCTACGTCGGTTGGTGGAGTAAATCTATGAATGTGTGGGTAGACATGCCACAACACATCAGGCATGTCTGTAAAATCTTAAAGAATATCTCATACATCTAACACTAAAAGGTATGAATGTCAAGCCCTAAGATATCACCATAGGTATATAAGATGAAAACACACACCACTACTAGGTTCTAGGACTCAAATAATATGATCTAAATCAACAAATGGAACTCTATCCTGACACTAAAGAATCATGTCAATGTCTGGGTAGTCATGTAGATCTAGTCGGGCTAATCATCTGACCCCTCAGCGCAGTAATGCCTAATCTGTCCACCAAGGGAGACTCAATATACAAGGCAAGAATAACCCACTTTATGAGTGCCTGACACCTCATGATCCCTAATCCCTTATCCAGATATAATACTAAACAAAGGAGAGTTATGCTCATCCATAACATCCATTAGTTTTTTATACCCATCTAACACCAGCCTATTAATAGAGAAGAACATTCAATCAATCTTAGGTCCTACAACCCATCCAATAATATCCCAAAAGACTCATATCACACCCAATACTCAATAAAGAATAGCCTAAAATATCCCTAGCATAATCTATAAAACCATGGGTCAGCCAACATCTGAACCAATCATTATGAACACAACCATAATGGTTCACACTATCGATATTTAGATTCTAAGGTGACACAAAGTCACTAACATTGAATATGAGCACTATCCCTCTACAGGGTCAACATAACATGGGGAACCCATAATGATCCCTCGTATCACATCCATCTCAAACCATGCACCAAGCCCAACATAATAATCCTCATTCAGAAACTCTGAAATTCAACCCATCCATGACCATCAATTTTCTTGCAAGGGTAACCTTAAGTTTCACCATTCCCACAAGGTAATATTAAACTATCTCTCAGACCCACCTCAAGCACTATTTAACAGTGCTCAGTTGTACTCAACACCTTATGGTGTCATCCAAGCTTGAAGGCTCCAAACAAGTAACCTCAAGAAAATCGAATACTTGAGACCATATCCAAGATACTACCTGATCCCACCTTCAAAAAATCATACAAATAACCTCAAAAAATACTCTTATCATTTGTAACAACCTATATTTTTAAGGTATGGTCTTTTGATGTTTAAGAGTGTGTTTTGGGGCTTGAAGGGAATAAGAGCTGTTTTTGGTAATCATTGCAAAACCTGGACACTTTTATGATGTAAGTTATGGATTACAATGTAATTCCCTTGTTAAGAACTAGCAGTAAATAGTTTAGGTCATAAAAATCTCATAGGTCGTAAATTAAATTTTTCTTCCGTAATTTCCTTTTACACCATAAGACCATATTTTACACCGTAAAATCATCATTCGGGATAAATTTAACCTGATACGACATGTTTTTTTGGTGGATATGTCTCATAGGGAGTTTATGTTATAAATTATTAGTTTACAATATAAATCCCTCATGCCCAGTGGGTTATATCATGCTATACACTTGACATTTTCCGATTCATCATGTAGATATCCTCTCTCAAACCCTAGGTAGTTCCCACCAATTTTAGGTTTTTCCACTCATTTTGGGTTCCTTTGTTTGGCGCTCAATATCCATAGTGGTTGTGTTTCATCTATCTTAATAAGAGACCTTTATTCTTTTTCATTTCCATTGGTCATGGCAGTAGTGTTTCACTGCATTTATAGGATTTGTTGATCACGTGTTTATTCTTGTTTGATCCTTCTATATCCATTGTTTGATCTTATTTTAGAGGCTAACCCTTATGTTGGTTATGGTGCAACATTCATAGTTATCTAGGTATGTGTAACCTAACCTCTCTATCAACCCTTTTTGTTATGGAATATGATTCTAAGGCACGTGAATCATTGATAGGGCCTCCATTTTTCATGTTTCGTTCCTTCCTATGGTTGTGGATCTCATCGCTTTCGGTTTGCAACCCGAGTTTGAGGTAGGCGGTTTTGTATCTAGCCTATGGAATTGAATCGTAGATTTATCTTGGTTTTATGAATTGTTTTATAAAATAAGTGGCATGATTGATTGTTTTGTGTGCATGAGGTAAGAGATTTTTGAGAAAATATGGTTTTCCCTTGTTTGGAAAAAGAAAAGGTATTTTTAACACATTGTGAAATAGATTATGAAATGGATTTTTAAAGAATGTTTGAAATGATTTGAATTGTAGAGAAAATGGGAGACTTAGGTACCTAAGAGGGGGTTTAGTAATTGGATTTGTCCATGTTTCTATCTAGGAGGTTCTCTCATGGGATGTTCCTCTACTCCCTAGACCAAGTGCCCTAGGGACTCAATTGCCAAACACCATTGAGAGGTTCATTCATGGGGTGTTCCTCTATTCCCTAGGCCATGTGTCCTAGTAACTTGATGTGCATGCTAGTTATGTTTTAATTATTAGGGTATAAGTGACCTAGATATCCCAAAACTATGATATCTTAAGGGTGACCTCCATTGTGTTATGACTCATATGGATTTGTCTTGGATATGAATTCCTTGATAAAATGTAAATGATTTGATAAGTGTGGATTTATTCTTTGATAAACGTTTTTCTTGACCTGTTTTAAAACTACGGAAAAAAGGGAAATTATTTACCATGTATTTTATATATAACTGATTTACCACTTATCACGCCATGTTTTGTTAAAATTGATCATGTTGGGATGATTTCACAAATACATGATATAAAACACCTAGGTGAGATCCAACTGAACTTGTTTAGATCATACCATGTACACCCCTTAGATAGTGTGTAGACCTAGTATTGTCTTTTTATATAAGGAAAGGAAAGGCACAAAAATGAGGTGTCAAGGTTTCTATCAATTGGATTTAGGTAGCTGGTGGTGATATTGTGGGAGATTTTCCACATATCATAGGAGTAGTTTCCTTTTGTTTTGGTTGTCCTTTGGTTTTGTTGGATCTATATCTTTTATTTTTTATTTGGGTTTCAAGTTGTATCTCTACTTCTATTTTTCTTTTAGTTATGGCATGTTTTTCTTTTAGATTTTCTTCTATTTTTTATTTTGACTATGTATATATGCCATGTATCTTATTCAAGTTGGAAGAAATCATTCCCTCTGGTTATTATTTGATGCCCGGGTGCTAGTCACCAGTCCATGGGGATTACGAACACCCTTCGGGTATATGGAAGATTGGTTTAGAAACCAATTTCTAAGGGTTTCCCAGGTCGGTTCATTATAGCATCCCACATGCCAAGTTGACTAACAAGATCAAAACCCAAACCCGAGTCTCATTCCACACTTCCCTTAAGAGGACTCTAAAATTTTCCACCCCAAGGTAAAGTATAATGTTTGTACTCCCAACTTCCCTCACCCACCTCACACAGCACTGAAGAACACACGGAAATGGTTTTTTGAACAAAAACCCTCTCTAAGACACATAAAACCCCTTTTTCTCCACCAAAAACCCACAATAACCCTCAAGGGGGTTTTTGAAGACTCAAAAACTTATTAAAACATAAAAAATATGATTCAAAAGGGAAACAACAACAACAACTCAAAACACGACCCACCTCATAGTGAAATGTCGAAGCTTCGAGCTTGAATCTGCACTCTATAAATGTCTCGGGAACCTATATCACACCACATGACATGAATAATTAATTATAAACATTTATAATTAATTTTTTAATTCAATTCTAAGGGAAAAAATGTGTAAGAACTTACCATCCAACCACACTACACCGAAACCCCTTTTGATGCCATATGATCATCCTATTGGGACCTCCTATATCCACCATGCATGAAATCCCCACCAATTTCACTCGATTCTACCATGATCTAGTAGAATAGGTGCCTAAAAACCTATCCTGATTCATCCAAAATTTTAGGGATATGATGAAAATCAAAATAGAAGGAGAGGAATATAATAAATCGACTCATATTACCATTGTATCACACTAAGAACAATCCCTCAACATGGGGGTCAATGAGGGAAAGAAAATGGTAGAGTCATTAATTTTGGCCCTATCCTGATTCCCCCACACCCTAAAAGAATGAAGGGATAATTGGTAAATTACTAGTATTCCCCCACTAAAAAAACTGGGTGGGGGACTTTTTGTTACATGGCCTTAAGGACCATGGTGTAAGGCCCCCTAGTGTGGTGTAGAACATGGCACCATAGTGTAACCCACCTCGAGGGTTAACCTTAACACATGCCCCCCCCCCATGAAATTACCCCTTTAGGCTACACCAAGTCTCTTTCCAAGTCGTTTAGTGAAATGGATTCCTCGATTGCAGTATAGCTAGCCCCTAGGAGGTAGGCACTGCCCTGCATCCCTCGTCCTCTTCACTACAACATATCCCCTTAGGCTACACCATGGTATTCTTCAACCAGGCCAAGGTTATGTTATGACATGGTCTCTGGGTTGCGGCGCAGCCACCCGAGTTGGGAACCCAACCTAAGGGCTTCCCCCTCTATGACATTACCCCTAGGGAGATGCCTAAAGGCATACACTTGGGGATCCCTCTATGACACAACTTGTGTCATAACCTCCTTGGCCTCAAACCCTTGCAATGTACCCTTTTAGTTTGTACTGTGGTGACCACCTATAACTGATATTTCAGTTGTAGGTCCACCCTGTCCTTAATATTTTGCTTTATTGAGAACCCAAACACCTAAGTGAGCCTCATTCAACATAAAAAAACACCTCTTTGTGATGTTCCAACACTAAATTTTTTATCCAAATCCCAATCCTCAAAATTACCCCTTCTCTAATAAAAAGTTAAAATTTCCCTTGATTTTCTCAACCTATAACGATGAGATTCGTTATAATCTCTCCATCATAATGCTTATAACCCTTGATAAACCTCAGTGAACAATAAACCACTACTCTCCCACCTTGAGCATTGTCACATATTCAATCCAACTCACTCCTGGATCACATCTCATTCACTCTGAGTCCGCCATCCAAAACCAATCTCCATCAATATTCTAAATCCAAATCTTGAATCCAGTACTTTCCATGAAACTAGGAACATCTAGATTCTTCCCACACAGCAACATCTGATGCTCCCTCTATTGTTCCCTAACCATTCTCACCCACCCATGACTCTTTTAGTATGAGTTTCATTCATCCATGACCAATAAGATGCACCCCAAAATAATATTATCCTTATCCTCACCCCACAACCAAACACCAACCTCCATGGCCTGCACTCCATCCAATATTAAACAAAATGACTAGGTGTGGCCAACTAGATCACACTTGATCACCAACCCAAAAACCATAACCATCGCCCATCCCTGGATCTCCAGGAATGAAATTATCCATGCTCATCAATCCACTTATAATGAGGATCGCGTCCTAAAATTTCCAATGGTGTGCTCCCCATCATATGGCTTCCCTCACACCGCTCCCCAAGCATTGACCTTGATGGATCTACCATAGTTAAAGCACTCAGGTATCCCAAATACTCAAACAAACCCCAAAAAACCCACACACAATCCATTCCACTAATCTATAGACTGAAGTTCCAAGGATCAAATAACAACAAAGAAGGGGGGTTTAATTAATTGTTAACTTTTTATAAGTTTCAAAACTTTTATAAAATTAACCCCTACAACCTGTTAATATTTATATCCTTATAAAATTTTATTGAATACTCATGCATGAAAAAGTAGGTATGAAATAAAAGCGCATAAGATTTACAAGGTTCAGCCTTAGTGTGAGAACCTACATCCTTTTCATAGCCACTCTCGTGGGTCTATAGAAATCCACTATTATGAATAAGTGAATACAACTTGTGCCAACTCCTATTAGACACCTTTTATCTCCTGATAAGAATGATCATACTGACTCCTGCCAGTTTACAATGTTTTCTTTTAAAAAAATTGACCTAATAAAAGTAATAATGTCTTTGTTGAAACTGCTCCACAAATGCTTAGTCCAAATCCTCAGTCTGATTTGGATAGATTTGATTCTCTCAATCTGATGATGTTGGATCCTGATTTTATCAATACAATGATATTGGATTTTAGATCCTAATTATTTTAATACAATGATATTGTAATATGAATCTAATTTCTTTCAATACAATGATGTTGTAATTTGGATCTAATTTCTTTCAATATAGTGATGTTATGATCTGGATCTGATTTCTTTAAATACAATGTTATTGTAATCTAGATCTGATTTCTTTCAATACAATGTTGCTATAATCTGGATCCAATTTCTTTCAATACAATGTTATTGTAATCTGGATCCAATTTCTTTTAAAACAATGAACTCAAACTCAATCTGTAAAAAACTCAAACTCTTCTAGAATGCTGAAAACAATTCTCCTTAAATCATATGAGAACTTACACTTCAATTTCTCCAGTGCTCCTACTTTCACATGTGTATAGAAAATTCGAAAATGAACTAATGATCTAAGGAAGTATTTATAGGAAAATTTGGAAACAAATGAGGTAAACTTGAAATCTTTCCCTCTTCCACGAATCTCAAAACTCCAAAAATATCTCACATTTAAACTTCATCTTTGACTTCGTCAATCCTCCTTATATTTCTCCATTATTTATGAAAAAGTGAATGTCAAGTTTGACCAATTTAATTCTTCTTCGTAATCGGCTCATTAAGGATTATTTTTTAACCTATTACAATCTATTTCTTTCTCATCCCATTACGATCTTTTGATTAGCCTAGATATAATTGTCAGTATCCCTTTCTCTTTCCATATAGTTCTGATTTTCACAGAATGATGATTATGATTCTCTGAGAAAGCTGGTTACGATTATCACAGAATGATGGATATGATTCTCTGCAGAAATCTAGTTACGATTCTCTCATAATGTTGGTTATTATTCTTTGCAGAATACTGGTTATGATTATCTCAGAATGCTGGTTATGATTCTCTATAGAATGTTGGTTATGATTCTATCATAATTTTGGTTACAATTCTCTTAGAAAGCTGGTTATTATTCTCTCAGAATTCAGGTTATGATTCTCTCAGAATGTTGGTTATGATTCTCTATAGAAAGCTGGTTACGATTCTCTCAGAATTATGGTTATGATTCTCTATAGAATTCTGGTTAAGATTCTATAATTATGAAAATATTATTATGAAAAATCATTTTTTAACTCGTAAATTCTTCAAAACTTTTCACCATTTCTTCAAAAGATTTTATCATGAACATTTTCATGACTTACGATAACTTCTTGATCAGAAAAGTATTGTCTGATTTTGTTTTAGAAAGTATGAAAAATTTATAACTCTTGACTTCACTTTATTCTCTAAAAACTATTCAGCAACTTCATTATTTCTATGATTACATCAAATATAGACTACCAGAAAACAATACATAACGCCTATAATTATTTTGGATCCGATGAACTGGATACAATGAATATGGATTTGATTCCTAGAAAACAAAACATTCTGATACAAAAAGGTTAGTTATCAACAAATACTAAAACTTTTTTATAAAAATTTATCACAAAGGTATTTCAATATACCTATTTGTATTTGTTGACAATCCTCATTAATAACTTTTCCAACTCTCATAATTTTTTCACAACTCAAGTTTTTTTAATTTTATCAAAACATAACCTATCTTAAAAGAGAGTGTCCTGACACCATACTACTAGATAAAGTAATGTTTTTTAAGGAATTTCATCCCTTGGTGGCAAGAAAATTTTGTAGCCATGTAAAGATACTCTCCTCACTTTTTTCATACATTCTTTTTATCTCCCCCATTATTTATTTTCTCACTTTATTTTTCTTTCACTTTTATTTTTCTCTCACTTTTATTTTCACTCTCCCCCATTATATGATAACCACAACTTCATATTAATAAAATAAAGATAATTTGTTTACTTTATCTCCCCCATTGTCAATATAATCAAAAGCACGGTGGGGGTCCTTCCTTATGAGATTTAGGAAGACATGGGAGGATGGTGAACATTAAGTTTCAACCTCAATTTCATAAACCTTTCTTTCATCATTACTTTTCTAAAGATATCAATAATTTGATATTTGTTGAAATATATTCCAGAAAAACATCTATAGCCACAACTTTCACTTTCAAATCTTCCAACTGAACTTTTATTCACAACATTTGAGTACAAGACTGAGTAGCTGCAATATATTCAGATTCAATTATGCTCAATGTTACTGAACTTTGTTTCTTACTATGCCAACTCACACAACATTCACCCAAGAAAAATGTTCCTCCTAATGTTGATTTTCTATCATTACAATCTCCAACATAATCAACATCAGTATAACCATGAAACATCATCTAAAAATTTCTTTTGTATAACAACCCATGTGAAGTTGTTCCATTGAAATATCTTAGAGTTCTTTTTTCTGCCAACATATGTGATTCCTTTGGATTACTTTGATACCTATCACACAAAGTCACAACATAGATAATATCAGGACTTGAAGCTGTGAGGTAAAGAAGACTTCCTATAAGATTCCAAAAGTCTTTCTGATTCACACTTATTCCAGATTCATATTTGCTCAACTTTTTGCTCACTAAAATAGGAGTTAAAACTTCTTTCAATTTTTTCATCCCTAAATTCTTTATTAATTATCATACACACTTTTATTAGGATAAGAAAATGTATTTTTCATTTTATTGAACTTTTAAGCCAAGGAAGAAAGTTAATTCTCCCAATATTGACATTTCAAAGTTCTTCTTCATCTCTTTATCAAACTATTCACAAACCTTTTCTTCATCCACAAAAAAAATTATATCATCTACATAAACAATTACAATTAACGTTCTGGAGTCAATATCTTTCACATAAAATTTTTTATCAACTTTTACTTTAGAAAATTTCCTCATTCTCAAACAATTGTCAAGCTTCGAATACCAAGCACATGGAGCTTATTTCATCCCATGCAAAGTTTTATTCAATTTACATTTTTTGTTTTCATCCTCATCAAGTAAAAACCCACAAGGTTTCTCAATGTAAACTTATTCCTCATTATCACCATTTAAGAAAGCTGAATTTACATCCATCTAATAAAATTTTTAATTTCGATGAGCATCCACTGTAAGAAACGTCTTAATAGTTTCTAGCCTTGCAATAGGGTAAAAGGTTTCATCAAAATCCATACCTTCCACCTATGTATATCCTTTACAAACAAGTCATGATTTGTTTCTTGAAACTTCTTCATGATCATTAAATTTTTTTATATAAACCCACTTTGTTCTGATAACATTTTTATTGGATAGACTTAGAACAAGTTCCCATGTTTTATTCTTCTCAATCTGATCCAACTCTTCATTTATAGCATCTACCCATTCTTTATGTTGAATAGCCTCTGAAACTGAGTCTGGTTAAACTTTTGAGATAAGTGAAGTCTGATTCTATAATCTAAATTGGTCTAAATCAGAGCCTTCATATTCCCAATAATGTTTTCGAATTCAACATGTTTTCATAAGGTAGGAAATTTCACAGTTTCTTTTCCAGCTAAATTTTTCTCATCACATGACTCGTATAAATCTTAATAAGGATTGTTTGGATAACATTCACTATTGTTATAATTATCCAATTTATTCTCCTTGCCATTATCAACAACTTTTGTGAAGGAACTTTAATTTTCAATAACCTTCGAATCATATGAGTCCACCAACTTGTGTAAATGTTTTTCCAACATTTTTAAATTCTCCCATTTGGTGAATAACCCATGAAAGTTATTTCATCTACTTTCTCATTAAACTTTCCCAAATTCGAATTTTTTATTTTTAGAAAACATAGACTTCCAAAAACATTAAAAGTATTTCAATGAAGGTTTTTTGTTATACCAAATTGCATAAGGAGTTATGTTGGTTCCCATTCTCAACAAGCATCTATTTTGAACATGTAAAACGGTACTAATAGCTTTTCTCCAAAAGAATTTTGAAAGTTTGTATTATGCTAAAATATTTCTCTCATTTCCACCAAGATTCTATTCTTCCTTTCCACTACTCTTTTTTTATAGAGTATAGGGAGCACTATACTGATGTTTGATACCATGTTTTCTCAGGTATGTTTTAAAAGCATTTTTTAAAAATTCGGTACCATTATTTATTATCATCTTATTTATAGAAACCCCCAATTCTTTCTCAACATCTTTTTTAAAGAATTTGAACATTTCAATAGCCTCTAACTTGTGCTTCATGAACATGATGTTTGTCATCTGAGTGAAAGCATCAATAAAATTCATAAATTATAAGTCCCATTTTATTGATTAATCTCTCATCGTCCCACATAGATCAAAATGAATAAGGTCAAGTGGTCTTCTAGATTGAATCTCAACTCTTTTATGACTTTTTTTAGTCATCTTTCCTTTCTGGAAAGTAATGAAAACATATTCATCTCTTCTTTTAAATTCTAGAAAATTTCAGATAGTATTAACTTTAGAAATTTTATTCATGTTTTTCTACCCAATGTGGTCAATTATTTGGTTCCACAACTTGTCTTAATATTCAACACTCAAGTAACACGAGTTATTGAATTCTTCTATTTAAAAGGGATTCTCGTTGGTTCTTTATCCTTTTGTAATGATTTTCCATATTTTACACTTTTAATGATACAAGAATACCTTATAAATATTACTTCTTTTCCATCATCACAAAGTTTACTTACACTAAGTAATTTATGTTTTAGCTCATCAACAAGTAAAACTTCCTTAGATTTCAATTTCTCTGCTTCAATATCTTCCATTATGATTCCTCTGATTTTTAAGGAACAATAATTTCCAAAAGTAACTAATCCTCCATCATGACTTTCAACATGTTTTGAGATTTTTATATCACATTTCATATGTGAAGAAAAAATAATATCGATAATCCATGGTCCATTCCTCTTACTTACTTTAAAAGTTGTCTCAATAACAAAAGCTCTTTCCTCAGCCTTCTTCTTTTCAGATTTCTTTTCTTTTCTATCATAAGAAACTTATATTTGAAGAAGTTTCATATATCTTTCAGTATGATGAACATACTGATCACATCTTCCACAAACTTCTTCTATAAATTTAAATTGATTCTTTGTTTAAATGTTTCTAACATCTTGATAATTCACCTTTTCAAGTGTCTATGAGTTAGAAAAGTTACTCATTATTCTTTCACTATTTCTTCCACTTTTCTCAAACCTTCTTCTGGGTAGAGATAATTTGTACCAAAAATTATAATCCCTATACCCATAGATTCTACAACACCAAAAATATCCTTCAAATCTTTATTTTCTATTCAAGAAATATTTTTCTCTATAGAAACTTTGTTGAGGTTGGTAACTTCTTTCAGATCTGATATACTCAAGATGTGAACCATCTTTTCTTTTGAGTGATTTTTCTACTTTTTTAGAATTGATAGATTTCCCACTTCCTTTCTCCACCCAATATTTCCCAATACCTTTTCTAGAACCTAAAATGTAAAAAGAATCGGATAAAATGTTATTTTTAGTAAGAGAAGATTTCACCTGATTATCGTAATGAGACTTCTCAACAAATTTAGAAGTCTCAGCTTTTACTTATGTAGCTTTGATGAATTTTCCATTAATATTTATCAAGTTACTTTTAGACTCAAGAATTTTTTATTATAACTTGTTAATATCTTCTTCCTTAGCTTCTAGATTCTTTCCAAGATATTCAATCATCTTTCCTTGTTCTGTAATTCTAAGTTTGTAAATTAAAATCTTCTGAATGTATTCATCCTCCTTCTTAATGACATCTTTTCTTCCATTAGAAACTTCTTCATGATATTTCTTCATTACTTTGATTTATTTCTTAAGAGTATTTTTTGCTCAAGACACACAAAAATTTTGGTTCTGAGCTGATACTCTTTATAATATTCTTCATCGCCTTCTTCACTCTCTAAGGAATATTTTATTTTCTCAACTTTTGCAATAAAGGTTCTAAATTTTTCTAAACTTTAATCTTTAGAAAAATCATTGTCAGTTGAGTCTGATTAAACCTTCTTACTCAACATACTTATTTTCTTTCCAGAAAAATTCTTCTTGAATTTGTTGGAGGACTTCTCTTATTTATCATTTTTTCCACTTCTTCCATCAATGTTTTTCATCGGAATCATCTCAATATTCTATAACTTTTTTCTTGGTCCAATTCATAGAAAAGTGTCCAATTCTACCACACTCAAAAAATTTGAGAGTAATATTTCCTCCATACTTTCCTCTTCCTCTTTTATAGTTCTTGGATATGAGATACATGATTTTTTTCATTCAACTCGTTATCTTCCTTATCATCATAATCACAAGGATATGCTTCATCAACATCTTGTATTTTCATCTTTATTATAGCTTAAAAAGCCATTTCATCTTTCATCTTCTTTTTAAATATTGGATCTTTCCTCATTTCATAAGCAACAAGAAATTTTTGCAACTCATCAATAGATAAATCATCCATATCTTCTAAAGTAGAAATTTTAGAATCAAACCTGTACATAAAGTTTATCATTAATTTATTCACAATTGTATAATCTTATAGGACATCTCCAAATAATCTAATATTGCGAAAAATTTAATTTACTATGGTGAATTATTCATCAATTGTTTCGTCATCTCTCATCCAGATGTCTTCATACTTATTATACCAGATTTGTAGCTTTTCTTCCTTGACTTTTGTATTCCCTTCAAAAAAAAATTCTAACTTGTCCCACATAATTTTTGAAGTCTCTAAAATCATAACCTTCAGATAAAAATTATCTGATAAGGACATAAGGATTCATTTCTATCCTTTCCATTAACTTCTATGTTTCTCTTATCAGCAAATGTAATGAGAGCGTTTTTCTCAATAGATGGAAAACCAATAATAGCGGCATCAAAAACTTCAAGGACAAGAGATAGGAGATAAGGAATCATCCTATTTTTTCATCTATAATAATTATTTCAATCAAATATAGGAATTCCTCTACTTTTGAAAGAATTTATATTATCCATGATAAGGATTCACAAAGGGAACCTCACTTTGATACTAATTTAAGTTACAATGATCAAATAACAACTAAGAAGGGGGGTTTAATCAGTTGTTTACTTTTTATAAGTTTCAAAACTTTTAGAAACTTAACCCCTGCAACCTGTTAAGATTTATATCCTTATCAAATTTTATTTAATACTCATGCATGAAAAAGAAGGTATGAAAGAAAATCACACAAGATTTACAAGTTTTAGTCTTAGTGTGAAAACCTACGTCCTTTCCATAGCCACTCCCATAGGTCTATGGAAATCCAATATTATGAAGAAGTGAATACAACTTGTGACAACTACCGTTAGACACCTTTTATCTCTTGATAGGAATGATTATACTTACTCCCATCAGTTTACAATGTTTGATTTTAAAACAATTGATCCAATAAAAGGAATAATGTCTTTATTAAAACTACTCCACAAATGCTCAGTCCAAATCCTTAGTCTAATTTGGCTGGATCCAATTCTCTCAATCCAATGATGTTGGATCTTGATTTTCTCAATACAATGATGTTGGATTCTAGATCATATTTCTTTCAATATAATGATTTTGTAATCTGGATCCAATTTCTTTCAATATAATGATGTTGTAATCTAGATATGATTTCTTTTAATACAATGATGTTGTAATTCGGATCTGATTTCTTTCAATACAATACTATTGTAATCTGGATCTGATTTCTTTCAATATGATGTTGATGTAATCTGGATCCAATTTCTTTCAAATACAATATTGTTGTAATCTGGATCCGATTTCTTTCAAAACAATGAACTCAAACTCAATCTATAAAAAACTCAAACTCTTTTGGAATACTCAAAACAATTATCCTTCAATCAGATGAGAACTTCCACTTCAATTTCTCCAGCACTCCGCCTTTCATGCATGTATAAAAAATTTGATGATGAACTAATGATATGAGGAAGTATTTATAGGCAACTCATGAAACAAAGGTGAGAAACTTGAAATATTTACCGCTTCCTCAAGTCTCAAAACTCTAAAAATATCTCTCATTTAAACTTCATCTTTGACTATGTTAATCCTCCTTAGATTTCTCTGTGATTTATGAAAAAGTTAATGTCAAGTTTAACCAATTTAATTCTTCTTCGTAATCGGATCATTGCGAATTCTTTTTCAAACTTTTACAATCTGTTTCTTTCTCATCCCATTATAATATTTTGATTAGTCTGGATACAATTGTCAGTATCCCTTTCTATTTCCATCTGGTTCTAATTTTCACAGAATGCTAGTTACGATTCTCTAAGAAATATGTTACAATTCTCTCAGAATGTTGGTTACAATTCTATATAGAAATCTAGTCATGATTCTCTTAGAATGATAGTTATGATTCTCTACAGAATGCTAGTTATGATTCTCTCAGAATACTGGTTATGATTCTCTCAAAATTCTGATTATGATTCTCTCAAAATTTTGGTTAGGATTCTATTAGAAAGGTGGTTACGATTCTCTCAGAATGTTGGTTATGATTCTCTCAGAATGCTGGTTACGATTCTCTACAGAAAGCTGGTTACGATTCTCTCAGAGTGTTGGTTACGATTCTCTACAAAATGTTGGTTATGATTCTCTAATTAAAAAAATATGATTATGAAAATTAATTTTTCAACTCTAAAATTCTTCAAACCTCTTCACCATTTCTTCAAAAGATTTTATCATGAACGTTTTCATGACTTATGAGAACTTCTTGATTAGAAAAGCATCATCTGATTTTGTTTTAGAAAGTATGAAAACTTTTGAATTCCTAACTTCGCTTTCTTATCTCAAAACTCTTTAGAAACTTAATTCTTTATCTAATTATAGAAAAGATAGACTCCCATAAAATAATACATCCTGCCTCTGATTCTTTTGGATCTGATAAATTGAATACAATTCAGATGGATCTGATTTCTGGAAAACAAAATATTTTGATACAAAAAGGTTAGTTTTCAATAAATACAAAAACTTTTTATAAAAAATTATCACAAAGGTATTTCATAGACCAAAAAACACCATGCATACCAACCACACACATTCCCTTACACACCAACCTACTCATACTCCACCGAGCATAACAATCGCATGCTACCATGAAACCTAGTTGCACAACCGAACTCATGCTTACATGAGCCATGTCCTAACAAACGTAGGATAATGCATCTAAACCACCAACCATACTTCTATCTCATGTCATTTTCAACAAGATAGAGTATCCACAATGCTCCTCTTAAAAAAAGAGGCACCTTACACTCAACCAAGGCTAACCACACAACAACCTGCCACTTGGGAATCAATCCAAAACCATGAGCATCTACCCACACTCCCACCACACCACCAGAAGTGAAACCAAAACCAATAGAAACAATAGGTATAGGCATCAAAACAAACCTATCCTCTCAACCCAGCCTCGAAACTAAGATCACTCCCAATTCTCTACCTCTCAAGACAAAGCATCAACATGCTGACCCACGTAACTTATCAGAAAACACGTGCTTGATCTAAACACCTCTCAAGAATCTGCATCATTACCCTCATCGAGCCGCCACCATGGAACCCAAAGCCCACACAGACCCACTAGTGTCTTTGTGCCTCCCTCGATGAAGGGACTGTATTTTCATCACCAGAAATCATATCATCGTAAGATCTACATACCTATCATCATAAGAAAATACTTTTAGTCCAGTTGAGTAGATTGTCACCAATAATCTATATGGGAAAACACCATATAGGTTGTTAGGAACACTTTAAACACATGAACCTCCATATTTAGTGAAATAACATATAACAGGAACATGTCATGTGAATCCTCTGTGCCTAGAATGATGCATGTACACATGCCTCTTGCCAACAGACCAAGATCCAAAACCATAAATCATAAATCCAAAACTAAAGTGTGTCAACCAAGGTGTAATCATACAACTATAAAATTAGAAAATAAGAACAACAATCCCATTACCTCAGTAATATGTACTTCCCATAAAAAAAATTGTTTATGATGCACTGATGCAAGATCTATCACAAGATTCGACGCATTCCTAAACCACCTTCCTACCATCTCCCAAATAACAAGACAAGAAAAATTCATGGCTCTGATACTAATTTGTAACGAACCAAATCAGGTTGACCTAACACATCACCCAATCCAGCTTGTCATAAGTCCTCAAGCACGCCACCCCATATGCCATAGGATACAGACTATCGGTGAGGGTATAGAGAGATATAGTGGGGAGACTATACCCTTGTATCATAGTGTAATAATAGTGGAAAAATAACCAAGAACAGATACATCCATGAACATCATAGTGCACATAATAAACAAATAGAAACATCACTACTACAAAAAAGTCCTTCAACAGCACTAGAATGGGCCTTTATCAATGCTAAAAAGTGTTGATAATCAGAGTGTAGTTAAAAGCCCAAAACTTTTATTAGCGCTAAAAAGAACGTTGTTTAAAGGGTCCTTTAACAGTGATTTTTTTAGAATTATTAAAGGGACCTTTTAACAGTTCTTTTTTAGCACTGATAAAAGTAGCATTATTAAAGGGGTGAAATTATATTTTTTAGACATCCATGAGCCCAACCCGACCCATTTATCAATGCTTCCATGACACCTTTAATAGTGCTCCCCCACCTTTATTAGTGCTTTTCACCCCACCACCCTTTTTATCAGCATTTTGCAAATTTCCATCCTCATGTGTGCCCGCCTAGATTCGAACCCTACACCTCTCCTTCTAATATGGAATGTCTTTACCACTACACCATGTTTCTTTGTTGTCTTTTTGATGATATTTTTGTTTATTTATATATATATTTACATATATTTTTATATTCATATATTCATATAATTATTTTTAAATACATTTATATAATATGTGTGTGTTTGTGATATATATATACTTATATTTATTTCAATATATTATATATTATATTCATTTACAGATACTAAAATATAATATAAATATATATCTGTTTATTAATACACACATATATGTATATATAAATATTATAAATATATTTTTATAATGTAAAATATGGTTAGATATTATTTTAAATACATTTTTAGAATATGTATTTATTTTTAATAAATTAGAATATATATTTTTACATAAATATGTTGATATATGTATTTATATGAGTGATTTATTATAATTAAATATAAGAAAAAATGCATATCTTTAATTATAAATAAAATAAAATTATGAAAAAAGATAAAATTTCAAATCCATAATATCAATATGAATGTAATATCTGGGAATAAATTTAGTCCCCATTGAAAAAGGGAAAAAATACCCCCTTAAATGAGGCTTAAAATCCATTGAATGGTAAAAAATTGGGGTACCCCAACTAAAAACCCAAATTTGGAGGCCTTCTAGGCCTTTTTTGACCTCAAAAAATGTGAAAAAGATTTACTTGTGTCACTAAGGGTGTAGATCTCATCACAGGATTTAGTTTGATAGGTTTTATAGCCCAAACGGACACCTGGATCAAAAGTTATGGTCATTTGAAGTTCAAGTTACGTTTTCAACTTATTTTAGATCTTTTATTAATTTTTTTATTTTTTTATCTTCAAATTGATATTAAATGACTATTACTCGGTAATAATAAGAAAATTATTAATTAAAAATATTTTTTAAATTATTTTATAAGAAATTTTTACTAAATATCTTATATATTAAGTGTAAATGTCTATTTACCTTATCTAAAACATATTTTAAAAAATATATATTATATTTATATCAATATAAATATATTAATATATTATTTTTAATGAAATATTTTTTAATTATACTTTTATCAGCGCTTATAAAAAAGGTGTTGATAATGGAGGGTCTTTATCAGCGCTTCTAAAAAAGTGCTGATAACCCCACCCCACCCCCCACCCCCATCAATGATTTTTTAACGCTGTTAAAGACCTCATTTAATAGTGCTAAAAAACATTGTTAAAGACCCCCTTTAACAACACTTTTTTAGCGCCAACAAAGGGGGTCTTTAACAGCGTTTTTAGCTAGCGTTGTTAAAGCCCTAGCACTGGATAAATCCGATTTTTTAGTAGTGCATGATATAATAAATGAAATGTAGCATACAGACTCACAATCATGATAACATACAACAACTGACTACCCATCAGGTCAATCATATATATAGAATAAATTAAAAAATACACAAGGCTCTACGACTATCCCTAATCCGTACGACAAAACCAGTCTCTAAAAACTATTGAGGTTCTCCAGCCCGATCCTCATACTCTACATGAGTGATCCCACTCGATCATGCAACATTGGGCCTTGTCCCCATCCATTGTGCATCATATGCTCAATCTAAAAGTAGAGATAAGGGTTTTTATGCGCACTAAGGTGCCCATATAGGGGGTGAGAACAAATATCTCAGTAGGTCACCACCAACAGTGGTCCTAACATATATTTTCATGACAAGTTCATGAAATATGTGATATTCCCAACTTAGTCAAATAAATAAAATTTTCATAAAAAGTAAACAATTGAAATAAATAAAACACTAACAATCCTTGGGTTCCAACAAGCCACTTCATATTGAACAAACCTGCATCAACCAATGTCATAAATCTATGAATGCATATCTCACCATGCCACAATACGTCTAGCACATATGATAGATATTAAGAAAGATCCAAAACATCTAACACTTATAGGTACAAATATCGAACCCTAGGATCTCGCCATAGGAATCCAAGATGAAAATACACACCACTATCAAGTTCTAAGACTCCAATAACATGATCTAAATTGGTGAATGGAACTCTAGTTCGACATTAAATAATCCTATCAATGTCTTGGTAGTCCTGGATAACTAGTTAGGATAATCATCTGACCTATCAATGTGTCACTTCCTGATCAGGACATTATGGGAGCCTTATCATCCTAAGAAAAATTAACTAACTCCATGAGTGCCTTAGTTTCTCACAATCCCTAATCCCCTAGTCATAGCTAATACTAATCAAAGGGGTGTTTCACTCATCCAGGTCATCCATTAGCTCCTTAGACCCGTCTAATGATATCCAACCAATAAATGAGAGAATCCAATCAATCATATGGACCAAACTCTATCCAATAATATCCCAAAGGTCTCCTCTCACATCCAATATCTAAGAAAGAACAACCTCAAACATCCCTAGCATAATCCATAAAAACATGGGTTAGTCAATGCTTGAACCCATCATCACAAACACATATATAATGGCTCACACCACTGATCTTTGGGTTCTAAGGTGATACCTGAAGTCACCAGCACTAAATCCAAGCACTTAACCTCTATAGGGTCGATATGACATGGGGAACCCACAATGGTCCCCCAGATCATGTACATCTCAAACCATGGTCCAAGGTCGACACATGAATCCTCGTTCGGTGCCTCCATCACCCAACCCATCTGCAATCATCATCTTGACCACAAGGGTATCCTCAAGCATCACCACACCCACAAGAGAATATTCAATGGTCTCTTGGACACACCTCAAGCACAACTCAATGACACCCAATTGTACCTGACACCCCACGGTGTCATCCCAACCTGAAGTCTCCATACAAGCTAAACCTCGAGCAACTTAGATATTAAAGATCCCATCCAAGATACTACTCGATCTTTCCTTTAGGGAACTGTCTGAATAACCTCAAATAAATCACCTTGAAATCCATCATGCCAAGTTGACCAACAGGTTCACAACCCTCACTTGGGTCCTATACTTCACTTCTCTCGTGAGGAATCTATAATATGCCACCTCAAGGGAAAGTACAATGCATGTACTCTCAACTTCTATATTATGAAAATGTGTTTTTTTTCTATTCTCCCAAAAAAATTACAACTTCCCTCAAGGGTCTCTCAAAAGACTCATAAACTTACTAAAACATAAAAACTAAGATTCAGAAGGGGGACAATGGAAAAAACTCAAAACACGACATACCTCAAGGAAAAACACCGAACATTCGAGCCTGAATCCACACTCTGAAAATGTCCATGGAACCTATATCATGCCACATGACATTAATAATTAATTATAAACATTTATAATTAATTATTCAATTCAATTATAAATAAAAAATTCTTAAAAACTTACCATGAAACCTCATCACATTGAAACTGCTTCCAATGACATTTGATCATCCTTTGAGGACCTCCTATGGACACCACACATGAAATACCCATTGATTTCACCTAATTCCCCCATTCTCTGGTGGAATTAGTGCCCAAAACTCTATCATGATTCATCCAAAACCAAAGGGTTGTGTTAGAAATAAAAACATAAGTAGAGGAATGAAATAACTCACCTCAGATCACCATCTGATCGCACTAAGAACCATCCCCGGTATGGGAGATTGATGAGAGGAATAAAGGGGGAGATATGACTAATTCAAACCTCTCCCAACACCCCCAAACCCTAAAATAATGAGGTATAGACTGATAAATTATCAGTATGCCCGCATTAAAAAAATTGGTTTGGGGCCTTTCTATGATGGGGCCTCAAGGACCATAGTGTAAGGCCCCCAGTTATGGCATAAAACATAGATCCAAAATGTAGCACACCTTGGGGGTTAACCCAAACACCTATCCCCCAAGTTTTCTCTATGACTTATCACCTATGGGTTTCACTATAATCGCTTATTGGATTGTGTTAGGCATAGCCTCCTCGATTGCATCGTAGTCATCCCCCAGAAGGCAGAGGTTAGATTGCATCTCTCCTCTTCTCCCCCCTCATGCTACATCATTGTAACAACCTGGAATTTTTTTAATGATAATTGTTTCCTAAAAAAATTGTTTTATTATTTTTGTACTCAACAAAACTTTTTCCCTTTATTAATTAAGTGAGTATAAATTAAAATGCGACCATTGGGTGACCGTTATATGACCATTGGTCAATTATGATTGTTGGTCAATTATGAATATTGGTCAATTATGACTGTTGGTCAATATGACCATTGGCCAATATAACCATTTCTTAATATGACTGTTGGAAACTATACTCCATTTAATAATTCGGACATTATAACTAGTGTTTATAAATAGAAATAACAAAGTAAAATTAATACAGAAAGAAGAGTCGATGGGCTCATCTAGTAGAGTTGTGTTGTACGAATCCCATTTATCAAAACTTGGGAGGGAGGTAGCATTTTTGGGCTTATCTCTTGACCAAACTCAATCCAAGATTCAATATATTAATCTTGAATGAAATTTTCTATGAGAGAAGTTCACGTTAGTAGAGATTACCACTCGGATGATGATATCTGAGCCTACCCAAGAGTCTATCACCATCACACACCTTACCCTTAGGTCGTATGCTGGTGTTATAAGGGGTTTTTTTCAAGTCCTTAGTCACTTAATGTGTAATCTATTTGTTTAAATAAAAATTTTATTCCATCATTTCCATTTTATGAATAGTTTTTCTTAAAAATTGAGATGGAGTTTGATAAATTCATTTTTTCGAGTAAAAATTATAATTTTCAGATAAATATAAATTATTATATTAAAATAAGGTTTTATTAATGTTTAGTATAATGAAATAGTATTATCAAAAAATCTTATTTAATTAAAAAATATAAAATAATTTTATTTTTTTCAAGTTTTGAAAATTTTACAATATATTTTACTATGCATTTTTTGTCCGCTGTTATTTTTAATAAATAAGTATTTTTATAGTTAAAAGTTAAATTTATCATATTTAGAGATTTATTATGATAAAATAAATTTCATTTTTGAATTCAGAATAGCGATATTATATTAGGGTGAATTTATGAGAATTTTATAAAATACTTTAGTTTTTCATGAATAGTAAAAATATAGTTTGAGTTTTTCGGTAAGTTTAATGACATCATAGCTATGTCATAATGATGTAATGATTATCTTAAAATGATGGTAGACTATTATGTGTTAAAGTAACTAAATATTTTTCCCAGGTGCCCAACACCATGGGAAAATACCATGGGCAAGCCCATGGTTTTGCAAATACCACCAACGAGGTGTCCAAGGGAATTAATAAAAAATATCTCACTTTTTCTATAAATACCCACCCATTAATTTATTTACTTATATTAAAAAATAATCATCAAAGAATTTATGATAGTTTTACCTCCCATGGAGTCCTCCCAATGTGTCCTCAATCCCCCAAGGTCTCAATCCTCAAGTTTTAGGAACACTCTTCAAGGTAAGGGAATCTACCACCCTCCACTTTTAATCAAACATTCCTTTTTATGTTATGACTTTTTATTTACATTTTCTTATATTGTGATATATTATTCTATATACACCTTAATATCCATATTATGTAAAAATTATTCAATTCCCTTTTTTTCTCATCAACACATTTTATGAAATTTTAAGTAACGTAGTTAAACTACCGAAATTTCCTAAGGGAACTCTCAACTTCTCTTTTCCTTTCATGTTTCCTTTTTATGTGGAATGTATTTTAAATTTTCATACCATGTTATTATGTTCATTTTATTCTATACATTTACTGTATTAATAGTCATTTATTAATGGTATACCCTTTTCCCCTCTCTTTTTAATGTTTTCTTAAACCATGTTTCATACCTGTTATGTTGCTGGATTTTCGTCTCAAAATTTCTCTCTTTTTATCAAGAAATTGTTTTATTTTATTTTTTGAATACCCAAACCTATTTATTTTCTAGGGGTATTCATATATATTTAAAAATTATCTATTTGATTTTGTGATTACCATACATGAAACCTGCCTTCCTTTTCCATGGGTTTAAAATGACAAAAGGATCTTGTTTTTAATCACTTTTTAAAACACCGTGATTTTGAAATGAAACTCATTTATTTTATTATCCATGGGTTATTTATGAGATGTTTTATTAAGATATATGTGGATCATATTAATTAATACATATGAAGGTTTCACCCTGATATAACTCCAATACATTGGGTAAAGAATTTAATCTCTAGGGATGACAAATTTTATGATACCTTGGTGAATAACCTTGGTAATTTTTATGACACCTCGGTGATAAACCTTAGTGATATGCTTATTAATGACTCAATTAAATGTTGTAGATACATTTACAATTTATTATTCTTGTTCTTATTATTATGATATGCCTCTTTCTCATGCCTTTATGTATTTCATCAAGTTCTTACTGATATTCCTTAAGATCACAAGTAAACTATTTCTCTTGATTACCCTTACTAGGCCTTCTGCTCACCCTTTATTTTAATGTATATCCCCAGGTTATGAGATGTAGTAATTGAACTTAGAATGAACCAATGATGAATCCATTCAATTATATTAGAATAATGTTTTCATATTTCCAGTAATTATGTTCCTTATTTCCAAGACACTAAACTTTAAAAGTCCTTTGTTTGTAAAATGTAATGAAAAGTTATATAATAAAAAGGTGGTATGTCATAGCTGGTATCAGATGATGGTTTAGTTATTTCTAGAAATTAGGATTTGAAAACATTAAGAATAACCATAGAGAAAATTTTAAATATAGGAAAATATCCTAGTATTTTGGTGAAATATTAAGTAAGTGGTCTCCAAACAAAGAAATCTGTGTCTGGATATGAACAAGTAGATATGGATCGAGTACAGATGTATCTAGGGGTAAAACCCAAAAAAGACACTTTTAGATAAATTCAAATGGGAATGGGTGCATGAAAATGGGCCTTGTTGCACTCCTGGTTTGACACTCCCATGGGATATGTTTGGTTAATCACAAGCTTTTTATGAACTATTATGAAGGATTTATTGAAAATGTAATTGTTGTGAATGAATAAAAAATTTAAGCATTTTAAGACATAAAATTATTTTAGAGTTATAAGATTATTAAAATAAACATGTATCTCACTAAGTTTATCTTATTTTATAAAATTATGTGAAATAGGAGGAACTATGTAAATAGTGAGCGCAATGGACCATGCACTAACGGCCCTCTGATGGAAGCTAGAATGGAAACCTTCATGAGAATGATGAATCAACTAACTCAAGTTATGGGTAATAACTTGAATCAAGCTGAGATACTGGTTTCAATATGAAGGAAACAACTTTCCATTGAGTCCTTTATGTGTTAATAACCACCAACATTTAGTGGATCTACTGGTCCATTGATTGCGGAACAGTGGATAAGCTCTATAGAAAAGATCTTTTCTATACTTCATTGTTTATAATAAGAGAAAGTCACTCTGGTTGTGTACTTTTTAGAGGGATAATCTGATCAGTGGTGGGAACTGATTAAAAACATGAGGCCAATAGGGGATATTGAAGCTATATAATGGGAATATTTCAGGGGAATCCTTTTTAAAAATTATTTCCCTTGTTCGGTGAGAACGAAAATGGAGAAGTAATTCCTCGAACTGAAGCAGAAGGAGAATGAATCTGTTAGAATCTATGAGATGAAATTCACAAGACTTTCCCGTTATACCTCTAGCTTTTCCATGGATCCTAATGGGAAGGTTGATAGATTCTTCAGTTGACTAAGACCTCATCTATGGAATAATTTATCCAACCGAGACTATGACAGCTATGAGGAAATTTTACAGAGTGCTATGAAGGTCGAAATAGAATTTAGTGAGATGTAGTGGTCTTATAAATTGAATGAGAAGAAGATATCTATAGATCTAAACCTAAGGAGTAACTTTGATCAAGGGAGAGGTGTAAAGCAAGTTCAACTTTCCATGTGTAACAAGTGTGGGAAGAAGCATTCAGGGAATTGCTTGCTCAGGAGTGAGAAATGTTATAAGTGTGAAAGATATGGCTATATCACTCAAAATTTTCATGGTGATGTGAAGCCTCAACTTCTCAACAAAAATGAAAAAGGGAAGATGGTGCAGGACCTACCTAAAGTCCAATTCTTCAAATGTGGATAGATTGGGCACTTTTCTAATCATTATCCAAATCCAAGGTTAGTGGAGGGGAATCACCATTAACCTTAGAATATACCAAGGGAGAAAGGTCACGATTTTTCTATCATGACAGCTGAAGTTGAATCTCCAAATGATGTGGTGGTAGGTACGCTCGTTGTTCTCTCAAATCTAGAAAGTATTTTGTTTGATTCTAGTTCTATGCATTCCTTTGTTTACTCCAAGTTTGAAAATAATATAGAATCAATTCTTGAATTGATATAAGTAGAGTTATCATTCAAGACTCCTAGTGGGATTATCCAATAATAATAAATATATATAAACTCTAGTATTTACTTTGGCGAGCACAATCTTATCACAAATCTAGTAGTCATTCCCATGCTGGAATTTGATACTATACTAGGGATAGACTAGATCTCAATGTATAATGCTAAGATCAAATTCATAATCAAGAAAATCTTAGTAGTTTTGAATGGAAAACCTATAGTTATCTTTAAAAGAGAGATATCTCGACCTGAGATTTTTCTATAAGCACCACATGTAGCCTTCTTTATGGAGTTGATTAGTGAAAATGAAGATGGGGATGAAAGTATAAGAATAAAAAATGTTCCCATAATTTAAGAATACATTGACGTATTTCTTGAGGAGTTTCTTAGACCTCCCCTAGAAAGATAGGTAGAGTTCTCCATTGAACTCATGTTTGGTTCCAAGTTGATATCAAAAACTCTGTATAGAATGGAAAATGTGGAGCTAGAGGAATTAAAGAAACAACTCCAAGATCTTTTAGAGAAGGGGTTTATCCAACCAAGTGTGTCTCTTTGGGAATAACTTATTCTATTTGTGAAGAAGGATGTATCAATTCAAATATGCATTGATTACATAAAACTTAATGGGATCATACTAAAGAACAAGTACCCTCTTCCAAGAATTGATGATATATTTGACCAGCTTCGTGGGGATCAATTCTTCACCAAGATTGATCTTAGATCTAGTTATCATCAATTTAGGGTAAAGAAAGAAGATATTCTAAAGACCATATTTCGATCAAGATATTGGCATTATGAGTTTGTTGTTATACCCTTCGGATTAACTAATGCACCTGCTATTTTTATGGATTTGATGAATATAGCCTTTAAGTACTACCATGATAACTTTGTGGTAGTTTTTATTAATGATATTTTGAAATATTCCAAAAGTCATGAGGAGCATTAGGATCATCTAAGGTTGATACTAAAAACCTAGAAGAAGGATAGGTTATTTGTAAAGTTAAGTAAGTGTGAGTTTTGGTTATAATAAGTTGCTTTCTTGGGGCACATTGTAACTAGTAAAGAAATATCAGTTGACTTTCACTACTGGAAAAACGGCCTATACCCATGGTTCAAAACTGTGGGTATAGCCCCCAAAACTGTGGGTATAGCCTATACCCACGGTTTTGGGAACCGTGGGCTGGAATGGCGTTGGTATAGGTCCCCAGCCTATACCCATGGTTTTCTAAAACCGTGGGTATAGGTGTCCTGCCACCGTGTCACTGAAACATAGCCAATTGCCACGGTGTCAACGGCTTTTACCCATTGTTTTAAAACCGTGGGTATAGGTCCTAAAATAATACAGGCACCGAGTTTCGATCCCGCAACCTCTTCGCTGCAAACATCGCGTCTAACCACTACCCTAAAATTACCTATATATATATATATTTAGTTAAATATGGTTATAAAACCTTTGGGTATAGAGGGAAGAACTGTGGGTATAGGGTTCCCGCCAAAAAAAAATTCCTTCCCGTGGAAATTTTTTTTTCCCACGGACACAAAAGTGACCTATACCCACGGTTTTTCATAACTGTGGGTATAAGTGTTTTAGCCCAGACCTATCCCTACGGTTTTCCCCAAAACCGTGGGGATAGACCCCCCTTATACCCACGGTTTTGGAAAATCGTGGTTATAGGTGACTTTTCATGACCTATCCCCACAGTTTTCCAAAACCGTGGGGATAGACCTCCCTATACCCACAGTTTTGAAAAGTCACCTATACCCACGGTTTTCCAAAACCATGGGTATAGGGGGGGTCTATCCCCACGGTTTTGGGGAAAACCATGGGGATAGGTCCATTTTACAGTAGTGTTTGCAAAGACAAAGGTTGTGGAGTGGCCTCATCCTACAATAGTAACTGAGATTCATAGTTTACTTGGTTTATCAGGATATTATAGGAGGTTTGTGAAAACCTTTTCATGAATTTCTAATATATTAACCAAGTTAACTCGAAAAGAGGTCAAGTTAATCTGGACAAAGGAGTGTGAAGAGATTTTCCAAGATCTGAATAAGAGATTGGTCACTGCACCCATGTTAACTCTACCCTTTATCAGATAAGGGTTTATTATTTTTAGCAATGCATCTCTGAAGGGTTTTGGGTGAATCCTCATGAAAAATGACAAGGTGATTTCTTATGTATCTCAACAGTTAAAGGCTCATGAGCAGAATTATCCTATGCATGATCTGAAGCTAGCGACGGTTGTTTTTTCTCTGAAGATATGGAAGCACTATCTTTATGGGGAGAAATATGATATATATATAGACCACCAAAGTTTGAAGTATATTTTCATGCAAAAATAATTTAACATGAGATGGAGGATATGGTTGAAACTTCTTAAATACTAGGATTGTAAGGGAAGGGATATCATCAATCTTATCCCAAATGATTTCTCAACCATAATTACTAGATAATATCAAGAAATATCAAAGAGATGATCCTTTATTGCTGGAGAAGTTTGAGGCTGTGATGGATGGTAAGTTTCCTGAGTTCAGTATTGATTAAGAAGGTGTATTGAATTTTTGTACAAGGATATGCGTTCCATCTATTTCAGAAATAAAGGAGCTGATGGATGAATCTCATAGCTCTACTTTATCTATACATCATGGAATCACTAAAATGTATAGGGACCTTCGTGATCATTATTGGTGGGATAACATGAAAAGAGAGATAGTTGACTACACTGCAAGGTATCTGGTGTGTCAACAAGTGAAGGCAAAGCAACAACTTCCTAAAGGGGTATTACCACCACTGCCCATACCATCATGGAAGTGAGACAATATCACTATGGATTTTGTCACTGGTCTCCTGAAAACATCCAAAGAAAATAATGTGATATGGGTTATAGTGGACCGTCTGACCAAGACATCCCATTTTATCGCTATCCGAGAAGACATATCTCTTGACCAAATTGTAAAGATATACATGAAGGAAGTGGTGAGTCTACATGGAGTAGCACTTTATATCATATATGATCATGACATAAGGTTCACATCAAAATTATGGAGAAGTCTTCAACATACTCTGAGTACCAAATTGAATTTCAGTACGACCTATCATCCCCGAACTAATGGCCAATCTAAAATGAATATTTAGACACTCGAGGACATGCTGATAACATGATCTATGGAATTTAAAGGTGGATGAGATCAACACCTCCCATTATTTGAGTTCTCATACAACAACAGCTTCCATTTGAGTATTCAAATGACACCCTATGAAGATCTTTATGGGAAGCGATGTAGAAATTCTACTTTTTGGGATGAAACTGATGAGAGAAAGCTTCTTAGGCCTGATCTTGTATAAGATATAATAGAAAAGGTTCATGTCATCCAACAACACATTAAGGCTTCTCAAAGTCGATATAAGAGTTATGTTTACAACCGTAAAAGGGACTTGGAGTTTGATGTTGGAGATAAAGTCTTCCTTCAAATTTCACCTTGGAAGAGAGTCATGTGGTTTGAGAAGAAAGAGAAGCTTAGCCCCAGGTACATTGGCCCCTATGAAATCTTTGATCACATAGAATCAGTGGTCTATCGGCTTGCACTTCCTCTAAATCTAGCTCAATTTCATGATGTTTTCCACATACCTCTCTTGAGGAAGTACATACCTGACCCTTCACATGTACTGAATCTGAAGGAGGTACAACTGGAACATGATCTATCTTATAAGGAGTAGTCGATCGAGATCTTGGATTGTAGGAACAAGGTTCTACACAACAAGACTACCCACCCCATCAAAGTTTTATGGAGGAACCACATTTATGAAGAAGCGATGTGGGAACTAGAGGAGACAATGAGGCACAAGTATCTACACCTTTTCTCTTCTGAAAGCATGATTTTAAATTTCAAGGATGAAATTTCTTAAGGGGGTGAATGTAATGACCCGAACTTTTATTAATGGTAATTGTTTCTTAAAAAATTGTGTTTTATTATTTTTATACTCAACAAAACCTTTTTCTTTTATTAATGAAGTGAGTATGAATTGAAATGTGACCGTTGGGTTTTGACTATTATATAATCATTGGTCAATATGATCATTAATTAATATGACTGTTGGAAACTATACTTATTTTAATAATTTTAACATTATAACTAGTGTTTATAAATAAAAATAACCAAGAAAAATTAATGCAAAAAAGAAGAGTCTATCGGATCATCCAGTAGAGTTGTGTCGTGTGAAGTCCATTTATCAGAACTTGGGAGGGAGGTAGAATCTTTGGGTTTCATTCTTGACCAAACTGAAGTTGAGATTTAACATGTTAATTTTGAATGAAATCGCCTATAGGAGAAGTTTAAGTTATTGGAGATTACCACTCGAACGATGTTATCTGAGTTGCCCCAAAAGTATATCACCACCGCACACCTTACCCTTAGGTCATATATGGGTTTTATAAGGGGTTATGTGTCAAGGAATTAGTTACTTAATGTGTAATATATTTGTTTAAATAAAATTGTTATTCCATCATTTCCGTTTTACGAATAGTTTTGCTTAAAAATTGAGATAGAGTTTGATAAATTCATTTTTTTGGGTAAAAAATGTACTTTTCATATAGATATAAATTATTATATTAAACTAAGGTTTTATTAATGTTTAATATAATGAAATATTATTATCAAAACACTCATATTTGATTAAAAATAATAAAATAATTTTATTTTTTTCAAGTGTCGAAAATGTTACTATGCATTTTCTGTTTACTATTATTTTTAATAAATAAGTATTTTTATAGTTAAGAGCTAAATTTATAATATTTAGAGATTTATTATGATAAAATAAATGTCATTTTTTAATTTATAATATCTATATTAGGTTAGGGTTAATTTATGATGGTTTTATAAAATACTTTAGTTTTTCGTGAATAGTAAAAATACAGTTTGAGTTTTTTAGTAAGTTTAATGACATCATAGATATGTCATAATGATGTAATGATTAATTTAAAATTATGGTAGACCGTTATGTGTTAAATTAACTCAATAGGTTTCCCAAGTGTCCAATACCATGGGAAAGCCCATGGTTTTTCAAATACCACCAATGAAGTGTCTAAGGAAATTAATAAAAAAACTCTCACTTTTTCTATAAATACCCACCCATTCCTTCATTTACTTTCATTATAAAATCACCCTAAATAAAGATCTGATAGTTTTACCTCTCAAGGATTCCTCCCAAGGCATCTTCAATCCCCCAAGTTCCCAATCCTCAAGTTTTAGGAGTGCTCTTTAAGGTAAGGGAATCTACCACCCTCCTCTTTTAATCAATCACTTATTTTTATGTTATGCCTTTTAATTTACATTTGATTATGTTGGGATATGTTATTCCATATCCCACTTACTATCCATATTATTTAAAAATTATTAGATACCTTTTTTTCTCATCAATACATTTTATGAAATTTTAAGTGACGTCGTTAGGCTGCTGAAATTTCGTAAGGGAACTCTCAACTTCTCTTTTCCTTTCATGTTTCCTTTTTATGTGGTATGTATTTCAAATTTCTATACCATGTTTTTCTGTCCATTTTATTCTATCTCTTTAATTTATTAATAGTTATTTATTAATGGGTGACCCTTGTCCCTTCTTTTTTTAATGTTTTCTCAAACCATATTTCATACCTGTTATGCTGCCAGATTTTCGTCTCAAAATTTCTCTCTTTTTATCAAGAAATTATTTTATTTTATTTTGTGAATACCCAAACCTATTTATTCTCCAAGGGTATTCACATATATTTCAAAATGATCTATTTAATTTTGTGATTAAAATACATGAAACTTTCCTTCCTTTTCCATGGGTTTAAAATGACAAAAGGATCTTGTTTTTAAGAACTTTTTAAAACACCGTGATTTTAAAATGAAACCAGTTTCTTTTATTCTCCACAAGTTATTTATGATATGTTTTATTAAGATATGTGTAGATTTCATTAATTAATTCATATTAAGGGTACACTTTGATAGCACTCCAATGCATTGGGTAAAGAATTTAATCTCTAGAGATGATAGGTTTTACAATACCTTGGTGAATAACCTTGGTAATTTTTATGGCACCTCGATGATAAACCTTAGTGATATGATTATGAATAACTCAATTAAATGTTGTAGCCAAATTTATAAGTTATGATTCATGTTCTTATTATTATGATATGCCTCTTTCTCATGCCTTTATGTATTTCATCAAGTTCTTATTGATATTCCTTAAGATCACAAGTAAATTGTTTCCCTTGACTACCCTTACTGGGTATTCTGCCCACCCTTTCCTTTGATGTATGTCCCCAAGTTATGAGATGAAATAATTGAAATTAGGATGAATCTGTGATGAATCCATTCAAGTGTATTAGAAGAATTTTTTTTCATATTTTCATATATTATATATCTTATTTCCAAGAAACTAAACTTTAAAAGATCATATCTTTGTAAAATGTAATGAAAAGTTATGTAATAAAAAGGCGGGGTGTCATTGTCATGGTCCTCCTCAACCAGGACATAGTTACGCTACAACATGGACTTTGGGTTGCAATACATCCACCCAAGTATATCACCCAACCTAAGGGCTTCCCCCTCTATGATGTGGCCCCTAGGGTGATTCCATGAGGCATCTAGTATGTGCGTCACAATGCATGAAAATTTTTAATATTTATTTACTTACCAACTACTGTAGAAGCGATGAGCAGGGTTGAACCACAGAGAGAATGTGAGTAGACACTAAGAATATCCTCTTGGAAGAATGTTCAGGCACATGAGTTCTTAATGTGATTAACAACTAAAACGTTCTAAAACTAAATGACTATTTAAAAATGACTATTTAAATTAACTAAAATTATCTAAGTGAATTAATCTATGAAAGAAACTGGCGGAGATGGAAGTGTTAGAGTTGTGACTTCTATTCAGATGCATGTCATACCAATTATTTAATTCTCACATCTGAATATTTATTTATTCAATTATCACTGATTTCAAATTTAATAAAAATAATATATGGTCTCATTCTCTGATGTTAGACAGTATTCTAATTTTCACAAAAATTATCCGCCATTTCATTCTCTGTCCTGATGAATAATTTGTGTGTCATTATAACATTGAATCGCTTGGTGAAATAAAACAACGTATTTCTCACAAAGTCGAAGTATCCACCTGTGTTGGGTTTTCTCACATGAGATTGTTGATTAAGTATCACTCATGCAAGTTTGAAGGTGAGTGCACACAAAATATTAATGTTTTCAATTAATATATTTATTTATTCGGAATTCGCTCACACGCTTGATTGAATTATAGATAAATAAATTTTTTGATGAACTCCTACCTGTGATTACTTATTAGGTATCACACAAATAGGCACCAAAGCTTGCGTACAAAGCCCAATGACAATTAATTTAAATGTGAATATAATTAATTAAATAAACATCCAATTAAAATTAATTCAAAAGGCAATCAAACATGGTTAAAAAATAATGACATGCAATTACTGTCACATTTATCACAACTTTGAAACCAATGAAATTTTCCTGCCATCACGACGACAACACAACACATAAAATAATAAATAGATATCACTATGCTCATGTCGTTGCAGTTGTCACCACAAGCCATCGTCGACGATCACAAAATAAACATCACCACTCCATCGATCGCCAAAACGTTGAACCACACCATCGTACCACCGCAAAAATGATTGGATCTGTATTATCTCTTGGCATGCACCATTGATCTCCAGAAGTGAAGTGAACATCGATGACACGCCTGAAGCACCACTGCACACACAGATTGGAGGAGGCTGGTCTCCGGTTGTTATTCTGGTCAGTGGAGGAGATATTGGCCGCCATGGTGTGCCTTGGTGTTTGTTGGTGAGAACCTGAGAAGAGGGAGATGAGGGGGTGGCAAGAGGGGATAGGGGTATGGGGGAGTGGCACTAGTGAGTGAGGGGTTGGGGGCATGGGGTGATGGGAAGGGGGGAGGTGCTGGGGAATTGGGAATGGGGAGGGGAATAGGGTGGGGTGTTAGGATGTGAGAGTGTGGAGGGGAGCAGGTAGGAGGGGCGTGGGGGTGTAACATCCCGGTTCTGGAAGCCACACAGAGGCTCCCCGTACCCAGTTGGTCACATGGCCTCAAGCGCATTTCTCTGAACGTCAGAGGCTGCCAACTAGCAGCGAGGGTCTTGGGTGTGATAGTGGGGAAACTATGCCCTCATTGGCAGTGTACACGGCGGAAGTAAACAAATACATACAAGAGTGGAAGCAGTAATAATATCATACAAGGATAAACAAAAGAAGACTGAAAGTATAAATTGGAGAACATATATATAGAATGATGCATGATACATACGTCTAGGAAAATATCCAAACAAGTCACAATGCTGGAATACAACAGTGCTAAACCAAAATGAAAAAGAAAGAAGATAAACTCCTCAGCATCGCAAGCCATAGCTTGGTCTCATCCTTTCCAGCTCCACAAAAAATCAAGTACCTGAAGTAGAAGGGTGCTTGCCCTTATCTATACCAGCAATAATATAATCTGTTTGGGCCCAAAAGCATGACCCAAATAGGGTGGGAGACTAAATCCCAGTAGTCAACCACTTAAAGATATGTGCCTAATATTCAGTGAGTATATGATAGGTAAAAGTACATAAAATAGTAAACATGAAAGCACTAAGCAGTAAACAATCCACAGTTTAAAGCATTCAAAACACCACACAACATGCAACAACTAAACAAAGCAGATATGTAACCCTATGGGAAGTACTCACAGCCTATCCCCTCTGGTCCTACCTAGCAACACAAGCAAGCATCTAAACACAAGGTAACCCTCTGGGAAGTACTCACAGCCTATCCCCTCTGGTCCTACCTAACAAGTACAGGCAACCCTCTGGGCAGTACACTCAGTCTAACCCCTCTGGTTCAGCTCAAGCATAGACTCTCTGAGGAAGCACTCACCATCAATTCCCCATATAGTCTCATAACAGTACTAAAGGAAATATAGGGAAGCATTCAACATCACATTCCCCCTGTGGCTCACATTGAGGAACTACAGACACTCTGGGGAAGCACTCAACGTCAATTCCCTTTGTGGTCTCGCGTCGTAAATTATAAAGACACTCTGGAGAATCCCTTACATCCATCATCCCTATGGTCTATACACCAGGTTCTCATGGCCCTGTGTAAGTCAAGTAAGTGTAGCAGCATGTAATGGACAAGGTAAACCTCATGAATTACTTGGATAGCATTCTACAACACAATAGGATAACAGAACAACAGTCACACTATCCTACAATACTAGGCATGAGAAAGTAAACAACAGCCTAATAGGAAAACAAGACCCAAAGGTTAAAAAAGGCAAAACATCCATGGGAAAAACATCCAAGGCACAACAATTCACCCTATTCACAACCAATAATCATCTACTCAGGCATACCAGCATAGCAGAGAAACAATAGGGCTAAAATGGTAAACGTGCAATACCCTGTTCGTGGGTATTGGGAAAATACATGGTGTGTACTTTTTAAGTACACGACGTGTACTCGCCGTTTCCATACTCCACTTTATGCGGCCTCTAGGTCATCACACATGGCCATGTGCAAGGCCTCTACACGGCCAGCACACGGTGTGTACTCATAAAGTACATGGCGTGCACTTCAAAAATTTCCAGGAACTCCTCTTTTCTCAAAAACTCTAGGAAAAAGAAAAACATACCTGAAAAGAAGATCTGAGTTATTAAAAACTTCTCCCCTTAAATAAATTCATCCCCGAATTTCCCTTGCATGACGTAAAAGACAAAACCTCAAACGGTTATGGCCACTGTGCTTGTACATCGGCCTCACACTCCCAAGTCTTGTCCTACACCTGCCTGTGTTGGCATAGCACTCGTAGTAGAGGAACAGACCATCCACAGAGAACCTTTGTACTGCGATCCACAATCTGGATAGGATGCTCCTCAAATGACACATCCACTTCAAGCTCAACCTCCTCAGGTTGAAAGACATGAGACGGGTATGAAAAGTAACATTGAATCTGAGAAACGTGGAAGACGTCGTGCATAACTCGGTACCTCTGAGGTAACTATAACCGGTAGGCAACCATCCCAACTCTCTCCAACACCTCAAATGGCCTGATGTACCTCAGTGAAAGCTTACCCTGTCTCATAATCCTCTTGTGTCCCAACCTCGGTGTGGCACGCAGGAAAACATGCTCCCCAACCTCGAACTCCAGAGGTATTCTTCTCTGATCAACATAAGACTCTTGTCGAGACTGTGCAGTAGACATCCTATTCCGAATCAACACTATCTACTTTGTGGTCTCCTGAACAAGATGAGGTCCCAACAAAGTTGTCTCTCCTGCCTCCAGCCAACATAAGGGTGATCGGCATGGCCTACCGTACAAAGCCTCATAAGGTGTCATCTGAATAGTTGCTTGAAAACTATTGTTGTAGGCAAACTCCACAAGAGGTATATGCTTCTCCCAAGAACCTCCAAAATCTAGAATGCATGCTCGGAGCATGTCCTCAAGCACCTGAATCGTACGCTCGGACTGGCCATCTATCTAGGGGTGGTAAGTTATACTCAAAAGTACCTATGTAACCAAAGCCTTCTGAAGCCCCTTCCAGACCCAAGAAGTAAAATGTGCATCCCTGTCTAAAACAATGGAGTGTGGAACTCCATATAGACATACAATATCTCGGATGTACAACCATCTCATCTCATCAACATTGAAGGTCTCCTTGATTGGAAAGAAGTAAGCAAACTTCGTGAGTCTGTCAATGACAACCCAAATATCATCATTCCCCTGAGGTGACCTCGGAAATCTGGTCATGAAGTCCATCGTGACATCATTCCACTTCCACTCAGGAATGGGTAACTGTTGTAAAAGCCATGATGGTCGTTGATGCTCCGCCTTCACCTACTGATAAGTGGAACACCTCAGGATGAAACCAGCAATGTCCCACTTCATGCATGACCACCAATACTGACGGTGTAGATCACGATACATCTTGGTGATGCTAGGATGAACTGACCAAACTGAGGAATGAAAATCCCGCATCATCTCCTCACGTATGTATACTAGAACCCATATGCGCCCTTGGAAATGCAAGATCTCATCCTCACCTATGGTTCATCCAGGAATAGGGTCCACTCTCGACACACTCTCCCTTAGGACTAGGCCTTCAAAATCTGATAGCTGCCTCATTCGAACTCGATCCATAAGAGTAGAGGTAACGGCTACAGAAGAAAGAAACATTTTCCCCTAACTGTCATACACCTCCAAATGAATCTTATAGAACATAGTCATAATCTTCCACTCACTGTTGGCCTCCTGAACTGCATGTATCTGAGTCCTCCTGCTCAACGCATCAGCCACTGTGTTGCCTTTCCCAGGCGTATAGGCAAGCTCAAAGTCAAAGGACTGTAGGTACTCAACCCACCTGTGCTATCTCAAATTTAGATCACGCTGAGTGAAGATGTACTTGAGACTTTTTTGGTTGGTGAAAACCACAAAATGTTCTCCCAGAAGATAATGTCTCCAACAGTGTAAGGCATGAACAACAGCTGCCAACTCCAGATTGTGCGTCGGGTTATTCCTCTCATGTGGCCTCAATTGTCAAGACTCGTATGCAACGACTTCATCACCCTGAATAAGCATAGCTCCCAGCCCGATACCTAATGCATCACAGTAAACAGTATCATTCTTGACCAGCTCTGGCAAGACTAGTATCGGTGCTGAAGTCAACCTCCATTTCAGCTCCTGAAAGGCTGACTCACAAGAATCTGACCATAAAAACTTTACCCCCTTCTTAGTCAGACCCGTCAGCGGTGTTGCTAAGCATGAAAAGTCCTGTATAAAACATCTATAGTATCCATCCAGCCCTCGAAAACTCCGCACCTCAAAGACATTCTTCGGCTGCTCCCAGGAAACTACAGCTCTCACTTTATCTAGGTCTACTGATACTCCTGCCTCTGAGATGACATGACCCAATAAGTGAATCTGATCCATCCAAAAGTGGAACTTTGAGAGCTTAGCATATAACGGATGATCCCTCGGTATACTCAAAATGATCTCAAGATGGGTAGCATGGTCGTGTCGAGTGTGAGAGTACACCAAGATATCATCCACGAAGACCACCATGAAGGAATCCAAGTATGGATAGAACACTCGGTTCATCAGTTCCATGAAAACTATAGGTACATTCGTGAGACCGAACGGCATAACCAAGTACTCGTATAGACCATACCTGCTCCGGAAGGCTGTAAGAGGTATATCTAATGTTCTAATGCGCAATTGATGATAACTAGACCTCAAGTAAATCTTCGAGAACACCCAGGATCCTCGAAGCTGATCAAAGAGATCATCGATCCCCGTCAAGGGATATTGGTTCTTAACCGTCAACTGGTTCAACTTCCAATAGTCCACACAAAGCCTGAGGGTACCGTCTGCCTTCTTCGCAAACAAGACAGGCGAACCCCAAGGAGAAGTACTGGGTCAGATGAAACCCTTTTCCTGTAACTCCTCCAACTGCTTCTTGAGCTCCTGCAACTCAGGTGTAGCCATCCTATAAGTAGGAATGGACATCGGTGCCACTCCTGGCATAAGATCAATCGAGAATTCTACCTCACGCTCTAGAGGAAAACCTGAAAATTCCTCTGGAAATACATCTCTAAAATGATCCACTACTGGAGAAAAGTCTAACTGTGAAGTCCCCTGGTCATCCAGATAAAGTCTAGAAATATGGGCTGTAACTCCTCCCAACCCATGATGCTATGGACCCACTCTGCTCTCCTGGACGTCCCACTCACCCCTATGAAGAAAATATCTACCCTCTGGTGATATGAAACTCACCCTGCTGGGTCTGCTCCAGTGCAAAAGTCTGGCCTGTATCGCGGCCCTGTGACCCTGTCTGACCACTCTGATCTGATCCACTCTAATGTCACTGAAAACTGGGCGACTGGATACCACGTCCATGACCTCCACCTTGGTCTTAACAATAAGAAGAACTCTCGTTCCTAGACTGGTGAGAAACTGGTGGTGTTGATCCTAAACGAGGAGTCATAGAAGAACCCCTATCACCATCTACTGAAGAGAAGATCCGTCAGAAGCGCTGAAGATGACCCATATTGCCAAAATATCGGCACTCCACTGGGTATTTTGGGAAATGTGGCCTCGTATGCCCACTCTTTCCACACTAGTAACACGCCACCTGGCTACCAGAAGAAGTGTCTCGCCTCCTCAGATCACCACGCGAAGACTCCCTGCGGTGCTTCCTGCTGTCAGTAGGGGGAATACTAACCCCAGACGTAGATCCACCCTAGATCACAACTCCAGAATCCCTAAGATTTCACTCTGTGATTAGCGCTAGGTTGACTATAGAAGTGATAGAAGTCAACCAGAAGATGTTCACCTGCGATCGGATGTCGTGCCTCAGACCATCCTCGAACTTCCTTGCCATGAAAAGCTGATCAACTCCTAGAATAGGCATGAAGCACTGCAACTCGGTAAATTGAGAGGAATACTCCATAATAGAAAGAGTACCCTGCTCTAGACTCATAAAATCCTAGGCTCGATCAGCCCTCAAGGTCTCCAGATAGAAGTAATCAAAGAAGATGTGCTGAAACTCATCTCATGTCATAACCTACTGGTGTCCCACCTGCGAGATCACATCCCACCACCTCTTGGAAGAATCCCAAAGCATATAGGTAGAGAGCTTGACCCTCCTCTCTGGAGGTGTCTCTAGATGCTCAAAGATCTTCAACATGTCTTCTAGCCATGACTCTGCAGCCTGAGGTCCTCCTTCACCTGAGAAAGTGAGAGGATGTTGTTGCTGGAAGACCTACGTCAAATCAGCCATCAACGGGGCATGAGGCGACACTCCCTGAAAGGTCTTCATAATCCTCAAGAATCCCTCCTTGAACTGTGCATCAACACCTACATCAGGTACAACGGCTGGTTCCAAGGCTGACACAACTGGAGGATCTGCAGGTAGTCCCTGATCGGCCATGTCCGGTGTCTGATCACTGCCTGGAAACTAGCGTACAACCAGAGGAAGTCTCGGTGGCATGACTCTGCAAGGTCAAGCACACACTTTAGATCAAGATATCAAGGATTGAAAACAAGGATTGTAAGAAGGGGATAGAAGAAATAAAGTACTCAAGTTTTACAAAACATGACTACACGACGTGTACAATTCCTACATGGTGTGTTCCCTGAAGTCATTCACATGGGCGTGTACTCCTACCTAAACTGGTCGTGTAACACCCCAAACACACGACGTGTTGTCTTAATACATGGCGTGTACTTGAATCCTCTTCCCCTTCTTGAGTCCTTCTACATGGTTAAGCCACACGGCTCTCCTAAGACAAGACCACACGGCGTGTTCAAGATAGACACAGCATGTACTAGACAAGCTTCACTTGGCCTATGTTGTTAGTGACACGCCCTGACACACATCTCACACTACACAACGTGTTCCAGATAGACACAGCGTGTATGAGAAAGGATAACACCAACCCGTGTTGTTTGTGACACGGCTGGGTACCTGGGTCAGACTACATGGCGTGTTCAAGGCAGACACAACATGTACGTGAAAGGGTAACACCAACCCGTGTTGTTCGTGACATGGTCGGGTACTTGGGTCAGACTACACAGAGTTTTTAGATGGCACACAGCATGTATTAGACATGACTCGGCCAACCTGTGTTGTTAGTGACACGGGTGGGCACGGGGTCGACACGACACAGCGTGTATGGACGATACACAACGTGTTCACTCCAGATTTTTTCCCATCTCGTGTCTCTGCCCACACGGCCTATGACACGGTAACAGACTACACGGAGTATACATAAATTATATAGCGTGTACTTAAAAAAACAGTTTCTTCCCGAACAGAAGAACACACAGCGTGTACTTAACATTAAACGACGTGTATTCTGGGTTTTTCCAGACAATAAGCCTCAGAAACTACTCTAAAACCCAGAAAACACTGAAACGAGCATTGAAAGTGCCAGATTATGATCCGTAAGGGCCCATACTCCCTACGAATCAAAGTTTGGCATCTTATACAAGTTATAGCAAGGCGAACAAAGCAATGATCCACCAAATTCTGGTCCCTGAGGGCCCATAACACCTTAAGAACCAAAGTTTGGCATTAATTCAAACAAATCTCTACACAAAACAACACCCTATAAAACAACATGTATTTTTATCAAGGAATCTATCAAAACAGTATGCATATTTTACACATCATCTATCACAACAACATGCAATCTCTAATGCATCCTAGATGGCATGACAAAAATGCATGACATGTGATTTCTAGAAAGTGCCTATATGATGCATGAGACGGCATACCCTCATATAATCAGGTTTCAATAGAAATAGAACCTCAATAACATAAACAATAATAGCATAAATCATGTGAATCACTCAAGGTAAAATCAGATTAACTGTAATAATTGTAAAACTAGAAAAATTGCAATTTAAACGAGGTAGATTGGCTTTTCCCTGTACACAGGTTAGCTACTCCTGGGCACAACTTATTACCAAGTACCTATTCCATCCTATCTCTGGATAAGGCTCCAAACAGTAAGTCAAGAGAAAAGAAATCCTCTAATACCACTTTGTAACATCCCAGTTCCGGAAGCCACCCAGAGGCGTCCCGTACCCGGTTGGTCATATGGCCTCAAGCGCATTTCCCCGAATGTCAGAGGCTGTCGACTAGTAGCGAGAGCCTTGGGTGTGATAGTGGAAAAACTATGCCCTCATTGGCAGAGTACGTAATGGAAGTAAACAAATACATAAAAGAGTGGAAGCAGTAATAATATCATACAAGGATAAACAAAAGAAGACTGAAAGTATAAACTGGAGAACATATTTATAGAATGATGCATGATACATATGTCTAGAAAAATAGCCAAACAAGTCACAATGCTGGAATACAACAGTGATAAACTAAAATGCAAAAGAAAGTAGATAAACTCCTCAGCGTTGCAAGTCATAGCTTGGTCCCATGCTTTCCAGTTCCACAGCAAATCAAGTACCTGAAGTAGAAGGGAACTTTCCCTTATCTATACCAGTAACAATATAATCTTTTTGGGCCAAAAAGCATGACCCAAACAGGGTGTGAGACTAAATCCCAGTAGGCAACCACCCAAAGGTCTGTGCCTAATAGTCAGTGAGTATATGGCGGGTAAAATTACATAAAACAGTAAACAGGAAAGCACTAATCAGTAAACAATCCATAGTTTAAAGCATTCAAAACACCACACAGCATGCAACAGATAAACAAAGCAGATAACACAACAGGTAACCCTCTGGGAAGTACCCACAGCCTATCCCCTCTAGTCCTACCTAGCAACACAAGCAATCAGCTAAACATAAGGTAACCCTCTAGGAAGTACTCACAACCTATCCCCTCTAGTCCTACCTAACAAGTACAAGAAACCCTCCAGGCAGTACACTCAGTCTAACCCCTACGGTTCATCTCAAGCATAGACTCTCTGAGGAAGAACTCACTGTCAATTCCCCTTATAGTCTCGTAACGGTACTAAAGACACTCTGGGGAAGCACTCAATGTCACATTCCCCCTATGGCCTGCATCGAGGAACTACAAACACTCTGGAGAAGCACTCAACGTCAATTCCTCATGTGGTCTCGCATCGTAAATTATAAAGACACTCTGGAGAAGCTCTTACGTCCATCCTCCCTATAGTCTATACACCAGGTTCTCATGGCCCTATGTAAGTCAATCAAGTGTAGCAATGTGTAATGGCCAAGGTAAACCTCATAAACTACTTGGCTAGCATTCTACAACACAACAAGATAACAAAACAACAGTCACACCATCCTAAAATACTAGGCATGGGAAAGTAAACAGCAGCCTAACAGGCAAACAAGACCCAAAGGTCAAAACAGGCAAAACATGCATGGGAAAAACATTCAAGACACAACAATTCACCCTATTCACAACCAATAATCATTTACTCAGGCTTACCAGCATAGTAGAGAAACAATAGGTCTAGAATGGTAAACGTGCAATACCCTGTTCATGGGTATTGGGAAAATTTGCACATAAAACTCAAAGACTTTCAACAGGAAGGCACAAGCCACCTACCTTGGGGTTAGGAGATCGCTATATGTGAACCTAAAATCTATAATCTTCTTAGAAAGTCGTAGATCTAAGAAAACGTCTAAAATGTTCAACCCACAATAACTTGGAAAATAAGAGAAATCATGAAATGAGGTTCTAGAAGAAGAGATAACTCACCGATGCGATTCCAATGCAACCGACGGTGTTTGATTCAGAGGACGGACGGAGGCCCAGGGTCTCATCAAAGATCCACGGCTGCTCGGCACTCTCAGACGAACTAGGTTGAGAAGGAGATGGTTTTGTCCGTCATACGTGACCCCGGTGCGTTTAATGAAAAAAACAAAATACACGGCGTGTACTCATCGTTTCCATACTCCGCTTTAGGCAGTCTCCAGGTCATCACACATGGCAGTGTGCAGGGACACTACACAGCCAGCACACGGCTACCCACGGTAACCGAGTACATGACGTGTACTCATAAAGTACACGGCGTGTACTTCAAAAATTTCCAAAAACTCATGTTTTCTCAAAAACTTCAGGAAAAAGAAAAATATACCTGAAAAGAAGATTTGGGTTCTTACAGGGGGCGGCGGGTGAGTGAGAGGGGAGGGGGAGGGTGAGCGGGTGAGTAGGGCGCGAGGGGGCAGGTGAGTGGAGGGAGGAGATGCGGCAGGGAGGGAGGGGTTGTTGGGGAGAGAGGGGTTAAGAGGGGAAGTGTGGGATTGGAGAGAGAAAAGGGTGGGGGATGACGTGGGAGAGGGGAAGGGGTCAAAGTGGAGGGGGGATAAGGTGGGGGCGGTGGGTAGATAGGCGGGAAACAACAAGAAAATAAATTCAAAATTTAAATAAATCAAATTATCTAGATTAAGTTAAATAATAATAATAATAATAATAGAATTAGAATAGTCAATACTAAAATAATTAAATATAAACAAAAATAATTAAGAAAAAGTTATAGAGTTGAAATTATATAAATGTTTATGCACATGTAATTAAATAAAAATTTGAAAATAGTATTACTATAATTAAATATTAATATAATAGAATTAATAAACTAAAAAACAAATATAAATAAAACTACTAATAAAATAAAAGTGTTAGAAAAAAATATTAATAAAGTAATATTAATAAAAACTAATTAGAATAAATAACTAACACTAATATATAATTAACTAAAAATTACAAAAATAAAAAAACACTACAAAACTACGAAAATAAACTAAAAACACTAAAAAGAGTAAAATATTTAATTAAAACTATGTTAAAAATTTATAAAAATACAAGTGAAAATTCATGTACATCAGCATCCACCCAGGGATCCCTCCACAACACAGCCTGTGTCATGTCCTCCTTGACCTTATGCCCTTACGGTGCATCCCTTGAGGTTGTACTGTGGTGGTTTTCTATAACTGAAATTTCTACTACAGGGCTACCCTGACCTTGCTCCTCCACTTTCTCAAGCACCCAAACACCTAAACAGGTTTTCTTCCACATCCAAAAACACCTCCTTGAGATGTTCCAACACTCAGATTTATGATATGAATCCCAATCCTCAAAATGACCTCTGTTTTGAATCAAAAGTTCAAACTTCTTCTAATTTTCTCAACCCATAACGACGCGAGTCATTACATAAACTAAATGTATTAATTTTGGCATATCATTGGATATGATATATGGGTATCATAGCCACTGTCTTGGCTTGTCGTATGGTATGACATAGTTGTATCATAAAACATGGATCGTAATGTATGATTCAAGTTAACACCATGCGATTTTTAGGGTAGTGGAACATTAAAGGTTAATGTTTACATTCTTCCACATTGGTTATCATAAATAATAAACTTTCATAAACATGAAATATATGGGATGGTCGATTGAGAATTTTCATGACAAATGCATGAATGATTGGTACATAACTCATACGTTTCATAATGTATGAGTTATTGCATAAACACTCAAGAATTTCTTGGGGGATATAAAAGGAGGTGTTCACCGTGAGATGGTGATCGATTGTGCTTGACCAAGACACTATTGTTTCTCCCTGATCTTTGTTCTTTCTCTATACTTAGATTCCATAAGATACTAGCATGTTATGATTTGGAGGAGGGTTTTACTCATGTGATGAGTGATTCAGTGCAACCTGTGGATACACCATGGGGGGAATCTTTGGATTTATCCTTAGTAGTTTTTATCAATCACAAGGGTTGAAGAACAAGGAGTAGCAACGATAATCAGTGTAAGGTACAAATGTGTTCTTCATTTGGGTTTATACATAATTCCAGTTTCAATACACGGTTTTCTTAAGAATGAGATTCCTAATTATTTTAGTTGTGTTGATTAAGTCTTAATCGGTCCTTGATAACTCATCAATTTTTAGTTGATTCACTCTTGATATTTTATTGTTAATTCTTGTGTGTATGGTTCTTTCCTTTGTGTATAATTCTTATACCATACATTTTTTGGGTAGACGGACTTAAGGGATTGAGTTAAGTAGTGAAAGTTAATACTCACCCTAGAAATCGAGGTCAAGACACTAAAATAAGGGGAAGGGGAGAGTAAAGGGGTGACACTTTACCCTCATGTGATGATATCCATGTCTGTGGGATTGACCAGCCCAACAAAAGACCCAACCTCCTAGGAAGGTGGAAACACACACATCATTGTGAAAGAGAGCTTAATTCCCTAGTTTATATTTGATAGAAAATCCTATGAGAACCTATATGCTGAACGAGGAACCTTAGGGAATGAATTGAGAGATATTCCTTAAGAAGTCAGTGATGGTTGCTCGCATCATTTGCATACAGTTGGTTGTTTTATAAGTGAAAACCACTTCAGGATGCTAACTCTCTAGTAATCGAGTGCAGGGTTATCTTTCACTTCATTGTCTTTCAGTCTATCCCATTGTGGATTTGACACGTCCATTACTTCCCTGTTTCACTACTTTTGTTATAAAATCTCACCCAAGAGCATCTGTATCATCACACATGTCCCTGCGTTCAACCCATAATCCCAATGCAAATTTATTTGTGCTCAAAATAATTCAACACACCCACATGGCCAAGAATGAAAGACACAAACCAGAAAACACCCAACCCACCTGCAATCTCTTCCAAGACACACAAATGTGGGAAACAGTAAGGACACTCCATCGATGAACATATAGGGAAAATGGATTAAAAATATGACCATAGAGAGAGAGAGAAACCTAGCTAAACAGATTTCAACAAAGCATGCTGAAACATATGCCACAAACAAGTCATTTAAAGGCATTGAATGTTCTAATTTTGAATTTTGTGACACGATACTAAATTCAAGTTGGTTTTGATACTAATTATTGTGAGGAAACCTCACATAAAATGACCAAATGAGACTTTTGAATTTAATGTTGGTTCTCAAAACAACAAAGTATAGAATTAAGGTATGTTATTATTTCAATTTAAATCACATGAAACCAATAATGGGGAAAATTTGGCCAGTAATTGATGTACATGGATTTCGCATGTATTTTTATAATTTTCTAACATAGTTTTAATTAATTAGTTTAACGATTTTTTATATTTTTAGTTTATTTTTGTAGTTTTGTATTAGTTTAAACATTTTGATAATTTTTAGTTAATTTATATACTTATATTAGTAATTTAGTATTTTTATTAGTTTTATTAATTTTATATATTATATTTAACACTATATTATTATTATTATTAGTTTCACTAATTTTAGTTTAGTTTATTTTACTAATTTTTATTAGTATGTATATATTTTAATTCTCTATTTGTATTATATTATATTTCATTATTTTTATAGTATTAATAACATAGTATCTCTTTATTAGTTTATTATTTTTATATTTAATAGTATAATATTTAAATACATGTGCATTAATGTATTATTATTATTATTATTATCTAACATTAAATATTTAGATAGTTGTTTTTTTTAATTTGAATTCTAATTTAAGTTTTAACTTTGATTTTATTTTTTATTTTTTTTATTTTTGTTTTGATTTTCTCCCCCAACTACCCCACCTCCCTTGACCTTTTCTCCCATTTTTTCTCCACGCCACCCCACATATCTCCAATCCTCACCCTCTCCCTCTCTCCAATCACTCCCCACGCCCCTCCTTTTTCTTCCCCCTGGACCCGCCGCCCCCCTCGGGCCCTTTCTCTCCCGCTGGACCCGCCGCCCTCCCCTGCTACTCCCCTTTCTTCCCTCCGCCACCCTCTCCCCCGGCAATCCCCCATCCCGCCGCCCTCAACCGCTTCTCCCTCCTCTCATCCGCAACCCCTGCCACCGCTACACTTCCTCCCTTCACTTCTCGGCCATTTCAACGTGTAACAGGTACACCAAGCGGCCGTGGGGTCTCCTTGATCCGAAGCAGCGGAAATCCAGCCTTGACTTCAACATACCACATCATCGACGCAGCGATGGTTCGGGCGCGTCATCGATGTGCACATCGATTCCTTGGGTTTACATCAAGCGTAGATCCTATCATATTTTCAGCGGCAATGGTTTGATTCGGGTGTGGCGTCAGCGACTGCACGGAGTGGAGCGATGGTTACTGTTTTGCGATCGTTGAAGGCTTCTCGCGGTGACCAAAACAACGACACGAGCACGGTGATATCTTTTATTTATTATTTTATGTGTCATGTCGTCGTGATGGCGGGCTAATTCATTAGTGTTGGAGTTGTGATAAATGTGATGGTGAATGCATGTCTTTAATTTATTCTTACGTTTGATTGTCTTTTGAATTAATTTCATTAGGATGTTTATTTAATTAATTGTATCTGCGTTTAAATTAATTATCATTTGGGCCCTGCACACATGCTTTGGTTCCCGTTCGTGTGATACCTAATAAGTAATCACGAACGGGAGTTCATCCGAGAATTTATTTATCCGGAATTCGATCAAGCGCGCGATCAAATTTTGAATAAATAAATATATTAATTGAAAAATTAATATTTTGTGTGCGCTCTCCTTCAAACTGGCATGAGTGATACTTAATAAGTAATCTCATGTGAGCGAACCCAACGTAGGTAGATACTTCAACTTTGTGAGAAACGGGTCATTGTATTTCACCAAGTGATTCAGCGCTATAAGGACGCGCAAATTATTTGTCAGGACAGAGAACGAAATGATAAATAATTTGTGTGAAAATTAGAATGTTATCTAACATCAGAGAACGAGACCGGATGACATTTTGATTAAATTTGGAATCGGTGATAATTGAATAAATAAATATTCAAATGTGGGAATTAAATAATTGACATTGCATGCACTTGAACGGACATCACGACTCTGACACTTCCATCTCTGCCAGTTTCTTTCATAGCTAAGTTCACTTAGATAGTTTTAGTTAATTTAGCTAGTCATTTTTAAAATAGTCATTTAGTTTTTAGAACTTAGTTGTTAATCACACAATTAAAGCTCATTTTCCTGAACATTTTTCCAAAAGGATATTTCTAGTGTCTATTCACATTCTCTCTGTGGTTCGACTCTGCTCGCCACTTCTACAGTAGTTAGTAGGTAAATAAATATTACAAATTTGCACGCGTTGCGACGCATGTGCCAAATTTCTGGCGCCGTTGCCGGGGAGAATAGTAGAATTAGGAGTTCCTTTAAAAGAGTGATTTAGGTCTAAAAAAAACTGAAAAAAAACTAAAACAAAAAAAAACAGTTCACTACTCTGAGAATTTTTCATTGCAGGGATTTTCAAGACACCTAGAAGTTCAAAATGATGTGGGCCGCACCACACAATTACAACCAGTACCCGCCCTACGTAGCCCCAACTCAAGGTATGACGTATAATGATTCACCGCACATGAGCTATCCAGGTAATCCCGTTTATTTCAATGATCTTTATTCAAGTCCATGCTATGATCCATATGAGAATATTTCACCATGCTATGAAACAAGTCCTTGTACATCTGTTGATCATTTTCAAAGTCAATGCATTCTTGAAAATTTAGAACTTGATAATTCATTTCAAACAAATGATTCAATAATTGAGCACATGTTGCATTGTGCTATCACTGAGACAAATCAGAGGTTTGAACTTCAAGATGAACGCAATGAAAAGTTGCTTTCCTCAACAAAAGATCTAGAAAATCAATTGAAGAATTTAGTAAATCAAATAAATCATATTTCTGAACTAGCTGCTTTATTACCACTTGATGATCTAATTCAAAACAATTCTTTTGAGGAGAGTACAATTGAGGTTCCATTTGAACAACATCTATGTTCTGAGTCTGATAATGAGATTGACCTTCCTTCTTTTCATCCAAGTGATGACTCATATCCGTCACAATATAATTCTTCCAATCTAATCACATTTGAAGAATATGAGAGTTTGGTCTTCCGCCCTGTTGAACATATTGTTCCCTCGGAAAATGTGATTTCATGTCATTCTTCTGTGAATTCACAACCTAGTCATCCCAAAGTGAAAAAGGACACATTCAATGTATATCAAACTACACCTTTTGAGGGTGAAGAGGACATTGAACTAGGACCATTCTTTACCATGATAGATTCAGAATCGAACTAAGAAACAATAGATTTCCACACTCAAGAGGACATCACTTCAAATGACACCAAAACACCTCTTTCTGAAAATAATTGTGAGTCCGAAACTTTTTCTAAAATGGAGATTTCTGAAACATTTCTGGAGTCGAAGAATCAATCAGCATTGGTGGTAGATAACACTCATAATTTTCTAGAAACAATGGAAGAATGGGATTGGTTGGAGGATCCTGAGTTTGTGATAGCACATGTGCCTGCAGAGAATTATGATGAGGGTGGTATAGAAGAAAATATTGAAAAAGATGTCATTCTTGATACAATGGAGTCATCTGCTCCAATTGATCTCGCGTCACTTGCTCCATGCGTCAAGGTTAAAAACACTTCACTTGAAATACCCACATATGCTAACAATATTTTTGACCATGGCACAATCAATGAAACCATCAAGCATGAATTGAGTTGGAAACCAATAGATTTCCCTGTGCTAGTAGTTGGCTGTGAAAACGAATTGGGATACATAATCAACCCAGATACTGCATTCAAGGATGTGATGGATATAAGCGAACCACTGAAGGAGTCTAGTAAGGGCACTTTTTCACCTGTGTATGTTCAAGGGGGTAATCTTCTTGATCCTTCCATTGACGACCTTTGCCCAAAATTCAATTATTCAATGAGTATTTCTACAGGTGAGGTATATTCATTCCCTTGTGAGTTGGCATATTTTCATTTCATTCCACAAATCCATTATTCTAACAATATTCCATTGAGATTTTGTACATCTTGCAGGATAAACTCATCTTCAACAAATAGATTCCACACTCCTACTGAAAAAGAAGCAGATGCATGGTTTACATTTCCGTTTGACCCGGGTGGAGTTTCAACAACGTCTGGCTGAAGACGAAGTAAACTTAGCGCTCAATGGGAGGCAACCCATCATTTGTTGTTTTCTTTTCACTGCATTTAATTTCATTTCATTTAGTTTTATTTTAAAATAAAAAGGCATGCATTTACCACAATCTCTTTTCTCCTGAAACTGCAGTGGATTTAAATTAATCATAAATATTTTTATCATCCACATGATTTTGATTATGGTGTGACTTCTTTGATATGATGTGAGTACGTGTTGTCAATGTGTAGGTTTTACAAGTATACCATTTCTGGAGCTTCATCGGATACAAACAACCTCTCCGCGTCAATCTGCACTTACACAGGGAAGTGTTCTATTTTTTCCATATTTTATGCTTCCAAAAACACCATGTAAAAAAAACAAAACAAAAAACATTTGAAAAATAAAAAATAAAAAACTAACATTCCTGTCATTGATGAACCCACATAAAAGCTATTGTATTCTTGTCGCAACACAGTTGGGAACATACCACTTGTGTCCCTAGGCAGTTTGAGTACCTGATTCTTGTTTTGGAATTATCTGATCCTTTCTCTCATGACTTAGATTATTGCTGATATTATTTCATGCTTCGAAAATGTTTTTCAAAAACTTGTATATTTTTTACACTTATTCGCACTCATGATCATCTGTTCTGTCCAAAATTATATTTCCATACCTGTGAGGACTCTGAGCTATTTTATAATCATCTCTTATTTCTCTTATTTCTTGAGGGAATCTCAACCATGTTTTGTCTTCTAGAACTTGCCATGTTTTTCCATCAAAGCGATATGAATTTTTGAAATTTGTACTAAAATGATCGAGGCATCTGTTTGATATTTTAGCCCCGTTGACCCACTGAGCCACCCAAACATTTTCTCCTTCGTATAGCCCTTAGAAGCCATGCAGGAACCTTTTAGGATGAGCCCAAGCTGATACCCTTCCCTACCAATTTCTTGGATTTTTGCATGATGATTACAATCTAAGTGTGGGGGAGAGAGACTTACTCATGGAGAGGGTTCTTCGAGGGGCAGTGAGTCATTTGATGTACATGGATTGACATTATCCCATCCTGATCATATGAGTTATTTTTCACAGTAGCCACATTCATTATAGATATTTTGATATAGGAATATAGAATCCTTTTGGTTCCAACAATGAGTACATTGGTGGTCATTACGCGGTAACTCTCCCTTTTGGGGATACCTATCAAAGTGATGATCCATTACTCCAGGAACTAGAAAGTTTTCTATATGACCTACCTTCATTGAGACGTTACATCGTATACACTACTTGTGTACCTTTCTTTGGGATTATTGTCTTACATTTATTTCATGGGGTTTTGGAACTGATACTCACTTTTTTTTTCCTACCCATCTTATTTGAGTGAGTTGTGTAAAAAAAAAGAGTGAAACATTGGATTATCAAATGCTTGGGGACAAGCAGTGTTTTAAGTGTGGGGGAGCGAGAGTTTGAGGGAGACATTTAGATTGACTAATCATGCATTTATTTCAAGATTCAACCCTCCTTTTTACCAAAAAGATGTCAATATTTTTTTAACCCACCGTCCCACAGCTTCAGAAACATTTGAACCTCATGTAAAGTCCTTGAGATTGGTACATTCTTTTGATTTCCACTAGTGAAGATGTGAAATTCATGGCAAGCCTATGGTAAGCATGCATGTGCATGAGAACTGAGAAAAACTTTGATTTGAACATGTAATTTTGATGTTTTGATTTGTCTATGGGTCCACTTGTTTTTTCTTTCTGATTGTTTTGCCCAGGAGTGCAAAATTTTAAGTGTGGGGGATTTGATGTACATGGATTTCGCATGTATTTTTATAATTTTCTAACATAGTTTTAATTAATTAGTTTAACGATTTTTTATATTTTTAGTTTATTTTTGTAGTTTTGTATTAGTTTAAACATTTTGATAATTTTTAGTTAATTTATATACTTATATTAGTAATTTAGTATTTTTATTAGTTGTATTAATTTTATATATTATATTTAACACTATATTATTATTATTATTAGTTTCACTAATTTTAGTTTAGTTTATTTTACTAATTTTTATTAGTATGTATATATTTTAATTCTCTATTTGTATTATATTATATTTCATTATTTTTATAGTATTAATAACATAGTATCTCTTTATTAGTTTATTATTTTTATATTTAATAGTATAATATTTAAATACATGTGCATTAATGTATTATTATTATTATTATTATCTAACATTAAATATTTAGATAGTTGTTTTTTTTAATTTGAATTCTAATTTAAGTTTTAACTTTGATTTTATTTTTTATTTTTTTTATTTTTGTTTTGATTTTCTCCCCCCAACTACCCCACCTCCCTTGACCTTTTCTCCCATTTTTTTCTCCACGCCACCCCACATCTCTCCAATCCTCACCCTCTCCCTCTCTCCAATCACTCCCCACGCCCCTCCTTTTTCTTCCCCCTGGACCCGCCGCCCCCCTCGGGCCCTTTCTCTCCCGCTGGACCCGCCGCCCTCCCCTGCTACTCCCCTTTCTTCCCTCCGCCACCCTCTCCCCCGGCAATCCCCCATCCCGCCGCCCTCAACCGCTTCTCCCTCCTCTCATCCGCAACCCCTGCCACCGCTACACTTCCTCCCTTCACTTCTCGGCCATTTCAACGTGTAACAGGTACACCAAGCGGCCGTGGGGTCTCCTTGATCCGAAGCAGCGGAAATCCAGCCTTGACTTCAACATACCACATCATCGACGCAGCGATGGTTCGGGCGCGTCATCGATGTGCACATCGATTCCTTGGGTTTCCATCAAGCGTAGATCCTATCATATTTTCAGCGGCAATGGTTTGATTCGGGTGTGGCGTCAGCGACTGCACGGAGTGGAGCGATGGTTACTGTTTTGCGATCGTTGAAGGCTTCTCGCGGTGACCAAAACAACGACACGAGCACGGTGATATCTTTTATTTATTATTTTATGTGTCGTGTCGTCGTGATGGCGGGCTAATTCATTAGTGTCGGAGTTGTGATAAATGTGATGGTGAATGCATGTCTTTAATTTATTCTTACGTTTGATTGTCTTTTGAATTAATTTCATTAGGATGTTTATTTAATTAATTGTATCTGCGTTTAAATTAATTATCATTTGGGCCCTGCACACATGTTTTGGTTCCCGTTCGTGTGATACCTAATAAGTAATCACGAACGGGAGTTCATCCGAGAATTTATTTATCCGGAATTCGATCAAGCGCGCGATCGAATTTTGAATAAATAAATATATTAATTGAAAAATTAATATTTTGTGTGCGCTCTCCTTCAAACTGGCATGAGTGATACTTAATAAGTAATCTCATGTGAGCGAACCCAACGTAGGTAGATACTTCAACTTTGTGAGAAACGGGTCATTGTATTTCACCAAGTGATTCAGCGCTATAAGGACGCGCAAATTATTTGTCAGGACAGAGAACGAAATGATAAATAATTTGTGTGAAAATTAGAATGTTATCTAACATCAGAGAACGAGACCGGATGACATTTTGATTAAATTTGGAATCGGTGATAATTGAATAAATAAATATTCAAATGTGGGAATTAAATAATTGACATTGCATGCACTTGAACGGACATCACGACTCTGACACTTCCATCTCTGCCAGTTTCTTTCATAGCTAAGTTCACTTAGATAGTTTTAGTTAATTTAGCTAGTCATTTCTAAAATAGTCATTTAGTTTTTAGAACTTAGTTGTTAATCACACAATTAAAGCTCATTTTCCTGAACATTTTTCCAAAAGGATATTTCTAGTGTCTATTCACATTCTCTCTGTGGTTCGACCCTGCTCACCACTTCTACAGTAGTTAGTAGGTAAATAAATATTACAAATTTGCACGCGTTGCGACGCGCGTGCCAGTAGTCAAGAAAAAAATGATATCAATCCCTGACGATACAAGAATGAAAAAGGATATCAAGTGAACATAAAATCATAATACAGTGACATAACCAAACTTGTTAACAAAATGTTGGCCTCATTATTCAAAATTAAAATTGTATAGACGGTATATTATTCCAGTTTAACAAGTTAGAATCGAAATATCTCATGTTTGAGATGTACAAAACTCGAACACAAAGACGAGTTCTCACTACAACAATAATGATTTCTAGCAAGCAATAAACATGTATATACAACATACAATGATGAATAATAGAAAGACCAAGTTTTTCTAAGTAACAGACTAAAAAACACATTCATATAATTGGTAGCGTGCTTTAACAAGTTACAACAATTTCAATACAACTATACAAGCTCAAAACAGAGACAAATCACATCAAGAATCGTTGAAACAAAAACGTTCCACATTCAAAGTTTGATAAAATAATAAAGAAAACAGTAAAATGACAAGAGGATTTACATACTTATGTCAATTGACCTACACTCACGGGGTGAGATCGTTATGGATTTTCACTATGCTATGACAAAAGGAGTACAAGAAATGCACGATACGATCAACATCAAGCCGATGCGAAATATAGTTTCACATTGGACAGACTCATGCGACGAGTTCGATGATTACACATCACAACACAACGATACAAAAATGAAAGAACGTGGCAAGAACACTAAACTGATGCCTCCTTATTGAGGCTTTGACTTTATTGTATTTCAAAGGTGTGGGTTTCTTTTGCTAGGATGTACATCAGTGTCATCATCAACGCCTTTCACCCTCCGTGTTCATGGGTTACCAAAAGAGTTTGCCCCCATGAGTCTAGCTGACTCATCTTCGTGTATTCCAGCATATGGCAACCCTTCTGCCTCTCACAGTCTCTTGTTTTCTTCTCTGATAGTGAACAAGAAGCAGCAACGACGTAACTCTCCTTCCTCCCTCTCAGCAAGGTGAACCAGAAGAGCTCTAACGCACCCCCATCACCCTCCCCCCGGAAGTGAATCCCCCAGGGAGGGAGTCAAACCGACTAGCCAAGAACCAATGCAGTGAGCATAAAATGATAGTATCACAAAAGTTACGTCGTGCATCAATCACAAGGCACACATGGATGATAAAAAATCCATCGATCATGAAGCGTGGGTGAGGCCACCTGAATAGGGACACATGACCAACCATGATTGGCCAATAAGGGGGTGACGAGGATCCATTGAACTGCCTTGGGGGGGAAACACATCAAACAAATAATTGGGTATATAAAATAGGTTGTATGATCAATGCGACCAATCACTCACATTAAAGCCACACATGGATACATGAATCAAGGGAAAAGAATTGAGGGTAAAGGGACATGAGTCAGACACATGAAGACATTGAGGGCCGTGAAACACGCAACAAACCGTGAAAACAAATTTCACAAAAAAACCTAAAATCACAAACGTCTCCATTCGTATTGTGGTAATATTACTAGCCTTGAGTGATCATACAATTCTTTGAGATTTTACCACAATACGAGTGGATCCTTCATCACGGTGTATTCGTTCTTCAAATTATTGTTAAGGTAATGATGAATGAAAATGTAGCTTTTGACATGATCATGTGTGAAATTGTTGTTATTTTCCTTATTGACGCATCAAAATCATTTGCATCTAGATGCATTTTCGTATTTTTAACCTATAACAAATGATTATTTTAAAAAATGTAAGGTAAAAATCCAAACTTCATAATCTTCGACGTAAAAAATACGACTTGCCTAATTAAACCAACCTTTTTAACTCAACATAACTTGTGATGATGACATGTTTGAAAGACGAGATCATAACAATGATTGAAATTGTGAAGTACTTCAAAATCAAAAACCCAATGTCAATCATAGATGAATTGTGATATCAAAACAAATGTACAAATACAAGGTAAAAGAAATCTAGCCAACAAATTAAAATAGCAGTATAAATCAATTTTTTTTCATTCCATCACCACGTTGACACCGTATAAAGTTCACGAATCCATAATAATTATATTATTTCATCACAAATCGTACTTATTTTCAGCGACCAAACACGATTTAATTTACATTTATTTCTCTGCATTCGATATTTTTAATTATTCATATATGAATATAATTGAAAACAAAACAAAACCGACCAGCAAAAACTCAGTAGATCGGACTGCCAGCAAAATACAATCCCCGCCGTTCATCGTTGTGATCCCGGGGCGCCAAAACCTCTCCGAAGGGGAGCAGCCAGTTGTCAAAATCCCAGTAAGCGTGATCAGAAGCCAAAATAAATCCCTGTAGAATTGAAGCTGAACCTGCTGCGGTCCGTCGAATGCTGCGATGTCGAGCATGGAGCTCCAGAACACGGTAAAGGAAGCCTTGAATGCGCTCTATCATCACCCGGACGATTCGTTTCGCTCGCAAGCCGACCGGTGGCTGCAGGATTTTCAGCACACCCTCGACGCTTGGCAGGTTCTCTCGCACTCTCGGTTTCCATCAACTATTTTAATCCGTTTTTTATCTGCGATCTAGCAGCAAGTGAGGAGATCGTTTGCACCTTAATCCACAACTCTACGACTCTGCGTGGAAGCTTGTTGCTTCTGTTTTTTTATGATGCTTTGAATTCGACTCGGCTTGCCCCTGCCGAATTTAATTTTAAGGTTTTTTTTTTATTGGGAGGTTGCACGCTTTTGCTAACGCGATCCTAGAATCCGGAATCACGCGTTAGTGTTCAGATTTGTTATTACGACCCCGTACCACTGTCACACTGTTATACTTTTATGATTGAAATTGATGAATAATATCACATGACAAAACACAAATCACGTAACTGTGTACTTGAGTTTTATGTCACCCCCCTAATAAAAGGGATCAAAAATCACAGACAATGATAGAATAATTTCTCTATGAAGAATTTGAAAGTTAAAAATAATCTATCAAAGTATAGACTCAACGCTTCTGTTGGATGTTGCAATCTTTCAAAACAGGATATTGAACCCCCCAGCTGAGTATATGAACAATCTTTCAAAACAAGAGTCGTTTTGTTGTGTCGTGCTAACCGCAATGACATTTGTGTCTTCTAAATGAAAATTTGATTGAATATGAATCCTATGTACATACATTCTTATATTTTGTCATTTATGCTGGATATATGTATTAAAGCATAAACCACGACACAGTGAAAGTCACTACTTCATGGTTCGCGTTATGGTGTGGGTTTTTGTTACACGTCATGGTGTTCATCATGAAATGATATGAGAAATCATTCATCAATTTTTCCCACATTGAATATGTTGCTGCTTGCTTGTAATGCATTTATTCTGAAATGATTGTTGAAGAGGTGAAAGATCATTTATTGAAACAAGGCTATATGTTATAATCGTTATAACATGATACTGCTAAGAGTTGGTTGAGCATTACGAATGCTTGAAGTATCTTCATTGAACAAAGTTGCACTATAAAATGGAATGTTCCTTGCCCTATCAGTGATCACTTGATTCATTGTTATAAGTTGAACCTCTCCTATTTTTTCCCGTCATTAATCTTAGAGGGGGTGTTGTTATACCATTTGAAAAGAGTAAGTCACACTGAAGCGCAAAGTGATTCCATTTAGTTGGTGGATACATACGGAAGTGAGCGCATCATTGTCGTCATGAAGAGGTCTCCATCAACCTCACCGATCAAGCAAGAATGAATACTGACAGTGCTTTACAAATGGTTTATTTTTTTATTTCATTTTACAGTTTTCTCTCCCAATCGATCCTGCATTTGAGTTTTGTGTTTTCTTCCATTGCATTTTGGGCATAGAGATGCCCTATGAAACTCTTTAGTGGTATCAGGGCAAGTGTCGGTGAAAAATCGACAAGATGAAGATTGAAAAATGGAAGTCAGGTAAAAGCTTTCCAGAACCATGATGTGGTGTATATAAACACGTTGTGGGTTATGTTAATTCCTTATTAAATCGCCATGGTTATGGAAGCACTTCATGGATTTTCATATCGAAGAATAAAGCATCATAAAATCATGTTTTTAATGTTGCGGTTTTGATTGATTACAGTCGTGGTTTATGGGAATTAGATTTCCATGCGCAAACCACGAGGTAGACAAAGAGTAGCATTCTGCGGTGCACAACATAACCTTTGAGAAAATCTTTGCCTGAAATGACCTTTGTAGTGAAAACATGGTGCGACCTTCATCCTGAAGGTCGTTGCCACACACGAAGAACCACGTCATGGTAAAGGGTATGCGGCTTGTTTTTTTTTAAATTATTCTCAATAGTTATTTTGATAGAATTTATCATTGTAAAGTTGTAATATTTTGTGATAAATATTTGAACTGTTCATTTATTCATTTGATGAGCTATTTAATATTCATGTCACGAACCAACCTGGATTACCCAAAACCATGGTAACCCGAACAAGTCCTTACACGGCCCGAAGGGCGTGCCTTATTGTCACGAATCGGCCCGGATACCCTGGTACCTTGATACTCGATCCAAAACTGACATGTCCCGAAGGGCGTTCCCGATCCCCACGGGTTGGCGACTAGCATTTGACATCATACAAAATAAAAGAGGGAACAAATTTGCCACAAAAACAGCGGAAGATAAAGAAACAAGTCAGTATGCTCAACACTCCAAAATGAAGAAAGTACGAGAAACCAAACAAGTATATCAGAAAACCCAAAATAGAGCATCATCAAATACTCAGAACCTGACAAGATAAAACTCAAACATCCCGAAGATATCAACACTGCAAGCCCAAAGGGTCAAGAACATCCACCTCCTCCAAGAGGCGCTTTTCCTTTATTCGGTCTCGACATAAGAAAATCTATAAACGCCCGAAGACAAAGGTAGCGTGTGAGCTAAAAAGCCCAGTAGGGTCTCACCATGTGTTCCATAAAAAGATGCCATAATAATAAACTAAATCATGCTTTCAATTTTAAATAAAATAGGGCATGCCGTTACAATTGCATATTTAAAATAAAACATGCTTTCATTTCAAAATGATGGAAAACAGTTCAAACAATGACTTAATAAACATTTTATACAAAATAGTTTATATAAATCAAATCATGAATAAAACAGTTCTATAAATCAATGACATACATTTATATCAAAACAAATAAGCACCATGGTTATCTGCTTTCACGATAGTTTCTAGTTATAGGATCCTAACACTCTCATATTAGTGATCATGACAATATTTATACACGTCCCTCAGGCTCAGGCTGAATAGGACTCATCAATATCCCGTTGGGGATAAGATCTGTCTAACTAGGTTTTTGTTAGAGTTGTCATCATCAATCCGTTGTTAGGGAATTACCATCCCAGCGTGCTTGTCCCAAATAACTCACTAACTACTCAGGTTCGTATGTGCTCAATCAATCAATAGAAAAAGGGCAAATCATTTCATCTCAATTCAATCATCATTCACAATTCAATTGCCCAATTTTCATTTTCAAAATGCTAATTCACTTTCCAAGACCAAAACATGTTTTTTTTTCATAAATTCATGTCTTTTCAATACAAAACCAATCACGGGTTTTCAGTAATTCAATTTAAGCCATTTTCTCAAAACAACTCTCAAATCAGTTCATTTTCATCAATTTCAAAATATGCCCCAAATTCCAATTCCATTGGAATTGAGGGTTTTTCCCAAAATTCACACCATATCAAATCCCAATTTCAATTCGCATCAAATTGTTTTTTCACAAATCAATTGAAAGCAATTTCAAACAACAAGAAATTCAAGGTTTAATCAAATGGCCAAACTCAAACGGAACCACCCACCTTTAATCACGGTATCACAATGCACAACGCTCGCAACGGGTTTCGCCAACGAGTAACGACGACAGCGGAGATCAAGAAACCAAACCGAGAATCAAGATTCAAATCAACGGAGTTTCGATCCATCAACAACATGACGACTTAACACTTGCTGAGGAGAGAGAGAGCGGGAGAAGACACACGAGAGGAGAATCACTTACGGAGAGGGATCAAACGAGACCCGCCACGCTTTGATCCGCCAAAGAATGGGTTTGGAGGAGCCAAAAAGGGTTCTTGAGAGCCTCCAAGACCTAGGAAATCGACTTTGGTCGAGTTAGGGTCGAGTGAGAGATTAAACAGGGGTTCATGAATTTTTAAAAGAATTTTCGGAATAAAAATTTACCGCATACACGATTAGCAGGGTAGGGCTGCACAGTTGGACAAACCGTGCGCCCTAACCGCGTGCCAAACGTGCAAACCCCCATTGTCCATGATTTCACGGTTTGCACTATGGGGGCGCACAATTTGGGTAAACCGTGCGCCAACCCTGCACAACCCAAAAACTTCTAATTTTTTTCCAAAATTCTCTTGAAACAACCCGAGACAAACCCTAACCAAAACATGATCAAAAGAAGGGTTGAAGAATACCTGAAAACCAGTAACATAATGTTACACCGATCCCCTCTGGCTGACTACAAGCGCTCGGGCATCAAGAACTACCTTTGTGAACGATTTTGCCACAAAGAATCTGAAACAAGACGATAAAGAAACTGAATATGTCGGTATGCCAAAGACAAGATAACAACAATAAGGTACAATCAATAGGCAAAACAAGTGTCAAGATACATAAAACAATCTAAGTAATGAAAAACTGCAAAGCCCAACTCCATGTGACAAGACGCCACCTCTAGACTCTCGCACCCTGCTAACGAACAAACCCGCCGCCTTCCCATGACGCCGTGCTCTCATCTACATCATATATAACAAGATCTACATACACCCAAAGGTGCATGGAGGGTGAGAGCAAAAGAGCCCAGTAGGATCCCAACAATTGTTTTATAATCAGACTTTATAAAATAAACCAATTATGCTCAGATAATTCAAAATAAGACTTGAGAAACAGTTTAACATAAAGCATGGATAAATCACCCCTTTCACCATATAGCAAAGTATGATAATAAGCAGGTTTTCCAAAGCATTTCACTACACACACTATTATTGCACTTCAAAGATAAGATAACCAATAGAGAACTAGCTTATGAGTACAAACAATTCCAGGTTGATGAAGATCCTCTTTACATTTTAGTGATCAGGAGGACACCTGATGTGCACATTACTTGACGGAATAGGTCTAGGAGGTAAGATGACACTCCCGAGAGTGACTCCTTGCCACAACTACAATCCAAGGCGAGCTGAGGACCTTACGAATCGAGAATGACCCCAGAACACGAATTCCCAACAAAAAATCTTCAAATTGGCACGTATTAGTTTGAAGAAGACCAAAGAGGTCACATACCACAACAATTCCCGACCAATGCTTCACAAAGGTTGAAGATCCGATCAAGACCCCTCAATTCCGCAATGCATCTACGAAGAACAAGAATAGATACCGGAACCCAACAATTCCTATCATTGATGAAGCCAAACGTTAGAGAGAAAAAAGAGGTATTGGGGGAAGAATGTCATCCAAGACTAAAATGAAGATCAACTTACCAAGGAATGAACACGAGTTCGATCAGCTTTTCGATCCGTCTAGGGAATTGAGTTGAGAGAACCAAGAACACCCCACCGGTTGGCCAGTGGGATTCCTGTAGGTAATCCTCACTACCAGCCCTCCACCGGCTGGTCGGTGGCCCTCATCAGTGAGCCGGTGGACTACCTGTAGCTCTTCCAACTACAAGTTCAAGTCCACACCCATACTAACCATCCATAACACCTCTAGAACTCTCAAACAAGAAACAAGAACTCACCACCACTCCTTTACATCCAAAACCAACTATAACAAGAGAAACAAACCGGAAAAGCTAAAAAGGGAAAGAAAAAGAAGATTGGGTTTTAAACGACGTTTGAAATGAGATTTCAAACCCTAGCATAGACGGTGTGTCGACTATGGAGTGTGGCCCGTTAGACCGAGTGAGCTAGCAGAATGGATTGTGGCTTGTTAGACCGAGTGAGCTAGCGGAATGGATTGTGACTTTTTATACCGAGTGAGTTAGCGGAATTGATTGTGGCTCTTGGTAGCGGTGTGCTCCTGGGAGGTTTACCTCTTCATGGTTCAACGGGACTATCAGGGATGTGACAGGTTCATCAGTGCCGACCTAGGAATCATGTCTCCAGTTCGGACCGGGTTACTTGAGTCTTAAGATGATGCCCGTGACCCGTTTGGCCATTTTGGCATGTTTTGTTGATATGTGGGTGCCTATTGTGACTTGTTTCATTTTGTTTATGGCTTGGTCTACCCTTTCAAATTGATTTGTTAAAATAATTTCTGAAGTGAAGCTTTGAAACGGGAAAAGTGATCTTGTTTTACAAAAAGGCTTTTGGTAAGTGTTTTTGGAAAAGAGGAAGAGATGGTATTGGGTGCGGATTTAAATGCCCTCTTTTCTTGGTTCAAAGGGGTTTTCAAAGGAAAAACCTTGATTTATGGGTTGGGTTGAAAACTATGGTTTTAGGCCTCATGAGACCCGTTTGTTGTTTTCCAAAGGTTTTATCCTGGTTTGGGAAAAGGTTTTGGTTCCGCCCTTTTTTCCTTTTTCAAGGGAGGGGGACGTTTTATTAAAGGAATTTATGGCATACTGTTTGGTTTTATCTAAACGGTATGTTAAAATCCTATTTTCTATCTATATCCAAACTAATATTAATGGAATGAACTTTTGAAAGGAAATGGCATGAACTCTTTGGTGAAATCTTATTGGGCGTGTTCTGCTCGTACCTTGTATACACCATTCGAGACCACTCTTGTATCGGCCTTGTAGGCCTTGACCCCTTCTTTTGGTTTATTGTATGTGCTCACGGATGTTTGGTAGTTTTATGTTTAGTTTATTATTTATGCCATGTGTGATTGTTATTATTTACCGTTGTTACAAGTGACTTTGATTTATTACTTCCGTTTATATTATATCTGTTATCTTGATGGCGTGGACGCCCATTATCTGGATGAGTCATGTTGGATTTCCGCGGTGGGATCCTGGTTTGATTATTTGATTCTAAGGGTGAAATCGTTCCCAAGGTATATGTTCTTGATACCCAAACACTAGTTGCTAAGGATCGGGAATGTCCTTCGTGCTTTGTGGCGAGCTGGGTTGGGTCAGGCGTGGTCGGTTTGTTTCACCATATAACAAGACCAAACCAAGTTTCTTCTTGATAGACCTCATAACACAAATTTTTTTATTCTAGTGTAATTTTGTTGGCTCCTCCATAAACTGATTCACTTTGGTTACAACACAAAAAACATCTAGCCTGATCATAGTTAAATAGTTCAATTTTCCAACTGGATGTCGATATTTGTCATACGAAGATAATGCTCGTAGTATTTAGAGATTTTTCACTCCGTTCCAGAGGAGTATCAACAATGTTTGTAGGAGACATCTCGGTTTCTTGCAACAGATTTATAAGACATCTTTGTGCTGTGATAGTAAAATGTATTTAATACATTGAAAGACCTCTATCCCCAAGAAGTATTTCAATGGCTCCAAGTCCTCGGTATGAAAATTATGACCAAGAATTGTTTGTCATCACAATATCAAAAACATATACAACAAACAAAACTCTCGGTAGCTGATTGTCATTGATTGTCTTTATCGTCTTCATCAATCATTATATGGGCTCAAACAATCACCGTGTTCTTGATCTGGTTGTTTCTGTGTTGTGACAAATTTTGGTCTCACTTAGGGATCGAAGGAGCCACGGTATTTTAGATGACTTGGATAAAGATGGATTTAGGTATTTTAGGAATTAAAGCAAGTCAAATTAATTACCATATTAAAAGGGAGTTATTACTGCATTTAAATGTGTTGTAAATTCAAGTTCAATGTTTCCTATGCTAAGAGGATTCTTGGTTTTAAACACATTCTCTTAATAAAAAAACTAGTTTTTGACATTTAGAAAATAATGGTTTTGCCTCCACACAAATTTTCTTATCCAAGTAATGTATCTAGTGATGAAAACCTCCTTTTAATTCACATCATTCCCTTTGTTTTTAGAGTGTGTTGAATCTTTCTTGGTATTCTTGATAATGCTTCGAATTATCAATCAAGGCTCTAAATTTTTTCTTTTTATATTTTTATCTCGTTTTTTTATCATTTGATATCAGATCTAACTTAATTTCAATCATGTCAGAAGGAAGCAATACACATAACTTTTAGTGAGGGATGATTCTTGAAGAAGCTCGTATTGCGAAGCCGGACATCGGAATAAAAAACACCAAGAGCAAATGACGAAAGTGATGCAAGTACTGGAGCGTCTGACTATAAACCAAACTCAACAAGATCATCCACCTTTGGGAATACGTGAACGGTTTGGTGATGATGATGTGGAAAATCAAGGCGACTCCTTTGATTTTGAGGGGCTTCTAAGTGCTCGATAGCAGAACGGAGATTTATATTTTATCAAGATGAAAATTCTACATTTTCATAGTACTAGCTCTCCAGAAGAATTCTTGGAGTGAGTGCAACAAGTGGAGAGGGTTTTTGAGTGTGACGATTATTCTAAGATTAAAATGTTACGACTCGCAGCACCTAAATTCACATATTATATTAATCCGCTGTGGAAAAAATGTAAAGACACATTGAAGATGTGATGGTGAAGACCCCATTAGCAATTGGAGGCAAATGGAGCGAATCGTGGAAGAAATGTTTGTATTTGCTTATTACAAACAATAACTAGGCATCAAAATACAAAACTTTACGACATGGGGTTATGTGTGTAGTGGTTTATATTAAGGAGTTCAAGATCTTGATAATGTGTTGTGATTTGTGGGAATCGGAAGTACAAACCATTGCCACTGAACATGGTGATAATAAATACAGTGGAGTTGTGGCAGCTTGTCTTTGGCTTGTTTAAGCTTGATGTGAAAGTGTAAAGGCACTGAAATTGTAATGCAATCAAGGTGAGTAGTGTTTCTAAACCAATGGAGATAAGAAGCACAAACAAATCTCCATTAGTTTTTGCCAAGAGAAAGGGTAAAGTTGAGATAAGGTTGAAAACTCCCCTTTGATTTTTCAAAGTTGGGATGTTAAGTGCTTCAAATGCATTGGGCATGGACATATTGCTTTTGAATGTCCACATTGAAAGATGATGGTGATTCACAAAAATCAAGATCAAATTGAAAGTGAAGATGAGGGAGCTGAAGCTGACAAAGAAGAATATATCTTCTTTGCAGATGATGGTGAGTTTCTCGTCATATGATGGAATCTGAATATGCAAACAAATACAAAGTATAACGGGAAAAATAATTTTAACACTTGTTGCAATGTTCAAAGTAAAGTATGTAGTATCATTATCAATAGTGGTAGTTGTACAAATGATGTTTCAAATATCCTTGTTTCTAAATTATATCTTGCCATTACTAAACACCCACGCCCTTATCATTTACAATGATTAACAAATGAGAAAGATGTGAAGGCGATGGAACAAACCGTTCGACATTGGAAGATATAATGACGAGGTACTCAGTGATGTTGTTCCTATGGATGTAAATCATTTACTGCTTGGTAGGTCACGACAATATGATCACAAGGTCAACCATGATGGCTTAAAATACACACATCCATTTTCGACGAGTTTAAGTCGGGCAGTTTTGGAGCCACATAGCCGACACCAAATAACAACAGGTCAGTTGGTTATTGCAAATTTCAAGAAGGAAAGTCTATTCACTAAAAGAAAGAAGGTAGATTCTACCGTTGCTGACTTTTGGTTTTGTTTATTTAGCTGCTAATTAGGCTACAACCAAAGAAGGGGTCTACCCAAAACTACTACAACAAATCCTCGTAGACTTTTTAGATGTCTTTTCTGGAGAGTTACCTGATGGATCATTGTCGAATTGTGGGATCGAGCACAAAATATATCCCGATGCTAGGTTTTGTCCTTCCTAATAGACTTGTTTATAAGTGCAATCTAGAGGAGGCAAAGAAACTTCATCACCTGTAAAGGGACCGTGAAGAAAGGATTTATGCGGGAATCAATGAACCAATGTGTTGTACTAGCTGTTCTTGTATCTAAGAAGGATGGTTCGACATGCATGTGTTGACAATCGCGCCATCAATAAAATCTCGGTCAAATCTCGTTATCCCATTCCATGACTAGAAGACATGTTGGATGAACTTCATGGAGCAATATTATTTACTAAAATTGATCTCAAGAGCGATTGTCATCAAATTCGCATGAAAGAATGCAGTGAATGAAAAACGAAGTTTAAGATAAAATTTGGATTATATGAATAGATAGTATTTTCATTTGGCTTGTCAAATGCTCTTACCACATTTAAGCGTTTGATGAACCATTTCTTATGTCATTTCATTTAAAATTTTGATGTTGATTATTTTGATGATATACTTACGTATAAAAGGAGTTTTAAGGAACATATGGACCATCTCAAGGTGGTGTTTGCAACACTACGAGAGGAAAATCCTTATGATAATCTAAAGTGTATAATTTTTTCCAAGATCGAGTTATGTTTCTTGGTTTTCTTACATTTGGAAAATGTGTCATAGTTGATGAAGAGAAGGTGAAAACTATCATCGAATGGTCTGTCCCTACAACCCTCTTTCAAGTATTAAGCTTTCATGGCTTGGCTTGTGAATTTTTTTTGCACCTCCTTTAACAAAATGCATGAAGAGGATTAGAGAATCCATCTAGTCCTAAGCCGACCAACAAAGCTTTGAGAAGATTAATGAAAAGCTAAGTACAACTCTGGTTTTAGCTTTTCCTTACTTTATGAGGGCATTTGAAGTGGAGTGTGATGCTTTTGGCGTTAGCATCAGTGCTGTCCTAATGCAAGATGGTTGCTTAATTGTCTGTTTCAGTGAAAAGTTAAGTGGAGCTATTTTGAAATATTCAACATATGATATGTAGTTTTATGCATTGATTCGAGCATTTGAGACTTGACAACATTATCTATTGCCCAAGGAATTTGTGATTCACACAAATCATGAATCATTGAAGCATTTAAAGAATCAATGAAATTTGAATTGAAGAAATGCCAAATGGGTAGAGTTTCAAGTGTAAAAAGGGAATGTGAAGGTTGATGCTGACACCTTATCACGAAGCTATGCATTGATTTCCAAGTTAAATGAAAGATTGATTGGTTTAAACTAATTACCAAATGATTTAAGGATTCACACTCTTCAAAAATATGCGAGTCATTGAAGAAGGATCAAACAATGGATATCTCAAGAAAAACTGTTTCCTATCTAAAATGGGACGATTGTGCTTACCTGCCGATTCTATGCGGGAACTTCCTGTAAGGGTTGCTCATGGTGGGGGCCTTGCTAGACATTTTGGTGAGAAGATTACTTTGGAAATGGTGAAAAAAACATTTTTATTTGCCCTTTATGAATCATCATGTGCATTGAATTGTAGAAAGGTGTATTACATGTAAAAAGACAAGGAAAAAAGAAATAGCCAAGGGATTATATATGCCATTGTTAGTTCCAAAACATTCTTGTGAGGACTTATGTATGGATTTTGTCTTGGATTTGCCTAAGACTCATCTTGGGAAAGACTTTGTAACAGTGGTCATGGGTAGATTTTCAAAAATGTCACATTTTGTTTCCTGTAACTCAACCAATGATGTTTCATGTTATGTATTTGTTCTTCAAGGATATTGTTAGCCTTCACAACATTCTTAAGAGTATCGTTTATGATCGCGATATCAAATTCTTGAGCTATTTTTAGATGACCCCATGGATGAAACTTGACACCAAATTGTTGTTCAGTACAACCGTGCACTTTCTACTTTATTTCTTACTATGTTCAATAAGAATATAAAGAATTGGGATGATGTTGGACTTATGATGAAACTTTAAACCAAATTGTTGTTTTGTACAACCGTACACTTTCTACTTTATTCTTACTATGTTCAATAAGAATATAAAGAATTGGGTTGATGTCAAACTTTTGATGAATTTGGTTCCAATCAGAGCAATCACGGATTAACAAAATGTTTTCCCTTTGAAGTGGTTTATGAATTTAAGCCAATAATCCCCTTGTTTTAGCTTTACTGCTTGTTAGTGAAAGAAGTTGTATGGATGGGGAAAAGAAGGCAGGTTTTGTTAAAAGCTTGTATGTGGAGGTAAAAGAGAAAGTTTAGTAAAAAAATGTTACTTATGAGAAGTTTGCAAACAAGGGAAGAAAATGTGTTGAATTCAATCTCAGGGATCTTGTTTCGACCCACCTTCGTAAGGAATGATTTTTGAGCAATTGAAAATCAAAGCCCATGCCTCGAGTTGATGGACCATTTCAGGTGGTTGAGACAATTAATGAAAGTGTTTACAATTTGACGCTTTCTAGAGGATACAATGTAAGTATTACTTTCAATGTGCGTGATCTTTCTCCTTACATTCCAAATGGAAAAGAGGACATTGAAGACTTGGATTTGAGGGTAAATACTTCTCAAGAAGGGATGAACGATGCACCAATTGAAGATTTTGTGTGCCCCATCACTTGCTTAAAGGCCATAAAAAGTCAAGTTACACTCTTAAAGTATGTGGATCCCGTTATAAATTTGGAAACAACAATTTGGAAGAATATTATTAAATACGAGACATTTGACTCACTTTAATGTATAAAAGACCCAAATCTATCTTGGTCCAAGACATGTTTGCCACATTCTCTAGAAAGTCAATTCCAAGGTGTTAGTGACGAATTTCCCTTACCTCAATGTGAGGTGGGGACATTCTTTTATAGATGAGTAAAATGGAATACATGGTGGCGTATTCCGATGTTGGACTCAGAAATACCCAATATAATAAAACTGTGTTTAACACTCCTCTTAAAGCTGGACATGTCCAGCTTGGATCAAGAGTCCCACAAAAGAAAAACGAAAGCGAACAAGACCATACACACTCCCCCTCAAGCCGGGCTGCTGATGCTGTGGATACCTAGCTTGGTATTGAGAGAGTCCAGATGAGTTTCCGGGAGGCCTTTTGTGAAGATGTCGGCCAGCTGATCCGCCGTCGGAATGTGTTCGAAACTTATTTTGTTCTACTCGAGATGATGGCGAAGAAAGTGGCCGTCCACCTCGATATGGTTCGTTTGTTTATGGAAAACGTGATTCGAAATAATCTTCGTGGCTGCCTGGTTGTTACACCAAATATGAGCAGACGTCTGCGGTGGGAAGCCAAGCTCACGGAGGAGATGACGACACCAGATGATCTCGGCAGTGACCGTGGGCATGACATGGTATTCAGACTCCACACTAGATCTGGAGACGACAGTCTGCTTTTTGCTGCGCCAAGAGATGAGGTTATCTGCCAAAAAACGACAAACCCGGAAGTAGACTTACGGGTAGCAAGACAACCAGCATAGTCAGCATCACAGAAGAACTCAACATTCAGATGAGCGTGATGTGAGTACCGAAGATCACGGGCAAAGTCTTTCTTGATGTACTTGACAATGCGGAGGACAACATCCCACTGAGATTTGGTCGAATGCTCCATGAATTGACTTACTTTGCCAACAACGCAGACAATGTCCGGTCATGTCCTAGTGAGGTAATTGAGTTTGCCCACAAGACGACGATAACAGGAAAGGGTGCCGTGTCGTCATAGAGAGAACGTTCCCCAGACTCAAGGGCAGTGTCCACGACAGTTGCTTGACCCAAACCCGCATCCTGCAAGAGATCCATGGTATATTTCCGTTGACAAAGAAAGATGGTGTCCGTAGAACGGGAGACCTCGATGTCAAGGAAGTATGTGAGAAGATCAAGATCTTTGGTGTGGAAGTGGTGGTGAAGATGCCCCTTGAGTTGAACAATTCCAGTGGAGTCATTCCCGGTGATGATGATATCATCAACATATACCACCAGCAGGATGCAACCGTTGGACGTCGTACGGCGGGAGGCGAGCAGGGGGGTCCTGGAGAGCGCCGCAGGAGGTAAGCCGAGAAGCGTTGCAGGAGGTGAGGTCGGGAAGCCGCGGCGGGAGGTGGGGCTGGGACTCTGCCGGGAAGCCTGCTGAAGAGGCGGGTGCCGGTCGCGTAGCCGGGAGGGTGCTGGTAGACGGGGGCCGATCGCAAAGCCGGGAAGGGCGTCAGAGTCGCTCGTAGGAGGGCGCGAGCGGGCGGGGATCGGGAAGACGTGGGAGGGCAGGCGGTGGCCGGTCGCGAAGCCAGGAGGGACGACGTCGAGCGGGAGTCGCGCGAGGAGGCGGAGCGGAGGGTTCCGTTTGGAGCCGGGAGGAGTCAGGAGAGGTGGGCCGGTCGTTGCGATGGAGGTCGCGGGGAGGCGGGCCAGACAACATCGGGAGAGCGCCGTGTTGGAAGCGGGGGCACTGGGATCTGGTGTCGGGACCGGGAGACACCGGGGCAGGGAGCCAACGGGGAGGGCGGGGCTGGACAGAACCGTGAGGCTGCAGGGAGCCGACAGGAGGGCTGGACCGCAGGAGAGGGCGGGGCAAAGAGCGCCGCACAGGAGGGATTCTCCGGGAGAAGGGAAGACGACGAAAATTATCGGGATTTTTCCTCTGATATCATGTTAGTAGTGGCGAATTCCCCTTACCTCAATGTGAGGTAGGGACATTCTTTTATAGATGAGTAAAATAGAATACATGGTGGGGTATTCCGATGTGGGACTCGGAAATACCCAATATAATAAAATTGGGATTAACACAAGGCATTAATTGTCACATTAAAAGGGGCTATTCGGGCGCCGGGCGAAGGCCGGCTGGGACGAGGGCGCACCGCGGGAGGACGGCGGAAGCGGGGAGGAGAGGTGCGCCGGGAGCCGCGGGAGGCCGCGGGAGCAGAGGGAGGCGCGGGAGGCCGCCTGCGGGGCGCGCGGGTGCAGGCGGCGGGAGCAGCGGGAGGCCGCCGAGGCGCGCGGGTGATGCCGTCGGGAGCAGCGGGAGGCCGCCGGGAGCAGCGGGAGGCCGCCGGGAGCAGCGGGAGGCCGCCGGCAGGGCGCGCGGGGGAAGGCGGCGGGAGCAGCGGGAGGCCGCCGGGGCGCGCGGGTGAGGCCGTCGGGAGCAGCGGGAGGCCGCCGGCGGGCGCGCGGGTGAAGGCGGCGGGAGCCGCGGGAAACCGCGGGGAGGGAGCGCCGTCGGGGAGAAGCGGGGCGCGCGGGTGATGCCGCCGGAAGGGAGCGCGCAGGGCAGCCGGGAAGATGGAGCCCGGTGCGACGGGAGGGCCGGAGAGGAGAGGAGCGCCGGGAGGGAGGGCCTGCCGGGAAAGGTTAGGGCAGGCGGGAGAGAGGCGGGGCCGGGAGAACGCCGGGAAGCCGCAAGGGAGGGAGGGTTCGGGATAAAAATCCCTCTGATACCATGTAGAATGGAGAAACCCACTTACCTTCAAGGTGAGGTGGGGCTATTCTTTTATAGAATGGAAAAACGGAATGTACAAGGGAGTATTCCGATGTGGGACTCGGAAATACCCATAATAATACAAAAGAGGGTTTAACAGATTCCATACAAATTTTCTTATTAACATACTTGGTGGCCGAAATCCTCATTTGATTCTTATCACTCTCTCTCCCTTGTGAGTGTGTGGGGATCCTCTCATGGTAATATTGATAGTGACGTTTTGATCTATCAATCAAGGGTGTAGGACCCTTCTTTTTATTTTTTATCCATCTTGTTTATTATCTGTTGGCCTCTATAAAAGACACATCAACAACGACGACATAATGTCCTAAAACCGAGGTGTAGCATTGATAGTCTCGCTTAGTGTGGGGGCAGCTGAGGAAGATGCACTGAAGAGAACATGAATAGAGTTTGGAAAGAGTAGGATGTGTGTCCCGAACATAGCACAAACATCCGAAGACACCTAAGGGTGAAAAGTTGGGTGGAGGAATCGGAAAAAAACATGGTAAAGGACCCCCCCCCAAAGAACTTTCAAAGGATGAGGATTACGTCACCTTAGAATGCTATGGGTACCTTAATTCAAAACAAAAGAGCTCATGCAACCTCTAATCGGTGAGGATTCTTTTGCTCGGCAGTACTATTTTGCTACGGTGGGTTGAGGCTAGAAGTTTGATAAATAATGCCGTAAGCAATATGAAAAGAGTGAAATGAAGTGGACAGATACTTGTAGCCATTTTTAGAATGTAGACATTTATGTAAAATAGAAAATTATTTTTTTACTTATCATGAGAACGAACAAAATGCATCAAACACCAAAGAATGACCTTTTAACAGATAATCCCATGACATGTAAGAGGAATCATTAATTAATGACATAATTATGGCATCCCATTTTACCAGGAACAGGACAGAGGCTCAAGTCCAAAAAATAAAAACACTTTAATATATTCAAAGCTCGCTCACACATGGCAGGTGGGTCGGGATTGGGGGGGGGGGGTAAATCAAAGGGTAAGGTGATCTTCCATTGCGTAACCCAAGCCTAAGAAGAAAGAAATGAAAGTAATGCGCATTGTTGCAAAATTCAAATTTTTTTCGCTGCAATCTGAATGAAGACCAATTGTTCATGTTGGTCCTAACTCATGCCGTTTTTGACATCTAGAATTGCTGATGATGATCTCTTTATCATTTACATTAACTCAGGTTTTTGGATACTTTAGTGGTGTAGGGTTCCAAAGAGCCAAGCTTTGCCTGCTTCAGCTTGTGTTTGGGATCAACAACTCAAGCTCATGATGAGCCCGGCATGCTAGGCTTGGGCTAAGCTTGGTTCACATTTGGGGGTATTATTTACAAAATAGTTCCTTGCAAATTCAAATTTGAGAAATTTTTACATTTTGATTTTTCTCATGGGAATGATAAAAATATGCCAATTAGGGGTGCAATGCAGAAGCTATTTCAGGCTTTTTGCATAGCCTAATTTAGAAAAAATGTTCGTATAGATGGAACTTTTAAAACAGAAGAGAAAGATGAAAATTGTTTTTTACACCAAGCGTTCCCATTTGCTTGCTCGAAGTGTGTACATATTGCTTCTAAGTGAGAGATATAGCTGGCACCTCAATTGTTCTTAGGCAAGGCATTCCCTCTTAAGCATTGCTTTGGAGCTAACGTTGTTGGGATCTGACACCAAGTGCTTTAGTAAAGTGTTTTGACTGTTTTTTTTACTATGATAAAGTTAAATTAAAATAAGCGTAATGATGGTGGTGGTGATGGTGATGCTTTAGTTATACTTTTATTTGTTATGTTTATTTGATATTCTTTTTTGGTGATTTGAATATGAATTCAATCTTTTGCTCATTTCATGAATGAAAACTGAGTAAATAATGTCTTGTTAAGGTGGGTGCTTGGTTTGGTGCTTAACCCTTTTGTTGATATGAATTTTTGGTGCCTCAGTAGTACCAACCGTAATTTTCTTGAGGAAATTTTGTTTTTGGGTTAACCTCAAAGAAGCGGAACCACAGAAGAACAACAGGGTGCTTCTTGGAACTGCCTTTGTTTGTACATGTTTAATGGGATGCATGAAAATTGATCTGTCTGTTTGATTACCATTGGTGGATTGATGGTTGATGGGCTTTCCAGGTTAATATGTGAGATTTTTTGCTGTTAGTTTTATGTGTTCCCCCTGTTTTGATTGTCATTATTTTTCCTTGATTATTTCCATATTTGGTTTACTTGATTCTGAACACTTAAAGATCCTAAGCAGACAGTTCGTGATATTTTGCTTCAAATTGCCTATGGATTTGTCATCTCATGACTATTCATCTACCCTGTTGGTGCATATCTTAAACTTCGATTCCTAGTTGGAGCAGTTGTGGACTTTTGTATTTCCATCTATTGACAATATAGTCAGACAAAGATTCAGCAGTTGTGTGCTGTTGTATTTTTATCTATTGACAATATAGCGAGGCAATGATTGACATTGTCGCATCCTGTCCATCTTCTAGTATTCAGTAGTACTTCACGACTTGTCTTGGATATATCATCTCTGTAAAGAACTTTTTGTTTAGTCTTAAGGGCCTTCTATGACACCTCGGTTAACCCAAGGTTGTTACTTTCCAAAGTCACTCATCAAACTAATTATTAATCTAATAGGTCAATTGTTTTTGGATGTCATTCTAGGTACTCTTTCTTTGGATGCCATCCATCTTTGAATTATTTGGAATCAAGTTCACTCAACTATGAAGTTCTTATCAGAAAGACCCCTAAAAAGAAATGTACTTTCTTTGCCTCCTTTAAGAAATTCATCCACAAAGGGTATTGCAAGTGTTGTGTGTTTTTTTGTCATGCTGCTAAAATTTTCTTAGCGAGCATGTACACACTGTAGTGGTCTAGGGTGCTCTTTACCCAACAAGGTCAAAAATAGGGACAGGGGTACAAGGCTTAAAAAGGATTTTCAAGGTGGGAAGGGATAAAATGATCTGAATGAATTCTGGTGTGAAGAGCGATCACATATATTTTGTTCTGATGCATCGTCCTTTCTAGATAAAAAATGGAATTTTTTTTATCTTGTAAACTGGTATTGTGGTTAGCATGGTGGACCGGCTGAAAACTATTTTTGATTTTCTATTTTTTCATTCTGCATCATGTATTTGCAGATGATGGGAACAGCCCAACCTGTGTGTCAATGTGGATTGTTAGAATATTTAGGCATTTATGATAAGAGTCAACAGTCAAAGTTTGACTATTTAAATGAGTTGACTTGTATTTATATTCCCATTTTTATTTCATCTATAAATAAAGAATCCCACCTCCTTATGAGGTATGAGATTTACCGTAACATGGTATCAGAGTAGGTTATGTGACCCCCCCTCCCAACGCCGCCCCACCCCCCCCACATGCCGCCCTCCTCCACCCACACGCCACCCTCCTCCACCGTGACGCCCTCCTCCTTGTCCAGAAGCCCCGATGCCGCATGCCTCTACCCTCACGGCACCCCCACCCCTCCCTGTACAGGAGCTCCGATGCCGCCGCCCCCTCCCGCGACAATCCCCCCTCTGTCCAGAAGCTCACTACACCCTCACCCCCCACTCGTCCACCTTTAGCAGTTGCCTTCACCATGGGGTTCCTCCTGCACGCTTGCACTAGAACCATGCCTCTGTCCCGACTTCTTCTCTAACATGATTGATCGCAATACGTAAAGGTTGTGCAATTTCAGCACCTATTGTCTCCCATTTGTGCACCTTCAACATCTTCTCAACGTGCATCTTCAACACTCAACGACGCTCTGATTTTGGCCTTCTATCAACTTATGGCATCATCAAGCGCCATTGTTGCTCATGACGATCTTCCAATGACGTGTCTATTCCAATGATCCATCTCATGGGTTCTTGACTCTGGTGCCTCAGAGCACATCACCGAGATGCAGGTATTCTTCGATCCTATTGCTCGACTTCGACTAGAGGTAATATTACTATGACTGATGGTTAGACTGTGCAGATTGTTGGTTATGAGAGTTGTACGATTATGTTTGGCGTGACGCTATCCGCTGTTGCCTCTGTTCCTAGTTGTCCCTTTAATTTACCATCTATTAATAAACTTATTGCTGACTTACAGTACCAGACTATCTTCTCACCTACTTCAGTTATCTTTTAGGAGCATTCGACGACTTGGGTGCTTGGTAGTGGATGACTTCATGGTGGTTTGTATGTGCTTAACTTGGCCCCAAATCTCGCCTATCCTGCCACTTCTGATCATGCCCTTTAGCTTTACTATCGCCTTGGTCATCCACCTGCCCCCGTTCTTCATAAACTTTTTCCGGAGTTGAGACATTTTCTTCCTTTTGACTGCGAGCCTTGTCATTACACAAAACATCACAGGGTCACCTATGTTCCCCGAGCTATCTCCCGTGCATCTACTCCCTTTCATTTTGTTCATACTGATATCTAGGGACCCGGTTCTAGTCCATCTAAACTGGGTTATCAATATTTTGTTACTTTTATCGATGATTTTTCATGGATGACTTGGGTCTATTTGTTGAAAAATCGTTCTGAAATTTTTACCATGTTTCGCTCCTATTATCAAGAAATCACCACCCAGGTTTCTGCTAAGCTTCACTGTTTGCGTTCTGACAATGGTTGTGAATATTTATCTGAACCGTTCCAACCTTTTCTAGATGACAATGACATTACTCATCAGACTTCTTGTCTCGATACACCTCAACAAAATGATGTTGCTGAACGAAAGAACCGCCATCTGTTAGAAGTTGCTGGTGCGCTTTTATTTCAGAAGAAAGTTCTGACCGTTTTTTGGGGAGATTCCATTCTCACAGCCACCTATCTTATCAACAGACTTCCATCATCTGTTCTTCAAGGGGAGACACCATTCCATTTTTTGTTTGCAATAACATCACCTCATTCCCCGACCCTACGCATTTTTGGCTTTGGGTGTTATGTTCAGGATATTCGCCCTTCGATTGCCAAGTTTGATGTGCACGCTCTAAAATCTCCCGAACTTAGTGTGGATATAGACGACTTGTTGGGAAACTTAACAACTTAACGATGACTCGATCTGACATTGCTTGTACGGTTAGCAAAGTGAGTATGTTCATGGAATCCCCAACAAAAACGTAGTGGAAGACTGTTCTTCACATTGTTAGATATGTGAACCGGGCTTAGGTTCTTTATTTTTTGATCATGGACATATAGAAATTGAAGTATTTTGTGACATAGATTATGCAGAATGTCTTTCTTTTAGGAGGTCTACGTCTGGTTTTGCAGTATTTATTGGAGGTAATTTGATTTCAGGGCGAAGTAAGAAACATACAATCATCTCCTGATCAAGTACAAATTCAGAATATCGAGCTATGACATATGTGACCGCAAAGATTATTTGGGCACAACAGATACTACAGGAGACCAGGTATACTATCAAGAAACCAACGCATATCTGGTGTGACAATCAAGCTGCAATCAAGATTGACACGAATCCGGTCTTTCATGAGCGAACAAAGCATATTGAAGTTGATTGTCATTTTGTTCGAGAGAATTATGAAACAAAGAGGATCACCCTTGGCCACGTTCGCACCTCTGATCAATTTGTTGATATCCTCACGAAAGGGGTTCCTGGGACGCGTGTTCAATTTTTGTGTAACAAACTGGGCATGATAAATATATATTAGCTTGAGGGGGAGTGTTAGAATATTTAGACATTTATGATAAGAGTCAATGGTCAAAGTTTGACTGTTTAAATGGGTTGACTTGTATTTATGTTCCCATCTTTATTTCATCTATAAATAAAGAACCCTACTTCCTTATGAGACATGAGATTTACCGTAACATGGATAATATAAGCAATCATGCTAAAATGGTTTTTTTCGTGATGGTCCCTTGACGTGTGAACACCAAATCAGGATATCTGTGCTAATGTCAAGTGAAAATTAAAAGTCTACTTTTGGCAGCTTGTTTTGGGGAAAATGTTGGCCCTTTATAAATCCTTGATTATTGTGGTCAAAGAAAAAGTTGAAGCCTAAAGTAGGTGCTGATTTTCTTCAATATTTTTCTGTTCACTGAAGTCAAAAGAAAAAAGAAAAAGAAAAAAAGAAACCTTTCATTGCCCCAAATAGCACTCATGGTTCAAATCATTGCGCTTTTATTTACTTATCAAAGCTCCACATACAGTTTTAAGGGGTTAAATTTTTTTCTGGAACCCTTGTTTTATTATTTCTGGGAAAACATGTTTTGCTAAATATCTTTAGCTACTTAGGATCAAAAGGACTATCTTTGGTTTCATCCTGAGATTTTGGACCTTTTTTTTAGAGATGAGAATTTACTTCATGGAGTGCAGCATTTCATGTGCGTGCATTGACATTTATACTGCTACATATTTTTGAGCATGCATTTTTAAAATTTATTTCTTCATCATCATTGTGACAATTAAATTGTATCAAACGCTGCTTTGGATGAGTATGGATCTTGTTAATCTGTCTTCTGTTTTTCCCTTTAATTGGGTGTTTTGTTATTTTTTCTTTGACAAGTTTACAAGAGTAATTTATAATGTGTTGTTTTGGTTATTTGACAATGTATTTTTTTATTTAGGTGTCTGATGATTTGCTTCATGATGCAAATAGCAATCTAGAGACCTTAATCTTCTGTTCTCAAACACTAAGAAGCAAGGTAATTTTATTTTATAATCATTAGCATCTTGGCTTTAGTGCTTGTAAATCTTCATGTTGATAGAAGAATTTTCAAAATGTTTCTTAACATGTGTTTTGTTTGTTTTGAATGACTGTATTGGCTTCATAGGTACAACGGGACTTTGAAGAATTGCCATCTGATGCTTTTCGCCCACTACGGGATTCACTAAATGTGAGTGAGTGCTTAATACTTTTGGCATTTTGAAGAATCCAGTGCTTGATGTTTCTCCCATTGTAAAGAAATTATTTTTTGTTTCAAACGAATATTCTTCTTCTCCAATGGTGAAACTGATCCATACTTATTCTATTGTTGCTTGAGTTTTGTCAAATTGATATTGGGTTTCTCTGGATACAACAATTTTGCCAATAGTGGTCATAGGGAAAAAAACAAGAAAAAATGAAAATTCAATTTCAACTTCTAAAATATCAGCATGTACCATTAAAACACCAATCATGAAATGTCAAAACAAGTGACATGACTGCTAGAGTTCATAGGGAGTTTAAAGTTATCACTAGTTAAAGTGATTAAGCTTGCTTGGAATTTTGAATAATTAGATGAGAAAAAATAAACTTGATTAGAAAAAGATAAACTTGTTTTTATGCTAGGTATTAATGGTAAAAGTCAAAAAGATCAAGTTGGCGATGATTATTATTATTATTTTGGGGCTACACAAGAAAAAGTTGATGTCGAAGATAATGGGGAGTAAAATTAATAAATTTTGTTTCGTAAGAGTTGAATTTATATTTATTATTTTTATTATATTAATATCAATTCATTTAGAGTTTTGTTATTTAACATGACTAGGTAATATGTTTGTTGTTGAAAAATAGACACAGAAACGGTGACCATTGAATGGGACTGAAACCCTTTATTTATAGAGATAAATGACTTGAGATGGTAAATAAACAATTCAAACCAGTGAAAAAGATAGACAGGATAGACTCATAGACCTATTCAAATACAAAGAACATGGACACACCGGTATCCTATCACTTTCCCTCAAGCTGGAGCATACTCCCATATGCTCCGGCTTGCTGCACAAATTCAAAAGACGTCATAAGTGACGGAGATAAACTTTCTTCGGAGACTATGCTGAAATTGGCACGGAAGACTGTCCTTTGGAGACGATGTCAGAATTGTCACGGAAGACGCTCTTCTACAAGTTGTATGCTCCAGCTTGCTGCACTAATTCAAAAGACGTCATAACTGGCGAGACTATGCTGAAATTGGTACAGAAGACTGTCCTTTGGAGACGATGTCAGAATTGTCACGGAAGACACTCTTCTACAAGTTGTATGCTCCAGCTTGCTGCACTAATTCAAAAGACGTCATAACTGACGGAGATAAACTTCGGAGACTATGCTGAAATTGGCACAGAAGAATGTCCTTTGGAGACGATGTCAGAATTGTCACGGAAGATGCTCTTCTACAAGTTGTATGCTACAGATTGCTGCACTAATTCATAAGACGTCATAACCGACGGAGATAAACTTCCTTCGGAGACTACGCTGAAATTGGCACGGAAGACCGTCCTTTGGAGACTATGCTGAAATTGGCACGGAAGACACTATTCTACAAGTTGTATGGATGTTGGGATCATCTCGGGCATTTGAGAAGGTGTCACGACGGGCATGGATATCATGCCTGGAATAGGTTGTATGGAAGAGGATGCATGAAAAAGGTCGTATGGAAGAGGATGCATGAAAAAGGTTGTATGGAAGAGGATGCATGAAAAAGGTCGTCTGGAAGAGGATGCCAGGAAAAGGTCCTCTTGAACAGGTCGCCCGGAAACAAATGCCTTGAAGAGGATGTCTAGAATACAATGCAACATTTGTTGGATTGGTGTGGTCCGATCCGTTTGGATGATGTTGGGTTGAATGCTAGCGGCCTCTACTGTACACCAGGCTGCAACTCTCGCGGGTTGTGCTCCATAGTGAGCTCGTTGGGGGTTGCAGGGGGTAATGCGTCCCCTGCTCCGGGGGTTCGGTGGTCGAAGGCCACCGATCCAAATTGTTGGGAACTGTAGCAACTCTGACCGACTGTAGCAGAGCTGGCTAGGCGACATCGACAGAGGACTGTAACAGTGCAGGCTTTGACACAGTTACTGTAGTATCTCGGACTTTGGAGGCAACGGTACTATAGCTCCATAGACTTCTCGCCACCGACTATTGTAGCAGCTTGGACTTGGGTGGCCGCAGCATTGTAGCGTTGCGGACTTCCAGCCTCTTTTCACTGGAGCACAGTGGGCTTATCGTGTGGTTGGTGACACTGTATTTCGTCTTATTTTTTAGCTCATTTGAGTTAGGATTTTGTTGTGTTTGAAACTATGATCTCCCTGTATTTGTGCTCCCGAATTTTAGTGAAGTGGTTCCGCCTCTCTGTGGACGTTGAGATTATTTACGAACCACGTAGATCGTTGTGTCTGTGTTCATCTTCTTCTTCTTCTTTTGTTTCTGTCTTTTCTTCATCTGGAAACCTCTGCCATGTGACTTCCGGCGTTTCCGCAACAACATCTTCAAAGATGTTGTGGGAAGACTGCGCAACAATCGATCTGACTAGCCCAGTAGTGTCAGACAGGTGCCAGAAAGCAATAGCACTGGAATCTACAGAGGAGTGCAGAGGCCTGGAGCAGTGATGCATGGCCTTGGTAGTCTGTCTGACAGTCTATCCACTGCTGGAGGCTGTTGACAGAAGAAGAAGATAGCAGAAGGTTGTTTCTGTTGCAGAAGACAACACACCGGGGCGCTTGGGAAGACGCAAGGCACCTGGGCATAGTGATCCTGAGGTGAGTGACAGAGAAGCCCTAAGGTGGGCTCTGGGGCAGCGACAGAGAGGCCTGACAGAGGACTGGGCAATGGCGGCAGAAGTGGGCAGCTGGCCTGGTTTAGATTCCTGGGCCAGGGTGCAACTTAGGAGCCCAGGGCATGACATGCAGAGGGCTAATGAGTGGCAGAGGAGCCCTGGCGCTGGGCGAGCATGCACCTGGGCAGTGTGCGTGGTTGGGTGCAGATCGGTCCGTTCGACAAATAAAGAGGCCCTGGCAGGAAGGGCGCCTGGGTGAGGTGTCTGGGTGAGCAGTAGGCGGGGCCCTAGGCGAAGGAGGGACTGGGTAAATGTGCTAGAGGAGTCCTATTGCAGGGGGGCAGCATAGGAGCAACCGGAAGCCCTGGGTAATAGACGAGTCGGAGGAGAGCGCAATAGCGGTGGTGCGACTTGGCAAAAGGAGTAGCGCAGGGCTCTTGGATATGCATGCAGGAGGTGAAGGTGACTGGGTGCACAACACAGCAGTGCATGGCCCAGGCACGTGAAGAAAGTCCGCGATAGAGAAAGAGGAGTCCTTGGACCTCTAGGAGGTGGTGCGCGCCTGGCCCATGACGTGAACATAAGAGGCATGCAGCTTTAAGCTGGTACAAAACTCTTTATTTATAGCAATAAATGACTTGAGATAGAGAAAAAATATAAAATTCAAATTAGAAGGAAATGGAGATAGGATAAACTGATAGATCTATTCAAATATAAAGAATATAAATGCACCCATATTCTAGCTTTATTTACTTACGAACAATTTTTAATGTTTTTTGTAATATGTATTAATATGTAAATTTTATTGAAGTATATCCATTATTCATTCATTATAGATTTTCACCTCTGTTATTATCCATTATTTGCTATTGATAATGTAGGAAGAGTAGACCCAGAAACCGTTTCTCTTGAATGAGTACAAAACACTTTATTTATAGCGACAAATATGAGATACAACTTGAGATATATACAAAATACCAAATTCAAACTAGAGGAAAAAGGTGCATATGATAGACCTTGTCAATATTCATATCCTGAATATCTAAATACTTTTACACTCTTCAAGTTGGTGCTTACTTCAGCTTGATACACTAATTTAAATGATGTCCGAACCGAAAGTTCCTTTGAAGACGATGTTGAAACTGTCATGGAAAATGGCATCGTGACCGTCTTGGTCCCCGGAAAAGGTTTCGAAATGGGTACAAAAAGGATGCCTAGTAAGGTATTCCAGAAAAGAATGTCGAAAATAGTCGTTTGGAAGAGGATGCCTAAAACGGTCGTCTGAAAGAGGATGCCCAAAATGGTTGTCTGAAGAGGACACCTGAAATGGTCATTTGGAAACGGACGCCAAGAAACGGTCATCTCAAGAGAGGATGTCAGGAAACATTTGTCTGAATTATGATGCCTGGAAAAGATCGTTTGAAGTATGATGCCCAGAAAAGGTAGTCTAAAGTATGACACAACACCTTCAAAAATGCTCTGAAGAAACTGTGCGCCATCAAATCTGGCAAGCACAAAGAGGCCTGACACACACGATGGCTGGGTAGTGGTGGCAGCAAAGGGCGTGCGACAAAGAAGCCCGACAGAGTGTCTTGGAGGTCCACCAGGGACCTGGGCAACAACAAAGAGCCCCAACAAAGGCCCGGATGGCAGCAGAGGCCTGGCAGAGGTCTGGAAGCTTAGACTGGCGTGCAGCTGCTAGCGCTGCTTGGGGTTGGTGTGACAGGGCGGTAGATACAGCAAATCTGGATGCAGATTTGGCATAAGCGTGCCAGCAAAAGAAGTTGGGAGGTGCGATCGGTGCACACTGCTTGGCAAGGGCACTTGTGCCTAGTTGCTCGTGTGCGGAAGATGAGGCACGCCTGGAGGAGGCCACGTGCCTGGAACAGGGCCATCAGATCTGGCAGAAACGTGCGCACAGAAGAAGCAGATGGAACGTGCATGCATGGCGGAAGAGGCGTCTGGATAAGGTCTGATGCAGTGAGGTGATCAGAAAGCATGTCCTTAAAATAACACCAAGCAGCCCCCTTTCAATTTCAGATGATCGCCATGCCTTGAAATTGGCAAGGATGTGTCTCGGGCTTGTCCCGCGTAGAAGGCAGTGTCATGCGAGGCCTGTTTATGCTCAGAGAGCGAGCGCTTGCCTGGGTGCCCTCACAGCGGGCGAACCTCTGGAAGAGAAGGTACAACATGGGCGGCAGATCTTCCCTGGCAGAGGCACAGCAGAGGAGGTGCGGGGCCCAGGTACGTGAGCAAGAGAGCGTAGGGCTTGTTGGCTTGATGGCAGGGCACTCGTGCAAGAGGCTTGCGGGGCCTGGGCGTGCTTGCAGAGATTTGCGCAGATCTGCACACCGGCGCAGCTGCAGGGTGATTGCAAAGCTTGGAGTAGCTGTGCCTGGGCGCCGGGAACAGATAGCAATGAGAAGGGAGAGAGACTTGGTGATTTCCGGGCTTTGATACCTTGAAGGAAAAGAAGATCTTGCAACCAGTCTTCTTGAATGAGGACGAAATGCTTTATTTATGGAGACAGATATGAGATACAATTCTAGATATATACGAGATACCAAATTCAAAATAGAGGAAAAGAGGGGATAGAATAGACATCAGGATCCTTCTTCCTAACCCAGACCTTCCGGACCGAACACATAAGCCCAAATGAGGTTTCATCTTAAAACCAATTGGTAAAAGGAGTAGCCCATCAAAGTTTATATGTTAGTCAACACTCCTTGTGGAAGCCGATATGGGATTTGGGTTTACTCCCAACAATCTTCCCCTCAAATCAAAGACCACATATTCGGGTCCTTTCCTTCAAGGATAATCCACCATATTCAAATCATCTTGCAACGCCGTTTTCACCATCGAGACACGCAACTTGACCACAACTATCGGGTAGACTTTCAATATAAGACACTATCATGGATCCACATGCTTCAATCGAGCCACCATTATCGTTGCAACTTCAAACCAGAGATATGCTATCCACATCACACCTGGGCTAAACCATGACTCTGATACCACTTGTTTGGATCGAAATAAAAATATGAGGATCGACAAATAGAAATAACACAAGGATTTAACGTGGAAAAACTTCTAAAAATTATGGGGTAAGAAACCACAGGCACGGTAGAATGATTTCAATATTAAAATTTTTGTGTATAAACTCTCTCAAAATTACAAGGAGAATCACTTCACAAATTCACTCACAGAAATATGATATGTTGCACACAACACCTTAGGAGGAGGCAACAAACTCAATTTATTTAGAGAAATTCCATGTCCATAACCACGAGATATAATTGATGAATAATAACTCCGCGTTGAATAATTATTCTCCATGATGAATAATTATTCTCCATGATGAATAGTAATTCTCTTTGTGTGTCATAATTTCCTCTCATTTAACCTGTTGACAAATAATCTTTTAATTGAATGATTAATTCTTTTGTGGGTCATAACTCTCCAATTTACCGGCTAACATAGACCTAGTTGTTCAAACAGATAGCATTCTAATAGAGTCGGAGTTGTTCAAGTTTAGTGTCAAGTCTCTCACAAATTTATTTGCTGATGCTGCACAATGTAAATTATCAGTAGGAATTTTCTCCGCATGTGTGCCTTTTTTTTTAATGCTTAGTGGTTGATATAAATTATTGTATCTTCTGCTCAGGTTTTAATGTATTGGATTTAAAGTGGTTTTTAAATTTTTCTCTTCAGGGAGGTCCTGTGGATTTATTTTAATCCTTGTTTTTTTTACTTTCTTTTGTTATCCTACAAGCACTTAAAAAAAAAAATACATTTCATGGTAATCTTTGATGAAAACTTAGATATTTTTCTGTAACGTTTTTTTTCATAATTTATCTATCCTGCACTGTCTAACCTCTCAAAAGCCAATCATCCCATTTACCTGTTTCCATGTTTTCATTGTGCAATTTAACATGCCAGCCCAATAATCACACTCAAGAATCTTATGCTCAATTTGAAAAGGCATGTTACAATCATAATTATCTTTTGTTTCACTTCTCTTTTGCAACCAATGTGCCAGAAGTCTATTATTTTCTTCTCTTTATAAAGGTGAAAAATGTTCTTCACTCTTCTGTATTAATTGACTACCTTATTTTGTCATATTCCCCCATGCTATATAAACCTATTCATATTTCCTTTTAGGCCTACACAACATAGAACCTAGAGATTTTATTGTGTGCATCCAATTATTGCGTTCTCATGCAAAACGATCTCATCTATAAATGACCTCACTTCTCTCTTTTCTAGAAATATGTAAATGACTAAAATCCGACCTTTGATGGCATGTCTGGTGATAGAAGAACTAATGGTGGTACTGCCTTTGAAGGTGTAAATTAAAATAAGGCCACCAAACGTAATATATTGTTTTTGTTTCCTGTAGTAAAGCTCAAAACTGTTGGGATTGATGCTTTGTTGTTGTTGTAGTATTTAACTTTTCTTTTGCTGTTGTGGGTGTTGTATTTAGCCTTTTATTTATTATTATTTTTTTTTTTTGCGCCCATGTATGGGTGTATGCACATACGTAAGAGTTGACTGTATTATCTACCAACCATTGTGCTTGGATTTTGCATGCAGACCTTATTAAAAAAATTTCACAATGGTCCTCCGAAAGTTAGAACTCAGGTATTACCTGAGAATTTTTTATCCTTCACATTTTTACTTATTAATTCTGCTTGGTCCCCTTCTAAAAATCTTGCTTCAAGCTGTCATTCTTTGCTTTACAGATTAGTATTGCTGTGGCTGCATTGGCTGTTTATGTCCCACCAGAAGATTGGGGAGATGGGGGGATTGTGGATTGGCTCAATAATGAGATGAAATCTCATCCAGAGTTTCTACCAAGTTATTTGGAGCTACTGTTAGTCTTGCCCGAGGTAAATATTTGCATGTTTGGGATAACACGTTTTTTGACCCTGTTGCAGTTGTTGGGATGGAGTGGTCGATATGCATTGAAGTTTTAAAAATTTAGATTTGTTACGTTCTCCCTTTTTGTGCCAATAAACGCTCCCAATTCCAACTTTCTTTTTTTTGGAAGAAATTAAATTTTCATTCAATGTAGAAAAGATATGTACAAAATACAGCATAAAAAACACGACTCTGAGCTAGCAATACACCCCAAAATGAAAGAACCACGAAATTATCTCCTCGTAGCCTTAAACCGAAGACAAATATTGATGAGTGAACACCAACTTCTAACTGTTGTGCATTCATTCACAGTGTGTATCTTCTGATATTGAAGCCTCAGATGAAATTTGATTTTCCTGACAGTCTCCCTAGCACAAGGAGCGACACCTCTTAAAATTATTTGTTTCCTTGTCCTCCATATGTGATACATGTTAGCACTGAATGAGGTTTTCTTAGCCAAATGTGGGAGGATTTGCACTTTTTAAGTGAAAATAAAAAAATTGAAATATGTTTAGATTTGCCTTAATTTATTTGCAATGCTCCATGAATTTGATTATTCCTGACTTGAGTGAAAAATTGGGCTATTTTATTGGGAAAAAGCGAGCTTGAATATTCTCTGCAACAATGACATCATTAATGCTCTTCAGTAACTTTATTTATGCAAGCACCTCTCTTTAGGTTGAAATTGGAGCAGGATGATATGGAAAGTATGAAAACAATTTACTGGGTGAAGTTTAGATTTGTAGTTTCATGTTTTTTTACGATTTACATTACGTGGATAAGTTTTTCCCTCATATCGCTATCGCTTCTTGTTTTCATATTTTGATTAGGAAGTATTTAACTACTTGATAGCTGTTCGCCCTGAAAGACGCCGTCAATTTGAAAAAGAACTGATTTCAGCAATGGGAGTTGCACTTGATATTTTAACTAGTTGTTTGAATGTTAACAAACTCAAGGAACAGGTGGGAACCTTCTTCATTTATCTATGAACATGTTGTGTTGTTAAGGGCTTTATGTTTTATTTTTATTTTGATAATTTAGTTACATTTTGTCTTTGGCTATGATACTTTCTGTGTTTTAAATTACTTGAAAAAAGTGTTTAATTTAAACCGTAAATCAATTGCTGCATGATTAAAGGTACACTTAATTTATATTACGTTAGTTGCAGATCTCATTCTTGTGTATGTAATTTGTTGGCGATCCCTTTTGCTTTTGGTGCTGGTTTGGTTTTTATAAATTATGTATCTTACAATTGAATTTAATTCAATGAAACCTCTATCTCATTTACATAGGTTCGACTGCATTAATTTTTTTTCTTTATTGCAATTGTTTATTTGCCATTTCTTTTGATTTAACTAAGAAATTTACGGTCATTTAATTTTTTTTACACTGCCAATTTTGGTCTCCCTCCCTCTATTTTTCCCTGTCTTATTTTTATCATATACGTTTCTTTTATTACTTGGTTTTTGTAATGAATACTGTAAAAAAATGAAATCAGAAAGTGTGGCTCTCAAGTGAGTCTGAGTCCCTTTATTTATTAGACCATGATGAGAGATACATGATTTGAGGTAGGTGAAAGATCCTAAATTTAAACACACAGAATAAGGGTATAGCATGGACTTGATCAAACAGAATAAACCTAGACATATCTATGTACTAAATACAAATTACTCAAACACCCCTCTCAAGTTGGAATACATATATTTATCTTGTCCAACTTATTACACATGAGTTTTTTTGTCATGGTTCTCCCTAGTGAAATGACAATCTACCTCAATTTATTTTGCTCACTCAGGAAAAACTGTGTTGGTTGCAATTTTGATAGCCACCTAATTATCGTACTAAACGTGCGCCTGCTTCTTATTTGGGCAGCAAATCTCCAGCAAAAGTTGTTGTATCTATAAAATCTCTGCGGTCATTTGAGTCATGATTCGATACCTTACTTGATACTTGAGTGGGATACTATAATCTGATTCTTGCTTCACCAGGAGACTAAATTACCACCAGTAAGGACGACATACTTAGATTTCGATATCCTAGGGGATAAATATTTTGCACGATCAATATCACAAAATACCTTGACATTGGTATGTCCATGGTCAAAATATAGAAAGTCTAATCCTTGTCCCCTCTTGACATATCCAATGATGCAAAGTGTTGTATCTCATTGGAGGCTCATTGGATGTTCCATGAACATTCAATGTATTCACTGTATATGCAATATTAAATTGAGTAATAGTCAAATAATTCATTTTCCCGGCCAGTCTGCGATGCATTATGATGGGGGAAAAATTTCATTCTCTGCATGAAGAGACCTCTCACATGACCCAAGAAGGTGTCTGCATGAGACATTCCTGTCTCTAGCTAATTCACGACTACTTCCTCTGTGATAGGAGGATATCTTTGTTGGATTGGTGTAGCCTGATCCTCTTTGGATGATATTGGGCCGAATGCTTGCGGCCTATACTGCGCACTAGGCCGCAACTCCGCGGGTCGAGCTCTGCGGTGAGCTCGTTGGGGGTTGCAGGGGGCAATGCACCCCTGCTTCGGGGGTCGAAGGCCCCCAACCCAATTTTTTGGGTGTTGTAGCATCTCTGATCCACTGTAGCAGAGCTGACCGACCGACACCGACAGAGCACTGTAGTAGTGTGGACTTTGGCACGACTATTGTAGCAGATCGGACTTTGGAGACATCGGTACTGTAGCTCCGTGGACTTTTAGCCACCAGCCATTAGAGCACTTTTGACTTGGGTGATCGTGACACTGTAGCGATGCGGACTTCCAGCTGCCTTTCACTGTAGTAGAACAAACTTTCTGTGCAGTTGGTGGAATTGTGATTCGTCTTTATTAGCCCATTTCGGGCTAGGGTTTTATGTGTGTGAGAACTCTGAAAAACTCTCTGTAATTTGTGCTCTTGACTATAGTGAAATTCCGTCTCTTCGTGGACGTAGAGATCATTTCCCGAACCACGTAAATCTTTGTGTCCTGTGTTTTTTTGTTTTTTCCCTTTTACTTATCTGTGAATCGTTTTTTCGCTTCGTTGCTCTCGGTGTTTCCGCAACAATCTTCTGCCCATTGAGACATCTTGATGCCTAAAAAGTACCTGAGAGAAGTCCTTAGTATGAAAGTGTTGGAGTAAAGATTTGTGTTGAATAATTTATGCAAAGTTACTTTTTGTGATCATAATGCCATCCACATAAATGACTAACACAATGCTTTCAGTCACCAAATGCTAACATTGATGAATTATTCAGGCTCTAAGAAAGCTAGAGAGTTGTCACCCTAGTATAAATCAGTCAAACCAGCTTGCGGGGACTATTTGAGCCCAGGCGACAAACCCTGGACTGCTCCCCCTAGGCAACAAATTTTGGAGATTGCTCTATATAAACTTCTTTATCCATATAGCTATGCAAAAAACATTTTTGATATTTAACTAATTTAAGAGCCACTGATGATAGGCGACAAGAGAGATAGAGGCATAATGATGCCATTTTTTTGATCAGAGAGAATGTGTCAAAATAATCAATGTCATGTGTTTGAACATATCCTTTGATCACAAGATGGACTTTCAGTCGATTGAGCGAACTATTTACAGTGACATGACTAGTATAAATCCACTCACAACTAACAACTCAAACCTCTTAATTATGATTTATCGGACACAGATATCGTCTGATCTTTAGAGTTTATTAATCGGACACACAGATCATCCAAGATATTAGAGTTTAGTAAAGTTTAGTAAAATAAACTTTCTATACAAATGCATAGCGGAAAATAATAAGTTAAAAAACAAGTAAAAGCGAAGCTTAAAACAAAAGTAAGAACGACTTACAAAAAACTTTATGAAAGATTTCTACTCTTTAACCTTAAGAGTTAAGGAAGTCACAAACCCTGACTTTGGGTATCCCCGGTTTTCAACCTAACTGTAAGGTCTGTCTTTCTATAACAAGAAAGCCTTTGATCACAAAGATCGGAATCAGTTATGTCTTCCTAGCCTCGGAAGCTTTCGATCAACTTGATCAGAATCAACAGTCTTCCTATCCCCAAAAGCCCTCAATCTAAACCCAGACCAGACACTGATGGAAACAAATGCAAACGATTCTAATGAATTTACAATCCTTACTCAGATTCTTTAGAACAAAAACTCTTTGAGGATTTACAAAGCGTAAGTAACAAGATGTTACAACAGAGTAAGCTTCAGACGGGTTGAGTCACAAAAGCATCAACTTCTGCCTCTGTGAATGCACCTCTATTTATAAGCACAACTCGAATGGTCATATTCTGTGATTCTTGGAGTTGGTTGCAATAGTCTCGGATGAGCTTCAGCTTGACAGTTAGCAAGTTCAATGCATCTTCATCCGATGTCGTTTTGATAGCATCATCATAATGCTGTAAAAGTCCTTCATCCGGTAGAAATAATTCTGATCATCCGATTCTAAACTTTCTGTTTAGTCCAATGGATCAAAATTAAGTTTATTCGATGGATCAAACTTGGTTAGTCCGATGGATCAAACTTGGTTAGTCTGATGGACTGGACTTAGTCAGACTTAGTGTGAAACATTTATATTCGTCAGTTTGTGTCCGGTAGAATAAAAAGTTTTCTACACAAACATTCTAAAGACTTTGGAAATATAAAGTTAGTAAAACATAGTTTTTAAGAAAGTGTGTTGTGATTTTTAAAACTTAGGATAAAAAGTGTAGAAAGTATAACTTTGACTCAACAGTTGTGAAATAAGAAGTATGAGAGTGATGGAAAATAAAAGACAATCATCGAGATTAGTGGTAGTAGAATTTCATAAAACATGAGGGGACTCGAATGGTGGAGTCTTGAGGAACGTAGATGACCTGATGTTTGGCAAAGTGATAATATTTATAATCAAAGATAGAAAATCTAAATCGCGCTAGAAATGTTGGAAAACTTACACTAGTGAATGATTATGTTGGTAATGGAGAACACAATCAAGAAGTGACTCGCAAGCCAGGGTAGGGTGCAAGCCCATCACGTAGACGCCTCTGCGGAGTCTGCCTCTATCAATCACACGATTCGTCGAGAGCTCCTGAAACACATCTATAGTTGAAAAGATCACATTGTATCGCAAATCATGAGTAATCTTATTGATGGATAACATACTGAATGAAATGCACAAAATAAAGGTAATTAGAGACAATGTAATAGCAGGAGTAATAAAACAGGTACCAAACCTGATAGTCCGTATATAGAGGAATTATCTACCACTGTTATAACGCTACCATTCAAGGCTGGTTGTTAAGAATGGAGAACACTTGTAGTGCTAGTGACGCGATCAAAGGCACTAGAGTTCATTAGTAGTAGGACACTGAGATAGGATCTGACCAAGCGAGCTTAGCACTGAAGTAGGCATGCTCTTTGGGAGCGATGGTGGGGGAATCACCAACAACGGTCTGAATAGGACGAGAGTGACCAGTTGGTGGATGCTTTGGTCATCCTTGAAGCTTACATCAGGCGTCAATGGAATGATTTTACTAGCCACACCGGTGACATTGCAGATGATCACGATTGTTGATGAAGTATTATTGCAGTCGTTCTCAAATGTTTTGTAGTTTAACTAAGTATTGCACAATGATTGACGAAGACTGTTCTCACGAGGCAGTATCTTAAACAATTTATTATAGTTTTTAAGACTCAAATAAAAGTGTACAAAAGTGAGTGATGTTTTGTTTGAAGAAATTAAGAACAAAAAGAAATAAGGAGATGACAATTTTTTTGAGATATGTATGAGAAAAACACAATGAATATAATTCACCCATTCAATTGTTTTCATGTATCATTTTCCTTTCAATAATAAATTAATTTCATTATGATCCTTTAATTTGTCAACGTTCGAACCCTTCGAAAAGTATCATGACCACAAACATGAAAATGATGAAACTTGAGGCTACTTTTGAGTAGTGACAATCGTAGCTCTTGCTTTGATTGACACTCTGAAGTTAGCTTATGGTTAATGGTAAATTATGATAGCATCTCCATATTGGAAATGTGAATGAGCTAAGTTAGGGATGAGATTTGAAATCTATAAATTGATTCCGAGTTCTTTAGTTTTAATGATTAAAATAACATTCTCCCGATTCACACTTTACCTGACCTTGCGTGCAAGTGTAAATCATTTTAATGCTTGAGAAATTAAATACTCAATTGATATATCATAATTTAATGAATAATATTAAGATGTTGGATTCAAAATAAATAAACGAAGAACGTTAGAATTAAACCGATTACTAAAAATTACTTTTCATGGGTGGAGTCATCACTTAAACGATTTGCATAAGCAAATGATTAAAAAGGGTAAGATCCAATGTTTGGTACTGCTCTTGATATCCAACCCAAAGAAGATTAAAAAGATGAATTAAATTTAAAAGGACAAGATAAAGAGTGTCATAACAAGAATGAAACAACTACAGTACATGAGGAGAAAAGAACATTATGAAAGAGATCATTGCATAAAAAACTTTCCCTCTTACAATGGTTAGAGAAACAAAGACAATCCACTTCTCTTTTGCTCTCAACTCTCTAATTCATGTCCAACCCTATCCAAATGAGAAAAATAAAAATCTATAGAGTGGATAAGGAGCCGGGGTTACAAATGGTTTCAAGTGTGCGTCAGACATTTTTGTCAAATATTTTACTCCAATTTGCATGAACTTGTTGACTCTTCCCATGTGAACATCCACCTTGAAGGATGAAATGTTCGACTTGATGATGTGTCTGACCCAACTTTGAGTTCATGATCCAATTTTTTCTTCAAAGCCCGTGATCCAACAAAACATATCCCAAAGACATTTGTAGCCCATTGAGTAAGGAATTCTTTCACAAAGTTTCTAGTCAAAATAATTGCTCAATAAGATTTTATAGCAAAAATACTAGTGCGGTTGAAAAGGTCAAAATCGGAATTTGTTGGTACTGGGCGTGCTGTGGAAGCGTGCGACGTGGAGAAAATTAAAATTTTCTCACCGCGATCGATGTTGTAATGTCATCGATGACGTTGCACACCCAGTAACTACCCAAGGATCTCGTGTAATTTAAATTAAGCATGGAAAATTAAATCGAAACCATACCTTCGATTTCGATCGGAAATGTGTTCTGCCCGTTGTCAGTGATCGCCGCTTGAAGGAACCAAATTAGGAACCCTCTAGATCGCCCACATGCGCTCTTGAAGCTTGACAATCATCGATCTTCGTGCTCCTGGTACTATCGCGGATAAACGAAGAGCTCTTCGACGCCACAACGATTGCGTGATCACCATATCTTCGATCTGGGGAAGAAATCTTGGACCAGGGTGACCCGATTCTCCCTTTCTCTCTCTAGAACTTGAGGGAGAGGGGAGAAAGTCCCTCGAATTCCTGGGAATGAATAGTCCCTCGAATTTGGGCTTATTTCATCATTTATAGTTAGGTTTAAACTTATTAAAATTGTTCTTAAGCCCTTTAATAAGTTAACCCTTTCTTAAAATGCGCAAAATAACACTTATAACCTTGCAAACGTGTCACAATGATCATAAGTAATCTATCATTTGTAACAATAAAACTACATTAAGTGATAAATTCCGAGTAATTGACTCGACCCATCTCCCTTAAGTATTTAACGAACCTCAAATATTAATTATTAAATATTTGTTCAAAAAATATTTTTCTTTATATTCGCTGAATTACCCGTGGATATAATAAATAAATAAATTCAACCATTTTATTATAAACTCGAATAAAGGCATCACCATCCTGGTCAATTGGGCCCAAGATATCTTTTCCTTTCGGAGGCGACAAATTATATCTCAACCATTCAACCAATGTCATACCACCAATGACACACCCAATGCAAGTTACCTCACCATAACATAAATGTCATGGTTTTTGTCTCGAATCAAAATACACGATCAAATGGTACATATTGTTATGTAAAAATGAGAGTGAGAGGAAATAAAAGTAAACTGTGTATTTCCAAGTAGCAGCAGAATTACAATAGCAGAATTACAGCAGAAAACTAGCAGAAATATAGCAATGAAAGGCGAGAGAGAGAAAAGAAAAGAGTGAGAGAAAGAGAGGAAACCTGTGGAAGACCACTCCCGAGCCTCCTGCTGGTCATCCCAGCGAACCAGCCCTCAACAGCAGCCTGCTGTGAAAATATTCCAGAAAAATCAGTGCTTCCTCCTAACACTGGCCCCCTATATTTAAAGGCCTACCCAGCCCCCTCCAACCAACTAACTGCTCCAGGTGGTCCCCCTCCAGCCAAGAATATTCCTCTCTCTTCTAACAGCCCAACAACTTTCAGCCAAGAATATTTCCCTCTCTCCTAACAGCCCAACAACCTCCATCCAGGAATATTCCTCTCTCTCCTTTAACAGCCCAACAACCTCCAGCTAGGAATATTCCCCTCTCTCCTCTAACAGCCCAACAACCTCCAGCCAACCCCTATTCCTAACACATATTGATAATGATATCAAGTTGAAAGACTTATACATGTGCTCGTAAATAGGAACAATCAGTGACACCCAAAACATGTGGTGTTTTTATTGACGGGTCAATCCTCATGATTTCCTTTATTCGAGATCACCAAGTGCGAATTTCATGAGAAAGAAGTTTCAATGCTTATGAGCCCCCAACACCTGATAGCCAGACATCATCTGTGTCCCATCAATATGATGTATCTAGACCATAAGATCTGTTTTAAGATTACTGTTATAGGATCTCGAGTTTCTCATAATAACTAAGAACTGTTATAATCTTTTGATACGACAAATAATCTATGAGTATTAAAATGTAAATAGTGGAAGCAAAACTATCAACACTATTATGATAATTATACATCTTGCATAACTCTCTATATACATGATATAGTAATCGAAAAGTACTTTTCAAGTTGGGCTTAAGACAACAACTTTTACAACACTCCCGCTTGCAGTAGAGCAAACTTACTAACCATCAACCGGTTAGCTCTCACTTTGCTAACCGCACAAACAATATCGGGTCGAATCATCGTCATGTAGTTGAGCTTTCCAACAAGTCGTCTATATCTGTTGGGTGGTGAAATCATCTCATTGTCAGTATGAAGTGACTTTTCTCCAGGTTTGAGGGGTGAGTCAATTGAGTCGGCTTGAGTCATTCAAGAACATACTTTCTCTGAGATAGAAATATTCTTTTAGTACATCTGGAGACCTCAATCCTCAAGAAACATCGCAGTGGATCCAAATCCTTTGTGTGAAAATTTCAATGAAGGATTTGAGTCAATCAATGCCGGCATCATCACTGACAGTCATCCACATATACTATCAAGAGAATGCTGCCTGCTGTAGATTGATGATAGAAAACGGAAGAATCCTTTATGCTTTGACACATGCCAAAGCTAAGCACAATGGTGCAAAAACGCCCGAACCAAGCACGAGGTGATTTCTTGAGGCTATACAATGATCGACGAAGGTGACAAACTTTGAAAGACCCCCCAAGCAACAAATCCCGGTGGTTGCTTCATATAAACTTCTTCATTAAGAAAACCACGAATAAAAGCATTCTTAATATCCGGCTGATGGAGAGACTAGTGATAGGAGGAAGGGAGATAAATAAGCAGACCGATGCCATCTTAGCCACGGGTGAAAGGTGTCAAAGTAATCAATGCCATACGTTTGTGCATAAACCTTGGCAACAAGCCAGGCTTTGAGACGATTAAGAGCGCCATCGGCGTTGATGCGCATGGTATAGATCCACTTGCAACCAACAACCTGTTTATCCGAAGGGAGGTGGATAAGATCCCAAGTATAGTTGGTTTCCAAGGGTTGAAGTTCATCCTGCATTGTCTTTAACCAGCTGGGATGTGATTTTGCCTCAACAACAGTGCGCGGTGTTGAGTGTGTAGCCAGTGTCGTAATAGTGCGAGAGGTAGCCACAAATAATCCCTGATAAGAAGCAGATGAACTGAGATTTTGGTGACATGAACGTTTACCTTTGTGAAGGGTAATGAGTAACTCCGGTGATAGAGGACCATGAGCCAATGAGTCATCGGGTGCGGTAGCAACATCAGGCTCTGGGGTGGTGGGTATGCAAGGTCAGCGAGAGTAAACTTGGCCAAAATGTGATCCAACGACATCACGAGGAAGAGATGATGTGACGGAGGATGAAGAGAATAGGGCTTAGTTTTTAAATCGCGCCGTCGCGGCCGCGATCGCGCCGTCGCAGTGCGGAGTGGCGCCCAACCGCTTCAGGCGGGTTGATCGCGGTGTGGAGCGGCGCCCAGCCGCTTCAGGCGGGTTGATCACGGGCGGAATGCGATCGTGCTGCGCCACCCGCTATCGTGGCCGTCGCACTTCCGCTGCGATCCCGGCCGGCGCGACCACGACTTCTTCTGGCGTCGGGTTTTTTTTCCCCCTGTAAGCGGTCAAACCCGCTTCGCCCCTGCCCTACCCATCCTATTTCCCCTTCCTCCTGCCGCGACGAAGCCCTCCCTGCTGCGCGCACATTTTTTTTTTCCAGCCGCACCTTCTTCTTCCTCCATTTGCTGCTGCAGACTGCTCCCCCCACCCCCGACGGCGATGACGACCGCACCCCCCCCCTTCGCTGCTGTGCTCACCGCTCCTTACACCCCCGATGACGATGACAACCACACCCCGACACCCCCCGAGTGATGTGGGTGTCGGGGTCCTTTCATTTTTTATTCTCTTTATTTGATTTTGTTTTTTGTTTTGTTTTATTTTATGTGTTTTAGTTAAAAAATTCCACTGTAAAAACCTTTTTTTGTTTTTTTTTATTTTGTAATTTTTTTTTCTGTTTTATATTTTATCTATCATATTAAAATTTTCAACATATATGTGTAGAATTATATAATTTAAATTATATTTATTGGTCCGTGATTGGATAAAAAAGCGTCCGCGACACGATCCGCGCCGCCGCTATCCTGCTATAGGACCTCGCCGCGTCGCGCCGCAATTGACTACTATGGAATAGGGTAAAGTAATGTTGGAATCAAGAATAACAGCTGATGGTGGGAAATCAGGAACATAGGAAATGGAGGATTCGACAAAGGAAATATCAGCAGATGTGACATAACGACGCAAGTCCGGGGAAAAGTAGCGATAGTTGCGCTGAGTTCGTGAATAACCAAGAAAGATGCATTGGAGTGCATTTGCATCAAACTTGGAAAGGGAGGGGCGAGTATCCCGAACATAACAAACACAACCAAAAATGCGAAGAGGCAGTGAATGTGGTGATGAGGTTGGAAAGAAAGAACAGAAGAGAGTGTCCCCCCAAAGAATTGATGAGGGAAGTCTGTTAATGAGACATGTAACAGTGAGAATGGTATCACCCCAAAAAATGGTCGGAACTTTCATTTGAAATACAAAGCACGAGAAACTTCTAACAAACGACGATTCTTATGTTCTATAGAACACTGTTTTGTTGAGGCGTATCAGGATAAGAAGTCTGATGGAGAATGCCATTGTCATTTAAGGACCAGAATGGGCCAGAAAAATACTCACAACCATTGTTAGAGTGCAAACAACAAATTTTAGCAGAAAACTGGCTTTGGACTTCATGATAATAGGAGCGAACCACAATAAAAATTTTAGAACGAGTTTTCAACAAATTGATCCATGTCATTCTCGAAAAATCATCAATGAATGTGACAAAATAACGATAAACTAGTTTAGAAGGACTAGGTTCAAGTCCCAATACTTCAAATTGAACTAAATGAAAAGGACTAGACGCACGAGTAATCGCTCGAGGGACATAGGTGACCCAATGATGCTTGTCATAATTATAGGATTCACATTCAAAAGGAGAAACATTGCCCAACTCCGAACAAAGTGACTGAAGAACGGGTGCAGGTGGATGACCAAGACGATAATGAAGCGGCAGGACATGGTCAGGAGAGGCGAGAGATGGAGCCGCGTCAAGCACGTACACACCACCCTGAAGTCGTCCATTACCAAGCATCTGAGTCATCGAAGGCTCCTGAGAGATAACCGAAGTAGGTGGGAAGATGGTTTGACAATGTAAGTCAGCTGTAAGTTTACTAATTGATAGCAAATTAAAAGGATAGTGTGGAGCAAGAACAATTGCGAAGAGTGTCAAGCTAGGTGTAATTGAGCAACTCCCATAACCAGCAATTCGTACTGTTTGACCGTCAACTGCAGTTATATTACTTCCAATTGAAGTCGAGCTATAGAACTGAAGAATACTTGCATTCCTAGTGATATGCTCCGAGACACCAGAGTTAAGAACCTAGGAGGCGGATCAATGAGATAGATAAGCAGCATGTACATCGTCATAAGCAATAGTAACACTCAACACGTTGAGACTGGAGATACCGATACTCATCATTAAAGAGATCAACAGTATGTTGAATTTCATCTGGAGGTACAATGGTAGGTATGGCACCCTGTGCAGAGTGAGAGTGACCTGGAACTGGAGAACCATTTGGACGACCATGCAAATGCTAGCACGTTTCAATCTTGTGATAGTATTTGCTGCAATACGTGCAATGTTTGCTGGTAGTAGGTTGACCACGGCCTCCGGAACAACCACCACCTCTATTGGGACTGCGAGAGACCATAGCAGCACGATCAGAGTGGTCAGTACTGAGTGCTGGTGGAGGACGACTTGCACGAACAAGGTGATTATAAACCATGAAGGGATGTAATGTGGTGGGGCTGACCAACATGTTGGTAATAGTGGTAGAGAACTCGACATTGAGACCATGCAGGAGGGAGAACAAGAACAATTGATCGTGTTGAGTGTGGGTGTCATCAGGAGTCTATGGAATGTTTCACAAGTCTTTGATCTCATCGACAATAGACTTCCACTCATTGTAATAAGGGGGAATCAAACGAGTTCCCTTTTGAAGAGCGAAGAGCTGTTGAAAAAAATCAGATATGCAATCAACAATGTTTGTCTCAGAAAACATAAGCAATAAAGAGTCCCATAAGTCATTGCAAGTATTAGCAGTCTTGACAACATGTTTAATCGAGTGATTCGTGGAGTTGAGCAGTATAAAATATATCTTCTTGTCCTGCTGTTCCCACTGTTTGAACGCGACATTTTTTGGATCAGGAGGGGATGCAACAAGATGAGAATAGTAGCTCATGTCCTTCAAAGCGACGATAACAGTTTTCTTCCACATGATAAAATTGGAGGAATTGAGACATTCATCCACAAGACGTATGGAAACTATGATAGTATCTGGCAAGGGTAATGACGCTACCATAGATGGACCTGAAGATCAGAAGAGGGAGGTGGAGTGTTGAAGATACACGTTATGCAAGGACAAGATGTTGAAAGTGCACAACGATAGAAGGTAGGTGCTGAAATTGCACAGCCAGAGCATTTGAGTACCAATTAGGCCATAGAAGAAAGAGTATAATGGATGACGGTAGGGCGCGACTGTGCAGTTTGGGGTGTCGGATATGAAGAAGCGATGGGATGGGGGGTTGTTGCGTAAGGAGGGGCGACCGACTTGAGGGGTTGCACTGGGAGAGGCGACGGGCTGGGGGGGTGGTGTTGTCGCATAGGGGCAGTCATGCAGGAGGTGCGGACTTGCAGGGGGGGCATCTCGCTGGGAGGAGGGGTGCGCAAGGGGGCCGTCACGCAGGAGGGGCGACACACAAAGGGGTCGTGTTGGGAGGGTCAGCGTGCAAGGGGGCTGACACGCAAGTGGTGTGGACGCGCAAGGGGCAGTCGCGCAGGAGGTGCAAACTTGCAGGGGGGCCATCTCGCTGGGAGGAGGGGTGCGCAAGGGGGCCGTCACGCAGGAGGGGTGGCACACAAGGGGGTCGTGCTGGGAGGGTCGGCGCGCAAGGGGGCTGACACGCAAGTGGTGCGGACGCACAAGGGGCAGTTGCGCAGGAGGTGCGGACTTGCAGGGGGGCCATCTCGCTGGGAGGAGGGGTGCGCAAGGGGGCCGTCTTGCAGGAGGGGCGACACACAAGGGGGTCGTGCTGGGAGGGTTGGCACGCAAGGGGGCTGACACGCAAGTGGTGCGGACGCGCAAGGGGCCGTCGCGTAGGGAGGAGCGGCGCGCAACTGGGGCGTCGCACAGGGAGGGCCGACGGGCTAACCCTCCTTTGATACCATGTTGAATGGAAACCTTTACCTTATAACGGGGTATGGTGCTTAATTTATAGATGAGAAAAAGAGTACAATAGATAACTCATACCGATGTGGGACATAGATATTAAAAATATCTAATACTCTTAACAGGATTCGTCACTCGCTTTTGCTGTCGAAGAACATACTTGATTTGGTGATGCTTGGTGAAATGACATGACTCAGAGTCATCAAATGGTAGACTTAACTCTCGATAAGGATGCTAGAAAACCAAAGGAGGTGGATGACGACTGAAAATGAAGATCGAAATCAAGAGTAGAATGCGACGTACACACAAAAGAAAAGGTCGAGTCTATCACATAAACACCTCCAAATAGTTTGCCTCTACCAAACGCTTGATTCGTTTATAGCTTCTGAAAGACAACATCCGTGGGTGAGAATATAACATAGCACTGGAAATCACAAGTAACTTTATTAATGGACAATAAACTGAATGGGCTCCATGGAACATATGCCATAGCAGAAAGTGTGATATCAAAAGTGACGAATCAAGTACTAAAGCCCATAATTGGGATGGAGGAGCTGTTGACTACAGGTTGAATGACAAATACCCGTGGTACTGATAATTTGATCAAAAACACCCGAATCAAGCAACCACATGGTAGGATGTTGAGATAAGCAAGCAACAATGACATTGAGATAAATTGAATGGGCTCCATGGAACATATGCCATAGTAGAAAGTGTGATATCAAAAGTGACGAATTAAGTACTAAAGCCCATAATTGGGATAGAGGAGCCGTCGACTACAGGTTGAATGACAAATACCTGTGGTACCGATAATGTGATCAAAAGAACCCGAATCAAGAAACCACATGGCAGGACGTTGAGATAGCAAGCAACATGGATGTTAGTTTGAGCCACATGAGAACTAGAAGAGGCAAATCCAACTCAACGAGACTGCAACGGATAGTGCGGATCAGATGACCGCAGGAGAATGGCGAATGCAGAGTAGTGGAACTGAAAAACATCTCGATCACAGTAATAACAAAGTTTGGATTTAAATTTTGTAGAAGAGAAAATAGGAAGAGCTGCTCACACTGGATCCGTATCTCATCAGGAGTCTGAGCAGAGGACCATAAATCATTGATCTCGTCCACAATTGTCTTCCACTCATCATAATACAACACAATCAAACAAAAATCTTATTGAAGAGAAAAGGGCCGTTGAAAAAGTTTAGACACGTGACAGGTCCAGAGAGGGTCGTTAATCCCCTACGGGTCTATGCAAAACACAAATTTATAAAACTCAAATTATGTTAATTAATTAAAATGAGTATAGCAGCAGGTCAAAGTCGATCCATAGAGATGGCGAAATTAGTTTGATTAGATTTTTAAAAGATTTAATTTTATTAATTTCGAGAAAGCGGTGAGAGAAAATTGATTTGATTTGATTTTGAGAAAACGAATGAAGAAAGCAAAGCGCAGTAGATTGGTTTGGTTTGAAAACAGATTTTGAAAGCGCGTCAGAGTTTTGTAATTTCAGGGTTCAGGTGCAATTGAATTTAAGAAATTAGGTTGATTAATTCAAAATTGGTGTCAGATTCGAGACGATTTGAGGTGATTTGTGTTGTCGACGTTGCCGGGGTGGCCTGGTTCTCGGCCTTCGCGGGCTCCTCCCCCGCTTCCTGCGTGTTCGCTCGTTTTGGCCTCCGCTGCGGGTTCTTTCCAGGCTCTGATCTGCTTGGATTCATGCCTAGAGTGGCGCTTTTGGTCCAGATTGGCGTGGTTCCCCTCTTCGGTGACGTTCCTTTGGTGTGGTTGCTAGGTCTTCTAGCCCTCGGTGGCGTTGACTTGGCCTCTCGCATCTTGGAGTGTCTGGCTTCTTCGAGTGGCTCGTTTGTGGATGCAGTTTTGTTGGGAGCCTCGAGGGCGGTTGCAGCGGGGCTGTATTTCGGTGACGATTCTGGCATTCGGGTTGCTGGCTTTGTAGTTGTTTTTGTGAATGTCTTTGGCTTTGTGAATGTTTTTCGTGGTGGTTCATCTTGTCCTGTGGCCTGCGTTCAAGGGCTTTGCATCCTGATCTTCTTCAAGGGGCGACTTCAGATGAGGTTCAGAGCAGAAAGTTTTCACCGGCCCATTGCTATCCGGATTTGGATGTTTGAGAGGGTATGACTTTTGTCGTTGGTACCAGGCCCGTGCAGCTCTGCACGGGACAGCTAACCGAGCATCGATAAGAAGGTGGAAGCTGGACGTAACAATTTTGATGCTGGGGAGGAGCTGTTCCTGTTGGCTTGTTCTGGGTGTTGATGGTTTTTGGGATGTTAGGTCGCAGTTTTATGTCCTTTAAGTCCTTGAAGTCATGTTGGTTTTCCCCTTTACCCATTAAAAGGAGATTATGCTGATAAAAAATTAATTTTTAGTCAGTCGATAAATGAAAAAAAAGGGATTGGAAGTTGAAGATTAAATTGCGGCAAACCAAATATGAGTAAAATAAAATGAAATTAATCCAATGCATCGCCCCCCCTTCTATTTACATAACTCTAGCACACGGTGGCTTTACCCCCTCATCTTAGTGATGAGAGGATTAGAGAGAAGGAGAAAATAAAATGAAAGCATAAAGAAAAGGGAGATGAACTCGGGGAGGGCCCTGCACAACACAACTTCTCGCTCTAAGCCTTGGTATCCGAATTTTCGCCAATAGCAGCAGGCTAACCCTCTATTTATAGGCACCAAATGAGCTCCAATATTAATGAAGATCATTAAAAATTGATCCAAAGGTGGTTCGGGTCGGGTCCAATGTCAAAGATTGTGCCAAATATTGAAGATACGGTGAATCTAGGCACTTGAATCTCGTCCCGCCAATTTACGCATGGTGTAAATTATTACACCACGTGTAAATTTTAATGACGATTTTATTCACTTTACGACGTGTCCTTTTCACGGCTTGCACTGGTTCGGTGGAGGGTGGGGGTGCGGGGAAGAATAATTAATTAAATACATAAATCAAGGTATTAAAGCACCATAAAATATATGCATGTAATACAAATATCAACACGCGAGACAAATTGTTAGACTTGAAAGGACTCGCGAGTAGAGGAGTGTAGGTTGTGGGGAGCGTAAACGTAGTTTGGGGGGGGATGTGTGCAGTGGAGGGTGGGGTGCGAGGAAGCGCTGTGTGCAGAGGCATTCGCGAATGCCTCATAGGCATGGCGTCAGGGCCTGGTCGGTTGGCTCAACAAAGAGCGAGTGTGAGAGGAGAGAGATGAGGTAAAGTCCCGCTAGGGTTTCCCAAGCTTTGATTCCATGTTACAATCATGATACCATCAAGTCATGCCTCTTGAATTAGGCCGAGCTTCTTTATTTATATAGTTAATGGAGATACAGAAGATATGAGATAAACAGGAAATACAAAATAAGTATCTTTAGTATCTTTAGTATTCTCATTTATTAGGAGAATAAATAAATTATATGTTATGATATTAATTGGTATTTTTCATATGATTTCCCACAATCCTTGCTTTCATGTGGAAACTCTTTATGCAGCACTTGCCTTCCGACGAACCTTATCATTTGCTTTGATCATCCCATTGAATATCATGTGCATCTTAGTTTAGATTTAATCTCAATTCCCTGCAGTTTCATTATGATTTGTACTTCTAATATCTTGATAAGTTGTACAATTTTGTATATCCCTTTTATTTTTGAAGACTACTGATGTAATGTTCTTCAATTTCTCAAATATCTTTTTTGTCCTCAAAATCTTATTAAATAGTTTTCCCCATTAGAAGTTTCATGCTTTTGTTCATTCTTCTCATAGTTTCCTTTGCTTTTGGTACCTCATTTTTTTAATATAATTATTAATATCCTAATCAACAATGGAAAGGTAATGAAGTCCTCTGCATGTCTACTATTAAATAATCTTTCAAAAGAAGCATTTCCATATTTTTTCTTGTGCTGACCATTTTTACTAAAATTCTTTAATTCTCATTCTTGTATATATTTTTTTTTAAGTTATCACTTGTATTTCATTAAACCATCTTCTGAAAATGCAGCGCAAGTTTTTTCATAACCTTCTGTATATATACCTGTTGAATGACTTCTAGCTTTTTTGTTTTGTTTTTTATTTAATACTTTGCAGAAGTTTCCTTGATTCTACACGAACTTTTTCATTGGACTCGACCCATGTTTAGCCCTGATGGATATATGATGAATGTGATTACCCATCTTATTCCAAAGTTTCTTTTATTCTCTATTCAATTTACTTCAGTTATTATTCAACACTTAGCCTGCCTTTCTGTAAATTCCACCATCTAGACCTTGGAGTTTTAAAATGAAAAAAAATAGCAGTTGTATTTATGAACTCTTTAGGCGTAACAATTTTGCACGTTGTTTGAGCTTTAAGTTATTACATATTGGCGTTCTTAATTGTTGTACTTATCTGTCAGGTGCTTGAAGCATTTGCTTCTTGGCTTCGATTAAGGCATGGGTATGTATGTGTTTTTTAAGCGGACTCTGCTTTTTTGGGAAAGAATTAAGAGTAGACTGGTAGCATTGATATTTGCTTAAATTTTATTCATTTTTGCATTATAAATGACCCACTATGGGAAAATGCTTTTGTTGCTGTCAACTATGTGAATCATTTGCCTGATTCTTTTAACTCTCCCCGGGGTGTGGTTCACTGTTACGGAGGATTCTCATTTTCACCTTTTTCCCCCTTCTCTCTGTTGGAGTTATTCTTTTTGGTGATCACTCTCTCAGTTTTAGCACTTGGTGCCACAGCACTTAGGCTGCCATCCACATATTTATTTAGACAGATGGCAGTCTGATCATTGATATGTGGAAAGGTTTGACAGTACATGTGCTTAATTGGTTCTGTATATTTGAAAAAATATTGTTTTTTGTTATATAAATTTAAAATAAAAAAAATGAGTTTCTCCATGTCTGTATTTATTGTATTTTTTCTAAAAACAGTGAGTTATGCATGTGAATAAAAGCAAGACCGTCTTCAAAATGGTTTATTCTCCATCCCTTTAGAACACATAGGGCTACCATGTTTTATTAATGATACTCATAATAGATTCATAGTCTTTGCTACCTCTCTTTTTTCTCTTCTCCTGCAGTTACAATGATTTTTTTTTTGTTCATCTTAGAATCCATTTCATAATACTTGTTTTCACTTATGACAAGTGCTTCTGTTTAAGCGTTCCCAGACTGCTTATTGAAAGTGTTTCTTTGCCCCTCTTTTAAGTGGTTTCTTTAAGTGCAAGTATTTTTCCAGAATCAAAACACCCCTTGTTTTTTCGAACTGCTTATCATAAGTGACAAGTACTATAAACAGTTTTCAGTAAGTTCTGTCGAACAAATCCTGAATGTGTAAGATGTCTGATTCATTCTGTGCGCTCACATTTTTTAGCTAGTCATTACTTGTTTCATGTTGTGAATTGGTAAGACATGTAATGCTAAAACATATACAAAAAATCAAGTTTGACGTGGTTTCATACACAAATTACACTTGTGAGCGAGGGAGAATGTACTGAAATGGGGAGATATTTCATCATCAATGGAGATTGTTAAAGTAAAAGAGTGGAGACCCAATACTCAAGGGGTGTCTCTAAGGGAGGCCTTGAGGTTATTTTATAATGAATAATAAAGACCACATAAGACCGCAAGTCCGATGTGGGACGCAGACTCCAACAATCCCCCTCAAGTTAGGTCTACCTAGCTTGAACACATAATTAAAGAAAACCAAAGAAAAGAAAAATAAAGCAGTCAACAAACACTGCAGACACTCCCCCTCAAGCCGGACATACCCAGCTTGATGACAAAACAAAACGAAACAAAAAAGACAAATCATCCGCAATCGCTGCTCCCAACAGGGGAATCGCGCAGGCGGGGCCAGTCGATGGAGCGTTGGGAAAGCCGTGCTGGCAGGGTTGAACGATAGAGCGCCGGGAAAGCCGCACTAGCGATGCCGGTCGACGGAGTGCCAGGAAATCCGCGCTAGCGAGGCCGGTCGACGAATCACCGAGAAATACGCACTAGCGTGGACGATCGTCGGGATGTCGGGAAAGCCGCAAAGGAGACGCGCTGTAGATCGATGATGCGATGGGGGTGCGGAAGTGAGCTGTCACAAGAGGCTGCTTAGGATGGGATGGCCAGGGCGCGCAGGGGCAGCCGAAGGAGGAGATGGAGCTTAGGAAAGCCGTCGCACGAGAGGTGCGGCCCGCTGGAGATTTCCTCGCACTGGAGAGCGACGAGAGGCAGAGACGAGCCTAATCGCGGGTGGGCGGCGACCCCGGAGGAGCCGGCGGAGAACAAGATCTGGTTGGATCTGGTAGAGGGGAAGCTGCTGGAGGACGGGCCAACTGAGGGTGCATCATGGCTGCTCGGGACGGCCGGGACGGAGGGCAGAGAGGAATGTCGCGCGTAGGGAGATGCGGCAAAATAAAGTCGTCGCGCCGGGGAAGGTCGGTCGTCGGGAGAAGGCGCGCGCGGTGGACGGGGCCGAGAGGGTGAGTTCGCTTGGTGTCGTCAGCGATCAGCGAGGTGGTTCAGCAGTCGGCGCCGTAGGAGGTCTGGTGCAGTGAAGGAGAAAGGGGCGCAGGAGGAGGGGGCCACCACGCATAGGGAGGGAGCCGCCAAATGAGGGAACCAACATTAGGGAGTAAAGCCGGCAGGGGGCGGACGACTTTGACAGGCCTGGGGTGACCGCCCCTCAACGGGGGAAAAACATATAACCTCCGAGTAGGGAAAAAAAAGTGACAGGAGTGAGGGTTAGGGTTATACCTCCTCTGATACCATGTTAAAGTAAAAGAGTGGAGACCCAATACTCAAGGTGCCTCTCTAAGGGAGGCTTTGAGGTTATTTTATAATGAATAATAAAGACCGCATAAGATCACAAGTCCGATGTGGGACGCAAACTCCAATAGAGATAATGTTTTTGAGCCCTAGGCTCCATTTGAGAGCCCATGGCCTTCTGTCTAGTTGTGAGAACCTACAAGGTCTCCAAACGACCCTTTTGATGCTTCTCTCTGCCTTAATGCGGGATATGCAATGGTTAAATGGGCCAAAAGATTTCCTTAATTTGCTATGGGCTTGAAAGTAGTGGTGATAAACATTAAAATAGCTGAAGGGCCATTCAAAAGTATACCAAAATTTATCTGATAATTTGTTTGCTCCTTGGCCCAGAGTCATGTATTAGAGTCCTTCATCGGATTTCTTCTATGATGTATCTTGTAGATCTATCTATAAATAAACCGTCTCACTTCTCATTGAGGGATGGGATTTCATCTCTCATGGTATCATAGCAATTTTTTTCCTCCTCTCTGTTTAACCTAGCTGCCCACCAACCCCAACCGCCTTCCACTTGGGCGCAACCCTCCCCTTTCCTTTCCTCCCCTCCAGGCCAACCAGGGGTTGCACCAACGAGCATCAACCAGACGGGGCATCCCCGGCCAGCTGCAGCCTCTTTCATGCATTACTATCCTACCTCGTCAGATCTGGTGCCTGCTACTGATTTGGACAGCAACCCCAACGCACCTTCGCATGCTGTTTTTGCACGTTTTGATTATGCCCAACCATTCCTGCCAGGGCCTGACATCTGATTCAGATCCAACTGTTCTTGTCGGCAACCTCTCTTATCCTGCTCGCCTTACTGGCTCGGCGATGATTATTTTTCGCCTATTCCCGACACTCATCATTACAGATTCTTCGACAAACCTTCATTACACTTTGGAGCTTTAGGCGAATGAGTTGGAACTTAAACACTCTCTTCTCTTTGGGCCGCCTCGATACGTGCTTCCTCATTACTTTCCCTAGCCTAGGCAGGTTGTCTTGTGGTGTGTGTTTCCCGTCGTTCGACTGTATAGATGCTGGATCATGGTGCTTCGGATCATATCACGGGTGATGCAGGTTAGCTTACTACCTATTGTCCTTATAGTGGGACTGCTTCCATCACACTTGACGACTGATCCACTATTCCTCTTGGAGGATTTGAAACTTTCTCCTTGAACATTCACACTGTTGACATCTGCGCTTCATGTCACTTGCAGCTTTTTCAACCTCTTGTTTAAGCTTGCAAATTATTTGTATTGTATTGCGATTTTCCCATCCTCTATTGTTTTTTAGGAGCGTTCGAGGTTTCGAGAGCCTTAATATAGGTCACTTGCGCGAACAAATTTTCATGTTTGATGCATCAACACCCATTGCTTGCCCCTCCACTTCCACCCGAGCCTTGGAACTTCATTTCCATCATGGCTATCCACCCATCCTGGTTTTACAAAAATGTTGCCCAAACCTTAGTCCATGTTTTCTTTTCACGGTGAATCGTGTCAATCATCGAATATCTTATGTTTCTTGGTTGTTGTCGTGTGTGGCATCACCTTTCAAGTTCGTACATTCTAGTGTGTGCGTAGTTACAAGTTAGCTAGGATATCATTATCATGTTTCGTATATTGATGATTTTTCTCATATGATCTGGGTTTATCTTCTCCATGACAGTTTTGGAGATTTTTATCATTTTAAATCATTTTATTATGAAATTCACACTTGGTTCTTTGTCACTATTAAATGATTACTGTGGAAACCAAATACTAGGAAACTATATCCTCAAATTGAGGTTCGATAGGTTTATTTATAGATGATGATATGTGATACAATCCTGAGATAGCGGGAGATTTAATATTTAAAAATACATAAGATTATGGCCCAATCAAACCCCATATCCTAAATATTTAAATATTCTAAATACACCCTTGCTCAAGCCGGAGAATATATATTTATTATGCCTAGCTTGCTACATAAATATTTCACCTGTGTTCCCGAAACCCCTTTAGTAAACTCATTGGCTAGTTGCTCTGTGATCTGTACTTAGCCAAACGTAAGATTTTTCATTTTGAAAATTTTCCGAACAAAATGGCAGTTAATCTCAATATGCTTAGTCCGCTCATGAAACATCGAATTTGTAGCAATCTTGATTGCTTCCCGATTTCCATCTCATATGTGTGCAGGCTTTTGATAGGATAGCCAATCTCATGCAGCAAATGTTGTGCCCACAAGATCTTAGCGGTCACATATGCCATTGCTTGATACTCCAACTCAACGCTTGAGTGAGATACAATGGTTTGTTTCTTGCTTCGCCAAGAGACGATTCCCACCAATAAAGACAAAATAGTCAGACTGCTACCGCCTGTGTCAGTGACAACCGCCTTCCCGCAGCCGTTGAGGTGAGAAGAATTGACTGGCGGATGCGACTGAAGAAGAGACAAAGATTGCAGCAATTCCTAGAGTAGAAGCCCTTGTCGACGACTCTCATCTATCTGAAGTTGAACTGCATCTTCAAGTCGTTGAAGACCAGCCTCCTGGCGCTGAAGTCCAGTTGTTAGTTCTGTTGTAGTCGACTCCAGGTGTGCAACACGAGTTTCCATTCGTGTCATTCACAAGAAGAAAGAGGCGAAGTAGATCGTCGTAGAAAGGAGAGTAGTCTGGACGCCGATTGTTCAAAATCAACGAGTGCACCATATTGATAGAAGCTCTTACCTCTATCTCGGACTTTCTTATAATATGGAAAGAAATTCTATTATAGAGTTCATACCTGGAGAGCACATCACTCTTCTCTCTCAGGTCCTGGCGCTAGGCCCTCAAACTAACCAACTAACCGCCCGGCTCCCGCACCCCCTCTCCTTATATACTTCCCTACAGGCTAACTAATAAACCCGAAAGTACCAGTTTACCCCTACTTATTAGCCCCCTTCTCCAGTGATAAGTAAACAACACTAGAGGTCTACCCTGGGTGGATTCTTCCCTATCAGATGTGCTCTGAGGTGGACCATTGGGATAGACACGCTGTTGGAGTATCGCCATGGGCAGCAGTGGCGTTTGATGATGCCATCGACTGTTGTGCTGAAAATGCACATTGACAAGGTGCACAAAAGGTAGACAAAAGGTTCTGAATCGTTACCTACAACGATTAATCATGGAAAAGGAAGCCCAAACGGTAGGTGCTGAAAATGCACACCCAGAACATCTGGATATCAATTAGGTCACTGAAAAAAGAGTATCATGAATGGAGGAGGGGTGCACTTGTGCAGTATGGGGCGTCACATAGGAAGAAGGGAGAAGCTGTGGGGTGGTGGGGTTGGTGCCTAGGGAGGGGCGACCGCACAGAGGGGTGCGGTTTTGGGTGTTGTGTTGCACAAAGAGGGGTGACAGGGAGGGGTGACCACATGAAGAGGGTGTAGGGCTGAGGGCTGGGTGTTGTGTCGCGCAAAGAAGGGTGACAGGGAGGGGTGCCGTCACGTCGGGAGATGCTAGCGCATAGGGGGTCATCGTGCAGGAGGCGTCGCACAGGGAGGCGCCGTCGCACGTGATGTGCGGGTGTGGACGGGGTGCGGAAAGGGTCGTCGCACAGGGGAACGGGCTGGACGAGAGGTGTCACGCTGGACGGGAGGTGTCATGCAGGGGCGCAGGACGACGTAGATGGAGTTGTCGTGCAGGGAAACGGGTTGGACGAGAGCCATCGGGGCAGGGGCTCAGGGTGGGAGGAAGACGTCGCGCAAGGGGCGCGTACGGGAAGGGAGGATCTAAACCGCAACGAAAAGAGAGAGAACTCCCTCTGATACCATGTTGGAATGAAACTGTACCTCACAATGAGGTAGGATGTTTTATTTATAGATGAGAGGAGTGCAAAAGATGACCCATACCGATGAGGGATAAGAATATTAAAAATATCTAAAAAATATCTATTACTCTTAACTATAATAATATAATACCATAAAAATATATCAAGAGGGCATCCCGTAACCACTTCTCCACTGATTTGTCATGCACCCTCAATCCAAACCCGACCCATTTATTTAATCGTGTATGCGGTCTGTGTCATGTTCACGCGTCGGGTCACCAATTGCCACCCCCGAGTCCAAAGTCATGTATGAGAGCCCCGCATTGGATTTCTTCTTTGATGTATCTCATAAATTTATCTATAAATAAATCGTCCCACCTCTCATCGAGGTACGAGATTTCATCCTACAATTCCATTCTCTCACCGTATGAGAAGGTTTGATTTTGTAGCTAGGAGCAGTTACTGAGAAGTAGCTTGCAACATTGTCTTTAGATGAATTTCCATTGAAAATTTTAAAATTTTGTTGCTGGTTGTAGCATATAGGTTTACTTTTTCTTTTTTGCAGTCTACTTTTTTTCTGTTTTTCTATGGTTTAAAAATGCAAAATGCTGATGCTTTGATCTTTGTTGGCTTCAGGATCTCTGCTTCTGTGCTTGCTTGTCATCCTCTGGTGCTTACAGCTTTGTCTAGTTTGAATTCTGAGCTAATTTCCGAGGCATCTGTAAATGGTATTATGGTTTTGCTAATGCTGTTGATGACCATGTAGCTAAATTTTAACATTTAAGTTTATTCTTTTGACTCTATGGTTTCCATGCATTTACATTTCAAGTGATTTTTGAATTTTCATTTCGTGATGTTTCACATTTGGGTTGGATTTAATATTATATTTGTTGATGTACTATGTTGGATTGCCCTTCTCATTGCTAAATGGTTTTGGGGTTTAGAGCTTGGTTTTGGGGTTAGAGCTCCATGAACTTCTTTTAGTGCCAATCATTTCCATACTATTTTATACTATTCTTTGTTTCTTGTTAGATAATAGAAAAAAATTTAAAAATGATAAAATATTACCATGGGAAATATTTGTAGCTATTGTGTTGTGATGGATTGGCATGATATTTTTTATTTTAGATGCTTAAATGATGGTTTGTGAATGTTGCTTTAGTTAGAAAGTTCCGAGTCTTGTGTGTAAGAATAATTATTGCCTGGCTAGTTATTTTGTTTGTTTGTTTTAGGTAAACACGAGGTGGGATGTGAAATTTTCAGCAGTCCTTGTTGATATCTATGCATTAAAATATCAACATTATGCAGCTTCTTGAACATAGGCATTTGTTCTTACTATCAAAGATTGAATCATTGGTTTGGCTGTTGTTTGCGTCACACACATCATCGACCTTTTGAATTTTAAGCAGAGAGAAAGTGGTGGCTGTGGTGATTTTTTCACTTCCATTCATGCGAGATCATACCTGTTCTGAATTGTTTGAGATGCTATAATATTTGTTTTTAACTGTTTCTTAACATGTGTTTGCTCTGGTCAGAATTAGGTCTTAAATATGCTGAATTATCATCATATATGCATGCATGATGAATATTGCCTTTTAAATGCAGTCATTTATGTTATATTTTTCATGCTCTCTTTTTTATTGCATCGTTGCAGTGATTTCTGAATTGATTCACTACTCTGCAACTGGTGGTCCTGCTAATGTTTCTGCACAAATGCCCTTGATTCAAGTTATTGTGCCTAACGTTATGAGCCTCAAGGCACATCTTAGAGACTCGTCAATGGTACTTGGCCTTCTGAGTTCTGCATGTTTTGCTGATCTGACTGCTCCCTTATAAGTGCGAATATTTTGGCATAACAAAATTCTGTTTTGAGGAATGCTGACCCCCCTTCATCATTATTGGCTTGTTTGTTTTTATCATGTTAGTTTCTCTCTATTTTAGCTGTACAATTTTGCTATAGAAGCTGAGAAGAAACTGCGACAGTTATCAGTGAGTGCTTTCTATTGCAAAAATTATTTTTTTATTTACTTCCTGTTTGCAGGACGAGGAAGATGTGAAGGACATTGCTCGTTTATTTGCTGACATGGGAGATTGTTACTGTAGCCTGATGACGTCTGGTATATGTTTATATATTTTTATTGATGCTAGATATACTCATTCATACTCATCTTGACACTTTAATGTCTGTTTCATCCACTTGGTAATTTTATCCTTTCAGGTTCTGATGAATCAATGTTGATAATTCATGCAATGTTGGAAGTTGCAGCACATCCAGAAATTGATATTGCATCAATGACATTTAATTTCTGGCATAATCTCCAGGTTAATTTGATTAGAAGGTGAATCCATTCAGTGTTCTGGTCACATTATGGGAGCCTCCCCTTTATAGAATGCTGAATTTATCAATTGTATTTCCACAGGAATGCATACGGATCATTGGCTGATGACGCGTCTATTGAAGCTGAGAGGAATAGGAGACTGCAAATTTTTCGTCCGTCATATGAATCACTTGTCTCTCTGGTTGGTATTCCATGTTTTAGTTTTGTTGGAGTTTGTGTCCCACATTGGATTTGGTTGTTTCGTCATCTTTATTATTCATTATAAATAGACACCAAGATCTCCCTTAGAAAGACATCTTGGGTATTCGGTCCACTCTATCATTTTACATGGGTATTAGAGCGGGTTCTCTAACCCTAGCCCACCCTCTCGTCTCTTTTTTTTCTTCTTGGTGGATCCCTACGTATTTCTCCCCGTTGGGGGGTGGCAGCCCCAGGCCCTTGGCCACCATCAGCGCCGCCCCCCTGCCATCTTCCGGGTGCCCCCTCTGTGTCGTGCATCCCTCTCTGGCCCGACTCCTTCCGAGCCGCCCTCCTGCTTCTAGCCGCGCTGGCCCCCTCCGTCTTTGCGCGCAGGCTCTGGATCTGTCCACTCGCCCTAGCGCCGACTCCCTCGTTTGGGCCTTTTCCTCCACTGCGGTTAGACTAGCCGCCTGAACGCACGACTTTGCCTAAATGCACGACCTCGTCTTCCTGCGCACGACCTCGTCTTCCCGCTGCCATCGCGTTGCCCCCTATCCGAAGGACTCCTGAGCGCCGCCCTCCCTGTGTGACAACCTCCTCCAGCCTAGCCGCGCCTTTGCCCACGACCCTCTACTCCAAAGCGAGGTCCAGATCCAAGCGACCCAGGCGTCTCCATCCAGCGGGACAATCCTTCCCAAACCGCTGCTGAACCCCCGCACGCCCCCTTATCCTTTGCCGCTCTCTTCTGTCACTGGTTGAACAAGTGTGCACGATGTCACCCCTCTTTTGTTCCTGTTGCCCTTGCTGCTGTGCGTGCTTCCTGCTGTCAACGTCTCCACTGGTTGTCCCTTTCTTTGCTGCAAAATGGATTTTTTGCCTCTATCAAGTTCTCCCCTCCTTGTTGTTCTTCAGACCTTTGATGTCAACCATAATTTAGTGTCCACAAAAATGGATGTCGTTTCACCTCGGCAATTTGGGTTCGCTAGTCGGACGCTGTTTCATGTCCAGTTCAGTATTTTTAGAGTGACAATTACAAGTCTTATTTTTATCGGCATCGAAAAATTCGTGTCACGCACTTTGATGCAGAGCACATGATGTGATTCTCATTCGAACAACAAAGAGTCGAGTTTGGGCAGAAATGTAACTCCCTGCCCGAAGAAGAAGAAGATGAGATTTCCATGTGTCGCAAGACTGCTCACACACTGAGGGATGAAGATTCCTCAAAAAAAATTCCCAATCCGGTGACGTTGGTGAGAACCTCCCTTCGAGAGTAGGTCACGGATTTCATCAATTGCTGATAAAAGGGTTTCAGGACCACAAAACGTATTTTTGAGGGTCTTTCAGACACTTTTTGGCCTCGGAAAACATGCTGTCGGGCGGTATACCCCGTAGCCAGGGGTGTTGTTCGCTTCCCGGGCTTTGATTTAACTGGTTGTGGCGCCAAAACAAACTTTCGGATAAAAAATTATTGGCGTTTGAATTTGGTAAGAAATTAAGTCCCATTCACCCACGACTATTCACTCGGGTCCAAGCGCTCAAATCCCTTTCGCCTAGGTCCATTTTCCCCAGACCGTGTGCCCAAACCCCCATTTTTGCCTATAAATAGAACTCCCATGCCTCTCATTTGGATACGTGCGAGGACATCCGAAAGAAAGAGCTGGTAGGAGCTTCCTTCGCCCTACCTATTCTGGAACCCCTCATTATGGCGCCATGCACCCTAGTCATCTTGGGGATCATATACTAGGGCGAGCATTTGCGCTAGCCATCCTTGTGAGGGCCCATGCTAGGGCGAGCCTTTGCCCGGGCCCCTTCTCTAGGGTGTCCATTCGCCTGAGGCCCTTCTCCTAGGCGACCCTTGGCCTGAGATCCTTTATTTGGTCGACCCTTCACCCGAGGCCCTTCACTAGGGCGACCATTCGCTTGAGGCCCTTCACATGCCCGTGGCCCTTCACTTGGGCCACCCTTCGCCCAGGGCCCCTCATTTGGGCGACCATTCGCCCATGACCCTTTACTGGGGTGAGCCTTCGCTCAAGGCCCTTATACTTGGGCGAAACCTCCTTGGTGAGCCCTTACTAGGGTGAGGCCTCATTGAAGCCCTCTCTAGGGTTGAGCACCTTGGCTAGTTATCACAAGGGCTAAGCACCAATTCACCCAGGTCCCACACCTGGGCACCAATTCACCCAGGTCTCACACTTGGCACCCATCCGTACCCTATATGCATTGAGTCGAGATATGCATGGTTTTCCTTGTACACATTGAGTTGAGATACTCCTCTTGGTTTCTACATATACCTTGAGTTGAGATGCTCCTCATGATTTTTCTCATACACCTAGAGCCTAGATTCTCTTCTTGATTTTCATATATAGCTCGAGTCGAGATACTCCTCATGGTTTTCCTCATGCACCTCGAGTTGAGATACTCTTCTTCGTGGTCCAAAGAGTAGAGATACTCCTCTCGGCACCCTAAGACACCTTCACCCGACCCACTTGCCTGGGTGGGCCATATGTGGGCCTCCTCCTTAGGTGTAAGCGCCAACCACATTCATCAAGGTCTCCAACAAGGTGTAAGCCGCAATCATATCTTCTCATGTCTGGTTACTAGCAGATTGGTTGAACCAAAATTGCAGGACCAATGCGTAAGTCCCACTCAATCATTTGTTATCGCCCCTTTCGTGGCATTAATGTCCTTATCGAATGTCGCTAAATTGCCCAAACTTTAGCCTCGTACTAAGTTTAAGTCCAAACTCCACCTCAAAGGGAAACCCAATGCATAAGCCCTGCTCAATCACCGATTGCGCGCTGTCATGCGATACAACTGGCCTTCTATTATCTTTTGATTCTCACATCGAGCATTATTGACGTTAAACCGCATGGACTTGTCCTGACATATGACCTTAAACTATGTATTTCGAATTACATGAGCTTTGATTTCTGCTAGTCAGGATATGTAGGACGTCTCTTTGAAGTTCAAACCCAACAGTCCCAAACATACTTGTTCTCTTATTTGATTAGCATAAGATGACCCACTCTTCCTAAATATCTTGAGTTAAGATAGGCCTCTTGGTTTCCTTATGTGCCTTGAGTCGAGATGCTCCTCTTAGTTTCACCACATCCGAGCCTCCTAGGTCTATGCCCCAACCTCTGCTAGCTCCCTCTTATGCGACGAGCATGAGATCTTCTTATGTTGACGAGCATGAGGTGAATCATCTTTCTTGGTGATGAGCCAGGGATGACCCATCATCTCTCCTATGACGAGCATGAGATTCCCTCACGGTCTGACATGAGGGAAATAACCGAGCTCCTATTGGGTATAAGCCCCAACCTTTTCAGTCTTCCTTGTCGACTTACCAAGAGACCGGAGGATGATATTCATATGTGAGCCTCCTACTAAGTGTAATCCCCAACCACATCTTCTCTTGTTTAGTTACTAATAGGAAGAACCAGAAAGAGTCAGTCACGCGGAAGTGTCATACCTACCATTTCTAGGCGCCTTTCTACCTAATAGTCCTTACTGCATGACGTTAAACTTCATGGATTAGGTCCCTATCACATGACCTTAAAAGGTACGATGTGTCCCGTTAAGTGGCATCAAACTACATGGGTTTTGTTTCTCGTTCTCACAGGATATGCAGAACACCTTTTTAAGGTTCAATTCCAGCACCATCAACTCCAACCGTCTCTCTGGATGACGATAAATTTTAGAGTGCTCAACTGTGGTTATAAACTCCATCATTAACAATTAATAAGAGAAAGATGGAGAACTCCTGATACTGGCAAGTGTTCACATCTCCACCTGGCCTCGATTAGATCGTTAGTACAGGTGTAATTGGTCCCATGTTGGGATTTGAGAAGAATTCACAAACATATCTTAAATTTATAAGAGAGTTCTGAAGTAACAATAATTCCATCTTAAAGGGTGTGATGAGACCGATCTCCCATCCTCTCGACCAACACGCATTCGGAAGCATCGCTGATAGAAACCCTATTGACCACCTGTCTTTGGAAAGCAGGTCCACAATGACATTTATTGTCCAGGATACGGGAGCTGTTGGATGTTTCCGGTTCCACCAAAAAATCCCGTGGAAACCGTATGAAACAATTTTACTATTTTGGATTTAGATATTTTGTTAAGTTTGACTATTTTGTTGGTTTGATTATTCTCTTTTACCATTATTCTTTTGCATGCAAAGATTCCATGCAAAATGGATACGATTGTTCTTGCTTCATGTTACTCTTGTATATTCGGGTTTATGTTTAGTAAGCTTTGACTGCATCTCATTTGCTTCATGTTTACGGATTAATGTTTGACAGGATATATTTTATCAATTGATAATTATCCTGATGTTTCATGATATCCTAATGCTATTATTGATTTTTTCTGAGCTCCGGTCTTCCTTTTCAGGTTAGCTTTCGTGTCCAGTATCCCAAAGATTATAAAAATTTCTCAAGGGAGGACATGAAAGAACTTAAGCAGACCAGATATGGTAATTTTTAGCTGTTCAGCCTCAAATGCCCTTTGTTGTAACATATTTATCCTGATTTAACCATTTGTTAGTCATGCAATGTAAATTGTATTAGTGAAGAAATCCTTATTGGTTAATTTTGTAGCATCCAGTACATCTGCTGCACTAATGGATTCTTTAATGTTGTTCAGCTGTGGCGGATGTATTAATTGATGCAGCAGTAGTCTTAGGTGGCGAGGCAACACTTAAAATTCTTTACATGAAGCTTGTTGAGGTCTGCAATTATATTCTATCATGTTAGATCTCTTCATTTTGTTAAAATAGCTTATTGTAAAGTAGGGGTGTAAACGAACCATGTTGAGCTGAGTATCTACATATTCTTGTTTGTCTGATTAAAATTGAACTGACATGAATACATGCCGAATATCAAAATGTTCATTTAAGGCAAATTTGAACTCATGCTTAATTCGAACACGAGTTTAAATGAGTTTACCCAAACTTTGTTGTGTAATGTAATATTAATTTTTAATTTCTTATTTTACCTGAAATGCTCAATTTTGAAAATAATTATTATCAATTTATTAAATTTATACAATTTTATTTTGATAGTTTGCTTTTCTTTTTCTATCTAGCAATATAAAAATATTATTTTGCAAATTAATCAAAGTTCAAAATTTTGTATACCGGTTTTACAAGATAAAATTATTAATATATATACTACGAAAATACGCACCATTAAAAACTATTTATTTCAATCAAAACATTATGCTTGTTATTAATATGATTGATGTTATATTATAATACATATAAAATTTAAATAGACATTGCCGTTATTATTACCACAATTAGTATATTGATGAATAATTTAAGTCAAATAGTATAAAAGTCAAATTAGGTTTATTTATTAATTGATCTGTTCAAGAACAGTTCTAGCTGAATACAGTGATGCTCAAGCTTTGTTCATTTTTTAATCAAACCAAACTCAGCTAATCTCGAGTTAAAGTTCGAACTCAAGAGCTGAGATCGAGTTGTTCATGAGCAACTCTGTTTGTTTACATCCCTATTGTAAAGTTATTTGATGAGTTAAAGTTTGGAAAATTATTTTTAGCAAACCTGGTCTATATCACGTGGTTGGTGTTTCCTATCCCCTTGCTTATTTCCTGTTATTTTTTATTTTTATTTCTTGTATATAATTCTCTTATAGGAGTTCCTTTCCTATATTTATAAATTTGGTTTAATTACATTCACATCTAAACCGAGCCCTAGAATCCCATTGTTCCCTCAAATGTATTGTTTTATTCTACTGTCATCTTCTAAGCATGTTGTTGAGTATGGTTCTTCAGTCTTTCATTGCGGCAGGTGGAAATTTAGACGCTGTACAGCATTATACCTCAAATAGTCTAAATTTGAATTGAAACAAGTTGCGATGGCGACTTCTGATATAAATTGGATTTCCTTTGTCTGTGCCACCTGGGCATCCACGTGTCGTTTTCGCATCCAGCAGAACATTTTTGATTTCTCTAATGCTTGTACCATTAATTCATTTTTTTAATAAAAAAATCAATTATATTTACAGGCTGTAGCATGCCATGGAAATGTTGAACATGGCGAATGGCGCCCATTAGAAGCTGCGTTGTTTTGTATTCGTGCAGTTTCTAGTCATGTATCGGCTGTGGAAGCTGAAGTAATGCCTCAGGTTTGAATGCTTTCTTATTTCTTTTGTATGCTGATTTGTTTCTTGGGAATTTTGTTGCATGTGAGTTGCAATCCATGGAATATGATGTCCATGTGGCCTGCTTTAGTGGTTGCTCTATCTTTCACAGACTTCCATTATCAGGGTGAAATAATCCTGTTGAGCTGCATCGTTCTTATGGGCTTGATATGCTGCTACAGTTTTTCATCATGAAAGTATGCCGATGTCCGCACATTGGCTTGCTTGCTTTTAATTTAAATGATTTAAATACTAATTTTCTGTTGCTGCACTGTTTGAGTGATTAATGTCTTTTCATTTCTATCTCATAATTTTCTCTTTCATGTTCAGATGCTTGTGAGATTATTTTGAAGATGAGCATTTCTCTGCATCATTGCTTTCTGCAGGTTGTGGCGTTGCTTCCGACATTTCCCCATCAGCCTCAACTACTTCAAACAGGTATTATATGTGATGTTACTGCATTTCCTAAACTCCTAATCTATCAGGCGGTTGGTGTTGTATGAGTCTTTACATTTCCCCTCAGGATGTGTTTGCTAGAGAGCAAATATGGTGAGGTAAAAGGAATGATAAGTGGAAAGTTGGTTTCTAGTGTTTGGTATTCGCTGCTGTAAATATATTGGAAATCAAAATTCCATCATTTGAGGTTAACTTCTCCCTTTCCCTTTCCCATCTCTTACCAAACAGGGCCCAAGTGCGGGTCAATCACTAGAGACTAGAATTATATTGGGAAACACCCACTAACTTGGGCATTGATTTTCATGGTATCCATAGTCTCTTGATGTATTCTTACAAGCTGAATTTTATTATTTGTGCCATGATGATCTTTTGATGATGGCTGTTAGAATATTTATGTATTCAGGATATTTTTCTTGGTTCTTTCTATTTGAATAGGTCTTGGCTAGGCTTTTCTTATCTCCATTTCCCCTCTGGTTTGAATTTTTTATTTCTTATATATCTGAAATCATGCACCTCTTTATTTATCTTTATAAATAATGAGTTCCGACCTCATTCGAGAGGTATGATTTCTGAGTATTGTTTCTACATGGTATCAAAGCTCGGAAAACCCTAGGCTCTCTCTCCTCCCTTTATCTCTTCCTCCCTGTCTTCTCTCTATTGAATATGTGTGCCTGGCTAGGGTTGCTCAAGTTGTGCACCTCTGTTCTGGCCAGGTCTGCCGACGCCAAGCCGTGTGCATGCCCAAGGTTACGCTTCGTGTGCTCTCACGTCATCCAGGCTAGGCTCTCCCAATGCCTAGGCAATGCCCAGTCCCGCAGGTGCCCTCCTCTGTGCATTGCTACGGAGCACCTCTTGCACCACTCCTCCCGTTCTGGTTCTTCAGATCTTAACAGATCTGTCAAATGGACAAATCTGCACCAGAGGTTGTGCGCCAAGGCTCTGCGTGCATGGCCAGACATTGTATGCCCAGGCTCTGCCCGCCTCTTGCGCCCACATGCTCCGACTCAAGCCAGGTCCCCCTTCTGCCAGACATGCCCAGACCCTTGACACCATCAATTCAGCGTCAGCTAAGCTGCATCCAGCCCTGCACGTCTGTTGTTCCACCTCCTCAAGCGCCCTCTGTTGGGTCTCTCTGTCACTGCCCAGGTGATCTCTGCCAGGCTTCTCTGCCATACACTCTGTCACCGCCACTGCCTCAAACACCCTATGTCGGACCTTTGTTATTGCAACAAGAGCAACCTTCTACTATTTTCATTTTGGGCCCACTGCCTCTTGCAGTGTGGACATACTGCCCCAGGCTGCGTGTCACTGCTCCCAGCCTCTATGCTCCACTGCAGACTCCATTTTTGTTGCTCTCTGACGCCCTTCTGTCACTTCTGTACTTGCAAAATCTGTTGTCGTATAGTCTCCCTGCAACATCTTTGAAGATGTTGTGTTTTATTTCAGACTACCTTTTTCTGGCTTACTTTTCCGGACGGCCTTTTTCTGGCTTACTTTTCCGGATGACCTTTTCCAGACATTCCTTTTCAAGCGACCCTTTCTAGATGTACTTTTCTAAACGACCTTTTCCAACTGTACTTTTCTAGATGATCTTTTTCTAGGTGTCCTTTTCATGCCCGTTCCAAAATTTTCTCTGATGTCTAAGATGACCACGACATCCATGCAGTTCGTAGAAGTGCATCTTTCATGACAGTTCCTGCATCGTCTCCATAGGATTATCTTCGGTGCCAGCTTCAACATTGTCTCAAGAGGAAGTTCATCTTCCGCCAGTTCTGATGTCTTTTGACTTAGTGTCACAAACGGGAGTATGGTCCAACTTGAGGGGAGGTTTAAAAAGTATATATGTATTTAGGATGTGTCTAGGTTCTTTCTATTTGACTTGTTCTATCCTAGGTTTATTTTATCCCCCTTTTTTCTCTAGTTTGAATTTTGTTTTTATATATCTGAATTCAGGTGTCTCTTTATCTATCTGAAATAAATTGTTTCGGTTCAATTCAAGAGGTATGGTTTTTGGTATGACAATTAGGCAAACATCTAGATTGTGGCCAGCCCATTTTTACATGAATGAACGAAACACATTGAGGTGAACTATCACATTGTCAGGGAGAACTACAATAAAAAAATCTCACATTTACCTATGTTAAGATGATGACACTACTTGTTGATATGTTTACTAAACGGTTTCCAGGGCCATGGGTAAAACTCTTGTGTAACAGGCTGGACATGCTAAATAATATATATGTTCCAACTTGAGGGGAGTGTTAAAATAAAAATGTATCTAAACATGGGTATGTCCATGTTTGTTAGGTTTGATGAGTCCATCCTGTTCCCTTTGTCTCATGCATGGTATAAGAGCAGGATCCCAAACTCTAACCTTCCCTTCCCGGTCTCTTCCCTCCCAGAGAAACCCTAGGCGTTCTCCCCGAAGGGGGGCAACGACTCCTTTGCCAACTGACCCTATTTTTATGCGGCCGCCCCTCATCCAGCCTCGGCGTCTCCTTGGCTAGCTAGGTCTTTCCCTCTTGCGCTCCCTCCTCCCTTCGTCTTCTAGCAGCCGTTGCGCTCCCTTCTGTTGCGATGGCCTCTCACTGCACCGATTCCCCTTCTGATGCGTGCACCTCTTGCTATCGTGGTCCTCACTGGAGCGCCCCCTCTGTTTCTCTCAGGCGCAGCACTAGACGCATGCCCCAATCGCCACTATCTGCTGTTGAGCGCACCTCTCAGCGCTGACCCGTTGTTGCACCATCTTTCCGCACTTGTCCCTACTCCAGACCGCCAAGGTTGCACACTATTGATACTTCTGATCCAGACATACACCAGCACAAGGTGTGCGCCCCTGCTTGCGCATCCGAGGAGCATCTCCTCAAGGCTGGTGCCCCCCTCCCCTGCTCGAACGCTTCTATAGAAAAAGCCGCACCTCCTCTTCTAGCGGTGCACTACCCAAACACGCTAGTCACAACATTCACAAGTTCCAAAAGAGTGTGGAGGCTTCCTTTTCCAACGTCTCCCAGGCCGCACGCCTCTTTCTTCATGATTCTTCAGATTTGCTTCTCTTGGCGTGCCAACCATCTTCCGGGGCCTCTTCATTGCCGCTCAAGGACTCTCCACTATTACTAGGATCTTTGTCGGGCCTCTTCTCTGTTGTTCGAATCTCTGTTGGGTTTCATTATTGTTGCACCGCCATTGATGACGATTAGAAATGTTTGGTTTTGGGTCCGCACATTGGGTGCTGTAACAACTGACCTTTTGGTTCCATTATTTGGGTACCGTTTCACTTGGATTTCTTCGGTCCGCTATTCGGGTGCTGTTTCACTCGGTCTTTTGGGTTTGCGCGTTGGGCGTTGTTTCACTCGATCTTTCGGGTTCACTATGCTGGTGTCGTTTCACTTGGCCTTTTCGGCCCGTTATTCAGGTGTCGTTCCACCCGACCTTTTGGGTCCTCTATTTGGGCGTCGTTTCACCCGGGTTTTTTTTAGGGTGTTTTTCGGTCGCCGTTTCATCCGACATCTTCAAGCTATGCTCATCATCAGTATGAGAGTTCAACGGTGACCATCTCTTCAATAACAACAATTATTTCTCAATCATTTCTATCATGAGAAGTTCACAGTGGAGATTAGACCAAAACAAGCGGGCGGCGCATACGAGGGTTTTCTTTATTTTATTCTTTTTTATGTACCTAACTAAGCATGTCCTGCCTTGAGGAGTATTAAGATTCTTTTTTTATGTTTTCTTTTATTATATATCCAAGCTAGGTAAATCTAGATTGAGGGGGGGGGGTGTTAGGATTCGGGTGCGAGATAGAAACTTTGTATTCAAATAATGTTGAAAACCGGAATTACAACTGGAGTATAAAAGAAAAATGGAAGAAGAAAGAAGAAGAATCCTTACTGAGACGCTGCTCCGAGGCCAGGCCGCAGCCACTTACCGCAATTGGAAACAAATTCCCAAAACCCATCACCCCCCCCCCCGACCCTAAGGTCAAAACCCTCATTTATTATCCCCATCTAACAGCCAACTAATCATACTTGAGACAAAAGTACAATTCTGTCCTTGGCTATTATTTTTCATTGCAAACCTACCCTTATTATCCTATCCGTATACTTATCCGGGTGTATTTTAGATATTTAGATATTTAGATTAGGTTTGAATAGGTCAACCTCATCCCATGTATTTTGAATTTCAAATCTCCCTCTTATCTTTTGTATCTGTTTCCCTATAGATAAAGCCTCTACCCTCACTTGAGAGGCACGGTTTGTGGGTCTCTCTTTCTAGGCAAAGCATTGGTGATAGGTACCTATGGTTGATGATGTGGCCATCATGATTGAAAATCAAATATTCAGGGTGTGTTTGGTGTTAGAAAATGTTTTTTGTTCTCATTTTCTAAAAAACTCCCAAGAAAATGTGTTGAATTTTGTAAATAAAATCATTTTTTAGAAAATGAAAATGAGAGTTTGAAAAAAAAAACTTTTTCCATGTTTCCTAGAAAATGAAAATGCAGGAAACAATAAATAAAAAACATTATTGTTTTCTCCTAGCATCCAAAACATTTTCTATTACTTTTTTTGGAAAATAAAAGCATAAAACATTTTCCAATACCAAACAAATCCTTATTGATTCAATTGTGGTCCTTTAATCTATAGAGATACGGTGATGGTTGTTAATAATGTTATGTTCATTTCTCTACACCACTAAGAATAGTCATCATGGTGTCCAAGGCGCACAAAATTGAGAAGGTAAATGTAAACAACTAGCAAACCATGCAGGCCAAAAACAATCATCCAAAGGCCATGGATCGCCACTCAATCATCTCCCAACTGACAGGACGAGCTACATGCCATGCACTAGGGCATGTCACCCGCCTTCTCCCCTCCTAAAGAGACATTTGTGCAAAATCAAGATGGTCTCCTTTTTTTGAGGGGGGAACTGATGCAGAAATGTCGGGAGTCGCCACGACAAAAAGAAACGATTCATAGAAGAGTAAAAGGAAAAAAACAGAAGAAGAAGATATTGGACAAAGATTTACGTGGTTCTAGAAATGTTTCCTACGTCCACATAGAGATAGAAATATCACTATGAAATCTGGGAGCATAATTACAAGGAGATCTTTCAAAGTTTCTAATAACACAGAAACCCTAGCCCAAAATGGGCTATAAAAGGAGGAAGATGATCCACTATTCCACCAACCAACTGGAACATCGTCCTCATTGACACCCTCATTCATATGTTTGTACGGGGCTTCATGAGGGATCCAAGTTGGTGAAGTGAGCATGCTCGACTTTATTGTTAGTCAATGGGTATTGACATGGCTTGATATCTTTAGGCCAAGGGATAATATATTTTTGTTTTAATCCAATTTGTGGACACGATCTTATCCCTTTAGGCATCATGCTTAGTGTTAGGCATGTGAGTTGGCGTGACTGTCAGTTGTTAGTAGGTGTGGGCATGGGTTGTCCGTATAAGGGTCGTCCTGTATGCCAAAGGGCAGTATTGTATTTTGTTTTAGGGAGTTTTTAGTTGGGTTGTTAGTAATTGTTTGGGGTATTAAATAAGGGAGAGGATAATTGGGAGGGGGGGGGGTGATTCATTTGGGCAGTATTGTATTTTGTTTTAGGGAGTTTTTAGTTGGGTTGTTAGTAATTGTTTGGGGTATTAAATAAGGGAGAGGATAATTGGGAGGGGGGATGATTCATTTGGGATTTTCTACCTGGCAACAGTTGGGAGGATCGTTCTTTGGGGGGATCGAACCTTGGCCTCAGGAGAGTGGTCTTCTCCAGGGGAATTCCTCTTCCCCTTTCCGCGTCTCCTTTTAAACCTTGTACTGTATTTCTTCCACTGGAACTTTTGAGAAGGTTCTAAACTGTTGCGGAATACTCCGGGAGTAACGAAGCGATAAACGATTCACAAAATAGTAAAAGAGAAAAACAAATGAATGAGAAGATCTTGACACTGAGATTTACGTGGTTCGGAAATAATCCCTATATCCACGAAGAGACAGAAATATCACTATGATTCAGGAGCACAAATTACAGGGAGTATCTCAGAGTTTCAAGCACGTAGAAACCCTAGCCCGAAATGGGCTAATAAAGAAGATGAAACACTATTTCACCAACCACAAAGAAAGTCTGTTGTGCTACAGTGAAAGGTGGCTGGAAGTCCTTATCACTACAATGCCGCGATTACCCAAGTCCAAGCTGCTACAGTGGCCGACGGTTGGAAGTCCGATGAGCTATAGTACCGCTGTCTCCAAAGTTCGCATTGCTACAATGCCCTGTCGGTGTTGTTTGGACAACTCTGTTACAGTCGGCCAGAGTTGCTACAATGCTCCAAAATTTGGGCCAGGAACCTTCGCCCCCGGTCCTCCGGATCAGGGGCACGTTCTCCCCTGCAATCCCCAACATGCTCACCGCGGAGCTAGACCCGCGAAGTTGCAGCTTGCTGCATCGTATGGGTCAGAAAAATTCGGTCCATCATTATCCAAAACGGATCGGGCTACACCGATCCAACATAAATTGTATTTCTGCTACTACCAATTCTGTTTGCAATTTGTTTTCTTAACCTTCTCTCTGTCTCTCTCACTGCACTCCTAACAAATCAGTGAGTGCTTTTATTGATAGACGTGTTCGCTGATGGAGATGCATACACCAGGGTAACAATTGTTGTTGGTTGTTCGTAGAGATGGAATATGTAGTTCTGGATTTCGTTGGAAGTCATTGAGAGTTGAACTCCGTTCGCTGCTGGACATCACGAGTGTATCTGAGACGCGATCATGAGAGTGTGTGCAAGCTCAGTCGACAATCGCTGCCAGCTGGTCACTTAAGGTGGCTGGGATACAACGTTGAATGCAGTACCAGAATGGAGTTGAAACTGGAGCGATTGTTTAGTGCATATGCTGCCGAGTTGCGAAAGGCGATGCTATTCAGGATTCATGTCTTGCGGCATTTCAGAAGAATATTGACTACGATCCTGGCTCTATCGGCACCAAGAACGTTTAAGAGACAAATTTAGCAAGAACGCCGGTGGACTTCGCTCGGGATAGTCGACTTCCAAGTGCGTGTGTCGTGGCTGAAGCAAAGTGAGTAATTCCCAGTGTTTGTAGAGAAAGTTCGGCAGAAAAGTCTTGCAGAGCTGCTGTACATACTTTGGAGCCTGGCAAAGTGGCAGCACAACAGAAGCCGCTCGTGGAATGCAAGAGCTTCGTCAACGAGCCTTGCGAACACTAGATGGTGAGACGGTGGAGGGAAGCTGCCACAAGGGCAGTGTAGCAACCGAGATATCTAGGGTGAGTGGATTACCTGTAGGGTTTGTGTTTAATACGCGCAGTATTTGTAGAGACTCTATGAACATGGCAGCGCCGCCTCCCTGTACCAGCTCGAGGTTGAGGAAATCTTCGTTGACCGGGGGAGCTGCACGCTCCATTTGAACTTGCTGTGAGTAACCATGGAACGAAGATTCCTAGGTACAAAGTTAGAATTTATGGCGGCATGAGATGTGTGCTGGTAGAGTCAGCAACTCTTCTAGTTTTGGTTGATATTAACACTAGCTGGCTGAAGCAGGCTTATTCAATAAAGAGATCAAATGAAGAACACTTCTTTCAGCCGACATGGACTTGGAGGATGGCTGTCATGAGAATTTTGCAACTAGTGACCGCGTTTGGAAAATTATGTCTTTCAAAGCTAACACCCCAATCATTAATCTTGGTATAACCAGGCAGCTGGACTGTGAAGAATTGCTACAACTGCCTTTTGACATGGATTCGTTTTCTTGTCATAATTCTCTGTTAAGGCATTTGCAAGCTCAACAGAGTTACAGTCACTCTAATCCATCGATGTTTCAAGCCATTTGTCGCGTGTATGGGTGGCCACATTTTGGACGAGGTCTATTGAAGGCCTGGAATGCAGCATTTTCAAAATTACGACAGCCAATTGGTATTGTTAGAGCTCTTAAGTTTGGGCAAGAGCGAGCGAGATTACCTATAATTTTGGAAGAAGTGCAACGGAGGAAGTGCGATTAGGGACCCCTGCTACCCAGTGGAAATCAGTTTACAATGACCTCCCTTCAATCAGGAAGAGATATCTCTATCAGAGTCAAGGCTTCCACTGCATGTGAAGAAGGGTACCGGAGATGGCTTGTATATCAGTTGTGTTGCCTCTGCAGCGGTTTTGTGGGCCTTCATAATAGCTGCAGGCACAAGTTTCTCTGCTCAGTTTTATGAACTTTCAGCTGTTTTGTAACGATCCAAAGTTTCATTAATGGAAAATCCCTCTTGATCTTATTAAATGTCTCTTTATGAAAAATGTTTTTATAAGATGTCAACTTTTTTGGTTTTATGTTAAGAATTTTGACCGTTGCTAATATAGCCATTGAACAGTGATCACATGATTAGTATAAATATAGGACTTTAACAAATCCAATTTACTCAGACAAAAGAAGCGATTGCCTCATCCAGTAGAATTGCCCCATACGAAGCCCATTTGTCGGAGCTCGGAAAAGAGGTGGCATCCTTGGGCTTCGCCCTTGACCAAGCCCAAGCTGAGCTTCACCATGTCAAGCTCGAACGAGACCGTTTACGGGAAAAGTGGAAGTTGATAGAGATTACCACTCGAGCGATGTTATCCGAGCCGCCCCAAGAGTCTGTCACCATCGCACACCTTACCCTTAGGTCTTATGCGGCTGTTTTAAGGGGTTGTGTAACAAATAAGTAGTACTATGTTCATGTACATTATTTTTGTATATAATAATGAATATAATTTCTAGTCATTTTTGATACATTGTAAATAGTTTTTAAAAGTACAAATGGTGTTTTTAGTTATTATTTAATTAAGAAATCTATTTTATTAAATTAAGGGATTTTTGAATTAAATAATATTTTAATAAAATAATATTATTATTATTAAATCAATTTTTTATTAAATATAAATGATCTTATAATTTTATGAATGCAATTAAAATTTTATAGTAAGCTTTGAAAGCCATTTCTGTCAAAACCCGTGAATTTTCGATAAATGTTGGTTTTTATTTTAAAAGTGAAAATTAACATATTTAGAAATTTTTTTAGATAAAATAAATGTCATTTCTGGAATCAGGACGTCGAAATTATCCAACGGTGAATTTTTCATAATTTTCTGAGCGTCAAATTTTTGGGTAAAAATTAAATACCGTTGAAATATATAATGTGTTTTATGACATCATAATGACCCAATGATGATGTAATAAAATACCATAATCCTTATGTTCGGCCAATATATGTTTTATCATTAAAATAATGTGATTTTGGGTTTGTTTGACTTACTTTTCAAAGCATTAATGGACCCCTCAAGACATATTCAACACTTTGCCTTTTTAAATTAATTTTCATGGGAGTGTGATTCACCTCCACATAAGCAACCTTATTATTTTAAGAAGTTCGGACTTGGGCCTTATAAAATATTGTTTTCCTCTTCCCTTTGCCAAAAACCATGGGCAAAAACCATAGGATGGTTTGTGGTTTGGATTAATTTAATGTAAGGGGACCCAAACCTAAATAATAAAGAATTCCCTCACATTTTCTATATAAACCCACCCAAGCTCCCACTTCCTCCTCACTAAAATCCCTTGGAGTTCGTCCAACCTCTGCCCTACTCTCTCTAGAATCCTCCCAAGGTGCCCCAAGCTCCCAAGAAGCCTCTCACAAGCCTCTCTCTAGCCTTTGGAAGCACACTTCCAAGTAAGGGTTTTTTTCTTCCTTTCTCATTTTTGTCAATTTTCTTTAAGTTGTATTGCCCTTTTAATTTCAATTATGAATGTTGGGGTATGGTTTCGCACCTCCCCCATAATGTCCTCTTATTGTTTGAATGATGGTAGACCCCTTTCTCTCTCATTAAATTCCTCCCATGTACACTTGTCACTATGCCGAAATTCTGAAAGGAACTTCTCTCTCTTCTTTTACATTCAAAGCAATAATTTTGTATCATGAATCTAAATTCCATTATAATTGTTGGGACATGTATCTATATGACCTCCTTACTGTCCATTACATGTAAATATGATGAGGAACCCCTTTCTCTCTCATCAACCATTTTTTATGAATTCTTATGTCACGCCGTTACGCTGTCGAAATCGCACCGATTTTCTAAGCCAATGTCATTGTGTAGTGGATACCATGCCCATTTCTCCATCAAGGGTATCCACCTGTATGCACCTTTACTTATTGATTACAAAGTTTCATGTATGAATTCCACATTCCTTTATCGTGGAATAAATGTTTATGTTTTATGAATCCATGTTTTATGATCCATGTGACACACTTATGCATGAAATGAAATGTTTAAGAAGGGTGCGCCCTTATAGCGCTCCGATGCATTGGGTAAAGTATAGTATCATGATACGTCATGTGCAATGAGTGTTGACTCATGCTAATAAAGTGCAACGAGGGTTTACTCGTGCTTCATGTGCAATGAGGGTTACTCATGCTTTATGTGCAATGAGCCTTGGCTCATGCTAATTCCATACTAAGTGTTGTTGCCACATTTCCATGTTATGATTATCATGCTTTATCATGCCTTTATGTTCATGTTTCTTTTATGCTCTATTGATTATGCCTATTGTCTAACATGTATTGTACTCCTCATGTTATTCCATGTGTACTTCCTTACTGGGCTTTATAGCTCACCCTTTTCTTATGCATGTCCTCAGGTTATCCCATGCAATGTTAAGTACGAAGAAATGTAGTGGTCATGAAAATGAAGTTTTCAATAAAGATGTTGTATTTCATGTTTTAAGTTTTTATGTAATGATCTTAAGCCCCAAAGACACTAAACCTCTCGATCTTCTTTGTTGTATCAAGTGAACTTTTGTGTAATAAATCATGTTTAAGTTGTAATAAAAAGCAGGGTTGTCACATGTTTCCTGCCTAGGGAGTGGAAAATGGAACAGCGGGCGAAAAATTATTATATCAGTTCAATAGCTGGTGCGACCGACGGAAGATCCTTTGGCGTTATGTCTCAAGGAACTCCATGCATCCAACAATCATACAAAGTGAGTGAATCATTTCCTTTCAAGTGGAAAAATAAGTGGAAGGGGGGATTTCATGTCACGTCCCTGGTTTTTGTGGGGAGTCGATGGGGTTTGGTGATGTCAATGAACTCTGAATATTATGCGCAGATGGTGGAGCTTGATTTTTGTATCAAAGCAAAGCCATAATGATAGGATTGCTAGGCTTGTGGCTGTTTGTTTCAGTGTGCAGTGTGCAATTGGTTTGAATGGAGATGACTATCCTTCAACACCGACTACTTTTTGGTGTGGCGGTTTGTTTCTGTTTGGAGGTGGTGTGACGGTGTTGGTCAGTCGGTGCCTACATTTAGATTTGCATCCAGTTATTCACCTTGAGGACAAAGTTGTTTTTCATGTGGGAGGAAATGTTAGGCATGTGAGTTGGTGTGACTCTCAGTTGTTAGCAGGCGGGGGTGTGGGTTGTCCGTATAAGGGCTGTCCTGTATGGGGCAGGCGGTGGTAAATAATTGTCATGGGGTAGTATTGTATTTCGTTTGCCTTTCTCTCGATTTTGGCACCGGGATGCGCTCCTCGGCTGCTTCGATGCAATTTGGGCGCTTATCGGCTGCTCTGGTGCGATTTTGCTTCGTGATGCTTTTCCTTGTTGCTTCGGTGCGATTGGCTTCTATGATGCGCTTCTTGGGTGCTCCGATGTGATTTGGTTCCGTGATGCACATCTCGGCCGCTCCGGAATTTATAGATTGGAGATCGTGCTTCAATCGGTTGGCCTAGCGGTAGGCTCTTGGAGGGGTGACGATGATGGGTTTGCTCATTGGATAGCGGTGGTTTAGAGGTATCAGGATCTTGTTTGTTTGTACTGTAGTCTGCTTTCCTTTTGACATTCCGATCTGTAGAATGACGAATTCCCCTTACCTGAATCTGAGGTGGAGACATTCTTTTATAGATGAGTAAAAAGGATTACGTAGTGGGATAATCCGATGTGGGACTCAGAAATACCCATTATAATAAAACGGGGTTTAACACTCCTCAAGCTGGACATGCCCAGTTTGGACCAATAGTCCTACAAAAGAAAGAAAACAACGAACAATACCATACACACACACTCCCCCTTAAGCTAGGTCGCTGATGCTGCGGATAGCCAGCTTGGTACTGAGAGAGTCCAGACGAGCTCCCGGGAGGCTTTTGGTGAAGATGTTGGCAAACTGATCTGGCGTCGGAATGTGGCCAAAACTGATATGGTTCTGCTCGAGGTGATGACGAAGAGAGTGACAGTCCACCTCGATATGCTTCGTTCGTTCATGGAAGACGAGATTAGAATCAATCTTTGTGGTCGGCTGATTGTCACACCAGATATGAGCAGACGTCTGCGGTGGGAAGTTAAGCTCATGAAGGAGATGACGAAACCAAAGTATCTCAGTAGTGATTGTGGCCATGACACAGTATTCAGACTCCGCACTAGATCTAGAGACGACAGTCTGCTTCTTGCTGCGCCAAGAGATGAGGTTGCCTGCCAAGAAAACAGCAACCCCAAAAATAGATTTTCAGGTAGCAATACAACCATCATAGTTAGCATCACAGAAAGTTTCAACATTCAGATGAGCGTAATGTGAGTACCGAAGACCACGAGCATGGTCTTTCTTGATGTATCTGGCAATGCGGAGGACAACATTCCACTGAGAATTGGTCGGATGCTCAATGAATTTGCTCACCTTGCCAATAATGTAGACAATGTCCGGTCGTGTCATGGTGAGGTAATTGAGTTTGCCCACAAGACGACGATAACTCTTTGGGTGAGAAAAGGGTGTCGTGTCGTCATAGAGAGAAAGTTCCCTAGGCTCAAGAAAAGTGTCAACAGCAGTTGTCTGACTCAAACCCGCATCCTGGAAGATATCTGTGACATATTTCTGTTGGTAGAGAAAGATTGTGTCCGTAGAACGGGAGACCTCGATGCCAAAGAAGTATGTGAGAGGACGGAGATCTTTGGTGTAGAAGTGGTGGTGAAAATGCCCCTTGAGTTGGGTGATTCCAGTGGAGTCGCTCCTAGTGGTGATGATATCATCAAAATATATCACCAGCAGGATGTAGCCATTGGACATCGTACGGTAGAAGACGGTGTGGTCCTTCATACTACGAGTGCGCCCAAATGCGGTGACAACGGTGTTGAAGCGGTCAAACCAAGCACGAGAAAACTGTTTGAGACCATATAGAGAGCGACGAAGTCTGCAGACATGGGAGTCGACTCCTGAGACACAAAATTCGGGGGGTTGCTGCAGATATACCTCTTTTTCAAGAAAGCAATGAAGACAGGTGTTCTTGACATCCAGTTGATGAAGCGGTCAGTGATGATGAGCGCCCAGAGAGATGGATAATCAGATTAATGCTATCTTTAGCAATCAGAGAGAAGGTCTCAAAATAGTCGATGCCATATGTCTGAGCAAAGCCCTTCGCCACTAGTCGGGCTTTGAGGCGATAAAGGGTCATCGGTATTGAGTCGGACTGTATAAATCCATCTGCTGCCGACCGCTTGTTTGCCTTCTGGAAGGGGGACTAGATCCCAAGTATGGTTGTCATCTAGAGTCTGCAGTTCATCCCGCATCGCCTGTAGCCAACCGAAGTGAGATTTGGCGTCGCCAACCGTGCAGGGAATAGATATCGTCTCCAGAGCGAAAAGACCCCTGTACAAGGATGTGTACAGAGGAGTATCCTGACAGGAATGAGTACCTTTTCGGAGTGCAATGGGCAAGTCATCTGGAGCTGAAGCAGGAGCATCGGACGAGTCTGAGATGATGGTGTCCTCGGCCTGGACGGGGGATACAGTCGACGGGCGGTTGGAGTAGACAGTGTCAAACCGGTGACCATCAGAGTGGGGCACCAGAGAAGGGTGGATGATGAGTGGAAGACAATCATTGATGGCAGTGTCTGGATGGGGAGATGGTAGAGTGAAAGGAGAGCTCTCAACAAACGACACATCAACAGAGATGATATATCGCCGTAAGTTGGAAGAGAAGCATTAGTATCCGCGCTGAGTGCGGGAACATCCGAGGAAAATGCAACGAAGAGAATTGAGAGAAAGTTTGGAAAGGTTAGGGCGAGTGTCCTGAACATAACACAGACACCCAAACACACGGAGTGGAAGTGAGTAAGGAGGGAGATAGGAGAACAGAGTCCGGAAATGAGTCCCCCCTGAAGAATAGAAGAGGGGAGTCAGTTTAAGAGGTAGGTAGTAGTTAGGATGACATCGGACTAGAAAAGGAGAGGGACCTTCATGTGGAATAAGAGGGCACAAGGAGTCTCCAGAACATGGCGATGTTTCCACTCGGCCACTCCATTCTGCTGAGGTGTATCAGGGCAGGATGTCCGGTGAATGATGCTTTTTTCCTTGAGAAACTGCTGAAAAAAAGTGGATAGATATTCTCGTCATTTGTCGAAGCGGAGACATTTAAGGGAGGTGGAGAATTGAGTATGAATTTCATTATAAATGGTCTGAAAAGTAGAAAAAACTTCAGACCAATAACGAAGAAGGTGAAACCATGTCATGCGCGAGTAGTCATCAATAAAGGATATATAATAACTGTACCCGGACTGGCTAAGAACCCTGCAAGGACCCCATACATTGGAATGAACAAGGTCGGAATGACTCACTGCACGCGGTTCCTGTCGAGGAACATACGTCACCTGATGATGTTTAGCAAACTTGCAGGATTCACAATGGAAGGAAAGTTGGGGACTAAATTGAGAGCAAAACTTATGGAGGACGGAAGCCGGTGGATGACGAAGAAGAGAATGTAGGCCAAGGGCGCGAGCTGAGGTGGATGAGCAAACAAATGATGGTGGAGTATCGAACATGTAAACCCCATTCTGAAGATGACCTCGACCAATTTCCCGATTCGTCGTCCGCTCTTGAAAAACAACACCGGAGGAAGTAAAAGTAGCAACACAATTTAAGTCTGGTGAGTTTGCTGATGGAGATAAGATTAAATGGACTGTGAGGAACATGTGCAACCAAATCCAGGTGAATAGACGATGTCAAAGGGCATGTGCCAAATCCGGTAATGAGGATTGTTGATCCATTAGCAACAGTAATTGTAGAGGCACCAGTGTACGGATGATAGGTAGTAAACATACCGGAGACCTCTGTGAGATGTTCTGACGCACCAGAGTAAAGCATCCAAGTTGTCGGTCGATGAGATACACAGGCGGTAGGGCTGTTAGTCTGAGCAATGGGGGCTGCAGAAGAGGACGGTGGCACAAGAGCCTGATAAGATTGTATCAAGGCAACCTCCTCCGTCGAGAGCGTCGAGAGCGTCGTTCTGTATTGGGTGCTGGATGAAGGGGGACCGCCTTGTGGGAGAGCCGATGACGGAGCATGGGACAACTGCTTAGGCGGACACACAGACACACGAATGAAGCGTGGGGCTGCCGTGTGGGAAGACTGGGACGTTCCCACAAGAGGCTATTTGAGAAACCAGGAGGGAGGCGGGGTCCGGGAGACCGCGGGAGGGGGTCTAGGAGTGCCCAGGAGGGAAGGGCCGGGGAGTGCCAAGGAAGTCGAGGCCGGGATGTCCGAGGTGGGAGGGTGGTGCAACCGTGTCGGAGACCGTGGAGAAGGGGCGGTGCTGTGTGGCAGACTTGTCAGAGTACTGCCTTCTGCGCCCTTCGGGAGACCGCGTCGGGGCCAGGAGGGTGGGTCTCGGCCGTTCGGGACGACCCCGTGCACAGCAGGGGCGACGGGTGGACGCTTTGAACGGGAGGTCGATGAGCGAGTGAGGCCAGGAGATCGTCTTGGGAGAGGCGGTGGCCGGGAGCCGTGGTGAAGGCGGGCTGGGATGCCACCCGAAGGAGGCGGAGACCGGGAGTGTCGAGGAGATGGGCCATCACGCGGAGGGCAAAGCCGATCGGGAGGGCAGGGTCGAGTGCGACGGGAGGCGGGGCCTGGGAACCGCAATGGGAGGTGGGCCAGGAGCCGCGACAGGAGGCGTGGCCGGGACTCTGTCGGGAAGCCTGCTGGAGGGCGGGATCGGGAGGCGTGGGTCGGTCGCGTAGCCGGGAGGCCGTTTGAAGGTGGGGGCCGATCTTGAAGTCGGGAGAGCGCCGCGGGAGGGCGGGCGGGTGCCGATCGCGTAGCCCGGAGAGTGTCGCAGGAGGGCAGGTGGGGGCCGATCGTGAAGCCGGGAGGGGTGTCGGAGGCGGGCGACATCGTAGGAGAGTGCGGGCAGGCGGGGACCGGGAAGCCGCGGGAGGGTGGGCGGTGGCCGATCGCGAAGCCAGGAGGTGCATCGTCGAGCGGGAGTCGTGCGCAGGGTGTTGCGCGAGGAGGCGGAGCTGAGGGTTTCGCCTGGAGTCGAGAGACCGCAGGGAGGGCGTCGCCGAGAAGGGCGGGACCGGATGATGCCGGAAGACCATAGGGAGGGCGTCGTTGGGAAGGGCGGGGTGCCTGAGTCGGGAGGGGGGGTCCGCCGGGAGAGAGGAAGCGGCTGGTGTGAGGGGCGGAAAGATATTAGACCTCCTTTGATACCATATAGAATGACGAATTCCCCTTACCTCAATGTGAGGTGGGGACATTCTTTTATAGATGAGTAAAAAGGATTAAATGGTGGGATAATCCGATATGGGACTCGGAAATACCTATTATAATAAAACGGGGTTTAACACGATCCTTGTTTTCTTAGGATTCTGAGTTCTGTTTTTAAAGCCTTTGTGCCTCATTCATGTAATGGGTTCCCTCTTCTTCCGGTCTTCAAAAGAGGTTTTCTTTTCTTTTTTCGTTTTAATAAAAGGGGCTTGACCCTCAACCCTTTCAAAATAAATAAATAAATAAATAACCGGGAGGATCAATCCTTGGGAGGATCCGACCTTGGCCTCGGGAGAGTGGTGTTCTCCAGGGGAATTCATCTGCTCCTTTCCTTGTCTCCTTCTAAACCTTCTAGTGTATTTCTTCCACCGGATCTTCCGAGAAGCTTCTAAACTGCGTTTCTGCTACTACCTATTCAGTTTACAATTTGTTCTGTTAACCTTTTCTCTCTCTCGCACTGCGTTCCTAACACATAGAATTCATGATTTTGTGTAAAGAGTTTGTGAACAGGATTTAATATTTCAGATCAAGACATCATGCATAGAACTTGTATCTTCTGGACAAGTACTATTAATGGAATTGATGTGTAGGCCAAGTAGCTGTGAGAATAATCTTTGTATTCAGGATGGGGGCTGTAGTTTGAATTTAGGTTATACATTGTACTTTTAAGAACAAGTCCTAGTTGACATATGCTTTTCACAATGCACTGCAATTTGGCTGGAAAACTAAGAAATGTGGAGGCAAATGTTCTATGTTTCATTCAATGTTATCTAAACCTCCGCTTTATGTTACAAAATATGATAATGTCTCAGAGATTTATTGTTGATTTTATGTTACTTGAGTTAGTGATTTGTTGTTTTGTACTTACTGTTTTCTTCTCTCTGGACGATTCCAGTTTGCTTAACAATTGGTGCATATTCAAAGTGGTTTGATGCTGAAGCTAGTGGATATACACATTTGCCTTCAGTTATAGATCTTCTTCTGGCTGGCATGCGTACTTCTGAAGAGTCTGCTGCTGCTGCTGCTTTGGCATTCAGGCACATTTGTGATGGTATAGAATTTTTCCATAGTTAATGTCATTTGTATGCTAACGGCAGTAAAGCGGAACAACATTCTTGGTTACAGTTGTTACCTGCTGCCCATTTTTCTGTATGTTATCATGATTAAATTTGGTATTTCATTTGTACTTTTTAAGAGCCTGTTTTGCAAGTCAGATGCCTTCTAAATGTTACCTTTTCCTTCATAAATTTCCAATTAGAGACTGCCGTTGCTGTATTGTGTTTTTTCCTAAAAAAAGTATTTGGATTTTGCATGTGCATAATTTATAATTTCTATAGATTGCAGAAAAAGGCTTTTTGGATATTTGGACGGTCTTTTCCACATATACCAAATAGCGGTCAGTGGGGAAAGTGACTTTAAATTCTCTAGTGATGATTCATTGCATCTGGTTGAAGCGTTAAGGTATTCTTGATGCTCATAATATCTTAGTGTGCTTATGTCTCGTCTGATTAACTATCCTTTGTTGTTTATTCGATTAAACTTTCTTGCTGGCAGCATGGTAATATCAGAACTTCCTCCTGACAATGCTAAGAAAGCTCTGGAGGCACTGTGCTTGCCAATTGTTAAACCATTAGAGGTACTGCTATTTCTAGATGGGCTATTCTATTGAGCTTATGTTATTTGATATATGATAATGTTTTGTACTGCAAAAATTCAGGAGGTTATAGGCCAAGGCCCTGCAATGCTCGATAAAAAATCTGCTCGTGAGCTGACAATTCATATTGACCGTCTTGGAAATATCTTCAGGTAGCAAGATGTTTTATTTTATTTACGCCCATTAGCAATAATATTAATTATCATAACACGTCATCCATTTCTAGATATGTAAAGCACCCAGAAGCTGTGGCAGATGCTATTCAAAGACTTTGGCCAATTTTTAAAGCAATTTTTGATCAGTAAGGATCTGTTTGAAAAATGTTTTCCGTGTAGCGATTCCCATTTACTCCTGTTTTTTTTAAAAATTCCTTGCCTCTTTGTAGTCGTGCTTGGGATATGAGGACGATGGAATCTCTTTGCCGTGCTTGCAAATATGCAGTGAGTTTATTAAACCTTGACCTGTTATTTTTTTAAACATTGTCTTAAACTTGATGATTAGATGTATTTATGTGAATTACTTTGATGACTGTGTTGTCATTCCGTTTCACCTTGAGGGCTTGGTCTTTGACCATTTTTTGTACGAATGGATTTGTTAAACTCTGTATGCATGTTCCTAGCTGCTGAGACTTTTCTCTTCCTTATTTGTTGATCAAGGTGAGAACTTCTCGAAGATTCATGGGATTAACAATTGGGGCAATGCTCGAGGAGATCCAAGGCCTTTATCAGCTGCATCACCAACCATGCTTTCTTTATCTTTCTAGTGAAGTTATAAAGGTTGGTGTTCCCGTAGCATAGAAGTTATCAACTTCTGATCCATTTATTGAGCCAAGGTTTGTTGGTTCTTGTGTACCAGATATTTGGGTCCGACCCTTCTTGTGCAAACTACTTAAAAAGTTTAATAGAGGCACTCTTTGGCCACACTACATGCCTACTTACAAAAATACAGGTATGGTTTCTGTGTATGGTTTCCTTATTTTCTTCAAGTTCTGCATTGTCCATGCTTGATCTTTCCGATATATACTCCACTGTGCAGGATTTCACTGCCAGGCCTGACATTGCAGATGATTGCTTTTTGCTGGCATCAAGATGCATTCGTTATTGTCCACATTTGTTCATTACATCTAATTCATTTTCTGCATTAGTTGATTGCTCTATGATTGGAGTTACGGTATTGCACAGGTATGCTCAGTACCTATGTTTTTAAGTACATTTTACTCTTGCCATGTTTTTGGGTGTTTAGATCTGCTAACTTATTTCATACGAGGGCCTGAAAACTTAGGCTTTGCTTGTCAACACTTACAGACAACTGTTAGCGGCACTCATTACTTACATTAAGTGCTTCTGGATAATTGCTTCGGGATATGTGTTCCCGTATTGCTTATTGAAAAAGTGTTTCTCTGCCACTTGTTTAGGTGGTTTTCTTCTGGAATATTAATGTAGACGTTTTTTCAGAAACAAAACAAACATTGCTTTTCTTTTCAAACTGCTTATCAGAAGTGATTAGTAATATATGCAATTTTCAGCAAGTGCTGTCAAGTTGACCCTTACTATTAATTATATGTAGTTGCTGCATTCATTTCTGATTTTTTTAGTGAAGTTTTGGATATAGGAAGTTTTTTATTATAAAAAAAGAATTAACTAAATTACTGGGGATGAGATTCTTTTAAACAGTTGTATGTGCTTGAATAGAAAATAATGATTGAGAAGAGTTTTATTCAATAGAAAGTAGAATTCAGAATTGCAATCCTACAGAATAGGAAGGATGTAGAAGAGAGTAGAAGATGGGAGGAATTCTCTCAGAGCCGAGCTCTGGAGCCTGGGCCGCTGTCTTTGCTGTCAAAACTGATTTATTCCCTCTCCCAAGCTAACAGACATGTGTTATCACGTGACTTCCTTGCTGCCTAACTGAAGAAACAGAAATCTGCGCATAAATTTAACAAACACCAAATGGCCCCCTCATATTCCATTGCTCTCCTGTCCTTGTTTTGATATTTCTGCATGAACTCTTGAGCTCAAAGGAGATTAGTTTTATTCTTTTAAAATTCATCCCTGTCAATCAAATCCTTTGCTATAGGCTCAACCTGTGTCTCCCTGCTGGTATAGTTCATGACAGTTGGAGGTTTTTGACTTTACACCACTTCAAAAGTGGACATCCCAGCTGCAGAATGCACTGAGGTGTTGTAGCTGAACCCAGCGAGCCAACCAATCAATCCATGTTTTAGGTTGTTTCCCTGCAGAACATCAGAGATAGGTTTCCAGGATTTTCTTCAATACTTCCGTTTGGCCATCTATCTACAGATGATATGCTAAGCTCATCTTAAAACGTGTTCCATTTAACCCGGAAGAACTCTTTTTTAAAACAAACCGGTAAACATTGGGTCTCTATCACTCACAATGGACCTTGGAATACCACGCTGTTTCACTAATTCTCTGATAAATGCATTAGCCACCGACTTAGCAGGGTATGGGTGCTTACGAGGCACAAAATGAGTGTACTTCCATCATCTTCAACAACCATTAGGAATCAGTAGTGGCTTGAGTGATTCAGCTGGGGACAACGCTTCATGCTTGGTTTTTTGACAAATTTCATTCTCTAATAAATTTCTGGACTGCCTGTGTCATGCCTTCACAATAAAGTCCTTGTGCAATTCTCTTGCAAGTTTTAGCAAATCCATAATGCCCTCTAGAGGGTTTACTATGGTAATGATGTAGCAGCTTGGACAGTAAAGAAGAACCGCTCTTATAAAAGAGCCAGCTGTCCCTGTACACAAACCACCACTTAACCTCTTTAATCTACTGCATGACAACAATTATGGACATTAGTTCAGCATGTTTCTGCATTTTTTCTTTAATGAGATCTATTTCCATCCAAATTCTTTAAAAAACTGATGAAAATAAGCGCATTTCCTCACCAAGTATGGACAGGGAATCGACGACCCTATTTATCCATTTGGGTTTGTAAATTACCTCGAAATCCAAACCCAAGAGTTTAGACCATCAATTCTGTTGTTCCATTGATGGAAAATGCTGGTGCAGCAAGTGTTTCATGGTGTTAGTGAAAACTTTAAAGTGTTTTCCCCGTAAGTATTGCCACTAATGCAGCACTGCATGAACAAGAGCCATCACTCTCTTTTCATACATTGATTTGGATAAATTTCTCTCGGTTAAATCCTTGCATCGATACAGCTACAATCCCCCTTCCAAAAGCATTGCATTCAGTGATATACTCCTGTGAAAAATCAAGTAAAGCCAACATCCGAGCAGAAGTAACTTTCATTTTTAGCTGTTCAAAAGCTTGGTGGGCTCTCTCATCCCATTTGAACCTCTGTTTGTTAAATCGACTAGAGGCTCGGCAGCCCTGCTATAATCCCTTACGAAGCTTTGGTAGTAAGCCAAAAAGGCCTAAGAAACCCCTCACCAGCTTCACATCTTTAGGGACTGGCCAATTTTCAATACAAGATATTATTTTTGGATCAACTGAAACTTTCTCACGAGGTATGATGTGGCCAAGGTATTTAACTAACCTTCTACCCTCAAAACATTTTTTTCCTGTGAACACAAAGTTGGTGATCTATCAACAGTTTTCATGACCCGCCCCCACTGGAACCCCTCATAGGCCGGAAGTGAAGACAATTGTGATCCCCAAAGCCCGCCTCCAATAGGTCATGGGTTGAAGACTAGCATCAATGATATAAAACACACACTTACCCTCATGAATCTTGGGAACATATGATAAAACCTACTCTTAGAGTGTGTTTAGTTTGTTCTGACTTAGTATTGTTTTATTATTATTATTCTCTATAAATAAACAAGTCCTCCCTTAGGAGGATATCTTGGGTATTGGGTTACGAGCTCCTCCATTCTAACATGGCATCAAAGCCTCCCAAACCCTAACCTTTCCTCTACTCTCTACCCTCCTAGAGAAACCCTACTAGTTTCCCCCCTGAAGGGGGGTGGCAGCTCCCTGACCAAACAACTTTATTCTTTTTCCACCGCCCCTCATCCAAGTCACCCCCCACCATCTCCTTGTGTGCGCCCCTCCCCTTCTGCGTCGCTCTCCTCTGTTGCGCACGTGCCCCTTTCCTCCCCTGTCCCACCACCTGCCGCGTCGTCAACTGGATGCCATACTCGACTTCTCCCTGACGAAGGCGGTATGACCCATTGCTGTTGCGCGCACCTCCTGCCATTAATGTCCCCAATGGCGCGTCCCCCCTATGTTGCTCGCATCTCCCAGTGATGACCCCCCTACGCCGTGCGCCCCTCCTGTTGTCACTCCTTCCCTAGACTCGGACGCACCTAATGCACGACCCCATCTCAGCGTCGTCGTCTCTCCCCTTTGCAGCGCCCCTTGCTCTGTTGCGGTCGTCTCTTCTTCGAGCATGCCCCTAGGTCAGGCCTCCAATATTTCCTGCGCCAAACTTGCGCCGACACTAGGCGATCCAAGCCCTGCTCTCCTTTTGCTAATCCATTATCTGATATTCTTGTACGTCTTGATGCGATCCGGTTCCTGTCGGACACTCGATTAGTGTTATGTCGCATGTTGTTCCTGCACGCCTAGATGCTCTTGACTTGGCTATTTCTGCCAAGGCACGATCCAACTGTTCTTTTCTGTGTATTCTATTTTCAGCTATTCATGCCGGTTCCGCATAGCAGACGTTGTTCCCCAGTTGCCACATCTTTTTCAACAACATTATTCTTCTACTTCATCTTGAGGGGGAGCAACCATGGCGGATTGTCTTATATATTTTTTTTGTTATTTAATCAAGCTGGGTATGTCCAGCTTGAGGGGGATTATTAGTAGTGTCTGCTTTATTTTATTTAATTATGTTTCCAAGTTAGGTGGACCTAACTTGAGGGGGAGTGTAGAGTGTGTTTAGTCGAGTCCTATATCAGACTTTTGTATTGTGTTATCAATATTATTCTCTGTAAATAAACACCAAGACCTCCCTTAGGAGGATATCTTGGGTATTGGGTTAGGGGCTCCTCCATTCTAACACCTCTCATCAAGTCCATATAACCTAAATAATAAATAACCCATAATCCCACAATACCCATGAATGTCATGCACAACCCAAGGTTTCCAAAGTAAATAAATACCAAGACACAACTTCTATGGTGGTGGCTCCATCAACACCAACAGTCACCGCGAGCTAGTATAGTGCAGCCTAGTCGCCAACTCCCTCCTGGAAACCTGTAAATACATACATACATACAAACATATATATATATATATATATATATATATATATAGGGATGAGCATTTACGTACTTGGTAGGATTATCCCAAAAACCCATTGTGCACATGTTGAAGAAGAATGCTAATACCTCGGTGTTTAAACATCCAAACCAACTCGTTACCTAACCAGGTCAACTACCACCCAACCTCACAAAGGTCCACTCACCAAATCCGCATGCATTATATAGGAACATATTATCAAATGAATATATAAAAAAGTACCCCCGCAAACACTTCCCCACTAATCTAGTCGCCCTCACGCCCCAAAGACGTACGTCCTGACGCTCCCATCACTTCCATGTTCACATAATCACATACCGCATAACCACATCATAACCACATATCCACATAACCACAACAATAATTGTATAACCACATATCACGACCTCATCACTACATATCCACACATCAGAATCACATATTGGTAGTGTAATGTAAAGATGAAGGACTTCAACGTTGTGCCTTCTTCCTTCCATGTACGTCCGCCGCCATGCGCTACATCATAACCACTACCACATCATTATCCCCACATCATTGGCACACTAATCTTAAGCCATTACAACCCATGCAACATAACCTCAAGCCATTATAGCCTATACTACGTGTTGGAGCCAAATGTGTCTTTGGTGTTGATTTTGTTGTCAATCACTAGCCTTGAAGTATGGTGACTAAATCTGGTTTGGATTGGATGTTGGAAATGAAATACCTGGCAATGGAAGTTGAGGATGAGCCTGCTATATACGGTAAGGGATCATTGAAGGCAAGGTAGACAGTGGAGGAAGCACCTTGAAATCACTATGTATCAAGAACATGGTTTCGGAATGAAGAGCGTGAAGATCGGTGAATTTGGCATTATTGGAAGGTATAATGTGCCTACTATGAGTATTTTGGTTTCTTATGGTTGTGGAAGAAGTGGGAGCTTGCACTTGGGAATTTGTAACAGGGTGATAGATGATTTGTGGAGGGAGTGCATGCCACGCTGTGGATATAAAATCACAACGTGAAAGGAGTTGTAGTTCTGCAATGTGGCTAAGTGTTGAAGACCCTATATGCGTAAAAGTTAAAGTTGCTGGGTTGCGGAGAAATGACGAACTGTGGAACTGTCCCTGTATACGTATAAGTAATTCTGGGAAAAGGGAGATCTGTGGCAAAGGCATGTGCCATGTAAAAGTAACATTTTGGAATTGATAGGAAAATCGAAAAAGTCCTGAAGAGGCATTATTGTATACATAAAAGTAACCAAGACAAATGCGCAAAAGTAAAATTGTGTCTGAGAAGGAAAAATGACAAAGGACGATATATATTTTCCCTATGTACGTAAAAGTAAAATTCTGGAAGGGGCAGCAGAATGCGACAAAGTCCTAGAGCACACCCTGAGTTATTCAGCCTCTTATGTAAGAGTCATTACCTTACAAAATGCTGAGAAATAAAAACGGCATGGAATATGTAACGGTCATCGACCCAATATGTATGAGTCATTTCTGGAGCAGAGGCGAAACATAAGGGTCATTCCCTTTGCTATTTGAGGAAAGAGGAGGCATGTGTTGTGGAAGAAATGTTGCGCCGCAACCAGTTCTCAGTTCGAGAATACTTATAGGAGGCCACGTTGTGGGATAAAGGACCACGCCGTGAAGAGTATTCAGCTAGCTGATCATGGTAAACCTAAGTTGAAACGGGGAGATAATAAAGGCCACGCCGTGACAGATTCCGTGGTGGCTGTGAAATGAGGAGAAGATTCGTGCCACGTCGTGGAGCTTGACGTGTTGCATTGGAAAAATCTATGCAAAACTGGGAGGCCCATCATGGGCGTTACAGAGGTCGTGTGAATATTGTGCAATGTTTTTTTGTGGAAAATGCCTGGGGCTTGTCGTGAAACACACTGGGATGCCACGACAGGTTGATGGATCGAGAAAAGTTTTGAAGAATCGCGTCGTGATGTCTGCATGCATGGAAGAAGATATTGGTCTACATCAATCATAATATATGATTAATAATGCGGTCAAACATGGTTGAAAGAGCTTGTGGATTTTGTGGAAGAATGAAAACTGCAATATTTGAGGAAGTTCACAAAGATTGTAGAGAATTATTTAGGAGGACTTCTGTGGGAATTAGAATAAAAAAAAAAGACGTATCAATATTCCTCTCTCGTCTCAAGGTGCTTTAGGTCAACTTGGTCTCAACAATAAGGGGGAGTAGTTAGCCATCTGTGATACCTCCATCCTAGATGTTGGGGAAAACATCCAAAACCCATGACCTCATATGGGCACCGGTAATGTTACCCGACTCAAGTAGTGGTGCGTAGATAACAAGAAATACAATGTATATAGTAAACCACACAACTCATCCTAAGGGTTGACTCACAAATACAACACTTTTGTTACTGCTACCTACAATCGCCACATTATCCCAACCACCTCACACTGACAACTGCTGCCGCAACTAACAACACGAAGTGACCACACCAACGCCGCAAAACTGCCGCACCACCACCACCACAACTTCCCATTTGATCACATCATTATCAATTTCCTGATTCGTCATTTACCAACCACATCACATTCATTATGCCACATTTATTTATAGCCACACTTTATTCAATAAACCTCTATTCATTTTAGCTATCAACATTTTATATCAACCATCCCAATTTCCCACATTTCATTATTCAACCCACTGCTCATCATATTCAGCCCATACCCATTTACAATTTCATTTATTTCAACCACATTCCATATTACCGGGAAACTACAACACGACCACATCAATCTCTCACAGAACCACATCTGCTGCCACACAATCCTAGCCAACAGTCACCACAACATGTCACTACAGCCACAATATCATCCCTTTTCAACATCAACCAGCCATACCACCACCACAATGATAATCATGCATCATCTCCCCCAAACCAGCCACAACAACGACCAAGACCACTCTAACCTCAACATGATATCTCAACAACAGTAGCGAACAACAACAATCACAGCAGCAAACCACATCAAACAATCTCTTTTAATTATATTTCCATATTACAGGCATAAATTGGATCAATGCAAATTCCAGATTTACAGACCTCTCTTTTCATTACCATCTGTAAGTGTTTAACCAATAATGAATGGTGATGAAGCATGTCAACAACAACAATCAGAAAGAGGAAATCACAACAAACTTCATTGATCAACAAAAGCAATGGCACACCAACAATATCATGGAAATCACATAAACACATGCAAACCCCTTTTCACCTTTCCAATTTCATTAGTCCGGTTCATCATCTTTCTTAGTTCAATTCTATCCATTTATCCATTGAAAACCTATGCATGATGATTCCATGTTCATACATAAATAAAGAGATATCTCGAATCTCCTACCTTAACCGGAGCTTCAACAATTCACCATGTGAGAACGAGAAGGAAACGAGGATCAACCACCACCAAACTCACAAGGTTCCAACACAAAACCTATGCACAACCAACCCTCGTCATGGTCACGACCAAACATCACCAAAACCAAACTTATACCACTGTCATGGCCTTCGAGAAGAGAGGAGGAAGGGGTAGAAGAAAAGGAAGGAAAATGCACTTCGGATCGCAAAATCTCAGTTAGGCACAACCAAGGATCAAGAACCACCAAAGAATGACTAAAGAACACCCAGGACGAGCCACAAGGCATCTAGGGTTCAAAGGCGCTTGAAGGAATTGGAGAGAGCATCCGAATTTATATTTCAAACAAGGTGTTAGAATGGAGGGGCAATGACTCAATGCCCAAGATGCCTCTCTAAGGGAGGACTTGGTGTTTATTTATAGGGAATAATAAAGATGACATAATACATAGAGTCTGATGTGAGATTCGACTTAAGTTACTCTCTAACACTCTCCCTCAAGCTAGATGTACCTAGCTTGGATACATGAAAAAACAAAAGGAAACATCCCCCAACACTTTCCCCCAAGCTGGATGCACCCAACTTGCAATACAAAAATAAAAAATTAAAAACAGAAAAATACACCATCAAAGAAGCCTGACGGTGGTATGGGCAATAATGGATGGTCTCGACGGAGATCCGCGTAGCTCGACGGTGATCTGAGTGCTGACGGAGAAGCCCGAAGGTAATTCGAGCATTGATGAATAAGTTTGACAGTGATTTGGATAACTCGACGGTGATCCGAGTGTTGATGAAGGAAGCAGGGCTCAGGGTGTTGTGGAAACGCCGGGAGTCACAACGACAAAGATTGTAGATGAAGAAAAGACAGAAACAAAAGAAGAAGACGATGAACACATACAAAACGATTTACGTGGTTCGGGAAAAATCTCTATGCCCACGGAGAGAGATAGGATCACTTCACTATAATTTGGGAGTACAATTACAGGGAGATTAGAGTTTCACACACACAAAAACCCTAGCTCGAATAAGTTAATAAAGATGACGAAACACTATGCCACCAACCACACAATAAGTCCACTGTACAGTGATCGGTGGCTGGATGACTGCACTACTACAGTGTTGCGGCCACTCAAGTCAAAGCTATTATAGTGTCGACGACAAGAAATCCGCGAAACTCGACCCGTGAGAGTTGCGATCTGGTGTGCAGTATGGACCGCTGACATTCGGTCCAATATCATCCAAACTGATTGGGCTACACCAATTCACACAAGGTTGTTTGGTAAACAGGGGGGTGCGCTTTGGGCTGCAACGTAGCATGGAAGCGCCATCAAAGGGTTGGCGCCTGGAAAAGGGATTGTTGCCTCTTAGAGCAGTGTCAGAAGGGCGGCCTGGAGAAAGACATAGCTTGGATCGTTTGGTGTTTGTGTCTTGCACAGGAAATCCAGGAGGAGGCTTGGCCTAGGTGCATGTGTGTAGAAGAGGCGACCGTCTGAGCCTTTGGTGGCTTGACAAAAATAAGAGGGAGCAGGGTTCGCCCGGAGGCACAAAGCAGCAGGGAGTTTGCACCGTCAAAGGTCATGCTAGGAAGAGGTGTCCCGTGACTGGGGTTCTGCGTCTAGTGAGGCGCGCGTTGGGGGAATGGGCGACCGCAAGAGTCGCGTGAGGCGCACGGGGGCGTGACGGAAGGGTTCATCACACGTGGGAGGGCGGAGCAGAGATGGTGCCGCTAAACAAAGGGAGGGGGAGGGTGCGATTATGGGCGTGGGGGCGGCCTACCAGAAGGATGGACTTTGGTCAGGGGGCCGCCGCCCCTGAAGTGGGGGAAAATCGTAGGGTTTATCTTGCAAAAGAGATAGAGGGGAAAGACTTAGGGTTTGAGATCCTCCTCTGATACCATGTTAGAATGGTGGGTCAGTGACTCAATGCCCAAAATGTCTCTCTAAGGGAAGTCTTGGTGTTTATTTATAAAAAATAATAAAGATGACATGATACATAAAGTCCGATGTAAGACACAACTTAACTTGCTCTGTAACATAAGGAAACATAACATCACGACGCAACAGGGATAGTCATGCCACGATGCTTGAACACTCGAGAATCACGTCACAATCCCCCGGCCCGTGTTGGCCCGGAATTAAGATGTGAAGATAGCTAAGGGGGGGTGAATTGGCGTTTTAGAATGAATTTAAAGTTGTATCAAAGTGATAAAAATAAATGCAACGGAAAATAAAAAGAAATAAACATAGTGATTTTTATAATGGTTCACCCACACTATAACCACTATAATGGAATCTTACAATAACTTTTTCCTATATGGAGTCGCAACCCAATTACAAAGCCTTTTTTCCCTTGGAGGCTTAAACCCAATACTAACTACCTTTTTAACCCTTAGAGGCACAACTCGAATAGTCTTCTTTTTTCAACCTGGTGGCACAACCCAATGCCTAATTTATGTTTGTGTGTCACAACCCACAATCATACCTTTTAATTGACAGTATAATCTATTACAATTACGTATACGGAAAAAGAATAGGAAGAAGCTGAACCACAAAATCAGATGAACAATTTATGTATTTGAGTGTTGAGGCAGCATTGGACTCTCCAGCAGCAAAGGATCAAACAGTTAAAAGTTCAGTTGTTAGCAGTAGGTTATCACCAAAGCTTGCAACTCTTGTACAATTCAAGAATATCTTCAACCTTGTTATCTTTCACCGGTTCTATCAACTCTATATATAGAGTGAGTTTCTTTGTGCACAACATCTGTAAAAATTTGAAGATCGTTGCATCTCTCTTTTCCCCAAAGCAAGAGTTGCACATGTGAAACTAGCAAACCACTTCACAGTTGTTCACGCTTGTTTCCTAGACCATATTCCACATGTAAATGAAAAAATAATAAATATCTAAGTCCGCCTCGATATCCTCTAAAAATAAATACAAACTACATAGTGAAACTCATTAGATCAATTAATATTGCAGTAAATGACATGTATTAATATCCTTGAAATACTCCCTGATAATAATCAAGACTGATCCTTCTTATTTCAGCCGATTTGAATTTGGATATTTCAATTTTCAAAATTCCAGCGTGAATATCAATACACACTTAATGCCATGTAAATCACATTTAATTCACCATGAAATAAATTAAAACGAGTTCGCATGAGACCTAAATAATTAATAAGTAATCTTAGAACAAATAAAATATTAAAAATATTCATATTAAACATGCAACAATTGTATATATGAAATATTACTTAAAACGGAGCATATTTTCAGGTTTTAGAATGTCTTGTAGATTTTCATTGAATCACACAGGCAAAATTCACATAGGGGAATCACGAAAGGGATTCACGTAGGGGATTCGCGTAGGGGATTCACCACATAAGTGAATTCATCACGTAACCAAAATTTGATGTAGCCGAATTCTAAAATTTGTAAACAACCTGACTTATCAAATTTCAGACATAAAAAAGACCTAAACGACAAAATCAGTTTTAGTTCCATTGACTTATATTTAGACAATTTCATTAGCTTTTCATAGAATCAAGAATCAGCTTAATTGGACTTTTATGGCTCAAGTTATCATCAAAATACAACAACAAAGTAGTTTTGAGAAACTGTAGAATTCAGACCGAAAACATGCAGTGACTTCTAATCTAATTTCAGACATGATAGAGTTAGATTCAGAATTTTTATGTCTTCTAATGAAATGCAGATAATTTTGTTGGCTTTTCAACGCAACAAAAATCATTCATTTTGGAGTTTTGTGACCCAATATATGATCGAAATATAGAAGGCCGATTCTGGATAATCAGCTATGTGAATCGGCTACGTAGGAGAAACGACTACATGAACCAGCGACGCGGAAATAGTAAAAAACATGTAAAAATGATATTTTAAGGTTCTAAATGATTTAATTAGCCAAGGAACACTATATGAAACTTGTTGAACATGTTATGACCTAACAAAACATGAAATTTGAAGCTATTTTAAGCAAAGAAATATTATGATCTAATCGATTAAAGGAAATAAAACAAATAAATATTTGTATTTACCAAAACATTAAGTGGTTCAATGAGCCACTTAACATTCTCTCCCTTTTTGATAATTATAAAACCAAGTATAATTTCAAAGATTTCTCTCCCGTTTTGAAATAATCAAGAGAAAGTTCCAATAGAAAAATTCTCGGTTTGAAATGTATGTAAATAGTGTATAAAACTCTCTTAAACATTCATATTTCAAAACACGTGTCAAGGAGCCACTATGCAACGAGAAGAATTTTAAAAAATGTTTGGAAAAAATAATGAGAAACCTTTCATAAAATAAGCTTTTATGCAAACTGAAAGTTTAAACAGTAAGTTAACGTCAACGAGTATGTATGAGAAGTCTTAAAACAGTAATATAATAAACAAATATGTACTGAAATTAAGCGATAGTAATCTGAAAGACAAATTCTAGATTTCACAGATTTCATGTAAATCTGGAAATTTCAGCATATAAACACACACAAACTCCCCCTTAAATTGATGTCATATAAATGTAAATTTAAATCTCCGTCATATCAAGTTCAAACTTGATTTTCTCAAACTTATTAAAGTCCTGAGACTTAGTAAAATATCAACTAGTTGATTTTCTATAAAAATAAATTTTAGTCTTATATTTCCTTTTTGTACGTGATCTCTAAGAAAATGAAACTTAACATCAATGTGCTTAGTCCTAAAGTGTGGGATTTTTAGAAATAGAAATAACAGAATTATTGTCACAGAAAATAGAAATTTTATCAAAATCAAAACCAAAATCAGAATGTGTCTGCTTAATCCATGAAGATTGAGCACAACAAGTTGCAACAACTATATATCTGGATTCAACTGTTGAAAAAGCAATAGAATTTTGTTTTTTTGACCTCTAAGAAAATAATGATTTTCCAAGTAAATGACACATATTTGAAGTACTCTTTATATCTATATTGTATCCATCAAAATCAGAATTAAAATAACTTGTCAAATCAAAATTAGTTTTAGCAGAGTAAAATAATCCAAGATTCAAAGATCATTTTACATGTCTAATAATCCTTTTAACCAGTTTGTAGAATGATAAGAGTGGTGACCCAATACTCAAGATGCATCTTAAGAGAGGTCTTATTTATAGGGAAATATAAAGATGACAAAACACTCACGTCAGATGTGGGACACAGACTCCAACACCCCCCTCAAGCCGGGTCTACCTAGCTTGGATGCATAAAGAAAAACATACCAAAGCAAAGAAAAATAAAGCAAACATGAAACACTCTCCCTCAAACTGGACATATCCAGCTTGATTGCAAAACAATACGAAACAAAAAGAAATCATCTGTGATCGCAGCTCCCCCTTGAGATGAGAATGATGGGTGATAGAAGATGTCACTGAAATAGCTGGATTACATGAGTGGCGCATGGCAAGTCGTAGAGGTGCAACTGAGGAATCGCGCTGGCGGGGCCGGTCGATGGGGCGCTAGGAAAACCACACAAGCAGGGCCGGTCGTCGGGGTGCTAGGAAAGCCGCACAGGCGGGGTCGGTCATTTGGGTGCCGGGAAAGCCGCACTGGCAAGGCCGGTCGACGGGACGCCAGGAAAGCCACACTAGGAGAAGCCGGTGAGGCGGGGCACGACGGAGGAGCCTGGCGTAGTAGGCAGTGTCATCGCGCAAGGAGGGCCACCGGCTGGAGCACAGATAGGGGAGGCGTTGTGAGGGTGGGCGCCGAGGGTTGTCGTTGACTACAGAGGAGGGGCGCAGCGGAGGAGCCTGGCGTAGCAGGGAGTGTCATCGCACAGGGTGTTGTTTAACACATACTTCTTTAGAAATATAACCATTTAAAAAAGGGGTTTTGACATCCACTTGAAACAATTTAAATCCATGAAAAGTAGAATAATCTAATAATATCATAATTGCTTCTAATCTAGCAACATGTGTAAAAGATTCTTCAAAATCAATGTCTTCTTCTTGAGAATATCCTTGAGCTACTAACCCAGCTTTATTTTTAATTATATTTCTCGATTCATCAAGTTTGTTTCTAAATATCAATTTAGTTCCAATAACATGACAATCATTTAGTGGAACAACTAAAGTCCATATATTATTTCTAGTAAATTGGTTTAATTCATCTTGCATAACCGAGATCCAATTAGAATCATCTAAAGCCTTGTCAATATTCTTTTGTACAGAATTAGAAATAAAAGCATGATAAACACATATATTCATAACATATTTTCTAGTTTGAACATTTGATTCAACATTACCAATCATATTATCTATAGGATGATCTCTCTGAGTCTTTCCAAATCTTTCATGAATAGGTTCAATTTGAGAAGAAATATTCCCCCCCTCAATATGTGCATCTTTATCGTGAGGTACTTCTTCAAAATTAAAATCTTTAAATTCATCCTCAAGTTGTTCAATATTATCATTCCTTTTAGTCGATGATTTTTCATCAAATTTAACATGAATTGATTCTTCAACAACGATGCTCCTTTTATTGTATACTTTATATGCCTTGCTATTATTTGAATATTCTAAGAATATGTCTTCATCAGATTTTGCACCAAATTTATCTAAAACATCCTTTGTATTAAGAATAAAAACTTTCCATCCAAAGACTTTAAAATAACCAATTTTAGGTTTTTTCCCATTTCAAAGCTCAAAAGTGATTTTTTCAACAGGGTTTTAAAATAATTTTATTGGCAACATAACAAGAAGTATTCACATCTTCTATCCAGAAATATTTAGGTAAATTAAACTCATTTAAAATGGTCGTAGCCATCTCTTGAAGTGTTCTACTTTTCCTCTCTTGTACACCATTTTGATGTGATGTTTTAGGGGATGAAAAATTATGAAAATACCTATTCTTTTCACAAAAACTGGATAAATTTCAGATTCTGGAATTCACCACCATGATCACTTTTAATTGATTTAATTAATTGTCTCTTCGTATTTTGAACTAGTTTACAAAAAGTGATAATCTTAGTTAATGTTTTAGATAAGTATAAGAAAATAAACTCATGTATGTCTAGTAAAATCATCAATAATAACAAAAAAAATATCTCTTACCACCCAAACTAACGGGTTTGATAGAACCAAATAAATCCAAATGAATAAGATCACGAGGCTTACAGTTTGTACTTCTTTAATTGACTTGAAATGGCTTTTGTGTTTACCTTTCAAACAAGAGTCAAACAAAGGTGTTGTTCATTTTAAGTTCAGGCAATTGCAGAACTGACCTTTTGCATCAACATAAAATTAGCATGTCCCGACCTTCTATGCCGCAAAATGTTATCAGATTGTGTAGCATTTAAACATTTGACATTTTGATCAGTTAATTCAACAAAATTAATTGAATAAATGTTGTCTTTTTTGTGTGCATAAAACAAAACAGATTTATCTTTAAACACAATGCATTTGTCATATTGAAATTTAACTAACATTACATCATCATATAACTGAGAAATGCTTATTAAATTATGTTTTAATCCTTCAATATATAAGACTTTAGAAATAATAATAGAATTAGAAATTTCAACCTCATCGAAACCTTTCACCTTTCCCTTAAAATTGTTAAGAGTGTTAGATATTTTTAGATATTTTTAATATTTGTGTCCCACATCGGTATGAGTTATCTATTGTACTTTTTTCTCATTTATAAATAAAGTATCCTACCTTGTTGTGAGGTGCGTCGCCCATCCCTACACGTTTGCCCCTCCTGCGCAACGACCCCTTCCGCGCCGGCCACCTGCACGACGACCCCTTCTCTGACTGCGCCGTGCGCGTCCGCACCTTTAGTGCGACGAACGTCCCTGCGCAACGCCTTCTTGCATGACTGACCCTATGCGCGTCACCCCTCCCTGTCCGACCCCACCCTTATGCGCCGCCGATCGCCCCTCCCTACGTGCCAACCCCCTAGCCCGTCACTTTTCCCTATGTGATGCCCCAAATTGCACAGTCTTTGCCCCTTCGCCATGCATGATACTCATTCTTCTATGACTTAATTGATACCTAGATGTTATAGCTGTGCATTTTCAACACTTGCTTTCTACCTGCTGCCGTGGACCCCTCTCGTGACAACCCACCTCTCGTCCGCCATTAGTAACCGCCTTCACCACGAGGTTCCTCTTATACGCTTGTGCCAGAACCATGCCTTTGTCCTGGCTTCCTCTGCCATGACTGATCACAGTAGGTAAAGGCTGTGCAATTTCAGCATCTATTGTCTACCAACTGTGCTCCTTCAGCACCTTCTCAACATGCATCTTCAGCACTGAACGACCCTCTGCTTTTGTTCTTCTATCACCCTATGGCATCATCGAACGCCATTGTTGCTTGTGATGAGCCTCCAGCGGCGTGTTTATCCCAACAGTCGACTTTATGGGTTCTTGACCTTGGTGCCTCAGAGCATATCACTGGGGATGCAAGTGTTCTTCAATCCTATTGCTCGACTTCAATTGGAGGTAATATTACTATGGTTGATGGTCTGACAGTGCAAATTATTGGTTATGGTACAATTAGTTCTGGCTTGACACTATCTGCTGTTGTCTTTGTTTCCAATTGTCCCTTTAATTTACTCTCTATTAGTAAATTTACAGCTGATTTACAGTGCCAGACTATCTTCTTACCTACTTCAGTTATCTTTCAGGAGCATTCGACGACTCGGGTGTTTGGTAATGGACGCCTCCAGGGTGGTGTGTATGTGCTTGACTTGGCCCCAGCTCTTGCCTATTCTGCCCCTTCTGCTCATATCCTCCCGCTTCACTATCGCTTCGTTCATCCACCTGCCCCCATTCTTCATCAACTTTTTCCAGGGTTGGGTCGTCTTGTGAGTTGTGTCATTACGCAATGCATCATCATGTCACCTATGTTCCCTGAGTAGTCCCCCCGTGCATCCACTCTTTTTCATTTGGTTCATTCTTATATCTAGGGACCCAATCTTAGTCCATCTAAACTGGATTATCGATATTTTGTTGCTTTCATCGATAAATTTTCACGAAAGACTAGGGTTTATTTGTTGAAAAATCGTTCTGAAATTTTTACTGTGTTTCGCTCCTATTTCAAGAAATCCCCACCCAGTTTTATGCTAAACTTTACTGTTTGTGTTCTGACGTAGACCGTGAATATTTATTTAGACTGTTCCAGTATTTTCTAGATGATCATGGCATTGTCCATCAAACTTCTTGTCCCGATACACCTTAACAAAATGATTTTGTTGAACAAAAGAACCGTCATCTGTTAGTAGTTGCTCGTGCACTTTTATTGCAGAAGAAAGTTACGACCGTTTTTTGGAGAGATGTCATTCTCTCAGCCAGCTATCTTATTAACCAACTTCCATTGTATGTTCTTCAAGGGGATACACCCTTCCATTCTTTGTTTCCAACAACATCATCCCATTCCTTGCCTCTGCGTATTTTTGGCTTTGTGTGTTATGTTTGGGATATTCGCCCCTCGGTTAACAAGTTTGATGCGCATTGTAATGACCCGCCAATTCTCATTGGCTTGAGAGCTCAACGAGTCATTACTTGGCCTTAAGCGACATCCCCGAGGCGCCAAAGGCTGGCAATAAATGCCGAAGGGTTTCAAAACACATGGGGGACGATTTACCCTTTAAATGAAAACAACCAACAAACTATGCAAACTAAATAAACATCTCCAAGCAACCACTATATGATGCATGATTTAAACCCAAGATAGTTCAGCCATTAATTTCATAAAAAACCTACCAAAGTGCAACAGCGGAAACCAAAACAAGATCAGAGTAAACAACGGAAAGACCACCGGCAAGACTCAAAGACAACAAAGACTCCAAGGCTCCACGAGCTCCATGCTCCAACATCACGAACCAGCCCAAGCATCACGAAGTAGTGCTATAAACATGCGACACTTTACCTTTGCCAACATCCCGGTATGAGATATCTGCAAAAGCACCATCGTGCCAAAGCAGGGGGTGAGTAATGAAACTCAGTAGGTTTTCCCCGATGACTTCCCAACCAATGCCTCTAGGATAAAACATGTTAGCACATTTATATAAAACAATTGATATAAAACAATTTCAAAACGGTTCACAATATAACAAGTTCCAAGTCAAAACCATTTTCCAACCAACCCAATCTTCCAACCAAAACCATCTTTTCCAAGAAAAGCAACCAAACCAAGTTTCCAAATCAAAACCACATTTCACTTTAGCATAACCATTCCATTTCACATAATCACATCATTACCCATGCATGCATCGTTATGACAGTTCCATACTCATGAGCGGTCTCTCGTTGATCTACCAAGTCGTCACAAGGTAATTATTCCCCATGTGCCATTACACTTTTGGCACCGAGCACAAGGTCACATTTCAACCAAGCCTCGTAAATGCAATATGAACACACACACCAAGTATGCCCAAAAACCACACCATTTCAACCATGCTAAAACCATTTCAATAAAACAACCCTTTTATTGAAAACCTTCTTTCCCAAACCATTTCCCAAATCCAGCAAATCCATATTTTAAAATCACCATTTTAAAATCAAGAAACCAAAACACTTTGTACAAACCATTCATTCAATTTTCACAATTTCATCAAAACCCATAAATCAACACTAAAGAAGATTTATAACATGCTTTGCACCAAAATTTCACAATCAAAACCAAGCAATTAAATCAATTTGAACTAAGCCTTCAAGTTCTAAGAAAGAGGAATCGAGAGTGAAGCCACCTACCTCAACAAAATAGGCGAAACCAGCCAACGGACAAAGAACGCCAACAAAACCGAGCCGATTCTCCAAAAACCCTCCTTAGATCTCTTCTCCTAACACAACCAAGACCAAATCTTGTCATATTTGGCATCCACACCCTTAGATCTACCCATAACGAGCGTAGATCTAAGAAAACGAGAGAAGAGGAGAAGTGGATCTAAGTAGATCTAAGAAACCGATCAAGAACGATCACATACCTTAAGAATCCGGCTTCGATTCGCCAAGAGAACCCTTCGAATCGCCTCCGGAACGCCTAAGAGAAGTCCTCCAACCTTCAAGGGAGTGTAATCCCGAGTTAGGGCCGCTTAGGAGCTTTAATGAGGCAATTAGAGGCAAAACGGATTAGATCCAAAATTTTAGGATCTAATTTTAAGGGACCGCACGGTTAGTCTGCACGGTTTGACAAACCGTGCGCTAACCGTGCGTTAGCTTTTGCCTCGGCCATCCTTCATGCACGACCTAATCGCACGGTTTCCCTTAATCGTGCGCCAACCGTGCGGAAGCCACTGCCTCCCCAGTCATCCACGCATGGTTTGGCCGCACGGTTTAGACTAACCGTGCGCTACCCGTGCGCCTTCCCCTTTTACTTCAAACTTCAATCCAGGATCTCCCGACTCTCCCAAACGTCACCCTTAACTTTTACAACAAGAAAATCATCAAGTAAGGGTTACATGCCAGAAATCGGGGGTACTACACGCATGCTCTTAAAGACACCTTTCTTGGCTACTTCCAAATTCAGTGCGGATATTGTTACTTTTCAGATTTGCATCGTTATTTCGTCTCGGCTGATGTTTTCTTTGTCGAATCCTCGGTTTTTTCTGTTCTCGATTTCCCACCACCCTCTTTCATTCTTGATTCCGAAGTTATTTTACCATATTCCCTCGATACCCCCATCTCTTCCTAGTGATGTTGTTGGATCACGATTTGACTAGTTATATACTCGCCGACGTAGTACACCTACCACCCCAGGCCTGATGTTGGTACCACACTTGATGACTCACCTGCCTCCTCCTGATCCTTCATTATTGGAGTTGCCTCCTGCTCATGTCTTATCAGGGCTTATCTGTGGCTACCTCTCAAGCTATTTTGACACTAGCTGCTCACTCGACATCGCGCACTGTGAATGAGGCAAAATCTCATCCAGACTGGTTAAAGGCAATGCGGGATGAACTTCAAGCCTTGGAAACCAACCATACCAAGGGTTATGCGCAGACGTATGACATTGACTACTTTGATACCTGTTGGAACCCATTTAAGTGTAAATGAGTGAGTCCCACATCGGACTTACCCGTCTTGTATATTGGTGTCCCAATCTATAAAAGAAATCCTCACCTCACATTGAGGTAAGGGGAATTCCCCCTGTAACATGGTATCAGAGGGATTTTTATCCCGAACCCTCCCTCCCTTGTGGATTCCCGGTGTTCTCCCGGCCCCGCCTCTCTCCCTCCTGCCCTAGCCTTTCCCGGCAGGCCCTCTCCTCCCGGCCCTCCTCTCTTCTCCGGCCTGCACCCTCCCGGCGGTCCTCTCCTCTCCGGCCTCCATCCTCCCGGCTGCCCTGCGCGCTCCCCTCCGGCAGCATCACCCGCGCGCCCCGCGGCTCCCCGACGGCGCTCCCTCCCCGCGGTTTCCCGCGGCTCCCGACGCCCTCACCCGCGCGCCCCGCCGACGGCCTCCCGCTGCTCCCGACGCCATCACGGCTCGCCCCGCCGTCCCAGCGGACCTCCCTCCCGACGCCCGCGGCTCCCGGCCCTCCCGTCGCCCCGCCCTCCACCATCCCCGCGGCTCCCCGCGGCTCCAGTCGCCATCGCCCCGGCGCCCCGCCCAGGCGCCCCTTCTCCGGCGCTCCCCTCACGGCGGCCCTCATCCCGGCATCCCCGGCTCGCCCCGACGTCCCGGCTCCCCGACTCCCGGCTCCTCGGCTTCGCCCCTACGCCCTCGCCCCGACGCCTCTTCCCCGGCGGCTCACCCTCGGCGCGACGCGGCTCCCGACTCCCGCTGTTCCCGGCGCCTCCCGCTGCTCCCGCGCCTGCTTCCCCGCTGCGCGCGGCGCGTCTCTCTTCCCGGCGGGCCGCCCTCCAGGCGCGGCCCGCCGCCCCCCCCCTCCGGGCTCCTTTCCCTCGGCGACCCTCCATGCCGGCGCCCGGCGGGCGCCTCTCCCTGGTTCTCCAGCCGCCGGCGCCTCCTCCTGCGGAGCGCTCCCTCCCCGCGGCTCTCCCACCCTGTGCGCCGGCCCGCCTTCCGCAGCGGCTCCCTTCCACGCCGGCTCCCTGCGCGACGGCCCTGCCTCCTGCTGCGGTATCCCGACGCCGGCAACCGCCTCTCCCTCCCGGTGCGGTTCCACCTCCCGGCGGGCCTCCCTCAGGCGCGACACCCCGCCCAGCGCCCTTCCCCGGTGGCGCGGCTCCCGGCCCCGGCGTCCGCCGTCCTCCCGCGGTGCGCCCTCGTCCCAGCGGGCCTTCGCCCGGCGCCCGCGCCTCTCCGTCGCGCTCACCCCTTTCTCGCGCTCGCCCGCTGCTCTCCCGGCACCTCCCGCTTCATCCCGCGCCGACTCCTCCTCCGGCGGCACTCCTCCTGCAACCGCCCTCCGCAGCAGCTCCCTTCCCAGCAGCGGCTCCCGCCCGGTCCGGCGCTCCCCAGCCCGTCTACCAGCAGCTACCCTGCGGCCTTCCTGCGCCGTCGGCCCCGCTCCCTGCGTTAATGGCGGGCGTGCCTGCCCACGGCCCTCCGGCATCACCTCCGAACGCCCGCATTCCGGCCGGGCCGCACCCTCACTTCCATTGTCAGCCTTCCCGGGCACCTATGCACTCAGCCGAGCGGCTCTCCCATCCTCCTCCTTCCAGTACCCGTTACAGGACACCACTCTCGCCGGAGGAGCTTGCTTTGGTAAAATCTTATCGCGCGACTGCGCCACCATCTTCTTCTCTAGCTCCACTTGCTCAGACTGGCAACTCCACCGCCTGTGTTTCTCATCGCCAGACAGCTTGGATGTTTGACTCCGGTGCGTCAGACCATCTCACAGGGGACTCTGGTATGTTCACTACCTATCATCCGTACACCGGTGCCTCTACCATTACTGTTGCTAATGGCTCAACAATCCCTATTACCGGCTATGGCACATGTTCCTTGACCCCGTCTCTTCCCCTGACGTCGGTCGCTCATGTTCCTCAAAGTCCCTTTAATCTTATCTCTATCAGCAAACTCACCACCGAATTGAATTGTGTTGCTATTTTTAGCTCATCTGGTGTTGTTTTTCAGGAGCGGAAGACGAATCGGGAAATTGGTCGAGGTTATCTTCGGGATGGGGTTTACCTGTTTGATACCCCATCATCCCTTGCTTGCTCATCCACCTCAGCCCGAGCCCTTGACCTCCATTACCGCCTTGGCCATCCACCGCCTTCCACCCTCCATAAACTTTGCCCCCAATTTGGTTCTCACCTCTCCTTCCATTGTGAATCCTGCAAGTTTGCCAAACATCATCGGACGACGTATGCTCCTCGCCCGGAACCACGTGCAGCGACTCCTTTCGCTCTTGTTCATTCCGATGTATGGGGTCCTTGCCGGGTTCCTAGCCAGTCAGGGTACCGTTATTATATCACCTTTATTGATGATTACTCCCGCATGACCTGGCTTTATCTTCTTCGAGATCGAACGGAGGTTCTCTCAACCTTTCAGACATTTTTTCAGGAAATCCAGACACAGTTTTCTCTCCCTGTGAAATGTCTCCGATCTGACAATGGGCGAGAATACTTATCCACTCCTTTTCAGCAGTTTATGAGGGCCCACGGCATCATCCATCAGACCTCCTGTCCTGATACCCCTCAGCAAAATGGGGTGGCCGAGCGGAAACACCGCCATATCTTGGAGACCGCTCGTGCCCTCCTCTTCCACCGCCAGGTCCCTCTTCTTTTCTGGGGGGATGCCATCCTCACTGCTACTTACCTTCTCAATCGTCTTCCCTCCTCCACCCTTCAGGGGGAGACTCCTTTTCATACCCTGTTTCCCTCTCTCCCTCCTCACTCCCTTCCACTCCGTATCTTCGGATGTCTCTGTTATGTCCGGGACACTCGCCCTAATCTCTCCTAACTATCACCCAAATCCCTTCGCTGTATTTTTCTCGGGTATTCCCGCACTCAGCGCGGGTACCGATGCTTCTCTCCAGACCTCCGCCGGTATATCACCTCTGCCGACGTTTCATTTGTCGAGAGCTCTCCTTTCACTCTCCCCTCTCCTTCTCCTGACACTACCATCGATGACTGCCTTCCGCTCATGGTTCACCCGCCTCTGGTGTCTCCTCCGACCGGTCATCTCTTTGGACAGACCTACTCTCGTCGTCCTTCCACTGTACCTCCCGTCCCGGCCGAGGACACCATTGTTCCCGCTTCGCCTGATGTTCCTGCCACAACTCCCGAGGATGTGCCGATTGCGCTCCGGAAAGGTACTCGCTCGTGTCAGAATACTCCTCTCTTTGTATCTTCTTACAGGGGCTTGTCAGCTCTGGAGACCGTGTCGCTTCCTCGAACGGTCGGTGAGGCCAAATCTCACCCCGGGTGGCTAGCCGCAATGAGAGATGAATTGCAGGCGCTGGATGCCAACCATACTTGGGATCTTGTTCCCCTTCCGGCAAACAAACAGGCGGTCGGCTGTAAATGGATCTTCACGATCCGTCTCAATCCCGATGGCTCTCTCTGCCGCCTCAAAGCCCGGCTTGTCGCCAAGGGATTTGCTCAGACGTATGGCGTCGACTACTTTGAGACCTTCTCTCCAGTCGCCAAGATGGCCTCGGTCCGCCTCTTCATCTCTCTGGCTGCTCATTATCACTGGCCCCTTCATCAACTCGACGTTAAGAATGCTTTTCTCCATGGCTTTCTTGACGAGGAGGTCTACCTGCAGCAGTCCCCTGGTTTCTCTGCCTCTGGTGCCGCCTCCCATGTCTGCCGTCTCCGTCGCTCCCTCTACGGCCTCAAACAGTCTCCTCGCGCCTGGTTTGGCCGCTTCAGCACTGTCGTCACCGCCTTTGGTCTCTCTCGGAGTATGAAAGATCACACCGTCTTCTTCCGTACGACGGCACACGGCTGTATCTTGCTTATAGTTTATGTTGATGACATCATCATCACAGGGAGCGACTCCAGCGGCATCGCCAGCCTCAAGGCGCATCTTCATCATCACTTTCACACCAAGGATCTTGGACCCCTCACGTACTTTCTTGGCATCGAGGTCTCCCGAACTGCGGACACTATCTCTCTCTGCCAGCGCAAGTCTACTTCGGGATTCGCCGTATTCTGCGCCGGTAATCTCATCTCTTGGCGCAGCAAGAAGCAGACTGTGGTCTCCCGTTCTAGTGCTGAGGCTGAGTATCGAGCCATGGCCACTGTCACTACTGAGATCCTCTGGCTTCGTCATCTTCTCCAGGAGCTCGGTTTCCCGGCATCGACTCCTGCTCATATCTGGTGTGACAATCAGGCCGCTACGAAGATTGCCTCGAATCCCGTCTTTCATGAACGGACGAAGCATATCGAGGTGGATTGTCACTTTCTCCGCCACCATCTGGAGCAGCAACATATCGGTTTCGGCCATATCCCGACGGCCGATCAGCTTGCCGATCTCTTCACCAAAGGTCTTCTCCGGTGGCCATGATGGCATCAGTCCACTTATTTATCTCTCTTACCGCCTCATATCACTGACATCTCCATTAGTTGGATGCTAAAAATGTTTTTCTTCATGGTTTTCTTGATGAAAAAGTTTATATGGAGCAACCATCTGGGTTTGTTGCTTAGGGGGGGTCTTTCAAGGTTTGTCATCTCCGTCGATCGTTGTATGGCCTCAAGCAGTCACCCCGTGCTTGGTTTAGGCGTTTTTGCGGCGTTGTGCTTAGTTTTCGCATGTGTTAAAGGATAAAAGATTCTTCTGTTTTTTATTATCAATCTACAATTTGCAACATTCTCTTAATAGTCTATATGGATGACATTATCATTATTGGCAGTGACAATGTCGGCATTGATCAACCCAAATCCTTTATAAGAATTTTCACATGAAGGATTTGGGTCCACTGCGATATTTCTTGGGGATTGGGGTCTCCGGATGTACCAAAAGAATTTTTCTATCCTAGAGAAAGTATGTTCTTGATCTTCTGCGGGAAACTGGATTGACTCGAGATGACTCGGTTGACTCACCCCTTAAACCTGGAGAAAAATCACTTCATACTGACAACAAGACGTTTTCTTCTCCCAACAGATATAGACGATTTGTTCGGAAGTTTAACTATTTGACTATGACTCGACTCAATATTGTTTGTGCAGTTAGCAAAGTAAATTAGTTCATAGGATCCCCAACAAAAACGCAATGAGAGGTTGTTCTTCGCGTTATTAGATATGTGAAAAAGGAATCAGGTTTAGGTCTTCTATATTTTGATAATGGGCATTCAGATATTGAGGCATTTTGTGATGTAGATTATGCTGGATGTCTCTCTTCTAAAAGATCTATGTCTGGTTTTGCTCTATTTGTTGAAGGAAATTTGATCTCATGGTGAAACATGAAGCAGACGGTTATCACCTGATCAAGTGCAAAGTCGGAGTATCGTGCCATGACATTTGTGACTGCAGAGATTATTTGGGCACAACAAATTATATAGGAGATTGAGTATATTGTTAAGAAACGACACATATCTAATGTGACAATCAAGCTGCTATCAAGATTGACACAAATCTAGTCTTTCATGAGTGGACAAAACATATTGATGTTGGTTGTCACTTCGTTCGAGATAACTTTGAGAAGAAGATCATCTTCGGTCATGTTCACACTTCTGGTCAACTTGCAATTGTTCTCACAAAAGGGGTGTCTGGACCACGTGTCCAAAACGGGGCTTGAGGGGGAGTGTTAAGAGTGTTAGATATTTTTAGATATTTTTAATATTCGTGTCCCACATCAATATGAGTTTTCTAGTGTTCTCCTTTTCTCATCTATAAATAAAGTATTTTACCTCGTTGTAAGGTACGAATTTCCATTTCAACAAGAACTATCACCAAAAGTAACATTACCTTCATCACATTGATTGAATGATAGAAAATTTGATATGTCACCAGTTATGTGTCTTGAACATCCACTCCATGTACCAAACATCCTTTTTTATGCTTTGAAGACATACTTCTTATAAAAACATATTTAAGAAAGTTTTGGTACCCATGCAAATTTGGGTTCGATGGGATTAGCATATTAATTTTTGGGCACATATTAATTCTTGGGCACGCAAACAGATTTCAAACACTTGTTTATAGGAAATCTAGAAGGTAGAGATTTAGAAATAAAAGCCTTAGTATGTCCAAGAGATTGTGGAAATCTCAAGGAACACTCATTTGCATAATGACTTTTCATTTGACATCTAAAACATGTAGCTGTAAATGTTCTTCCATTAGTACTTTTAATAAAGAATGTCTTCTAAAATTTGGGTAAATTATCATCATAACCAAGACCGATTTTCTTTTTGCCTATTTAATCAAAACTCATCATTTTATCAATGTTTTCTCTGTCCTGAACAAAAATGGAAAGATTTGACTTCAAACCTTCATTCTTATTTTTGAGTTGTTCATTCTCTTTAAGAACAATATCAAAGTTCCTTTTTTCAGCTTCATGACATTTTGACATAAAATCAACTTCTCTTTAAATTGTCATTTTCAGCAAAAGTAATTTTCAGATTTTCTAGATCTGCACGTGCAGAATTCAAATCTGTATTTTCAGATTTTAAGCCTTCCTAGACAGATTTCTTCAGGCCTTCATTTTCCTTAAGAACACATTTATGTTGTCTAAGTTTTTATATAAATTAGCCATCTTTTCAACTTTTTGATGAAGTCTTTCAACTTTAAACAATTCCTCGACAGTGGGTTTTTCTGATTCGGATTCGAAGGAAGAATAATAAGTAGCCACTTGCTTGATTTGGTAGCCCTTCTTTCTTCTATATCCACTCTTTGTAATATAGGCAGTATCATTCCTATCACTGCTCTGTAACTCAGAATTATAAGAGTAAGTAGATACATTTGATTTAAAAGCAATTCCATTCTTCTTTAAATTATCTTCTTCTACAAGATTTGTGAGCTCCAACTCATATTGTAATAAAGATCCAATAAGCTCATCAAGTGTATATTACTTGAAGTTCTTACGTTCATCAATAGCGACCTATTTAGCATGTCACTTCTTAGAAATATTTACAATGCTAGTAAATTTATGGAACATTTGATTAACAGTTTCATTTCACCCATCTTAAATTCTTGATATTCAACTCTTAACATGACCAATATAGTTCTTCTAATAAGCTTGCCTGAGTTGAGATGTGTAACTTGCAGAATTTTTCAGATGTCATAATCAATTTTACATACAGAAACATGACTATACACATTTCTATTTATTGCACAGTATAAAATATTCATCACCTTGTAATTCAAAACATACTTTACCGCGTCATTGCCAACTAGAGATTCAGCTTCACCTTCGGGCAGCTTGTAATGTTTTTTCATGATTGTCCATTTATCAATGTTAAGTTGCTTCAAGAAAGCTTCCATTCGAGATTGTGAATATTCATAATCAGTATCATCAAAATATGGTGTTTTTTGAGGTATTCGTCCCATCATTTGAACTAGTTTCTGCCATCTTAAATAAGATTTTTTCTTCATGACGGTTAAGTCATGAAATGGTTAGCACAAATAATATATAAAGCTAGGGTCAGCCTCTGATACCAATTGTTGCTCTGGAGTTAAAGATGATAAAATAGCCAAGCGGGGGGTGAATTGGCCTTTTAAAATGAATTTAAAGTTATATCAAAGCGATAAAATTAAATACAGCGGAAAATAAAAGGAAATAAACAGTGATTTTTATAGCGGTTCAGATCTAAATGATCATAGTGCATTCTTCACCCCTTTCACGGATTGAAAGAGATACACCCACTATAACCACTATAATGGAATCTTACAATGACTTTTTCCCACCTGGAGGCACAATCCAATTATAAAGTTTTTTTTTCTCCTAGAGGTTTAAACCCAATACTTCCTGCCTTTTTAACCCCTGGAGGCACAACCCAAACAGTTTCTTTTTCAACTTGGAGGCACAACCCAATGTCTAACTTTTCTTTGAATCACAACCCACAATCTTACATTTTAATGGGTGGTATAAACCGTTACAATTACGTACACAGAGAAAGAATTGGAAGAAGTAGAACTACAAAATCAGATGAACAATTTTAGTATTTGAGTAGAATCAGATGAATAGTTTTAATATTTGATTGTCGAGTCAGCAGTGAACTCTCCAGCAGCAAAGGATCAAACAGTTAAAGTTCAGTTGAGAGCAGTAAGTGATCACCAAAGTTTGCAACACTTGTACAATTTAAGAATATGATAGGAATACAAGGGGGCTGTTGCTGGGGGATCTGTTATAACTGCATGGGGGGCCCATGGGGAATATGCTGGGATCCTGGAGGAATATTCTTGGGGCCACCGCTATTAGAGGAAGCTGTTATAGGGGAGCCCAGTGGGGGAATATGCTGAGGGATGAAAGGGGAATATGTTGGTGGGGTCCACAGGTAGTTGGTAGGGGCTGTTATAAATTGGCAGGGCTGGAGAGTGTGGAAGGGGGGATTTTGCTGGTTAGCTAGGCGGCTTGAAGGCTTGGAGTTTCGGCCTGCGGGCTTGGGCAAGGAACACTTGCTCAATCGAAGTGTCTTGAATACAAGTGTTGGTCCTCTGTTCGTACCAAATTGGTTCGGCCTGTCGTTTTGCATCGAACGCGCAAACTGCTACTGCTAGTCTTCCCCTGCTGCCTGATCTAGATAACGCGAAACCAGCAACCTCGCACGAAGGAGACGCGACACACACTGCTACTGGATTTCATATCGATTGAACGTCCTGCGCCCTGCTGGAAATTCGAACGGAAGGGAAGTGCTCTTCCGGCTGGTTATTCAGCACCGGTCGAACTGTTTCAGACACCCAAACCTACCGCTGCCTCCTCGCTACTCCTAGGAGGCGCACTGCTGACTCAACTCACACGGAACAAGCTCGCTTAAACGAGGTGACCAGGAGCAGGCGCACAAAGGAGATGCGCTCGACTTGCATTTGTCGACCAGTGAGGAACGACACACACTGCAGGTGCCGCGTTCCGCCTGCTTCGTTTAGAGGTGGCGCGCCTCCATCGGGCTCCATTTTCATCGGGCGCTTTGCGCGCAGCGGGTTTCACCTCGATCAACCGAGGCAGACGATACCAGCTCCCGTCCTGTAAAAAAAAGGAGAGAGATGACCGTTGCCGGTTAGCTTCCGGCGGAGATCGCTGCTTGCATTTTTCACAGCAGATTAACGCTGCTGGAAATCGCTGCTGGAGACCTCTCGCTACAGAGGGGAGTTTTGCCGGAAACAAGTGCTGCTGGAATAAAACGCTGGAAATGGAGGCACAACTAGACAGTTTGGAACAGCGCATAGGGCGATCTGCAACAACTATTTCTCATGTGACATCGATTTGGGATCAAGAGCGGCACGATCAGGCTGAATTCTGGGAGGACCTAGCCCGAGAACGAGCAGAACTTCGCCAATCCATAGCAGGCTTGGCACAGTACTGGGATAAAACACCGCAGCAGGAAGAAGGGTGGCCGACCTTAGTGATGAACCTGTCAGCTTCACGCGTTGGGGAGTCCGTTGTAGAAGGACAGCGCAGCTGGGAGCCACGGTCCACTGCACACCCCAATGAGCTGGATTCATACAACTAGTTCCAGCCCAATGAGGGGACTTACCACTGTTCGATGGCACGGATTTGCGAGGCTGGATCGCAAAAGCCGAATTGTTTTTCCAGCTCAACCACACATGGGAGACCATGTAGGTCTCACATGCCCAGGTTAGTATGGAAGGCGTAGCATTTCATTGGTGTATCCTTCTTTGTGAAGTTTATCCGGACATGAGTTGGCCAGAATTCAAAGAAGAGTTGGTAGAGCGATATAGCGGCTTAGAAGCTGAGCGTCAGTATGGGGAGTCAACAATGACTATCCTGCAGCCGCAGGGACCACCCCGAGAGTACATGGAGCTGGCAAACATGGCACCCTATCAATGAGTTGTCTCAGCTGGAGTGACTTTGGAAGCTGCCGAAGCTTCTATTTCTCCCTCTGCCACACCTTTCTTTACACTAGTGAGGGACGAAGTGATTTTTGTGTCCACTAAAAGTGTTGCTGACTTACAGACAACAGTTCAATCAGATTTGTTGTCAGAATTGAGGACCGTCGAGCAGCCAAAACAAGTGACGATCATTGGAGGGGTGGGGCCGAATCGTTCCACTAAGGGCCACAACTATCACCTTGAGGACAATGTGGAATTTCAGGGGGTGGCAGTGATAGGAATACAAGGGGGCTGCATGAAGAAACCCATTTTAAATGGAATAACAAAATTTCATTGACAACCACATGATGATGAATGTAAGATAGAATGATTTTATTGGGATGCAGTTTTTCCTATGAAGGTTTGTATCTTGGACTATTATAACCTTTGAAGCAATAACTTATCTTTTGAGTTCCATTCATTAATTTTTTTATTCACAATTAATTCTAGGTGAATTTGTTATAACTGCATGGGGGGGCCATGGTGAATATGCTGGGATCCTGGAGGAATATTCTTGGGGCACAGCTGTTAGTGGAGGGTGTTATAGGGGGGCCCAATGGGGGAATATGCCGAGGGATTAAAGGAGAATATGTTGGTGGGGTCCGCAGGTAGTTAGTAGGGGGCTGTTATAAATTGACAGGGCTGGGGAATTTCTGCTGCTATAAGTGTCAGTTTACCCACTGTACCCTCCTATTCTATTCCTTAACACATTGAGGTGCATCTTATCAAAATATCCTCAACCTCGTTATCTTTCATTGATTCTGCCAACTCTATATAGAGAGAGAGTTTATTTGTGCACATCATCAGTAAAAATTTGAAGACCCGTTGTATATCTCTTTTTCCCGAAGCAAGAGTTGCACATGTGAAACCAACTAACTACTTCAGAGTTGTCCACGTTTGCTTCTCAGACAATATTCCATGTGTAAATGAAAAAATAATAAATATCTAAGTCTACCTTCATATCATGTAAAAATACACCATGAAATAAATTAAAACAAGTTCGCATACGATCTAAATAGTTAATACGCGCTTAATCTCATGTAAATCACATTTAATATCAATACACGTGTAATCTCATGCGAATCACATTTAATACATCATGAAATAAATTAAAAAAAGTTGGCATGAGATCTAAATAATAATAACTAATTTTAGAACTAATGAAACATTAAAAATATTCATATTAAACATGCATCAAATGTAAATATGAAATATTACGTAATATAGAGCATATTTTCAGGTTTTAGAATATCTTGTAGATTTTCACTGAACCACATAGGAAAAATTCACTTAGGGGATTCACTTAGAGGAATCACATAGAGGATTCACGTAGAGGATTCACATAGGTGATACACCATGTAAGTGAATTCATCTCGTCCTTCTAGACGGCAGATCAGCTTTAGCTCCAGTTGTCTTATATTTAGACGATTTCATTAGCTTTCCATAGAATCAAGAATCACCTTAATTCCTTAATTGGACTTCTATAGCTCAAGTGATTATCAAAATACAGTAGCAAATTAGTTCTGAAAAACTATAGAATTCAAACTGAAAACATGCGGTGACTTCTAACCTAATTTCGAACATGATAAAGACCGATTCAGAATTTTATTTTTTCTGATGAATTATAGATAATTTTGTTAGCTTTCTAATGCAATATGAATCATTCAATTTGGAGTTTTGAAGCCCAAGATATGATCGAAATACTGAAGGTAACTGAATCTGAAAAATCGGATACGTGAATCGGTTACGTTGGAGAAACGGCTACGTGAATCAGCTACCAGCTATGTTGGAGAAATGGCTACTTGAATCGGTTATGTGGGAACAGTAAAACATGTGTAAAAATGATATTTTAAGGTTTTAAGTAACATAATTAGCCTAGGAACACTATGAAACTTGTAGAACATGTTATGATCAAACAAAACATGAACTTTGAAGATATTTTAAGTAAAGAAATATTATGATCTAATCATGATTAATCGTACTTTAATCAATACATAATACAAAGTATCAAGATTTTTAAAGGAAATAAAACCAATAAATCTTTGTAATTATCAAAACATTAAGTGGTTCAAGGAGACACTCAACAGCCCGGCCTCCATCTCAAACCCGATAACTAACCAAACCAAGGCCACGACACAACACAACATTCACGATGCAATGATCCCAAAAATGGCAAAACCAAGGAATTCTGCAACCCAGGCTTCCGCAGTGCAACGCCCATTGCCATGGTGTAGCCTCTCCCACATAAGATTAAACCAGGACCCTTACAACCCAACACACAACGTCATAACAGGCTTTCCATACCTAGACAAAACGGCACCTTAAATTCACAGCCCAAGCCCCATGTCGCAACACTAGCCTCATGCCTCAGCCTCATTGATCACGGCACTTCACCAGACTGAAACAACTCCTTCTCCAGCCAGCCAACTACTCTGCAGCGCACATGGTCATGGCGTGATCCATTCTTCCAGCTGAAATTTCAGCTAAGACTCCGTTTTTCCTTGACCACTCACCTCCAAACATTCTCTTGGCAGCTCCAATGCCTGAAAAACACAAAAGGTCCAGGAAGGTCTGGGCCTTTACAACAGCGGTAACACAACAACTAGAATATCCTAAAAAAACACCAGCACACTTCTCAAAAATTGGCTTGAAAACCATGTTTATTGTTGACTGAGAAGTAGCAGATGCATTCATGAGTTCGAATGGCATAACCAATTACCCATAATGCCCTTCATGAGCTCAGAAAGCTGTCCTGCGGATATCACTCTCCCGCATGTTTATCTGATGAAAACCAGACTTCTGATCTAACTTTGTGGAATAGTGAGGACCTTCCAGTTCATCCAACAACTCCTCCATCACAGGGATATGGTGTTTATCAGGAATGATGTGTTTCTTCAGGCTTCTATAGTTCACACACAACCTCCAGCTTCCATCTTTCTTCTTGACAAGTATGATTGGACTGAAGTAAGGGTGGTGGTTGTTCCTGATTATTTTTAAACTGAGCATCTCCTGTATCTGCTTCTCAACTTCATCCTTCAGGTCACGGGAGAGCCTGTATGGTCTGATACTCATTGGTTCTGCCCTTTCCTTCAAGTTAATGCCATGGTCAGTTCCCCTTCTTGGTGATAATCCTTTTGGGTCTTGGATAACCACCTCAAACTTTGCCAAAATCTCTCCTAATTCTCTCTGCTGCGTAAGAGACATCTGCTGTTGCTCAGGCACGTCCTTCATTTTACTGTCAAATTCTGAATCTTTGATTCTCAGCCCCTGTTTGCCCACCCCTTTGTTGCTCCCCAAAGTTTAATAATAGTTTTTGACAAACTCTCTGGGATAGTATTCTCCTATCATCTCCTAGCCTTATTCCATATGGTTTGGTTGGAGCCTTCGAATTCAGACTCTTACACAGGTTCTTGGAAATGTAATTGTGTGTAGCCCTACTACCCACTAACACCAAAATGGGTGCTTCCTGTATCATTTTGTTGAGGACGATGGATACTTAACATCACTTCTTTCCCATGCCAGACACATTGTCACCAAGGAGTGGCCCAACATTGCCTCCTCAGCTTCCCCCCCCCCCCCCCCCCATGTGCTCTCTCTCCATTCTGCTCTTCCTGCTGCGCAATGAAATCCCAAACCACCAGTCAGTCTTTTTTCTGAGCATACCGGTGATTACTGGGAGTGAACCACTGTCCACACGAGTAGTACAATCATGAAATAAGCCTTGACCTGAGCCATCTTGGAGTGAGGATCGTCTCCCATGAAAACCGGTAATTCTACACGTCTGACCAACTTGTGGATTCCTTCTTGACATTGTTCAAGCTTCTGACCTCCTCCAAGAACTGGATTTTTTCTTCCCGGTTCTTCCGGGTCCATTTTTGCATTTCAAAGAACTCTCCTCCTCTGCAATCTGTTTCTGTTTCTGTTTCTGTTTCGGTATGCCATGGTTTAGCTGCTGCCGAACACTATGAAGAATGGCACACATCATGATAGAGACTAGCTGTCCACCTGGAGGGAATACTCTAGAAAGTGGTAAAAGTGTCTTATGTAGAGGGGAATCCAGGGGAATAACCAAATCTGTTTGAGTGGGGGCCCACGGTGGAGTTGTTAAATGGGGGAGGCTGAAGCGAGGGAAGGTGGAGAGGAAATATTCTGGGAATCGGCAGTGAGGCTTGGAACCGGCCTTTGGCTAGGGAATCGGCCTTCTGGCTTGGGTAAGATCACTCCCAAAGTGTCTTCTCCATCTTATCCATCCTCTTGTAATTCTCTGGTTCGGTTCATATATATGTGTATGTATATATATAAGTAGCCCTTTGTTTCTATCATTGGTCCGACCTGCCGATTACTCGCATTCGGGGAGGTGCGCCCTGCGGGATAGCACTCACAGGAGACGACTGCTGCCGACGAAAGCTTCCAGGGATTAAGAGGCGCCCTGCTGTTATTCCCAGTTCCAAGAAGCCGCACACCACTGTCGGATGTGCGTGCACCTTCAAATTCACTGTGATGGCGTGCACTGCTCACTGCATCTCAGCAACACCACACACTCCAGGATTCCTTTCTCGGCAGCAATGCACATAACGGATTCTTCGTTCGATGAAGGAAGCGCAAGACCTGCCGGCGTTCTTGCTTTTACCGCTTAACGGAGGGAGCGTTACCTGAGTCCTAGGCTAATGGTCGTCGTCGAGGGGTGCATGTGCACGCGCCCCAAAAAAAACAGAGCCCGTTTTTTTTTTCTGTGGGAGGAAAACTCAAAAAAAGGTGTTCCTTTTATGTTGGGGAGGAAAAAAAAAAAAAAAAAACTAATCAATGACAACATTGCTCGATAAGGTGGAACAATGTCTACTGATGATCAACCTAATGCTCTTCAAGACACCGCTAGAGCAGAGTCGGTTTCAAAAATCCCGTGCAACTTGGTTGCGTCATCTGACGGAGATGCTGCTTCATGCGGAGAAACGACCTTCACTCTGGCAATGACTGCAGTGCAACAAGAGGAGTCACTGCAGTCGGAGCCTGCTCAATGCTCACGCTGACTACGGTGTATTCTGCAACATTTGGCGCTCTGGAGGTGCAGGAGGAGGAACCCCTAGTGGAATGGCTCCCTCGAGCAGAGTCTTGTGTCTCGAACGAGCCAATAACTAGTATGCAAGTGTGGGGGTATGCGGGTGTGTTCAACTACATGGCCTAACAGCCCCATTCCCGGCAACATGTTTGATTGGACAGATGACAGGAAGGGGACCATACAATTTTTACAATCAAAAAGCAGGGTGGTGGGTGTCGCACTCCACCTTCGTCTATCCAAAGCTGATCCATGAAGGATGACAGAGCATTTGGGAGGTTGCTTGACATGCATATGCTGCAAGGGCACATTATATAGGACCACAATAGCTTAGTCCTATAGCAGCGGTGGTGCTTTGTCCTTCCCAAAGCACAAAAGCATGGAGGTGTATCTGGGAGTTTACTTGGCTTGACTGCGTAGCAAGACCACCCTTCTTCGGTCTTGAGGAAGACTGTTTTCAAGGGGCAGTGAAGTGATAGAGACCAGCCGTCCAGCTGGACGGAATACTCTAGAAAGGAAGTGTCTTATGTAGGGGGGGATCCAGGGGAATAACCAAATATGTTTGAGTGGGGGCCCACAAGGGAGTTGTTAAATGGGGGAGGCTGGAGCGAGGGGAGGCAGAGAGGAAATATTCTTGGAATCGGCCATTAGGCTTGGAATCGGCCTTTGGTTTGGGAATCGGCCTGCTGGCTTGGGAGGGATCACTCCTGAAGTGTATTCTCCATCTTCTTCCTATTGTAATTTTCTAGTTCGATTCATATATATATATATACAAGTAGTTCTCTGCTTCTATCACATCACCTCTTGTGGTTTAGCTAGCCCCTCCACAGTTATATTTATACGGCGAAACTGGTTTTTGTGTGAAGAAAAAGCACCCCCCCCCTATCTCTAGTCACCTCCACTGAACTCACCCACACTTCCATTCTGGTTGGCATATGATTGCAACATCTATCAGGGAAAAAATTGCTCTCAATGAAAGCACTGATCGATAGGTGCTTGTGTAGAGAAAAATGATTGAGAAGAGTTTTATTCAGAAGTAGAATTCATAATTACAGTTGTATGGAATAGGTAGGATGTAAAAGAGGAGAGTAGAAGAGGTGAGGAATTCTCTCAGTGCAGGGCTCTAGAGCCTTTGCTAAACTGTCAAAAGTGACTTATTTCCTCCCCCAGATATAGGTGGCTGCCTAACTGCCTGACTGAAGAAACAGAACTCCCCGCATAACTGCCGCACAAAATTCCCATGGAAGTGATCTGGAAAATTTGAGTTGAGTTGCCAATGATTTTTTGCTTAACCTATGGATCAAGTTGTTTTACATGCTGCTGAAAAACATTGGCATTTATACCAATGTGAGTGAAAAGGTAATGCTACAAATTGATAGCGAAGGACCAGGTGTGGATTAATCTCACTATAAGTGCACTTCAACGGTACTGAAATCTGAAATAAATATTTTATAAACCACATTTACGCCTCAAGGTTATACCACACTTTAAACTTAAACTTCAAGGTTGTGAAATTTTGGTGGGGGGTGTAGCAAAACGCACACAGCCGTTCCAGAATCTCCATCCTTTGATCCTCTCTTCAAGGGTAATATTCTCTAAGCTAGCAAATCTGCCTAAATAATCTTTTGGAGAGGGCTTCAAAAAATACAGGTGTTTCTTTTTTAGACTTTTATTTTGGAAAAATAAAATCAAACTTTTTTTATAAAAAATCTATTTTTTTCATTTTCTATTTTTTTCCATTTACACAATCCAATTGTTCAACACAGTTTCTATTTAGAGAATTAAAACAGAATGGATTTGGTTAAAATTCCTACACAAAGGACATTTTGACATTCTTGGAATTTGATCGTCTTTTTCACTCGTGCAGGGAGGCCTCCAATTCCATATTGACCTTCTTAACAGACATCTTTGATCTGAGCAGCTCTAGCCATGGCGCGCAGTACGCATCGATCAGGGATAGAGTGATTATTCCACGTGGTCCCACTTTAACAAGGATTTTGGTGGCTTCATTAACAGGAGCACTCCCTAGTTCCCGTCTAGAAACAGTTACAGCCCCCCTTATCATTCTAATTTATTTTATAATTATGAAGTCACAGCATTACAATTGAAACTGTTGATTTTTCTAGGTGACATATGCTCTGGTGGCATTGATCCGTGCATATGGAGTGAAGGCATTGGAATGGGTGGGAAATAGTGTGATGTTGATCCCGTCCTCGGCTGTGACGGAGGTTGAGCAGGCGAGATTCTTGCGAGCTCTGTCGGACATGGCTTCTTTGGCATCGGGAATTGACATTCATGCCCTCACAACCCCTATAGAGGAACTGTCGGATGTTTGTCGGCGCAACCGAACGGTTCAGGATATTGTCCAGGAGGCTCTGAGGCCGCTCGACCTTAATTTTATCCCTGTTGCATAGCCACGGAGGGCATTTTGATTAAATTATGTTTATAAAATGGATTTTTTCCATGGGCAAGGGGGCGATGAGTGTTGTATTTTTATGATGGATGATGGGGGGGGGGTCCGTTCTCCGTTGTAATTTTTTTTTTTTTTTTACGTTTGGAAATTCAGTAATTTTTCGTTGTATTTTTTTTTTTTTTTTTTGAGCCAAACGGGTCTTAAGTCGGCAATAAATTGGGATGGAAAGGGTCCAAAACAGGCAGGCAGTGAATTGTCTGATTTGAAGAATAAAAAGTGGGCAGGGGGAGGGTGTCACATGATGTACGGGAGTGAAAGCTGGAAGGCCAAAGCTCCGCTGACCAACTCAGCAATAAATTATCCTTTTCCAAGGCTTCCGTGTATCATTTTGATTGTCCATGGTTTATGCCTAACCAATCTCCACGGCTTCCGATTACAAAGAGTTTTGAATTAGTTAATAATTGTCAATCTCTCAATTTATTAATATTTTATTATTCAATCGGTGCTCAAAAGCTTTTGATGAATTATTTTAGATGTCAAACAAAAATGATCTATTGAATTAGGTGTTGATTGGGCCAGAGGTCATGAGTCAGATTCCATAAAATTTGATATCATTTTAGGTATGAGCAGTTAAAAGATTTTGGACCATCCTATTTAAGTGTGTTTAATTTTATGTAATTTAAGAAGTGTTCGCATGTGAAGATAGTTTGATGAATATCTTTTTCGTTTAGGCGCGTGATAAATCGAACCACTTGTGTTTTCGTGCAATCAGTGATATGGTAGGGAAGAATCCGTTGGTCATACAGGATGATGGGAGTGTTTGTGCTGGTTGCGAAGACCCGCTTATTACAAAAACAAAAGAGAGATGATTCGAAGGGTTGTATTAAAAAAAGAAAAAAGAACATTAAATAAATATACCAACTGTTAAATTCATATTTTTTTTTTCAGAATCAACTTGTATTTGTTTTATGCAAAACATTCATGAAGATAAGATACTGAAGCTCACTTTAAATAATAAAAAAATTGTTGATATCGCATAAAAATGCTAACCAGTAGCCATTCAAGTAAGAATAATGCCACAAAAAACGATTTGATAGATGTTTTATTGGGGTATAAAAAGTTTTCCCTTATGGTCATGTTGAAATACTAAAATTTCAAACGAAAAGCAGGATAATTCAAACCACCATCCCACAGCAATTGCTGGTAAAAATCCATATATTCATCTCTACCACAAGGGGGGAAATTGCATGTAAAAGAGATGTGTCAAATCAACAACCTCAAAGATGAAATCTTCATTTCCATCCAACAATTTACATCTCCCAAACAGAGCTCAGCATGTCTGAGAAAAAGTTCTAGCTAAACCCTACGATGGTTTTGACTTTGGGAAATGGTCTCTGAAGCTGAATCCGCAGGGAGACTTTGCTGCGAACACCAGCAAATCTGCCTTTAGTGCCCACATCTTCGCTCTTGGATGCCAGATGATGTCCCCCCTTACAATCACAAATGATTCGTAAGCTCCCTAAGCAAGAATACTTCAGAAGTTGAATGAATCTAAAAATAAAACGGATGCAGAATTAGACCTGTAATCTCAGAGTGAGCCCTGTGATGGTTTTCTATGCACTTGAGGAGATATTTGAATGTTTCTATCTCGCACGGGATTGTGAGCCCACCACTCTGGTCAAATCCAAACTCCTCCTCAGCCTTCTCGAGCAACACCTTGAATAGCGAGTGACTGAGATAGGCAGTGGGAATGATGAATCTCCGAAGCTCTGGCCCAACATAAACTGCCAAGTACCCTTTGGGGACATCCGGTGGCAATTCAGGGTTAGGGCCGCTTTCATCATCCGAATCACACAGAGCATTCAAGTTCTTCATCAATGTCTCATTTAGAGGAGGAGAAACACTCCCATTGGGTGGGTCGGCCCGGTTTCCGTTTCGTTTTGAGCCCAGCGTGACAGATTGCCACTTCTGGAGGATTTCTTTAAGCTTGACAATTTGTCGGATTCTGGTCACCTTGCCTCCCTCATTGTCATCCATTGCTAAATACTTGCAACGGTGAAGAGAACTATAGGGCTGGACTCAGAGCAACTGATTCCAAACAAAAGACCATTTCATCACAAACATGGAAGCAATCATGAATACAGTTCGGGTTTTTACAAGTTTCAATAGCGCAGAAGCAAGGGGTTCAGGTGAAGATGGGTTCAAAAGCAGATCAATTCTATGTTAAGTAATTACATCTGAGAAATGAAACCAACACAAAACTATTAAGGGCTTTTGATTTTACTGAGGAAAACAACAAAAAAGCTGCTGCATTTGTTAAAAATTAGAGTATGATCAACCAATAGTTTTGAGGTGGATAAGTAAAATGAAAGGATTTCATTCAGTTTGTTTACATTTCTTAATACAATTTACTGTATTTTAGCCAGCTATGTATGAACAATAAAGATAAGCTTGGATTGAAACGAGGCAATTAGAATCGCCAAGTTAAGCTGGCTGATAATGTTCAAAAAGAAGGATGTCAAACTGGCTAATAATGTGTCTTATCCAGGACCCTATTCTGATATGCGTATCTCAGTTTTCCTTTTTTCGTAGTTTTCCCTCCATTCGGGATTTAGGAGCTTTAGGCAGATGATCCAGTAAACTCTCATAGGGATCAACCACATCTCTGGAACCATCTGAGATCCCGCATCAGAGAAATGGAGAACGGAAAACAACTAAACCAATATCAAGAATCAATCCACCAAACAGATGATGATGATGCATTTCAAAGTTGGGATTTAGACGCATGAATCCGACCAAATGCGAGGATTCAGTCGCATTATCAGCAGATAGAAGCGGAAACAAACGAGTGTCATAAAAGGAAGAAATGGGTTAGGGTTTTAACCTGGAAAAAAGAGATGGGTAAGGCAGCACAGACCAGCTTCGAACCAGACGAACGAAACGCCATATCGGAGCCTCAAACGCTTGATTTGCAGGTGCCTCTCGATCCCTCGATCCCTCGATCCCTCGGGCTCGAGGGATTCAGGATAGCTGAAATAGATAACGAAAAGCCAAAAACCTGAACCATCATGGAGCACTGGTTCAACAAATTTATAGAGGACGAGAGAGATGCGGTCGAGGAACGCAGCAAATTTCGCTCCATCTCTCCCTCCGCAGCCGCAACGGTATCCGAAAAGCAGTTTGTTTTATTTCCATTTTCCCCCAATTTTTGTTATTATTGCAGTTTGGAACCGTCATCAGTTAAATTTAGTAAAAAGATCGGATTTTCGTTGCAAATTGGATAGGATTCGTTGAAAATTACAGAAATGGATAACAATAATTTTATCCATTTAAACACCTAGAGGGTCTTCTGTGTATTTTTCGGAAATTTCAGTTCGGATTGGTAGTTAAGTACTTAAATAGGTCCTTGACTCGTATTTTATTTACTTTTTAAGTATTTTCTAATAATATCTTTTTAGATTTATTGTTTTTTTAAGTAAAACATTTAACATTGAAAGTATTAATGCATCAAATGCATTTATTTCCCAGCCATTAAATTCTTAGTATCCACACATTAATTGCATTCCGTGCTGTTTTCTATATATATTTTAGAAAATATCTTGGACAAGAAAAAACAATAAACCCATTGAACTGTTTTAGTTTTATTTAAAAAAAAAAACTAGTACTCCACCAGTGCATTCGTACGACGTTATAAAAAAATTCTTATTTTCATTAATAGAATACCATTTTTAGAACTTAATAATTCATATTAATATTGAATATATTTAAAACACAAATGAGTGGTACATAATAATGGAATATAAGTTTGGAAATTGTTGAGAAATCATAAAGACAGTTGTAAATATTTAGTTGAATTAATAAGGAATATAAATTTATATTAGACATTCATAATGGAGAAATCAATTACATAAATGAAAAAAAATGATTCAAATAGATTAACTAAATTATGATCATTATAATATTTAAAGTTGGAATGATTGCCGTGTAACTAAAAATAAAGAAATCAAACGGTTGGATAAGCAGGCTGAGTGAGGCTGAAGTAAATAGAGGTGAAGAGCCTAACATCACCTTAACCATCAGCCGGACACCATGCATGCAAAGGCTTGATCCCAACCCAAAGGTTGCAACACCAACACTTCATTGGTCTCCACCGAAGTGTCATGGACTCCCCAACAGATAAAATTAGTGGTACAGTAGCTTCGTGGAACACAGTGCTCGACGATGCTTCAAGTTAGGGCTGTCGTTGCACCCAAGATGGAAGACTTGGTCTACAGGTGGATTTGTTACAACATTTCACATGAAAGATTCATACAAGTGGATTTAAAGGGCTTAAGAAATAATCTGCAGCTATAATAGCTTCATGATAATCCTAGTAGCAATCAAAAGTATATTCTATTAAGCCAGAGACAACAAACCATCATTAGTTGAGATGATCAATGGTTCATTTGAAAATATGTCCAAGTAGATGGTTAAGAAACAAATGTTGATATAAAATGGCAATAGATCCTTATTGCACATGCACTCCACAACAATCATCAAGTGGTATATAAGTGCAGTTACTATGCTATAAATTAAAGGAGATGGCACTGATTAAAATCAGAGAGAAAACTACTAACCTGTTGAAATTATATCATCCCATCCTCCAAAGATCTATTGTATTCACTGTTATTTCAAATCATTAAAGTAAACCAAATAAATATATATGCACTTTGATCCAACCACCAACTATGGCAATATGCCTGCATCCAATATGCACTTCAACTTCTCTGCCTCCAACTCTTGTCTCATTGCTTCCACCCATTGATGCGAGTTGAAGATCCTTCATTAATCTCATGGCATCCCCCAACTTCTTCTCAAAAGGCTGCTTCACCTCAATCACCTCCAGCAGACACTTAGTGGCATTCTCGACCACTTGAATGTTAAATCAAATCCATTTCATTGGAGGAGATGGTGTAATCTATAGACCAAAGATTGAAGCACACCGCTAAACCCATCACCATTGTTAATACCAGTCCGACAAAGATATGATCTCGTTCTCCCATTTCTTTCTTTGCAAATCTCTAGAATTCACAACTGCAGCTATCGTTACCCATCTTCGGACAGCTGTTCGACAATCCATTTTTCCACCAAAACCATATTCATCCATGTAGAATCTGTACATAATGCATAAAAAATAAATTAATGAACATGAAGAAACATAGTTTTATCAACATTCAAAAGGTATTATGTTGCCTGAAGTGATTCACATGCATTGTGACTAAAGAACACTAATCCATACCTCCCGTTTCAATGAAAAACAGTCATAAGTACTAGGAAAAAAATTAGTTAAAGATTTAAAAAAACCATTCATATAGTTAATATAGATGCAGTTTTTGTAGAATATAAAAATACAATTAAGGGAAACAATACAACAACATGAAAATATAGAATCAAGGTACCTATGATTTTTCAATAAGTGACAATGAAGGGAAACAATACAACCACATGAAAGTTGTTAACATAATCTCATGAATCTGTATCAACCCACAAAATATAGACCAAACCTGGAGGTGTATATAGCTGGTCACTCACAATTATCCAGTGGTGCCCATGCAAAATACCTCATTTCACATTACATCTACATCAACTTAAAAATAAAACCCTTTGGCCTAACACATGTATGTATAACATATAATAATGTTAAAGCGAAGACTACTCGCTTCACAGAAGTCATGTAGCGTGAGAGATAGTACGATATCAGATCCTTTTTTTCATCCCCCAAAGCATTCTCAATTGAAATGAATTTGCTTCATCTTATCCATCACTGCAAAGAAAAATGGAAGAGGCACACACACTGATTTAGGTCATATAAGTAAGAATATAAAAATATAATTAACAGTGTAAGGTAATTAGGGAAATTTTGGCTCTATGCTATGTTTGAAAACACATTGAAAACTGCATATCCTATGAGCATGAACTGTTAGAACACATATAAAGCTGGAAACATATATGTAGTAGAAACACAACATATTAAGGGAAACAATGCAACAACATGAAAATATAGAATCAAGGTACCTATGATTTTTCAATAGGTGACAATGAAGGGAAACAATACAACCACATGAAAGTTGTTAACATAATTTCATGAATCTGTATCAACCCACAAAATATAGACCAAACCTGGAGGTGTATATAGCTGGTCACTCACAATTATCCAGTGGCGCCCATGAAAAATACCTCATTTCACATTACATCTGCATCAACTGAAAAATAAAACCTTGTGGCCTAACACATGTATGCATAATATACAGTAACGTTAAAATAGAGACTACCCGCTTCATATAAGTCATGTAGCTTGAGAGATTGTATGGTATCAGATCCTTTTTTTATCCCCCAAAGCATTATCAATTGAAATGAATATGCTTCATCTTATCCATCACTGCAAAGAAAAATGGAAGAGGCACACACACTGATTTAGCTCATATAAGTAATAATATAAAAATACAATCAATGGTGTAAGGTAATTAGGGAAATTTTGGCTCTATGCTATGTTTGTAAACACATTGAAAACTGAATATCCTATGAGCATGAACTATTAGAACACATATAAAGCTGGAAACACATATGTAGTACAAACAAAACATATTAATAATGAACAAACTAATAGTGAATACAATATTCTAAAAGTGAATAGAAACACATATACAGTGGAATCAATTTGCAGTGAATGTATCAGATCCATTTTTTCATCCCCCAAAGTAGTATCAATTGATATGAATACGCTTCATCTTATCCATCACTGCAATGAAAAATGGAAGAGGCACACACACTGATTTAGGTCATATAAGTAAGAATATAAAAAGACAATTAACAGTGTAAGGTAATTAGGGAAATTTTGGCTCTATGCTATATTTGAAAACACATTGAAAACTACATATCCTAAGAACATGAACTATTAGAACACATATAAAGCTGGAAACACATACGTAGTACAAACACAACATATTAACAACGAACAAACTAATGGTGAATACAATATTCTGAAAGTGAATAAAAACACATATATAGTGGAATCAATTTGCAGTGAATGTAACATATTAATAGTGAACACAACATACTAACAATGGACACAACATTCCAACCATGAACAAATAGTGAACATAACATACTAACTGGAAACCTGTCTATAGTGTATTGGAAATATTAAAAGTTCACAACATGCTATCAGTTAATGGAAACATATATACAATGACAAAAACCGGGTTCCCAACTTGAGTTCACTGAGGCATTTTATAAAGCATGCATAATGCAATTAACTCCAAGCCTAATCCACAACACTGGAGAACCTAGAGGCCCTGTCGTCATCTTCAATCTGTGTAGCGGGCACCATATAGTCAGATTGAAGAAATTCCTCTTGAACAGTGCTAGGTACCTCATCAGATGTTCTACATTCAGCAGCAGCCAATCCAATATCAGTTGATTTCAATCTTTGGAAACCCCCTATATTGAATATAACAACCCTTCTCTTTATTACATACTTTAACATGATTTATTACATAAACTTGCACTTAATACAACCCATAAAATTGAGAGGTCTAGTGTCTTTGGGGCTTAGGAACATTACATGACAACTTAAGACATAAAAAAAATACAAAATCTTTATTGAAAACTTCTTTTACATGACCACAAAATTCTTTCATACTTAGCATTGCACGGGATAACCTGAGGACATATATATGAAAAGGGTGAGCTATAAAGTCCAGTAAGGGAGTTAACAAGGTATAACATGAAGAATACAATACATGTTAGAAAATAGGCATATCAATGGAGCATACAAGAAACATGAACATAAAGGCATGATATAACATGATTATCATAACGTGGAAATGTGGCAACAACATTTAACATGATATTAGCATGAGCCAAGGCTCATTGCATATAAAGCATGAGTAAACCCTCATTGCACTTGAATTAGCATGAGTAAACCATCATTGCACTTGAATTAGCATGAGTAAACCCTCATTGCACTTGGTGTATCATGATACTATTCTTTACCCAATGCATTGAAGCGCTATCAGGACACACCCTTCTTAATCATTTCATTTCATGCATAAGTGTGCCACATAGATCATACGACATGGATTCATTAAACATCATAATTTATTCCACGAATAAGAGATGTGGAATACATAAATGTAAGTACTCAATCAAAAAGTACATGTGCATAAAGGTGAATACCCTTGATAGAGAAATTGGTATGGTATTTACTTACATGATGATTTTGGCATGAGAAATTTTGGTGTAACTTCAGCAGCATAACGACGTCAAATAGAAGTCGTAAAATGGAATGATGAGAGAGAAATGGGTCTCTCATAATTTATAAATGAAATGTAAAATAAGGGGGTCATGAAACATAATATCCCAAAATTTTTAATTGAACTTAGATGCATAATGTAAAAGAATTTCTTGAATGTAAACGAGGAGAGATAAATCCCTTATGGAACTTTGGCATGGTAACAAGTGTAAATGAGAGGCATTAATGAGAGAGAAAGGGGTCTCTCATAATTCAAACATAAGGAAGTATATGAGAGGTTTTAAATCATACCCCAACATTTTTAATTGAAAATAAAAGGGAATAACATTATAAGGAAACTTGGACATAAATAAGGAAGGAAAGTGAGGATCCCTTACTTGGAAGTGTGATCCCAAAAGCTTGGGAAAAGCTTGAGAGAGGATTCTTGGGAGCTTGGGAACCTTGAGAGGATTATAGAGAGAGGAGGGAAGAGTTTGGTCGAGCAAAAAATGGTTTGAGTGAAGAGTAATGGGAGATTGAGTGGGTTTATTTAGGAAATGTGACAAAATTCTTTATTATTTAGGTTTTGGACACTACACATTAAACTAATCAAAACTACAAACCATCCCATGGTTTTGCCCATGGTTTTTGAAAAAGTGGAGTGGAAAATATTATTTTATAAGGAATATGGCCGAACTTATTAAAATATTAGGCTTTCTTATGTGGAGGTGAGTCACACTCTCAAGAAAATCATTTTAAAAAGTTAAAATATTTTATAAGTTTTGGAGGGTCCACTAAGGAACCATAAGATTAATTAAACAAATATAAAATCACTTTATTTTAAAGGTAAAACATATATTGGACGAAAATAACTTTTATATTATTTTATTACATCACTATTGGTCATTATAATGTCATAAAACACATTATATATTTAAACGGTATTTAATTTTTACCCAAAAATTCGGCTGTCTCAGAAAATTATGAAAAAATCACCATTAGATAATTTCGACATTATGAATCCAAAAATGATATTAATTTTATCTAAATAATTTTCTAAATAATTGAATTTTTACTTTTAAAATAAAGACCGACATTTATCGAAAATTCATGGGTTTTGAAAAAAACAGCTTTCAAACCTTAATAAAAAATACAATTGTATTTATAAAAATTATACGATCATTTATATTTAATAAAAAGAAAATAAGTAATAATATTTTATTAAAATATTATTTAATTTAAAAATCCATTAATTCATCAAAATAGATTTTTTAATTGAATTTAAATATTAACTAAAAATACTATTTGTGCTTTAAAAACCATTTACAGAGTAACAATAATAAAATAAATGTATATTATTTATACAAAAATAATGCACATAATCATAGTGCTAGGGTCTTGTTACATAACCCATTATAAAACTCACATAATACCTAAGGGTAATGTGTGCGATGGTGACAGACTCTTGGGGTGGCTCAGATAACATCACTTGGGTGGTAATATCTATTAACTTCCACTTCTCTCATAGGCAGTTTCGTTCAAGCTTAACGCGTTGAATATCATCTTGGGCTTGGTCTAGAGAGAAGCCCAGTGATGCTACCTCCTTCCCAAGCTCTGACAAATGGGCTTCGTATGGAGCAATTCTACTAGATGAGGTCATCTTTGTCTGAGTAAATTGGATTTATTAAAGCCTCATATTTATACTAATCATGTGATCACTATTCAACGACTATATTAGAAATGGTAATAATTCTTAACGGTATTTTAAAATCCAAAAACATAAAACTAAGGAAGTGAATATGTTTTATATAAACATTTTACATAATAAGACATTTAATTAGATCAAAAGGAATTTTCATTAATAAAAGTTTGGGTCGTTAAAATCTTTCCCCTTTAAGAAATTTCTCCCTTGAAATTTCCTTTTCCCACACTAAAACAAATGAGGGTAACTTTGCTTCATCACTTCCTATGGTTCCCATCTCACTTATTCAAACTTGTGGTTTCTTCACAAAACCTTGATGAGGGGCATTATCTTATTTTGTAGAACTTTTTCCCTACGACCTAAGATCTTCACCGGATTCTCTTCATAAGAGAGGTTATTCTCTAATGGTACCACCTCTGGATTGAGTACATGCGATGGGTCAGGTATGTACTTCCTCAAGAGTGATACATGGAATACATCATGTACTTGAGATAGGTTCAGTGAGAGTTCTATTCGATAGGCCACTGCTCCAATGTGATCAAAGATCTCAAAAGGACTGATGTACCTTGGACTAAGCTTTCCCTTCTTCCCAAATCTCGTAACTCTCTTTCACAGTGATATACAGAGGAATACCATGTATCCAACACCAAACTATAGGTATCGTCGATGATTATCAAAATAACTATTTTGTCGACTCCGAGTAGCTTTAATGTGCTGTTGGATGGTCTTAACCTTCTTCACCATTTCTTCGACCATTTTTGGACCTAGGAGTTTTCACTCCCCAAGTTCATCCCAACATGCCAGTGTTATGCACCTCTTCCCATAAAGGGATTCATAAGGATCCTTTTGGATGCTTGAGTGGAAACTGTTATTGTAAGAGAACTCAACTAGGCGAAGATGTTGACCCCATCTTCCTTTGAAATTCATTAAGAATACTCTCAACATATCCTAAAGTGTTTGGATAGTCTGCTCAGATTGGCCATCATTTTGAGGATGATAAGCCGTACTGAAGTTCAACTCAGTATTTAGAGCATGTTGGAGACTCTTCCATAACTTAGAGGTGAATCTTGGATCTCGATCGGATACAATAGATAGTGGTACTCAATGGATCCTTACCACTTCTATGATATATATATGTTCCAGTTGATCCAATGATAAATCCTTTCGAATTGCAATGAAGTGTGCAGTCTTTGTAAGACGATCCACAACAACCCAAATAACATTGTTTTATTTGGATTCCTTTGGAATTCTAGTGACAATGTCCATAGTGATGTTCTCCCATTTCCATGTTGGTATGGGTAATGGTTGCATCATACCCTTAGACTTCTTCCTCTTAGTCTTCACTTGTTGACACACCAGGAACTTTGATGTATACTCAACAATATTTTTCTTCATGTTATCCCACCAATAATGTTCTCAGAGATCTCAATACATATTGTGTTTCCTGGGTGAATGCATAAATTTGAACTATGTGCATCATCAAAAAGTTCATTCTTTAACTCCAAATTTGATGGAACACATAGTCTTGACCCAAATCTCAAAATTCCTTCTTCATTAACATTTAACTATGGGGATTTCTCTTTTATGATAGTTTCCACTTTCTTATGAATTCCCACATCATCCTTTTAAGCATCCTCTAACCTTTCCAAAAGAGACGGTTGATCAATAATTTGTGAAAGGATTGATGATGTTCCCTTCTTTCTGATTCCCACGTCCATCTTCATCAAATCTAAGAAGATTGGATCCTTTTCAATTATCATCAATGATAGAATTGCCGGGTCCTTTTTACTTAGTGAATCCACCATCTTGTTCACTTTCCCAGGGTGGTAATGGATTGAGCAATCATAGTCTTTGATCAGCTCTAACCATCTTCATTATAACACATTCATCTCTTTCTGTGTGAATATATACTTAAGGCTTTTGTGATTTGTATATATTTCACAATTCTCCCCAAAGAGGTAATGTTAGAAAATTTTTAAAGCAAAGATTACTATAGCCAACTCCAAATCATGCATTGGATAATTTTGCTCATGAAATTTCAATTGCCTTGAAGCATAGGAAATGACTTTGTCATTTTTCATCAACACACATCCCAATCCCTTCTTCAAAGAATCACTGAATACTACAAAAAGTTCTCCACTTGTGGGTAGCTTGAGCACGGGCGTAGTGATAAGCCTCCTTTTCAACTCCTTGAAGCTATTTTCACATTTATCACTCCAATAAAACTTTACTCCCTTCTGATTTAGCTTGGTAAGAGGGTTTGACAATCATGAGAAATTTCTCACAAATCAATGATAATATCCAGCTAACCCAAGGAAGATATGAATATCCATCATAGATGTTGGTCTCAACCATCCCTAAATTGTAGCTATATTAGAGGGATCCATAGATATCTCATTTTTTGTGATGATATGACCCAATAATGAGACTTCATTCAACCAGAACTCACACTTACTATACTTTTCATAGATCTTCTCCTTCTGCAAGGTTTCTAGTACAGTGGTTAGATGATCATCATGCTCCTCCTTGGTTTTGGAGTATATTAGAATATTGTCTATAAGGACTGCCAATTTTTTTTTGAGGTAATCTCCAAAGACTCTATTCATCAAGTCCATGAAGATTTATAGAGCATTAGTGAGTCCTAAAGGCATTAATATGAATTCATAGTGCCCGTACCTTATACGAAAAGCAGTCTTGGGGATATCCTCCTTCTTCACCCTTACTTGGTAATATCCCGACCACAGATCCACCTTGGAGAAGTATTGTGCTCCACATAGCTTATCAAATAAGTCATCAATTCATGGAAGAGTATACTTATTCTTTATCGTGATTTTTTTGAGCTCACGATAATCAATGCAAAGGCGCATTGGCCCATCCTTCTTCTTGATAAAGAGGACTAGTGCACCCCATGGTGAAGCACTTGGGCGTATAAACCCTTTATCTAGATTCTCTTGTAGTTGTTTATTTAGATCCTAAATCTCCACAATATCCATTCTATACAGATTCCTAGATATTAGAAAATACCTAGGTATAAGATCAATCGAGAATTAAACATATCTTCTAGGAGAAAGACCAGGAAATTCCTCAGGAAGCACTTCAAAAAATTCCCTCAAAAGAGGCATGTCTTCAAGGATGGTTACTTTTTTAGACTCAATCATCTGAGAAAGATACGTGTGCTCATAGGGAAGTAATATCTATGCTTGAAATGATGGTGCTAAAGAAGATTCATCCACCTCCTTGCACTTGTACAGAATCGGGGGTCGATTATCCATATGGAGAGTGATTTCCCTCTCATGGAAATTTATGTCGACTCTATATAGGGAAATCCAATCCATGTTAATAATTTTATCAAATTACACTAGAGGAAATATGACAAGGTTTTACAGGAAGTTCAATCCACAAATTATGATAGGGAAAGAGTTATATTCATGGGATGCAATGAATGACCCATTTACTATTCTCACCAACATCTTTACTTTCACGATTTGTGGTGGTGTTGGGATTATTCTAATAAAATTTCAGGATATAAAAGAATGTGTAGAACTAGAATCAAAAAGTACATTCGCTATTATTTAATGAATAACTAGCATACCTATTACCATTTCTTTGTTGGGATTCGCTTCAGCGGTAGTGATGGAAAAATCTCACCCTTACTGTGTTGTAGGTTTTTGGTTGCCTTTGAAAACCCTTGGATTAGGGAACTGGTTTGCAAAGTGCCCTGGTTATTTGTAGTTGAAGTAATGAACAATGGGTTGAGGGCCGAATAGAGCGTTCCTCTCCTCTGTCGCAGTAACGGGTTTTTCTTGTCGGAAATTAATGGTTAGGTTCCCTTCTCTTCCACACCTAAAGCATTTCCTCATCCCCTTTAGGCAATTTTTGGGGTGTTTCTTTTTGCACATTTGGAAAGTGGGGTGTTGGAATTTCTTAGCACCATTGGATTTATCCATCGGATTACCAGAATTAAAGTCCACTTTACATTTCTTATCCCCATGATACCCTTGTGATTCTCTGATCTCTATTTCGACTTTGAGGGCACATCAGATAATTTCCTCATAGCTATCGAAGTCAGAGATTTCCAGGGCTTTCTATAGGCTATGTTTTATCTCATCAAAGAAGCGGTCAACCTTGTATTCGGGGGGTAATGATAAAGACGGAGGCATATCATGCAAGCCTTGTGAAGTTTACCTCATACGCTATGATGGATTCTTCATCTTTTTTCTTGAGGGAAAGGAAGTCCCTTTCCATATTAAGTCAGAGGGTGCGCAGAAAATATATATCGAAAAACATTTTCTGGAAATCCTTCCATTCCAATGCCTCGATCTATTCCTGAGGCTTTTTATTTTTGATCAATTTCCACCATTGATCAGCTTAAACCTCAATACAATAAGAAACCATAAGAACCTTCTCTTGTTCGGAACATTGAAGGATGAAGAATATATTTTCAATGGATTTGATCCATTTTTCGGAGATTGAGGGATCAAATGATCCCTTAAAAGTAGGAGGCCTTTATCTCATAAAGCTATCGATTGTGGATTGTTCTTTCTTAGGGTGGGTTGGATGTTCCTCTTGACCCATGTTTCTATTAAAAACTTGAGTTAACTGAGATAGTTTCGTGATAAAGTTTTCGATTCCTGCTCCCATCAGATTGGGCATCTCATTACAATAGTCATCACAATGATCTTTACATCAGTTGTTAGCCCGAGTCCTCATATTACTAGACATTAGATAGAATAAAAGGAAAGTTAGGGGTATCACACAAGGGTAATCCAATGAAAAAATGGATAGCTTATAAATTAAATTTATTTCCTTAACTTATGAATTTATAGGGTTCAATACATGTTATCCATGATCTACTTCCCAACATATATTCTTAGGGGCATTTTTTATTCTATTAATAATGGTTCATACTAAGCTTATGAATTTACCAAATAATATCCCCCAGGAGTTTCATAACAAAGAGTGCATCAAGGCCCATTGTCATGCACCAGTTCCCATTCGAGTTTAGCTCAAAGCGGTGTTTTCAGGTTTTACCCCTAGATACATCTATGCCAGAGCCACCTCTACTTGTTCGTATCCAGACATGGATGTATTTGCATGATAAACCACTTACTATATACTCACCAAAATTTAGGGATGTTTTTATTATGCTTAGTCTTATCCCTAAGGATTTCACTAGGGTTTTCTAATCCTAATCCCAAAAATAACTAAACCTATCCTCTGATACCAACTATAACAACCCTGCTCTTTATTACGTAATTTAACATGATTTATTACATAAACTTTCACTTAATAAAACCTAGAAGATCGAAATTTCTAGTGCCTATGGGTTTAGGAACATTACACGACAACTTAAGAGATAAAAAAATACAACATCTTTATTGAAAGCTTCTTTTACATGACCACAACATTCCTTCATACTTACCATTTCATGGGATAACCTGTGGACATACATAAGAAAAAGGTGATCTATAAATCCCAGTAATGGAGCAAACAAGGAATAACATGAAGAATAAAATACATGTTAAGCAATAGGTATATCAATGGAGTATAAGATAAACATTAAAATAAAGGCATGATATAGCATTATTATCATAACATGGAGATGTGACAACAACATTTAACATGATATTAGCATGAGCTAGGGATCATTGCACATGGAGCATGAGTAAAACCTAATTGCACTTGAATTAGCATGAGAAAACCCTCATTGAACTTAAATTAGCATGATTAAACCCTCATTGCACCTGGCGTATCATGATACCATTATTTACCCAATGCATTGGAGTGCTATCAGGGCGCGCCATTCTTAATTATTTCATTTCATGCATAAGTGTTCCACATAGATTATACGACATGGATTCATTAAAAATCATAATTTATTCCATGAATAAGAGATGTGGAATACATAATTGTAAGTACTCAGTCAATAAGTACATGTGAATAAAGGTGAATACCCTTGATAGAGAAATGAGCATGATATTCACTTACATGATGATTTTGGCATGAAAAGTTTTGGTGTAACTTCAGCAGCATAACGATGTCAAATAGAAATTTTAAAATGGGTTAATGAGAGAGAAAGGGATATATCATAATTTATAAATGAAATGTACTGTAAGGGGGTCATGTAATATAATATCCCAACATTTTTAATGGAACTTAGATTCATAATGTAAAAGAATTGTTTGAATGTAAATGAGGAGAGAGAAATCCCTTACGTAATTTCGGTACGGTAACGGGTGTGCATGAGAGGAATTAATGAGAGAGAAAGATTTCTATAATCATGAAAAAATAAGGAGGGAAGTATAGGGGAGGTGATAAATCATACCCCAACATTTTTAATTGAAAATAAAAGGGCATAACATTATAAGAAAACTTAGACATAAATAAGGAAGGAAAGTGAGGATCCCTTACTTGGAAGTGTGATCCCAAAAGTTAGGGAGAGGCTTATTGGGAGCTTGGGGTGCCCTGGGAGGATTATATAAAGAGGAGGGAAGAGTTTGGTTGAAATAAAAATGGTTTGAGTGAAGAGTAATGAGAGATTTAGTGGGTTTATATAGGAAAGGAGAGAGAATTATTTATTATTTAGGTTTTGGACACTACAGATTAAACTAATCAAAAACACAAACCATACCATGGTTTTTGCCCATGGATTTTGAAAAAGTGGAGTGTAAAACATTATTTTATAATGCCAATGAACTAAATTATTAAATTATTAGTCTTTCTTATGTGGAGGTGAGTCAAACTCTCAAGGAAATCATTTTAAAAAGTTAAAATATTTTATAAGTCTTGGAGGGTTCATAAGGCACCATAAGATTAATAAAACAAATATAAAATTACATTATTTTAAAGGTAAAACATATATTGGACGAAAATACTTTTTATAGTATTTTATTACATCACTATTGGGTCATTATGATGTCATAAAACACATTATATATTTAAACGATATTTAATTTTTACCCAAAAATTCGACTGTCTTAAAAAATTATGAAAAATTCACCATTAGATAATTTCGATGTCCTGAATCCAAAAATGATATTCATTTTATATAAATAATTTTCTAAATATTTTAATTTTTACTTTTAAAATAAAGACCGACATTTATTGAAAATTCATGGGTTTTGACAAAAACAGCTTTTAAACCTTAATAAAAATTACAATTGTATTCATAAAAATTATATGATAATTTATATTTTATAAAAAGTAATTTAGTAATAATATTTTATTAAAATATAATTTAATTCAAAAATCCATTAATTCATCAAAATATATTTCTTAATTGAATTTAAATATTAACTAAAAATACTATTTGTTCTTTAAAAACCATTTACAAAGTAATAATAATAAAATAAATGTATATTATTTATACAAAAATAATGTACATAATCATAGTGATAGGGTCTTGTTACATAACCCCTTATAACACCCGTATAATACCTAAGGGTAAGGTGTGCGATGGTGAAAGACTCTTGGGGTGGCTCAGATAACATCGCTCGGGTGGTAATCTCTATTAACTTCTACTTCTCATGTAGACAATTCCATTCAAGCTTAATGTATTGAAGCTTGGCTTGGTATTGGTCCAGAGAGAATCCTAGTGATGCTACCTCCTTCCCGAGATCCATAAAATGGGCTTCATATGGAGCAATTCTACTAGATGAGGCCATCACTTCCTTTGTCTGAGTAAATTGGATTTTTTAAAGCCCCATATTTATACTAATCATGTGATCACTGTTCAATGACTATGTTAGCAACGGTAAAAATTCTTAACGGTATTTTAAAATCCAAAAACATAAAACTAAGAAAGTGAATATGTTTTATATAACAATTTTACATAATAATACATTTAATTAGATCAAGAGAAATTTTCATTAATAAAAGTTTGGGTCGTTACATTGAAGGTCATGGGTGAAGATTTTTTTTACCAGTTGTGGGGATTGAGGGTAATGGTAGTAAAAATTTAGGGGTTACTGTAGCTGGAGGGATTTGAAATCAAGATCCCACAGTGGTTTAGCAGTGCATCGAGGTTACAATAGTGTAAATGCAGGTTTAAAATAGATAGAGGCGATGAAAATCACCAGCTGATGGTGGAGTCTGAAACTATAGAAGGTGTAGAGGAGGCATAGGTTGAGGCAATGAAAATAGAGTAGGAGATGAGGATGAAGGTGAAGCAGGTGGAGGAGGAGGCTGAGATGGAGGTGAAAGCATGAGTGGTGGAGGGAGAACGCGATCAGCGGAAACCCTAGCTAGTGCAGAGGGAAAATGTGATCCATGGAGGGAGAACACGAGTGGTGGAAACCCTAGAAGGTGCGGAGGGAAAACACGAGTGGCAGAGGGAGATAATCAGGTTTTCATGAGCTTTTGAGGGAGGAATACAGGTTTTGGGTGAGGGGAAAGAGTCATCGGGAATAAATGACTGCATGCATGAAGTTCGAAGCAGATGCAGAATGGAAGAGGGGTTGCGATGAGTGGAGATGGAGATGGGGTGAGATGAATAGAGAAAGAGACGAGGAGACGAGGAGTGCCAGAGATGGGGAACATGCAGAGATGGGGATGAAGAACCAGGATTGTCAGAGATGGGGAGATGAAGGGCGGTGTACAGAGGTTGAGTAGGTGGAAGCCACGATGGAGGAGGTGGAGAGGGTAGCTGACGAGGGAGACAAAGCCACATGCGGAGTCAAAAACCCTAGGTCAAGGAACCAGTGAGCGGGTGGTTTCAATTTTGGAGGAATTGGTGAATGTGAATGAGATGAGAGGGTGGGAGGGATGAAAGGAAGGGTGTGTTTTGGAGGCATGGATCATTTTAGAGGTGACATGTATAGCTAGAGGTACCCATCTTTAGAATATATAATAGATGTTCTTTATATGATCCAACTAAGGAATGACGGTCCCACATATGAATACACAATATTGAGAGGAAGTTTATTAAGTGTTAGCCATATTTAAAGACTTTCTCTACTTAAAATTTATATATTTTTGAAACTGTACAACTCACTACTATTGCATACATAATACTAAACTTCTTATTTTTGTGTCATTGAGATGATGACCCAAAGGCCTAGATGAGTATACAAAAAATAAATGTGATCATATAATAATAATTCAATTGGTGTTGTGATGTATATCACATTTTTCTTCTTCATATTTCATGAATATGGATGATCATTTTTCTCTTTTTCTTTGACCAATGTTATATATGATATGTTAAAAAAGCCACTTGATTTTCCTTGATTGAGAATACTTTTATACCATGTATGGATTAGATTTACCCTAATTCTAATAATCAACATACTCTTTCATACCTGAGAATAATTAATCCTATTCCATGTGACAAATTTTTTAAATACATTGCAAACCACTTTCGATATATCAAAGGATTCTTTTTCTAGACAAGCAACATGTCCCAAACTGTAACAACCCACATACATCGAGGTACTAATTTGATTTCATTTTTTCTAAACTATGTGTATTTTAATGGGTTTTTTTGGAGTAATTGGTGGAGATTGGGGGTCAGTTTCTCAAAAAATAGGCTCGGTGGTAAATCTATCAAGTGATAACATGTACTACTAGGTACTTAGTGACCACACACCAAGTACTAGGTGGGAAAGGAAGAGGGGGTAGTGGCCTAGGTGGGCTATCAACCACTCGATGATCCAAGAATGAGTACCCAGTGGGGTATCAGGTATCCAATATGAGTGGCCCAAGTACCCGATGTCTAAAATTTTCATTTTTATTTTTTTTTAAATAATTAATTGGAAAGGTTAGAAAAATATTTGGGATCCCCTCTGTTGTACCTCTCGTACCCCTCGTGGTTTGATTTTCATGATCACAATCACTCTATTGGGGGACAAATCTTTCTCTCATGCTTTACTTTACTTTGCTTTATCCTTTAAAGCATGCCTCTCATTTCAATCTTTTACATTGCTTGTTTTGGTGATTGTGATCATCAAAATAGGGGGAGATTGTTGTACCTATCGTACCCCTCGTGGTTTAATTTTCATGATCACAATCACTCTCTTATTTATCTAATCTTGTTTTAAGTGTTTTTGGATGATAGGCATGATTTCAGGTTGCCAAGGAATTGGGCCAAGAAAGCAAGGACCCAAAGTGGACTGATTTTCAGTCCACCGGCCAACCGGTGGATGCCCACCGGCCAGCCGATGGAGCCTGGACAGAAGGAATCCTTCTGTCCCGACCACCGGCCAACCGGTGTCCCACCACCGGCCAGCCGGTGGAACCCAGACAGAATGGGTCAGCTACTGCCTCAGCACCGGCCAACCGGTGGCCTCCTCACCGGCCAGCCGGTGGTGCCTGAGCCCGAGCCCTCTCCCTTTTTCAAAGCACCGGCCAACCGGTGGCCAAGCACCGGTCAGCCGGTGGAGCCAGTCAAACTAGCCGTTGGGCTTTGACCAGACTTGTCCACTTGCCTCCCAACGGCTCCGAAGGCCTCTCCAACAGCTCCGAAGACCCCCAAAGGCCATTTGAGGGTTCCCCCTCTATAAATAAAGGACTAGGAAGCCCCGGTAACGTACGGTAGCCCACGGGAACATTGTTCGATCATTTGGCAAACCTCCGGCGCATTCCTTCAAAGATCCTCATTTGCTCAAACTCATTTCCACATCCAAGGAGCACCACCATAGAAGCTTGGGAGTGCTCTTCATCAACTACAATCAATCCATTGGCGCCCAAGACTTCTCCTCTTATGGTTTTTCATTATTTATTTATTTTGAGCATCAATTTGGGTTTGTGCCTACAAACCCCTCTTTCTCTCATCCTCTCTTTGTTTGGGTTTTCACACCACCTTCAAGGTGTGAAGAGGTTAGTCAAGCCTTCCCTTTAAAAGGCTTGTGTCATAGGTGAGCTAGCCTTCACCAATAAGAAGGCTAGTGGGTTCTTGCACAACCATTAAAAGCAAGCTGTAATAGGTCCTAGACTACCTTAAAGTCTAGTGGGTTTCTTGCTAAAACCATTGAAAAGCAAGCGGTAGTAAATCTCTCAACGGTTGAGTTGGGAGCGGAGACGTAGGCTTTGGGATTAAGCTGAACTCCGTTATCAAGTTTTGTGTCTTGCCTCTTTTATTTCCGCTGCACTTTTAACTTTGATTTTAAATTGTTAATTAATTTTTAAAAGGCAATTCACCCCCCTCTTGCCATCACTTCTCCGCCCAACATTTGGTATCAAAGGGAAAATTTGAGTAATACCCTTACCGGTTTCAAATTCAAGATCCTTTGTGATGGCTTCAACTTCTTTCGCCCCCGAAGGCTATTCTTTGGGTCGTGCTCCATTTTTTGATGGAACCGACTATACCTATTGGAAAACCCGCATGACCACTTTTCTTAGAAGTATAGGTTATCCTATTTATAAAATTGTCATGCATGGTTATTCTCTTTCTTCTCCCGATGAATCCAAATGGACCCAAGACGATATTAAAAATTTCGAGCTTGATGGCAAAGCCATGAACGCTCTACATTGCGGCCTTGATCGTAATGAATTCAATCGAGTTTCCACATGCACCTCATCACATGAAATCTGGAAACTATTGGAGGTTACCCATGAGGGGACCAACAAAGTTAAGGATACTCTATTGGACATGTACCGTCAAGATTTTGAGTCTTTTACCATGCATCCATCTGAAAATATTACTGAAATGTTTACACGTTTTACTGATGTTTGCAATGGGAGAAAGTACCTTGGTGATGATGTGTCTGCAGAAACGATGGTCAAGAAGATCCTTTGGATCCTACCAAGCTCATGGGCACCAAAAGTCACGGCAATCCAAGAAGCAAAAGACATCAAGAACATGCCGGTCGAAGAGCTCATCGGATCCCTCATGACCTACGAGATCACCATGAGGAGGCAAGCTGAAAAGGAAGGCAAACCGATCAAAGTTCCAAAGAACATCGCCTTCAAAGTTCAACAAGAAGAAAGCTCCTCCTCCTCATCGTCTTCCTCTTCAAGCGGCGATTCCGAAATGGAGAATCTTGCCCGCAAAATGCACAAATTCATGAAGAAGAACAAAAAGAAGAAATCCCGCAAGGCTCAACCCAATGAAAAATCCGAGCCCGAGGTAACATGCTATGGGTGTGGCAAAAAAGGCCATTACAAGCCCGATTGTCCACTCAACAAGAAAAAGGCCAAGCAAAAGGAAAAGAAGAAGGCATTCAAGGCCACATGGAGTGATAGCTCCACATCCTCCTCCTCCTCCTCCTCCTCAAGTGACAACGGTAAAAAATGCCTAATGGCATTTCATGAGGTAACCTCTTCCGACTCCTCTTCCTCTTGTTCTTCAAATTCTTTCAATCATTTATCTTATGAGGATCTCCAACATGCTAGAGATCAATTGGAGGAAGGTTTTCACAAACTTTCTTCCAAATTTGTTTCTTTAAAAAAGAATTTCAAAAAACTTTCTTCCGAAAAGGAACAACTTCTCAAAGAAAAGGAGGACTTGTCCCTCAAGATCCAAAACCTTCCTGATGTTGATTCTATGGAATCAAAAATCAAGGATTTAAGGGAATCCCTTTCCAAGTTCACCCAAGGTGAACAAAATTTGACCAAATTACTTGGTTCCCAATGCGTATCTAGAACCACCCAAGGGCTTGGATATTCCAAGCAAGCTTCCTCTTCCCATGCTCCTACTATTTTTGTAAGGGGGAGCTCCCAATATAAATTTTGCAACTATTGTAAAAAACCCGGGCACTTAATTTATGAGTGCGATTGCAAAAATGACCGGTATGGAAGGCCCAAAACTATTTTCTTTAATGATGAATTTCATAGGAGAAGACCCGCCACTAGACAAGTATGGATTGAAAAATCTCTTTTAGCGAGTCTCACCGGACCAAAATTTGTCTCGGTTCCAAAATCCTCTCCCCGGTGATTTGTTGTTTTTATTTAGGGGGAGTTAGAACCGTTTAAGCCTTTTTGATTTCAATTTCAAAACTTTCATTTCAAAATTTTCGATTCAAAACTTTAAATTCAAAATTCTCAATTCAAAATTTTCAATTCAAAACATTCAATTCAAATTTCAAAAATTTCAATTGGTTTAAAATCTCTATCTCGTTTTTCAACGTTTCCCTCAATCAAGTTTTATGCCCCGTGCTATTTTGATAATCACAAAGGGGGAGAAATTCTTGGTTGATTGGGGGACAAATCTTTCTCTCATGCTTTACTTTACTTTGCTTTATCCTTTAAAGCATGCCTCTCATTTCAATCTTTTACATTGCTTGTTTTGGTGATTGTGATCATCAAAATAGGGGGAGATTGTTGTACCTCTCGTACCCCTTGTGGTTTAATTTTCATGATCACAATCACTCTATTGGGGGACAAATCTTTCTCTCATGCTTTACTTTACTTTGCTTTATCCTTTAAAGCATGCCTCTCATTTCAATCTTTTACATTGCTTGTTTTGGTGATTGTGATCATCAAAATAGGGGGAGATTGTTGTACCTCTCGTACCCCTCGTGGTTTAATTTTCATGATCACAATCACTCTCTTATTTATCTAATCTTGTTTTAAGTGTTTTTGGATGATAGGCATGATTTCAGGTTGCCAAGGAATTGGGCCAAGAAAGCAAGGACCCAAAGTGGACTGATTTTCAGTCCACCGGCCAACCGGTGGATGCCCACTGGCCAGCCGATGGAGCCTGGACAGAAGGCATCCTTCTGTCCAGACCACCGGCCAACCGGTGTCCCACCACCGGCCAGCCGGTGGAACCCAGACAGAATGGGTCAACTACTGCCTCAGCACCGGCCAACCGGTGGCCTCCTCACCGGCCAGCCGGTGGTGCCTGAGCCCGAGCCCTCTCCTTTTTTCAAAGCACCGGCCAACCGGTGGCCAAGCACCGGTCAGCCGGTGAAGCCAGTCAAACTAGCCGTTGGGCTTTGACCAGACTTGTCCACTTGCCTCCCAACAGCTCCGAAGGCCTCTCCAACAGCTCCGAAGACCCCCAAAGGCCATTTGAGGGTTCCCCCTCTATAAATAAAGGACTAGGAAGCCCCGGTAACGTACGGTAGCCCACGAGAACATTGTTCGATCATTTGGCAAACCTTCCGCGCATTCCTTCAAAGATCCCCATTTGCTCCAACTCATTTCCACATCCAAGGAGCACCACCATAGAAGCTTGGGAGCACTCTTCATCAACTCCAATCAATCCATTGGCGCCCAAGACTTCTCCTCTTACGGTTTTTAATTATTTATTTATTTTGAGCATCAATTTGGGTTTGTTCCTACAAACCCCTCTTTCTCTCATCCTCTCTTTGTTTGGGTTTTCACACCACCTTCAAGGTGTGAAGAGGTTAGTCAAGCCTTCCCTTTTAAAAGGCTTGTGTCATAGGTGAGCTAGCCTTCACCTGTAAGAAGGCTAGTGGGTTCTTGCACAACCATTAAAAGCAAGCTGTAATAGGTCCTAGACTACCTTAAAGTCTAGTGGGTTTCTTGCTAAAACCATTGAAAAGCAAGCGGTAGTAAATCTCTCAACAGTTGAGTTGGGAGCGGAGACGTAGGCTTTGGGATTAAGCCGAACTCCGTTATCAAGTTTTGTGTCTTGCTTCTTTTATTTCCGCTGCACTTTTAACTTTGATTTTAAATTGTTAATTAATTTTTAAAAGGCAATTCACCCCCCCTCTTGCCATCACTTCTCCGCCCAACACCCTCTTTCCAACCATTCAATAATAGCTCACTCCTCCTTGGTATTCCTTCCTTCCAACCTCAACATTTCATATGTTCGTACTTCAATTCAACTTTAGTATGTCCCGGTGGATCGTTAGATGTAAGAATAATGATCCTTGAATAACTCAATGGATTTTGGTGATGATTATTGTATTTTTTTTCAATGGTTGGTAAAGTCAATGAGTAAGGAAAAAGAGATTAAATATGAATATGGATATGCCTAATGGTGTGTTTCAAAAGATGATACTACATAATACATGTAGAGTTCAAATCTACTTCTAGAAGGTAACTATAAAGGAGATTGTGTGTCAGGATGATCAATCCAAATGATAGAAGAGAATGTATTTCTAGAAGTAATGAAGTTGAGAAATTGTTGAAGATGAAGGTAATCATACTATCGTGTGAAGTTGGATATTTTAGGAATTAGTAAATTTGATGATTGTTGAGTTGGACGTAATGAGAACAAATGGAATGTGTTATAATTGTTGAGAGCACTGCCCTCTATATGATCTGGCTATAAGGATGAGAATCCATCTATTTAACACCCCCAATTTTAGGAATCATTTTATTTCCTTAAACTCCCTATATATCATTCAAGAATATAATTTTTATATTCTATTAAAATATTTGATCATGAGTAGAAAATAAGTCATACAGGATATAAATCAAACTAACAACATTATATTCACTCATAATTTAACATTACAACAAAAGAAAATGAAACCATTCCGTATAATGCCCTATCAGCCACCAAATTTCCAAAGGGGGTGATCACCAAGCTCGACTCTATCCTCTCCTCCTCCATCTGGGATGCTCATGAGGAGGGTAGGAGACATTGGGCATCATGGAGTAGACTTGCATGACCTATTTAGGAGGGGGGCATTAGCGTGAATAACATCTCTGTTATGCTGCAAGGTATGCAGGTGAAGCTGGCATGGGAGGTTATTGAGGCTCGAACTTTATGGGGCAGTTTCATGGCCAAGAAATTTAGCGGAGGCGGAAGTAGAGCTAACGGGGGCCGGGCCTCGTTGCGTGTTGCGGTTTCGTCCCATATCCAATCCCTTCTGCCCCATACTATATGGATTGTGGGGAATGGGGAGCTTTCCTTTTGGCATCAAAACTGAGCTGGAGCTCCCCTAGAGTTCCCTAGATGCCCGGTTACTGGAATCACCTTCAAGCAGGCCAGCAGGTTCTCGGGTTTTATCAGTTTGGTGCTGGATAGGGACTAACAAATGGTCTTCGATGCCATTGCACTCACAGATGAACCGGAAAAATGTGTTTTCACTGCTTCTTCTTCAGGTGCTTTCTCAGAAAGGGAATATCGAAGGGTGATCAGTACAACGACTCAACAGGGTACCTGGGACTCGATTTTTTGGATCAAGGAAATCTCGACTAAGCTCAATTTTTTGGTGTGCATATCCGAAATCATGCCCTTCCCATGGACGAGTTTGTTAAGAAGGCTGGTATTTCCTTGGTTTCGAGATGCATGTGCTGCAGGGGTTATATGGAGGAGTGTTCGGAGCATCTGTTCTTCAACAGCGACTGGGCTCAGCAGGTGTGGCGATACTTTGGGGATTTTACAAGACTCTCTGTTCCGACTTTGAGGGATTCTCCTTTCATGGCCAGCTGGTTTCATGGGGCGGGAGACATTGGTCTCGAGAGGAAGGCCCGTGCGGTCATATTGGCGGATGGTTGCTGGTGTATTTGGATGGCAAGGAACAAGGCAAAGCATGATGGGATTCGGTGTTCGGGTCAGGTGGTGGTGGCATGGACAAAATTACTTCTGCTCGATTTGGTCCGATCCTGTAAAGATTGGCTCGAAGCTCCCTCTCTCATGCCTTTCTATGTGGGCGATGTTGACAAAAGTCTGAGGAGTAATGGTAATTGGGTAAGATGTTTTCCGCACCACCAGGGCCTTAAGCTCAATACTGACGGTTCCTGCTGCTCGAATGTCATGAAAGGTGGCGGTGTGGTTAAGGACTCAGGGGGCAGCGTTGTTCTTGCCTTCAATGCCCACTTTGGCGGAGGTCATTCGCTTATGGCCGAGGCTCTGGATTTTCTGACTGGCCTTCATATTTTCAGGGATAGGCATATTAGATTGGCTGCGGTGGAAATAGATTCTATCATTATTCATGATTCCATGCTGGGCAGATGTAATACTCCATGGTCAATTTCCTATGTTATGAGAAAGTGCAGATCTCTGGTCAGTGTCGAAACTGACGTCCTTCATACTTGGAGGGAGGGAAATATGGTGGCGGATCATTTTGCATCTTTAGCCTCGTAGGGTCTTTGTATCTTCCTTCTATCGGACTTGAATTCACTCTCAAAGGGAAGAACCTCATTAGAGGGGATGCCCTTGGCCTTCATCACTTTAGGCCCCCATAGCCCCTTGTCTCCTGCCTGTTTTTTTATTTCGGATGTTCTGTTATTTCTTTAATAATAAAATAAAGGACTATGATGAAGGGGTTATTACTTATCATTTATGATTATATCCATTAAAAGTGTATAAACTAAAAGTAGACAATAAATAAAGATGAATAATATCTTTAAAACTAGAAAATTCCATGGACTGTCTTCACCCTTGTGAATTACTATTAGTAGAACTAACCCTAAAATGAGAAAGAACGCCATGAAATGAGAAAGAATTATGAAAAACTATAGATAAAAATTAAAGGAATGAGAAGTGTGATTTAATAGGTCAGAATGGAATAAATTTATAGGACACAATGAGGGAAATATAACCATTATAAAGGGAAATGTGATTGTTGGAAATATGGTCGTTGGATATATCTGATAGGTATACTGTAGTTGTGTATTATTAGTGATAAATTTAAAATAATATAATACAAAAATAATAAAGAACGAAAAAAATATAATATATAATTAAAATATTTATTTATAAAAATATTTTTATGCGTTAAATATTTTTATTATTAAAGTATGATAGGACATATTTATAAAATTCAAATAAAAATTTAATATCAATGGATTGATAAAATTAAATGGTTATGATATAAATAATTAATGGTATTTAGTAAAGATTATTTACTATAAACGTGATATTTTTCAAAGAAAAGTTTTTTAAAGTATTGTGTGTTTTTAATTGATATATTATAAAGAATTATTTTAATGAAATGTATTGATAATATATATAAGAAAATAAATTAAAATTCCTACAATAGTTTTTACTAGGTAATTAATAAGAATAAATTTATTTTATGCATAAAAATACATTTTTCTATAAATTGTCTTTATGTGTTATGCGTGCTTATATTAAAATTATTTTTTATCAACTCTAGAAATTGAGTCTAATAAAATGGGTTTTATATTTTTAATTAGCATATCCAAATATTTTAACAAGTAAATTTTCATTTTTAACATAAAAATAATTTACCAAAGTACATATTAGTTACTACGGTAAAACAATTATTTTTCAAAGAATTGTTTTTATAAAAGTTGTGTAATATTGTTCTAAGTAAATTAAATTTATCTATTTTAAACAATTACTCTAATGTTAATTTTAAACATATAAACACATATATTATCACTTATTTAATTAGTAATTTATAGGAAATAAGAATCAAATCACTTAATGTATAAAAAACATTATCTATAAAAACAATATTTTCTATATCTTATATTTTAATTTAAAAGTTAATTTTCTCATATTTATAAATTTAATTAGATTAAATGGAGTAAAAATCCATAATCATCACGTCAAAATTTGGTAAGAAGTTTCATCTTATTTTTTTAGTGAAAAAATAATTACCACAGTAAATATATAATCAAGGTTAATAGGGGTAAAAAGCGATAACTTAAAAGTGGATTGAATTTTACTGAATAAACTTGACACTTAGGAATTTTTAACGTGGTAAATTCAATCTTACATGTCTCACCAACATTTCGTCACAAAACTCACCTAACTCCCATATGATTCAATATTTACCACTCATCTAACTTTAGTTTCTAAGGAAATGTCCCTCTTTTTCACTTATAATAAGAGCTCACTTCCACCCACTTCAATCCACACTTCTCCTTTAAAATTCCCAGGAACCTTTACCCATTTTACCCCCTCGATCCCTCTCCCATGTTTGGTATCCCCTGGTTACAAGAAAGTTCCCAAAGTACTCCATTTCTAAGAGGTCCTTTAAGAGAAGATTCAATCCCTCAACATGTTTAGATCACGCTCAACCAACTAGTAATCCAAGGTAATGGTTTTCATCACAATTTCCATTCATTGTGGCATGTTTTCATACTATGCACCTATTCTTATTTTATATGGTGTACTTAGTACCCCATTGTATTATATTCTTATTATTAAAATTTCTTTCATGGGATTTAAAAATTTATTCATGAATCCCTCCTTCATATTATTTTAATTCAACTACTACCAAATTCATAAGGGTTTTATCAACTCAACCGCATTTTCATCAATTCATAGTTTTTATCCCTTGACTATGTTCTTCTAAGTTCTTATATTCTTACATTTCTTTACTTCATATGTTTCATCTATCTATCTATGGGGAATTTACATTTTCTCATAAAAATATACTTCTTTGATGTATTTATTTCTTTAAATAAAAAAGTGTTGTTAAGAATAATTCTCATCCTCTCCAATAAGATATTTTTCTTCTATGCCTATATTCATTCTTAACACAATTTTTTATTATTATTTTGAAACAAAAATATATATAATCTCACGTGACCTTTGCATTTCCCTTTACCTATTTTCAAAAGGAAACTTTATTACCTTTTTAAATAATGTGGGTTTTAATAAAGATACTTTAAAATATTAAAAAGACATATCTTTTCACAATCATATCTTTTATCTTCCACTCCACATTTGTTTACTTAACTTATATTTTCTTTCAAGGATCCATTATTTGGATTTATTTTTAAGTGGTGTTTTAATTTTTTTTCATGTTACCTTATATTTAATGGTTTCACTTCCATTTGTTGGTCCCGAAGGTAAATATAATAGTATATCCAAGAGAGGGTTGGGGGTGAATTGTATTTTTTAAATTAATTTAATTAATTTAAGATTATATTAGAGTTATAAAATTAAGTTAATGCATCATAAATATAAAATTAAATAGACACAGTGATTTGTATAGTGGTTTAGATCTAAATGATTCTAGTATACTCTTCACCCCTCCCATGATTTGAGAGATATGAAACCCTCTATAACCACTATAATAGAATCTTAAAATGAATTTTGAACACTTTGAGTCATAACCCAATTATAAAGTCTTTCCCCTAGAGGCTTAAAACCAAACCAAACCCACCTTTTTATATCTATAAGCACAGTATGAAAAACCCTACCTTTTCCCACCTGGAGGCACAACCCAATACATGAATTTTGTTTGGAAGACACAACCCAAAATACTACCTTTTAATGTGTATTATAACCCTTTAACATTACACATAAATAAAGATAATATGAAGAAGTGAGACCACAAAATTAGATGAATGCTTTAAATTTTGAGTGTTGAGGTAGAAAGAAACTCACCAATAGTAAATTATCAAATGATTTTAGTTCAGTTGGGAGAAATAGTTGATCACAAAAGAATAAAAAACTTGTACAACTTAATAAAATCCTTAACCCACTTTCTTTTTGTTTTCACTGGTTCTGTCAACTATATGTATATAGAGTTTCTTTATGCACAAAATCTTTCAAATTTGAAATATATTGCATCTTTCTTTTTCTAATGAGTCACTTTAGAGTTTTCCAAACTTTTTTCCTAGATAATAATACACTTGTAGATGAAAAATATTATTCTTTTAAGTCTTCCTTGATATTATGTAAAAAAATTAAAATCCTATGCAATGGAAATCATTAGAAAATTTAATATACCATTAAATAATAAGCATTAATATCTTTGGAATACTCTTTGATAATACTCAAGGCTGACCCTTCACATTCAGCGTATTTGAATTTGAACATTTCAAGTTCTAGAATTTTCAACGTGAATATCAACACAAGATTTATCCCATGTAAATCACATTTAATTCACCACAAAACAATTTAAAACATTTTCACATGGATTCTAAATAATTAATAAGTAATTTTAGAAGAAATAAAACATTAATTATATTCATAATAAAACAGCTTTAAATGGAAATATGAAACAATTTGAAAAATAGATCATTTTTCAGTGTTTAGGAAATTCTGTATAATCATAGGTAAATTTATAGCTACCCTTATGTGAAACACACACACTGTGTATGAGTAACATACTTTTACCCTTATGTGGATTACTAATCTTATGTAACTTTTGGAAAACCTTACATGAGACTTAATTTATCCCTACATGGGATTTAGAAAAGTTCTGGTACCCTTACTTAGGTTATATAAAAACATTAGTACCCTTAAGAAATTATTAGAAATAAACTTTCACCCTTACGTAAGTAATGAAAAGTCTATGGTACCCTTATGAAAGTATTTTGGTACCCTTACGTAGATTTAGTTACCTTTACATGAGAATGAGAGTAACCTTATGCAAAATGATTACCTTTATGTGAGACAAAGAGTACCCTTATGGAAGTTCAATTATCTTTAAGAAACTATTGAAATTTACAGGTTAAATTTATGTAACTAATAACTATTTTTACATAACTATACTTTTATGCAACTATAAATTTATATAAGATTTGGAATTTGAAGTTTTCATTTACATAAATGATACTTACCTTTATGAAACTAATAGAAATTTATGATTACCTTTATGCAGCTCATGTAAATTTATAGTTACCTTTATGCAGCTCATGTAAATTTATAGTTACCTTTATGCAACTAATGGAAACTTATGGTTACCCTTATGTAAAATATAGAAACTTTTGGTAACCCTTATTCAAGACCATAAAAATCACTTCTTTCCTTAGGTAATCCATTGAAACTTGAATTTACCTTTAGGCATCTCTAGTAAACTCACTCCATCCTTACATAACCTATATAAACATAAGGTTACCTATATGAAATGTTATAGAAACATATATAAATGATATTTAAGGGTTGAAATTGAAGTGTCCAAAGATTAGTTAGGTAACACAGATAGGGGGGGTGAATCAGTGGTACACTGTTTTAAAAATTCTTTCTTTTTAATCCAACCTCTATGAGTGATTAAAGTCTCGATCCCTCATCTTTAAATATCATCTTCTCCCTCTAAGCAATAATTAAATGCAAAGAAAAACACAGTGTTTTTTACAAGGTTTGGTACTAAGACCTACGTCCTTTCTGAAAATGGTTATACTCCCCGATTACATATTTTTTCACTATATATAGATGGTTACAACTAAGAAAATTCCCATTCCCATCAACACTAAGTCCCATAGTGTTCCACTCTAGAGTCCCACTATATTTTAAAATTTCCCACATACACTAGTCACTCCTATGTCCCACATGAGGATCTTTATACTGTATCTCATAGTGTTACCATCATCCCACCATATTGCTTCAGAGTCCCATTGAAAACTTCACAATCTTGAGACACACAAGATTTGATCCATTGATAAAATGATCTTATAATCTCCTCAATGAGATTTCTTGATCAAACTAGCTCACGTACAATTCAAGAATCTTTGCAATGGTGATGTTCTTACTCAAATAATACCAATCACCTGTAAATGGTATGCTTCCTTAGTACAAAAAAATGTTCTATAAAATATTATTCCTTATGTTGAAGAACCGGTCTCACTAAACACATAAAAACAAAATAAAAAAATTCATCTGAAATAATGATGAAAAAAATCCCGGCTTCAATCTCAAAACCCTGCACACTAATCAAGCAACATATGTTTCACATGTACATCTTCAAACTTATTGCATAAATAAAAATTTAAACTTGTCTCACTCTTCAAGAATGTGTAAACTATGCATGATCTTATCAACACTATACAACAACAAACATGCACAAGCTACACACATTTCATGAACGCTTTAGGAAATGTACATGAATACTACCACATGTACTTCTTTACTTCCACTAAAACTGTATAATTCCTAAGAAAATATACATTGTAATATCTTTATGCATTCATATCACACACTATCCACTTTTCATACACATACATGGTCTATTTAAACTTCCTTTATATGTGTATGAGCATAAATTTAATCATGTATTTCTTTTGTGATTCTTGCACACAAATCTGAATGGGTATAGATTCTTTTTTATGAAAGTATCACTATGAAAGCACACAAATATCAGTGCGCCTCTTCATTGATTATTTTCAAACCACAAATGAACCCAATTTATATTTGTGTAACTCAAATAAGAATCCACAATACCTCCTCATGAATCACCCTTCATGTAGGGAGATCATATCTTGTATGATTCTCATATCACATAACTAAACATGCATGAATATTCTTTTAAAGTTCTTCATTAGATAATATAATACACAATATATTCTTCTAATTTGTAAGAATAGAGTTCATGGAAACTCAAAAATTCTTTGCGACATATATAGTATTGTGGAACAATCCTTCATAAGACCTGAACACATGACTTCTATAATCTTATTCGAAAACAACAACAGTTCACGGTGCATTTGTCTCCTTCACGATTCTTCTATCTTCTTCACACGACAAGTTTGCGAGAGATAAAATTCTCACAATTTATGAATATTAGAAATCTTCATATAACCATTAATCATAACTCCTACCTTCAACTTCATATATGATTTCATAAATCAACTTCACAAATAGGAATATGAAAAATCAAACATCATGAGATCTTAAGATCAATGAAACAATTCAATCACATGGAACCTCCCTTTTCAAATGCAGAGCACATGATTCACTTTGTTTATCTCTCAAAGCCTCTATCGGATGCGCGATAAGATATTAGATGAGAGATAAGAAACACATTGAAAATGTGCTCTGTTAGAGTATTTATAGGAAATTATGCAAACTAAAACCTTTTAAAATCACTGAGATGTTACCTTCAAGTTTTGAGAAACATCACCATTGCCGAAATAAAAACATTTTCTACACGCTTCAACTCACCAGCTTTAACTTTGTTAAATGATGAAAATGGATTTGCATCAAATTTCGATCAAATTTATATTTTTTAATGATGAAACAATGATTATAAGCCTCAGATCCAGCTTTAGTTGGCATAGCCTGAAGATCCCGGTGAATAAGAGATCTTGGTGGCTTGTTGGAGAAGATGACGTGGCTGGGTAGATCATATGAAGATTGGATGGATTAGATGAAAGATCAAGTGATCAGACGATCACGATTATTTTTGGTGCTATATTATTCAATCCCATATCAAAACCGTAGGCATTTATTCACTCCTTTATAATACATTTCGCAACTCCCACCATTCAATTTTTTTACCGAATGTCCCAACTCCCGCTGGCACTACCACATGTCGTCGTTCTTCCACTGTTGTCCCTCACCACATGGTGGTGTCTCCCTACCTCTATGTGCTCATGAGGTCATGCTCCTCCACCCACAAATCCATTTTTAGGTTTCCTTTGAACTAGATCCCTAAGCTGTGGTCAACCCTACGGGGTCCCACATGTGGTGAAGGTTGAGCTGGAAAGGGAATTGATTGCAGGTTGGATAATATTTTTTAGTAAAACAAACCATTAATTTTTTTTCCATAAGATGAAAATCCAACCAAACCAAAATACCCCAACACAACCATACTCAAACCCTATTCCTCAATGATAAACAATATTTTTCACATCTCTTCTAAATTCTTCTAATTAATTTCTAACTCCCATTTATTATTTCTTCTAATTAATTTGATGTTTTAAACATTGTGTCATACTCAAATAACAAATGACACATTTATTTAGAATTTAACACCATATCTAAAATCATCACAATTAAGTTTGAGGACATTTTTATAACCATATTCATCATTCCATAATTACAATTGACATATTTACATCAACCCCATATCAAATAAAATCATCATTTTTGAAAAAAATGAAATTCAACTCAAATGCCACTTAAATCTCCCCTTTGAATTTGTTGTCAATACTACCAAACAATGACAAGCTCAATATGTTTGTTTAAATTTATCCCCCTTATTTAAAATTAATACAAAGATCATATAGAGACTATCAATTTTCATCAAACGTCTTCTACTCTCTTAAATATGATACCACATACTTTCTTTTACAAAGAGACTTTATCCAGAAAACTCTAAGTCCATGTGGGGAAACCCAATGTGGAGAACAAGAGTGTATAACTAAGGTGATCAATGTAGTCCATGAAAAATAATACCTATGATACCATTATTATATAATTCTCACTTCATACATTTGAGCAACTTAGACAATTAATTCATGAAAGGATATTTATCCTACGCTCATATGAACAAACACATTAGAAATTTCAGGTGCAAAAAAATATAGATCCCCCTTTTTTAGCTCATAAAAATCATTTATTCTCCCCATCAAGGGATGTATCAATATCCTTCAATTCCATGCATGTTATTACAAAAGAATTTATATAAGGAAATAAGGAGGAACCTGTTTGTTTTTTAGAAACAACACTCAGGCTGAGAGTTTCCTCTCAACCTAGTCTTTACCTTGTTCTTTTTTATTTTAGAATTTAAAGAGTTCACCTTATCATAAACTATTTCTTTATGTGAAGTTTTTTTCTCCACCTTTGTAAGTAAAGAAACATTCTTTTCTTATGATTGCATAGAATTCTTCATGTCATAACCAACAATTTCAGACTGATTATTTTGATTCTCCCGGTCATCACAAGTTGATGATTTTTTTTTGAAATTAATTATATCCATATAAGATAATCCTCTTACCTTCAAATGTAGCATCAATATAAGTTTTCTCCATTCCTTTATCCAATTTCAGCTGATCTGGACAAATATTCAAACATTCCTTCTTTGTATGTTCAATCTTTTTGGGTGTTAGACACTGATTTTCTAATGTACATGTCTTCCTTTATTTTTCCTTCTATTTTTTTATTCCTATTCAAATCATAGGGAACCTCTCTAAGTAAGTTAGACATGCATACCTCAACTCTATGATCTTCTAAAATTCACCTTCCACACAATTCTTTCAAGAATTCATATCTATTTTTTATTGATAACTTTGAGGGATTTATTTGATCGTATATTCCCATAAATTCATTATAAATCCCCCTAGACTCATGCATGATTCCTGGATATGGAATGTTATACTAGAAAGTATAGGATTTATGTCCATATTCACCAAAACACCAGTAAAAACCTTTGAACTTTAATATCATATTCTATTGATAAACCTGTTTGGGAAATTAAAAATATTTTTTTTCTTTAATCCATTCTTGATTTTTATTAGAGGGAAATTTTCTTACAAGAATATTCCTTTCATATTTTTATGTATTCAAATGCACTTATCTTAACTTCTTAGTCCCCATAGATTCACTTGCATTGTTAGTAATATCATATATGTTTTGAAACTGTGTTGGAACAAATGTACCTTGTCTATTGAAACCTTTTATCTCACTAGCTTGAGATGAATCATATTTTATTTCAATATACTTATTGAAGTATTCTATGCTCTTTTTCAATTTATGTTGGACTTTAAGATACATTGATTTTGTATCAAAAAGATCTTCCTCCCTGTGATCCATTTTTCTTCAAGATTACTAACCATCTTCTCTAACTTAGCTATCTCTAATCACAATTTCTTATTTTCACCAACAAGATCTATTTCACTTATATCATACTCTTATTTTTCAACAACTAATTTTTTATTTCCCTTTTCAAGATTCATTTTCTATTTCTTGATTTGAGTGTTTTTATCAAGATATGATACCAAATCTTCCTTCAAACTCCATTCCAGATCAATTCAGAAATCACCATCATCATCACTACTTGAAGAATTTGATTCTTTTTCAATATGATCAATGAAATTAATCTAATTATATGAAGAAAAACTAGATAAATAATATTACTGTGTATGTTTCTCATAAAATTTTACTTTTTTTAATTGGAATACTTTTTCTTATTCTTATTATTTTTCTGTTTACGAGGTTTCTCACTTTCATCATCAGATTCTCATTTATCCATTTTCATTGGATATTTTATAGAAACATTTCCAATGCCATTACATCTGAAGAACTTGATTATTTTCTTGACTTTTCATTTCCATTTTCCATTTTTGAAACCTCTTATAATAAGAGTAAAAATTTCACTAAGATACTCTTCAACTTCATCATCATTAGTATCACTAGATTACTTAACTTCTACTTATTTGAACTTGACATTTCTTATAGCCTAAAAGTCCATATTCTCTCTTTCCTTTTTCTTGAATGATGGTACTTTTCTAATTTCATAATATATGAGAGTATTATGAAGTTCATTCAATGATATATATTCTCTCTCTTCTATTGTTAAAATCTTTGAGTCAAATCTATTTGGGAAATTTCTCATAAGCTTCTTCACAATAGTAGAATCATCTAGATTCTCTCCAAAATCTCTGATATTGCTGATAATTTAATTTACTCTTGTAAATTAGTTATCAATAATTTTATCATCATACATTTGGATATCTTTGAATTTTCTTCTCCATATTTGAAACTTGGCTTCAATGAATTTAAGATTTCCTTCATAACTGCTTCTCAGTTTATCCCAGATCTTCTTGACAGTTTGGAGACCCATCACTTTAGTGTAAATTTTTTCTGATAAATCTATCAAGATTGAATTCTGAGACTCTCCATAAACACATAGATTTCTCTTGTTAGGTTGAGTCAAAAATATCATCAACAATAGGTGGGAAGCCCACTGTTGCTGAATATCTCACTTTCAGGACAAGAGATATAAGAAAAGAAGCATCCTATACCTCTAGTTGTGGTAGTTATTACCATCAAAAGTAGGTATTACTCGACTATTAACTAAATTCAAATTCTCAATTTCTTAGAAAATTATCCAGATCTATAGAGGAGGCCTTTTCTATGATACTAATTAAAGTTTCCAAGGATCAGTTAGGTACCACTGAGAGGGGGGGGGGGGTGAATTAGTGGTACACTATTTTATAAATTCTTTCTTTTTAATCCAACCATTATGACTGATTAAAGTCTCGATCCCTCATATTTAAATATCATTTTATCCCTACAAGAAACAATTAAATTCAAAAACAATAGACATGTATTTTTTAAAAGCTTTAGTACTAAGACCGATGTCCTTGCTGCAACCGGTTATACTCCCTGGTTACTGATTTTTCACTATATATAGATGGTTACAACTAGGGGAAGTCTCATTCCCATCAACACTGAGTCCCACAATGTTCCACTCTAGAGTCCGACTAGAGTTTACAAGTTCCCAACTGCACTATTCAATCCTAAGTCCCACATGAGGATCTTTATACTGCATTCCACAATGTTATCGGCATCCCACCAGCCTTCTTTAGAGTCACACTGAAGAATTCACAATATTGACACACACAAGATTTGATACACTAATATGACGATATTATAATCTCCTCCATGAGCATGCTGAATCCAACAGGCCAGTGTATAATTCAAGAATATTTTCACTGGTGTTGTTCTTGCTCAAATAATACCGATCACCTATAAATGGTTATCTACCTCAATATAAAACTGCTTAGGAAAATATTATTTCTTATGATGAATACCTGGACTCACTAAATACTGAAAACTTGGATAAAAAAAATCTTCTAAAACACTGAGGATAAAACTGTCCTGGCTTCATTCTTAGAACACTGCACACTAATCAAGAAACATATATTGCACATGCACTTCTTCAAACTTCTTACATGAACACAAATGCAAATATCTCTCACTCTTCATGCATGTGTAAACTATGAATGATCTTCTCAACACTATGAGATAACAAACATGCACAATCTACACACATTTGATGCATGCTTTAGAACTTGTACATGCATACTGCAACATGTACTTCTTCACTGCCACTCAAACTGTATACCACCTAAGCATGTATACATTGTACTGACTTCATGCACACATATCACACAATGCCCACTATCTATACACATACATGGTCTATTTAAACTTCATTTACATGTGCATGAGCATGCATTTAAGAATGTAATGCTTTTGTGATTCTTGCACACAAATGTATCACTGTGAAAGCACACAAATATCACCACTCTTCTTCACTATTTCTTTTCAAACCACACATGAACCCACTTTATTTTTGTGTAAGTTAAATAAGAATCCACAAGACCTCCTCATGAATCACCCTTCATACAAGGAGATCATATCATGTATGATTCTCATATCATATAATTGAACATGAAAGACTATTATTCTGAAGTTCTTTATCACATAATAGTATACAAGATATCTTATTCTACTTTTCAAGAACACATTTTGTGGTAGATATAATATTGCGGAACACTCATTCGCAATACCTGAACACGTGACTTCTCTCTTCTTCTTCACAAACAAGAATATTTTGTAGTGCTTCTGTCTCATTCATGGTTCTTCTATATTCTTCACAAAACAAGTTCGTGTGAGCTCAAATTATAACCATTCATGAATATTAGAAATATTCACATAACCAGTAAGAATAACTCTTGCCTTCAACTTTGTGTATGAGTTCTTCAACCACCTTCGAAATCATAAATAGGAAAACTCAAACATCATGTGATCAAAATATTAGTGAAACAATTCGAACACATAGAACCTCCCTTTGAAAATTAAGACCATTTGATTCTCTTCACTACCATAGATTCATATTTTCGGAGTGCCACCCCTTTAACAGTGCTAAAAAAGCGATGATAAAGGGTATATTTCAAAAAAAATATTTCATTAAAAGTAATATATTAATATATTGTTATTGATATAAATATAGTATATATTTTTTAAATGTGTTTTAGAGAAGGATAAATAGAAATTTAAACTCAATATATAAGATATTTAGTAAAAAAAAGCTTATGAAATAATTTTAAAAATATTTTTAATTAATATATTTTTATTTTTATTTTTATTGAATAATAGTAATTTAATAAAAATTTTAATATAAAATAAATAAATAAATAAATAAAAGATCTAAATTAATTTGAAAAAACAACTCAAACTTCAAATGGCCATAACTTTTGATCTGGGTGTCCGTTTGAGCTCTACCACATATCAAATCGAATCTTGCGATGATATCTACTCCGTTGTGACCCGGGGACCTCATTCAAGGTTTTTTCAAGGCCAAAATGGCCCAGAAGGCCTCCAAAACTAAGTTTTTAGTCGGTGTACCCCAATTTTTAACATTTGATGGATTTTCAGGCTCATTTATGGGGGTCTTTTTGCCATTTCTTGGTGGGGACTAAATTTATTCATAGGTATTACATTCATATTAATATAACGGTTTCGAAATTTTATCATTTTTCACAATTCACTTTTATTTATAATCAAATATATAACAATATATACATATTTTTTATATATTCATACCTAAAAATTTAATTTTATAAATAATTAATTAAACATATTTACATATAAAAAATATATATTAATATATTATCCTTATCTAAATAAAAACCAATGTCTATTTTATTTAAAATACAAAATATGAATATTTATATACCTATATAATGTGGGTGTGTGTGTGTCTATATATATATATTAGTGTGTGTGTGTTTTAGCAAACTGATATATATTATCTATATATTATAACATATAAATAAACATATTAATATATAATAATATAAATATATATAAATATGTATAAATATGTATAATTATACTTACAGATACACATATATATAATATATATACATGTGTATGTATGTTGTATACATGTATTTATTTATTTATTAATAAACACAACCAAAAAATATTTTATAAATGTATTTAAAAATAATCTTACAAAATATATATTAATATATGAATAAATATATAACTAAATTTATATTAATATACTAATAAATATATGGATAAAAAATATAACTATACATATATATAAATAAATTGATATAAATAGATATTAATATACGAATAAATAAATAAATAAATATATATTAATATAATTATATATAGATATTAATATAAATATATTTTAATATAAGAATAAATATAACTAAATATATATAAATAAATAGATATATCATTAAATGGACAAAAAAGTAACATGAAGGAGTGGTAAAGTGTCTTGCGCACAGGGAAGAGGTCTCGAGTTCAAATCCAGGGAGAGGCAGGGGCACATGCGCATGTGCAGGGAGGGCTAGCGATGTTAAAGGGATAGAAAGGGCACTGTTAAAGGCTGGATGGCAGGTGGGATTCATATGTAGAAATTCTACTAGATGAGACCATCACTTCCTTTGTCTGAGTAAATTGGATTTGTTAAATCCCTATATTTATACAAATCATGTGATCAATGTTCAATGACTATGTTAGCTACAATAACAATTCTTAACGGTATTTTAAAATCCAAAAACATAAAACTAAGGAAGTGCATATGTTTTATATAACCATTTTACATAATAATACATTTAATTAGATCAAGATAATTTTTCATTAATAAAAGTTAGGTTCGTTACATTGAAGGTCGTGGGTGAAGAAATTTGTTTACCAGTTGTGGGGATTGAGGGTAATAGTAGTAAAAATTTAGGGGTTACTGTAGCTTTAGGGATTTGAAATCAAGATTCTGAGGTGGTTTAGCAGTGCGTTGAGGTTACAATAGTGTAAATGCAGGTTTACAATATATAGTGGCAACGAAAATCACCAGCCGATGGTGGAGTTTGAAACTGTAGAAGGTGTAGAGGAGGAATAGATTGAGGTAAAGAAAACAGAGTAGGTGATGAGGATGGAGGTGAAGCAGGTGGAGAAGGAGGTTGAGATGGAGGTGTAAGCATGAGCGGTGGAGGGAGAACGCGAGCAGTAGAAACCCTAGATGGTGTAGAGGAAAAATGTGAGTGGTGAAGGGAGAACGTGAATGGTAGAAACCCTAGAATGTGTGGAGGGAAAACGCGAGTGGAAGAGGGATACAATCGGGTTTTCACAAACTTTTGAGGGAGGAATACATGTTTTGGGTGAGGAGAAAGAGTCATCGGGAATAAATGACCGCATGCTTGAAGTTCGAAGTAGATGCAGAATGGAAGAGGGGTTGCGATGAATTAAGATGGAGATGGGGTGCGATGAATAGAGACGAAGATGAGGAGACGAGGAGTGCCAGAGATAGGGAACATGAAAAGATGGGGTTGAATAACTAGGAGTGTTGGAGACGGGGAGATGAAGGGTGGTGTACAGAGGTCGAGCAGGTGGAAGCTGAGATGGAGGAGGCGGAGAGGGTAGATGACAAGGGAAATAGAGCCACAGGTGGAGTCAAAAACCCTTGGTCGAGGAACCAACAAGCGGGTGGTTTTGATTTTGGGGGAATTGGTGAATGTGAATGAGATGCGAGGGTGGGAGGGATGAATGGAAGGGCATGTTTTGGAGGTGTGGAACATTGTAGAGGTGACACGTGTAGCTGGAGGTACCCATATTTAGAATATATAATAGATGTTCTTTATATGATCCAACTAAGGAATGAGGGTCCCACATATGAATACCGAATATTGAGAGGAAGTTGATTAAGATTTGTCCATATTTAAAGACTTTCTCTACTTAAAATTTATATATTTTTTAAACTGTACAACTCACTACTATTTCATACATAATACTAAACTTCTTATTTTTGTTTCACTGAGATGAATACCCAAAGGCCAAGAAAAGTATATGAAAAATAAATGTGATCATATAATAATAATTCAATTAGTGTTGTGATGTATATCACATTTTTCTTCCTCATATTTCATGAATATAGATGATCATTTTCCTCTTTTTCTTTGACCAATGTTATATATGATATGTTAAAAAAGCCACTTTATTTTTCTTGATTGAGAATCCTTTTATACCATGTATGGATTAGATTTACCCTAATTCCAATAATCAACGTGCTCTCTCATGCCTGAGAATAATTAATACTATTCCATGTGATTTTTTTAAATACATTGCAAACCACTTTTGATATATCAAAGGATTGTTTTTCTAGACATAAAACATGTCCAAGATTGTAACAACCCACATACATCGAGGTACTGATTTGATTGCATTTTTTTGCTAAACTATGTTTATTTTACTGGGTTTTGTTGGAGTAATTGGTGGATATTGTGGGTCAGTTTTTCAAAAAATAGGCTCGGTGGTAAATCTATCAAGTGATAACAAGTACTACCAGGTACTCAGTGACCACAGACCAAGTACTAGGTGGGAAAGGAAGAGGGGGTAGTGGCGTAGGTGGGCAATCAACCACTCGATGATCCTGGAATGAGTACCCAATGGGGTATCAGGTATTCAGTATGAGTGGCCCAAGTACCTGGTGTCTAACATTTTGATTTTTTATTTTTTTTAAATAATTAATTGGAAATGTTAGAAAAATATTTGGGATCCTCTCTTTTTTGAACCATTCAATAATAGATCACTCCTCCTTGGGATTACTCCCTTCTAACCTCAACATATCATCTATTCATACTTTGATTCAAATTTCGTATGTCCCAGTGGATCGTTAGATGTAAGACTAATGATCCTTGAATAACTCAATGGATTTTGGTGATGATTATTGTATTTTTTGTCAATAGTTAGTAAAGTCAATGAGTAAGGAAATAGAAATTAAATATGAAGATGTATATGCTTAATGGTGTGTTTCAAAAGATGATACTAGAGAATACATGTAGAGTTCAGATCTACTTCCAGAAGGTAACTATAAACGAGATTGTGTGTCTAGATGATCAATCCAAATGATATAAGATAATGTGTTTCTAGAAGTAATGAAGTTGAGTAAAGGTTGAAGATGAAGGCAATCATACTATCGTGTGAAGTTGGATATTTTAGGAAGTAGTAAATTTGATGATTGTTGAGTTGGATGTAATGAAAACAAATGGAATGTGTTATAATTGTTGAGAGCACTTCCCTCTATATGATCTGGCTATAATGATGAGAATTTATCTATTTAACACCCCCAATTTTAGGAATCATTTTATTTCCTTAAATTCCCTATATATCATTCAAGAAAATAATTTTTATATTCTATTAAAAGATTTGATCGTGAGTATAAAATAAGTCATACAAGATATGAATCAAATTAACAACATTATATTCACTCATAATTTAACATTACAACAAAAGAAAATGAAACCATGTATTGAATACAAGGGGTTATTACTTATCATGTATTATTATATCCATTAAAAGTATATAAATTAAAAGTAGAAAATAAATAAAGATGAATAATATCTTTAAAACTAGCAAATTCCATGGATTGTCTTTACACTTGTGAATTACTGATTGTAGAACTAACCTTACAATGACAAAGAATATCATGAAATAAGAAAGTATTATAAAAAAACTAAAGATAAAAATTAAAGGAATGAGAAGTGTGATTTAATATGTTAGAATGGAATAAATTTATAGGACACAATGAGGGAAATATAACCATTATAAAGGGAAATGTGATTTTTGGAAATATGGTCGTTGGATATATCTGATAGGTATACTGTAGTTTTGTATTATTAGTGATAAATTTAAAATAATATAATGCACAAATAATAAAGAACAAAAAAATATAATATATAATTAAAATATTTATTTATAAAATTATTTTTATGCGTTAAATATTATTATTATTAAAGTATGATAGGACGCATTTTTAAAATTCAAATAAATATTTTAATATCAATGGATTGATAAAATTAAATGGTTATGATATAAATAATTAATGGTATTTTGTGAAGATTATTTACTATAAACGTGAAATTTTTAAAAGAAATTTTTTTAAAGTGTTGTGTGTTTTTAATTAATATATTCTAAAGAATGATTTTAATGAAATGTATTGATAATATATAAAATAAAATAAATTAACATTCATACAATAGTTTTTAAGAGGTAATTAATAAGAATAAATTTATTTTATGATTAAAAATACATTTTTCTATAAATTGTCTTTATGTGTTATGTGTGCTTATATTAAAATTATTTTTTATCAACATCTTGAAATTGAGTCTAATAAAATGGGTTTCATATTTTTAATTAGCATATCCAAATATTTTAATTAGGAAATTTTCATTTTTAGCACAATTATTTTTACCAAAGTACATATTAGTTACCACGGTAAAACAATTATTTTTCAAAGAATTGTTTTTATAAAATTTGTGTAATATTTTTCTAAGTAAATTAAATTCATATATTTTAAATTATTACTCCAATATTAAGTTTAAACATATAAACATATATATTATCACTTATTTAATTAGTAATTTATAGGAAATAAGAAAAAAATCACTTAATGTATAAAAAAACATTATCTATAAAAACAATATTTTTCTATATCTTATATTTTAATTTAAAATTAAATTTTCTCATTTTTATAAATTGAATTAGATTAAATGGAGTCAAAATTCAGAATCAGAATGTAAACATTTGGTAAGAAGGTTTATCTTATTTTTTTAGTGAAAAAATAATTACCATAGTAAATATTTAATCAAGGTTAATAGGGGTAAAAAGCGATAACTTAAAAGTGGATTGAATTTTACTAAATAAACTTGACACTTAGGAATTTTTATGTGGTAAATTCAATCTTACATGTCTCAATGAAATTTCGTCACAAAAATCACCTAACTCTCATGTGATTCAATATTTACCACTCATCTAACTTTAGTTTCTAAGGAAATGTCCCTCCTTTTAACTTATAATAGGAGATCACTTCCACCCAATTCAATCCACACTTCTACTTTAAAATTCCCTTGAACCTTTGCCCATTTTACCCCTGGATCCCTCTCCCATATTAGGTAGCCCATGGTTACAAGAAGTTCCCAAAGTACTCCATTTCTAAAAGATCCTTTATGAGAAGATTCAATCCCTCAATATGTTTAGATCACGCTCGACCAACTAGGAATCCAAGGTAATGGTTTTTATCTCAATTTCCATTCATTATGGCATGTTTTCATATTATGCACCCATTCTTCTTTTATATGGTGTACTTATTACCCCATTGTATTATATTCTAATTATTAAAATTTCTTTCATGGGATTTAAAAATTTATTCATGAATCCCTCCTTCATATTCTTTTGATTCAACTACTACCAAATTCATATGAGTTTTATCAACTCAACCCCATTTTCATCAAGTCATAGTTTTTATCACTTGACTATGTTCTTCTAATTTATTATGTTCTTCCATTTCTTTACTTCATATGTTTCATCTATCTATCTTTGGGAAATTTACATTTTCTCATCAAAATATTCTTCTTTGATGTATTTATTTATTTAAATAAAAAAGTGTTGTTGTTAAGAATAATTCTCATCCTCTCCAATAAGATCATTTTCTTCTATGTCTATATTCATTCTTGACATAATTTTTTGTTTCTTATTTTGAAACCCAAATATATATAATCTCATTTGACCTTCACATTTCCCTTTACCTATTTTCAAAAGGAAACTTTATTAACTTTTTAAACAATTTGGGTTTTAATAAAGATATTTTAAAATATTAAAAAGACACATCTTTTCACAATCATATCTTTTATCTTCCACTCCACATTTGTTTACTTAACTGCTATTTTATTTCAAGGATCCATTATTTGGATTTCTTTTTAAGTGGTGTTTTAATTTTTTTTCATGTTACCTTATCGAAAATGATTTTTTAGAAGTGGCACATAACTTTTTATCTTTACAAAAACGTGAATAAATGTTTTTTGAAAACAACTTTTAATGGTTTCACTTCCATTTATTGGTCTCGAAGGTAAATATAACAGTATATACAAGAAGGGGGTGGGGGTGAATTTTATTTTTTAAATTAATTTAATTAATTTAAGGTTATATTAGAGTCATGAAATTAAGTTAATGCATCATAAATATAAAATTAAATGTACAAGGTGATTTTTATAGTAGTTTAGATCTAAACGATTCTAGTCCACTCTTCACCCCTCTCATGATTTGAGATATATGAAACCAAATATAACCACTATAATGGAATCTTAGAATGAATTTTTAAAACATTGAGTCATAACCCAATTACAAAGCCTTTCCCTCTAGAGGATTAAAACCAAACCAAACCCACCTTTTTATACCTGGAATCACAGTTTGAACAACCCTACCTTTTCCCACCTGGAGGCATAACCCAATATATGAATTTTTTTTGGAAGCCACAACCCAAAATCCTACCTTTTAACGGGTATTATAAACCTTTACAATTACACATAAAGAAAGAGAATATGGAGAATTGAGACCACACAATCAGATGAATGCTTCACATTTTGAGTGTTGAGGTAGAAAGAAACTCTCCAATAGAAAAGTATCAAATGATTTTAGTTGAGTTGGGAGAAATAGTCGATCACCAAAGAATGAAAGACTTGTACAACTTAATAAAATCTTTAACCCCCTTTCTTGTTGTTTGCACTGGTTCTGTCAACTCTATGTATATAGCGTTTCTTTATGCAAAAAATCTTTCAAATTTAAAATATGTTACATATTTATTTTTCCAATGAGTCACTTTAGAGTTTTTCAAACTTTTTTCATTGATAATAATCCTCTTGTAGATGAAAAATATTATTCTTTTAAGTCTTACTTGATATTATGTAAAAAAAATTAATATCCTATGCAATGGAACTCATTATAAAATTTAATATAGTAGTAAATAATAAGCATTAATATCTTTGGAATACTCTCTGATAATACTCTCTGATAATACTCAAGGCTGACCCTTCACATTCAATGGATTTTAATTTGAACATTTCAAGTTCTATAATTTTCAGCGTGAATATCAACACAAGATTTATCCCATGTAAATCACATTTAATTCATCATGGAACAATTTAAAACATGTTCACATGGATTCTAAATAATTAATAAGTAATTTTATAACAAATAAAATATTAATTATATTAATAATAAACTTGCAGTAAATGGAAATATAAAACAATTTTAAAAATAGATCATTTTTCAATGTTTAGGAAATTCTGTAGAATCATAGGTAAATTTATAGCTACCCTTATGCGAAACACACACACTATGTATGAGTAACATACTTTTACCCTTATGTGGATTACTAATCTTATGTAACTTTTGGATAACCTTACATGAGACTTAAGTTACCCCTACACGGGATTTAGAAAAGTTCTGGTACCCTTACATAGGTTATAGAAAAACATTAGTACCCTTAATAAAGTATTAGAAATAATATTTCACCCTTACGTAAGTAATGAAAACTCTATGGTACCCTTATGAAAGTATTTTGGTACCCTTATGTAGATTCAGTTACCTTTACACGAGACTGAGAGTACCCTTATGCAGAATGATTACCTTTATATGAGACAAAGAGTACCCTTATGCAAGTTCAATTATATTTAAGAAACTATTGAAATTTGATGGTTAAATTTATGTAACTAATAACTACCTTTACATAACTATACCTTTACACAACTATACATTTACATAAGATTTGGAATTTGAAGTTTTCATTTACATAAACGATACTTACCTTTATGCAACTAATAGAAATTTATGATTACCTTTATGCGGCTCGTGGAAATTTATAGTTACCTTTGTGTAACTAATGGAAACTTATGGTTACCCTTATGTAAAATATATAAAATTTTGGTTACCCTTATTCAAGACCATAAAAATTACTTCTTTCCTTACGTAATCCATTGAAACTTGAATTTACCTTTAGGTATCTCTAGTAAACTCACTCCATCCTTACATAACCTATATAAACATAAGGTTACCTTTATGCAAAGTTATAGAAACATATATAAATGATATTTAAGGGTTGAAATGGAAGTGTCCAAAGATCAGTTAGGTACCACTGAGAGGGGGGGGGGGGGTGAATCAGTGGTACACTAATTTAAAAATTCTTTCATTTTAATCCAACCTCTATGAGTGATTAAAGTCTCGATCCCTCATCTTTAAATATCATCTTCTCCCTGTAAGTAATAATTAAATGCAAGCACAACACAATGTTTTTTTACAAGGTTTGGTACTAAGACCTACGTCTACTCCCCGATTACATATTTTTTCACTATATATAGATGGTTACAACTAAGAAAAGTCCCATTCCCATCAACATTAAGTTCCAAAGTGTTCCACTCTAGAGTCCCACTAGATTTTAATATTTTCCACATACACTAGTCACTACTATGTCCCACAGGAGGATCTTTATACTAGGTCCCATAGTGTTACCATCATCCCACCAGCTTGCTTCAGAGTCCCATTGAAAACTTCACAATCTTGAGACACACAAGATTTTATCCATTGATAGGATGATCTTATAATCTCCCCCATGATATTTCTTGATCAAACTATCCCACATACAATTCAAGAATCTTTGCAATGGTGATGTTCTAGCTCAAATAATATCGATCATCTATAAATGGTCAGCTTCCTTAGTATAAAAAAAATGTTCCAGAAAATATTATTTCTTATGTTGAAGAACCGGTCTCACTAAACATAGAAATATAAAATACAAAAATTCTACTAAAATAATGATGAAAAAAATATCCCGGCTTCAGTCTCAAAACACTGCACACTAATCAAGAAAAATATATTTCACATGTACTTCTTCAAACTTCTTGCATAAATAAAAATTAAAACATGTCTCACTCTTCAAGCATGTGTAAACTATACATGATATTATCAACACTATACAACAACAAACATGCACAAGCTACACAGATTTCATGAACTCTTTAGGACATGTACATGAATACTTCCACATGTACTTCCTTATTGCCACTCAAACTGTATAATGCCTAAGAACATATACATTATACTATCTTTATTCATTAATATCACACACTATCCACATTTCATACACATATATGGTCTATTTAAACTTACTTTATATGTGTATGAGCATAAATTTAATCATGTATTTCTTTTGTGATTCTTGCACACAAATCTGAATGGGTGTAGATTCTTCTTTATGCAAGTCTCACTGTAAAAGCACACAAATATCACTGTGCCTCTTCATTGCTTCTTTTCAAACCACACATAAACCCAATTTATTTTTGTGTAACTCAAATAATAATCCACAATACTACCTCGTAAATAACCCTTCATACAGGGAGATCATATCATATATGATTATCATATCGCATAACTAAACATGCATGACTATTCATTTAAAGTTCTTCATTAGATAATAGTATACACGATATATTCTTCTAATTTGTAAGAACACAGTTCGTGGAAACTCAAAAATTCTTTGCGACATCTATAGTATTGTGGAACACTCCTTCACAAGACCTGAACACATGACTTCTGCATTCTTCTTCGAAAACAAGAACAGTTCGCGGTGCATCTATCTCCTTCACGGTTCTTCTATCTTCTTCATAAGACAAGTTCGCGAGAGATCAAATTCTCAAATTATATGAATATTATAAATCTTCTCATAAACATTAAGAATAACTTCTACCTTCAACTTCACGTATGATTTCTTAACTCACCTTCACAAATAGGAATATAAAAAATCAAACATCATGATATTGTAAGATCAATGAAACAATTAAATCACATGAAACCTCCCTTTTCAAATGCAGAGCACATGATTCGCTTTTTTTATCTCTCAAATACTCTATCGGATGTGTGATAAGATCTCAGATGAGAGATAAGAAAAAAATTGAAAATTTTCTCAGTTAGAGTATTTATAGGAAATTATGCCAACTAAAACCTTTGAAAATCACTGAGATGTTACCTTCAAGTTTTGAGAAACATCACCATCGCGGAAATAAAAACATTTTCTACATGCTTTAACTCATCAGATTTAACTTTGTTAAATGATGCAAATGGAGTTGCATCAAATTTTGATCATATTCATATTTTTATAATGATGAAACGATGATGATAAGCCTCAGATCAAGATTCAGCCAGCATAGCCTAAAGATCTCGGTGAATAAGAGCTCTTGGTGGATTATTGGAGAAGATGACATGGTTGGGTAGATCAGTGAAGATTGGATGGCTTAGATGAAATATCGAGTGATCGGAAAATCATGATTCTTTTTGGTGCTATAGTATTAAATCCCATATCAAAACCGAAGGCATTTCTTTACTCCTTTATAATAAATTTCACAACTCCTGCCATTCAATTTTTTTTACCGAATGTCCCAGCTCCCGCTGGCACCACCACGTGTTGTTGTTCCTCCACTGTTGTTCCTCCCCACAAGGTGGCACCTACCTGCCACTATGCGCTCATGAGGTCATGCTCCTACACCCAGAAATCCTCTTGTAGGTTTCCCCTGAACTAGCTCTTTAAGCCATGGTCAACCCTATAGGGTCCCACATGTGGTGAAGGTTGAGCTGGCTTAGGCATTGACCACAGGTTGGATAATATTTTTTAGTAAAACAAACCATTAATTTTTTTCCATAAGATGAAAAGCCAACCGAACCAAAATACCCCAACATAACCATACTCAAACCCTCTTCCTCAATGATAACCAATATTTTTCATATCTCTCCTTAATTATTCTAATTAATTTCTAAATCCCATTTATTATTTCTTCTAATTAATTTTATGTTGTAAACATTGTGTCATACTCAAAAAACCAATGACACATGCATTTGGAGTTTAACACCATCTCTACAATCATCACAATTAAGTTTGAGGACATTTTCATAACCATCTTCATCATTACACAATGACAACTGACATATTTACATCAACTTCATATCAAATCAAATCATCATTGTTGAAGAAAATGAAATTCAACTCAAATGCCACTTCAATCTCCCCTTTGAATTTGTTGTCAATACCACCAAACAATGACAAGCTACATATGTTTGTTTAACTTTCTCCCCCTTATTGAAAATTAATACAAAGATCATATAGAGACTATCAATTTTCATCAAACATCTTCTACTCTCTTAAATATGATACCACATATTTTATTTTTCAAAGGTACTTTATCCAGAAAACTCTAAGTCCATGTGGGGAATCCTAGTGTAGATAAAAAGAGTGTATAACCAAGGTGATCAATGTATTCCAAGAAAAATCATACCTTTGATACCATTATTATATAATTATCACTTAATATATTATATCTACTTAGAAAATTAATTCATGAAAGAATATTTATCCTACACTCATATGAATAAACACATTATAAATTTCAGGTGAAAAAACATATATCCCCCTTTTTTTCTCATAAAAATAATCTATGATCCCCCTCATGGTATGTATCAATATCCTTCAATTACACACATGTTAGTACAAAAGCATTTATATAAGGGAATAAGGAGGAACCTATTTGTTTTTTAGAAATAGCACTCAAGCTGAGAGTTTCCTCTCAACCTAGTCTTTCCCTTATTCCTTTTGATCTTAGAATTTAAAGAGTTCACCTTATCATAAACTGTTTCTTTATGTGAAGTTATTTTCTCCACCTTTGCAAGTAATTAAAATTTCTTTTCTTCTGATTTTATAGAATTCTTCATGTCATAACCAACTATTTCAGACTAATTATTTTGATTCTCCAGGCCATCACAAGATAATTATTTTTTTTGAAATTAATTATATTCATATAAGATAATCCTCTTACCTTCAAATGTAGAATCAATATAAGTTTTCTCCATTTCTTTATCCAATTTTAGTTGATCTTGACAAATATTCAAACATTCATTCTTTGTATGTTCAATCTTTTTGGGTGTTAGACACTGATTTTCTGATGTGCATGTCTTCCTTTATTTTTTCCTTATGTTTTTATTTCTATTAAAATCATAGGGAACCTCTCCAAGTAATTTTGACATGAATACCTCAGCTCTATTACCTTATAAAATACACCTTCCACACACTTCTTTCAAGCATTCATATCGATTTTTTATTGATAACTTTGATGGATTTCTTTGATAGTATGTTCCCATCAGTTCATTATAACACAACCTAGACTAATGCATGATTCATGGAAATGGAATGTTATAATAGAAAGTATAGGATTTATGTCCATATTCACCAAAATACCATAAAAAACCGTCAAAATTAAATATCATATTCTATTGATAAAACAGTTTAGGAAAATAAAAATATTGTTTTTCTTTAATCCATTCATGATTTTTATTAGAGGGATATTGTCTTCTAAGAATATTCCTTTCATCTTTTTATGTAGTCAAATGCACTTATCTTAACTTCTTAGTCCCCATAGATTCACTTTCATTGTTAGTAATATCATATCTGTTTTGAAACTCTGTTGGAACAAATGTACCTTGTCTATTGAAACCTTTTATCTCACTACCTTGAGATGAATCGTATTTTATTTCAATAGACTTATTAAAGTATTCTCTGATCTTTTTCAATTCATGTTGGACTATAAGATAAATTGATTGTGTCTCAAAAATATCTTCCTCCTTGTGAGCCATTTTTCTTCAAGATTATTAACCATCTTCTCTAACTTAGCTATCTCTAATCAAAATTTATTATTTTCACCAATAAGATCTATTTCACTTATATCATACTCTTCCTTTTCAACAACTAATTTTTTATTTCCTTTTTCAAGATTCCTTTTCTATTTCTTGAGTTGAGTGTTTTTATCAAGAGAAGATACCAAATCTTTCTTCAAACTCCATTCCAGATCAATTAGGAAATCACCATCATCATCACTACTTGAAGAATTTGATTCTTTTTCAATATGATCAATGAAATTAAGCTCATTATCTGAAGAAAAACTAGATAAAGAATCTTCCTGTGTATGTTTCTCATCAAATATTTCTTTTTGTAATTGGTATACTTTTTCTTATTCTTATTATTTTTCTGTTTATGAGGTTTATCACTTTCATCATCATATTCTCATTTATCCATTTTCATTGGATATTTTAAAGAGAATTTTTGAATGCCATTACATATGTAGAACTTGATTATTTTCTTGACTTTTCCTTTCCATTTTCCATTTTTGAAACCTCTTGTAATAATAGAAAAAATTTCACTAAGATACCCATCAACTTCAACATCATTAGTATCACTAGATTACTTAAATTATACTTCTTTGAACTCAATATTTCTTATAGCCTCAAAGTCCATCTTCTCTCTTGCATTTTTCTTGAATGATGGAAATTTTCTAATTTTATAATATATGAGAGTATTATGAAGTTCATCCAATGATATATATTCTCTCTCTTCCAATGTTAAAATATTTGAGTCAAATCTATTTAGGAAATTTCTCATAAGCTTCTTCACAATAGTAGAATCATCTAGATTCTCTCCAAAATCTCTGATTTTGCCGATAATTTCATTTACTCTTGTAAATTAGTTATCAATAATTTCATCATCATACATTTGGATATCTTTGAATTTTCTTCTCCATATTTGAAACATGGCTTCAATGACTTTAAGTTTTCCTTCATAACTGCTTCTCAGTTTATCCTAGATCTTCTTGGCAGTTTGGAGACCCATCAATTTAGTGTAGTTTTTTTTCTGATAAATATGTCAAGATTTAATTCTGAGCCTCACCATAAACATCTATATTTATCTTGTTAGTTTGGGTCAGAAATATCATCAACAATAGGTGGGAAGCCCACTATTGCTGAATATCTCACTTCCAGGACAAGAGATATAAGAAAAGGAAGCATCATATTCCTCTAGATGTAGTAGTTATTACCATCAAAAGTAGGCATTCCTCGACTATTAACTTAATTAAAATTCTCAATTTCTTAGAAAATTATCTAGATCTATAGAGGGGGCCTTTGCTCTGATACTAATTGAAGTGTCCAAGGATCAGTTAGGTACCACTGAGGGGGGGGGGTGAATTAGTGGTACACTGTTTTATAAATTCTTTATTTTTAATCCAACCACTATGACTGATTAAAGTCTCGATCCATTATATTAAATATAAATTTATCCCTACAAGAAACAATTAAATGCAAGCACAATAAACATGTATTTTTTAAAATCTTTAGTACTATGACCAATGTCCTTGCTGCCACCGGTTATACTCCTCGGTTACTGATTTTTCACTATATGTAGATGGTTACAACTAGGGGAAGTCTCATTCCCATCAACAATGAGTCCCAAAATGTTACACTCTAGAGTCCTACTAGAGTTTACAAGTTCCCACCTACACTAGTAAATCCTGAGTCCTACATGAGGATCTTTATACTGCATTCCACAGTGTTATCGGCATCTGACCAGCCTGCTTTAGAGTCACACTGAAGACTTCACAATATTGAGACACACAAGATTTGATCCATAGATATGATGATATTATAATGTCCTCCATGAGCATGCTGAATCAAACAGGCCAGTGTATAATTCAAGAATATTTTCACTGGTGTTGTTTTTTCTCAAATAATACCGATCACCTATAAATGTTTATCTACCTCAATATAAAACTGCTTAGGAAAATATTATTTCTTATGATGAATACCTGGACTCACTAAACACTGAAAACTTGGATAAAAAAAATCTTCTAAAACACTGATGATAAAACTGTCCCAGCTTCATTATTAGAACACTGCACACTAATAAAGAAACATATATTGCACATGCACTTCTTCAAACTTCTTACATGAACACAAATGCAAAGATGTATCACTCTTCATGCATGTGTAAACTATGAATGATCTTCTCAACACTATGAGATAACAAACATGCACAATCTACACTAATTTGATGCATGCTTTAAAACATGTACATGCATACTGCTACATGTAATTCTTCACTGCCACTAAAACTATATACCACCTAATCATATATACATTGTACTGACTTCATGCACACATATCACACACTATCCACTATCCATACACATACATGGTCTATTTAAACTTCCTTCACATGTGCATGAGAATGCATTTAATCATGTAATGCTTTTGTGATTCTTGCACACAAACTCGAATGGGTATAACTTCTTCTTTTTGCATGTCTCAATGTGAAAGCACAAAAATATCACCACTCCTCTTCACTATTTATTTTCAAACCACACATGAACCCACCTTATTTTTGTGTAAGTTAAATAAGAATCCGCAAGACCTCCTCATGAATCACCCTTTATACAAGTAGATCATATCATGTATGATTCTCATATCATACAATTGAACATGCAAGACTATTATTCTGAAGTTATTCATCACATAATAGTATACAAGATATCATATTCTACTTTTCAAGAACACATTTTGTGGTAGCTATAATATTACGAAACACTCATTCTCAAGACCTGAACACGTGACTTCTGCCTTCTTTTTTACAAACAAGAATAGTTTGTAATGCTTCTTTCTCATTCATGGTTCTTCTATATTCTTCACAAAACAAGTTCGTGTGAGCTCAAATTATCACCATTCATGAATATTAGAAATATTCACATAACTAGTAAGAATAACTCTTGCCTTCAACTTCGCTTATGAGTTCTTCAATCACCTTTGAAAACATGAATAGGAAAACTCAAACATCATGCGATCATAAGATTAGTGAAACGATTCAAACACATAGAACCTCCCTTTGAAAATAAAGACCATGTGGTTCTCTTCACTACCACAGATTCAGATTTTCGTAGTTCCACCCCTTTAACAGTGCTAAAAAAAGCAATGATAAAGGGTATATTTCAAAAAAAAAAAAAAAATTCATTAAAAGTAATATATTAATATATTTATATTGATTTAAATATAGTATATATTTTTTAAATGTGTTTTATAGAAGGATAAATAGAAATTTAAACTCAATATATAAGATATTTAGTAAAAAAATGCTTATGAAGTAATTTTAAAAATATTTTTAATTAATAATTTTGTTATTTTTATTGAATATTAGTCATTTAATAAAAAATTTATATATATAATAAATAAATAAATAAATAAATAAATAAAATATCTAAATTAAGTTGAAAAAACAACTCAAACTTCAAATGGCCATAACTTTTGATCTGAGTGTCTGTTTGAGCTCTACCACATATCAAATCAAATCTTGCGACAAGATCTACGCCTTTATGACCTGGGGGACCTTATTCAAGGTTTTTTCATGGACAAAAAAGACCCATAAGGCCTCTAAAACCAAGTTTTTAGTCGGTGTACCCCGATTTTTAACATTTGATGGATTTTCAGGCTCATTTATGGGGGTATTTTTTCCATTTTTTAGTGGGGAATAAATTTATTAATAGGTATTACATTCATATTAATATAAAGGTTTTGAAATTTTATCATTTTTCACAATGTATTGTTATTTATAATAAAATATATAACAATATATACATATTTTTTATATATTCATACCTAAAAATTTAATTTTATAAATAATTAAGTAAACACATTTACATATAAAATATATCTATTAATATATAAGCGTTATCTAAATAAAAAATGTCCATTTTATTTAAAATTCAAAATATGAATATTTATATACCTATATAATGTGTGTGTGTGTGTGTATATATATATATTAGTGTGTGTGTGTTTTAGCAAACTGATATATATTATCTATATATTATAACATATAAATAAACATATTAATATATAATAATATGAATATATATAAATATGTATAAATATGTATAATTATACTTACATATACACATATATATAATATATATACATGTGTATGTATGTTGTATACATGTATTTATTTATTTATTTATAAACACAACCAAAAAATATTTTATATATGTATTTAAAAATAATCTTACAAAATATATATTAATATATGAATAAATATATAACTAAATTTATATTAATATACGAATAGATATACGGATAGAAAATATTACTATACATATATATAAATAAATAGATATAAATAGATATTAATATAGGAATATATATATATATATTAATATAAATATATATTAATATATGAATAAATATAACTAAATATATATAAATAAATAGATATATCATTAAATGGACAGCAAAGTAACATGAAGGAGTGGTAAAGTGTCTAACGCACAGGGAAGAGATCTCAAGTTCGAATCCAGGGAGAGGTAGGGGAATATGCGCATGTGCAGGGAGGGCTAGCAATGTTAAAGGGATGGGGAGGGAACTGTTAAAGGCTGGCTGGTGGGTGGGCTTCATATGTAGAAATTCAACTAGATGAGGCCATCACTTCCTTTATTTGAGTAAATTGGATTTGTTAAAGCTCTATATTTATACTAATCATGTGATCACTGTTCAATGACTATGTTAGCAATGGTAACAATTCTTAACGATATTTTAAAATTCAAAAACATAAAACTATGGAAGTGCATATGTTTTATATAACCATTTTACATAATAATACATTTAATTAGATAAGATAAAATTTCATTAATAAAAGTTTTGGTTGTTACATTGAAGGTTTTGGGTGAAGAAATTTGTTTACCAGTTGTGGGGATTGAGGGTAACAGTAGTAAAAATTTAGGGGTTACTATAGCTATAGGGATTTGAAATCAAGATCCTGAGGTGGTTTAGCAGTGTGTTGAGGTTACAATAGTGTAAATGCAGGTTTACAATAGATAGAGGCGAAAAAAATCACCAGCCGATGGTGGAGTCTGAAACTCTAGAAGGTGTAGAGGAGGCATAGGTTGAGGAAAATAAAATAGAGTAGGTGATGAGGATGGAGGTGAAGCAGGTGGAGGAGGAGGCTGAGATAGAGGTGAAAGCGTGAGCGGTGGAGGGAGAACGCGAGCGGCGGAAACCCTAGATGGTGTAGAGGGAAAATGTGAGCGGCGTAGGGATAAAATGAGTGGTGGAAACCCTAGCAGGTGCATAGGGAAAACGCGAGTGGAAGAGGGAGACAATCGGGTTTTCATGAACTTTTGAGTGAGGAATACAGGTTTTGGGTGAGGAGAAAGTGTCATCGAGAATAAATGACCGCTTGCATGAAGTTCGAAGCAGATGTAGAATAGAAGAGGGGTTGCGATGAATTAAGATAGAGATGGGGTAAGATGAATAGAGACAAAGATGAGGAGACAAGGAGTTCCAGAGATGGGGAACATGAAAAGATGGGGATGAAGAACCAAGAGTGTCAGATATGGGGAGATGAAGGGCGGTGTACAGAGGTTGAGCAGGCAGAAGATAAGATGGAGGAGGTGGAGATGGTAGATGATAAGGGAGACAGAGCCACAGGCGGAGTCGAAAACCCTAGGTCGAGGAACCAACGAGCGAGTGGTTTTGATTTTGGGGGAATTAGTGAATGTGAATGAGATGCGAGGGTGGGAGGGATGAAAGGAAGGGCGTTTTTTGGAGACGTGGAACATTGTAGAGGCGACACGTGTAGCTGGAGGTACCCATATTTAGAATATATAATAGATGTTCTTTATATGATCCAACCAAGGAATTAGGATCCCACATCTGAATACATAATATTGAGAGGAAGTTGATTAAGTGTTGTCCACATTTAAAGACTTTCTCTACTTAAAATTTATATATTTTTTAAATTGTACAACTCACTACTATTTCATACATAATACTAAACTTATTATTTTTGTGTCACTAAGATGACGACCCAAAGTCCAAGATAAGTATATGAAAAATAAATGTGATCATATAATAATAATTACATTGGTGTTGTGATGTATATCACATTTTTCTTCTTCATCTTTCATGAATATGGATGATCATTTTTCTCTTCTTCTTTGACCAATGTTATATATGATATGCTAAAAAAGCCACTTGATTTTCCTTGATTTAGAATCCTTTTATACCATGTATGTATTAGATTTACCCTAATTACAATAATCAACATGCTCTCTCATGCTTGAGAATAATTAATACCATTCCATGTGATTTTTTTAAATATATTGCAAAACACTTCCGATATATTAAAGGCTAATTTTTCTAGACATGAAACATGTACCAGACTGTAACAACCCACATACATCTAGGTACTGATTTGATTTCATTTTTTCTAAACTATGTGTATTTTACTGGGTTTTGTTGGAGTAATTGGTGGAGCTTGGCGGTCAGTTTTTCAAAAAATAGGCTTGGTGGTAAATATATCAAGTGATAACATGTACTACCAGGTACTCAGTGACCACACACCAAGTACTAGGTTGGTAAGGAAGAGGGGGTAGTGGACTATGTGGGAAATAAACCAATCGATGATCCTGGAATGATTACCCAGTGGGGTATCAGGTATCCAATATGAGTGGCCCAAGTACCCGGTGTCTAACATTTTAATTTTTTAATTTTTTAAGATAATTAATTGGAAAGGTTATAAAAATATATTGGATCCCCTCTTTCTAACCATTCAATAATAGCTCACTCATCCTTGGGATTCCTTCCTTCCAACCTCAACATATCATCTGTTCGTACTTCGATTTAACTTTCGTATGTCTTGGTGGATCGTTAGATGTAAGACTAATGATCCTTGAATAAATCAATGTATTTTGGTGATGATTATTGTATTTTTTTTTCAATGGTCGGTAAAGTAAATGAGTAAGGAAATAGATATTAAATATAAAGATGTATATGCCTGATGGTTTGTTTCAGAAGATGATACTATAGAATACATGTAGAGTTCAAATCTACTTTTAGAAGGTAACTATAAAGAAGATTGTGTGTCTGGATGATCAATCCAAATGATAGAAGAGAATGTGTTTCTAAAAGTAATGAAGTTTATTAAAGGTTGAAGATGAAGGCAATCATACTATCGTGTGACGTTGGATATTTTAGGAAGTAGTAAATTTGATGATTGTTGAGTTGGATGTAATGAGAACAAATGGCATGTGTTATAATTGTTGAGAGCACTGCCCTCTATATGATCTGGCTATAATGATGAGAATCCATCTATTTAACACCCCCAATTTTAGGAATCATATTACTTCCTTAAACTCCCTATATATCATTCAAGAATATAATTTTTATATCCTATTAAAAGATTTGATCATGAGTATAAAATAAGTGATACAAGATATGAATCAAATTAACAACATTATATTCACTCATAATTTAACATTACAACAAAATAAAATGAAACCATTTATTGAATACAAGGGTTTATTACTTATCATGTATGATTATATCCATTAAAAGTGTATAAATTAAAAGCACACAATAAATAAAGATGAATAATATCTTTAAAACTAGCAAATTCCATGGATTGTCTTCACCCTTGTGAATTACTGTTAGTATAACTAACCTTACAATGAGAAAGAACATCATGAAATGAGAAATCATTATGAAAAACTGAAGATAAAAATTAAAGGAATGAGAAGTGTTATTTAATAGGTTATAATGGAATAAATTTATAGGACACAATGAGGGAAATATAACCATTATAAAGGGAAATGTGATTGTTGGAAATATGGTCATTGGATATATCTGATAGGTATACTATAGTTGTGTATTTTTAGTGATAAATTTAAAATAATATAACACACAAATAATAAAGAATGGAAAAATATAATATATAATTAAAATATTTATTTATAAAAATATTTTTATGCGTTAAATATTATTATTATTAAAGTATGATAGGATGTATTTATAAAATTCAAATAAATATTTTAATATCAATGGATTGATAAAATTAAATGGTTATGATATAAATAATTATTGGTATTTAGTAAAGATTATTTACTATAAACGTGATATTTTTCAAAGAAAAGGTTATTAAAGTGTTGTGTGTTTTTAATTAATATATTTTAAAGAATGATTTTAATAAAATGTATTAATTATATATACAATAAAATAAATTAACATTCATACAATAGTTTTTACTAGGTAATTAATAAGAATAAATTTATTTTATGCTTAAAAATACATTTTTCTATAAATTGTCTTTATGTGTTATGCGTGCTTATATTAAAATTATTTTTTATCAACTCTAGAAATTGAGTCTAATAAAATGGGTTTCATATTTTTAATTAGCACATCCAAATATTTTAATAAGGAAATTTTCATTTTTAGCCTAAAAATAATTTACCAATGTACATATTAGTTACCACGGTAAAACAATTATTTTTCAAAGAATTATTTTTATAAAAGTTGTGTAATATTGTTCTAAGTAAATTAAATTTATCTATTTTAAATTATTAATATAATATGAATTTTAAATATATAAATGTAAATATTATCACTTATTTAATTAGTAATTTATAGGAAATAAGGAAAAATCACTTAATGTATAAAAAAAAGTATCTATAAAAACAATATTTTTCTATATCTTATATTTTAATTTAAAAGTTAATTTTCTCATATTTATAAATTGAATTAGATTAAATGGAGTCAAAATTCAGAATCATCACGTAAAAATTTGGTAAGAAGGTTCATCTTATTTTTTTATTTAAAAAATAATTACCAAAGTAAATATTTAATCAAGGTTAATAGGGGTAAAAAGTGATAACATAAAAGTGAATTGAATTTTTCTAAATAATTTTACACTTAGGCATTTTTATGTGGTAAATTCAATCTTACATGTCTCACCAACATTTTGTCACAAAACTCACCTAACTCTCATGTGATTCAATATTTATCACTCATCTAACTTTAGTTTCTAAGGAAATTTCCCTCTTTTTCACTTATTACAGGAGATCACTTCCACCCACTTCAATCCACACTTCTCCTTTAAAATTCCCTTGAACCTTTTCCTATTTTACCCCTAGATCCCTCTCCCATATTTGGTAGCCCCTGGTTACAAGAAAGTTCCCAAAGTACTCCATTTCTAAGAGATACATCAAGAGAAGATTCAATCCCTCAATATGTTTAGATCACGCTCGACCAACTAATAATCCAAGGTCATGGTTTTCATCTCAATTTCCATTCATTGTGTCATGTTTTCATATTATGAACCTATTCTTCTTTTATATGGTGTAATTAGTACCCCATTGTATTATAATCTTATTATTAAAATTTATATCATGGGATTTAAAAATTTATTGATGAATCCCTCCTTAATATTATTTTGATTCAAATACTACAAAATTCATAAGGGTTTTATCAACTCAACCCCATTTTCATCAGGTCATAGTTTTTAACCCTTGACTATGTTCTTCTAAGTTCTTATATTCTTCCATTTCTTTACTTCATATGTGTCATCTATATATCTATGGGAAATTTACATTTTCTCATCAAAATATTATTATTTGATGTATTTATTTATTTAAATAAAAAAGCGTTGTTGTTAAGAATAATTATCATCCTATCCAATAAGATCTTTTTATTATATGTCTATATTCATTATTGACACAATTTTTCATTTCTTATTTTGAAACCCAAACATATATAATCTCATGTGACCTTCGAATTTCCCTTTACCTATTTTCAAAAGGAAACTCTATTAACTTTTTAAACAATTTGTGTTTTAATAAAGATATTTTAAAATATTAAAAAGACACGTCTTTTCAAAATCATATCTTTTATCTTTCACTCCAAATTTGTTTACTTAACTTCTATTTTCTATCAAGGATCCATTATTTGGATTTCTTTTTTACTGATGTTTTAATTTTTTTTTTCATGTTACCTTATTGAAAATGATTTTTTTAGAAGTGGCTCATAACTTTTTATCTTTACAACAATGTGAAGAAATGTTTTTTGAAAACACCTTTTAATGGTTTCACTTCAATTTTTTGGCCCTAAAGGTAAATATAACAATATATCCAAGAGGGGGGTGGGGGTGAATTTTATTTTTTAAATTAATTTAATTAATTTAAGGTTATATTAGAGTTATGAAATTAAGTTAATGCATCATAAATATAAAATGAAATGTACAAGGTGATTTTTATAGTAGTTTAGATCTAAATGATTTTAGTCAACTCTTCACCCCTCTCATGATTTGAGAGATATGAAACCAACTATAACCACTATAACGGAATCTTATAATTAATTTTGAAAACTTTGAGTCATAACCCAATTACAAAGCCTTTCCCTCTAGAGGTTTAAAACCAAACCAACCCCACCTTTTTATACCTGGAAGCACAGTCTGAACAACCCCACCTTTTCCCAACTAGAGGCACAACCCAATACATGATTTTTTTGGAAGCCACAACCCAAAATCCTACCTTTTAATGGGTATTATAACCCTTTACAATTACACATAAAGAAAGAGAATATGAAGAAGTGAAACCACAAAACCAGATGAGTGCTTCACATTTTGAGTGTCAAGGTAGAAAGAAACTCTCCAGTAGAAAAGGATCAAATGATTTTAGTTGAGTTGGGAGAAATAGTTGATCACCAAATAATGAAATAATTGTACAATTTAATAAAATCCTTAACCCTTTTTCTTGTTTTTTGCAGTGGTTCTGTCAACTTTATGTATATAGAATTTCTTTATGCACAAAATATTTCAAATTTGAAATATGTTGCATATTTATTTTTCCAATGAGTCACTTTAGAGTTTTTCAAACTTTTTTCATTGATAATAATCCACTTGTAGATGAAAAATATTATTCTTGTAAGTATTCCTTTCTATTAGGTAAAAAAAATTAAAATCCTATGTAATGGAACTCATTAGAAAATTTAATATAGCAGTAAACAATAAGCATTAATATCTTTGGAATACTCTCTGATAATACTCAAGGCTGACCCTTCACATTCAACAGATTTGAATTTGAACATTTCAAGTTCTAGAATTTTCAGCATGAATATCAGCACAAGATTTATCCCATATAAATCACATTTAATTCATCACGAAACAATTTAAAACATGTTCACATGGATTCTAAATAATTAATAAGTAATTTTAGAACAAATAAAACATTAATTATATTCATAATAAACTTTCAGTAAATGAAAATATAAAACAATTTGGAAAATAGATCATTTTTTAATGTTTAGTAAATTCTGTAGAATCATAGGTAAATTTATAGCTACCCTTATGCGAAACACAAACACTATGTATGAGTAACATACTTTTAACCTTATGTGGATTACTAATATTATGTAACTTTTGGAGAACCTTACATGAGACTTAAGTTACCCCTACACAGGATTCATAAAAGTTCTGGTACCCTTACATAGGTTATAGAAAAACATTAGTACCCTTTAGAAAGTATTAAAAATAATATTCCCCCTTACGTAAGTAATGAAAACTCTATGGTACCCTTATGAAAGTATTTTGTTACCCTTACATAGATTCAGTTACCTTTACATGAGACTGAGAGTACCCTTATGCAGAATGATTACCTTTATGTGAGACAAAGAGTACCCTTATGCAAGTTAAATTATCTTTAAGAAACTATTGAAATTTGCAGGTTAAATTTATGTAACTAATAACTACCTTTACATAACTATACCTTTATGCAACTATAAATTTACATAAGATTTGGAATTTTAAGTTTACATTTACATAAACAATACTTACCTTTATGCAACTAATAGAAATTTATGATTACCTTTACGCAGCTCGTGGAAATTTATAGTTACCTTTGTGTAACTAATGGAAACTTATGGTTACCCTTATGTAAAATATAGAAACTTTTGGTTACCCTTATTCAAGACCATAAAAATCACTTCTTTCCTTATGTAATCCATTGAAACTTGAATTTACCTTTATGTATCTCTACTAAACTCACACCATCCTTACATAACCTAGATAAACATAAGGTTACCTTTATGCAACGGTATAGAAACATATATACATGATATTTAAGGGTTGAAATTGAAGTGTCCAAAGATTAGTTAGGTACCACTGAGAGGGGGGGGGGGTGAATCAGTGGTACACTATTTTACAAATTCTTTCTTTTTAATCCAACCTCTATGAGTGATTAAAGTCTCGATCCCTCATCTTTAAATATCATCTTCTCCCTATAAGCAATAATTAAATGCAAGCACAACACAATGTTCTTTTACAAGGTTTGGTATTAAGACCTACGTCTACTCCCCGATTACATATTTTTTTACTATATATAGATGGTTAGAACTAATAAAAGTACCATTCCCATAAACACTAAGTCCCATAGTGTTCCACTCTAGAGTTCCACTGGATTTTAAAATTTTCCACATACACTAGTCACTCCTATTTCCCACAGGAGGATTTTTATACTGCATCCCATAGTGTTACCATCATCCCATCAGCTTGCTTTAGAGTCCCACTTAAAACTTCACAATCTTGAGACACACAAGATTTGATCCATTGATAGGATGATCTTATAATCTCCTCCATGAGATTTCTTGATCAAACTAGCCCACATACAATTCAAGAATCTTTGCAATGGTGATGTTCTAGCTCAAATAATACTGATCACCTGTAAATGTTCAGCTTCCTTCATACAAAAAAATGTTCTAGAAAATATTATTTCTTATGTTGAAGAACCGATATCACTAAACATAGAAAAATAAAATACTAAAATTCTTCTGAAATAATGATGAAAAAAATATCCCAGCTTCAGTCTCAAAACACTGCACACTAATCAAGAAAAATATATTTCACATGTACTTATTCAAACTTATTGCATAAATAAAAATTAAAACATGTCTCACTCTTCAAGAATGTGTAAACTATGCATGATCTTATCAACACTATACAACAACAAACATGCATAAGCTACACATATTTCATGAATGCTTTAGGACATGTACATGAATACCGCCACATGTACTTCTTTACTACCAATCAAATTGTATAATTCCTAAGAACATATACATTGTACTATCTGTATGCATTCATATCTCATACTATCCACTTTTAATACACATACATAGTCTATTTAAACTTCCTTTATATGTGTATGAGCATAAATTTAATCATGTATTGATTTTGTGATTCGTGCACACAAATATGAATGGGTATAACTTCTTCTTCATGCAAGTCACACTGTGAAAGCACAAAAATATCACTGCACCTCTTCATTGCTTCTTTTCAAACCATACATGAACCCAATTTATTTTTGTGTAACTCAAATAATAATCCACAATACTGCCTCGTGAATCACCCTTCTTGCAGGGAGATCATATCATGTATTATTCTCATATCGGATAACTAAGCATGCATGACTATTCTTTTAAAGTTATTCATTAGATAACAATATACACAATATATTCTTATAATTTGTAAGAACATAGTTCTTGGAAACTCAAAAATTCTTTGCGACATCTATAGTATTGTGGAACACTCCTTCACAAGACCTAAACACATGACTTCTGCATTATTCTTTGAAAACAAGAACAATTCACGGTGCATCTATCTCCTTCACTGTTCTTCTATCTTCTTCACAAGAGAAGTTCACAGGAGATAAATTTCTCACAATTTATGAATATTAGAAATCTTTTCATAAACAATAAGCATAACTCCTGCCTTCAACTTCACGTACGATTTCTTAAATCACCTTCACAAATAGGAATATGAAAAATCAAACATCATGAGATCGTAAGATCAATGAAACAATTCAATCACATGGAACCTCCCTTTTCAAATGCAGAGCACATGATTTGATTTGTTTATCTCTCAAAGCTTCTATCATATGTACGATAAGATCTTAGATGAGAGAGAAGAAAAACATTGAAAATTTGCTCTGTTAGAGTATTTATAAAAAATTACGCCAACTAAAACCTTTGAAAATCACAGAGATGTCACCTTCAAGTTTTTCGAAACATCACCATCGCCGAAATAAAAACATTTTCTACACGCTTTAAATCATCAGCTTTAACTTTGTTAAATGATGAAAATGGAGTTGCATCAAAATTTGATCATATTCATATTTTTATAATGATGAAACTAGATGATAAGCCTCAGATCGAGCTTCAGTCGGCATAGCCTGAAGATCCCCGTGAACAAGATCTCTTGGTGGCTTGTTGGAGAAGATGACATGGCTGGGTAGATCATATGAAGATTGGATGGCTTAGATGAAAGATCGAGTGATCGGACGATCACAATTATTTTTGGTGCTACAATATTCAATCCCATATCAAAACCAAAGGCATTTCTTCACTCCTTTATAATACATGTCTCAGCTCCCGCTGGCACCACCACGTGTCGTCGTTCCTCCACTGTTGTTCCTCCCCACAAGGTGGCGCCTCCCTGCCGCTATGCGCTCATGAGGTCATGCTCCTCCACCCACAAATCCGCTTGTTGCTTTCCCATGAACTAGCTCCTTAAGCCATGGTCAAACCCTACAGGGTCCCATATGTGGTGAAGGTTGAGTTGGATTAGGCATTGACCACAGGTTGGATAATATTTTTTACTAAAACAAAACATTAATTTTTTTCCATAAGATGAAAATCCAACCGAACCAAAATACTCCAACACAACCATACTCAAACCCTCTTCCTCAATGATAAAAAATATTTTTTATATCTCTTCTTAATTTTTCTAATTAATTTCTGACTCCCGTTTATTATTTCTTCCAATTAATTTGATGTTGTAAACATTGTGTCATACTCAAATAACCAATGACACATGCATTTGGAATTTAACACCATCTCTAAAATCATCACAATTAAGTTGAGGACATTTTCACAACCATATTCATCATTCCAAAATTACAACTGACATATTTACATCAACTTCATATCAAATCAAATCATCATTATTGAAAAAAATGAAATTAAACTCAAATGACACTTCAATATCCCCTTTGAATTTGTTGTCAATACCACCAAACAATGACAAGATCAATATGTCTATTTAAATTTCTCCCCCTTATTGACAATTAATACAAAGATCATATAGAGACTATCAATTTTCATCAAACATCTTCTACTCTCTTAAATATGATACCGCATATTTTATTTTGCAAAGATACTTTATCTAGAAAACTCTAAGTCCATGTTGGGAAACCCAGTGTAGAGAACAAGAGTGTATAACCAAGGTGATCAATATAGTCCATGAAAAATCATACCTGTGATACCATTATTGTATAATTCTCACTTCATACATTAGATATACTTAGAAAATTAATTCATAAAATAATATTTATCCTACACTCATATGAACAAACACATTAGAAATTTCAGGTGAAAAAACATATAGCCCCCCTTTTTTCTCATAAAAATCATCTATGCTCCTCCTCAAGGGATTTATAAATATCCTTCAATTCCATGCATATTAGTACCAAAGCATTTATATAAGGTAATAAGGAGGAACCTGTTTGTTTTTTAGAAATAGCACTCAGGTTGAGAGTTTCTTCTCAACCTAGTCTTTCCCTTATTCCTTTTGATCTTAGAATTTAAAGAGTTCACATTATCATAAACCATATCTTTATGTGAAGTTATTTTCTACACCTTTTCAAGTAAATAAAATTTCTTTTCTTCTGATTTTATAGAATTCTTCATGTCATAACCAACTATTTCAGACTAATTCTTTTGATTCTCTAGGTCATCAAAAGCTAATGATTTTTTTTGAAATTAATTATATTCATCTAAGATAATCCTCTTACCTTCAAATGTTGCATCAATATAAGTTTTATCCATTTCTTTATCCAATTTTAGTTGATCTGGACAAATATTCAATCATTCCTTCTTTGTATGTTCAATATTTTTGGGTGTTAGACACTGGTTTTATGATTTACATATCTTCCTTTCCTTCCTTCTTTTTTTATTCCTATTCAAATCATAGAGAACCTCTCCAAGTAATTTTAACATTCATACCTCAACTCTATGACCTTCTAAAATACACCTTCCACACACTTATTTCAAGCATTCATATCTATTTTTTATTGATAACTTTGATGGATTTCTTTGATAGTATGTTCCCATCAGTTTATTATAAATCCCCCTAGACTCATGCATGATTCTTGGAAATGGAATGTTATACTAGAAAGTATAGGATTTATGTCCATATTCACCAAAACACCATAAAAAATATTCTAACTTTAATATCATATTATGTTGATAAACCTGTTTAGGAAATTCAAAAAATTGTTTTTCTTTAATCCATTATTTCTTTTTATTAGAGGGAAATTGTCTTCCAAGAATATTACTTTTATCTTTTGATTTAGTCAAATTCACTTATCTTAACTTCTTAGTCCCTAGAGATTCACTTACATTGTTAGTAATATCATATATGTTTTGAAACTATGTTGGAACAAATGTACCTTGTCTATTGAAAACTTTTATCTCCCTAGCTTGAGATGAATCATCTTTTATTTCAATAAACTTATTGAAGTATTCTATGCTCTTTTTCAATTCATGTTGGACTGTAAGATACATTGATTGTGTCTCAGAAAGATCTTCCTCCCTGTGAGCCATTTTTCTTTAAGATTACTAACCATATTCTCTAACTTAGATATCTCCAATCATAATTTATTATTTTCACCAATAAGATCTATTTCAATTATATCATACCCTTCCTTTTCAACAACTAATTTTTTATTTCCTTTTTCAAGATTCCTTTTCTATTTCTTGAGTTGAGTGTTTTTATCAAGAGAAGATACCAAATATTCCTTCAAGCTCTATTCCAGATCAATTCGGAATTCACCATTATCATTACTACTTGAAGAATTTGATTCTTTTTCAACATGATCAATGAAATTAAGCTCATTATCTAAAGAAAAACTAGATAAAGAATCTGCCTATGTATGTTTCTCATCAAAATTTTCTTTTTGTAATTGGAATACTTTTTCTTTTTCTTATTATTTTTCTTTTTATGAGGTTTCTCACTTTCATTATCAGATTCTCATTTAGCCATTTTCATTGGATATTTTATAGAAAAATTTCCAATGCCATTACATCTGAAGCACTTGATTATTTTCTTGAATTTTCCTTTCCATTTTCCATTTTTAAAACCTCTTGTAATAAGAGAAAAAATTTCACTATGATACTCATCAACTTCATCATCATTAGTATCACTAGATTACTTAACTTCTAATTCTTTGAACTTTATATTTCTTATAGCCTCAAATTCCATCTTCTCTCTTGAATTTTTCTTGAATGATGGCACTTTTTTAATTTCATAATATATGAGAGTATTATGAAGTTTATCCAATGGTATATATTCTCTCTCTTCCATTGTTAAAATATTTGAGTCAAATCTATTTGGGAAATTTCTCATAAGCTTCTTCACAATAGTAGAATCATCTGGCTTCTCTCCAAAGTATCTGATATTGCCGATAATTTCATTTACTCTTGTAAATTAGTTATCAATAATTTCATCATAATACATTTGGATATCTTTGAATTTTATTCTCCATATTTGAAACTTGGCTTCAATGAATTTAAGATTTCCTTCATAAATTCTTCCCAGTTTATCCCAGATCTTCTTGGAAGTTTGGAGACCCATAACTTTGGTGTAAATTTTTTCTGATAAATCTGTCAAGATTGAATTCTGAGCCTCGCCATAAATATCAAGATTTCTCTTGTTAGGTTGAGTTAGAAATATCATCAACAATAGGTGGGAAGCCCACTGTTGCTGAATATCTCACTTCAGGACAAGAGATATAAGAAAAGGAAGCATCCTATTCCTCTATATGTGGTAGTTATTACCATCAAAAGTAGGTATTCCTTGACTATTAACTGAATTAAAATTCTCAATTTCTTAGAAAATTATCTAGATCTATAGAGGGGGCCTTTACTCTGATACTAATTGAAGTGTTCAAGGATCAGTTAGGTACCACTGAGGGGGGGGGGTGAATTGGTGGTACAATATTTTATAAATTCTTTCTTTTTAATCCAACCACTATGAATGATTAAAGTCTTGATCCCTTATATTTAAATATCAGTTTATCCCTACAAGAAACAATTAAATGCAAGCACAATAGACATGTTTTTTAAAAGCTTTAGTACTACGACCAATGTCCTTGCTGCAACCAGTTATACTCCTCGGTTACTGATATTTCACTATATGTAGATGGTTACAACTAGGGGAAGTCTCATTCCCATCAACACTGAGTCCCACAATGTTCCACTCTAGAGTCCCACTAGAGTTTACAAGTTCCCACCTGCACTAGTCAATCCTGAGTCCCACATGAGGATCTTTATACTGCATTCCATAGTGTTATCGTCATCCCACCAGCCTGCTTTAGAGTCACACTGAAGACTTCATAATATTGAGACACACAAGATTTGATCCACTGATATGATGATATTATAATCTCCTCCATGAGCATGCTGAATCAAACAGGCCAGTGTATAATTCAATAATCTTTTCATTGGTGTTGTTCTTGCTCAAATAATACCGATCACCTATAAATGGTTATCTACCTCAATATAAAACTGCTTAGGAAAATATTATTTCTTATGATGAATACCTAGACTCACTAAACACTGAAAACTGGGATAAAAAAAATATTCTAAAACACTGATGATAAAACTGTCCCGACTTCATTCTTAGAACACTGCACACTAATCAAGAAACATATATTTCACAAGCACTTATTCAAACTTCCTACATGAACACAAATGAAAATATGTCTCACTCTTCATGCATGTGTAAACTATGAATGATCTTCTCAACACTATTAGAGAACCAACATGCACAATATACACACATTTAATGCATGCTTTAGGATATGTAAATGCATACTGCTACATGTACTTCTTCACTGCCACTCAAACTGTATACCACCTAAGCATATATACATTGTACCGACTTCATGCACACATATCACACACTGTCCACTATCCATACACATACATGGTCTATTTAAACTTCATTTACATGTGCATGAGCATGCATTTAAGCATGTAATGCTTTTGTGATTCTTGCACACAAACCCGAATGGGTATAACTTCCTCTTTGTGCATGTCTCACTGTGAAAGCACAGAAATATCACCACTCCTCTTCAATATTTCTTTTGAAACCACACATGAACCCACTTTATTTTTGTGTAAGTCAAATAATAATCCGCAAGACCTCCTCCCAAATCACCCTTCATACAAGGAGATCATATCATGTATGATTCTCATATCGTACAATTGAACATGCAAGACTATTATTCTGAAGTTATTCATCACATAATAGTATACAAGATACCTTATTCTACTTTACAAGAACACATTTTGTGGTAGCTATAATATTGCAGAACACTCATTCGCAAGACCTGAACATGGGACTTCTGCCTTCTTCACAAACAAGAATAGTTTGCAGTTCTTATGTCTCATTCACAGTTCTTCTATATTCTTCACAAAACAAGTTTGTATGAGCTCAAATTATCACCATTCATTAATATTAGAAATATTCACATAACTAGTAAGAATAACTCTTTCCTTCAACTTCACGTATGAGTTCTTCAATCACCTTCGAAAACATGAATAGTAAACTCCAACATCATGTGATCGTAAGATTAGTGAAACAATTCAAACACATAGAACCTCCCTTTGAAAATGAAGACCATGTGATTCTCTTCACTACCACAGATTCATATTTTCATAGTGCCACCCCTTTAACATTGCTAAAAAAAGAGAAAATAAAGGGTATATTTCAAAAAAAAAAACATTTCATTAAAAGTAATAGATTAATATATTGATATTGATATAAATATAGTATATATTTTTTAAATGTGTTTTATAGAAGGATAAATAGAAGTTTAAACTCAATATATAAGATATTTAGTAAAAAAAGAATATGAAATAATTTTAAAATAATTTTTAATTAATAATTTTGTTATTTTTATTGAATAATAGCCATTTAATAAAAATTTTAATATAAAATAAATAAATAAATAAATAAAAGATCTAAATTAAGTTGAAAAAACAACTCAAACTTCAAACGGCCATAACTTTTGATCCGGGTGTTTGTTTGAGCTCTACCACATATCAAATAAAATCTTGCGATGAGATCTACACCGTTGTGACCCCGGGGACCTCAGTAAAGGTTTTTTCAAGGACAAAAAAGGCCCATAAGGCCTCCAAAACTAAGTTTTTAGTTGGTGTACCCAGATTTTTAACATTTGATGGATTTTCAGGCTCACTTATGGGGTATTTTTTCCATTTTTTAGGGGGGAATAAATTTATTCATTGGTATTCCATTCATATTAATATAATTTTTTTTTAAATTTTATCATTTTTCACAATGTACTATTATTTATAATCAAATATATAACAATATATACATATTTTTTATATATTCATAACTAAAAATTTAATTTTATAAATAATTAATTAAAAATATTTACATATAAAATATATCTATTAATATATAAGCATTATCTAAATAAAAACCAATGTCCATTTTATTTAAAATACAAAATATGAATATTTATATACCTATATAATGTGTGTGTGTGTGTCTATATATATATATATTAGTGTGTGTGTGTTTTATAAAACTGATATATATTATCTATATATTATAACACATAAATAAACATATTAATATATAATAATATATATATATAAATATGTATAAATATGTATAATTATACTTACAGATACACATATATATAATATATATACATGTGTATGTATGTTGTTTACATGTATTTATTTATTTATTTATAAACACAACCAAAAAATATTTTATAAATATATTTAAAAATAATATTACAAAAATATATATTAATATATGAATAAATATATAACTAAATTTATATTAATATATGAATAAATATACGGATAAAAAATATAACTATACATATATAAAAATAAATAGATATAAATAGATATTAATATACGAATATATATATATATATATATATAATTATATATAGATATTAATATAAATATATTTTAATATACGAATAAATATAACTATATATATATAAATAAATAGATATATCATTAAATGGACAACAAAGTAACATAAAGGAGTGGTAAAGTGTCTAGCGCACAGGGAAGAGGTCTTGAGTTCGAATCCAGGGAGAGGCAGGGGAACATCCGCATATACAGGGAAGTCTAGCAATGTTAAAGGGCTCGGGAGGGCGCTGTTAAAGGCTGGATTGTGGGTGGGATTCCTATGTAGCAATTCTACTATATGAGGCCATCACTTCCTTTGTCTGAGAAAATTGGATTTGTTAAAGCCCTAAATTTATATTTATCATGTGATCACTATTCAATGACAATGTTAGCAACAATAACAATTCTTAATTGTATTTTAAAATCCAAAAACATAAAACTAAAGAAGTGTATAAGTTTTATATAACCATTTTACACAATAATAAATTTAATTAGATCAAGGGAAATTTTCATTAATAAAAGTTTGGGTCGTTACATTGAAGGTCGTGGGTGAAGAAATTTGTTTACCACTTGTGGGGATTGTGGGTAACAATAGTAAAAATTTAGGGGTTACTGTAGTTGGATAGATTTGAAATCAAGATCCTGAGGTGGTTTAGCAGTGCATTGAGGTTAAAATAGTGTAAATGTAGGTTTACAATAGATATAGTCAACAAAAATCACCAGATGATGGTGGAGTCTGAAATTCTAAAAGGTGTAGAGGAGGCATAGGTTGAGGTAAAGAAAATAGAGTAGGCGACGAGGAAGGAGGTGAAGCAGGTGGAGGAGGATGCTGAGATGGAGGTGAAAGCGTGAGCGGCGGAGGGAGAATGTGAGCAGAGGAAACCCTAGATGGTGTAGAGGGAAAATGTGAGCAGTGTAGGGATAACGTGAGTGGTGGAAACCCTAGAAGGTGTGAAGGGAAAACACGAGTGGCATAGGGAGACAATTGGGTTTTTAGGAACTTTTGAGGGAGGAATACATGTTTTGGGTGAGGAGAAAGAGTCATCGGGAATAAATGACCGCATGCTTGAAGTTCGAAGCAGATGTATAATGAAAGAGGTGTTGCGATTAATTAAGATGGAGATGGGGTGCGATGAATAGAGATAAAGATGAGGAGACGAGGAGTGCCAGAGATGGGGAACATGCAAAGATGGGTATGAAGAACCAGGAGTGTTGGAGACGGGGAGATGAAGGGCGGTGTACAGAGGTCGTGCAGGCGGAAGCCGAGATGGAGGAGGTGGAGAGGGTAGATGACGAGGGAGACAGAGCCACAGGCAAAGTCGAAACCCTAGGTCGAGGAACCAGCGAGTGGGTGGTTTTGATTTTGGGGGAATTGGTGAATGTGAATGAGATGTGAGGGTGGGAGGGATGAAAGGAAGTGCGTGTTTTGGAGGCATGGAAAATTTTTGAGGTGACACGTGTAGCTGGAGGTACCCATCTTTAGAATATATAATAGATGTTCTTTATACGATCCAACCAAGGAATGAGGGTCCCACATATGAATACACAATTTTGAGAGGAAGTTGATTTAGTTTTGTCCACATTTAAAGACTTTCTCTACTTAAAATTTATATATTTTTTAAACTGTACAACTCACTACTATTTAATACATAATACTAAACTTCTTATTTTTGTGTCACTGAGATGAAGACCCAAAGGACAAGATAAGTATATGAAAAATAAATGTGATCATACAATAATAATTCAATTTGTGTTGTGATGTATATCACATTTTTCTTCTTCATCTTTCATGAATATGGATGCTCATTTTTCTCTTTTTCTTTGAACAATGTTATATATGATATGTTAAAAAAGCCACTTTATTTTCCTTCATTGAGAATCCTTTTATACCATGTATGGATTATATTTACCCTAATTCCAATAATCAATGTGCTCTCTCATTCCTGAGAATAATTAATACTATTCCATGTGATTTTTTTTAAATACATTGCAAACGACTTTCAATATATCAAAGGCTTCTTTTTCTAGACATGAAACATGTCCCAGACTGTAACAACACACATACATCAAGGTACTGATTTGATTTCATTTTTTATAAACTATGTGTATTTTACAGGGTTTTGTTGGAGTAATTGGTAGAGCTTGGGGGTCAGTTTTTCAAAAAATAGGCTCGGTGGTAAATATATCAAGTGATAACATGGACTTCTAGGTACTCAGTGACCACACACCAAGTACTAGGTTGGTAAGGAAGAGGGGGTAGTGGACTAGGTGGGCAATCTACCACTCTATGATCCTATAATGAGTACCAAGTGGGGTATCAGGTATCCAATATGAGTGGCCCTAGTACCCGGTGTCTAACATTTTCATTTTTTATTTTTTTTAAAATAATTTATTAGAAAGGTTAGAAAAATATTTTGGATCCCCTATTTCTAACCATTCAATAATATCTCACTCCTCCTTGGGCTTCCTTCCTTCTAACCTCAACATATCATATGTTCGTACTTCTATTCAACTTTCGTATGTCCCGGTGGATCGTTAGATGTAAGACTAATGATCCTTGAATAACTCAATGGATTTTGGTGATGATTATTGTATTTTTTTGTCAATGGTTAGTAAATTCAATGAGTAAGGAAATGGAGATTAAATATAAAGATGTATATTCCTCATGGTGTGTTTCAAAATATGATACTACAGAATACATGTAGAGTTCAGATCTACTTTCAGAAGGTAACTATAAAGGAGATTGTGTGTCTGGATAATCAATCCAAATGATAGAAGAGAATGTGTTTCTAGAAGTAATGAAGTTGAGTAAAGGTTGAATATGTAGGAAATCATACTATCGTGTGAAGTTGGATATTTTAGGAAGTAGTAAATTTGATGATTGTTGAGTTGGATGTAATGAGAACAAATGGCACGTGTTATAATTGTTGAGAGCACTGACCTCTATATGATCTGGCTATAATGATGAGAATCCATCTATTTAACACCCCCAATTTTAGGAATCATTTTATTTCCTTAAACTCCCTATATATCATTCAAGAATATAATTTTAATATTTTATTAAAAGATTTGATCGTGAGTAAAATAAGTCATACAAGATATGAATCAAATTAACAACATTATATTCAGCCATAATTTAACATTACAACAAAAGAAAATGAAACCATGTATTGAATACAAGGGGTTATTACTTATCATTTATGATTATATACATTAAAAGTGTATAAATTAAAATTACACAATAAATAAAGATGAATAATATCTTTTAAACTAGCAAATTACATGGATTGTCTTCACCCTTTGTGAATTACAGTTAGTAGAACTAACCTTACAATGAGAAAGAACATCATGAAATGAGAAAGCATTATAAAAAACTAAAGATAAAAATTAAAGGAATGAGAAGTGTGATTTAATAGGTTAGAATGGAATAAATTTATAGGATGCAATGAGGGAAATATAACAATTATAAAGGGAAATGTGATTGTTGGAAATATGGTCGTTGGATATATCTATTAGGTATACTATAGTTGTGTATTGTTAGTGATAAATTTAAAATAATATAATACACAAATAATAAAGAACGAAAAAATATAATATATAATTAAAATATTTATTTATAAAAATATTTTTATGCATTAAATATTATTATTATTAAAGTATGATAAGATGTGTTTATAAAATTCAAATAAATATTTTAATATCAATGGATTGATAAAATTAAATGGTTATGATATAAATAATTAATGGTATTTAGTGAAGATTATTTTCTATAAACGTGACATTTTTCAAAGAAAAGGTTTTTATTGTGTTGTGTGTTTTTAATTAATATATTCTAAAGAATTATTTTAATGAAATGTATTGATAATATATACAAGAAAATAAATTAACATTCATATAATAGTTTTTACTTGGTAATTAATAAGAACAAATTTATTTTATACTTAAAAATACATTTTTCTATAAATTACCTTTATGTGTTATGCGTGCTTATATTAAAATTATTTTTTATCAACTATAGAAATTGAGTCTAATAAAATGGGTTTAATATTTTTAATTATCATATCCAAATATTTTAATAAGGAAATTTTCATTTTTATCATAAAAATAATTTACCAAAGTACATATTAGTCACCACGGTAAAACAATTATTTTTCAAAGAATTGTTTTTATAAAAGTTGTGTAATATTGTTCTAAGTAAATTAAATTTATCTATTTTAAATTATTACTCTAATATGAATTTTAAACATATAAAAATATATATTATCACTTATTTAATTAGTAATTTATAGGAAATAAGAAAAAATCACTTAATGTATAAAAAAACATTATATATAAAAACAATATTTTTATATATCTTATATTTTAATTTAAAAGTTAATTTTCTCATATTTATAAATTGAATTAGATTAAATGGATTCAACATTCAGAATCATCATGTAAAAATTTGGTAAGAAGGTTCATCTTATTTTTTTAGTTAAAAAATAATTACCACAGTAAATATTTAATCAAGGTTAATAGGGGTAAAAAGCGATAACTTAAAAGTGGATTGAATTTTACTAAATAAACTTGATACTTAGACATTTTTTGCAACACCGCAAGCTTCCATGGTATGCTTATCTTTCAATAATGCAATAGCTTGCATTGTATGCAAGTTCGAGATTCTAACACACCGCGACCAATCAAAGTAGCCGTTATGAATAGTAATACCCACTTTTTGAAATTATATAAATTTTATATTTCAAAATGGACTTAATTTTTTAATTTGGAATATAGAAATTAGCCTATGTTGAATTTTTGTAATTTTCTGAGAACTTCCAATTTTCTATGAATAGAAAAAAATACTTAAAAACAACTTTTTTTAATCAAAACAATTTATAGTGATAAATTATACTATTGAGTGGTTTTAAATTATAATTAGAATATATAATTTACCATTTTATCCAACGGTGGTTATTATAATTAATTTTACTTTGAAATTAGACATAAACAATTGTCAATCTTTTGATATATATTGTTTATTAAAAACACGCTATTTATTGTGACATCAATAATTAATTATTAAACTAATTAATTCAACTTATATGTTTATAATTTTTTAAAATAGACATCATTTTTTAATTAGGAATATCAAATATAGCTTAGGTTGATTTTTTGGTATTTTTCTGAAAAACTTCAATTTTTGATGAATAGTGAAACCACTAAGTGGTAGTTAAAAAACTAATTTTTCGTTTAAATGAAACTTTACTACTTCTGTGAATTGAATTTAAAAAATCCTACATACATGGTTGTCATTATTAAGTAAAATTTGGTTCAATGGGATTAATTTTTTTTGCTGAATAGTAACTTTTATGTTTTATTAATCGTGATTAAAGGTAATTAGTGTAATTTAAGGTAAATATAATGTTATAATAATATGAAATTACCTTTAAACTTTTCCTAACCTTATTTAATGAGTCATGGACGACCAAGAAAATCCATGGGTCAACTTGGGGACCCCATGGAGCCACTTGGGTAAGAAAATGACATTAATAACTTTTTATTTAAAGTAAAAATAAAATTGTCACAAACATGTGTTTTTTTACTAAAACAATTATTACATGGGGTTATATAAGTTAACTTTTAGACTATAAATATTCATTGGAAATATAAAAATATTTACTACATCATTATAATTTTTTTATAATTTTTAGACATTAAATAAATAAATTTGTTTATGACACAATGATGATGCAATGATTACCTCATTAATGAACAATTTAAATAAAATGAAATGATAAGGTAAAATATAAGACTTAAACTTGTCTAAAACCTATTGGATGGGTGTATTTATAACCCTTATCACTTTATCCTCGAAATTTATCATTGTGGGACCTTTAAAATCTGAAAATCATTTCATAATAAAGTAACATTTTAATCTTTTCAAAAGAGCCCCTCCTCTCCTCTTATAAAAGACCCCCACCTCTACCACATTATTCACACCTTCAAAGGCATTTGGCTCGGACAAATTCTAACCAAATAATCTCTCAACTTCCCTATATTACTCATAGAATCCTCACTTTGGGCATAAGTCTTCCCAAGGAAGCCTTTGGCTCAAATCAAAAAGGGTTACCCGATTTTAAGGTAATGTCTTCTCTTATGTTCTTTTGTTTTATTTTTCTTCTCCAACCCCTTAAACTCTTTTTATTCCTTTCTTTTGTAACAAAGCCATTATATTAAATATACTAGGATGTTTTTATGAGAATTATTTTATTTACACTTACAAACACCTTCGTCTAATGGTTAAAGAACATACTGTTTATGTGGGTGGTGAATTACTGCCTCAGGAAACAATGATTGTTCAATCTTCTTTTAACACCTATCATGATGGCCATTATGATGAAAATATTTCTATATATGATATATATTAGTTTTATGTTTTCTTTATTCTTCTGTATTTTTCATTTATGTCATACCTTTATGATTTCAATTATGGGTAAACGCGATAATTTTATTTTAGGAAGTGCGGACTACCGCCCCCTCAAAGTGATTTGAATCGTTAATGCCATATGTGGGACATATAAAGGATGGAGTAAATGATATTATATATTATATTATACTGGAATTATAATATACCTTTATATCATTATGATTTCATTCCATTAAATATGAAATAGAAATGAAAATTGCATTCATGCGTACGTACGGCTTACCGTCTCCATGAACGGTGCATTTCATTTCTTACCTCTAAATGTTATGTAATATTATAAATGCATATATATACTGGATATATATGATATATATGATATCTACATCATGAATATAATTCTGGATATAATGTATATTTTACCACATGAACAACTTTTAATTATAAGAAGTTTATTTTTGACTCAAGTACCAAAGATCGACAAAATGACCATTATTAACTTAAATTATTACATAATATTCATAACATGGTAATAAGTGATATAAAAGGAATAATGAACTTGAAAAAAGTTCTTAATAAAGTAGAAATTAACTCTAGTTTATTATTCATGAGGTTAAATAACGATCGAGTCAAGTCGGACACGGGGTAAGGGACTTCGTCTCAATCTCCTTTCATTGAGGCATATTTTGTTTTATACACAATTTTCTTTTATACGGTGTATAAAACCCTTTGAATTTTATGTTTATTAAAAAGGAATATTTTTATATGAAGCGCTTTACTAAACGACAAAAAGGAATGTTTTTTTTCGTACATATGCGGCGACAACGACTTCTCCACCACCGTGACCATTATTTGGGTTTCAGCTTCCTCTACAAGCCATAACTTTTTTTTAAATGAAAAATAAATACCAAGTTTTAATTTTCTTTTATTTTGGTATTGAAAATGGTTTTATTATATCAATGTGTTGTATTGATATCTTGTGATTGAAATGTGGAAATTTTATGTTTCCTTTATGCATGTTTTATGTGATACGATTATGTTATGGTTTATGATATATTTAAACCTTTTCATATAAGGAATGCATTGGACTTAGTATGTGACGGGTGGAGCCCGCTATAGATCCTCAATGCATCAGTAGGTCTCATGAGACAAACTAGTGTCTTGGCACAAGGCCTTGACAAAATCTTATTTGTAGTCTTGGCACAAGGCCTTGACTATGTGGTTATGATAGTCTGGCATTATGCATTCCATCATTATGAAAGTGGTTATTGATATTGCATGTGATTATTTGACTAGTAGAATATCCATGTGAATAATTAAATGAAATTATTTCATTTTATTTTTTCCATATTATGCTGAAGTTTAAGTTTAAAAGGCTTTTGTTTTAGTTATACATTACCTTAAATGATTATGTTTATTTATGAATGTTTCCGCTATATTATTATCCTTACTGAGCATCTGAGCTCACCCCTTTCTATGTTTTATTTTTCCCAAGATGTGAAGAAATATTTTATGACTGACCTGCAGGGATAGTATTAAGGGGATATGAGTGTGGACTATGGAGACTTTGTTATTGTGATTTTTCACTTTATGATGTAATGTAACATTTATGAATGTATCTAGTGTTTCGAAGGCTACTAAACTAATCGGTCTTTCGAGACTTGATCTTTTGTGATCATGCCAATGTTACGTAATAAAACACCGACTCTGGGTAACTGGGGTCAGGGCGTTATAGTTGGTATCAGAGGTAGTTTAGTACTAACCTTGGAAGCTAGATTTAGATAAACTCTGATTAGAGCACATAGCCCTAAGATAGACTTTGAGGATTAATATAGAAGAACTTCCTAGAATTTTGGTATTATAGAGATTTTGTGAGTTTTCCAAGAAATACATCCATGTCTGGATACAAGGAGGTAGAGGCGACTCTGGCACAGATATACCTATGGGTAAAACCCGAAAACACCGCTTTGATCTAAACTCGAACGGGAACTGGTGCACGACAACGAGCCTTGATGCACTCTTGGTTACGACACTCCCGGGGGACATGCTTAGGATAATTATCATTTTCCTTACAACCCATTATAAAGGGTTTATGAGTATATACTTCCTCAAAGAAAACATCTTTATGATTATGGATTATATCCATAAACTGCTCAATTTACGTTAAGTATTTTACAAGTTTGGAATTATTCATTGCAATTCATAAAATGACCTAGTTTATTCCATTATATAGAAATGGTTCCCAGTAGAAGTAATGTGAACTCCAGAAATATGTATTATCCAAAGAGTAAGAAGGATCATATCTTTCACAGTATTAAGCCAACATTTAGAAGGTAAATAGTCTCCCATTTATTCTCAACATATGAAGAAATAGTATCATGCGTTAATAAGATAAGTAAAGAATTCTTTGAGTCCTACGACTTTGAAGGGAAGCAAGATAAGAAAAGGATGGAAGAGAGAAATATGGATAAAGGGAAGAGGGAAAAGAAGAATTTTCCAATATGTGATAACTGTGGGAAGAAACACCTTGGAACTTTCCTGAAGAGAATGCGAGTTTGTTATAAGTGTGGAGAAAAAGGACACCAAGTGCGTGACTGCAAGGGTAAGAAAAAGGTTTCTACTGTACAATGCTTCATCTGTAAGAAGTGGGGACACTACGCAAACCAATGTCCAAATCATCAGAGTATGCCCCAAATGATGCTATTGGATAATAATCAAGTTATGATACTACCAAAGATGAGGAGGAATGATTAGAGTTCTTATGTTGTTATTAATGAATTATGTCATTTGAGTGTTGTATCAACGATGTATTGGTTATAATAATTATGGAGTATATAAGGATTGTACTGCAGTACTATTTCATTAAGGACTAGAGATTGTGTGGAACCAAGAACAGTGACTCAATAGCAGGTTAGATTTTTGGAAAATATATGGTTGAGAGAAAGATAAACCATAATATGGTTCTGATACCGAGATAGTGATTTTGGAATAATACATGATTGATTTGGATAAATTATATTAGATATTCTTGACTTCCTTGAAGCTGATTAATGATTTGTATACATTTTTGGATAGAAGGAGTATATCTAGTATTCTATAAGGAATAAGGGATCATGAATGTAATTAATAAGGATTTATGGTAATTTATGATGTTGCAGTGTTTTAAAAGAATACATGATGAAGGTATTCATATGTTATTACGCGGAAAAAAGGATCTTCATTGTGTTTACCTTCCTTATGAATTTTGGATTGTGAGTTTTGGATAACTATAAAGGTTGGAATGGATTAAGTTGAACTTTGGATAGAATTGTTTAAGGTTAAAACATTTCTGAATATTATTTTTGGAATATTATAATACTATAGTTTTAGGAAAAGGACAACATGCGGGTCAGGTGATAACTCGTCGCATTGGAAAAAGCTCTAGGAATAGAACCCACAACCATAGTGCGACATGCCTTTATTACCTACCACTAGCCTATAGGAAGTCCCTGGTTATTACAAAATAGATTTACTAATCTAAATGGTATGTGTTAATATTTTTAACCTTGTATGATTAGGATAAATTTAATATTTTTGAGTTCTATTATCTTTTTGAGTGAAAGATAAGTTTTTGGTAGAAATTAGTTGAAGGTTTAAACTCTACTTGTCAAGTATATATATATATATAGATACCTCTCTCTTATTCTATGAATAAATTAATTCTTAAACTTTATGGAAGGTATATTAAAACAAAAACGTGTTATCCTAATACCATATGTTTTGTTGAACTGATGATATTTTCATCATAGATTGATGGCTTTGAGGCCCTCAATTTTACACTTGTTTGTGATTGATGACCTCAATAACTCCCTACAAATATTTATGTTTTTCCTCCAATTATATGTCTCTAATTTCCACCAATGTTCTCCTAATCGAGATCATAATTTGGTGGTGACTTTTTCATTTCCCTTTCCCTCTTATTAAGGATAAATTTTATTAACCTTACTTCCGATGTGGGTTTTCCACAAAGGTATTTTTTATTTTCAACCTTTTATTTTAGAAGAACATTTTCAAATTGTGAGGATGAAATTATTGAACGATGAGAGAATGTAATACCCCAAGCTTCCATGGTATGCTTCTCTTTCAATAATGCAATAGCTTGCATTGTACGCAAGTTCAAGATTATAACACACCGCGACCAATCAAAGTAGCCGTTATGAATAGTAATACCCACTTTTTGAAATTATATAAATTTTATATTTCAAAATGGACTTCATTTTTGAATTCAGAATATCTAAATTAGCATATGTTGAATTTTTGTAATTTTCTGAGAACTTTCAATTTTCTATGAATAGAAAAAAATACTTAAAAACAACTTTTTTTAATAAAAATAATTTATAGTGATAAATTATACTATTTAGTGATTTTAAAGTATAATTAGAATATATTTTTACCATTTTATCCAATGGTGGTCATTAGAATTAATTTCACTTTGAAATTGGACATAAACAATTGTCAATCTTTTGATATATATTGTTTCTTAAAAACACGCTATTTGTTGTGACAGCAGGAATTAATTATTAAAATAATTAATTCAACTTATATGTTTAGAATTTTGTGAAATAGAAATTATTTTTTAATTAGGAATATCAAATATATCTTAGGGTGAATTTTTGGTATTTTTCTGAAAAACTTCAATTTTTGATGAATAGTGAAACCACTAAGTGTTAGTTAAAAAACTAATTTTTTGTTTAAATGAAACTTTACTACTTCTGTGAATTGAATTTCAAAAATCCGACATACATGGTTGTCATTATTAAGTAAAATATGGTTCAATGGGATGAAAATAATTTTTGGTGAATAGTAACTTTTAAGTTTTATTAATCACGATTAAAGGTAATTAGTGTAATTTAAGGTAAATATAATGTTATAAAAATATGAAATTACCTTTACACTTGTCCTACCCTTATTGTATAAGTCATGACCGACCAATAAAATCCATGGGTTAACTTGGGGACCCCATGGAGCCACTTGGGTAAGAAAATGACATTAATAACTTTTTATTTAAAGTAAAAATAAAATTGTCGCAAACATGTGTTGTTTTACTAAAACAATTATTACATGGGGTTATATAAGTTAAATTTTCAACTATAAATATTCATCGAAAAGCTAAAATGATTTCATACATCATGATAATTTTTTTTATAATTTTTAGACATTAAATAAATAAATTTATTTATGACACCATGATGATGTAGTGATTACCTCATTAATGAACAATTTAAATAAAATGAAATGATAAGGTAAAATTTAAGACTTAAACTTGTATAAAACCTATTGGATGGGTGGATTTAAAACCCTTATCACCTTATCATCTAAATATATCATTTTTGGACCTTTAAAATCCGAAAATCATTTCATAATAAAGTAACATTTCAATCTTTCCAAAAGAGCCCCTCCTCTCCTCTTATAAAAGGCCCCCACCTCTACCACCTTATTAACACCTTAAAATAAATTTGGCTTGGACAAAATCTATCCAAATACTCTCTAAAATTCCCTATCTTACTCTTAGAAGCCTCAATTTGGGCAGAATTCTTCCCAAGGAATCCTTTGGATCAAATCAAAAAGAGTTACCCGATTTTAAGGTAATGTATTCTCTTATGTTCTTTTGTTTTATTTTGCTTCTCCAAACCCTTAAAACTCTTTTTATTCCTTTATTTTATAACAAAAACAGTATATTAAATTTACTAGGATGTTTTTATGAGAAGGATTTGATTTACACTTACACACACCTTCGTCTAATGGTTAAAGAACATACTGTTTCTGTGGGTGGCGAATTACTGCCTCACGAAACGATGATTGTTCAATATTCTTTTAACACCTATAATGGTGGCAATTATGATGACACTATTTCTATATATTATATATTTTAGGTTTATGTTTTCTTTATGCTTCTGTATATTTCATTTATGACATACCTTTATGATTTCTATTACGGGTAAACGCGATAATTTCATTTTAGGAAGTGCGGACTACCGCCCCCTCAAAGTGATTTGAATCGTTAATGACATATGTGGGATGCATAAAGGATGGAGTAAATGATATTATATATGATATTATACTGGAATTATAATATACCTTTATATCATTATGATTTCATTCCATTAAATACGAAATAGAAATGAAAGTAGCGTTCATGCGTACGTACGGATTACCGTCTCCATGAACGGTGCATTTCATTTCTTACCTCTAAATGTTATGTAATATTATAAATACATATATATACTGGATATATATAATATATATGATATCTATATCATGAATATAATTCTGTATATAATGGATATTTTACCACATGAACAACTTGTAATTATAAGAAGTTTATTTTTGACTAAAGTACCAAAGATCGACAAAACGACTGTTATTAACTTAAATAATTACATAATGTTCATAACATGGTAATAAGTGATATAAAATGAATAATTAACTTGAAAAAGGTTCTTAAGAAAGTATAAATTAACTATAGTTTATTATTCAGGAGGTTAAAGAACGATCGAGTCAAGTCGGACATGAGGTAAGGGACTTCGTCTCAATCTCCTTTCATTGAGGCATATTTTGTTTTATACAAAACTTTATTTTATATGGTGTATAAAACCCTTGGACTTTTAAGTTTATTAAAAAGTAATATTTTTATACGAATGGTTTTACTAAACAAAAAAAAGGAATGTTTTTTTGTCGTATGTATGTGGGGACAACGACTTCTCCGCCGTCGTGACCATTATTTGGGTTTCGGCTTCCTCTACAAGCCATAACTTTTTTTAAATGAAAAATAAATACCAAGTTTTAATTTTCTTTTATTTTGGTATTTAAAATGGTTTTATTATATCAATGTGTTGTATTGATATCTTGTGATTAAAATGTGAAAATGTTATGTTTCCTTTATGCACGTTTTATGTGATACGATTATGTTATGGTTTATGATATGTTTAAACCTTTTCATATAAGGAATGCATTGGACTTAGTATGTGATGGGTGGAGCCTGATATAGCTCCTCGATGCATCAGTAGGTCTCATGAGACAAACTAGTGTCTTGGTACAAGGCCTTTAAAAAATATTATTTATAGTCTTGGCACAAGGCCTTGACTATGTGGTTATGATAGTCTGGCATTATGCATTCCATCATTATGAAAGTGGTTATTGATATTTCTTGTGATTATTAGACTAGTATAATATCCATGTGAATAAGTAAATGGCATTATTTCATTTTATTTTTTCCATATTATGCTGAAGTTCAAGTTTAAAAGGCTTTTGTTTTAGTTATACATTTCCTAAAATGCTTATGTTTATTTATAAAAGTTTCCGCTATATTGTTATCCTTACTGAGCATCTGAGCTCACCCCTTTCTATGTTTTATTTTTCCCAGGATGTGAAGAAATATTTTATGACTAAACTACAGGGATAGTCTGAAGGGGATATGAGTGTGGACTATGGAGACTATGTTATTGTGATTTTTCACTTTATGATGTAATGTAACATTTATGAATGTATCTAGTGTTTCCAAGGCTACTAAACTAATCGGTCTTTCGAGACTTGATCTTTTGTGAGCCAATGTTACGTAATAACGCACTGACTCTGGGTAACTGGGGTCAGGGCGTTACATTTTTTATGTGGTAAATTCAATCTTACATGTCTCAATGACATTTCATCACAAAACTCACCTAACTATCATGTGATTCAATATTTACCACTCATCTAACTTTAGTTTATAAGGAAATTTCCCTCCTTTTCACTTATAATAGGAGATCACTTCCACCCACTTTAATCCACACTTCTCCTTTAAAATTCCCTTGAACCTTTTCCCATTTTACTCCTAGATCCCTCTCCCATATTTGGCAGCCCCTGGTTACAAGAAAGTTCCCAAAGTACTCCATTTGTAAGAGATCCTTTAAGAGAATATTCAATCCCTCAATATGTTTAGATCATGCTCAACCAACTAGGAATCCAAGGTAATGGTTTTCATCTCAATTTCCATCTATTGTGGCATGTTTTCATATTATGCACCTATTGTTATTTTATATGGTGTACTTAGTACCCCATTGTATTATATTCTTATTATTAAAATTTATTTCATGGGATTTAAAAATTTATTCATCAATCCCTCCTTCATATTATTTTGATTCAACTACTACCAAATTCATAAGGGTTTTATCAACTCAACCCCATTTTCATCAAATTATAGTTTTTAACCCTTGACTATGTTCTTCTAAGTTCTTATAGTCTTCCATTTCTTTACTTCATATGTGTCATCTATCTATCTCTGGGAAATTTACATTTTCTCATCAAAATATTATTCTTTGATGTATTTCTTTATTTAAATAAAAAAGTGTTTTTGTTAAGAATAATTCTCATCCTCTCCAATAAGATCTTTTTCTTCTATGTCTATATTCATTATTGACACAATTTTTCCTTTCTTATTTTGAAACCCAAATATATATAATCTCATGTGACCTTCGCATTTCTCTTTACCTATTTTCAAAAGGAAACTTTATTACCTTTTTAAACATTGTGGGTTTTAATAAAGATATTTTAAAATATTAAAAAGACACATCTTTTCACACTAATATCTTTTATCTTCCACTCCACATTTGTTTACTTAACTACTATTTTATTTCAAGGATCCATTATTTGGATTTTTTTAAGTGGTGTTTTAATTTTTTTTCATGTTACCTTATTGAAAATTATTTTTTGAAGTGGCTCGTAACTTTTTCTCTTTACAACAACATGAAGAAATATTTTTTGAAACACCTTTTAATAGTTTCACTTCCATTTTTGGCCCCGAAGGTAAATATAACAGTATATCCAAGAGGGGGGTGGGGGTGAATTTTATTTTTTAAATTAATTTAATTAATTTAAGGTTATATTAGAGTTATCAAATTAAGTTAATGTATCATAAATATAAAATGAAATGGACACGGTGATTTTTATAGCGATTTTGATCTAAATGATTATAGTCCACTCTTCACCCCTCTCGTGATTTAAGAGATATTAAATCCACTATAACCACTATAATAGAACATTATAATGAATTTTTAAAACTTTTAGTCATAATCCAATTACAAAGACTTTCCATCTAGAGGCTTAAAACTAAACCAAACCCACCTTTTTATACCTGGAAGAACAGTCTGAACAACCCTACCTTTTCCCACCTGGAGGCACAACCCAATACATGAATTTTGTTTGGAATCCACAACCCAAAATCCTACCTTTTCATGGGTATTATAAATCTTTACAATTACACATAAATAAATAGAATATGAAGAAGTGAAACCACAAAATCATATGAATGCTTCAAATTTTGAGTGTTAAGGTAGAAAGAAACTCTCCAATAGAAAAGGATCAAATGATTTTAGTTCAGTTGGGAGAAATAGTTGACCACCAAAGAATGAAAGACTTGTACAACTTAATAAAATCCTTAACCCCTTTTCTTGTTGTTTGCACTGGTTCTGTAAACTCTATGTATATAGAGATTCTTTATGCACAACATCTTTCAAATTTTAAATGTGTTTCATCTTTATTTTTACAATGAGTCACTTTATAGTTTTCCAAACTTTTTTCATTGATAATAATCCACTTGTAGATGAAAAATATTATTCTTGTAAGTCTTCCTTGATATTATGTAAAAAAAATTAAAATCCTATGAAATGGAACTCATTAGAAAATTTAATATAGCAGTAAATAATAAGCATTAATATCTTTGGAATACTCTCTAATAATACTCAAGTCTAACCCTTCACATTCAACAGATTTGAATTTGAACATTTCAAGTTCTAGAATTTTCAGCGTGAATATCAACACAAGATTTATCCCATGTAAATCACATTTAATTCATCAAGAAACAATTTAAAACATGTTCAAATGGATTCTAAATAATTAATAAGTAATTTTAGAACAAACAAAACATTAATTATATTCATAATAAACTTGCAGTAAATGGAAATATAAAACAATTTGAAAAATAGATCATTTTTCAATGTTTAAAAAATTCTGTAGAATCATAGGTAAATTTAAAGCTACCCTTATGCGAAACACACACACTATGTATGAGTAACATACTTTTACCCTTATGTGGATTACTAATCTTATGTAACTTTTGGATAAACTTACATGAGACTTAAGTTACCCCTACATCGGATTCAGAAAAGTTCTGGTACCCTTACATAGGTTATAGAAAAACATTAGTACTCTTAAGAAAGTATTAGAAATAATATTTCACCCTTACATATTAATGAAAACTCTATGGTACCCTTATGTAGATTCAGTTACCTTTACACGAGACTGAGAGTACCCTTATGCAGAATGATTACCTTTATGCGAGACAAAGAGTAACCTTATACAAGTTCAATCATCTTTAAGAAACTATTGAAATTTGTAGGTTAAATTTATGTAACTAATAACTACATTTACATAACTATACCTTTATGCAACTATACATTTACATAAGATTTGGAATTTGAAGTTTTCATTTACATAAATGATAATTACCTTTATGAAACTAATATAAATTTATGATAACCTTTACGCAGATCATGGAAATTTATAGTTACCTTTGTGTAACTAATGGAAACTTATGGTTACCCTTATGTAAAATATAGAATCTTTTGGTTACCCTAATTCAAGACCATAAAAATCACTTCTTTCCTTATGTAATCCATTGAAACATGAATTTACCTTTAGGTATCTCTAGTAAACTCAATCCATCCTTACATAACCTATATAAACATAAGGTTACCTTTATGCAACGTTATAGAAACATATATAAATGATATTTAAGGGTTGAGATTGAAGTGTCCAAAGATCAGTTAGGTACCACTGAGAGTGGGGGGGGGGGTGAATCAGTGGTACACTGTTTTACAAATTCTTTCTTTTTAATCCAACCTCTATGAGTGATTAAAGTCTCTATCCCTCATCTTTAAATATCATCTTCTCCCTGTAAGAAATAATTAAATGTAAGCACAACACAATGTTTTTTACAAGGTTTGGTACTAAGACCATTGTCCTTTATGATAATGGTTATACTCCCTGATTACATATTTTTCACTATATTTAGATGGTTAAAACTAAGAAAATTCCCATTCGCATCAATACTAAGTCCCACAGTGTTCCACTTTAGAGTCCCACTAGAGTTTAAAGTTTCCCACATACACTAGTCAGTCCTATGTCCCACATGATGATCTTTATATTGCGTCCCATAGTGTTACCATCATTCCACCATCTTGCTTCAGAGTCCCATTGAAAACTTCACAGTCTTGAGACACACAAGATTTTATCCATTGATAGGATGATCTTATAATCTCCTCCATGAGATTTCTTGATCAAACTAGCTCATGTACAATTCAAGAATCTTTGCAATGGTGATGTTCTTGCTCAAATAATATCGATCACCTGAAAATGGTCAGCTTCCTTAGTACAAAAAAATTCTCTAGAAAATATTATTCCTTATGTTGAAGACCCGGTCTCACTAGAAACAGAAAAATAAAATACCAAAATTCTTCTGAAATAATGATGAAAAAATATCCAAGTTTTAGTCTCAAAACACTGCACACTAATCAAGCAACATATATTGCACATGTACTTCTTCAAAATTCTTTCACAAATAAAAATTAAAACATGTCTCACTCTTCAAGCATGTGTAAACTATGCATGATATTATCAACACTATACAATAAAAAAGATGCACAAGCTACACACATTTCATGAACGCTTTAGGACATATACATGAATACTACCACATTTACTTCTTTACTGCCACTCAAACTGTATAATGCCTAAGAACATATACATTGTACTAACTTTATTCATTAATGTCACACACTATCCACTTTTCGTACATGATTTTCTTTGTTTATCTATCAAATCCTCTATCAGATGTGCAATAATATCTCATATGAGAGATAAGAAACACATTGAAAATTTTCTCAGTTATAGTATTTAGGGGAAATTACACCAACTAAAACCTTTGAAAATCACTGAGATGTTACCTTCAAGTTTTGTGAAACATCACCATCGACGAAATAAAAACATTTTCTACATGTTTTAACTCACCAGCTTTAACTTTTTTAAATGATGCAAATAGAGTTTCATCAAATTTTGATCATATTCATATTTTTATAATGATGAAACAATGATGATAAGCCTCAGATCGAGCATTAGTCGGAATAGGCTGAAGATCCCAGTGAACAAGAGCTCTTGGTGGCTTGTTGGAGAAGATGACATGGTTGGGTAGATCAGATAAAGATTGGATGGCTTATATGAAAGATCGAGTGATCAGACGATCACAATTCTTTTTAGCGCAAAAATATTAAATCCCATATCAAAACTGAAGGCATTTCTTCACTTCTTTATAATACATGTCACAACTCCCTCCATTCAATTTTTTTACCGAATGTCCCAGCTCCCGCTGGCACCACCACGTGTCGTCGTTCCTCCACTGTTGTTCCTCCCCACAAGGTGGCACCTCCCTGCATCTATGCGCTCCTGAGGTCATGCCCCTCCACCCACAAATCTGCTTGTAGGTTTCCTTTGAACTAGATCCCTAAGCCGTGGTCAAACCTACGGGGTCCCACATGTGGTGAAGGTTGAGCTGGCTTGGGTATTGAATGCAAGTTGGATAATATTTTTTAGTAAAACAAACCATTAATTTTTTTTTCCATAATATGAAAAGCCAATCAAACCAAAATACCCCAACACAACCATACTCAAACCCTCTTCCTCAATGATAAACAATATTTTTCATATCTATTCTTAATTCTTATAATTAATTTCTAACTCCCATTTATTATTTCTCCCAATTAATTTGATGTTGTAAACATTGTGTCATACTCAAATAACCAATGACACATGCATTTGGAATTTAACACCATCTCTACAATCATCACAATTAAGTTTGAGGAAATTTTCATAACCATATTCATCATTCCACAATTACAACTGAAATATTTACATCAAATTCATATCAAATCAAATCATCATTGTTGAAAAAAATGAAATTCAAATCAAATGCCACTTCAATATCCCCTTTGAATTTGTTGTCAATACCACCAAACAATTACAAGCTCAATATGTTTGTTTAACTTTATCCACCTTATTGACAATTAATACAAAGATCATTTAGAGACTATCAATTTTTCTCAAACATCTTCTACTCTCTTAAATATGATACCACATATTTTCTTTTGCAAAGAGACTTTATCCATACAACTCTAAGTCCATGTGGGGAAACCCAGTGTAGAAAACAAGAGTGTATTACCAAGGTCATCAATGTAGTCCTTGAAAAATCATACCTATGATACCACTCTTATATAATTCTCACTTCATACATTATAGCCACTTAGAAAATTAATTCATGAAATAATATTTATCCTACACCCATATGAACAAACACATTAGAAATTTCAGGTGTAAAAACATATAGCTCCCTCTTTTTTAGCTTATCAAAATCATCTGTGCTCCCCCTCGCGGGATGTATAAATATCCTTCAATTACACACATGTTAGTACAAAAGAATTTATATAAGGGAATAAGGAGGAACATGTTTGTTTTTTTAGAAATAACACTCAGGCTGTGAGTTTCCTCTTAACCTAGTCATTCCCTTATTCCTTTTGATCTTAGAATTTAAAGAGTTCACCTTCTCATAAACCGTTTCTTTATGTGATGTTATTTTCTCTACATTTGTAAGTAAAGAAAATTTATTTTCTTATGATTTTATAGAATTCTTCATGTCATAACCAACTATTTCAGACTAATTCTTTTGATTCTCCAGGTCATCACAAGCTGATGATTTTTTTTGAAATTAATTATATTCATCTAAGATAATAATCTTACATTCAAATGTAGCATCAATATAAGTTTTCTCCATTTCTTTATTCAATTTCATTTGATCTGAACAAATATTCAAACATTCCTTCTTTTTATGTTCAATATTTTTGGGTGTTAGAAACTGATTTTCTGATGTACATGTCTTTCTTTCTTTTTTACTTATGTTTTTTATTCCTATTAAAATCATAGAGAACCTCTCCAAGTAATTTTGACATGCATACCTCAGCTCTATGACCTACTAAAATACACCTTCCACACACCTCTTTCAAGAATTCATATCTATTTTTTATTGATAACTTTGATGTATTTCTTTGATAGTATGTTCCCATAAATTCATTATAACCCCCCCTAGACTCATGCATGATTCCTAGAATTGGAATATTATACTAGAAAGTATAGGATTTATGTCCATATTCACCAAAACACTAACAAAAACCTTTTAACTTTAATATCTTATTCTGTTGATAAGCCTATTTAGGAAATTCAAAATATTGTTTTTCTTTAATCAATTCTTTCTTTTTTTAGAGGGAAATTGTCTTCCAAGAATCTTTCTTTCATCTTTTGGTGTAGTCAAATGCACTTATCTTAACTTCTTAATCCTCATAGATTCACTTGAATTGTTAGTAATATCATATCTATTTTGAAACTGTGTTGGAACAAATGTACCTTGTCTATTGAAAACTTTTATCTCACTAGCTTGAGATAAATCATCTTTTATTTCAATAGAATTATTGAAGTATTCTATGCTCTTTTTTAATTCATGTTGGACTGTAATATACATTGATTGTGTCTCAGAAAGATATTCCTCCCTGTGATCCATTTTTCTTCAAGATTACTAACCATCTTCTCAAACTCAGCTATCTCCAACCATAATTTCTTATTTTCATCAACAAGATCTATTTCACTTATATCATACTCTTCCTTTTCAACAAATAATTTTTTATTTCCTTTTTCAAGATTCCTTTTCTATTTCTTGATATGATTGTTTTTCTCAAGAGAAGCTGCCAAATCTTCCTTTAGAATCAATTCCTGATCAATTATGAAATCACCATCATCATCACTACTTGACGAAATTGATTCTTTTTAAACATGATTAATGAAATTAAGCTCATTATCTAAAGAAAAACTAGATAAAGAATCTTCCTGTGTATGTTTCTCATCAAATTTTTCTTTTTGTAATTGGAATACCTTTTCTTATTCTTATCATTTTTCTATTTACGAGGTTTCTCACTTTCATCATCAGATTCTCATTTAACCATTTTCATTGGATATTTTATAGAAAAATTTCAAATTCCCTTACATCTGAAGCACTTGATTAGTTTCTTGCCTTTTCCTTTACATTTTCCATTTTTGAAACCTCTTATAATAAGGGAAAAAATTTCAATAAGATACCCATCAAGTTCATCATCATTAGTATAACTAGATGCCTTAACTTCTACTTCTTTGAACTTTCCATTTCTTATAGCCTCAAAGTCAATATTTTATCTTGCCTTTTTCTTGAATGATGACACTTTTCAAATTTCATAATATATGAGAGTATTATGAAGTTTGTCCAATGATATATATTCTCTCTCTTCCATTGTTGAAATCTTTGAGTCAAATCTATTTGGGAAATTTCTAATAAGCTTCTTCACAATAATAGAATCATCTAACTTGTCTCCAAAATATATGATATTGATGGCAATTTCATTTACTCTTGTAAAGTAGTTATCAATAATTTCATCATCAGACATTTGGATATCTTTGAATTTTCTTCTCCATATTTGAAACTTGGCTTCAATGACTTTAAGATTTCCTTCATAACTACTTCTGAGTGTATCTCAGTTCTCCTTGGCAGTTTGGAGACCCATCACTTTAGTGTAATTTTTTTTATAAATCTTTCAAGATTGAATTCTAATCCTCACCATAAAATTCTAGATTTATCTTTTCAGGTTGAGTCAGAAATATCATCAACAATAGGTGGGAAACCCACTGTTGCGGAATATCTCACTTCCAGGCCAAGAGATATAAGAAAAGGAAGCATCCTATTCCTCCAGCTGTGGTAGTTATTACCATCAAAAGTAGGTATTCCTCGACTTTTAACTAAATTAAAATTCTCAATTTCTTAGAAAATTATCCAGATCTATAGAGGGGGCCTTTTCTCTGATACTAATTGAAGTGTCCAAGGATCAGTTAGGTACCACTGAGAGGGGTGGGGGTGAATTAGTGGTACACTGTTTTATAAATTATTTCTTTTTAATCCAACCTCTATGACTGATTAAAGTCTCGATCCCTCATATTTAAATATTAGTTTCTCCCTACAAGAAACAATTAAATGAAAGAACTATAGACATGTATTTTTTAAAATCTTCAGTACTAAGACCAATGTCCTTGCAGTAACCAGTTATACTCCCCAGTTACTAATTTTTCACTATATGTTGATAGTTAAAACTAGGGGAAGTCTTATTCCCATCAACACTGAGTCCCACAATGTTACACTCTAGAGTCCCACTAGATTTTACAAGTTCCCACCCGCACTAGTCACTCCTGAGTCCCACATGAGGATATTTATACTACGTTCCACAATGTTACCAGTATCCCACCAGCCTGCTTTAGAGTCACACTGAAGACTTCACAATATTGAGACACACAAGATTTGATCCACTGATATGATGATATTATATTCTCCTCCATGATATTACTGGACCAAACTTGCCAGTGTATAATTCAAGAATCCTTTCATTGGTGTTGTTCTTGCTCAAATAATACCGATCACTTATAAATGGACATCAACTGAATATAAAATTTCTTAGGAAAATATTATTTCTTATGATTAATAACCGGACTCACTAAACACTAAAAACTTGGATAAAAAAGATCTTCTAAAACACTGATGATAAAACTATCCCAACTTCATTCTTAGAACACTGCACACTAATCCAGAAACATATATTGCACATGCACTTCTTCAAACATCTTATATGAACACAAATACAAAGACGTATCACTCTTCATGCATGTGTAAACTATGAATGATATTCTCAACACTATGAAACAACAAACATGCACAAGCTAAACACATTTCATGCATGCTTTAGGACATGTACATGCATAATGCTACATGTACTTCTTCACTACCACTCAAACTGTATTTTTCCTAAGCATATATACATTGTACTGACTTCATGCACACATATCACACACTTTCCACTATCCATACACATACATGGTCTATTTAAACTTTCTTTACATGTGCATAAGCATGAATTTAAGCATGTAATTATTTTTTGATTCTTGCACACAAACCCAAATGGGTATAACTTCTTCTTTGTGCAAGTCTCACTGTGAAAGAACACAATTATCACTGATCCTCTTCCCTATTTATTTTCAAACCACACATAAACCCACTTTATTTTTATGTAACTCAAATAAGAATCCTCAAGACCTCCTCTTGAATCACCCTTCATGCAAGGAGATCATATCATGTATGATTCTCATATCGTATAAATGAACATGCATGACTATTCTTCTGAAGTTATTCATCACATAATAGTATACACGATATCTTATTATACTTTTCAAGAACACATTTTGTGGTAGCTATAATATTGCAGAACACTCATTCACAAGACCTGAACACGTGACTTCTACCTTCTTCTTCACAAACAAGAATAGTTTGCAGTGCATGTATCTCATTCACGATTCTTTTATATTCTTCACAAAACAATTTCGTGTGAGCTCAAATTATCACCATTCATGAATATTAGAAACATTCACATAACCAGTAAGAATAACTCTTGCCTTCAACTTCGCGTATGAGTTTTTCAATCACCTTAAAAAACATGAATAGGAAAACTCAAACATCATGTGATCGTAAGATTAGTGAAACAATTCGAACACATAGAACCTCCATTTGAAAATGAAGGCCATGTGATTTTCTTTACTACCATAGATTCAGGTTTTCGTAGTGCCACCCCTTTAACAGAACTAAAAAATAGCGCTGATAAAGGGTATATGTCAAAAAAAATATTTCATTAAAAGTAATATATTAATATATTGATATTGATATAAATATAATATATATTTTTTAAATGTGTTTTAGATAAGGATAAATAGAAATTTAAACTCAATATGTAATATATTTAGTAAAAAAGCTTATGAAATAATTTAAAAAATATTTTTAATTGATAATTTTGTTATTTTTATTGAATAACAGTCATTTAATAACAATTTTAATATAAAATAAATAATTAAATATATAAAAGATCTATATAAAGTTTAAAAAACAACTCCAACTTCAAATGGCCATAAATTTTGATCCGGGTGTCCGCTTGAGCTCTACCACATATCAAATCGAAGATTGTGATGAGATCTACGCCGTTGTGACTCGGGGGACCTTAGTCAAGGTTTTTTAAATGAAAAAAAAGGTTCATAAGGCATCCAAAACTAATTTTTTAGTTAGTGTACGCCGATTTTTAACATTTGATGGATTCTCAGGGTCATTTATGGGGGTCTTTTTACCATTTTTTGGTGGGGACTAAATTTATTCATAGGTATTACATTCATATTAATATAATGGTTTTGAAATTTTATCATTTTTCACAATGTACTATTATTTATAATCGAATATACAACAATATATACATATTTTTTTATATATAAATAATTATTTAAACATATTTACATATAAAATATATCTATTGATATATAAACTTTATCTAAATAAAAACTAATATCCATTTTATTTAAAATACAAAATATGAATATTTATATACCTATATAATGTGTGTGTGTGTCTATATATATAAATATTAGTGTGTGTGTGTTTTAGCAAACTGATATATATTATCTATATATTATAACTTATAAATAAACATATTAATATATAACAATGTAAATATATATAAATATGTATAAATATGTATAATTATACTTACATATACACATATATATAATATATATACATGTGTATGTATGCTGTATACATGTATATATGTATTTATTAATTTATTTATAAACACAACCAACAAAATATTTTATAAATGAATTTAAAACTAATCTTACAAAATATATATTAACGTATGAATAAATATATAACTAAATATCTATTAATATATGAATAAATATAGGGATAAAAAATATAACTATACATGTATATAAATAAATAGATATAAATAGATATTAATATACAAATATATATATATATATTAATATAATTATATATAGATATTAATATAAATATATTTTAATATAAGAATAAATATAACTAAATATATATGAATAAATAGATATATCATTAAATAGAAAACAAAGTAACATGAAGGAGTGGTAAAGTGTCTAGCGTGCAGGAAAGAGGTATCGAGTTCAAATCTAGGGAGAGGCAGGGGCACATGCGCATGTGCAGGGAGGGCTAGCACTGTTAAAGGGCTGGGGAGGGTGCTGTTAAAAGCTGGATGACGGGGGTGGGCACGAGTGGGGGTGGGGGGTGGTGAGCGCTATTGAAAGGGGGTGGTGGGCACTGTTAAAAGGGGTCTCTAATTTTTGGATTATTTTTTATTTTTTATTTTTTACATTTTTTGAATTTTATTAGTGCTGATAAAAGGGGAATTTATCAGCGCTTTTTTAAGAATTGACAAATGAGACCCTCTTTTATCTTCACTCAGATTAACAGTACTAAAAAGCGCTATTAAAACCTATTTCTAGCGCTGATAAAAGTGATATCTGTAGTAGTGCTTTGTTTCTCTCTCAAAGCCTCACTCGGATGTGCGATAAGCTCTTAGATGAGAGATAAGAAAAACATTGTAAATGACCTCAGTTTGAGTATTTATAGGAAACTAAGCTGACTAGAACCTTTGAAAATCACTGATATTATACCATCAAGTTTCGTGAACCATCAAAATCCTCAAAATAAAAAACATTTTCTCCATGCTTTAACTCATCAATTTGAACTTTTTTAAATGATGAAAACATATTTTCATCACATTTCAACTATCTTCAGATTTTTAGAATGATGAAATAATCATTATAAGCCTCGAATCGAGCTTCAGTTGGCATAGACTAAAGATCCTGGTGAATAGGAGCTCTCGGTGTCTTGTTGGAGAAGACAACGTGGCTGGGGAGATCAGATGAAGATCAGATGGCTTAGATGAAAGATCAAGAGATCAGATATCCATAATTATTTTCAATGCTATAGTATTCGATCCCACATCGAAACCACAAGAATTTCTTCACTCCTTTATAATATATTCCATGACTCCCTCTATTCATAATTGGTTACTAAATGTCCATGCTCCTACTGGCACCGCCTCATTCTAACGCTCCTTCGTTGTCATGCCACCCCACACGGTGGAACCTCCCTGCCTCCATGCACTCATTCATGCGCACTCCTTCACCCACAAAGCCTCATGTATATTTCCTCTGAACTATCTCCCTAAGGCGTGGTTGACCATGCGGGGTCTCATAATGTGGTGAAAGTTGACCGTAGGTTGGCTAATATTTTTTAGTAAAACACACCATTAAAAAAAGTTCCATAAGATGAAAAGCCAACTAAACTAAAGTAATCCAACATGACCACACTCAAACTCTCTTCCTCAATGATAAACTATATTTTTCATATTTATTCTTAATTCTTTCTAACTCCCATTTATTATTTCTTCAAATTAATTCAATGTTGTAAACATGTTGTAAAAATTGTGTCATACTCAAAAAACCAATAAAACACCTTATTCATGCGTGCACACTCCTTCACCCACAAATCCTCCTACAGGTTTCCCTTGAACTAGCTCCCTAAGGCATGGTTGACCTTGTGGGGTCCTATAATGTGGTGAAAGTTGAGCTGGGGTCTTTTGACCGTAGGTTGGATAATATTTTTTAGTAAAAAACACCATTAAAAAAATGTTCCATAAGATGAAAATACAACTAAACAAAAATAATCCAACACAACCACACTCAAACCCTCTTCCTCAATGACAAGCAATATTTTGAATATATCTTCTTAATTCTTTCCAAATCCCATTCCTTATTTTTTCCAATTAATTTTATATTTTAAACATGATGTAAAAATTGTGTCATACTCAAAAAACCAATGACACATGTCTTTGGAATTTCATACCATCATAATTAAGGTCGAGGATATTTTCATAACCATACTCATCATTCCATAATTATAACTGACATATTGACATCAATTTCATATTGAATCCAATCATAATTGTTGACAACAAATGCAATTCAACTCAAATTCCACTTCACAAATTCATTAGTTATCTTAGAAACTCAACAATAAACTTGTAGATCATATTATAAAAATTAATACCCAAAATATAAATAGTAAATTAATGTCGACTAGTATGTATGAGAAGAATTAAAATAATAATATATTAAAAAAATATATAAATAAATTAAAAAATAGTAAAATAAAAATGGATTCTTGATTTTACAGATTTCATGTAAATTTGAAAATTTCATCATATAAACATACTCAAACTCCCCCTAAATTCATTTCAGATAAATTTAGATTTAAATATCCATCATACCATGTTCAAACATAATTTTATCAATCTCAATAAAGACTAGGGGCTTAGTAAATATATAAGAAAGTTTATTATATATCGAAATAAATTATATAATTATATATTTTTTGAGAATGATCTCTAAGAAAATGAAATTTAATATCAATGTTATTAGTCCTAGAGTTTTGTAATGAATTTTTGGAAATGGAAATAACAGAATTACTTTCACAAAAAATAATAGTCTTATCAAAATCAAAACTAGATCATAAAGTGTTTAATTAATCCATAATTATTGAGCATAAAAATATGCAACAAATATATATTTAGATTTAGCAATTAAAAGAGAAACAACTTTTTTTCTTTGAAGACCAAGAAACTAAATATTCACCAAGTAAATGAAGCATACATGAAATGATTTTTCTATATATATTATATCCACCAAAATCAGAATTAGAATAGCTTGTCAAATCAAAATTAGTTTTAACAGGGTAAAATAAAACAAGATTTTAAGATTCTTTAACATATATAATAAACCTCTTAGAAGATTTAATATGACTTTCCTTAGGGTCACATTGAAATCTAGCACACATGAAAACTGAAAACATTAAATCAAGTTATGAATTAGTTGAGTATAAAAAACTTCCAATCATGTCTCTATAAGTTTTAATATCAACAAAATTTCAAGATTTATTTAAATATAATTTTAAGTAGTACTCATAGAAGTATTTTAAATTTTAGAAGAATCTAAACCAAATCTATTAACAAACTCTTTATCATACTCGGATTGATTTAGAAAAATACCATCATTTATTTGATATATTTGCAAATTAAGGAATAATTTCAATTCCCCCATTACACTCATATAAAATTTAAAATTAATTAATTATGAAAATTCATTATCAATATTTTCACATGAATATCCAAAAAAATATCTTCAATATAAATGTTCAAAATCAAGATATCATTAAAACTTTTCTTAATACACAAAATAGGATCAAACTTTCCCTTATCAATTTTTTTTTTCAAAATAAAATTAGTTAACCTTTCATACCAAGATTGAGGATTTTTTTAAAACTATATAAAGCCTTAGATAGCTTAAAAACACGATCCAGATTATTTTCATTTTCTAAACTAGGGGGTTTTATAACATATACTTCTTCAGAAATATAACCATTTATAAAATCAATTTTGAAATCAATTTTAAATCCCTAAAAATAATTATAAGATAATAATATTTTAATTGATTATAATCTAGAAAAAGGTGAAAATGATTATTCAAAATCAATACCTTCTTCCTGAGAATATCCTTGAACAACTAATCTAACTTTATTTTTAACTATATTTCCAGATTCATCAAGTTTTTTTTCTAAATATACACTTTATTCCAATAACATAAGAATCATTTAGTGGAATAACTAAAGTCCACACATTACTTCTAGTAAACTAATTTAACTCATATTTCATATCTAAGATATAATTAGAATCATTTAATACTTCATCAATATTCTTAGGTACAAAATTATAAATGAAAGCATGATAATCACAAATATTCATAATAGGTTTATAGTTTGAACATTATATTCAACATTACTAGTCATATTATCTATAGGAAGATCTCTATGAGTCTTCCATGATTTTTCATGAATAGGTTCATATTGAGAAGAAATATCCCCCCTTAGTATGAACATCCTTATCTTGAGTTTATTACTCTTCAAAACTAAAATCTATACATTTATCCTCAAGTTGTTTAATGTCATCATCCTATTTATTCAAAGATTTTTCATCAAACTTAATATGAATTGATTCATCAAAAACTATGTTTCTTTTATTGTATACTCTATATGAATTAATATTATTTTAATATCCTAATAAAAAACCTTTATAAGATTTATAATCAAGTTTATCTAAAGAATAATTAGTATTGATAATAAAAACATTACACCTAAAGACTCTAAAATAACCAATTTTATGTTTTCTCTCATTCCAAATATCATAAGGTGACTTTTTCAATAAAGGTCTTAAAATGAATATAATAGTAACATAAAAAATATGTGTTCATAACATCTTATTAAAACTATTTAGGTATATTGAACTAATTTAACACGGTCCTATCCATTTCTTAAAGATTTCTATTTTTTTCCTTTTAACTACACCATTTTATTATGGTGTTCTAGAGGCTCAAAAATTAAAAAAATACCCATTTTTTAAAAAACTGGATAAATTATAGATTCTGTAATTCACTTCCAATATCACTTCTAATTGATTTAATTAAGTGCAATTTCTCAATTTGAACCAATTTACAAAAAGTGACAAACTTAGATAAAGTTTTAGATTTAAGTGTAAGAAAATAAACCCATGCGTATCTAGTAAAATCACCAATAAGAACAAAAAAAATCTATTACGAACCAAAATAGTAGGGTTGATAGGACCAAATAAATATAAATGAATAAGATCAATAGGCCGTACAGTTTTTACTTCTTTAATTTACTTGAAACTTATTTTGTTTTGTTTACCTTTTAAGTATGATTCAAAAATAAAGGTGATATTACTTTCAGTTTATGTAACAGTAAAGCTGTTTGAATCTTGGATAAATTGTGAATCAACTTGAAATTATCATGTCACAACCTCATATGACACAAAATGGTATCAAATTGTATAACATTCAAACATTTGACATTTTGATCAATTAATTCAGAAAAATTAATTGAATAAATGTTGTTTTTATGTTTTCATAAAACAAAAATAGATTTATCCTTAAATAAAATGCATTTATAATTTTAAAATTTAACAAGAATTCCATCATCACATAGTGTTAAAATACTTATTAGATTATGTTTTAATCCTTCATCATATAAAAAATTATAAATAATAACAAAATTTTAAATTACAACCTCATTGAATCCTTTTACCTTTTCTTTAGAATTATCAAAAAAAGTAACATTACCTCCTTCACATTTATTGAATGATAGAAAGTTTGATATATCACTAGTCATATGTATTGATCATCCACTATCCATATACCAAACATCCTTTTTGATACTCTTAAGACACTTTTCCTATAAAAACATATTTAATAAAGCTTTGGTACCCATGAAAATTTAAGTTCAATGGGATTAGCATATGAATTCTTGGGAATCCAAAATAACTTTAAACACTTAATTATAGACAATCTAGATGATAGATATTTATAAATTAATGCCTTAGTATATCTAATATTTCATGGAAATCTAAAGGAACACTCGTTTTCATAATGACCATTAATATGAAGTCTAAAACATGTACCAGTTTATGTATTTCTATTAGTGATTTTAACAAAGAAAGTATTTTACATTTTGGTTAAATTATTATCATAACCAAGACATGATCTCTTTTGGTTAATTTTATTAAAACTCATCATTTTATCAAAGTTTTATTTACCTTTAACGAAAATTGATAGATTTGAATTTAAACTATCAATCTTATTTTTGAGTTGTTCATTATCTTTAATAACACTATAAAAATTTATTATTTCACCTTCATGAAACTTTGACATGAAATCAACTTATTTATTTAATTTTCCATTTTCCAAAAGAGAAGAATTTAGTTTTTCTTTAGAAATTTCCAGATCTAAATATGCAGAATTTATGTCATTCTGTATGGATTGTTTCAGATTTTCATTTTACTTAAGAACAACCTTATGGTGACTCTTAAGGTTTTTGTATAAACTAGTGATATTTTAAACTTTATGATTGATTCTTTCAATTTTTTTAATAAATTCCTCTACAATGGGTTTTTTAGAATCATGTTTTGAGGAAGAATAATAAGAAGAGTCACTTAATTGATTTGATGAATCCATTAAGAATTTTTTTTCCACATCCTTCTTAGAACCAGATTCTCTAGTATAACTTGAATCCTCAATGAAAATCCATCCGAATTATATTTAATTATTTTATTTCTTTTATTGATTCATCTTATTTTTTTCCTTCTTTAATCTTGGGAAATAAGACTTGATGTGTCCCCTTGTCCTACACTCACAATAAATTACATCTTCAGTATCATTAGAAATAAAATTATTTTTATTCTTCTCCTTATGATCATCTTTAGGATAGTATTTTCCGGATCTTATTGAGTAAACTTTCATTCTTCTGTATATCCCCTTTGTAACATATGTTGTATCATTATTTTCATTTCTCTGTAACTTAGAATTATAAGAGTAAGTAGATACATTTGACTTAAAAGCAATTCCCTTCTTCTTTAAATTATATTCTCTAGCAATATTTTTAAGTTCTAACTCATATTGTAATAATGATCCAATATTCTCACCGGGTTTATATTCCTTGAAGTTTTTTACTTTCATATATAGAAAACTTCTTATCATGCCACTTCTTAGGAAGTGCTCTATGTGATCTTTCAACAAGAACATAATTTTCTAGAGTTTTTTTCTAAAGAACTCATACTATTTACAATATTAATAAACCTATGGAATATTTGATTAAAAATTTCATTTTTACCCATTTTAAATCATTTAAATCTAGCTCTTAACATGCCCAACTTAGTTCTAACAAGCTTATCCAATCCAAGACATGTAAATTACAAAATTTTCTAGATGTAATGTGTAGTTTTACATAAAGATACATGAGTATACACATTTATATTTATTTGATAATATAAAATATTCATCTGCATGTAGTTCAATATATACATTATTGTATAATTTCCAATTAATTATCCAGGTTCACCTTCAAAAAACTTGTATGTTTTTCCATGATTTTCCAATTATCAATTCTAAGTTTCTTTAATAGTTTTTCCATCCAGGATTGCTGATATCCATAATTATCACCATTAAAATTAGGTGGTATTTGATGTATCCATCCATTATTTGAACTAGTTCTTTCCATATTAAAATGATATATTCCCCTTGATGGTTAAGTCAAGAAATGGTTAACACAAGTGCATATATATATGGCGCTTAGGGTAAAACTCTGATTCCAATTATTGGTCTCAAAGAGAAATATAACAGTATATCTAAGAGGGGGGGGGGTGAATTGTACCTTTTAAATGAATTTAATTGATTTATGGTTATATCATAGTTATAAAATTAAGTTAATGCAGTGAAAAAATAAAAATAAATGGAGACAATGGTTTTTTTATATTTGTTCGGATCTAAATTATCATAGTCTTATATTTACCCCTCTCATGAACTAAGAGAGATTAAACCCACTATAACCACTATAATGTAATCTTATGATAAAATTTTCACACATGGAGTCACAACCCAATTACAAATACTTTTCCCCCTAGAGGCTTAAACATAAACCAAACCTACCTTGTTCTACATGGTGGAACAATATAAACAACCCTACCTTTTTCCCACATGAAGTCTCAACCAAATACCTGATTTTTTTGGGAGTCACAACCCATAATACAAACTTTTAATGGGAATTATAAGCCTTTACAATCACACACATAGAAATAGAATGGGAAGTAAAACCAAAAAACAAAATTAAATATTCACAGTCTGAGTGTCAAATCAGTAAGAAACTCTCCAACAACAAAGGGTCAAATGATTTTAGTTTGTTTCAGTGTAACAGTTGGTCACTAAAGAATACAAAACTTGTACAACTTAATAAAATATTCAACTTCATTTCTTGTTTTTTTCACTAATTTTGTCAACTATATGTATATAGAATTTATTTATGCACAAAATATTTCAAATTTTAAATCTATTGCATCTTTCTTTTTCCAATAAACTACTTCAGAGTCGTTCACACTTGTTTCTCAGAAAATAATCCATGTGTAAATGAAAAATAACATTCTTGTAAGTATTCCTTGATATTCTGTAAAAAAAAATAAAATCTTGTACAATTGAACTTGTTAGAACATTTAATATAGTAGTCAATAATAATAAATAATATTCTTGGAATTCTTCTTGATAACACTCAAGGATGACCCTTTGCATTTTAGCACATTTTAATTTGAACATTTCAAGTTCCAGAATTTTCCGAATGAATATCAACATAAGATTAATCCCATGTAAATTACAATTAAATCATCATGAAACAATTTAAAAAATGTTATAAAGGTTTATAAATAATTAATAAGTAATTTTATAACAAATAAAATTCTAATTGTATTCATAATAAACTTACAACAAATGGAAATATGAAACAATTTGAAAAACATAACATATTTCAAAATTTAGAACATTCTATAGAATCACAGGTACATTTATAATTACCCTTATGTGAAACACATACACTACATATGGGTAACATACTTTTACCCTTATGTGGATTAATACTCTTATGTAGCTTTTGGAGAACCTTGCGCACCCTTACGTGAGACTTAGGCTACCCTTACATGGGCTTTGAAAAAGTTATGGTACCCTTACATAGTTTATAGAAAATAATTAGTACCCTTATGAAAGTATTAAAAATACCTTGGCACCCTTACATAAGTAATGAAAAATATTTGGTACCCTTATGTAGATTTAGTTACCTTTACATGAGACAGATAATACCCTTACTCAGAATAGTTACCTTTATGTGAGACTGAGAATAACCTTACATAGGTTCAGTTACCTTTATGCAACTATTGAAATTTTCTAGTTACCTTTACATAACTAATAATCACCTTTATATAACTATACCTTGAGGCAAATACACCATTACACAAGATTTGAAATTTTAAGGTTACCTTTATGTAAACAATACTTACCTTTACATAACTAATATAAACTTATGAATACCTTTAAATAACTCATGGAAAGTTATAGTTAACTTTATATAACTAATAGAAACTTATGGTTATCCTTATGTAACATATAGAAACTCATGGTTACCCTTAGGAAATACCATAAAAATAAATTCCACCCTTACATAACCCATTGAAACATGAATTTACATTTATATATCTCCAATAAAATCACTAAAACCTTATGTAATTTATATAAACATAAGTTTACCTTTATGTAACACTATAAAAACATACATAAATGACATTTGAGGGTCAAAATGACATAATTATCTTGTAAAATCAACATGAAACTTATAGAACAAATTATAAACAATTAATACATGAAATATAAATATATGTTAATTAAATTATAATAAGATATAACCAAATTTAATCATACTAAAGAAAACACTTAGTAAAGATGTAAAAAATATAATTAATCATTAATATGATATTTTGTAATTAATAAAACATAATTAAATAAATATGATCCAAGGAGCCACTTCAACACCATTTTCATCTTTATCTATAAAATATCTATCTCCTTTAGAGTTATGTTCCATGAAATATACCATCTAAATTACCTTATGAAATACTATTTTTGGGTGATTGAATTTTTTTATCATCAGATCAAATTCTTGATGTCATTTTTATGATATAATTTGAAATATTACAAAACTAATTTTATTTCGATGAGTTCTTCAGGATATGATATATGATTTATTTTATGTGGCACACATGTGTATGGATTGTCATTATGTGATAGTTGGGGTCCTATATATCCCTCTAATGAATTGGTTAATGTTTTACATCTCACGAGGTAATGACTTTGTGTGTGGACATAATTATAGTTAAGCTATGCTCATAAGACCATGAACAGAAATAATTGTGGTTAAGCTATGTACAAAAGACTATGAATATATATAATTGTGGTTAAGCTATGTTCATAAGGTTTTTCATGGACATAATTGTCGTTAATTTATGTTCACATGTTTTTGTGTGGACATAATTAAGGTTAAGATATGTTCATAATGTTATGGTATCCTATGATTATTCTTATGACACAACTCTATGATATTCCAAATTCCCATGACATTTTATAATTTTATGTCACAAAACATTCTTATATTATGCTCCATGACTCTTTATTATTGTCTCATGTCTCTACTTTCTTACTCCATGATATATGTTTAATCATTTGGGGTTATATGTATATCTATCAATCTTATAGAGACATCTTATTGATTAATTATTATTTTTAATAAACTATTTCTATCATGCTCATGTGTTGGGCAAAAATCCCTCAAGGCAACATTATAGTATTTTTGGGTTGATTGTGTTTGTTGAACAAAGCAGGTTTCCATGGAGAATTGTTGAGTTCTAGAGAATTTGTTGACAATCCTTGTTGAAAAATAATGATGACAAAGGAAAGGGCGATCTGGAGGCGGTAAAAAAGAGCAGTACAAGGTGGAGCCGTTTCCCAGTGTTTGCCAAATTTTTGGGGTCCAAAATTTGGAGTTTGGTGAGCATCACGAAAATAGGATTTCCATGAAGATCGTAATTAAATATGGAAATGACATGAATTTCGCAAAGAGAGGCTTCATGGTTTGGATTTCACGAAGACCAAAAGAATGGAGGCGGTGATGCTTCACGATTATGTCAAAGCTTCGCGAACGGCAGAGTTGAAGTGCATCATGGCGGTGAAGGGGTTTGCGAGGGAGCTTCACGACGAAGGCGCAAAGGAATGTTGACGGTAATGCTCTATGATTACGATGAGCTCCACGATCCAAAAATTGCCGAGGTGCTTCACGATTTGGACAGAATTCCAGCAGAAACTTCAGAGCTTTGAGATTGGTGATGATATGGCGTTGACTTCATGTGGAAGGGTCGAGGGATGGTGGAATCGCCTATAAATAGAGGCCAATCCCCTCGAGAGAAGTAGAGAGAATTTTCAGAGAATATCTTTTTCTCTCGAATTGCGAAGGTGGTTCGTGTAGCCAGTGTGCTTCGCAAAAGAGGAGCTTCGCGACGTCTATTGTAGCTCCGCGAATGTTGTGAGCTCCGCGTTGGCTCAGTGAGCTTCGCGAGGGACGTCGTTCTACGACAGCTTGATCATCGTGAGAGTTCTTTGCGAAAGTTCTTCGTGAGAGTGCTTCATGAAAAGGCAGGAGCTTCGCAAAGGCTTGTTTGAGCTTCGCGAAATTGGGAGCCTAGCGAAGTAGGGTGATTTGTGAAGGTGTTTACAAAGTGAATTACCCAGTGATTAAGTGGAAAAGTGGTATTCATCAGTGGATGAAAGGTAGACTATAATAGAGCATCTATCAACAGTTTAGGATGCACTTATTCATGCAAATGAAGAGACCTATAGGTCTATAAACTGTGAGTGGTTCCCTTCCAGAGTAGTGAGCTTAAGAAGAGAAAGAAGGTGATCCTCTCCACTGACAGTGAGCTAGAGAGAGAGAAATAGGGAGTAAGCCTTGGGAAAGCAGTGAGCTGACCCTAAACCTTACAAAGGCAGTGAGCCTGGGACATAGTGACTGTACCCGAACATTGTAATCCACAGCTAGTGAAATATAGTGGAATTTGGTACGACCGGAAACCTGTCGGCGTATGATCCTTGGACGTAGCCCTTAGCGGTGAACCAAGTAAAATTGCTATGTCCTGTGCTTGCTCTACATTCTGTTTTTATTGTGCATCAGGAAAGAGAGAGAAGAGTGTTTTGATTAATTGCAAAACAAGATCAGAACGGGCATTAATTTTAAATTAGTCATACCCTGATTCACCCCCCCTCTCAGGGTATTCAGCCTTGTGGACCTAACAGTTGGTATCAGAGCGAAAGGTTGATATTAGTTCTTCTCTCAATGGAGGTCACCAATCATAAAGGGATTCCGATCTTCGACGGGAACAACTTTCAGCTATGGAAGAATCATATGTAACACTACTTCCGATCTTTGGGAATAGATGTATTCACAGTAACAATGCATGGAATAACAACTGATATTAATAGTGGCGCATTATCAGAAGCTGAACGTAGAGAGTTGGATGCAGATGCCAAAGCAATTAATGCCTTAGGGGGAGCTCTATCCAATCCTATCTATACAAAGGTGATGTCATGAAAAATGTCACGTGCCATGTGGGAAAAGCTATTGAATATATATGAAGGAGATACAAAGGTCAGAGAGGAAAAGCTACAAGTGCTGTGGAATAAGTATGAAGATTTGAAGATGAACCTGAATGAGTCTGTTGATGCATTATTTGACAGGGTAAATATTGTTGTGGAATATATGCGAGGACTTGGTGAAGTCATTGAAGACATAAATATCGTAAAGCGCATATTGAGGAAGCTTCCACCTTGATTCAATCCGAAAGTTTAAGTACTAGAAGATAAAGATCCCAAAGAGCTGACATTGGACAATTTGCACAGTACCTTGGTTGCATATGAAATGAGGAATGATGATAACGAGGCTGTGGAAAAGGGGAAATCCAAAGAGATGGCTTTTAAGGCCATGAAGAAGCTCACCATTGAAGATTCTCAGGGAGAAGAAGAGACAGATGAGGTGATTTCATTCCTTTCTTCAAATCTGCAAAGAGGAAAATGAAAGTTTAAAGGGAAACTTCCACTAGCATGCTTTCAATGTGGAAAGGTTGGTCATCTTGCGACAAGGTGCCCCAAAAAGTTTCAAGACAACGATAATGATGATGACGAAGTCGAAATTCCTAGGAAGAAGTCTTCAGCGTTTGTGAAAGGGAAGAGACAATTCAAGAGAAATTTCTTCAAGAAGAAGAATCTTCTTTCACAAGAAATAGACAGTTCAGACGAGTCTGAGGATGAAGAGGTTGAGAAGTTTGAAAATTGTAAAGATCATGGACAAAATGCAATGGTGGCTGTTTTCAGTAATGCTCAAGAAAAGGAAGAAACCGATGCTGATGAAGAAGAAGAAGAAATTTAAGGCAGAGTTGACATGGAAGCTGAATTAGAAGCATCTCTTGAAAATATAGATATTTGGAGAGAAAAAAAAAAGAAATCCAACAAAGTGGTACATGATGCCAAACTCTACATACAACAGCAAGAAGATGAGAAGTTAGAGCTCGTAAAAGAAATAGAAATCCTTAAGTCTTCAAGGCCAGAGAGAATAGAAAAGGTTGATGATCATAAGCTCAAGATTGAAGAACAAAAAATGGAGATTGATGACTTGAATGGAAAATTGAAAGATCATGTCAAGCGTATCGAAGAGCTTAAAGAGGAAGTTTTCGTTCTGCAGAAAAAAGAAAAAGAACAGGAAAAACTTTTGATTCCTAACACATTCTTGGGAAAGAAGGTTATTTTAAATACTGAAAAGACGAAAGAGGAGCCTAGTAGTTCTGCAAGGAAGAAGGATCATTTGAGCTCAGATGTTAAAGATGTTTCAGGGCTTAATCAGAAACAAAAATCTGTGACAATTGAAGTCAGACCGCAAGCACCAGTTCCAAGACTGAAGGTTGATTTAGGCACAAAGAAAAATCTGATTATTCAGAGATCCCAAGGGGAAAATTGTAGTGCTGAAGTACCACGAAGGAATGCACCATATATCAGGTGTTATTATTGCGGGAAGATGGGACATTCACATTATGTGTGTTCCATAACCAAGAGATATCGAATGGAACAAGAACAGAGGTGACAACCAAACAGAGAACGATTGTACAAAACATATTTTGAAGGACATTGTTTTTGGTGTAGAGGATTTGGACACATGGCTAGGTACTTCACTTTGATCATTCAGAGAAATATGCCAAAGCAGAATCAAAACGTTCTCAAGTAGCAGATCAATAAATCCACAGGTGAGTTAAAAATGCAGAATAGATTTGTGGCTTTGCAAGATGAAGCTAATCCATCATACTCTGAGAAAGAACAGAAGTCTCAATCTATGCCGAGTGTGAAGGAAAAAGTATGGATCAAGAAGAATAAATAAGAAAAGGCAGTAGTTGCGGAAATTGACCTTAAAGCATCAGATCGATCTGGTGTGTGGATCCTTGACAGTGGTTGCACATCCCATATGACGAGTAATAAGGATCTTGTTACAGGAATAAAATATGACAAAGAATGAGTTGTAAAATTTGGAAATGATGAAGGCCTAAAGATTGTTGGCTCAGGTAAATCCAAGTTTGGGGGAAAAGAAATGAGACGTGCTGATGTCTTGGTAGTAGAGGGTCTTAGTCATAACTTACTCAGTGTCAGTCAACTATGTGAATCTGAGCACTCTATCCGATTTACCAAGAAGATGTGTGTTGTGAAAGGAAAATATGGATCCGTTGTTCTACAGGGGAAAAGGAAAAAGGGAAATCTCTACCTTGTAGGTGGGGAAGAAGATACATGCCTTTTATCCAGAGAGGAAGAAAACTAGATATGGAATAAGCGACTTGGTCATCTATTCCAGCCATCTATGGAAGATCTGGTAAAGTGTGATGCTGCTAGAGACCTTCCTAAACTATCACGTGATCACACTCATGCGTGTGATACTTACCAACAAGGAAAGATTATCAGAAAGACATACATGCCAAAAGAACAAAAATCAACTAGAGTACTCGAATTGGTTCATGCTGATGTATGTGGACCTATCTCACCACGAGCTATAAATGGGAAAAGGTACTATGTTATTTTCATTGATGATTATAGAAGAATGGCTTGGGTATTTGTCATTACCCATAAGACAGAGGTGTTCAGTTGCATAAAGTAGTACATGAGGGAATCAGAAAGGATGCTTGGGCAGAAAATTTTGAAGTTCCGTACAGATAACGGTACAGAATTCACAAACGGTCAAGTGGAAGAATATCTCGAGAAACACGGGATAAGGCATCAAGTTTCATCAGTGAGAACTCCCCAACATAATGGAGTTGTTGAAAGTAGAAATCAGATCATCAACAACATGGCCAGAACTATGCTTATTGAAAAGGACCTACCAGAGAAATTTTGGAAGGAAGCAGTTTTGACATCGATATATATTTAGAACAGGTCTTTGTTGTGTCCGAAGCAAGGGAAGACTCCGTATGAACTGTGGTATGAAAAGAATCCAACGTTGAAATACTTTCAAATATTTGGAAGTAAGTGTTTCATTCTCAACAAAGAAAATCACGGGAAGTTTGAGTCCAGAGGAGATGAGGGGATATTCCTTGGCTACTCCGGGAAAAGCAAAGCATATAAATGTTTCAACAAAAGGCTGGGAAAAATCATTGAGAGCAATGATGTCACTATAGTTGAAAATGAACAGAATAATCAACGATCCAGTGAACAGTTCCTGGATGAAAGTGATGATGAGGTAAGTAACCCAGGGAGAGCAGAAGTGGCAGAAGCTGACTCAGAAGAAGATACTGATGATAAAGAAGAAAGTGTCAAGTCTGTGTCTGTGAGGAAGCCAAAGAGTCGAGCTGAAATTGATAGGTAGAATATCATTGGTGATCAAACATCTCCAGTTCAGACTCTAAGAATGGAATCATTACAACAAACATCGTTTTTGTCTCAAGTGGAGCCGAAATGTTTTTTCGATGCAGCTGAAGATGAAAAATGGGTTCAGGCTATGAATGAAGAGCTTGATCAGATTGAGAAGAACCAGACATGGGAGATTGTTTCGAGGCCAGCAGACAAGAATGTCATCGGGACTAAATGGGTTTATCACAACAAGATGACTAAAGATGGAATAGTGATTCGAAACAAAGCACGACTAGTGTGAAAGGGATACTCCCAGATAGAGGGAATAGATGTTGATGAGACATTTGCACCGGTTGCAAGGCTGGAGACAATCAGATTATTTTTTTCCATAGCAGTGCAAATAAAGTTAAAAGTTTTCCAGATGGATGTCAAATCCGCATTCTTGAATGGTGTTCTGGAAGGGGAGGTGTATATTGAGCAGCCAGATGGTTTTCTCATTCATGAGGATGAGAAAAAAGTTTGCAGGCTGAAGAAGGCGTTATATGGGATGAAACAAGCACCAAGGGCATGGTACTCAAGGCTTAATCAATACTTTAAGAAGCTTGATTTCCAGTATGGAGGAGTTGATTACAACCTCTATTTCAGCAATGACAGTAAACAAAGGATGATGGTGCTAGTGTATGTCGATGAAATAATTTTTGGCGGATCAGATGAAGCTCAGTGCAGACAGTTTTCCGAATTCATGAAAAATGAGTTTGAAATGTCAATGATTGGAGAGCTAACATTTCTCCTTGGTCTACATGTGACACAAGGAAAAAATGGAATATTCATTTATCAATCTAAATATTCCAAGGAGGTTCTGAGAAGGTTTGGAATGGAGAAGTCCAAGGAGATGAAGACTCCGGTTGTTACCCAGATGAAATTATCAAAAGATGAGGATGGAAAGGAAGTTAATATCACCGAATACAGGCAAATTATTGGGAGTCTATTGTACTTAACTGCAACAAGGCCTGATATTGTTTTCGCCACATGCCAAGCAGCAAGATATCAAAATAATCCCAAGGAAAGCCACATGCTTGCAGTGAAAGGAATACTTCGGTATATCCAGGGCACGGTGGATTTTGGCTTGACATATACTGATAAATCTCAGACAAAGTTATTGGGATATACTGATGCAGACTGGGCTGGTTCAGCGGATGACAGGAAATCAACATCTGGAGGTGCATTCTATCTTGGTGGATTGTGTATTTCTTGGATAAGCAAGAAGCAATATTGCATTTCATTGAGCACCATGGAAGCTGAGTATATTGTGGCCACTCAAGCATGCACACAATTATTTTGGATGAAGCAGCAACTTGAAGATATGGGAGTCGAAGTGAAGTCTCCTATCAGAATCCAGTGTGATAACTCAAGTGCTATAAATCTCAGCAAAAATCCCATCCATCACTCAAGGACAAAACACATTCAGATAAAGTATCATTTTATCAAGGAGAAAGTTGAGCAGGGAATCGTGAAGTTGGAGTATGTGCCTACAACACTACAAGTTGAAGACATTCTGACAAAGGCCTTACCCAAGAAAGCATTTGAAAGACATCGGCTGGCTCTGGGAGTTCAGTCGATTCCCCGCACTTGAAAAAGTGTGGATGTGAGACCCCCCTCTCCCCGAGGTATGATGTGTTTTTCCCTAATGTGCTGATATGTGTTCTCTACTCTGTTACAAACTGAAAAGGAGTGACCTTTGGGTTCGTTGACAAAGGGGGAGAAAATAGTGATTGTTCAAGGGGGAGACAATGTGGAGATTTGATATATCATGAATGATATGGGGAGAAGCTGAAAAGTGGAGCAGCCGGATAGGGGGAGTTGAAGCTAGTTGAATGTGCTTAGCTAGAGATTAGCTTGGACAACACAAGAAATAGGGCTAAAGAGGTGTTGATGATGTGAGCAGAAAGGGGGAGCGTATAAAATCTGACGATTCTAGAAGTGATCGATCAAAGAATAGAAATCACGACAGCTGGGGATCGTGATAAAAGCAGAACAATGGTGTTGGAATGGTGTGAGAAGGTGTCCAGCTATCACCAATTGGTATCAGTGTGGTTCAACAATTGGTATCAATTTAAGAATTGGTATCAGGTTGGAATCAACAATTGGGGTCTGACATGAAGTGATTCATTGATGAACTTTTCATACTACTCTTGTTTCTCATGCCGAGCATTGCTCATGTGGGATTAGAGTACATGTTAAGTGAATCCTTAAATGCTATTATAATCACAAGAGGCGAATGGTGGTAGTGGCTGGAAGAAGACTCAGTGAGGTATCGATGTGCAGAAAATTATTCTGAGAAGAGTTATGAAGAATTGTCAACAAACCCAAAGGGGGAGATTGTTGGGCAAAAATCCCTCAAGGTAACATTGCAGTATTTTTGGGTTGATTGTGTTTGTTGAACAAAGCAGGTTTCCATGGAGAATTGTTGAGTTCCAGAGAATTTGTTGACAATCCTTGTTGACAAAGAACGATGAAAAAGGAAAGGACGATCTGGAGGTGGTACAAAAGAGCAGTACAAGGTGGATCCATTTCCCAGTGTTTGCCAATTTTTTGGGGTCCAAAATTTGGAGTTTGGTGAGCATCTCGAAAATAGGATTTCCATGAAGATCATAATTAAATATGTCAATGGAATGAATTTCACGAAGAGAGGCTTCATGGTTTGGATTTCGCGAAGACCAGAAGAATGGAGGTGGTGATGCTTCGCGATTACGTCAAAGCTTCGTGAACGACATAGTTGAAGCACATCACGACGATGAAGGGATTTTCGAGGGAGCTTCGCGGCGAAGGCGCGAAGGAATGTTGACGGTAATGCTCCGCGATTATGACGAGCTCCGCGATCCGAAAATTGCCGATGTGATTCGCGATTTGGACAGAATTCTGGCGGAAACTTCGGAGCTTCGCGATTGGCGATGACGTGGCGTTGACTTCGCGCAGAAGGGTAGAGGGTCGGTGGAATCGCCTATAAATAGAGTCCGACCCCCTCGAGAGAAGTAGAGAGAATTTTCAGAGAAGATCTTTTGCTCTCGAATTGCGATGGTGGTTCGCGTAGCTAGTGTGCTTCGTGAAAGAGGAGTTTCGTGGCGTCTATTTTAGCTCCGCGAATGTTGTGAGCTCCGCGTTGGCTCAGTGAGCTTCACGAGGGACATCGTTCTACGACGGCTTGATCATCGTGAGAGTGCTTCACGAAAGTTCTTCACGAGAGTGCTTCATGAAAAGGCAGAAGCTTTGCGAAGGCTTGTTTAAGCTTCGCGAAATTGGGAGCCTAGAGAAGTAGGGTGCTTTGCGAAGGTGTTTTCAAAGTGAATTGCCCAGTGGTTAAGAGGAAAAGTGGTATTCATCAGTGGATGCAAGGTGGACTATAACAGAGCATCTATCAACAGCTGAGGATGCATTTATTCATGAAAATGAAGAGACCTACAGGTCTATAAACTGTGAGTGGTTCCCTTCCAGAGTGGTGATCTTAGGAAGAGAAATAAGGTGATCCTCTCCACCGGCAGTGAGCCAGAGAGAGAGAAATAGGGAGTGACCCTTGGGAAAGCAGTGAGCTGACCCTAAACCTTGCAAAGGCAGTGAGCCTGGGACAGAGTGACTGTACCTGAACATTGTAATCCACAGCTTGTGAAGTATAGTGGAATTTGGTACGACCGACAACCTGTCGGCGTATGCTCCTTGGACGTATCCCTTAGCGGTGAACCAAGTAAAATTGCTGTGTCCTATGCTTGCTCTACATTCTGTTTTTATTGTGCAACATGAAATAGAGAGAAGAGTGTTTTGCTTAACAGCAAAACAAGATCAGAACGGACATTAATTTTAAATTAGTCATACCCTGATCACCCCCCTCTCAGGGTATTCACCCTTGTGGACCTAACATCATGTTTTCTTATATGATTTAAATCTGACCCCTATATGACTCATTGATATGTTTTCCCCTTACTGATATTTTGATCTCACCCCCTCTTTATTTCACATTTACCTAGGAAATTATATATAAGATTATTCATTAAAGTAATTATTATATAGATATGTTATGAGAGAGGTTGAAACAATTATGTGAAATAATATTTTCATGTAGTTAATTTCTAAAGAAACTAAAAATTTGGGTTTTAGGATTATTTGTGAGATTTAATGTTTAAATTATGAAACTGATGTAAAATATATGAAAGTTTATCTTGGATTATCCCACTTGGTATCTAATCAAGTTTCAAAAGTATGTTTTTTTATCACTGGACTAGGGAGTGTAGAAACGAGGCATCTCAGTTGGTAACAAGGTGGAGTTTAGTTATTTTTTGATATTAGTTTAGTTATTTAAGGTATTAGGACTAGAAAAAATTAGAGACAAGTCAAAATATAGGAAAAAAATCTAAAATTTTGGTAGATTAGGTATTTTTTGATTTCCCAGCAATGAAATCCCTATCTAGATACAAATAAGTTGATGCAAGCTCTTTCCTAGATGCACCTAGGGGTAATAATTCCTAAAAAAGTTGTTTGGGCATTAACTCAATCTGTAATCAGTGAAAAACACGTGGGTATAACTACACACCTAGTTTAACACTCCTAGGGGATTTCTCTAATTGATTCACATACACTTTATGAACCATTATGAATGATTTAAATGGATTTAGATGATGTAATATATAACTAGTTAGATTAGATAGGAAAATAACCATGGAAAACCTAATTTAAACTAAATACATTGTGGGTCGATCCAATTATATCATAGTTGAACTGAAAGTATCATAGGTTGAAATGATTATGTCATATGAGAATATTTCTCAGTATTGAGTTTTCATATTCATATGATCATTGAATTTAATTTTATTGGATAATATCTTAACCATTTTAGATTTATTATTTAATTTTAAATAGGATCATGAAAATGAAGCTATGAAAGGCATGCCTTTAGAAACTTCTAAATAATAATATTTTGGACAAATAGATTTCTAGTATTACCAAATATAGTGAGTTTGATATTATTTATTGAGTATTTTGTATCATATAGATTCCCTTAGCTATTTTCATTAATGATTCATAATTAAAATTTTGAAGATGAAATTTATTTAGGGGGGATGTAGAACCCCAAATTTTATAAATCATTTTATTTCAATAAAATTTATATATATCATTAAAAAATATATATAGTTTTATATTAAAAGATTTTATCATGCATATAAAACATGTTATATAATAATTTAATCAAACCAACAAAATTTTATTCACTCACAGACTAACAATTCAATATTTTTATTTTATATATAATCACATTTTTAATTGGATTGAGAGGGAACCCTTAAATGACCTGAAATCCCAGTGGAATAGAGTCCATTACATGCCCAAAGGCCCAATCCCAATACCCCACCTTAGCACAACACCTTCCCATCTTCCTGCATCTGTCTGCTCTATTTTTTTAATGTATTGAATTTCATGTTCATAGATTGTCATCACTTAATACCTAATTAGGGTATTTAACAGGTGAATCCTAGCCACTCCATGAATGAACTCCCATGTCCAACAGATCACCAAAGACCACCTTTACATCTTCATGACCTATACTACTTTGGAACTACATCAGCACGAAGCTCTAAGGCTCACCATTGATGGCCTGAAGGCCCTGTGGCCCACAAGAATTTTGTAACAACCCAATTAATGTTAAAAGTAAATCAATTACATAGCTTATTATTATTAAAGAATTAAATTTTATAGACTAATATTTATTATAATAATATTAAGTAATTTTTCAATAAAAAGGAAATATTTTTATTCTTACTAATTTTGTTTAAATGTATTATATGGTTTTATTTAAAATATTAATTTAAAAATTTTAGAATTTGAAATTGAAAAATAGGATATTATTTTTGATATCAAAAATTAAAAATTATCATAGAGTGAATTTTTGTGAATTTCTTGAAAATTTGTTTTTTGGGTGAATAGTCAAAAACACCATCCAATGGCCCGAAGGCCTTTAAATATTTTTATTATTGATAAAGACCCCTTTTAAGGGAAGAAGGGGGGAACCCAAAGGACTTCATGGACTTAGGAAAATCACACCTGAAGTACAAAGAAGGTGAAAACCAAACTGAAAACCAGAACAACCCCTCACCAGCATAAAATCATGTTGAAGCACTCCAACGTTGCAAGGCTAATTGTAAAACAAGTTTCCTATGTCAATGAACATGTTTGATCTGATGGCTACGCCATACCCTCTAAAATAACCAAATCTGAAAATCACTACAAAGGTAAACCACCAGCTCTGAATCCTTCTCTGGACCTGTTCTAATTTATCGAGTTTGGCTGCACTAACTTCCCACCTCCAGATCAAACCAAACAAACAAAACAACATCCATAGAAAACAACAAAAATACTTCATAGATCAATTCACCATGAGACCTTTACAGACATCTACAACTCCACTTAAGATAAAAATAATCCCTGCCGCATTCTCACTACCACTGTTATCACCAATCGGAAGACGATCCAAGGAATGTGAAGCTGAGTCATCATCACTTAGGACTGAATGACCCAACCCCACACTGAAAGAGCATCGCTGATGAAATAATCAGGGCCGATATGAACAAGAAATGCCACTATGGGCATGTATTTTCTCAGATTTGAACCGTGAACACACCCTCACTGGTCTCCAAAGCAGGAAGACCACATACGGCAGTAATAGGCTATCAGGGAGTGATACCAATGATGTGACACCACAAAACACTTCCAAAATACCACCAATTTCATCACCAATACATAACATCAAGCATAAAACATGAAAGAGTTACATAGACACCAAAGGTAAAGAAAACCTCTCCCCTCCAGACCACTCAGAAGCTGTTGGCAGGCCACCCTTGGAGTCCTCGCTGGAGCTGTTGTAGATTCGTGCTGTCACCTAGCAGAGAAAACCCGAGACCACCCAAACCACACTGGAAGCACGATGAGGTCATCAAGCCATGATGAAACTGCCGAGCCACCCCAAATCCACGCCGTAGAGAACACCGAAGACAACCTGATCCACACCGGAGTGCTGAGGTCAACAATCCACTGAAGACGCCGAAGCCACACTGCCAACACCCCAAAGCCACCCTGAATCCACCGACGAGGCGCACTAGAGACCCGAGTAGCACTACTTCTGAAATCGAATCTAGGAGAAGCTGATTCTGAGGTCAAACAATGTCATTGGAATCAAAATTTTACTTTATTTTGTTATGAAAACATTTTTATACTTAAAAAGTAATTTTTATACTTAAAAATGCATTTTTATGGAAAACTATTTTTTATCACATTTTATGGATTTATTTTAAAAGTAATTTCTTCCAATTATAGAAATTAAATTTGATAAAATAAAAACTATATTTTTAATCAGAATTTATAAATATGATAATGAGTTCACTTTCATTTCTTGTCATTATGAACAACAACTTTTGTTAAAAAATCAGGAACCACAATGAGAGTTAAATCGGGTTAAAAGGGTTAAAAATAGAATGATAAAGGTTAAAATGGCATAAAAAATTGTATAAATACTATTTTATGGTCATATTTAGACCCTATATTATCTCCTCTTAGAATATGGATCATTTTTGAGCCATTTTTCTTGAGTAAAACATTAATATATCATGATTTATTGAAAAATTCCATGTATGTCCTCTCCCTCACTTATAAACGGATTCACCCTCTCATCTCTTATACACAATTAAAGAGCCTATTATAAAGGAAAATAACTACCTAAATACCTTAATAAAATATATTACCATGTCTTATAGGTTCTATTTTGATCATATTACCATCCTAATAAATCTTTAATTATAAACCCATACAGGTTGTTTGAAGAAGAGTTATAGTTCTTAACCAAGTGTTTTATTCTTATTTCTTATTTTACCTCTTTCAAACCTATCCTAAAAAATTTTATATAATAAAATAAATATATTAAACATAATAAAATATTATTATGTTTATTTTATAACCCCTTTTCATCCCTTTTTCTATCTTATGGTAAAAGAAAACATTGCTCGTGCGTACGTGTGGACTACCACCTCCACAAAATGATGTGTATCATTTTTCTGTATGGGTTAATTTAGTTTTTTTTACAAAAAGTGAAAAAGAATATATTTTTATGTATACATATTGACTAATTTTTTACCGATATCATATAATTTATTCATTATCAATATCCATCTAAAAGTTTCTATATTTAGTTTAAAATAAAATATTTTTATTAATATTTTAGGAATCTTTAATTTTAATTATTTTTTCTAAGGAATAATAAACTTATTCTCATCTTTATGAGACAATTGAAAGTGTTTTTATTATAGGTTCAATAGAGTTTTTAAATGTATTTATGATGAAATGATACAAGATTAAAAAATTTTATTCATGAAATGGTACTTGAGAATTATAAAAAATTATGTGTGTTCCCAATAAAACTTATACGATGAGTGATCTCGATACAACTTATATGACAGGAGACACTGATATATCCATCCAATGCATCAAGTAATGTTCCTTTTCTTTAAAGGAAAGAAGGAGGGAGTTTACCGGTGAGTTTTCTCCTATGGATTTAATTAATATCCAATTATTTATAAAACAAGTGAATAAATGTTATGAATATAATTCTCTAAAATGCCTACACGAGTTTAAATTTTCTTAGTATTGATTTTAAGGTATTATTTGAGTAAAAAGTGCTTTTCCCATGTGGATATGATTTATTTTAAATTCTCAAAGAATAATGTGGAAAATGTAAACATTTTATGGGTTTTCATTTTTTCCATTGGACTAATGGATTCCTTTATTTTCTATCCCTTACCGAGTTTTTTGTTCTCATCCCACATTTTCAAATGTTTTTCATAGGGTTTAAGGATGATTTGGAACAAATAAGAAATTAATTTGAAAGTCATGAATATTTTTAATGAAAATAAATCATATTTTATTTTAAAATATTTATATTATGGAAAAAATGGATACTGAGAAGAAGTGTTCACTTTGTAATGTATGAGGTTTTTATGAAATAGTTATAACTTAATTCTATAAAACTATAAACCTAAAAAGTTCTTTAATAATTAAAGAAAGTGAATTATTATCTAAAAACTCAAGATTATGTAAATTTTTAAGGTTGGGTCTTATAGTTGGAATCAAATCAAAGGTTTAGATAATGTTGTAGGTTATGATAATTTTAATATAAAACCCTTGAGATATTATAATTTATGGTTATTTTGACATGATATAACATTTTAAGATTACCATAATACTTTATTTAATCTATTTACGTTAAAAATGGTTTTCTGTAGAGAAAACAAGGATGATAAAGTAGAAAGGTATTAAGAGGACAATATCCTTCCAAATCACCAACTTGGAATGGTTGGAATTAGAACTATGTAGTTTTTTTGAAATAATGGATCATTTGATGTAGGCTATAAATGGTGGGAAAATCCATATTAGAGAGTGACCAAAATTACCATAGAGTAATATATCGATAGTTGAGCATTTCATAGAACATCACCCCCAGCTTTCGGTGGAACCTCAGATCTTATGGTATCCAAAGGATGGATCAATGATTTGGAAAATATATTTGAAGTCATGGGATTATCATAATGTCAAAAGGTAACCCTTTCTATTTACCGTTTTGAAGGAAAAGGTGATCATTGGTTGTAATTGATTAAGAATACCAAAGAGAGAGAGAGAGATGACCTTGATGCCATGTAATGAGTTATATTTAAGAATATTTTCCTAGAAAATTATTTCCCTAAGTTTTTTTAATAATAATGGATAAAAAATCTTGGAATTGTTGTAAAAGGAAGAGTATTAGGTAGTCACATATAAATAAAATTTTACAAGATTGTCCAGGTACACACTGAGTTATATTCAGGACCTTGATAGTAAAATTAAATGATTTTATTTAGAACTAAAACCAAGTTTACAAATAGAATTTGAATCATAAATTTATGGGAATGTTGTTCATTATGCTGAGAAAGTTGATATTTAGTTTTCTGACACTTACATGCCTTCTAATGATAAGAGTAAGAAGCGGTCAAGGTGCAAAGTAATAGAGAAGCAATCAACTAATAAATCTAGAGGTAAACCCCCCAACATGTTTCAAGTGTGGTAAAAAAATTAGGGAATGTTTAAAAGGACTTGGAAAGTGTTACCAATATAGTAAGTTTGTTCATATGGCTTGTGAAAGCATATAAAAGATTCATAATCAATCCAAGAATGGGGTAATAGATAGTCAACCGATAGTGAGATGTTTTAATTAAAATGAATTGTGGAATTATGCTAATATGTGTCTAAAGTTAGTTACTTAGGGAGAAAATCATCATGATTGAAGGAAAAAAGGCATGTAAAAATCATTTTATACTACTACTGTTGATGTTGGGTCATCCAATGAAGTGGTGAAAGGTACGTTACTTGTTTATTTGAGTTATACTAATGCCTTGTTTGACTTTAGATCTTCAAGTTCCTTCATTTATAATAAAATTTCAAGTAAAATTGGAATATCACCTCATAAAAAGAAGATATAAATTTTGATAAAAACTTTTAGTGTAAGTATTAAAGAAACTAAGATTTATAGAAATATTTCTATTATTATCAATAGGATGGTTTTTCCTAAAGAAATTATTGAACTACCCATAATATATTTTTATGTTATTTTGGGTATGGATTGAATTTAATTTTATCATTCCAAGATGTATTATAGAGATAAAAAAGTTATATTATATGATTTCAAACCTTTGGTAATATATAAATAAGCTGAGAAATTGGTTAAATGTAGTGAAAGTTACCTAGATCATATTTTCAAAAAGAAAGAAACTATTCAAATTAGTGATGTTCTAGTAGTGAATGAATATATGGATGTAGTGAAAGTTACCTATAGTTGAGCTTTCATTTTTCATAGAACTTCACCATGGGGTGCTCCAGTTTTATTTGTTAAAAGTAAATATAGTTTAATGAGGCTTTTAATTGATTATAGATCCTTGAATAACATCAAATTTAATAATAAGTATACTTTACCACATATTTATGATTTATTTTATTTGCTCTAGGGAGCACAATATTTTTCAAATATTGATCTCAGGTCAGGGTACCATCTGTTGAAGGTGAAGGAGGAATATATTATAAAGACAACATTTCTCAATAGATATATGCATTATGAGGTTGTGGTTATGCCTTTTGGGTTATCTAATTCCCCATCTATATTCATGGATATTTTGAATATGGTTTTACATGACAATTTGAGTAAGTTTTTGGTTGTTTTTATTAATTATAATTTGATATATTTTAAAAGTCATGAGGATCATGAAAGGAACCTAAGTATTTGTTTGTAAACCTTGAATAAAATAAGTTATATAAAACATTTCGTAAATTTAAATTTTGGTTGTAGAAAATTTCATTCCTTGGGAATATTGTTTATAAATATGGTATAACTATTTACCCTATTAAAACTTAAGTGGTATAATAATGGACAAGACATATAAATTTCATAGATATTCATATTTTTCTTGGATTAGAAAGTTCCTACTGGTGGTTTATTGAAATTTTTTCTTGGTTATCTAGTACACTAAATAAGTTAACTAGAAAATGAGTTAAATTAATCTATATAAAAGAGTGTGATTTATGTTTCCAGGAACTAAAAATGAAATAGGTAAATTATATATTTTTAGTACCGCCCTTAAGAAATGGTGAAATTTTCATATGCGATGATTCTTATTTAAAGGGAATTGGTTGTGTTATGATATAGAATGATTAGGTAATTGCTTATGCTTCACATAAATTGAAACATCATAAACTAAATTATCCTTCAAATGATCTATAACATACTTATATGTGTTTTTATTTAAAAATATAGAGACATCATTTATATATATTAAAATGTAAAATATATACTGATCATAAAATTTTGAAGTAACTATTCACTCAGAAAGAATTGAATATGAGATAGAGAAGATGACTTGAACTAATAAAGGATCATGATTTCATGATTCATTATTGTCTATGAAAATAAAAAAAGTAGTCATTTATTTTTGTTGAAAATATAATTCATCATTAACTATGATATGTTTGAAACATGATCCTTTGATAAATTATTTGATGAATGTTGTCCTAGAAATGGTGCATGTAGGAACTTCCACTGTTTTTTAGGTGTTAGTGCATTAATCTTTGTCAGAAAGAATTAAGAAAGCTTAAAAAAAAGATCATGATTTTCAAGAAAATGTGGATATGGTAAAGAAAGTTAAGTTTCATGAATTTAACATTGACATGGAAGGTGTTTTGAGATTTGTAAAAATTTTATGCGTATTAGATAAATCCTAGTTGAAAAAATAATTGTTTAGTGAAGCTCACAACTCTCCCCTTTCTACTCATCATAGTATTACTAAGATGTATATAGACCTTCTGGAGTATTACTGATGGGATGGAATAAAGAAAGATATTATGTAGTTTATGATAAAATGTTTAACTTATCAATAGGTCAAAGATGAAAAAAAATTATTGAAAGGGATGCTTCAACCTTTTCGAGTGCCAGAGTGGAAATTGAAAAATATATCCAAGGATTTCATGGTGGGATTTCCTAAGGCATCTTGAAGTAATAATTTGGTTTGGGTTATTGTTGATCGATTGATTAAATTTTTACATATCATTATTATTTGAGATACCATGACTTTAGATCAGTTTTCTTGAATGTATATCAAGGAGATAATTAAGTTATATGGAGTTCCTCTCTTTATTGTATCTGATCATGATCCCATCTTTACTTCTAATTTTTAGAAAGGTCTTCAGAAGTCATTGGGCACTGAATTAAATTTTAGTACATCTTTTCATCCCCAATCTGATAACAAGTCAAATAAATAAATTTAGACTTTGGAATACATGATTCAAGCATGTTAAATGGATTAATAGGGAATTTGGGATCAACATATTTCATTATTTGAGTTTTCATATAATAACAGTTTTCATTCTAGTATACAAATGACACCTTTTGAGGATTTATATTGAAAGAGTTGTTAAATTCTATCTTGTTAGGATGAAGTAGAGGAATGGAAGTTATCAAGACCAGATTTGGTAGAAGAGATAGTTAAAAAGGTAAATATGATTCATTAACATATGAGGGAATCTCAAAGTATTCAAAATAGTTATGCATATAACTAGAGGAAATATATTTAATTTTAGGTAGGCAATAATGTTTTCCTTAACTCATATCTATGGAAAAATGTCATGAATTTTGGTAGAAAGGGGAATTTAAGTCCATGGTTCATTAGACTATATAAAATTACAGAGAAAGTTGGATCAATTTCTTACTGAGTTCTATTTCCTCCGAGTTTATCCCAGGTATATGATGTGTTTCATATTTCATTATTAAAGAAATATGTGGCAGATTCATATCATGTTTTGAGCCATGAAGTAATATAGTTGGAAGATAATCTTTCATATATGGAAAACCAGTTTAGATTCTTGATCTTAGAGAGAATGTGTTTTAGAATCAGGTGATTCATCAAGTTAGGGTTTTTTTTGGAAAAACCATATGGTTGAAGGAATCAAAAAATTCTATGAAGGAAAAATATCTCTACTTGTGTAAGTAATGAATAAAATTACGAGGGAATAATTTTCAAAAATGGGGGAAGAATGTAAAAAATTGGGTAATTTTAATATTAAATCAAGTTCATGCCTTATTAACATTAAATAATTACATTTTATAAAGTAATATTTATTATAATAATATTATGTAATTTTTCAATAAAAAATAAAATTATTTTATTCTTACTAAATTTGTTTACATGTATTGTATGGTTTTATTTAAATGATAAACTTATAAATTTTAGGCTTTGAATTAAAAAAAAGGATATAATTTTTTATATCATAAATTCAAAATTATATTAGATTGTTTTTTTGAGAATTTTTTGAAAAATTTTATTTTTGAGTGAATAGTAGAAAATACCGATTTTTAAGAAAACTGTCTTTTCTTTCATGTATTTACAAAGTAAAATTCTATTTTGTATTGGTTTTAAAATTTCATTATTTCTTTTTGATTAAAAATAATCCAATAAATGTCATTTTAATCAACATTATACTTGATTTTTGTATAAAAACATTTTTATACTTAAAAATGCATTTTTATGGAAAAAAAAAATTCATCACGTTTTGCAGGTTTGTTTTAAAATTAATTTATACTACTTATAGAAATTGAATTTGATACAATAAACTCTATATTTTGAATCATAATTTCAAAATTTGGTAATGAGGCCACTTTCATTTTTGGTCATTATGAATAATAGCTATGGTAAAAAAGTTAGTTACCATGGTAAGAGTTAAAACATGTTAAAATGGTTAAAACTAATATTATAAGGGATAAAATGACCCAAAAAATTATCTAAATCCTATTTTATAGTCATATTTTTACCCTATATTATCTCATATTTGAAGATGAGTCATTTTGGAGCCATTTGGCCTAAGTAAGACATTAATATATTTTAATCTTTTGAAAAATTCCAAGTGTGTCCTCTCCCTCACTTATAAAAGGACACCACTAATTCTCTATTATCCATTCTTTAAGAGTCTCTTCTTTTAATTACCCAAACTTTTATAAATTAAGTTCCCTTTATTATTAAATTAAATGCCCAATTATGTAATGTTGTTATAGAAAACACATGCACTAATTTGGCTATTTTGAACAATTATATGGTCTGTAAATTTTAAAATACCATTAAGAATAATAAACATTGATGATATAGTATTTTTACAGTGATCATGTTATTATTATATATTTAAGTTTTTTGATGAATTCCAATTGATACTGATGAAAGAAGCGATGACATCAACTAATATGACCATGCCCTACGAATCCAATTTATCCGAGCTTCTGAGGGAGATAACATCACTGGGATTTTCCATTGATCAAGACCAATATGATATTCAATAACTAAATCATGAATTAAACCATTTATATAATAAGTTCAAGCTCATCGAGATCACAACCCAAACCATTTTTTCTAAACCACCCCATGAAAATCTAACTATCGCACACCTTACCCTTAGGGAATTTGTTAGTATAATAAAGGGATATATCTCTTGACCTTGGTAGTATGAATTTTTATATTTTTTATAAAATAATTATTATATTTATCCTTTATTATTATTATTATTACTTTCATAAATTATTAGATAATAAGTTTGAAAAAAAATTAGATTTTGATACGATGAAATACAAATTTTATTTTTGGGAAATGTATAGTTTCAATCAAAACACTATATTTTAATGAATTCATGAATTTTTAAAATAAATAATATTTTAATAAAATATTATTTATAAATAATTTTCATTAAATATAAATTATAATATAATTTTATGAGGTCAAAAAATAATTTTTATAAGGGCAAAAAACTCTTATTATCAAAAAGCCAATATTTTTCAATAAAGGGGGATTTTGAATTAAAATTTTAATTTATCATATTTATAGAATTATTTTGATTAAATTAATATAATTTCTTGAATAAAAATTTCTAAATCACCCAACGGTAAATTTTTTATAATTTTTCGAGATTGACGAATTTTAGGTAAAAATTAAATATACTGTAAATAAATGATATATATTTTGACATCACAATGACCCAAAACTGATGTAATATATAAAATAAAATGTATAAACAGAAAAATAAATATTTATCCTTTAAAATAATATTCTTTTTAAACTATTTGATTAATTTTATAAACCCTTAATGAATCCTCCAAAAAATATATTATATTTTAAGGTTTTAAAATAAATTCTTTGTAAACATGACTCACTTCCACATCACTAAGGGTATTATTTTAATGAAATTGGTTCTTAAACTTGTAAAATAATTAAAATAAGTTCACTTTTTTATAAAAAATGGGTAAAAACCATGATAATGTTTGTGGTTTTGGTTAATTTATCATATAGAGTCTAAAACCAAAGTTTGGGAATTAATAAAGAATTATCCTATCTTTTTCTGTATAAACCCACAAAAATCCCATTCTTATTCATTGAAAACAATTTTTTAATGAAATTAATATCCCCTTACCTCTGTATATCCCTCTCAAGGTTCCCCAAGATCTCAAGAAGCTCCTCCCAATCTTTTAGAAGCACCTCTCAAGGTAAGGGGTCCTCTCCTTCTCCTCTTTATTCAAAAACCTCCTTTATGTTATACCATTTTTTTTCCATTTTTTCATGCTGGGATATATTTTCACACATCCCTATTACCACCCTTATGATTTCCAAGTAATGATAAACCTTTTTATCTCTCATTAATCCGTCCCATGAACCTTTATGTACCCCCATTATGCTGCCAAAATTATCTTGCGATTTTCCATGCCAAACATTTGTGTAGTGAATACCCATACCCATTTCCACTCAAGGGTATTCACTTATATATACCTATAATTAATTTATTTGGATATTCCATGTATTTAAACCACACTCTTTAATCATGGGATTAAATGTGATGAAATATATCCTTATATCGAATGATCTATGTGGCACACATGAGCATGTACATATTATGATGGGTGTGACCAGATAGCACTCCAATGCATTAGGTAATGTTTTAGTCACATGAGATATCATGTATGGTATTAGGGTGTAAACCTAATCCATTATGGGATTCTATCCACCATGTGATATTGTCTTGGTAGTTATCCTTGACTTATGTTTATGAAATGATTTATGTTGTTGCCACATTCCCATGTTACCTTTATTATATCATGTTATATCATACCTCATTGTTCAAGATTAGAATTATAACACCTAATATGTTACCTTAATATTAATCTTGGATCACATGAATTAATTTAACTTATTCTATGATTTTTTTATTCCCTTACCGAGATTTATAACTCACCCCTTTTTTACCTATGTCCCCAGGTTATCCCATACAATTTTAGAAGAATGATAGAATTTTAGGAACATGTTAAGGAAGTTTTAAATAATGCTGTTTTATCCATGTATCAAGTTTATGTGATATGTACTTAATTTTCTAAAGACACTAGGGTTTATAATATTTTGGGATTATATTTTGTGTACCTTTATCTAATAAATTATGAATTGAAGTATATTAAAGAGATGGGTTGTCATGATTCAACCAATGAATCCCTACCAAAATAAATTCTTAATACCCCTACCCACATCTTGGAGGTCATAGTTTGATCAAAATACCCTCCTAATAAGGATTTAAGTATAAAACTAAGGTGGTTGTCTGAATTAGAGGTACAGTTCTTAACTAAGTGTTTTCTTTTTTATTTCTTATTTTACCTAATTCAAACCCATCCTAACCATTTTAATATAATAACATAATTATCTTAAATATAATAAAATTTTATTATGTTTATGGTATAACCCTTCTTCTTCTACTCTTCCACCTTATGGAAAATGTAAACATCGCTCATCCGTACATGTAGACTACCACCTCTACAAAGTGACATGTTTTGTTTTTCATCACTGAATCATAAAAAGGGTTAAAATGATGGAAAAAATGAATATATATTATATTCATGACATAATAATAATTTTTAAAATATAATATATAATATATTTTCTTACCTTTCCATCCATTGAAAAATGATAATATCGTTCGTGCATACGGGTTGAATACCACCTCCACGAAATTTTTTCCTTTTCACCTTATAAGGATGGAAATAATGAATAAATATAACATGTATAAAATATTTATGATTTTTAAAAGTAAAATATGATATAATTTATTTCTTTTCCACCCATTATAAAAATGAAAATATTGTTCATGCGTACATATGGACTACCATCTATATGAAACGATTTGGTTCATTTTTCATGACTGCCTTACATGGTTGGATTAAAAAGTGTATCAAATATATAAATATGATAAATATATAATGTTTAGGATTCTAGATATAATGGAAACATAACCACTTTTAGAATGACCAATTCACCAATGTGGTTTTGAGGTTATAAACCGAACAACCCCAAAACATTCAACATGAATTTAACTATTTTAGTAACTAAATAAAACATGATAATAAATGAAATAAAAGAAATAATAATAATTAAATTAATATGAAAAGTTTATTAAGAAAGTAAAAAAATAATATATATTTTTATTTAGTAGTTATAGAATGTACGAATCTAGATGAGACTTAAGGTAGAATATTTTCTTTAAAAACATTGTTTAAAATGTTTTAAACCTTTTCTCCTCCATATCCATGTTTATTAAATGTTTCATGATTGTTATTATTTATGATTAAAAGTTTTTTTAAGGTCATTTTTTACTATATAGAATTTTATTTACAAATGTTTAAAGTGAAATCTTTTCAACATTTTCTATATGGGTTAATTTCAACTTTTTTTTACAAAAGTACAAAAAGAATTTTTTTTAATGTATACAAATTGACCATTTTTTCCACCATCATAACCATTATTTTTTTTATAAATATTACTTTATAAGTTTCCATGGTTATCTTCACATAAAATATTTTTCTCAATATTTTGGTATTTTTTAATTTTAAAAAGTTTTTCTAAGGAAACACAAATTTTTTATCATCTTTATGAGATAATTTAAAGTACTTTTTTATGGATTCAAAATAATTTTTCAAGGTATTTATGATGAAAAGGTGTAAGAATAAATTTTTTGTTCCTGATATAGTACTTGATCATTATAGATTATTATGGGTGAGCTCAATATAACTTATATGATGGGTGATCCCAATATATCTCTCTAATTCATTGAGTAATGTTCCTTGTCTTAAAAGGAAATAAGGAGAGAGTTAACTAGGAAAGTTTCTCCTATGGATTTAACTAGGTTCTAGTTATTTCTGACATGAGTGAACATGGTTTATGAATATAATGCTCTAAAATTACTATAAGGGTTTTAATTTTATTGTTATAGGTTTTAAATTTTTTCTTTGAGGAAAAATTATTTTCCCTATGTGGATATGTTTTATTTTATACACTCAAATGATAATGTAGAAAAGGTAAACATTTTATGGGTTATCATGTTTTTCACTGGACTGATAATTTTTTTTCTTTTATATCGCTTACTGAGCTTTTTGTGCTCATCCCACATTTTCAAATGTTTTTTACTAGATTTAATGATGATTAGGAACAAAGAAGTAATCAAGTTGAAATTCCTAAATATTTTTCATGAAAAGAAAACATGTTTCATTTTAAAAGTTTTACATTGTGGGAAAATGGAAACTGAGTGGAAGCATCCAATTTATAATGTATGGTATTTTTATGTAAGATTTATGAACTAATTTATTAAAACTATAAAACTACAAAGGTCTTCAGGCATTTAGGAACATGAATTATTGTCTAAAAATTCAAGATTATGGAAATTTTAAGGCCGGGTCCTTATACCTTTGATAGTCTGAAGTCCCCATGACCCGAAGGCCCAATTTGGTGGCTCAGAAGCCTAATTCATTTGAATAGTTCTAATTCTATAGTATTGCCACAATACTTTATATAGTACTACTACAATATTGCTATAACAACTTGAAAATACTCCCTTGCTTAGATTTAATCTTGGGTATTTTGAATGCAAGATCACAAAGGCTACCACTCTGATGCACCCCCAACAATAACATTTTATTCACTCATAATGGAACATTATAAAAAAATATGAAACCATGTATTGTATAAAATAAATTACTACATATCATAGATGATTACATCCATTAAAAGTGAAAAAATTAAATGGGAATAATAAATAGAAAAGAATAATATCTTTAAAAATATAAAATACCCTCGATCAACTTCACCCTTGAGAATCACCATTAGTATAACTAACCCTACAATGAGAAAAATATCATGAAAAGAGAAATAGTTATAAAAAATACAGGATAAAATTTAAAGGAATGATAATTCTGATTGAAGTGGTTAAAATGAAATGAATTTATAGGATTTCATAGGGGAAATATAGCTATTATAAAGGGAAATATGGTCGTTGGATATATCTGAGAGGTATACTGAAGTTATATATTTTTAGTAATAATTTTAAAATAATACAATTCACAAATAATAAATAATGAAAAAAATATAATATTTAATTAAAATATTTATCTATAAAAATATTTTATGCATTAATTATTATTATTAAAGTAAGATATGTTGTATTTATAAAATTCAAAGAAATATTTTAATATCAATGGATTGATAAAATATAATGGTTTGGATGAAAATAATTAATGGTATTTAGTAAATATTATTAAATATAAAGTGATATTTTTCAAAGAAATATTTTTTAAAGTGTGTGTATTTTTAATTAATATCTCATAAATAATGATTTTAATGAAATTTATTGATAATATAAATGAGAAAATAAATTAATATTCATCTAATAACTATTACTAGGCAAGTAATAATAATAAATTCATTTTATAATTAAAATTATATTCTAATTTTTTTTATTTGTTATGTGATCTTATATTAAAATTATTTTTTATCAACTCTAAAAATTAAGTCTAATAAAATGGTTTTTATATTTTTAATTATTATATTCAAATTTGGTAACAAGGTAATTTTCATTTTTAATATAAAAAAATAAGTTACCAAAGTAAATATTAGTTACCATGGTCAAAAATTTATTCAAAAAAGCTGGGGTCTAAGCCCCTTTATCAAGAAAAAAAGAGATAGGTGAGGATGAGTTTAGAGCCTATTTCCAACATCATTGAAAAATAAAAATAGAAAATAAGAAAATAGAACACCAATATCCAAAAGATCAAGACCCAAAATGCCATACATCATAATAAAGCTCATTACAAGCCTCATAGACCTAATAACAATAAGAATCCTAGTTAAAAGAGCTGAACATATTAGAATGAATCATCATCCCTTTAACTAATGAATTTGATCTGGTGCTCATAGTAGGATTTAAATTATAGTTTTTCTTCCCGAGCCTACTCTTTTTTATATGATTAGATGAGGATCCTTCATCATCTCTCATCCTTCCTTTAGAAACAACATCCCTGCAAACCACTTTGCTCCTATAAATTTTATTATCCTCATAAAGATCCAAAATATATCCCCACATACCATAGATTCTTGAATCATTCCATGCATCTATGATATCTTGATGTAAATTAGTTTTCTATTTCCCCTTAATAACACTAAATCCCACCCTAATTGACTGGACATTACTGTAATGACTCTTCTTAGAGGAACCAACTATACCCCTCTCAATTTGATCTTAATAAAATGAAATATTATGATATTGATATCCAACTATCTTAATACATATTTTCTTTGAAATATATTCCTACCCAGCCACTAGAGTAGATTACCCAAGCTAAATACCAAATTTTAACCTAGGTGGATGTACAAGCACCAAATATTGACCATTTTCAATTCTAGGTCCCAAAGAAACAAAGACAAGGACTTGGATCCCTTCAGACATCTACTTATCATAAGAATCAACCACTATACCTTCTAAATCATATGATATTTCTTTATCATTGCTTGAGACAACCCCATGATCTCCATATTTAATAGGTGTAATATCCTTCCCTATCTTTCCAACCTATTCTTACATACCAGTTTTAGAACCTGCATAATCCCTACTATTTTGAACTTCACACCCATGATAAACCCTTTAAAGATCCAACACCTCCTTCTATGGTAGTAGTTGAATCCCTTTTAATCTATATAAAATCTCATCTTTTGTTTCAATATTCAACTCCTGTATAGATGAAGGTAATTGAGGGTCCATCTCAGAACTAAACTTTGGGACCAGAATCTAGGAACCTAATCTAGTAGACTAAGCCACACCTAGAGTTTCAACCTAAACATGATTCCCAAATCCTAATACATCATAAACCAACTGAACTACTTTAAGAGAATAACCATTCTTATGTTCCCCTTCACTAAAATTATTATTAATAATCATATTACCTTATTCAAGATCTGTGAAAACCAGGATCTTATCCAACTAAAAATTATTTGAAGCAGCAAAAATATTTTCCCTCAACTTCCCTCTAAAGTAACAAAAGACCAACCTTTCATACCACATTTTCCATAGACTAAATTTCTGCAGTAGTGATCCTTATTGTGACCAATATTAAAGCACACATTTTATAAATTAGGAAAATTCTCTTACACAACCACTAAATCAAATTGTTGGTTAGTTAAAACAATAGACCTAATTAGGAGGAGTTAAGATAAAATTCCACTAGAATTAATGTAAAGTGACTATATGATCAAATTTCTCACATTGAGGGGATTGAATATAGGATCCTAGTCCTGAATATAAAGAATCCCTAGTTTCATACTGATAAAAAAAGAACACAAGTTTTTTATTTCAATTAAGAAGAATACAAAAAATACGATAGAAGACTTTACCTAAGGATGTTTTGCTTCATACATCAAAACCCCATATCACTAAAATATGCATCTTAATATCAAGAAGACCAAAACCAATCTTATGATTTTGATGATAGAAATTTTAAATGATCAAGTGCTTATATTCTTAGAGTATGGTTGAGAGAAATCCATAGTTTTCTTTAAAAAATTCATATCACCTTTCTTCCTAATATTATGGGATGTTAAAGACATTTATGAAACTCTTTAAAGGATTCAAAGTCCCCAATATGTACCTATCTACTTGGATTACCTAGAATTGGAACATAATCCAGCATCAATTACAACCTAGCCTTAAAAATATATATAGTTATTGAATCACAAGTGCCTTCAACAACCAGTTAAAATTAATACTTAATGTTGTTCTTGTCTCTATTATAATCCCTAAGTGATGAAGAATCAACCTCCCTTTTACCCTTAACATCGAGAACAAATAAAGGGATAAAATTTGAGAGATATTTGGAGGTTCCTTCCATAGCTAAAACCAATGGATTTAGACATGAAGAACCCATTGAGACCAAGATTAAAAGAGTATATTATGAATCTACATGGGTATCTCCAAAATTTTTCTCCCCACATCCTCTCCCCCACCATAATAAAAAATTTATTTTTCAAAGAATCAATTTTATAAAAATTTTATAATATTTATCTAAATAAATTAAATTGATATATTTTAAATGATGACTATAATATTATGTTTAAATATATATAAAAATATATTAACACTCATTTAATTAGTAATTTATAGGAAATTCGAATAAAAACACTTAATGTATAAAAATAATTTTTTCTATAAAACATTTTTTTATATATTATGTTTTAATTTAAAAGTTAATTTTTCTAATATTTAGAAATTTAATTAGATTAAATTGTGTCCAAATTAGAAATTATCATGTTGAAATTTAGTGATAGGGTTCATATTATATATTTAGTGAAAAAATAATTACCATGTTAAATATTTAATCAAGGTTAATAAGGGTAAAATGTAGTAACTTAAAAGTGGTTAAAATTTTATTAATTCAACTTGAAAATTAGACCTTTTAGAAGACCTCTGTTAGGTGGTAAATTCAATATCAAATGTCTCACCAACTTTTCCCTACCATCTCACCTATCTCTCATGTGATTCCTTAATTACCCCTCACCTAACTTTAGTTACCATGGAAATGTACCCTTTTCACTTATAAAAGGAGATCGATTTCACCCACTTAAATCCATACTTCTCCTTTAAAATTCCATTAAACTCACCACATTTTACTCCCACATATCCCTATTCCATGTTTGATATCCCTTAGTTACAATAAAATGTCTCAAATCTTTCATTTTTACAAGATCCTTCAAGAGAATATTAGAGTCCTCAATGAGTTTAGTATGCATATAACTAAGAAATAATCAAAGTTAAGGGTTTTTATATCAATTTCCATAAATTGAGTAATGTTTTCATATTATTCACCTATTATTATTTAATATGATGTACTTAATTCTCCATTTTATTTTATTCTTATTATTAAAGTTTCTTTCATGGGATTTACAAGTCTATCTATACCTCCTTCATATTATTTTGATTCAACTTTTACCAAATCCATAAGAGTTTTGTTGAATCAACTTACTTTTTATTGATTCATAGTTTTTATCACTTGAATATGTTCTTCTAAGTTCTCATAATATTCCATTTATTTACTTCATATGCTACTTCTTATCTCTCTATGTGGAATTTATATTTTCTTAAAAAAATATTCTTATTTGATGTATCCCTTTATTTAAGTAAAAAAATATTGTTATTAAGAATAATTATCATCATCTCAAGATATTTATTTTCCATGTCCATATTATTTCTTTAAAAAAATGTTTTCCTTTATTATTTTGAATCCCAAATATGTATTATCTCATGTGACCTTCAGATTTCCCTTTACCTCTTTTAAAAATAAATCTTTATTAATTTTTTAAATGATATGGGTTTTTTGTATATCTTACGCTCTTAGGTATTTTTAATGATCACAAATACATAATTGTGTTTCTAACATTTTCCTTTGATTAATTTTAGTGTTTATATTTTAGAAAACTTTTCTTGATGTTTCTTGACAAAATGTAGATATCAAAAGGAATATGGAGAACCATTTTGAATTCCTCTATTTATAGGTTCTAGTGGCTACCTGGTGGGACACCACCAGTTATCTGGTGGCACCTAGATTGAATAAAAAATAGCCATTTTTTGAGTTCCCCACATGCCTTAATTCAACTCATAATGTCTCTCTATGACCCTCATAGTCTCTAAAACATTCATAAAGCCATTTGAGGTTGTATGTACACCCCCAAGGATCCTTTTATGGTACCAGTAACCTTAATGATCATTTTAGAGATCCATTGTGTCATTTTTTTATCTTTATCTTTCTCTCTTACAATTGTCTCACATCCTCCCTCCCTCTCTTACTCTAAATTCTTATTAAAGGATTGAAAGTGGGATTAAAATGGGCTTCATAAGAAAAATTATTCTTTTTTTTTAATTTTCTTGGGTGATCATTATTATTGACTGTGAGGGGGTTGGTGCACACTACCATTAAATTGTGGGAGATTTGTGTTTCTATCCACAACCACTAAAATGATATCCGTGTAATTAGGTTTCTTTCTAAAACCAATAAAAAGAAAGGATCCTCTTGTAATGGGTGTCTTGGATACTATTAAATCCAAGGGTTTAAACTGAAGCATCTCAAGGATATTTAGGAGAGGATACATAAGGATCCATTTGTATATTATTTCCAAACTCCTTTATCAAACTCATTCAATGTAATTCCTTGAACCAAACCATCAGTTCTGAGTTTTAGAGTCACATGACCTCATGCATGTCTCCCTATACACAATAGGATGTCATCTAGAAATGAGGGTCTAAGTATGTTAGTGGGGAGACTATACCCTTAGTATCATGTACTTACACAAATACTAATATAATATTATATAATAAAATATAATTATCAGAGTAAACATGATGAAACTATGTAGATGGAATACCAGTTATATAAATAAGTAGTCAAGTCTACCAATTCGGTAAGCCTAATACAATCATAAGTTCAAGAAGGTGAATAAATAAATAAATAGTAGTATCCTCCAGAGTACATCCCATTAAGATTCTAGGACTATGATTCTCTACTAAACTATCTACCACATGGCCCTACCTCTTTCCTAGACCCCTATACATGAATTCTTCATGCGCATAAAAATGATCATACAAGGTGCGAGTAATAATACTCAGTAGGACACCACCAATACATCATTAAAAATTGTGCACATATATAACAGGTGTATTCCATGATAACAAAAAATGTGTAAGTAATCATAAAAAATCATATACTTAGCACCCATGTACTAACCAAGTCACCATGATCTCTGGTTATACCTATTTCATCTCAATTCCAAAAGGATGGCCAGGAAGTCAAAAACGATCAAGATCGAGCCACAAGGTTGTAAACATGTCACTCGACATCCTCAAGGAATCAAGTTCTAGAATATCCCTCGATATCCTCAAGGAATCAAGTTACACCTATGTAAAGACCCGTAAATTTCAAGGAAATTTTTTTCTTAATTTTCTTTGGAATTTTACAAGAACGCAGTTTCTGACGGCACGTGATTCCAAGGCCTGGTGTGCCCGGAATCAATTTTCCGAAGTTTAGCTCGGGTACGTTCAGTGAACGAACGAGCGGGTTTTTCTAACTTTTGAACCGGTGCTCAGAATCGAATTCCGAGGGCACCGAAGGAATCGCATCGCCGGTTTTTGCTTAGAAACGCCTCTTCCGGAGTTGCGTTTGCTCGGGTGTGGTTTTTAAGTTTTGGGCTTTAAGTTAAGAAATAAAATAACGTGGTACGACAAACTTTATTTTATTTCACTTAAAGCCGCTTAAAACTCACTTTAAGCTGCTTAAGCTGAGTTGAAGCGGATAGGGTGCGACCCAAAATATCCTACCCTCTTGGTAGGATATTTGTGAGGTGGGGCCCACATGATCCCCACCGTTTCTTTTCCGCTAAGTAACGCACCCGCGAAAACCCCTATTAAACGAAAGTCAACTGGGGCATTTCTTAAACAATTAAACGCTCCTTTTAATTGGGCGGTTAGTTTCGTTGAAATTAATTCTATGAATTAATTTCGTTCGTTACTTATCTTTTTTCGTTGTTGGCATGTTAATAAAATAAGACCAACACTTTTCTTCTTGAGTGTTGTTCGTTGAGAGGATTTGACAGAAACCTTAATCCTTCATCCTCCTTCGCGAAGAATGCGAAGAACACGAAGAATGTGAAGAACGCGAAGAATGCCGGCCTTCGACGAAAGGCGACAAACAACGCCGAACCCTCGGAGATTGAAGATGCGATGCCGTGTTTCGTGATGCCAACGATTCTCCTCCTGCGACTTTCTTCTGCGACGTTCCTTCTTCCGCGACAAATATTCGAACATCTGTTTGAGGTAGGAGTTTACGAATCTTTTAAATTACTTTGTGGATTTTATGCTTGACATGGATTTAATTTGTGTAAATTAAATCCGTATGTTATCTTTACCCATCGGAGATCGTCGACGCGACGCCGTATACCGCGACGACACGGCGCCCTTCCGCGACGCGAAGATCCTCTTCTTCCGCGATGGTCAATTCCGCGAAGAACGCACGCTCGACGACTACGGCGAGGTAGGGGTTTTATTTGAGAACAATATTTTATTCCCATGGTTGTTCAACTAAAACAAAGAACCCGGAACAAAGTTCAATTTTAATTTTATTAAAATTGTGCCTTATTGTTTTTCATGTGTTGAATATTTTTAATCCCGTTTGTTATCACCTAACGCGGAGGGTGCGGGCCAAAAAAACACGGCCCGACAACCCTCCGCAGTTTTTCGTTGGTGTGCGGAATGGAGGACGATGGAAAACGGGGCCGCAAGGGTGATTTGAGGGCCTTGCAGTGAAGATCGGATCCCGGGAGGACGACTGGCGAAGACCGCACGCAAAACGGACCTCCGATCGATGCGCCGTCAGCGGAAAGGCGATCCTTGGATCGAGACGGTCGTTTCGGTATACTACACCTAAGGTTTCAGAATACTTTGGGTTCGGCCGGGTTGGTTCGTACACGAAACCAACCGGGCCCTCGGAGCGGAAACACTTATAGCTTGAGTTCCAGACGTCCGATTGAAGTACCGTCGAATTTGATGGATTCCTCTAAGTGAGACAGATCTTTTGGATTACTCCGCCTGAGGTTTGGATGCAGGTGGAGTACGGTCGGGTTGGTTTTTCCTTAAAAACCAACCGGGCCCCTGAAACGAAAAAGCCAATAACTCTCAGATCGGGCGTCCGATTGACGCGCCGTCTGTTGCGTTGAGTTCCTATTGACGATACGGAACTTTTGGATACATCAACTCCGGACTTTGTGTCAGTTGATGTATCAGACTCTCGGCTCATGGAATGGACCCTCCCGAATGAGCTTGCTGTGTGCAGGAACCCTAGAGCTGGCTGCGACTGCGATGATGATGAAAACAGTACGAGAATCCTCTGTGTTTTCGGCAGTGACCACTACGGTACATCTTGGGATACATCAACTCCAGACTACATGTCATTTGATGCATCGACCCCTTAGCTCGTGGAGTGGACCCTCCCGAAATGAGCATGCTGTGTGCAGAAACCCTGGAGCCGGTTGAAACTTGATGACTGCTGATCGAACGACTCAGTGTGTTACGGATAGCCCAGTGGGAAGCGCTTGGTTGTAGTAGCAGACCCACGACGGAGTAGCGCTTGGTTGTAGCGGCAGACCTGCGGTACTCAACAGAAGGAGTACCTCTGGAGGCTATGAGGGGGAGCACTTGGTTGTAGCGGCAGACCCACGACGGAGGAGCGCTTGGTTGTAGTAGCACGGGGGAGCGCTTGGTTGTAGCGGCATACCCACGACGGAGGAGCGCTTGTTTGTAGCGGCTGACCCGGGGTACTCGACATAAGGAGTACCTCTAGAGGCTATGAGGGGGAGCTCTTGGTTGTAGCAGCAGACCCATGGTGGGAAGCTCTTTGTTGTAGCAGCAGGCCCACAGTACTCGATAGGTGGAGTACTACAGCAGTCCAAGGTTAGAGGGAAGCACTTGGTTTTAGCGGCATAACCATTGTACTTGATGGAGAAGGAGTTTCCCAATAGCTATGGTTTCAACTTCATGATCTATCCTATGTGGTTCATTGCGGGGGTTAGTACCTACCGATCCTTTGTGGTTCCGACGACTTAGATGAATCACTGGCTACATCTAATCATCTCTATCGTCTTATGAAAAAGTATATCCTGTGTGAGATGAATTCTATTCTACTTTCCTTTTTGGATTGTGTTGTGCTATCCTGTGTGGATTTATGTTTTCTTTCCCTTGTGGATTGTGTTGTGCTATCCTGTGTGGATTTACGTTTTGCTTTCCTTTGTGGATTGTGTTGTGCTATCCTGTGTGGATTTACGTTTTGCTTTCCTGTGTGTAATGGGTTGTACTTGATCTCGGATGTTGGAGCCGAGTGAGAATTGATGACTTAGGCATATGTATGGGTATGTGCCTAAGTCGTGTCGGATGTTACTTCGTGATTGTATCTTTTCCTTTGTGGTTTATCCTTTGTGGATTTTGGGAGACCTTCGGGGGTCTCGGGGTCCCTACTGAGTAGCTTATACTCACCCCTGCACGGGCTATGCCCACACTACGTTGTGTTGGTTGCATACGACGGACAACGCTGATCGTGGTGGAGGCTTGCGGAGCAGGACGATACCTAGAGGTGGACCACTGGGCGGGACGTACTCGTAGCGGTCGGCTGGGCCCGAGGAGCAGTGGAGGCTTTCTGTACCCACCCTTCAGGTGGGACTTCCAGTGGACGGCTCGACGTTGCAGATTTACTTTTCAGTTGTTGTTTTCCCCTTTCGAGTTGTACTTTACTTTCAGTTTGGGTTTGTATTCTGGCCCACTTATTTTTCCGCACTTACTGTTGTACCAGTTTTTACTTAGTGTTTACTTTTTACGCTTGCTTACTCTGTGTTGCTCGTTTACTTTACAAAGGCAATGACTTCCCTTTACCGGTATTTACGCCTTGGTGCTAGTCTCCAGCCCCTGTCCTATGGAAGGCGGGCTTGGGGTAGTCACGGCACGGGCCCTGAGGTCGGGTCGTGATAAATTGGTATCAGAGGAGTTCGGTTCTACCGCAGAACTTGGGACTCTGATATTTTCTATGTGAAGCAATAGTGTTAAGCATATTGGGTGTGGTTATCAGTCCAGGGAGCCCAGTGTTGGTGTGGCGGCCGACGTATCCATACACCGGGACCCTGACTTCTGATTTCCGACTTAATGCACGAAAACATTGATTGCATGTGTGTTACAAGTTTTCTTTGTGATTACTTTATGTCAGGTCACCAGGTATACTGTTCTGACCATGGCGCACCTGTTTCCTTTTCAGGATGGCCCCACGATGGCAGCCAGCTAGGGTTCTGAGAGTTGAGCGTGACGATAGCCCACCGAGCGACGAGGCCTCAGTGCAGGGCCCTTTGACAGAAGAGGCACCGGCGGTACCTCTACCCGCCGAACCACCGATGCTTCTAGCCCTAGCCGCTGACGATGCACGTCGACTTAGTGCACTGCATGAGTTCCAGCACTAGCGAACGCCCAGGTTCTGCGGGGAGATGGACCCCCAGGCAGCCGAGGACTGGCTGGAGGCGGTTGTACGAGTTTTTCGGTTAGTGAGGACACCATCAGACCTTATGGTGGTCCTTGCAGCGAGCCTCCTGCATGCGGCAACAGGCAGATGGTGGATCTTGATGCTCCAGGTGCACGATGAGGCATCACTCCTTTGGACGGAATTTGAGAGCCTTTTTTGCTCAGAGTTCATCCAATCCACCCTCCGAGCGGTGCGCATCCAGGAGCTACTACAGCTGCGGCAGGGTAGCATGACAGTAGCCCAGTACGCGGTGAGGTTTACCGATCTCTCGCGCTATTCCAAAGACATGGTACGAGACCCATTCTTCAGGGCCCGAACCTTCGAGTAGGGGCTCAGGCGAGAGATCAGAGCTTCAGTTGTTTCTCACAGCATTCTGACGCAGACAGGAGTGTTGGAGCGAGCCCTCTTAGTGGAGAGTTTCCTTGCTGAGCAGTCTCCAGCAGCAGGACCCACCACTAGCCGGCATGTAGCAGAGTCTTCTACAGCGGGCAGTAGACAGATGACACAGGGGTCCAAGAGGACTAGACCTACCGGTGGTCGACCGTGTGACACATGATCGTTTGTGCGAGGCACCCGGGGTGGACAACGACTTACCATGAGCAGACAATGTTACTCCTGCGGTGGGGTTGGTCACATGGCTCGTGACTGTCCGGCCCGCCATACAGATGACCAGCAGATGAATGAAGGACCTCCCAGGCAGAGGCAGAGGTTCGATTTAGGCAGATCGCATGGAGCAGGAGACCGTGGCAGGGGAGCTGGCCATGCAGCTGGGGGTGGACGACGCTTCGAGGTGTTGCCACCACCACCACCAGGAGGTCCACCCCAACCACAGGGAGCTGGTGGACATGGGAGAGCTCAGCTTCAGGGAGCTGAGGCCTACGATCATGGAGCTCCGGGAGCAGATGAATAGGAGCGGGACTAGCTCCAGCCCTGGAGACTTTTGTTTATGCTACTTCTAGCATTGTTGATGTTTGTTTGTATATGTTTTGTGTCTTTGTACTTTGAGCTGCAGTAATAAAAGACACTTTTCTTGTGGCGTTTACCTTCCTGTCCTCTCTTTTAGTTGTTACTAAGAGGTTCCGGTTTAAAAACCGTTGACTTGACCCTCACTTTGAGACACCTACTGGAGGAGACCCAGTGACCACACATTGATGCCGATAGTGTGACTCAACCCTTGGAGGTGAGAGTAACGGTTTGATCTCTTGGTAGTAGCATTGAGGCCTTACGACGTTATCCTTGGTATGGAATAGTATCATCCATGTCAGGATTGACTGTATTAGGTGAAGAAAATGGTTTATCCAGGGGATGAGACCAGATTTCTCTTATCGGAAAAGAAGAAATCTCAGCAGATCTTGTAGAACCAGAAAGGTCCAAGTCATCCAAGAGCGGATGAGGATAGCTCAGAGCCGGCATTAGTCTTATGCTGACAGGAGGCGGAGGTCACTAGAGTTCGAGGATGGTGACCATGTCTTCTTGCGTGTCTCACCTCGACTTGGATTACGGAGATTTAGCCGAGGCGGAAAGTTGTATCCACGCTTCATCGGACCATTCCAAGTCCTCAGCAGGATTGGCGAGGTGGCTTATCGCCTGGCTCTACCACCTCAGTTGCACCGGGTGCACGACGACTTCCACGTATCTCAGCTGAGGAGATACGTGAACGACCCGATGCACATCATTGACCATGGGGAGCTAGACGTTGATGATGGGACGACTTTTACGGAGGTTCTGGTGGAGATCGAGGATCGACAGTAGTGGGTCCTACGTAGACGGTCGATTCCTCTAGTGCACATCAGGTGGTAGCACGGGAACCTCCAGGAGAGCACTTGGGAGCGGGAGGCTCAGATGCGTGCTCAGTACCCACATTTGTTTCCCTAGTTTATGATGTACCTTTACGGGGATGTAAAGCCCTGAGGTGGGAGTGATGTAAAGACCCGTAAATATCAAGGAAATTTTTTTCTTAATTTTGTTTGGAATTTTACAAGAACGCAGTTTCTGATGGCACGTGATTCCGAGGCCCGGTGTGCCCAGAATCAATTTTCCAAAGTTTGGCTCGGGTATGTTCAGTGAACGAACGACCGGGTTTTTCTAACTTTTGAACCGGTGCTCGGAATCGAATTCCGAGGGCACCGATGGAATCACAACACCGGTTTTTGCTTAGAAATTCCTCTTCCGGAGTTGCGTTTTCTCACGTGAGGTTTTTAATTTTTGGGCTTTAAGTTAAGAAATAAAATAACGTGGTACGACAAACTTTATTTTATTTCACTTAAAGCCGCTTAAAAGCCACTTTAAGCTGCTTAAGCTGAGTTGAAGCGGATAGGGTGCGACCCCAAATATCCTACCCTCTTGGTAGGATATTTGTGAGGTGGGTCCCACATGAGCCCCACCATTTCTTTTCTGCTAAGTAACGCACCTGCGAAAACCCCTATTAAATGAAAGTCAACTGGGGCGTTTCTTAAAAAATTAAACGCTCCTTTTAATTGGGCGGTTAGTTTCGTTGAAATTAATTCTATGAATTAATTTCGTTCGTTACTTATCTTTTTTCGTTGTTGGCATGTTAATAAAATAAGACCAACACTTTTCTTCTTGAGTGTTGTTCGTTGAGAGGATTTGACAGAAACCTTAATCCTTCATCCTCCTTCGCGAAGAACGTGAAGAACGTGAATAACGTGAAAAACGCTGGCCTTCGACGAAAGGCGACGAAGAACACCGAACCCTCATAGATTGACGACGCGATGCCGTGTTCCGCAACGCCAACGATTCTCCTCCTGCGACATTCTTCTGCGACGTTCCTTCTTCCGCGACAAATCTTCGAACATCCGTTTGAGGTAGGAGTTTACGAATATTTTAAATTCATTTGTGGATTTTATGCTTGACATGGATTTAATTTGTGTAAATTAAATCCGTATGTTATCTTTACCCCTCGGAGATCATCGACACGACGCCATATACCATGACGACACGACGCCCTTCCACGACGCGAAGATCCTCTTCTTTCGCGACAGTCAATTCCGCGAAGAACGCACGCTCGACGACTACGGCGAGGTAGGGGTTTTATTTGAGAACAATATTTTATTCCCATGGTTGTTCAACTAAAACAGAGAACCCGGAACAAAGTTCAATTTTAATTTTATTAAAATTGTGCCTTATTGTTTTTCATGTGTTGAATATTTTTAATCCCGTTTGTTATCACCTAACGCGGATGGTGCGGGCCAAACAAACATGGCCCAACAACCCTCTGCAGTTTTTCGTTGGTGTGCGGAATGGAGAACGACGGCAAACGGGGCCGCAAGGGCGATTTGAGGGCCTTGCAGTGAAGATCGGATCCCGGAAGGACGACTGGCGAAGACCACACGCAAAACGGACCACCGGAGCGCGTCCGGTGGCCCGTGGAAGCTTCCGCCGGCGCGGCGGCGGCGCCTGGCATGCCGCCGGCAAAAACCCGCCGTTGCTGAAGCCACGACGGCGAGACGGTTCTGCAGCCACGCGGAACCGGGAGGCAGGACACGGTTCAAGCCGCGTCCAGGAACCTTTGAGCGGCCCCCGCGCGGGGGCCGTGGTTCCCTTGCTCGGCTGCTCGGCCGAGCCGAGCCGGGCCGACCCGCCGGCCGGGTCGCGCCCTGGCCGGGCCGGGTCACGCCCAACCGGGTCGTACCCGGACCCGGGCCGGGTCGACCCGGTTCGGGCTGACCCAGGTGGGGGTTGGGCTGGGTCGGTCCGGGCCCAGACCCCCCGTTTCCTGACCTTTTTGGTTTTTCTCCCATATCTTGGGCTATGGACCTCCGATTGATGCACCGTCATTGGCAACACGATCCTTGGATTGAGACGGTCATTTCAGTATACTACACCCAAGGTTTCGGAATACTTTGGGTTCGGCCGGGTTGGTTCGTACACGAAACCAACCAGGCCCTCGGAGCGGAAACGCTTATAACTTGAGCTCCGGACGTCCGATTGATGTACCGTCGACTTTGATGGATTCCTCTAAGTGAGACGGATATTTTGTCTTACTTCGCCCGAGGTTTGGATGCAGGTGGAGTACGGTCGGGTTGGTTTTTCCTTAAAAACCAACCGGGCCCCTGGAACGAAAAAGCCAATAACTCTCAGACCGGGCGTCCGATTGACGCGCCGTCTGTTGCGTTGAGTTCCTATTGACGATACGGAACTTTTGGATACATCAACTCCGGACTTTGTGTCAGTTGATGTATCAGCCTCTCAGCTCGTGGAGAAGACCCTCCCGAACGAGCTTGCTGTGTTCAGGAACCCTAGAGCTGGCTGCGACTGCGACGATGATGAAAACATTACGGGAATCCTCCATGTTTTCGGCAGTGACCACTACGGTACATCTTGGGATACATCAACTCCGGACTACATGTCAGTTGATGCATCGACCCCTTAGCTCGTGGAGTGGACCCTCCCGGAACGAGCATGATGTGTGCGGAAACCCTGGAGCCGGTTGAGACTTGACAATTGCTGATCGAACGACTCGGTGTGTTACTGATAGCCCAGTGGGAAGCGCTTGGTTGTAGCAGAAGACCCACAGCGGAGGAGCGCTTGGTTGTAGCGGCAGACCTGCGGTACTCAACAGAAGGAGTACCTATGGAGGATATGAGGGGGAGCGCTTGGTTGTAGCGGCAGACCCACGACGGAAAAACGCTTGGTTGTAGCAGCATGGGGGAGCGCTTGGTTGTAGCGGCAGACTCACGAAGGAGGAGCGCTTGGTTGTAGCGGCTGACCCATGGTACTAGACAGAAGGAGTACCTCTAGAGGCTATGAGGGGGAGCGCTTAGTTGTAGCAGTAGACCCATGGTGGGAAGCGCTTGGTTGTAGCAGCAGGCCCACAGTACTCAATATGTGGAGTATTACAGCGGTCCAAGGTTAGAGGGAAACGCTTGGTTGTAGCGGCATAACCACTGTACTTGATGGAAAAGGAGTTTCCCAATAGCTATGGTTTCAACTTCATGATCGATCCTATGTGGGTCATTGCGGGGGTTAGTACCTACCGATCCTTTGTGGGTCCGATGGCTTAGATGAATCTGTGGCTACATCTGATCATCTCTATCATCTTACGAAGAAGTATATCCTGTGTGAGCTGAATACTGTTCTAATTTATTTTATGGATTGTGTTGTGCTATCCTGTGTGGATTTACATTTGCTTTCCCTTGTGGATTGTGTTGTGCTATCCTGTGTGGATTTACGTTTTTCTTTCCTTTGTGGATTGTGTTGTGCTATCCTGTGTGGATTTACGTTTTGCTTTCCTGTGTGGACTGGGTTTTACTTGAGCTCGGATGTTGGAGCCGAGCGAGAATTGATGACTTAGGCATATGTATGGGCATATACCTAAGTTGTGTCGAATGTTACTTCGTGATTGTATATTTCCTTTGTGGTTTATCCTTTGTGGATTTTGGGAGACCTTCGGGGGTCTCGGGGTCCCTACTGAGTAGCTTATACTCACCCCTGCACAGGCTATGCCCGCACTACGTTGTGTTGGTTGCAGATGACGGACAGCACTGATCGTGGTGGAGGCTTGCGGAGCAGGACGGTACCTGGAGGTGGACCACTGGGTGGGACGTACTCGGAGTGGTCGGCTGGGCCCGAGGAGCAGTGGAGGCTTTCTGTACCCACCCTTCAGGTGGGACTTCCAGTGGACGACTCGACGTTGCGGCTTTACTTTTTAGTTGTTGTTTTCCCCTTTCGAGTTGTACTTTACTTTTAGTTTGGGTTTGTATTTTGGCCCACTTACTTTTCCGCACTTACTGTTGTACCCATTTTTACTTAGTGTTTACTTTTTCCGCTTTCTTACTCTATGTTTCTTGTTTACTTTACAAAGGCAATGCCTTCCCTTTACCGGGATTTACGCCTTGGTGCTAGTCGCCAGCCCCTAGCCTATGGAAGGCGGGCTTGGGGTAGTCAAGGCACGGGCCCCGAGGTCAGGTCGTGACAACCTAGGCCACAAGGCTATCATGATCCTAACCTATGCAGGGGCCCTCTATCATCATTATCACAAATAATGCTCACTATCACTCTAAGGGAAATCATACCATGATGGTCACCTATCATGATATAATAAAAGAACTTTCAATAAAAATGTAATACATGTAACAAGGTAGATTATAATTAGAAAATTATAACATGGAATCATGAGAATATAGTAGTATCATAAAAAAACATGTGATCATCATCAATCATGGTAATAACTACTCTAACAATACTCATGGAAAAAAGGTTCATATATGGGTATTATAAAAATACAGACACCAACAAATAATCACCATCAATTAAGAACAACATGTCATTACAACACAAGATGAATCAAGGAAACAAAAGAATATAAGGGCCTTAAATGATAAGGAACTTACAACCTTAAGGTTGTTAATAAAGAACTCTAATGTTCATCAAGGATCAAAGAATGAACCACATTTCAAACCCATAGAGAATGAATTATATGCCAAGGATGTCTATCTCGGGTACTGATTAATTAATAAGAGGTTCAGAATAGAGTCTCAAGATATTTCTATGTTAAGAAGTTAATTACATAATCAAATACCTTAAGGTATCTACCAAAAAAACCAATTTGGAGGTTTGATGAAGGAGGGGTCACCAATTCACCAGGTTCATTGTAGATTAAATAATGAATTGTGAATTCATTTAAAAATATAGAAGAGAGATTTGGGTATAGCCAATTATCATTGATATATTATCAATACATAAATATAAAAGGTATTCAATATGAGATTCAAGAAGAATATTGTATCTTGATGTCCGTTCTATAAATACTTACCCAGAAACATCACAGTTCTTGAGAGTCCTATTTTAGATAAAGAGAGATTGTCACTGACATGTTGAATCCTACACCAATATTAAAAGTAATCATTAAGGGATTAAGGTTACATCATCAATTTTATATCAATAATAGGTATAAGAATATGATTAATGAACACTTACCCATAGAATGATAGTTATTGAAGGTAGATCTCGATTCGATCAAGAAATGATGTTAACCTGCTATATCCACCACCGGTCTACAGAGAGAGGGAAGATTCACCATCAGACTAGTATATAAATCACAAATCCGACATATATTTATTCTCAAATCACAAGTAATAAATAGAATTTGGTACATATATAAAGGAAATATCATTAATTAAGAATCACCAGATTGGTCAAAGGTTGAAGAGTAAGGGGATAAAAATGAGAAATATTTGAGAGCCAAGGGGGAGATATTAAATTCAAAATAAGACAAGGGGGTTATATTTTGGTATTAAACAAGGTGGAATACCATTTAGAATTAAAAAAATGATGTTCATTTAATGAACCCTCAAATTGGACACACTGATTACCTATTGGCCCCCTCTGTCCAGTCAATGGGGTTTGTGGAAAAATTCAGACCCACTGGAACTCCACCGGCTAACCAGTGGGATCCACCAGTGAGCTGATGATTTTTTCATCCACCTTAAGAAAATTACCTCATCAACTCTTTAAATTTCAATTCCTAAACCCTTAGTCGCTAAAAAACTTCCTCTTCACAACCCATATGAGGGAAGAAAAAAAAGATAAATGAGAAATTTATAAACTCAAAATATCTCATATAATGAAATAAAATGAGGATGTTAAAATTCTCCATGTCTGATAACTTATCATCCTTGAGAAGTTACTTCAAAGGTTCTACTAAAAAAATCATCCCATTGAGCTAAAAAATCAGCCTCTCACTACCTCCTCTTGGATTTTTTCATGATTCCATAGAACCTGGACTAGTGTTACTATATTTCCTCATAGGACTTTCTTTCTCTGGTCTATAATCTTCATTGAGTTCTCCATGTATGATGTGTCATGATTTAGCTCAATATCCTCACAATAAATGGCATGAATAGGATTGAGTATGTATCTTAGGATTTGAGAGACATGAAACACATTTTTCATAACTCAGTAGTGAGAAGGAAGATCCAAATGATACTCCACTATCCCAACCAACTTAATGAACTCGAAGGGTTCGACACTATCTTCTATTGCTTTCTCAAAAACCAATGGCCTAACCACGGAGTCACTCTCAGAAAGACCTGATCACCTATAGTAAAATTAAAATTATCTCCTCCTATGGTTAGAATAAAACTTATGCTGCCTCTAATCTATGATCAACCTCTTATAAATCATCTTCACTCTCTCGGAGGTCTCATGTACCTTACTGGTCCCCACAATTGCTACCTCACAAGCCTCATGCCAATAAAGTGGCGAGCGACATGGCCTCTTGTAGAGATCCTCTTAAGGTTCCATATGAATCAAAGTTTGGTTAATATTGTTTTATGTGAACCTAGACACGAATAGGAAATCATACCATGCTACTCCAAAGTCTATGTCACATGCTCGAAGCATATCCTCTAGTATACAGATCGTCCTCTTAGACTATCCATCTGTTTGAGGATGGTATGTTGTGTTCAATATCAGATAAGTCCCTAAGAAATTATGTAAACCCTGCCATAACCATGACATAAAATGTGTGTATCTATTAGATACAATGCTCAAGGTTACTCCATGTAAGCATACTATCTCATAGACATAAAAATTTCTCAACTCATCCACTGAGTGAGTCTCACAGATTAGTAAGAAATGAGAAACTTCCATTAGATAATAAAAAATCACTCATATATCATCATGATTCCCTAGGGTATTTGGAAACCCCATTAAAAAGTCCATGGTGATTTTCTCCCACTTCTATAAGGGAACATGAAGTGGATGGAGTAAACCACAAGGACTCTGGTGCTTGGACTTTATCCTTTGGTGGGAAAAGCATCGAGAAACAAATATAGTAATGTACATATTCATTCATGGCCACCAAAACTATCACATGAAGTTGCAATAAATATTTATTATACTAGGATGTACCACCCACATAGAGGTATATATGTCCCTCAATAGCTCTTCCTTGATGTAAGAAGGGACTTTAACTATCTCATGCAAAAGGATCACATCGTCACTGCCCAATGACCACCTGGTTATCAGGTCACCTCGAGCTTGTTGTTCCCACCTCACATCACAATATGGGTCAACCTCATACCCTACATTTACTTATTATACTATATTATATATGAACACCAATGGAGCACATGTCATATACCCCTAATATTTAGAAGTATCCAACACCCAATCATCCAATAAGATCACCAAGAACCATTATTTCTCTAAAGGATGCTCACCAAGATCCTGAGCTACATATATATTATGGATAAGATATTTTTAAATGATGTTTCCTTTACTTTGTTCATAAGCTATATCAAATTCAAAAGTCTTTAGGTACTCTACCTAGAACATATGCCTCAAGTTTAGGTTCTTCTTTGTGAAGATATAATGAAGGCTCTTTTGGTCCGTGTAGAAAACTAACCTCTCACTGAAGAGATAATGTATCCAACACTTAAAAGTGAAGACCGTGAAAGATAGATCCAAGTAATGGGTAGGATAATTAAACTCATGTGGTAGAATCTTACATGACCAATAATCTACCATCCACTCCCTCTACATTTTTACTACCCTTAAACCAATGACCAATTCATCATGATAAACAACTTATCCAATCCCTAGATCAAGAAGTATACATAATAGATCTATAGTCAACCTAATCTTAAGATCAAGAAACTCTTATTAACACTAGTCATGACATTGTAACTTAACTACCGTATTTTTTAGTGTATACATGGGTGTTTATAAATGGGAGAAGTCCTAGATAAAAACTCAGTAGTATCCTGTAAAACCCAAAAAGATCTTGATCTCAAACACATTCTAGGGATGGTTCTAGGACATCACCTCCTATAATTTCTCTGATTCCATGGGAAAACCTGTTTCAGATACCACATGTACCAATAATTTCACCTCCTAAATCCAAAAAATCACACTTCTATAGATTTTCATATATATTATGTACTCAAAGCATACTCGGGATAATTTTGAAATGTCTAGTATTTTGGACTGGGGTTAGTGAGTGGATGGGGATATTGTAAAAAAAACACCACGATGAATGAGTCATGATATGGGTGGAAAATTATTTCATGAGATCCATGAACACTACTAGAACATTAATTAATCCAAAAAACATCACAAATTTCTTATATATACCATAACTTCTCTAAAACACCTTCTTTGGGATTCCCTCCTCTCTAACCCACAACTGGTGATATCCTGATTGAAGATAAATCTTGGAGAACGACCAGGATCCCTATAACTGATATAAAAAATCATTAATCATGGGAAAAAGATATATATTATTCAACATCACATGGTTTAACTTCTAGTAATCCATGTATACTTGAATAATATTATCAGCCTTCTTATTTAACAATATAATCATACCCCATAGTGAAGTACTAGTTCTGATAAAGGCCTTCTGCTCTAAGTCCTAGAGTTACACTTTGAGATCCTTTAACTCAACTGATGACATATGATAAGGGGGTATATAAATGGGCTACACACTTGAAATAAGATCTATCTAAAAGTTAACTCCTCTATCAGGTGTAATTCCTCTGATTTCTTTTTGAAATATTTCATGATAATGATCCATGACTGAAGGAAAATATGAGAGGGATACCATTAATCTTAATGAAAGAGCCAATACTGCAATATTTTTTTTGATCATCCTAAGATAACTCAATTCTATAATAACTCTAGCTAGTCCCAATTCCTATTATATGGTCATCACATAATTCTCTCCCTTTAATGTAGTAAAAGATACCCATCTTTACTAACAAACAATGTGTTCTCAGAAGTTGGTCAGCTAGTCCATAATGAGAATCACATCAAATCTCTCCATCTCTAATATCATGAAGTCCCACTAATTTCCATAACCAAAAAAGACTACAGGACACTGTGGGTATCATTAAATATTGTCAACTTTCATTCCCAATGGCTTATCTAGGGAAATTAACTCAGAATATAACTTGAATGATAAGTTAAGCCCAATAATAAATTGTAAAGATATAAAAGAATGGGAATAATTGATATCAAATAGGGTAGTAGATAAATTAGAGGTGATAAAAATTGTACCTTGAATAGTAGATGGTACCTCACCACCATCTACTAGAGTCTCATCCAATGCATAAACATAGACTTCCATAGCTCCATAACTTTGTATCTGATATGCATGACCATTCTGAGTTGTCATCGTCTAAGCCTGTTGTTGAGGACCCAGACCAGATCCCCAGTTTATAGATCACCTACGTCCTCCACCCCTAGGGAACTCCTCCCAAAGAGGCTAAAGAAGACATAATTTTCTCCACATATGTACCACTACTCTATTTCATGTCCCTAATCTTCCTCTTCATACCACCAAAAGAGACACTTAACACAAATGGAGGAGGTCCACCCACCTACATAATAAATGGTGTAAAAAAATTGGCTACTTGATCCTCCTCCAGAACCTTCTCGATACTCAAGGACTTGGATAGAACCTCTAGATATATATCTAGTTTTAAAATCTGAACCCAATGTATAATGTCGAGATGAATTCTGATATCAAACTTCTTAGCTTCCTGTGTCCCATTTCCATCCAAGATCAGAGAAAATTGAAGAAGCTCTATGAAATGAGTGGAGTATGCATTTACTATCATGGATCCTTGTTGTAGCTCCATGAAATCCTTAACTCTATTTAACTTTATCATATTGGGAAATAATTCCTCATAGAATAGGTCCTTAAAAGCATCCCTAGTGATACCCTCCCATCTTAAAGCTTGTACTATGGTGATCCACTAATTTATGGAAGGTCCCTATATAATGAGCATAAATAGATTCACCTTTTGGTTCTCAGGTGTCTCAACAATTTTGAAGAAACCTTTCATGACGACTATCCAATCTTTAGCATCCTGCAGACCTCTATTTCCCTAAAAGGTTAGTGGATGCTGGAGCTAGAAGTCTCAAGCATAGTCAACCATAATTCACTCCACATACATAATTCGCTCCACATACATACCACTACTCTATTTCATGTCCCTAATATTCCTCTTTATACTACCGAAGGAGATACTTACTACAACTATAGGAGGTCCACCCGCCTACATAATAAATGGTGTAAAAAAATAGACTACTTGATCCTCCTCCAGGAGCTTCTCGATACTCAATTCCTTAGATAGAACCTCTAGATATATATCTAGTTCTAAACTCTGAACCCAATGTCTAATGTCGAGTTGAATTATGATATCAAACTTCTTATCCTCCTATGCCTCATTTCCATCCAAGATCATAGAAAATCGAAGAATCTCTATGAAATGAGTGGAGTATGCAGTTACTATCATGTATCCTTGTTGTAGCTCCATGAACTCATTCACTCTATTTAACTTCATCATATTGGGAAATAATTCCTTATAGAACAGGTCCTTAAAGGACTCCCAGGTGATACCTTCATGTCTTAGAACTTGTACTATGGTGCTCCAATACTTCCAAGAAGGACCCTATAACATGAGCACAACTAGATTCACCTTTTGGTCCTCAAGTGTTTCAACAAGGTTGAAGAAACCCTTGATGATGACTATACAATATTTATCATCCCCAAAACATCTATTTACCTAAAAGGTTAGTTGATGCTGGAGATATAATTCTCAAGCGTAGCCGATCATGTTCCTCGTTTCCCCTCTACTCTAGACAGGAACAAGTGGGAGAGATCTTGGCTGAGGTGGTCCTACTGCCTGCACTAATGTATTAGGTGTGGGAGAGTGATCTAGTTTACCCTCATGTATAGTAGGTGGTGGAATAGGGGAATCCTCCCAAAAAGGAGTTCCCAAACCCACATCATATGGTAGTCTCATCAGTCTTTTATGAGGCGAAATATTTTTTAACACAAAGGGGAACATTTATAAATTTAATAAAGTCCCTAATTAGTTTATGGAATCACACAAAGGTTTCCCTAGGAGTATACCCATAACCCATGGTATAACCCTCCTAGAAGTAACCAAGGTATCTATCCCTTATCTTTAGTCACAATCATATATATATATATATAAATAAAATCATGCTCAAGTTCAACTAATTAATTCCAATAGATATATTACAATATCATGGTAGAAGATATATTACATAGTTAAGAATACTAGTATGTCTTGAAAAGATAACACAAATTAAGTCATTAAATTAAAGAACTAGTATGTAGAATAAAACTTCTATATATATCACATGTGATCCTATATTCCTAATATTGATACATGAACACACCCAAATCCTCATAAAATAGTAACATCAATACCATCAATAGTAACTCAGTGGTCTATTACACATGATCTATCTAGGCACATGGAAACTCACTTACCTAAGTCACACATGATTAACTCCTTTCTATCAAATCCCACGTTTTTACAAAAAAATAGAAGAAAACTGTGCTCTGAAGCCATTATTTAATGCCTTGAATCAATCTACCAGGTCTAATCCGGAGAGTCACATGACCACATGTGCACCTCCCCATATACAAGAGGTTTCCAATTAGCAATGAGGGTATAAGTATTCCAGTGGGGAGAATATACCCTTAGTATCATTTCCTTACATAAATAATAATATAATAGAATATAATAAAAATATAGTTATCTGAGTAAACATGTAGAAACTATGTAGATGGCACACCAATCATATAAATAAGTAGATAGGGCTCCCAGTGTGGAAAGCCTAATCCAAGAATAAGTACAAATAGGTAAATAAATAAATAAACAGTATTATCCTTTAGAGTATTCCTTAATAACACTCCCATATCCATACTCCATAGCTCAACCATCTTCCATGGGCCCCTTTCCCTTTCCTAGATCCCTATACATGTAGTCTACATGCACATTGAAATTAAAATACTCATTTTGAGTAAAAAAACTCATTAGGACACCACCAATACATCCTTAAAAAATGTTCACATGTATAACGAGTGTATGTGATGATAATAATAAATGCACAAGAAATCATAAACAATCACATACTGAGCACCCATGTATTAATCAATCCATCATGATCCCCAACTATACATGTTTTATCTCCATGATGAAAGGGTGGTAAAGAAGTCAAAAATGATCAAGAACTATCCCCAAGGATGGTGAAATGTCACTCGGTATCCTCAAGGTATCGAGTGGTCATACTACTTTATTTACACAATGTATCAAAAACTGACACATCTCTCAGTATCCTCAAGGCATCAAGTTTCATTCAGGCCATAAGGATGTTATGCTTCTACCCTATGTAGGGGTCCATCATCATCATCATCACAAATCATACACTCCCACTCCAAGGGTAATTATACCATGATGGTCACCTATCATGATATACCTAAAAGAACTTCCAATGACATGGTAATACACATAAAAAATAATAGAATAATAAGACAAGCATAACATGGAATCATGAGTATATAGTAGCATCGTAAAACAAAACATGATCATCATCAAGAATGTTAACAACCACTTTAACAATAATCATGGAAACATGGATCATATATGGGTATCAAAATAATTCACACACCCAAAAACAATCACCATCAATCAAGAACAATAATTCATGACAACACAAGAGGAATCAAGGAAATAAGAGAATATAAGGGGCTCAAATGATAAGGAACTTCCTACCTCAATATTGTTGATGAAGAACTCAAAGTTTCATCAAGGATAAAAGAAAAAACCACATATAACACCCAAGGATAATGAATCACATGTCAATTATGTCTATATTAGGTTTAAGTTCATCAATAAGAGGTTTATAAAGGAGCCTCAAGAGGATTCCATGTCAATAATGTCATTATATAATCATATACCTTAATAAATCCACCAAGAGAACCAATTTTGAGGTATGTTGAAGGATGGGTCACCAATTCATTAGGTTCGTTGTTGATTAAAGAATGAATTGTGAATTCCTCACCAATTCTACTATAGATCCTTAGGTTTATCCAATTACCATTGATTCATCATCAATCTGTCAACAAAAATATGATTCAATACGATATTCAATAAGTAAATGGTCTCTTGATGATTTTTCTATAAAGACTTACCAAAAAACATCACCGTTATTATTAGTTATATCATTTATCAAGAGAGGATATTGTTGAAAAATCAAATCCTCCACCAATACTCCAAATAATCATCAACTAATTAAGATTACATCATCAAACCACTATCAAGAATAGGTCTAGGAATATGATTCATAAACACTTACCCGTAGAAAGTTCTTTGTCAAAGGTAGATCTTGATTACATAAAGAAATGATGTCAACCTTCTTGATCCACCACCAGTATATGAATAGAGGGAGTATTCACCATCAAAAAAATATAGAAAACACATATCCAATATAGATATATTCTCAAATCACAAGGAAGAAATATAATTTGGAATATATCTAAAGGAAATCTCACTGATTAAGTGTCACCATATTAGTAAAAGGTTGGATAGAAAGGGGAGATTAATGTGAAATATTTGAGATCCAAGGGAGAGGTATTCAATTCTAAATAGTCTGGGGGGGGGGGGTCATATTTTGGTATTAAACAAGGTGACATATCACTTGGAATTAAAACCCATAGGGTGCATTTAATGCACCTCCAGACTAGGTTCACCGACTACCCGATGGGAATTATCGGCCAATCAGTGGAATATCTGACTAGATAGTGGGGTCTATATAAAAATTTATACCCAGTAGAACCCCACCAGTGAATTGGTGGGTTACACTAGGGAGCCAATAGATGTTTTACATCCACCTAAAGGCCATTACCTCCTCAAATCTTTTAACTTTAGTTCCTGGACCCTTAGTCATTGAAACACATCCTATTCACTACCCATATCATATAAGAACAAAAATAGGATGGAGAAATTTATAAACTTTAAATATATCATACATAGAAATAAAAAGAGGATATTATATATGCCTTGTTTTTTAATTTTATATTTCTACTACGCTTAACTCTCTCAATTTTAGTTTATATATTTAATTGTATTTATTTATCTATTCTAAGTTTTAATTTATAAAAAGCATTTCAAAGGAAATTAACCCCTCACACCATCTTTACTTGGACAAAAAATTTGTATCATATCCAAAAATGATTTCAAAACCTTAACTAGTTTAAAGTAATGGTCAATTAAAGATGGCCTCTACCTCAAGTACCCAAAGTCATCTAAAAATACACTCAATGGATATAGATCAATACTTTGATGGATCAAACTATGATTATTGGAAAACAATAATTTATACATTTATTAAAAGTATTATTTATACCATTTAGAAGATAACCATTCATGGTTACACTTTATCTAAATATTTAGAATAAAAATGGATCCCTAATAATATAGTGGCATTTGAGCTTGATGGAAAATCCATGAATTTTCAACATCACAGGTTAGATATGAATGAATTTAATAGATTTTTCATGTGTAAAATAACTCATGGAATTTTTAATTTTATAGAAGTATCACATGAGGGGAACATTCAATCGGAATTCCCCATTCCCAAAAATAAGAAGAAGAAAGGTTTCAAAGGTTCAACATAGAGAGAAAGTGACGAATCTCTCTTATAAACCTCCTCAAGTAATAGAAGCACCAAATGTCTCATGGCCCAATATAAGGTGAGTGATGAGGTATATTTTTCTAGTTCTTATTTTTTTATAGTAATTTAAATTATGAGTATCTAAAGTATTCTAGATATCAATTACAATAAGGTTTTTGTGAACTTGCCTCAAAATTCAAATATTTTAAAATGAAATAAAATCATGTTGTTTTTGAAAAAGATTAAATTATCAAAGAAAATGAGAAACTAAAGGAGGAAAATAAGAAGACTAAATATTTTATTTAAATAATTGATAAAGATTAATAAATATGGTTTAATTTTTTTATTATAAGATAATGAAGGTTTAAAAAATGAATTAAATAAATTTAAAAATAAAAGGGACCAACCTAATGTTGAAAAATTGGAAAATACAATTAAAGACCTTAAAGAATATCTTGAAAAATTCACCCAATGTCAATATAATTTAAATTTTGTTTTGGGTTACCAAAATCATGGGAAAGGTAAAAATGGGATTGGTTACTCTAATAAATTAGGAAGCTCTATAAATTAAAAAAACACTACTTTTATTAAAGGTAGATCTCAATATAAAATTTTAAATTTTTATCGAAAGATCAAGAACTTGATTTATGAATGAAATTGTAAGAATGATAATTATGTAAGGAAAAAATACATTCAAATTTATTCAAATGTTTATTATATAAAATCCCTTTAAAAGAAATTATGGGATCCAAAATATCTTTTGGGTAATATTTGTGGACCTAAATTTTGGATACCAAAATAATTTGTCTCTTAATTATTTTTTAGAAAAAAATTCTCATGAGAAATTCCTGAGTAGATACATGGTATATATATAGAAGGTTCTTTAGGAATATGTGTGGTGACTACACTGAGTTTAACCACCTTGAAGAGCTTGATGGTGGTAATGTAACCTTTGGTGACAACTCAAGCAATAAGATATCGATATTGGTACCATTGGATTTTCAAAATCCTATATTATTAAATATTTTTTACATGTTAAAGGTTTTAAGCATAATTTTATTAGAATTATTCAATTGCGTAATATTGGTTTTATAGTTTCATTTGAAAATGATGTTTGAAAAGTTTTTGATTCACATAGAAATCTTTTATTTTTTGCTTCTAGATTTCAAAATTTTTATGTTACTGATTTGAAATCCCATGCAATCCAAAATGTTAAATGTTTGAGTGCACAATATAGTGAGTCATGGATATATAATTAACTCCTTTATTATTGTAGAACACACTCACTTGTGAAAATTAACCAAAAACATTTATCATGAGATTTACTAAAATTTCATTTCCAAAATGATATTGTGTGTAAACCATACCAACTTTGTAAAAAACACAAGTCATCATTTGAGTCTAAAAAGAAAGTGTCAGATTATAAGGACCTTGATCTTATACACCTATATATTTTTGGACCAACACAAGATACAAGAATATAAGGTAAATCTTACACATTTTTAATTATTTATGATTATACAGGATAAAATTTGGTTTACTTCTTGGAACATAAAAGTGAGGATTGTAAAGTATTTATTAAATATAACAAGAACGTCAAAAATGAAAAAGGGTATATGATCATTTCCCTTCATAGTGATCATGGGGGAGGGTTTGAAAATAAGTATTTTGGTGATTTTTTTTGTTTTACATGGTTATTACCATCCTTTTTCTACTCCTAGAACTCCCCAAAAAAGTAGGATTGCTGAAAGATGAAATAAAGCTTTCCAAGAAATTTTTCAAACTCATCTTAATGAATTCAAGATCCCTTAATATTTTTTTGGCCAATTTGGTCAATACATATTGCTATACCATTAACCGTGTACTTGTAATACCCATTCTCAAAATCACCCCTTAGGAGATTTGGAAAGCTAAATTACCTAAAATTATTTATTTTAAGGTGTTTGGTTATAAGTGTTTTATTCTTAACACCAAATATAACCTTGATAAATTTAAGTATAAATTAGATTAAGGTATATTTCTTTGGTATTTAAACTCAAATAAAGCTTACTTAATTTTCAATAAAAGGAACAACATCATTTAATAGTTAATTCACATCAAATTTGATGATAATTTCCCTAAAAATCATCCAAAAATTGATGATGTTGAGGTATACCTAGATAATTTGACCTTAAATGAACCTCAACCCCCTAAATAGATTAATGTTTATAAATAACCCATCCCTTTACCCAAGTCATAGGTTAAATCTAAAGATCATCCTTTTGAAAATTTTGTTAGTGATTTACAAGATGGTTCTCGAACTAGGAGGTCTATTTTAAATGAAGCTAAACATCGTGATTTTGTGTCACACCTAGAGGCCTAAAATCTTGATGTTTCCATTAATGATGAAAATTAGGTTCTTAACATGAAATATTAATTAAAATAAATTTACCAAGATATATGTTTGAACTCTTATGGAAAGGATTAATGGTCATTACATTATTTTCACTAGATGGGTATTTAGAAATAAATTGGATGAGAAAGGTAATATTACCCATAAAAAATTTCGACTTTTAGCTAAAATATATAACCACGAGGAAGGAATTAATTATGGTGAGAAATTTTCTCTGATCACTAGGTAGAAATCCATTAGAATCTTGTTTACATTCTCCTCTCATTTGAATTTTAACCCTTTTCAAATGGATGTTAAAAGTTCAGTTTTAAATGGTTTTATTTATGTTTTTTTTTTGAAAAAACCACCCAATTTTGAGGATTATAAATTTATAAATGTTTTTTCCAAGTTAACCAAAGAAATTTATGGATTGAAACAAGATCACCCTCCTAATCTTGGTATGAGAGGTTAACCAAATTTCATTTAGAAAATGATTTTAAGATAGGAAAAACCAATTCAAACTTTTTTTAAAAGTACATTTCAAATGATATTTTAATTGTTCAAATTTATATTGATGATTCAATTTTTGGTTCAACCAAAGAATATATTTGTAATGATTTTTTTTTGATTTAATGAGTAATTAATTTGAAATGAGTTTTATGGGAGAACTCAAAAATTTACTTGGTTTTCAAATTTCTCAAAATTTGAATAGATATTTTCTTATCCAAAGAAAATAAACTAATAATATTTTATAGAGTTTTAGAATGGATTTAGTTAAGGATATCAGTACTCCAATGAGTTCCTCTTGTAATCTTACTTTGGATTAAGTTGAAAAATCGGTGGATAATAAGATTTATAAAGGTATGATTGAGAGACTTATCTATCTTACCATGACCTGGATGAAAATCATGTTTAGTTTATGAATTTATTCTCATTTTAATACAATCCTAAGGAATTTCATTTAAAAGATCTCAAAATAATTTTTATCTATTTAAAAAGAACTAAAAATATTGGGTTTTTATCCAAATGACACCTCTTTTGAAATTATAAGTTTTTATGATATATATTTTAGAGGGTAAAAAATAGATAGGAAGAGTACAAGTGGTAATTTCCACTTACTTGGAAATACCTTATCTCATAGAGTAGTAAACAGAGAAATTCAGTTTCTCTTTCTATGGATGAAGTGGAATATATTTCCATGGGGAGTTGTTGCTTCCAAATCATTTGGATGAAACATACTCTTCTATATTATGGATTAAATTATGACCATGTTCCAATTAAGTGTGACAACATGAGTGTGATTTCAATTTCTAAAAATAAAATTCAATACTCTTTCACTTAGCACATTGACCTTAGGCACAACTTTCTTAGAGACCATTTCAAAAAAGGTGATATCATGCCATATTTTGTTTGGACTAATATTTAATTGGATGATATATTTAGAAAAACCCATACAGTTGATCATTTTTATTTTATTAATGGGGAGTTATAAATGACACAATTGTAATCCTTTCATTTAATTTTAGAAGGATGAGTATTTTCTTCTCTTTTAATATTTAACTTGAGATTTATTGAATCATATGATTTAATTTAAGTCTTAAATTTTATTGATATAAATATATAAATCACTGATTGATTTCTTTCACACTCTTTGGTGTGTGTTTTTTATTTAACTATTTATTTACATGCTTTTGGTAGTCTATTATACTTTTAAAAGTATTAATCAATTAAGGTTGAGCCACCCCTTTTTAAATCCGAAATATTCTAAGAGGGAGACTTTTTTTAAAATTGGATTTCAGATTTTTGTTGTTAAAATCTCTATATTTAATAAAAATAACATATGGTGTGAAGTTTTTTGGTTTTCAATATCAGTTTTTAAATATTAATATATTTTAATCTTTGAATTTTGTTTTTAAAATATGAATTTATGGAAATCATGATTTCTTATTTCTAAAGAAATGAAGATTTTTTATCTCTTGAATGAACATTAAATATAGTCTAAATAAAAATTCCAAACTCATTTTTTCTCTCATGTATATACTTATGAATTGACCCTTATTTCTCTAACCCTTCTTTTTGGGCCTTTTTCTAAATCACTAAGGGGGAGAAGATTTTGAAGGTGATGATCTTAATGGAACATTTGATTTTGAATATATGATAAGTGATTTTAAAGATGTTGTGATTTTAATATCTTAGGGATTATTGATAATATAAAAGGGGGAGAATATCATGGTAATGAAATTATATGTACAAATATTTTTTTTGTAAGGAAAACAGGGAAGATGGTTTTAAAATTGGGAAAACATTTCATATTGTTTTAAACTTAAATATTTTTTCTTGTAATCATTAATTTTTTTCTTAAAATATCCTTTTTAATTTCATTATGAATAATATCTTGGTAATGAAATTAGTGGTACATTTATTTGGGTTTCAATGAAAATGGGGAAGCAAGTTTTCAAATTGGGGAAATATTTCAAACTGTTTTAAACTTAAATCATTTTTTCTCAAGTATTGAAAATGTTCTTAAAATCTCTTTTGAATTTCATTATGAAATATCAAAATGAGTTTTAGTTATATTCACAAGAAATCCATCATGCCTATATTTGTATTCATAATTTCTTAAGATCTAGTGCTTTAAACCTTGTACATAAAATGCATGCACTATACCTTCAATTTTATTTCCAAACACACCATACACCTTTTCACACACACACACTATCTATTTTAATATTTTTTTAAGTTTCCATGAGAATAAATTTAAGCACTCACTATTTCTTCTTTTGCACAAACCCACTATCCATTTTGCACTATCACTGTGCACAAACCACAAACCTATATAGCATGCGTGTTACCTATTTTTCATGTAAGATTCACACTACCTTTATGTAAGTGTGCTGACTTTTTAAACTGTTCATGTAAAGAAGATACTGACTGTCTCCTCATGCAAATGTGCACATAGATTTAAAGCACTAGATATTGGTTCATCATGAAACCAGGTATATTCTTAAAGATCACCACAAAACAGTGTGATATGTGATCTTCATGATATCTTAATGACTTTATGAAATAGTGAGGTGCTACGCAGAACTCAATTCACTGCGATGAAAAACTAGTGTGATGTGAACATATTGTTTTCTCATGGATGCAACTCCTCCTTCATGAAAACAGAATGATCGTGGAATCCTTCACGAGCGAGACACTCACGGTACTTCGTTTCTCTTTAAAATAAGAGATTATAAAAACTCACCAGTAGGGAAATATTAGTGTAGGCCTAGATATTTATAGGTGAAGAACATCAACTCATAACCTTCGATATCCTTCGAGACTCATTCAGTTTTAGGGTAACGAGCATACCTTAAACCATCACTGTCATTAGAAAAATAATTTTTCTCCATGATTCATATTCATGATTTTTTATTCAATATATGATGGAAACAAAGTTGCATCTGATTTCAGTCATCCTCAGATCTTCAGAACTATGAAAAGATGATGAGAGAACTTGGATGGAGCTTCGGTCGATGCTACCATGGAGATCTGATGGGAAGAATATTCTTGAACCATCTCCTTTAGTGACTTAATGGATAAGATAAGGTGGATGGATTTGAGAGTTTTTTATACTCTTTCTGGATTTTTTTTAAAACGTCCTAGGTTAATTTTTTTAAAAAAAATACCACTTGAAGGAAGAATCTTAGATACCACCTTTTCCCTAAAACACTAATTTTTTTCTATTTTAATTATGTTTTTTTATATATTTAAAATTTTAATGTTTTATTATTATGTTTGTATGGTTATATATATATATATAAATAAAACTTAATGTTGCAACATAATTTATCTTTTATTCAAGTACGTGACTTTGCTGGCCTATATAATATAAACTATAAGACAGATATGAATGAAATTTTAAAAATTTCTTAAACATATAAAAATTATTCCAAAATAAAAATAATTTCTTAAAAAATGTTGGTGAAAAATTATTTACAAGCTTTCCAATCCACCTACTTGAAACTTAAATTTTTTTTCAAGTATGTGAATTTGCTAGCATATATAATATAAACTATAAGAGTGATATGAATGAAAATTTAAAAATTTCTTAAACATATAAAAATTATTCCAAAATAAAAATAATTTCTTAAAAAATGTTGGTAAAAAATTATTTATAAGATTTCTAATCCACCTACTTGAAACTTAAAAATGTCTCAAGTACGTAACTTTTCTGGCCTATTTAATTTAAACTATAAGACAAATATGAATGAAAATTTAAAAATTTCTTAAAAATATAACTAGTAGTCCAAAATAAAAATAATTTCTTAAAAAATATTGGTGAAAATTTATTTATAAGCTTTCTAATCCACCTACTTGAAACTTAAAAATGTTTCAAGTACGTGACTTTTCTGGCCTATATAATATAAAATATAAGAAAAATATGAATGAAATTTTAAACATTTCTTAAACATATAACTAGCAGTCCAAAATAAAAATAATTTCTCAAAAAATATTAGTGAAAAATTATTTATAAGCTTTCTAATCCACATACTTGAAACTTAAAAATGTTTCAAGTACATGAATTTTCTGGCCTATATAATATAAACTATAAGACCGATATGAATAAAATTTTAAAAATTACTTAAATATATAACTAGTAGTCCAAAATAAAAATAACTTCTTAAAAAATCTTAGAGAAGAATTATTTATAAGCTTTCTAATCCACCTAATTGAAACTTGTTTCAAGTACATGACTTTTCTGGCCTATATAATATAAACTATAAGACATATATGAATGAAATTTTAAACATTTCTTAAACATATAACTAGTAGTTTAATTTTTAATTTTTATTTATATGGGTCGTATATTTTATATTTTATAGGGTTTCAAAGTCAAGTAGGTGGCTTAAGATCCTCCTTGCCATTTATTCTTTTCACTCTCACTTCTGAGTTACATTTCTTACATTCCTTTCATTATAATTTATTTATTTTAGTTATGAAACTCTTTATTTTCAACAAATTTTTAGATTATTAGTCTATCTTTTAAATTTTATTTACATTGTTTTTATACTATAGATTTTTTAATCTTTTAAAGTTATTTACTTGAAATTTACTAATTATTTCTATGTTTCAAGTAGTTGACTTTGAAAGTTTTCAAATATAAATTGTGCCTAAAATATAAACGAAAACTGAAATACTAGATAAACATATAATAAGAGATAATATTAATAATATTATTTTGATTTTAGTAGACATAAAACATGTAAAAAAATGTACAATAAATGTTTATGTCTGTGGTGAGGAGATTCCGTCCCACATGGTGGTCTGCAAATAGGACGTCTGCGTCGAGTGCGTAGTGGAGTTTGATGACCTGGAGAAGGATGATCCTCAGGAACTGGAATGTCTAATGGTTTATTCTCCATCTGTGTGTTAGTGGGAGGAGCTATCAATTGAATATCATACTGCCCTCCGGATCCTTCTCCCACTAGGGTAGTAGAAGGACCTACCTCCATCGCAGTGGGGAATCAAGCCTGCGATGGAGCTATACCCCAAGATTGAGATGGATATGGAATCCAAGGCTACGATGGATCCCAAGGATATGAAGGATATGGAACCCAAGATAGAGAGAACTGCAGATATCTTCTCAGGAAAGACAGATCCCATGCCACCTAAGGCACATCCTGAATCGGCTAATCCTGGACTACTAGAGGGTCGACCTTTTTCTGTGGAACAGGTGAGGCCTCACATGAAGAATGATGCTGTCTATGTCACCATGGTCGTGGATCCTCAGCACCAGTAGCAACTGCAAGATGTTTCTCTGGGTCAAGAACCTCCTCTCTCTAGGCCAGATGCGTGAAGATTATCCCGAAAAGCGCATGAAAATATTCCCTCGCCTCTAGCATTGTAGCATGGATGTCTGCCTGGATAAAGAACCCCTTCTCCTCTTCACCACTCATGCGAACAGGCTTCTCTATGCGACTGCCCTGTAGATAGATTCAAATTGAATTAGAAAATAGTTCAATAAACAAACTAATGGAAATTTATTAACTTACCATCCTCTGCATCTCAATGCTGGGTGAAGTAAGATACAATATAAACTGTAGTCTATACCATGAAGCATACTAAACCTGCTCTGAAAGAGAGAATCGATTCATAGGAATACCCTGAATATGAGACTCTGCACGTCTATGCCAACAGTCGATAAAGCTGGCATGTACTCGGGACCAGTCATCATCCTACCTCCCTGTCAGCTTCATCCCATAAAGCCAATCTGTCTGTCTCGATGGTAATGTAATCGACTAAGTATACAAAAACCGGCGCATGACTCGGTCAGGCTGCTGCCACTCAATAATATGGAAGTGAATGAGGGGAACTAAAACCATAACATCCTTAATCCCATCAGTACAATATGCTAGAAACTGGTCCGTAATACTCCAGTATCGAAGCCATGAAATCTGAAATGACAAGTGATTTTTTCAAAAAATCACCTAACTAAAAACCAAAATTGATGATATTATTAAATATGTTAGACAGTGATACATTGTATATACATACCTGATCTGGTAAGAGACAGTCCAACTGTAGCTGATATACGCCCAAATGCTATCTCAGAACTGTGTCAAAATTGTGTCACTGACACCACCTATAAAATACATCAATGATAGTGACAAATAATGAAAAATTATAGTCAATAACTCATAGTAGAATCAGAAACCAATAAAAATGACCGATCATACCAGTGTCCACGAAGAGTGTCATGCAGCACCTCCATCTCGACCGGTGGACTAGTAAGGTCAGGGTAGAATACTGGGATGTGCTCCCATGCCCACATCTAAATAATAATGACGCATCCCCCGAGACCTTTTCGGTCCCTGTGGGATAGCCTACATAATGCTCTGTACATGTATTCCAAGTTGGATAATCCCCAATTATACATTCCAACCTGATCAAAGTCCTCTATTAGGGGTAGATACATCATGTGCACATGCATCCCCGAGTGATCAGTACACATGGTCCCACCAATGAGCCGTAATATATATGCACGGGCGTAACACATGACAGTCTTCTCATCATCATCATCCTGTAAATGTGGAATCTGTGACTCCAACCAAGGCATAGATATGGACGCTCCATCTGTATCCCTACAGTCATATAAAATATCAATGTCTAACAAGCGCTGAGCAAGGTCTAACCAAGATGCACGAGTGAGTACAATAACAAGTCTCCCCTGGATAGGAAGACCAAGAAGCATTGCCACATCCTTGAGGGTGATGGTCATCTCTCCCTCAGGCAGGTGGAATGTGTGTCTTTGGTCTCCACCTCTCAATGAGGGCAGCAAGTAGGTAATGATCTAAAAATGTGAAATCTGATACGATAAGGCCATAGAAGTCAGCACGACACAAGTATGGTCTAATGGTATATGGAGGCTCCCTATGATGAAAATTGTGTGCTTGACGCACCTTGATCAATCGATCTGGATGACCCTCTAACATGACCTGTAAAATATGGGTAGGCTGCTGAGTGAGTAGTATGGTATCATCCATCTGCATATAAATAAATGAAATGAGTCGTAAGTTTAAAATGAAAATATAACGTTATGGTTAGAATAATGTTATGATTTTTAGAATGGAAGGCATCACATGTTTATTCACATTGTTTTTTAAAGTTATTTTTATCAAAAGGAATATAATTCTCCATTTATTTTGGTTCTGAATGGAATAAAGATAACAAGAGGAAATAAGAGAAAAAAATATATGGAAAAAATTATGTTGTGAAAGAATTTTATTAATGAAAATATATTTGTAATAATTTTATTAATTGATACATGCTTTAAGGGACTATATTTAGGTTTTTTTATTTTTTGTAAGGTTTTAGGGTTTAGGTTTATGATTTTTGGGTTGGGGTATAGGTTTGAGGGATTAGGGTTTCAAATTTTGATATTAAGGTTTAGGAAACATGTTTCTGGGTTATGAGTTATGCTTTTGGGTTTTCGGGTTTAGAAAACCGAGAAAAAAAATAAGATATAACAACATTTAATTTACAATATGGGTTAAGTGTTCTGCTTTTGGATTTATGAAAAAATTCTATTATCTAATATTTTATTTAAGGAACAAGGAGAAAGTTATTTCTTGAAATCAAGAATTTTTTTATGAAGTAAGTTCTGTTATCTAAAATATTGTGTCTTGAATTTGGTTAGACATATTTTAGAGGAGCTTTATGATTAACTAATTGTGTATTGGATTAAGATAAACCATGTAAATTACTAATGATGTTTTAGGAATTTATCTAATCATCTATATTGAATAACTTATGCTAATCATTATGATAATATTATTTCATTATAGAATAGTTTATTAAAATATCACACATAATTTAACCAAAAACCATGGAAATGGGAATTTGTTTTTCGGTTGGAGTTTAGGTTTGAGGGATTAGGGTTTCAAATTTTGATATTAATGTTTAGGAAACATGTTTCTGGGTTAAGTGTTATGCTTTTGGGTTTTGGAGTTTAGAAAACTGTGAAAAAAAAAGAGATAACGAAATTTACTTTACAATAGGGGTTAATGTTCCACTTTTGGATTTATGAAAAAAATTCTATTATCTAAGATTTTATTTAAGGAATAAGAAGAAATTTATTTCTTGAAAGCAAGAATGTTTTTATGAAATAAGTTCTATTATCTAAAATATTGGGGTTTGAATTTGGTTAGACATATTTTGGAGGATCTTTAAGATTAACTAATTATGGATTGTATTAAGATAAACCATGTCAATTACTAATGATGTTTTAGGAATTTATCTAATTATCTGTATTGAATAACTTATGCTAATCATTATGATAATATTATTTCGTTATAGAATAGTTAATTAAAATATCACACATAATTTAACCAAAAACCATGGAAAAGGGAACATGTTTTTGGGTTGGGGTTTAGAAAACCGAGAAAAAAAATAAGAGATAACAACATTTACTTTACAATATGAGAATGTCACAATAAAGACAATACATCATTCTGGATGAGACTGTGAACTCGAACCAACAACATCAGGGCATCATTTACGGTTATGACCTTCTTTATGACATATCGTGCATCGAAAACTCTTCCCTTGTTCTTGAGGACAATCCATATCATTATGAATCCTACTGGAATTTGGTCTACCACGAGGATGTAACCGATTCATGTCAGGTATCACCATCGGCTGGCCTTCGGGCATTGGGAAATAACGATACTCCCCAATAGGTTTCTATGGTGCAACATAATAGTTAGAAATGGTATCCATCTGGTACACTATATCAACATATGCTTCCCATGATATGTTCAAAAAGGCACATGCTGCGATGACGTGTGTGCATGGAAAACGAAAGGCCTAAAAGTTTCCACATTGACATTGCCTTGTTTCCAGTAATAAAACCATTTTTTCACCGATGCAATTTTTGATGGGGTCTGAATTCTCTTGAACTTAAAATCGGGAGTCTTCTCATCAAAAAAGGCAGACATGATAACTAGAATCTTCTTTAATATTCTTTTCAATCTCTCGTTGAAAGTGTCTTTCGTATCTTAGCCCATACCGTATTCCGTCTGATGCTAATTTTTTTCTATCAACAAAGTACTTTATGCATCAACATAATGTCTCCTGAACTAGGGCAGTTATAGGTAGCTTGATAATCCCTTTGAAGACACCATTGATGTACTCTACAATGTTTTTCATCATGTGTCTGTACCTCTTCCTCCCATCATATGACAATGTTCATTTCTCTTTTGGAATACACATCATATAATCATAAAATTATTGATTAGACTGGAGGATTTGTTCAAAACGTTCTTCAAACTTCTATTGGTATAACTCATATGCTACATAGAATAGATGATATTTCACATAAATTGATTTTATCTTTATGTTGAAATATTAAAAAATAACGAATACAATGCGTACCAAGCCTCGTGATTGCCTTCTTCATCGGTTCGTTGTGGAATTTTTTATGCACATTGCTAGTAATGTGACTAATACAGAACCAATGATGTGAATTTGGGTATCTCCATGTATCAGGATCTGCATTTATTGTTTAATTAATTTCCTGATGGAGATCAGATATCAAACAAACACTCTGAATGTTGGTGAAATGGTTGCTGATACATGCCGGAAACCAACTCCATGATTCATAGTTTTCTTTCTCTACAGTGGCAAAGGAAAGTGGAAGAGGTGAAAAGTTTCCATATTAGGTTACTTAAATCAACAATACGACCTTGTATTTTCCATACATAAATGTTCCATCAATCTAAATAAACTGTTTGTTGAAATGAAATGTGGAGATACAGGGAAGGAATTCCCATAACAACCGATGAAATTGAAAATGAGATGGATCAAGTCGGTTATCATGATACACATGTTCGTTTGTATCCAGATGGAAGAAAACTTGGTTATGACGCCTCTGTATGGCTAGAAATTGCTGCAAAACCTGATATGAGTCATCCCAATCACCATTGACCTTTACAACTTTCTTCTGTTTCTCCATCCATACCTTATTATAGGAAATCTTATAACTGAATTTCTGTTGAATCCTCTCTTGCACAAGGGATATTAGAACATCTTGAAATGTCCTAATCATCTCAACAACAATAGATAACATGAATTTTTCATCCAATGAGGTATGATCTTGTGTGAGTCTTGGCTGAATGCAAGTATGAGCCGCCTCAATCATCAAGATTCTCCAACCTCCAAATGTAATGTTCGAATCGCCCTCAAGAGAAATCTACAATCATCCCCTTACTTTTCACACCATATGTCATATTTACTATGACATGATTCATGAACTATATAGCTATAGTGCCTCTCAATATGAAATCTCTTTATCATGCTTTTTAATCCATCTTTACTTGGAAAATTCCTTCCAATATACAAGGTTTTGTCCAGCTCACTAAACCTATCTGGTACAACTCCGTGGAACTCAGTTGCTGGTGTGAGAACATTATTGTCGAATTTAGGCACACATTTCATTGCTTCTGACCAAGATGAAAGGAGTGGTGGATGATTTATTATAGGCTGAGGTTGATGTACAACTAATGCATTTCTCAAAACATCTTTCCTAACTTCAGCTGATCCCTCCTCATCAGCACTGTTGTCACCATCTGATTCGTTATTACGAAACTCCTCATTGGAAGTCAGATTGATATGTATATCTGGGAGATCATCTAGGTTTTCCTCTTCTTCTGTATCATCTGAAGTAGGCTCAATTTAATGGGGTGGACTGTCTTCAACCACTCTTGTAATTCTACATCTTCGTACAACTGGACATTGTTTTTGTACAGTAGAAACATCAACGTATAACTCCATCATGGTACCATCTAACCGTTGAGAAAATAAAATAATTTCTTGGGCCCACTTCACATCAGCAACCAATGGAAAAGCTATATGCCACATTGTTGCTGGGAATTGAAAATGTCTATAACTCGTAGACTCGATCTCTTGATCAGGTCTCAGATTTAAGGAACCACAAATTCTCTCTTGAAGGTCACTTATGGTTACACAATTAGCTGTACTAACCACCATTATTGGTTGTGTACTATAAGAAGCTCCTTGCTCAGTTTGAATAACCTCCCCATAGAAATACACATAGGAAAACATGACTCACTACGTCAAAAATGTTTCTTTCATCAGAATTATGATACTGTAACAAATATTAATAATTTATTATAATTAACTAATCATATGTATTCATTTTTAATTCTAAGTAATCATTAATTAATTTATAATTAATCATTACTAATAGTAAGTATTATTTATAACCTATATATAAATAACTAAACTACTTAATACATAACATCTTTAATTACTAATAATAAGTTTTTTAACTAATCACTCATTCTTTAATCACTAGTTAATCAATATTAAGTTATTCTTTAATTATTTTTTCTTTAATCCTTAATAATATTATATTCATTAGTTATTTATAATTAACTAATCACATTTATTCATTTTTAATCCTAAGTTATCATTAATTACTCAATAATTATCCATTACTAATAATAAGTATTATTTCTAAACAATATATAACTAATTAAACTACTTAAACATATTTAATTACTAATAATAACCTTTAGTCATTAATGCTTTTGTCCTTATTTCATTATATAACATCATAATTATCATTTTATCATTGATAAATATACTAATTTAATTTCATTTTTCTTAGATATTTTAGAAGTTTATAAAGAAAATATGAATCATCTTAATTATATCCCCTGAGAGTGTCAAACCAGGAGTGCAAGAAAACCTGTTGTCGTGCACCAGTTCCAGTTCGAGTCTAGCTCAAAGAGGTGTTTTCAGGTTTTACCCCTAGGTACACCTGTGCTAAATCCACATCTACTTGTTTGTATCCATACATGAATTTTATTTCTTAGATAACCACATAATCATTAAGCTACCAAAATATCACAGTACTTAATCCTAAGTTAATCTATACTTAATCTATACTACTAACTATAATTATTTAAAACTATATATAACTAATTACAAAACCTAATAAAAAAAATATTAAGAACTAACTAAAATACTTAAAAATGAAATAGTTAAAACTAAATATAATTCAATTAAATAAATAAAAACATTAAACTAATTAAATAAAAATACCTCTAAATGATGCTTCGCAAAAAACCGCACAAAAAATGAGTTTTTTAGAGAGGTAGAGAGAATTTAGGAGATATGAAGGCAATAATTGAGTGAGGAGAAGGGGGGGGGATTCCCTTTTATAGGGAGTTGAGGAAAAAGGAAGCATCCCCCCTCTGCCTCTACCATGTCAATGATCCAGGTCAAAGGTGGCGCGGGGGAGCAAAGGCGGCATCAGCGATGCTGCCTTTGCAGCGTATTTTTTTTAAAAAAAATTTAACCTATGCCGTTTTAATTTTTTTTTTCAAAAAACGTATAAAAAAACTCATGACCTAGATGAAACACAATCAAATCATATGGATCGATAAATGGTTTGAATAGATCAACGACCAGAATAAAATGACCAAACAGATCAAACGATGGGAGTTCGTTCGCTGCTATACTGAAAAAATGCATTCCCACATTGAAACGAGCCCCCTTGTGGAACTCCTTTTAATAAAATCCATGTAATTAAATGTTAAAAATTGGTTACCGGGTAATCCTATCATCACTTGACACTGATCCGTTCCTGGCTCTCCTCTACCACCAGGCCACCCTCACCATGGCGGTTCGGCTCTCCACATGTGACTTTGTGGGAATGCTCTACATGCTTCGACCACTACTGTATACTAGATGGCCAAGGGTTGACTTGGTTTCCCTTATGGCACTAATCCCCTTAGATGGCTGGCTTTGTGGATAATTTTTTAATACAATCTCCTTTAAAAGTTAATTTTTATCCAAATTCCAAACTCTAGAGGTCAATACACTCAAACCCTCATTTCTTCCAATTAAATTCAAACTATCATTTATTCAAATTTTTTTGATGTTTTAAACATTGTTTCAACCTCAAATAACCAATTAAAAAAGTTTTCCTAAATCACAAACTAGTTAAAGAATCATCATATTTGGATTTATTGACTTTTCATATTCTTAATTAATTGAAAATAATTTCAACTTCACCAAATCACTTGACCAATTCTATCTACCCTTTTGTATTTGTTATCAATAAAAACTTCATTTTTAAAAGTCCATGATATCTTTTACCCATTATTATAAATAAATAAAAAGTTATAAGCATGAGAATGAATTATAATTTTCAAAATTCAAATTTTAAGAATATCCTCTTCTCTTCTGAAATATATTTTATAATTTACTTCTTAGAAGGATAGAATCACTTACTTACATAGAAAAGAGCTAAAATCAATCAACTCTAAGTCTACTTAAGAAATGATCTATGTAAAAAACAAGAATTATCAAGTTTAACATCATTGATGTCTATAAACTTTTAGTATGTGATACCAATCACTAAAACCTATTATTAGGGGTTATTTAAATGATTTCCAAAAAATATCCTGCATACATCTCAACAAATAGATTAAAACCATTAAATCACAAGAACTTATTTCCCCTTTCAAAATTTTTTCCTTTTATCATTAAGTTATCAATCTATATCTTTGGAACTTTTTTTAAACATGAAAATTAAAAAATTTAATAAACATACCTCAATGAGGAAAAGTTTCAATTTCTTAAATTTTTTAGAATTATCAGATTCATACCTCTCCAAAACTTCTGATATTCATATGATGTCAACTGAGATAGAAATATCTAATAAATAATTTTGTGATCTTCCTCAAGAGACACTAAAAATTTTATTCATCATGTATAAACTTCATGTATATTCTAATACTATTCGATGATATAAAAATTTTAGCTATAAGAAATTCATAGATTTTATGAAATTCAGGTCTCCCCATGAATATATGCATCACGTAAAATTCCCTGTATGAAAAACAAAGATAATATATATGGGAATAAGGTGGTTCTTCAATGTTCCTCAGTTAGAGCAACATGGCTGAGAGTTGGTTCTCAACCCAACAATATTCTTAGATGAAAAAGGATTCTTTATATTTTATAGCAATGGAGTGTCATTTCTCTCTGCTTGCTCTATCTTTCTTGCGTCTTCAAACTATTCTGGCTATATGATCAAACACTCATTAAGAATATGCTCAGTCTTCACTATGTGTGTAGACTTCTTTTTCCCAATATTTAAAGTCACAAATGAATTCCTACTCTTCTTAAATAATTCTTCTTGACCAAACTTTCATGTCAAACAACTTTTATCAGAATCTCCAGACATATTTCACCTATCACACACAACTTTAGAATTTAACAAGTTACCATTTTGAGGCAAATTTTCAGATTCTTTATCAGTAATGTCATTCACCAAATCAATCATGTTGTATTTCATCTGAATTGATTCTCTCTTTGATTTCATATTTCTTTATTCAATATGAATGTTCATGGCCAATTCACAGTGATCTATAATGTGACCTTTCTTACCAAAATAGAAACATCATTTATTTAATGAGACTCTCTTCACATCATTCTTCACAAAATTCTTAGGAGTGTTTGTTTAGAAACTTTCTTCTTCTATTCACATATCACGGTTGACCTGTCAACTTCATATCTTACTTGCTTCACTTTATATTGTGATCTTCTATTTTCATCAATAGATGATTCTTGCATGATTAGTACACACTGAAACTCATCATAACAGTGACCACTTATGTTGTGATAATCACAGAAATTTTCAAAGTAATCATATATTTTCTTGATAAATTGATTCTCTTCCTATGAATTCTACTTCTATTTTTCAGGTTTCAAATTTTCTTCCACTTTTCTCCCCCTAAATGTAAGAATTTTGTAATGTTCAAACAATGAAATATTATACAAATAGTTAATATCTTGATGGAAAAACTTCTAATAGAACCAATAGTAGCAAAAAAATCTTGATTTCTTCTTCTGTGAAAAATTATGACTATATTTGACATTTTTCTGCTTACGGGTGTCACATTTATTCTTTTGTGATTTCATTGGGGAACAAGAATTTTCACAATTATTCACATCCATATTTGAAGATGTTGTGGATTCCTGAGTATTTTTCTGCACCCATGTTTGTCCAGATTTAAATGATGAATCTGCACTAGTCAACAAGAAAACATTAGTACACATAGCTTTATCAGGACAAAGAGTTACCTTCTTTAAATAGTATGCAGTAGATTTATCATTGGAAAATCTCAAACTCTTATTTCTATTAGATCAATTCTTTTCAAAAATATTACTATTATCAATTGAATCCTTAGAAATACTTATTTTCTTAGTAACGAGGGAAATCTCATCTTGTGTCATTTCCATATTTCTCATTTTCACTTCTAGTTTAAGACACTTTAAGTTGAGATCAATCTTTTCATATTCAATAGATTTAATTCCTTATTCCTACTAAATATTCATATTCTAAATCTCTTCTTCATACATATGATTTTCTTTTAGTAAAAAATTGTAAAGCTCCTTGATTCTTTATGCTTTATCAATCAGTTGAGCATCTTTGACATTCATAGATATACTATGTATTTTTCAAGTTCATGAATAATTTCTGTAAAAACAATTTCAAAATTTTATTTCTCACAAACATTACTTTTCAATTATTCAACAGCATTAATATATATTTCTTTGAAAAGATATATTGTTTCTTCCTTTTCTTTCACAAGTCTTGTGAGAGTGTTGGAAATTCCAACCTTTTTAGTCAATGCCTCTTCTATAGCATATGCCTCTTCTTCTAGCTGTAATTTTACATCCCAAAGTTCCTTAAAAACTCTGGTCATACATGTGACCTCTTCTTTGGGAAGTTTCTTCAGATGCTTTCTGAATTCAGAATTAAACATATCATCATCAAATCTTGAACTTGATTCCTCAATTGATTTTAATAAACAATTTACACTCTGAGTGTATTTAGATACCAGTTAATTTTAATTCATTGTTGAATTATTCTTCATCTTTTTTACCCCTATTTTGTACCTCTTTTTCTCTAATTTGAATAAAACATCAAAATTTCTAACATCAGGAGTAGAGAAAGGCTTTTCCATCTGAAGTTCTTCTGAATTTTTCTTCAAACTCAAATATACACTTCATATACTTATGATATAAACCAATGGATAAGTAGAGTAGATCTAGTCAAAGGTGTCCTATCCTCTAATACCAATTGAAGTGTCCAAGGATAGTTTAGTCACACTGAGAGGGGGGTGAATTAGGTGTGACCAATTTTACTAAATTATTTTTCATCTTTAAATTTAAACCTATGTAACCTATTAGGATGAGTGGATCATGCATGAAATATTGAAAGTAAACTAAAAACATCACAAAATATTTTTACAAGGTTCGGTACTAATATCTACATCCTTTCCATGTTGGTTAGACCCCCCCAAAATGGATTATCCACTATAATCTTTTCATCAATTACAATGGTTCAAAAATCAATTGGTTATACACCCCAGTAATCGATTCTCCAATTGATTCTGGTTATACCCCCAACAATCCAACTCTTTTTCCTTGTTTGGTTAGACTCCCAAATATTAGACTGGTTAGAACCCTAGTCTCTCGAACCTCTTTAGAAACTGGTTAAACCCCCTAATCACAAGATCCTTATTCTTTTTCTTCAATATTATTCATAGATAGTATGAAAACTTTGATCCTCCTCCACAAGATTGATGGACCAAAATGGATTTTGTATAATTAAAGTTCCTTTTCACTGGTGATAGACTTCTTTAGATAATTCTTATCACTGAATATAATCATATTCCTTAGTACAAATTTTATTAGGCTATAATTCCTTCTTCTACTAAAGACCTGACCTCACTAAACAATAAAAAATCTGATACATAAATATTCTAAAACATTGATAGAATTACTATCTCCAGATTCAGTCTCAAAGCACTTCACACTGAATATTCAATTTATATTGCATGTGCACTTTTCAAACTTCATGCATGGATGCATCACTTTATGCAAGTATTATTTCATGTGTATACAAACCTCCACTTGCATCTTTAAGTGATGTAAAAATGGGTTTACACGTTATGATGAACACAAAAATCACTTGTACTACCTTTATGTAAACCTTGTGCATAAAATACATGCACCACACCTTTAATTTTTTTTCTAAACACACTATACACCTTTGCACACACACACTATCTATTTTAATATTCCTTTAAGTGTACATGAGAATACATTTAAGCATTCAATATTTCTTCTTTTTCACAAACCCACTGTCCAATTTTCACTATCACTATGCACAAACTACAAACCTATATAGAATGCATGATACCCATTTTTGATGAAAGATTCACACTTCCTTTATGCAAGTGTGCTGCATTTTCAAACTATTCATGTGAAGTAGATAACGACTTTTTCCTTCATGAAAATGTGAACCTAGATTTAAAGCATTGGATATTGTTTCTTCGTGCAACCAAGTATATTTTTAAAGACCATCATGAAAAAATTTGATATGAAATATTCACGCTATCTCAATGCCTTTGTGAAATAGTGAGGTTCTACGCAGAACTCAATTCATCACGATGGAAAACTAGTGTGACGTGAATATATATATTTTTATCATGGATGCAACTCCTCCTTCGTGAAAACAGAATGAGTGTGGAATCCTTCACGAGCGAGACACTCACGGTGCTCTATTTCTATTTAAAACTAGAGCTTCTCAAAAACTCACTAGTAGTGAAATATGAGTGAAGGAATAGATATTTATAGGATAAGAACATAGACTCAGAACCTTCAAGATCCTTAAAGACTCATTTAGTTTTATTCTAATGAGCATACCATGAACCATCACTATCATTAGAAAAAATATTTTTCGCCATACTTCAGATTCACAATTTGTTCTTTGATATATGATGTAAAAAAAGTTTTATCCAATTTAGTTCATCCTTAGATCTTCATAACTATGAAACAATCATGGGAGAACATGGTAGAGATTCAGTCGATGCTGCCCTGGAGATCCGATGAGAAGAAAATTCTCAAAACAGCTCCTTTAGTGTCCTGCTGGAGACGACAAGGTGGATAGATTAGACAACCCAGATAAAACACGATCAGATCGGATGGCTTAGTAAATGGTTTAAATAGATCAATGGCCAGAATAAAATTATCAAAAAAAATTAGAAGGTGGGAGTTAGTTCACTACTATATTAACCTACAAAAATGTGTTCCCACATCAAAACAAGCCCCCTTACGACACTCTTTTATAATAGAAGCCACAAAATGAACTACTTAGAATTGGTTACCAGGTACTCCTCTCATCTCTTGGAACCTCCCCGTTCCAGGCTCTCCTCCACTACCATGCCACCCTGCACTACGATGCTACGCCTTTCCCATGAACCCTTGCAGGCATGCTCTGCATGCTTTAGCCACTACTATACTGGTTGGCTGAGGGTTGAGCTTGGATTACCTTATGGTGCTCCCCCCTTAGCTGGTTGTCTTGGTGGCTAATTTTTTAATGCACGCACCTTTATAAAGTTTATCCAAATTCCAAACTCTATAGGTTAATACACTCAACCCCTCATTTCTTTTAATTAAATTAAAAATCTAATTTATTCCAATTATTTTGATGTTTAAAACATTGTGTCAACCTCAAATAAATAATGAAAAAAGTTTTTTCTGAATTAAAAACCAGTTTTACAATCATCATATTTGGATTCATTTACTTTTTATATTCTTAATTAATTGAAAACAATTTTAACTTCACTAAATCACTGGACCACTTCAAAAATGAATATGAAGGAACTTTTTGAAGTCCTCCACCTATATATTCTAATGTCTACTAAGTGTGAAACCACTAGATGACCGATGGTACCTATATAAAACACCAGTTCTATCTAAGAACCACTAGATATCTGGTGGAACTCTGATAGACTCAAAAACTAGTCATTTGTAGAGGGCCCCACATGACTTAATTCAACTCATAACAACTCTCTATGAAACTAAAAGGATCCCAAACATTCATAAATCCATTAGAGCATATAAATACATCAAAGTGTCCTTGGATGGTACCATTTACCTTAAATATCATTTTAGAGATACATTGTGCCATTTTTTATCTCTTTCTCTTGCTCTTTTACAATTTTCTCACATCCTCCCTCTCTCGTTATAAATTATTATTGGAGGATTGTGAGAGATATTAAAAGAATTTTCATTAGAAAAACTCTTCTTTTTTATTTTCTTGGGTTATCACTACCATTGAGTGTGATGGGGTTGGTTCACACTACTATTAAAGTATAAGGGATTTGATTTTCTAGCCACAACCACAAAAAGACTATATGTGTAATCAGGTTTCTTAATACAACTACTAAAAAGAAAGGGTATTACTTTTTATAAAAATTTTATTAGATACTTCTAAATCCAAGGGATTAAACAAAAACCACTCATGGATATTAAGTTGAGGAGATGTAGGGATCCATTTGTAGATTATTTCCAAATTCCTTTATCAAACTATTTTGCCTTGTCTTTTAATTCTATATTTCTACTGAACTAAATTCTATCAATTTTACTTTATAGATTTAATTTTTTAATTCATCTATTCTAGGTTTTAATTTCTAAAAATTATTTAAAATGAAATTTACCCATCTTTCCATATTTACTCAGACCAACTAGTTTCAAAAAGATATTTTAAAATATTATAAAGGCATTTATTTTCATTATTGTAACTTTTATCTTCTACTCCACATTTTTTTAAATTAACCATTATTTTCCTTCAAGGATATATTATTGGTATTTAATTTAAACTAGTTTTTTAAATGTTTTTCTTGTTACCTTATTGAATTTTGTTATAAGTGGCTCTAAACTTTGTCTCTTATTGAAAATGTTAAGAAATGTTTTCTAAAAACTCCTTTTCATGTTTTCGTTTTGATTTTCATCTTTATCTCCAAAAGATATACCTTTTTTGGAGTTATATTTAATTAAATAAACTCTAAATTCCCTTATGAAATAATCATTTTGGGTGATTGAATTTTGGCATCATCAGATCAAATTATTGATTTCATTTTTATGTTTCATTTGAAATGTTACAAATATCATTTTCATTCCATGGGTTATTTATGATACAATATATGATTCATTTTATGTGGCACACATGTGTATGGATTATCATTATGTGAAGAGTGGGGTCTTATATAGACCTATAATGCATTGGATAATGTTTTAAATCTCTTGAGGTAATGAATTGTTTGTATGGACATAAATGTTGTTAGGATATGTGCACAAGACTATGTGTTGAAATAATTGCGTTTAAGATATGTTAACAAGACTGTGTGTAGACATAATTATGGTTAATCTATGTTCACAAGACTGTGTATAGAAATAATTTTGGTTAATATATGTTCCCATGAATTTATGTGGAAATAATTTCAGTTAGGTTATATTCATAATGTTATGGTATCCTATACTTATGATTATTCCATAGTTCTATAATATGCCACATTCCCATCCCATGCCACAATTCTATGTTATGAAATATTCTTATGTTATTCTCTATAGATATTTATTATTGTCTCATGTATCTTCTTTATTTTCCATGGTACATGTTAGATCATTTGGGGTTATATGTCTACCATTCATGATTAGAGATACCTCTTATACCTCTTATTACTCCATGATTATTTTAAATTAGATATTTATCCCATAATTATGTTTTCTTATAAGATTAATATATTACACCTATATAACTCATTGACATGTTTTTCCCTTACTAAGAATTTGATATCACCCCTTCTTAGGTTTCCCATTTCCCTAGAAAATTACATGAATGATTATTTGAAGAAGGAAGCCTTATTTAGAGATGTTGTGAGAGAGGTTGAAGCAATTATGTGAAATAATATTCTCATGTATCTAATCTCTAAAGACACTAAAAATTTGGGTTTCAGGATTATTTATGAGATTTAATGTTTAAATTAAGAAATTGATGTAAAATATATGCAAGTTTAGCTTGGTTCATCCCACTTGGCATTGGATCCAATTTTTAAAGTATGTGTTTTTAGCACCCGACATAGGAGTGTGGGTCTGGGGAATCTCAATCCATGGTTCATCAAACAATAAGGCTACTGTATTACATGGAAATCACCTTAGATGATGATTAAAATAAACTTATGAGTGGATAGATTTTGGACTTTGATATATAGAAGGAGATATAACTGCTGACATTTGGGAGATTCACTCACAGAAGATGAACTACTAAGGAAGACAATTAATGTATAGAAGTTACAAGATAAGTTGAGGATAAAAAATGCATGCATATAGTATTAGAATATCATAGAAGGATCTCATATTTAATCTGGTAAATGAAATAATCATAAATGGTTTGTGATATATTAGGATTCATATAGAAGATATATTTCAAATAATATTGAAGAGATTCTCCATGTGATAAATCTTATGTAAGGTTTAATAAAATAATATATAGGAGTCTTGCTATTTCAGATACTAGAATTGAGAAAAAGGTAAAAAAAGTTACATTAATACATAAGGGTATTCAAGACAATACATAAGAGCAAAAAATTCTTATGTAATGGTCTGTCACTAGAAATATGGTAAATTCCTAGATCCTCACTATGATATATAAGAGTAACAAGTTCTTATGAAAAGATTAACCAGATGATATGTAAAGGTTAATTGAATGGTAATAAATGGTTAACAGGGGGATACATAGGGGTTATCTATTTGAGAAGTTGATGTTTCTAAAATGATATTATGAAATATAATTAAATTCAGATTATTATATACTAAAATTTCAAAGTAACAATATCATGGTGGTTTTAGAATCAACTATGATCCAAGATCAGATAAGTGGTAAAGGAATGTGATGACCTAGAATTAAATTTGAAAACTATTTTACAAAATTTACATGATGGGTTGTGAATACTAAACTGAATGGAATCAAGAAATATGACAGATGAAGGCCTTTTCTAGATTTTAAAGAAGGATGAGATTTGAAAAAGGAATAAGTAATAGAAGACTGAAGTTCAAAGTCTATAATTTGAAGTAGTCAGTAATCCTGACAACTTCAGTTTATGTAAATTTGAAAGTTTCATAGTAATTAAAGTATAGTAAAATGATCTATAGGAGTAGATTACAACCAAATTGGTGGAGATTGGTGCAGATAAATGAAAGATAAAGATGAATCTAAAGATAAATATAAAGTTGATAAAGTTAATTTTTGATGATCATTTTCCTAAGTCTAAATATTAGAAGCTAACGGAAGCATAAGATGATAAGTAAAAAGGATGAGATGATCAGTAGCTAATGAAAATTGGAATATGAAACAATAATAAGATGATGATGATTGAAATTTGGAATGGTTAGAAGCTAGGGATATGAAATTCTATAATATAAATATCCAATGATGTGTTTGATCTATAAAAGAAGAAAAACATAATCTTATGAGATACATTGGAGTTAGTTCAAATATTCAAAGGTTGTAGATGACTGAGTAATGTATAGAAAAATACAGAACTAAAAGAAAAAGTAGAATGATACTCATATAGAGTAATCCAAAGTCAATAGACACTAAAGAAATTGAATATTCCAGAAAGATTTTGTTGATCCAGATGGATTTACCTAATTAATCAAGAGAGGGTGGGGGGGGGGTTAATAAAGTTATTAATTTTTTTAACCCCAAATAAATTCAACCCTCAAACTATTTTGAACTCTTTTATCAAAATACAGTGGGGAAAAAGTGGAAAAGATAATAAAATAAAATAAAAATAGGTGTGGACTTTTCTTGAGTTTATGAAAGGTTAATAAATATATAAAAAGAGTAAATAAATACTCTCAAAATACTTCAAATAGATTCAACTTCAAAGGAAATTATCTTCTTTACATGGTATTTCTAACTTCAAAAATTCACAAGACTTAGCAAAGTACCTAAATTGAAAATATAAAGAATAATTTTACTTTGAGAGAAATCTTTAAATTAGTAATATAATATGTTATATATGATATTTCATAATTTTATAAGATAATATTATCTTTTATGTTAATCTAATTGCAAAAACTAATCCATAATATAGATTTGGTCTTCTTATAATGATTTGGATCTGCATATGATAAATTGTCACTTTATATGATAATTACATTTTTCAAAAGCATGTATCATAAGATATTCTTCTAATTAATATGATAAATCTCATACGTAATATTTTCATAGGATAATTTACTTTTTATGGAATCTAAAATCCAGTAGAAGGATGTATGTGTGTTCATATGATGATTTCCTTTGATGAAAAACAAAATTCCTAATAGTGCATGAGAAATAATAGCTCTTATGATAAATTATCACCTCTTATGATAATTTATCACCTCATATGGTAATTTATCCCCTCATATGATATTTTTTCTAGAAACAATTATTTTAATTTTAAAAATGAAAATGCAACCAAAATATCCCAAAATGAAATATTACTTAAGAAAGTTCATAATGGTTTGAAAACACATTAAAATAATTTGTTAGTAAGAAATGGGGATTTTGTGAGCATCAAAACATATGAAACATTGAGATATGTTTGAATAACATTACTATGTCCAATAATCTTCCCCTTTTTATGATCATAAAACCCATGATAATTAAACAAATAATTTTATATATTAGATTATATAAAGATATAACATATATAATTCATTAATATTTTCCTTTTTAGAATGAAGGGTAAAACTTCATGAAAACTCTATTATACCCTTTTTTGTGATATAAAAAATTAAAACAATTAGAGTGAGATAACACATTCAATGCAACATAGTAAATTATAAACTGGAAGAATATAAATTATTGAAATGAATAGAATTTGACAGTGACCTGGAGAAAAAAATTAAACATAAAACCCTGAATTTCATTAAGTCAAAAAATATAATTACATTAACATAGTGCAAGATAGCAAAAAACATAAACCAATCAGAATAATATATTAGTCTTTTTGTTTAGGTTTAATCTCTATAGAGGCAGAACCGGGGTGAGAATTTCTAAGGTTAGGGATAGAAAATGAAAGTTCAGTCCCATATTAACCAAGACTAGTAAAATATCTTATAGGATTATTGAGTGAAACCACAATATCATCATGTAGATTATGGGATCTTTGGTCATAAAAAATATCATATATAGAGAAGGGAAAAGTGAATTTGTTAAAAGGAATCTATGAGGTAGAGGTATATTCTTCACTCTAAATTTAGGCTTTTATTGCCGCATTATCCCTTTCAATTGCAGAAAAAGGAGGAAATAAACCATTAATAATTTAATTGATATCTCAAAAAATATAGTTATATTATCCCTAAAAGTTATCCTTCCTCTAATCAATAACAATTCATTTCCACACATTTATAACTAAGAGACAATGACATCCTAGTAGAAATCTACCAGAGAAAAAATCTCCTTCTTGATCTCTTCTCGAAAATATTGTTAAAGATTATAAAGATCATATTTGGAAACTCTACTCTTTTCATTAAAGTTATAATTCAACATTTGAATGTATTTGAAAGTAAAATCCAATAACTCAACAAATTTATTCAACACTCGAAGTCTATCATTAGAAATTATCAGTTGCGAGATAATTTTCTTCCCATTATTAGCAAAATTCTCCACAATAGTAGCAGGTTTAGAAAATTTATCACTTGGTTAAACCACTATATCAGATTGAGTGGATTTAGGATTTGTTTAAGAATAATCTTGAAATTATTTTAGGATTTTTTATAGTGATTCTTTTAATGGTTTCTATATTTTTATTTAGAGTAGATTCTAATTGAGAAATCAAATTTAAAATCTTCCAAGTTAAATATTGGGTCTCCATTGAAGTTTCCTTAATAGATAAAAAAATTATGTAATAAAACCAACCAAATTCATCTATTTCCTTGTAGATTAGTCCTCTTCCTCTTTGAGAGTAAAATTTGAAAACATGTAGTTCAGTAGTGATATCTTTCCCTATGTATTTAATGGTGTCTAAAGATACTATATCACATTTTAGATATTGAATTATTCCATGTAACATCATCAAGTTTGAGGATAAATCCTTCAACTTATCATAAGTATCACTAGAATCATTTTAATATGAGGATGAAATAGGATATTTTTTCTTTAAAAACTAGAACTTTGAAACTACAACCATATTCAAAGAATCAATGTTTATTTTGATAGACTTGATTTCATCTTGATCTAAATTAGAGATATATGATTGAAAAACTAGAAGAGTCATCATCATCTATGTCTAATCTTATAATAATTCCTTTATCTCATTAAAATATATATTTAAAATAGAATTAGATACTAGATATTCCATATAACTCTTCCTCCCATCAACCTTATATTTTATAGAGTTAAACTCATGAATAATCATATTAGTAAAATTCTCCACATCCTTATCATCCTCAAAGCTCTCAAGATCATCCACAACTGACTCTAAAAAATTTATATACAAAAAAGAGGATCATATTCCTATGGTGGTGCTCTTATTCTAGACTTCATAATCAAATAAGTTTCTTTACCAACTTCTTATTCTTCTTCTAAACCAACATGTTTATAAATATTAAGACTCCCTCCATTTTTAGCCTTAACAACCTAAGGATACTGATCAAGTGGAAGTTCACCGAGAGATCAAATTTACACTAAATTAGAATGGATAAGGGTTGAAGAAAAAATGTCATGAAAAGAGAGAGTTCCAAACTCAAAAAAATCTATATACACTAACCTTCTTAGATCTGTACCAATGGATTTCTTATCTTGGTTTATCTATAGCTTATCTACATCAATAGAAGATTTATTAAGAAATTAATGAGGTAGAACAACATCGACTATAGGTTCTTGGAGCTTATCTTGAGAAATAATAGTGTTAACTTCTTGACCAAATGAAGACTCCTTATAATTTATTACATGCACAAAATACTGTTCCACATTCCTAAATTGAGTAACAACATAAGAATTAATTTATTCAGAAGAAACTCTTCTCACTATCCTTATCATAGCTTTAGGGTTATCATCCAAATATTACTCTAAATATTATTGAATAATAATATCATTAGAAACAACAATCTTCCCTATAACTCAAGCATAGACTTCTTCTACTTCTTCATCACCAATAGGTTAAATCTCTCTTAAGATTTTCTCCAAAAAAATCCAATCTTTTTGAAAAATTCATATCCAGGAGTATTTAAGCTATGTCACTTAGTTTATATAACCTCACTAAGATATACTCCAACTTTATAAAATAGTAGAGTTATAATCCTATTATAAGGATAAAAAACCATGATTTTTGGTATAGAATGAACATATATCTCATAATGTACCTTGAAAGATTAACTTTATTATTGAAAAAAATATTTATATAAGATGAATATACAGTTGAAAAAATTTATCAAACCCATCATTCCACTAAATGATCCTAGTTTGAATGAACTTGACCAAAATCTTCCTATCATCTTCTAATAATTTGACAGGGTTTTTCTCTTCTAATAACTATACAAAAAAGAGGTTTCATGATCTTAGCTAGTCATAAATCATCTACATTAACAAGGTATGAACTAAACTCAAAACTTTCTTTATGACACAGTGAAGGACTTCATAAAATTTTATAGATGATATTGAGAAGCTCTTCCCACTAACATTTGATATGACCAAATATTTAGAATCATCAAAACTGAACCTAACATTTTTATAGAAATATCTAACCTCATTCTCATAAAAGAACCCTATCCTCCTTTAATTAAACATAAAATCCCATCCTTGTAATTTCAACACTTTATTTAGTAAAAAATATGTGTGGTCTATCCATGCAAAGTTAATATCCTTTCCTCTAAGATTTTTTCACAAAACTCTTGAAAATTTTTAGATATCTGTATCACTCTCTGCATCACTCTTTGATTTTACCATTCTCAATATGAATTAAAGAGATTTAGGTTCAAAGGATTTTGTTAGGGTAGAAAGGGTTTTATTTTTGACAGAATAAGTTTAGAGGTTTTATGAAGGTTTAGTTCTTGAGATATTTATTTTTTTTTGAATGCACAAAGTCACCTTATACATTTTATGAAATAAAATAAATAAATAAAATATAAAATTATAAAGAGTAAATGAAACTTTATTACTTAATTGATAAATAAGGTTCTATTAGCATAAATTTGTAAATTGAACGCATCTAATAATATATTAATGAAATAAATAAACAAGAATAAAATTAAAGTTGAAGTGGAATAATTTAGAATTAAATAATCATAATTCACTTTTAATAAAATCAAACCAGTTAATGGATAATGGATTGATAAATATGTCTGCCAATTAATTTTCAGTACAAATAAATTCAAGATAAATATCACCCTTTTGATAATGAACTCTTAATAAGTAATATCTCAAATCAATATTCTTGTTACTTGAATGATTTATCAAATTTTTAGAAATCTTAATAGCACTATTGTAATCAAATTTTATTAGGACATGATTAAAATTAAATCTAAAGTTCATTATGGTGTGTTTCATCCATAACACCTGGTCAAAAAAACTACCAACTGTAATGTACTTAGATTCACCAGTTGATAATACAATAAGATGTTAATTTTTAACTTGACTAAGAAACTATAGATTTTATTAAAAAGTGATAGGTTTTAAAAGATCTATTTTTTTTTTCAGGTCTAAAACCACTAAAATCAATATCAAAATACGAAGTTAAATCAAAATCATAATTTTTTTTTTTAAAATGTAAAGATAAATAAATTATTCCTTTTAAATATCTTAAAATTATTTTAGTATCTATTAAAATATTTTCCTTTATAATAACTTGAAATAATGAACATAAAAAACTAAAAAACATAATATCAAGTCTACTTGTAGTTAGAAAAATCAAGCTTCCAATTATTCCTGTATATAACTTGTTTCCAACTGGTTTTCCATCCTCATCCAAATCCAACTTAATGTCAGAACTCATAGGTCTTGAATATATCTTATTAATTTCAAGTCCAAAAAATTTTAATAAATCATGTATGTATTTAATTTGATTTAAAAAATTCTCAAAATCCTTTTGGTAAATTTAAAAACTATGAAATTTTTTTAACTCACCTATTATGCTCATTTGAAATTTTTTTTGCAAGATTTTTAAAATTAATTACAAAGTTTTTGATATTTGGAACTAAAAATAACATCATCAACATATATTTTAAAAATAAATTATCCTTTTAAGAATTTTTCTTAAATAAAGTGGGGTATACCAAATCTATAGTAAAATCATTTGATAAAATAAATGAACTTAGTCTTTCATACCAAGCTCTAGGTGATTGTTTAAAGCCATAAAATGATTTGGTAAGTTTAAAAATAGAATTTTGAAAATGAGGGTCTTCAAAACCTTTAAGTTGTTTAACATATACTTACTCCATTAAAAATCCATTTATAAAATAATATTTAACATTAATATGATATAATTTAAAATCCATATATGATGTATAGGCTAAAAGAATATTAATTTATTCTAACCTAGAAACTAGGGAAAAGTTTTCTTCACAATCCATTCCTTATTCTTGATTATAACCTTTGGAAACTAATCTATATTTATTCATAGTGATTACACCTTGATTATACTATTTATTCCAAAATACCCATTCAGTTCTAGTAATAGGATAATAATAAGGACCGTTAACTAATTCCCATACCTTTTTCCTTTTGAACAAGTTAAATTCTTCTTTCATGGAAACCATCCAACTATCATCACTTAAGGATTTTTATAGGGTTATAGGTTCTATTTGGTACAAAAGGTAGAAAAATATGTGTGATTTATTACACTTCTTCTAGTCCTAACTCCATCAAGATTCCTTATAATAGTTTCTAGATGATGTTTTTTAAGGTTTCTAGGTTGTGCATGAATCAAACTTTTAAGTTCATCAATTTCTTCCCTTTTAGTGATGGATTATTCATGATCATATACCAACTCATCATTATTTTTATTATTAAATAGAGGTTCAAGTCTCAAGTTATCCATTAAACCACTCAATTCATAAACTTTATTTTGTTTATGATCAAAAGGATTAGTTTCACCAAATTTTACATGATTAGATTCTACAACTATAATTTAATTTTTATTAAAATCTCTATATTATTTTAAAGTATTATAATAACATAGAAGTATTCCTTTACTATAATTTGGATCAAACTTATCAAGATTGTTCTTGGTGTTCAAGATATAAAATTTTCATCCAAAAACTTTAAAGTATCCAAGATTTGGTTTTTTATTATTCTATATCCCATAAGGTGTTTTATTCTAGATGGGAATTAATAAAACTATATTAATGAAATTTCATGTTGTGTTAATATCTTCATCCTTAAACTGAGTATGTATGCTATATTGACACAACATTGTTTTAGTAATCACTTGAAAGGTCAAACTTCTTCTTTCAATAATGCCATTTTATTGAGGTTTTCTAGGGTAAGAAAAGGTATGCTTAATTCCATATTTTGAGAAAAATGAATTAAATTAATGATTTTCATATTCTCCCACATGATTATTTCTCAAGGACATAATTTTAGATCCTTTTTCATTACGAACAATATTTCAAAAATTACTAAAAAAGCACAAGCTTCACTTTTAGGTCTTAAGAAATAAATCCATTTAATTATTGAAAAATCATCAACCAAGACATAAATAGAAAATTTATCATCTAAGATTTCAGTTCTAGAAAGTCCAAAAAGAACCATATGAATAAATTCAAGTGGTTTCAATAAATAAACATCTTTAATTGGTTTAAAAGATGATTCGTGTTTCTTTCCCATTTTTCACACATCACATAATTTATTTTTATCCAATTTGAGTTAAGGAAAATTAGAAACAATAACTTTATTACACAATTTATTCAATGAATAAATGCTATAATGTCCAATAATCCCATACAAAATCCAATATTCATCAATTTAAATATTCAAATATTTCACATTGTTTGACACAAGGAATAAAGTTATAATGTTTAAAAATTTTCAATTCTTAGTGAATTTAATTTAATTTTTTTTAAATGGAGCCTAAATTATAAGAAAATTAAATTAAATATCCATCTTCATAAAGTTGATAAATAATCATCAAGTTTTTCTTTTAAGACTTCAACATAAAGTAATTTTCTGAAGATGATTGAATGAGGATATCCAAAAAATTCAATACAAATATTTTTTTATAATTATCACCAAATGTGACTTGTCTTCAATCAATTTTTGATAGTGAGTAAAATTTATAAAAATCTCCACACATGTGTCTTTAAAAACCAATATCCATAAAATACTTTTCATTGACATTGATGTGACTCATTCAATATATAAATAAACTAGGAAAAAAGTTGTTTTGGTACCAAAATGATCTTTTTTCCAATAGGGTTAGATATAAAATACTTGGGAATTCAAATATTCTTACATTTTATAGAATTTTTAGAATTATAATTAGTTAAATTTATATAAATAATTTCCTTATTTATCCTATATACCTAAGGATTTATTAAAAATCAATCACTTACACAATGAACATTTTTTCCACAATTAAATCAAGTGATATTAGATATATTTTTGTTTTTATAACTAGGTATAAAATAAATTTTATACAACTTAGGTTTTCCACTTTACTTTATATGCCATATTTTTCTTTATTTTATTTTTTATTACCAATAATTTTATTTGGATACTCCCACACTTAGTAAAAACACTTGAAACATCCTTCATATTTTTAACTTTAAACATTAATTCATTTATTTTTCTATCACGGACAACAAAAATAGAAGGAAACTCATATTGTTTAAATTTTAGTTCAAAAATATATTTATTTAAAGATTCATTTTCATTGACAACAACATCATGTTATTTATTTATAGTTTTGTTCTTCTTATTCAAAGAATCATAATGGACTTCTAATATAGAATAATACTCATTAAATGTTTCATGAGATAAATTTTCAAATTCATATTCCAAATAAGAATAATAAATACAATACACCTCATCAGTTTATGCCATGAAACACATATTTTACTTATGATTAGATACTTAAGATTTATATTTAGAATTGGATTCATCAATTAATTCTTTTGAGTCACTCCATATAGCCCTCACATATTATTTATTCTTATTGTATCTTGATTTATTTGTTTACTTATTTTTATACTTCTTCTTATCTATAAGATGGGGGAAATTAGGCATGATGTGCCTAATATTCTTGTATTGATAACATATTATTTCTATGGTATTTCCATTGATTGTTTTTTACTTTCTAAATAATTTCCTAAATCCTATTATCTATTGTATTAATTTTTGAACTTCTTAGAAAATTAAGAAATATCATCATTTGACTCCGAATTTCTTGATCTATCTTCATCAGATAAGCCCAAAAATAATGGATCTTTGTTTTTATTATCATATTTTGAGTTAGATTCCTTTAAGGTATTTTTTTACCATCTTATGATATCCAAACTCATCTTTCATCTCATTTTTATACATCAAGAGTGTTCTAATAAAATATTTTATTTTTAAATATTTCACAACATTATGTCTCTTAATGGTATTTGAAATTCCAATCTATTTGGAGAGAATAACTCTAAGAAATTTAAGATCTTGATCGGGTTTAGGAATAGGTGTTCCCAAGGTTTCCACATTGTTTATTATTTTATTCATCATCCCATTCATCTGAGTGATTCTCTCACCATTAATCATTCTGAATGTATGAAACTTTAACTTATTATTATTTTACTTGAGTTGTCTTACATGATCAGTAACTTAATAATCTATTGATATAATTTTCCAAATTTCATGTGCTGCAGCACATTCAAAAAAATCTTTTGAATTAATATGTACTGATTCCACATATGATGGAATTCATAGCTTTTGAATTTAGATCATATTTCTATTCTGCAACAACATCCCATTTTTTTGGATAACCTTTAGGGACTTTTATAACAACCATGCTCTTTATTACACATTAATACCTTATTTATTACATAAAATTAAAATTAATACAACCGAAAATATCGATAAGTCTAGTGTATTTGGGAATTAGGTACATAACATAACATCTTGAACATGGGATACGACAACATTATAAAAAAATTCCTTAACATTCTTATTGAAAACTTCTTTAACATGCTCAAAATACTCCTTCGAACATAAAACTGCATGGGATAACTTGGGGACATACATAAGAAAGGGGTGATATATAAATCCCAGTAAGGGAATAAAAATGGCATAAGTGATACATGTTATACAATAGGCATATCAATTAGGGACAAAAGAAACATAAATAATAAGTCATGATATAACATGATAATCATAACATGGGAAATGTGAGAACAACTTAAACCACTACATCATGAACATAGGTAAAGGATAAACCACCAAGACTTAATAGTGGGAAAAATCCTAAAAAACAATTAGGTACACCCATGTCCCAACATGACGTATCATGATACTAAACATTATCCAATGTATTGGAGTGCTATTTGGCTGCACCCATCATAATCATTTCATTCTCATGCTTAATTGTGCCACATAGATCATACGACATGGATTCATTTATCATCATAATTTATTACATGATCAAGGAATGTGGATTTAATACATGAAAGTCCCTAATAAATAATTATATGTTCATAAAGGTGAATACCCATGATAGAATAATGGATATGGTATTCACTGCATAATTGTTTTGGCATGGAAAATCATGGAGAAATTTCTACAGTATAACGACGTTACTTAAAATTCATAAAAATAGTTTATGAGAGAGAAAGTGATCTCTCATTATTTTGAAATAAAATGTAAAGTAATAGGGATATGTAAAATCATATCCCAACATTATAAATTCAGAAATAAAAGGTATAAGATGATGAAGAAACATGAATAGAGAAAAGAATCCTTATGAAATTTCAGCATGGTAATAGGTGTACATAAAGGATCATGGGTGGATTAATGAGAGGGAAATGAATTAATAATCATTTATATTGAAAATGGATAGTAATGTGAATATGTAATATCATATCCCATAATAAGAAAATAAAAACTAAAAGACAAAACAAAAAAGGAGTGCTTGATAAAAAAGAAGAGTGGAAGACCACTTACAGAATTTCGAAATAGTAATGGCTTAGATAATGGTCAAAATGAGAGAGGATAAATGATATATCATTCATATTTGTTGATTCTCCTTTTCATCACAGAGTCCAATGAATGGAAAAGGGGAATACCTTAAGCACAAAGAGAGTCATCCTTTGAAGAACATTAAAAACTGACAAAGTCATGGACAAGGAACCCATTTGGAGGGAGTCACACACGTTTCCTGCGTTCCGTGCAAGTCACTTGCGTGCCACCTATGGGTCACCCCCGCCCTATGCTTTTTTTCCCAAGGTTCCTAGTGTCCTATAAATAGCCCCTATGGGCCCCCCATTTCGAGGATGAATTTTCCAAAACTCAGATTCAAGATCTGGTCACCCAAGTCTTTGTCTGATGTCTTCCGAACACTTATAAGGTAATTCTTTACCTAGAAGGGAAGCTCTAAAGTGGAAGAATAAGGACTATGTGTTAGAAATCATCAATAATTGCATGCCTAAGTGTCCAGCCCTTAAGGGAAATGAAGACACTTGCGCGTCGTCTTTCCCTCTCAAGGGAACTTGTGCACCACCCTTCTGGAAGCCTTTAGGGATAATACTAAGGGATTGAGTTTAAAGTTTCCCAAGTATTACCCTGTAGATTCTTCATCTCCCAAGGTGAGTCATGTCGCACAAGTATACTTGCGCGACCAGGACTTGCGCAAAATAATGATACTTGTGCGACTCCTTCTTAGTCACCTCCTTTCCACAAATCCACCTCTCATCTTCAAGACATAGCCTTCAAAACCCTCTTCAAATCCATTTATGGAATGGTTACTTTATTGGATTCCTTATCTGAAAGGAATTCTGTGAGAACCTCTCCCAAAACCTTGTGACTTACAAGCTTTATGTCACCATGGTTAGACGTTTCCTATATAACCTCATCCTTTAAAGATGAGAAGATCTTTTTGTTTTGGGCCTCCTCAGGAGTAAGCCCCAAGTCTCAAGCCCCCTTAACTTGGACCTCCTTCTCAGAAGTAAGACCCAGTCATAATTTCCCCTTAACTTGGGCCTCCTTCTTAGGAGTAATCCCCAGTCATAATTTCTTTTGATTTGTGTCTCCTTCTCAGGAATAAACCCCAATCATAAGTTCCCTTTAATTGGGAATCCTCTCCAAGAGTAATCCCGCAATCTTAATTTCTTTTGATTTGGGTTTCCTTCTTAGGAATAAACCCCAATAATAAGTCCCTTTTAATTTGGGTCTCCTTCTCAGGAGTAAGCCTCAAGTTAAAACTCCAAATATCTATAAAGTAAAAATACCTTTATGGACCCTGCTCCAGGGCTTCTTTCCTGAAGTAAGTCCTAGTCTTCATCTACTTGGGAAGTCATACATACATAAGCCCCACATCATTTCTCATGATTTAATCTTTCATGGAACCATCATAAACTTTACTAATACCTGTTGTTTCTCACATCGAGCACGACTCATGTGGGATTAGAGTGTAAAAGTAATCACGACATCTCTTTTTGGTCCATTAACCATGCATGAACCCCATATTTCTTTACCCGAACTACGTAGAATTTGATCTCTTCCTTAAAAGTAGAGTACGTAGGAAGACTTTATAAGGTTCAATTCCATATTTCATTAATTCTTTTCCATACCATATGACATTAAACTATATTCTTTTTTAATCGAACTACATGGGTTCTGATTTATTTTTAATGAGGATACATAGGTAGCCCATCTGTGGGTACGATCCCAATTCTAAAATAATCCCCGTCTTTCTAAATGACAATAAACTTCAAGTGCCCCACTGAGTGGCTTTAAAACCAGTATGGTCATCATAGTGACCAAGAGATTTCTATATAATATATTAAAGGATACCATTGACTAAGAATATCTAATACATATGGATGATTCTCTATTGATGAAGAACCTCTAATACATATAAAAGATTCTATAAATCCCATACATATCAATCATTGATTTCCAAATCTAAAGGAAAAAATCATTTTAATGCTTGGTGAATTATTAAGGATTCATGAACACAACTTAAATCTATAAGAGAGTCTCGGAGTAGGAAATAATTCCCCCCAAAAAGGTGTGATGAGCCTGACTTCCCATCCTCTCGACCAATGCAAATTCTTAAGCCTCATTGGTCCACAACTAATGAGCACCTACCTTTGGAAAGTAGGTTCAAATGGATATAGAATCATTGAATGTTTCTTGTTCTATGAATAAACCCGTTAGAAACTGATTGGAAAGTTTTAACCTTAAAAAAACAAGGTCATCCCCATTTCTAGAAGAAACAAAAAATGGTGAACCCGACGTGAATCCTTAACCAAGTTAAATGATGTTTTACTTATTTTTTAGGCCCCTATTAAACTCAATATGAGGGCCAACAAAGAAATCAAACACATATGTGTTCATCCAAAAGATGTAGTCTGGCCAAAACTATCTTGATTATGTCTGCTATATTAAACAGGCACTCTTTTCCAAGATCTATCTGCAACACAGAATGGATTTTTTAAAGTTCACACCTGTGAATGCATCGACCACTACTCTTGTTGGATCATAGTCCACTCTGAGGATGATATCACCTACTCAGTGTCTTTAACGTTGGGTCTTGAATGCATTGGTGAGGGAATACCATCAACACGGTACCATCTCGACTCTGGATGCCACTCGAAAATCCCTTCGAGTTAACAACTCACCCTAGTTGTCCGGACAATGATGAACAGTGGTCAAGAAGCAGGTGGTGCCAACCACTGTCTCCAACCGTTTCAGGTCGTTATCCCCAGAACTCAATAACCAGTCCCTCCCATATTATGGGGAGGTGAATGAAGAGGTCGCTCAAGGCCTCAGTTCAAGAATAAAGAAGCCCTTCCTGAAGACTCCAACCAAAAATCACCACCAGACTCATGCAGTAGTGCACCCTCAACATGATGAGGGTATCATCTCTAGGTGTTCGGATCAGGTTCCTCAGACCCGAAAACGCAAGACGAACCATCATAGGTGAAATTCGGTCAATAGGGAGCAAGTTCTTACCTCTTCCCCCTCCGAAGAAGTCTATCAATCTAACTTGATGGCAAACAACGAGCGGGAATATACACCCGTCCGTCCTAATTTCACTGCCCAACAGACTCATCTGGCAGTAGCACACCAATCCTGCCAGGAAATTCCGGCAAAGTACTATAGGTAGACACATACACCTGTTTATAATTCATCAGCCAGTCAACAGGCTCATTTGACTGCATCCAAAGAAGCTCGCAAATCAAATGTGGTGACCACCTGTAAACAAGCACATACACCTGGTTACACTCATCAATTCTACCAGCAGTCTCGTTTGCTAGTATTAAAGGAAGTTCATCAATCATATTTTGTGGAGAAAAATCAGCAGGCACATACACCTGGGATTTATCAAGATAACCAACAGTATTGTTTGTTATCACTCGGAATTGTTAATTGGAAATCCCCAATGACAAATAGGAGGAATACACAACTTTCTTCCCCCACACATGAGTAATGTCAGAATTCAATGACAGGAAAAGTAGGATAGGAGAAGGAACACACAACTACTCCAAACACGGAATGGATGTATATTCTCGTTTCGACAGCTGAAGTCACCAAGTACATTCTGACAATGGTTAAAGATAAGAACCAAATCCCTGCCCATATTCGGGATATGTGTCAGAATATTATAACAACTTTAGTGATATCACAGGGAAAGAAACATAAATCTATCCCTATCAGTAGAGTGACTCATCAACATGTCACTCTGAAGCAAATACACACCTCTGTTCTAGTCTAGGAGGGTTGTGTGGCATACTCTCCCATGTCATACGGACAATCAAGTCGGGCACATACACCCGATTTAAATGGATATAATCAGCCTAACTTGACCATTTCTCCTGAGCAGGCTTATATACCTACCCATAATAAACACTTTCGTCAACAAGTGGTTTCCGAAGTGAGTAAGAAGGCATCCAATAAAAAGACCCATCCATCACCATTGAAAAACCAAGAGCCAATATGCAATAAGGCTTTGCTCAATGATGGAGTTCTTGAAGCCCTCATAGAATTGTCTATTGAAACTCAAGATTCTACTCTCTCATTTCCAGATTACAAAAGTAACTAAAATAATTCCGAAGGTCTTCATCAGACACTTCCTCATGAAGGCTTACTTCATGACAAATCAGTCAATCTATAAGTATTATCTTCAGATGAGAGCCACGATAACCATCTATGTGGCCATAAGACTATGGAGAAAGAGGTTTCATATTTTTCTATAACCCACCATGGTGGTCCTCCCCATGATGATGAATTTAGCTACGAAAGTCCTCTCCATAGTAGTAATTCAAATTTCCTGGAAAATTCTTCAATGGACAATGTAGTAATGTGAAATCCCTATTATCTTGAGGCACTTGCAAATGTGAATCCCGTCATGTATGATGCCTTACCGCTAGCAGGTGAAATACTTTCTCAATTAGAAGATAGCCTGGGGTGTAGGTTATTCTACGAACCACCACTGGGTCATTTATATTCTAATTTGACAAATGAATTCTCTACTAATTGATGCACCCAAATTGTGTATACATTTCCAAATATATAATTGAAGATAAAAGCATGTTTTCAGAATATATATATGGTTTCATGAACATATTATTTGATTTTGGTGAATCTGTTTACTTGTAGGAGCTTTCTGGATTAATACACGGATCAAGGGAAGTTTGTGACATTTTTGAAACTACACGGCGTGTACTTTCTATACATGTTGTGTACATCCAGACAAGGACACAGACCAAAGCAGGGAGTACACGCCCAGGTCTACCAGGAAGAGATGCACTCCATGTGGGTCAGTGATACACACCGTGTACCACCTTCTAGAAGCAGTGGTTGCAGAGAAAAGTCCACACGCCCATGTGGCCGTTGATGAAGACACGGTGTGTCTGAACTTTTACACACCGTGTCTGCTATTCTAGAAGGGGCTGGTGGTGCTACACGCTGTGTATGGTGGCGCTACACACTGTGTTCACTCAACTTGCAGGCGGCGCCATGTGAAAAAGTCAAGAACGACGTGCTCGGCCACCTGCCAGCGGAGAAAATGGCGCCAAAACGCGTTGAAGAAAAGTACACGGCGTGTACTTTCTATACACGCTGTGTACTTTATTTTTCTATAAAAGGAGGCTTTGGCCTATGAATTTGTGGAGTTCAAAACCATTGGAGAAGGGATAAGCTCTGCTACCACCATTCCCGAAGCCACCGAGGTTCCGTTATTCTGCTATTCCACCATTCCACCCTCCGATACTCTACCTCAATGCCTACACGATGAATCTGTTAGGTATCACGTGTGTCGTTTCTCTCCTAAATTCTATGTGTAACTAAAACCCTCGTGTTGGGGATATGGATGATGGGATTATAATTTGTATATTGTTTTATATAGTTGTGTTTGAATCGTTGTAATTCATCTTACTTTTCTTAAGCCACTGTCTAATATAACTGAGAATTCTTAGCCGGACCAAGGGAAGGATTCTCAGCGATACAAAAGAAAAGTAACGGTGCAAACATCCATGACCATTGGAAGGTTTTCACCAATTCAAGTAATGGACTAGACGTAATAAAGAATTAAGTACATTGACTACCGGACCAAGGAGTCAACTGCTTTAATTCCAAACAAGAGGAACCGGATCAAGGAAATCTTGTAACAAAATGAAATCCTGAATGATTGAATTATTATGAATAGCACAACCATTTAAACAATCTGCATAAGAACTCCTTATTCACCACAGCCTCGACACGTCTTTTATTTCCATTTCTAAGAACTTTTTAAATTTACCCTTTGTTTTCCTTCAAACTGTATCCATTCTTCAAAGTAAATCAGTTTAGTTTAAATCAAAACCCAAAAATCAACCCAATCGTTTCTAAACTTTGCATACTTCACTTAATTAAGTATTAACTCAATTAAATTCATGCACGCTATGGTTCCCTGTGGATCTACCCCAAAATTATGCTATACTAAATTTCTAAGAATGGGTAATTAATTTGGGACGCATAAAACTTCAACCGACGACAAGCGTAGACCAAATTTTGGCACCGTTGCCGGGGAACCCGTTTAGTGCTAAAATTTAAATTTTGTTAATAATTGATTTAAGTGAACATAAAAAAAATATCAAAAATCTCTTTTCTAAATATCAATTCAAATTTTCTTTATTTTTTCCCTTTTACACCTGGTGTTCGTTTTTGTGTTGTGTAGAGCTTCAAGTGTATGTTTCGACGCTTTACACGATCCAGAAGTGCCGAGTCTTCAGAATCAGTTCTGCTTGACCCGGAAATCAAACGGACCTTGCTTCATCGTCGACATACACAGACATAAACTCACAACCATCTATAAAGACCTATGGCGAACAAGGAATATGGAGCACCAGCTGTAGATGTCGTGACTGAGTATCAGTACCAAGATCAGCAGCCTCCCACTGCTGGTCTACCGGAGCAACCTCTTGGAGCCTTCATGGAATTCCTCCCAAGGGATTACCAATGGCCCCCAAAACAACTCTTCCCACGGCCATACTTTTCCCCTCAGGAGCAGTTTATGCAACCTCCACCCCATCAACAACAACCTCCAAGACATACCCTTATGGAGTACGGACTTCCATCGATTCACGGAGCTGATACGGGAATCATTCGTCCTCCGGTCCAGGCCCAACACTTCGAGATCAAGCTTGCTATCATGCAGCTGATCCAAAACACAGTCCAATTTGGAGGCCTGGCCAGCTAGGATCCGAACGCCCATCTCTCCAACTTTCTGGAGATCTGCGACACCTTTCGGTACCATGGCGTGTCCGAGGACGCCATCCGTCTTCGCCTATTTCCCTTTTATCTATGGGATAAGGCGAAGGAATGGATCAAGGGGCTACCACAATGATCTATCCTCACCTGGGAGGAGCTAGCCCAGGCGTTCCTTTCCAAGTAATTCCCGCCATCCAAGACGGTGAAACTCCAGAATGAGATTCATAACTTCCAGCAGCACGACTCCGAGTCATTGTACGAGTCCTGGGAATGCTTACAGGAGATGTTACGAAAATTCCCCCATCACAGACTCCCACTCTGGATGCAAGTCCAGACCTTCTGTGGAGGACTTACCACAAATACCAAGTCCGTAGTGGATGCTACTGCTGGAGGTACGGTGATGCGGAAGTCCCCTGAAGAACTATTCGAACTACTGGAAGATATGTCAGCCAACAGCTTCCATTGGCACTCTGAGCGGGGGACTCAAAAGCAAGGTATGCACAATATTGACGCTACCATAATTTTGGCTGCTCAGTTGGACGCTGTGTCCAAGAAAATCGACGCATTGAACCTCAAAGGAACATCTCAAGTTCATGCGGCGCACCACCCAACATGCAGTGATTATGGTGATAACCACATCATGGGAGAATGCCCGGGTTCAACTGGAGGCACCTCGACGAGTGAGGTGAGCTATGTTTCCCACAATCGAGGGCCCAACCAGTACCAGCAGTACCAGAACCCGACATGGTGAGATCAACAGAACACAGGCTGGGGCCAACAACAGTAGAATCCTCCGTCCCAGCGACCGCCCAACTACAACCAACCTCCATACCAGAACCAATTTCAAAGGCCGCAACAACCCCAGCAGGGTCCTTATTAGCAACAAGGGTATCAAAACCCTCATCCACAGCAGCCACGACAGTCACCTCCTCCATCGGCTCAACAACCACCTTAGCAGGAGAACATCTCAAGGTTAGAGGATTTGATGACTAAATTCATATCTACTGATGAGACTCAGTTCCAGAATCAGGAAGCTTCGATTCGAGTCTTGGAGAATCAGATTGGCCAGATAGAAAATCAACTCTCAGGGAGGCAGCCCGGTACACTACCAGGGAACACCGAAAAGAACCCAATGGAGGAGGCCAATGCTATTATGCTCCGGAGTGGAAAAGAGCTCCACCATAACCAATCAGCACAACAAGGTTCATCCACACCCACTGTTGAAGAAAAAGGTACCAATACCAACCCCTCCTCATCCAATATCCCACAGAAGGAGGCTTTACAAAATAAAGAAAAGGAAGTAATCCAACCATTCAAGCCTGCCTTACCCTTTCCAGAAAGATTGAAGCAGAGGAAGCTGGACCACCAATTCAGCAGATTTATGGATGTTTTCAAGAATCTACATATCAATATACCATTTGTGGAAGCCCTGACACAAATTCCAACATACACCAAATTCATGAAGGAAATCATCTCGAATAAAAGGAAAATGGAGGAGTTGGGCGTAATTTCACTAACGAAGGAGTGCTCCGCGGTGGTTCAACATTCCATTCCTCCCAAACTCCAAGATCCAGGTAGTTTCACCATTCCTTATACTATTAGATCCTGTGAATTTGGGAAGGCCCTCTGCGACTTAGGGGCCAACGTGAACCTTATGCCCCTCAGAGTTTTCAAGAAGCTGGGACTCGACGAGCTCAAGCCTACCCGCGTCTCCCTTGAACTGGATGATCGATCCATCAAGCACCTAAAGGGACTACTTGAGGACATACTGGTCAAGGTGGGTAGGATGATTCTCCCTGCTGATTTCATCATCCTCGACATGGGGTATGACCAGGAAGCACCTCTTATACTTGGAAGGCCTTTCTTGGAAAATGGGAAGGTACTGATCGATGTGCACCAAGGAGAGTTGATTTTACGGGTAGGTGATGAAAGAGTTTCCTATAACGTCCTCAAAGCCGTCAAACATGCTTCTTTGACAGAGCATGAGGACTGTTATGCAGTGTCCACCTTGGATAATCATTTTAGCGACAAAGGGGATGAACTGGTATGTTATTTTATTTCGAATAATTTAACTGATCCAGATATTCTATTAGAGGAAGCGCCAGAAGATTTGCAATTCATAGAAGGCCAGGGCGGCCACTATTGGCAGCATGCAGTTGTTCCTGATAGTTTGGAATGGGACAAGGTGCAGACACTTGTGCCTTTGATTTTAAAGGCACCTGATCTCAAACTGAAGCCTCTTCCATCTTCTCTCAAGTATGGGTATTTTGGACCCAATCAAACTTTTCCTGTTATACTTAATGAAGAACTATCACAGGAGCAGGAAGATTCACTTTTACAGGTTCTCAAATAGCGGAAGCATGCTATTGGGTGGACAGTTGTTGATCTGAAGGGCATCATCCCTACCATTTGCACTCACAGGGTGCTACTTGAAGAGGGTGCCAAGAAATATCGGCAACCACAACGACGCTTGAATCCTCCCATGAAGGAAGTTTTAAAGAAGGAGGTGATCAAATTATTGGATGCAGGCATCATCTATCCCATCTCGGATAGTCCGTGGGTGAGTCCTCTCTAAGTGGTACCCAAAAAGGGGGGTATCACTGTGATTTCAAATGACAAGAACGAACTCATCCCTACACGCACTATCACGGTCTGGCGAGTCTGTGTGGATTATCGGAAGTTGAATGATGCAACAAGAAAAGATCACTTCCCCATTCCATTTATGGATCAAATGCTAGAGAGGCTAGCAGGGCACAACTTCTATTGCTTCCTCGATGGTTTTTCAGGTTACAACCAAATCTCCATTGCTCCGGAGGATCAGGAAAAGAGCACTTTCACTTGCCCCTATAGCACATTTTCTTATCGAAGGATGTATTTCGGCATGTGCAATGCCCCCTCCACCTTCCAACGCTGTATGCTGGCCATCTTCCACGACATGGCGGAACGAATCTTGGAGGTATTCATGGATGATTTTTCTGTTTATGGAAAATCATTTACCATTTGTTTACGACACCTAGAGCTTGTTTTGGAAATATGTGAGCACACTAACCTAGTTTTGAACTGGGAAAAGTGTCATTTTATGGTACAAAGTGGCATAGTCCTTGGCCACAGAATTTCAGCGAAAGGTATAGAGGTTGACCCGGTGAAGATTGAAGTCATTTCACGACTACCAGTACCGACTTCTGTCCGTGCCATTCGCAGCTTCCTGGGGCATGCAGGATTTTACTGGCGGTTTGTCCGCGACTTCTCCAAAATAGCCCAACCCCTCACCAATATTCTAACCAAGGATGCCATATTTGAGTTTGATGACCATTGTGTCAGATCTTTTGAGCATCTGAAGCAGTGCCTTGTGGAATCTCCAGTTATGATTTCTCCCAACTAGGAGGAACAATTTGAGGTGATGTGTGATGCGATCGACTACGCAGTGGGAGAAGTCTTGGGCCATTGCCTTGACCGAATTTTCCGACCTATCTATTATGAAAGCAGGATGCTCAACGAGGCACAAATTAACTACACCACCAAAAAAAAGGAGATGCTCACAGTGGTTTTTGCATTTGACAGGTTTCGTTCTTACTTAGTGTTGTCTAAAGTTATTGTTTATTCTGACCATGCAACACTAAAGTACCTACTCAACAAGAAAGATGCGAAGCCCCGATTGATCCGCTGGGTACTCCTCCTATAAGAATTTGATCTTGAGATCCGGGATAAGAAAGGGAGTGAGAACTTCATTGCAGACCATCTCTCCCGCCTCGAGCTGCCTCACTTGGAGACGGAAGAAGATCGGGAAATCAGGGAGGATTTTCCTGATGAGCACCTCTTTTCGATTAGTGAAACACCTCGACCATGGTATGCTGATATCAATAATTTTTTGGTTACAGGTGTCGTTCATCCCGACCTCTCCTTCCAGCAAAGGAAAAGATTTTTCTCTGATGTGAAAAGGTACTTCTGGGAGGATCCTCTGCTATTCCAATCCTGTGCAGATGGAGTGATCCGTCGTTGCATCCCGGAGAATGAAGTTCACAGTGTCCTGGAGTTCTGTCATGCCTCACCAGTAGGAGGACATCATGGCCCGGACCGTACCATATCTAAGATCCTGTAGTCTGTATTTTTCTGGCCCACCATGCATAGAGATGCCCGAGCCTTTGTTTCCTATTGAGATCGGTGCTAGAGGACGGGTAATGTGGGATGTAGAGCCAAGATTCCTCAGCACCCCGTCCTGGAGGTCAAGATTTTTGACGTCTGGGGCATAGACTTCATGGGTCCTTTTCCCCTATCTTTTGGGAACACTTACATCCTGGTCTGCGTCAACTACGTCTCCAAATGGGTGGAAGCTATTTCTAAAGCTCACGACACAACCAAGGTAGTCATAAATTTCTTAAAGAAAAATATTTTTAGCAGTTTTGGAGTTCCTCGAGTACTGATCAGCGATAGAGGGACCCACTTCGACAACACACTGATGAGAGGAATACTGTCAAAGTATGAAGTAAAGCATCAGATGGGGACACTATATCATCCCCAGTCCAGTGGACAGGTAGAGCTCTCCAATCGAGAGCTCAAGAAGATCCTGGAAAAAACAGTGAACACTTCATGGAAGTACTAGTCCAAGAATTTAGATGATGCCTTATGGGCTTATCGGACTGCTTTCAAAACACCACTGGGAATGTCCCCATTCCGCCTCGTCTATGGCAAGCCCTGCCATTTTCTAGTAGAATTGGAACACAAAGCCTACTAGGCCGTCAAAGCCCTAAATTTTGATCTGAAGGCAGCTGAAGAGAAACGGAAGTTCCAACTATCGTAAGTAGATGAGATCCGATTAGATGCATACGAGAATACCAAGTTGTACAAAGAGAATACAAGAGACATTCATGACCAGATGATATCACGAAAATATTTCCAACCCGGTGATCAGGTACTTCTCTTTAATTCTCATCTACGCTTATTTCCAGGGAAGTTAAAGTCACGCTGGTTGGGACCATTCCACGTTATCCGCGTATTCTATCACAGAGCGGTAGAAATTTCTGGAGAAGATGGTCAACCATTCAAAGTAAACGGGCAGCAGTTGAAAGCTTACCATCCTACAGATAACATGGTGGGAACGTTGTCCACCATACTCCTTTGGTAAGCAAGGTAAGTAGGTCGAGCCAACGACCTAAAACAAAGGCGCTTCCTGGGAGGCAACCCAGAGGTTACACGCCGTGTCCCACTTATATACATGGCGTGTACCAAGTCTTTTTCATTTATAAACTTAATAGTATAAATCTATAGAATAACAAATAACTAACCAGGGATGATACCGGTGCCGATGGCAAAGTCACTGGAGTTTATTCAAGCCGTCCTCGGTTCGAATCCTCCTGACCTACCTTCGGCATGGGGTTCCTTTTTTTTAATTACACGACATGTGTGGTATTGTAAATCTATATATATGTACATGTGTTTAATAAAACCCATGGTGGGGATGGGCCGGTTGGCTAGAATCGTGATCCGGTTTCAAAAGACCCGGGTTCGAATCTAGACAACTGTCCCATTTCCATCATTTGTTCTTTTAATAAAAACACACGATGTATACTCCGATATATGCCATGTGCGCCATGATTTTTCATATATAAATCAAAACGTTTTAAAAAATAATAAATTACATGCGGGTGAAGTTGGCGGATTGGCAAAGTCTCGACACCAGGTTCACAAGACCCGGTTTCGAATCGCGCTAATCTCCCCGCTTCACCCCATCCTTTCTTAAATAAAAACCACACGTCGTGTTTTTCTTTCTTTCCATGTGTATTATCCGTATAGAATAAATATATATATAAAATAAATATGAACAGAAGAACAAATTTTTCTCCAGTGGGTGAAGGCGTCCGTTCGAATCAGCTGATCACCGGTTCGAATTCTGCCCCAAGCACCGGACCAAAGGTTGTACTACTCTTTTTCTTATTTTAAAATACACGGCGTGTATTTCCCGATATAAATCGTGTATAGGCTTATGTATAATAGAACTTGTCAATATTTCTATTTTTAATAATTATTATATAGTTTACTATAATAATTAAATTTTGTACTTTTCTTAAAGAAAAACATGGTGTGTACTTTCTATACACACCGTGTACCTCGGCTATAAAAGCCACGGGCCACCCGGCTTGAGGCCATGTTTCTCGGCCGCCTGATTCTTCCCCTTCTTCCTGTTTCTTCTCCCAAACGCCGTCCGAACCCGCTTTTTCCAAATCTGTCGATTTGGGGCGTTTCAAGTTCTGATTCCTCTCACATTGTGATCCTCGATCCAGGTACACCATTCTACACCCTCTATTTCAAATTTTTAGACTCGTTTAGGGTGTTTTTCGGATCGGCTGACCATTCGGATTCTGGCAGTACACGACCAAGAAACGAAGAACACACTCCGTGTACGTCTGAACACGACCTCAGAATGAATTTTCAGAAATTTGAATTTACACGGTGTGTATGTTCGGTACACACCATGTCCGTTTCATCGTGACTGCGTACACTTTTGCACACGGTCTCACACACCATTTTCATTTACACGGCGTGTGTGTTTGGTACACGCCGTGTCCGTTGTATGTGTTGGCCCCTCCGAGTGTGGAACATAACATGGCCTGTCACCCCATGTTCCAGAACACGGAGTGTATGTTCGGTACGCGCCATGTCCTCAATATCTGTGGTCGACCCGTGTCTCCCCCTCTGCACGACCATGTTCTTCGTATGTAGTCCATGCTGTGTCCAGACACTACACGACGTGTATTGTGTTATCTGAACTGTTAAAAACATGGCCGTGTCATTTGTTACACGACCACCTGCGCTTTGATGTGAACACGACGTGTATGTTCGGTACACGCCGTGTCCTATTACATGGTCTCTTTCTACAATCGGCATTTCTTTCCAGAGAACACGGGATACCTTCCAGCTCTGAGTACACGCCGTGTACTCTGAGTACACACTGTGTACTTTAATTTTCTAGTTTTCTCACATTTTATTTTTTTTATTTTCTTCTTTTGTTTTGTTTTCTTTTTCTTTTTCTTTCTATTTCAGGATATGGTAGATCATGATCATTCGCGCGGGAAGCGGCCAGCCTCCGCCAATGAGGGTGAGGAGTCCAGTTATCGTTGGATTCGACTCTAACCACCTACTCAGCCGGACCCCGACGCTCCGGTCTTTGAGCTCCCTCCGTTGGCCATTCTGCCGCCACTCACTCCCTCAGATGAGGCAGGGCCTCCTTCTACTGCACCAGCTGCCACTTCCGCTATACCATCATCCTTAGCAACTAGTCCCTCTTCGAGCACCCCTTACACCGAGCCACCTTCTTCTTCGGCAGATGCACCTCCAGAGCCAAATGCTGCTGCTGCACCGTCACCTGGGTCGGGACCTGCAGGTGCTCCCTATCCCTTCACGGTATTCCCGGTTACCGACCTCGCATACGACAGGCTCTGACGCTTTTCTCGTCGGCCGATACCATTGAGCGGCCGGTACCTTGACAGCAGCATTCCGCAACGACTCGGTATTTGGGAGGAGTTGGAGGTACTTCTCGGGCACACCGCACTCCTTGAGATTTTCCAGGTCAGCACTCCTGTGTTCCGAGATTTATTTTTGGATTTTGCGGCCTCCTTTGAGTTCGATGGAGCGGAGTACTGAGAGACACCTGGCGATGCGGTGCCAGTAGTTCGATTCCGGCTAGGCGGCCGACGTTTTTCTCTGACGATGACAGAGTTCGGCTGAGGTTGCGGCTTCTACCCCTATCCTTTCGCCCCACCCCCCATTTCTGACTTGACCCGGCCCAAGTGCTCTGACCACATTTTCATGTGGCGGGAGATCGCTGGGCCTGACCACCGGTACTCCCCCACTTCTCAGAAGAGCACTTTTATAGCTGATCCCGTCCTTCGCTTCACCCACCAATGCTTCAGCGCTATACTCTTCCCCTGCCATGAGGATATGGGGGTCGTGACCGGCCGTGACATGGAGCTTCTTACCTGTGTCATCTGGCACGCCTACCCAAACCCCCCCTTTCTTGCCGCCTCCTATTTTCACTCCATGTTTACCGGCCGTCAGGGCAACCTGAACGGTGGGTTTTACACCACCTGTCTTGCCCACCACTTGGGGGTATTCAAGCCCTCATTACCTCATGACTTGTTAGGTTCACCCCAGCGGATGGACTTCCTCATGCTCATTCACATGGTATTGGTCCTGAAGCAGGGGGTGCCTACGTCCTTGCTCAGGCTCAAGCCCCACCACCTCCTGACCTTGCCCCACCTGTTGACCCTGCCCCTCCTTCCCCACCTCCTCCAGCTTCTCCCCCTCACCCACCTCTTACTGACCCCACTTCTTCTGACCTTCCTTCTTCTATCCCATCTCCCATCCCACCTACCCCCGCACCCTCGGTTGATCCGGCCATTTCCCTCCACCTAGCCACGATGGAGTAGTAGTTGGCCCGTGTCATCGGCCTCCAGGACACCATTGCATGCCATTTGATTCATCTGGATGGCCGCCAGGACCGGATGAAGCATCTGTTGGTACATATTGCTCAGCATCTTGGTGTTCCATTGCCTCAGCCACCAGCCCCTGCCTCCGTTCCTGGCCCTTCTGCTGCCGCTCCACCGCCGTCTCCTGCGTCGGCCACAACTTTTGTTCTGATGACTACGGTGAGCTCTGTTGCTGCCACTTCTGCCAGGCCAGGGCCTACTGCTGAGCTTCCGATCCCGAGTCTAGCACCTGTGGCTCCTACTTCTTCAGCTACCCTTCCCGATGCCAAGTCAGAGCCTCACCCTTCCATGGCTCCTGCGCCATCTCTCCCGACTGATTCTGTACTAGATGATGCCTCCCCTAAGGCGACCCCATGATAGCGACATTTTCCTTTCTCTTATATATCTCTTCTATCATTTTCAGTGCTGTGATGTTGTGCATGTTTGTAGTCTTCTTTCTTTTTCTCGACAGTCACAGGTACAGGTATGGCGCGCTTTGGGCATCACTTTTCACGAGGGGAGTATTTTTCCATTTCTATTTTCTCTCTTTTTGGATTTACTTCTTCCACTACTTTCCCTCATTTTGTCCCCCATTTCTCCCTACTTCCTACCCTTTACCTTGGTGTTACACTCGGTGGACCATGTGCAGTGTTCAGTGTGGGGGAGCATCTATATCTTTCACCTTAGTCTTTTCCCTTAAACTAACCTAGGAGACATCATTATTAGACTCTATATTTGTAAATGTAAAGAAATTTTTGTTAATTAATCTTATAAATGCTAGAGTTATCAGTAGGAAATTTTGGAAAGGTTACATTTTTTTCGTTTTTTTTAAGTATTTTAAAATGATTGCTGATATAGTTTCAATTACAACCTTTCATCCTTAATTAAATTACATTAATTAGGATAATCATTTATATGCATGTCATGACCTGATTGTCCCTTTATTATTTTTCCACTCTTGAGAGGTATTCTAAACCCTTTTTCATATTTCTTTTCTAATACCCTCTTTCTTGAGAGATTCTTAGGATATGCATCACTACCAGAATTTTCAAGTTTTTCTTTTCGAAATATGAAGAAATTTTTGAATTACTTTAACATGATTGAGGCATTAGATTGTTTCAACCCCTTTATCTTGAGACCTACCCTACATTTAATCATCGTTAAGCCCATTGAAGCCATTAACAGCCTTTATAAGAAGCCACATTACAAGCCTATTTCCCTTCCTACCCTATTTCTTTTTAAACTTTGCATGATTATTCATTTAAGCTTTAAAGAGGGAGTTGGCAATACATGGCATATTTTTGTACAACCATGAAATAAAGTGTGGGGGAGTGCCTCTTGATTATTTGGGGCAGAATGGGTTCCAAACATATACTCATTGTATTCATAAGGGATGCCCTTGTGTTTTGTTGTTAAAAAAAACAACAACAACAAACAAACAACGAGGGGACCTTATACTTATTTGCTACTTATTTGCCCATAAACCCTACTTACCTAAGGGAGTTGGTAACGATTAAAAAAGCATTTGACTGGGCTTTTGAAGGATTTATTTTCAATGAGCTTTACTTTGAATATCATGTAATGTTGTTTAAAAGAATTAGCCATCCTTTTTCAAGCCTCAGAATTTATTTTCACATCTGAACCTACCAACCCTTAGCCACAGAAACATCTAAACCTTATTGACAAAGCCCTCATGAATTTTGTAATTCAATTTTTCTAAAATGGAGAATAAGATATCTTGCAAACCTATGGATATAATGTATATGCCTTGGATTGAGCATAACTTTGATTAAAAACATCTTGATTGTGGAGTGTGATTTTAACTAGTAAGGTAAATCATCAAGTGGCATGCTTATTTTTGAAAGGTTGAACAATATGTTGAAAGAGGATGAGAGTAGTTAATTACATTATATATGAGGCATGATTTTAATATCTTATGAATTGAATTTGTTTTTTCCTTTTAGAATTTTTCCTCAGTAACTTTATCAGTTATATGTTTGATTAACTAAATACCTTTCTTTTCAAAGTATATGCTCTCTTAATTAGATGTTGAGATTTTGCTTGAGGGTAACCAAATGACTAAGTGTGGGGGAATTTGATGCACCCAATTTGTGTATACATTTCCAAATATATAATTGAAGATAAAAGCATGTTTTCAGCATATATCTGTGGTTTCATGAACATATTATTTGATTTTGGTGAATCTGTTTACTTGTAGGAGCTTTCTGGCTTAATACACGGATCAAGGGAAGTTGGTGACATTTTTGAAACTACACGGCGTGTACTTTCTATACATGTCGTGTACATCCAAACAAGGACACAGACCAAAGCAGGGAGTACATGACCATGTCTAACAGGCAGAGATGCACTCCATGTGGGTCAGCGCTACACGCCATGTACCACCTTCTAGAAGCGGTGGTTGCAGAGAAAAGTCCACACGCCCATGTGGCCGTTGATGAAGACACGGCGTGTCTGAACTTTTACACGCAGTGTCTGCTATTCTAGAAGGGGCTGGCGGTGCTACACGCCGTGTATGGCGGCACTACACGCCGTGTTCACTCAACTTGCAGGCGGTGCCGTGTGAAAAAGTCAAGAATGGCGTGGTCGGCCACCTGCCAGTGGAGAAAATGGCGCCAAAACGCGTTGACAAAAAGTACACAGCGTGTACTTTCTATACACGCCGTGTACTTTATTTTTCTATAAAAGGAGGCCTTGTCCTACGAATTTGTGGAGTTTAGAACCATTGGAGAAGGGAGAAGCTCTGCTAACACCATTCTCGAAGCCACCGAGGTGCCGTCATTCCGCTATTCCACCATTCCACCCTCCGATACTCTACCTCAACGCCTACATGATGAATCCGTCAGGTATCACGTGTGTCGTTTCTCTCCTAAATTCTATGTGTAACTAAACCCCTCTTGTTGGGGCTGTGGATGATGGGATTATAATTTGTATATTATTTTATATAGTTGTGTTTGAATCGTTGTAATTTATCTTACTTTTCTTAAGCCACTGTCTAATATAACTGAGAATTATTAGCCGGACCAAGGGAAGGATTATCAGCGATACAAAATAAAAGTAACGGTGCAAACATCCATTACCATTGGAAGGTTTTCACCGATTCAAGTAATGGATTGGACGTAATAAATAATTAAGGACATTGACTACCAGACCAAGGAGTCAACTGCTCTAATTCCAAACAAGAGGAACCGGACTAAGGAAATCTTGTAACAAAATGAAATCCTGAATGATTGAATTATTATGAACAACACAACAATTTAAACAATCTGTATAAGAACTCCTTATTCACCACAACGCCAACACGTCTTTTCTTTCCATTTCTAAGAACTTTTTAAATTTACCTGTTGTTTTCCTTCAAACTGTATCCATTCTTCAAAGTAAATCAGTTTAGTTTAAATCAAAACCCAAAAATCAACCCAATCGTTTCTAAACTTTGCATACTTCACCTAATTAAGTATTAACTTAATTAAATTCATGCACTCCATGGTTCCCTGTGGATTGACCCCGAACTTATGCTATAATAAAGTTATAAGAATGGGTAATTAATTTGGGACGCATAAAACTTCAACCAACGACAAGCGTAGACCACTAATCTTGTTGAATCTTATGAAGCAACAAAGAAGAACCATCTTTGGTCCAATCAGGTAGAATAATCTTCATCAAATGACAAATAGGAAGTGATGAATATGAGAAAACAACTAGCTAAAGGTGAAATACCAGTCATGTTTTGGCCTTTGGAAGACTCTCAGTATGATATTCCATAAACGTTGACAGAAGATTGTGTTCACGATATTCATCTCAACATATGGAAAAATATTTGTCACTTAAAAGAGAAAAATATTATCTTATGATGAATATCAAAATCATTTCAAGATAATAGAAGGGTTGAAATTCCAAATTTACTTGGCATCTCTCTTAGTTTCCCGACATCTAAAGGTTGAAAAGCAGTAGAGAGCCCTTCAGCATTCATGCCTTGGCACATTAAAAAGGTTTCGCTAGTTAATTACCAATGCCCCATCTGGTATTCATATCAGGGGATGGGGTGTTCATGGAGCATTGCATTTCACTGTTCTCTCTAGTCAACAAATCCCACCAAAAGTGGTCTCATGAAATGTTATTGCCCGTGGCTGGCCACATCTAACTGGTTTTGTGCGTAATCAAAGGTTTTCCCAAGAACATGCCTCAACTAGTTCTTACCAAAGTCAGGCATATAAAGAACAAGTTTTTGAATTGCTCTTGCATCAAGAAAATGAGAATATCGAACATGCTTCTCATTTAGAGCATGCACATCATCAGGTGATAGAAGTGTTAGAAATAATCCAACGGTCATCTGAGCTAGGTGATTTGAGTGGATGTCAGATGATGCATCCGACTAATTTTCAGACTAAAGTACGCAAAATCAGGAGAGATTTTAATAAAGTTTCAGATGTAGTATCTCAAGAACCACCTCATCTTTCCAGATTGGGGACTCTTTTAATCCAACCTTTGGGATCAAAAAATAGGATTTGAGAAGTTGAGCAGAAAAAATAGGAACAGGCCCAGTCCACCAGACTGGGGACATTTTCAAATTCTCAATCTCTTCCTTAGTGAAAGTCAGTCTTCTCTCGATTAGGGAAGAAGCCACAAGAGGAACGTAGGACTGAATTATTAAGATATTCCCTCCAAATTACGGTTAGTCAAGAAGTTCCTGAGGGATCAACCAAATAAAAGGCAATGTCTCATAAAGGACATGGAAGATGATAGTATCGCAGAAGTGATGACAGAAGGGATGCAATGCGTTATGAATCTATAAATGTCATCAATTCCATTGTAATTGATCCCCTAGAACATGAGGCTCACTCAGAGGAATCATATGAAGAAGTTCCTGTTCAAGAAGTTGTACACACAGAAACGAATGAAGGATGTGTGCGTACCAGAAGACAGAGGGTTTCCCAGGGGTAAGACATTCCTTTTGGGTAATGCCCTTCCATACTCCAGAAAGGCACATGCCAAGGAAAAGGGTAAAAGTTAGGTTACATTCCACCCTACCTATGGAGAAGTCCAATCACTCTCATTAGAGGAAAGGTTCACACAACAAGAAGAAGAAATGAAGGAATTAAGGAGGTTAAATGAAGAACTACTACAAGGTAGTCTTCCTCCTAAGCATGCTAGTGTTAATCAATCAAGGAAATTTTTTGTAGGTACTGGGATGGATCAAGAATATCCCCCTTTATAAGTACACCCTCACAGGTCCAATCCTATGGGTCATACATGAAAACAACCGGCAATAATACTATCAGTGGCAGTACCGGTCGACACACTCGTCCAAACTCCAGTTATCACACCTGCTTAGGCCCAAGATCAACCAGTTGTTTCTCAAATATTAATTACTACCATTGAGTCATTAATAGCTCGGTTGGAAGCTATGGAAGGAAAGTGTGCACAATTTCAACCAGAAAAGAGATCTTACCCTGAATGGGTGGATGCAATCCCTCCCCCATCAAATTTTGTGAATACCACATTACAAATTTTTAATGATTCAGGAGATCTAGAACAACACTTAACACATTTTGTTTCTCGTTGTGATCCTATGATGGGAACTCCTCAACAACAAGAAGTAGTTAATCTTAGGTGTTTTGTACAGTAATTACAAGGTCCTTCTTTTCTCTGGTATACAAGTTTGCAATCTCGGTCAATTACTGGGTGGGAAGATCTCAGTCAAAGATTTCTTCTTCAATTTAGCTCAACGTTTCCAAAGACGAAAGTTTTTTATCTTACCAATTGTAAGAAAAGGGAAAATGAAAAAGTTTCAGATTTCATTACTCACGGGAAGGGATTAACATATTCCTTAAGTTTATAACTCCCTCAAGAAAAATTATTGCGAATCTATATGGAAAATCTGTGTGATGAATTATGCACACTGTTGATCCCTGTGAAATACATAGGAGGGTTTCGAGACCTTACTTTAATTGCTTAGTAGATAGAAGACTCTCTTATAAAGAATAAGGATAAAACTCATGTAATTACATCAGTTCTAGGAAGGAGAATAGGGAAAGTAGAGACTACTACAGTTACACTTAAATAAGAAGCTGTACTTGCTTCCAATTCAAAACCTTCATCATATCGAAGGGATCCACCTCCTGAGCGTCAACAACAACGACCGCCTCATCAAGATGATCAAAAATATCAAAGGCATAAACACTTTGAAGATTTTAAGAACAAAGTTTATTCTTTATAGAATGAACAAGTTCCTGGCTACTTCATCTCAGCTCTGGAAAAAAACCTGGTTTAGTTTCCAAGGCCCAAAAGGCCGAATAAGGAAAGAGATGAAGACCTCCCCAACTATTTCCCATTTCATCAGATGTTGGGGCATCCCATTCTGGAGTGTTTTTCCTTAAAAGAACTCCTGAAAAAGATGGTTCACTCTAGACAGGTAAAACTGAAAAGTTCTTCAGCCTAGGTAGCATGTGTTACTGCTACTGATCCAGAAGAAGAAGGTGGGTGGCACGAAGTCAAAAGTAAAAATACACAAAAATATAATGATTGGATGGTCAGGAAAATGATAAAAAAAACTCATGACATTTTATGAACACAATTGAATCAACCAATTTTGTCTTCTGATATGTCTACCACAACAAAACCCCCTTTATCAGAAGTAAAATCCTCAAATAAGCAGTGTAATTTGAAGAAAGAAGAGTAGTCAGAAGAAGATGAGCTCATGTCAAAGCCTAAGTTGTCTTTGAATTTGGCAGATTTTATGCCATTTGCTTCAAAATCACGGGAACCTCCCCACCAAATGGCATATCCTGAACTAGTTAATCAGGCAGAATCTTAATCAAATGAAGAATTGATCTTTGGTTCTGTTAACATGTTTCATTTAATGGATCCTTATGCCAATGAAAGTTTCGATTATGATGAGCCTAAGTTCCCTGTATCTAACAGAGGAATTATAGGATGAGACAGAGGTCTAAGATATAGGGGAAGACGTGGATATTCCAGAAGCCACTATTTCAATCCTACCCCTGCTAGAACTGTATATGCGGCAGAAACTTGTGGAAAATCCCTTCAGCAGGCTCAACAGGAACACAAAAAGATCTTCCACACATGGCATATTCGGTCCTAACACAGTTATTTTGGAAGACCGGTTAGAGGTCACCCATTATTCCTCTCAGAAAATAGATAGATCTAGTCAGTCTAATCTACCGAAGCTAGGAGTATTTCCAACTCCTACCACGATACAGGATGCATCTATTGCCAAAGCATCAACTTCCAAGGAACCTATAAAACCACATTTTCCTGATGGGAAACACAAACCTTTAGACCAAAAGTATGATGTCTTGAAACATTTGGCCCAAGTACTGGCCAAGTTATCAATTATGGATACCTTGAATCTATCAAAAGATCTTCAGGAGGTGCTTATTGAGGCTTTGTCAAGTCCTCAAGAATTTGAAACTAAAATTACTGTGGCTGAAGTCTACCATATAGAGAATGATTCTGCAGAATTCCATGCAGTGATATCTTTTATAGATGAAGATGAAGATGATGTTGAACATGGACATATCAGACCTTTGTATCTATCTAAAAAAATCAATCATATAGACATATGACGAGCTTTCATTGATAATGGCTCAAGAGTTAACCTCATTCCTATTTGTACACTTCGTCGATTGGGCCTCACCAAATCTGATTTATCTCCTTCTAATTTGATGTTGTAAGGATATGATAAGAATGAACAAGAACCTCTAGAAAAAAGTACAATCAGAATTCAGTTTGGAGACCTTGTGTCTAATTCAGATTTCATGGTTGTTCTTCAGGATACAACCTTCAACATTTTTCTTGGAAGACTTGGGCTACATCAACATGAATCTATACCTTCTTCATACCATCAATGTCTCAAATATTGTTTCAATGGTCAAATCAGGACATTGTATGGTGATAAGGCCCCATTCAAAACATGTGAATCTCAATACATTGAGGCATAATTTTATCACATGGAGGGAAAGGAAAAATCCACAACAAAGAAGGTTACCAAAATTAATGCTCCAAGTGGTTTGGAAAAGATTCCAATAAACCCATTCATACATGTGAGTACAGATTATGTGTTTCCTATCAGTCAAATTGACAGGATAGACTTAAATCCAAACACTCTTATGGAAACTTCCATAATGTCAATTATGGAAATCGATCAAGACAACATGGGAGAAATTATTGATTCACCAAGCAATGATGAAATCTTAAATGAAGATGTATTCATTTCATCCACTGAAATCCAGAAATTCTATACTTCATCAACCAGGCTAGAAGAAGGTATAACAATACCAGAGGAAAACAATGATGTTGATTCTCAATCCATCATCTCCTCTCTATCACCCCAGGAAGACCCTTCATCACCAATAAGGTCAGAAATGGAAGCCTCTTCTTCAAGATGTTCAAATTTTAAATTCTCCCCTAACCATGGAAATTTTTCTTTGTCATATAATATGCAAGTAGAAATAGAATAAGTAACACATGTTGAAGAAGAAGTGGAAGATCTCAGGGATGCTCCTCCAACATTTTAAGAGGGTATCTCTACCACTATGGATAAACTCAGAGAAATAAATATGGGTACAAAAGAAGATCCATGCCCCAATTTAATTAGTGCAGCCATGACTCTTGAAGAGAAAGAAATGCATACTTCATTTCTAAAGAAAAATTGAGATGTATTTGCTTGTAATTATACAGAAATGATGGGTCTTGATCCCTATGTTTCCAATCATCATTTAGGTTTTCCAGAAGAACATCGAGGATTCAAGCAAGAAACAAGAAAAACGCACCCAACTCATGCCTCCAAAATTGAAGCTGAAGTTGATAAGCTTATCAAGGCTAACTTCGTCAGAGAAGTTCAATATCCCAAATGGATGGCTAATATTTTCCATGCGAAAACTAAAAATTGACAAATTAGAGTTTTTATTGACTTCATATATCTTAATCAGTATTGTCCCAAGGATGATTTTCCAGTCCTGATCACAGAACTCTTAATTGATGCAACAGCTGTATATGAAGATCTTTCCTTCATGGATGGATACTTTGGGTATAATCAAATATGAATGGCCCCAAAAGTTTAAGAGTCTATAGCCTTCAGAGCTCCTAAAGGTGTGTTTTGCTATCGGGTAATTCCCTTTGGCCTGAAGAATGAAGGTGCAACGTATCAGCGTGCCATACACCATATCTTCAAACCCTTTTTAGGGAAATTTGTTTAATGTTATGTGGATTATTTGGTGTTTAAATCCAGACAACATTATGATCACTTGGATGATCTAAAAATCATATTCAACAAACTTTCATAACACAATTTGAAGATGAACCCCTTGGAATGTGCATTCGGTGTAACCTCAAGAAAATTTCTCAGCTTTGTTATACGCCATCATGGTATCGAAGTTGATCCTGAGAAGAAAAAATCAATCCTTGGTATGTCAACTCCTATAAATTTGAAATAATTAAAAGGACTTCAAGGAAACTTGGCCTATATTCGGCGTTTCATTGCCAATTTGGCAGGAAAGTTTTTACCCTTCACCAGATTAATGAAGAAGGGAGTCACCTACTAGTGGACTGAAGAATGTCAAGAAGCATTCGATATCCTCAAGAAATATATCTTGAGCCCACCGGTATTAATGCCACCCATTGAAGGAAGACCACTTATTCTCTATTTGACAGCTTTAGAGTGATCATTGGGTGCCTTCATTTCCCAAAAGAATGATGCTGGGAATGAAAACAACCTTTACTATCTCAGTCGGACTATACTAGAGGAAAAAACTCGATATTCAAGTATTAAAAAGTGCTTCCTAGAATTAATCTTTGTAGTTCAAAAATTGATACACTATCTACAACATCATGTGGTCTAATTGGAATCTCGCAATAACCTGCTCAAATTTATCCTTAGTCGTCCAATGCTTACAGGACGTCTGGAAAGGTGGAAAGTTATTTTGCAGCTGTTTGATATCCAATATGTGTCTCAAAAGTCAATAAAGGGCCAAGATCTGGCCGATTTCCTTACTGAACACCCATCTGTAGAAGATACATCTTTAAATATTGAACTTCCTGATGAGGAAGTCTTCTCTATTCAAGATAATCCTCAAACATGGGAAATATACTTTGATGGTGCCTCCAGAAGTCTAACAGGGAAGAAAATGGAAGATCCTAAATTCAATAAATTTAGGTTAGGAACCGTGATTATTTCCCCAGAAAAGGCATTTCTACCCTATTCCTTCTTATTTTTGGAAGGCGGTACAAACAATGAAGCAGAATATCAAGCTCTCATCGCAGGCTTGGAATTGGTTCTTCAGGCATAGGTGAATCACTTGAAGTTAAAAGGTGATTCAGATTTGGTAATCAAACAAATCAATGGAGATTATTCCATCAGAAAGGAAGAGTTAATCCCTTTGTATGATTATGTTAGAGATTTAATGGCGGAATTTCTTTCGGAACTGATATTTTCTTATGTCCCACAATCACAAAATGCCCAAGCTGATGCAATGGCTAATGTATCCACAACCCTGGAAGATCCAAATCGGGACGAAACAATCATCATTATTGCCCACCATCATGTAGTTTCACCTTTTTTTTCAAATCATAACAGAGGAAATCAATGAAATTAGTCCCATTTATAAACCTTATGGTCATACTACAGGATGGATGACACCTGTCAGGGAATACCTTCAAAATGGAACACTCCCAACTGATAGAGCCGGGAAAGAACAAGTCTAGCGACGTGTGGTCAATTTTACTCTTTATGATAGACCAAATCACCAAAAAATTCTCTACAAGTGAGGTTTTGATGGATTTATCTTCATATGTATTGATGGTGAAGAGACAATGGCTGTCATGAGTGAAGTTCATGCAGGAGTTTGTGGTGCCCACCAGTCTGGACATAGACTTTCTGGTAAAATTCAAAGTCTTGGATACTTATAGCCTTCAATGATGAAAGATTTGGTTGATTTCACTAAGAAGTTTCATTCTTTCCAAGTATGTCCCAACTTCATTCATCAACCCCCAGAGTTGCTTTATACAGCTAAATACTCATGGCCATTTTTCACATGGGGAATGGATGCAGTAGGACCTTATCCTCTGACTACATCCAAGAAGTTTAAGTATATTCTTACTACTACTGACTTCTTTTTCAAATGGGCAGAGGCAATACCTCTCAAAGAAGTTAGTTCTAAAAGCATTGTTAGCTTTGTCAAGTCTAACATCATTACCAGATTTGGTGTCCCTCATACCCTATTGATGGACAATGGCACCAACTTCTGTTCATCCGAGGTGATAAATTTGTATCAAGAATACAACATCAAATCCAACCATTCACCTCAATATCATGCAGTGTCCAATGGACAAATAGAAGTCTTCAATAAGACCCTTTCAAACATGCTTCAAAAGATGGTGGATAAAGATAAGAAATCATGGCCTGATAAAAATTTTCATTCTTTATGGGATTATCGGACCACCACCTGCACTACTACGCAGTCAACTCCATATTCATTGGTATATGGAACAGAAGCAGTCTTTCCCGTTGAGGTTCAATTACCTTCGCTCATAGTAGCTATTTGCGATCAATCATCCACAGATGAACAATCTCAGAAGCGATTTGATTAATTGGAATGATTAAATGAAAAAAGATTGTGCACCCTGCACCACTAGGAAGTCTATCAGAATAGAATAACATAGGCTTTCAATAAAAAATTTCGTCTTCATTCATTCATTCAAGGAGAATTTTTATTGGTCCTCAGAACTCCAATGATACCAGGAAAGAAACATCCAAATCTTGAGCCAAAGTGGGAAGGACCTTATTCAATACATAAGGTGTACTCCAATGGATCTTATTCTTTAATCTCAATGAATTGATAACTCATCACGACTCCAACCAATTCCAGATTCCTGAAGAAGTATTTTTTGTAACACAAATACACTCTTTTTCCTTGCTTCAAGACATTAAACATCTCCCTTATATGTCCTACATGACGTTAAACTGTATATGATCGTCCTGCATAAAGTTAAACTTTAAACGGTCCCTTATACATCCTACATGACATTAAACTATACATGTTCGTCCTATATGAAGTTTAAACTGTGAAAAGTTCCCTTAATACATCCTACATGACGTTAAACTATGCACATGTCTTGCAAGACGTTAAACTACACAACAATACGTCCTAGCTACATGACACTAAACTGTACAACACCCTTTGTCCCACATGACATTAAATTGTGCATCATTAGAGTTGTTGCTACCTCTTGTTTCTCACACCGAGCATGACTCACGTGAGCTTAGAGTAAGCTTCAACCATAACACCCTCTCTGGGTCGCTAACCACGCGTAAGTCCCAACACCATCTTTGGGTCATTGTCCTCAAGTACAACTCGATCACCAATTCATTCTCAATCGAACTACGCGAACTTTGATCCTTGCCTTCTAGGATGGGTACATAGTCAACCTCCTGAGGTTCAAACCCAAAACCAATATATTCACGTCGTTTCACCTCCATCTCATATGATATTGATCTGTGAAGCCCCCCCGAAACCAATATCTTCACATTGGTTCACCATCATCCTACATGACGTTAAACTATGTACATCCCTTTTTCCCTGCTACATGACACTAAACTGTACAGCACCATCGTCCTTGATATATGACGTTAAACTATACATTCCCCCATTGTCCTCACTGCAAGACATTAAACTGCATTGCAATACATCCTAGCTACATGACGCTAAACTATGCAGCACCGGTCCATGCATATAACCTTAAACTATTCGCACTTTTGTCCTATATGACAATAAAATAAAACAGTCTCTGACACACTCACCTGATATGGAATCATTATTGACATTGATCTCCAATCATTTTATATTTCAAGGACTACGTGCATACAAGGCAATTCCCGAACCTTTAATCTTGGGTCCAACCATTATTGCACTAAAAACCCCTTTCACCCTTTACATGTAAGAACCAAATCTATACAGAGGATATTTCAAGAACTACGTATGACTTGATTCCCACCCCTATGTGATACATAGGAATGTTAGCGCATCCCTCGAATCCATCCCCAAGACTTTGGGCCTAACCCCAAACTCCACTTTCTGTCCCCTGGCTGAAAAGTCCCCCTGCGAGCACTTGAATATGGTATGAAAACCCTAGTCTTTATTCACATCAGGTTTATAAAAAACACACAATGTGTCTCCCCCATTATGGTCCGAGCTCTACGACCCTAAAATAAGATCTCATATGATCTCATCCCACATGATGTTAAACTGTATTTCAAGAACTACGTATGGATTGATTCTCATCATAATGAGATATGTAGTGAAGTCCAGCATCTCAATTCAGTACCTAGCCACAACATGATTATGGTCACCATTGGTTTATGTATCTCCTTCATACATTGGAAAATACCCATTTTTATGTGTCATACTCCAAACCTTAAAAACTTCCAGATCTCCATAACCCTTTTCTTGACTTCTGGTCACAAAATGTCTGATACCCAGGAATTATTTTGCCTGACCATGCAGCACGTGCCCTTAGACGGCCCTGCATAAGTAGTCTACAAAACAGACCTATCAGTCAAAATATTCTATTATTTGACTATGCAGCAAATGCCCTTAGGTGGCCCTGTATAATTCAACCCCCTAAAGAGTTTTTCAAATAGTGGTAACTTCATTCTTGGGGGGGAAACCTCTTTTGTCCTTATTGGTCTTAACAACGATATGTAGGGATTCAAAAAAATAACCATCCTTAACATATTTGTCCCATACTATTTTTCATGATCTGAAAGTATTCAAGTATATGGTTTATATTTCCCTTCCCTATGTTTGGGTCAGACCTTTGTAGGAGTGACATTAATCCAATTCTTTGACAATCTTGATTAGGAATATCCTCTCCATATTCAAGTACCTCTCTCCATATATCAGACTCTATGCTTTGGGAAATTTGAATCTCCATAAACCTTCACTGGATTTTAGCAATAGAAAAGTAAAATTTCTGAGAGTTCTTTTGCATGACAATGCAACACATGCCCTTAGGTGGCCTTGCATAAGTAGTCTACATAATGGACTTGTCAGCCAAAAGATGCTATCATTTGACTATGCAGCCAATGCCCTTAAGTGGACCTGCATAATTCAACCCCCTAACGGGTTTGTCAAATAGTGGTAATTTCACTCTTAGGAAATACTTCCTCTAATTCCTTTTAGCCCTTTTTTCATATCATCCCTCAGATTCAAAATTTCTTAAGTCATAGTTTACATGTTTTCCCTCATACTTGAATGTGGTAATATGTTTTCAAACAAATTATCAAGGAATTGATTCAATTTTAATCCATTCGGTAAAAGTTATTTGACCTTAAACATTAGTATTTTTATGTCCAACATTCATGACTTTAAACTACCAACAAGAGATAGGGTACTCATTAAATTGGGAACCTATAAAAGGAACTCTAAACAAAAGTCGAGTCCCAGCTCACTAAACGTACATTTTGTATGATTTAAGAAATATTGAGCAACAAAAAGATGAAAAGTTTGTGGGATTGTTTGTATAATCCTAGAAAAAATCAAACTATGATTACTAGGCCCATTGAATTAGGTAAAAAAAATTATTAAGTAGTTAGCAAGAGAATGTAGGTACAAATGATTGAAGATGAAATGTATTTTTCATTGATTCACAAGATTAGAAGAACATCCATAGATTGGAGTATCTTCTCTTTTTCAAGAATTAAAACAGGCTTCTAATATAACTTTTCATTAGATTTACGACATATCAAGATTCATCAACAGCCACTTGAAGTTCATTAACTTGACCAGCTTCAATCTTTTCAGCTTGATGGAGTGCTTTCTTGGCATCAGCGATGGATTTCATACCATCCATTTGGACTCCTTCCAATGAATTGTTAAGCTGGTCAAGTTCCCCAGTAACGAAATCTAGCTGTTGTTGAAGGTGCATCTACTAGACAACTTTATTTGTGATTTTATGCTTCAGCTCCTTCAGCTTTACAGCATGATCGGCCTCAACTTGGGACACCGCAGCCTCAAATTTTCCGATATTCATTAGCAGCCTCACTCTGATCAGATTTTGATGGTACTATTTCTGCTACTCCCTCCTTAAGATGACTTGTTTCACCATGGTATGGATCTCTTGATATCCAAAATCGCCAAGTCCCAGCATGACGAACAAGGCTGAAAGTTGCAGGATCTTCTAATACAACTCTTCAAGAGGCACTTTAGATATGATCTTCCATATATTCTGCCATGACTTGCGACGTGAGAATTTGAGTGCCTTTTTCACCTCTGGGTCTGATTCATCATCGTTATCACAATGGGGAATATAGTCTGGGATTAATGCACTTAAAGAAGTTCCATGTTCTGTTCCTTCCCCCATGACCCTTGGTACTTCACTTTCTAATCCCGTTGGGGCTGAGGCTGAGGATTCACCTCCAGATCTAGCCACTGAAGTTGAAGGCCCTGCATAGTCAATTTAAAGCTTCGGTTAGTTTCAAAGGATAAAAAAAGTTTATTAGATGTCTTGAAAATTAAGTACAACCATAAATATTATCATCTTTTACCCAACAGTAGATCAGCAGCATGAGAAGGCTCCTCTATATCTTTCCTAGATTCAAAAGGATTTTTAAGATGGGTTTCAGGAAGCTCTGCCGGGTTAAGATCCACTTGAGCTAGCGTCTCTACAATTATAGGGTTGTCTCTACCCCCTTCAGGCATCGACAGATCAACATCTTGGTCAGACAGAACTGCATATTTCAACCAATCATGGTCATATATGTAATAAAAAAAATTAACAGGATGAAGGATAACACTCACATCCAAAATCTTCTAAATCACATGGTAATTTAACATGATCTAAAATTTCTTCAAAAGATGCACCAAGTTTCATCATTTCATCTAGTGATATCCCAGATTCTTGGTTAGTCTCACCAGTGGGAGAATTTGACATGTCTTCTTGGCTAATCTCCTCCTGCGACCTCTGACCCCAGATAGCTTCCTCAGAGAAAATTTCGGAGTCAGTTGCAGTGGTTTCCAAATGTTCTGGTGCAGGTGTTGAACCTAAAGCATCACAGAATGGAAGTCAGTTGATGTTTTAATTTAATGTTCTATGAAGTATTGTTAATTTACCAGAAGCAGGCTCTTCTCTCCTTGCATCAGCAGCAGAAGCAGTATTGGGAATAGATGTTGCCTCTTCTTCTATCATCATTTCTTCAGGAGCATCTAGGTCAGCATGAATTTGCGACTGTTCACCAGCACCCTCCATCATCCTCAGAGGAGGGTCGGTCCTCTACCTCAAAGGGGAAATCGAAGAAGCCCCTACAATCCCGAGAAGTTTGAGTATTTTTTTCATAAGTTAAGATTTATGTCTACCAGAAAGACTTAACACTACTGATAAAGCATTTGGATGTGGTCTTCTTTCTTTGATGCTTTTTCTTCTTGGCCTTTTTGGGTGGACTGGCGTCATCATCTATGAAAACAGGTATCAGAGACAATAACTCCCTTTCCAACTCTTCATCCATGGCTTCTTGGCCTGGAGATACCTCACCCGGCTCACGAGGATATTCAGTGGCTCCAAGAGTAGTGCCACAAGGGCTATACCACGATGAAGGGATTTTAGTGGTTCTTTTGTTTACAAGCTGCAGGATGAATAAAGTAATTTCCTTGAGCAACAAATCTTTGACTGAAATAAAGTTTAAAAGAAAATAAGGGAAGAAACTTACATCTTCAGGAGCCACGTAATCATGCCACTCCTCATCTACTAAAGCACTAATCCCCTAAGTGGTGCCATGATCCATAATTTCCTTCACCCTCTTGGTGATAGGAATGGATTCATCAGTGGAATATATGACCATTTTCAGATCTCTGATGTAAGCCCACACTTCATTGGGGTTATCCTCGAAACAGATGTTTGTAAAATCCCAGAGATTCCCCACTCCAGGGATATGTAGCCCTTCGCATAAGTCCATCTAGGAGGTTTTAGCATCAAAATATTAACTTCTCCATGTCTGGACATCCTCTGGTCGTAAATATTTAGAATGTGCACCAGAAGGCTGCGAGGAGGGTCCTACAATCTGAGACTTCAGCTTCTTCCCAGCTTCTGTAATAACAGATAAAGGATAAGAAAATGAAACTTGTTGCTCTATAAAATAATGAAGACTAGATTGAATCAATGATATAACTCACCAGGAGTTGATGGAGTAGGTATATTGACTTTGGAAGGAGGATTATATCTGGAACGAGGCTGTTTTGACGCATGTCGTGCCTCATCATCCCCATCCTGGGAATCCTGTGAATCAGCCCCGGGTGAAGAACCTGGTGAATCAGCTCCAGGTGAGGAAGAGTCACCTTCCAGATGAAAGGTTTCATTCCTGACACTTCTCTTTTTACTCCCCACCTGGGTATGATGCTCCCCAATTCTCAGCATACCATGTAGTCAATTGACTCGCCACACTAGCAACTTGTAGATTAAACACTGCCCCGATCTTCTCCATAACTGCCAGCAACCATAGTTGTCGGGAAACCATTGGATGCTGCTCTGACCTAACGTGCATGGGAGGGGATACAAAAATCTACTGTAGACACTTGAATTGGCGTGAAAATCTATATGAACCATAGGCCTCTCATATAATCTCTCCGTCAATTCTGGTGGCCAATACACCATCTCTGCAAGCCAGCATATATGACCTCAATTCCAAGCTATTTGTTCCATCATTAACAAACCGCCCAGTTGGCAGGTTTCCATAAGGAAAGAAATTAAATTCCTTGAACATGCACAACCTTACCTTTAGATCATAGGAATTGAGGGACAATAGAGAAATTCCAGAAAATGCCTGCACTGATGGCCTAAAATAACTTCCAGGAAACTGTACTCCGTTATGTACAACATGTGTTCTGAAGTGAGTGGAGATCCATCCCCACAAAACATGGAATGGTTCCACTATTCTCAAAGGATACTTACCAATATATACATGGAGTAAGCTCCTGTGAATCTTACCCAAAACAGGGGTGGACAACCCAACCATTTTTCTCTCATCCAACTTGGCTGCAACAACTAAGGTCTCTGGATTAACACCTCCCTTCGAATAACTAACTGGAAGAAGATAAACATTGAGCCACAAGGATAATAATCCCACCAGACGGGTCTTATCTGGGATTATTTGATCCACTTCATACCCCCACTTTTCAAACTCTCCCGCTTCCAGAGTTGGCCAGAATGTGCCAATATCACCCCTCTTCTCTACTCTAGGGCAGTTGGTAGGAGGAGTACAGGTGGACCACTTCAACTTCTTCTTGATCAAAAACATGTCCATCCATTCCTCTGGATGGATATATTTTCTAGAGTGGGTTTTAATGGTTTTGGTATTCTTAATCCTGTGGAAAATTTTCATTAGCTCTCGAGCCAAAACCGGAGTCTTCTCCAAATCATTCCAGGTCACCTTGGGGGGATGAATTAATCATAAATATCTCCCAAAATTGGAGCCCCTTAAATCTTGTAGACATCCCACAAACTGATTCTTACTTCTCCATGAGTCAGATGGAAAGAATTTGTTTCCGGGCTCCAATGAATGATTAACTTCGGCACGAAATTATCATTCCTGTAGACATATGTCTGCCCAACCTAGACGGCTTCATATATTGCAGCTCCCTTCAGATCCTCGACAAAATCTGCACAGGTTTGTCGTACCCAATATACCCACATCCAAGTTGGCTTCACACCTCCTCCAGGATGGAAATCCTAACTCTTTTTACATCCCTTGGATTGGTGTATCTGAGAATTTTTGAAAATAGAGGCATAGCAATGCGGCTGTAGGTCAGGCTTGTGAGGCTTCAGATCTGGTGCACATGGGCTATGATGCATTATGAATGCCTTCTCCACTATTCCATAATTGACAAATGATCATGAAACTGAGACATTTTCCGAAGAGAAATTAGTGTAATTCTGAAACTAAGAATGAGGAATATAATTCTTTGCCTCTAGAACATTGACTCCTTGCAGATGACCATGGCCATAAAAATGCAAGTAGATGCTCTGTGGGAAATTGGCATGATATTTCTTCAAGTACTTATCCAAATCTGAGAGGGTTCTATCGCAGATATCATAATAGTCATGGCTGGCGATGTTCATCATATCATATATTCTCTTGCTGGCCAACTCATCAGCCGATCCAATTCTTTTGGGATCCATTAAATCTGCAAAAAGATCAAAAAGTTAACTTTTAAGTAAAGTCTATTATTATGGAATATTTGTGAAGAAAACAAAAAAATGGATAAGTCATTAAGGCACACAAGTTTTTCTGCACAAGTATAAGGCCCCAACCTTAAACATTACTTAATCTTGGATATTTCAAGAATACACCTTGAGGATCTTTTCAGGTTTAGAGTTTTAGAGAATTAGATCATGAAACATGCATTACATCCCACATTTAAACAAAGTGGTTACAATAAAAGATAGTATTGGGTTTTCCCCATCAACGGAAACATATTTAAAATAAAACATAGTTTCTTTCTTGACACATCCTTGACACTATCATCATATCATGAACCTTTCCCTTGACCTGTGAAAAACATTTCAAAAACTTGGGATGAGCATAAAAAGCTCAGTAAGGGATATAAAAGTACGAAAAGAAAACATTATTCCATGTATGAAATCATACTTTACTCATAAAACATAAGAATTTTAACATACCTCATCAAATCATGAATAAATCATAGAAATCATAAGGCATAAAGGTAACTTGAGGCATTCATAACATTCTTACGTAGGGAGTAACCCTCTTGGTTACGTTTGGAATACCCATCACAGTATATTCCCTAAATCTCTTCAGAGAAACCTTAACGTTTAAATCCTTCACATTACCCAATGCATTGGAGAGCTATATCGGGCTCACCCACCCTTAGTTTATCACGGAACCACCCGTCTTCATAAAAATTCCCAAGAACCATAACATAATCGTATCACATAAAACATGCATAAAGGAAACATAACATTTCCACATTTCAATCACAAGATATCAATACAACACATTGATATAATAAAAAAATTATGAAAACCATTTTCAATACCAAAATAAAATAAAAGTAATACATGGTATTTATTTTTCATTTTAAAAAAAAGTTAGTTCATGGCTTTTATAGGAAGCCAAAACTCTAATAATGGTCACGGCGGCAGAGAAGTCATTGTTGCCGCATACGTACGAAAAAAAAACATTCCATTTTGTCTTTTAGTAAATGATTCATATAAAAAGATTCCTTTTTAATAATCGTAAAAGTCAAAGGGGTTTATACACCATATAAAAGAAAGTTGTGTATAAAACAAAATATGCCTCAATGAAAGGAGATTGAGACGGAGTCCCATACAAAGACGGTATCCTTGGATTAAGGATAAATCAATTACATAATTATGTGTGACAAATGAATACACCAAATATAAGTGGATATGAAGTGTAAAACAATCAGAGTTTATTCAAACATATTCATAGAACGACATATTCAAGGAGTACAAGTTTATCCCAAAGAATCAAAATTGGGTTAAGAAGTTCCCTTGCAAAAATTCGACAGCCTAACGACGTCACTTCAAAATCCAGAAAATGAGTTGATGAGAGATAAAAAGGGTATCTCATCACTTGGACATAAAATTTACATCAATAAGGATATATAATAACATATCCAAACATAAGAATATGTAATTTAAAAGACATAACAAAATAAGTCTTTTTAAAAAGAGGAGGGTGAAAGGTTCCCTTACCGACTTGGGTAACTTTCGAAACGTACACCCCATTAAAGAAGGGTCATACAATGAATATGTAAATACCCATAAATGAAATTATATTACACAAGTAGTATAATAATGGTCATTACATGAACCAATCAAAGGAAATGGTGGAAAATGTAGCATAAATCTCACGAAAATAAAAGTGAGATGAAAAATCCCTTACGAAAACTCGACAGCCTAACGATGCCACTTAAAACATCAAAAAATGGATTGATGAGATCAAAATAGGGCCTCTCACCATATTAACATAAAATTTACAGAAATAATAATATAAAATAACATCCCCCAACATAACAAAGATGAGCTTAAAAGAAGTGACATAAATGAGAGTACTTAAAAAGAAAGAGAGAGGTTGGATCTCTTACGAAAATTCGGCAGCCTAGCGGTGCCACTCAAAACTTCCAAAATGGATTTATGAGAGAAAATAGGGTCTCTCATCATATAAAAATAAAAAGTAAAGTAAGATTAATATAAAAGAACATCCCAATCATTATAAATATTATCTTAAAAGGAACGATATAAAAGAGTGTACTTAAAAAGAGAGGGGTAGGATCCCTTACCTCAAGTCTGACTTGTCTTGTTCGTTTATTTATATTCCTGAATAGTAAACTTTGGTCAATTTATAATTTCTTAAGGACCTCATTTAAAGATTATTATTCAGTTCATATAACATATTATAATGTTATATTAATTGTTTAATAATGTTAGTTTATATCAGATGTTTTTTGTTGATGTTTGGTACATGAGTAAAAAAAATGAACTTGTTTGAAAATGATTGCCCATGTAGTTATAAGTAAATCATTTAAAGAACAGTATTAATGATTAAAATATCATATATATCCAGTAAATATTCATTTTATACTATTCCATAACATTTGGAGATAAAAAAAATGAAAAGCACCGTTCATGGAGACGGTAGGCCGTACGTACGCATGAACGCTACTTTCATTTTTTTTCTTCATATTAATGGAATTAAAAATAAATGAGATATATATATATATATATATTATAATTAAATTATAATATAAACGTTATATAGGTCACATATGTTCATTAATTTCATTCTTTATACATTCCATGTATTGCATTAACAAGTCAAATCACTTGAGGGGGCGGTAGTCCACACTTCCTCATATGAAATTATCGCATTTGCACAACATGAAAAGAATACAGGTATGTTTTAAATATAAAATAAAGAAGCATATAGTAAACATAAATACCATATATATCATATATAGAATATAGTTACATAATAATGGCCACATTTAAAGGTGTTAAAAAAATATTGAACAATCATCGTTTCGTGAGGCAGAAAATCGCCAACCACAGAAACAATATGTTCTTTAACCATTAGACGAAGGTGTGTGTAAGTGCAGATAGAATACTTCATATAAAAACATCCTAGTATATTTAATATACTGGTGTTTTTACAAAATAAAAGAATAAAAAGAGTTTAGGGGGTTGGAGAAGCAAAATAATACATAAGAACACAAGAGAAGACACTACCTTTAAATCAGGTTACTCTTTTTGATTTGAGCTCAAAGGATTCCTTGGGAAGACTTCTGACCAAAGTGAGTCTTCTATGAGTAATAGAGGGATGTGGAGAGACAAAATGGGCAGGGTTTTGCCGATCTAAAGGCTTTTTAAGTGTGGGTAAGGTGGTATAGGTGGGGGCCTTTTATAAGAGGAGAGGAAGGGCACTCTTGGAAAGTTAAGAAAAGATACTTTGTTATAAAATGATTTTTGAATAAAAAAGGTCCTAAAATTATAAATTTAGAGGATAAGGTGGTAAGGGTTATAAATCCACCCATCCAATAGGTTTTTTACAAGTTTAGGTCTTATATTTTACATTATATTTTCATTTTATTTAAATCGTTAAATAATGAGGTAATCACTGCATCATCATAGTGTCATAAATAATTTAATTTATTTAATGTCTAAAAATTATGAAAAAATATCATGATGTAGGAAATATTTTTAGATTTCCAATGACTATTTATAGTAAAATATCTGACTTGTATAACCCCATTTAAAAATTGTTTTAGTAAAACAACTCATGTTTGTGACATTTTCATTTTAACTTTAAATAAAAGTCATTAATGTCATTATCTTTCTCAAGTGGCTCCATGGGGTCCCCAAAATCTACCTATGGGTTTTCTTAGTCGGACATGACACATCCAATAAGGGTAGGACATGTGTCTATGTCATTTCATATTATTAAAACATTATTTTTACCTTAAATTACACTAATTACCTCTAATCGCGATTAAAAACATAAAAGTTACTATTCACCAAAAAAATTATTTTAATCCCATTGAACCAAATTTTACTTTCTAATGAAAACCATGTATGTTGGATTTTTGAAATTCAAAACACAGAAGTGGTAAAGTTTCATTTAAATGAAAAATCAGTTTTTTAAGTACCACTTAGTGGTTTCACTATTCATCAAAAATTGAAGTTTTTCAGAAAAATACCAAAACTTCACCCTAAGGTATATTTGATATTCCGAATTAAAAAATGATGTCTATTTTACAAAATTAAAATCATATAAGTTACATTAATTAATTTAATAATTAATTCCCGCTGTCATGACAAATAGCGTGGTTTTATGAAACAATATATATCAAAAGATTGACACTAGTTTAAGTCCAATTTCAAAGTAAAATTAATTCCAACGACCACTATTGGATTAAATGGTAAAAATATATTCTAATTTAACTTTAAAACCAATTCAAAATATAATCTAATCATATAAATAAATTATATTAAAACGAGGTTTTGTATTAGAATACAACATTTTTCACTATTCATTAAAAAAATGAACTTTATCGGAAAAATACCAAAACATTTACACAAAGAAAATTTTGATGTCCCAATTATAAAGAAGAATTTTATTTTGTCAAATATTACACATAAAATTGTCAAAAAGTGGATTTAAAAGAGGTTCGCCATCAAAAGGCGGTTAATCGACCTTTTAAAGAATATTAGAATGTTTACGCTTAAAATTGGATTCATTCTCATTTTAATCCTCTAACATTTATTGTAAAGAGTAAAAATATATGACAAACATATATAATCATTTTGTAGTTAGTTCTGTTCATTCCTGCCATTACAACGGTTAGGCGTTAACTACCATTTAAAATAATATTATTTTATTATTAGAGTGCAACGTAAGATTCCCAAGAAACTCGTTGTTGCGTATTAGGTAGGCCATCGATCATAGCGTCCCATTTAAAGTAATATTAATATTTTATTCAAAAATATAGATAAATGTGAAAATGTCATATTCTTTATTTACCTGGGGTGTCACAACAAGTGTTGCCGCGCAAGTATTGCCACGCAAGTAATGTCGCGCTAATGATGGCGCACAAGTCAAAATACTTACTGGAGAAGCACGACACAAAGAAGAGTGGTCGACCGAGAAAAGCAACACACTTGCGTTATGAGAGCTCAAAAGATTTGGAGGCAGGATGGTTTACATTAAGTGATGCCCATATATATAGGAGATCCTGCGACCCTGCGCGTCGGAACCTACACGCTGCAACCAGCGCGCCTAAAACCTAGGCGCCACTGAACCCTGGTTTCTCTTTTTTCCTTAGAGTCAAATCCTCTTTCCTTTTTTAGATCCAACTATGAGGGGGGAATTTTTTTGACACTACTTTCCGTCATAGATTCCAATGAATGGAAAATGGAAATACCTTAAGCACAAAGAGAGTCATCCTTTAAAGAGCATCAAAAATTGACAAAGGCATGGACAAGGAACCCATTTGGAGGGAGTCGCGCAAGTTTCCTGCGCGCCGCGCAAGTCACTTGCGCGCCACCTATGGGTCACGCACGCCCTATACTTTTTTTCTCCCAAGGTGCCTAGTGGCCTATAAATAGCCCCTGTGGGCCCCCCATTTTTAGGACAAATTTTCCAAAACTCAGATTCAAGCTCTGGTCACCCAAGTATTTGTCTGACATCTTCTGAACACTTCTAAGGTAATTATTTACCTAGAAGGGGAGATCTATAGATGTATAATAAGGCCTAAGTGTTAGAACTCATCAATACTTGTGCGCCTAAGTGTCCAGACCTTAAGGGAAATGAATACACTTGCGCGCCGTCTTGCCCTCTCAAGGGAACTTGCGCACCACCCTTCTAGAAGCCTCTTGGGATGATACTAAGGGCTTGAGTTCAAAGTCACCCAAGTATTACCCTATAGATTCTTTGTCTCCCAAGGTGACTCATGTCACACAAGTCTACTTGCGCGACCATGACTTGTGCACCAGAACAATACTTGCGCGCCTCCTTCCTAGTCACCTCCTTTCCTCAAATCCACCTCTCCTCTTCAATAAATAGCCTTCAAAACCCTCTTTAAAGCCATTTATGGCATGGTTCCTTTGTTGTATTCTTTATATGAAAGGAATTCTATGAGAACCTCTCCCAAAACCTCGTGGCTTACAATCTTTATGTCACCATGGTTAGAGGTTTCCTATATAACCTCATCCTTTAAAGATGAGAAGATATTTTGGTTTTGGGACTCCTTCTCAGGAGTAAGCCCCAATTCTCAAGTCCCCATAACTTGGGCCACCTTATCAAAAGTAATCCCCAGTCATAATTTCCCCTTAACCTAGGCCTTCTTCTAAGGAGTAATCCCTAGTCATAATTTCTTTTGATTTGGGTCTCCTTCTCAGGAATAAACCCCAATCATAAGTTCCCTTTAATTGGGCATCCTCCCCAGGAGTAAGCCCCCAATCTTAATTTCTTTTGATTTGAGTCTCCTTCTCAGAAATAAAGCCCAATAATAAGTCCCTTTTAATTTGGGTCTCCTTCTCAGGAGTAAGCCCCAAGCTAAAAATCTAAATCTCCATAAAGTACAAATACCTTTATGGACCCTGCTCCTAGGATTATTTCCTGAAGTAAGTCCTGGTCTTCATCTACTTGGGCAGTCATACATATGTAAGCCCCACATCATTTCCCATGACTGCATATTTCATGGCACCATCACCATGTTTACTGATACCTATTGTTTCTCACACCGAGAATGACTCACGTGGGATTAGAGTGTAAAAGTAATCACAACATCTCTTTTTGGGTCATTAACCATGCATAAAACCCATATTTCATTACCCAAACTACGTGGACTTTGATCTTTGCCTTTAAAGTAGAGTACATAGGAATCCTTTATAAGGTTCAAGCCCATATTTAATTAATTATTTTCCATCCCATATGACGTTAAACTATATTCTTTTTTAATCGAACTATGTGGGTTATGATTCCTTTTTAATGAGGATACGTAGGTAGCCCATCTGCGGGTACCATCCTAATTCTGAAATAATCTCTGTCTTTCTGAATGATAATAAACTTCAAGTTCCCCACTGAGTGACTTTAAAACCAGTATGGTCATCATAGTGACCAAGATATTTCTATATAATATATTGAAGGATACCATTGACTAAGAATCTCTAAAACATATGGATGATTATCTATCGATGAAGAACCTCAAATACATATAAAAGATTCTCTAAATCCCATACATATCAATCATTGATTTCCAAATCTAAAGGAAAACTCATTTTCATGCTGGGTGAATTAATAAGGATTCGTGAACATAAATTAAATCTATAAGAGAGTCCCGGAGTAGGAAATAATTCCCCCCAAAAAGGTGTGATGAGCCTGACCTCCCATCATCTTGACCAATGCAAATTATTAAGCCTCATCGGTCCACAACTAATGAACACCTACCTTTGGAAAGTAGGTCCAAATGGATATAGAATCATTGGATGTTTCCGATTCTATGAATAAACTCGTTAGAAACCGATTGGAAACTTTGAACCTTAAACAAAAAAGGTCATCCCCATTTCCAGAAGAAACAATATAAAATCAATTGTATATTAAGTGAATGATTTTAACTGAATGAAAATATAATAAATTTAAATTAAGAATACTAATTTCAAATAATGTGCTTGAATTGAAAGGAGGAAAGGAAGTTTAGGATCCCTTACTTTAGAGTGTGAATCTAAAGGGCTCGGAGTGGCTTCTTGAAAGCTTGGGGCACCTTGGAAGGACTCTACAGAGTGGAGGGTAGAGTATGTACATGTTACAAGGAGTTTTAGTGAAGAGAAATGGGGTTTTTGGTGGTTTTATATAGGAAATGAGGGGGATTTCTTTACTATTTTGGTTTTGGACTCTACATAATAAAATATCCAAAACCAAAAACCATACCATGGTTTTTGCCCATGGTTTCGGAAAAATGAGATTGCTTTACATTATTTTATAAGTATGAGGGTCGAAATTATTAAAATATTACCCTTGGTGATGTGGAGGTGATTCACACTCTCAAAAAATAATTTCAAAATCTTAAAATATATTATAAGTCTTGGAGGATTCATAATGGCTTTAAAAATTAAATAAATAAAACTTAAAATCACAATATTTTAAAATTAAAACATATATTTGGTCATTTATTCAGTTTAAATTACTTATTACATCACATTTGTGTCATTGTGATTTCATAAAACACAAAGTATATTTATACAGTATTTATTTTTTACCGAAAAATTCGGTCGTCTCAGAAAATTATGAAAAATTCACCATTAGATAATTTTAACACCCTGATTCCAAAAATAATATTCATTTTGTCTAAATAATTTACTAATTTTTTGAATTTTCACTTTTAAAATAAAAACCAACATTTTTTGAGAATGATGGGTTTTTAACAATAACATTTTTTGAATCATTATAAAAATTACATTTGACTTCATACAAAATATTTAATAATAATATTTTATTGAAATATTATTTATTTCAAAGTTCCATTAATTCATAAAAATAGATTTTTAATTTAATTTTAATATTAACTAAAAATAATCTTTGTGTTTCATTGAATCAAAATAAAAATAATTTATAAAGTAATAACAATATAATGGAGATATATTCATTATACATACTCATATTTCTAGGGAACTGACATATTTCTTTAATACACAAAAAACCCTAAGGGTATGGTGAATGATGGTTGGAATTTCATGGAAAAGTTATATGAATATGGTTTTGGTCATGAGCACGATGAGCTTGAAATTATCCCATAAATGGTTTTTCTCATGCTTAAGTTGTTGGATCTCAACTTGGGTTTGGTCAAAATAAAATCCCAGAAATACTATATCCCCTAGAAGCTCTAATAAATGGGATTCATAGGGTATGATCCTACTAGTTGAGGCCATCACTTCCATTGTCTGTGACACTTGGATTTGTTAAAACCCTATATTTATACTAATCATGTGATCACTTTTTAATGACTATATTATCAACAGTAATGATACATAATGGTATTTTAAATCCAATGAGAATTATAATAAAAAATAAGTTCTGTGTTTTCTATAACCATATTATATAATAATACATTTAATAAAAATGAAAGGGAAATTTTATTTATAATAGTTCAGGTCGTTACAATATTCCATCCTTAAAAAATTTCACCTTCAAAATTTTCTTTTCCCACACTAAAAAAGATGAGGGTAACTCTGATTCATCACATCCTATGTTTCTTGTGTTTTTTCTTCAAACTTGTGGTTTCTACATAACACTTTGACTGTGGGAATTGTCTTATTTCATAGAATTTTTTATCTATGATCTATGATCTTCACCAACCGCTCCTCACAGGAAAGGTCATTCTCCAATGGTACCACCTATAGATTGAGTACATATGAGAGGTCTGGTCTATACTTTGTCAAGAGGGGTACATGGAATACATCATGTACTTGAGATAGGTTTGGTGGGAGTTCTAATCGATAGGACACCACTCCAGTGTGATCAAGGATCTCAAAAGGGCCGATGTAACTTGGAATAAGTTTTCCCTTATTCCCAAATCTCATCACTTTCTTCCCTATATATATGTAGAGGAATACCATGTCTCCAACATCAAACTCTGAGTCTCATTAACGATTTTCAACATAGATCTTTTTTTATTCTAAGTAGCTTTGATGTGCTGCTGAATCATTTTAACATTCTCTACTATTTCCTCAACCATTTCAGGACCTAGTAGTTTTTGTTCCCCAACTTCATACCAACATGCAGATGTTCTACACCTCTTCCCATAAAAGACTTTATAGGGAACCATTTGGGTGTTTGAGTGGAAACTATTATTGTAAGAGAACTTGAACAGAGGAAGATGTTGGTCCCATCCTCTTTTGAATTCAATTGAACGTGATCTCAATATGTACTCAAGTGTTTGGATAGTTTGCTTAGATTAGAGATCAGTTTTAGGGTGATAAGTCGTAATGAAGTTCAACTCAGTATTTAGAGTATATTGGAGAATTTTATAAAACTTATAGGTGAATCTTGGATCTCAATCAGACACAATTGATAGTGTTACTCCATTAAGACTCACCACTTCTTTAATGTATATTAGTTCAAGTTGATCTAGTAAGAAGTCCTATAAAATCTCAATAAAGTGTGAAGTATTCATAAGATGATCCAAAATAACCCATATAACATAATTTACTTTGGATGTTTTCAGAAGTCTGGTGAAAAAGTCCATGGTCATTTTCCCCATTTCCATGTTGGTATGGGGAATGGTTGCATCATCCCATTATACTTCTGCCTTTCAGCCTTCTTCTATTGATATACCAGACAATTTGATGCATATTCAGCAATATAATTCTTTATGTTGTCCCACCAATAGTTCTCTTGGAGATATTGATACATATTTGTGTTTCCTAGGTGAATAGAGAAATTCAAACTATATTCATTATCCAATAGTTCCTTCTTTAAATCCAGATTTGATATAACAAATAGTCCTGGCCCAAATCTCACAATTCCTTCTTTATTAACAATGAACTCCAAGGATTTCCCTTTTATTATAGTTTTCACTTTCTTTTGAATTCTCACATCATCTTTTTGAGCATCCTTTAACCTTTCGATAAGAGACGGTTGATAAATCATTTATGAAAGGATTGATGATGTTACTTCTTTTATGATTCCCATGTCTATACTATTCAATTCTAAGAAGATTAGACCCTTTTAAATTCTCATCAATGATAAAATTTATGGATACTTTCTACTTATATCATATGATACTTTGTTTGCTTTCCCATGATGGTAGTGAATTGAGCAGTAATAGTCCTTGATGAGATCTAACAATCTTCATTGGTGTATATTAAACTCTTTTTGGGTGAATATATATTTGAGGCTCTTATGATCAATATATATCTCACACTTCTCCCCATAAAGACAATGTCTCTAGATTTTCAATGCAAATATCACATCTTCCTACTCTAGATCATATGTGAGATAGTTTTTATCACAAATTTTCAACTGCCTTGAGGTTTAGGCAGTGAAGTTTTCATTTTTCATTAACACACAACCCAATCCCTTCTTCTAAGCATCGCTGAATAATAAAAAAAGTTCTTCTCTTATGTGTAGTGTGAGCATAAGTGCATTTATAAGCCTCATTTTTAAATTCTTTAAGCTTTATTCATATTCATCATTCTAAGAAAAATTGACTCCCTTCCGAGTTAGCTTGGTAATATGGTTCAAAAATCATGAGCAATTTCTCACAAATTAGAGATAATACTCTGCTAACCTAAGAAAAATATGCATACATGTCATAGATGTTGGCCTGGTCCATCCTTTGATTAATTTTTTATTTGAAGGATCCAAAGATATCCCATTGCTTCTGATGATATTCCCCAATAATGAGGCTTCCTTCAACCAGAACTCACACTTCTTGTACTTGGAATAAAGTTTCTCCTTTCGTAAGGTATTTAGAATAGTGTTCAAATGATCTTCATATTCCTCCTTTATTTTTTAGTACATTAGGATATAATATTTGAAGACTAAAATAATTTTTTCTAGGTAATATCTAAAGACTATATTCATCAAATCCATGAAGATTTCAGAAGCATTAGTGAGTCCTAATTGCATCACTATGAACTCAAAGTGCCCATAACTTTTACGAAAAGTAGTCTTGGGGGTATCTTCCGTCTTCACCCTAACTTGGTAATATCCCAAATGCATATACACCTTGGATAAGTATTGTGATCCATTTAGATGATCGAACAAGTCATCAATTCATGGAAAATGATACTTTTTCTTTATCGTGATCTTATTGAGCTCACGATAATCAATGAAAAGGTGCATTGACCCATCCTTCTTCTTGAAAAAGAGGATTGGTTCACCCCATGGTTAAACAATTGGGTGTATGAAATATTTATATAGATTCTCCCATAGTTGTTTCTCCATCTCCACAAGTTCCAAAACAACCATCCTATATAGAGTATTAGTTATTGGAAAAGCCTCAGTTATAAAATTGATTAAAAATTTGACCTCTCAGCTAAGAGAAAGACTAGAAAATTCTTCAGGAAACACATCAGTGTATCCCCTCATAAGATGATTGTCTTTGAGGATGTTTATTTCTTTAGATTCAATCATTCGAGCAAGTTAAAATTGATCATAGGTAAATAATATCCATGATTGAGATGACGGTGTTAAAGAAGATTCATCCTCATCATTGAACTTTTACAAAATTAGGGGTTGATTCAACATACATATAGTGATTTCCTTATCATATAAATTTATGTTGGTTCTATATAGGTAAATCCAATCCATTCCGAAAATTTCATCAAATTCTACCAAAGGAATAATTACAAGGTTCTATGAGAAGCTGATCTCATAAATTGTGATAGGGGAGGATTTATATACATGGGAATCAATAATTTCCCCAATTTAAATTTTCACTAACATATCTACTCACATTATTTTTGGTGGTGTTTGAATAGTTCTAATAAACTTTAGTGATATGAAGGAATGAAAAGAACCATAATCAAAAATTACATTTTCTATTCTTGAATGAATAACTAACATACCTTTCAAAACTTCATTATTGGGATTCAATTCAGTGTTAGTGATGGAAAAAGTTCACCCTTGCTGCCTTGGAGGTTATTGGTTGCCTCAAAAAACCCATATCTCAGGGCATTGGTTTAAAAAGTTACATATTTCCTTGAAGTTGTAGAAATGAACAATGTGCTGAGGGCTGACAGGAGAATTCCTTTACTCCATCACATTAGCAAGTTTTTCCTATCAGCAATTTCTAGCTAGGTGTCCTTCCTTACTATACCTGAATCATTTCTTCGTCCCCCTTAGGAAATTTATAGGGTACTTATTTCCACACCTTTGACAAGTGGGGTGCTGAAATTTCTTAGCACTGTTAGATTTCTCCATTAGACCTCCAGAATTAAACTCCAGTTACTGATTCTTATCCCCATAATACCCTTGGGATTATCCGATCTATATTTCAACTTTGAGAAAACATCATAAAATTTCATCATAGCTATCAAAGTCACGGATCGCCAAGGCTTTTCATATACTGGGTTTTACCCACCAAAGAAGTGACCGATATTTTATTTTAGGGTAATAAAAAAACCAGATGTGTATCATGCATGTCTTTTGAATTTTACCTCATATGACCCAATAGATTCATCGTCTTTTTTCTTAAGTGTAAAGAAATACCTTTCCATTTTAAGATGGAGAGTGTGAGGAAAATATTTATCAAATTTTTTTTTCAGGAATTCCTTACACCCCATAAATTATATTTATTCCTTAGGATTCATATTTTTATCAATTTACACCAATGATCATCTTCTACCTCCACATGATAAATATCTATAAGAACCATCTCTATCTCAAAACATTAAATTATGGAGAATATATTCTCAATGGAGTTGATCCATTGTTCTGCGATTAATGGATCAAAAGATACATTGAAAATAGGAGGCCTTTGTTGCATGAAGCTCTCAATTGAATCTTGTTCTCTCTTAAGGGGGTTTGGATGATCCTCCTAATCTAGGTTTCTATTCAGAACCTGAGTTAGTTGAGAGAGTATCATGATAATTTTTTTGATTCATTCTCCCATCAGATTGAGTATCTCGTTAGGGTATTCATCACATTTCCTATCACATTAATTGTTTTCCTAATTTCTCTTATTTCTAGCCATTGGATAGAATAAAATTAATATTAGGGATTATTATTTTAAGAAATTAAACACATAAAGGGGAATCCAATTACATTAAAGGGATAACTTATAAATCACATTTATCTCATTTACTTATGAGTTTCTAGGATTTAATATATGTTATCCATTATCTATTTCCTAACATATATTCTTATGAGATTATTTTTGTTCCATTAATAATGGTTTGTAATGAGATTTTGAAATTACCAAATCATATCCACAGGAGTTTCAAACTAGGTGTATAGTAAGTCCTTCTATCGTGTACAAGGTTACCCCAAGTCAGGCCTAGAATACCTTATCGTAGTTGTTACTCCTAGGTACATTTATGCCAGAACCATGTCCACTTGTAGCATCTAGGCACATATGTATTTCTTTTATAAACTAAATAATCTATAATTAAAAAAATTTGGTTTTTTTTCTTATAATTAGTATTATAACTAAGGATTTTTCTAGAGTTCTCTAATCCTAATCCCAAAAATAACTAATGTTTTCCTATGATACCAAATATAACAACCCTGCACTTTATTACACATAAACACCCAATTTATAACATAAAATTACACTTAATAAAACCCAAAAGATCAATAAGTCTAGTGTATTTAGGAATAGGTACATAAAATAACATATTGAACATGGGATTAAACAATATTATTAAAAACATCCTTAACATACTTTATTGAAAACTTCTTTAACATGCTGAAAATAATCTTTTGAACATAAAAATGCATGGGATAAACTGGGGAAATACATAAGAAAGGGGTGATCTATAAATACCAGTAAGGGAATAAACATGTAATAAGTGATAAATGTTAGAAAATAGGCATATCAATGAGGAAAAAAAGAAACATGAATAATAAGGCATGATATATGATAATAATCATAACATGAGAAATGAAGCAACAACATAAAACAATGAACCATGATCATAGGTCAAGGCTAAGCCATCAAGAATTCATGGTGGGAAAAGTACCATAAATGAATCAGGTTCATCCCTATCTCAACATGATGTGTCATGATACTAAACATTACCCAATGCATTAGAGTGCTATATGGTCTCACCCATCATAATCATTTTATTCTCATGCTTAAGTGTTCCACATAAATCATACTAACAAGGATTCATTCATCATCATAATTTATTCAACAATCAAGGAATGTGGATTTCATAAATGTAAGTCCCTAATAAATAAATATATGTGTATAAATGTGAAGACCCTTGATAGAATAATAGGCATGGTATTCAACACACAATTTTTTTGGCATGGAAAATCGCAGTGAAATTTCATCAGTATAATGACATTTCTTAAAAATTCATAAAAATGGTTCATGAGAGAAAAATGGTCTTTAATTATTTATACATAAAATTTTATGTAATAGAGACATGAAAAATCATATCCCAACATTATAAATTTTTAAATATAAGGCATTAGATATTGAAGAAACATGAATAGAGAAAAGAATTCTTACGAAATTTCATCATGATAACGAGTGTACATAAAGGATCATGGGAAGATTAACAAGAGTGAAATGAAGTTCTCATAATTTATAAATCATATAGAAATTAATGGGAATATGTAATATCATATCCCATCATAATAAAATGAAAATTAAAATACATAACATAAAATAAGTGCTTGATAAAAGAGGAGAGTCCAAAATCCCTCACAAAATTTTAGCACAATAATTGATTAGACAAAGGTCCAAATGAGAGAGTATAATTGATATATCATTAATATAAAATTAATTGGATATTAAGTTAATTATTATAATTGAATTAAAGTATAACAAATTTAAATTAAGAAGACTAATTTCAAATAATGTGCTTAAATTGAAAGGAGGAGAGGAAGGTGAGGATCCCTTACTTGAGTGTGTGACTCCAAATGCTTGGGATGGGATTATTGAAAGATTTATAAACATTGAGAGGAATATAGAGAGTGGAGAGAATATTATGGATGTTTTAAAATGAGTTTGAGTGAAAAATGGGAGTTTGGGTGGGTTTATATAGGAAATGAGGAGGATTTCTTTATTATTTTGGTTTTGGACTCTACATAATAAAATATCCAAAATCACAAACCATACCATGGTTTATAACAAATAAGAGTGGATTACATTATTTTTTAAGTAAAATGGCTGAAAATTTTAAAATATTACCTTTGGTGATGTGGATGTGAGACACACTCTTAAAGAAATGATTTTAAAATCTTAAAATATATTATAAGTCTTGGAAAATTCATAATGGATTTATAAAATAAATCAAATAAACTTAAAATCAAATTATTTTAAAGGGAAAACATTTATTTTTTAATGGATCTTATTTATATTACTTATTACATTACTTTTGGGTCACTGTGATGTCATAAAACACAAAGTATATTTGTACGGTATTTAATTTTTACCCAAAAATTCAACTATCTCAAAAAATTATGAAAAATTCACCGTTGGATTATTTTAACATATCGATTCCAAAAATAATATTAATTTTATATAAATAATTTTATAAATATGTGAATTTTCACTTTTAAATTAAAAACCAACATTTACTGAAAATGATGAGTTTTTTGACAATAACATTTTTTGAACCCTTATAAAAATTACATTTGACTTCATAAAATTTATTTAATAATATTATTTTATTAAAATATTATTTATTTCAAAGATCTATTAATTAATAAAAATATATTTTTTAATTTAATTTGAATATTAACTGAAAATACTATTTATGTTTTATTGAATCAAAATAAAAATCATTTATAAAGTAACAATAATAGGATATAAATATATTCATTATACATAATTATTTTTCTAGGGTCTTGTTACATATCCCTTTAATACACCAGAAAACACCATAAGGGTAAGGTTCATGATGGTGGGATTTTCATGGGGTGGTTCAACGAACATGGTTTGGGTCGTGATCTCGAGGATCTTGAACTTCTCCCGTAAATAGTTTCACTCATGCTTAAGATGTTGGATCTTAGCTTAGGGTTGGTCAAGGTAAAATCCCAAAAATGATATCTCCCCCAGAAGCTCTAATAAATGGTCTTCATAGGGTATGATCCTACTAGTTTAGGCCATCACTTACTTTTTCTATGACAATTGGATTTGTTAAAACCCTATATTTATACTAATAATGTGATCACTGCTCAAAAATTGTATTATCAATGGTAATGATACATAACGATTTTTAAATCCAATGGTAATAATAAGACAAAATAAGTGAATATGTTTTCTATAACCATATTATATAATAATACATTTATTAAAAATGCAAGGGGGATTTTATTTATAACAGTTCGGGTCATTACAACTTTATAGGGATTGATGAATTTCAAATAAACCTTTAGACCAATATTTTTCAAATAGATAATAATATGAGCCTTCTATTACCCATATTTTTCTCCATTGAAATCGAGATCCTTAATCATAGACATTCCCTCTATATTGTCATCCATTACAACCATTTGAAAATGATCTTCATAACTTCAACCTTATAGAGTTGAGAACTCAAGAGTATCAATATTTTATTCCAATTGTTGATCTAGAGGGAGTAACACAATGACTCAAGATGGTTGGGGGTGAATTGAGTTCTTAATATTTTAACCCCAAATAAATTTGGACGTTGAGCTATTATTAACACTTTTATCAAAATACAATGAAAAAATGAAAGCATTGAAGATAATAACACAACATGTAGGATTTATAGTGGTTAATAGAATAAGAATCCTCCAGTTTACTCCACCAAAACATTTTCTATGATCTTGGAGAATTTTACTATCTAGGTTATTTTCTTAGGGACTATGATAGTTGAGTGTAAACAAATTCAAATTATAACAAAAAGGTGCCTATAGATTTTACAGGGATATAAATTTTTAAAAAACATATTCATGGTATTTATTGAAGATAAAGGTGTAGAAAATAGAGAAATATACAGATCATAGTTGCAAGATGCAACTAAAAGAATATGAGAGGTTCTTATAGAGAAAGAATAAGACTTCAATGACCAGCTTTGGAAGATATCTTGACTTTATAAGATAAGTTCTTCAAATAATATCAGCAATAATTTTTTATTCTTTATATAAAGCAATGAATAGATTATATGTATAGGAAATCAGGGTATCATGTGTGTTCTTTAGAGAAATACTCAGTTTCACTCTGTTTCACTTTTATTCTCCCTATCTTTTTCAGTCTCCATCTTGTTAAATTTTTTTAAAAAAATTTGAGTTTGAAACTCTATATGCACTCTAACTATCAAAAGAATATACATTACTCCACAAGTACAATATATGTTCCCTTATGTGACCTTTGATTCCAAAAATAACAATTATAGAGTTCTCTGTTGACTATAAAGGAAGTCTTGATTGGAAATATACGCATTCTCAGAAATAAATGCATTATTTAATTCTTATTTTCTTATCTATCCATCATAATTTATGATAAAAATAAAATTTGGTGTATAATTTTCTTGAGTTTATACAATAGTAATAATATCTTGAAATTGTAAATAAATACTTTTAAAATACTTACTTCAAATAGTTTTAACTTTAAATGGAATTATCTTCATCATAGGTTATTTTTTACATTAAAACTTCATAAGACTTAGTGAAATACATGAATAAAATCTTTAAAGAATACTATTTCTTTGAGAGAAATGTTTAGATTCATAATATAATAGATTGTGTATGATATTTCATACTTTAGTAAGATAATATTATTTTCATAGGATAATCTAACTACAAACACTCTTTCATAAGATATATTTGGTCTTCATACAATGCTTTAGATCTGCATATGTTAAACTGTTACTTTTTATGATAATTTCCTTTGTCAAAATCATGGCTCATAATACATTCTTCTTCCTCATACGATAAATCACATATGTAAGACTTTTGAAGGATATCTTACATTTTCTATAATATTAAATCCAGTTAAAGGACTTTTGTATATTCATATAATGATTTCATTTAATAGAAAATAGAATAACTATAAATGTATAACAAATAGTAGCTTATATGATAAATTATTACCTCGTATGTTATTTTCCTTAGAAAATTTATAATAAATTGAAAAATGTAAATTCATCCAAAAGAAATCATATAATGAACTAAAAACACTTAATCATAGTTTATCAGTAAAAAATAGAGTTTCTTTGAGAATAAAAAAATATGAAATATTGATTTATATTGTAACAAAATTAATATGTCCAATTTATTTGATATAACATTTATGTGAAGTCATATTCAATGTGATGATACTATGCTAGACTCCAGGATACAATGATCAAAAAGTTGAATTCATGATTCTGAATAAGATTTGGGGTAGTGTTAAGGAATATTGTCCAAGGAATAAAATGTGGAGAAGTCTTGGTCAAGACAGATTTATTAAAATAAAGACCACATAACTGAGGAAGTGTTGTATTTCATGGAATTTTAATTATTAATTGATGGATATAATAGTAGCACAACTTATTTATAATGAGTTTATGATGAATATATATTATATAATCTAATAAAATAATGGGATAATCTAACCTACATGTTTTGATTACCATTTGGTTCAATGATTTTGATGATCTAGAACTTGAAGTTCTAAAGTATCAGTGATATGACTTTGGAAGTTGATAAAATAGAAGCTAGTGAGAAAGACCAATGTACAAAAAAAAACCTATATAAGTTTCAAAAATTGAAGTAATAAGAGTAATTTCTAGAAGTTATGAAACTTAGAGAAATTGAGAATGATCAATGATCCCAGTCCTGAATAAGGTTCAAATGTTGTGACACTTGATATGACATGGCTATTGTGCAAAATTCAGTAGAAGAATAAAGATTGGAATTCAGATACCTATTGCTGGGGAATAAGATCTTTCTTGTTGATGCAGTGGCACCCAAGAACATATTATTAATATTTTTCATGAGTTTGTAATGGGGACTATGGAAGACTAGAGGGATCCAGGTTAATAATATCAATAATAGTTGGGAAACTGAAGGGTTGTTGGGAGAAAACTACTATTGTGATATGAAATTAGGTCAAGGATGATTCATAATAAAGGGTTAAGGATGATACCTTCCCACTCAATTTATATGTTGAGTTAAGGATGATACCTACCCACCCATTATAGTCACTTTTCTATACTTGTGATAAAATCTATGTCTCAGACTAAAACCAAACACAACAAAAAGTAGATTCCCACATTGGGGTCAAACCATATAGAAATCATGATTGTTTATTTATCTTATTTATTTACTACATTGTATGTGGTAATTTGTGTTGAGAATTCTTAAATATATCTATATATCTCAATCGAGATAGAGGTTTGAATACTAAAAATGTGGTAAATTTTTTTTTTGAAAAGAATTTGTTAAAACATATATACACTAATTCACCCCCCTCGGTGTGACTATATGATAAAATAAGCACTTTAACTGGTATTAGAGCTAATATAGGTTTCCTTTAATTGGATATATATTTTTTCTCCCAGTTATTTTAACTACTTTATATGAATTGAAAAATTAAAGAAGATATTGAGATCTTTCAGTCAGATAATTGGGAAGTTATTCCCATTATTAACAACATGGAGTTTTTGACCAAAACCCTAGAAAAAAGGAAGAAAAGGGAGGCTAAGAATTTAAGGAAGTTAACTGTTGTGAAATGGTAAGATTAGGACACACCACTACTTAAAGGTAATCTAGACTAGTAATTTTTCTAATAAATATTTTGTGAATGATCCTCTAGAAGAATCTTGTTCATGATGTGAAATGTTAGAGTTTATTTAATTAGTTAAATACATATACTATAAAGCTATTTATTCTTTAAATAAATATTCTATTGAATTTATCACTTATATATTTGTTTTTATCAAGGAACTAAATGATGAAAAAACATATCTAGAGATGAAATCAAAATGATATGGATAAATCATTAGCTAAAAATTTATAGAAATGAAAATCTATCATAAAACTTGTTAAAGACAAGGAATAGTCTTTATCATTATACAATGAAATATTCACCTTGGATAAAGAAGAACTGTAGAAAGAAAATGATGAGAAAGATGAGATTAATAAAATAATTGAGGACAAGATCCATGTGTTATAAGGTATTATTGGTGTAAAGGATTCTCAATTAGAGATCAAAGTTAAAAGATTAAATTATCTTAGTAATTTTTTAAAATAGAATTAGAAATTTCATAAAGATCAAGTCAAAAAAATAGAGAAAGAATGAGATTAGATAATTAGTTTAGTTAAGGTTGAGGAAAATACCCTTAATTTAAAGTGAATTGATTTTGAAGTATATTTTAGAAACATGGAATTTAATCAATTTTAATATTCACATAAAGATGAAATAATATATTATATCATGGAAGTTTCTAAAAATATCCCTATTTATAAAAAAACTCATTTTAGTGGCAATAAGAGCTTGAAATTACCAACAGATAAATCTATTGTAAGCTTATAGGAAAAGGAAATCCTTTGGAAAATTTTGTATGTACTAATAATGTTTCCATGAAACATAAGTGTTATAAATTAAATTCCAGATGTATGTGGGTCAAGAAAAAGAGTGAGAAACCCATAAATTTTGAAAAGGTGGATGTAATCAAGAGAAATAACTTTAGTTCCCCAAGAAGATCCCAAAAGGAAGGTGTATTTAAATGAAAACAACAAGGAGATAAAGTTGGAAGGAGTGTTTCATAATCGAAGAAATAATTTTTTTTATTATTTGAATTGTGATAATTTCAAACACAATTCCATTGACTTATAGTATAAAATTTAAATTATTGAAAAAAATCAGGCCTATATTAAGGGGGTCAATGTTGAAGTCAATATAAATACAACTAATTTCAATCAATTTACACAGAAGAAGGTAATTATTTTACTTTTAACATATTTGAATATCTTAAAAAATATGTGTAAGTTTTAATAAAAGTGGTCATTTTGATGACGAGTGATGGTTTACATATACCAAGAATGATTTTGTTACTAATAAATGAAGAAGTACACAAAATATTAAGAATCTAATCAACTTCATCTGCATTATTCTTGAAAACTCATGAACTTTACTTTTCATTTTCAAGAATAATGAACCACATAAAACCATGATTGTATCATGTCTATAAATAGAATATGATATTCAAAACATGAAACTTATATTCAACATCTTCAAATGTCATTTAGAATAAATAATTCCCTAAACTCAATTTATAACTTTAAGAAACTCTCTCAAAAATTCTTCTCTTACATTGATATTCTTATCATAGATTGAAAAAAAATTCTAAAAATTATTAGGATTGAGTCACACAATAATTTTTAGTGTTTGAGATATTTATAATACTTTAGAATAGCTCTTTAATCATCAAAAACAAATTCCTTCTTTAGACATTAAATTAATAAATTTAGTTTTTCCATCTTTATAATTTTAGATTTTCTCCAAGGAATAATGGTTGCACAGACAAAGATCATGCTTACGTAGATCCATTCATCCTTATGGTGTAGTATAATCATACTTATGAAACCTAGTTGATTATTACATAAAGTAAATGATGGTTATGCATGGTATACTTCATGCATACAAAACACTAGATGATTCTTATGCAGCGACAAGATGATGATTATGCAAGGTCCGGTAATGGTTACGCAACATATAAATTCATGCTTATATATCCATTCCTTAACCATTTTTACTCATATTTATAAGATTATGGTTACAAGACTAGTATAATTATGCTTACAAATCTAGTAATTTACTATTTTTCAATTTTTCCAAGATGAATTGATGGTTACACATGATAAGGAGATGATACTTACATAGTCTAAACTTTTATCAAATATCTAAGACATATAAAATCTAGAATTATCTAAATAAACTCTCTGCCAACTTAATCTTTTTCAATCTATCTACGTTCATTCCAAGACTTTATCCAATTTCTATTTAGGTTAATATTAAGCAACCTTCATATGTGAAACACTTTATATGGTTTCTCGTAACTCATTCCCTTTAGTCTCCCATTCAAGATATCTTTAACCATTGTTAGTAATAGATCATAATTTTTATATAAAAACAAGCACCTTCCAACCTTTCCAAACTATTGTATACAATACTACACAACATTGGTACTTGTATTTGACATTAAGATCAACCCAAAAATCATCATATGCTAGAGATAATTGATAAAAAATACAACTTTAACCCAAGGTCATGTCAATATTTCCCTTGGTATTTTTTTCAAATCTAAATTTACTTAAATGTTCAATGAAATTATTCTCCCCCTAATTGAAAATAATTTCAAATAATAAAAAATTTATTCTCCCCCTTATTGATACCATAACTCAAAGTGGAGGTCTTCTCATCTCAAAATAACTCTTCTAATTTTAGGGAACTCATCTTATCCCCATGCGTTCATCCAAATTCCAAGTTCTCAATTAATTCCATAAAATAAGGGTAAAACCACATTCTTATTAGAAAATTTCTATCAAATAACCATCTAAAAGTCTACTTGGTCTAACCCAGTTTAGAAAAAAAGAGTGGTTAATTTAAACAACAAATCTATCCATTAACCAACATCAATGTGATACCACTCCTGATATTTTTCCTCAAAGGTCTATTCAAATATATTTTCAATAAGTTTCATAGATATAAACTTAACTTAAAAAACACATAAAAAAATTTCAAGTGAAAGGTGTATCTTCCCCATTTTTTTATATAATCACCCCCTAGAAAAAAATATAAGCTAAAACAATGTTGGGAGAATAAAAACTATACCGTGTCCTTCAATTTTTTTAAGGGGCTATACAAATATCTAAAATAGTCAAAAATTGATATATCTCTAGAAGACTAACCCATTTTGATAGCTCCCCTTAAGGGATACTCTCATTCTTTATCACATTTAATCCCTATAATTAAAACACAACAATATTAGATTTGGAAAAAATATGGATCCTCCATCAGTACTTAAATGTGAGAAAAAAGGATAAGAACTATTTTCTAACCCATAAAATCTCTTTATTTATGCACTAAAATTCATATCACCCTTCATGATTTAATCCTTACTGAATTTAAAATTATATTCACTTTGAGGCGGTATAGATTTATTGTATTCTTCAACTTTATTCTTAGTGATATTGGACTTCTTCGACATAAAAATTAGAGTAATCTATTTCTTTTTCCATTTACCCCACTATTTATCCTTTTCCAACTAATCTATACATATGTTTAGACACTATTTCTTCACATGATGAGATTTATTTTGTGTGGAAACTTCTTCTTTACAACATCTTTGATGGCACTTGGAGTCATTAGTGATTTTCCCAGTTCTTCAATGGATTCCTTTGATTTGATATAATAAATATGCATTCATTAAAATGGTGTTCATACACTTTTAACATTCTACACATATATTTATTGGCCTTTAATCCACCCATTTTTTGTTTTATTTAAACCTATTAATCATGGATTTATACCACTGTTAAAATCATACTATCTCTTTCTTGGATCAACTCCTCCTTTTTTTTCTAGATTGCTCTTATTTACATTGAAATTTATTAAAATATTGTAATAGTCTATGATTTGGAATCTATTTTTACAATAAAATTACCTTTTACCTATATGTAGAATATACTAGTAAAATTTATTCATTAAATTATTAGGAGGATGTGATTCATATTTCTTGTTCTGAATCAGCCCCAAGGCACACTTGATTTCATTTTGCTTCTTTACTAGCTATCGAGGCCTTATAATTTCATTATTATAAGCATTATTTCTAATTAAAACATACCAATATTAATTACATCAATGAAAAATTATATTTTAATAATCACATAATTTTTAAAAATGTTCAAATATATTTTTCATGGATATATGAATACTTTTCTATAGATTCTATTTTACACCAGTTGGTTTTCTTCTAACTCTGAATTTGTTTTTCCCTAATATTAGGCCTTCTATAAATTATAGATATTGGAATTTTGTGTCATCAATCCATGGACCTATTACCAAAATTCTAATAGCTCCAATATCTTAAAATAAGGATTGATCATTTTCTTATCCATGCAGTTTGTCTAGATAGACACCCTTACTAATTTTATAATGGAACACCAACTTCTTAGGATCCTATTTAGGGGAATGTAGGAACCAAGGGATTTAAAAACTATAAATTTATTGAATTTTATGTTTTTTTTCAATACACACTACATTTATGAAGGATTTTTCAATCCAAGTGATCTTACAATGTATGTGGATTCAGAGTTGAAGGTGGTGTCATTTTTTAGTGATTTCCAAATTTTTAGGGTCCAAAATTTAGTGGATGGGGAAATTTGTTTTTGAAAAAGGATAGAGAGGGATATATTCTATGAAATATCTCTTATGGAATCCCATCCTATCATATAAATACCCCTAATCAATTTTGAGTGTACAACCCAACTTGAAAAACCTCTTTACAGTAATGATGTGAAACACAACTCTCAATAAGCATAGTTCTGGCCATATTATTAACCTATTGATTTATCCATTCAATGAACCCATTTTGTTGAGGTGTTTTCACTAAAGATACCTCATAATTTATCCCATGTTTTCAAGTTAATTTTTAAATTCAATGGATGTGAATTATATTCCATTGTTAAATCGTAATATCTTGATTTTGCATCCAGCCTCATTCTCAACTCTTTGGAGATATCTCTTCATGCAGTCAATCAATTTACATTTACAATATATAGACGTCACAAATTTCATTATACTATAATCATAAATAAAGATAATTAGGTAACTCTCTCCATATATTCTAGCTACATTCATTGGACCACAAAATTTTTTTTGGACAAGATCAAGCAGATTTGATGACCTTTTCTTCTTCAGACAATAAGAATTCAAGACCATCTTTCCTCACATGAAAGCATTATTTGTATTTTCTCCATAATGATTCATATTTGGAATGTTTAAAATAGCCTTTATATTGGATATTTTTTCCATAATTTTTTGTCTAATGTAACCCAAACTATGATCCCATTAGTTTTTTCCTCTTCAGTTGTTAAGAAACATGTGTTTTATTTACTATCTACCTGGTATAAATTACCATTTTTCTAGAAGCCTTTCATGAAATAATTTCCTATATTCCCTTTGATGGTTCACCCCTTGTGATTGAATGTAACTACAATGTCCCGAGTCACAATGTTGACTCACACTCATGATATTGTGATACAAATTATACACATAGTGTACTTTTGTTTTTGTTAGCTCATTATTTTATAATTCTATATTTCTATTGACTTTAATTTTTAAGGAACTATAATTTATGAATATCACTATTCCATCAACCCTTTTAGTAAAAATTTTCAAAAAATTTTCATTTCCTGACATGTTGGATGATAACCCACTTTCAAGAATCGAGGTGTTATAGTTCTTTGTATCTTTGAGAGCAATTTTATCATGATGGGATTTATCAATATTCTTATTTTCCTTTCATGAGATAACTGATTGAGTGGTGGAAAAATATGGACTTTAAAATATATTTTCTATATTCATGGTTGAATCATATTCATATTATTCTTCCAGAGGATAATACCTATTTTAAAGGGTAATTCTTCATGTATGATGGGTATTTACTTGTCTCAGAGTTCTGTAGTTATTGTTTCAACCTTTCCTTTATCTGCAATGAATAGATTTATAGAAAGATTAAGAGCATTGAACACAATTTCCAAAAAAATATTTCTTATATATGTTGAAGGATATGGTATCATTCTCATTTATGAACTTCCATGTGATTCCTATCCAGATATATCCTTTACTCATCATATTAAGACATCGTATGGAATAAAAATCCATAGAATTGACATTTCATAAGAGGAAGAGGAAATATATTCTCACTTTCAGTCCTACACATTCCCCCTTATTTTTTATAGGTATTTTTTTGGTGATTCTATCTGGATAATTGAGGATTATTTTCATCTCTATTCTTTTTTTCGTTTTAAATTTTCATTATTAGGACATCAAGTGCCTTTGTGATATGTCCAACTTTCTACTTCCCTTTGTTTTGGATTAGTATTTTTTCAGTATTTGATGTTTCTATATCATATCAAATTATTTTTTTATCATAAATTTAGATCTATGATCATTCAAGGCTTTATCTAATCCTTCTCATCCACATTTACCTCTTTCTAGAAGATATACATATGAAAACCTTCCAAATTATAATTTATTATTTGTTTTCCTTGATTCCGATTCATCTTCCAGTTTATTTATTAAATAAATGACTTATTCTTAAAGTCCCTCAACTATCTTATCATTTTCCTCTAGTCTCAATGTAAGGTCATTGATGAATTTTTCTCTCTCTTAAATCTTGAGTTTAAACTCCAAAACCTCTTCAGAACTTTTAAGAGTTTTCAAATGTTCTTATATATCTCCTTGATGTCGATAAATATTTACCTTAAGATGATCCAAATGCTCTGATAACTCTTTTAACTTGGATATCATCTTTATATTTTTATTTATTTTAATGTCAAACTCATCAATAGAACCCTCAAGTTATACCTTGATATCAAAAACACTATTCAATTTATTGTCTGCATATTTAACAAGTTCTTCCTTTTCAACTACAACAATCATGAATTCTTTAGTATCATATTTAAACTCTGGTTCTACATCCTCTAAAAAGTCATTATTGTCTTGCTCCTCTTTGAAAATGAATCTCTTTCACTATAATTTTTTTCCTAATATGAAGTCTTCCATTTGTGATAACTTTTTCTATGACATATATATGATTTTTTCTTCACTCTTATCATTGTAGAATAACCTTGAGCACTAATCAGCAATGTTTCCCACTTTACCACACTGAAAACAAGACAAAATAATATTGCCTTCAAATATCCCTTTTACTCTCTTTGTTTTTTTACAAAAATAGAAATAATTTCATCATACACATAATCTCCATTATCACTGAATTCTGAAATTTCAAGTTTTCCATGGATTTTAATGACATTTCCTTATTTAATTGGATTTTTGTATCTTCTATTTTGACTTTAATTTTATAATCCACCCAACTAATTAGTATATCATCAATAGAAATCTTAGACACATCTCTTTCCTCAAGAGATAACACATTTGGATTGTACATAGGTGAAAGACTTATCAATATTTTATTCATAATTTCAATATCCGTGATTTCTTCTCCAAGTCATTGAATAACTCCAAAAAATTTAGTTATGTGATTAAAGAAACTATGTATATTCTCATCTAGTTTCATTTTTAGATAATTGAATTGATTTTAAAAAACTTAAAGTTTGGTCTTCTTCACTTTTTTATCACTATCATATATATTTTCCAGTTTCTCCCACATGGTCTTGGCTATAGTGAAACTCATCATGTTCAAATAGATTTGATCATATAGTGATTTAATAAGATCATTTTGAGATTTGGCATCTAAATCAAGAATTTAACTGTCTTTTTCAGTCATAAAAATACCTATCACATCACTAAACTGAATCCATTGAACTGTGTTAAAGAGAACTTCCATCCCAAGAGATCACAAATGATATATCATTATATTCTTCCAAATTTGGGATTTACTTCCATAAAAGGGGAACTCCACTAACATTCACTAAAATCTACATAAAATCAATAATAGAGGAAAAAATTAACACCTATAACCTATACGCTCTGATAACACTTATAATATCCTAGAACACCCTGAGAAGGGAGGGGTGAATTAGGGTTACAAATTTTTCTTTCAATGAGGTAGATCTTTTACCCAAATTGGTAAGAACTTGTTAAAACTATCTGATAGAATCATGTAAATATTAAACACCCATATGTAGAAATGAAAGAAAAACACAACAGTTTTAAAAGGTTCACCACTAAGGGTTAGTTTAAGAAGAATATGTGACAGTGTGTTAGTCATACCAAAATCTAATAAGCTTCACTATATGTTGTGGATTACAAATGATCAAACATGATCACTCCATTACAAGTACACTAACTTTAAAATAATTTTAGGGATGGAACATTTACTCCCATGTATAACTCCCATCGAATCACAATTTCTCACTACCTTGGGTGAATTCTTACTCATTTTATCAACTTAAATGTTACCTCAATATATTGGGCACAAAAGTTTTTGTCACTAATAAGCATGAGACTCTTCCTGCACTATATTCCCAAATCATTTCACTTCAATGCACTGTTCACTCAAACCATATGTTCAAAAATGTATAATCACACAACTCTTACACTTGTGGGAAAATCGTACACTTGCACACAACTTTTTTCACTTCTTTAAACTCCTCAATTTCACTCAACTTTTTTACTTTCTCACAACTCCTTAGTTTTCATACAATTTTGAATTTCACACAAAGTGAATTGTAATAGACATAAGTCACATGATTTGTGAAAATCTACATCATGAAACACTTTCACAAAGTAGAGGCTTCAAATCTTTTATTAGAGTTTTTTGTTCTAGACTGGAGGTACCCACATATTTATAGATGTTTCTAACCCTTCACACAACTATATTACCTACTATCTCCCTTGTGTGCAACTTCCTAGTTCGCCAAACTTTAATGTTTCGACATATCCTTTTACACAAAACTCATTTCCTTAACATAAATTCACCTACATTTCATTATAACATACAAAAATTACTTTTTCATGAAACTACTACTTTCATGAAGTTTCATAACTTTAAAAAACACTTTCCTCAGCTGAAAATTCAAAGAGGGTATAAAGTTTATGAGATGGATGTCAAAATGGCATTCTTAAATGGTGTTCTTGAAGTAGATGTCTACATTGAAAAATCAATGGTATCTATGATTGGAAATGATGAAAAATGGTTTATATATTAGATAAGTATATTTATGGTTTAAAATAGGCACCATGAGCATGGAATCATTGAACGAATTCTTATATAAAGAAGTTAAAATTTAAGAGTAGGTATCGATTATAATATCTATTTGAATAATTATAAAGTTGATCAATTTACAGTTCTTGTGTATGTGGGTGATATTATATTTGGTGGAATAAGGCATGGATTAGTGGGAGAATTTTATAATCACATGAAATAAAAATTTAAAATATCCATGATTGTTAAAATCACATCATTTTTGTGGTTTTAGGTGATTTAAAATAAGAACTACACCTTCATTTATTTGGAAAAGTATGGAATATAATTTCTAAATAAATTCAATATGCATGACTACAAACCAATGCAAACTCTAATTAAGGTTGGGAAAAAACTTATAAATCACGAGAATGTAAAATATATGGATCAAAACTTGTATAGGAGAATCATTGGAAGCTTATTATACTTGACTGTAACATGGAAATATATCATCTTCGAAAAATTTATAGCAACTCGCTTCAAAAATAATCTGAAGTAAGATCGTTGCAGTAGTTAAAATATTCATGAACTATATTAAAGGTACTACCAACTTTGGATTATTCTTTTCAATGGGAAGAGATAATTAATTATCAACATTTTTTTATGTTTACTAGGCTAGAGATGTGGTGGATCAAAAGTCCACAAGTGGGGGTGCATTCTTCATTGGAAACAAATGTGTTATCTGGTTGAGCAAGAAACAAGAAATAAATTATTTTTGTATAGTTAAAAGAAAAGTATATCTCTGTAAAAAAGGAATGAAATCTGCTATTAAGGATAAAGAAAGAACTCAATGATATTGGTGATGAAGTTAAACAACAAATGGTGATACACTATGATAAGAAGAGCATGATTGATCTTATGAAAATTCTGGTCCAACACTCTTGTGCCAAAAATATTGAGATCAGATATCACTTCATCAAATAAAAATTTGAACAAGGTATGATTAAAATGGATCATGTTGGAACTAATTATCAAGTGTATGATATCTTGACTAAGCCCTTAGCATCACCAATGTTTGAGAAACATCAGTTGAACCTCAGTGTTCAGCTACATCCCATTACATGAGGTGTTTACTATTTATCACCTCTCCCCATTTTTGTTAACTGTATTAATCTATATGTGGATGTGATGTAGGTATATGGGAGAGATATGATCTATTTGAATTTTTTTTTATGCATTACGGTCCTAATACAATTTCTTTGGGTTTATTTTCAAATGGGGTGAATGAAATTCAATGACTTACAGGAAAGGTGGATAGGTCGATGGTTTATCGAGGCATAAAAATATATTTTTCCACTCTTTCTTCTACATTATGCTTTTATCACTTATAATTAGAGTGATAAATTTGGTATTTCACACTTATCATGTTTTTTTGAGGATGGTGATTTATTGAATTTATCTATATATTCCCAAAAAAACCAAAGGGGGAGATTATTGGAACTAAGGGTTTTAAAAGTTGTAAACAAATTATATTTTGTGCTTATTGTTAATCCACAATGGGTTAATCAATTATTTTTCAATACAAGTGACCATATAGTGTAGGTGGATTTAGTGTTGAAGGTGGCATTATTTCCCAATGTTTTCCAAATTTTTTGTGTCCAAAATTTGGTGGATGGAGAAAGTTTTTTTTTGGAAAAAGAAATATTGTCATGAAAATAAAATAACTACATGAAAGGGTAAATGAGGTTTCTAGAGTCTGATGAAATGAAAGATTTGGGACCATCACATCAAAATTCAGTTAAGGTAAGTGTTTCGTACAATTTATAAAACTTCAAGAAAGTTAGAGTTTCATGAAAAAGTAAGTGTTTCCCGTGCTAATGAAATAGAGATGAAGTTACATGAAGGCAGTGAGTTGAGTACAAAAGGATACATAAAAAAGTTGAAGTTTGGTGAACCAGGAAGTTGTGCATTAGCGTGATGGTGTGAAAGGAAGTTGTGTGAAGGGTTAACAATGTCTATAAATAAGCGGGTACCTCTAGTTTAGAAAACATGAGTCTCATGGAAGATATAAAGCCTCTGATTCATGAAAAAGTTGAGTGAAGTAGAGTTTCATGGATCATGTGACTTTTATCTATCACATATTCACTTTGAATGAAATTTAAAATTGTGTGAAAACTGAGGAGTTTTGTGAAACTGAAATTTTTTCATGAAACTGAGGAGTTGCGTGAAATTGAAAAAAGTGAACGCAAGTGGAAGATTTGTGTGAAAGTGTAAGAGTTGTGCGATTAGTAATTTTTGAAGACTGAATTTGAGTGAAAAATCCATTTAAGTGCATTTATTCAGGGATATGGTACAAGAAGAGTCTCATCTAATCAGGGATAAAGAATTATGTTCCCAATCTATTGAGGAAACCTTCAAGTTGATAAACTAAGTATGAATTAAACCAAGGTAGTGAGGGGGGGGGGGGTCGATGAAAGTTATCTGATAGAGGTAGTGTGATATCCCTAAAATTATTTTAAAGGCAATATACCTAGAATAGTGTGACCATGTATGATCATTTTTAATCTAAAACATCTAGAGAAGCTTAGTGTATTCTATTATGACTGAAACGTTGTCGACATATGATACTTGGAATAACCCTTAGTGGTTAACCAAGTAAAACTATTGTGTTGTGTTTCTATTTATATATATGGGTGTTTAATATTTTAATGATTCCATTAGACAATTTTAACAAGTTCCTACCAATGTGGGGACAAGAACCATCTCATTGAAAGAAAAAGATCACACCCGGATTCACCCCTCCCCTCTAAGGGTCTTCTAGGGTCCTATAGGGAAACTTTTTTATGACATTCTCACCTACAACCTTGATTATATTGTGGGTGTTTTATAAATTTTATTCTTAATTTTTTTTAAATTTAATTTTTTTTCCAACACTTATAGAAAAAAATGATTTGATACTAATTGATTTAATAGAATGGTGGGATACCTCTTTGTATGATCTGTTAGTGGGATGCCCTTAAGATGATTAACAAATCTTATTTCCACCATTTATAGTCTTTATCAAAGATATAATATTTCTTGAACAACTTTTGGAAGAAACAATTTTCTCTCTAGGTTGTGAAGATCCATCTTAGGTTTTTCCAGATTCCTTAACTTTACATCTGACACATTAAATTTCATATTTACTATGTACTTCTAGTATTCAAGTGACTTAAAACTCTCTTCAAAATATTTCCTCATCTAATTAAAATAATCCTCAAGAAAATTTCTTACCTCTTTCAACTCTTTTTCAATCTCCTTCACCCTATTTTATTTTATTTCCAGTTGAGCAGTTTTGGAATACAATGAGACTTTATAGAGTTTTGCAAAAGAACAAATCACCTTATTGTTAATTTTTTCAAACACCTATTTATTTAAATAGTTCTTTTAAATTATTCATCATCCATATAAATTATTTCATTGTAAAGTGTGATAGATTCTTACTTAGATTTCACAATATTTGTGAGGTTGTTTCATCTTCACACCTTCTTAGCCAATGTGTCTTCCATAACATTAGTTTCTATTTCAAGCTATGAATTATAATCATGTAGGACCTTTATTTATGAAAATATGTATGTAAAATACTCTATAGGAACCTTATTTAATTAATCCTTAATTTCAGAATAAAAATCACTTAGTGATTCATTGAACCCATCTTCTTCATAGTTTGTGATTTCTTTATCACCTGAGGTATCAAATTCAACAAATTTATAAATATGCTTACTGATTTGAACTACCTTAGCTAGTAATGATTAATATAACTTTATTTAACTCTTTCTACTCTTTTTATCCTGATTTTTCTTTTTTTTTCGTAAGATATTTTTTGAGACCTCAAAAATATGTCTTGGTAGGGATGGAAGCAGATTATTCCCTCTAAGTCACTTCTTAATTGTCATCTAAGTTAACTTTAAATATTTACCTCATATATTCAAGCAAAATATAGATAAGTAAAAAAAATCATAACTAATCAATATAACCTTATGATCCAACTTCAGTTGTGATAGAATAATAGATCCAATTATAGGGAATCTATTCCTTAATATCAATTATAAGTTACATTGGATCATGAAGAAACACTGGAGGGGGGGGGGGGGTTGAATTAGGTGTGACCAATTTTTACCTAAAACCAATTTATTATTTTAAATTATTTCCACCCCTTTGGTATTCTAAACCTCTATAGTTAGTTATGACACCAATAGATCTTTTATCTTTTACACAACAAGATACAACCACATGAAATATAGAATATAAATAGAAAATCAACCCATTGTATTTTTACAAGGGTTGTCATCGATGTGGTAAACCTACTTCACACCATGTTCAATGATTGTTGAGACATGTATTCTAAACTATAATATTTTTATCATGTATAATGGGTGTCCTAGGATTATCTTGAAACCAGTTTTTCTATATTACATAGGTTAGTTTATAATACGACACATATAAACTAAGGGTTATATCCCATTACTCCTTTATACTATAATCCCACAAGTTCTTCCACAATATATTTCCAATTGAATTTGACCACAACTAATGCATAGAATTTCACTAAAACCAAAAAATAAACCCAATTTTCACCTAAATTTCTTTGAATTCTTGTAGATATTCAAGAAAACTTCTTATAACTTGGTCTCTAGTAATTTATGCACAACTTCCCTGTTCATATTGAAGCTAACAATTAGATTAATAAAACTGAGACTTATCAATAGTGAAATAAAGGGTATAAAAATTCATCACATCTCACTCAAACTTGGTTTTAGGTACCCCTCATCCTTTCATCTTCATCAACTGTATTTATCCAACAAAAACAAATAAGACAAATCATATTTCTCTTATTCTTATTATTTTTATTCAAAACCTAGTAGGTAGTATCTCTTCATCATAGGCTCATCAAACTCTATTATTCCTAACTAAAACATAAGGTAGATTATTATTAATCTTCCTAGAGAGGGATTTTTCTCTCAACTATACACACACAGGTTCTCTCAAGTAACATTATTTTCTGTAAGACAATTCCACTTGTCTCAAGAGTCATGCACACTATTATTTCATGCACTACCCCATACTTTCCCTTTGGGTCCTATCATATTTCCAAGAAAGGAAATGAATAGTATATATTGTGTAATCTAAATAAATTGTCTTCACATGCAACCCACAATCTCCCATATCTCATTTCATTTTCAACACCCGTCCTCAGTACAATAATAACACTTCTCTTCTCATTTTAAACTCGACTGAATATTTATTATGGAATTTTATAAAATATCCTCAACACTACTAATACTTATCAATTTATTCCATAAAATCACATTTAAACCATCCTTCCAATTCTATATAAAAAAAAGTAACAACAATGAATAGAGTGAAACTTATTCTTTTTAACTTCCATTTTAAAATGAAAAACTATATAGATTCAGATTGAATATAAACAAACTAGAAGCATATTAGGTCTACCTTCTACTCTTATCATTTTTCTTGAATTAAAACTCAATTTATGATAATTAATCCACTAAATAATAGTACTTGCATCAACCAATTTGTTCCAACATTTCTAGATTTATAAAATCTGGAAGTATTCTCATTTTAGGATTGGGTAAATTCTTAGGATTCCGCCTCAACTTGACCTACTTAATCTCTATCACAAAGATCAACATATTACTTAATCATCTTGGATAATAATTATTTTTAACTTTTAAGGAGGATAGGAAAAGAGTCATATCATCTTTATCTACATTATTCGTGAAAACTACTAAACCTTCCTTTTCATTTTCAATAACAATGAACATAATAAAACCATGCCTATATCATTTATTTAAATATAACCATGTTATTCATAAATTGAAACTCATATTCATCATCTTCAAAGGTCATTTTTATCCAAATAAATAATTTTGGAAACCCTAAAAAACAATTCTATCGCATTGATATTCTTCTTTAAACTTGAAGACCATCTTATCGAAATTATCAAGGATGAATCAAACACCTATTTGAGTGTTTATGATATTTATAACACTTTAGAATAATTTTTTCATCATCAAATATAAATTATTTAATTAGATATTAAATCTAAAAATTTTGTTTTTCAGTCAATATTTTTTTTGATTTTCTCTAAGGCATGATGTTTTTACAGAAATAGATCATTCTTACACAGCTCCATTCATCCTTATAGTGTATAAGAATCATGGTTAAGAAACATAGTTTATTATTAGATAGAGGGAATAATGGTTACACATGGTACAATTCATGAATAGAAAAAACTTGATGATGCTTATGCAGTAACAAGATGTTGGTTACATAGGGTCATATGATTCTTACACAACACATAAATTCATGCTTATATAATAATTAAATTTCAATTTTCTACTCAAATGCACAAGATAGTGGTTGAAAATTAAATATAATGACTCTTACACAACTATTAATATTCTATTTTTCAATGTCTTCAGGATAAATTAATGGTTATAATGGACATGGAGATGATGCTTACACAATTCAGACATTTTCAAATACCCAAGACATATAAAATACAGAATTCTATAAATTAATTTTTAGCCAACTAAAATGTATTCAGGATATATCAACTCATATTAAGGCTTTATAAAAGTGTTATTTAAGTCAATATTCAGAAACCTTCATACATGAAACACTTTTTATGGGTTCTTATAACTCATGCAGTTAAATATTCCATTAAAGATGGATTTAACCTTTTTTAGTAATAGATTATAAGATATACACAACAAAAACAACATTTTTACCTTTAAAAACTATTATATATAGTACTCCACAAAATTGGAACTTTTATTTGACATTAGGATCATCTCAAAAATCATCACATGTCGGGGATAATTGGAAACAAATAAAACTTCAACCCAATGGTATTCTACATTTGGAAGTTTCAAGGAAGGAGGAAACCCATAAGAATGCATGTGTCTAGCTAGATGATGTGAAAAGAAAGTTCCAGATAAGTTGAACCATAAAGGTAATAGGAAGTACATGCCACCCATATAAGTTCAAGTTTGGAAAATCAAAAAAGGAAACTAGCATGAATAGTTCTCATGAAGCCGAATCTAAATTAAAAAGAGTTTATAATTTGAGAAATATCTCTTAACCTTGTTTCTCTAACTAATAAAAAAATGAGAAACCATATTATTCCCATATATAAATATATTATGAATTTATTTTTATTATATTGGAAATTTAAAGTGATATAATTAATGGGTATAACTTAAGGAAAACTAAAAATGTATGTACACTTTATTATATAGAGATGAGATATCCATCATGGAGTGCTTTTATAGGTATAATGTTTTCCTCATCATGACACTTCAATTGGTATCAACCAAAAAAATTTAGTTGGTAGTATCCATGTTGAAGAATAGAGATGGAGTTTACCCATCAAGGGGAATTTGGGATTAAACAGATTCTAGATATCTAATCTCATGAATATATGAACTTTAGGTAAGCACTGAAACTGGTGATTCTATAAATTTGTTAATTTAAGGTGATATAGCCAAAATTTTAGGTAATGAAAGGATAAAGATATTGTGAATTATAGTTTTAGGTTTTGAGAATCCAAATGAAAAGGTTCCAGATGATGATGATGAAATAATGGGTGGTGAAACTCCATAAATTGAAGTTTTTATTGATGAGGAAATTACTTGATAATCTTATGAACAACCACTAAAATAAGTTTTATGAGTTAGTATCACATGTTTATGTAATTATGGAATAATTTTACATCTAAGTTACTCACTCTTATTTTATACACCAATCATTACTCACATATACTTTGATCTAATTAATTTATTACAAATTACCTTAAGAAAAGTGATTCCACCCTTCTATTAAGTAAATCAGGTTTTACTTTTTATAAGGGGAGAAGATGAAATGTCATTTTTAATGGATCATGAGATGATTATATCTTTCCCTTACCGAGGAATATCTAAATAACGAGATAAAATAACCTTTAAATTTATTTTCAATAGGGGGTAAACATGAGAAAAAGAGAAACATGATAATCTGGTGAGATCATTGACTTTAGTTTTTATTAGGTATTGATAATAAATCTAAATGGGGGGATTAAAGAACCAATGAATTTTGGTGATGAGTGTTGTATTTTTTCAATATTTTTTAATGTTAATGAGTAAAGAAATGGATATCGAAGATGAATATGGATCCACCTAAAGGTGTTTTCTAGAAGTTGATACTCTAGAATATAGATAGAGTCCAATTCTATTTTTAGAAGGTAAAACTAAAGAAGATTCTGTGTCTGGATGATCAATCTAGATGATGGAATAAAATATTTTTCCAGAAGTAATAAATTTGAGTAAAGGTTTAAGATAAATTTAATGATACTTCCATGTAAAGTTAATTAATTTAGGAAGCAACACATATGATGATTATTGATATGAACTCAATGAGAAAAAATGATCGGTGCTATGGTTTTTGAGAGAATTGTACTTTACATGGATTGGACGGTAGGTTGACAATCCATCAATCTATTATCAGGCATGATGGATACTATATTATACATAAATAACCTTGGATGATGATTGAAAAAACTAACGAGTGTATATTATTGACCAGAGAGAGTAACTCAAGAGGGGGTGAATTGAGTTCCTAAAATTTTTTTTTGTAAATAAATATACTAAAATTAAAACCCCTAAATAAAATAAATTTTCCAATTAATCAAAATAGAATATCGATATAAGATCCATACTTTTAAAAGATATCTTAAAGCGTGATTAGGTCTCAGTTAAAATATGGTTTAGAAATACCTTAAATTTTGAGATCAATTTACTTAGATAGAAACATATATAAACACTATTTAAGATTAATTATCAAAGAAATTTTTTAGTTTGTTAATGAAATGTTATTCTGAATATTATGGAAAAACAAAACAAATAACATAGTGACATAGTATAATAAAAAAGAGGTTCAGTCTCAAGGTGAGACCTAATCCCCTCCACTTGGAAATCACCTACTACCAAGTAGATTATAAATATAATAAAAAAATACACAATATGGATTATGTATACAATTAATAGAAACAAGCTTTCCAGGGTAAAAATAATCTTCCATAGTTATACATGGGATTAAATAAAAGCACAGGTCACACGAAGGCCTCTTCCACAAACACAGTGGGAAATAGATAGAGGAAGGAGATAATAATAAGTATTCTCCAAAAATATGTAGGAGACAATGTGTGTTAAATAATAGGAAAAAACTACTCAAAATTAAAACATGAAGAACAAATAAGAATATAAAAAGTTTAGTCTCATGTGTTAGGTATGTTTGTAATCCTCAAATTAGAAATGGTGAGGAGTCTGTGCTTTGTTCAGAAAAATTTGAAGTAGAACAGAGGATTGTAAAAATCTATAGGTATGCTTTAGTTGATCTCTGTCTATTGTATCAATCAATATCGATAATGGGTTTAGTGATTATATGTCATTGATCTTCAAAGAATGTGAATTAGTAGGTTTGATAGAATTCAAAAATTTGATTGCACAATTTTCTTAATCAATAGTAATCATTGAATCTATGTATATAATTGTTTTTTGAGAGAGAGATCCTTCAAGATTATATAGCAGAATTTGTTGAAGGAGATCTACATTCCTCAAATCAGCTTTTACTAAGTCTTCAGGACTTGGTCAAACTATCCAGGAATAGATTTTTCCATTGAACCACTCATGAAGAAGATCTCAGACAACAACGGTAACAAGAATTATGGTGATGACTCAACATATAGTAGTGACTCTGCTGATGGTAAATCCTTTGGTGGTAGTAGTGACTCACTTCTGGTAGTAGCTCATCCTAGTGGTAACAGTGACTTGAGTATGGAGATATCTAATCTTGGCAGTAACAGTGAATATTAGCTAATAATGTCTTTCCATAACTCTTAACAAGAATATTATAGAAGTAATATGTTCATATATAATGATATCATAAAACATGCAAAACATTAGTAATAAATGAATTGTGGTTTGTGATCATTAAAATAAAAGAGTCTCAAACACACTCCATTCAAGGAGGTTCCAACATTCTCCCCCTTTTTGATGATCACAAAACATGGAATTTTATAAAGAATATATTAAAAATGTAATCAACAATAAGTAGAAATAGGTAGTAGTTAGAAAACAATCTAATGATAACTTAAATTCCCAATTCTCTCCCCCTTTGAGATTATCAAAAGATATATAAATAGAAACAAAATTAAAAAAGGAACACAAAGTATTTGCATTAACTAAGTACCAAAAATATAGGTAATCAAATAATATAAATATTATTGGAATAAATTATATGATCCTTATTAGAGAGATGACATCAAAATAGATTCACTCCTTAAAGGATGATAGATGATCAGCTTTCTCCTTCCCTTTGTATTTTTCCCTATCTCTTTCATCATCCTGAGAAGAGGCTATCAATGTATAAGTTGGGGAAAAGGTTGTAATGGATTGTAGAGTGGTATAAGGATGTAGTGGTTCTTTGAAAAGAACTATTCTAAGATTCCTGATAGCATCAACTAGTGATAGATTTAAAGGCTAAAATAGTGGAGGCATAAGACTGGTAGATTGAGAGATTAGAGGATGCCTGTACTAAACTATTCATGTGGTTGTGGTTGAAATAATAGAAGAAATAGGAATCTACTGTCAATAAAAAAAATACCATTTTATAGACATGAAGATAAGGTTTCAAAAGATTTATGAAGTCTATAATTATGGAACCTCCTTGTTCTATTGCATTAAATAAATATTCCTTTTTATCCATAAACCTATGAAGAGCTGGTGTAAGAACCTTTAACTAAATTACTTCTTATTTGAAGGATATTTTCATTGTTGGGATCTTCAAGTCCTCAAAAATAAACTTGAAATTATCAAACATGTCATGGTTAGTGTAGATCCTTGAAAAATAATATTTGATAGCCTTTTTGATAACTTCCTAATCTTGTTTGAGATCACCAGCATATTCTTTTAAGAATTAAATAATATATTCTCCATGAATATGTATCTATCGAATCTGGTATTCATGATTTCTGACACCACCCAAGGGATTTCATATTTCTTATCTGAAAAAATGATGCAATAGATCTCTATTAAACTTTACTGGAGAAGGAGGAGGTGCAGATGATGTAAAGGTGATAGAAGCCAAACTGTCCATATTCTAAGAAGTGGAACTCATAAAATCTAAAAAAGAGGCTTGAAGACCCTCTACTGAATATTTCAAACTGGCCACTTAAGAGGTTAATAATCTATTTTCAACTTCCATTTATTGAATATGAAAACAAACACTTAGTTGGATATGAGATATGATCATCTCTACCAAATATCTAACATTTTCTTCATTAATACGAGTAGTATGAGTGGTTGAGAGTTCAAAACCTGTGAAAAGTATGAGAAAAAATTCTTTCTAAAAGTTTTCATATCTGAATGAATATCCTTTTATAAAGAATCTAAATCATCTCGGGTTATAACATTAGGAGGCAACACATATGGAGAAGTGAGAATATTTTCTTTCTCATGTGATACTGCATCCTCAGCTGGTCTGTCTGTGTCCATGGGAAGGAAAGGCTGTAACTCTCCAGCTTCATTTATCTGATTCACTAGGAACCCTTCTCTTATGAATTTAGAGTCATAATATAAATAACTATATATCAGAAAATTCTTAAAAAACTAGGATATTTCTCCCATTCTTCAAATTTTCTAACTGAGGATCTCACATATAGAAGAATTGGAGTGTCTCTAAGCTTTTTAGAACTTTGACCAACTTCAGTTATTGAGGGCATAAGTACTGTCTGTTGTAGTTTAAAATTGGCTATCTGTGGAGTCTGATCCACTGGAACTAACTAATTTATTAAAAAGGTAGTCATCTCCCCCTCACTCATAGCATCAGAACCTCTGTTTGATTGGTTTCCAAGGACTCCACTGATTCCAACTGAGCCAGTTCAACTAACTACTCATCAGGATTTGTAGTTTTCTCCCCCTCACTTTTAGCTTTCTTATCCTTTGAAAGAACTGATTCTTGGTCAGGATCAACACCATTCTTTTCAATCTCCTCGTGATCAGAACCACCTACTTTATTTTTATCAAATTCTTGATTAGGGCTACTTCCATCATTTTTGTCACCAGGAATATCATTAAGATCTTCATCAGATTTGTCTTTATCAACCTTAATGGAAGATTCATCTAGTTTCTCAAGGTCCATAATATATTTATCTTCATTTTTAGAAACATTATCATTTACTTCATCGTTACTCTCCTCACATGAGGTCCTAGAGGTAGAAAATTTATACTGAGATTCTTTAGAAACTTTAGTATCTTCTTCATTATAATAATCAGATAAGAGTGTTTCTCTAGAAGGTAGAGAGCCCATAGAACTGAAATTCTAACTGGATACTCTTGGTGGATATTTTTATGATATTTGGATCACTATATTCTTCAAATAACTCATCATCATCTTCTTCTTCATCACTTTTATCAATAACATCTATAATAGAATACTCAGAAATTTTATCAGGTTCAAGACTGGGATCCACCATATCCTTTGGTCTAGTTGGGTGATCAATAGGGTTAAAATCATCATATAGTTTTTCATTATACCTAACCAAACATCCCTTATATGGATTTCAAATTACTTTCACTATTTTTTTATATTGACTTTGATAGGAAAAAAACTACCAATTTTATCTTCAGCTTCTTCTCCAGGTTTAACATAACCCTTTGTATCTAGGATGACAGAGATCATTTTGGGATAAATGAGGGAGTTTGATATAGAGGTATTATTGCACATTTAATTCATATGAATAATCAAAAATCTATAAATATTTATTCATTTCCCTTTCTTCATCATATATAAGAAGTAGACATTCTGATACCTCATTGTATTGAAGTCTCATTTCCTTGTACATAAAACATGATGTACAAACTTAAATATCATCTTTCACTAACCATCAAGTTCTATATTTGTTGGTCTCATCTTGGTTTGATCTATAGTTAATTCTAGGAGATCCTCCTATAAATTTTCATTTGGTATACTTCTTTTTAATATTCATAAACTCCTTTTTTAGGAATCTATATACATTTTTTCCATTATCTGGAAGAGAAAGAAATCTATTCTCCATCTATAATACAATTAATCCTATCTGATTTCTTCTCAAAAAATGAATCATTCATTCTGATAAAATTCATAAACTATCCTTGTATAATGTACTCTATAATTTTAGGTAAACCAATTTATCCAATTTTTTTTATAGTACCTTTAACACTAGTGTTTTTCTAGTTGGAATCCAATGTGCATCAATCTCTTTTGCTGCTCCAACTACATGGTTCTTCAGATGTGGGTTTACTGAAATGACTTGAAAAATACTTATGGACACTCATCATCTCTTGTAAGGCCTCATCTATTCTAGATTTGATTATATAACTCTCTTCATACAGGCCATTCAAATCGGTTTAAGGCTTCAGGAGTAGAAAGGAAGAGGAAAGATTGGTTCGTGAGGAAGGCAAGGGATCCAATTTTCAAGGTTTAGGAGAAGTGAATCGATTATGAGTAATATTGATATTTTTATCATTTATGGATTCTAAAATAATAATAATAAAATTAAGATAATAAAAATTTAATCGGTACAGGAAAATCGCAACGATAATAAAAATAACAATAACATAAAAAGGAACAGTTACTCATTCAATGGTGACTCGTCAATGGTGACTCATTAATTATGACTCATCAATAGCGACTCATCAAAGGTGACTCATCAAAGATGACTCATAAACCAAATTTTATCATTCCTAATTCATGTTTGATGTCATTTAATCCCTCATAATTCAAAGGCTTCATGAATATATCAGTCAGATAATGTTCAGTTCTAATAAATTCTAAAGTTATATCACCCTTTTGATAGTGATCTCTTAAAAAGTGATGTCTTACATCAATATGTTTTTTTCTAGAGTGATATACTGGATTTTTGGAAGTGTTTATTACACTTATGTTATCACAATTAATAGGTACATGTATAAATAAGTATCCAAAGTCTAGTAAAGTATGTTTCATCCATAGGATTTGTTCATAGAAACTACCTTTAGCTATGTATTCAACCTCAACAATGGATAATGCAACATAATTTTTCTTCTTACTAAACCATGATATTAAATATTTTCCTAAAATATGACATTTTCTTGATGTGATTTTTCTATCTAACTTTCAACCACCAAAATCAGCATCTGAATAACTAACTAAATCAAAAGCATGTCTGCTTAGGTAGAATAATCCTAAATTGGTCGTATACTTTAGGTATTTAAAAATTATTTTGAAAAATAATAAATATGAATCTTTTGGATTTTTCTGAAATAAATCACACGTATAAACGCTAAACATAATATCAGGCCAACTATCAGTTAAGTAGAGATGAATGGAAATCATACCTATATAGCCAGTTTTATCTACTAATTTCACATTTTCATAAAGATCTAGTCTACAGGTGGTACTAATGGGAGTATAACTACATTTGGTATTTTCCAGACCAAAAAGTTTTAAATGATATTTAGTGTATTTACTTTGATATGAGACAATTTCTTCTTTATTTTGAAAAATATGAAATCCAAGAAAGAATTTGAGTTCACCCATTAAACTGATTTCAAATTCACTTTGCATTAATTTTGAAAAATCAGAACATAAGGAATCTTTAGTAGATCCAAAAATAATACAATTCACATATATTTTTACTATTAAAACAACTTTTGAAATTCTTTTTATTAAGAGAGTTTGATCAGCTATACCTTTTGAAAAACTTTTTGAAATAAGGAAAGAGGTAAGTCTTTCATACCAAGCTCTCATAGCCTATTTTAAACCATACAAAGCTTTTATTAATTTAAAAACACGATTTGGAAAATGAGGGTTGTTCAAAAAAATCCTCAATTATAAAAACATTTAAGAATTAACTTTTAATATCCATTTGATACTATTTGAAGTCCAAATGTGCTGTATAGGAAATTAGTATCCTAATGGATTCAAGTATTTCTATAGGTGCACATGTTTCTTCATATTAAATACCATATTCTTTATTATAAACTTGTGAAACTATCCTAGAGTTATTTCTTAATATAGTTATAGATTCATCAACCTTGTTTCTAAACACCCACATAGTACCAATAGTTAAGGTTTCTTTAGGTTGGTCAAAAAATTCCCAAACATTGTTCTTTTCAAACTGATTAAGTTCTTCTTTCATAGATATTACCCATAATTCATCATTGATACCATCATTGATGTTATTAGGTTCTATATGTGACAAGAAATATTGATGTTAAATTTGATTTCTCAGAGAATATCTAGTCTATGTACCCCTATCTAAGTTTCCTATTACTGCATCTAAAGGGTGATTTCTTTGATTCCTAAAGAGTATTTGAGAAGAGGGACTGATAGGCTCAAGTTTTTCTTCCTATTCTAGTTATGGAAGTTCACTAGCTGTAATGTCATCTTTTTTAACAGAATATTCAGAAGGTTTGGAATTGATATTCAAAGTTGAAAGATCATACTCAGGATCTTCTAATATAGTCTTAGTTTCATTGGGATTGGTTTCATAAAACTCTATATGAACATATTATTCCATTGTTCTGGTCTTCTTATTAGACACTCCATAGGATTTTTTAGAAGTTTAATACCAAAGGAAAATTCCTTCATTTCTCTTGGAAGAAATTTTTTCCAAATTTTCCTTTGTATTAAGAATAAATAATTTACATTAAAAAACTCTAAAGTAATTAACCTTTGATTTTCTATTATTCCATAGCTTATAAGGTTCTTTATTTAAGATAGGTATAATCAAAACTCTGTTAATAATATAACAATATGTATTAACAGATTCAACCCAAAAGTAGATAGGTAGTTCATACTCATTTAACATGGTTCAGGGTATCTCTTGAAGAATCCTATTTCTTCTTTCTACCACACCATTTTGTTGTTGTGTTCTAGGAGCAGAAAATTTGTGATTATAGACATTTTAATAATATAATGACTCAAAGTCTTGATTTTAAAATTGAAAACCATGATCACTCCATACGTTCTTAATCCTAAGTCCACTAAAGTTTTCTATAGATTTAAAATACTTAATAAATTAAGAAAAATATTTAATTTTTGGATCTAGAAATAATACCCAAGTGTATCTAGAGAAGTCACTATAAGGACATAGACATAGTGTTTTCCATTTATACTGAAAACTCTAGAAGGTCCAAATAGGTCCATATAAATTTAATCTAGAGGTTGAGAGGTTGAAACTTATTTCTTATATTTAAAATAAATCTTATGATGTTTCCATTTTTGGTAGGGATTACAAACTCTATCATTTGAGAATTCAAGCTTTGGTAGGTCTCTAACTAACCCTTTCCTATTTAGCTTTCTAAGAGAGTGAATATTGCAATGGCCTAGTCTCCTATACCAAAACCAAGATTCTTTATTAAAGTCACTTAAGAAATAAATATTATTAGAATATAAATAATTTAAATCAATAAAATGAATATTATCATTTCTCAAAGTAGTAAAGATTAAATCATTCTTATCATTAAAAACATGACACACATTGCTTTCAAATTTCAAATAAATTCCATCATCATACAATTGAGATATGATAAGTAGATTGTATTTTAAACCATATATATATAAAACTTTAGAAATTAATACTGAATTAGAATTACCAATTTGTCCAAGGCCAATGATTTTACATTTTTCATTGTCACCAACAGTGACATGTCCACCATCAACTTTAATAAAATTCTTGAAGTTTGAATACTACCCAGTCATTTGTCTGGAACATCCACTATCCAGATACCATACGATTTTTCTAGAGGTTCTTAAATAGGTTTCCTACAACACAAAATTTATGCCAAAAATGATTTTGGTACCCAAATTCTCTTAGGTCCAGATATATTAGTTAAAAAGATTTTTGTATCCATATTTTTCTAACATGTTTCTTATAAATATATTGAATAAGACTGGATATAAAAACATTATTAGGTCTAGTTGAGTAGGTACTTTCAGTATATGAACTTTCAGCACTCTAACTTGATGTAAATATGGTTTTTGTAATTTTTATTTATCCTAGCTGGTAACCTATGCCGGTTTTATACTTGGGAGCAACTTTTTTTCCCAGTATTTGAGTTTATGTTTTCTTACCATTGGTAAAATTTTTCTACATCCTTATTTAATTGTTCATTTGAAAATTTTAATTCATTTTTTTCTTTTAATAATTGATCATTTTTATCTTTTTAAATATTAATATTATTTTTAACATTTAATGTTAAAATATACTATTTTTTGAGAGACTTATATATATCTTTTTGTTCATGAAAAATATATTCCAACATGTTACAATAATCATAAAGATCTTTATTTTTCATGTTTTCTTTATTATCATTACTTTTTTCTTTTTCAAAAATGTATGAAGCATCAGTAGGGGACACATGAAGAGCATTTTGTACCTATGATGTGCTTGATGTAAAGCACATGTTGGCTCTATCAGAATTATCTTATTGATTAGTGTTTGAGTCACTTGAACTATCTTTGAAGGCACTCCATATTTCTTTCATTCCCTTTTTGTATCTCTAATCATTATCCACATACTTATTTTTATATTTTAATTTTGAAAATTCAGCTTTAATGTGGCCTTTTCTCTTAAATTCATAACAGGTAACTTCATTTTAAGTATCATCCTTTTTCTAGTCCTTTTTCCACTTTCAATTTTTTTCATAATCTCCTCTGAAATTTTATTTTTTTAAGAAATTATTTTTCATATAGAATCTCTTGAATCATCTTTCCATGTGTGTCATTTATTTATAATTGTCATTAGGAGATCCTTCTTCATTGGAATCTTTGACTTGTAATTTTTATTTTTGTCTGAAGGTTGTAGATTTTAAGGATATTGATTTTCTTTTTGGTTTATCTTCATCAATATACTTGTTGATTTTAAGTTCCTATTTATACATCATCGACTTTATTATCAATTCCTTGATAGGTAGTTTAATTACATCACATGACTCTCTGATTGACAGATATGTTCCTCTCTATCTGTCAGGTAAGCATCTAAGCAGTCTCATCTCTTGATCTTTGTCTGACACTTGATTTCCAAGTGAGTTCATAGTATTCACTATTTCATTGAACCTAAGATACATATAAAAAATAGGTTCATGAGAATTCATTTTAAAAGTATCATATTTTATTATATATGTATTTAGTATCATTTCCTTGACATTTGATGTTCCTTCATGCGAGATAGATAAGGTATCCCATATTTCAAAAGAATATTTTCAAGTTTATATTCTATTAAATTCATAATCTCCTATAGCACATAACAAATCATTCATATCTTTACAATTATTATTGTAAGCAAATTTTATAGAATTACTCCAATCACTTTTAGGAGTCATTGGTATTTCATTTTGATCTTCTATTATGGTCCATATGTTAAAACCTATACTTTACAAATGCATTCTAATTTTGATTTTCCACTGAGTATAGTTTTTTCCATTAAAATAAGGAGGATTGTTGGTAGTAGATCCTTTTTTTCTATTATCCATAAATAACTAAAATTTAGAAATGACAGAAATTTGAGATCTTTATAAAAAAATTAAAACCACAGTTAAAAAAAATTTAAACCTCCCTATGATACCAAATGTTGGTCGAAGATAGTAACTCAAGAGGGGGTGAATTGAGTTCCCAATAAAAATTTCTGTAAATAAATAGAATAAAAATAAAACCCCCTGAATAAAATAAACTGGATAATTAATAAAAATATTAGATCGATATGAGATCTATCCTTTTAAAATATTTCTTAAAGAGTGATTAGGTATCAATTAAAATATTATTTAAAAATACCTTAAATTTTGAGATCAATTTACTTAGATAGAAACATGTATAAACACTATTTAAGACTAATTATCAAAGAAATTGTTTTCTTAATGAAATTTTATTACGAATATGTTAGAAAAAAAAACAAATAACACAATGAAATAGTAGAATAAACAAGAGGTCCAGTATCAAGGTGAGACCTAATCCCCTCCACTTGGTAATCACCTGCTTCCAAGAAGATTAGAAATAAAATCAAACAAATCCACAACCTGTATTAGGTATACAGTCAACAATAACAAGTTTCCCAAAATAAAAATCTACTTCCACAATTATATGTGGAATGAAAGAAAAGCACAGGTCACACAAAGACCTCTTCCACAAACACAGTGGGAAATAGATTAATTAAAGGATAAATAAAAAGTATTCTATAAAAATATACAGGAGTTAATGTATGTTGAATAATAGTAAAACAACACAATACTCAAAAGTAAAATATACAGAACAAATAAGAATAGAAAATTCTTAGTGTGATGTGTTCTGATTGTTTGTAATCCTCAGATCAGCAATGGTTAAGAGTCTGTGCTTTGTTCAAGAAAATTTAAAGGAGAACACAGGATCGTAGAAATATATAGGTATTATTTATTTGATCTCTTTATATTGTATCAATAAATTTCCGTAATGATTTCAGTGCTTCTGTGTTTTTTATCTTCACATAATTTGAATTAGTAGGTTTGAGAGAATTCACAAATTCAATTTCATGATTTTATTGATCGATAGTAATCGTTGTATATGAGTATATCATCATTTTTTCTAGAGATAGATCCTTAAAAAATATATAGAATAATTTTTTGAAGGAGATCCACATTCCTTGGATCATATTTTACCAAGTCTTGAGTACTTGGTGAAACCATCCAAGAATATATTTTTTCGTTGAACCATTCATGTCAAAGATCTCATATAGAAATGATAAAAAGAATATTGGAAGTCACGCAGCAACTGGCGATGATTCCACTGACAATAACTCCTTTGGCGCTAGTGGTGACTCACTTCTAGTAGTAGCTCATCTTGACAGTAATGGTGACTTGAGTCTGGAGGTATCTCATCCTAGCGGTAACAATGACTCACAGCTAACAATGTCTTGCCATAACACTTAACAAGAATATTATAAAAGAAATATGTTCGTATAAAATGATATCATAAAACATGTGAAACATTATTAACAAATTAATCATGGGTTGTGATCATTAAAATAAGAGTGTCAAACCCATTCCATTCAAGGAGGTGCCAATAGATATGTTATAGAATCTAATATCCAAAAGGATATAAATCTACCTACATTCAGAATATGCACTCACAAAATATGAGCAATGAATAAATACAATGAGTTTCCATAAGTTACAAGATAAGTTAAGGATGTATATTGTGTGAATTCAGTAGGAAAATACCGTAGAAGAATCTCATAATGAATAAAATAATGGAAATAATATTATGTGGTACATAAGATCTTGGAATTCATGTGAAAGATTTTTTATAAAGCATATTTAAGAAATTTAAAAAGGAATAAATCTTATGTAAGGTTAAATTGAAGTATATGAAAGAGTCTTACTATTATTGATATTGGAAATGTGGAAAATGAAAAAAAAATTACATCAATATATAAGTATCTTCAAGATAATACATAAGATTAACAAATTATTACATAAGGGTTCCTCACTATAAATTTAGTAATGTTTCATTTTCTTATTATGATAAATAAGTGTAATATGTTCTTATATAATGGTTATCCAGATGACACGTAAAGGTTAAATAGATGTCATGTAAAGGTTAAAGAGAGTATGTATAAGTGTTATCTATTTAAAATTTTTGTGTTTTCATAAGGATATTCCAAAATATAATCAAAGTCAAATGATTCTGTGATGATATTTCAATGTAACAATATCACATTGGTTTGAGAATAAATTATGATTTAAGTTGAGATAAGTGGTAAATTAAGGTGATGAAATCAGAAGCTACTATTAGGAAGTTACATGATGAGTTGTGAATATTGAGTTGATGTCGTTAAGAAATATGATAGATGAATAAATTTTCTAGGGTTTGAATATAGATAATATTTTATAAAGGAAGAAGTAATAAAAGACCGATCTTAAGTGTGTCTCAAAGATAAATCGAGAATCTAAGGTAACATAATTTGAGGATGTTCTTAGAGTATCATGAACTAATGGAAAGTATAGAAGTGGAATCAATCAGTAATATTGATGATTTTAGTTGATGTAAATCCAAAATTGATAGAGTAATAAAAGTATAGATGACTGATTCATTAGAGTATAGGAAAACTAAATCAGTAGTGATTGGTGTGGATCAATGGAATCTAAAGAGAATACTAAATCTGAATCTAAAGTTTTTTGAGTTAAGTTTAGATGAACAAATTCCTAAGAATAGGATATTATAAGCTAAGGGAAACAAAATTATAGAAGTGTATATGCTGGAATGATAAAATGATGAAGAAAATCAATAGTTAAAACAATCATAACCTGAATATGATCAGAATTTGAGTTTACCAAAAGATAAAAAATTGAGATTTCATAATCCATAGTTAGAAAAATGTGTTAGAGATATGAAAAAAAAACACAAGAAGATCATGAGAAACATAAAAGTTAGTTTAAATATTCATATTTTGTGGGTGATTGAGTAATGAAGAGGAAATGCTATAACTAGAATGGATCTCATATAAGAGTAATCCAAAGTTTTTAAAAGATAAATAACTAAAAGATTATAAAACAATTCACATAACATTTAGGTGAATTCAAATTCATCATGACAATGCTAAGATGGACTTCAAGATAAAAATATCACCAAGTTTAATCTATCATTCTCATCGATATTAGAGGAAGTGTTAAAGAATAATTTTTAAGGAAGAAAATGTGGAAATGTTTTGGTCAAACCAAATTTATCAGAATGGAGTCTGTTTAACCAAGTAAATTATTTATTTTATTTAAGTTTAATTATTTAATGAGAGATATAAAATGAGGAGAGATCATTTAAAAAGATTTTATAATGATTAGAGAGTAGAGAATATAATAAAATAGTGGTAGAAGTTTTCTTATAAGTTTTTATTATCATTTTGGTTGAATATTTTTAGGATTTGGAACTTGAAGTTCTGAAGCATTAGTGAGAGGAATCTGGATGTTAATAAATAGAAATTTTGTGACTAAGACCAATGTTAAAAAAAACCTATAGAACTTATGAAAATTAATATACATGAAGAAGAGGAAGTTTTAGAAGTCAAGAAACTAGAGGATAGTGGGAAAGGAGAGTGATCCCAATACTAAATAAGGTTTGGATGTTAAGAAACTTGATATAATAAGGATGATATACCTGATTAAATAGAAGTATATAGATTGGTATTTGAAGATATATTTATGAGCAAGAATATATCACCAATTTATGAAATGAAATCTAGGAAAAATTGATATATCTTGTTTAGGTGTTTTTAAGGAGGACTATGAAAGAGTGGAGGGATCTGATATAATAATATCAATACCAGTTGGGAGAATGAATGGGTATTAAAAGATAACTACCATAAAAAGATATCATTGGGTTAAGGATGATACCTACAAAATTTATAAGGATGATACCTTCCCACTTAGTGTATGCGTTGAGTTAATGATGATACATACTCACCCATTGTAATCAATTTCTTACACTAGTAATAAAATCCATGTCTCAGATTAAAACTAAACATAACAAGGAGTAGATTCCCACATTGGGGACTAACCTAGTAAAAAAAATTGCATAATAATATCTCTTATTTTTTTAATACTTTAATTTTGGTGATGTGTGTTGGGAATGGTTAAACAAATCCACACATCTTAACAAATATAGAGGTTAAAATTCTAAAAAATGTATAAAAGTTTAAGAAAAAAATAGTAAAATGTGTCTACACTAATTCAACCCCATCTCAGTGTGATGAAATGATCCACTAGGAACTTCAATCATATTCTATCTATTATTGATCTCTCCCTCTTTAATTTTTCTTTACTATTCATTAAAAATCTTTATTTTAAGGGTTTGTGTCTTGTTTTTCAATTTCTACCAAGCATGGTCGATTCTTCTAACAATATTCGATGAACGAGGTCCTGCTAAAATGATGTGAGTGGTACCTAGAATTTATCATTGGTTTATATCATTTTCAAGTGAAATGTGATACAAGGGTTATTTCAGTACCTATACTTTCTCACCCAAAGACCAATTCTATGTTCCTTAAGGGGTCCTTCGAGGAGGTGATTTTCAAGAGGTAAATTTTTCAAACAACCTCTCTTAATTTATTTTATTATTCTACTTTATCCTCACATCCTTCAACCATAAAATCATAATAAATATAGTATAATGTATATACTATAATTTCATACTTCTTGGAGAATATCTTCTATCCATACCTTTTCTCATATCTTCTTATTCAAAGAAATGAAACCATCATCCAAATTATGGTGATTAACAATGAATAATGATTTTTTTATTTTCCCTTACCATCTTCAAGGATGATCATAAAAGTATTATTCTAGTTAAATAATATTTTAATAAGTATACTATAACCTATTTTATGTTCTGAAACAAATATATAGACATAATATTAAATAAAATTAAACTAGTTCATGATGGTCAGAAAAACCACCAAAATAAACTAAATATTTGTCGTTAACATTTTATAAAATAAATCATCCTAATTTCATAAATAAAATGATGTATGTGACCATTTAAACTTATAAAAGTTCATTAATACCATTTCAACTCACTTTTGGAGTTTTATTTTCATTTGAAAAGAACATCCATAATTATACACAAGTGAAACGACCATGAAACCTTGAAATGAACACACCCAAAAAAATATAAACAATGAAATATTAATAATGAATAGGTTGTAAAATGTTATAAAAGGGTCATATAAGGTATTATAAATATTAATATATTTATGTAATAAATTAATAACATTTTTTAAACCAATATACATGAGGTTGAATTATGTAAAACTAAAGGGAAGTGTGAGGTAAGGGGTTTCATAACTCAATTTCCATTCATTAGGGTAAAATTCTACTTAATTGATTATTTCATGATAATATTATGCGTGGAATAAAATTTTATTATATTATTATTGTATTTACACTTTTTTATCTGTATTTATAGAGAATAAACATAAATAATTAATTTTATTAACGCTCACTTCAATGTTATGATCTTTATAAGGGACTTCATCTCAATTTTCTTTCATTGAGAAATATTTTGATGTTATGCCCCTATAATCTTCTCTGGGTTGTATATAATTCCCTTTTGACATGTTATATCATGAATTTATTTATTCTCATGATATTTTAAGTTTTTTAAATGTTATTAATTCTTAGTGCATACGATTTGACTGATTTCAAAGTGGTAAGGGTTTATTTCTCAGTCTCATCTTTATTTAGGGTTGTTTATGTTTAAGTCTCTATTGGGGAATATTTCTCTTCCATATCCATGTTTCTTAAAAATATTTTCAATTTTTTTACCATTATAATATGTTTTCTTAAAGTAATTTTTAAACATGTTTGAATTTTAAAAAAAGGTTTGAAAATAATAGTCTTTTTGTTTTCCAAAAGAGGTACTTTGTGACTTTTCCAACAAAAATATGAAAGGAATGTTTTTAACTTAAACAACATGAGAGGATTTTATAGACATCACGAAACCTTAATGCTTTGAAGCTTCCTTTACAAGTTTAAAAGTTGTTTTTTCAAATAGAATGTTTTGTTTTATTATTGAATGGAGTTTTAAACATAAGTGATTTTCAAAGTGAAAAGGGGTATTTTTCTGAAGATTTTTTCAATGATTACATTTAAATTATTTTCATCTATGTCAAAATCCATTGTAAAATATTATTATTCACAAAGGTTGATCTATTATGATGTCATATACTATATTTTACTGAATGTATTATGATCAAAATAATTAGGAATGTAATATTTAGATACCATTAACCATATTACTCTAGATGGTTTGTGATTATGTTTGCTAATTGAGGAAAGTTATTTACATTTTGTATGATAGTTTCAATAAAAATTAATATATTGATTTTGTTTTACCCCTTTAATATAATGAATTTATTAGACTTAATAAGTGGTGGGTGGGGCCCACTATAGCCCCTAGATGCATTGGTAGGCCTCATGAGATAAACTAGTTTCGATATTGGATGATGTCATATCCATTTATGTATGGTGAATTGGTAAAAGCCTTTATGGTATGTTTATGATGTCCATAATTATGAAATACCTTATTATGAGATTAGTTATTGATTTCCATGTGATTATTCTAATATAGAATATCCATGGTTAAGTTTTATAGCTCATGTTATTATTTATATGGAATTATTTGACCATATTTTATTCCAACCATATTATGACTAGATTATTTATTAAATGGATTGTGTTTTATATATTTACATTTCCTTAATTATTTATACTTATTTATGATGGATTCTGTTGTACTTAACCCTTATTGAGAATTTGATCTTACCCATTTCTTATGTTTAATTTTTCCCTCGGATGCTAAGAAGCTTATTATGATTGATATGATGGGTTAAGCTATGAGAATAATGGTGCGTTAAAAGGATTTGTTATGTTATATTTCATATTTTAAATTTTAATGTAAGGTTAATGTATGTATCTAGTTTTCCAAAACTACTAAACTGTTTGGTCATTCAGGATGTGATTCCTTGTATATTGTGCCAATGTAATAAAGTATCCACCGACTCTAGGCTACTAGGGTCGACATCTATATAGTTGGTATCAGAGGAATTTTATTAGAAACATTGGGATATAAATTTAGGAAAACATATATTAGAGAATTAATCCCTATTATTTTTTTATTGTATTTTTTTATTCAAAAAAGAAAGGACAAGGAAAGGCAACATCCCCTCAGGGGGGTCAGAAGTGGTAGAGCCCAAGAGCATCCCCCAGCACAATAGATGCACATTTCAGAGGAAGAGAGTGAATGGAATCATAAATGATAAGAGACTCATCCTTCCTACACAAGCGAGGAAGGGAATCCTCCGTAAAGTTCGTCTCCCTCCAACTATGGTGGATAAGCTTTCCTTGTGAGGTTTCGATCCTGCATCTCTTGATGAGGTATGTGAGCTCCTAGGGAACCCCTCTGGTCCCTTTCAGGGCCTTCGCAAGGAGTTCCAAGTCCGTCTCAATCTCTGACACTGTCAACTTACCCCGTCTACACACTAATCCCTATGATTGAATTTGGAAATACTCCTAAAGAAACCAAACATATAATTTAGAGATTAGTTATACCTAAATATTCAATTTATGTTAAGTTGTTTTAGGATTATACATTATGTTTCATAATGTTATACTATAATTTAGTGTATGTAATTATTTATAAATTAATCATAATGAAAGGAATGGTAACTCTATCAATGCACGTAATCTATGCAGGGATTTCCCTCCTAAAAAATATAATGAATATGGAGCTGGGGCTACCGATGGATTTGAATAAATTATAACCATATTGGGACAAATTATTCAAGTTAAGAAAAATAACATTACCCATATGTTGTGGCATGATACACAATGCAGTGTAACAATGTTAGAACACTCCATGTGACAATGACCACCATCATTCAATGGGATTACAAATTAATTTGTAGATGATAAATAGATAAGTTTCTTAGAGAAGACATTTCTCACTTTGGGATGTTGTGAAAGGCAGAAAGTTATCATGGTATTTTATCATCTCTCAAGGGATGCTGATAAATGGTAGTAATTTATTAAAAAAACTAAGGATAAAAAATAAATATAAAGCATATTATGTGAGGATTTTAAAGATATGTTTTTATAAAAACATTTTCCTCGAGAAGAACAAGAATATATGGAGAGACAATTCTTAGGTCTAAGACAAAAGGAAGAAGAAAAAGTTTCTAAGTATGAATATTACTTTAAAATGTTATTAAATAATTTTATGAACTATATAAATAATACAAATAGTAATATTGACCATTTATTTTATGGGATTAAACCAATCCTTATAAGGGCACTGGTCTCCCAAACATTTTCAACATATGAGGGTATAATATCTTGTGCAATCAATACTGAGAAAGAATTATCAAAGACTTATGATTATGAAATAAAGTAAGAGAAGAATAGGATGGACAAGAAAAAAATGGATAATGGGAAGAAAATAAAGAAGGATTTTCCCACATGCGATAATTTTGGAAAGAAACACCCTGGTACTTTCTTGAAGGGAATAAGAGTTTGTTACAAGTGTGGACAGAAATGCCTCTAGGCTTGTAATTGTAAGGGAAATAAATAAGCTGTCAATGTGAAAATTTTCAATTATAAGGTTATGGGGAACTATGAAAATGAATTACCGATGTGTAAAGGGAATATACCTCAAAAGAAGCTAAGGGATTAAGGTCAAGATTATTCCTGTTGACATAGTTGAAATGGAATGATTATTTTGATTGTGTTTTTTCATCCAAGAAATATGTTTTATGACATTATCATTATAATAGTTATGAAACATATAATGATTTCACTAAAGTAATTTTTCTTTAAGGATTTGAGAGCATATAATTAATGGTACCAAGAAAATTGATTCAATTTCAAGTTAAAAATCTTGTAAAACACGTGATTGAAGGAAATAGAACATTTAATATGTTAATGATATTGACATAAAAATGATGGGATAAAGAGATGATATATATTGTATCTAATTAATGATTTTTTATCAAAGTGGTTTATGTTACCATTTATGGAGTTGATAAAAAAATTTATTTAAGGAAAATATCCAATAATATATATTTTACTTTAGGAATAAGTAATCATGCATGTTTTCAATGAGGCTTTATGGTAATTTATGTTATTACCATGTTTTAAAAGAATACATAAAGAAGGTATTCACATGTTTAGTATGTGTTGATATAATTCATTTTGTTTGATAGATTAATGGTAAGTTCATTTTATAAATTCAGTAACCATATTTCTATAGTTTTAGATCTTTATATTTTGGAAGATTCATAAGTTTAACAATTTATGAAATGGTTTAAGTTGAAACTTGGAAGAGGTTTTAAATATTAATGTATTTATGTATATTAGATAACTTGTTCCAAAAATATTGGTTTTAGAAAATAGTTTGATATATATGTAAAGAATTTTATTTCTTTATGGATCTTAAAATACATTAAAATTGAATTTTAGTTCTTCAAGCATAAAAAAATCTATTTTTGGATATTCATTTCTTGGAGTAAGGGATGAAATTACTATGGAATTTTTCACAGGATTACCAAAGAACCTAAGAAATAATGATGAAATATGGGTTATTATATTTTGGGGAATGAATAATTAAACGTATGAGATAAGCATTAAGGTTATTTTTGTAATTTTTTAAGGATTATAATAATATAGTTTTGGATAAAGGACAATGCGCAGGTAAAGTGACAACCCATTGTATCCGGTAAGGCCGCGAGGCTTGAACCCACAACTAAAGGGAGAAAAGGGTGCTTCACCTATAAATAGACTACGTGATTTCTGGGTTGGAATAAAATAGTTTTTATTTATTTAAATGTTATGATAGATAAATTATAATTTCATTTTAAAAACCCTATATGATTAATATAAATAGAATATTTTTGAATTTTATGAGTTTGTGGTGTAAATTGTTAAATGGATGAAACTATACCTATAAATTAATAATATTTCCTTATATTCTTACTCTAGGAAGTAAGATAATCCCCTAAATCTATAAAAATTATTTTGGAACAAAAATTTTATTTGTTTAATTTTCTTAATGAGAAATCAATGGCCTTTTAACCCATCATAGGTTTACAGTTTTGTGATAGAAAAATTTCTAATGACTATGTTCTCTCTCACTCTCCATCTGAGCCTGATACTTAGATCTATTTTCCATGTATATATTTTCACTTCCCACTAATGTTATCCTATTTGGGAACCAATTTTTGTGGTGACCTTTTCATTATCTTTTTTGTCTTTTTAAGAGGATGTTTTATTAACCTTTCTTATGATGTGGGTTTCCCACAAAGGAATTTTAAAATAAAAACCATTTTTTTCTAAGTAAAATTTCAAATTAATAGGACACAATTTATTTAAGTGGGGGATAATTTAACACCCAGTGAATTTAAAATAACACTATGTTCGATAGCTTACGGTACATATAACACCAAACTTAAAAAAAACTCCAAAATATCATTATTTTAATACACCTACTATAAACTAGCCATTAAATTGGTGGTTTTGATTAATATTAAAAATATTATTAAATAAATATGAAGATAAAATTCAATAAAAAATTAATTATTATTAGGAAATGAACATATAATTTTTAAATTCATTTTAATTTTCAAATATAAGTTTTCTTCAAAAAGAAATTTTTATCAATTTCCATGAGAAAATAAATAAAATTATTTTTAAAACTTTTATAAAATTTATTTGAAAAAATAAAATTCATTTTTTGACTCATCACATCAAAATTATCTTAGGTTAATTTTTGGGAATTTTCTAAAAAAGTTGTTTTTTGGGTTAAAAAGTGAAAATACTATTTTTTTCAAATACCATAACTCTTATGAAATAATTATTATGTGATCAAAATTTCAAATTTATTAACCATAATTATTTATAAAAACTTATTTAATAAATTATATAATATATAATCTTTTACATTTAGAAGCACATGCTTAGCAATTTCAAAAACTACGATTTAAACTTAAAAAAATATATTTTTATGAGTTATACATGCAACATATTTAGAATCAATTCTTATCACTTTAATAAATTGAATAAAGTAAAATGGATTCCATATTTGGAATTACAAGGTCCAAATTAGGTTATAAGGTAATTTTTTATTTTTAGTCATAAAAAATTTACCATGGTAAAAAAAGATTTACCATAATATAGGTAAAATAATGTAGCAGGTTAAAGTTAAAAGGTAAAGGTTCAAAATACCTAAAAACTACAACATTAAATGGATGTTTGATGTGTTAATATATCTTAACTATCCTTTATAACATTAATTATCATTCTAAGTCTTTTTAATTAATGCCACCCAAATGTGGTTGGCTTTAAATATAAAATAATCATTATTTAATCACATAAAACCACCCATCCTCAAGTATAAATACCACCCTCAACACCCCATTTCTCCTAAAAAGTCTTGATTTTTTTTTCAAATATCTAAAAAAACCTCTCATTCCCACTATACCCATGTCCATGTTTTTTTGGTCTCACCCAAAGACCAATTCCAAGTTCCTTAAGGGGTCCTTCAAGGAGGTGATATTCAAGAGGTAATTTTTTCAAACAACCACTCTTGATTTCTTTTCTTCTCTACTTTCTCCTCACCCCCTTCAAACATAAAATCATAATAACTATAGTATCATTTATATAATTTAATGTCATATTTATAATGGAATATATTATACCCATCCCTTTTATCATATCCTATTATTCAAATAGACTAAACCATTTTCCAAATTATAGCGATTAACCATCTCCATGAATAATGATTTTGTTCGTCTTCCATTACCTCCTTCAAGTATGGTAATAAAAGTATTATTATGGTTAAATAAGATTTTAATAATTATTTTATATAATATTTCATGTTCTTTACTAATATATATACATAATATTAAATAAAACAAAACTAGTTTGTGATGGTCGGAAAAACCGCTAAAATAAACTAAACATATATCATTAATGTTTTATCAATTGAATCATAATAATTTAATAAATAAAAAATGATTTATGGAACCATTTAATCTTATTTAAGTGCATTAATACCGTTTCATTTCACTTTTGTAGTTTTATTTCCATTTTAAAAGAATAACCCTAATTATACACAAGTGAACCGACCATGAAACCATGAAATGAACGCACCCAAAACAAAAAAATAATAATGAAATATTATTGATGGATGAGTGGCGAGATGTTATAAAAAGATCATATAAGGTATTATAAATATTAATATATTTATTTAATTAATTAATAAAATTATTTAAATCGTTATACATGAGGTTTAAGTATGCAAAACTAAAGGGAAGCATGAGGTAAGAGATTTATTAACTCAATTTCCATTCATTGCATCAAATTTATACTTCATTGATTATGTCATGATAAGATTATGTGTGGAATAAAATTTGAATATATTATAATTTTATTTCCAAATTTTTTATGTGTATTTACATATAATTCACATAATCAATTTATTTTATTAATGCTCACTTCAATGATATGGTCTTTGTAAGGAACTCCATCTCAATTTTATTTTGTTGAGGCATATTTTGATGTTATACCCCTATAATATTATATAAGGTGTATATAATTCCAATTTTACATGTTATATCATGGATTTATTTATTCTCATGATATTTTTTTAAATGTTACTCTTTCACAGGGAATATAATTAGGCTCATTTCAAAGTTGTAAGGGTTTATTTCACAATCTCATCTTTATTTGGGATTGTTTATTTTTAAGTCTCTACCGAGGAATATTTCTCTACCATATCTATATTTCTTAAAAATATTTCCAAAAATGTTTTAACCATTATCCTATGTTTGTTTAAATTAATTTTAACACATGTTTTTATTTTTATAAAATATTTTGAAAGGAATGTTTTTTTCTTTTTCTAAATGAGGTACTTTGTGACTTTTTTGAAAAAAAATATAGAAGAAATGTTTTTTTAGTTATACATCATGGGTAGTTTCTATGGTAGTCATGATTACTTAATTACTTTAAGCTTTATTTAAAATTTTAAAATTTTATTTTAAAAGAAAATGTTTTATTTTTTAATTATATGGAGTTTTAAACATAGTTGATTTTTTAAGTGAAAAAGGGTACTTTCCTCAAGAAAATTTCAATGATATCATTTAAATTATTTTATTCTATATTAAAATAATTTTTTAAATATTATGATTCATTGATTTTGATATCATATGATATCATCTACCATATTTTATTTAATTATTTATGATCAGTTTTATTGGGAATGTAATATTTATATACCATTCATTATATTACTCTGAATGGTTTTTTATTTTGTTTTCTAATTGGGGGAAGTTATTTACATTTGGTATTTTAGTTTAAATAAAAATGTATGTGTTGATTATGTTTCACACCTTTCATATGATGAATGCATTAGACTTAGTAAGCGATGAGCAGGTCCCATTATAGCCTCTCGATGCATCGGTAGGTATCATGAGACAAACAAGTTTGGGTATTGGTTGATGTATTTCACTTTTATGTATGGTGTCTTGGATGAATAATTTTTATCATGTTTATGATAAACTAAATTATGAAATCCATCATTATTAGATTAGTTATTGATTTCCATGTGATTATTCAATTAATAGAATATATATAGTTAAGTTTTATAGCTCATGTGATTATTTATATGGAATTATTTGATCTTCTTTTGTTCTAGACATATTAAGATCATGTTATTGATTAAAAGGATTGTGTTTCATATATTTACCTTTCTATAATTATTTATGATTATATATGATTGATTACTTTGTACTTAACCCTAACTAAGCATATGATCTCACCCATTTATTACATTTTATTTTTCCCCAGGATGCCAAGAAGTTTATTATGATCGATATGGAAGGTTAATCTCAGATAATTATGGTTTCCTCAAAAGATTATATATGTTTTATTTCACATTTTAGATTTAAATTTTAGGGGTCAAGTATACATATAGTTATCTAAAACTACTAAACTATTCGATTCTTCAGGATGTGATTCTTTGTATATTGTGCCAATGTAATAAAGTAACTGCTAACTTAAGCTACTAAGGTCAGGGCTTTTACATTTGGTATCATAGGAAGTTTAGTAGATCCCTTGGAAGATAGATTTATGAAAACATATATCAGAGAACGAAACCATATGACTGAATTTGGAAATACTCCCAAAGAAACCAAACATATGATTTAGAGATTAGTTTTACCTAAATTTTCAATTTATGTTAAGTATTTTTAAGATTATATATTATTTTTCATAATGTTATGATCTAATATAGTGTATGATATTATTTAGAAATGGATCCTAGTGGATGGAATGGGAACCATATCAATGAACGTAATCCATGTAGGGATTTCCCTCATGGGAAAGATAATGAAGCTAGAGCTAGAACTACAGCTGGAGTTGGTGCTGTAGCCAAAGCTGGACAAATTATAAATATATTGGGACAAAAAACTCATGTTTTGAACAATAACCTTACCCGTATAGAGAATAATGATCCACAACATGATATAATAATGTTATACAACTTCATGTGACAAGAAACTCCTTAATTCAATGGGACTACAAATCCATTTTTAGTTGAAGAATGGACAAGTTCCTTAGAGAAGATATTTCTCACTTTGGGAAGTAGTGAAAGGTAGAAAATTATCATGGGAGTTTATTATCTCTCGGGGGATATAGATAAATTGTGATCATTGATTCAAAACACTAAGGATACATAAGAAATAAAAATCAGAGAATGAAAGGATTTTAAAGAACTTTTCTTGGAAAAATATTTTCCACGAGAACAATTAACGGATATGGAAAGACAATTCGTGGGTTTGAGACAAAATAAAGAATAAAATGTTTCTAAATATGAATCTAACTTTACAATGTTATCTATCTATTCGATGGAATACATGCATAATTATAACATCTCGACCTGGGTGTCACACACTTGTGCCCGTGTCGGTGCATTACATGACCTAAGGCATGCCTCCCCATATGCTAGAGGCTGCTGACTAGTAGCGAGGGTGAAATATATAACATGGGGAGACTATACCATCTTTATCAAAGCAACATAATAGTGGAAATAAATAAGAAATAGACAAAATGTAATAATTATATCCAAAATAATACCAGTATCATATGATAATAAAAACATGAATACGATAATCAAACCAAAATAGTAGATATTTCATTCCACGTACGTGCCAAGTATTGATATAAAAAACCAAAATAAAGACACACTGACACTCCCAAGTGGGTCTCGATACCAATTCTAATTCCCTCATCCATGCTCCGTCCCAAATTAGCCATCTAATATAGGGCTCTTACCCTTACCATTTCATGAAAGCATGAAGACTATTTAGGTTCCGATTAGTCATCCAAAGTAAGGTGTGAGTACAACTCAGTAGGCCACAACCAATGTTATATAAATCAATATCCAGACTATAACAGTGTACGTAGTTGTATAAAGAATAAAATAAAACAAGTAAATTGTTATCACATTTTATTATCCTTTAATTAACTACATAAATTACCCGAGTTCACGTTGAAACCCAAACCATTAATACCTTCTTCAAATCATGCCAAAATATGAACCATCCCCAAGGGATATCACATCTCTTACAATCATGGGTTTAATTAATTCAATAATTCCATTTTTATATCATGGCTACTTGGAACTATAGTCCAATGAAAACATTTTGGGTCTGGAATTCCAGGTCTAGCACCCTGTGGGTATTTGAAGCATCATTCCATGTACCACTACACATTTTTATAACATATGGTAATTTTAAGCATCATTCCATGTCCCACACACATATACCTGTCCATCATATATGGTATTTTGAAGCATCATTCCTATTCCCACATACATACATCACATATATCACAATATCACATATACCAAAATCTCATATACATCAAGGTTAAGAATCATTAAACTTCTTATAAAATATTCTCAATAATGTGTACCTTTTAAATTATTTAAATAACAAGGTTCATCACTTTTATACACCAAGAATAATATGAACAATTCACCATTAAACTATTTATCATCATTTTATCATATAACCCATTAACCCCACATGGTTAAGACAAACAACCATTTAAACTCAATGATCAACAATTCATAATCAAATTAATTTACCAATTTATCAATAAATTTCTTAATCCATATTTCCCATCAATTCCATAATCACATTATTTCCACCAATTTGATAATTACATTAATTAATTTGAACAATTAATTAATCCTATTGAAGATTTAATTGGAAAACATGCAAATTAAAATTCTACAATTACATACATGAAATTTTTATTCAAGACTATGGGAATTGAAATTTATACCACCTTCTTCAAGATCATTGATGAGCGTTCTCTAATCTAGAAATCTCCAAATTGAAATAGAATTATTATCATCTCAAGGGAGAATGAGATCTAGAACCAAAACATAGATCAAGATCGAAAAAATTAAGATATATCAAAACCTAGATTTAAAACCACTCTAATGAAGAATAAAACATTCCTATTCATTAGGAAAAAGAGATGGGTGAGAGAGGAAACCACACAATAAGAAATTAATTACTGAGAGAGGTGTAGATTATTCAATATGGACCTTGATTCATCAAGAATGGAGTTCATAAGGCCTTGGAATCCACCCATTAGCCTAAAAAACCGAAGTAAAACCATTAGGGTTGAATGAGGGTTCAATCCGAGGGGTTTGGGAATTTTAAAATAGTTTTTCAAGGGATTAAAAATTGTGCGCATAGTTTCTTAAGCTGGAAAACATGGTTTTCCAAATTGTGTGCCTCACTTAAGAGTTTCACGGTTACTACTAAGAGGGTTTCTAGTTTGAAAAACCATGTGACAACCGTGAAATTCCCCTCTGTTTGAGATTTCATGGTTTACTGGGTCATATAACACGATTTGGGAAAACTATGCACCAACTATGAACTACCTAATACTTATTCATAAATCTCTAATTTTACCAAAAAATCCCCCAAATTAAAACCCAAACAAGATATTCTCAAAAAAAGTAAAAAGAGTACCATAAAACAATCATGAGTCAACTCCAAAAAAGGTAGGGATCTTACAATCTCCCCTCCTTACAATATCTCGTCCCTGAGTTGTAATCTGAAGCATCTATAAGATTACAAGGTAAAAATATTAGGATACTAATCCCACATATCAGATTCTCTCTCCCATGTTTCTTCCTAAACATGTCTAGGTTTCCACAATACTCGAACTATCAGTACAGTCTTTCCCTGAAACACTTTCTCACTTTGATCCATAACATTTATCAAATGTTATTAAAAGGATGAATCAGTCTCAAGATAAACATCATCAACTTCAATCACATGATAAGGGTCGAGGTGATACTATTGAAGTTGTAACACATAGAAAACGTCATGCATATAACTATACCTCTATGGAAGAGGTAATCGGTATAGCATTGATATGATTCTCTCTTCAACCTCAAAAGGTCTAACAAACCTAGACACAAACTTTCCCTATATCTAAATACTACGGTGACCAAATCTAAGAGACACATGAAGAAAAAAATGATCAACTAATAAAAAATCAAGGGGTCATCAATGTCTACCAGCATACGAATTTTATCTACTTTGAGCTATAGCCATATATTTCTGAATCAAATAAACCTGATCTAATATATCCTATATGAGACTCGGTACCAACAGCTCTGACTCACCTACCTCAATCATGCATAGAGGTGATATGCATGGCATACCATAAAGATCCTTATATGGTTCCATATAAATAGTCACCTGATAACTATTGTTATAGGAGAACTCAACATGTGATAAGTCCTTCTCTCAATACCCACCAAATTTTAGAATAAACTCCCATAGCATATATTCAAGTATCCGAATATTATGTTCTGACTGACCATTTGTTTGTGGGTGGAAATTCATACTCAAAAATATCTACAGACCAAGCGACTTCTACAATCCTTGAAAAAATCATGAAGTTAAATGTGAGTCGCGTTCTGAAACCATACTTTGTGGAACCTTATGAAGATGGGGTATCTCTCAAATGTAAAAGTCTCCCAACCGATCCACAGTGAAAATTTACTTGATAGGTAAGAAATGTTCTAATTTTATTAATCAATCCATGATCACCCAAATAGAATCATTATTCAGAGGTGTCCTCATGAGACCCACCATAAAATCCATGGTAACATCATCCCACTTTAATTCTGGAATGGACAATGGATTTAGTAAACCACCATTTCATTGATTCTATACCTTAAATTGTTGATAGGTGTGGAATCGTGTCACAAACCTTGCAATTTACTTCTTCATGCTTGGACACCAATACTATCGATGCAATTCATGATACATTTTGGTCAAACCCAGATGCACCACTCAATTTGAGGCATGAAATTCACACATTAGCTTTTCTCTCATACTCATAGGCACAACTACATATCCCCAGACCTAGATGATCTCATCCTTATATTTGGTCCAATATAAAGGTGACTCCCCACCTTAAAGGCTTTCCCATGAGGCCAAACACTCTAAATCCTCATAATTTTTTCCCTAATATAGATTCAAAGCATGGAATCAACTGAAACTTAGATGAGGGTCATCTTCTCCTAGCCCTCCTAAACCACCACATGCATCTCAGCTAGAAAATTCATCATCTTACACTCAGAACTAGACTCCCAAACTGCCTGAGTTTGTGTCTTCCAACTGAAAGCATCAATAACACTATTTACCTTATCAGGTGTATATTATAGCTCAAAATCAAATGACTCCATATACTCAACTAACCTCCACTTCCTTATATTAAAATATCTTTCTGAAAATAAGTACTTTAAGCTATTTTGATCGGTATACATAGTAAAATTTTCACCCAAAAAATAACGCCACCAACACTTTAAAGAATAAACTATTGTATCCAATTCAAGATAATGTATAGGGTAATTCTGTTCATGTGGCCTCAACTGTCATGACCCATAATCCACAAAATGATCTCCCTATATCAAACTGCTCCATGAACAATCCCATATGTGTCACAAAACACTGTGTACTCCTCACCCGGATTGGGTAGGATAATGATTGGAGAAGTAGTCAAGCACTTATTCAAATACTAGAAAGAATTGTCGCATGATCTAGACCATTCAATCTTAACTCCCTTCTTGGTAAATACCATTATTAGTGCTCACAAGTGGGAAAAATCCTGGATGAACCTCATATAATAATCCACTAGCCTCATAAAGCTATAAATATCAAAAAAAATCCATGTATTCTCCCAAGAAACCACTTACTAAACTTTCTCTGGGTCCACTAACACACCTTTTTTCAAGATGATGTGACCCAATAAGTGTACCAGATTAATCCATAATTGACACTTATCTAGCTTGACGTACAGACGATTCTCTCTCAGTGTACTCAGGATGATGTCAAGATGTTGAGAATGATTTTCATGAGTCTTGGAGTACACCAAGATGTCCTAAAAACAAAGCCACAAACTAGCCTAGGTATGTGTGGACGATTTGGTTCATCAAGGACATAAACATAGAAAGAACATCCATCAGCCCAAATTTCATCATGATGAATTCATAAAGGCCATACCTATTTCTGAAAGTTGTCCATGGTATATCATAAGGTCGAACTATAAACTGATGTAACCCCAATCTCAAGTCAATTTTGGAGAAAACACAAGATCCTCTCAACTAGTCAAAAATATCATTGATACGAGTAAGAGGATACTAGTTCTTCACTTTCATTTATCGAAACTTCTAGTAATAAACACATAAGCACAAATTCCCATTAGCCTTCTTCACAAACAAAATTGGATAACCCTAAGGAAAGATACTCATATGGATAAATCCCTTATCCATCAACTCTTTTAACTGATTCTTTATATCTTGGAGCTCTATTTTCTCCATTCTATAAGGTGTGATGGAAACTGGCTCAGATCTAGGAATGATCCCAATCCTAAACTCCACATCCCTTTTAGGACGGATCCCTGAGAATTCCTTAGGAAATAGATCCTAGAACTAGTCTGATACAGGTGGAAAGACATCCCACTTCACACCCCCATCATCTAGAAACAGACTTGCAACCCGAGTAATGATATCCCCTAGTTAATGATGAATTGGCATTTCATGGTCCTCCTTGATATCCCACTCTCCACAATGTACATAACTTTCACCCTTAGGAGACATAAAGGTCACTCTCCTGCGGTAACAATCTATGTGGGAACGGTATGTTACCAACCAATCCATATACAAAATTAAGTCAAATCCTAATATATCAAGGATGTAAATATCCCAAAGGAAACAATACTCCCAAACCTTAATAGAACAACTATTTTATAAATAGATGTCTCTTGACCGTACTCCCAATGGTGTATCAATCATCATAACCACACCCACAAACTCTACTGGCAAACCCAACCCATTAAAAATTTGTGCAGATATATAAGAATGAGAGGCCCCTATATTAAATAAGGAAATAAAAAGTATAGAATCTATAAGAATAGTACCTATAATTGTTGATGTTATAGCCTCGCTATCCACAAGTGTAGGGTGAACTGCATGCTACTATCTTTCCCCTCTTCCATGTGCTTAAGTCTTATTCCCCTAAGTTGCACCACTCTGCTGATATGAGAACTCTTTCCCAGAAGTAACACATATAATGACTTGAATTCCATGTCCATTAGAACTATAACTACCAAAATGGTACAGTGTATAAGATCTCCTCCCTATACTCTGGTTCTGTCTAGCTCCTCCATCATTACCCATCTGTCTTGGGTTCCTACAGAACTATTGTAGATGTCCCATCCTTCCGTAAGCTCAACACTCTACTGGTGGTTGAGGAAACTGTCTACCAATGTGTCTTGACCTACTACACCAATGAAAGGTCACTCGGGTAATGGCTTGTGAAACTAAACCTTCCCCCTAGCTACTCTGCTTCCCACTACTTTGGATAACATTATCAAAGAGAAGCTTCATACTCTTGGAAGATGTACCTCCATTTTGTCTAGCAAAAACCACTTATATCTAATTGGAATCCTCCTTCAAGTTCTCCTAAGAAATTAGATCTTGATTCACCAACAAAAAAAACTTTTTAGCTAAAAGGTATTAACCTTTGACTTATTATCACATTTAATCCCATCCTAGAAATGCTTCACCGTAGTCACCTCATCTCCTACCAACACTAGAATAAAGTGATTTAAATTAATAAAGAGTCATGCATAGTCCATCACATACATTCTACCCTTGTTCAACCACATGAACTCTTTTTTCCTATCCTTTCTGAGCATCTTAGTGTAAAAGTTCTCCAAGATCTTCTCCTAAAAGTCCTTCCACTCCATATTCTCTATATTACCATCTCAAGTTTGGATATCCCACCAACTATTTGCTTGACCATGTAACATATAATCCACCAATTTGACTCACTTATCAGTAGGAGTCTCCAAGTGGACAAGAATTTTTTGGATGGAATCAATCCAAAACTCAACTACTTCAGGTCCACACTCTCTGGTAAAATTCAGAGGGTGTTTTAACTAGAACTCCCATGTCAAGTTAGACATACTCTTCGTAACTCGACCTATGTATCTTTCCATAAACTAAATAAAGAGGGAAAATTTATCTTGGAATTTCTCTCCAAATTCCTCACTTGATGCTATTAGTTTCTCAGGTTCCACTATTAGAGGATCATTTCCAGCTATAACCTATTGTCATTCTATCAACAAGCATCATCATAGAGGAAAATCTCTATAATTACAATTTTATTTCTTAGAAAACATTATACAAAATTAACACAACTACATTATTCACATAAATCAATAACAATTCATCCACCATACCCTATCACATGTTCAAAACTAAGGCACTAACACTACCCTCAACCATCCCTCACATGGGTCATGGTTCACCTGGGGTAGACATTTTCATTATTCAAGTTTCTCATTAGACACCCATTTATCTATTTAAAAATTCCACATTTAAAATCTTTTTCATTTTCAATTTATTATTAGGAACCTTTTTCATTTAAATTACATAATCATGAAAAGTATTTTCATTTAAAAAAATCATCCTGAAACTTTATTTTCCAAGCATGAAAAAAATGATGCATGTCACAATACATCCTGAGTAACTAAAATGATGCATGTATGAAAAAATATCATTCCATACCAGGCCACAATTAAAATATAAAAAAAATCTCATAATCAATAAAATCACATAACAAGTTCATCGTCCAAGGTGAGATAACATTCAAATTTAACAACACATATCAATAACAACAATTCCCACCTGGGGTACTTGGATTTTACCCCCATACATGGGTTAGCTACTCCCATGCATGGGATCTTAACTAAGGCCCAAATCATCCAGTATCCTATCTACCTTTCCCAAATATCAAGACAAGAGTAAAGAAAATAAAACTCCCTTTGATACTAATTTGTAATGTCTAGACTTTGGTGCCACACACCGGTGCCCCGAGCCAGTCAGTTACATGACCTCAGGCACAGCTCCCCATACGCTAGAGGCCGCTGACTAGAAGTGAGGGTCAAATATATGAAATGAGGAGACAATACTATATTTATCAAAGCATAAAAACAATTTAAATAAGTAAAAAATATAAAAAATATAATAACCATAACCATAATAATACCAATATCACATGATAACCAAAACATGAATACAATAATCAAACCAAAATAATAGATATGTCATTCCATATATGTGCCAAGTGTTGATATGAAAATAAAAAATAAAGATAAAATAACACTCCCAAGTGGGTCCCGACACCATGTTTGGTTCCCCCATCCATGCTTCATCCTAACTTAACCATCTAACATAGGTCTCTTGCCCTTATCCTGTCCTAAAAACATAAAGTCTATTCAAGTACTGATCAAGAAGCCAGAGTAAGGTGTGAGCACAACTCAGTAGGACACCTCCAATAGAGTCTAAATCAATATCTAGTATACAATAGTGTATGAAGTTGTATACAAAGTAAAAAATAAAACAAGTAAATAGTTAGCATATTTCATTATCCTTTAATTAACCACATAAATTAACTGAGTTCATGTTGACACCCAAATCATAAATACCTTCTTTGGCATGTGCTAGAGTTTGAACCATCTATAAGGGTTACCACATCTCATTAAAATCATGGGTTTCATTAATTCAGTCATTCTATTTTCATATCACGGTTACTTGGAACCATAGTCCAATGCCAACATTTTAGGTCTAGAACACCATGTCTAGAACCCCATGGGTTTTTGAAGCATTATCCCATGTCCCAAAACCCTTTGTTATCACATATAGGATTTTGAATCATTAGTCCATGTCCCACACACATATATTAGTCAATCACAGAAGATATTTTGAAGCATCAGTCCTTTTCCCAAAAAAGTACATCATATATACCACAATATCATATACATCAAGTTTAGAATTGTTAACCTTATTATCAAATATTCTCATTAAAGTGTAACTTTTCAATTATTTTAACAACAAGGTTCATTACTTTAATTCATATGGAATAATATGAAAAATTCACCATTAAACTATTTATCAACATTTAATCATATAATCCATTAACCCCACATAGTTAATCCAACTGATCATTTAAACCCTATGATCATAAATTCATAATCACATTAATTTACCAATTAATCAATCAATTTCACAATCACAATTTTCCATCAATTTTATAATCACATTATTCCACAAATTTCACAATTACAATAATTAATTTGACCAATTAAATAATTCAATTCAAGATCAAATTTTCAAATGCATAAATTTAAATTCTACAATTACATACACACAATTATTATTCAAGAATATGGGGATTTACATTTGGACCACCAACCTCAAGATCATTGATGAGAATTCTCCAAGTCATAAATCCCCAAAATTTAAATGGAACAATCAAATTCTTAATGAAGAATGAAATCTTGAACAAAAACCTATACCAAGATCAAAATGATTAAGATCTATCAAAACCTATATCTAAAACCATTCCAACAGAGGATAAAACATTCATCATCATCTGAAAAAAGTAACGGGTGAGAGAGAAAACAACACATGAATAAATAAATTAATAGGAGAGGTAAAAATTCATCAATATGGTCCTAGATTCATTAATAATGGAGTTCATAATGCATTGGATTCCATCTAAGAGCCTCTAAAACTGAAGTAAAACCCTTGGGGTCGAGTAGGCTTAAATGAGGGTTAAAGATGAGGGTTAGGGAATTTTAAAATAATTTCTCGGGGGATTAAAGACCACACACATAGTTTCCTAGTTCTGGATGCATAGTTTTTAAAACTATGTACCCTAAATGTGTGCCTCACTTAGGGGTAATGTAGTTTGACAAACCATGAAATTTTCATCTATTTGGGATTGCACGGTTTTCTAGGGAAGGGCACATAGTTTGGAAAAAACATGCACCAACCGTGTACTTACCAATACACCTCCATAAATATTCAATTTTACCCAAAAATTCCCCAAAGTAAAACCCAAACAAGATTTACTCAAAAAAGGAAAAATAGCACCTAATTTTTTTTAAGGACCCATGTTTTTCTGGACTGCAATTTTGCGATGAAATTTAAAATTTTTCTTTTGAGATGCTTGTAAGGGGTAAATTGGTATTTTTCCCCCTAGAACATGATCTTGGATAATTTTTATGACCAATATGTTGGTCCCAAAATAGAGTGTTTACCCTATGACATGAGTTCGGTGGAATTCTGAGTTGTTCTAATTTTAACAGAATAATTAATAATTAATATTTAATAAAATAAATATTAAATTATTCATGCTGGTTTTTTTGATCATATCTTTTGAGCGGAGAATCATATTTATATTCCATATCCACCATTGAGTCTGGAATAAATAGTTTTGTCTAGGTGGGGGATAAACATATGTTAGGCATCAGGGCTGACTAGGACCCCCTTTTCTTTTTTATTTCTTTTTATTTTTCTTTTATTTCATTATTCCTCCCACTTCTTGCGTACACCCCTCCATGGGTTCTTCAGCACATGATCAATATAGAAGGGATAAGGAGAGAGAAAGAGAGAGAGGTAGGAAGGGAGGTACTTTTGGGAAGCTCTCGACATGCTGGATCGACATATGACAACTGTGGACCGTAGATTTGAGTGAAGCTTTGGTGGTTTCCCCTCAAAGTTTGGTCATTTTTAATTTTTACTAAAAATCCCACTTAGATTAGTTGTTTTCAAGTTTTTAACTCCTATTATGCTTGATTATAGCCCCTTTTGTCCCTATCTATTTATTTAGGTGTAAAAATAGGGGTTTCAAGTGTTTTATAGGTTTTTTGTTCAGGAAAATCAGGCTACATGGAGTGTGGTTTAGGGTGACACACTGTGTGTTCTTTATATTTGGGGAAGACAAAGTTTTCAAAGTACACTTCATGTACTATGGTGTACAAGTCATGTACTAGTTCTCAAATGTGTAGCTAAGTACCTGGCCAGGCTACCCATGTAGGGGTACACGACCATGTTGAGTACATGACCAGACCCCGTGTGGGTTTCACACCATGTAGAAGTATACAATTATTCGAAGTATATGGACAGACCGATTGAGGGACACAGGAAGGTAACCCATCCAGGGTACATGATGTGTACCCAACTTAAACACCATGTACTTAGGCATTTACATGATGAGTCTAGATAGAGTACACACCTAGGTGGGGCTTCGGGAGTACACATCGTGTATACAGGGAGACATGATGTGTACCACCCTTTCTTCAACCCTTTGAGGCTTTTCGTATATTTTCACCTAATAGTCATAATTGGACCCATGAGAAGTCTAATATGATTATTTTTTCACATATATTAAAATCATGAAACCCATATAGTGTTATGAGGACTCCTAGGTGGTGTTTCAAGCATTTCTTGAACTAATAGGTTCTTCCTCTGTTAATATTGTATCCAATGTCTCTTGAGAGTGAGACCTGTTTTGGGATGAAACATGAGTTATATCTCTTGATCTATTCTTCAATATATTTTTGTTTGAGGATCCCTTGTAGGATGAACCATTTTTTTTTCATTAGATGATCCTGTGTAGGATTCCTCCGTTAACTTATAGCTCTGGATCCTGAGTAGGATTTTTCACTTATGTGTATACTTATAGGATCTCAAGTGGGATGCCTCCTTAGTGTTTTGACTTGAGAGACCTAGTGGGATCCCTGTTGTTTGACTGACCTTGAATTATTATGTCAGGTTTGGGTAGAGATGGTAGTGGGTTTCAGTTTAGAACCTGTGATGAAGGTTTGGGTAGAGATGGTAGTGGGTGTCAGCTTAGAACCTGTGTTGAACTTATAAGCCTAGGGGGATGTGGAAGTAGTAGTGGGATTAGGAATTTGTCCACCCTTACTCTTTGTTTATACCTTCACATGTTTATTACTGATACATCAATGTCTACTAGAGTTGATTCCTGGTTGGTGGATGTTGACCCTAACACGAGGTGTATTTCATTCTATTTGGGATGCCTATATGTCATTCCTAGGATACGACTTCTAAGAAATCTTATTTTCATATGTTTATCTATATACCTAGAGGTACTACCTGGGATCTAGATATTGAGCCTATATATTTTATTATTAGATTATTGGGATGCTAAGAGGTGTTTCCTCGAATCTAGTATCTACTACTACAATATATAGACATGGAATCCCTAGTAATGGTACTCATGGATTATTCCACTCTACCAAGTGATGGGGAAGATTCTGATCTCATCAGTTTGATATGTGATGAGGATTAATCCTATCTCCTCAGTTTGATATGTGAAGAGGATGATTTTTCTCTCCTCAATTTGATATGTGATGAGGATGATTAATCTCTCCTTGATCTGATTATACTTGGAAATTATTATTCTCACCTGAGGGTTGGGGATGATTATTCTCTCCCTGATTATTTACTTCACTATGGTGTGGTTCATGTAATCTCACATTGTTGGATACCCAAAATGATTACACTCTTCCAAATGATATGAATGATTATGCTCTACCTTGTTATAAACTGCTGGGGTGGACATGGCATCTCGCCGGTGAGTTCTTCTTATATATATCCTAAGGGTTAGACCCTTAGGGATTATCTAAGTTCCAAATGCCATGAATGCCTACATATCGGGACCTAGGGATCATACATTGGACTAGATTTACATGGCCTCAACAACATAGTGTCTAGATCAGTGACCATTTATAGGATATCTAGATGTACTTCCCTAGAATCCATGACTACAATGATTAGAAGTGAGTACGGGTGAACCACGGTGTAGGATGAGTATCCCCCTATGGTAACATAGCTTGTTGAGAGATATTTATAGCATTAGATGAAGCAGGTATATGTTTATTGGGATTACGGACCCAAAAGATCCACTAAATGATACACGACTTGAGTGGTATGACATCCATCTAAATTCCCTTTCATAAGATGTCCAAGCGATTGGGATTATGGGCCCAAGGATCGACTATTGTTGATTTTATTTTATTTGATTCAATTACTAATGAATATTCATATTTATGTATATATGTATAGGTATGGGACTATACATGCAAATATATATAAATATGGACATCCATGGTCGAACTTGCCCAGTTGATCGAGATTATGGACCTAGTATTCGACTGTGGTCACATATTTATTGGTTTTACTTATCTTCTCAATTGATTCTCATCTATGCTGAGCATGTTGTTTTCTTTTGAATACACTTATAACATAGTATTTATAGGTTTATCATTAGGGGTGGCCTACGGAGATTATTTCCCACCCTTTCACATGCACCTCAGTGTACGTGAAGACCTTATGTATTATTTTTAGGTTTAGAACAATTGCATGGTGGATAAGGATGAGACCCAAGATTTCATGTTCAAGAGAAGCTGCTCATGTGGGTTCTTTTGTTCAGGTTGGTGTAGTTCAATAGTGTTTGGAGACTAGGTATGTAGTCTGGATCAAAGTTAATAATAGAGACCAGTAATTTTATTTTAGTTTCTTTTGTACTTCTGTATCTGTATGGTCAGCCAAGTATGTGACCAATGTTTTATGTATGGAATAACTATTTTGTTTTTTAGATCATTTTATTTTAATATTTTTTACTATTTTATTTAAGTCTATTTACTGATTTCGCATTCGTTTTACTTTATGCTATGTATTATACTTATCTATTTCTATTGTTTTCTTACTCTGATACGAGTTCATGGTCTTCCCACTATAAAACCCTAGGCCCTCGCTACTAGTCAGTAGTCTCTGTAATATGGGGAGGTGTGCTTGAGGACTTGTAACCCACTATACTGTTGTATTATTTTAGTGGAATCTGAATGAGGATGTTACAAGGTGGAATAAAAGATTATCCCTTTCCTTGGATTTACTATTTGGGATATGGTAGACATTAGTATTAGGAATGTATCGAAACCTATGATGGATATCAGACCGATGTGTCGAGAACACTTATTCTGGTAAGAAGTCCTAGTTTCTAGGGGTATGAGATTATTGTTCTTATCTATTATGTTTTAATTGTATATTATTTTTACCTTGAGTGACACACATGTTGTATGGATGTTATGATTTCCTATGGATCTCTGGATCTTGGACATTGGCAAGAGGCTAGTGATAGATTTTATATCTTGTTCGGCAAAGGAAAGAGGTGTATCATGCATCATATTTGGAACGTTGTATCCACATCATATAGGCCTTCTAGTGTGTTATTTTACTGATGAATGGGGCTTATTATATTGGTCCTACTTACATATATACATATTTCTTTGTAATGGTAGGTTATGTGGATCTACATTGAGGTGTTGGTGTGAGGATGGTAACTCAATCCTTATGCATGAGAGGTGTAGTGACCCTAGTAGGTCAATATTTCATGTGATTCCCTTATTTTCTACCCCTTGTAGGGTGTTTCTTCTCAGGTCATGGTTATCTAGTCAGATCACTAAGTACGATGTCGATGGATATCAGGACTTTTTCTTATAAACTGGACCTCTAGAGGGTATTACCGTATACCAATACCCGGTGAGTGTCAATTCAGTATCTCTTCTTCATTGGTATCACGACCTCTAGGGAGTAGTTACTTATGTGGATGGTTAGTGAGGATTAGTCCCTTTTAGGTTGTTTTTTTGTTTTTACCCTCATAGGTCATGGTGATCTTTACCTTCTTTAGAGAGATTAGATATTTTGGGCTCGTTGGTTAGACCTCGTGACCCAGTTGTGAGACTTGTTCTGTAGGGATAGGTGGGAGACCTAGATTCCCTTAGCTTGACTCAGACCCTTGTAGGTCGACATTCATTTTGTTCTAGGAAAACCTATATGAGATAGGTTGGATCATGTTTTCAGCTAAATTTTTAGGTTGTGAGATTGTTTTTTCACTCGTTTTTTGATCGAGGCATGATAGGTGATCAAGTTTTGTGTTATAGGCATATTGATACCTTCATCTTTTGATAAGCACCTAGGGTTCTTTTTTTTCAAGACCGGATTTGATGAGTAGGACTATTCAGGGGCCTAGCCTAGTTGACTAGTGTTTCCACTGTTACTAATGTATTCAGAGCGTGGGTAGATGTTTTTGACAGGAATGACGCTGAGTGATGGGAGTTCATAGAATAAATCATGGCATGAGTGAGGTGCTCAATTTTGAAGAGGATTTCAAGGGGATCTTATGGATTAATGAGACTAATGTGTCATGCAGTATAATATTATTATCCTTGTAGTGAATGACTTTCTAGAGTATGGGTTGGGTGATAAAGGTATATGCTAGTTCACGTGGTACCGTTTAATCATAAATCAGTGAGTGGACGAGTGCGAGCTGAGGACCGATGTTTTCTAAAATTTTCGTGGGCTTGGTTTCCTAGGAGTTGTGGTTAAGAGGAAAATATACCTCCGTGGTATATGTGACATCAAGAATGAATCAGGTACCATGAGATGGTAAACCTATGGTTGAATCCTGGACATGTTTTGATAGGATGGTGAGTGTGTCTCATCAAGAGTTGTACATTCTTTTTGATGGAATCTTAGTGTACTCTTAGTTACAGGAAATCATTATCTATCTTTACTTCATCTTGAATATACTGATAGAGCATCGTCCATACTCTGAGATTCTTTTATTTTAAATGTATTTCTTGGTTTATAAGAGGAAACCTATTGAGGTTATGCTCAAGGAGTAGTGTAAGATAATCCATATAGTGGGGAGTGCACCATTGGCCATTTGAGGGTGGTGACCAAAATTTTCCATTTAAATTCAGAATTTTCTATGAGCTGTTGAGCTCAAGGTTTGTTTTTGAGATGACAATAAGGGTATTACTCTGGCGGGGAGTACCAGATCGGTCGTAGTTAAACATCTTCCATGTAGAAGATGGTTAATGATGCTATAAGGATGCTAGCTGGACAATCCAAATAGATTTGTTTTTAGATTCTCGAGTTGAGAGCATGAATTCTAGTTTTACCACCAAGGATTCTCAGGGATGAGAAGGTTTATGGTGGAGAGATTGTAAGGACCCATATTTTTCGAGACTAAAATATTGATCAAAAATTTGAATTTTTTGCTTTCAGATTCTTGTAAGATGTAAATTGGTACTTTTTTCCCTAGAATATGATCTTATATAATTTTTATGACCATTGAGTTGGTATAGGAATAGGGTGTTTACCCTAGTATAGGAGTTTTGTTGAATTCTAAGCTATTCAAATTTTAGCAGAATAACTAATAATTAATATTTAATAAAAATAAATATTAAATTATTCATGTATGTTCGTTCGGTCATATATTTTTAACAGAGTTTCTAATTGAGATTATATATCTTCTTTTTAGTCCTGAATGATGATTTTTTCCTAGGTGAGGTATAATCTTAGGTCGGGCACCAAGGCCCCCTTTCTTTTTCTTTCTTTTTCTTTTTATTTTTTTTCCTTCTTCCTCCTACTTCTCGCATACACCCCTCCATGAGATCCATCACCATATGGATGATAGAGAAGGGATACGGAGGGATAAAAACATATAGGGATGAATAGAGGTGCTATTTTGGAGGTTTCGATGTATCAGATCGACATGTGGAAACCGTGGACTGTGGATTTGAGTGATTCTCTTGTGGTTACCGCCTAAAGGTAGGCCATTTTTAAGTTTTATTGAAAATACCCCTTATATTCATTATTTTAATGATTTTAACCCCTATTATTCTTGATTATGGACCCTTGTGTCATGATATATTGATTTGGGGGTGAAAATGAGGGTTTCAGGCATTTTAGATGATTTCCGTTCAAGAAAACAATGTTACACGTCATGTGGTTTAGGGTGAAACACTGTGTGTTCTTCCCATTTGGGGAAGATGAAGTTTTCAAATTACATTCCATGTACTAGGTTGTACACTATGTGTACTGGGTCTTGTCTATGTAACTGAGTACTCATCCAAGCTACCCATGTAGGGGTCTGCGACCATGTAGAGTACATGACCATACCTCATATTGGTCACACACTGTGTAGAAGTACAAAACTAGGCTCAATTTATGGAAATTCTAGTTGAGGGACACAGATAGGTACCCCATGTATGGTACATGTCATGTACTTGACTTACATGTTTATTGGGCATTTACACTCTGAGTCCGACCAGAGTACATGCCTAGGTGGGGCTTTGGGAGTACACGTCTTATACATGGGGAGACATGTCGTGTACTTCCCCTTCTTCAACCTTTTGAAGGATTTTCAGATCTTTTCACCCAAGAGTAAAAATTGGACCCATGAGTAGTCCATCCTGAGTATTTTTATGAATAAATCATGAAGGTGAAACCCTTATGGTGTTATGTGGACTCCTAGGTGATGCTTTGGGAATTTCTTAAACAAAGAGGTTATTCCTCTGCTAATCTTGTATCCAATGTCTTTTAAGGGTGATACTTGTTCTGAGATGATCCATGAGCTATCTCTCTTGACCTATGATTTTTTATCTTTTCATTTAAGGATTTATCCATTGTGAGATGTTCCCTTCTAGCATAAGTGGACATGATGTTTGTTGTTATCTAGGATACCTTATAGGATTCCTCTATTATGTTTTGACCTTGAGGGTCCCACGTAGGATTCCTCTATCTTATTTTTGTTTATTGAGGATAACCTGAGGGATTAATTTTCTTATGAGATGATGTAGGGAGTCCCTTATAAGATTTATTTAACTATGTTCCATTCCGAGGATCCCATGTATGATGCCTCTTCTTATTACATTGTCCTGAGGGTAACATGTAGGATTTATTTTCCTAAGTACCATTCTGGGGATCCCTTATAGGATGCCCTATTTTCTTATCATTAGAGGATATTGTGTAGAATTCCTCCCCAACCTTATAGTTAAGGATCCCAAGTAGGATTTATTAGCTTATGTGTATACCTCAAGTATCCAGAGTGGGATGCCTCTTTAGTGTTTTGACTTGAGAGACCTAGTGGGTACCCTATTGTTTGAATGACCTTAAATTGTTATGTCAGGTTTGGGTAGAGATGGCAGCGGGTGTCACCTTAGAACCCATTATGAACTTGTACACCCATGTGGATATAGAATTAGTGGTGGGTTTAGGTGTTCAACCACACTCACTCTTTGTTTATACCTTCACATTTTTATTGACAATGCAACAATGTATACTAGAGGTGATTCCTGGTTGGTAGTTTTTGAGCCCGATACAAGGAATCTTTCCTTCTATTTAGGATTCCAAAACATTCTTCATAGGATCCAAATTCTAAACCATGTTATTTTTATATGATTATTTGTATACCCAAAGGTACTACTTGGGATCTAGCTATTGAGCCTGTATATTAGATTATTAGATTATTGGGATATCTATAAGTGTTTCCTAGAATATAGCTATTTATCCTAATACTAAGATATACATAAATGGAATCCCTAGTAACGATACTCATGGATGATTCTACTCTCCCGATTAATGATTATGATTCCTATCTCCTCAGTTTGATATATGATGAGGATGATTCTACTCTGCTCACTTTAATATGTAATGAGGATGATTTTTATCTCCTCAGTTTGATATGTGATGAGGATGATTCCTCTATCCTCAGTTTGATATGTGATAATTATTATTACACTCTCCTCAATATAATTTTACTCATGGATGATTACACTATCCCAGTGAAAAGAGACGATTATTCTCTCCTTGATGGGATGCTTAATTGTGGTGTGGTTCGTGGCATCTTACATCGTTGGATACCTGGAATGATTATTCTCTTATGAACGATAGGGATAATTACAATCTCCCTTATTAGAGACTCCAAGGGTGGACATGGTATCTTACTGGTGATTTATCCATACAGATCGCCTAAGGGTTAGACCCTTAGGGATTATCTGAGTTCCAAATGTCATGGCCTACTATGGATTGAGGCCAAGGGATTAGAAATTGGAATAATTTTACATGGAATAGGAATAATGGTGTCTAGGTTAGTGACCATTTACAGTATTTATGGATGTACTTCCCTATAATTCATGATTATAGTGATTGGAGGTGAGTATGGGTGAACCCAGGTGTAGGAAAAGTATCCCCATGTGGTGATGTTGCTTGCTCAGAGGTATTTCTAGTGTTGGATGAAGTAGGTATATGTCGATTGGGATTTATTTACCCAGAGATTGACTAAATGATACACGACTTGAGTGGTATGACATCTAACTCAATTCTCTTGCACATTATGTCTAGCTGATTGGGATTATAGACCCAAGGATCGACTATTTTTGGTTTTATGCTATTTAATTAACTTACTCATGAATATTAATATTTATTTATATATGTATAGGTATGTGAATATACATGTATACATATATAGATATGGAAATCCATGGCAGAACCTGCCGATTTGATCAGGATTAAGGACCTAGGGTTTGACTGTGGTCACTTTTTTATTGGTTTTACTTATATTCTCAGTTGAGTATCAGCTATGATGAGCATTTTTTTTCTTTTACATAAACTCACAATAGTATATTTATAGGTTCATAATTGTGGTGTCCTACTGAGATTATTTCTCACCCTAGAAAGTTCACCTCAGTGTACGTGTAGACCTTATGTCTGCTTTTCAGGTTGAGTATCATTTCATGGTGGATAGGGCTAAGGACCAACATTGCATGTTCAACTGAAGTTACTTGTGTGGGTTCTTCTATTTGGGTTGGTGTAGTTTGAAATTGTGTAGAGACTGAGTACATGGTCAAGCTTGGAGTTAGTAGTAGAGCCCTGTACTTTTATTTTAGTTTCTTTTTTTACTCTTGTATCTGTATGGTCGTCCCAATGGGTGACCGTTGTTATATGTATGACATAACTATTCAGGATTTTATATCATTTTCATTTATTATTTCATCCTATTCCATTTCATTCTATTTACTACTTCATCACTCAATTTAGTTTCTACTTTGTATGATACTTGGCTATTTATATAGTTTTCTTACTCTGATATGAGGGTATAGTCTCCCCACCATCACACTCTTGGTCCCCACTACTAGTCTAAAGCCTCTTGCATATGGGGAGGTGTGCTTGAGGCCTCATAATCCACCAGCTCAGTGTATTGTTTTAGTGGAATATGGGCTAGGACATTATAAAAATGACCATGAGTCAGGTCCAGAAATGGTTTGGATCTTATAGTAATCCAAAGAGTAATATTGACAATTTATTTGATGGTATTAAACCAATACTTAGAAGGGAAATGTTCTCCCAAAAAATTTCATCATATGAGGATATAATATCTTATGAAATCAATATGAATAAATATTTCTCCAAGTCTTATGGTTCTGAAGGAAAGTAAAAGAAAAAGAGGATGAAAGATAAAAAAATGGATAAGGGGAGGATAAGAAAGAAGAATTTTACCACATGTAATAATTGTGGAAAAAAACACCCTGATACTTGATTGAAGGTAATGGGAGTTTGTTACAAGTGTGAAGATAAAATCCACCAGGATCGTGATTGAAAGGGAAAGAAAGAAGCTGTAAATGTGAAATGTTTCAACTGTAATGAGATGGGGCACTACACAAATGAATTCTAAAAGCATCAAGGGAATATACCTCAGAAGAATTTAAGGGAATAAGGTCAATATTATGTTATTGATATAGTCAAAATGGAATGATTATTATGATTGTGTTTTTTCATCCAAGGAATATGTTATATGAAATAATCATTGTAATAATTTTTAAATTTATAAGTATTGTTCTTCAATACTTTTTCTTTAAGTATTTGAGAGAATATATTGAATGGTACCAAGAAAAATGATTCGGTGTCAAGTTCAAATTCTTAGAAGACACATGATTGAAGGAAATATGACCTTTAATATTTTATTGATGTTGAGATAATAATATTAGGATGAAGAGATGATATATCTTGGAGATGATTAATGATTTGTTGGGTAAGTGGTTTATTCTACCATTGATGGAGTTGAATTTTTTTTAGATTTAATGAAATGTCCAATAATATATGTTTTACTTAAGGAATAATGAAGAATTCATGTTTTCAATAAGGGTTTATGGTAATTCAGGTCATCACCATGTTTCAAGAGAATACATAAAGAAGGTATTCATATGTTCGGTATGTGAATATCTACTTCAAGTTGTTTGAGAGATTAATGGTAATTTCATTTTTTAAATTCAATAAAATTCTTTCTAAAGTTTTATATCTTTATCTTTTGGAATATTCATAAGGTTAACCATTTTTGAAATGGTTAAAGTTGATCTTTGGATGAGGTTTTAAAGATTAATGTATTTATTCATATTTTATAACTTGTGCTAACCATATTCATTTTGGAAAATAATTTGCGATAGAAGAAATGAATTTTTGATCTTTATGGATCTTATGATTCATTAAAAGTTAATTTTAGTGATTTAATCATAAAAAAAATCCATTTTTTGATATTCATTTCTTGGAGTAAGGGAGGCCATTACTATGGACTTTGTCGTTGGATTATCAACAAATCCAAGTAAGAATGATGAAATATGGGTTTTTATATTTTTGGGAATGAAAAATGAAATGTATGAGATAAAACTTAAGGTTATTTTTGGAATTTTTTAAGGATTTTATTAATATAGTTTTGGAAAAAGGAAATCATGCAGGTTGGGAAACAACCCATTGCACCTAGAAAGGTCATGAGGCTTGGACCCACACCCAGAGAGAGACAAGGGCTCTTCGCCTATTACAGGCCTACGTGATGTCTTATTTGGTATAACATAGTTTTTGTTTATTTAAATGGAATGAAATATAAATTATAATTATATTTTTGGAATCTTATATGATTAAGATAAATAGAATATTTTGTAATTTTTTGAGTTTTGTGGTGGAAATTGTTTAATGGAAGAAACTCTTCCAATCACAAAAGTACATTTCCTTATGTTCTTACTCTAGAAATTAATATAATTAGTCATATCTAGAAAAATGATTTTGGAACAAAAACATTATTCATTTAATTTTCTTAATGAGAAATAAATTTTCTTTTAACCTATTATAGATTTATAGTTTTGTGATGGTAAAATTTATAATGATCGTGTCCTCTATCACTATCCATCAGAACTTTATAGTTATATTTATTTTCCATATCCATGTTTTCAATTCCCCCTAATTTTATCTTATCCAAAAACCTAGATTTTTTGTGACCTTTACCTTTTCCTTACCATATTTTTAAGAGGATGTTTTTTTAACCTTTCTTACAATGTGGGTTTCCCACAAAGGAATTTTAAAATGTCAACCATTTTTTTATATGTGAAATTTCAATTTGTGATGACATAATTTATTGAATGTGGGGAGAATGTAACACCCTTATATTTTAAAATAACACTATATTTGATAGCTTACCTTCCACAGAAAACTGAGTTTAAATGACCATCAAAATATCATTATTTTAACACAACAATTATATAATATCCATTAAATTGATGGGTGTGAATATTATTAACAATATTATGAATTTAATATAAAGTTCATGTTAAAAAAAATTAATTATTCTTAGTAAATTAACTCACAATTTTAAAGTCATTTTATTATTTAAATATATATTTTCTTCAAAAAGATATTTTTATTAATTTCCATGAGAAAATAAATATAATTAATTTTTGAAAATTTTATAAAATTATTTTATACAAATAAAAGACTTTTTTGGACTCATCATTTCAATATTATATTAGGGTAATTTTTTTGGGAATTTTTTGAAAAGTTGATTTTTGGGTTAGAAAGTAAAAATATTGTTTTTATGAAATACCATAACTCTTATGAAATAATTATTATATATAAATAATTTCAAAATTATTAACCCTTATTATTGATAAAAATTTATTTATTGAATGAAATAATATATAATCTGTTACATTTTTAAATACATGCTTAACAATTTTGAAAACCAGGATTTGACTTAAAAACTATTTTTATGAGTTATATGTGCAACATATTTAGAATTTATTTTTTTAACTTTTATAAATTTAATAAAGTAAAATGGATAAAATATTTTGGAATTAGGAGGTCTAAATTAGGTTAAATTTTCATTTTTATTTTTAGTTATAAAAATGTTACCATGGTAGAAAAAGATTTACCACAGTACAGGTAAAATAATGTTGTGGGTTAAATTAAAAGGTAAAGGCTTAAAATAACTAAAAACTAAAACATTAAATGATTTATTGATGTGTTTTTAGACCTTAAACAAAATTTAAAAAATTAATTATCATTCTAATTCTTTGTAATTAATTCCACCCAAATGTGGTTGGATTTAAATATAAAATAATCATTATTTAATCACTTAAAACCACCCCTCCTCAAGTATAAATACCACCCATCACCACCCCCTTTATCCTCCAAAGACTTGAATATTTTAAAATATCTAAAAAATCCTCTAATAACCACTATTTTTATGTCTGAGTGCTTATTTTCTCACCCAATAACCAATTCCAAGTTCCTTAATGGGTCCTTTAAGGAAGTGGAATTTAAGAGGTAAATATTTGAAACATATTCTCTTAATTTCTTTTATTATTTTACTTTATACTATCCCACTTAAAAGATAAAATAATATTAAATCTAGTGTAATGTATATACTTGGTTTTTATATTTTTAATGGAATATATCATATCCATCTCTTTTCTTATATCCTCATATTCAAATAAACAAAACCATTGTCCAAATTATAGTGATTAACCGTCTTTATGAATAATGATTTAGTTTGTTTTCCATTATCTCCTTCAAGGTTGTTCATAAAAGTATTATTATGGGAATAATAAGATTTTAATAATTATATTATAACCTATTTCATGTTTTTAACTAATATATAGACATAATATTAAATAAAATGAACTATTTTGTGATGGTTGGAAAAACCACCAAAATAAACTAAACATTTATCTTTAAACTTTTATCAAATGAATCATCCCTATTTAATAAAGAATAATGATGAATGGGAACATTTAAACTTATGAAATTTCATTAATACCATTTCATTTCACTTATGGAGTTTTATTTCCATTTTACAAGAACATCCATAATTATACACAAGTGAACTGACTATGAAACCATGAAACGAACGCACCCAAAACAATGAAAATAATGAAATATTATTAATGAACGAGAAGTGAGATGTTATAAAAGGATCATATAAGGTAATATAAATATAAATATATTTATATAATAAATTAATAACATTCTTTAATCTATTATAAATGATTTTTAAGTATGAAAAACTAAAGGGAAGTGTCAACTAAGGGATTTCTTAACTCAATTTCCATTCATTGGGTTAAACTTATATTTCATTGATTATGTAAGGATAAGATTATGTGTGGAATGACATTTTATTATCATATGATTTTATTTTCTCTTATTTTATGTATATTTATATATAATACACATAATCGATTAATTTTATGAATGATCACTTCAATTATATGATCTTTTTAAGGGACTTCATCTCAATTTTCTTTCGTTGATGCATATTTCGATGTTACACACCTATAATATTCTCTAAGGTATATATAACTCCCCTTTGGAACCTTTTCATGTTATATAATTAATTAATTTATTCTCATGATATTTTAAATTTGTTTAAATGTTATTATTTTATGGGTAATATGATTCGACTGATTACAAAGTTGTAAGGGTTATTTTCACAATCAAATCTTTATTAAAGATTATTTATGTTTAAGTATCCACTAGGGAATATTTCTCTACCATATCCATGTTTCTTAAAAATATTTTAATTTTTTTTTACCATTATCATATGTTTGTTTAAATTCATTTTTACACATGTTTAACTTTTTACAAAATAGTTTAAAAGGAATTTTTTTTTCATTTTCTAAATGAGGTGCTTTGTGACTTCTCTAATAAAAATATGGAAAGAATTTTTTTTAACTTAAACAACATAAAAGTATTTTCCTGACATCATGATGCCTTAATTTTTTAAATATTATTTTACATTTTTACAATGTTATTTTCTATGAAAATGTTTTCTTTTATAATTTCACATAGTTTTAAACATAAGTGATTTTCAAAGTGAAAAAGGTATTTTCCTCAAGATTTTTTCAATGATCTCATTTAAATTATTTTCATTTATGACAAAATACTTCATTAAATATTATGATACATTGATATTGATCTCTTATGATATCATATAATATATTTTATTTAATTTTTATGGTCATTTTGATTAGGAATGTAATATTTAGATACCATTCACTATATTTCTTTGGAAGGTTTGTGATTATGTTTTCTAGTTAGAGGAAGTTATTTACATTTCATATTCTAGTTTTAATAAAAAAAATTATGTTGATTATATTTCACCATTTTTATATGAGGAATGTATTGGAATAAGTAAGTGATGGGTGGGTCCTACTATAACACCTTGATGTATCAGTAGGTCTCATGAGACAAACTAGTTTGGGTATTGGCTGATGTATTACCCATTTATGTATGGTGTCTTAGACAAAGGCTTGATGATATGTTTATGATGTCCATCATTATGAAATACATAATTATGATATTAGTTATTGATTTATATGTGATTATTTGATTAGTAAAATATACTTGGTTAGGTTTTCAAGCTCATGTGATTATTTATATGGCATTATTTGGTCATATTTTATTCCAGCCATATTATTCCCAAGTTATTGATTAAATGGATTGTGTTTCAGTTATTTACCTTTATATAATTATTATTCTTATTTATGATAGCCTCTATCATACTTAATCCAACTAATCATCTGATCTCACCCCTTTCTTATATTTTATTTTCCCTAGGATTCTATGAAGTTTATTATGATTGATATACAGGGTCAATCTAGGAGAATAATGGTGTAATCGAAGGATTCAATACATTGTATTTTATATTTTCAATTATAATGTAAGGTTAAAATATGTATTTCTTTTTCCAAAACTACTAAATTTTTTAGTCCTTTGATATGTGATTCCTTGTATATTATGCCAATATAATAATGTAACCATCGACTCTAGGCTATTAGGGTTGGGAACTTTACATATTTTATAACACTTTTATTTATCTTATTTCTATCAAATTTATTCTATATTTTTTTTATAATTTCTTATTATCTATAATATTTTTAAAATTAATAATTTAAACATTAAAAAATATTTTCAAATAAATAAATTATTATATATATAATTAACTAATACATCAAACTTTGGACTTTTCTGATACCCAATCATCCCTATAATGAGATAGTGAAAAATCCATAATTTTTCCAACTCCATCAACCTCACAGTATTGGAATTTTGTTTATTAGGAGAATTATATCAAATTTATATTGAAAAAATTATTTTTTGATTGAATATTATAAATTAATATATATATATATATATAATCTATTTAATATTATTTACCCAAATCCCAACCCATGGATTGTCCTTTATTTTGTATCCAACTTCTCTATAATTTAAGGCTTGAATGGGAATAGTTTTTCTATGTTTTTAAAGTTTACACATCAAAATATTTCATTCCTTACTATTCTTACCAATTATATCCCCATCATAATTGTATTCAACTATAATTTTTTATGCCTATTCCAAACCTCTCACATCTTTGTGCGACCTCATCATTTGTTAGAAGATCCATTTGGTCATTAAATAACCAAAATTAGTAAAGAAAAATAATATTTTTAAATTTATAAATGATTGATTTCAATAATATTTAAACACATACTATAAGTTGGGGGATCTTTTATCTATTGGACTACTGTGTCTGAGGAAAGAGTAGTGGAAGTATCCTATATTGTAAGTGGTGGGATATCAACAGCCTAAATAATATGTAAAGTAAATGATGGATACTGAAGTGATGGGGGGATGAAATCTAGAGGAAATATCTATACAAAATATGGTACATATGGAAATGGTGGTGGGATGTATGGAGGAGAAATTCCTTATACAATGGATGGTGAGTATGGGTAATAATGAGGGATAAGAGCATGGGGACTAACATCTTGTGTGTTCATGGGTGGAAATGGATATTGAAAAGGACCGGTCATCATTAGGTAATTAAAATAAGGAAATGAAATTATTGGTGGATGACTTCATAATGACTGAAGTATTATAGTGGGAGGATGAACTGTAGAAGAAATAGTACAAGTAATCATATACTCATGTGTACCCTCTAGCATAACCTATGGATCCTTATAAAAATCGAGTTGTCCCCTTGATGAATCACTATAACATAATATTGAAAATAAAATAAATTTCATATTTATAGAAATAATGGATAAAATGGTTACCAAAATGATTAGTTACACTCATACATTGTAACCTCTTCATAGTCACATAAGTGATCACTGAATATGAAATTATTTACTCACAGTGGTATCAATGAGTTCATCCCTGAATATATAAAGCATTTCTTGTTCCTCTGAATTATTTTCCTTATGAATTCTTCATACACAGATATACTGACAAAAAAATTATAAGTATTAATGAAATATAGTTTTAAATATTTTAAATGTTATATAAATTGATTAGATGATTTTGAAAAAAAATGAAAATTTAAAGAAAAAAATTTAATACAAGAATTTCTCAATAGGAAAAAAATAATTTGATTACAATGTTATATTCAGTTACTAATATGACCACTCATCTCAATATTTTTTTTATTTAAATAGTAAATATGTTTTGATTAAACCAAAAAATATATATAATATACTTAATAAAATTAGTTAGGTACCACATATAAAAGTTAAAAAAACACATACTATGTAATAATAATATAAACTAAATACTTACAAACATGTTAATGTTATACATTATCTATTATAATTTCTAGTTCATAATTTTTTCTAACAACTGAATCATCCCTTCCATCAAATTCTACATTTGAGTGAATACCAATTAGTTTATCCAAAACATCACTATCATCTATGACTTCATAAAAAATATGTCTTAGAATAATATCCACAATAACACAAAATTTTGATTTTAAATGGTTGGTTACATAAAACACTTTTCTAGATTGTGATGTAATAATATAAGGCTCATTAGTAAAAAGATAACATTTCATATCAATCACTCTAAATTAAAAAATATCTATATGCATGCTTTACCATTTCATTGAATCAATACACTTTTAATTCATCATTTCAAAACATCCACATGTATATTAATCAAATAATATCATTCTATTTACAACCCTATAATATGATATATTTTCTAATCTAGGTTACATGTCGGATATACTAGCATAACAATCCATTATTATGTTTATCATGAAATTTTCATGCTATGTTGCTAGGTTAGTTATACAACTATTTATGAAGAATTTAAATCCTTTCATGGCCATTTCTTTATAACCATGTTCTACATTGTTCAAATCAAAATAAAACACCCTTATCTCATCATATATATCATCCATTGGTAAAATTTGAACTTTAAATATATCAACATAGAATATTAAACATGTAGCTATGATTAATTCATGTAAAAGAAAAGTTTGGCACATTTTACTTTAACCATGTAAGAAAACATTTGCAATGAAAATTTTTACTTCCTCATAATAGATAAGTAGTGATGTGTTATTTTTATACTTTCTATATGTTCTTTATAAATACAAAAAAATTAGACAAAAAAATATTTATTAGTTTAATTACTTGATTCAATCATAAACCACACCATATTTGAATAATACTCTAAGATGAGAAAATTATCACTCTTCCCCACTCAAAGTACACAATGATTTTGATCTAGATATCCCCATTTTTTGGGTTAGTGATGTAAATATAGTCTGAATGGAATCATATTACCCCTCTTCTGTTCTCATTGGCTGGTTAGATATCATACGGACATTAGAAAAATATATTGAATAAAAATATTTGTATTCTTATGCTAAATAACCTTTAAAAATATAGAATTTAGGATGATTCTTATTCCTCACATAATATTTCAAATTAAATTCATTCTTTCTATCATATACATCAACCAACATGAAAAAAAACCACCAAAAAGAACTTTTTTGGGAAGATTCATAGTCAGATGAAATATACATGTGGAAATTGAAAGAGGGAAATATTTTTTATAAGTTATAAATAATGACTGATACATATTTCTATAGTTTCTTCTAAACACTATTATTTAGTGTTTTAACAAAAAGGTCCTAATAAAAGTGACACATACAAATCACAGTAGTCCTCACGTCATGTGACAGTAAATTCTAAATGGAAATGAGAATCCACTAATAAAATATGACATGAAAACCATGGGTTTTAATATATTTTATTTTTATATCTTGTGTATTCAACAATTTTAAAATGTTTCTTGAATTACCATATAAAACCTTTAAAAATTTTAAGACTTGAAGGAATTTATCTTTCTTTTTATTATTCATTTAATAATAATTAAAAAGTATATTTCCAATGATTCTGTAATATTAAATTAGGATAACGTCTTGGTTTTATATCTTAATTCATTAAATCATGGAATTATTGAATATCATATTCTTTCCCTTCAAATTTAAAAGAGTTTCAAGAAATATTTGACACATGTTTTTCTTGATATGCATTATGTCTAAGAAGTGATGAAACATATTAAATGACCAATCTAATCACTCAAAAAATATTATTATCATTCTTTAATTTCTATTATATTTCAAAGGAATGATCCTTATCTTTTAAGAATTTTATTGACACTTTTCAAGAACATAATTCAAAACATCGTGTTATAAAAGGATTTAATCCCCCAAAACTCATTGAGTTTATTCATATTATGCTAAAAAATTATCAAAGTGTATTAGAATTTTCTTATATAGATTATCCATTGGTATAAATTGTTGATTCCCTATGAAGTTAAAAGTTCACCAAAACTTTAATCTCTTAGAATGTGTATTTTTTATACAAATATGGTAGGATAAACTTCCCTTTGTACTTAAAATAGTCAGCATATTGTAAATAGGGGAATCATTTATCATCCATAATATTATTGCATTAAATATAATTTACTATTATATAGATTCATCTTATGCATGTACACCAATGATCCAAATCTCCTTAAACTCATCAATTAATGATTTAAAGTATATTTCAATATAATTTCTTGAATTAGTGGGTATAAATATCAGTATACACATGATAGTAAATGGATTCATCATACAAATCCATGATATAAAGTTTTAAATGTGAATGAAAATAGGAAAAGTACTATGTGGAGTATTTATATGGATAATAGGGATGAAACCATCACATGATAATACCTCTATAAAATTTTATGGGTCAACTGAAAATTAAATATGTTTGATACTAAATTAATACCTTGTTGAACCATTTATAGGATACACCGTTTCATTATTATCTTTATTAATTTAATATTCACACCATCTCATATCATTTTCTATTTATTCTAACATGTTTTTTTGAATTCAAAGAATCAAAGGAAAGTAGAAAATTGCTTCCTATAGTATACAATATTGAGTGTAATATTTATTATCCTTCCATATTGATGTGACACATTGTTTTTCACTCATTAAAACCTAAATTTTCTTTTCATATTAGAAAAGAATATTTAGGGCGCATATGGATACTAGTAGATGAAAATATAAATATTTTAATAAAATTTGATTTCATGTAATAATATTCTAAAATACATTCATCATTAGGTAGTAATTCATTAAAAATTTAAGGAGATAGTCAATCCCAATATTTCTAAGCCCAAACATTATAATTCCATGATATAACCTCATTATAAACCCAAGTATTGATTTTTTTTCACATTCTTAGTATGTTAGGGAACTTGCATATTCTATCAACATTCTAACATTCTATATGTCATCATTCTGATTAATAGACAAAAAAAATGTTTCAACATTCATAACCTATTTCATTGATCTATAAGAAATGTTAGATTGATAACCAAATGGAAACTGATTAGAAATGAAAATTTCAATACCAATCCTTTCAGTTGAATCAATTTTATTATTTGATTTACCTTTTTCTCCATTATTATATGACACATGATAATTTTTTTGAAACATTTTTAATGATATGGTAACTTATATAATCACATGCTAAGAATGGTCTTCCAATACTATAAAAACATGGTCATCAATAAGTTCACCATTTGAATCATTATTGAATAAAAAATAAAAAAAATTGGAACTATTTCTAAAACTCATCAGTGATCCAATCAATAGTGTTCATCCAACTTCTATTATCAGTAAAATTAATGAATGAAAGTAATAAAAAAAGTAATGTAAATTTGAGACATTATTATATGTTGAAAATTATTTTATTTATAGATTTATTTTCCAAAAAATCAATCAATGGTATTTTGATAGTACATCACCATTGATAATGTTAGTTATTTTTTTTTGTAATTTTTTACATCATGGAACTATTTTTTAAATGTGATCGGAAATGAGAATTTATTAACTATAATTTTTTTATACAAAATTTTTTGGAGTTATTTTACATATACATGTAATTAAGTAATATTATTATCAATCTAAAGTATTTTTTAGTTCTTTTCATTATCGACTATGTAAAGTCTTGAAGAAATTATATTATTATATAATATTTTTATTTAAAAAATATTTAAATATATCTAAATTAGATAACACTTTTTTAATAAATTAGTCCTAGATGACTTTTACATTGATCATTCTGATTGATTTTATATTGATGAAATTTAAAGTGTATAGTGAATTACCAATAAATCATTGTATATATTAAAACAAGTACCTAGAGTATACTCTATATTGTATTTTTTTATAATGAAGGTTCAATTCAACTTAGTATGGGTTGATCAAAACATATATATAAATTGATATTATAAGAGTTATAGGATTAAGCAGATATACTTAGTTAATAATATATTTGTAGGATAAAATGATAATTATTATAAATATTTTTCTAACATTATGTATAATGATTCTAATATATATTTAATTGGTGAATTTATATTTTTCTTATTTTTTATATATATGATAAAAAAATGTATGTATATAGTCTAGTATAAATATTAGAATGTTGTCTTGAAAAAATTACATATAGAGGATTTATAGGTTATTAGTACACCCATAACTACTAAACCAAATCCAACATAGAATGAATATGAAATATTACTGAATATTAATAAATATAGACATACTAATAGGAGGTTTTTATACATAAAACATCAATTTCTAATAAATTATAATATCTAAAAATATAATTAGAACCCATAGAGACCCTGTAAAGGTTAAAAAATAAAAAAGTCATAAATAAAATTTAGTATTGCATATAAATATATCGAGGTCACTTAAACCACTCAAAAATAATAGAGGATTAAGGTAAGGAAAAATTTTAGTCTGTTTCTCACACACAAATATGAAAAATTAATTATACATATTCTGATTCAAGGTATAATTGTATAGGGATACTTAGATAGATGTATAAAAACGTAAAGAAAATATCATAAAGCTAAATTGGATGGTAGAAATAACAATATAAGGGAGTTACAAGGTCTTAAGACTCGATCAGGTGCGGGGAATCAGGGTAGTAGGGATCCACTGGGGTTCATTTGGCCAGATGAGTAGGGGTGAATGTTTTTTCTTGATTAAAACTAGGGGACTATTTTTCCATGATCTATTAAAATTGTATTACAAGGGTATTATATCCATAGGTTATTTCACCCCTGGTTATATATATATATATAAATTATTACTTTATAGCTATGAGGCCTCATGCTCATTTCTATAAGGAAAATATATTTCTATGGGCTAAAAGATCTAGGGGTTATATATTAATCTATAGCCATATGCACAATGAATTATGGATATAGGCTCCAACCTGATGGTTTATAGACATAATCAATAAATTTACATAGATATAGACTTTATATATCCCTGAAAATTTTAACCCAAGGCTATAAGTATGTGGATATAGGGTTAATTTCTTACAGTGCTAATATAAAAACCCAAGCCTTATTTAAACCATAATTTAATTTGTAAAAATGAATTCATTTTCTTTCATTACTAAAGATATTTTAAATTTTTGAGTTTTAGATAATTTGGTCATAACTCTTACATAACAAACTCATACATTACAAGGTGTAAATTTCCACTTAGTATCTATTTTTTCACATAACATTACTTTTAAAATAATACATGTTTTATTTTCATGAAAAATATTCATGGTTTTCAACTTGAATTCATCACTATTACTACACATCCTTAAAAACTGTATTTTTTTTTGGAAATGTGGGATGAGTATAAAAATATCAGTAAGGTACATATAAAAAAGAATAGAGAAACATGTTTTTCCATTTCAAAACCATGAGAACATAAAAGAGAGTTTTCCTTTAACATAATAAAATTTGTGCTAAAATAATCCATTATTTACACATGAAATCATATTTACCACCCAAAGTTTTTCAAAATACACTTTATAATAAAATACAAAGGAAAAATCATAACCATGATGGTTTCTTAAAAAAACATGAGAACTCATGAAAAACATTTTATTAAAGTATATATGTTTTTAACCTAAAAGGGTATGTTCATTCCTTTAAGAAAAAGACCATTATATTACCTTGTGAAATAAAAAAATTTCAATGAAAAATAATAATCAAGCATAGAAAATTTATGTAGGTTCCTTGGGACATCATATTTATAGAATCCTAACAATAACCCTTACAAATGGAATAACCTACATGGTTAATTCCAATATAATTATTCAGAGATCATAATCATTATCCAATACATTGGAGGCCTATATTGGGCTTATATTTCATCATTAAAAATTTACTCGGACCATAAAATACAAAAAAAACATATAATATTACATTTCCATTATCAAGCTCATAAAAATATACTTTTAAACCCATAAGTAAAACATTTTTGGATATTGAAATATATTTTTCCTTTAAAACCAAATTTTCAAAACTAAAATACCTAGAAAAAAGAGAATGAGGGTATTTATTTGAATAAAAAATGAAATATTATAAATTAATCCACCAATTAAATAACATTTACTGCAGTATGAGATTCCATTAATTTTGTATATAGTAAAATAGAACATTCCTTTTTCCCTTTGGTAAATAAAGTCAAAACAACCCATATAAAATACATAGAAAGATTCATTTCTATAACTTTTGAAAGAAAGTAAAAATAGATATAAAATTTCATTTATAAATTAATTTATGTCCATATAAATAAATCCATAAAATAATTTTAATAATATGGATATGGATGAAAAATATTTAGAAAATAACTCTTTAAAACATTTAAAATGCGATTATTAAGGTAAACTGTCCCTTACCCTGAGTCTAACTTACCACATATGATATTTATATTCCTAAAGAATTAAATTATGTTAATTATTTAATTTAATAATAGAATATTTAAATTTTATTATTTTTCTCATTTATATCCATGTTATACTTAATTACTTAATTGATTAAGTTTACTTCAAACATTTTTATGGTGTTTGGTTCATAAGTCCAAAATTAATTTGGAAAGTTTAATTTGGTTAAAATAATCATGATTATATCATTTCCATAATCTTAATAATGTTATGATTGTAATTTTTATACTTTAATTATACTTTTAAAAATAACTATTTTATATGGTTATGAAAAATGAATTATGTTACAATCATGAAGACGGTAGGTAGTACATACAAATGAGTAACATTTTCATTTTTCAACGAAAAAGAGGGAAAGAAGGTAAGAATCATTTTATCTTTACACAATTATTATTATATCATAAATATAATATTATAAATTTAAATACACTTATATATATCATCCATATGAGATGGTGATGAAAAGTGAATCACATCGCTTCGTGGTGGTGGTAAACCACACGTACACAAGAATGACATTATCATTTTTCAATAGATGGAAAGGTAAAAAAATAGATGATATTTTATATTTATATAAACATAATTATTTAATTAATATCATATATATATATATTAATTACATCATTATAATCAGATATGAGAGGTGGGTATATAAAATGAATTACATTGGTTCACGAGGCGGTAGTCCACCATACACACAAACGATGGTTTCATTTCATATTTGATGAAAGAAGAGATGTATAAAGGTTATAAAATTAACATAATAACATCTCAATATATGGGATATGATTTTTTATTATATTTTAATGATTAATAGTGGTTTAAATAAGATAAAATAATAAAAAAATTAAAAACACTTAAGTGTTTTACCTATTCTTTTGAAAACCTCCTTAGGTTTACACTTTTGACCTCCAGAGGTGGGTATTATGATAAAACTAGGGCCTACAGGATGTGAGGAGTTATTTTAGTAAGAGATTTGGGTAGGTATTAGCTGAGATAAGAGGTAATTTATGTGTGAAGAAAATGCAATAGGGGTGTCCTTTTATAAATGGGGAAGCTGGAACGCTTGGAATTTTTCAAAATGTTAAAATATACTCAAGTGAAATGGATAAAAAATGGACCATTTTTTAATATCAGATGATATAGGGTCTAAATATGTCCATAAAATATGATTTATTCAAGTTTTATGTCATTTTAACCATTATAGTTTTAGATTTAACCCTTTTAACCCATTTGTACTCTTACCGTGGTCATTGGATTTTTTACCAAAGTTAATATTCATAATGACCAAAAATGAATCTTTTTGTATAAAAATGTTTTTATATGGTGCTTCACATATAATATTGATTAAAATAAAATTTATTGGATTATGTTTAATAAAAATTAAATGATTTAGTTTTAAAACCAATCCAAAATATAATCTGTCCATGTAAATACATGAAAACATGATTTTTTCTTAAAAATCTATATTTTATACTATTCACCCAAAAACAATTTTTTCACAAAATACCAAAAAAATTATAAGATAATTTTTAATTTATAATAAAAAAATGATATATTTTTTTTGCAAAGTCAAATTCTAAAATTTTGAAATTTATTTTTTAAATAAAACCATATAATACATATGAAGAAATTTAGTAAGAATAAAACTATTTCCTTTTTCATTGAAAAATTACTTAATATTCTTATAATGAATATAAATATATAAAATATAATTGATGAATATTAATAAGTAATAAAATTGATTTACTATTAACATTACATTGGTTGTTACATCTAAAATCCATGTTCATTATAGTTTAAAGAAAAGTTCATTTCAAAAAGTCAAAACAAGATAAATCTAGTATATTGGGTGATGACACAAGTGTAACATCCCGACCCAGCTCACCACTAAGACAGTGTCCGGACCGGTCACCACAAGACCTCAAGCGTGCCTCCCCATATGCTAGAGGCTTCCGACTAGCAACGAGGGTGTAAGGACAATCAGTGGGGAGACTATACCCTCTTATCAGAGTTGCGCAACAATATAATAGAGTAAATAACAATCAACAACAGAAGCAGTAATACGTAATTGAAAAAGCAACAGAAGACATATTTCATATAAGTGAACAATTATAGCCAACACTAGTTTACACAATAGATGAATGAATGACATGGTATTGATACATTATGGAAAGAAGTAAATAGTACAACATTATTTTCAATACAATGCAATGTAGGACTCAAGTAAATAAAATAACAAAAATCCCAAAGGTGATCTCCACGAGCATCCTGAGCTCCAGCACTGTCCTTTGCTCCTAATCCAGGTACAACCAAACAACAACAAACAAGGTCTGAGGACCTGTGAACAAAAAGGTCTACTCAGTTACCCCAATGCAATGGCAACCTGAGTAGGGTGTGAGATATAAATATTAGTAAAATGGAACCACCGAGGTCTAACCCATTCCCAACAGTGTAATAAAAATTTAACAGGGTGCAAGCATGCATTAATAAAGCAGTACAATGTAACTAAATACCCAAGTACCTACTTCAACCCTTAGTTGGTGTATGAACATGTAATCTGTTCATTAATTGAATATTATCAACTTATTTATAAGTCACATGTGAATAGGTTGCCCACCGAGTCCAAAGAGTTTCCTCCAAGGTAAAATGGGGCTAAGCAATGACCGGTCCCAATGGGCTTTAACCATGGCACATACTTGTCAAAGATGGACCCAAGGAGTGTATCCAAGTCATCCTGTGATGGTATTTAGTAATAAAATCTCAAGGTAACAACCAAGGAAACAACCTCATGATAGTATAATAGTGAAGGTTCCAAGATGTAATAAGGCAACCTGAAAAATATATCTGGTGAGGTAGTTCCAGGGTAAAAACCAAGGTAACGAAGAATCACGAAAAGATAAATCAGTAGTATCTGAGTCTAGCTAAGGGGTAAGAGTGTAATCCAAAGAGCATAATCCAAGGAATTCCACAATAAGGTTTCTACCGAGTCCAAGGAGTGTATCCATGGTAAAACAGAGCTAAGTAAAGACTAGGTCCAAGGAGTGTATCCAAGGAACCTACTTGTCAATAATGGATCGAAGGAGTGTATCCAAGGAATCCTGTAGTAATACATGGTGAACCAATAGCAGTATATTGGGAATCCAAAAATAAGATAAGGAATGGGATCTAGGCGGGTCGGAACATTAGCAACTCGTCCTCAAATTTGGAATGGGGTACACGAATTCTCATGGTATTCTCTGATCAGAAACCATGACAAGATCGAGTCTAACCATTCCTATTTAGTAAAAAGGTCATGTAATGATTCATTTGGTTCATGTCTTTCCTTCCATTAGTATGGATAGTTCAATTAGAGTTGAAACCATTATTTATTGGATCAAGCCTTTCCTTCCATTAGTGTAGAAAGTTCAAGTATCATTGCAACCATTTATTGATTGGTTCAAGCCTTGTCTTCCATTAGTTTGGAAAGGTCAAGTAGCATTTCAACCATTTATTAATTGGTTAAATCCTTTCCTTCCATTAGTTTGGAAATGTCAAGTAGCATTTCAACCATTTATTAAAAACCATTAAGGCATTTTCAAAGGGCAAGGTCCACACCGCTACCTTCCCTTAACATGGTAAGGGTTTCGATGGACGTGGAACCAATCCTTGTCTCATGAACTCGGGTTCTTCCATGGAATCCCTACATATAAATCCATGTATCTCCCATGGTATGATCATGAAAACCCATTGATTCCATCATGGAATTACTACTTGGGAACCCACATGTCACCCAAGGTTTTATTAGTATTCAAAATATTTGAAAACAAAATGGTAACTTGTTTTGAGGGTCAATCATTAAGCATTAACCATTCATTTAACTCAACTCATTCCATTTACCAAAACATGTCAGTTTCATTAAAGGGATCCAAGTATCCATACAAAGGGAAATTACCTACATGGGTAATTCCAATCCAAAACTGGACCAAACACTTAGATGGTGCTTCGACCCTTTAATCATTTTAAAAAGGGAAAGTCAATGTTTCTAATGTCATTAGGTCCATGTGCTAATCATTCCATATCTCAACATCACATCAAGTATAAATATTATAAACATGAAAATTCAAGAAATCAAGGCCTAACAATTACTTTTTAGCTTGAAAGAAGAACACCACTATTGAAAGGGTTTTATTATAAAAACATGATTTTGTTTATCAACAAATCATTTATCATGTTTAGCATTTAGAACATAAAACATGATAAATTCACATTTAAGAGACATTGAGCATAATATTTTTTTGTATGAATTAATTTATAACAAAAGTGCAGTAAGTAACTTTATTAATGCATTTATAAAGATTGATGACTTGGAAAGGGACCCTACCATAGGGTGGAACCAAGCCGTCCACTTCAGCGACGAACCATAACGAATTGAAACCACCCGTAACAACTCAACGCCCTGCCAATTTAATAAAAGGGAGTCAAGGACACATAAAGATATTCATTAAAGTGGTGATAAAAAAAGGATAAGGTATAAACCTTACCCCAAAATGTTGCCGATGAACCAAAAACACCTGAAACGCCTTGCCTTTGGTAGAGTTTGCCAGAACATGCAAGAAAAACTCGCGAGAGACCATTTTCACATACCTAGAACAAGAGAAAACCGAAAATTGGTTCACCCCCAAATCCATAGGGTTCGTCCAAAACTTGTGGGTCAAAGAAGAGGATAAAATTGGTGAAGAAAAAAGAAGGAAAATGGGGAAGAAGACCGTACCTTGATGATTTGAGGAAGAATCATGAATAAATCAGATGAAAACAGCGGTCGAAGGAGGAGCCAGGAGTGGGTCCGAGCGTGAGGTGAAGGGGAGAAACCCCTAGTACATAACAATCTGAGGGAGATATGGGAGTGTTTATATTGAATTGAATTGAATTTAATTTAATTTAATTAAAAAAATTTAAATTTTAAATGTTGGGCGTCGCGCATGGTTTTCCAAACTGTGCGCCAACTGTGCATAGTCTTCTTCCTCCAAGACGCACCCCGCACGATCTAGGCACATGGTTTAGGAAACCATGTGTAGGCCGTGAACAAGCCAATATCCCTTTTAAAATAGGTCCGCATGGTTACCTGCAGTGGGCCGTACGGTTTAGCAAGGCATGTGCAAACTGTGTGCCCTCTGTTGTCTTTAAAAAATTGATGTTTCTCAGGTCCAACACTCCCAAAACTTCTTGAGCCACTCAGAATCTTTCTTAGTCCTTCAACCAAGTTCAAAAACAATACATAAAAGTTCTCCAACACTAGGAATTAAGTTCAAAATTTTAGATTTAAAAATGTCCCATCCAGTAAACGATAAAGTTCAAAAACTTCTATATTTTAGTCTAGTTCAGAACACAGGATTCTAAAAACTACCCACCTTAAAAACTTCTTGTCCCTGAGAAGCCTTCAGGAACAACATAAACACCACCCGACCTACATGGGTCGTGAAGTATCATTCTAATGGTTTTATTGAGTTACCAATTCCTAATGCACCTTTAAGAATGTCTTAAGTATTCCACACTTATGCCTTTACAAACTGAGCCAATGCTCAAAGTTGAAATAAAACATAGAAACAGAGCTTACATGATCCCGTTTATATAGAGACAAGATCACGTCAAAGTCTCAGTAACACTTGACCAATGGTTCTTCTCACTGTAGGTCTTAACTTAAAAGGGGACAATTCTGAGCCACGATACCTCCACCATTGTAATTTTTGTTTAATACATAACTCTAAGTGTTCTTACGACACTCCTGGCATAATTTCGTAAAAAGGAAACGGTCGAAAACAGATTGACCTAACAGAACTAGTCGACAAAGCTTTTTTAGAAGACACTACCGACCTTGATACCACACTTGAATTTACCAAGAAACGTTCTTTAAAATGGACCCTTACAACCATAAACATTGAACTAAAGTAATAGAGAATGAGTCTGTAGCAACTCAAGTTTTTGGTCCTGTCAGACTTTTGAATATTTCTACGAATAATTACAGAGCTAGGCGCGAAGACGGCGTGCGATTCCGAGGCCCGGTGTGCCCGGAATTAAGTTTATAAAAATATTAAGTATTTTTTATACTATGCACGTGGAGGGGGTGTGATATCTCCTAAACGGTAGATCAGAACAGGAATCTGAGGGCACGGTTGCGTCCGGAACGTGCCCTTTACCCTAGGCGAGGTGTAAACTTTGCGGGCGCGGGCCAGCGGTGAGAAACGCCACCAGGGGCGTTTTCGTAATTAAATGGAGAAGTTAGTGTGCGAGCGTCGGCTCAAATAACTTCTGAACGGAGTCTCGGATAGAAAATCTGAGTTCGTAGTTGCGTTCATAATGGCGCGTTTACCCTAGGGGTGACCTTACTTTTGTTCGCATCGGGCGTTGGGTCCGAGGGGGGTTTGGCGCCGACGGGCGACTCATATAAATATCAGCGCCCCCCCCTTTTATCGTTCCTCTCGACATTCTTTGTCGTTCTTCGCCACCGCTCAACCGAATCGAGCAAACGAAGCGCCCACAAGGTTGGAATTTGACGGCGGATGTTCCAGGAGCACGCAGCGGAAGCTCTGGAGCGCGGAGCTAAGGCAGAACGTCGGCGTTTCGCCTGCGAGGTAGGCGGATTTGAGTTTTAACCACCGATCCCGTTTTTGCTTCCTTTTTATGAAAATTGAAGCCGTATTAGTGTAGATCGGGTCCTGAGGGTCATGTAGATGCCTCCGGATCGCAAAACGGACCACCGGGGTGCCCCCGGCGGTCCGCGGAAGCTCCGCCGCCGGCGGCCGGTCCGACCTCTTTTCTCATACGGGGGTCTTTAAACCCATGTATCTTGCAATCCGAGAGCCGGATTTGCGCGCCGTTTATGGCGACGCAACCCTGACGACGAGGCGAACCCTCCGGTGTGGGTTTGAGGGTTTAATGGTTCAGGATCGTGGCCCGGGAGCTAGAAACGTCGTATAAAATAATATTATTTTATTATTTTACGACTTCGGGCCGTTGTAACTTCTACCCGGAGCGTCCGATTGACGTGCCGTCAGTGGAGTTGAGACCCTGATGGTACGACGGACTTTTTGAGATGGTTTCCGGGTGTTGGGACTGAGAACGGGGTTCGGGCCCCAGGATGCCGGGTTTTGGCATTTGCGGAGAAACGCAGCTTTTGCACCAGGAGTCCGATTTTGGCGGATGAATAGTTGATCCTGTGAGTTTTTTCGAGAGGAACGCAATGGTGTGATCCGTTCGATGAGTTTAGGAATCCAGGCGTGGGCCCCACCCGAGCTGGGCTTCGGTGAATAGTTCCTTTTTCACCGGGTGTCCGTTTCGGACGAGCGAGTAGTCGATTCTGCTTGTTTTTCCGAGGGGATCACCGTGGTATGATCCACTCGATGGGTTTCGGGGTCGTTGTGTGGGCCCCACATGAGCTAGCTATGGTGAATAGTGCCTTTTTCACCGGTGCTCTGTTTCGGGCGAGTAAACAGCCTATCCTGCGTGTTTTTTCACGTGGAACGTGATGGTGGCCTCGGTTTTGGCTTAGGTGGTGCAGAGAGTGGCGTTGTGGCGGGTCGCTCGGGTTAGCGACGTTTGGACCAGCAGTGGTTGAGGGTTCTCCCTTGGTTCGTTCCTACGAGGGTTCGTGTGGCATCACAACCTTCGTATGGGTTTGTGATCCTCTCGATGGGATGTTTAAACTGTTAGAGTTGTGGTATCCCATCGGTGGGCCCGAAGTGGATCCTCTAGCATCTTTACCCTAGATCGGGTTCTTGGTATCGCTGTGACCACTTATTTACGGGTGGCGATCCCCTATCTAGCAGGTTAACCCAGTAGGGTTTGTGGCATCATCGTAAATATGATCCCCAACGTGGTGGGCCGTGCTCAGTAGGGTTATGGCATCGTCGGGTATACGATCCTCTACTCAGCATGTGGTTTATAGCAGGGTTACGGTATCGTTGGTTATGCGATCCCCTACTCAGCGCGTGGTTTCGGTAGGGTTGCGGCATCGTCGGTTCGATCCCCTACATCACGAGTTATACCAGATAGGGTTCCGGTATCGTCGTTACCATCTTTATATGGACGATGATCCTCTATCTGAGTGTGGAGTTTTCTGTCGAGCGCCAGATCGGGTTGTGGTATCCCCCAACGGATCCTGGGTGTGATCCCCTATTTGTGAGAACTACGTATGCCAGATCAGGTCGTGGTATCCCCCAGCGGACCGTGGGAGTGATCCCCTATCTGTGAGCTACGTATACCGGAGTGGGTCTTGGTGTCCCCTAGCGGACCCTAGCGGCGATACCCTATCCGAGGAGTTTGGTGGTTATGTTGTTTCAACGAGTGATGTTATCCGACGAGCGTGGTCTCTCGGGTGAGCGTCTGAGATGTTTTTTTGGGACCCGATGGAGTGTATCTCTCGGATGAGTGTCATTTGGGATGACAGTGATTGTGGGGTGTACTCTTCTGGTTGTGGACAGTTGCTGGTGAAGAGGTCGGTACCTCTTGTGGCTTGTTGCGTGATCTGATTATATCTGGATTGTTCAAGGTGTATGTATGGGCACACACCTGAGCTGAGCTGAGTTGACTAGTTGTGTTTTTCCGAGGATGGTCACGAGATGGAGTTTCTCTCTCTTTTGGGTTCCCTCTGGCTGGGATGAGCGGACTATTGCCTTTCAGTTTCTCTCTTTGGTTTTGGGTTTTTGGGGTGCCTACTGAGTATGTTTATACTCACCCCTGCATGGGCTTTGCCCGCACATGTTTGTGTTTTGTGCAGACCACATGTCTTTTGACGGAGTCCCAGGAGGACCCGGAGCAGGCGGAGCTGAGTGAGCGATACTGACCGGGGTGTTTGCCAGTGCGGTGCCGAGGTAGCTTTCTGGCGGTGTTTGTGGCAGCGTTCCCCTTCTTCAGAGTAGGTTGGACGCGCTTTTGTAGTTTACTTTTGGTGGGCCTTGTTTTTCCCTTTGTACTTCTACTGTACTCTGGTTGTGGGATAGTGTATGCATGCTTTTTATTTTCAGTTTTACATATCTCTTCACTGTTGCATGGAGGTGTGTGTGGGTGCGTGTGTACAGGTACCTTAGGCTAATACCTCCCATGTGTGAGATAGCCTACTCGACGCTGGTCTCCAGCCCCTGGCATATTGGAGGAGGGCTTGGGGAGTCGCGGCTCGAGCCCCGTTGGGTTGGGTCATGACAGAGTGGTATTAGAGGAGGTTCCACCTTTGGGATCTCAGAGCGCAGCTGGTCAAGCTGTGAACTTGGTTCGGGTTTCATAGCGGCAGTGTTAGGATGTTTTGAGTTCGGCTTTCAGGCCAGGGACTCCAGTGTTGGTGCGGCGGCTGACGTATCCATACACCAGGACTCTGATAACCTGCCTTTCGACTCGGGACATTCGTACACTGGTCACAGGGACATAATGGTACATGCATCATATAGGGCTGGGTTTTTGGGTTTTCCTTGTCCTTCTTGAGTCAGCTCTCTAGATATACTCTTTGACTGTGGTGCGTCTTGAATGTATTTCAGGATACCTCCACGATGACAGCCAGCGAGGGTTCCGCAGCAGGATTATGCTGATGACCTGCCCCGTGTATTGGCTGTGGAGCAGGGCGCAGTTTCTGAGGTTGCACCTACAGGTGGTCTGCCAGTTGAGCCACTACCTGTCAAGAAGCTGGTTGTGCCGGTGGTGCAGGACGAGGATGCACGCAGGCTGAGTGCGCTGCACGAGTTCCAGAGGTAGCAACCTTTGAGGTTCCGGGTGATCCAGACCCCCAGGCAGCTGATGACTGTCTTGAGGCAGTCACCCGAGTTTTCCGCCTAGTGAGGACACCTCCTGATTAGATGGTGGTCCTAGCGGTGAGCCTTCTGCATGGTTCTGCCGGGCGATGGTGGAGTTTGGTGACGCAGTCCCATGACGAGGAGACTCTCACGTGGGCAGAGTTTGAGCGGCTCTTTAGGGAGGAGTTCTATTTGGTGATGCTGAGGTCAGTGTGGATCCAAGATCTTCTGCAGCTTCGACAGGAGAGCATGACTGTGTCGGAGTACTCAGCGAGGTTTACAGACCTGTCGTGCTACTCCCTAGATATGGTTCGAGACCTGTTCTTTAGGTCTCAGACCTTCGAGCAGGGCTTACGCAGGGACATCCGAGTAGGTGTGGTTTCCTTGTGCCTGCCCACCTATGCTGGAGTGCTGGAGCAAGCGTTGGTGGTGGAGAGTTTTCTGGCTGAGAAGATTCCCCCTGTTAGTGATGGGTACTCGAGAGCTGAGACTTCGTCGGTTGGATCAACATCTGGTAGCCGACGACAGACTCAGGGGTCAGGACGTGGTCGATGTTTTAGGAGGCGACCCCGGGATGGAGGATCTGAGACTCATGGCTCACAAGGCTCGCAGGCCAGTTTTGGTCAGCCGCAAGAGAGGCGGTGTTACACTTGCGATGGTATGAGAAATCTTGCTAGAGATTGTCCGACCCAACGTGCTGCTGAGAGGGAGCCGGTCGATGGACCGCCTTGGCAGAGGCAGCGTCTCGAGCAAGGAGGTCTGCAGGGCGGCGGACGTGGCGGCAGAGCTGGTGCAGTGGGAGGCGGTGGTAGGCAGTATCAGTTGCCACCACCCCCACCCCCAGGTGGTCCACGCCAAACTCAGGGAGCTGGTGGTCGAGGGCGAGGACAACTGCATGCCCTGGAGGCTGTTGACCCAGAGGCACCGCAGATGGATAAAGGTATGACTTGTATCTTTTCTACTTACTGCAGTAGTTTGATAGACACTGTTTAGTGGTACCCTCCTTTTTGTTGGTTGCTCGAGTTTTGTTCAGGGCGTTGGTAAGATCCTATGTGGGTGTTGTTCGACATGCTTCGAATGCGTGAGGAGGAGGGATCCTTCCCTCACCGAGACGTGTTTTTAGTGACGCGATTAAAACTGTGCGGGCGAGTCAGTGCCGCCCAAAGTGGACAGTATTGAGGTGTGGCGGATGAGTCCCTCTGACTTATACATTTGGGCATGGGTGTTTGTTGGTGAGCTCACTGGTGTGTGAGACCCAGTTGAGAGTCAAGTCGCTTTCCTTGTGTTTAGAGCTTTTCGGGGATGAAAAGATCTAAGGGGGGGGGGGAGGATGTAGCGACTCAGGTTTTTGGTCCTATCAGACTTTGGAATATTTCTACGAATAATTCTAGAGCTAGGCGTGAAGACGGCGTGCGATTCCGAGGCCCGGCGTGCCCGAAATTAAGTTTATAATAATATTAAGTATTTTTTATACTATGCACGTGGCGGGGGTGTGATATCTCCTAAACGGCAGCTCAGAATGGGAATTTGAGGGCACGGTTGCGTCCATAACGTGCCGTTTACCCTAGGCGAGGTGTAAACTTTTCAGGCGCGGGCCTGTGGTGAGAAACGCCACCAGGGGCGTTTTCGTAATTAAATGGAGAAGTTAGTGTGCGAGCGTCGGCTCAAATAACTTCTGAACGGAGTCTCAGATGGAAAATCTGAGTCTTTCGTTGCATTCAGAATGGTGTGTTTACCCTAGGGGTGACCTTACTTGTTTTCGCATCAGGTGTCGGGTCCGAGGCGGGTTTAGCGCCGGCGGGCGGCTCATATAAATATCAGCGCCCCCCCCCCCCCCCCTTTTATCGTTCCTCTCGACGTTCTTCGCCGTTATTCGCCGCCGCTCCGCCGTATGGAGAAAACGAAGCGCCCATGAGCTCGGAATTTGACGGCGGACGTTCCAGGAGCGCACAACAGAAGCTCTGGAGTGCGGATCTAAGGCAGAACGTCGAAGTTTCGCCCGCGAGGTAGGCGGATTTGAGTTTTAACCCCCGATCCCGTTTTTGCTGTGTTTTTCTGCAAATTGAAGCCGTAGCAGTGTAGATCGGGTCCCGAGGGTCGTGTAGATGCCTCTGGATCGCAAAACGGACCACCGGGGTGCCCCCGGCGGTCCGCGGAAGCTCCTCCGGTGCGGCGGCGGCGGCCGGCCCAGGCCGGTCCGACCTCTTTTCTCATACAGGGGTCTTTAAACCCCCGTATCTTGCAATCCGAGAGCCGGATTCGCGCGCCGTTTGCGGCGACGCGACCCTGACGACGAGGCGAACCCTCCAGTGTGGGTTCGAGGGTTTAAAGGTTCGGGATCGTGGCCCGGGAGCTAGAAATGTCGTATAAAATAATATTATTTTATTATTTTACGACTTCGGGCCGTTGTAACTTCTACCCGGAGCGTCCGATTGACGTGCCGTCAGTGGAGTTGAGACCCTGATGGTACAACATACTTTTGGAGATGGTTTCCGGGTGTTGGGACTGAGAACGGGGTGCAGGCCCCACGAGGCCGGGTTTTGGCCTTTGCGGAGAAACGCAGCTTTTGCACCAGGAGCCCGATTTTGGCGGATGAATAGTCGATCATGTGTGTTTTTCTGAGAGGAACGAAATGGTGCAATCCATTCGATGAGTTTCGAAATCCAGGCGTGGGCCCCACCCAAGCTGGGCTTCGGTGAATAGTTCCTTTTTCACCGGGTGTCTGTTTCAGACAAGCGAGTAGTCGATTCCGCTTGTTTTTCTGAGGGGATCGTCGTGGTATGATCTGCTCGATGGTTTTCAGGGTCGTTGTGTGGGCCCCGCACGAGCTATCTACCGTGAATAGTGACTTTTTCACCGGTGCTCCGTTTCGGGTGAGTAAACAGCCTATCCTACGTGTTTTTCTGTGTGGAACGCGATGGTGGCCTCAGTTTTGGCTTAGGTGGTGCGTAGAGTGGCGTTGTGGTGGGTCGCTCGGGTTAGCGATGTTTGGACCAGCAGTGGTTGAGGGTTCTCCCTTGGTTTGTTCCTACGAGGGTTCATGTGGAATCACAACCTTCGTATGGGTTTTTGATCCTCTTGATGGGATGTTTAAACTGTTAGAGTTGTGGTATCCCTCCGGTGGTTCCGGAGTGGATCCTCTAGCATCTTTACCCTAGATCGGGTTCTTGGTATCACTGTGACCTCTTATTTACGGGCGGCGATCCCCTATCTAGCGGGTTAACCACGTAGGGTTTGTGGCATCATCGTAAATATGATCCCCTACGCGGTGGGCCGTGCTCAGTAGGGTTGTGGCATCGTCGGGTATATGATCCCCTACCCAGCATGTGGTTTATAGTAGGGTTATGATATCGTTGGTTATGCGATCCCCTACTCAGCGCATGGTTTCAGTAGGGTTGCGGCATCGTCGGTTCGATCCCATACATCGTGAGTTATACCAGATAGGGTTCCAGTATCGTCATGACCATCTTTATATGGACGATGATCCTCTATCTGAGTGTGGAGTTTTCTGTCGAGCGCCAGATTGGGTTGTGGTATCCCCCAATGGATCCTGGGTGTGATCCGCTATCTGTGAGAACTACGTATGCTAGATCGGGTTGTGGTATCCCCCAGCGGACCCTGGGAGTGATTCCCTATCTGTGAGCTATGTATACCTGAGTGGGTCTTGGTATCCCCTAGCGGACCCTAGCGGCGATCCCCTATCCGAGGAGTTTGGTGGTTATGTTGTTTTAGCGAGTGATGTTATCCGACGAGCGTGGTCTCTCGGGTGAGTGTCTGAGATGTTTGTTTGGGACCCAATGGAGTGTATCTCTCGGATGAGTGTCATCTGGGATGACATTGATCATGGGGTGTACTCTTCTGTTTGTGGACAGTTGCTGGTGACGAGGTCGATACCTCTTGTGGCTTGTTGCATGAGCTGATTATATCTGGATTGTTCAAGGTGTATGTATGGGCATACACCTAATCTAAGTTGAGTTGATTAGTTGTGTTTAGCCAAGGATGGTCACGAGATGGAGTTTCTCTCTCGTCTGGGTTCCCTTTGGCTGGGATGAGCGGACTGTTGCCTTTAAGTTTCTCTCTTTGGTTTTGGGTTTTTGGGGTGCCTACTGAGTATGTTTACACTCACCCCTGCACGGGCTTTTCCCAAACATGTTTGTGTCTTGTGCAGACCACAGGTCTTTCGACGGAGTCCCAGGAGGACCCAGAGAAGGCGGAGCTGAGTGACCGAGACTGACCGGGGTGTTTGCGGGTGCGGTGCCGAGGGAGCTTTCTGGCAGTGTTTGTGGCAGCATTCCCCTTATTTAGAGCAGGTTGGACGCGCTTTTGTAGTTTACTTTTGGTGGGCCTTGTTTTTCCCTTTGTACTTCTGCTGTACTCTGGTTGTGGGATAGTGTATGCATGCTTTTTATTTTCAGTTTTACATATCTCTGCACTGTTGCATGGAGGTGTGTGTGGGTGCGTGTGTACAGGTACCTTAGGCTAGTGCCTCCCATGTGTGAGATAGCCTACTCGGCACTGGTCGTCATCCCCTGGCCTATTGGAGGCGGTCTTGGGGAGTCGCGGCTCGAGCCCCGTTGGGTTGGGTCATGACAAAGTCGAGCCACTTGGCTGACGTATCTCAAAGTTGTCTATCTTAGGTGGCTGGAGAAATTCAAAAGAAATGGTTGGGTTCTATGAGTCCAAATAAGGCAGTCCTACTTGGGAACCCATGAATCACTCAGTACTTACCAAGTCTTGAGGAAAATCATTCTTAGCATACAATACTGTCAAAAATAATCCAAAAATATCAACAACTTTTAAGATTTATCATGGCTTAAGACTGACGCTCTCTTAGTGCATCGAGGACAATGTCAAGATAGGGGACATGCTCATCTCTTAAGAAGAGTACACTAAGAGGATTTAAGACAGAGTTTCTAGTCAAACACACCTAGAAACTAGAAGGTAAATCAGTCAAAGCAGATCAAAGTTGCGCTTCTAAGCAAGCACCGACTCGATTTATGACTTGAAATCCCTACCAAAAAATAATAAATAACAAACCATTTACCAATGGTTCTCTTATTTGTTCCTTATAATAGGAAGGTCACATTAAAAGACTCAACAAGACACTACCCACCTTAGGAGATTCCTAGTCAAAAGGGAAGAAAACTAACTGATCATAAGTGCGCTAGATTATAACAACGAGACCAGCGTGTCAAAACACTCGAGTCTTTCGAAAACCAGTCTGAGTATTGGAATGGAACCAATTATTTAATGCTCAAGCCACTCTACTTGGCGATGAACCGAGATCATACTCAATAGTATAAGAATATTTATTTTCAAAGTCATATTGCCTCATACGATCATTTTCCTGGATGAAACCATACCAATTCGTCCATTTGTAAGAAGAAGAAAGGTTCAAACGACCTACAAAGCAGCCGACCATGCTTGAGGAACGTCTAACCAGATGAAAAAGGCCATTACTCGATTCTCAAGCCCATAACAAGGTCAATAAACACATAACCACCCATCCGAACAAGGGTGTCATTAGAAACTGAAAGTATTACCTGGGACAATGGAACCCAACAACACCAAAAGAGTGAGAAAATCCAAAGTGGTAACAAGGAATTTAAGTTCTAATGGCGCTAACTACCATGAGTTATCTCCTTACGAAGAACAAGTTTAAACCTTAACACCGGGTCACGTAAAACAAAAGTCACTAGGTTCAAAAGATGATCATCAAACCATTTCTATAGAAAATAATTCCTACGAAAATTACTCATGCTTTCATTCCAAGGAAACTCAAAGAGATGTCTGAACCACCCTTACATGAGGGTTTTAAACCGTGGACACCACTATAGGTTCCATTTCCAAGCCTTTCATATTTAGTCACATTTAATTTTTAATCATCAAAATATTTAATCAAAAAATCAAAGTACCATTTTCAAAACAATTCACAAGGTACTTGATTTTTACTAACGCCCCAAGGAAAAAACATGCATGTTTTAAAAAAGTTCCTTTTTTTAAAACATTTCACATTAGTTGACATGCTGTAATTTTTAGGTAACTTAACAAAATAAACTACTTTTAAGCATGATAGGTGACCCATGAGGGTCACATTTTAACCAACCTAGGTTCTCTAGAAAGAAAAACTATAGAAAACGCACAAATATTAAAATTTTAAACACCCAAATGAGTCATCTCATAAGGAACATTCCCCATCTAACCTACTTGGGTCTAGTTAAATTTTTAAAGCAAACCATTTGAATTCAGATCACCATTAAACATCTTTAACACTTACAAGCATTTTACCAATCATCGTTCCATTTCATTTAATGTGGGTTTCCATTTCCCTATTCATGAAGAACCCATACACTCTATGGATTGAAAATTGGATCCCATTAATCAGTACCATGGTCAATTCAGAATTTAACATGATCAATATAACGGTCCAAATTATATGGGTGGCCACCTACCAATATTTAAAGCTCCCATACACTTTGTAGTTTAGAATTTGGATCCCTTTAGTCTAAACCAACTTCACATAATAATTGAATTTAGAATCCTTTTTGCAATAGTTTGATTATACGAGTTAACGTTTCCTAGCTATAAGGCGCCCATACACCTTACAACTGAAAACTGACTTCCATCATAACCGCAATCAATAACTTATCCCATACAACCATTTATTTACATCAATGTAAGCTATAATGTCACTAAAAGAATCTAACACAGTGCAACTAGATAAAGTAACAAAAGCATGGAATATTAACAAGGCACCAAATCATAATTAGAAAAAAACCTACTAATGAAACTACATGGAATGGATTGTTAATTTCCAAGTGCCTAATATGATGCATTTATGTTTCATCCTTTCCATAACAGGCCAAGTGTAATTTTCATAATTCCATAAATCTTAAGCAGTGAATATCACACCAGTCACTCTAGGTGAAATCATATCAATTGTCACAACGAATAGCATAAACAACAATCCTAGTCCTAGCCACTTAGTCATTCCCCATATGTAGGGTGATCAGTCCCAAGTACGACTATTAACCAAGCGCTGAAACTTTCCTAGTCTCCTATCTACCCTCCCAAAATAGTAAGACAAAAGGAAAACCACCTTTGATAGAACTTTGTAATGTCCCGACCCAACTCACCACTAAGATGGTGGCCGGAACGGTTGCAACATGACCTCAAGCGCGCCTTCCTGTATGTTAGAGGCTTACGACTAGCAGTGTCGGTGTAAGTATAGTCAGTGGAGAGACTATACCCTCTTATCAGAGTTTTTCTGTGGTATAATAGAGTAACTAAGAATCAACAACGGAAGCAGTAATATGTAATTGACAAAGCAACGGAATACAGATTTCATATAAGTGAACAATTGCAGCCAACGCCAGTTTAAACAATAGATGAATGCATGACATGGTATTTATACATTACAGAAAGAAGTAAAAATTAAAAAATGCTTTTCAATACAATAAAATGTAGGAATCTAGTAAAGAAAAGACAAAAATCCCAAAGGTGATCCCCACGAGCATCCTGAGCTCTAGCTCGGTCCTCTGCTCCTACTCTAGGTACAAGAAAACAACAACATACAAGGTCCAAGGCCCTGCAAACAAGAAAGATCTACTTGGGTACCCCAGTTCAATTGTGGCCCAAACAGGGTGTGAGATATAAATCTCAGTAGGCTGGCACCAACGATGTCTAACCTATTTCTGAAAGTGTAATATAAATTTAACAGGGTGAAAGAATGCATAAATAAAGTAAGCAGTACAATGTATCTAAATACCCAAGTACCTGCTTCATCCCTCAGTTGGTGTATGAACTTGTAATTAGTTCATTAATTGAATATTATAAACTTATTTATAATTTACATGTGAATAGGTTTCCTACTGAGTCTAAGGAGTTTCCTATAAGGTAAAATGGGGCTAAGTAATGACCAGTCCTGATGGGATTTAACCATGACACCTACTTGTCAAAGTTAGACCCAAAGAGTGTATCCAAGGCATCATATGATGGTATTTATTAATAAGGTCTCTAGGTAACAACCAAGGTAACAACCTCGTGATAGTATTATAGTGATGGTTCCAAGATGTAACAAGGAAACCTGACAAATATTTCTGATGAGGGAGTTCTAGGTTAAAAACCAAGGAAACGTAGACTCACAGAAATATAATTAAGAGTGTAATCCAAGGAGCATAATCCAAGGAATTCCACAATAAGGTTCCTACCGAGTCCAAGGAGTGCATCCAAGGTAAAATATGGATAAGCAAGTACTGGGTCCAAGGAGTGTATCCAAGGCACCTACTTGTCAATTCTGGATCCAAGGAGTGTATCCAAGCCATCTTGTAGTACTACATGGGGACCCAACAGTAGTATACAAGGAATCTAAAGATAAGATAAGGAATGGGATCTAGGAGTGTCTAGACCTTAGGAACCTATCCTTGAATTTGGAATGGGGTACATGAGTGCTCATGGTATTATTTGATCAGAAACCATGACAAGCTTGAGTCTAAGCATTCCTATTTAGTAAAGAGGCAATGTAATGATTCATCTAGTTCAAGTCTTTCCTTCCATTAGTGTGGATAGGTCAATTAGAGTTGAAACCATTATTTATTGGTTCAAGACTTGCCTTCCATTATATTGGAAAGGTCAATTATCATTGCAACCATTTATTGATTGGTTCAAGCCTTTCCTTACATTATTTTAAAAAGGTAAACTAGAATTGAAACCAATTATTAATTTGTTCAATCCTTTCCTTCCATTAGTTTAGAAAGACCAAGTAGAATTACAACTATTTAGTGAAAACCATTAAGGCATTTTCAAAGGGCAAGGTCCACACCACTACCTTCCCTTAGCATGGTAAGGGTTGCCACAAACGTGGAACCAATACTTGTCTCATGAACCTAGGTCTGTCCATGGAATTCCTACATGTGAATGCATGGATCTACCAAGGTATGAGAATGAAAACCCATTGAGTCCATCATGTAATTCCCACATGGGAACCCACATCTCACCCAAGGTTTTATTAGTATTCAAAACATTTGAAAACAAAATGGTAACTTATTTTGAGGGTTAATCATTAAGAATTAACCATTCATTTAACTCAACTCATTCCATTTACAAAAACATGTCAATTTCATTTAATGGGCTCCAAGTATCCCTACAAAGGGAAATTACCTACATGGATAATTCCAATCCAAAATTGGACCAAACACTTAGACAGTGCTTTGATCCTTTAATAATTTTAAAAAAGGGAAACTCATTGTTTCTAATGTCATTAGGGCCATGTGATAAGCATGCCATTACTCAACATAATATCAAGCATAAATATTATAATCATGACAAGTCAAGCAAGCAAGTCCTAACCACTAATTTTTATCTTGAAGGCAGCGCACCACCGTTGGAGGGTTTAATTTATAAAAACATGATATTATTTATCAAAAAATCATTTATCATCTTTAGAATTTAAAACATAAAACATGCTAAATTCACATTTAAGAGGAATTGAGCATAATACTTCATTGTATGAATTAATTTATAACAAAAGTTAAATAATTAACTTTATTAATGAATTTATAAATATTGATGACTTGGAAAGGGACCCTACCTTAGGGTGGAACCAAGCCGTCCACTTCAGTGATGAACCAAAATGAAGTGAAATCACCCGTAATAACTCAACGTCCTACCGATTTAATAAAATGGAGTCAAGGACACATAAATATCTTCACTCAAGAGGTGATAAACAAAGGATAAGGTATAAAACATACCCTAAAATGTTTCCGACAAACTGAAAACACCTGAACCACCTCACCTTTGGCAGTGGTTGCCGAAACATGCAAGAACAATGCACGAGAGACCATTTTCACATACCTAGAACAAGAGAAAACTGAGAATCAGATCACCCAAAGCCCTAGGGTTAGGCCAAAACTTGTGGGTCAAAGAAGTGTCCATAATCGGCTAGGAATAGGAAGGAAATTAGGGTAGAAGACCATACCTTGATGATTCAAGGAAGAATCATGAAGAAATGTGACAGAAATAACGGTCGAAGGAGGAGCTGGGAGGGGGTCTGAGCGCGAGGCGAAAGGGATCACCCCTTGGTGCATCATGATCTAAGGGAGAGAGGGGAGTGTTTAAGTTTTATTTATTTTAATTTAATTTAATTAAATTAAAACAATTTAAATTTTAAATACTGGGTGTCATGGATGGTTTGACCTGCACGGTTTTCCAAACCATGTGTAAACTATGTAGAGTCTTCTGCCTCCAATATGCACCACGAATGGGCTAGGCACACGGTTTAAGAAACTATGCACAAGCCACCATCCCTTTTAAAATAAGGCCACACTGTTACCTGCAGTGGGACACTCAATTTAGTAGGTCGTGTGAAAACCGTTCACCCTATTCTATCTTTAAAAACTTTAAGTTTCACAGGTCCGACACTCCTAAAAATTCTCGAGCCACTCGAGATACTTCTCGGGCATTCACCCATGTTCAAAAACAACAAGTACATGTTATCCAACACTCGGAACTAAGTTCTTATGTTCATTTTTAAAAATTACTTGTCCAGAAAATAAAAAAGTTCAAAGACTTCCGTATTTCAGTCTGATTTAAAACACAGGATTCTACAACAAGTATGCACCCATATTGATGAGATATCAGTTAACAAATGGATTATATTATATAGTATAATTTTAGGAATATTTTTTTAGTTTCTATACTGTCTTTTTTCTCTATAGGTTCCTTTACGTGTTATTGGATGTTGATCTTGGTATTTAGGTAAGTACTACTAGTTATCATTTAGAAAGGATCCTAGAGGGTCACACACTAAGTATATCCATAAGGTCATTAAATTATATTAAATTTAATCTTAAGAATAAATTTATATCCAGATTTTGGAATCATATTTATTCAAGTAATGATTGATAGTAAAAATAAATTTCAATAATGAGACATTAAAATTTAGAATATGTGAGTTGAATTTAATCTCTTATTTACTTTTTAAAAACTTAATGAATATAATATATATTTTTTCACATCTTTAGTGAATAATATAAAATAATTATATATTCAAGTTTTGTAAATATATATATATATAAATATTTATTCACAAGTTAAGTGAATTGAATATTTATTTTATTAAATTAATATTTTTATTATTCAAAGTTTGATAATTTTTATTGGATAATATAAATAATGTTTAATGATCAAATGGAAATAATATATTTTATTTCATATTATTTAAATAAATATTAATTAATTTGTTTAAGAAATGATATTATATGAAATACATGTGATATTCAATAATAATATTATTGTTATTATTTTATTAAATGTGACATGGGGTATGACTTAGATAAAATAAAAAGATATGGGATTTTATTCAATTATATTATATTAACCTAATTATATATTCTAAAGTATATCATTTTTTAATGTGCGAGATGATTGATACACAAGATACATTGTCTAATATTCTCTCAAACACTTGAGATAAATTCTATTATTCTCTATCTCTCAAGAGTCTAGAGTGATAAATAATCGATCCTCATTGTGATCAATAATAAATTATGTAAAACACTTATTGATATCATGTTAGCACCCAAGAGAAAAGAATCATTATTTAGAGTTTTTTTGGAGCGCACGTGGATATGTCTAGAAGAATCCTTCGTTATATTATTCAATACGATGTGAACATAAAAATAGTATCCACAGTAAATAATTGATCAATAATAATTTTTCAATTGTGGTAATTTTATTTAAATGTGAATGATACTTTATATGGGATTCTGGGGTGATTTTTTCATGTTCTTTGGATTTTATGTATATAACTTGATGAAAAATAAAAATTGGGACCCTACCCAATGCTTCTACTATTCCATAAAACCTTTAGTTATTCTTGGTTACTTGATATTGTAATATTGTGGGACTTTATGACCTTTTATTTGATTCCATTATGTCATGGGATACTATGGACATTCACCCATGATCAATGTTTTGTAGAAGGATTTCATACTAGATGTATAATTTATATTGTGATCGGGTGGATGTTTTGTTGGACCTTGGATATTACATGTGATGTATTCAAACCTATACCAACATGAGCTGAAGTAGGTATGGTCACTCATCAGGTGGCATGTTTAGAACCTGATGACATGATAGTTATTATTGTTGTCATTTATTATTGATTGTCAGCATATCACATTGTACATGAACTTACATATTGTGGATTTTTTATAGAAACCATTGGTGGTGGACTACAAGGTTTTAATGATACCCTATATAGGAATTTTTATGCACTTGTGAATTTTATAATCAGGGATGTAGGTAAGGGTAACAACCCTACAATTTATGGGTGAGTTGGATGGATGGCTAGAGTAAGAGAGATGACCAACTGGGGTCTTGGTTCTAGTTTTTTTAATTGTTATTTACATTATTTTATATATTATGGAAAATTATATATGATTAAATATATAGATATCATGTTGAATTATGTTTTAATTTCATAGCATTACAGTCATTTCACATTCTATTATAACTTGTGATATTTTTATGCCTGAATGTCTTATAAAGGAAATGTCTATGTTATGTTGTTACATTATAATGATGGTTATTACTATTGATTTTTCTATTATTTATAGTTTTTAGATATAAATGTTATAGTATACCCACGTTATCTATAAACCCTTATAGGTATTCAAAATCCTCTGGTGGATAAGGAGGCATTCTTAAGGTGATGTGGCACACCTATCTCGGTTCTGTTTGGGAACCAATTTGGGTGGGGTCTATAAAGTGGTATGAGATACTTTTTTTTACTATTTGGGAATGGTATTTAGATGTTATTAGATGTGGTAATAACTTTGGATATACCCTATTCTTGGGTGTAACTGACCCTTTTATAGGGAAATTCCAAGTTACCAAAAACTAGATTGTTGTTCTTGGTTTTATGATATTATGATTTTGTGATTTAAAATGAATATGGTGTATGATTTATGATTTATTATTTTAATATTTGATCAAAGTGGAAATAGGGTGTGGGTTAATGAAACATATTCAATATTTAGGATTTATATGAATTTCTAAACCAACATGCGATTGATATTCTAATTACAAAGAGTGGTTTGATCATTTAAAATTTCAGAAATATGTTATACAACATTTTCCTATATAAATTATCAATGTAATTATATTTTATTTTATTTATGGTATCTGGTTAAAATGTTATTATCTAATAATTGGTTATATGGACTCTATATATATTTCTATTAACCCCTGTGAGTGGGTAACCAGGGCTAGAGAGGGAACCCAAGTGGTATGATACCCTTATATTATAGGGAGTGAATATAAATTAGCTAGATACAATTCTATTACTACTTATCCTAAGCTATAATATCATGAATTGTGATATAAATGTTCTAATAAGTGTGTTTGAAATTATATTGATATTCCTCCATGATAACCTCCAATTGAACACCAATAAGGTGAGATAGTCATTACCATATGAAGTATAGCCGAAGTCTCGTGTTTCATTGATACGATCAATAACAACCTAAAATTCAACAACCCAAAGTATATGGTCATTTTATAACATTAGTTCAAAATAAAATAGATCACATTACACAAGATCCAATAGTTTAGTAATATTATGAGACTAAATATATACATGATCCTTACATTATATTTGTAAACATAAAATGTATTATAAAAATTCAATTAAAACTTCATTTTTCCTACTACCATATCCTTATATCATTCATAGTACTCTTATTATTTCCCTAGGGAAAAGGAAAATAAAATAAAGGGGGTGAGATCAGACACTCAATAATGGGTAGCATATAATAGAATATATCATGTAGTAAAAAAGGCATGAATAATATGAGAAGATTAAATAATAATCAAATAATTCTACACAAATGATAACTTGGATATGAAATATATCCACAGATAACATAATAATGGAAATAAATAGTAACATGGATAATGATAAATGATTTCACAGTGATGGAATTTATAATTATAAAAATCATAAACATACCATCAAGACCTCATCCCAAGGCACCACACATAAACAAGTAAGGAATTCACCAAATACCTAAACTAGTATGTCCATTAAGACCTAACAATTAATTTAGGGGATATATAATTTTGGGCCCCATAAATCACATAATAGGTCTAATATGTCCATCATATGAAAGATTTTGTCCAACAATACTGAAATTCTATTATGGATTGTGTGATTAAATTGTTGTATTTACTGTCAATGTGTTATGTGGAAGTCAGTGTATTCTTAGGGACATATGGGTGATGGATTAAAGTATTTACCCAATATATTAAAAAGGTTCTTCCCATAATTTTTGGGTAATGGAATTGGGGTTTCTTTTACTTAAATAACTATCTCGATAAATTTTAATATTATCCTAGGAATCAGTTGACTGTTGAAATGGACGTAATGTTAAAAATATGTGTTAATGTGTGTGAGAGTGTTGTCTACAACAGTCTCATAAGAAGTGAAGTGCTGGATGGGTGAAATTTTTTTGTAGCTATTATAATTAGTTCTGGTAGCTGTCTTAAATAAATAATTTTGAATAATAGATTCTTGAAACTAGCCATTGATTTTGATTTCCTGAATGAAATGAAGGGTTGTGATGATATTGAGTTGAAATCTATCTCAAAGAGAGATTTAAGAACTATAGATGCATTTATGGATGAGTATTTTAAAGAGTTAAATATTAGTGAAAAAATATTAGGTTTATTATGGTTAAAGGATACTAAAATAAGTATTGACAAACTCTATATGAAGTTTTGGAAGATTTGAACAAGCCCTAGAGAAATCATTTTTTAGTTGAAATGAAGACCCATGTAAAGATAAATTTCTCACAATTTAGTGATATGCATGAAGGTAAAAATACCTCTACATAAAGGTGTCTCTAAGTTTGTAAAGGTTTCATAAATTTAGTTAACTAGATACATAAAGGTAACATTTACTGGGACAATATATGTAATGTTCAGTTTCATGTTGTCTAAAGGACAACTGTGAGATACATAAAGGTCATCCTTGAAATTGAATATCTATACAAAGGTAAAATATGGGTCATTTAAAGGTAACATAGATCTCTGGCTGTTACATAAAGGTAAAATTTATGTTTTTTAAAGGTAAATATGAAGTGTTAGATACTTTTGTAAAGGTCACAATGAAAAATAAAGAACTGCATAAAGGTCAAGATATTTGAGAATATGAAGAGTGTTTCCAAAATATTAATTCTAATGAATTATCAATTAAGATGATGATATGTTGTTCATAAATGAACAAAAAAATACTAGATAATAATTTTTATTCAAGTTGATTTCACAACATCAAACCAATTATGATGTTAAGAGAATATGAACATTTTAGGTGATGCTCGAAGAGGTTAGAAAACGAGATGATCTATTATGAATAAGAAGAGAATTAACTACAAAAAGCATTAAATTAAATACCACCACACCATAGTGAATTTACTATGTCCATTTTTCTAATAATTTTATAAAATAAATCCACCTATGAGAAATGACCAGTCAAACTATGACATAGAGAAATCTGTGGTGTTGAGAGTTGAAGGCTTGAGATTCAAAATGAAATGGAATACATCGTAGTCATTTCTAGGTGACTATTTTGAGATGTTGGAGGTTCAACACAATGAGATATACAACATAGAACATACTATGAGTTTTTGTGTTGTGTGAATAGATTAAAAAGGGTGACTTTGAGAATATTCAGTGAGATAGATGAGATGGGAAGTTTGATAAGTAGATGAGAAAGAGATGAGAGTTACTCAAGCCTTCCAAAAGAGTTTAAAAGATATTCATATGGCCAAGAAAAATAGAATGAGAGAAAAAGGAAGGAAACTACTGATATTCTATAGGTGATAAATATTTTAGGTATTAATAATAATTGAAAACAAGGAGACACATCCTTATTGGTTTTTCATGACTAAAGAAATGAGATCATGGGAGACAACACATGTATGAAAATATTGAGGAGAAAATAATTGAGGATCATGGGAAATCAATGATTTTATGGGACATTCATATATTTATAATTTAGAAAAATATATTTCATGTGACCTATATATAAAATTAAAATGAAATATATAATATTTTAGTTCAATAATTCTTAGTATAAAGCTATGTTCTATATTTTGAAGATCACTCTCGAGGAAGAAGATGAGAATTCCAAGACTATGATAAAGATGATCATAATCTGGGTATTGAAGCTGAAAAAGAAGAATAATATTCCAACATTTATCTAGTTATTATTATAGGTGAGAAAATTTAGTGGGAAGAATATGTGGAGGAGGATAGATCAATCTTCTATGCAAGTTCTAATCATTTAGATCAATCCTTTCAGTAAATGAGTGAGGAAGACAGGTGAGAAAGTATAGTAAAAGATCTGTGAATTGACCCGTAGTAGTGACTAAGTTATTGGAATAATTCTTTAAGATATTTTTGAATTAAAATAATCATCTATTAATTTGAATTAGATCTATTGTAGATGGTACAAATGCATCCTATGGAAAATTGGTCATCAAATTCCATGAAGGATCTGAAGGAAACACTTTACTATACAAGGTGGGATACTATAGAACCTAAGGGATTAAAGGTATTTATGGAGATCATGGTAGAAATTTTGGACACTTGTTAGGATCTATTGAGAAGATATATGGGAATAAGATATTTTTAAACACAATGGAATGTTTTGTTGGTGTGGGATGCACCGGTGGTTTTAAGATGATACTTATCCAACCCCAATTGTATTGATGAAAATATTATAGTGGAGAATCTGTGATATAGATATCCCAAGAATGAAGAAGAGTATATATATAAGATAAACCTTTTAAATTCTATGTGTTGATTTTTATTTATATACTAAATTTCATATAGGAATTAATTTCCAAGTTAGAAAACAAAATGATCCATTTTATCTAACCAACATAAAAGTTTCAATTACAAAGGGGTATAAATTTTTCAAGAGCATTTGGAATTTAGTAAAAAAAGACGACACGTGATTTACCCCCTCTATGGTGTATGCACAAATCCTAAGGGGAATTTAAATTGGTATTAGATAGAAATTTACCTCAAGTTGGGTCTAATTTTACTTTCACAACTATTCATATATATTTTGATGAAGTTCATATTTGAAGAGTCTTATAAGAATAGCTTCAAATAAAATAATCAATGTATATTTTTGTTGCTACAGAATCTAAAATTTAAATTAAGAAAACTTAAAACATAAAAAATAAGTATGAAAATAAATTAATGAAAAATGTGAAGAAAGAAAGGAATCTACTACTTCTCGAATCTGAACAAAGTGTAAAGTTCTTATTAAGAGAATATATTGATATAGATCATTTTTATTACTCTATAATTAACTATGAAAAGTATGAAGAGATCAAACTAGTTTAAGACTTATAATACCATATTTGAAGTTATTTGAATAAGGTTTCTTCTGAGTTTGTTATCTATATTCTAAATTTTTTAATGGACCTATTTGATGAAAGATCATAGTTAGATAAATAGTCTAATGCAATGAAGGATTAATTAGTTAAACATGTTGGAAAATACAGCACCCTCTCTAAACTGTTGAAGCTAAGGGTGAAGAAATCTCACTTTTCAAGGATAATAAATTTATTATTAATGAAAATTTTCAAAGGGTAGTTATTGAGAAGGGATTTTTTAAGGATTATATTTTATAAGTATTACATGTATTGGAGAAGATTTATAATATCACAATGAATGTTAAGGATTCAAAAAATGGAGTTGAATGTTAATAAGGTGGAAGTTATTAAAAACTAACTAAAAGTGATAAGTAAGATGTATGATAAACAAGTTTAGAATATGAATAGTGACTAGGAAGTTAGGTTGAGATCATTCAAATGTAAAAAAGATAACCCTCAATAAAAAGTGTCTTGAGATGGAGATAAAACTAAAATATCTAGAATCAGTTCATGTCGGACCTTATAAAATATATTAAAAGAATAATTCTACCAATAAAGTTTAAAATATGAGTTCTCATTCAAAATAAACTAATGTTGGTGGAAATGATATCATGATATGTATTTGGAATTATCCACCTAAAGCACATGGAAGAATACCACCATAATTCTAAAAGAGATGTATGTACTAAATTTGTTTTATCAAACAGTGCTGGAAAAGAATCAAATTTTGTAAATATGTGGGTGAATAAAAAATATAACAATCCTACCTCATCATTAGGGGTATATTTGAGTAAGTGTGGGAAGAGATATTCCCCAAATAGATCATATAATTGTGGTGACATAACCCAAAAATAGCATGCACAAAAATCTAGATAGAATCAACCTATAAGAAAAATAATAAATTTTTTGGGCCAATTTTTGTGCTACTGGATGTTTAGAAACATGGAAATAGATTTGTTGGTGAAATATTTAAATTAATTAAAGTTAGATAATTATTAAATAAAGGGGGAGTATAGATAAAATTAGAAACAAACCCACTGGGAAGAATGAACAAAAAACATAAAAGTTTTTATTTTAAGAAAATATTTGATTTTCTAGAAATATTTTGTAAGTATTGAAATATATATGGCCACTAATATGACGAATTATGTTATCTTAAAAATATCCATGTCTCTCTTACTAATTAAAAGAAGAGGACACACTAGTAGAAGAAAAATAGACTAAGACAAGACTACCTTAAAGAGTAATCTAGTGAATAAATCTATTAAGAGTGATTCTTATAAGAATTAAAAAGTGAATACTGGGAATGTTTTTAAACTAGATAGAATAAGTTTCTTATATTGTGTTCAGAGAGTCCACACCATGAAATTTTATAAAAAACCCATAGAAACCAAATCTATAATATGTAATATGGAAATCAACAAAAATCTAATCAAGGAGATGCAAAAGAAGATTGAAATAGTGGAAGACATATTTAATGAGGAACTTGAGAAGTTTCCAAATAGAGGTAACTCAAAAGGAAATGGTGTGTGAATGGTGTAATCTATCCAGACACACTACTGACAAGTGCATGACTACTCTACCTGAATAAATGGAGTTATTGATGTGCAATAAGGAAACACCAATGGTTTCTAGTTTCAATTTTTTTTCAACAAATATGATGTCTAAACCTATAAAGAAGGCCAATGATATCAATAAATAATGATTTCTTTTATGAATTGATTAGGTGAAAAAGGAAATGAAGACAAAATGATCTGACCAAATTGAATCTGATTTTGTTAGTTAATCTAAGAATCCCTTTCCATTTAAGAAAAATGTTAACAAAGTAGAGACATCCATACTGTATATAATAGTGTAGGTTTGGAAACCTAAATAGAATACTAGAATGAAGAAAAAGAAAATAAATTTTAGATCTTAAAGGAAAAGTTATAATGGGATGAGAAAGAAGTCTCATCCCCAGTGCTATAGCTGAAGAGAGTTGGAATCCTACCTTATTACCACACTTTTATGAGTGTAACTTGAAGAGGGAATTGAAAGTGAAGCTATAGAAATTAATCCATAATGAAAAAACCATGATGATAGAGAATGGATTGCATCCCTTGAGGGGGATCTACTAAAGGATTCATGGATTCCAAAGACTTCTTATTTTCTCAAAATCTAGAATCCTGAAAAAACAAAAAATATGCTAAACCATGAGGTATGATTTTCACTCTCCTATAATTTTTATGATTTATTATTTTTATAATCTCTAGGGGATTATTTTATAACAAAATGGGGAAGCATAATTACTTACAATTGAACAATTTTGATGTGTTTTGTGAAGTTGGGTGCAGTTTCATAGAATTATCTAAAAACCTATTATTCAAACCTTGAAAATGGTATTATAATTTTTAGATACATTGATATATATATATATATTATTTGGTAAACTCGCTATTTTTTTCTATACTTATCTTGACAATGTACTCTTAGAGTTAACTTACTCATTTCTCATTACTAAGAACTATGTGGTGCCTTCCTTATCTTAGGAAAAATTAACTTAAAAACCAAAGAGGAGAACAAATTTATTTAAGTCAGTGGGGAGAGGAATTTGTTCCCTATCATGTTACCTATCATTATGAGGGAGAAAAGTTAATCCCACTTTATATTCATTGTTAATAAGGGGGACAAGAGAAACATTGACTTGAGGTGTTTAAGTGGAATTGACAACAAATGAAAAGGGGGAGATTGAAGTTCCCTTATAGATTTTTCGATGAATTTTTTGTATTATTTTTCAATTATTTATAAGGAATTCAATGAATTTTTTGAGGTAGATGGGTGATGGATTGGAGCATATACCCAACATATAAAGAAGGTGATTCACATACCTGCTGGGTAATGGAATTTGAGTTGTTTTTTCTTAAATACTTGGATAGAAATATTTAAGTATAAGCCTTAAAATCAATTGATTATTGAACTAGATTTCATGTTAAAGAAACATGATAAGGTGTGTGAAATTGTTTCCAATAATTCTCATGCAGGAAGTGAAGTATTTTCTGGATAAAAAAACTTATAGAATCTTTTATAACTAGTGTGGATAATTGTACTAAATTAATAAGTATGATAGAGTTAATATTTAAATTATTTTTCATGTGGTTTTAAATGATTTAATCCATTACAATTAATCAATATGATCTGATTTGCATCATTTTAGTATTTTTGGTGGATTTTGGGATTAATTATGAAAATTGTTTAATTCTGGAAATTTAGAAATTTTGTGGATATTCTGTATTCTGGAAATATATTTTAAACTTTCGATCCAAATTGAGTGATTAATTTTTTTTATGATTTCCTTGATCATGGGATCCAACTGTTTATTCTTGACCTAGGTCCAATTAGACACAAAATGTCACAAATAAGAATCAGGTGGACATAGTTTAATAGCTGACAGAATAGACCCCACTACATTTATTGAATAATATCCCAGCCTATATAACTCTAAATGAAGTCATTCCTACTATAATAGAAACAATACTCTTTGGTTCATGTAAAAATTAAATTTAATGAAGAAATTTGGTCATTAAGGAAACTATTGTTTGGGCCAAAGTGAAAGTATTTGAAAAGTCTCCTCAAGCAAAAAAAGAATTTATCTGTAATTTGAGAATAAATTTTTGAACACTTGTCCAAATATATTGAAATTTTGTGGGAGTATGAACAAGATAGAGGGGAACAACGTTTATAAAGAAACATTCTCGATATTTAGTTATTTACTATTAAAATTGAACTCAAATTTTAGGGGGAATGAATATAAAGGGAAAATTTTCCACCTCTCAACCCTATTTATATGAGTGTCCACTTCCATTCAAGGTTGTTGAAGAAGGTTCAGGAGGGTCTATGTTGGAGGATTGTAATATTGATGTAATATTTACTTTTTATTTTCTTTTTTCTTAGTTTCATTATGCTCTCTTCTTCCTATTTATACTCTCTTACCCTTCACATAGAGGAGAAAAGCCTTTGAGTGATTGGGGAATGAGGAGTTTCACTTTTGTAATGCTAGAGTCATGCACTTAAATGTACAACTCTCTTTTTATATTGAATGATTTATATTTTTAGTGGTTCCAAATTATCTTAATGCGATCATGTTTTGGGGATTGGTGTATTCATTATATATATCTTTGGTTGAAGAAATTTTATCTCCCTCCACCTAGTGTAATTTGTATCAATCAAGCAGATTGTATTAGGTGGTGAGTTTCTGGTGATAGTTAGAACATGTGTGGAACTGGAGAATTTTTTATAGATTTATAGGGAGAAACAATTACCGAATGGTACTTGACTTAGTTTTTTTAGTAATTTTTTATGAGCTTTCATGCACATAGAAGTGGGTTCCATTGCTTCCTTCAACCAATGATGATTTATGACTCAATCGAAGAGTCTTTAATTTATCATTAAATAGTAAGAGAGGGGGAATTATCTTTATGAATATGATGAAATTGACAAAGGTTATCGTATCCTAACTCAATCACTCTATTCATCCATTAGTGTTTAACCTTTCTTTTTAATTGCTTGCTTTATTTTTCAACTCAAACAATTTCAAAAACAAACTCCACTTCTTTCTCAAATTTAAGGTGACAGATTAATTGTTGTGAACTCCTCTCTGAAGAAAACCTAGGTTAACCACTCTACTTAATTTAAACTTAGTAAATAATTGTTTTTTTTCACACCCCCTGATAGGCATGTTTCAATGTTTAAATAATAGATTCTTAAAGATGGTTACTGATTTTGATAGACTAAATGAAATGAAGGGATGTAATGAAATTGGGTTTAAATATTTATCAAAGGGATATTGAAGAACCATCCATGAATTTATGGATGATGATTGGAAATAGTTAAAGATTTTTGAAATCATACAAAGTTTCTTGAGGTTAAAGTCATCTGAAATCAGTTTTTAAAAACCTTGGATGAAGTTTTGGAAGATTTGAACAAGCCCTAGAGAAATATTAACAATTTTTTAGTTAAAATGAAGACTTGTGTAAAGGTAACTTGCACTCGCATAAGTATAGATTGATAATTTGGTGATCTGTGTAAATTTAAATTGACCTATATATAAAGGTAGCTCGAATTTTATAAATTCTACATAAATGTGGTTCACTATATATAAACGTAATATTTATATATAACAAGTTGTGTAAAGACTAGTTTTGTGATGCCTAAAGGTTATCTGTGATATATATGAAGGTCAGATATGCAATTGAATATATATGTAAAATTAGTACAGGGATCACATATAGGTAACAAAAAACTCCAGGTTTCATATAAAGGTGAATGTTAAGTTACGTAAAGGTTAAGTTGGAGTGTTGAGGACCTGAATAAAGGTCAAAATTAAAAATATGGATCTATATAATGGTCATTATTTTGGAGAATATGAAGAGTGTTTATAGAATATTAATTCTAAAGAATTATCATTTTAGATGAAGCCTGTGTTGTTCATTAGTGATCAAAATATCATAATATAATTATTGTGGTCTTAGTTGAGTTTAATGAATCAAACCAAAGGTGATTCTAAGAGAATATAAGTGTTTTAAGTGATGATGGAATATGTTATAAACTAAGATGGTCCACACCATAGAATAATATACCACACTATAGAAATATTTAAATTAAATTCCACCATGCCATAGTAAATTTTCTATGTCCATTTTTTAGTGTTTCAAAAAATAACTCCACTTGTGAGAAATGGAAAGTTTGACAATGTCATAGAGGAATTCATGGTGTTTATAGTTGAAGGATTAAGATTCAAAATGTCATGGACCATGTCATAGTCATTTATAGGTGACCATTTTTAGATGATGGGGGTTCAACATAGTGATCTACACACCAAAAAACATACCATGAGTAGTTATTTTGTGTGAATAGATTGAAAAATTTATCCTTAAGAATATTCAATGATAAAGATGATATGAGAAGTTTTAAAAGGTGATGAGAAAGATATGAGAGGTACTCGAGCCTACCGAAAGAGTCTAAAACATTTTCATTCATCCAAGACAAAGATAATGAGAGAAAAATTAAGGTCATTCCAAGTATTCTAAATGAGATAGTCATTTTATATAATAAGAATAATAAAAAATGTTGATATATATCCAAGTGGTTTTTTACGAGTAAAGAAATGAGATCGTGGGAGCAACCCACCAAAAAATTGAGGAGAAATTAACTGAGGATCATGGGTATTGAATGCTTTAATGGTATATTATATATTTATAATATATAAAAATATATATCTGGTGGCCTATATATAAATGGAAAATTAAATATAGAGGATGGTAGTTGATGAATCTGAGAGCCAAAGTTGTATTCTATGTTTTGAATAGAACTCTTGAGAAAGAAGATAAACATGTCAAGCCTATATTGAAGCTGACCATCATCTAGGTATTGATGCTGAATAAGAAGAAGAAACTATCCTTCATTTAGTGATCAATTCAAGTGATTCAAAGTAGATAGAAGAAGAAGACGACAATGGTAAAACAATCTTCTATGAAATTTATGATAATTTGGGTCAAGACTTTTAGTAAATGAGTGATACAACTAGGTGAAAAGGTTCATTAAAATATTTTTGAACTAAGATATAGTAGTAATTGAGTCATAGGAATCGTTCCTTAGGATTTTTTTATATTCAAATAAGATACTATTGTGTTAAAGGATATTTATTATATATTATGTAGATACATCCTATGAAAAACTGGTGATTGACTTCCAAAGTGGAGCTAAAATAAATACTTGCATATACATGTTGGGATTCCATATAACCCAAAAGATTTTGAGTATGTACGGAGATTATAAGGACCCAAGATTATACATTACATATTCTAGTGAATTTAAACTATAATTAAATTCTTACATTCCTAAATATATTTTGTGTTTATAGCTTTATTGTGTCAGTTCATAAATCTTATATATCAAACCCATATATTATAAAGTGGAAACTTTTACTTAGTATCCATTTTTCCTAGAAAAAACTTTTAAGATATAGAAGTTTTTATTTTTATGAAACACCTTAAAAAATTTGATCATGGACTCATTATTTTATATATTCATCCTTAAACTATGTGAAATAAAATTTAAAATGTGTGATATGAACAAAAATCTTAGTAAGGTACATAAAAAGAAAGAAACTGTTAGTCCATGAATAATTATAAAAAAATTACTTTTTCAAAATAAACTTTGTGTTTCAAAATAAACATTTTGTTACCCAAGAAAAAAACAACTATGCCCAAATATTTTTAAAAATAATTTCATAATAGTTCTCATGGGAAAAATAAACTCATAAATGTTTCTTAAAGTCACGAAAAACTCATAATTTTTTCCCACAACGTTATATTTATACCCTTAAAAAGTAGCATGTACTTTTCTTTAAACATAATATCATTACCTTACCTTGTGAAATAATAATATTATCATAAAAACCCATATAAATAATAGATAAATAATGTAAAAACTTGAGGAATAATTTTCATATCACTCTTAAAAATGGTATAACCTTCATGATTACATTTGTAATAACATTCATGGTTTACGTAGAATAACCACCATGATTACACTTGGAATAACCTTCATGGTAAATGACCATAATCTTTTAGGAGAAACCAAATTGGTTAACTCTATCCCTTTACCTAATTTATTAGAGTGCTATAACATGCTCACCTTCCCTCATTTTATAATAGAACCACCCATCATCATAAAAAATACCCAAGAACCATAACATAATTAATTAAATATTTAAGTATAAAAACATTATTATATATTTATATTTATTCAAAAAGAAGGTACATAAAGAAATAAAAAATAGAAACAAAAAAATAAGGGAGGGGGAGGATTATAAAAACACTCTTAGAACCTGTAAGAAATTTTTTTATAATATTGATATATCCATTTTTTTAAAACCCATGTTTCAAAAATAAAATCCCTATAAAAAAGGGAAGAAGGGTTTTTCTATGAGGAAAAAAATGAAAATTTATAAAGGAATATAAACATCAAATAATGGTTACAGTAGTGGTAAAAATCATTGGCATCATATATGTTAAAATAGAACATTCCTTTTTTCATTTGTAAAGAAATTCAAAACATTCTGTAAAAATATTACATTTGAAAACCTTTGAGATAAATTAAAAATAGACATATAATTTCCTTTATAATTATTTTATGTCCCTATAAATATATCCGTAAAATAATTTTAAAAATAAGGACATAGAAGAAAAATAAGTTTAAGGGATACTTTAAGAGAGGTTTTTTTAAAAACAATCTCCTTAACATGAGTCCAACTTATCACATATGTTCTTTATATTCTTGAATAATAAACATAGGTTAATTATTTAATTTCTTATGAAACATTTTAATGTTTATTATTATTTTTATTTTATCTTTTACTATGCTATATTTAATTATTTAATCAATTTAATTCATTTCAGAAGTTTTGAAAATATTCATTTCATAATTTGAAAATGGATTTAGTAAGTTTACTATTATCAAAGAGGTCATGATTAAATTATATAAATAATAACAATAATCATATAATAATTATAATTTTCCTACATAAATTATACTTTCAAAACCAATAATTAAATATGGTTATGAAAAATGAACTACATTACAATCATGGAGATGATAGGTCATGCATACGCATGAGTAAACTATGAGATTTGGTGATGAAAAATGAATCACATCACTTAAGGGAGGTGGTAGTCCACACATACACACGAATGATGTTATCATTTTTTTAGTGAAAGGAAATGTGATAAATTAAATGAAATATTATATTTTAAGAATTATAAATATTTTATTAATATCATATATATATATATTAAATCCATCATTATAACCATCCATGAGATATGGTGATGGACAATGAATTACATTGGTTTGTGAGGTGGTAGTCTGTTGTACACACAAATGATATTTTAGTTTCCCTTTTGGTGGAAGAGGAGATGGATATAGGTTGTTACATTAACATAATAACATATAATTATATATATTATATTGGTGTTATTATTTAGTCATGTTTTAATAATATTTTAAGGATGTGGAATAAGAAACAAAACTAAAACATGCGGTTAAAACCCATATCTCTTCTTTGGAAAGTCTCTTTTTATAATACCTTAATCCATATAAGGTTGGTATTATACCTAAAAAAAGACCTCTATAATTAGGGATGGAATTATAGGAAGGTATTTGTTCAGGTATGTTTGGAAACAAAATTAATTTTAAGTTTAAATAAATGAGAAGAAGTAGTTCTATTTTATAAGGGATGAGAGGGGCACTCTTGGAATTTATTAAAATATTAAATTAATATAAATTAATTTTGATGCCTAAGTGAATCCAAATTGATAATATTTTAATATAAGAAGAGTTTGAATATAAAAAATATCAATGAATAAAATTTGGACAAGTTTGGATTACTTTTTTACCCTTATTTTTTTTTATTTTAACCATTTGTTAACCATTTTGAAAATTACAGTGATATGAATCTTGTTTACTCTTAAGGGGTTAATATAGTTACTAAAAATGGAAAAGTGGACCATAAATAGACCATGGTTGATTTCATTAACCATATCCCACTCAATTTTAGTAATATAATATTTTTTAAAAATTTAAATCATTTAATAAAATATGATTTATTATAAAATAACATTAACATCAATTTTGGAACTATTCATTTAATTTGACTTTAAAAAAAAATACAGCAAAATAATTTGAATGAAATTAATCCACACATCTATAATATTTAATTTTCTTCTAAATTTTTTGAAAAATATAGATTCATTAGAATCATATTATTTTTAACATTTTAAAAATATTTTATTTTATTTTTCTCTTAATTTAATAATTAATGCATTATCACCACATAATATTTTACGCTAATTATTTATTCATTAAAAATTAAAATTTAAATAAAATGGTGAATATAAATCATTTATATTTAAAATTAATATTTATATTTGAACATATCCTCTATTTATAAAATAAATTTAATTTTGTTGATAGCTTAAATTACTTGCAATAATGAGTTAGTTTGCAATGAACGCAACACCAGGTTTAATCAAAACACTATTTAGTCACATTTTGAATAGTTAATTAAATTATAAAACTTTTAGATAATTTATATGGTAAATTTATATTTTATATATCCAATCAAATATTTTTTCATGCATCCAATATATTTGATAGGATTAATATAAGAACAAACCTAATTTTACACATGAAACCTATAATTTTATAAAGGTAGTTTTACCGCCTTTTAATGGTACACATATTTTAAATATAAATTTCTACACTTTTATAAATTTAATATGAAAAAATAAACTTCATTTTTTAAATTTTAAGGTAAAAAAATTTACTTTGGGTGAGTTTTTTGTATTTTTCTGAGAAGTTTCATTTTTTGATGAATAATGAAAAAATAATGGATTTTAATTGAAAACAAATTTTTTATAAAATTAATTTATATTAATAAAATATATTTTTAATTGGATTTAAAGTATAATTTAATCAATTTTTTATCACTTAATCTAATGTAGGTCATTGTAACTAATTTCACATTCAAATTAGATATAAAAACATTTCCATCTTTTGGACATTTTCACTTTTAAATCCCGCTTTGTCATATCATCTATGAGATTAATTTTAAATTACGTTCTTCCAATTATGTGATTGGAATTTGGAAAATGGTTTCATATTTTTAATCAGCATAATTTATAATTTATAATAGTATTAACTTAATTTTTTACCAAAAATATTAGTAAAATTAATTGATATTAATTACAGCGATTAAGAGGAAAATTAGCTTAACATTAAACTAAACCATAAACTTAAGCACCAAAAATACTTATAAATATTTCAAAAAACTATTTTATGGACATATTTATACCATATACTTATTTTTTTTATTATTTTAGGCATATTATTTAAGGGAGATTTCCTAATAGTGTTTACCTTTTTATATTTACAAGACTGTCACTCCTTCACTATAAAAAGGCACTCACCCCTCCCATTTATTCAAAACTCTCAAGCTATTTGGATTTTCCAAACCCTACCAAAATAATATCTCAACATAACTCCCCTCCTCCTATAATCATCACTTTGGACAGAAATCCAACCAAGGAAATATTTTGGTATAAACAAAAAGGAGTTACCTGGATAAGAGGTAATGTTCTTCAACGGTCACTTTTGTTTCATTTACTTTTCCACCCCTTCAATTATTTTTATATCATGATATTATAAAAAAAATAGTATATTAAATATATTTATATTTTTTAATTCTAATATTACAACCTAAAATTTCACACCCATCCATCAAATGGGATATGCAATCATCGTTCATGTGTACAACAGACAACCACCTCACGAACTGATGTCATTAATTCTTCAATTACCACCTTTAAAGGTTGTAATAATGATATATTTATTATTTATACATGATATATATTATATTTATGATATATTTATGATTCTGAAATTTTTATATAACACATACCTTTATTATTTCAATTTTGGGGGAATACGATAACTTCGTTTGTGGACGTGTGGACAACCACCTCCTCAAAGCGATGTGATTCATTCACGTTATACATGGAATGGATTAAAGATGATTTTAATAAAAATATATGACATATAAAAATTAAATATTATAGTTTAATTATAATATAAATATATATCATTTATCTTTTTTAATACGATAATGAAATGGATGTAGCGTTCATGCTTACGTATGACCTACCATCTCCATGAACAATGCATTTCATTTCCTATATAAAAATTCTATGGATTATTATAAATAAATTTTTAATGAATATATATGATATTTAAATCATGTTTTACATTCTGGATATGATGAATCCATAATCTAATTAATAGAAATAAAAGTAAAAAAGTACAAATATGCTTGAAAAACAAGGCAATTAACACCCGAAATGATGAAAATGATAAATGATTATTAAAGAAAGGGTAATAATATATTATAAAAGGACTATATAAGATATCATAGATATTAATATTCTTCATGTTTAAGTTAATATCATGATTCAAACTATTATAAATTAGGCTAAATAGTGTTCAAGAAAAAGAAAGTGTAAGGTAAGGAATTTTTATCTTACTTTTTATATCTATGAGATAAATGTCATATTCACCACTTATTTTTATGTGTTGTATCTACTACACCTACTGATATATTATATAATCAATCCTTCTATATTTATAGTATTTACTTTTTTTCCTTTTAATTATCTCATCCAATGGGTTTTGACTTGAAATTACCAAGTGGTAAAAGTTATCTTTGTAATATCACTTTCTTTTTTGTTTGTTATTTTCTCTTGAAACAATAACTTCCTTATGACCATTTTACATTAGAAATCACATTTATTTTATATATACATACTCTTATGTGATGGGTATAATTTGTTTTGTAAACTATATATAATTTTTACATATGGTGTGTACTTGACAATTATTTGATTAACTGGGGAAATATTGGTAAATAGGTATCTTTTAATCAATATAGTTATTTGATAAGGAACTTTGTTCATTAATTTAAATAAATTATTCAATATATAAGGAATTATTTAGACTAATATTATATGGATTGTGGACCTTTTAAATAAATCCCCTTGATGCATCAATAGTCTTATTAGATGAATTAGTTGGCCATATCAGATAGGTTTCTACTTGATACGCTAAAATGTCTTGTGAAAGGTCATAAAAATAAAGGTGTCATGTACTTATGAAACATAGAGTCCAATAATTAAGAATTTACTTCACTGAGAATTCAGTTATTATTATTATTATCCATGATATTGTTTTACACTTTCTATGGATACATTTCACTCTCATTTTATGGATTAAATGACATGGGTTTCAGTTATCTACCATGCCATATTAGTTATGCCTTATCCAGATATTTATATGGCATGTGTGCTCAGTTATTTACCTTCCTATGATGATTATTCTATTTTATTCATTATTGCTTCCATTTTACCTACCCTTACTGAGAATTTTATCTCACCCTTATTTTGTTTCCTTTCTCCAAGATATGAAGAAGAAATATTTGAATGATATTTTAAGGATGCAGTTCATTTTTTTATTATGTATCATGTTTTATTTTCGAATTTCTAATGTAATATGGGTATCAAGTATGTAATATGGTTTTCCAAAATTTCTAATTGACCAGTCCTTCGTGATTTGATTCCTTTTAATAATGATAATTTAATAAATTAAGGCACTGTGTCTAGGATTATGGGGTCGAGAAATTACAGATGGTATTAAAGAATATTTAGCAGAAACATTGGAAACTAGATTTAGAAAACATAGATATGGGGAAATAACCCTAAGATAGACTTTGAGGATAATTATATAATAACATCCAATAATTTTGGTAAGGTAGAGATTATGTGGGTATTCCTATCAATACATACCTATCTGGATACTAAAAGTTAACATGGTTCTAGAAAAAATGTACCTAGGGGTAAAAAATAAGAAAAGGTGTATTGGGTCTGACTCGAGCATAACCTAATAAACAACAATGGGCCTTACTATGCACATATTTTGATACTCCCAGAGGATATTCTTAAGATAATTCATATTTTATTTACAAACCATTATGAAGAATTTAAAAGTAAAGACTTCCCCAAAGAAACCAAAGTTTATGATTCAAAGATTTAAGATGGATAAATTTATGTTAAGTTGTAACATCCAAGACCCAAACAACCACCCGAACAGTGAAAAATGGGTTAGGTATTACTAACTTAGGCATTCCTCCCAGAATAGAAAAGGCTGACGACTAGCAATTAGGTTCTGATAAATATAGTGTGGAGGCTACACTATCTCGGAGGATAATAATGGTACTGGTATGATAAATAATATATAACATGCAGCGAAAATAAATGACTCAGAAAACTTAAACCTGACCCATAGAGTGGAAACAAAATCAATAGCATATAAACAATAGAAGAAAAAGAGAAACACATTAGTGAAAAGTAAACAGACATCATTCCATCAATCAACTACAAAACTACTAAAAAACAAGCATGTATCCATAATAGGTCATACATGCCAATATATATATATATAAATGGTGCCAATGGATAACCAACAGTTGCTATATATTAAAGTAAGAATGTTGATACTGAAAAATGGAAACTAAACAAGTAAACTCCATCTAGGCATGACCGCAAGTACCATACCATCTCCATGTCAAACAACACTATGATCCAACTTCTAAGGCTAATCTATTTCCTGAATGTAAATCCATAAAGTCTACATGTGACCCGAAGGGCCTGTGTAGGGTGTGAGATGAATCTCAGTAGGATAACACCCAATGTTACATACCTAATATAAGTGTTTAAGTAAGCATGCATTTATAAAGAAAATAGTAAATAGTATGATGCACAAATAAAAATAAACTCCACTGGTTCTCAACAACCACCATAGAGTGTCACCTGCTTCGGCCAATGCCGAAATCTCTGTCATGTAACTCGGAACCATATTCCTCCTAACACCTCATGTCTCAAATACTTATGTCTCGAAGGCATGCCCAAACAATAATAACCATGCTCGAAATCCCACACCTATCCATGGCACAACAACCAGAGGAGCAGCGATGCCTTTCCTGAACATAGGTACCAAAGGGACAATGATTTCTGACCTCAAATTAGTAACTGGAGGGGCAGCAATGTCTGCCTCAAATTAGTAACTAGAGGAACAATGATGTATTCCATCAAATCATAGTGATCCTCTGCCCCCAACCCGATAGCCTCAACGTTATCCCCTGAAGGCTCATCACCACCCACATGGATTCCTATAGAAAGAACCCCCAAACCAATTGTACCTAACCGCATCTATTAGGGGACTCTACCCAATGATTGGTCAAAACAAACTCATCATTGAGTCTACCTGTATACACACTACTCAAAGTTCTGGGTGAGAAGTAATCACCAAAATACGTTCCCAAGCCACAACATCTCTGAGAACTCGTGTCCCTACGACCGTATCACTCAATTAAGATGGCATCACCATCCAAGTAACTCAGGCAATTCCCAACCTGACATTTACACTGCCTCAAGCCGACATCCATGACGCCCAATCCCGTGGTCAGAAAAACCCAATATAATCTGAGCCAAGCCCAACCTGTGATCAATATCACTCAACAATACCCAAGTCATGCCCAACACAACCTGAATGTTCCAGTATATGAAATATCACACATCACATATATATAATCAAAATAAATACTTATAACAGGAAAAATAAACTAATAGTTTAATGACACTAGCAATGTTCTCCCTTGATCATGATGATCAAGTTTGTACTCAGCATTTTAATCAACAGTTCAATTATACCCATTTTTGTACCCCTATCAAAAATTCCCCAAATGAGAAAAAACCTCTAACCTGACCTCGATCAAGCATAAAAAGGTGAGGGTATTCCCAACGGCATCCCATAAGGCATATAGTCAATTTAATATAAAGAAACATGGGTCTCGCTCAATACCCAACATTGCGGTAAAAAGACACAACCCCAAAATCTCTATGAAAACACAAAATAAGATATGCACCACCCACATCAGACTCATAGATGTAAGAACTCCCGATATCGAGCTCCAATTCGAAATCTGATCTTTATAGATCTACATTTTCATAAAATCTCAGCAACTTTTCGTGGATGGAAACTGCGGCGTGTGAGGAAAAGGATCAAGAACGGAATAGGGTGCATGGGTTTAGCATTGCTGATGAAATACCAAATCCACCAATAGATTAAAAAATGGATTTCATATGAATAATTTAAGAGAAGAAACGTTTTTATCCTTCTAGAGCATCAAGGTTTGAAAACGGGGAAGAAGAAGGTGTTTCTGGAAAAGAGATGCGACATTATTTCGTATAAGCGAAAAAAAATAAAAGTACACGACATGTATATAAGACTACACGCTATGTAGTATCCTTGTTTGTACTCTGACTTAAACAGAGGTAGCCACATGGTTTGGACGCACCACATGGGTCAGCACACAGCTATGGTTCAGCCGGTACGCGGAAGGAGGATACACGATGTGTCAAGTGATACTACACATCATGTAGTAGGAAATTCTTAAATAGTCACCACACGATATGTACTTGGTTATCCCATGGATAGTACACACCTAACCCACACACGACATGTACATTGGAGTACACAACATGTAATCTAGAAATTTCCAAAACTTCTCAAATTTTACTAGATTTCTCAGAAACAAGTCAAAAATTCAAATAGGGTTGGGATTTGGACTTGTTCCAAAAACCCGGGTTCTTACATAAGTGTTATACCATATTTTGGAATTATACATTATGATTTAAAATTAAAGATTTTATGATCTAATATATTATATTCTATTATTTATAAATAGTGCCTAGAAAGATGAATGATATCAATTATCAAAGAAAATATAGATATTTCCCTACTGAGGAAACTAATGTAGCTGGTATTAGAACATAGAAAGTTATGGCCATATTAGGGTAGCTTAACCCGGTTATGAAAAATAACCTTTCCTAAATGGAGAAACCTACTCCATAGAGATAATATCTTATGATGGATCACTTTATTTGATAGAATCCCCCATCATTTAGCAGGATTGCTAATCCAATTGTAGCTGAGAAATGGATTAAGTCTCTGGAGAAGATATTTATGGATTTGGGATGCAGTGAAATGGAAAAGGATACACTTGTGGTTTATTTTCTCAAAGGTGATGTTGATCAATGGTGGTACTTGATCCATAATACCAGGGAGGAATAAAAAATAGAACTTATAGAATGGAAAACTTTTAAGGAGACATTCTTTGATAAATACTTTCCTTGTGATAAAAAATTGATATGAAGAGAAAAATCCTTATATTAAAGAAAAAAATAAGAATATAGTGTTGAAGATTATGAATCTACCTTTAAAAAGGTCATCTAGGTATTCTAAAAATTACATACACAATATAGAGTATAATATTGACCATTTATTTGAAGGTCTTACACCAAATCTTTTAAGGAAACTGGTTTCTTATACATTTTCATTATACAAAGATATGGTTTTATGTACCATAAAAATGGAGAAGGAACTATCTAGATCATCAATGTCAAAGTAGAAACCATGTAATAAAAGGTTTAATGGGAACTAATAAAAAGGAAATGCATCAAACAAGAAGTTGAAGATGAAAATTTTCATATGAGAACTATTGAAAGGGTGACCCTAGAAAATTCTTAAAGGGAATTATAATTTTTTATAAGTGTGGAAACAAGTTCACCATGCTAAATAATGAAAGGGGAAGAAGGAAAACACCACTATTCAGTGTTATAACTGCAAGGAGTTTGGGAACTATGCAAAATAATTCCCTAAGTTTTAAGGGAATATACCAAAAAAGTGTCCAAGGAAAGATAGCCAAGCTTATGTGATCACTGCAATGGAGGTAGAAGTACCAAATGATGTGGTGGATGGTACATTAATCCTATCTTAAAATTTATCCAATGCCTTATTTAATTATGGGTCATCCTAATCTTTTATATCTACTTAGTTTTATAATATAATTAAACATTTACATTTTTATTTAATAAGATATTTTCCAGTTAAAACTACCAAGGGAAGTATCATTGCAACAAATATGTGTTGGGAAATCCCCATTATGACACATAAATGTGATTTTCTTACTGACCTTGTTATCATACCTATGATTTACTTTTATATAATCCTTGGTATGGACTGTCTCTCAAAATATGAAATAAAAATTTATTGCAAGAGGAAGGAAATTATGATTTGTGAAGAAGATATAGAATTCCTTATCTTTAGATCAGAAGCTTCCTCACCCGATTCTTTTCTAGACCCACCTCAAGTAGCTTTACTGAATTAAATTCTTATGGAAGAATATAAAACAACATATAGTGATGAATAAGGTGTTCTTAAAATTTAGGATGTACCTACTGTACATGAATACATTTATGTATTTATTGAGGAATTACCTAGAAATACCCCCGATCATAAAGTTATATTTTCTATTGATTTACTCCCCAATGAAATCCAAATATTGAAGACTCTCTTTAGAATGGACACTGTGGAATTAGTGTAATTAAAAAACAACTAGAGTATTTGGGTAATAATGGATTTATTCTCCATAGTGTTTCACCATGGGGATCCCTTATTCTATTCATTAAGAATAAATATGGATCCATGATATTGTGAATTGATTATAGGGAAATCAATTCTATTATAATAAAGAACAAGTATCCTCTACCTTGCATTGATGTCCTATTTGATCAACTTTGTGGAATCCAATATTTTTCAAAAATTGATCTTTGTTCTAAGTATTTGTGATGACCCCGTCCATTCCATGATCATGATATTGTTCACTTTAGACCCAGCCCGCATGGTTTTTATTTCCTTGAGATCTAGCCCTCAGGCCTCCCCTAGGAAAATACCTCATGACGAGAGAGATATCCACACTAAATTATAAAGGGGTGTTTCATGCTCCTCCTCCTTTGATGTGGGATTTCCATAATTCGCCCCTAGAAGAGACCATTTTACTCACTAGCATATCGAATGGACACTGGCTCTGATACTATTTGTGATGGCCCAATCCATACCATGATCATTATATTGTCCAATTTGGGCCTATCCCACACGTTTTTTCATTCCTTGGGCTCTATCCCTCAAGAATCCCCTAGTAAAAGGCCTCATGATGGGATAGGTATCCACACCACCTTATAAAGGGGTGCTTCATGGTCCTCCTCCTTCGATGTGGGGTTACCATAACTAATTAATTGTTGAATTAATTTAAGGGTTATATATGATTAATTAATTTTTCAATTAATTAATGAAATTATTGGTGAAATGGTAATTGGCTATGATAATGTTGTCATGGAGTTACACATGGGATAACCAGGGTGTGAGAATGATCTTAAAGAGAGAAGACTAAGAGAGATTCTAATATTGTTTACTTAAGGGTCGTGTGATCCTTAAGGTAAGAATACTATGAGAGATTCTAATATTTTTTGTTTAAGGACCGTGTGATCCTTCAAGGGAAAAGACTGTATGATCATCTGAGGGGAAAATACCATGAGAGCTTTATAGTTTTTTCTATAAATCATAAATACTTCATTTTGTATTACTCATTATAGACCCTTGAGGTTAAATCCCATAGTGTACCGTACTAATTATAGACTTGTTTTAATGTTTTATATATTTGATAAATGCTATATTAATTATGATAATAAATGGGAAAATGGACATTATGATATGTGATATACCTTGGGGATAGTTTAGACTACGACATGTGATGAAGCAGGTATTGAGGTTCGAGTTTCCTTTAGAACCTGAGGGTTTATGTGGTTAAATAAAGAATAATTGAATAAATGTAAACTATTTACTTTATTATGTGTATTTTATTCCTTATAAAACTATGTACATTGTTATTGACTGGATTTGTTTTAGAAACCATTGGTGGTGGCCTACTGAGTTGTACTCACACCTTACTTGGGCTTCCTGATTGGTACCCGAATAGACTTTTTGTTTTCTAGACAGGTTAAGGGAAAAGGCCCTGTGTTAGGTAGAAGAGTTGGGATAGATCATGGTGAGGGAACCATACTTGGTTCAAGGAACCTCTTGGAGGAGTTTTTAGTGTCTTTATTTATTTATTTTTGGGTTTTTAATATTTACACTTTGAATTTACATTGGCATGACATGTTCTCCTTTTAGTTAAATATTGTATTACCTATTTTGGTTATCTAGAGATATTAGTATTGTCTATGGTTATGTTTATGATTCATCTATTGTTTATTATTTCCATTAGTTTTTACTCTGATAAAATAGGTTATAGTCTCCCCATGACTGACTTATCAGACTCTTGCTTCTATTCAGTATCTTATAGCGTACGGAGAGGTACACCTGAGGTTATGTGGCGAACCGGCTCGGGTCACCATTGTGTGGCACATGGATAGGGATGTTAAAAAGAGGTATCATAAGATCTTTCTTTTTTTCTTCTCTTATATTACTATTTGGGAAAGTTAGAAAAGAGAGTATAAAGATTCGAGGCTTGGTTATGATCTCGTGCATGGGAGTAGCTACCCCATGTATGGGGGAGAACCCAAGTATCTAGGGTGGGATTTTCGTTACTGTTGTTTTCTATTATATTTGAATATTATTTGACCTTCGGTGTCACAATTATTGGATGATGTGATTATTTTTGAGATTTTATGAGTTTTGACTCATTACTCTGAATGGCACGAGAGTTGAGTCAGCATGCATCATTCTAGGCACTCAGGATAATTTTGGGGCATGCATCATTATAGGAATGCACGGGAAAACAGGTTATGGGTAAGTTGTTGAACTTGAACTATTTTTCCTTGATTGTGAAATTGAACTGAAAATGATGTCTAACATTAAATTGAGAAATATTGTAAAATGGTGTAGGACAAGAATAAATGGGTGTCTAAATGATAAACTTGAATAATGAGAATGTGTTTACCCTTGTTAATGAGGAACTAGGTGTAGGATGGTTAAGGGTAGTGATAATTCCTTAGTTTTGACCATATGGTAAGAACAAAGTTAGGAAACACTGGTAATGAAATATTGGTATTGGTATTCATCGATGACTTCTTAGCGTACTTTTAATTAGTGACGATCATGTCTCATACCTTAACATTGTCCCTAGTACGCTGAGAAAGATCTGGATTTATGTCTAGATAAATGAATTTATTTTGGTTAGAGATGAGTCCCCATGGAGGTTTTTCTTATGAAGCAGTATATATGTGGGGCTGGTGGTGCAAGTTACACCATCGGTGGTTTATGGATCAGGTTCTTAAGAGGGATCAGAAGTCGGTGAATACTGTGGTACATGGGCTCTATTGGTTGAGTTATTTGACAATGCGATGTTAATGACACTCCTAAGGTAGAGAGTGATATGTCAATAGTAGGTATGTAAAGCAATACCATGAAATTGAAATGGTGGAATCCGAATACAAATGAGGAACTTATAAGTTTCATGTTTGGATTTCTTGTAGAAAGTTTAGGTGAGCCTTGGAGGTGGTGGATTTATATCCTTTCTAGGCAGTTTTTGATGGAAAGGCCAGTGACAATATTGGATGTTTTCTTATGGTTATTGGGATCAGTGAGTTGGGAAATGAATTAGGTATGTTTTGGATGTTGAGATTGAGACTGATGTGTTCTTTTAGGGGAATATAAAATGAGTGTTGGAAAGTAGTGAAAGGGTATTGTGGGGAAAGATTGTGTGTTAGTTCATCTATTGTGGAAACATGGATGAGATAAGGAGAAAACATGGGAGAGATAAGAGAATAAAAGGGAATAGTGGCCCAACCTACTTTGACTTGGTAACTTAGAGGTAATTAAGATTATAGCTTGAGGATGAGCTATTATAAGGTGGAAAGATTATAAAATTCTGTTCTTTTTTCATGCGTGAATCTTTTGATTTTTTTTGGTGAAGATGGGTTGTCTTTGTTTTAATTCACAAAAAATGATTTATCAATGAAATTTTGATAAATGTGTTAAAGGCCTTAAATGATAGTTAACATCTTGGAATATTCAATTGAATATTTTTAGAGTTTGACACTGAGTTAATGTGAGATTCCAAGGCTCACAAAGTCTCAATAAAGATTGAATAAAAATATTAAATATAAAATATTAAACCCCAAATTTTTATTCAAAATAATTAAATAAATACAAAATGGTGTGTCGTATGGGAAATATGTGACCACTATTGTGTCTAGAATAGGGTTTTTACCCTAGGAAGGGTATAACATATGTAAGCATTGGACGTTTGGACATCTCACTTTCAAAAATAACGTTTTTATATTTAATTAATTTTTTAATCTATTTTTTGAATATTAAATAATTAATATCTCTCAAATAGTGCATCATATGAGAAATCTAATTCCATCATTGTGTCCAGAATAGGGTTTTTACCCTAGTAAGTGTATAAAATTTGTAAACATCAGATGTTTGGACGCCTCGCTCACAAAAATAAACTTTTTATGTTTAATTAATTTTTTAATCCATTTTTTGAATATTAAATAATTAATATATCTCAAATGGTGCATCGTATGAGAAATCTGAGACCACCATTGAGTTTGGAATTGAGGGTTTACCCGAATCAGGTTATAACATTTATGTGCAATAGAAATTTAATTTTATTTAATTGTTATGTTAAATAATTAATTTTATTAATTTAATAATTAATCCAAAATTATAAATAATAATTTTGATTGTTACTATAATTATTATTTTTATAATTAATACAATAGGTTTTTTAATATTTATTAGGAAGATGAAAATAATATTATTAATAATAAGTGTATTATTATTATTATTTTATCAAACAAAGTTAATAGAAAAGTACATGTGTAATTAAATACTTCTTTTTCACTTAAATGATGAATGACGTTTCCCCACATATGAATATTTGTGGTTGATTAACGTAGTAGCAGTGAAATTATTATTAAATACTAAATAAATAAAAATGTGGGGTTAATATTAATTTATTAACTATTATCGACATTTATTGAATGTTGTTAGCGAAATATTAACAGTAAAAGATAGTTTATAATAATAATTATTGTTGTTATTATTATTATTAATAAAATGAGAAAATAATTGTTGTCAAAACACTTTTTCAATCAAAAATCTTTCGTGTGATGTCATATTGACATGCCATCAATGATAGCTTGATCCTAAAATTGAGGCGGTTATTTCAAAACCAATGTTGATTATTTAATTCAGAGCCACGGTATAAGTCCATGAAACACCCAAAATGATGATGGGTTGACGTATGAAATTAAAAAGAGATATTAATAAATAAATGATTCAATTAATAAATGTAACTAAATTAATTGATGAAAAATTATTATGGATTGGATTTGGGTTGGTGCGTATGACATGGATAGGAAGCCTATTATTTCTAACACGCCCCTCTCCCTTCTCCATATATCTCGTTTCAGACTTCAATAATCAATATCTTTTTCGATATTGATCAGATTGACATGCCGTTAGTGACATTGGATTTGTCTTGATAAGAGGATGATGCGTATCAATTTTTTTTATAAATAATGAATTATTTCGAGCATATTTTTATTAAACTGTATATGTTTATTTATTTAATTTCTCCCTCGATAGTCATTAGAATAATGCATTGTCCGTGATGTTGGATTCATATTGTGTGTTCATCATATTTGAGGTAGGTAGTCTAAAATTCAAATCCCATAATCTTAATAACAATTATGTGTATGTAATTATAGAATTACTATTAGACGTTTTGCAATTGTGTTTGAGATTAAATTAATTAATTTGGTGAATTAATTAATTAAATGATATGTGAAATTGGGATATTGGGATTTTATATAATGAATAATTAATTGTTAAATTAATTATGAGATATCAAGATTTTTTATTTTAGATACTTAATTCTAGAATTAATTATGGGATATTGACATTATGAATTGAATAATTAATTGGTGAATTAATTATGAGATTATGAAATTATGATTTGGTGTAATTAATTATTGAATTAATTATGATGAGTTAGAGATTGTTGAAATTGAATATTTATTTGACAAAATAATTATTGATATATTGAGGATGGTGAATAGGGATAATTAATTGTAAAATTAATTATTGGAGATAGTTATGATTATTAAATTGATTGACATGTAATAATTAATTGATTAATAAATTAGGGTTATTAAATTAATTGACATAGAACAATAAATTGATGAATTAATTAGGGTTATTGAATTTTTTGAGTTGGGGATAATTAATTGTTGAATTAATTAATGTGAGCAGTGTTTTTGGTTAATTGTTGAATTAAATAACGAGATTGAGTTAGATTAATTAATTTTGGAAATTAATTGATGGAATAGACATGGATAATTAATTTGGGAATTAATTAAAGGGTTTGAGTTAGATTAATTAATTTTGGAATTAATTATTGTTGATGAGTTGAATTAATTAATTGGAAAATTAATTAATGGGGATTTTTTATAGTGAAATTTAAGAATTAGATTAATTAATTGGTAAATTAATTAATGTGCATTGTTGGGATATTGAATTGATAAGATTTAATAATTAATTGTTGAGTTAATTATGGGACAATGAGATTTTGTAAGTTGGATAAATAGTTGTTGAATTAATGATGGGATATTGAAACAGATGATTTGAGATAATTCATTGTAGAATTAATTATGAACTATTGAGATTGTGAATGAGATAATTAATTATTGAATTGATTAATGATAGAGATGTGATTGATTAATTTGTGAATTAATTAATGGGAAAGGTATGTTTAGTTAATTATTGAATTAATTAACGAGAATGAATGTTATTAATTAATTGTCGAATCAATTAATGGGATTGGATTTATTTATTTATTAGTTAATTAATTATTGATAAATGGGGTGTTATACATGATGATATACTCCTATTATAATGATGTAAATACATGGTTAAATGGAGTAATTAATTGTGGAATTAATTACGGGACATGGATGACACTTTTTGGGACAATTAATTATGGAATTAATTATTGGATTTTTAGTTTATTGTTATTGATTAACTAATTGATAAATGAATTAATGGGACTGGCATACTTAATTAATTAGGGAATTAATTAAGAGTATTCACGTGACAAACTAATTGGTGAATTATTAATGGAATTGGAGGATAATTAATTGTTGAGTTAATTATCGAATTAGTGAATTATAGAGCGTGAAAAATTAATTGGTGAATTAATTATTGGATTTCAAGTTGTGAAATTGTTAATTAAATGTTGAATTAATTAATGAACTTTATATTGTAAATTAATTGTTGAATTAATTAATGGAGTTGAAGTGACCAATTAATTTATGAATTCATTGAAGGGATTTTTGTGATTAATTAATTGTGGAAATTAAATAATGAAATTTATGTAATTAATTAGTCATTGGATTAATTAATGGAAATGGGTTATGATTAATTAATTCGTGAATTAATTAATGGAATTTATGTGGTTAATTAATTGTTGAATTAATTAACGGAGATGGAATGACCAATTAATTGTTGAATTAATTAAAGGGTTAGATATAATTAATTAATTTGTGAATTAATTAATAGAATGATTGGTGTAATAAGAATTGGCTATGATAATGTTGTCATGGAGTGGCACATGGGATAATTGGGGTGTGAGAATGAGATTAAAGGGATAAGACCAAGAGAGATTTTAATATTGTTTACTTAAGGTCCATGTGAGCCGTAAGGGATGAATATTGAGAGAGCTTCTAGTATAGTTTGTTGAAGGATTGTGCGAGACTTAAGGGAATAATACTATGAGAGAATCTAAAATTGTTTGTTAAAGGATTGTGCGATTCTTTAATGGAAACAACCGTATGATAATTCAAGGGGAAAAGACCATGCGAGCTTTCTCATTTTTCCTACAAAGAATTAATACTTCATTTTTTATTACTCACTATAGACCCTTGAGGTTAGAGCCCATAATGCACCTTACTAATGCCAGCCCTATTTTCATGTTTTATGTATTTGATAAATGCTATATGAATTGTGATAATGAATGGAAACATAGACATTAAGATATATGAATTCCCTTGGGGATAGTTCAGACTCTAGCGCAAGTCGAAGCAGGTATTGAGGTTTGGGGGTCGTCAGGAACCCGAGGGTTTATGTGGTTAAATAAAGGATAATTGAATAAATGTAAACTATTTAATTTATTACTTTTATTTTATTCCTTATAAAACCGTATACACTATTATTGAATGGATTTGTTTTAAACACTATTGGTGGTGGCCTACTGAGTTGTCCTCACATCCTACTCGGGCCGCCTGATCGGTACTGGAATAAACTTTTTGTTTTCTGGATAGGTCAAGGGAAAAGGCCCTCTATTAGGTGGGTGATTTGGGATGGATCATGGCGAGGGAACCAAACTTGGTGCTGAGACACTCTTGGAGGAGTTTTCATTGTCTTTTTTATTTGGGTTTTTCATATTAAAACTTGGCATGTACATTGGCATGGAATGTTTCCATTTTAGTTAAATATTGTATTACATGTTTTGATTATCTTGAGATATTGGTTTTGTCTATGGTTATTTTTATGCTTCTACTATTTTTTATTATTACCACTGCTTTTTTACTCTGATAAAAGAGGGTATAGTCTCTATATGACTGATTTACCATACCCTCACTCTTAGTCGGTATCCTCTGGTGTATGAGGAGCATGCCTAAGGTCTTATGAAAAATCAGCTCGGGGCACCGTTGTATAACACTTGAGTTAGGACGTTATAGTATGACCAATTGCAAGTAAATAAGGAAGCAATTTCAAAGACTTCTTTTTGGACGAGGTATAAACATTACAAGTTTATAGTAATTCTATTTGGATTGACTAATGCACCCTTTGTTTTTATAGATCTAATGAATATATTATTCAACGAATATCTTGATTATTTTTTTAGTATTCATTAATGATATTATGGTGCATTATAAAAGCTACAAGGACTATGATAATGACTTGAGGATTATTCTTAAGACTCTTATAAGAGAATAGTTATATAGGAAATTTATTAAGTGAAATTTATAGATTCAAGAAATTTATTTTCTTGGCCATATTTTATCTAAGGATGGAATATTAGTTGATCCTACAAAGACAAATGTAGTCAGAGAATGGCCAACACCAACAAACATAACCAAGGTATGTAGTTTTATTGGTTTTGCAGGTTAATATCAATGATTCATTCAGAATTATTCCCTATTTTCTAACTCATTAACCCAATTTACATGTAAAGTGGTTAAGTTTGTTTGGACAAAGGAATGTGACGAATGATTTGATTAACTAAAGAGAATATTATTCAATGCTTCTATTTTGAATCTATGGTCTGGAAGTGATGGGTTTGTCATATACATCAATGCATCAAAGAAGGTACTTGGTTTTTTCCTAATTAAAAGTAATAATGTTACTATATATGAATCAAGGAAATTGAATAATAATGAATAGAACTATCAAACCCATGATCTTGAGTTAGCGGATGTAATCTTCACTTTGAAAACATGGAGAAATTATCTCTATGGTGAAATATTGGAGATATACATGGATTAAAAAAGCCTGAAATACATCTTCTTATAAATAATACTCAACATGAGACAAAGGAAATGGCTCAAGATACTCAAGGATTATGATTTCTCAATACACTATCACCAAGGGAAATAAAATAAGGCACTGGATGCATTGAGTGGTAAGGATCATGGAGTTCAAACACAAATGAGTAATGAGAAGGATCCTATGTTCATAGATCTAGTAAATATGGATATAAGAATTTATAAGTAAGGGTTGACGTCAATAATTTTTCAAATGATTGAAAAAACATCTTTATTAGAGAAGATATAGAATTATAAATCTAATGATAGTAACCTTCAAAATAAACTGAATGGCGTGAACGAAGGAAAATTAGCAGACTTTGTTTGTGAAGTTGGTGCTCTAAAATTTGAAAATAGGATATGTGTTCCATCTATAATTGGGATAAAAATGGAATTTTTGGATGATACTCATAGCTCAAATTTGTCTATAAACCATGATATCACAAATATGTATAGGGACTTGAAGGATCATTTTTGGTGGGATAACATGAAGTAGAAAATTGATGATTTTGTGTCAAGATGTTTGGTTTTTCAATAAGTGAAAGTTGTGAGGTAGCATCCTACAGGGTTAAAGCAACCTATTCCTATTCCTATGTGAAAATGGGATGAGATTACTATGGAATTTTTCATGTTACTACCAAAGAATCCTATAAATAATTATGCAATGTGGGTTATCGTTGATCGCCTAACCAAATCTACAGATTTCCTTCATATAAGAGAAGACCTGCCTCTTAACCTCCTTGAAAATATCTATATTTATGAAGTTTTAAGACTTCATGGTGAACCTATATCAATTTTTGTTTATTGATACCCCTTATTCACATTGAAATTATGGAAAATTATTTAGAAGGCTCTTGACACCGAGCTTCATTGGAGAATTGCATATCATCCTCAAAATGATGGATAGTCTAAAAGAAAAATTCAAATAATGGAAGAAATTTTGAGCTTATAATCACTTGAATTTCAAGGTATTTGGGATAAGTACCTACCTTTGGTAGAGTTTTTCTATAATTATAGTTTCAATTCAAGTATTTAAATGTCATCATATGAAGCATTATATAGAAAGAGGTGTTATACTCCAACTTGTTGGGATGAAGTTGGTGAAACGAAACTCATAACACCAAAACTTTTTGAATAGATAACTACAAAGGTAAAGGATAATTATGATCATATTAAATAATCTCAAATTATGCCAATGATTTATACTAATAATCAGAGGAAATATTTAGAGTTTCAAGTGGTAGATCATGTTTTCTTGAAATTATCTCCATGGAAGGGTGTTATAAGGTTCAGTAAGAAAGGGAAATTAAGTCCCAGGAATATTGGAACTTTATAAATTCTTTAAATATTTGGATTTATTTATTATTTTTTAGAAATTCTACCAAGTCTCTCAAATGTACATGATGTGTTCCATATATTTATGCTAAGAAAGTACATGACATGCCCATTCCATGTGCTCATCTCTGATGAAATAGAGTTGGGACCTGACCTTTCATACTCTAAAGAACCCATATATATTTTTTATACTAGAGGGAAAGTATTGAGGAATCATATTACTCATCTAGTAAAGGTACTCCTAAGAAATCACAAAATGGAAGAAAAAACATGGAAACCAGAGGATTCTATAAAGGAGAACTACCCACATCTTTTTAGAAGGCAATATACCTAAAATTTTGAGGATGCTATTTTTTTAGGAGGGGAGAATGTATCAAACTAATTATTTACCATATTTTCCTTTTATAATAAATTTATTTTTGTTTATATCTTTCAAAACATGCAATATTGAGTTAGTTTTCAATGCACACAACACCCGGTTTAAACAAAACACTACTTAGTCACATTTTTCATAGATTATTAAATTATAACACTTTTATAGAATTTATATGGTAAATTTATATGTTATATATCCAATCAAATATTTTCACATTCATCCAATTTATTTAATAGGCATAAGATAAGAACAAACCCAATTTTACACATAAAAACCTATATTTTTATAAAGGCAGTTTTACTGCCTCTTAAAGGTAAACCTATTTTAAATCTAAATTTTTACACTTTTATAAATTTAATAAGACAAGATAAAATTAATTTTTGAAAAATAGATTTAAAAATTTACATTGGGTGAATTTTTTTTATTTTTTCTGAGAAGTTTCATTTTTTGATAAATAATGAAAAAATATTGAATTTTAATTGAAAACTAACTTTTCATATAAATATTTTTTAATTATAAAATATATTATGAATTTTATTTAAAGTGTAATTGAAATATTTTTTTATCATATAATTCAATTTAGTTCATTCTAACCAATTTCACATCGAAATTGGTTATAATAACATTTCAAACCTTTGGACATTTTTTACTTTAAAAACCTGCTTTGTTGTCTCGTCTACAGGATTAATTTTAAATTAATTTCTACCAATTATGTGATTGGAATTTTGAAAAATGGATTTCATATTTTTAATATTCATAATTTAAAATTCTTAATAATTTAAAAATAAATTTTGACTAAAAATATTAGTAAAAGTAATTAAAATTAATTGTAGTAATTAAGAGAAAAATTAGCATAACATGGGACTAAACCTTACAATTAAGGGCTAGAATAACCTAGAAACAAGTGAAAACCCTATTTATAGACATATTTAGACCATATGATCCCTTTTATTTAATTTGGTTTACTATTTGAGTCACATGATGTAAGGGAGACCTCTCAATAGTGTTTATCTTTTTATATCTACAATAATGCCACTCCTCTTCCACTATAAAAAACACTCACCCCTCATATTTATTCACACATATCAAGAAATGTTTACCATAAAATACATAACCAAATAATCTCCAAACATCCCTCCCATCCTTTTATAATACTTAATTTGGCCATAAAGCCAACCAAGGAAATCTTTTGGTATAAACCAAAAAGAGTTACTCGAATAAGAGGTAACATTGTTCAACAATCTTTTGTGTATCATTTTAATTATCCACCACTTAAATTATATTTATATAATAAAATTATAATAAAAAAAGTGTCTTAAATATACTTATATTTTTTTATTATATGATTTTGACCTACACTTTCACACACATCCATCAAATGGTATACACAATCATCGTTCATGTGTATGGTAGACTACTACCTCACGAGCCTATGTCATTCGTTCTTCCATTACCACCTTTCAAGGTTGGAATAATGATGGATTTATAGTTTATATATTATATATATAATATTTATGATTTATTTATTCTTCGTTAATTTTTATATAACACATACCTTTATGCATTCTATTTTGTAGGAATACGATAACTTTGTTTGTGGATGTGTGGACTACCGCCTCCTCAAAGCGATGTGATTCATTCACGCTATAAATGGAATGTATTAAAGATGATTTTAATAAAATTATATGACATATATGAAATAAATATGATACTTAATTATAATATACATATATATCATTTATTTTTCTTTATTTTAATATGACAATGAAATGGAAGTAGCATTCATGCGTGCGTATGACCTACCATCTCCATGAACGATGCATTTCATTTCATATCTCCAAATTTTATGGATTATTATAAATATATATGTAATTAATACATATAATATTTAAATCATATTTTTCATTCTAAAGATGGTGAAATCAAGATCTAATTAATAGAAACAAAAGTAACAAGTGAAAACACACTAAGAAAAGAAGCTAATTAACACCTGAAATGATGAAAATGATAAATGATTCTTAATAAATGGGTTATAATATGATATAAAAGGAATATATAAAATATCATAGATATTAATAATTTTATATTGTAAGTTAATAACATTATAAAACCATTATACATTAGTTTAATAGTGTTCAACCAAAATGAAGCATAAAGTAATGAATTTTCATCTTATTTTTTATATTTGTGAGATAAATGTCATATTCACCACTTTTTTTTTGTGGTGTATATACTTAAACTTTTGATATATTATATCACTAATCTTATATCTAAATGGTATTTAAGGTTTTAATTTTAATTATTTTATCCAAGGGGTCTTGACTTGAAAATTACTAAGTGGTAAAAGTTATTTTTTCAATCTCACTTTGTTTTGTGATTGTTAGCCTTATCTTGAAACAATCACCTCCTTATGAACATTTTCTATTCGGAATAAAATTTATTTTATATATATATATACTCTTATGTGATTGGTATAATTACTTATTAAACTATATACCAATTTTATATATGGTGTGTAATTGAAAGTTATTTGATTAACTGGGGAAATATTGGTAAATATGTATCTTTTACTAAATATAGATATTTTATAAGGCACTTTTTAATCAATTTAAATCGATTATTAGATATATATAAGGAATTATTTGGACTAGTATGACATAGTTTGGGGACCTTTTAAAGTAATCCCCTCAATGAAATGGTTGTCTCATGAGATGAATCTGTTGGCCAAATCAGACGGGTTTCTACCCGATATGCTAAACCGTCTTGTGAAAGGTCTTGATAGTAAAGGTACCATGTACCTAGGAAACATGGTGTCTAATAATTAATCATTTCCTTTATTTATAATTTAGTTATTATTATTATCCAAGATATATTTTCTTTTGAATTATCTATGGATGAATTTCACACTCAGTTTATTGATTAAATGGAAGGTGTTTCAGTTATCTACCATGCCATGTTGATTATGACTTATCTAGATATTTATATGGAATGTGTGATTAGTTATTTACCTTTACATAATGATTATTCACATTGATTCATTAGTGATTATGTTGTATTACCCTTACTAATAATTTTATCTCAACCTTATTTTGTTTCCTTTCCCCAAGATATGAAGTATAAATCTTTGAATGAGCTTTCAAGGATGCAGTTCACATCATTTTATTATGTATCTTTTTTTATTTTTTATTTCCTAATGTAATATTTGTATCATGTATGTAATCTAGTTTTCTAAAACTGCTAAATTGATCAATCCTTTTGGATTTTATTCCTTGTAATCATGCCAATATAATAAATTAAGGCACTTACTCTAGGATTTTTAGGTTAGGGCATTCCATGAACTACACCAGGTCTCAAAATATGACATGAATTCTACACATATTTCTTTAAAATTAGAACATGAAAAACATTGTACACCTAAGATAAACTCATAGGTAAGGCCAATCGGTTAGAAACTGATCCATATTTCTTCTAGGATTTTATCTGGTCCAATAATATGTGTGTTTAATTTCCCCTTTTTACAAAAAATCTGAACACTTTTTTATGGAGATACTTTAAGAAAAACATGATCACCACCCTCAAAAGAAATATATTTTCTCTGATTATCTGTATAGCTTTCCTTCTAACTACATGATTTCCTTATATGCTTCTAAATAATATTCAAATTATCAATAATTTCCTCTACCAATTTCGGTCCCATCATCTTCCTTTATCCCAATTCTTCTCAAAATGTTGTATTTCAACACTACTTTCCAAATAATGCCTCAAAAGTTGTCATCTGTATACTGTAATTAAAAATTTTATTATAATAAAACTCAACCAAATATATATGTTGATCCCAACTATCTTGGTAATCCATTAAATAAGAACAAAGTGTGTCTTCTGAGGATTAAATCATTTTCTCAGACTATCCATCAGATTGAGGATCAAAGGTTATACTAAAGTTTAATTTTGTTCCCAACGACTTCTAAAGTCCTTTCTAAAAATTTTAAGTCAACCTAGGATTATGGTTAGATACAATGGATAGGGTAACTCTATGTAACCAGGTTATCTCATTAAGATACATTCTAGAGAGTTGATCTAAAGATAATATATCTCCAACGGAAAGGAAATGTGTAGATTTAGTTAACCAATCAACAATAACCCAATAAAATTATTACCTTGATATGTCTTTGGAAATACCACCAAATAATCCATGGATACATTTTACCATTTCCACTCCAGAATTAGAAAATACTGAATCACCCTTTTAGTAATTATTATTCTTCTTTAACCTATTGATAAGTAAAAAAATTTAGGAGAAAATCATCAATGTATATTTTCATTCCATACCACCAGTAATACTTCTGAAGGTCTCTATACATATTAGTGCTACTTGGATGAATGGAAAATAGGTAATTGTGAGCTTCAATAAATAATTATATCTTTAATTGGGAGTCACACATCACACATAATCTCTTTATAAATCTCAAAACACAATCTTTATCGACTTTAAATATTTTAAACTTACCCTTTTAACCAATTCTACATTTTTTGGTAACTCATGGTATTTCTTTTAAGCCTAGTTAATTTTTTATGATAGAGAAGAATTTATTGACACTTGAAAAAAATAAACGAAGTTCCTACATACAAAACTTATAGTACAAAATTCATCAAATCATTAACTAAAGGGACATGTTACAAATGTTACATGGTCAATGAAACATTAATCTTATAACTAAAATAATCAGTTATATTGTTTTATTTTCTAGTATGACAATGGATTGTGTAGTCAAAATCCTCTATCCATTCCATCCATCACCTCTATCTCATCTTCAACTCCTTTTATGTGAATATATACTTGAAACTTTTTTTATTAGTATATATTTCACAATTGGATCCATATAAATGATGTATATATATTTTTATAGAATAAACTATAGATTCTAGTTCAAGGTCATGTGTAGGATAGTTTTTGTCATGTGGATTTAATTGACTTTAAGCATAAACAAATACCCCATCATTATTCTTTTGGAAACAATCAACTACTTTTAATTAAGCATCACTATAGATGACAGAGTCACCGTTTTTTGAGGGCAGAGCCAAAACTGGAGAATTCACTAATATTATTTTCAATTACAGGAAATAGTCATCACATTATTTTATCAAGATGAATCTAAATCCTTTTTGAGTTAACTTAGTCAGTAGTCTAGATAACCATGAAAATTTTTCAACAAAAAACGGGTAATATCATGATATTCAAAGAAAAGTATGAATCTAAATAACATTTCTAGGTCTTGGAAATTAATCAACCACTTCAATTTTAGTTGGATAAACTATTATTCCATATTTATTTATGATGTGACTAAGGAATTAAATCTACTATAACCAAAAGTATAATTTTCTAAATTTTCCATATAAATTATTTTCTTTCAAGTTTTTTAGAAAAATACATATATGTTTTTAATTATCCTAATAAATTTTATAATAAATCAAGATATCATCAATAAAAAAACCAAAAACTTATCCAAATATTCATGGAAGAATCTATTCATAAGATACATAAATACAATTGGGGAATCTATAAAACCAAAGTGAATAACCACAAACTCATATTGCTCATATCTAGTCTAAAAAATTGTTTTAGGAATGTCATCCACCTTCACCTTTATAAAATGATACATAAATCTTAGGTCAACATTTTAAAAATATTGAGCTCCCTATATTTGATCAAACGAGCCATTGATATGAGACAAATGATACTTATTCTTAATATTAATGTTATTTAAAGCACTATAATCAATGAAAATACTCTTGTAACCATCGTTATTTTTATTAAACAAAATAAGAGGACCCCATGGTAAAGTTCTAGTATGAATGAAACCTTTATCAATAAAATCATGAAACTAAATTTTCAATTCTATAAGTTCTACTTGATCCATTAGATAAGTGGGTTTTAAAATTGGATTAGCCTCAGAAACTAAGAAAATAGTAAATTCAACTTCCTGATTATGTGTAACAATGGAAAACTCACCAGAAATAATATCTTGGTATTATTTTACTACTGATACATCATTAATCTGAATAGTTTCTTTATTTTCAACAATATGTGCAAGATAAATTTTATCTTTATATTTTATTAGTTTCTCAACTTTTCAATATTCTATTAAAGGTATAAGTTCATTCTTGTATACAAAATTAAAATATTTTAATAAAACAATTTTTTAGCTATACAATCTATCTTAGCAAGGTAAATGGAGATCCAATCCATACCCAAAATAACATTAAACTATACTAATTGAAATACATCATGGTTTTCAGGTAAATTATTTCCATAGATAATGAAAAGATGATTCTTATAATTTTTTTACATTAATAATTTACCTAAGTATTTTTACTATAAGTTATGGGTTAATTTCTTGAGATAAAAATTTATAATTTAAAAAAAACTTATCATAAATTAAATAATGGGTAGACTCAAAATCAAACAAGACATTAGCATAATTTGAATAAAAAAGAAATGTAAATGTTACCACTTCGTTTGATGGCCCAACATATTCGAAAGTATTTATAAAGGATTTCACCACACCCTTCTGCTTATAGTCTTATTGCTTCTCATCATTTGTGTTATTCTTTAGACACTCATGTGAATAATAACCCATATTGTTATTTTAAAACATTTTACCATATGTTTACCATAATTAGTATTACCACTACAAAGATATTTTTCATTGAAATTACGATCCATATTCCCAAACTTACCACATTAGAAGCACTTAATATATTTCATAAGGCATTCTACAATGTGATTTTTACCATAATGATCACAAAATAAAAATTTATTTTCTTACCTTCAGATTTATTTGATTAAATATTCCCTTTTCCTACCACATGGAAATATTTTTATATTTTTTATCACAAAAACCTGATCATTAACGAACTCGTTTTCCACCCTCCCCGCACATTGAACAAGTTTCTCATAAATTTTAAATTCTTGGAAATCCAGTGCCCTCCGATATTTTGGATTCAGTCCTAAGTAGAACCAATTAATGTTACTATTAAGATCATGAATAAAATTTGGTGTGCACCTTATCAATCAGGTGAATTTTTTGTACGTGGAAACTAAATATTCCTCCCTTTTCCTGAGTTTTAAAATTTATTTTCCATTCTAATTATAATATCTTTTGGAAAATATTTCTCAAGAAATATGTTCTTAAATTCACCCCATTCCAAGGAAATAATATCCTCTCTTTCCCAGACATTCTTGACCTTTGACCACCACTTATCGAATTAAACTTAAAAATGGTAAATAGAAATACTTAAAATTTGAATATCCAGACATCTCATGAAATCAAATATCTTTTCCAGGGCATGATTCATCCTTCAACTACTACTGGGTGAAAGGATACACTAAGTACCAGAGGGTTCTATCACATAAAATGTCTCACTATTGATATTTTTATCTACAGGAGATCTGTTTATTTGCTAGCATGGATACCAAAACTATTTATATCCTACGTCAACTGAGACATCAAAGTGAAAAACTACTATGTTCTAATTCCAACCATTCTAGGTTTCTGATTAAAAATTTTATCATCCCTTTAGTTCCTTCATACTTCAGGTTCCCTATTTCCTCCACATAAAATCATTTTTAACAAACATAGTTTAGAAAAAGAAACATCATAATATTCACATTCTATATTATTTCAATATAAACATAATGTAAACTATTTTAACAGTATTCTATTGACATTATTCTAACCTCTAAAGTTATCTTAACCTTTCTCTGATACCTACTACAAGGAACTAACCTTATACATTACATATTCAAGTGACTTTAAATTAGAATTCACTTTCTTAAATTCCCAAATATCATTTAGGTTTATAGGTTTAGATATTTAGTTAATAACTCTTATATAAAAAACTCATATATTATAAAGTGGACACTTCAACTTAGTATTTAGTTTTTCCATAAAACAAACTTTTAAGATATGGAAATTTTTATTTTCATGAAATATCATAAAAAATTTGATATTGATATCATCCTTATCCATAATCATCCTTAAAATGTATGAAAAAATTTTAAATTTTGGGATGAGAAGAAAAGTGTCAGTAAGGTACATAAAAAATATATAAAGAAACCATTAGTCCATGAATACTTATAAAGGTTTTCATTTTCAAAATAAATTTTGGGGTTAAAAATAAAATCATTATTAACCAAGAAATTGACTTTTCTACACAAATATTTTGATAAAACATTTTATAATAATTCTAAAAAGTTTCTTTGAGTCATAAAAAAATCATAAAAACTTTTTCACAAAGTTATATTTTTTTCACCCATAAAAGTATCATGTAATTTCCTTTAAACATAAGTTAATTAGCTTACCTTGTGAAATCATAATATTTTCATAAAAACCCATAGAAAGAATAAATAAAACATATAAAAACCTAAGGAATAATTTTTAGATCAGTATTAAAAATTGGATAAACTTCACGGGAACACTTATAATAACCTTCGTAGTTCACAAATAATATCCATCATGATTACACTTGGAAAAACTTTCACAATAAATTCCCAAAAACTCTTAGGAGAAACCTAATTGGTTAACTATGTCCCATTACCCAATAAATTAGAGAGATATAACAGGATCACCCACCCTTAGTTCATAATAGAACCACACATCACTATAAGCAATACCCAATAACCATAATAGAATACATAAAAATAACATCATAAAATCATTTTTGATATTTATATGCCCCTTTCCTTTAAAACTGATTTTTAAAAACTAAAATTCCCCCAAAAAAAGGGAATGAGGTTTTTTATATTAATAAAACATGAATTATTATAAAGGAAGATAAAAAATAAAATAACAGTTATAGCAGTGGGAATTTTTTTGTCTCCGTATATTTAAAAATTGAATATTCCTTTTCTATTTTGTAAAGAAAGTCAAATAATTCCATAAAAAGATTCCATTTGAAAACCTTTGAGAGAAATTAAAAATAAACATAAATTTTACGTTATAATTATTTTATTTCCATATATATAAATCCATAAAATAATTTTAAAAATATGTACATTGAAGAAAAATAGGTTTAAGGAAAACTTTAAAATAGGATTATTTAAAAGAAAGTCCCTTATATTGAGTCTGACTCATCACACACATTCTATATCTTCTTGAATAGTAAAAGTTAGTAAATTATTTACATTATTAATAAAAATTTTAAAGTTTATTATTAATTTTATTTTATCTCTTACAATAACATATTTAATTATTTAATTAATTAAATTCGCATCAGATGTTTTGATGATATTTGTTTCATATGTCCAAAATGGATTCGATAAGTTGACTATGGTCAGAGAGGTAATTATTTCATCATCTAAAAAAAATAATCATGATATAATTATAATTTTTCACATCAATTATACTTTTAAAACTAATCATTAAATATAGTTATGAAAAATCATCTATGTTACAATCATAGAGACGGTATGCTGTATGTACGCATGAATAAGGTTTTTATTTGTCAACGATCATTATGGAAAGAGGGAAAGTATTATTTTATCTTTACATATTTATAATTATAAAAAAAATACAATATTATTTCTTTAAAAATACTTATATATATTATACATGTGATGTGGTGATGAAAAACTAATCACATCGTTTCGTGGAGGTTGTAGTCCACATGTACGCACAAACAGTGTTATCATTTTTTCAGTGAATAGAAATGAAATAAATTAAATGATATATTATATTTTAATAATGATAAATATGTCATTAATATAATATATATACATTAAATCAATCATTATAACCAATCGTGAGATATGGTTATGGAAAACAAATTTCAACGGTTCACGATTTGATAATTCATCGTGCACATGATCCATGGTTTTGTTTAGCTTTTGAGGGAAAATTAGATGGATATAAGTTATGAAATTAACATAATAACATATAAGTATATGTATTTTACTTTTTTATTATTTTATCATGGTTTGAGAATATTATAAGGAAGTGGAAGAAGAAATAAAACTAAAACATGTTGTAAGCACTATATCAATTCTCTGGAAAGTCTCCTTTGTTTAAGACCGTAAGCCCTACAAGGTTGGTATTATGATTAAAAAACATATCTAGAATGAAAGAAGGTATTATAGGAAGGTATTTTGGTAGGTATTATCTAAACCAAAATGATTTTTAAGTGTAAATAAATGATAATAAGTGGTTCCCTTTTATAAGAGAGGGGAGGGGAACAATTGAATTTTCTTAAAATATTAAATTAATAAAAATTAATTTTGATGTCCAAATGAATAAAAATTGATAATATTAGAATATAATATGATTTTTAGTTTAAATTGTCACATAAAATAAAATTTTTAAAAGTATAGATTACATTTTTACCCTTATCTTTTTTAACCCTTCATTTACCCTTTTGACAATTATGATGATATTAATGTTTTTTTACTCTTAAGGGCTTAATATAGTTACTATAACAGGAAAAACAACACATAAATGGACCATGGTTGATGTAATTAAAAATATAACACTAAATTTACTAGAGATAACATTTTTATGAATATTAAATCATTTAATAAAATTTTATTTTTTATAAACTAACATTAATGTCAATTTAAGAACTATTTATTTAATTTGACATTTAAAAACTAAAAGACAAAACAAAAGAATTAGAATAAAATAAATACAAACCAATATAATATGACATTAATATATAAAAAATAGTGTAACAAAATGATAAATTCAAATCATATTATTTTTAACATTTTTAAATTCATTTATTTTATATTTCTATTAACTAAATAATTTCTACATAAGCATCGTATTAGCTTTTAAGGTAATTATTTATTCATTAATTTTTTTTAAAAAATATAGCATAATTAATATAAATTATTTATAATGAAAATTAATATTTATAACTAAATATTTCATCATTTTATACCCATGTTTAAAATATTATAGTTATTAAAAACAAGTGGATGACATTTTTTATTTTTCATTGCAAAAAACAATATTAAGGTCATAATCATATAAAAATGAGAAAAAGGTCATATAATAAAATATTAAATGAGTATGGATTAATTTTACTCATAAGATAAGATTAATACAAGTGTAAGGGTCATTTTATAGTCCATATTATTTTATTTTAAACCTTAATTACCTGTTTTACCCTTTACCGTGGTAATAAAAATTACTAAGGTTAGTATTCGTAATGTCTAAAAATTAAGGTGAACTATTTAAAAAATTAATAAACACTGAATCCAAATATGGATTCCATATTTTATGATTCAAAATAAAAAATTGGTAGAATTTAATTTAAAATTAAACTTTAAATATGCATTGAAAATCAATTTTTTTTAAAATGAATTTTTTATATAAAAATGTTTTCATACTAAATTCAAGTATATAATTAATTTAAAAAACAATAATTGAATTATTTTATATCAAAATTAACTAATTAAATTTTAAAACCAATCCAAAATATAATTTTTACTTGTCAATAATCAAAAATATAATACAATTTTCAATAAAAATCAGTATTTTTTCACTATTCATGGAAAAATCAATCTTTTTAGAAAATTATAGAGAAATAGTATTAATATAATTTTGATATGATAAATTAAAAAATTAAGTTCATTTTATAAAATTAAAATTATATAGTTTTGAAACTAATATTTTTAATAAAACCATATAATGTATAAAATCAAATTTGGTTAGAAATAAAGAATTTTTCCTTTTGACTGAAAAATTGTCTAATATTTTTATAATATATATAACTCTATAAAATATAACTAATGAGTATATGAATATGTTTTATATAAATAATTAAAGAGGATTTTATAGAGATCATGGTGGGAAGCTATGGAAATTGTGTGAAGTTACTGAGGATTTCTATGGGAAGCAGGCAGTTGTAAACATAGTGGGATATTGTGTTGGTTTTGGATGCACCAATGGTTTAAGGATGATAACTAGATAACTAAAATTTTATTTAATAATGTATTATTGTGTATAATCCATGACATAGAAATAAAAATCATTTAAAATATTTTTTCTTTAAGAAAACACCTTGTAAATCATGTGTGCTACTTTTACTTTTCATACTACACTAAATATAGGAATTACTTATCAGGTTAATGGATAAAAAGATCCATTTTATCTAATTAGAAAGAAAGATTAAATTCTAAATGGAGTTAATGTTTCCAAGAGAATTTGAAATTTTTTAGAAATAGACAACACCTAATTCACCCCCACCTCTCAGGTGTCTCACCTATCCCAAGGGTTATTTTAAATACACATGATAATGTCACCAAAGAAACCACTGACATACACATGTCTTAGTAATCTATACTTGTTAGTATAGAATTAATGGGTATATGGATTATAAAAGTTTACCCAGTTAATTGAATTACATAGATTTAAAATTTAATATCCATTAATATAGTAGGAAATAAAGGATATTCGCAATGAAATGGAAAGTATACTTGATAATTGTGTAACTGGGAAGGATACTTCCATCATATATGGGTGTTAATAGGTATTAATGAATCAAATGGTTGGAGACCAATGAAATGATATAAAAATACCATATTAAATTAATTTTATGGAAATATAATGTATTATGAGGGTGGTATAATAATAGGCTAAAGAAATATCTTATTTATAATGCAATAAGGGATTTATAATAATGAAACAAAATATCATTACATATAGTAATGTAAATGAATTAAAAAGACTTTCAAAAGAGAAATGAAGAAAAATGCATGTAAACCATTACATTTTTATATAACTTAAAAATTATTATAATTAAATCCTTATATAGATAGATTTTGGGCTCTTGAAATATAAATATAGATAAGGGTTTTAGAACCCTTACCCTACTAAGTTTCTTGAGAAAAACTCTTAGGATCATCTTCAAGAAAGAAATTGTGATAGATTTTGAAACACTTTTTTTTCTTAAGTCTCTTCCCAAAGATTATTAATAGGGAAAATTATAATAAAAAAATTATCAATTATTTTATATTGGATGGTAATGGGATTATATATGGGTATTTATATCAAATAAAGGGAAATTGTTTATAAATTCTCAAACACAGGCCTTGGATTTTAGGTTGTGGAAAAATTTAAAATTGTATGCCTTAAAATGAATTTAAACCATGGTATTTGAAATTTAGGGATTGTTTTTTTACTTTTAAAAATTTAATAACTGAAATCCTTTAAACTATATTATTTTGGATATTTAAAATATATTTATTAAAAAAGAATTATCTTTAAAAGCATAAAATATACTTTGGGATTTGGAAAATTCTTTATAGGTTTGGAAAATTTATATTATTATTTTAAAATACATTATTTTAATGAATAAGAATATTTTATTAATTGAGACTTTATATTATATATTGCATAATTTTTAAATCATTGTGAGTTATAATACTTATCGTATATCCATACAATATTTTACTATTTACCAAAAAATTTACTAGCTTAGAAAATTGTGAAAAATCCACTATTAGATTATTTTAAAATGTTGATTCCAATTTAAAGTCCTTTTTTATAAAAATAATATTATATCTATATAAATTTTAATTATTAAATAAAAACACTTTCATGTTTTAAAATCACACATCTGGTTCCAAAATATTAAAAATTCATTTTTAAGGCTTATATATAGTTACATTGTTATTCACGAATATGAATTATTAAAAATTAATGATTACCAAAAGATATTATGTATTTTAATTAGGAACATATATTTATAAGGTTTAAATTACTATTTAAAAATTAATATAGGGATGTTGCTATTCTAATGGTCTAATTCATTGTGGTCAGATTCCAATGGTTATCTTTGTAACACCTGTCACGAACCAGCCCGAGTCAACCCTGAACCGGTCACCCAGGCCAGCCCGCGACAAGTCCCGAGAGGTGTTCCCGATCCTCCCGGGATGGTGAAAAGCACCAAGGGAATCAATAGAGTACACAAGGGAATGATTTATCCCATATATAAACGATCAAACAAACAGCGGAAATAAACGGACAGCCCAAAATGAATTTATATAAAAATTGAACTAAATATTATTTGTACAAGAAACTAAAATTAGAACAAAACCAACAACTCAACTGAACAATCCCGATGAACAAATAACTAAATGTGAAACTTCTGGTCACTCTCCAACACAATGATAAAATGTCGCCCAAGGTGATCGAACTAAAGATGAAACCTACACAAGGGCTAAAAAAAGAAGAAGACTATATGCGTGAGTATTAAAACTTAGTAGGTTAGCCCGATATTCTATTCCCAATGCACATTACATTAAAATAAAATAAACATCAATTTATAGTTTTAAATTCAAGATTTCAAAGTATGTTTTTCAAATGAGGTTCCATGCTATAATAATTATCAGACAGAAACATGCATGTTTAATAAACAAAAATGCAAGTAACAATTCTTTTCAAAGAGGTGAAACTTCAAAATGAAAATAGTTTTCAAGAGGGATAATTTAATGAATTTTAACATTCAAATAAATAACAAATACTACTGAATTTACCAACCAAACACACCGTATGCTGAAGGTGAGTAAAAAATAGCCAATGAGCACTAGTCACGGGAATACCCCTAGGCACTAGTTAGTTGTGAGCCCCAGGTACCTCTTATCTCGGTGAAAGTAACCATAATAAATATCCATTCTCGTGCATGGGCCACTAGTAGGGAACATACCCATAACCTAGTGGTCCCCAATCATCATCATCATCATAGTTTAGTTAGTGTTGTCATCGTCAAACTTGCTACGTGAAACAGAGGCCAACCCCCACAGAATCACTAGCATACTAGTACACGTCCGCCCACCTAGATACCCGGGATTCCCTTTAGTGCTCAATAAAGTTACACATATTATCAAATACACATTTCATATCCACATTCCATTCCAAAACCATAAAAACACAAACATCCCATAATCTTTATTCACATTTCTTACACTAATCAACAAACCGCTAAATATTTTGGTAAAACAATTTCATGAAGTGTATTGAGGCTTTGCACATAAAACTCTTTCAAAATCACTCTTTCAATTATAAACACACATCAAAACCAAAACAAATAATATTTTTCAGTCCAATAAACATTTAATAAATTCATTTAATGGACCATAAAACAATCCCAATTGCACAACTTGTTATATACAAGTAAAACACTCCTTCATTTCTAGGAAATGCCAAACGGGCCTTTAAACATTTTCTCAAAACTAACCTTTGAGGAAGGTATGCATTTTAATTTTATTAAGGATCTTTATAAACACCATTTACAGAATAAAACCACATTCATAAATCTCTTATAATACTCAGGTTACATATTCAAAACACAACCATTTTCATAAAGATGTGAAACAGTCCATTTTTGGGCAACTCGGGCCAAAATATGTTGTAAATCAAAACCCACTTGATTGTAAAAACAAATAAAAATAGGAAATCCATATAAGTACCCAAAAATAACATTTATAATTCTTCCAATTCCTTTATAAATCCGAACAAATAACTTTTAAATCACACATCACACATAAAAGCCAACCGGGCAATTTACCGAACACATGACATGTCCTTTTTAAACAAAACAATTTATTTTAAGTACATGAAAAGGAATAAAACACCAATTGAAAGACATATTTTCATTCAAGATACTTTAACATGTTAAAAATACCATAAACCAGATTATAAACCTCACAAAATATTTTCAAAAGATAACGGAACATTTAAACAAACACTTGTTGAGCACTTTCATGGAAAAACAACACTACCTTTCACAAAACAATGATTAAACAACCACTTTGGACACCAAGAAAATTATAAAAAGGCTTAAAAACAATAATTAACATTTATATCAGTTTAGGAAAATATTAAAATGATGAAACTTGAATGATAAAGGCATGTGCAAGGGATATCCTACCTCAAATATTTGGCGTAATTGAAACGCACACCCGAAATCACCCACCGCGGGTTTATAAACCATAAAACTATAAAGATATGACCTAAACAAACAGAAACCCCATCAAAAAACATGGTATAACAAAACCCTAGGTCGATCAATACTAGGGGATAAAATAAATCCATGAAATAATGAAAGGAGGGGGAAGACGAAGGAGAAAGGAGAAGGAATCTCACCTTTCACCCTAGAAAACTCGTCGTCTTCCATTAGATCTGCAACCCTATAGAGAATGGAATGGCTTGAAACTTCTTGGATACACTCCTAAGGTTTGGAAGAACCATGTAAAGAAGATTGGTGTCCAAAATAGTACGAATTGATTGATTTATTATTGATAAAAGTTACCTTGGAAATTCTGGGCGATTTGAGGTTTCCTGAGAATTTTCACCCTAATCCGCGACCCACATGAGCTCCAAAGAGGTAAAACCGATTTTGAGGGTTAGGATAGGGTTATTGGATTCTAGGGGGAGGTGGAATCACCGAAAAATAGTAAAAATTGAGAATGATATAAATGAAACGACTTATTTTTTTTAAAACAGGAAATGGGCCCATGGGCTGGCCCAATACCTAAATAAGTAACCCAAATTCACCCGGCTTATGAATTTCTAATGGGTCCAAAAGGATAAATAAATTTTAATACATCAGTATAGGACAAGTGGGAAGTTGAATGGGTGAAAAAGGATGAAAAACAAAAGAGTTATAAAAGAAACAAATTCAGTTTTTAAAACTGGGAATGGGCTCACGGTTGGCCCAAATCATGAAGTAACCACCCTTTCTTCAAAAACTCCTAAACAAGCAATGGTGATCCCAAATCATGGTGGTTAGACATATATGGAACTTCAAAACTCAAGACTCATCTCATCATATACCCATGAAAAGGATCGGGATTTCTAATGGGCCGGATCAATACAAAGACAAAAAAAACCGTGTGTGACAATTCTCCCCACCATTAAATCTTTCCGCCCCCGGAAAGCCATAACACTTTCCGGCTGAAAAAAAAAACCTATGGATTCCAGAATGTACTCCCCACCATTAAGAATAAACTAGCACTAGAAATGTTCTTAGGATGAAAATCCAGGAGACCCATGGTGGGTCTCCCCACCATTAGAAACCAACTAGCAATGAGTAGACAAGAATTGAACATGAACTAGAGTTGGGATTCACTCACACGAACCCAAAAAAACCCTCCTACAAAAACCTACTATACCAAGTTAATAGAGTTACAACATGAACATATAAACCACCCACTCCCGAATGGAGGGGAAAATAACTTGGTCAACACATTCAGCACAATTCTGGACCCCCATCACTTGGGGATGGGAGGGAAGGGGACCCAATAATTTGGCCACTGAAACAACAAAAGAAACAAATAAACTACCCAAAAATCCCCCCCTATGAATAGGTAACTCCAAGACTGCACCTGATTTTTACAGGTGGTCTACACAGGGACATTGATTGAAAACCCACATCCATGAAGGAATAACCATAGACACTGTGTGAGGGGTTAAGTCCACCACGCTTGTTGCGACAAAGGGAAATTCATAGAAATGAAGAACCAAAACATTGACATAGAAAATAACTTAACAAAACAGAGGAGTAAGGATCCTAATCGTGCACTCCACACCTCTGTCGATTTTCTGACTGCGTGAAAAGCTTCACTTCAAGGCCTATGGCTGGAGCCCTGATTCTTGAAGCATTTTCTGCACCACAGTCAGGTGATAAGGATCACACCACTCAAAAAAACCACACTTGATCACCAAACAAAAACCTTAATCTAAATAGTAACTCATAAATACATATCAAAATTCTATCTCACTCCAAACGAGGGGCAGAATGGACAAGGAATACGATGAAACACATCAACATCACTGAACACAACTGCTCTATCCAAAAGAATTATCATGACCTATAAGAACTTTTAATAGATCCCAAACAGCTCTCTATTCCAACAAACAGGTTGAGGCATCATCAAAAGAGGTGGATTTAAAATTTGAAAGGAATACTTAGGTTGATCAGCAGGAAATATTTCCAATGCAGAACTATCCATGGCCACATCACAACATCAAACACATTTTTAGAAACCCAATGAAAATTACTCCAAAACCGAGCCACCAACAAGATCTCATCACTAGATAGAACAAGAGTATGAATTCTAGATCACGTGGAAGCTAACCAAAAAAACGAATCTTCTAAGACATAGAAAAATCAAGCCACATAACAATTGGTTTTAAAAAAAGGCCACAATTTTCAGCTCAAAACAATTTTGAAAAATCAAACTAACTTGGTGGGTTTCCACATTCACCAATGGTGTTTCATAAAGTATCACCCACATGCACATTTCCATGCCACCCCTGGCACCCAACCACCATACCATATAGGCTATACTTCCATATATAAATAAAACCATGCATGTGAGCACCCATGAAAACACCAAAGGCTAAAATTAAACATCATAATTCAAAAAAACAATTTACCTTCAAAAGGAACACCAACCACCAAGTCAAAAAACATTTTCATGTTTCACAAAAAAAAAACACAATTAATTAAGAACCATTTTCTTGAAAACCTACCCCTTTTCATTTTTTAAAAACTTTTTAAATAACCAAGCCACTCCAAACAACCCCTTCCCATTATTTTAAAAAAAAATCAGCAATGTATATTTTCATAATCCGAGGTCCATTGAGACCAATAACGTTTCTAGTAAAACACCAACCGATCGAAACTAATTTCCAAAACTAATTTATCCTATTCAAAAACTTTATAACATCCTAAAATACCCCATTTAAAAAAAAGATCCAGAATCACTTTAAAATGATTCACAATTTCAAATCATTTTATTTCAACAAACCACAAGTTTAGATTATGGATAATCAAATCCCTTTAAATCATTTCCACTTCCCTCCATTTTTTTAAAAAAAACACAACCTTCCAAAACCATTCTTATATTTAATTTTTGAAAACCCCCTTTTTTCACTTTTCAAAATCTAATCCTTACATTAAAACCCATTTCCTCAATTCTCACACAAGGATTTTAAAAACAAAAATTCAGAATTCATGAAAGGTTTAAGAGACCCAAAAAAAGGGAACTAGTGTCAGTGGGTGACTTGACCATATGGTTGGCGGCCATATGCCAAACACAACACCAACACAGAGAGACTTATTAGGACTATTCCCCAGCTCCACATGGCTTGCCAGGCCCTGTGAGATCACGCAGGCCATTGGTCAGACTCCCCTTGTCATATCCCAATACCAAACAATCAACTAGAACAATGGACACTAATAAAACCAGACTTCCATGGAAACCTAAGGATTAGAACAATAAAGAGTTCGCGACGCTCTTCTTGCACTTACCCATCAAGTCCCCAAAATCCTACTCCATCTACCTTGACATCCCCAAAATAACAAGGGCGCTCTAAAAAGAAAGGTCCGCTAATATATGACCTCCTCTGATACCATTTTGTCACGAACCAGCCCGAGTCAACCCTGAACCGGTCACCCAGGCCAGCCCGCGACAAGTCCCGAGAGGCATTCCCGATCCTCCCGGGATGGTGACAAGATCCAAGGGAATCAATAGAGTACACAAGGGAATGATTTATCCCATATATAAACGATCAAACAAACAGCGGAAATAAACGGACATCCCAAAATGAATTTAAATAAAAATTGAACTAAATATTATTTTTACAAGAAACTAAAATTAGAACAAAACCAACAACTCAAATGAACAATCCTGATGAACAACTAAATCCATGTGACACTTCTGGTCACTCTCCAACACAATGATAAAATGTCGCCCAAGGTGATCGAACTAAAGATGAAATCTGCACAAGGTCTAAAAAAAGAAGAAGACTATAGGCGTGAGTATTAAAACTCAGTAGGTTAGCCCGATATTCTATTCCCAAAGCACATTCCTTTAAAATAAAAGAAACATCAATTTATAGTTTTAAATTCAATATTTGAAAGTATGTTTTTCAAATGAGGTTCCATGCTATAATAATTATCAGACAAAAACATGCATGTTTAATAAACAAAAATGCAAGTAACAATTCTTTTCAAAGAGGTGAAAATTCAAAATGAAAATAGTTTTCAAGAGGGCTAATTTAATGAATTTTAACATTCAAATAAATAACAAATACTACTGAATTTACCAACCAAACACACCGTATGCCGACGGTGAGTACAAAATTGCCAATGAGCACTAGTCACGGGAATACCCCTAGGCACTAGTTAGTTGTGAGCCCCAGGTACCTCGTATCTCGGTGAAAGTAACCATAATAAATATCCATTCTCATGCATGAGACACTAGTAGGGAACATACCCATAACCTAGTGGTCCCCAATCATCATCATCATCATAGTTTAGTTAGTATTGTCATCGTCAAACTTGCTACGTGAAACAGAGGCCAACCCCCACAGAATCACTAGCATACTAGTACACGTCCGCCCACCTAGATACCCGGGATTACCTTTAGTGCTCAATCAAGTTACACATATTATAAAATACACATTTCATATCCACATTCCATTCCAAAACCATAAAAACAAAAATATACCATAATCTTTATTCACATTTCTTACACTAATCAACAAACCGCTAAATATTTTGGTAAAACAATTTCATGAAGTGTATTGAGGCTTTGCACATAAAACTCTTTCAAAATCACTCTTTCAATTATAAAAACACATAAAAACCAAACCAAATAATATTTAGCAGCCCAATAAACATTTATTAATTCATTTAATGGACCATAAAACAATCCCAATTGCACAACTTGTTATATACAAGTAAAACACTCCTTCATTTCTAGGAAATGCCAAACGGGCCTTTAAACATTTTCTCAAAACTAACCTTTGAGGAAGGTATGAATTTTAGTTTTATTAAGGATCTTTATAAACACCATTTACAGAAGAAAACCACATTCATAAATCTCTAATAATACTCAGGTTACATATTCAAAACACAACCATTTTCATAAAGATGTGAAACAGTCCATTTTTGGGAAACTCGGGCCAAAATATGTTGAAAATAAAAACCCACTTGATTGTAAAAACAAATAAAAATAGGAAATCCATATAAGTACCCAAAAATACCATTTATCATTCTTCCAATTCCTTTATAAATCCAAAAAAATAACTTTTAAATCACACATCACACATAAAAGCCAACCGGGCAATTTACCGAACACATGACATGCCCTTTTTAAACAAAACAATTTATATTAAGTACATGAAAAGGAATAAAACACCAATTGAAAGCCATATTTTAATTCAAGATACTGTAACATGTTAAAAATACCATAAACCAGATTATAAACCTCACAAAATATTTTCAAAAGATAACGGAACATTTAAACAAACACTTGTTGAGCACTTTCATGGAAAAACAACACTACCTTTCACAAAACAATGATTAAACAACCACTTTGGACACCAATAAAATTATCCAAAGGCTTAAAAACAGTAATGAACATTTATATTAGTCTATGAAAATATTAAAATGATGAAACTTGAATGATAAAGGCATCTGCAAGGGATATCCAACCTCAAATCTTTAGTGTAATTGAAACGCACAGCCGAAATCACCCACCGCGGGTTTATAAACCATAAAACTATAAAGATATAACCTAAACAAACAGAAACCCCATCAAAAAACATGGTATAACAAAAACCTAGGTCGATCAATACTAGGGGATAAAATAAATCCATGAAATAATGAAAGGAGGGGGAAGAGGAAGTAGAAAGGAGAAGGAATCTCACCTTTCACCCTAGAAAACTCGTCGTCTTCCATTAGATCTGCAACCCTATAGAGAATGTAATGGCTTGAAACTTCTTGGATACACTCCTAAGGTCTGGAAGAACCAGGGAAAGAATATTGGTGTCCAAAAGAGTACGAATTGATTGATTTATGATTGATACAAGTTACCTTGGAAATTCAGGGCGATTTGAGGTTTCCTGAGAATTTTTGCCCTAATCTGCGACCCACATGAGCTCCAAAGAGGTAAAATCGATTATGAGGGTTAGGATAGGGTTGTTGGCTTCGAGGGGGAGGTGGAATCACCGAAAAATAGTAAAAATTGAAAATGATATAAATGAAACGACTTATTTGTTTTTATAACAGGAAATGGGCCCATGGGCTGTCCCAATACCTAAATAAGTAACCCAAATTCACCCGACTTATGAATTTATAATGGGTAAAAAAGGATAAATAAATTTTAATATATTAGTATAGGACAAGTGGGAAGTTGAATGGGTGAAAAAGGATGAAAAACAAAAGAGTTATAAAAGAAAAAAATTCAGTTTTTAAAACTGGGAATGGGCTAACGGTTGGCCCAAATCATGAAGTAACCACCCTTTCTTCAAAAACTCCTAAACAAGCAATGGGGATCCCAAATTATGGTGGTTAGACATATATGAAACTTCAAAAATCAAGATTCATCTCATCAAATACCCATGAAAAGGATCAAGATTTCTAATGGGCCGGATCAATACAAAGACAAAAAAACCGTGTGTGACAACACCCGAGACTTTTATGTTATATAAATCATCAAAGGAATCTTTTTATACACACAAAACTTGCTTGGCTTGCTTTAAACGAAATCGCGACCTTCCTCGATAGCTTGCGTCGTACGCAATACCGAGTTTCACTAAACAATGATATGCTATTAAAATATTATTAAAACTAGCCGTTATGAATAGTAATAACCACTTTTTGAAATTTTATAAATTTTATTTTTCAAAATGGACTTCATTTTTTGTTTCGGAATATCGAAATTAGCCTAGGGTGAAATTTTGGTATTTTTCTGAAAACTTTCAATTTTTGATGAATAGTGAAACTACTAAGTGGCTGTTAAAAAAAATGAATTTTTCATAAAACATAATTTTACCGCTTCTGTGAGTGGAATTTCAAAAATCTGAGAGACACGGTTGATGTCAGTAAGTAAAATGTGGTTCAATGAGATGAAAATAATTTTTTGGTGAATAGTAACTTTTTACCTTTTTTTTACCACGGTTAAAAGTAAATAGGGTAATTAAGGGTAAAAATGATATTATTATTATCCTAACACATGTCCTAATTTTATTAAACAAGTGTAATTCGACCAAAAACAACCTTAGGAATAAAATATGACCATTTAGGCCCACCTGGATTAGATTAGGACATTTATTATTAATTTATTTAAAGAAGGGTTAAAATAGCTAAAATCAAAGTTTAATAACTAAATAATTTTTAATATGGGGTTATACATAAGATAAATTCGACTATAAATATTCATTAGAAAGCTAAAAATATTTCCTACATAATGGTATTTTATTTGTAATTTTTATAGATTAAATAGTTTAATTTATTTATGACACAACGATGATGCAGTAATTATCTTATTAATGAAATATTTACATAATTGATGTTATAAATACCCAAATAAATATAATTTGAGACTTTTTATGAATTACACTAATTATCTAGGTTAATATGACATGTTAGTATTGATTTAATTAACTTTGTTCGAACTTATCATTCTTTTATGATTTTCACAAAAATCAATTACTAAATAGTGTCAAAATTGACATAAAATAGTTTTTAAAACAAATATTATATTATTAATTGTTATTTTATTCATAAAAATATAAGGTTCAGCCAAATGAATTATATAAGGTTATATATATTAATAATAAACAACTTGGGGTTCGTTTGTCTTGATATAGTAAGTTTATTAATCTTATAGTATAAGAACACAAGAAGACACGGTAAAAGTAAAATTATTTAACTTAATGTTAAATCTAAATGATAAGGTTAAAATAGGAACCTAAACTTGTCTAAATTCTATTGGATGAGAGTATTTCTACCCATCCCCACCTTAGCATTGAAATAAATCAATTTGGAGCTATTTAAAACCGAACTTGACTTTATAATAAAATAATATTTTTAGTTATTCCAAAGGTGCCCCTCTCATCCCTTATAAAAGGGCACCTCCTCCCTCTCTTCCTCACACCACTTTGAGCCTTAAAGCTCGTCCAACCCCTGAAACTTTCTCCTCTCCACTTCCCTAGAGATATCCTAGAGGTCCTGGTCTTCTTCAAAGACCAATTTTAGTGCCCTAAAAGAAGGTCTCAAAGAAGCACTTCAAAGAATAGGTAATGTCCGTTACCGATTCTTTCATATTTATTTCTTCTTCCACTTCTTCTTCTTTAGTTATTTCATTATGAAGTAATAACATCCGAATCACTCATATACTGATATATTATTATAAGTATGAAACAACCCTATTTCACCATCTAACCATCCTACGGAAAAAGAAATCACCGTGCGTGCGTACGTACGGAATACCGTCTCCACGCCGTGGTGTAATCTATTTTCCACTACCACCTTACTTGGATGAGTATAATGGTGTAAATAATGACTATATATGACTATTATAAAGTGATATTGATTCTGAAATAGTATACATACACTCCAATACAATTCCACGATCATAGGAACGATATCATCACTCGTGCGTACGCACGGAATACCGTCTCCACGATGTGATGTGACTCGTTCTACATGATCTTCATTTCATAATGATGATATAAATGAATTGAATGAATGAATATGATATATATTACACTAATACCATTCTGGAAATGATGTATCTATAACCTAAAGATAATAATAATAATTTATTCGACAAAACACGCATAAGAACAAAAAGTTATAAACACCCGAATAACAAGTAGCAATGAAATATTACTACTAAGAAGCTAATAATATGACCATATATGATATCATAAAAATAAGTATGATTATGGAATAAGTCAATAACATTATTTAAATCATTATACAGGAGGTTCGGACACTTACAAAGCAAGTCGGACTTAAGGTAAGGGAAAATATCACAATCTCATTTTTACCCGAGATTGTTTATACTTTGAAATTTACTGGGGTGTATTTTATCATCCACATCCATGTTTCCTCAATATGTAATATTATTTCCATCCACCTACAATTGTTTAAAACCAATTTTACCCTTCGGTGAGTTTTTAGTAAAGTATATGAAAGGAATCTTTTGTCGTTTTTCATACGAGGTACTTTTTGACTTTTCCGACAAAAGTACGAAGAATGTTTTTTTTAACTTATACGGCATGATTGGATTTTTAAAAAATTATATCCAAGAAGATTACTTTACAAGTTTTCAATTTTATTTTTAATCAACTTCTTATAGTTTAAAATTGTATGACATGTTAAGAAAGTAAAAATGTTTTTGAAGTAGAAAGTATATTTTCCTCAAGAATGGAGTTCAAGTGTTTTATCAAAATTATTTTCCATCTAAGATAATATAGTGTTCTGTTTCTATACCTATTATTACATTGTTTTGATTATTTTGTGATGGAAATATTTTTATGAATTCCTTTATCTTATATGAATTGTTTTATGATGTCACGATGTTTAAGAATCCCATTTTTATTACATGGGTTATTCTATGATGTAGGGTTTATGATTTTGTGGCACACATAAGAATGGTATCATTATGAGATGGGTGGGACCTATATCTCCCTTCAATGCATTGGGTAAATATTTTATATCTCATGAGATAGACATGGCTGGAATGGTAGGTTATACCGGTTCAGTGAAACAGGACTGAAACGAGGGTGAATCGGTTCAGAAATGGACTTTGTCCACTAAGATAGTCTTGGAAATGAGTCTTGACTAATAAGAAATGATTCTCTATGATTATGTGTGTATGCCACAAAGTTTCAGGTTTTAATTTATGATTATTGGGATTACATTTCACTTCTATGATTTATCTCATGTTATGATATTATGATCTCTTTTGCAGGATAAGATTTCCAAAAGTAATGTTCTTATGTATATGATGTGATTGATATTTCTTTTGTTTACCCTTACTGAGCATTTAAGCTCACCCTTTTGTATGTTTTATTTCCCCAGGTCAGGAATTAAGTTATTAAGTAGAATATTCCAAAAAGGGACTCTAGATATGATGAAATAAATGGGAGGCAAAGTAGATACTTTATGAACCAGTTGTTTATGTTTCCCAGTTTCTAAAGACACTATACCTATACGGTCCTTTCTTGGTTTTGTTATATGTTGTAATAAGTGTGCTTCAATTCTGAAGTAATAATAATTTATGTAAAGTATGGGTCGTTATAGTTGGTATCAAAGGAAAGGTATAGTCAACCTTTGGAAACTAGGATGTGAAAGCCTTAGTAAGAACCCTAAGGATAAGTCTAAGCATAGAACACAATCTTAGTTTTTTAGAAATGTCCATGAATAACCTAGGATAAGACCTTAAGTGTGAAATTTTATTCTTGATTATGTGGTTTTCCTATTATAATTAGTGTTGCTCACACTATTCTTCTTGGTTTTAGTTAATGGCTGGAACCCAAAGGAACCGTGTTAATGCGGAATGCGACGGGCAATGCAATGATTGTCCCCCCTGAGCAACCAAACGTTATGGGAGCTAGAATGTAAAATCTTGTAGCCATGCTCACACAACTTTCTCAAGCTATGAATCATGAAGGACTTCCAAACGAGCAAAGGAAGAAGCAACATTCTGTTGAATCCTTTATGAGACAGCATCCACCTTCATTCAGCGGGTCTACTGATCCATTAGTTGCTGAACAATGGATTAGTACTACTGAAAATATATTTTCAGTTCTTCAATGTTCTGAGCATGATAAAGTCATCCTAGAAGTGTATCGTTTGGAGGGTGATGCTGATCAATGGTGGAATCTTATTAAGAATACGAGGCAAAGTGATGAAATTGAGTCCATGGAATGGGACGAGTTCAAGAACTTATTTTTCAATAAGTACTTCCCTCGTATTCTCTGAACAAAGATGGAGAAATAGTTTCTTTAACTGAAGCAAAAGGATGATGAATCTGTTGATACCTATGAAGCAAATTTTACATGACTTGCAAGGTACGCTTCTGGTAGTATTATCCAACCTGAGAGTAAGATCGATCAATTCTTTAGTGTCTTAAAACCAAGTCTTCGAAGGGCCTTAGACATAAGGGACTTCAATAGCTATGAGGAAATCGTTCTATGTGCTCTCAAAGTTGAGATGAAGATTGGAGTAACCCATCAGTCATACAGGTTTGATAAGATGAGGAAAATGGAATTCAAAGGAAAATCTAAAGAGAAAACTGAAAAGAAGATGAGATTTCCCTTATGCACAAAGTGTGGAAAGAAACATGGAGGGAGTTGTCTTAAAGGGACAAGTAAATGTTTCAAATGTGGAAAAGAAGGTCATCGGGCATCTGAATTCTGTGATGATGGGAAGAAGATGTCTAATGATGCAAACAAAGGATGGGATACACAGAATGAACCTACTACACTTCAATGTTTCAAGTGCAAGGAGATGGGGCATTATTCCAAATCAATGCCCAAATACAAGGGTTGATGATGATGGTCGACGTCAACAAACTCTTAAGGCTAAAGACAAAGGAAAGTCACATGCAATTTGTATCAGCGATGTGGAGTACGATAACGATGTGGTGAAAGGTACACTTACCATCCACTCTAAAGTAGCAAATGTTTTATTTGATTTTGGATCCACCCACTCCTTTATTTCTGAAGAATTTTTTAAGGATATCACCGTATTACCTCAACAGTTAGATGTTGAGTTAGCTGTGACAACCCCTAATGGCACAACAGTCGCATCAAAAGTTTTTAATTCTTCTCCGATTGAAGTTTGTGGGAAAGTGCTTCCTGCAAATCTTGTGATCCTTCCTATAGTGGAATTTGATGTGATTCTTGGCATGGATTGGCTTTCTCTACATGGATCTCATATCAATTGCCAAAGAAGGGAAGTCACATTTCATATTCCAGATCAATCTATGATCGTCTATCGATGCAAGGATGAACATAACTTTCCAGTAGAAATTCCTTCCATCTTATGGGTCTTGATTCCACTAAATGAAGGTTATTTATCTCAAATGGTTGGTGATAAACTCACAATTAATAATATGCCCATTGTACAGGAGTTTGATGATGTCTTTCCGGAGGAATTACCGGGTCTTCCACCGAATCGTGAAGTTGAGTTTTCAATAGAACTCGTACCGGGTGATTTTCTTATTTCAAAGACACCTTATAGAATGGCCCCAATTGAGTTGCAGGAATTGAAGAAGAAACTCCAAGAGAATCTTGATAAGGGGTTCATACGCCCTAGTGCGTCACCTTGGGGAGCACCTATTCTGTTTGTTAAGAAGAAATATGGATCAATGAGACTCTGCATTGATTATCGAGAACTTAACAGGATCACTATCAAGAACAAATATCATCTCCCGCGCATTGATGACCTATTTGACCAACTACACGGAGCTCAATACTTTTCCAAGATTGATCTTCGTTCAGGGTATCATCAATTAAGGGTCAAAAGGGAGGATATACCAAAGATGGATTTCCGTACAAGGTATGGACACTATGAATTTATAGTGATGCCATTTGGTCTTACTAATGCCCCTGCTATCTTCATGGATCTGATGAATAGAGTCTTTAGAGACCATCTTGATCAGTTTGTGGTAGTCTTTATAGATGATATTATTGTATATTCAAAGAGAAAGGAAGAACAAGAATATCACTTGAAAATTATATTGAAGACCCTAAGAAAGGATAATCTTTATTCCAAATTTACCAAGTGTGAATTTTGGCTTTAAAAAGTTTTATTTTTGGGTCACATAATCTCAAAAGAGGGGATATCTATGGATCCAGCAAAAACAGAGGTTATCGAAAGATGGTCGAGACCAACAACAGTAACTGAGATCCGAAGTTTTCTTGGTTTGGCTGGATATTATCGACGTTTTGTGAAAAAATTTTCACGATTATCTAATCCACTCAACAAGTTGACTCGGAAAGGAGTTAAGTTTGTTTGGACGGAGGAATGTGAAGAGAATTTTAAGGAGTTGAAAAGAAGGTTATCCAGTGCACCTGTGATCACACTGCCTTGTAGTGGAGAAAGGTTTGTGATCTACAGTGATGCATCCAAGAAGGGATTGGGGTGTGTTCTTATGCAAAATGATATGGTGATAGATTATGCCTCACGACAGTTGAAAATACATGAGCAAAATTACCCAACTCATGATTTGGAGTTAGCTGTGGTAATCTTTGCATTAAAGATTTGGAGGAATTACCTTTATGGTGAAAGGTGTGATATTTATAATGATCATAAAAGTTTGAAGTATATTTTCACACAAAAGGAGCTGAATATGCGGCAAAGAAGATGGTTGGAGCTGATTAAGGATTATGACTGCTCAATCCATTACCACCCTGGGAAAGCAAACAAGGTGGAAGATGCATTAAGTCGACAAGACCATGCTAGTTTATCCATGATGAGGATAACAAAAGATCCAATATTTATGGATTTACAAATGATGGATCTTGGAATTATAATGGAAGGGGAAAAATCTTATCTTTCTCAATTGAATGTTCAACCATATATACATGTGAAGATTAAAGAGGCACAGAAAGAAGATGTCGAGTTACAAAAGAAGGTGAGAAATGTTCCTGAATTCAACCTTTATTGTGATGGGATAATAAAGTTCAGGAATCGGGTTTGTGTTCCACCCATCCCCGAATTAAAGAAGGAGCTGCTGGATCAGGCTCATAGTTCTTCATTCTCTATTCATCCTGGAAGCACGAAGATGTATAGGGACCTGAAAGAGTACTTCTGGTGGGATGGCATGAAAAGAGATGTTGCTGAATATGTCTCTCGATGCTTGGTTTGTCAGTAAGTTAAAGCTGAGAGACAGAAGTATAAGGGGATGTTACAACCATTACCCATACCCGAATGAAAAAACATAACTATGGACTTTGTCACAGGACTTCCTAAAACATCCAAAGGAAATAATGCTATCTGGGTCATAGTTGATCGTCTTAAAAAATCTGCACACTTCATTGCTATTAGAGAGGATTTCCCTCTAGATCAGCTTGCTAGGATATATGTAAAGGAAGTGGTAAGATTGCATGGAGTACCACTTTCTATTATATCTGATCGGGATCCGAGATTTACCTCAAAGTTCTGGCGAAGTCTTCAGCATACTCTGGATACAGAGTTGAGTTTTAGCACTGCTTATCATCCTCAGAAAGATGGTCAGTCTAAGAGAACAATTCAAACTCTAGAAGATATGTTGAGAGCTTGCTCTATGGATTTCAATGGTGGTTGGGATCAACACCTACCTTTTGTGGAATTTTCTTATAATAATATCTTTCACTCCAGTATTCAGATGGATCCTTATGAAGCTCTCTATAGAAAGAAATGCAGGACTCCAACTTGCTGGGATGAAGTTGGGGAAAGAAAGCTATTAGGACCTGATCTCGTTGATGAAATGGCAGAAAAGGTCAGATCTATTCAACAACACATAAGAGCAGCTCAGAGTCGACAGAAAAGTTATGCCGACAACCGAAGAAAAGACCTAGAGTTTGAAGTGGGTGATAAAGTGTTCTTATGGATATCTCCCTGGAATAGAGTCATGAGATTTGGAAAGAATGGGAAGTTGAGCCCTGGATATATCGGTCCTTTAGAAATACTGGATCGTGTTGGGAAGGTAGCTTACCGATTGGAGCTTCCACCGAATCTCTCTCAAGTTCACGATGTGTTCCATGTATCTCTCCTGAGAAAGTACATACCTGATCCTTCACATGTACTTAGCTCAGAAGTTGTACCGCTGGAGCATGATCTGTCTTATGAAGAACAACCGATAGAGATTCTGGATCGTAGCGAAAAAGTCCTACGAAACAAGACCACTCGATTGGTGAAAGTTTTATGGAGGAACCACCAATTAGAAGAAGCTACATGGGAGCTTTAGGATATGATGAGGGAGAGGTATCCTCATCTGTTTGTTACAAAGTGACGAATTTCGAGGGCGAAATTCATTTTAAGGGGGGTAGAATGTAACACCCGAGACTTTTATGTTATATAAATCATCAAAGGAATCTCTTTATACACACAACACTTGATTGGCTTTCTTTACACGAAATCACGACCTTCCTCGATAGCTTGCGTCGTACGCAATACCGAGTTTCACTAAACAATGATATGCTATTAAAATATTATTAAAACTAGCCGTTATGAATAGTAATAACCACTTTTTGAAATTTTATAAATTTTATTTTTCAAAATGGACTTCATTTTTTGTTTTGGAATATCGAAATTAGCCTAGGGTGAAATTTTGGTATTTTTCTGAAAACTTTCATTTTTTGATGAATAGTGAAACTACTAAGTGGCTGTTAAAAAAAACTGAATTTTTCATAAAACTTAATTTTACCACTTCTGTGAGTGGAATTTCAAAAATCCGAGATACACGGTTGATGTCAGTAAGTAAAATGTGGTTCAATGAGATGAAAATATTTTTTTGGTGAATAGTAACTTTTTACTTTTTTTTACCACGGTTAAAAGTAAATAGGGTAATTAAGGGTAAAAATGATATTATTATTACCCTAACACATGTCCTAATTCTATTAGACAAGTTTAATTCGACCCAAAACAACCTTAGGAATAAAATATGACCATTTAGGCCCACTTGGATTAGATTAGGACATTTATTATTAATTTATTTAAAGAAGGGTTAAAATAGATAAAATCAACGTTTAATAATTAAATCATTTTTAATATGGGGTTATACATAAGATAAATTCTACTATAAATATTTATTATAAAGATAAAAAGATTTCCTATATAATGGTATTTTATTTGTAATTTCTAGACATTAAATAATTTAATTTATTTATGACACAACGAGGATGCAGTAATTATCTTATTAATGAAATATTGACATAATTGATGCTATAAATACCCAAATAAATATAATTTGAGACTTTTTATGAATTACACTAATTTTCTAGGTTAATATGACATGTTAGTATTGATTTAATTAACGTTTTTCGAACTTATCATTCTTTTATGATTTTCAAAAAAATCAATTACTAAATAGTGTCAAAATTGACATAAAATAGTTTTTAAAACAAATATTATATTATTAATTGTTATTTTATTCCTAAAAAGCTAAGGTTCGGCCAAATGACTTAGATACGGTTATATATATTAATAATAAAAAACTTGGGGTTCGTTTGGCTTGATATAGTACGTTTATTAATCTTATAGTATAAGAACACAAGAAGACACGGTAAAAGTAAAATTATTTAACTTAATGTTAAATCTAAATGATAAGGTTAAAATAGGAACCTAAACTTGTATAAATTCTATTGGATGATATTATTTCGACCCATACCCACCTTAGCCTCTAAATAAATCAATTTGGAGCTATTTAAAACCGAACATGACTTTATAATAAAATAATATTTTTTGTTATTCTAAATGTGCCCCTCTCCTCCCTTATAAAAGGGCACCTCCTCCCTCTCTTCCTCACACCACTTTGAGCCTTAAAGCTCGTCCAACCCCTAACACTTTATCCTCTTCACTTCCCTATAGATATCCTAGAGGTCCTAGTCTTCTTCAAAGACCAATTTTAGTGCCCTAAAAGAAGGTCTCAAAGAAGCACTTCAAAGAAGAGGTAATGTCCGTTACCGATTCTTTCATCTTTATTTCTTCTTCCACTTATTCTTCTTTAGTTTTTTCATTATGAAGTAATAACATCCGTATCACTCATATACTGATATGTTATTATAAGTATGAAACAACCCTATTTCACCATCTATCCATCCTATGGAAAAAGAAATCACCGCGCGTGCGTACGTACGGAATACCATCTCCACGCCGTGGTGTAATCTATTTTCTACTACCACCTTACTTGGATGAGTATAATGGTGTAAATAATGACTATATATGACTATTATAATGTGATATTGATTCTGAAATAGTATACATACACTCCAATACAATTCCACGATCATAGGAACGATATCATCACTCGTGCGTACGTACGGAATACCGTATCCACGATGTGATGCGACTCGTTCTACATGATCTTCATTTCATAATGATGATATAAATGAATTGAATGAATGAATATGATATATAATACACTAATACCATTCTGAAAATGAGTTATATATAACCTAAAGAGAAGAATAAGAATTTATTCGACAAAACACGCATAAGAACAAAAAGTTATAAACACCCGAATAACAAGTAGAAATGAAATATTACTAATAAGAAGCTAAGAATATGACCATATATGATATCATAAAAATAAGTATGATTCTGGAATAAGTCAATAACATTATTTAAATCATTATACAGGAGGTTCGGACACTTACAAAGCAAGTCGGACCTAAGGTAAGTGAAAATATTACAATCTCATTTTTACCCGAGATTGTTTATACTTTGAAATTTACTGGGGTGTATTTTATCATCCACATTCATGTTTCCTCAATATGTAATATTATTTCCATCCACCTACAATTGTTTAAAACCAATTTTACCCTTCGGTGAGTTTTTAGTAAAGGATATAAAGGAATCTTTTGTCGTTTTTCATACGAGGTACTTTTTTGACTTTTCCGACAAAAGTACGAAGAATGTTTTTTTAACTTATACGGCATGATTGGATTTTTAAAACATTATTTCCAAGAAGCTTCCTTTACGAGTTTTCAAGTTTATTTTTAATCAACTTCTTATAGTTTAAAATTGTATGACATGTTAACAAAGGAAAAAATGTTTTTGAAGTAGAAAGTATATTTTCCTCAAGAATGGAGTTCAAGTGTTTTATCAAAATTATTTTCCATCTAAGATAATATAGTGTTCTATTTATATCCCTATTATTACATTTTTTTGATTATGTTGTGATGGAAATATTTTTATGAATTCCTTTATCTTATATGAATTGTTTTATGATGTCACGATATTTAAGAATCCCATTTTTATTACACGGGTTATTCTATGATGTAGGGTTTATGATTTTGTGGCACACATAAGAATGGTATCATTATGATATGGGTGGGACCTCTATCTCCCTCCAATGCATTGGGTAAAGATTTTATATCTCATGAGATAGACATGGCTGGAACAGTAGGTTATACCGGTTCAGTGAAACAGGACTGAAACGAGGGTGACTCGGTTCAGAAATGGACTTTGTCCACTAAGATAGTCTTGGCAATGAGTCTTGACTAATAAGAAACGATTCTCTATGATTATGTGGGTATGCCACAATGTTTCAGGTTTTAAGTTATGATTATTGGGATTACATTTCACTTCTATGATTTATCCCATGTTATGATATTATGATCTCTTTTGCAGGATAAGATTTCCAAAAGTAATGTTCTTATGTATATGATGTGATTGATATTTCTTTTGTTTACCCTTACTGAGCATTTGAGCTCACCCTTTTGTATTTTTTATTTCCCTAGGTCAGGAATAAGGTTATTATGTAGAATATACCAAAAATGGACTCTAGATATGATGAAATAAATGGGTGGCAAAGTAGATGCTTTATGAACCAGTTGTTTATGTTTCCCAGTTTCTAAAGACACTATAACTATACGGTCCTTTATTGGTTTTGTTATATGTTGTAATAAGTGTTCTTCAATTCTGAAGTAATAATAATGTATGTAAAGTACGGGTCGTTATAATCTTACCCTTTCAATGATCATATTACCCCTTATATATAAACTTCAAAATAATCATCTAAAATAATTCATAACCTTATATTAATTTCTATACCATGTCTATTACACTACTTATTGTTTATTCATAATATAAATACATCATATATATATATATATCATTATTTTTAGAGTATTATCCACTAATGTTCAACATTATGGTGTTTCCCTATATCATTACTTGTTCTATGGTACTAGTTGTAGCTGTTATTTTGAATGTAATTTTCTAGTTTTATATTGTACTATTATTAGGAAATAATATAATGTATATCTTTAAATGTTTTTTATGATAAAGTGTTTATTTACTATATTTTAATATATGGTTTTACATCCCCCCTAAATAATTTCACCCTTAAAATTTGTGGCATAAGTCGGTCCATAAATTAGTGTGGGTGATTATTCATCCTTGCTTCCTTAGTATCCCACATATATTCTAATAAATTATGATTGCTAAAAATTAATTTTACAATCCAAATTATTCAATTATATAACACTTACTCTCTAGTATATATAATCTAGACATACTCTTCATTATAAGGAAAGTTGGTCTCTAGCTCTATTTCCTCAGAGGTGAGTATGTGTATTGGGTTTAACATATTCTTCCACAACAAAAATACATAGATGATGTCCTATAATTTAGAGTGGTATGATGGAATAGATAAAATTAAATCCACAACTCTAATTCTATCCAAAATTTTAAAGGGACCAATGTACTTTAGATTTAACTTCATATTCTTACCAAACCTTATAACTCCCTTCCATGGAGATACCTTTAAGAAGACATGATGCCCTAATTTAAATTCCAAGTTCTTCCTTTTTTTATAATCATAACTCTTCCACCTTCTTTGAACCATCTTTATATGATTATAAATGGATTAAACTTTCTCAATTGTCTCCTTAATGAGTTCCAGAACTGTTAGATTTATTTCTCCAACATCATCTCAATAGGATTGGGTACAACATCTTTTACCATACAAGGCTTCATATGGTGCAATTTTAATGCTTTGATAAAATCTATTATTATATTAAAATTACCCCAAAGGTATATATTGGTCCTATGTTTCTTTAATGTTTTTTGATCATGACCTTAACATGCCCTTTAAGGTTTATATGGTCCTTTTAGACTATCCATCAGTTTGAGGAAGGTAAGTTTTTCTTAAATATATCTTGGAGTTTAAATCCTTCTGAATAATTATCTAAAAATTTTATGTGAAATTGGGGTCATGATCTGATACAATTGATAATGGTGGACCATAAAGCCTTATAAGTTTAGTAATATAGATTTTATCAAGAAGATAAAGGTGTATATCCACTTTTATTTCTAGTAAATGCGTGAACTTGGTAAAGTGATCCACAATGACCCATACAACATCATTCATCCTATGAGTCTTCAGGGGTATAATGATAAAGTACAATGAAATCTTATCCCAATTATATATTTCTATAAGAAGAGGTTTCATGACACCCTTAGGATGTTTTCTCCCATCCTTTACTTATTGGAACACTAAGAATCCTGACACATAATTTACAATGTCCTGATTCATGTTGTACAACTATAAATATTATCTTAAATCTATATACATATTTGTGCTACTATGTTCTATAAAGAAACATAAGCTATGAGTTTCATCTAGAAATTACATCTTTAACTCACGTACCAAGGAATACATAGTCCCTTTACAAACTATAATACACCATCTTCATATATGAAAGTATATCAATTTCCCAACATTAATGGATTTAATATTATTTTTAAACTCTTATCATCTTATTGGGACTTCTTTATTTTCTCTAGTAATTATGGTTGGGTAAATAATTGGAAAAATTAATTATTTTTATCCTTAATAATTAACATATCCAACTTTACTAATTCCTTGAATATATGATTTTTTCTATCCTCATCATGGATAGAACTCCATGATATTTCCAACTCAATGCATCAACCACCTTGTTTACCTTATCAGGGTGGTAGTATATCGAACAATGATAGTACTTGAGTAGTTTCATCCATCTCCTTTGTCTTATATCGATCTATTTATATGTGAATATGTACTTAAAATATTTTATCCATATATATGTAACATCGTTCAACATAAAGATATTTTCTCCATACATTCAAGGAAAATATTACAACAACCAACTTAATATCACAGGTTACATAGTTTTTTAATGAGTCTTTAATTGCCTTGATGAATAATAATTGAATATATCATTCAATATAAGGACACACCTCAGTCATTTATATAATTCATCACTATTTATTACAAATACTTCCTTCCCTGATGGTAAAGTTAACACCGGTGCATTAACCAATATCTTATTCATTTCATCAAAACGTTCTTAATATTCCTTTGATCATGTGAATTTTTCCCCTTTACGTGTCAACTTGGTCAATGGATTGGCTAATTGATATATTTTTAAAAACAATCATGGATAATAAATTAAGGAAACAATGTATCTTAGTTATATTCACCGGTGTGGTACATTGTTTGACTAACTTTGGCTTTTAAGGATCAAAATATATTCTATCCTTAGAGACAATATTTCCAATAAAAGAAACATGTTGGATCCAAAATCCAAACTTAATAAATTTACCATACAAATTATTTTATATAAGAGTCTCAAGAACAATTCAAAAATGATTTGAATCCCTTAATGTATTTTATAGTATATCAATATATTATAAATAAATACCACAATAAATTTATCAAGATAATCCTTGAAAACTCTATTCATAAAACCCATAAATAGTGATGGTTTTTTAGTTAATCCAAATGGAATTAGCATAAATTCATAATTTCCATAACTCTTATGAAATTTTTTTTCGGTATATCATCCTTCCTCACCCTTAATTGATGATAACCAGAATAAAAATTGATCTTTGAGAAGTATTGAGATCCTTGAAGTTAATCAAACAAGTCATAAATGTTTATTAAATTATACCTTTTATTTATAGTAATAGAATTTATTTCTCTATAATTGATAAAAAAACCTCATAAACCCATCATTCCTTTTCAAAAATAATATAAGTGCTTCCCAAGGTGAGATACTATGGTGTATGAATCCCTTATCATACTACCCTTGTAGTTATTTATTTAACTCAACCAATTATACTAGGTACATTTTATTTGTAGGATTAGATATGAGTTTTTCATTAGGGATACATTCAATAAAAAACTCAACAATAATTTTAGGTGTATGTCTAGGGGATTCCATAGAAAATACATTAATTTATTCTTTCACAATAGGTACATTATCTATTCTTAGGATATCCCTACCATCCATATATATATATATTATGTTTTCTCTTCTTATCCTAATATAATTTCATTAAGGTGAGCTGATAGAGGTGGATCCATATAAGAATAAGATAACAAATACTCCCCTTAAAATATAACGGATTCCATAAATCCCTTAAAAATCATAACATTTTTCCCTTGATAATATATTCATTCCTTATAATTTGAGATCCAATCCATACCAAGTATAAATATAAAATTCCACCAAATGTATAGTAATAATGTTTGAAACTAGTGAATCTCTATGAATCCTAATTGAAACTTCTTAATATATCCTCATTTCAATGAAATTTCAACTAGATTTTTTTTGAAAACTCATTTCTTAGTGTTTGAGGGGATGATTCAATGTTCCTAGAAAACATGTAAGATATGAAAGAATGTGAAGATACAGAATTAAATAAAGCATTAAATAAATTTTGTTTTATGAACAAATTACTTTATATTATGTCATTCAGGACTTAAAATTATACTATATTAATTTTATAAGACTGACCTTTATCCCTTGGACTCTTATAAAGTAAATTCCCTTGATTTATGGGGCATTGGTTGGAATAGTTCCCTATCTTATTGAAGTTAAAGAATTAAACATTGTAAGCTTCTATTTTTATTTTTATTTTATAAAAACCCATATGAAACTATCCCATAATAACATGATTTATAATAAATATTACATTACATACATTCTAAATACCTTTTAGGTCTAGAGTTTTAGATAATTAGGACACATCATTAACTAATATAGCCATTTATTTCTCATCTAATTGAAATTTTTTCCACTATTATAGATGATAATTAATCCATAATAGATCTTTAATATCTCCTATAAATTATCAATACAAGATACTCTTCTAAAAATTTCATCCATATTACTTTCCTTTATAACTTGGGGGAATAGAAACAAAATAAGGGGTGTTCTAATATACTCAGTAAGGGAATAATAAAATTAAATCATGATGGTGAGTCAAAACCTATAAGTCATGAGGCATGACAAGATATCATAAAGAGAATGAAACCATGACATAAGGAAATGATATTTTAAGGTTACGGAATCAAAAATATGTGTAAAAAATATAAATCATGAAATTATAAGCATAAGTTAAGGTTCATTAGTAAAACAACATTACATAGTGTTCTAGGCTAACTTCTTGTGCACCATACATGGTATCTCATGAGATAAAAATATTACCCAATGAATTAGTGGAATATATAATTCATTTCCCACTCATAATTAAAATAAAATCATACATACATGTTCCACATAATTTAAATCATAATATCATGAAAACCTATGGAAATAAAATGGTTTTTATATCCATTTCAAATGGTATTACATAAGTAAATGTTCATAAAACCTTTAAAAATAATAACATGATAAATTCATGGAATTTAAATGGGAATCCAATGATATTAAGTAAATTTATAGGCAAATACCCTTCAATTAGGATAGTTAAGAATATGGTATTTACACCGTATATATAATGGGTATACCATGAAGTCAATAGTTTCCCAAATAAATTGATGTATGGACACCTTAGTGTGTAACCTTCAATCAATGGAATGAAATATATAGTATTCACATAGGAAAGGCATTTGAAGAAAAATCATGTCTATTAATGATGATTATTAGGAAAGATAAAGTCAATAATTGATTATTTTTATTATAGTGATTTCTCACCATTAATAGGTAATAACATGTATAAAGAATAAAAATTTATATTAATAATACTTTTAGAACAACACTAGAAACTCACATTGAAACACAAGGAGAAATAACACTTTTATTTTGATAGATTTTAAAAAAACGTCATTGAATAATGGTATAATAATTTACTTTGAAAAATCCTGAAATATTATAGTGAAATCCTAATAAAAAGGGAAAATACAAGGTTATGGATAATCTATTCATGAAAAATATTTCAAAAATGAATTTTCAGTTCATTTTTTGTAAAGAAATAAGAATTGAAGAATTCAAAAGTTTCGTGTGAACATTATTTTCAAAAATATGTCAAATTTTTTTAAGGAATTATTTTAAAAAATAAATCACTTATAAATGCCTCTTCATAAGGGTAAAGAATTTAAAACATGTAGAATAAGATAAAATATAAGTATGTAGAATTCCTTTTAAATTTTTTTGAAAGAATATTTTTATCAAAACCCACATCATAAAAAAGATTAATAGAATTTAATTTAAAAAACATATAAATATAATTAATAATATCATCAAAGATAAAACATATTAGGTTCTCTATATATAAAAATAGAACATATTTGGGAAGGAAAAATATGGATATAGAGGGAAAACAACAATTTGAAAGAATGATAAATATTATTAACAATGTCATATTTTTGAAGAGAACAAAATCCACCAAAGAAGAGGATTTTTATGAAATTAATTTATTTTACCCAATAAAAATAGGAAATTAATTATATATTATATAAATGGTTTAATAAAATAAACTTAAAAGATTTTATCCAAATAAGATGGTTTGTGACCTAATGAAAACAAATTGAGTACACTAAAAACACATATTGCTTTAGTACCTTGTTTATCAAAAGAATTTTCATAAAGGATCATGATAGAGACTTGTAAATACTAAAAACTAATATTTAATAGTTATAATATAATCCCATATGGCAGTAAGTACGCCATGAAAATGGGAATTTTGTGTTTAATATAAAATACATCTCTAGAAATGGAAATTAAGACAAATAACCCTTATGAATTTGTAATCTATGAATAAAAAACCTATGAAAGAAAAAAATTGAAATATATATATGGATAAATTTAAATTAAATATAAATATGACAAAAATTTATCTATGAAAATTTATACACCACACAAAAGGAAACAAGTGATGAATATGGCATCAGTTGCAAATAATGAAAGTTGAGACGAGAAACCCCTTGCCTCAAGTCCTAATTAATTATGTGCATGTACTTAACCGCTGTAAAAATAAAATTAATTTTATTAAAAACTTTATTAAGTTCATTTTTCATCTATATTTAATTTTCTAAGGTCTATTTATTATCATGTGTTATTCATTTATTTAATAGTTTTCACATATGTCGATTACTTGAGGTGGTTTGGTCAATTTCTCTGTAATTTCCTTGGTATATTGAATGTGGTAAGATGTGTTGTAAAATATATTCATAATATATATATATAATAATTATTTATTATATTATTCCATTGGTAAAAATTTATATAGTTTTATAGTTTTTCCCAAAATGGACTCAAATTAAGAATGGTGCCTTGATATGTTCACTCAAGGCAGTTAAATTTAGCCTGTTAGTTTCTTGTTAATATCACTTATAGAATGTGGTTGATACTCTCCAAATGAGAATTAGAAAATTCAGAAAGGAAGAAATACCTAAATATGGGTATTATTTTCCCCCACAAAACAAAGGAAGAAAAGATGGCCAAAACTAATGGATTGTGTAAATCCCTAGAAGACACGTGATCACGAGACCTTCAGAAGGTCACATGAGAGAGCTATAAGTACCACATAATTTGAAGAATATACCATAGATACCCTTAGAAAATTCCTTCAACTATTTTAAATTCATCCCAGAAAATCAATTATCATGCGGTGGCTACCAGACGAGCACCCCTAGGCCACACGAGTTGTTAGGCAGTAGGAGCCTGACAAGCCATACAAAAATCCTTGGAAAATAGTGGGAGAATATCCAAAATATGTGAGCCTATTACAATCATAAAAATTACATGATTCACCTATACATATCACAAGACACCTCATAATCCCCAATAACGTATCCTCCTAGCTGTGCAAGATATTGCTTGCATGTCACCCCCATCACATGAAGGGATTAAGACATGTCCATATCGTCTCGTGCTCCCTATTTGAAACCAAAAACAAGAAGGAAGGTTTTTCCATTATAATTATAATGCATAAAAATAAGAAATTTTTTTGGTCATGTTATGCATCACTGATGGGGTGAGTGATTTTATTTTAAAACACTCAAGAAAACCCACATGATCACCACACCTTGTAAAACAAACAAGGAAATAAAACAAGGACAATGTAGGATCCTCTTGTGGTTGTAAAAATCATGAGATGCACCCATATAGCTCTCAATACACCACAATCCCATGGAGAAATGTTTGTCTCATATCATGAAAGCCCACTTTCATATCACCCTCTCTACATGAAGGGATTCAGACATGTCTAAGTGGTCCAATGCTCTCTCTTTGGCTCCATAATGAAAACATAAGGGTTTTTCCATGAAATTCTTACGCATCACCACATGAACCTTTTTCAGTCATGTGATGTATCACCAATGGAGAGATTGATTGTCTTCGATAACAGTCGTGTAAGCTTGAAATATCCACAAGCCTTTGAAAAATAAAATAATGAAATAACATAAGAAAGGTGGGATCCTCTTGAAGTTGTAAAATTCATGTGATGTGCTCATAAAATCCCTTTAGCATAAAGGACTGATCTCATGAAGGCCCCCTGGAAAGCCATCCTTATCTCTGGAAATATCCTAAATAAGTTGTATCAGATCACACGAAAGCCTTTGAATAGGCATATTGATCTTAAAAATGTCCTTAGACATGTCATGCTAACCATATTTGATCCCATTTTCATGCCCACATAATTAGTTGAGGCCCTATTAATTGGCTATAATACAATAAATGAGGTGTTGATGGGATGATCTTGCGGTCACTAAAATTCATGCAATGCCCCCAGAATGACCTACAATAAGATCTCATGAAACACATAACATCAAAGCCATACATAAACTCTAGACAAGATTAATTTGATATGCACCGTGAAAAGTGGTGAATAAAAGGGGTAGAGAGACCTATAAATCCCCCACCCCAATATCAAAAAATTTGTCCTTGGATCCTCTCACCATCACACTTAGGCATCAAGGTGGATTTATCAGAACTGCTAATCATGATATCAGAAAGGATTTCTATCATGTAATGTTTTGGGAGCAACCTAAGAGATCATGAAACATGAATAGGCATTTCAAATGATCACTCATAGATCACACGAAGGACTTATGACAGGTTATAAAAAATAAATCCCACATACATGATCAGTCACGCGAGACTTAAACAAGATAATACTGAAAAAATATAAGGAATGTGAAATAAAGGTTTGGAATAAAAAAATAAATAGATACTATACTTATTTGAATAACATATATGATGATTCTCATTCTCTGTACAAGAACCACGCAAGTCATACGATATCACCAATACATGTCGTGAAAATCATGCGACGCTCTTTGGTATACTATTTGGATCATGCAAAGTCCTATGGACATATCAGAGAAAGTCACATGGAACCCCTTGGGTGTGCCAATAAAGTCTCATGAAACCCTCCAGTCTCACCATCCATACCTCAAGATATCCTATAGACATGTCACCCAGATCATAAGGTGACATCAGTACATGTCATCTAAGTCTCACGATGGCATTAGGGAATGTCAACTAGCTCTTGTGACATCCTCTAGACAAGATAGATGGATATCGTGATTCCCTCTTGGTATGTCAGATGGATCTTACAACGCCTCCATACATGTCATCTAGATTTCATGATAACACCTAGACGAGTTAGTCAATACATGAAGTATCTTCCAGACATTTCATACCAACTCTCACGATGCCCTCCATGTTTTTCAGTCAGCTTTTGTGATGACACCAGGGAAAGTCATCTTGATCATATGACACCCTCCAATAATGTCAACTAAGATCATGCAATGGATTATAAAATCCACCAGCTAGGTCTTGCAATTTCCTCTGAACAAGTCATTATTGGTCAGGCGACGACCTTCAGACGTGCCATCCAGATTATGTGATGTCCCTTGGACAACTCAACTAGATCATGTGATTGTCTTTGGAAAACATATTGAGAAATCACTAAACTATTATGACTCTAATTCCCACCATAACCAAGATATATAGGATGCCTTCCAAAGGCCCAAGAACTATATTAAGTATCCAATGGGTTGTTACATCATGTAATCCCTGCACCCATATGTAATGAGGTTGATTACTTGCTATCACTTGTTTCTCACACTGAGCATATTTCATGCGAGTTTAGAGAGTTGAAATGATAACCTCATTGGAATCATGAATATCCACCAACTAGGGAAACTGTAGTGTGTAAGCCCCTATCATTGGCATGATATAACTACCTTCTAAACAAGGGAATCTACCTTGGGGCAGGTCCCAAGGGCATGATCAAACTACAATAACTATGATTCCTAACATAACCAGGATACATAGGATGCCTCCTTGAGGTCAGAGCTCAAATTCTTGGTGTCTAAGTACCCACATATATTTCCTTTCCATAAAATGTTAAACTGCATAAGTTTAATGAACTACATGGGTTTTGATTCCAATTATAAAGCAGGATACGTAGGAAGACTCATAATGGATCAATCGCATCCTCAAAATATTAACTGCCTCCCTGCATGGTATTAAATTATGAAGTGACTAGTTATATGAATTAAACATAAAAGGTGGATACCCACTAAAGGTAAACTGATAAAGAACCTCAAATACATATAGATGAAATCACTAAAATACTACCCTTCATATAGAAGAGAGTTTAACCTATAATCATTTTGTTAAGGTAACTGATTAATTATCAGGATTAGAAAGAGATTCACGAACATATATTAAATCAATAATAGAGTCCCATAGTAGGAAAAAATTTACCCCTAAAATGGTGAGATGATCTCAACCTCCCATCCTATTGACTAATGTGAGTTCTTAAGAATCTTTGGGTTTGAAACCTCAACTAACCACCTACCTTTTGAAATAATTTCTATACCCAGTTGTGGATAGGGGAACTGTTTAGAGTTTCAATTAAAGATTAATTTTTTTTGAACCTAATTAAAATAATTGTGTAAAACATTGACGCCCCCCCCCCCACAATCAAACCCTTATGGAAAAATCCATCTGTATATTTTTGATGAAATAAAAATAGTGAACCCATTAAGAAATCATTTAACTGAAACATCTTCTTCACAATATAAAAAGGATAGACTGCCCAATTATTTTTAGACCATTTTGTTCCCATCAAATGGGTGGTCCTTTATCTTTACAAAAAAAAACAAAAATATTGAATCTGACATGAAACTCCTTAACAAAAAAATGATTGGTTAATCATGTGTCAGAGCATTTTGGTTTGCATATTCTACACAAAAAAATGATGAGCCCTATGTGAAACTCTCAAATAGCAGGATGGTCAATTTACCATGTTTTAAGACACCTTTTTTTCATAGCCTACAAAAACAGAACTAATAATCTAGACAGAAGTCATATAGATGATCCTATGTAAACAGTTTTCCCATGAAATAAGTCCATACTCTCTTTGTCAAGTCCACACAAGCATAATGGTACGATTAATAATAATAAGACAATTGTGTTAACCATGCATACTTGATCAAGAATGTATCATGATTATGACAGTGCATAGATCGGTAACCATGTTACTTTTTTTTATGAATGAATATAGATACTACTATCATTAAAAACACCACAATCTGAGATAATTTATTTATCAAATGATTGTTCAGGAAAATCAGTTATGGCTGTAACTACTATGGTCCATGGAACAACCTCACATGCCTGATAGATTCAACATTAGGGGAAGAATGAAATGGTTTGGGAATACCATCAGAATGGTACAGTCCCGACTCTTGAAGTTTCATGTGATGGTATCTAAAAGATAAAACCAACAAGTCCAAACCATCGAAGGAAATATATTATTAATATAGTGGCCCTCATTGACACAACAAACCACTTCAAAACCTTATCCCTAAAGTGAAACAATCACCACCTTCAGCATCTGATGAAGGTGGACCAGGGAGTCAACTGTGGCTCTCTTCCAGTTTAGGATCTACTGAGGAGGGATCCTTTTAATCACTATTGCCAGTGCCATCTCACTGATACCCAAAAATATCCTATTATGGGTTCCACCCGACACACTTATACCTCTGATACCCATGCAATAAAAATAAGGAATACACATATAGCACAAAAGGCTATAGATAACAAGGAGTGGGATCATATCCCCACTTTCATTGACAAATCCTTATGGTATATTCTAGTGGTATCTACTGAGGAGGATCATATCCCTCCTCACTTGGAAAAAGTCTATGGGCATATTCCCATAGTAGACATGGGGGGTGCATATCCCTACCCACATACATGAAGTCCATCGGTATATATTCCAGTACATAGTGGAGACAAAAAATATGTAGGTGTATGCTCATTCACACACTTTTTTAAAATTCCATTACATTTTAACAAAAACTGAAGAACTCCACTAATATATCCTAACACTGGTACAAATATAGGGATATGAACATATTCCTATACCTAATCCATGGAATCTCAACACTCTAATCATTATGAACAAGTGGTTTCCCTAGAGAAAGTGAATATTATTTCTCTTATTCAGGAGGATTATCAGAATATTCTGATAAAGGATGAGGTGCCAGACCGGGCTCATATCCCCCTTACAACCAAGGCTCACCAAGTGAGAGTGACACATGCCTCAGGACAAGATCATAACCTTGTTGTAAAATTCCAAAAACATATTACAAAGGCCCAAGATTGATATTATATCCCCATTCTGGCTAGGGCATACCAAGTTAGATCAGCACATGAATTGGGATAAGCTCATACTCCAATTGAGGAAGACCATCGTCAGACTTAAAAGGCCCAAGATTGGGCTCATATCCCCATTCTAGTCGAGTATCACTAAGTGAGATTGGAACATTCCTCGGTACAAGATCATATTCTTATCAGTGAATTTACCTAGCATATTCTAGAAGATCATGGAAGCCAGACACATATTCCTAGTTTCACCAATGAAAGACTACACCAACATCCATATGAGGCTATACAGAAGGAGTCTCATATCCCTTATCCCATTCCTGAGGTCTATCGATATATTCTAGTGGGGAATTAATTTTTGGACCGAGATCATATTCTCATTCAAACCTGGGATCACCAAGTGAGAGAAACACATGTCTTGGGACATGCTCATATCCCAGTCAAGAAAGATCAGTGACATATTCCAAAGTCTTGGGATCAAGCTCATATCCTTGTTCAGACCAAGGATCACCAAGTGAGAATGAAACATGCCTCGAGGTAGGTTCATATTCCTTCAAATAATGAAGAAACCCATTGGAATACTCTAGAAGATTCTTAGTAGCGGAATCATACTCCCATGACACCAGATGGTTATCAACATGTTTTGGTAACTGTCATATAGAAGGATTATAACCCAAAAAAATTACAAAAGGTTGGTCGATATATTCTGGCCACAATGTAGAATGAGGCTCATATCCCTAATCTATTCAGTTCTAGTGTCCTTGAGGTTTTTTGAGACACATTCTCAACACCTCAAGGGTTAATTCACTCTTTAACTGAATAAGAAGGTGATAATTACCATAATAGTCATACTCATGGTTGTGTGGAGATGGATCATAGGGACTCTACTCCTGACATACACCATGGTCAACCTCTCCATGATGATATCTCCCATGGACAAGGAAATCCTCCCCTTTCCCAGACACCTCCATATAGATAGGTGTTAAAAACTTAGATGCCTTATTATAGGGAGGATTTAAAAACATCGGGGTCAACCATATATAGTACCCCCATTGACTCTAATTAGCACTCCACTTTGGTCAGCATGTGGCCCCAATAATCACCTTGGGTGGTATGATCGGATGAAGGCATGTAAGTTCGATTAATAGGAAGTAAACATTGATATATTGACAGATTTATCTAGAAATAACATCCCCACCATGTTCTGGACTCTCTCTACTTCTAACTATGAGAACCCAGATATGCTAGAAAAGGAGTGAATGACTTATCTATGCCAAAATATGTGGGATACTCATCAGCGATTGAAGTCTAGAAACATCCCTTATCTAGGATATGTGGGTAACCTTACCTTCAAATCATTTTTTTATTATTTTCATAAAACAACTTTCATGGATATAGTGGGAACTACATATAGTTAAAAACATCAATAGTACAAAACCCCACACAAATTGGTGGGATGAAATTCAAAATTCAAACTTCAAAAAATAATATCAAATCCAATGGAATCCCATAAATCACGCAAGTCATCCAAAAAATCCTGCAACACGTCAATTCCTATGCATCCTTCATCATCGTCCCATCACCGCCAAACATTCCAAACCATTCTCACAACATCATTGAGAATGAACATAAAATCCATTTTCATCACCATATAAAAAAACATCACCATTGTCAACTGGGGAAACCAAAAACCTTAGAAACACAAACACTAAAATAAAACCTGAAATAATCAAACCGTAGAATCAACCTCCTCGAATCGCCATGCGGAAGCAACCATAGACACTATCCTCCAACCATAGAACTGCCGAAGAACTCTATAGAATCCATATAAACCATAAAACACCATGAGATGATACTCCCGAAACTTTTCCAAGAAGAACAAGTTCCACAAAATAGATCCATCAAAGGAGCCAAATTGGGGAAGAACCTGACCAGGCACTATCCTGTCATCGCATAACCTTCTCTGCTGTCATACTTGGAACAACACGTACTCATCCCTGTTCCTTCACCACAACTCCAAGAAACTCTATTATCAAACCAATAAGTGGGGAATAGAACAGAACAAAATTCCCCCAAAAAAAACACCTAAAACCACTGAGAGCGAGGAAGAATGAATGTGGATGGAACCGTAATCAGAACCTGAAAAAACACTTAAAAATAAAATTTAAATACAACTGATGATCTCAACTATGAGGGGATGAAACCCGAAAAAGGAACCAGGGGATAAAATACTATATGAGGAATAAAAGAGATTCCGAGAGGACCCTCAACCACTAAATCACTATCCCAAAGCCTTGGTGTTCCCATCACTCTGGATCTGAACTAAATAGAAGTAGTGGAACTCGAGGCAAGAGAATAGAATAGAGGCCAGAGAAATACCTTGACAGATCTAGGGAGAGGAGACTAGAATCAACTAAATATGGAGGGGAATCGAAGAATAAGAACCAACACTACTCGGGAGAGAGGAAACCTTAAGAGGAAAATACCGAGCTGAGAAAGGTGCCTGAGAGTTCCCCTGGATAATGAGACACCATCCAGAATAGATTCTCCACTCTAAGGGTCACCTTCAAACCATCAAGGTAATATTTTTTCAAGTAGACCTCGATGCTATCTCCATGGCCCGAGATCCAAAACCATAAAATCACGACGCAAATATGCAACATGTTTTCCACCATTGCATTAAAAATCTTCAGCAGTTGATCCTTAAATTCATGTCGTGCATCTGCATTCAAGGATGGGGAATGTATGGAGTGTTACACTTCACTACACCTATGGAATATCCAAACACCTCAGATATAATGTCCTATAATTTCATATCCTCTAGTGAAATCAAGGGAATGGGTAACGCTCGAGCTAGTTGGTCACTAAAAATAAATTCACCCACTTCAACAGTTCCAAGACATCATGAATGGAGGGAGTAGATAGCCAACAGATCTTTGAACTGGGCCCATCGAAGTAGTGGGAACATGCTTCAGACATGGAATATGAATTTACGATCTACTAAACAACTTCACATAATGAATGATTACCATCATGGGATACCAATTCACTAAGATCCTACATAATCATAGCTACACCACATCAAATAGGATACAGTAACACCTTGAATAACATCTGTCTAGGAGAGAACCCAACTCACTGGTTTAAGGGAATACATACTACCACCTCCACCTCTCAGATCATCAATTCTCGAGAGGATTCATGACATATCAGCAGCATCTACAAAAAATTCCACTGGTATGGGGGAATTTATATCTCAATCACGATGAATAGGTTCATTATCACCAGAGAGGATCCTAGAGAAATCAATGGTGGTTTCATATCAACCCCTTCCCACTAGGATGGGGGAATTTATATCTCAATTCCTATCATAGGAATAATCAAATCTTTGACTGGAAGCATAGTATCCTCAATAATAGGACCAATCAATGCTAATTGTGGCATTGGATAATCACTAGCCTATAGATATGAGGGAATTTTCATCATCATCATCATCACCATAGAGGGAATCAATTTCTTCTAGGTTGGGAGGTAAATATCAATGGTTGGCATCCCAATTTTTCCTCCTGTTGTTAGAAAAGAATCTACTATTATGGGGCCACTCAAAAACCATGACTAAAATCTCCCTCAAGGTTACTACTCACAGGATGTGACATGAGGAGAAAACGACGAAGGTAATCGAACCATGTTGGGGTTATAATCCAAAATGGCCCAATATGGAAAAGGGTTTGATAAATGACCCTAATGTAGGCATTAAAAAATAATCATGTTGAGTTGAGAGAAATAGGACAACTAACATTTCTTGATACACCTTTGTGAATGTCGTCACTATCAACTTGATAGATATGGTTGATCAAGACGCAGATGCAGAGGGCCGCAACATGGAAAACATACATTGAGAGGAGGGTGATTTGGACGCACCAAATAAGACTGCATGCACCCATAATCAAAGAAGGATCCAAAATATGGAACCTCCAAATACCGAGTTGCCACCACACCAGTAGAACACTACCCAAGGTAAAGGTGTGGCTATATCGAAATCACACCCAGAAGAGTTGAAGTTCCTTCCATGGAGGATCAATTTTCAAAATATGTAAATGAAATACAAACTCTTAGAAAACTCTATAAAGATATACTTAGGGGAAATATTCCCATTGGGTATCATCTTCAGGTTAGGGTGAATATTTCTCCTCCTATAAGAGTAGATCCACCAATAAAAGAGGCATCTAAGCATTAGATTGGCTCTAAATCCAAGTAGCTAGTCTACATAAATGAGAAGGTTATAAATGATCATGACTTCCCTTTATTATAGAAAAAACCTCTCCCTCAACAGGTTAATAATTCTATCTTTGCATGAATTGAGAATCAATGGGAGACAAAAAAAAGGGCCACCTCATCATGCCCTACCCACTCCCTATAGGCAGGTGGTTTCTTAAACAGTAGTTCCTTCATAATTTCTCAACATCATTGAGTATCTGGATACTCTAATGGAATCCATGGAAGAGTTACATGCACTTGTGAAGCCTAATAAGAATCCATATCTCAAGTTGGTGGATGAAACATTGCCTCCACTAAATTTTGTAAATCCTACATTATCCAAATTTAATGGAATGAGAGACCCTAAATAGAATCCAAATTACTTTATATCCAAATGTGGACTGATGATGGGACCTCGAGATCAATAAGAGGCGACCATGATGAGGTGTCTCATACAGAATCTGATAGGGCCAACCTTTTTTGGGTATAGATATATTTAAATAGGATCCATTGTAGGATGGGAAGACATTCATCATAAATTTATTAATCATTTTATCTCAACATTGAGGAAAATTTCAATCATCAACCTGAATAACTACAAATAATGCGAAAATGAGAGGGTGTCTGAATTTATATCTATATGGAAAGGTTTAACCTATTCACCCATCATACCTATCTAATAAGAACAATTACTATAAATATATGCTAAAAACCTCTAGGATGAGTTCCATATACCTCTAATCCCAATAAAGTATCTAGGTGGTTCTGTGAGTTCAAATAAACTGCACAAAGATTAGAATATACCATTTAGAAAAACTGATCTAAATCTTGAATAATGCCCTCATCATAGGGAAAAATGAACGGTAAGAAAAAATCTATTGTTTTTAACCTCAACCCAGTATTAGTTCCCATTCAAGCACCTTAGAAAGTTAAAAACTACTCGGTGCTCCATATTGAGTAGTAACAACCACAAAATCACCCTTTATAGAAAGCAGAGAGAAATTAAGGTCACCCAGGATTTGAGGAATAGATGAATAAAGAATACTCCTTCTGAAGTGAATAAGTCCTTGGTTACTTTCTTATATCCATGGATAATAACCTGCTCAAACCAACACAACCAGGGAAACCCAATGAGTTCAACCTCACCGATCTTCCTGATTACTTCCCTTTTCATAGGAGGCTAGTTCATAACATCCAAGATTGCTTCATCTTCAAAGATATCCTCCAAATCATGGTTTATTTTGGACATATTATGTTGTATAATTCCCCATATAATATGGATTACATAACCATCACCTAGTCAGAAAAATAGGGTGATTGGAAAAACATTCTAGCTAATCATGGGTAGAAGTTCAACAACTGGATGAATTGAAAGACAATTGATGAAGATCATTCCACCCTGAGAGAACAGCTTTGTAGGCCCCCAATAGATCTACCAACATAAAAGGTAACAATGGATATGTCTCCTAAGGGTGGATGTGGCCATCAAATACAAGAAGAGTCAGCAGAAGAAGAGTCAATTTCTACTCTAATTCAAGCTCTGAATCTTACAGATTTCTTCCTTGCAGTGTCCGAAGTAAGGGAACTACCCCACCAAATAGAACTCTAATCATATGAAAATGTTATCTTTTGTTCTGTCAATGTGAAGGACTTCGAATATCTCTTCTATGATGATGAATATTCCTCAGAATATGAGTTCCTCACACCCAACTGGGGAACATGAGGCTACATGTGTAGGAACCTAGGATACAGGGGACAACATGGGTGTGGTTGGACACAATATTTTGATCACATCCCTATAGAGGATTTATATTCAATTTATACTCATGGTAAATCACTCCAATGTTCCTAATGGAAATTTGAAGGTGTCTCGGAACCCTCCAGTGGTCATCCTCACCCAGTTGTCTTGCATTACTGCCTAGCAGGGGTGTGATTACTTGATCGTACCAGGAAATAATGAAGGTCAACACGACCCATTCCACTAGTAGTAGATTCTCACTCAACCTCTACACAAACAACCGACCCATCCACCTATAATTCCTTAGATCATAAGATACATATAAATGAGAAACCCCACCTCAAGAAGTACCGACCTTTGGTACAGAGGTACGATATTCCAAAATAGTTTGCGGTTGTCCCAGCCAAGATCTCAATCCTTGATGTGATTCATATTTCAAAAGAACTTAGGGAGGTACTCATTGAATCCCTACAGAAACCTTCAGAGTTTGAGATATAATTCTTTGTAGGAAAGTTCTATTGGGTGGATATTAATACATTAGAATGCAATGTCACCACCTCGTTCATAGAGTAGGATCGGGTAGAGGTTATCCATGGACACATCAGGACCCTATATGTTTTGGTAAAAATCAATAATGTCAAAATCATAAGGGCACAAATTGAAAATGGATCTAAGATCAATCTCATCTCGGTTCAAACCTTGCACTGTTTGGGATATGGAAAAGGGGATTTTTCTCCCATAAAGATGACCATTAAAGGGTATGATAAGCATGAGAAAATATATCTCGGGAAGATAAATCTAAAATCTCAATTTGGGGATGTCACATATGATGTTGAGTTTATGGTTATATAGAAATAAACAACATATAATGTCCTTATTGGAAGGCCCTGGCTCCACATCCATGTGGAATTACCTTCAACATTCCATCAGTGTCTAAAATACCCCATTAATGGAAAGGTCGACATAATACATGGTGATAAACCCCATTTGAGACTTTTGAAGACACATATGTGGAAGAAATTTTTTATAAAAATAAAGGTATAAAACTAGTGGTGGATGATGATATATTGTTTTTAGCCCCAAATAAATTGTGGACCACCCCTATAAGTCCTTGGAGTATGCTCAATAGTGACTATGTGCTCCCCATAAATCTAGTTGAGGCAATAGACCTGAGGTAGGATGTCCAAGATCTTACTATCCCCAGTGAAAGAATGAAAGACAATAAATTTCATAATATATCTACAAGGAATCATGATATAGGTTATGATAATGTTTTTATCATGGTCTCTCTCACCCCGACAGTGATAGAGATTCCCCTAGAATTCCAACTTCATCTGAAAATTCCTCTATAAACTCAGAGGTGGAATAAGATGAGGATGAACTTAGGAACACCCCTCCCACATTCAAGGAAGGCATCTCCACCACCATAAAAGATCTCAGATAGGTAATATAGGAAAAAAAGAAGACCCAAAACCTACATTGATTAGTTCCTCCATTCCATTTGAAGAGAAAGAGGCTTACATCACATTTCTAAAGAAACATCAATATTTGTTCACCTGGAAATATATAGGAATGCCCAGACTAAATCTATATGTGTCTATGAACCATCTTGTCTTACCTAATGACCATAGAGGATTTAATCATGTAGCTAGGAAGATGAACCCCTCTCATGCTACCAATTTTGAGGCAGTATTTGATAAATTGATCAAATACAACATTGTCCAATAAGTTTAATACCCAAGATGGATCACCAACATTGTCATTGTAAAGAAGAATAATTTTAAGATGATGGTATGTATTGATTTTAGATACCTTAATCAATATTTACCAAAGTATGATTTCCCATTTCCGATCATAGAACTCTTGATCGATGAAACAGCTGGCTTCCAGGCCCAATCCTTAATGAATGAATATCTAGGGTACAATCATAAAAAGATAACCCCTCAAGAAGGGGAAGCCACTGCCTTCAGAGCACCATAAGGGATCTTCTGTTACCAGGTCATAAAATTTGGATTAAATAGTAATTGAATTACATATCATAGCACCATGAATCAAATCTTTAAGTCCTTCTTAGGAAGAATATCCAAATGTTATGCCAAAAACCTGGTGGTCAAATCCCGATAGTTGTGTGATCACTTCACGGATATTCAAATATTCTTTGAAAAGCTAAAACAACATAGTCTAAAGATGCATCTACTGAAATGAACCTTTGGGGTAACATCAAGGAAATTTCTTGGATTTTTGGTACACTACCACAACATCAAGGTTGACCTAGAGAATAATAGTGTTATTCAAGAAATATCACCCCCAAAAATATATAATAACTGATGGGGATCGATGGAATCTAACCTAAATTTGGAGTTTCATAGCCAACCTGGCTAGAAAAGCTTTCCCCTTCACCAAGATAATGAAGAAGGGAATCACCTATCAATGAGATGATAACTTCAAAAAATCCTTTTCTAGTCTTAAGAAGTACCTGCTACACAAATTGGTATTGATGCCACCAGTAGAAGGATGGCCACTCATATTATATGTGGTCTCAAATGAGTGCTCACAAGGATCCATCCTCGTATAAAATAATGATGTAGGGAGTAAGAATAGTCTCTACTACCTTAGCCAAAAATTACAGGCATTGAGAATCAATACTCAGATGTCAAGAAGAACCGTAACACCCAAAATTTTGGATAAATCTTGTTTTTTAATTTTGTGTGTTATTTTATTTTTTACTCAAAAAAAATGTTTCATTTGATAACATGAGTATAACTAAAATGAGATCGTTGGGTTTCGACTGTTATATGACCGTTGGTCAATATGACCACTGTAAACTAAACGTTTTGATTATTGTCTCTAAATACAAGTGATCTTGGTTAATTAATATAGAAAGAAGATTTGATGGCCTCATCCAGTAGTCTTAGGCCAATAGAAGCCCATCTAATGGAACTTGGGAAGGAGGTAGCACCACTAGGCTTTGCTCTGGACCAAAACCAAGCCGAAATTTATCGTGTGAAGCTAGAATAAAATCGCCTTCGCGAGAAGTTCAAACTGATATAAATTACTACTTGTGCAATGTTGGTCGAGCCACCCTAAGATTCTATCACCCTAGCACACCTTACTCTTAGGTCCTATGCTGGTGTTATAAGGGGCTATGTAACGAGACCGTAACAGACTTGTGTGATCCTTTGATTTAAATAAAAATTGTGATTTCTTCTTATGATGAAGTTTGTGAATTTTTAAATCTTCGGATAAATATAGTATGCATATTTTTGATGAATTATAGAAAAAGGATATTTGAAAATATTTATGTAAACCTAAGATAATTAATTATGTGTAATGATTTTAAAAAAATGGGCTTCTACAATTATGTTCAGTACAAAATTTAGAGTCTAATAAGATCAACTTAATTTTTGATGAATAGTAAATTATGAATAGTGATTTTATGCTTAGGATAAGTAATGTGACCAAATGGATTAGTAATCTCACTTAAAGAAAGTATTAATATAATATAGGCACCTTGATTAAGTATTGTGATTCAATAAAATAGGTAAATAACTATTTCAGAAATTATTAGTCAAGTATTAGTTTTTTCAAGTGAATAGTGTTTTTTAATTGAAAATTAAATTAAAAATATTTATAAAAATATTTTTATAAAATGGATTTCATTTTTGAACTTAGAGCATCGATATTATGTTAAGGTAATTTTTGGGGATTTTTCTGAAAAAAATGAATTTTCGGTGAATAGTGTACTTATTTAAAAATTAAATTAAAAATATTTAGAAAAATATTTTTATAAAATGGAGTTCATTTTTGAAATTAGAGCATCGACATTTGGTTATGGTGAGATTTTGGGATTTTTCTAAGAAAGTTGAATTTTTGATGAATAGTGAAAATACAATTTTTAAGTTACGAATGTTTAATAACATCATTAAATGATGTATTAAGTATGTAATCAATATGGTCAACTTATGAATAGTAAGATAAGGTATGAGCTGTCCCAAGTGGCCAATACCATGGGCAAATGTCATGGGAAAGCCCATGGTTTTGCCAATACCACCAGTGAGGTGTCCCTTGGCCATTAATGCCTTGTCTCCTCATTTTCCATATAAATACCCACCCTTTCCTCCTTTAGTTTTCACTCCCAACTCTCCCACAACGAAGCTCTGGTCTCATTACCTCCCAAGGAGTCCTCCCAAGGTTCCCCAATCCCTCAAGGTCCCGAACATCGAGTTTTAAGATATACGTTTTAAGGTAAGGGATCCCACCTCTCTCTTTCTTTCCAAGTACTCTCTTTTATGTCATTTCATTTATGCTATATGTTCTTATGTTGGGGATGTTATTTTATATTCATCCTACTGTCATTTTCATGTTCATATGATGAGATACCCCCTCTTTCTCTCATCATTTCATTTTATAAATGTTTAAGTGGCGTCGTTAGGCTGCTGAATTTTTAAGGGATTCTTTCACCCTTCTCGTTTTCACGATCTATTTTCATGTCAAGTGTTTCATGTTCCTTTTTATTATGTTGGGGTATGATATCTATATCTATCATACTGATCTTTTATGTTCATATGATTAGAGACCCTATTTGATCTCGTCAATCCATTTTTTGAAGTTTTAAGTGACGTCGTTAGGCTGCCGAATTTTCATAAGAGAAATCTTATTTTTGTCTTCCTTCCATGTTTTTCATTTCATATGGTATGTCTTTAAAATTTCATTACAATGTTCTTATATCCTTTATATCCTTTCCCTATACTGTTTTATGTGTCATTTATGAGTGGGTGACCCATTTCCCCTCTCTTTTCAATGTTTTCTAAAGCCCTACAACATAGCCATTATGCTGCCGAATTTTCATCTCAAAATGTCTCTCTCTTTTTCTCAAATTATTTTATTTTATTAAGTGAATACTCAAAACTCTTTATTTTATAGGTGTATTCACATATTTATCAAAATTTTCTATTTTAAATTCATTTATTTACATATATGAGACCTGCTTTCCTTTTCTGTGGGTTTAAAGTGACATAAAGATAACGTCTTTAAAGCAGTTTTTAAAATGTGATGACTATGAAATGAAACCAATTTATTTTATGCTATATGGGTTTTTTATGAAATGATTGATGATGTTATATGTGGATCACATTATAAAAAAGAAAAATTTAAGGGTGCACCCTGATAGCGCTCCAATGCATTGGGTAAAGACTTAATCTCTATAGATGACCATTTTTAACGATATCTTGGTGAATAACCTTGGTAATTTTTAATGACACCTTGGGGATAGACCTTGGTGAAACGGAAATGATTGTCTATGTTAAATGTTGTATCCACATCTTCAAGTTATTAAACACATTATTTTTGTTATGATATGCCTCATGATCTCTTTCTCATTCCTTAAAGTTATTTTTCTTGACTTTTGATGTGTCTCAAGTTCTCATGTAAAATGTTTCCCTTGTTACCCTTACTGGGTCTTCTGCTCACCCTTTTCATTGATGATTCTCCTGGGTTATGAGATGTTGTAATGAACTTAGGATGAAAATTTGAAGAAGCCTTTAAAGTTTTTAAGAAGAATGTTTTTTGTCTCATGTAATAAGTTCCTGGTTTCCAAGACACTAAACCTTAAAGATCCTCGGTTTTGTATAATGTAATGAAAGATTATGTGATAAAAAGGCGGGATGCTATAGTTGGTATCAAAGGATGGTTTAGTTATTTGTGTAAATTAGGATATGAAAACATTAGGAAGAACCCTATAGAAAAGTTTAAATATAGGAAATCTTCCTGGTATTTTGGTGAGTATTGAGTAAGGGGTTGCCAAGAAAATACATCCCTGTCTGGATATGAGCAAGTAGAGGTGGATCTGGCACAGATGTACATAGGGGTAAAACCCAAAAACACCTCTTTAAGCTAGACTCGAATGAGAACTGGTACACGACAACAGGCCTTGCTGCACTCTTGGTTACGACACTCCTAGGGGATATGCTTTGGTAAATTCATAAGCTTAGTATGAACCATTATTAAAGGAACAAAGATAAAATAAAATAAAGATTCACATAAGAATATATGATCATGTATAACCTAGATTGGAACCTAGGGGATCACAAGATAGGGTATACTTTCCTTCTACAAGTTTATCCTTCTATGCTTAAATTTTCCTTTTAATGATTATTGGATAAGTATTTAATCCCCTAATTATACTTTCTTTTCGTAGTTAATGGTGGGAAATGGAAGAACATGTCCCAACAGCCAATGTGATAGGAAATGTGATGATTGCCCTATTAATTTGACAGATATGATGAGAGATCAAGTTGAACATATGGTGATTATTCCAAACAAGCTATCAAAAATCACAATTAATAATTGGTACATTGTTGAATGCCCAAATTCATCAAGGAAGAAGAAGACAAAGTCTCAAGGATGTTCATCTGATAAAGTTGATAAGGGAAATACGACCCAATTTCCTTTTTGCAAAAGGTGTGGGAAGAGGCACCAAGGAGAAGGTCACAAAGGAACTGGGAGATGTTTTAAGTGTGGTAAGATAGGGCATAAAGTATCCAATTTCTTTAAAAAATGGATAATGTGATGAATATAGATAAGGTTCGATCTAATACTTTTCAATATCGTAAATGTGGAGAAGTTGGAAATTATCCAAGGTAATTCTCTCTTGGAAGGGATGAGAAGCATGATGAGCATCAACAATCTTCAAGGACAAGGGAATAATGCAAGTCCTATGCTGAGATGGATCATGATGACTGAAGTACATGTAACTTCTTTGCAATAATTTTCTATGTCATGTTTTATTTTATTTCATTCTCTATGAGCATATCTTTTATGTTTTCTAAGATCATCGAGTCCCTACCTAAGATGATTTTATATAATTAAGGAAAACATTTATTGTTATGTACCACATGTTGATGTAGTGAAGCTATTCTTATTAAAAAAATGGTGATTATGGGATTAAAAGATGATTATTATTTTGGAAGATGTTCACTATTTTGGGAACCCTATATGATCGAGGTAAATAGATTACTACGGTGTTTTCTTTGAGGATTAAAGGTTGACTTATATTTTGAAGAATAGATGAATTTAAGGTGAACTTATGGTAATTTTGGTAACTTATGGAAATGATTAACCTATCTTGGTGAAAATGTGATTAGTTTAGTTACTTTTTTTATAAGATGATAAGAGTGGTTGATGTTGTTTGGAGATGAATGATAAAGTCTATCTTTGAAGACTATGTTATGAGATCGTTCTTATAATTGGGTTTCAATATTAGTTTTGTTTATTTTGAGGAATTTTAAGGACAGTTATTTATGGAATGGTCTATGATGAACTTTGGGTAGTACCGTGGAATTTTGAAGATTTAAAGAAGTTTCCCTTCCTATGGGATTATTTCTTTTTGAAGAGTTGTTTTATCTTACCCCTTATGTTTTTGGGATAATTTTTAAAGATTGAAGAAATAGATAGTTAATCTTTTGTGGATTATGTGATTCTCTAGAAGATGATTCTTGTGCTTTGATGATACCAAGTAGTTTTGAATGCTCATCGTTTGGAGAAAATATTAGTTTTGGTAGAAACTTATTAAAGTATGAAACTCTACTTGAAGGTAGGTATATTTCCTTATGTTTTTATTCTATATAGTAAATGAATTCCTCAAAATTATGAAAAGGAACGTAAAACAAAAGCGTTGTTGTTTTACGTTTCCTACTGGGTAATCGAACACCGTTTACACACATCATAAGTTTGTGATTTTCTTGTGGTTAACTTTCTCCTAATCATGTTTTCTATCACTCTCCCTCAGAACTTGACCCTTTGTTTTCTCTTCCATGTATATATTTTCCAACATGGAATCCTAGTGTGGGTTAACTCGGGTGACCTTTGTACTTCCCTTTCTTTCTTTTAAAGTAATAGTTTTACTGACTCTTTTTCCGATGTGGGACTTTCAATGAAATTTCCAAACCCAATTTTAAAAATTGCGAGGACGCAATTTCTTAAGGGGGGAAGAATGTAACAACCCGAAATTTTGGATAAATCTTGTTTTTTAATTTGGTGTGTTATTTTTTTTATACTCAAAAAAACTGTTTCATTTGATAACATGAGTATAATTAAAATGAGACCATTGGGTTTCAACTTTTATATGACTGTTGGTCAATATGACCGCTAGAAACTAAACGTTTTGATTATTGTCTCTAAATACAAGTGATCTTGGTTAATTAATATAGAAATAAGATTTGATGGCCTCATCCAGTAGTCTCGGCCCAATCAAAGCCCATCTAATGGAACTTTTGAAGGAGGTAGCACCACTGGGATTTGCTCTGGACCAAACCCAAGACGAACTTTATCGTGTGAAGCTAGAATGGAATCGCCTTTGCGAGAAGTTCAAACTGATAGAAATTGCTACTCGTGCAATGTTGGCCGAGCCGCCCTAAGATTCTATCACCCTATCACACCTTACTCTTAGGTCCTATGATGGTGTTATAAAGGTCTATGTAACGAGACCATACCAGCCTTGTGTAATCCTTTGATTTAAATAAAAATTGTGATTTCTTCTTATGATGAAGTTTGTGAATTTTCAAATGTCTGGATAAATATAGTATGCATATTTTTGATGAATTCTAGAAAAAAGGATATTTGAAAATATTTATGTAAACCTAAGATAATTAATTATGTGTAATTATTTTAAAAAAATGGTCTTCTACAATTATGTTAAGTATGAAATTTAGAGTCTAATAAGATAGACTTAATTTTTGATGAATAGTAAATTATGAATAGTGATTTTATGCTTAGAATTAGTAATGTTACCAAATGGATTAATAATCTCACTTAAAGAAAGTAATAATATAATCTAGGCACCTTGATTAAGTATTATGATTCAATAAAATAGGTAAATAACTATTTCAGAAATTATTAGTCAAGTATTAGTTTTTTCAGGTGAATAGTGTTTTTTAATTAAAAATTAAATTAAAAATATTTAGAAAATTATTTTTATAAAATGGATTTCATTTTTGAACTCAGAGCATCGATATTATGTTAAGGTAATTTTTGAAGATTTTTCTGAAAAAATGAATATTCGGTAAATAGTGTATTTATTTAAAAATTAAATTAAAAATATTTAGAAAATTATTTTTATAAAATGGAGTTCATTTTTGAAATCAGAGCATCGATATTTGGTTAAGGTGAAATTTTGGGATTTTTCTGAGAAAGTTGAATTTTCGATGAATAGTGAAAATACAATTTTTAAGTTACGGGTGTTTAATGACATCATTAAATGATGTATTAAGTATGTAATCAATATGGTCGACTCATGAATAGTAAGATAAGGTATGAGGTGTCCCAAGTGGCCAATATATTGGGCAAATACCATGGGTAATCCCATGGTTTTTCCAATACCACCAATGAGGTGTCCCTTGGCCATTAATGCCTTGTCCCCTCACTTTCCCTATAAATACCCGCCCTTTCCTCCTTTATTTTTCACTCCCAAATCTCCCCCAACGAAGCTCTGGTCTCATTACCTCTCAAGGAGTCCTCCCAAGGTGCCCCCAAGCCCTCAAGGTCCCGACCTTCGAGTTTTAAGAGACGTTTTAAGATAAGGGATCCCACCTCTCTCTTTCTTTCCAAGTACTCTCTTTTATGTCATTTCTTTTATGCTCCATGTTCTTATGTTGGGGATGTTATTCTATATTCATCCTACTGTAATTTTAATTTTCATATGATAAGATACCCCCTATTTCTCTCATCATTTCATTTTATGAAGGTTTAAGTGGCCCCGTTAGGCTGCCGAATTTTTAAGAGATTCTTTCACCCTTCTCGTTTTCACGATCTATTTTCAGGTCTAGTCTTTCATGTTCCTTTTTATTATGTTGGGGTATGATATATATATCTATAATAATGATATTTTATGTTTATATGATGAGAGACCCTATTTTATCTAGTCAATCCATTTTTTAAAGTTTTAAGTGACGCCGTTAGGCATCTGAATTTTCATAAGAGAAATCTTATTTTTGTCTTCCTTCCATGTTTTTTATTTCATATGGTATGTATTTAAAATTTCATTACCATGTTCTTATATCCTTTATATCCTGTCCCTCTACTATTTTATGGGTCATTTATGAGTGGGTGACCCATGTACCCTCTCTTTTCAATGTTTTCTAAAGCCCTGCAACATAGCCGTTATGCTGCCGAATTTTCATCTCAAAATGTCTCTCTCTTTTTCTCAAATTCTTTTATTTTATTAAGTGAATACTCAAAACTCTTTATTTTACAGGGTTATTCACATATTTATCAAAATGTTATATTTTAAATTATGGGATTTACAAACATGAGATCCTATTTTCTTTTCCGTGGGTTTAAAGTGACATAAAGATCACGTCTTTAAAGCAGTTTTTAAAATGTGATGACTATGAAATGAAACCCATTTATTTTATGCTATATGGGTTGTTTATGAAATGATTGATAATGATATATGTGGCTCACATGATAAAAAAGTAAAATATAAGGGTGCGCCCTGATAGTGCTCCAATGCATTGGGTAAAGACTTAATCTCTAGAGATGACCATTTTTAACGATATCTTAGTGAATAACCTTGGTAAATTTTAATGATACCTTGGGTATGGACCTTGGTGAAATGGAAATTATTTTCTATGTTAAATTTTGTAGCCACATATTCAATTTATGAAACACATTATTTTTCTTATTATATTCCTCATGATCTCTTTCTCATTCCTTAAAGTTATTTTTCATGACTTTTGATGTGTCTCAAGTTCTCATGTAAAATGTTTCCCTTGTTTCCCTTACTGGGCCTTCTACTCACCCTTTCCTTTGATTTATGCTCCCAGGTTATGAGATGCTGTAATAAACTTAGGATGAAAAAATGAATAATCCTTTCAAGTGTTTAAGAAGAATGTTTTTTTGTCTCATGTAATAAGTTCCTGGTTTCCAAGACACTAAACATTAAAGATCCTCGGTTTTGTATAATATAATGAAAGTTTATGTGATAAAAAGGCGGGATGCTATAAGAACTGCCTTACAATCATCTTTACAATGAAAAAGATGAGGAATTACTTTCATCACCACAAATTCCACTTGGTCTTTCATTATGATATAATCAAGTACATCCATGGTTTTCCCATTCTGACTTGGCACTTGTCCCGATGGGCACTAATTCTACAACAATATGACATTCAGTTTGTATCACATAATTCAATGAAAAGGAAATCCATCACTAATTTACTTAAGGCCATCTTTCTCCAAAAAGTACACTAGTATACACCAATATTCTATATGAAGAGGTTTTATATTCCCATGGCACTCCATATACACGAGATATATACTTTGATGGTGCCTCTTGAAGTCCTATCGGTAAAAGGATAAAAATATAAAGCTCAACCAATTTGGCCTAGGAATTGTATTTGTATCTCCAAACAAAGAAGTCCTTTCTTAATATTTATCACTATCTGAAGGCTGCACAAATAATGAGGCTATTTACCAAGCCCTCATCTCTAGCCTATAACTAGACCTATAGCTACAAATAACATACTTGAATATAAAGGGATATTTAGAGTTAGTGATAAAGTGGATCAATGGTGAATATTCCATCAAAAAAGAATAAATATCCCCTATAATTAGCTATGTTAGGGGACTAATGGAGGAGTTCCCATTTGGGACCACATTTCATCATGTTCCCTGATCACAGAATGCTCGCACCGACATTTTGTCTAATGAAACTATAGTCGTTGCTAACCCCGATTAGGAGGACACAATCTTCCATATAACACAATGAATGATAATCTGATCGATCATCATCTATGATATGGAAGAAATCAATCAGTTTAATACCTCCCTAGATAATGATGAACTGGTATCCACCCCTGTATGGATGGAGCCCATAATTTGTTATCTTCAAAATGGGACTCTCCCAAATGACTGAGCCAAAAGGGAATAGATTCGATGGAAAACATCGAAATTTACCCTATGGTATGGTCAAAATGACCAGAAATACCTCTAAATTGTGTATTTGATGGAATTATCCTCAGATGTATAGAAAAAATGATATATTCCCACCATACTATAAGAATTCCATGTGGGCTCTTACGATGCTCATTATTTTGGGACTAAGTTCTCCTACCAAATCTAAAAGTTGGGTTACTATTGGGAAACCGTGATATAGGACTATGTGTAATTTTCTATGAAATTTCATTCATTCTATATCCATGAAAACTTTATCCATCAACCTAGAGAATTAATTCATATAGCTAAATATTTCTTTCTATTTGACTTATGTGGAATAGATTCTATGGGCCTATATCCCCCATCCACAACTTAGTGGTTCAAGTGTATCCTTATTGTTACCAACTTTTTCTCCAAATGGTCTAAGGTAGTACCCCTCAAGGAATTCAGGATGAAGAATATCATCGACTTCATAAATTGCCATATCATCGCCAGGTTGTGGGTCCCTCACACAATATTGAGAGACAAAATCACTAACTTATGTTATATAGAATTGAAAAAATTATACCATGAGTAAAAAATTGAGTCTAATAACTTATCCCTCTATCATGTAGAAAAAAAATTGATAGATATAAGTCATTAATAAGTCTCTATAGAATATACTCTTGAAGATGGTGAACAAGGATAATAAGTCTTGGACATATAAGCTTCTCCATGTTTTATGGGCCTACCATACCACCAGGCATAATACTACACAAGCAATTCCATATTCATTGGTGTATGGGACTGAGGAAGTGTTTCAATATAATTCTAGATTCCTTCACTTTGAATAACCATTTTGGGAAAACTCTCAGATGATGAGAAATCACAAAAGTGGATGGATAAGCTTGAACAGTTCAATGAGAGTAGGTTGTATAAATTTCACAACTTCAAAGTCTATTAGAATCAGATTGCATGATCCTTAAATAGAAAGGTTCAAATACATTCATTCTTCCAAGGTTAAATAGTGTTGGATCTAAAAACCCCAATGATACATGGAAATAATCCTTCAAATATGGAACCCAAATAGGAAGGGATTTATATCATACATAAGGTCTATAAAAATGTAGCATACTCATTATACACAATGGATGGGGATCATGTTACACCACCCACAAATGAAAGGTTTCTTAAGAAATACATTTCATAACTATCATCATGTACCTATCATCCTAGCAATAAGATGTTAAACTGCATGGTGTTGTTCATCCTGACCACATGATGTTAAACTATATAGATATCATCCTAGAATCATGATGTTAAACTATATAGCATCTTACATCCTAGTCATATAAGGTTAAACTAGGTAGGAATGTCCCGAACACATGACGTTAAACTATATGGAGATCGTCCTTACCGCTTGACATTAAAATGAATTACTGCTTTCCTCACTGCATGACGTTAAACTACATAAGAATCACTATATCACTGATAATTCATCACACATGAAATAGATCTATGTGAAAGAAAGATGAAATTCCCCTATCCCTATGAAAGATTCATATCTACATAGGTAAATAAGAACTACATATGTATTGATTCCAACCATTGAAGGATATGTAGTGATGCCCGAACCCTTAGTCTTGGGCCTAGCCACAACATTCCTCCTATTTCATGTCAATTCATCCACGTCCTTACCGCATGATGTTCAACCACACAAATGATTTCCTCACCACATGACTCTAAATTACACAAGTTTTAAAAACTACATACAGATTGATTCTAATTTTTAATTAGATATATAGGTATGACTTGATCCTAAATCTTGGTATAGACACCTCATGATACAAAGTCCACATGTCCTCTCTTTAATCACCTCTACATGGTGAGAGGAACCCTTTCCATTCCTTGTTTCTCACACTGATCATAACTCACATGAGCTTAGTAATTTTGTCAATGGATTCCCTAAAAAATTAAGGCATATGGTTCACGAAAGGGTAATGATGGTCCAAGATGCATGATCTTAAGAGGCACAACATGAGTCCTCACCACATGATGTTAAAATAAAATGTTGTTTTCTTCTGCATGACATAAAATTGAACATTCTTGGGGACCTCAACTGAGAGATCCACCACCATTGGGGTTGGTCTTCCACTACACCTCCATTCAAGAACTATGTGTGACATGATTACTATCATTACAAGATACATAGTGACACTCAGATCTCCAATCCTAGGCCCAACTATAATGATCAATGTGAACAATTCCCCCTTTATGTATGGTCTAGAACTACATAGAGTTTTTCCCATTCAAGAAATTCATGTTTCTTGATTCCCATCCCCACTGCATACATATTAATTCCTATATTTCCAACCCCAGGTCTAATCACAAAAAATAAACATAGAAAATTCCACCCTTTTTGCAAATGAGTTATACCTATGCAAGGAGATCCTGTTTAAAAACTATGTATGGATTGATTCCTATTATCATGGGATACATAGTGATGCCAAGAATTCTATTCATGGGCCCTACCACAATATTAAATTTTCATTTCAAGGAACCCATGATGTTAAACTACATGTACCCTCAAGAACTACGTGTGGCTTGATTCCTTCCATCACTGGATATGTAGTGATGCCCAGATCACCAATCCTGGGCCCAACTACAACAAAAAGTAAAAATAAACCCAAAATTCATCAGGGCTAATCCATAAAAGATCATTTTCCTATGTACTAGTTAGATATATGTGTGGCCTGTATGTGCATGTAATAAATCTAGAATAATTTTTCACATCGGTTCCCATGTCCTTACCGCATGATGTTAAAATGTATAGAAGTATGTGTGTCCCTACTACATGACATTAAATTTTACAGACCATCATCCATTATCATCCCTTATCAGAGGACCACAAGAGCCTTACCCCATTCATCCAAAGTAAGATTTTCTTCTATAATATTTTAATCACATCAATTTATAATTCACACTTCATGTTTTGAGTGCCTCGGGTTACCAAAAACCTTTCACGACCCTTAGAAAAAAAGGGATATATCTGCTTAACCACGATATTAATGAATAAGTTGTAATACCTACCAAACAGAGACATATTTTCTCTATAATAATGGATTTCTGATCCTTGTGAGCCTGATGTCACTGTGGCAGAACTCAACACCTGAGGGTGTTATGGGTCATCCCTGGCATGATTGTCCCATATCATTACTCATGACCTAAGAACTCGATCTATGATTTACAAAATTTTCATCTCCCACTCATTAGGATGTTGGGGCGATCTTGACCCTAGGTATACTAGTTGGGATATTGTGTAACATCCCCCATATTAGGTCCATGTTCGTCATGACCTTAAATTTTCCACACTTAGGTCAAATATATACAATCTAAAACTCTATCCTTTAATGGTCCAAATCCAAATACCTTAATCTACTAGAGAAAGAGACATAGAACTTGTTAGGTTGAAAATTAAAAAAGGGTGTCATAAGAAAAACTCAATTCTTCACTCTCTAAACTCTTCAACATCAAATTTTAGGAAAAAATTAGGGAAAAAATAAATAATTCATAAAGATCATAGGGCTTACTTTGTGGCCCTAGTAAAAGTTAAGCTATGCTCTCTAGAACCCATGGTCTAGGAATAAGTTAGAGTAATTTTTTTTCACATCCCCTAACCATGATAATGTGTTCATTATCAAGTGAAACAAATTTAATGGGGCTTTAAACTTTCTTGAATATTACACATTTCATGAACCACCTTCAAACCTTTGAATTCTGAGATGACGCAACCTCACCACAACAGACTAGTAACAAGTATTTTATCTTCCGAACATACCATTGGATCCCATGAAGGAACCCATTAAATCCTAGAGTTATTATCTTGAACACATAGAACAGTAGAGGCTCATATCATCATCGATGGTTAACTTGTACCCACCTATTCCCACCTCCAATTGACTCAGATATTCCTAGACCATGATTTACAATCCCCACAACTAGAATATTCAAGTGGATTAAACATCCCTGATGTCACATCATAGTGTTTTACACCCTTTCTAAATATATGAATGAAACAATCCATTACATAACCATTTTATGGCCCACAATTCGTGATTTTAAACCACAGGGAGAAGGGATTTAGTTTCATAAATTAAGAGTTAAATTTCCCCAGGGTTTCAAAACCCTTATCGGATAGATTTTCCTTTATATCCAACTTCAATGGAAAGACACTTGAGTCTTAAAAAATCATACATGGCCCTTGGAAAATAGTGGGGAATTTTTTTAACCATTTTATTGATGCATAAAGGACTTAGACCTACCAATCAGAGGTGTCCCCTTCTTATAAGAAATGATATCAAATCCTTGTGAGCCCGGGTGAAACAATGATGAGACTCGAAACCTTAGAGTATCTTGGGTTATCCCTAGTATATATGCTTCATTCTAGGATTCATAAATCCAAGCTCTTGGGAACATGATTTACATCACCCAAATTCTAACTATCCAGGTGGTCCTAGCTTCCCTCGTATTTCTCCCTTAACAAATATTACCCCATAAATCTTCTATAGCCATTGGAAAAGAGTGAAGACACCTCTGTTTGACAATTCTACCAATGCATAAGGGATTAGACCAAACACCAGAGACATATTCTCCTTCCAGGAAAGGATCTCCAATCCTTGTGATCCTTGGTAACACCACAGTGGAAATCATCACCCCTTTGGGAATTGTGGGTCATCCTTGGCACCTCTTCCCCACATCCCATATTCTTCCATAATGTCTTAGAAGAAAGTCTTTAAAACTAAATAATATTAGAAGGTATGAGCTAAAAGACCCTAAAATAAAATGATAGGCGGTCCAAATAAAAGACCCTAGACTACAGTGATAGAAGTTTAGAGCTAAAAGTGCCTAAAATACAGTGATATATGGTCCGAGCTAAAAGACCCTAAACTGTAGTGATAGAAGGCCCGAGCTAAAAGAACCTAAACTACAGTGACAAATGGTCCAAGATAAAAGATCCTAAACTACAACACATCAAAAATTTAGTTTTCAATAATGTAAAATCTTGTAAGGATCATAATATGGCCTTATAAAAAATCAATCTATGCTCTCCAAGCTTATTAGCTTCAGAAAAATATTGAGCACTCTCCATCCGAGACATATATACTACCCTATTTTCCTCGTACAGAACAGGTAATCTAAAGATAACTAAAACAGACACATCAATGAGGAACCTCATGATTGGTGGGAATTCATGATCACTTCTAGAGAACAATATATTATGATTTAAATATTTAGATCTAGAAATTCAAGTTTACATAATATTATGTAAAGGATGGGTAACTTTGGTGATTCATATAACATCAGATCTGTGAAATTTCATGCACATCATGAATGAAAGAAAAAATACCATGAATGAAGGATGAATCTTCACATACTACATTTTTAGAAAATTCATTCATTTATATCATACTAAAGGTGTAATCTCCACATATTGAAGTCTCTCCCATGAATATATGATCCAAAGCAATTTTTTAAAATTTCAACTCCATCAAAACATGTGTTCAGAATAATCCTTGAACTATGCAAGACTTTTCTATAGGGAGGTAACTAATTTTCTTAATTTTTCAACAGACTCAGTTTCCACTTCTTCATCCTATTACAACTAGTCCGCCTTGGAAAAGGATTCAAGCCTCACCTTCTTTACTGTGTCAATAAGTCCCTCTTTCTCTAGCACTATCTTCTCTAATATCTAGAGTTCATGTTGAAATCGGGATAGCTCTTATTGAAGATGGATGATATTAGATTGAATATGGTTGATCATATATTGGAGACATTCAATTTCAACCATCCCAACACTAACCACATCTCGGTGAGATACCGCCTACACCGTGTACCAAGAAGCTTCATTTATAGATTCATCCCAGTTTAGCTTCACTGACGAGGAATCCTTAGTAGAAATCACCCTCAATTCAAGGTCCCTATTCTATTCCCCCATAGATATCACCACCTTTACCCAATAATGGAGGGTGGCAGAGTCAAATCCATCATAACCAAGAGTTCCAAACATAAACTGAAGGTGACCCAACCAATCCTTCAGCTCCTCCAAAGGGGTCTCCAAGACCAAGGTCCACATCTCCCTCCATATTTGACATCACATTCACTGGTAAAATTCCAAAGACCTCGAGCCCTAATCTATGCTCATCCTAGAAAAAAGAACATATTATGGGACTAGGTCGGCAAGAGAGGGAGATGTGCTCATAGTCTCCAATGAATAAAGAAGGGAGCTTACCTCTACATTGGTTGACCTAGTTAGTGGAATCCCGAAGAGACCAGAAATTGGAACATCCAAGATTTGGGGAGAAGAAACTACAACAAAAGGGTGTAGGGGTTTATCATCCAAAATATAAATCATACGGTATACCAGGTAATAAATGGATATTACCGATGTTAGAAACATACCTTTATTAGTCAAATCATTGGTGACATCCACTTACCATAATCTAACTTCAGGTGAAGATGTGACACCCTCTTGTAAAGAGAGGCTTTGTGGAACCTTTAGTGCTTTTCATTAAGGATTAATTTTCTCACCACTCACGTGGGATACAAAAACAAAAGATAATGTCAAATAGTATGACACAAAGTAAAAAAGGTTTCCAGTTTTTGAAAAAGTATTCAGCTTCCCTGAAACATGCCTCCATAAAGGCCGATTCAATAAAAGAATATTTACCTACCTCAATATCCTCTAAAAGTGAATCCACCTAAGACAGATCAAGCGGTACAACCACCAATATATTTGTTGTAGGCAACGAGCATTATTGAGTCAACACCTCAATAACCTATGCTTCTTGATTGGACTGGACCAATAGAAAAGGGTATTACAAAGCAGTTAAAATATTTCCTACATCCTTATAAGCAAATAAATACTCCTCTAAGTAGTCTCAGTGGGTACCTTCACATTTTTGAAAAGTTAGGATATGGTATTAAAATTATCCAAAATAATAGAAGGGTGAAATTCCATGCTTAATTGAGAGTTCTAGAGAAGAGTACTCTGACAGTTCATAGTGCTTCCTTTTTTACCTCCCCTTATGAGATAATACCTCTAGAGAGTGATGATGTCAAATTAGTTTCTCCAGAAATAGAAATTTATGGACTTATCTAGGCCAGTCAACCCAATGATCCATCATCATCACTCCCACTATTTTTTCCAAATTTCTCTCCCACTGATGTAACAAGGGGAGAATATACGGGGGATGGAAGGATTATCAAGTCCTCTGTAGCTTCCCATTGTGTCAAAAAAACACAAAGGAAATCAATACATTTGCAATGAAACCATGAACCTTAAAACATAGTAGTGAGTTCACCCACTTCCTTAGTAATGGGATAACCCTTTTTTCCATGGAAGTTTGTAGCGTATCCCGAACGACCATTTAGTGGACCAATGGGGAATAAAATATAATACCCCCGATTCTTTAAAAATCTATTCCAAGGCCTAGGAATAATGCTCTAACATCCTTAGGTCGGTCTTTGAAAGTGATACTTAGAGGGAAATTGACATGGGTGAAACCATCCAAAGGTAACTCTGATTGGCATAGTATACCCCAGAGATCAGACTCTTAGTTCTACATCCTACAATCTAACCACTTTTGAGATGCAATAGTAAATAGTAACTCTAGCATGGCCTTGTCCTCTAACATTACACTCTCTACAGCCATATCATTTAGCACTTCTACCCTTAATAGAAAATTCCTTATTTCCATGTAGGGTTCTTCTTAGGTTGTTGGTCCTCTCAAATCCAATTGATTATTTGGCCTCATATTTTCCCCAACAACCAATGGTAACTGGGAATATTTTCTTACAAATTTAGATAATTTCCTATTGGGATAGGAGTGAATCCAAACCTCAACATAATGCCAAGATAAACCAATTGTTGTACCATGAAGAGGAAGGTTTAACTTAGAATGAGTCTCCTCCCTGGTAAACATCATCCAAATTGGAAATCTACCATCAGATTCTACTCAAATCAATCATAAATAGAGCCAATAATGATTTACTAGACACACTGGATCTAATGGTTAAAATGGAAGGGTTCATACCATTCATAGAGAAGGTCCCCATCAATATGGGTGGAAATAAAATCCTTGCAAACTAATGTCATATAAGCCTGTGTCGCAAGAATTTCCCCACCCTCATCAACCATACCATCTGTAAAAATTGGCCCATAGGGTCTGAAGTAGAAATAGTCATAACAAATCATATAATCCCTGACATCTCGATCCTTCAGTGTAATGGTTCTTACCCCACTGATACACTATAGGTATGGTTTGGAGAGAATGTTGGGAATTCTCTAGATGTTAAAATATTTGTATCCTCTTAAATGAGCCCCTATGCAACCCCATAATACTTGAAAGGGGCTTATGATATTATATGGTGATTTTCCTTTGTAAACATAGAACAGATGGTGATAAAATTTGGCTAACACATGGATAGCTGGCCTGATATTCTCTCCCTACCATGGAGGTCACCATCATGAAAGTGGAAACTCTAACTCTACCTTTTTCCATCATCAGAATTAAATAACCACTTAGATACATGGATAGGAAACTATATAGTTGAATATCCCAATAAACACCAAGGAAAACTTCCTATCCTCATTCTTTAAATTTCCCTTCTTCAACCATAGGATAAAAATCACCCACCTCACTATAGGTTTAATTCATAGGATTGACCTTTATTTTCATAGATTATGGCTCAAATCATACCTTATTGATGAAGTATCCCACCCAATATTGAATGGGATATCTTATCAAGTCGGTGGATCCTTCTATAGGTCCTTTTCGTCCAGAATTACCAGTTCTTATGTGAGAGGAGGGGTCCTCATTACATCATCCCAAGAGGACCGTGGGGGGTGGGGGTGGGGGACTCATCATACATCCAACCCAATATAGATGCACTAAATATCTGTTCAATAGACCAAAGGTCGATGCCCACCTCTCCATGCATGAGGTGTAACAGGTTCATTTATAGACTCCAATGACTAAATATGTTGGTCATCAGACCCTTGTTGAAATAAGAAAATATCTATGAGATCTAGATGGCCTCATACATCCCAATTTTCTTCAACTACTCATTGAATTCAGAATCAATGTATTTTAACTAGAAGGGTCATCCTCAATCCATTCTGTAGCTACCCCCTGATCAAAATACCCATTTTAAAACCCACCCAAACTTTTGATTTGAGGTAAAATTATTAATTATTGAATGGTACATATAAACATCTGAACTAGGTTCACGATTGTTCCAATTAAAGTCTGTGGGAATTTACATTAGTATAAGCCTATCTTCACAGTATCCCTCGGGAAAAAATAGCTCATCTAATAGATGTTCTCCAAGAAAGTGTAATTCATATTATAACCCCAAGAGGAGGGTATGATTGGTGATTTCAATGAAGGAGTGGGAGTATCATTGGCACGACCAAACCCATAAAGGGAGAAAATATAAAAGGGGATAGTCCCTAAGTTTCACTCCCATCAACTCTATCAGAATCAGTTGAAGTGAACCAACATCATAGAGAAAAATATTATACACACTTACTATAATAGAATTGTGACATTCCATCACTACATTTTCCTCCTTCCTCAAAGGATTTTGAGAACTATTATGAGAGTCAGAATCTATCTGCACAAAAACAAGAAGCATAAGTCAAATTATTTAAAATCTTTCCAAAGGAAATACATAAACTTCCCACATTTTCATGTGAATATCATGAATTAGTAATGAATTCATGATCGCATGAATGACTCATGAATCACCTGGACCAAAAAGAGCTCATAGACCATATAAACCCATAGAACATCGCACCACTATGTGACCCCTCAGAAGACTCGTAATTGTGTGAGATTGGCATGGTCACAAAAGCCAAAAAATAGTAAAAAAAGATCATGTGATCAATCCATAAAATCCCAAGAAACCTTCAAAGTAATCTCATTCATCTCTATATCTAAATTTCAATAAATTACCAAAATTTATTTTCTAGTCGATTCAAACAAGCACCAATGAAAAAAAAGATCTTGTGAAGTAGTTCTCATGGGAAAGTCTCACAAATGGTTCTTATGATAAGTTATTATAGAAAGGTCTTATGACAAGGTTATACGATGGAGGAAGGGTGTAGGTGCACTGATAAGTGGGGTATTCAGTGAATGAACCTCTCTACACTCCCCTATTTATAGGGTATTCCACGGAATTCCAAATTTCACTTGGAAGACCAAGTGTAGCCCAAGATACCAATTTGTGATAGTGAAAAAGCCTTAGGTGGGCATTTACATTCCTTAGAACTAAGACCTTGTCCCCACAGTCATTGCTTATAAGGGTGGAATTTATTGATGCCCACCAAATGAGCATCGAAAAATTCAAAAAGGAATAAATACCTGAATATGGGTATTATTTTTCCTCAAAAAACAAAGGAAAAAATGTGATTAGAACTCATGGATCGCATGAACCCATGGAAGACACATGATTGTGATACTTTAGAAGGTTACATGAGGGAGACATGAAAAATGTATAATATTTAGAATATCCCATCGATCCCCTTTTATAAGTCCTTCTCTTTTTAAGAAATCCCAGTCAATCAATGATTATGTGGAGGCTACCAGACGAGCAGCCCTAGGTTATGTGAATTCTCAGGTGGAAGCCACCTAACAAGCCATCCAAAAATCCTTGGAAAATAGGGAGAAAAATATCCAAAATTTAGGAGCCTCTTGTGGTTGTTAAATTCATCAAATGAACCCATACATCTCGCGATACACCACAGAATCCCCGGAGACATGTCTGCATGGTCGTGTAAGACCCTGTTGGAATGTCACCCCCTTCATGCGAAGGGCTTAAGAAATGTCTAGGCAGTCTTTTGCTTCCCCTTTGTCTCCAAAAAACAAGCAAGAATGTTTGCACATGATAATTCTCACACATCACCCTAAGACCTTTTGTTGGTTATGCGACGTATCACTGATAGGGAGGGTGATTGTCTTTGACAACACTCAAGTAAACTCATGATACCCCCAACCTTTGTAAAACGATCAAGGAAATATAATAAGTAAAAATTGGGATCCTCTTATGGTTGTAAAACTCACGTGACTCACCCATACAACTCACAAGACACCGTAACACCATAGACACATTTCCACCTCATCTCATGAAAGTCCATTAACATGTCACTGTCTCCACTCAAAGGGATTTGGATATATCATGGTGGTCCATTTATCCCCCTTTGGATCCATAAGGTAAGGAAAAGGGTTTATCCTTTAAATTATCATGAATCACCATAGGACCCTTTTTCAGTAACTTGATGCATCACCAATGGGGAGAGTGATTATATTTGACAATACTCATGAAAGATCTCAATATCTCCAACACTTTGAGATATAAAAGAAGGAAATAAAATATAAAAGGTGGAAGCCTCTTTTGATCTTAAACTTCATGTGACACACTCACAAAATCCATTCATCATGAAGGCCTAAACAAAGGCACCCTGGAAATCCATCCTTGTCTCAAGAAAGGTCCAAGAAAAGTCATCTCGGATCACATGAAAGCATTTCAGCAGGCATCGTGATCTTAAGAAAGTCCTTAGACATGTCATCCTAACCTTATGAAAGCCCCTTTTCATGAACACTTAATTAGAAAATACCCCATTAATTTTCAATAATCCAATAAATGGTGAGTTTATGGGATGATATCTTGGTCACTTAAAATCATGTTGCACCCCCAAAATGACCTACAATAGGATCTCATGAAATGCATAACATCAAAGCCATCCACTAACTCAAGATTGTATTTTCATGATATGATCCACAAAAAGTGGTGAATAATAGGAGTGAAAAGATCTATAAATCACCCACCCAACATCTAAAAATTCATGCTTGGATCCTCACACCAGTGTACCCAGTCATTAGAGCATATTTCTCAGAGTGACTGATCTCAAAATTGGAAGGGATTTCCATCAGATGAATTTAGGGGAACAATCTAAGAGATCATGTGACATTCTTAGGAAATTCACATGATCAATCATAGATCATGTGAAGGACTTTTGACAGGTTATGTGAAAAACATTCTGCATACCTGATCAGTCACGTAATACTTAAACAAGATAATACTAAATAAATCTAAGGAATATGAAATAAAGGGATGGAATAAGAAACTAAAGAGATAGGAGACTTATGTGAAGAATATATATTCTCAATCTCATGATATTCATGAGAACCATAAAAGTCATGCAACAACACTAGAACTTGTCACCCAAATCACACAATGCTACTTTGGTATACTATTTGGATAATGAGAAGCACCCTAGACATGTCATAGAAAGTCACATGGTTCCCATGGGGATGCCACCCATGTCTCATGAAACCCTTTGGGATCACTATCAAGGCCTTTTGATGTCCTCTATACATGCTTCCGATGTCATAAGGTGACATCATTAAATGAAATCTAAGTCTCATTATGGCACCAAGGTATGTAAACTAGCTCTTATGATGTCCTCCAAATAAGCCAACTAGATCTCGCAACGCCCTATAGGTATGTTAGATGGATCTTGTGACATACTCCAAACATGTTGGCTAGATTTTTCAATGAAACCAAGAAGAGTCATCCGAGACATACAACATCCTCCAGACATGTCACACCGACTCTTGCAACGCCCTCCAAGTGTGTCATTCATCTTTCACAATGAAACCAGGTCAAGTTAGATGGATCATAAAAGTCCCTCCATGCATGTCAGCCAAAACCATGTGATGGCTTCTAGGATCAACCAGTTAGGTCTTGTGATGTACAGAAGTCAATTCATCATTGGTCATGCGACGACCTTCATACATTCCATCCAAATTATATGACGTCCCTCGGACATGTCAACTGGATCCTGAGATTGTATTTTGATATTTCGGAAAGATATCCTATGAAATGTCATGTAGACAATCAAGGAATGTTGAGAAAAAAATCAACATATGTTAGACAGAAAAGCAGGTTAGGTTAAGAGGGAATCCCAAGACTTGATAACCTTTCCCAACCTCCGTAAGGGGAAATCGTAGTGTGTAATCCCCAATTTAATTGAACTAAGATGACCACAATTCTTTCTATAACCAGGATATGTAAGATTCCTTCTTAAGGACCAAGCATCATAATAACCATCCAAAGGGATTTCCCAACACATAAGCCCTATATCCACAAGTAGTGAGGCAATTAATTTGTCATTCCTTGTTTCTCACACCAACCATAGTTCATGTGGTCTTAGGAAATTGAAATGATCATATCATTCATGCCAAGGTAACCTCATTGGGTAAGCCACAATCAGTGGCATAATATGGTATGTATTACATATAAGGGAATCCTGAATATGTAAGTCCCAACCCACTGAAATACGATGAATAATATTCCTTTCATAACAAGGATACATAGGATGCCTTCACAAGGCCTGAGATCAAATGGTAATCCACTTTAGTATAATCCCCACCATGTCTTCGAAATTTCATGAATAGATACTCAATATCTCCTAGGGGTCGACGATCCTTCCTCTTCCACCAGCAGATTGAGAAATAACTAAACTATAATGACTCTAATTCTTTCCATAACTAAGATATATAGGACACATTCCTAAGGTCCAAAATCTATATTAAGTATCCAATGGGTTTTCCCAGCATGTAAGACCCACACCCATTTGAAATGAGACTAATTAATTTCTATCTCTTATTTATCACACCAAACATAGCCCACGTGAGCTTAGAGAGTTACACTGATCACATAATTGGCATCATGAATATCCACCAACAAGGAAAAACAAAGTGTGTGAGCCTTGATTTTTGGAATGATATAACTACCCATTAGACAAGGGTATCTACCTTGGGGAAACTCTTAAGGGTGTGATCAAACTATGGTAACTATGATTCCCTACCATAAATAGGATATGTAGGATGCCTCCTTGAGGTCCAAGATAAAATAACTAGTGTCTAAGTACCCACATATATTTCCTTTAAATATGAAGTTAAATTGAATAGGTTTAATGAACTATTTGGGTTTTGATTCTTGTTATAAATCAAGATTCATAGGATACCTCATAAGGGAACAATCCCATCCTCGAAATATTAACCACCTCCCTATATGGAAGAAAATTATGAAGTTCCTAGTTATATCACTTGATATATAAGTAGTTATCCATTAAAGGGAAATAGATAAATAACCCTAGATACATACAGATGAAATCACTGAAATGTCACCCATCACATAGAATATATTTTAGCATATGATCATTTTTATATGGTAACCGGTTCTATATCAGGATTAGGTAGAGATTAAAATACATATATTAAATATATAATAGAGTCATGAAGTATGAAATTATTACCCCCCCAAAAGGGTGTGATGAGCTCAACCTCCCATCCTCTTAACTAATGCGAGTTCCTAAGTGTCTTTGGGTCTGAAACCCCAACCGACCACCTTCTATTGGAAATCAGGTCAGTACCCAGTTTTGGATGGGAGAAATGTTGGGAGTTTCAATGAAATATTAAAAAAATGGTGAACCTAATGTGAATTATTATGAAAAAAAAATTAAATCCCCCATAGTAAAACCCTTAGGGAAAAAATACATCCACATATTTCTACCGAAAAAAATTGTGAACCCAACGTGAAATTATTTGACTATGACATCCCCTTCATAATAATTTATTATTAATATCACTTATATAATTTCCAATATTATTATTAAATAATATTAATAGTTTAAAAAATCATTTTTACAACTTATATAGTTTTTTAAAGTCATCAATGTTAGGCGGTGATGGAAAATGAAATACACTATTTATATAGAGGTGGTATTCCGTACGTTGACAGAAACAACACATTTATTTTCTATAGAATGGAAGGGTACAAAAAATTAAATAATTTATCTTTGTAGAATCATGGTAATGTTATAAATATCATATTTTTAATTAAATAACCCTTTTTAACAATCCATGTAATGTAGTGATGAAAAATTGAACACTCCATTCATAGAGGCTATAGTCCGCACATACACACGACGATGTCTTAATTTTTTGATTTTTTTGGATCAAGCATTAAAATGGAAATACCATTATTATAATGGAATTTTAGGATAATAATAATACTTATGTAATCATAATTTCATCGATAGAATAAATTTTAGGGGGTATAAGAAGATATGAATTGAGAGAGGTCAATTGAGAACATTGCCTCTCCCTTTGGATGTTCTTCCTTGGGAAACAACTTTAAGGCTCCATAGATCGATATTTTTGAAATAATAAGGATTATAGGATATGGGGAGAGAGTTTATGAGATACTAGGTAATTTTTTTGGTCGAGATAAATATTTATAATGATTGGATAAATGGGGTGGTTAAAGGTGATATTTATTAGTGATAGGAGTAGCGTTTTTGTAATAATATAAAACAGAAAGTCACTATTCAAGTAAAGTGGCTCCCAAAAGTGAGAAATAATGGAGTAAAGTAAGGGGTAAGGTTGATATTTCCTCAAAAATACATTTTTACACATCTTTTTAACATGTTTTTAAGTATTTTACTCTTAGATATTTCACTTTCACCATTTTTGGTTTTTAATGTGGAAAAAAAAATTACGTAAGTAATTTACTTTGAATTCCTAAAAATAAAATGGGGCTTATTACATTATTTTGATAAAATTTTTACAGATATAAAATACATTTAAATGAATTAAATTTTAAATTTTTGATAAAAATAAATTATAAAATAACAAATGTATAACACATTAAAAACGTTTTTTTATAAAAATTAATCCTTCAGCATAAAAATGAAACAAATAAAACATAACACAAAATATGATGTTTCACTCCCTAATGTTATGTGGTTTCGTATTGAAACCCTTATAGATGGATATGGTAGTATTACCATTTCTTAATCCTTAACTTGATCCTCCTCCCACCTATGTATTCATCTGGTGGTACTCTTAATCTTCTTTCCCACTCATTTCAGTTCTGTTCGAGTGATCCTACCTCATCAAATGTTAGTCTGTGATATGATATATTGTTTCTAACTCAAATGTAATGTGTTTTTATGGTATATGGTTCATCTTAGTGGCATAATGTTTTGTGGGTGGTGTCATCTGTGACCTCAGGTGGTGACAGTGGTTTGTCCTTAGTTATCGAGGAAGACCGGGATGGGTGGCATCTATGGATATATGTGATAATAATAGTGTGGATTTAGCACTAGAGAGTAATAGGGACGGTGAAACCATCTGTAGATTCATTCAGTGATAAATACATGGCTCTAGGAAGTTATTCCAGAATTATTCAATGTTGAAGGGAATCAGAGAGGGTGGTGGTGGAATCCATGATGTCCATGGCTTTGGGCAGTGATAGTGGGGCAGCGAGGCGTGGCTTTAAGTGGTGAAGACACAGTATATGTGGTTGTTAGGATTGGTGGCTATAGCGACCTGACCTTTTCTTACTTTACTATTACATAATTTAAAAGATAAACAACATAATAGTATTACACATGGAGGATCCAGAGGTTTAGTGTCTTGGGCAAACTAGGACAATACATAACAAATACAACATCAACCATAAAAATTTATTCAATTTCTTCTTCACTAGCAACTTAGTGGAACTTGTCCTCTCCTTAGTACATGTAGCCACCTGAGGATATACATCAAAAGGGGTGAGCTAAAAGCCCAGTAAGAGGATATATAAGAACAATATATCATGGGGTGAGCATAATCATGACATAGGAAAAAGATCATGAACATGAGAGGAGCATAAATAATAAACTTGAAATGTGGCAATGCATAAAAATTAAACATCATGTCTTAGTGGTTAACTACCACACATACTTGTGAACAAAGCTAGAATCATGTTCACACATCATTTCACATTTACTCATGATATTCATCACTTTACTCAATGCATTGGAGTGCTGTATAATTCTGGGCGCACCCATCACATTTAAACATTCATATTGCGCTATATAATTCCGGGTGCACCTGTCACATCATAACATTATCATTATCATGATTTCCACATAGAACACATATCAAACATGTACATAAATAACCCATGGAATGGAATGGGTTTAATCTCATAATAACATATTCATAATCTTTGGGTTCCCAAAATAAGGAGGGAAGAACATACTTGATACAAGAACCATCAACCTTGAATGAGATGTAAAAGGTGAGATCTTGAAAGAAGAGTTATTTTCGAAAACATTTTGATGGACATAAAAACCAGTGAAAAACATGTATATCCCAGAAAAGTAAAGTAAATGATGAAAAAATGATCTTTGAGGAGTAACCATATCATAAATGGAGTGAAAGAGGGAGAACCCGAAGGAAGAAAATTGGGTTCGAGATTTCCCCTTACCTTGTACTCGAATGCCTCATTCTCTTTAATGTCCTATATAATGACATTATATTCATTAATTAGAGATTCCATAACCTTTTATACATTAATAGAGTTCATTCTGGTTTCATTATTTCATATTATGTTCCTTTGGATGACTTATAGAGTTTAAAAACATTGTTCGGGGATGTTCGTTTTTATGGTTTTCTTGAGCGGTCCACTTGTATTATTAAATTGATGTTTGGGTAGATCATGGGTAAACATAAAGAACTAATACTGCATGTTATTAATGATATTACAGTAGCTTTAATAATTTTATAGTGAATTATATTAGATCCAAGTGGACGAATCATTAGATAAAAATTTAATGATGGTTATTTGGGTTAATTTGGGCGGTTTTGGATCACAACGATCTTGTTTTAACATTTAACTTAGTAATAAGACCATAGGTTATTTCCAGAACTTAAAATAGAACATAATACATATAAAATATTCTGTTTCAACCGTAAAAATGGTTTAATGACCATATTGAAGGTAGAAATGGAAGAATAGAGCATGTTGTTTTTGAAGGTAATTAATTATCACCACATGAACAACGTTCTCTTTAATAAAATAAAAGGAAGAGGGAAAGGGTGTGAGGTGATATAATATAACATTAGAATAAGAACATTACAGTATATATATAATACTGGATTTACAGAACAATTTGGATGAAGATAGGTAGGGAGAGATCAAGAAAGGAACTTGAACTTGAAAGGAAATTAAAGGAGAAGAGGGAGAGAAATTACCTTTAAAATTCTCCTCTTGAGATCCTCTTTAAGAAAGATAGGCTTGGTCTTTTGATGAGACCAGCAGCTCTTGGACGTGGGGGAGAGGCTAGGGAAGGTGTTTGGGCAGAGTTTATAGGAGGCTTGGAGCTTGAGAGGTGTGAGGAAAAGGAGTGAAGGGTGGCTTTTATAGTGGAGGGGAGAGAGGTTTCCTTAATATAAAATTGATTAGTTTATTAATTTAACCAAAGACAAGGAATAGTGAGTCTTGAATGACCAATAATAGTAATTTTATAATTTAATCCCGAACCAAGTGGGCTTACATCAGCAGAACATCATCAGTGACTCAATTAATACATTAATTAGCATTTATTGTGAATTATAGGATTCCACTATTCATCAAAAATTCAAGTATCTCTGAAAAATCCCAAAAATTTACCCCAACCATTTTTCAACATGTAGAATCCAAAAATGAAGTCCATTTTTCAAAAATAATTTTTTAAATATTATTAATTTAATATTTAATTAAAATCATAATTTACTTAAAAAAACAGTTTTTAAAATTAAAACTGATTTTGCAGTTCTTTCAAAAATTACGTAGGGTCTTATAAAATTATCTAAAAACTATTATAAATTGATTAAATACTTTAGGAATACATTTCAGGGGAATAAATATTCTTTTAAATTAATTAATTAATTATAATTAATTATTTATGACTTATAAAATACCAAAAATGTTTACTAAGGTCAAATTGTCACTTTCTAAGATGTCTAAATTTTATTTTTTTATTCATAGGTAATGTTCCTCTTATTTACTATTCATAAGGGTCATGTTACTATTCATAAGGGTAGTTTACTATTCAGCAAAAATTATTTTTGTTTCATTAGACTCCAAAAACTATCTTGAACACAACCGTGTAGGTCGGATTTTTAAAATTCCAACCATAGGGGTGAAATAATTATGTTTAAAGGTCACTTATCACTTAGTAGTTCATTATTTTGTGTTTTTATGACATAAATATAAGAAGGTAATTTTCCATTGAAAACTTTGGGTCGTTACATTCTTCCCCCCTTAAGAAATTTCGCCCCCAAAATTTTACTTTACACAAACAGGTGTGGGTACTTCTCCTTCATTACCTCTTCTGGTTCCCAAGTTGCTTCCTCAAACTTATGGTTCCTCCACAACACTTTGACAAGGTGGGTTGTCTTGTTGCGTGGAATCTTATCACTTCGGTCCAAAATTTTTACCGGCTTCCCCTCATAGAAGAGATCATCCTCCAGCTGTACCACCTCTAAGTTTAGTACATGTGAGGGGTCTGGTATGTACTTCCTCAGTAGTGATACGTGAAACACATCATGAACTTGAGCCATATTCGGTGGAAGTTCCAGACGATAGGCCACAGCTCCTATACGATCAAGGATCTCAAAGGGGCCAATTTACCTTGGGCTTAGCTTCCTTTTCTTCCCGAATCTCATGACTCTCTTCCATGGAGACATTCGAAGGAAGACTTTATCTCCAACGTCGAACTCCAAGTCCCTTCGGCGGTTGTCAGCATATCTCTTTTGTTGACTTTGAGCAGCTTTGATGTGTTTCTGGATGACTTGAACCTTCTCTGTCATCTCTTGAACAAGATCGGGACCAAGTAGCTTTCGTTCTCCAACTTCATCCCAACAGGTTGGAGTTCTACATCACTTCCCATAAAGAGCTTCATACAGAGCCATCTGAATACTTGAGTGGAAGCTATTGTTGTATGAGAATTCAACCAATGGGAGATGCTGATCCCAACCACCTTTGAATTCAAGAGAGCAGGTTCTTAGCATATCTTCAAGCATCTGAATAGTCCTTTCAGACTGGCCATCAGTTTGGGGGTGATAGGCTGTGCTGAAATTTAATTCAGTACTCAAAGCATGTTGAAGGCTCCTCCAGAATTTAGATGTGAACCTTGGATCACGGTCAGAGACAATCGAGATTGGAACACCGTGCAGTCTCACCACTTCCTTCACATATATCTTTTCAAGTTGTTCAAGCGATAGGTCTTCCCGAATTGCGATACAATGGGAAGTCTTGGTGAGTCGATCAACCACAACCCATATCGCATTATTTCCCTTTGACGTCTTCGGGAGACCCATGACAAAGTGCATATTAACATTTTCCCATTTCCACATGGGTATTGGCAATGGCTGCATCATACCTTTGGACTTTTGTCACTCATCATTAACTTGCTGACATACCAAGCACCTTGATATGTATTCCGTAATCTCCTTCTTCATGTTATCCCACCAGAAGTGTTCTCGGATATCACGATACATCTTGGTACTTCCAGGATGGATAGAGAAAGTTGAGCTATGTGCATTATCCAATAGCTCCTTCTTTATCCCGAGTGATGAAGGCACACAAAGCCGCATTCCAAACCGAATCACACCATCATCTTCGATATGGAACTGTTGCAGCTTCCCTTCCTTTACTGCATTCACCCTCTTTTGTATCTCTACATCATCCCTTTGTGCTTCCTTAATCTTCTCTTGGATGGATGGTTGCGCAATCATTTGGGCAATGTAGGATGTATCCCCTTCCCTTATGATTTCCAAATCCATTCATTGCATATCCAAGAAGATAGGGTCTTTCTCAATCCTCAACATAGATAGAGTAGCAGGTTCTTTTCTACTTAGAGCATCAGCTACCTTGTTCGCTTTCCCAGGATGACATTGAATAGAGCAATCGTAATCCTTGATTAGCTCTAACCATATCCTTTGACGTATGTTGATCTCCTTTTGTGTGAATATATACTTTAGGCTCTTGTGGTTAGTGTATATGTCACAGTTCTCGCCATAAAGGTAGTGCCACCAGATTTTCAAGGAAAAAATCACGGCTGCCAGCTCTAGATCATGCGTCGGGTAGTTCTGCTCATGGATCTTCAACTGTCGTGAGGCGTAGGCTATCACATTATCATTTTGCATGAGTACACAAACCAATCCTTTATTTGAAGCATCATTGTATATCACAAAACTTTCTCCACTTTTCGGTAGTGTGAGTACAGGTGCAGTGATCAACCTTCTCTTTAGCTCCTTGAAGCTTCCCTCACATTCTTCCGTCCATACATACTTTACCCCTTTCCTTGTTAACTTAGTTAGTGGGCTTGACAATCGTGAGGAGTTTCTCACAAAATGTCGATAGTACCCAGCTAATCCAAGAAAAATACGTATTTCTGTGACTCTAGAGGGCCTGGGCCATTCCTCAATAGCCTTTTTCTTTGAAGGGTCCACAGAAATCCCCTCTCTTGTGATCACATGTCCTAAGAACGTGACTTGATTCATCCAAAAGTCACACTTGCTAAACTTGGCGTACAAATTCTCTTTTCTCAATGTCGCCAACACAAGTCTTAGATGTTCTTCATGTTCCTCCTTGCTCTTGGAGTAGATGAGAATATCATCGATAAACACTACCACAAATTTGTTGAGGTAATGTCTAAAGACTCTATTCATCAAATCCATGAATATTGCAGGGGCATTAGTAAGTCCGAAGGGCATCACCAAAAACTCATAGTGCCCATACCTTGTACGGAAGGCAGTCTTCTGAATATCTTCCTTCTTCACCTTTACTTGATGATATCCAGAACGAAGATCCACCTTTGAGAAGTATTGAGCTCCTCTTAACTGATCGAACAAGTCATCAATCCTTGGGAGAGGATACTTGTTCTTTATGGTGATCTTGTTGAGTTCCCGATAATCGATACATAGTCGCATGGTACCATCCTTCTTCTTTACAAAGAGCACTGGCGCACCCCAAGGTGATGCACTAGGGAGTATGAACCCTTTGTCCAGATGCTCTTGCATCTGCTTCTTTAACTCCTCCAGTTCGATAGGAGCCATCCTATAGGGGCACTTCGAGATAGGAGTAGCTCCGGGTATGAGTTCAATTGAGAACTCTACCTCACGATCCGGGGGAATTCCAGGTAACTCTTCGAGAAATACATCGTCGTATTCCATTACGATGGGCATTTCCTCAAGGTTGGAACTTTCCTTTGACTCAAACATTTGGGCGAGGTATGCTTCTTCATAGGGAATCATCACCCACACCATTGAAGGATTTTTTAAAAGATATTCATGATCTTCCTTGCATTTGTAGAGGAGCATGGGATGGTTCAGAATATGAAAATATATTTCCTTTTCCTGACAGTTGATATGTTCTCTATATAATGAGAGCCAATCCATTCCCATTATAGCGTCGAATTCCACCAAGGGAAGTATTACGAGATTTTCCGGAAGAATCTTCCCACATACGTCAACAGGAGAAGAGTCAAACAGTTGGGTTGCAATGATTTCACCACTTGGTGTTTTTACAGATATCTCTACTTCAAGGTTTCAGGGCTTTGATTCTATAGTTCTAGCAAACTTGCAAGATATAAAGGAATGCGTAGAACTTGAATCAAATAAGACTTTTTCCATTCTTGAGTGAATAGGAAGTGTACCTTGTACGACATCATTATCATGATCCACCTCCGTAGTATTGATGGCATAAGTCTTCCCTTATTCCTTTGGATTTGGTGGTTTCTGGTGCTGATTACCCTCGAGAGCTTGAGGTTTAGTGCACTGGTTTGAATAGTGCCCTAGCTCCCTACAGTTGTAGCATTGAACAACGAGTGGTTATCTCGTTTCGCCGGCTACATTATCCTTCATTTTCATGTCTTTTCGACACTCGTGAGCTTGGTGTCCTTCCTTACCACACTTAAATCATTTCACCGTACCTTTGAGGCAGTTCCCATGGTGCAACTTCCCACATTTTTGGTATGTGGGTCGATTTTTCTTCCCACCTTTCTCACTAGATCCACCAGCTTGAAACTCCATATTTCTTTTCTTATCACCATAGCCATGGGACCATTCTCCAAACTCCATCTCCACTTTGAGAGCACACCGAAAAACTTCTTCATAACTCCCAAAGTCTCGAATTTCAAGAGCCTTTCAAAGATGTGGTTTTAATCCACTAAAGAATCTATCAATTTTGCTATCATTGTTGATAACAAAACCCGAAGCATACCTTGCGAGCCTTGTAAAATTTGCTTCATAGGTTGTGATAGATTCTCCTTATTTTTGCTTGAGCTCTATGAATTCTCTCTCCATCTTCGTGCGAAGAGTTCGTGGGAAGTACTTATTAAGAAGCATTATCTTAAAGTCTTCCCATTCCATCTCTTCAATTTCATCCCTTGGCTTGGTATTCTTAATCAAAGCCCACCATTGATCAGCTTCTCCATCTAGACGATAAACGACTAGAGTCACCTTCTCCGTCTCGGAACAGTGAAGAACAGAAAAGATCTTCTCCATGGAGTTGACCCATTGTTCCGTAACTAGTGGATTAGAAGATCCACAAAATGTCGGTGGTCGTTGCCATATAAAACATTTGATAGATAGTTTCTCCCTCTTTGGTGACGGAGGATGTTCCCCATTATTATGGTTATTATTCATAACCTGAGATAATTGGGTAAGCATCTCCATGAAGTTTTGAACCCCACCTCCAAAATCATTGGGGATGTCATTCAGGCAATCGTTGCATTGGCCTTCGCAAGATTTGTTGGCCTGATTTCTCCTGGTTCCCAACATTTTCTAAGATAGAAAAGGTTAGAACAAAACATAAGTAAACAAGTCATGAATAACTTATTCATTTAAACAATTATACCAAAAACATAACATATGGGATCCCTAGGTAAATATTCTTGTGTACATATTTGTACTTATTCTTATGCTAGAGGTTTTCTCTAGGGTTTACTAATCCTATTCCCAAATTAACTAAACCTTTGCCTCTGATACCAACTATAGCGACCCGACCTTTTCTTACTTTACTATTACATCATTTCAAAGATAAAAAACATAATAGTATTACACATGGAGTATCCATAGGTTTAGTGTCTTGGGAAAACTAGGACAATACATAACAAATACAACATCATCCATAAACATTTATTCAATTTCTTCTTTACTAGCTTCTTAGTGGCACTTGTCCTATCCTTAGTACATGTAGCCACCTGAGGATATACATCAAAATGGGTGATCTAAAAGCCCAGTAAGAGGATATATAAGAACAATATATCATGGGGTGAGCATAATCATGACATAGGAAAAGGATCATGAACATGAGAGGAGCATAAATAATAAACTTGAAATGTGGAAATGCATAAAAATGAAACATCATGTCTTAGTGGTTAACTACCACACATACTTGTGAACAAAGATAGCATCATGTTCACACATCATTTCACATTTACTCATTACATTCATCACTTTACCCAATGCATTGGAGCGCTGTATAATTCCGGGCGCACCCATCACATTTAAACATTCATATTGCGCTATATAATTCCGGGCACACCCGTCACATCATAACATTATCATTATCATGGTTGCCACATAGAACACATATCAAACATGTACATAAAGAACCCATGGAATGGAATGGGTTTCATCTCAAAATAAAATATTCATAAGCTTTGGGTTCCCAAAATAAAGAGGGAACAACATACTTGATACAAGAACCATCAACCTTGAATGAGAGGTAAAAGGTGAGATCTTGAAAGAAGAGTTCTTTTGGAAAACATTTTTATGGACATAAAAACCAGTGAAAAACATTTATATCCCAGAAAAGTAAAGGAAATTATGAACAAATGTTCTTTGAGGAGTAACCATATCAAAAATGGAGTGAAAGAGGGAGAACCCGAAGGAAGAAAATTGGGTTCGAGATTTCCCCTTACCTTGTACTCGAATGCCTCATTATCTTTAATGTCCTGTATAATGAAATTATATTCATTAATTAGAAATTCCAGAACCTTTTATACATTAATAGGGTTCATTATGGTTTCATTATTTCATATTATGTTCCTTTGGATGACTTATAGAGTTTAAAAACATTGTTCGGGGATGTTCGTTTTTATGGTTTTCTTGAGCGGTCCACTTGTATTATTAAATTGATGTTTGGGTAGATCATGGGTAAACATCCAGAACTGATACTAAATTTTATTAATGATATTACAGTAGCTTTAATAAATTTATAGTGAATTATATTAGATCCAAGTGGACGAATCATTAGATAAAAATGTAATGATGGTTATTTGGGTTAATTTGGGCGGTTTTGGATCACAGCGATATTGTTTTAACATTTAACATAGTAATAAGGCCATAGGTTATTTCTAGAACTTAAAATAAAACATAATACATATAAAATATTATGGTTCAACCATAAAAATGGTTTCATGACCAGATTGAAGGTAGAAATGGAAGAAGAGAGCATGTTGTTTTTGAAGGTGATAAATTATCACCACATGAACAACGTTCTCTTTAATAAAATAAAAGGAAGAGGGAAAGGGTGTGGGGTGATATAATATAACATTAGAATCATAACATTAAATTATATATATAATACTGTATTTACAGAACAATTTGGATGAAGATAGGTAGGGAGAGATCATGAAAGGAACTTGAACTTGAAAAGAAATTAAAGGAGAAGAGGGAGAGAAATTACCTTTAAAATTATCCTCTTGAGATCCTCTTTAAGGAAGCTAGGATTGGTCTTTTGATTATACCAGTAGCTCTTGGACGTGGGGGAGAGGCTAGGGAAGGTGTTTGGGAAGAGTTTAGAGGAGGCTTGGATCTTGAGAGGTGTGAGGAAAAGAGGGAGTGAAGGGTGGCTTTTATAGTGGAGGGGAGAGGGGTTTCCTTAATATAAAATTGATTAGTTTATTAATTTCACCAAAGACAAGGAATAGTGAGTCTTGAAAGGACAATATAAGTAATTTTATAATGTAATCCCGAACCAAGTGAGCTTACATTAGCAGAACATCATCAGTGACTCAATTAATACATTAATTAGCATTTATTGTGAATTATCGGATTCCACTATTCATCAAAAATTCAAGTATCTCAGAAAAATCCCAATAATTTACCACAACCATTTTTCGATGTGTAGAATTAAAAAATGAAGTCCATTTTTCAAAAATAATTTTTTAAATATTATTAATTTAATATTTAATTAAAATCATAATTTACTTAAAAAAACAGTTTTTAAAATTAAAACTGATTTTGCAGTTCTTTCAAAAATTACGTAGGGTCTTATAAAATTATCTAAAAACTATTATAAATTGATTCAATACTTTATAAATACATTTCTAGGGAATAAATATTCTTTTAAATTCATTAATTAATTATAATTAATTATTTATGACTTATAAAATACCAAAAATGTTTACTAAGGTCAAATTGTCACTTTCTAAGATGTATAAATTTTATTTTTTTATTAATAGGTAATGTTCCTCTTATTTACTATTCATAAGGGTCATGTTACTATTCATAAGGGTAGTTTACTATTCACCAAAAATTATTTTTGTTTCATTAAACTCCAAAAACTATCTTGAACACAACCGTGTATGTCGGATTTTTAAAATTCCAACCATAGGGGTGAACAAATTATGTTTAAAGGTCACTTATCACTTAGTAGTTCATTATTTTGTCTTTTTATGACATAAATATAAGAAGGGAATTTTCCATTGAAAACTTTGGGTCATTACAGTGGCAGTAACCAGGTTTTTTTCTTGTTTGGTAGAAATTTTATGGTTTTCTAAACCCTTAGTCCTTGTAGACATAACTTTATTGGCCTCTGGGCCTCCAGGTCTCTAGGTCAGAACTGGGCCTTCTGGCCACTGGGCCTCTTGGCCATCTTCCAGAGTTGCAGGTGTCATGATGAGACCATGCTTATGACTTGACGTATTTTGAATGTGGTAATTCATGGTTTTTGGAAGTTTCTCTGAGTGGGTGAACTCAAATGAGAGATGTGTGTGATGACACCCAACATTCAACCATCTATCTTCAGTCAAATGAGGGACAGATGGGTACCCTACCCCATGGGTTTATATTAAGTGTTTTAGTTATATTCTTTAGATCATCTGGTTGATAGTGTAGTGAATCCTATACAAGTATCATCTTGTGGGAGTAACTAAAGAGTTATGGATGTTCTGGAACCCATCATACGGTCCTCCCACACACTCTAATGTGGGGTGGAGGGGTTCTCTATCATGTTGTGTCAATCTAGAAAGGTGTATCTCATGAAAAGGGAGGATAAGCAACATCTTTTACTAAAAAATAAATGTAGTATCTCCGACATAGGATAGTGAGATGCTTGACTGGTGGTTGGCATGAATCATGATTCCTCTTGTGCCTTAGCTTCATCCCCTTCATGAAGGGATTTTTTGGTCCTACAGGCCACTCGGTCCTTGGGACCATGTACAGCTTCAGGATAGGCACTTATCTGGCCTATGTTCCTATGAAGCTAAGGGTTGTGTATTAGGTTCCCTCTCAACCAAGTTTAAAAGAGTATTTCTTTTCTTATTTTTAAGAAAAGAGATTTTAACCCTCAACCTATTATAATAATGATTTTGGGATAAAATTATGAATGTTTTTGATTTATATGAAATTAATTAGTTTATTTTTAACTAAATAGGGTTATGTGGATTTTAAACAAATATAATAATAAATTTTCAATTTTAAATATTTATTTAAAAGAATCATATAAAAAACAATTTGCATCCGAATAAAAGAATAATTAGTTTCAAAATATTTAACATGGGTTTTATAAATTCAACATATGATTAGTATATATTTAAGGGTTATGATAAATTCCAATTGATACAGATGAAAGAAGAAATGGTGTTGACCAGTAGGATCATACCCTATGAAGGCCATTTATCTGATCCTTTGAAGCAAACAACATCATGAGGCTTTTCCATTTTTTAATCCATGCCATGATTCAAAAATTAAATCATTAATAAAATCATTAATGGGAGAAGCTCAAGCTAATTAGGATCATGACTTAAACCATATTCGTTGAACCAATCCATGAAAATCTCACTATCTCACAACTTACCCTAAGGGAATTTGCTGGTGTAATAAAGGGATATGTATCTAAACCCTAATAGTATGAATTTGTATATTTTTATAAAATAACAATTATATTAATCATTTATTATTATTATAACTTTTTTAAATGATTAGATAATGAGTTTGATAAATACTATATTTTGATACGATGAAACACAAATTGTATTTTTTGGTAAATATATAGTTTCAATCAAGAAAATATTTTAATGAATTCATGATTTTTGAAAATAAAATATATTTTAATAAAATATTATTATTAAATAACATTTAGTAAATATAAATGATAATATAATTTTATGAAGTTAAAAGAAATTTTAAAGGTCAGAAAACTATTATTTTAACTAAACTTTATTTTTTAATAAATGTGATTTTTGGTTTAAAAGTGTAAATTATAATAATTAGATTATTTTTTTATAAAATAAATTTTATTTTTGAATTTAATATGTTTAAATTATCCAATGGTTATTTTTTCATAATTTTCCGAAATAGTCTATTTTTTAAGTCAAAATTAAATATGGAATAAATATACAGTGTGTATTATGACATCATAATGACCCAAAAATAATGTAATATATGCCATAAAACGTATCCATGACCATATATATATATATATATATATATTTACCCTTTAAAATAATGTGTTTTTAGGTTATTTGATTAATTTTATAAACCCTTAATGAATCCTATAAAACCTATATTATATTTTATGGTTTTAAAACCAATTCTTTATAAGAAAGACTCACTTCGACATCACCAAGAATATTATTTTCCTGATATCAGTTATTAAAATTTTAAAATAATTAAAACCAATTCACTTTGTGAGAAACCATGGGTAAAAATCATGGGAATATTTTTGGTTTTGATTACATTATCATATAGAGTTGAAAACACGAGTTTATAAATTAATAAATAATTATCCTATCTTTTTCTATATAAACCCACCCAAACTGTAGAGACCGAAATCTTGACGTACATAGACATTACATTACTTTTATGGAATGTCTAATACATGAAAAAAATAGACACCAAAGGACCGTAATTGTTTAGTGTCTTTGGAAACGTGGAATATAAACTTCTAATCATGTTGAAAGATCTTAAACATCTCCCATAACGATCTTCCCCTTTTTGTTTTCTTACCTAAAACCTTTATTTTAATCCTGGCGGAAAATAAAACATAAAATAGGTGATCTAAAATGCTCACTAAGGGCAAGCATGGAGAAAATAAAACAAACCATATATATTTGAACTTAAAAACATGAACATAATGTTTAAACCTCAAGATCTTGAGAAATGACATAAGACATGGCAATACATAAGGCATAGATCATAATGGAACATCAATCATGATAAAATAGCAAAGGAATAAAACTTTTAATTGTGTAAAAACATTAAGCACATGATATGATTTCCATAGTAGCAAAGGCATTGCTGCCAAGACCATCTTAGTGGACAAAGTCCCTTACTGAATCGAGATTACTTACTGTTCTAGCCCGGTATTACTGAACTGGATTTACTTTCCGTTTCTGCCATGTTTATCTCATGAGATATAAATCTTTACCCAATGCATTGGAAGGATATATAGGTCCCACCCATCTCATATTGAAATCATTCTTACGTGTGCCACAAAACAATCAAAAATCATTCATCATAACCCAAAGAATAAATTGGGTTTCATAAACATCATTCCATCATAACATAATCCATATAAAACAAATCGATATAATTTAATCATAAGAAAATTGAAACCATATAAATCATAGAGGTGTTATACTTGAAACATACACATATGAAATAATGTCATCTTAGATAGAAAATGGTTTTGATAAAGAACATGAAATGAATTATTGAGGAAAATATTCTTTCTTCTTGAAAATCATTTTCTTTTCACAAAATTCCATTTAATTTTAAAAGAAAAGGGTTTTGTTGAAAATAATCGTGCAATGTTTTAGAGGAAGCTTCATGAAAATGAGGAGTTATGAAACCATAAAAATCCATTCACACCGTATAAGTTAAAAATAACATTCTCCTCATACATTTGTCGGAAAAGTCAAAAAGTTCCTCGTATAGTAAAAAAAAGTAAGATTCCTTTCATAACATGTGGTAAAATTCAAAAATGGGTAAAAAGGACTTTAAACATACATGAAAACATTTTTATAAAACTTGGACATGGATGATAAATATAACCCTAGTAAATACTTACGTATAAGCAATCTCGGATAGAAAACAATTGAGATTAGAAAATTATCCCTTACCTTATGTACGATATGCTTCGTATGATTCCTAACCTCCTGTATAATGATTTAAATAATTTCATTGACTTATTAAAGAATCATATTCATTGTTATGATATCACATATGGTTCACTTATGACTTTATATTACCCATTCTTTTTTAAATTCCATGTTAAAGCACCGTTTTGGGTAAAATCATTTCATTTATCGTACGTGTTTCGACTTGTTGTTCTTGATATTATTACTTATATCTTGATTTACTTAATTACAGAATATAAAACATGATTTATATATAATATATATTCATCATATAAATATATATGATAGATCGATAAATGGAATGAAATACACTATTCATGGAGATGGTAGGCCGTACGTACGCATGAACGCTGTTTTCGTTTCCTTATTTAATTAAATTGAATTAAGTAAATGAAATAAATATGTACATAAATTCCGGTTCGGGCCAACCTTGGGGGTTTCAGGCCGGGTCAGACCGGGCCCGAACCCCTTAATACCGAACCTCTTCCAGTTGGTAGCCCATAACTTCAGATACGGGCCTCCGATTGACGCACCATCAGTTGTGATACGATCCTTGGATCGAGACGATCGTTTCAGTATATTGTTCTCAAGGTTTCGGAGAACTTTTGGTTCGGTCGAGTTGGTTCGTACATGAAACCAATCGGGCCCTCGGAGTGGAAACGCTTATATCTTGAGCTCCGGACGTCTGATTGACGTGTCGTCGACTTTGTTTTATTCCTCTTGAGGAGACGGAACTTTCGGCATACTTCGCCTGAGGTTTGGACGCAGTTGGAGTATGGTCGGGTTGTATTGTACCCGAAATCCAACCGGGCCCCTGGAACGGAAAACCTGATATCTTACAGACCGAACGTCTGTTTGACGAACCTTCAGCGGCGTTGGTGATCACTTTGAGAAACGGTCCCTATGAGTATACTCTTTGAGAGTTTGGGTATAGTTGAGATATGACCGGGTTGGTTCGCACACGAAACCAACCGGGCCCCTGGAACGAAAAGGCTAATAACTCACAGATCGGGCGTCCTATTGACGCGCCGTCTGTTGCGTTGAGACCCCTATGACGAGGCGGTCCTTTGAGATAATTCTTCGTGGGACTTGTGATACTTCGAGTATCGACCTGTAGCTCATGGAGAGGACCCTCCTGGAGACGAGCATACAGATTATAGAGACCGTGTAGCTGGTTGTGACCGATGACTGCTTGTCCGATTCGATTCGGAGTGAATAGCATAGCCTAGTGGGGAGAACTAATTTGTGAGGTGGAAGAACCATGGCGAAAGAGAACTAATTTGTGAGGTGGCAGACCCATGGTACTCGACAGGAGGAGTACCTGTGTAGGCTATGAGGGGGAGCACTACTGTGTGAGGTGGCAGACCCATAGTGGTGGAGCACTACTGTGTGAGGTGGCAGACCCGCGGTACTCAATAGGAAGAGTACCTCAGCAATCTTAGGTTAGTGAGCAGTACCTCGAAGTTGTGATAGGATCACTGTACACTCCAGAGACGGGCTCATCAGCAGTTACGGTTTCGATAATGAAAATCATGTTTTAAGTTGAGTCTATGACCTTTGTGTTTACCTCATGATTGAGATGGGTCACTTGATAACTTAGGTATATGTATGGGCATATACCTGGGTAGTGGTTATCCGTTGATTTCTTAATCTGTGTGTTTCCTCATGATTGAGATGGGTTACTTGATAACTTAGGTATATGTTTGTGCATATAACTAAGTAGAGGTTATCTTTTGAGATCTTCTTTGTGGTTATCCTTGTTGTATTTAGTGAGACCTTGAGGGTCTCGGGGTCCCTACTGAGTATCTTTATACTCACCCCTGCACGGGCTATGCCCGCACCTTGTTGTGTTGGTTGCAGACGACGGGCAGTGCTGACGGATGTCGAGTGTTCGAGGACTAGATGGTACCCGAAGGTGGACCTCATGATGAGTCAGTATCAGGAGGTGGACTTCACAGCGAGACGATACTCAGAGGAGGTTGATGGGCAAGAGCGTTGTGGAGGCTATCTGTACCTACCCTTCAGGTAGGATCCATGGTGGACAATCTAGGAGCTGCGCTATCTGTGCCTACCCTTCAGGTAGGATCTGAGGAGGACGACCTAGGAGTTGATTCCTTTCTTCCATCTTTTGTCTTTTCTATTGTACTTTTGTTCAGTTGTAGTTGTACTCTCAGTTGGGTTTGTATTCTGGCCCATTTACTTTTCTGCACTTTCTTTTGTACTTAGTGTTTTACTTCCGCTTGTACTCTATGGTGCTTAGTTTACTTTTTTTAAAGGCAATGCCTTCCCAGTTATCGGGATTTATGCCTTTGGTGCTAGTCGCCAGCCTCTGGCCTATGGAAGGCGGGCTTGTGGTAGTCACGACACGGGCCCCGAGGACGGGTCGTGACAAATTGGTATCAGAGGTGGTACCCAGCCTTAAGTGCAGTGCACTGCCTGGGTTGAGATATAGGGACCGCAACAAAGACGTTGTGCTCTAAAGGGGGGTGATTGTAACACCCCCAAATGATAAAGGGTTAAATGACTAAATGATATGACTCATGTCAATAAGGTGAACCTTCCTTTTCGGGAGCCTGTCTGATTAGAACTCCACAGTTAAGCATGTTGAATGGTTAATCATGGGAAATGAATCTCATCACGTTCGTGGAGACGGTAGTCCGTACGTACGCACGAGCGATGATATCATTACCATAATTTTTTAATAGAATTGGAGTGAATGATATAATATCTAGGAATCATTATAATGTTATTATAACCATATATATTTATTTTTAAAACCATTATACCCATCCAAGTAAAGTGGTGTTGGAAAAATAGATTACACCACGGCGTGGAGACGGTATTCTGTACGTACGCACACGCGGTGATTTCGTTTTCCGTAGGATGGATAGAAGGGGAAATGGGGTTGTTTCATATTTATAATAATATATCAGTATATTAGTGATACTGATGTTATTAAAATATAATGAAACAACTAAAGCAGAATAAGCTGAAGAAGAAAGAAACTTGAAAGAATCGGTAGAAGAGATTACCTCTTCTTCGACGCACCTCCTTTAAACTTCTTCTTAGGGAACTAGGGTTGGTATTTTGAGAAGATCGAAACCTCTATGATATAACTAGATAGTTTGAGAAGAGGAATTGTCAGGGTTTCAATGAGCTTCAAGGCTCAAATGGGTGTGAGGAGAAGTGGGAACGGGTTCCCGTTTTATAAGGGAGGAGAGGGGCACCTTTGGAATCATAAGAAATATTAATTTATAATAAATTCAACCCCACATAAAAACCTCCAAAAATGACTCATATCCGATTATTAGATGAGATATAGTTGTAATATCATCAAACAATAAAATTTAGACATGTTGATAATTTATTTTAAACATTATCAACTTGATTTATCTTTATTTAATCTATTTAATTTTATTTGTGGTAGTAAGATTGTAATTTTTAACTTGTTATAAATAATTACTTATGTGTTGTGAATTGTCAAAAATTGGATAATTTATGACATTTTAGACCATATATATTTTAATTTATAATTTTTAAATATTCTTGTTATTTTTAAACAATTTTATATTATGTTATTTTTATAAAATAACAATAGTGTCAATTTTGTTACTTCTCATTTATTTGAATTTAAATAAAATCCACATAGAGGATATATTCTAACTAAAATATTTAATAGGTTTATAACATGTCATATTCATATATAAAATTAGTGTATCACATTAAATAGTTTATATACTATTTATTTTACTATTTTTAATACCATTTATTTGATACTTATCTTAATAAAATAATTTCTACGACATTTTTGTATAATTATTAAATATACTTATTTTTTGAATAAAAATTAAAAATAAAATACTAGGATGAAGATAAATATTATATATTTAATGATAATACTTTTATTTGGATTTATATTATAAAAACCCAACTTTTAAAATGTTATCTTTATTAAATTATGAAGGTGACAACTTTGACATCATTTAAAATATAATAATATAAGTGTCATAATCACTTTTATAAGACTCCAAACGGTCATATATTCGGTAATTGTATGATTATGGTGTATATATACACTACAAATAAGTTTTGTTCAGGTTTGTGAGCCTTTTAATGAGTATTATTATTTGAATAAAAACTATATTACTTATTTTTCACTAAATAAATAATTTCCGCATCATTAATGTATAAGCTATTAAGGTAATTAAATATCTCTTAAAAATTATAAATAAATTACCATGAAAAAGAAAAAAAAAATTATCTTTCAAATTAGTATTTATAACCGAATTTATATTATGTATAAACTTATATTAAAAATACTTTAATTATTAAAGTTGAGTGAGACATATTTCACTTTCCTTTAAATAAACTAAAGGTCTTAATCACCTCCAAGTGGGTTCCAATGGATTACATTTCGACCCAAATATGCCTTAGGACGAAATATAAGAATCAAATTATATTAAGACAAGTGTTAGGATAATTTTATAATATTATATTTACACTTAATTACCCGATTTACCTTTTACTATGGTAAATAAAATTTACCGTAGTTACTATTCATAATGCCCAAAAATAAAAAGTAGCCTATTAAAAAAATTTGGACCCAATAATTACAAATATGGATTCCATTTTTCTAAATTAAATACACAAAAGTTTCAGAAATTAATTTAAAATTAATCCTGTTGTTAAGAAAATGAGTTTTAAAAGTTAAAACATTGCAAAAGATTGAAATGATTTTACCTATGAATTCAATGTAAAATCAATGATAATGACATACATTATATTAAATGGTAAAAATATATTCTATTTATACTTTAAACCCATTAAATATTATAATTTAACCATATAAATTATTACGATGAAAAAAGTTGTTTTTAATTAAAATATACTGTGTTTTTACTATTCATTAAAATATGAAAGTTATCAAAAAAATATCAAAACATTATCCAATGTAAATTTTTATATCATTTTTCAATAGAAGAAGTTTATTTTGTAAAATTTAACTTATAAACTTTTTAAAAATTATATTTAAAATTGGTGCGCCATCAAAAGGCGGCAAAACTGCATTTTTTGAAAAATACTTATTTTACTCAAAAAATTTATTTTGTTCTCATACCATGTTCTATAAAATGTGTAAGATGAATTATAAGGTCATAAAATTAAAAATGTATTTACTACTATTCATAACGGCTATTTTATAATATTATAACCATATATCATTGTTTAGTGAAACCCGGTATTGCGTACAACACACGCTATCGAGGAAGGTTGTGATTACGTGTAGTGCAATACTCCTTTGTTTTTGCGTAGAACAAAATCCAACCATATTTCATTTATACATTTAATATATATATATATATATATATATATATACACTCAATGTTGCGTAGAATAATTACTATCAAACAAACTTGAAATTGTGTGTAACACGATCCAAGATTAGTGTTGCGTATACTGCAAGATAATACGGTGTTGCGTATAGTGAAAGATAATCTTGGTATAGTGTACAATAGAAGATATGAAAGAAATTAAAAAGAATATATATTATAAAATCTCGGGTTGTTACATTCTACCACCCTTAAAATGAATTTCTCCCTCAAAATTCGTCGAGGTTATAAATCGTTTACTACTTGAAAGTTTCTTTCATAGAAACCCAGATCGTAAAAAGGAATAATAAAACATACTTTTAAAAATGAATGTTAGAAACAAAACAGATACCAAAAGTAACTCATCACTTGTGTTCCCACATAGGAGATCATAGGTGAAAATATGGATATAGAAGAGAAATCTAACTGTTATGTTCTGATGGAGAGTGGTAGAGAACATGGATATGATAAAGCCAATAGTCACAAAGCCATAAATTTGTGATGATTTAAGGTACCATCTGATTCCTCGGATATAAGGACACTAGGAAAAAAAAAATTTCAAGATCATTTCCCTAAAGTTTAAGAATTGTTGAATTAAAAGAAATAATTACTTGATTTTGGTACAATCTTACTGTTGTTTCTGTCTTGAACAATTTCGACTTCATATCTTAAATAAATGAAGTTGAATTTGTCTTCTATGAAGTGTTAGCAGATCATGCGATAAAATGATAGGTCATTCCATCTGTCTCAAACAAAAGGATATCGAAAGCTATTAAATATACATAAGTCCATCTATAGTGATATTAATCATATATGGTTCCTAAAATGGACATATACTTCATCTATCATACAAATTAATATATTAAAAATAATTTATACTAACCAGGGACTTCATGTTGGCCAATGGTAGGCGCTAAAGGCATGTCACACTTCGGGTGTTGGTTTGATTCCCAGAGCCTTGTCCGACGTGACGAGTTTTCGCCTATCCTGCAGGTTCTCCTTTTTCTAAAACTACATTATTATAACATTACATCAACAATATCGAAAAAAGTTCTAGCCTTAAACAATACTAACTTGTGTCCAACATAATCCATTCCAATCTTTAGTCTTATCCAAAATAATTCTGTCCAAGCTCATAGTATAAAGAAAATAATTACTAGAAATTTCATCTACCGAGCATGTGAATACCATCATTTATCCCTCATATATCCCAAGATATATCTTGTTGGTCGCATTCCAAACATGTGAATACCTTAATCTTGTATTCTCTTGCAACATGAATTACCATAGAACCTTAGTGAAAACATGAATGCTGTCAAAATCTATCTCTTTCCACATACCAAAATCCCAAGAATTATTTATACTCAAACCATGATATCACTTTATCCTTATATTATTCAAGACCTCATGAATACTATCAAACATAATATTTTCTCTTTATCCCTTTATTATGTGCATATTATCTAATTTCCAAAAATATTTCAATCACTTTTCATGGTTACTGATTCCATATTCTTATGGAAAACCACAATGGACCAATACATATATATTCTAATATACCATAAAAGTACCTCAACAACATTATTCTTGAATACCAATATATAAACACTTCAATCCATCCTCTTCAATGATTGTCATGGAATAAGTCCTTCCTCGATTTAGAAGTAACCTCTTAGGTCAGGGAATTGAGTTGGGTAATGCCCATGTTCTCCACAGATAAGACATTGAACTCCATAACAGTTTGTCACTCTATGACCCTTCTCTCCACACAGATAACATCATCCCCTCCATTTGATGTATTCATCAAGGTTCTTCTTCCCTTCTTTAGAAATCTCAATCTTCCTTTTTTTATGCTCCTCAACATGCGAACATGCATAAAATTCCATCTTCCTCTTATCTGATGAATTATGAATACCACTAAAGTTCACCTTGTAAATCATATATCGCGATGAATGATTTGACATAATCACAAAATCTTTCTTTCAAGGCATTACACAATTTCGTTTCTCATAGTCACCAATTTGTCCATTGGATTCAATGTTGACATAATTCCTTCTGGTTCCCTCCATTGTCTAAAACCAAAATCCATGGTGTAAGAAACATTTAAAATAACGGGGAACCACATAATCATAAAAAGTCACTTATGGGATGTCTAACTTATCACACATTCTTTAATCCAAGACACCTTAGGTTCACCCTAGGTTATTCACGATCTTAAACATAATTCTGGGACTGTAAACTATAGTTATAATAAACCTTAGGGAAATCCTTAGACATACCTTAGAAATATATCTAGTTCTATCACTAAAGTTTTTGAATCCTAGTTTCCAAAGGTTAACTAAACCTTTCCTCTGATACCAACTGTAGAGACCCAAAGATTGATGTACATAGACATTACATTACTTTTTTATAATATCTAATACATAACAAAAATAGACACCAAAGGACCATAATAGTTTAGTGTCTTTGGAAACTTGGAATATAAACTTTTAATCATGTTGAAAGATCTTCAACATCTCCCATAACGATCTTCCCCTTTTTGTTTCCTTACCTAAAACATTTCTTTTAATCCTGGGGGAAAAGAAAACATAAAAAGGGTGAGCTCAAATGCTCGGTAAAGGTACGCATGGAGAAAATAAAACAAACCATGTATATTTGAACTTAAAAACATGAACATAATGTTTAAACATCAATATCTTGAGAAATGAAATAAAACATGGAAGTACGTAAGGAATAGATCATAATGGAACATCAATCATGATAAAATAGCATGGGAATAAAACTTGTAATTGTGGAAAAACATTAAGCACATGATATGATTTCCATAGTAGCCAAGACATTACTGCCAATACCATCTTAGTGGACAAATCCCCTTACTGAACTGAGTTTACTTGTCGTTCCAGCCCTGTATTACTGAACCAGACTTACTTTCCATTTTCAGACATGTCCATATCATGAGATATAAATATTTATCCAATGCATTGGAGGGAGATATAGGTCCCACAAATCTCATATTGAAATCATTCTTATGTGTGCCACTAAACAATTATAAATCATTCATCATAACCCAAAGAATAAATTGGGTTTAATAAACATCATTCCATTATAACATAATCCATAAAAAACAAATGTATATCATTTCATCATAAGAAAATTGAAACCATATAAATCATAGAGAAATTATACTTGAAACATACACATATGAAATAATGTCATCTTAGATGGAAAGTGGTTTTGATAAAGAACTTGAAATGAATTCTTGAGGAAAATATCCTTTCTTCTTGAAAATCATTTTCTTTTCAAAAAATGAAATTCAATTTTAAAAGAAAATGGTTTTGTTTAAAATAATCCTGAAATATTGTAGAGGAAGCTTCATGAAAATGAGATGTTATGAAACCGTAAAAATCCGTTCACACCGTATAAGTTAAAAATAACATTCTCCTCGTACATTTGTCATAAAAGTCAAAAAGTTCCTCATGTAGTAAAAAAAGTAAGATTCCTTTCATAAAATGTGGTAAAGTACAAAAATGGGTAAAAAGTACTTTAAACATACATGAAAACATTTTTATAAAACTTGGACATGGATGATAAATATAACCTCAGTAAATACTTACGTATAAGCAATCTCGGATAGAAAACAATTGAGATTGCAACATTATCCCTTACCTAATGTATGATATGATTCGTATGTTTCCGAACCTCCTGTATAATGATTTAAATAATGTAGTTGACTTATTAAAGAACCATATTCATTGTTATGATATCATATATGGTTCACTTATGACTTTATATTACCCGTTCTTTTGTAAATTCCATGTTAAAGCACCGTTTTGGGCAAAATCGTTTCATTTATCGTATGTGTTTCGACTTGTTGTTCGTGATATTATTAATTATATCTTGATTTAATTAATTACAGAATGTAAAACATGATTTATATATAATATATATTCATCATATAAATATATATGATATATTGATAAATGGAATGAAATACACCGTTCATGGAGACGGTAGGCCGTACGTACGCAAGAACGCTGTTTTCGTTTCCTTATTGAATTGAATGGAATTAAGTAAATGAAATATATATGTACATAAATACAGTATCATTATTATGTAATATCTTTCATGATTATTTATTATATATATACTTTATAATTATACTTGAATGGTTAATCATGGGAAATGAATCTCATCACGTTCGTGGAGACGGTAGTCCGTACGTACGCACGAGCGATGATATTGTTCCCATAATTTTTTAATATAATTAGAGTGAATGATATAATATCTCCGAATCAGTATGATGTTATTATAACCATATATAGTTATTCTTTACACCATTATACCCATCCAAGTAAGGTGGTGGTGTAAAAACAGATTACACCATGACGTGGAGACGGTATTACGTACGTACCCACGCACGGTGATTTCGTTTTCTGTAGGATGGATAGAAGGTGAAATGGGGTGGTTTCATATTTATAATAACATATCAGTATATTATTGATACTGATGTTATTACAATATAATTAAATAACTAAAGAAGAAGAAGTTGAAGAAGAAAGAAACTTGAAAGAATCGGTAAAAGAGATTACCTCTTCTTCGACGCACCTCCTTTAAAATTCTTCTTAGGGCACTAGGGTTGGTCTATTGAGAAGAAAATAACCTCTATAATATATCTATATATGTTTATAATAGTAGTTTTCAGGGTTTGGTCGAGATTCAAGGCTCAAATGGGTGTGAGGAGAAGTGGGAAGGGGTGCCCTTTTTATAAGGGAGGAGAGGGGCACCTTTGGAAATATAAGATATTTTAATTTATAATAATTTAAAACCCACTTAAAAACCTCCAAAAATGACTCAAATACGAATATTATATGAGATAGGGTTTTAATCTCATCAACAAATAAAATTTGGACATGTTGGGATTTTATTTTAAACATTATCAACTTGATTTATCCTTATTTAATCTATTTAATTTTATTTGTGGTAATAAGATTCTAATTTTTAAATTGTTATAAATAATTACTTATGTGTTGTGAATTGTACAAAATTGGATAATTTATAACATTTTAGACCATATAAATATTAATTTATAATTTATAAATATTTTTGTGATTTTTAAACAATTTTATATTATGTTATTTTTATAAAATAACAATAGTGTCAATTTTTACACTTTTCATTTATTTGAATTTAATAAAATCCACATAGAGGATATATTCAAAATAAAATATTTAATAGGTTTCTAACATGTCATATTAATCTAGAAAATTAGTGGATCACATTAAATAGTTCATATAATATTTATTTTACTATTTTTAAAACCATTTATTTGATACTTCTCTTAATAAAATAATTTCTACAACCTTTTTGTATAATTATTAAATATACTTATTTTTTGAAAAAAAATTAAAAATCAAATACTAAGATGAAGATAAATTTTATAGATTTCATAATAATACTTTTAGTAGGATTTATATTATAAAACACCCAACTTTTAAAATGTTATATTTATTAAATTGTGAAGGTGACAACTTTGACATCATTGAAAATAAAATAATATAAGTGTCATAATCACTTTTATAAGACTTCAAATTGTCATATATTCGGTAATTGTATGCTTATGGTATATATATACACTACCAATAAGTTTTGGTTAGGTTTTTGATCCTTTTAATGGGTATTATTATTTCAATAAAAACTATATTACTTATTTTTCACTAAATAAATAATTTCTGCATCATTAATGTATAAGCTATTAAGGTAATTAAATATCTCTTAAAAATTATAAATAAATTACCATGATAAATAAAAACATTTTATCTTTCAAATTAGTATTTATAACCTAATTTATATTCTGTATAAACATATATTAAAAATACGTTAATTATTAAAGTTGAATGAGACATATTTCACTTTCCTTTAAATAAACTAAAGGTCTTAATCACCTCCAAGTGGGTTCCAATGGATTCCATTTCGACCCAAATATGCCTTAGGACGAAATATAAGCATCAAATTATATTAAGAAAAGTGTTAGGGTAATTTTATAATATTATATTTACCCTTAATTACCCGATTTACCTTTTACTATGGTAAATAAAATTTACCATAGTTACTATTCACAATGCCCAAAAATAAAAAGTAGCTTATTAACATAATTTGGACCCACTGATTCCAAATATGGAATCCATTTTTCTAAATTCAATACATAAAAGTTGAAGAAACTAATTTAAAATTAATCCCGTTGTTAAGAAAATGGGTTTTAAAAGTTAAAACATTGCAAAAGATTGAAATGATTTTACCTATGAATTCAATGTAAAATCAATGATAATGACATAAATTATATTAAATGGTAAAAATATATTCTATTTATACTTTAAAACTATTCAATATTATAATTTAACCATATAAATTATTACGATGAAAAAAGTTTTTTTAATTAAAATATAGCGTGTTTTTACTATTCATTAAAATATGAAAGTTATCATAAAAATATCAAAACTTTATCCAATGTAAATTTTTATATCCTATTTCAAAAGAATAAGTTTATTTTGTAAAATTTAACTTATAAACTTGTCAAAAATTATATTTAAAATGGGTGCGCCATCAAAAGGCGGCAAAACCGCATTTTTTGAAAAATACTTATTTTACCCGAAAAATTTATTTTGTTCTCATACCATATTCTATAAAATGTGTAAGATGAATTATAATGTCATAAAATTCAAAATTTATTTACTACTATTCATAACAGATAGTTTATAATATTATAACCATATATCGTTGTTTAGTGAAACCCGGTATTGCGTACAACACACGCTATCGAGGAAGGTTGCGATTGCGTGTAATGCAAGCCAAGTCAGGGTTGCGTGTAGTGAAAGACTCCTTTGTTGTTGCGTATAACAAAATACAACCATATTTCATTTATACATTGAATATATATATATATATATATATACACACAATCAATGTTGCATAGAATAACTACTATAAAAAAACTTGAAATTGTGTGTAACACGATCCAAGATTAGTGTTGCGTATACTGCAAGCTAATACGGTGTTGCATATAGGGAAAGATAATATTGGTATAGCGTACAACAGAAGATATGAAAGAAATTAAAAAGAATATATCTTATAAAATCTCGGGTTGTTACAAAAACTCTCATTCCTCTTCACTAAAAACATTTTTAGAAATAAATTACACATGTATTCCATTTATATATCCCTACCAATGTTCACCCAATATCTAAATAAGCTCCTCCTAATATTTTTGAAGCACCCTTTCAAGGTAAGAGACCCTCTCCTTTTCCTCTTTATTCAAGAACCTTCTTTTTCTTATAGCTTTTAATTCCCAATATTTATTGTTGTATTATGTTCTTACATATCCCTATTACTATAATTATTATTTATAAGTTATGAAAGACCCATTTCACTCTCATTAATCCCTTCTACGAATCATTATGTACCCCTGTATGCTACCAGAATTACCCTATTATTTTTCATGACAAACAATTCTGTAGTAAATACCCATCCCCATTTACAATATATATTATTCACCTAGATGTACCTATAATTCATTAATTGAGGACTTCTATTTATTTAACTCATGCTCCATATTTATGGGATTAAATATGATGGAATATTTCCTTATGTTGATTGATCTATGTTGAACACGTGAGAATGTACATATTATGATGGTTGTGTCCAGATAACGCACTAATGTATTGGGTAAAAATAATCCATTATGAGACTCTTTTCACCATGTGATGTTGACTTCAAATTTATCCTTGACTTATGTTTATGATATGATTTATGTTTTTTCCACATTCTCATGTTACCTTTATTCTATCGTTCTATATCATGACTCATTGTTCAAGGTTATTATTCTCACCCCTCTTATGTTACCTTTGTATTTAGGTATTAACTATTTTATTTCTCTTTATACCACTCTTAAGGGGACCTGTAGGGGTCGACCCTTGTGGGAGGGTCTAGCTATCCATGGAATGTATTAAGCCTTGGCAGATAGAGCATAATGATCGCTTAAGGACCAATCAGAACCATGTATAAGGGTGGGTAGCATGTGAATATAGTGGGATTTGAGTTCTCATAGAGTGATCATGGTGTTTTTGTTCTAGTGATTTTAAATCAAATCTTACCTTATATACTGGTCTCTCTTAGCATAATGATTTCGATGTGGGACACATATTTTCTGCCAAGATTGAATCTTAGCCATTAGATCATCTCTGCCTCCATCCCATCTGTCTGATCTCTTCTCTGAGACTTCATTATGCATGATCATTATTTTTGAATACCCAAACTATATTTATTCTCCCGCACACTTCTAATCATCCTCTTCTAGTGGACCGATGAGAAATCCATTTCACCAGATATATTATATTTTTTGGAGTCTCTATGTGCATCACCCTTTCTCTTTATCAGGACTTATGTATTCGGTTTTATCACATTGAACTTTGTTCATTTTTTACCTCTTTTGAGTTAACAGTTTCATCAATTTTGCACTAACTCAATCTCAAAAATCACACAATGGTGAGATATTTAGATACCATTGGTTTTTAAATCAACGATGAGACATTTTGTCACCATTGGATTTTGAACCAATGGTGAAACATTTTTCACCATTGGTTTCTAAACCAATGGTGTGTCTTTTGACACTATTAATTTTTTTTACCAATGGTGAGTCTTGTAACTACCAAGTTTTTTCTCCAATGGTGAATAATTTTACTCAGTACTGGAACCCCAATGGTAAGTCTTTGACTCACCATAATGGAGTTATCATTCTTCTCTTTAGCTTGGAAGTTTTTGTTTCTAGTTCTAAAAGAAACTCCCTCTATTTAATTATCTTTTTTTTTGTACTTTGAAGTTTCCTTAATCTAACCATTTCATGAGATTCTTCCTTTTTTTCATATGTTGTAACGTTTGGTTTGTGTATTAAATCTTTATTTTGTTCTTATTCTTATCACAAGAATTTAAAAATGTATTCTTTTTTACTTTGTTATCAAATGTCATTAATTATTTTTATATGCTAATTCATCATGTTATTTATTTTTACAGGTATATTGAAGCATGGAATCACCATTCTTATTCTATTTATAATCAGTTGTTAATTTTGTTTTATCAACTATTTAATTATGTTTCCCAGGGGCATAGAAATATGGAAGAAGTTTCTTCTTTGATCTATTCTTTTTGTTTTACTAATATTTCACGATTCTTTAATAAGTTAAGTAAAGTTAATCACATTTAATTTCATTCGTATTATTTGGTTAATTTTTTCAACAAGTCACCGTTGGAACCCAACGGTGAGACATGAGTCACCACTAGGATCCAACAACGAGTCATGAGTCACCATTGGAAACCCAATGGTGAGTAATTTTCTATTGTTCTCATTGAACCATTTGGTGATAAGATGCATGGATATGATTTTAATTTTTTTAATTCATATTATTTTTGCTAAAAAATGCAATGATAGTTAATGTTCTATTTTCTCATCGCTGTACATTTCCAATGGTGATAAATGTCTAAATGCTACACTTTTTTAAGGATGAGTAATTTCTCGCCACTATAAATTTCTAATGGTGAGAAATGTCTCACCATTCTCTGTTTCCAATAGTGAGAAATGTCTCACTACTGTCCTCTTTCAATGGTGAGTCATGTCTCACCATTAGTTAAAATTTATTCCCAAAATTTTATTTTATTATTTTTGGTTATTATTGTTAAAATTCATTACATTGATAATTTTTTATTATTTTATGCTGAAATTCGTTAGAAACATTTCTTAAAAATAATTGTTTTATTTTTGTAGTCACATCTGCACATGCAAATTATTTTTGTGATGCTCTATTTTTCTAACATTATAATGAATGTATAAATATACAGAATTATATTTTTAATTGAATTAATTTTCAATTTCTATTTGTTTAATAAATATTATTCTTAATATATTGAATACTCATTTTAATATTTCATGAATAAAAATTTGCCTGTATGTGTTTCTGTTTATAATGAGGCTTCATCAAATAAAATTTAATGGTTATATTATTTTATTATTAATCACTAACAAGTGTCATGCTTATATTGGACACATACACTCTCTAATTGATCTATGTTTTAATGATCTGGGAGAATGCTTCAAGGATAAAAGACAAGTACCGGTGCAGATGATTGATGAGACAAGGATATGATAAACTTTCCTACTGCTCTTAAGTCTAATCAAGAAACTTATTCAACTTCTCTTATTCTACTGGGATCACTGAGAATATTCATTTTATTTATATTCCTCCCCTTATGTGATCAAAGAATATGATTTAAAAAAAAAATCTTCATTATATGCTCAATTGTTATTTTATTTTTTTATTTCTTCCTCTGCAGCGATTCTTCCAATCACTTGTTTTTTCTCTAGAGTTTTGCTTTAATATTTTCCCATCCAAAAGATATCATTTCTTTATTCCTCCCATATAAAAGAAAGTTTGGGTTATTCCTCCCAGAAAAAAGGAAGGTTGATTGTGACTCCATCAAAAGTCATGGGTTATACCACCATGTGTGAAAAATTTAGTTCAGGTTATATCACCAAGTGTGAAAAAGGTATGTCTATATTTGTATGTAATTGGGTTATCACTCCTTATAAAAAGTGAGGATTTACTATATACCATTCCCCTCAATGATTAGATGATATTGAAGATATGTCTATGATCTTGGTGATCCGAACATCTATAAAAATCACTTATTTTAACTATTTTATTTCCACTTCAACTTTTAAATTTTTTTTATGACTTTGATAAATTAGAATTTATAATATTAAATCAAAAAGGACTATTCAACCCCCTCTACTCACTACTATTATACCAAGGGACCTAATAATTGGTATCAGAGTGTGGTTCCTTTTTAAGGATTTGGTTTTATTTTGTTATATTATATATTTCTAAACTAACTATTATCTTATATTTAAAATTCCAAGGAAAAAGATACACTACTCTATTATGCCTAATTGGGATTTTGAGATGTTGAATCCAGTCAGATCGACTCACTAAAATAGAAGTGATTATGTATGACAGAAATAAAAAATAGAGGTATTTCTTAAAAATATTTATCTTGATTACTGGGAAATAATTTCAAAACCTTATAAATTTCCTGATGTTGATTTCAAAACTCTTAATTACAATGATTATGTAAAATGTGTTTTAAATAACAAAGTTTTGAGTTACTTATATTTTTCATTAAGTAAAAATATGTATAGTCATATTTCATCTAGTAAAACTACTTTTGACATTCGAAGGACATTAAAAGTCACTCATCAAGGTACTGATAAGTTACAGAGAACTAAGATAGGTATACATTGAGCTAAGTTTCAATAGTTTAGGATAACTGATGAAGAAATCATAAATGATATGTACAATAGATTCACAAAAATTTTCAACATCATGGTTTCTCTCGGAGAGACCATGAAGAATGAATCTCTCATTAAAAGATTGCTTCGAGCTCTACCCAAGATTCATCATTCAAAGAAAATTTATATTTCATAAAGTAAGGATTTAACTGAATATTATATGGATGATTTGATAGTATCTTTACTTTAATATGAGTTGGAAATGAAGAATGAAAATTCTGATGACCATGATAAAAGGAAAGGTATATCATTTAAATCAAATATAAATGTTATTGCTAATTATTCCAATTCTGAGTTATAGAAAAGTGAGAAGGATGAAATTGAAAACTTCACCAAAGGTGTTTACAAGTACATGAAGGGTAATAGAGGCTTTAAGAAGTTTCCTAGAAGAGATTTTCAAAAATATGACCGAAAGGGTAGTAAAAGAGTTCTAAGCAGTAAATATAATACTTCTAAATTAATATGTTACGAGTGCAGGGAAAAGGGGAACATAAATCAGATTTTCTTAAATTGAAACAAGATGGTAAGTACAAGAAATATAATAAGGAACAAAGAAAGTCTTATCATGATGAATGAAGGTGGATAGAATAGTAAACTCAAGTGATGTGGGTTGTGAAAGTGAAAAGGAATATGAAAATCTGTGTTTAATGGCTACTACTGTAAATGAGGTACATTCTAAATATAAATATTGTTCTTGTCACACCCTGATGTTTTAATTTATTTTTATTTTTATTATTTCTGGGCTCCGTGTTCTCACGTCGAGGATCAGCCAGGGTACCGGTTTAAAATCTTTGTTGTTTAATATTTTAGTGGGTTTCAGACCCATGCACGATCACTGCATAGATGGCGGTAGCCCCACAGGGGGTCCAGGTGGTGTGAAAATGCCCATTCTTATTTTTTTTATTTATGATTATTGTATTGAAGGTATTATAATTATATTCTAATCATTATTATTTTATTATTATTATTGAAATAATTATTATTTTTATTGTTGTTAATTATTATTATTATTATCTTTATCATTGTTATTTTTATTAATTTTATTTTGGGTTTATTATTATTATTATTATCATTTTTATTATTATTATCATTATCATTATTATAATGAAAAAAAACAAAAAAAAAACAAAAGAAAAAGAAAGCCCTAGTCTACCCGCGACACACCCCTCCCCCTCACATTTTCCCCCTTCCCCTTACCTACTGCGTGAGCCGCCAACCCCCCTGCAAGTCCCCATCGCCTCTCACCCTCCACCCAACCGCCGCCACACTGCTCTCCCCCTCTACCTCGTCTGACCCCTCCTGACCCGGCGCACAGACCCTAACCCTCTAGTGCCCAACCTCTGGCTTTCCGCGCTCCAGTAGGCCGTCGCGCCTCGACCCCAAGCTCCCGACCCTCTCCGTTCTGGCCACCCCCACTCCAGCCTTCTGCCGCTCAAGTAACCCACACCTCGGCCAGTCCTCTCCTTATCTTCTCGTGCTATGGCAAGACCAACACTCCCGACAAGCCGACCTACCTCGTCCCTTTCAGGTGACCCGAACCCCCCCTGCTCACCCCTTTCTGGCAACCCGAACCCCCTACTCGCCTCTTACATGCATCACCCTTCACCCTAACCCCTGGACAGCCAACCTGAAACCCCCTTTGTGGTGAGATTTTTTTTATGTTATCCATTGTTAGGGTTATTGTTTGAAGTTAAACCATAAATTTTATGTGTGCGATCTTATCCGGTATGTTAGTTCTGGCTTCCCGCAGGTGCAGTTGCAGTGCGAATGAGGTTTTACACCATTTTTGGGAGGTTTGTCAATGTATGAGGTAGGTGATACCACCTATAGGTATTTTTTTATTAATTAATTCACCCATTTAATTAATTTAGTATATTCATTGATCAATTTTCTTGGTTCGAATATAGTCTTACTTGGGGATTACTATGTTTTTGATGTGTTTAGCATCGTGGTTATGTGATACGAGTGTTTTGTTTCTTTGAAAATCCATGTTGAGCCATTTTTAGTGTTTTATAAACTGTTTTTTTGGTTTATTAAAATGTGCAAAGGTTTCAGTTGTGTTTTGGTGTGACGTCAATGTGGCATTGTGTGCGTTCGATCATGAAAGTGTTTTTTAAGGGGTTTAAGTTAGTTTCGTGTGTTTAAAGCCGCGGTATGTTTTTCAAAATTGTTTTATAAAAATTTTAAATGATTTATTAAGTATCATGGATGTTGCAAATTTGGTTTTGGAAAACGTGTTTAGGCACATGTTCTTTTAAATGTTAATTTCATCATGTCGTGCACTTTTGTCTGGTTTTGTACTATGGTGTTTTCTTGAAATAACCCGGTGGCACTTTAAAATAATTAGTGAGTTGTTTTGGTGTTGTGTGGTTTTTACAAACACTTTTTGGATTTTAAAGTTGTCTAATAAATAAGGTTGATGGTTTGAGATGTGTTTTGAAAATATGTCGAGCTGGTTCTTTTGCACTGGTTGTTCTTTTGAATTACTTTGAGTCCGTGTTTATGTATTTTAGTTATCATTGCGGTTGCAGCGTGTTGGCAAGGTTTTTCCACGATCCTGCGATTTTTAGATTGCATGTCCATGTGAGTCATGTTGCTTCATCATGATTGGTTTGTGAGTCGAGGTAGGTCCCTATTGCACTCTCCTTTAAGTTTAGAATTTATTAATTTCATGATGTTTCATTAATTTATGATCGATGATAAATAATGTTAGATAATTATTTTAGGAGTAAATATTTATTGTAAACGAAGCTGTTTATTTTATGCACATCACCTGAATTATTTTCTTGATGAATTTATTCACATTAGTAAGAGAATTCCCCTTTGGCCTTTGAACATAATTCATAAACTCTCACATGTAGTTTTAGTTTGATCTCAAACGTTTTCTTTTGACACATGAGCAAACATTCTGGTTTCTCTTGAGAAATGGTGTTTTTCTTCAAAGTTGGTCAAGGCTCGTTTGGCACCTGATAAAAGTAGAGTGTTTTGGAATATTTGGAAATGGTTTTACTTGGGATTTGAAGGTACTGGTTTCATCTGAAAGATGAGTGATTTTAAATGGATGTTTAAATCCAGTTTGGCACTTCAGCAAAATGAATTATTTTGAAAAACATTCTTTGACGTGACTTAGGGGTGATCTTGTTGGGTACAAAAATGGAGTGAGTTATTGAGCGTGATGTTTGAGCATCATGATTGGTTACTTGATTGACATTGTTGACTCACCCCTCTTTTTATTATGCATGTTGACATGTGAACCTGGCATAGTGAGTGAATCTTCTGATAACGATTGCTGCACTAGTTTAGATTTCGCACTTGCTAGTGGCCCCATAGTAGGGGAATACTGATTTATTGCTGCTATAGGGATTGGACCTCTCTGTTAGGCCATGTAGGGATATACCGAGCATTTAGTAATTATGATTTCATCTAGTTAGGGAATGCCTTTAGGATGAGTCACACATATAGTACGTTCTGGATTGTTCACGAGCTCCTAGGTTCGACCCATGTTTTCTTTAATACTTATTTGTATGTGGCGGATGATTGAGGTTACTAGTTCGATTGGAGGTCCTCGTTTGTTACTTTCCCATTGCCCTTACTGTGTGTGTGTGTGTTGTGTGTGGTTTTACTCTTGATTGACAACTAAGTTTTATATTTTTAATTGGTTGTGAAAATGTATTGAAAGTGTGATGCACATGTTCCTTCAAACATTAAACTTTTAATTGAACTAAAAAGGGAAATGGACTTTTATTTGCATTAAAAAATAGAAGTGTGTGTAAAAACCCATATTTTACACAATGTAGTTCAAAATAGAAATTAATAAACTCCCTATTTAAAGGTAGTGCATTGGGGATAGTTTGTTGGGCACACCTACTGAGTTTTAATACTCACACCTATAGTGTTTTATCATTTTTAGTTTTGCTGCAGGTTCTAGCTTCAGTTGTCCTCCTTGAGTGACATTGGTAGTGGTATTGGAGGGTGAACCAAGGGGTCATGTGGAGTTTTGGTCGTGGTTAGGTTAGTAGTGTTATTGGTTTCTCTTTCTTTATTTTCTTTTGTTCTATTTATTTCTGCTGCTTAATTTATTTTCTTTTGGGCCAAATCGTTCCCACCTATTTACTTTTGATGCCCGACACTAGTTGTCAGCCTGTGGGGATCAGGAACACCCTTTGGGCCATGTCATGGACTGGTTCAGGTGACCGGTTCAGGGTTGACCCGAGTTGGTTCGTGACAAAATGGTATCAGAGGGGAGGTTTTCCCACAGGTTTAAAGGTTCTTGTTATTTGGGGTGTCAGGTAGATAGAGATTAGAATTTTTGGGACTCGATAGGTAGGTACGGGAGGGAGGTCATGAACCCTCACCCGTTCCGCACCTCGAGCCGCTAGGGATAGTCCGGGAATTGAGTATTTGTTTCGTTCTGGTTTGTTTTGGATTAAGGGATGACAACGGAGGTAAACCAATGTTACGTCGTGATTTCACATGGAGTAGTGAACCACGTGGAGTTTGATTGCATGGTTGAGCTTCTCCTAGTTGTTGATGCTTACTTTGAGCATGGACAACTACCATGTCGCCTGGTTAAGTGTGACCGCTAGTCCCTCACTCCGGTGGTTTGATGCAAGTTGAGTGTCTTTTTTGTTCTTATTGGTGTAAGTGTATTTTTGAAAATGAAAAAGGGTTTTTGAAAATGGGACTGATTTCTTTTATATGACTTTAAATTTATGAAATGGGTTTTATAACTGAAAGATTTTGGTTTTTAAAACTGGTGTTTTCTTAGAAATTTGTTGAGAATGGTTTGGGGTGAAACCTCAGGTACTTCTTATCAATGTTTGCACATGTGATAGGATGCGTGGAAAGTGCGTGTTGAGGTGTATGAATGAACGTGTATGAAGACATGTGCAACAGTTCATGGGATTACCTGGGAGTGTTTGAAATTAAAGGCTTGACCTTGTTTTCTAAATTGGCTATTAAAGTGGAAATGGTTTTGGAAAGTGATTTTTGGATGAGGGTGCTTTATTGATGTTTCTTTTCTTGATATCAGTTTCGTCTTGTTGTTATATATGTTGTTCAGAAATGCCGCCTAGAAAGGTCCCCAGAGTTTTGATGAGTCATGCCCATTTTCTGGTCCTTCTCGGACATTGCATGTCCCTCTTGGTGATCGAGGTCCGTTAGAAGCAGTGGAGTGGCTTGATGAGGTAGAACGTGTCTTAAGGATGTTGGGAACTCCCAAGGCTGTCAGGGTTCGTGCTGTATTTGGATTGTTTGAGGGTCCAGCTCTGAACCAGTGGAAGTTGGTTGACCCATCTACGATGTAAGTTGGGATGAAATGGGAAGTGTTTAAGGCCACCTTCGTTCATGATTTCCTACCCAAGGAGGTGAAGTTGAATAAGGTAGCATAGTTGCGAGATGTTCAGCAAGGCCAACGGTCGGTAAAATCTTACATTGACCACTTAAGAGAGCTGGTTTCCTATTCTGTGGAGGTGGTGTCAGAAGACCAAATGAAAGTTCCTCTTTTCATTTGGGGTCTTCGTCCTGAGATTGTGGAGAAGGTGATCTCATTGGGTGAAACATGTTTTGAGAAGTTGGTAGATGAGGCGTTTCTGGATGAGCTCGTTACTAGTGTGCAGTCAGTGACGGTTGGATCGCATGAAAGTTCTCCATCCGGTGAGCAGTGCATACCAAAGGAACCTATTTTTATGAGTCCTCTGTAGTGGTTCTAGCTTTCAGTTCATTGGACTGTTCTGTTGTGTGCTATCAGTGTGGTCGTTTCGAGCATTTAAATCCATATTGTCGCAACTCACTGAAGACATGCCATCGTTGCGGCTGTCTGGGTCATCTAGAGAAGTTTTGCAAGAAGCGTCTCCTGAACAAGACGTTGTAGCTAGAGAAATTTCCAGTTCTTGACTGTGAGGTAGGAGATGCTTCATTCATCAGAGCCCCAGCCACAGGTCTCGGGGTGAAGCTCGGGGATAGTCAGGGGTCACCGGGGGTGTGAAGCCTCAACTCAGGTTTTGTGTTCAGTTTTGGTGTTGGAACATTTAATGTTATTTCATTATTGCTTTTCTGTTGTCAAAGTTTTGAAGTTGTTGAAAGTTAATTGTTTTATCATGGGGACATGACGGGCATGTTTTATTGTAATCCAAACAATTTTGTTTTCCTGATTATGATCTTCTAAATCATGCAATATTCTTAAAAGTGTGTTCGGACCTGATGTGGGTTAATCTTGGTTTGGATGTGTTAGTTTAGAAATGTAAGTGTCTGTGGAGGAATCGATGTTTCTGGTTATGCTCAGATTCACTGCTTGGGGTATGTTCTGCTCGGAGGTTTTTCCCTAGTGGTGGGAGTGTTTGGTATGGGAGGGGAGTTCCAGGTTTTAGTGGAGGTGTTGTTCGCTTGTGCTATAGAACTTAGTTTGGATCAGTTGGGAGCTCCCACATCGCCCCCCCCCCCCTTCTCGGGGTTCTATGGTTGGGAGTTAAATTTCCACTCTAGTTGAGTTTTGTGGTGTGGAGAACCCTTTCGTGTTCTCCTGTTCTCTCGTATCTTGGTTTCTATTAGTTTATTTCAGGCATGAGTCCTTGTTTTGTCTATTGTTCGGCCGGGTGACTTTCTGGGGGCAGAAAGTGTCTGTGGTGGGGATAATTGTCACACCCCGATGTTTTAATTTATTTTTATTTTTATTATTTCTGGGCTTCGCGTTCTCGCGTCGAGGATTAGGCAGGGTCCCGGTTTAAAATATTCATTGTTTAATATTTTAGTGGGTTTCAAACCCATGCACGATCACCACACGGATGCCGGTAGCCTCGCAGCGGGTCCAGGTGGCATGAAAATGCTCATTCTTATTTTATTTATTTATTTATGATTATTGTATTGAAGGTATTATAATTATCCTCTTATCATTTTTTTATTATTTAGTTAATTATCATTTTTATTGTTGTTAATTTTTATTATTATTATCTTTATCATTGTTATTTTTATTAATTTTATTTTGGGTTTATTATTATTATTATTATCATTATTATTATTATTATCATTATTATTATTATTATTATCATTATTATTATTATAATGAAAAGAAACAAAAAAAAACAAAAAACAAAAAAACCCTAGTTTACCCGCAGCACACCCCTCCCCCCCATTCTCCCCCTTCCCCTTACCTGTTGCGTGAGCCGCCAGCCCCCACTACAGGACCCCTTCACCACTCGCCCTCCTTCTGACCACCGCCACACCACTCGCCCCCTCCGCCTTGTCCAACCCCTCCTGCCCCAGTGCACGAACCCTGGCCCTTTGGCGCCCGGCCTCCGTCCTTCCGCGCTCCAGTAGGCCATCGTGCCTCGACCCCTAGCACCCGAACCTCGCCGTTCCGACCTCCCCCACTCTGGCCTTCTATCGCTCTGGTCGGCCACACCTCGGCTGGCCCTCTCCTCGTCGTCCCGTGCTCCAGCGCGGCTAACACTCCGGACCAACCTACCTACCTCGTCCCTTTCCGGTGACCCAAACCCCCCTACTCGCCCCTTTCCGGCAACCCAAATCCCCTGCTCACCTCTTATGTGAGTCACCCTTCACCCTAACCCCTGGACAGCCAACCCGTAACCCCCTTTGTGGTGAGATTTTTTTTTTGAGGTTTTCCATTTTTAGGGTTATTGTTTGAAGTTAAACCATAAATTTTGTGTGTGCGATCTTATCCAGTATGTTGGTTGTGGATTCCCGTAGGTGCAGTTGCGGTGAAAACGGGGTTTCACACCATTTTTGGAGGTCCTTCAATGTCTGAGGTAGGTGATTCCACATATAGGTATTTTTTGATGAATTAATTTGCCCATTTAATTAATTTAGTATATTAATTGATCAGTTTGCTTGGTTCGAATACAGTCTTACTTGGGTATTAATATGTTTTTGATGTGTTTAGCATCATGGTTATGTGATACGAGTGTTTTGTTTCTTTGAAAATCCATGTTGATCCATTTGTAGTGTTTTATAAACTATGTTGTCGGTTTATTAAAATGTGCAAGGGTTTCAGTTGTGTTTTGGTGTGACGTCAATGCGATGTTGTGTGCATTTGATCATGAAAGTGTTTTTAATGGGTTTAAGTTGGTTTCATGTGTTTAAAGCCGTGGTATGTTTTTCAAAATTGTTTTATAAAAATTTTAAATGATTTATTAAGTAGCGTGGATGTTTCAAATTTGGTTTTGGAAAATGCGTTTAGACGCATGTGCTTTTAAATGTTAATTTCATCATGTCATGCGCTTTTGTCTGGTTTTGTACTCTGGTGTTTTCTTAAAATAACCCGGTGGCACTTTAAAAAAATTTGTGAGTTATTTTGGTGTTGTGTGGTTTTGAAAAACACTTTTTGGATTTTAATGTGGCCTAATAAATATGGTTGATGGTGTAAGATGTGTTTTGAAAATATGTCGAGGTGGTTCTTTTGCACTGGTTGTTTGTTTGAATTACTTTGAGTCTGTGTTTATGTATTTTAGTTATCTTTGTGGTTGCAGCGTGTTGGTAAGGTTTTTCCATGATCCTGCGATCGTCAGCTTGCATGGTCGTGCGAGGCGCGTTACGTCATTGTGATTGGTTTGCGAGTCGAGGTAGGTCCCCATTGAACTCGCCTTTAAGTTTAGAATGTATTAATTGCATGATGTTTCATTAATTTTTTATCAATGATAAATAATGTTAGATAATTATTTTAGGAGTAAATATTTGTTGTAAATGAAGATTTTTATTTTATGCACATCACCTAAATTATTTTCTTTATGAATTGACGCATGATAGTAAGAGAATTCCCATTTGTCCTTTGAACATAACTCATGAACTCTCACGTGTAGTTTTAGTTTGATGTCAAACGTTTTCTTTTGACACGTGAGCAAACATTCTGGTTTCTCTTGAGAAATGGTATTTTTATTCAAAGTTGGTCAAGGCCCATTTGGCACCTGATAAAAGTAGAATGTGTTGGAATATTTGGAAATGGTTTTACTTGGTATGTGAAGGTGATAGTTTTTTATGAAAGATGATTGATTTTAAATGGATGTTTAAAGCCAGTTTGGAACTTTAGCAAAATGATTTATTTTGAAAAACATTCTTTGACATGACTCAGGGGTGATCTTGTTGTGTACAAAAATGGCGTGAGTTATTGAGTGTGATGTTTGAGAATCGTGAATAGTTACTTGATTGGCATTGTTAACTCACCCCACTTTTTATTATTCGTGTTGACATGGGAACCTGGCACAGTGAGTGAATCTTCTGAGAACAATTGCTGCTCTAGTTTAGATTACGCAACGGCTAGTGGCCCCATATCATGGGAATACTGAGTTACTGGTGCTATGGGGATTGGGCCCCTTGGTTAGGACCTGTAGGGCTATGTTGAGCATTTGGGTGTTATTACGTCATCGAGTTAGGGCATGCCTTCAGGATGAGTCACACGAATAGTACGTTCTAGATTGTTCACGGGCTCTTAGGTTCCACCCATGTTTTCTTTAGTGCTTATTTGTATGTGGCGGACGATTGAGGTTCCTAGTTCGATTGCAGGTCCTCGTTTGATACTTTCCCATTTCCTTTACTATGTGTGTGTGTTGTGTGTGGTTTTCCTATTGATTTACAACTAAGTTTTAGATTTTGAATTGGTTGTAAAAATGTATTGAAAGTGTGATGCACATTTTCCTTCAAACAGTAAACTTTTATTTAAACTAAAAAGGGAAATGGACTATTATTTTCTTTTGAAAATGTAAGTGTGTGTAAAAACCCATATTTTATAAAATTTAGTTCAAACTTGAAATTAATAAACTCTTTATTTAAAGTTAGTGCATTGGGGATAGTTTGTTGGGCACGCCTACTGAGTTTTAATACTCACGCCTATAGTGTTTTCTTGTTTTTAGTTCTGATACAGGTTCTAGCTTCAATTGTTCACACTGAGCGACATTGGTAGTGATATTGGACGGTGACCCAAGGGTTCACATGGAGTTTTGGTCGTGGTCAGGTTAGTAGCGTTGTTGGTTTCTCTTTCTTTATTTGTTTTTTTCTATTTATTCCCACTGCTTAATTTATTTTCTTTTGTGCTAAATCATTCCCACCAGTTTACTATTGATGCCCGACACTAGTTGCTAGCCCGTGGGGATTGGTAACTCCCTTCAGGCCATGTCGTGGACTGGTTCGGGTGACTGGTTCACTGTCGACCTGAGTTGATTCATGACAGTTCTGGTTATGAATATGAAATGGAAAATTAAGTTAAATAATTTACTACTAAAAATAAAAAATTTCAAAGTGACATATTAAGAATGGTTGAATCATACAAGGGATTACAAAGATAAAATAAGAAAATTAAATAAGAAAAATAAAAAAACCGAATGATTCTATTTTAATAAATATAGAAAAGAAAAGGGTTATAGATTATGAACTAATCAAAGTTAAATATGATAATATGAAAATTAAATATTTCCGGTTTAAAATGATGAATATAAACACAAAATATTTAAATTGTTCTGTGATGATTTAGATAAAATTGAAAAGGAATGAAAACATATTGAACATGAAAATAAGAAACTTAAAAATTATGGATCATGTTCAAATGTGAAAATATGTGATGACCTAGAAGTTGTTCAGAAAGATAATTAAAACCTTAAAAAATAAATTACATGTTTAAAGGAAACTTTATCCGTCTTTGTTTGAGTCCAAGAGAAATTTGATAAAATAATGGTTATGAACAGACCCAAATATAATAAAAATGGTTGTGGATATAATACTTAGGTTCCTAAGATATGTAAAACTATTTTTATTAAATGAATTAATGGGAATATTTTAAATATTACCTACTTTAATTATAACATGAAAGGTCATTATGCAAACAAATGTTCTTTAAAGTATAAAAAGTCTTTAGGTCATACTAGGACTTTTATTTCTAAAATTTTGTCATCTAGATTTCTATATAATAAATGTATTTATTTTTTTTGCGTACCTAAATCTTTTTCAACTAATCTGGTAGGACCCAAACTAGTCTGGGTACCAAAATGACTATATTCTTGATTTGTTTTTAAGGAAGCATGTTTGATGTGTTCCAAATTCACATGCTATATGGACAACATGGTCTCCAAAATGATGTTTCAAATCCATTGAAACTAAGTTGTTAACCATGTATAGATAAGTTTATTTTTAACCATCACGCATAATATCTAATATTATAAGGCCCTAGCCTTAAACATTACTTAATATTGAGTTATTTCAAGAGTACACATTGAGGATCTTTTTAGGTTTAGAGTTTTAGAGAATTAGATCATAAATCATTCATTACACTCCACATTTAAATAAAGTGGTTACATAAAATATAGTACTCATTTTCCCCATCAACAGAAACATATTTAAAATAATACATGGATTCTTTCTTGAAACTTCCTTGACACTATCATCACATCATGTACCTTTCCCTTGACCTGTGAAAAACATTTCAAAAACATGGGATAAGCATAAAAAGCTCAGTAAGGGATATAAAAATATGGAAAGGAAACATGAGTACATATACACATAAGAATCAATGAAATCATACATTACTCATAAAACATAAGCAGTTTAACATACCTCATCAAATCATGAATAAATCATTGAAATCATAAGACATAAAGGTAACTTGAGGCATTCATAACATTCTTACGTAGGGAGTAACCCTCTTGGTTACGTTTGGAATACCCATCATAGTATATTCCCTAATACTCTTCGGAGAAACCTTAATGTTTAACTCCTTCACGTTACCCAATGCATTGGAGAGCTATATCAGGCTCACCCACCCTTAGTTTATCATGGAACCACCCGTCTTCAAAATAATTCCCAAGAACCATAACATAATCATATCACATAAAACATGCATAAAGAAAACATAACATTTCTACTTTTCAATCACAAGATATCAATACAACACAATGATATAAAAACATTATGAAAACCATTTTCAATACCAAAATAAAAGAAAAGTAAAACATGGTATTTATTTTTCATTTAAAAAAAAGTTATGGCTTGTAGAGGAAGCCGAAACTCAAATAATGGTCACGGCAGCGGAGAAGTCGTTGTCGCCGCATACGTACGACAAAAAAAAACATTCCTTTTGTCATTTAGTAAAACGATTCATATAAAAGGATTCCTTTTTAATAAACGTAAAATTCAAAGGGTTTTATACACCGTATAAAAGAAAATTGTGTATAAAACAGAATATGCCTCAATGAAAGGAGATTGAGACGAAGTCCCATACCTCGGGTCCAAATTGACTCGATCGTTCTTTAACCTCCTGAATAATAAACTTGTGTTAATTTCTACTTACTTAAGATCCTTTTTAAAGTTCATTATTCCTTTTATATCACTTATTACCATGTTATGAACACTAAGTAATTATTTAAGTTAATAATGGTCGTTTTGTCGATCATTGGTACTTGAGTCAAAAATAAACTCTTTATAATTACAAGTTGTTCATGGGGTAAAATATCCATTATATCCAGAACTACATTCATGATTTAGATATAATATATATCATATATATCCTGTATATACATGCATTTATAATATTACATAACATTTAGAGGTAATAAATGAAATGCACCGTTCATGGAGACTGTAAGCCGTACATACGCATGAACGCTACTTCCATTTATATTTCATATTTAATGGAATTAAAACATAATAATACATAATAGTATTATAATTACAGTATGGTATCATATATAATATCATTAAATCTATCCTTTATACGTACCACATATGGTATTAACGAATCGAATCACTTTGAGGGGGCGGTAGTCCGCACTTCCTAAAATGAAGATATCACGTTTACCCATAATGGAAACCATAAGGTATGACATAAATGAAAAATACAGAAGCATAAGGAAAACATAACCATATTATATATCATATAAAAATATATTTACATCATAATGGCCACCTTTAAAGGTGTTAAAAGAAGATTGAACAATCATCGTTTCGTGAGCCAGAAATTCACCATCCACAGAAACAATATGTTCTTTAACCATTAGATGAAGGTGTGTGTAAGTGAAGCTCGAATCATTCTTATAAAAACATACTAGTATATTTAATATACTGGTGTTGTTACCAAAGAAATTAATAAAAAGAGTTTAGGGGGTTGGAGAAGCAAAATAATACAAAATAACACAAGTGAATACAATACCTTTAAATCGGGTAACTCCTCTTGTTTTGAACCAAAAGGGTTTCTTGAAGAGATTTATACCTAAGGTAATGCTTCTAGGATAAGATAGGGATGTGGAGAGACAAAATGAGCAGATCTTGTCCGAGCCAAAGGATTGAGAGGTGTGGGTAAGGAGGTAGAGGTGGGAGCCTTTTATAAGAGGAGAGGAGGAGAACTCTTGGAAAGTTATAAAATGTTACTTTATTTTCAAATGATTTTCAGATTTTAAAGGTCCCAAATTGATGTATTTTTAGGATAAGGTGATAAGAGTTCTAAATACACCCATCCAATAGGTTTTTGACATGTTTAGGTCTTAGATGTTACATTATCTTTTCATTTTAGTTAATTCGTTAAATAATGAGGTAATCGCTGCATCATCATGGTCTCATATATAATTTAATTTATTTAATGTCTAAAAATTATAAAAAAATACTATGATGTAGGAAATCTTTTTATCTTTAAAATTACTATTTATAGTCCAATACATCATTTATGTAGACAAAATTAAAAATGTTTTACTTAGGTGATACATTCTTTGTTATATTTACTTTCTTTAAAAAAATAAAAAGATAAAAAGTCATTATCACACAAAAGTGATTCCATGGGGTCCCCAAGTTTGGCACAAGGCATCCCATGGTCGGAAATGACACAACCAGTAGTATTAGGACACATGTTGTTGTCATTTATTATTATTATTATATTATTTTATTATCTTTAACTACCCGATTACTAATTAATCAAGATAATTAACGATAATTACCGTTGTTACTATTCACAAAGTCCAAAAACAAAAGAGTCTTTATTACATAATTTGGAACTTCTAATTCCAAATATTGAATCCATTTTACCAAATTACAAACACATAAATTGCAATAATTAATTTTAAAATAATTCCCGTTGTCAAAACAAATAGCGGGTTTTTTTGAAACAATATCTATGAAACGTTTGGCATTAGTTTATGCCCAATTCCAAAGTGAAATTATTTCTAATGACCAATATTGGATTAAATGATAAAAATATATTCTATTTAAACTTTAAAAGCAATTAAAAAGATAATCTAACCATATAATTAAATTATATGAAAAATCAGTTTTGATGTAAAATGCAGTATTTTTCACTATTCATTAAAAAATGAACACTGTCAGAAAAATACCAAAAAATTATCCAATGTAAATTTCAATGTCACAATAATAAAGAATAAGTTTATTTTGAGAAATAGAGATTATAAAATTATCAAAATATTGATTTAAAAATGGTTCTCCATCAAAAGGCGGTAAAACAATCTTTTAAAAATATTAGAGAATTCTATGCTTAAGATTGAATTTATTCCGATTTTAAGCCTCTAAAACACTATCTAATTCATAAATAGACATAGATAAGAATATATATTATTCATTACTCACTTGGGATGTTACATCCTTCCCCCCTTTAGAAAATTGCGTCCCCACAGTTTATTTACTTATCGAATAAGTGGGGGTATTTATCCCTCATTGCATTTTCAGATTCCCATGTTGCCTCTTCACTCATGTGGTTCTTCCACAAAACCTTTACTTGATGAATCAAATTATTCCACAACACTTTATCCCTGTGGTCAATAATCTGGACCAGTTGTTCCTCATAAGATAGATTATCTTCCAGCTGAACCACCTCGGGACTCAAAACATGAGATGGATCTGGCATGTCCTTCCTTACATTGAAACATGAAAAACATTGTGTACCTGAGATAAACTCAGGGGTAAAGACACTCGGTATGAAACTGATCCAACTCCCTCCAGAATTTCATATTGTCCAATGAAACTTGTACTCATATTTCCTTTCTTACCAAATCACATAACAATTTTCCATGGTGATACTTTGAGAAAAACATGATCACCTACCTTAAAAGAGATATCCTTCCTCATGTTGTTTGCATAACTCTTCTGCCTGCTATGAGCTATTCTCATGTGTCTCTGTATCATCTGAACTTTTTCTGACAACTATTCTACAAATTCTGGTCCCATCAAATTCCTTTCACACACTTCATCCTAGAAAGCTGGAGTTCGACACTGCTTCCCATATAATGCCTCAAATGGTTCCATCTGTATACTGGAATGAAAAATGTTATTATAAGAAAAATCAACCAAAGAAAGATGTTGGTCCCAACTTCCCTGATAATCCATTGAACAAGCATGTAGCATATCTTCTAAAGTTTGAATCGTTCGTTCTGACTGCCCATCTGATTGAGGATGAAAGATGTACTAAAATTTAATTCATTACCCAACGACTTCTGAAGGCCTTTCCAAAAGTTAGAAGTGAACCTAGGATCACGGTTAGATACAATGGAGAGAGGAACTCCATGTAACCTAAATATATCTTTAAGATACAAACGGGAAAGTTGATCTAGGGAGAAAGTATCTCGTATAGCAAGGAAATAAGCCGATTTAGTCAAACGATAAACAATAACCCAGATTGCATTATTACCACGAGGTGTCTTTAGAAATCTCACAATGAAGTCCATGGATATATTATCCCATTTCAACTCTGGAACTGGTAAAGGATGAAGCATCCCTTTCAGTAACTGCCGCTCTGATTTAACCTATTGACAAGTCAAACATTTCATAGTAAAATCAGCAATATCTCTTTTCATTCCGTCCCACTAGTAATACTCTCGAAGATCTCTATACATCTTAGTACTTCCTGGATGAACTGAAAATGGAGAACTATGAGCTTTACATAACAACTCTCTCTTCAACTGTGAATCACAAGGCACACACAATCTCTTCCCAAATCTCAAAACACAACCATTATCAATGTCGAATTTAGGCAACTTACCCTTCTGAATCAGATCTACCTTTTTCTGCAACTCGCTGCCTTGCTTCTGTGCTTGCTTAATTCTGTCTGATATAGAAGATTTCACTGATACCTGAAACAAAACAGAAGGAAATCCTGCACCAACAACTTCTATGCCAAATCTAATCAAATCCTTAACCAAAGGATCATGTTCCAAACTCAACATTATTAATGAAGAATTACTTTTTTGACTCAAAGAATCAGCCACTTTATTTTCTTTTCCCAGATGGTAATGAATTGTACAATCATAATCCTTGATTAATTCAAGCCATCTCCTCTGTCTCATGTTCAATTCTTTCTGAGTGAATATGTACTTTAAAATATTGTGATTGGTATATATTTCACACTTTACTCCATACAAATGATGCCTCCAAAATTTTAAAGAGAAAACAACAGCAGCTAATTCCAAATCATGTGTATGGTAATTTACCTCATGAGTTTTCAACTGACGTGAAGCATAATCAATTACCTGATCATTTTTCATTAGGACGCAACCAAGTCCTTTCAATGAAGCATCACTACAGATAACAAACTCCCCATTCCTAGAAGGTAGTTCCAAAACTGGAGCATTCACCAATCTTCTTTTCAGTTCCTGAAAACAATCATCACATTCTTTTGTCCAGATAAACTTAACACCCTTCCGAGTTAGCTTTGTCATTGGACTAGATAACTGGGAGAAATTTCTAACAAACCTTCGATAATATCCTGCCAAACCAAGGAAGCTACGAATCTCAGTTACATTTTGGGGTCTTGGCCATTCTTCAACAACCTTTGTTTTTGCAGGATCAACAGTTATCCAATCTTTAGAAAAAATATGACCAAGGAAAGAAATTTGTTTCAACCAAAACTCACACTTTCTTAATTTCACATATAATTTATTTTCTTTTATGGTTTTAAAAATAACCCTTAAATGACTTTCATGCTCCTCTTTACTTTTAGAAAACACCAAAATATCATCAATGAAAACCACCACAAACTTATCCATGAACTCATGGAAAATTCTATTCATAAGGTCCATGAATACCGCAGGTGCATTGGTTAGCCCAGAAGGCATAACTACAAATTCATAATAGCTATATCTTGTACGAAACGTGGTCTTCGAAATATCTTCTTCCTTTACCTTCAACTGATGGTACCCCGATCTCAGGTCAATATTTGAAAAAAACTGAGCTCCCTGGAGCTGACCAAACAAATCATCGATATGAGGAAAAGGATATTTTTTCTTAACAATGATCTTATTCAAGGCTCTATAATCAATAAAAAGTCTCATAGAACCATCTTTCTTTTTAACAAATAAAACAGGATCACCCCATGGTGACGTGCTAGGTCGAATGAAACTTTCTCTAATAAATATTACAATTGCTCCTTCAACTCTAAAAGTTCAATTTGATCCATTCGATAAGGGGGTTTTGAAATTGGCTTACCATCAGGAACTAAGTCAATGGTAAATTCAAATTCCCAATCTGGTATTATTCCAGGAAAATCATCAGGAAAAACATCAGGATACTCATTTAACACTGGCACATCATTAATCTGAATAGTTTCTTTGTTTTCAACAATATGTGAAAGGTAACATTCATTTCCATCTTTTATAAGTTTCTCAACCTCTTGATATGTTATCAACAGTAAGGGTTCATTCTTTTACACAAATTGAAAGTCTTTATGAAAAGAAACTTCTTTAGCTCTACAGTCAATCTTAGCATGGTAAATAGAGAGCCAATCTATACCCAGGATAACATCAAACTCTCCTAGAGGTAAAAAAATAAGGTTTACAAGTAGGTTCTTTCCACGGATAAGGATATGAAGATTATTATAAATTATTTTTGCCTCAACATTTCCCCCAGGTGTTTTTACCACAAGTTTAAGAGTCATTTCTTGAGATGGTATTCCCATTTTACTAGAAAATTTTTCAGAGATGAAAGAATGTGTAGACCCCGAATCAAACAAAACACTGGCATAATCTGAAAAAACAAACAAAGTGTCTGATACCACTTCATTTGATGGACCAACATCTGCTGAAGTAGTTGAAAAGGATTTCACCACCCCTTTCTGCTTGTAGTCTAACTGCTTCCCATCACTCATTCTCTTTGTCAGACACTCGTTTGCATAGTGACCCATCTCATTGCACTTAAAACATTTCACTAACTGTAAATCAAATTTGGTCTTACCATCACCCTGATCTTTTTTAGTGAAATCACGAGCCTTATGTCCCATCTTACCGCATTGGTAGAACTTTCCAGAATTCAGAAGACATTCCCCAGCATGCCTTTTACCACATTTATCAAAAACTGGAATCTTAGTTTTTTTACCGTCAGACCTTTTTGAATAATTCTTTCCTTTCTCCTGCCACCTCGGTCTCTTCTTATGTTGGTTGTTATAGAACACTTGATCATCAGAAAACTCTATTTACACCTTTCTAGCACATCGAACAAGATTTTCATAACTTTTTTACTCATGAGAAGCTAAAGCCCTTCGATATTTTGGATTTAATTTTGAGTAAAAATGATTGATTTTACTATCAAGGTCTTGGATAAAATTTGGAGCATACCTTTCCAATTGAGTGAACCTTTCTTCATAAGAAGCCACTGAGTTGTCCTCTTGCCTCAATTCCAAGAATTGTTTTTCCATCCTAAGTCGAACATCCTTAGGAAAATACTTCTCAAGAAACATACCTTTGAATTCATCCTAGTCGAGAGCATCAATTTCAACAGCGTCCCTGATATTTTTAACCATCGACCACCACTGATCTGCTTCACCCTCTAAATGGTAAATTTCAAGACTAACCTTTTTATTGTCTGAACACCCCATAAAATCAAAAATCTTTTCCAGTTCTTTAATCCACCCTTCATCTAGCATAGGGTCAGATGATCCTCTGAATGATGGGGGATGTTGCCTCATGAAATGTTCCACCACTGACATGTTCCTCCGCGGTTGGTCTGGCTGATCTCGTTCATGGATACCACCACCATTTATCACTTGATTCAACTGCACCATTACTGCAACAAACTGTTCAGTTCCAATTCTGACCATCTCAGGATGCAGATTCAGAAGGTTATTTCCTTTTGTATGCCTTCCTAGCACTGTTTCCCTATTTCCTCTACGGAAAACCATTCTGAACAAACATGTCTTAGATGTAGCAACATGGTAATCTTCAAATGCTATATCATTTCAATTTGACCATAAAAAAATATTTTTGGATGATCATTTAATTAGAATTCTAACTCCTAAATTTATCTAAATCAACATCTGATACCAACTATAAGGCCTCAGTCTTAAACATTACTTAATCTTGAGTTACTTCAAGAATACACGTTGAGGATCTTTTCAGCTTTAGATTTTTATAGAGTTAGATCATAAAACATGCATTACACTCCACATTTAAATAAAGTGGTTACATAAAAGATAATACTCATTTTTCCCATCAACAGAAACATATTTAAAATAAAACATGGATTCTTTCTTGACACTTCCTTGACACTATCATCACATCATGTAACTTTCCATTGACCTGTGAAAGACATTTCAAAAACTTGGGATGAGCATAAAAATCTCAGTAAGGGATATAAAAATATGGAAAGGAAACATGAGTACATGTACACATAAGAATTAATGAAATCGTAATTTAATCATAAAACATAATCAATTTAACATACCTCATAAAATCATGAATAAATCATTGAAATCATAAGACATAAAGGTAACTTGAGGCATTCATAACATTCTTACGTAGGGAGTAACCCTCTTAGTTACGTTTGAAATACCCATCATATTATATTCCCTAAAACTCTTCGGAGAAACCTTAACGTTTAACTCCTTCACATTACCCAATGCATTGGAGAGCTATATCGGGCTCACCCACCCTTAGTTTATCACAGAACCACCCATCTTCATAATAATTCCCAAGAACCATAACATAATCGTATCATATAAAACATGCATAAAGAAAACATAACATTTCTACTTCTCAATCACAAGATATCAACACAACAAATTGATATAAAAACATTATGAAAACCATTTTCAATACCAAAATAAAAGAAAAGTAAATCATGGTATTTATTTTTCATTTAAAAAAAAGTTATGGCTTGTAGAGGAAGTCGAAACTCAAATAATGGTCACGGCGACAAAGAAGTCATTGTCGCCGTATACGTACGACAAAAAAAACATTCCTTTTGTTGTTTAGTAAAATGCTATGTATAAAAATATTCCTTTTGAATAAATGTAAAAGTCAAATGGTTTTATACACCGTATAAAAGAAAATTGTGTATAAAACAAAATATGCCTCAATGAAAGGAGATTGAGACGAAGTCCCATACCTCGGGTCCGACTTGACTCGATCGTTCTTTAACCTCCTGAATAATAAACTTGTGTTAATTTCTACTTAATTAAGAACCTTTTTCAAGTTCATTATTCCTTTTATATCACTTATTACCATGTTATTAACACTATGTAATTATTTAAGTTAATAATGGTCATTTTGTCAATCATTGGTACTTGAGTCAAAAATAAACTCTTTATAATTAAAAGTTGTTCATGGGGTAAAATATCCATTATATCCAGAATTATATTCATGATTTAGATATCATATATATCATATATATCCAGTAAATAAATTCATTTATAATATTACATAACATTTAGAGGTAAGAAATGAAATGCACCGTTCATGGAGACGGTAAACCGTACGTACGCATGGATGCTACTTCCATTTCTATTTCATATTTAATGGAATTAAAACATAATAATACATAATAGTATTATAATTACAGTATGTTATCATATATAATATCATTAAATCTATCCTTTATACGTACCACATATGGTATTAATGAATCAAATCACTTTGAGGGGGCGGTAGTCCGCACTTCCTAAAATGAAGATATCGCGTTTACCAATAATGGAAACCATAAGGTATGCCATAAATGAAAAATACAGAAGCATAAGGAAAACATAAACATATTATATATCATATATAAATATATTGACATCATAATGGCCACCTTTAAAGGTTTTAAAAGAAGATTGAACAATCATCGTTTCGTGAGGCAGAAATTCACCATCCACAGAAACAGTATGTTATTTAACCATTAGATGAAGGTGTGTGTAAGTGTAGCTCGAATACTTCTTATAACAACATCCTAGTATACTGAAGATACTGGTGTTGTTACAAAATAAATGAATAAAAAGAGTTTAGGGGGTTAGAGAAGAAAAATAAAACAAAAGAACATAAGTGAAGACATTACCTTTAAATTGGGTAACTCCTCTTGGTTTAAACCAAAAGGGTTTCTTGAAGAGATTTCTGCCTAAGGTAAGGGTTCTAGGATTAAAAGAGGGATGTGGAGAGACAAAATGAGCAGATCTTGGCCGAGCCAAAGGCTTGAGAGGTGTGGGTAAGGAGGTAGTGGTGGGGGCCTTTTATAAGAGGAGAGGAGGGGCACTCTTGGAAAGGTATAAAATGTTACTTTATTTTCAAATGAGTTTCGGATTTTAAAGGTCCCACATTGATGTATTTCAAGGATAAGGTGATAAGAGTTAGAAATACACCCATAAAATAGGTTTTTGACATGTTTAGGTATTAGATTTTACATTATCTTTTCATTTTAGTTAATTCGTTAAATAATGAGGTAATCGCTGCATCATCATGGTCTCATATATAGTTTAATTTATTTAATGTCTAAAAATTATAAAAAATACTATGATGTAAGAAAGATTTATATATTTTCAATGACTATTTATAGTCCAAGAGATCATTTATTTAGACAAAATTAATTTTTTTTTACTTAGGTGATACATTCATTGTTATATTTACTTTCTTTAAAAAATAAAAAGATAAAAAGTCATTATCACACAAAAGTGATTCCATGGGGTCCCCAAGTTTAGAACAAGGCATCCCATGGTCGGTTATGACACAAATAGTAGTATTAGGACACATGTTGGTGTCATTTTTTATTATTATGATATTATTTTATTATCCTTAACTACCCGATTACTAATTAATCAAGATAATTAACGATAATTACCATTGTTACTATTCACAAAGTAAAAAAAAAGAGTATTAATTACATAATTTGGACCTTCTCAGTCCAAATATGGAATCAATTTTACCAAATTACAAACACATAAATTGCAATAATTAATTTAAGAATAATTCCCGTTGTCAAAACAAATAGCAGGTTTTTTTGAAATAATATCTACGAAAAGTTTGGCATTAGTTTGTGCCCAATTCCAAAGTGAAATTAATTATAATGACCAATATTGGATTAAATGGTAAAAATATATTATATTTAAACTTTAAAACCAATTAAAAAGATAATCTAACCATATAATTAAATTATATGAAAAAACAGTTTTAATGTAAAATGCAGTATTTTTCACTATTCATTAAAAAATGAACATCGTCAGAAAAATACAAAAAAATTATCCAATGTAAATTTAAATGTCCCAATCATAAAGAATAAGTTTATTTTGAAATATATAGATGTAAAGACCCGTAAATTTCAAGGAATTTTTTTTTCTTAATTTTCTTTGGAATTTTACAAGAGCGCAGTTTCTGACGGCACCTGATTCCGAGGCCCGGTGTGCCCGGAATCATTTTCCGAAGTTTGGCTCGGGTACGTTCAGTGAACGGACGAGCGGGTCTTTCTAACTTTTGAACCGGTTCCCGGAATCTAATTCTGAGGGCACCGATGAAATTGCAGCGCCGGTATTCGCATAGAAACGCCTCTTCCGGAGTTGCGTTTGCTCGAGTGTGGTTTTTAATTTTCGGGCTTAAAGATGAAAAATAAAATAATTTTGCGACAACTTTATTTTATTTCGCTTAAGCCACTTGGAAGCCACTTGAGGCCACTTAAAGGCGGCTTGAACTGAGTTGAACTGGATAGGATGCTATCCAGAAATATCCTACCCACTTGGTAGGATATTTGTGAGGTGGGGCCCGCACGAGCCCCGCCGTTTCTTTCCGCTAAGAAACGCACTAGCGAAAACCCGTCTTAATGAAAGTCAACTGACGCGTTTCTTAAAAATCTTAACAGACCATTTAATTGGGCGGTTTATTTCGTGAATTAAATGGGCTGTTTCTTTCGTTGAATTAATTCAAAGAATTAATTCAATCGTTTCTTATCCTGTTTTCGTGTGTTGGCATTTTAATAAAATAAGACCAACCAAAACCTTTTGGGGGATTACTGGTTGAGACAGAATCCTTGTTCCTCTTCCTCCTTCGCGAAGAACGCGAAGAACGCGAAGAACGCGAAGAACGCGAAGAACGCCGAACCCGGAAATCGACGACGCGACGCCGTGATCCGCAACGCCGACAACGTTCTTCTGCGACGTCTCTTCCTCCGCGACGGATCTTCGATCGGCTGCTTGAGGTAAGAGTCTCGGACCTTCCATTTTATCTCCTTCGTGGTTCTTAACCAAAAACACGGATTTAATTAATTACATTAAATCTGTTGTTTCATGGTGCGTTGAGTTCGCTGACTCAACACCGGATTCCGCGACGACGCGACGCCTCCCAGCGACGACGCGACGATCCCTCTCTTCCGCGACGAGCTTTTCCGCGAAGAACGCCTGCGCGCGACGATCGACGAGATAGGGATTTTATAATTTGGAATACCCCTCTTTATTCCCGTGAACGTTCTTTAAAAATTAAAGAACCAGTTTCTATTGAACAATTTTATTTTATTAAAATTGTCGGTTCATGTGTTGAACAAATTTCTCCCGGTTGTTTATCTCTAACGCGGAGGGTGCGGGCCAAACGAACACGGCCCGACGACCCTCCGCCGTTCTTCTTTTTGTGCGGATTTGACGGGCGATGACGGAACGTGCCGCAACGGATGTTTGATGATTCCGCAGTGAAGGACGAGTCCCGGGAGGAGCAGCGGCGCAGGCGGGAACAAAATCGGACCACCGGAGCGATCCCGGTGGCCCGCGGAACTCGCCGGCGGCGCAGGTCGCCGGCGCAGCGGCGCCGGCAGCCGGGAGCGGCGGCGCCCCGGCGCGCCGCCGGACAGGTCGCCGCGACTCAGCGCGGCGGCGGTGGCACCCGCGGACCCGCGGCCGCGCGGGTCCGGTGCCCTCGGACGCGACTGAAGCCGCGTCCCGACTCAACGCGGCCCCACGTGGGGGGCCGCGGCACCACTTGGCCACGGGGGGCGGCGCCCCGCGTGCCTCGGCCGTTCGGCCGCTCGGCCGAACCGGGCCAGGCCGGTTCGGCCGACTCCCGGGGGTGGGGGGGTCGGGCCGGGTCGGCCCGGGCCCGGACCCCTGTCTTCGGACGATTTTTCGTTCAAACGCCCGTAACTTGAGCTACGGGCCTCCGAACGCCGCGCCGTCAGCGGTAACGCGATCCTTGGATCGAGACGGTCGTTTCGGTATACTATACTCAAGGTGCACCTTCCTTTTCAGGAGCCTACGTAGTTAAAACTCCGTAGTTAAGCGTGCTTGGCCTAGAGCAGTGATCATGATGCGTGACCTCCTGGAAAGTTTCCCAGGGTGGGTGTGAGACGGAAAGGCCAATAACTAACAGACCGGGCGTCCGATTGACGTGCCGTCTGTTTTGTTGTTTTCCTATAAGTGAGACGGATCTTTTGGCATACTCCGCCCGAGGTTTGGACGCAGGTGGAGTACCGTCGGGTTGGTTTTGCCTTAAAACCAACCGGGCCCCTGGGACGAAAAAGCCAATAACTCTCAGACCGGGCGTCCGATTGACGCGCCGTATGCGACGTTGAGTTCCTATTGTCGATACAAAACTTTTGGATACATCAACTTCGGACTTTGTGTCAGTTGATGTATCAGCCTCTCGGCTCGTGGAGCGGACCCTCCCGAACGAGCTGCTGTGTGCGGGAACCCTAGGCTGGCTGCGACTGCTTTTTCGACATCGACGACCGTGCAGAGATCCTCAGTGGACTGCGGCGACGACGGTGCAGAGATCCTCCGTGGACTCCGACGACGACCGTGCAGAGATCCTCAGTGGACTGCGGCGATGACTGTGCGGAGATCCTCCGTGGACTCTGACGACGACCGTGCAGAGATCCTCCGTGGACTCCGACGACGACCGTGCAGAGATCCTCAGTGGACTGCGGCGACGACTGTGCAGAGATCCTCAGTGGACTGCGGCGACGACGGTGCAGAGATCCTCCGTGGACTCCGACGACGACCGTGCAGAGATCCTCAGTGGACTGCGGCAACGACAGTGCGGAGATCCTCCGTGGACTCCGACGACGACCGTGCAGAGATCCTCCTTGGACTCCGACGACGACCGTGCAGAGATCCTCAGTGGACTGCGGCGACGACTGTGCAGAGATCCTCAGTGGACTGCGGCGACGACTGTGCAGAGATCCTCAGTGGACTGCGGCGACGACTGTGCAGGGATCCTCAGTGGACTGCGGCGACGACTGTGCAGAGATCCTCAGTGGACTGCGACGACTACTGCACTCAGAGATCCTACGTGGATCAGTGCTACCGATCCTGTGTGGGTCCGATCCTACATGGGTCAGCGCTCAGCGGTTTTGTGTGAGCCAGTGCCTACAGGTCCTGCGTGGGCCCGGTCCTGTGTGGGCCCGATCCTATGTGGGTCACTGCGAGGTTAGTACCTATCGATCCTTCATGGGTCCGACGACTTAGATGGATCAATGATCATCTTTATCGTCATCAGAAGAAGTATACCTGTGTGAGATGAATCTTCTGTTTACCTTGGGCGGTGGAGCGCTTGGTTGTAGCAGCATATCCTTGGAAGTGGAGCGCTCGGTTGTAGCGGCAGACCTGCGATACTGGAGACGAGCGTACAGAGTACGGAGACCGTGTAGCCGGCTGAGACCTGAAGACTGCTCGACCGACTCGACTTGGAGTGAGTCGACTAGCCCAGTGGACGGAGCACCCGGTATTCGGCGGTAGACCCACGGCGGACGGAGCGCCTGGTAGTTGGCAGCAGACCCGCGGTACTCGACTGGAGGAGTGCCTCTGTAGGCTATTTGGGTGAGCGCCCGGTATTTGGCAGCAGACCCTCAGCGGACGGAGCACCCGGTAGTTGGCAGCAGACCCGCGGTACTCGACAGGAGGAGTACCTCAGCAGTCTTAGGTTAGTGAGCAGTACCTCGGAGTCGTGACAGGACCACTGTACACTTCAGAGATGGGGCTCTTCAGCAGTTACGGTTTCGATAATGAAAATCTTGTTTTGAGCTGAGTCAATGATCCTTGTGTTTCTCTCCTTTGTGGATTGTGTTGAGCTATCCTGTGTGGATTTACTGTCTACTCTCCTTTGTGGATTGTGTTGTTCCATCCTGTGTGGGTTTACGTTTGCTTTCCTGTGTGGACTGGGTTGTGCTTGGGCTCGGACGTTGGAGCCGAACGGGAATTGATGACTTAGGTATATGTATGGGCATATACCTAAGCCGTGTCAGATGTTACTTCGTGATTGTATCCTTCCTTTGCGGATTATCCTTTGTGGATTTCGGGAGACCTTCGGGGGTCTCGGGGTCCCTACTGAGTAGCTTATACTCACCCCTGCATGGGCTTTGCCCGCACTACGTTGTGTTGGTTGCAGGCGACGGACAGCGCTGATCGTGGTGGAGGTGTGAGGAGCAGGACGGTACCTGGAGGTGGACCACTGGGCGGGACGTACTCGGAGCGGTCAGGTGGACCCGAGGAGCAGAGGAGGCTATCTGTACCCACCCTTCAGGTGGGATTTTCCAGAGGACGGCTCGACGCTGTAGTTTTCCCTTTCAGTTGCTGTTTTTCCTTTCAGTTGTACTTTACTGTTGGGCTTGTATTTCCGGCCCCTTTTTCTTTCAGCACAGCTTGTACAGTTTTTACTTAGTGTTAACTTTTCCGCTTGCTTACTCTGAGTGCTTGTTTACTTTTCAAAGGCAATGCCTTCCCTTTTTGTTGGGATTTACGCCTTGGTGCTAGTCGCCAGCCCCTGGCCTATGGAAGGCGGGCTTGGGGTAGTCACGACACGGGCCCCGAGGACGGGTCGTGACAAATTGGTATCAGAGGTGGTCGGTTCTACCGCAGACTCTGATCTTTCTTCTATGTGAAGCAATAGTGTTTAGCGTATTGAGTGTGGTTATCAGTCCAGGGAGTCCAGTGTTGGAGCGGAGGCCGACGTATCCATACACCAGGACCCTGACTTCTGATTTCCGACTTAATGCACGAAAACATTGATTGCATGTGTGTTTCAAGTTTTCTTCGTGATTACTTGTGTCAGCTCACCAGGTATACTGTTCTGACCGTGGCGCACTTGTTTCCTTTTCAGGATGGCACGACGATAGCCCACCGAGCGACGAGGCCTCGGTACAGGGCCCGTTGACCGTAGAGGCACCGGCGGTACCTTTACCCGCCGAGCCCCCGATGCTTCCAGCACTGGCAGCTGACAATGCACGACGCCTCGGAGCTCTGCACGAGTTCCAGCGCCAGCAACCACCCAGGTTCCATGGGGAGTCGGACCCCCAGGCAGCCGAGGACTGGATGGAGGCGGTCGTCCAAGTTTTCAGGCTAGTGAGGACACCAGCAGACCTCATGGTGATCCTCGCGGCGAGCCTACTACACGCAGCAGCAGGGCGATGGTGGAGCCTGATGCTCTAGGTACACGATGATGCCTCCCTCATCTGGACGGACTTCGAGAGCCTCTTCCGCTCAGAGTTCGTCCCGGCCACCCTCCGTGCGGTGCGCATCCAGGAGCTTCTTCGGCTGCGGCAGGGCAGCTTGACGGTCACCCAGTACGCGGCGAGGTTCACCGACCTTTCTCGGTACTCGACAGACATGGTACGGGACCCCTTCTTCCGGGCCCGGACCTTCGAGCAGGGATTGAGACATGAGATCAGGGCATCACTGATCTCCCTCAGCATCCTGACCCAGGCAGGAGTGCTAGAGCGAGCCCTCCTGATCGAGAGCTTCCTGGCTGAGTCCACAGCGAGACCTACCGCAGGGCGGCAGATAGCGGAGTCTTCGGTAGCAGGTAGCCGACGGATGAATCAGGGTTCCAGGCAGACCAGACCTACCGGTGGCCGACTGCACGACTCAGGCTCAGTTGTGCGAGGGAGCCGGGGTGGAGTCAGAGCCAGGCGTGCCGAGAGTGGGAAGTGTTACTCCTGTGGCGGGATTGGTCACATGGCTCGTGACTGTCCGACCCGCCATGCTGTTGATCAGCAGTTAAGTGAAGAACCTCCCAGGCAGAGGCAGAGGTTCGACCGTGGCGGTCCGCAGGGAGGAGGCGGACGAGGCAGAGGAACTGGCCGAGCAGCAGGTGGTGGGAGACGCTTTGAGGATCTGCCACCACCACCACCAGGAGGTCCGCCCCGACCACAGGGAGTAGGTGAACATGCGAGAGCTCAGCTTCAGGCAGCCGAGGCCTTCGATCATGGAGCTCTGGGAGCAGATGGACAGGAGAAAAACTAGTGGATACGTCCTTTGTACTTCTAGTTCCTTGTTGCTATTGTGTAGCGTCTTCGTATTATGAGCTGCAATAATAAAAGACGCATACCTTTGTGATATTTTCATCTCTGTCCTCTTTCGTGATGTTACTAAGAGGTTCCAGTTTTGGCTGTTGACTTGACCCTCACTTGTGAGACATCTACTGGAGGAGACCCAGTTACCACACACTGATGCCGACAGTGTAACTCAACCCTTGGAGGCGAGAGTAACGGTTGGATCTCTTGGTAGTAGCGTCGAGGCCTTACGACGTCATCCTTGGTATGGATTAGTATCATCCATGTTAGGATTGACTGTATTAGGCAAAGAATGTGGTTCATCCAGGGGATGGGACCAGATTTCTCTTATCGGCAAAGAAGAAATCTTGAAGCTCTTGTGGGACCTGAGATGGTCCAGGTCATCCAGGGGCGGATAATTACAGCTCAGAGCCGACAGAAGCCTTATGCTGACAGGAGGCGGAGACCACTAGAGTTCGAGGATGGCGACCACGTCTTCTTGCGGGTCTCACCTCGGCGTGGTTTGCGGAGGATTGGCGTGGTGGCTTATCGCCTGGATCTGCCACCTCAGTTGCACCGGGTGCACGACGTCTTCCACGTATCCCAGCTGAGGAGATACGTGAACGACCCGACGCACATCATTGACTATGGGGAGCTAGACGTGGATGATGGGGCGACTTTTGCGGAGGTCCCAGTGGAGATAGAGGATCGACAGGAGCGGTCCTACGTGGGCGATCGATTCCTCTTGTGCGCATCAGATGGCAGCACGGGAACTTCCAGGAGAGCACTTGGGAGCGGGAGGCTCAAATGCGTGCTCAGTACCCACCTTTGTTTCCCTAGTTTATGATGTATCTTTACGGGGACATAAAGTCCTGAGGTGGGAGTAATGTAAAGACCCGTAAATTTCAAGGAAATTTTTTTTCTTAATTTTCTTTGGAATTTTACAAGAGCGCAGTTTCTGACGGCACCTGATTCCGAGGCCCGGTGTGCCCGGAATCATTTTCCGAAGTTTGGCTCGGGTACGTTCAGTGAACGGACGAGCAGGTTTTTCTAACTTTTGAACCGGTTCCCGGAATCGAATTCTGAGGGCACCGATGAAATCGCAGCGCCGGTATTCGCATAGAAACGCCTCTTCCGGAGTTGAGTTTTCTCGAGTTTGGTTTTTAATTTTCGGGCTTAAAGTTGAAAAATAAAATAATTTTGCGACAACTTTATTTTATTTCGCTTAAGCCACTTGGAAGCCACTTGAGGCCACTTAAAGGTGGCTTGAACTGAGTTGAACTGGATAGGATGCTATCCAGAAATATCCTACCCCCTTGGTAGGATATTTGTGAGGTGGGGCCCGCACGAGCCCCGCCGTTTCTTTCCGCTAAGAAACGCACCCGCGAAAACCCGTCTTAATGAAAGTCAACTGACGCGTTTCTTAAAAATATTAACAGACCATTTAATTGGGCGGTTTATTTTGTGAATTAAATGGGCTGTTTCTTTCGTTGAATTAATTCAACGAATTAATTCAATCGTTTCTTATCCTGTTTTCGTGTGTTGGCATGTTAATAAAATAAGACCAACCAAAACCTTTTGGGGGATTACTGGTTGAGACAGAATCCTTGTTCCTCTTCCTCCTTCGCGAAGAACGCGAAGAACGCGAAGAACGCGAAGAACGCGAAGAACGCCGAACCCGGAAATCGACGACGCGACGCCGTGATCCTCAACGCCGACAACGTTCTTCTGCGACGTCTCTTCCCCCCCGACGGATCTTCGATCGGCTGCTTGAGGTAAGAGTCTCGGACCTTCCATTTTATCTCCTTCGTGGTTCTTAACCAAAAACACGGATTTAATTAATTAAATTAAATCTGTTGTTTCATGGTGCGTTGAGTTCGCTGACTCAACACCGGATTCCGCGACGACGCGACGCCTCCCCGCGACGACGCGACGATCCCTCTCTTCCGCGACGAGCTTTTCCGCAAAGAACGCCTACGCGCGACGATCGACGAGGTAGGGATTTTATAATTTGGAATACCCCTCTTTATTCCCGTGAACGTTCTTTAAAAATTAAAGAATCAGTTTCTATTGAACAATTTTATTTTATTAAAATTGTCGGTTCATGTGTTGAACAAATTTCTCCCGGTTGTTTATCTCTAACGCGGAGGGTGCGGGCCAAACGAACACGGCCCGACGACCCTCCGCCGTTCTTCTTTTTGTGCGGATTTGACGGGCGACGACGGAACGTGCCGCAACGGATGTTTGATGATTCTGCAGTGAAGGACGAGTCCCGGGAGGAGCAGCGGCGCAGGCGGGAACAAAATCGGACCACCGAAGCGATCCCGGTGGCCCGTGGAACTCGCCGGCGGCGCCGCGACGCGCCGCCTGACAGGTCGCCGCGACTCAGCGTGGCGGCGGCGGCACCCGCGGACCCGTGGCCGCGCGGGTCCGGTGCCCTCGGACGCGACGGAAGCCGCGTCCCGACTCAACGCGGCCCCACGCGGGGGGCCGCGGCACCACTTGGCCGCGGGGGGCGGCGCCCCGCGTGCCTCGGCCGCTCCGCCGAACCGGGCCAGGCCGGTCCGACCAGCCGGGCCGCGCCCCGGCCGGACCGGGTCGGACCTCGTCGGGTCGACCCGGTTCGGCCGACTCCCGGGGGGGGGGGGGGGGTCGGGCCGGGTCGGCCCGGGCCCGGACCCCCGTCTTCGGACGGTTTTTCGTTCAAACGCCCGTAACTTGAGCTACGGGCCTCCGAACGACGCGCCGTCAGCGGCAACGCGATCCTTGGATCGATACGGTCGTTTCGGTATACTATACTCAAGGTGCACCTTCCTTTTCGGGAGCCTACGTAGTTAAAACTCCGTAGTTAAGCGTGCTTGGCCTAGAGCAGTGATCAGGATGGGTGACCTCCTGAGAAGTTTCCCAGGGTGGGTGTGAGACGGAAAGGCCAATAACTAACAGACCGGGCGTCCGATTGACGTGTCGTCTGTTTCGTTGTTTTCCTCTAAGTGAGACGGATCTTTTGGCATACTCCGCCCGAGGTTTGGACGCAGGTGGAGTACGGTCGGGTTGGTTTTGCCTTAAAACCAACCGGGCCCCTGGGACGAAAAAGCCAATAACTCTCAGACCAGGAGTCCGATTGACGCGCCGTCTGCGACGTTGAGTTCCTGTTGTCGATACAGAACTTTTGGATACATCAACTTCGGACTTTGTGTCAGTTGATGTATCAGCCTCTCGACTCGTGGAGCGGACCCTCCCGAACGAGCTGCTGTGTGCGAGAACCCTAGGCTGGCTGCGACTGCTTCTTCGACAGCGACGACCGTGCAGAGATCCTCAGTGGACTGTGGCGACGACGGTGCAGAGATCCTCCGTGGACTCCGACGACGACCGTGCAGAGATCCTCAGTGGACTGCGGCGACGACAGTGCGGAGATCCTCCGTGGACTCCGACGACGACCGTGCAGAGATCCTCCGTGGACTCCGACGACGACCGTGCAGAGATCCTCAGTGGACTGCGGCGACGACGGTGCAGAGATACTCAGTGGACTGTGGCGACGACGGTGCAGAGATCCTCCGTGGACTCCGACGACGGCCGTGCAGAGATCCTCAGTGGACTGCGACGAAGACTGTGCGGAGATCCTCCGTGGACTCCGACGACGACCGTGCAGAGATCCTCCGTGGACTCCGACGACGACCGTGCAGAGATCCTCAGTGGACTGCGGCGACGACTGTGCAGAGATCCTCAGTGGACTGCGGCGGCGACTGTGCAGAGATCCTTAGTGGACTGCGGCGACGACTGTGCAGAGATCCTCAGTGGACTACGACGACTACTGCACTCAGCGATCCTACGTGGATCAGTGCTACCGATCCTGTGTGGGTCCGATCCTACGTGGGTCAGCGCTCAGCGGTTCTGTGTGAGCCAGTGCCTAGAGGTCCTGCATGGGCCCGGTCCTGTGTGGGCCCGATCCTGTGTGGGTCACTGCGAGGTTAGTACCTATCGATCCTTCGTGGGTCCGATGACTTAGATGGATCAGTGATCATCTTTATCGTCATCCGAAGAAGTATACCTGTGTGAGCTGAATCTTCTGTTTACCTTGGGCGGTGGAGCGCTTGGTTGTAGCAGCATATCCTTGGCAGTGGAGCGCTCGGTTGTAGCAGCAGACCTGCAATACTGGAGACGAGCGTACAGAGTACGGAGACCGTGTAGCCGGCTGAGACCTGAAGACTGCTCGACCGACTCGACTTGGAGTGAGTCGACTAGCCCAGTGGACGGAGCGCCCGGTATTCGGCGGCAGACCCACGGCGGACGGAGCGCCTGGTAGTTGGCAGCAGACCCGCGGTACTCGACTAGAGGAGTGCCTCTGTAGGCTATTTGGGTGAGCGCCCGGTATTTGGCAGCAGACCCTCAGCGGACGGAGCGCCCGGTAGTTGGCAGCAGACCCGCGGTACTCGACAGGAGGAGTACCTCAGCAGTCTTAGGTTAGTGAGAAGTACCTTGGAGTCATGACAGGACCACTGTACACTTCAGAGATGGGGCTCTTCAGCAGTTACAGTTTCGATAATGAAAATCCTGGTTTGAGCTGAGTCAATGATCCTTGTGTTTCTCTCCTTTGTGGATTGTGTTGAGCTATCCTGTGTGGATTTACTGTCTACTCTCTTTTGTGGATTGTGTTGTTCCATCCTGTGTGGGTTTACGTTTGCTTTCCTGTGTGGACTGGGTTTTGCTTGGGCTCGGACGTTGGAGCCGAACGGGAATTGATGACTTAGGTATATGTATGGGCATATACCTAAGCCGTGTCAGATGTTACTTCGTGATTGTATCCTTCCTTTGCGGATTATCCTTTGTGGATTTCGGGAGACCTTCGGGGGTCTCGGGGTCCCTACTGAGTAGCTTATACTCACCCCTGCACGGGCTTTGCCCGCACTACGTTGTGTTGGTTGCAGGCGACAGACAACACTGATCGTGGTGGAGGTGTGCGGAGCAGGACGGTACCTGGAGGTGGACCACTGGGCGGGACGTACTCGGAGCGGTCAGGTGGACCCGAGGAGCAGAGGAGGCTATCTGTACCCACCCTTCAGGTGGTATTTTCCATAGGACGGCTCGACGCTGCAGTTTTCCCTTTCAGTTGCTATTTTTCCTTTTAGTTGTACTTTACTGTTGGGCTTGTATTTCCGGCCCCTTTTTCTTTCAGCACAGCTTGTACAGTTTTTACTTAGTGTTTACTTTTCCGCTTGCTTACTCTGAGTGCTTGTTTACTTTTCAAAGGCAATGCCTTCCCTTTTTGTTGGGATTTACGCCTTGGTGCTAGCCGTCAGCCCCTGGCCTATGGAAGGCGGGCTCGGGGTAGTCATGGCACGGGCCCCGAGGACGGGTCGTGACAATAGATTATAAAATTATCAAAATATTTATTTAAAAATGGTTCTCCATCAAAAGGTGGTAAAAAAATCTTTTAAAAATATTAGAGAATTCTATTCTTAGGAATGGATTTATTCCCATTTTAATCCTCTAAAACACTATCTAATTCATAAATAGACATAGATAAGAATATATATTATTCATTACTTACTTGGTTTTTTACAAATATAGTATAATTAGATATTCTAGCATACAATATATCAAATATCATTGCATAAAATCATTTTATTTTTTATTCAAAGCATATATTTTTAATTTCTATCTATTTTTTCCTTAGCATGTAAATTTATTTAGTTTATATAGTTAAGATTTTAGTTCTAAATATGATGATTATATGTTTAATTTTCTATAAAATGTTCTAACAATATTTTTTTATATATCTTTGGAGATTCATGAATTTAGGGAGAGTTACCCCTTTATTTTAGTTTGAAATTATGTAGTACTATGTAAGTTTTAAATAAGTGTTTAAAAAATTAGACTATGAAAACTTAAAATTCCTTAGTCTGTTTGAAATAATTTTTCAACAACTAATTTGGGAAGTCTTTAATACACTTATAAAAATCTGATGTGTTTTTTATTTTAGTATTTAATAATTATTAGTAGAAATATATTTGTAATCCTGAATTGTTTTCAACAATCAATTTATTTTAAAATTGATTTAATTTTGATAATAAAATTATTTTTATTAATCTATTTTTAAATATAATTTTTCTTCGCTTAAGTTATGGGAGAGGGTGGGTTTTAACCTTTAAAATAAACTATTAATTTCTTTTGGAAATATATTGTTTTATCTAATTTTTTCATGAAAATTAGTTTTTTATTGAATGTAAAAATGTTTTAATATTTTATTGTGTTTAAAATTATCATGTAAAAAGATTAACATTTATTCTTTGTGTAAATGTTTTATTAAATATTGATCACTATGATTTAATGGTAATTATATCAATATAGTTAAAAAATTGCTTTTCTAAAACAATATTGTATCAATTCATCTTTCATTGAATATGGTATTTTTTTACTTTTACAATGGTTGATGTTTTATTTAAAAGGGAGTATCTATTTTATATACTAATGTATTTTTTGAATTGGGTATACTAGAATCTTAACTATTGATTAGTATAATTTTTGTTTTGATAAATCTATTCAATGTTTTATGTATGTCTTCTATAATTCAAAGTTCGTTATTATATTATGATTACATTTTAATAAGTAACATTATTTACTTGAACTTTATAATTATATGTTATTTTCTCTATCTCGCTGATATTTTCTATTTTTCTTTAAGGGTAATTAGACCATAATCATTGAAAAATGCCTTGATTAAACAATTACAATGTATTTTTTGCATCCAATTGTAATATTTTAATCTGATTCTTTTAATATTGTACTTTAAGATAAATTTCAAAAATTGGGAGAATGTTTTTGGAGATTTAATAATTTTCTATTAATTTTGTTGAAAATTTAATAAATATTATATTTTTTAATTTATAAAAAGGGGAAGATTGTTTTTATTTGGGTATTCACTATTTGATATCTCCTTTTATTTTGATAAATTAAAATTTCATAATATTTAATGTAACTCAATTTTGTTTAATTTTTTTTATTAATATGTATTCATATTTTGTATATTATTTAATTGTTTTTTCTTTACATTCTTTGTATTTTATTTTGTTATTCAAAAATTAAGGCCTTTGTACATACAACTCAAGCCAGACCTTCTACCACTCTTAAGGGGACCTGTAGGGATTGACCCTTGCATAATATTCAATGCAATTCAATTTTGTTTAAAATATTATTTTTTTTAATATGTATTCATATTTGGTATGCTATTTAATTTTTTTTAATTTACATTATTTTTAATTTTTTTATTAAAAAATTAATGCCTTTATATATACCCCTCAAGCTAGACCTTCTACCACTCTACCACTCTTAAGGGGACTTGTAGAGGTCGACCCTTGTGGGAGGGGATAACTATCCAGGGTTTGTATTAAGACTTCGTAGATCGAGGATAGTGCTCAATTAAGGGCCAATCAGGCTCATGTATAAGGTCAAGCAGTGTGTGCATAGGGTGGGATTTGAGCACCCACAAAGTGTCCATGGTTTTTTTGTTCTGGAGATTGTAAACTGCATCTTTCCTTATATACTGGTTTCTCTCCACATAATGGTTTCTATATGGAACCCAAATTTTCTTCCAATATTTAATCTTGTCCATCAAATACTTTCCACCTTTATCCCATCTGTCTAATATCATCTCTGAGCCTTCCTTTATCTCACGTGTTCATTCATTCTGAATTCACAAACTAAATTTCCTCTCCCACACACTTCTGGTCATCCTCTTCCAATGGACCGATGGTGAATCCCTTTCATCGGTGACATTCTCTTCTCCATTGTCCCTATGTTCATTACCCTTGTTATTCATTATGTCTTATGTTTTCAGTTTTATCACGTTGAACTTGGTTCATTTTTTTCCTATTTTGAGTTAAGAATGTCATCATTTTTGTGATCTCTCAATCTCAAAAGCACAAAACCATGATCTATTTAGACACCGTTGGTTTTTAATCCAAGAGTAAAACATTTTGGCTCCAATGGATTTTTAACCAATTGTGAGACTTTTGTCAGCGTTTGTTTCTAAACCAACAATGAGTCTTTTGACACCATTGGTTTTTTTACCAATAGTGAGACTTGTCAGCACCATGATTTTTCTCCAATGGTTAGTAATTTACTCACTAATAAAACCCCAACAATGAGTCTTTGACTCACCTCCATGCAGTTCTTGTTATTCTCTTTACATTGGAAGTATATGTTTCTAGTTCTATGTAATGGGCCGGACCTCTCCGGCCCATTCCTCTATCAAAAAAGGGACACGAAGTATTCTAGAGGGTAAAATGAAGTTTTCCCATACTTTCCAGAATTTTGAAACTACACGCCGTGTAGTTTGAGTACACGCCATGTACCCCCCTTGTCGGGTATACCCCGTGTTGAAGGCCATGTCCTTGCCATGTGAAATAAATGGGTACACGTCGTGTGTCCAATACTACATGACGTGTAGTCTCTCTCTCCGAGTACGTGTTACCATGTGTTGACCAGTCAACGGTTGTGTGCCATGTTGGAGCCATGTGAAAAAAATGAGTACACGCCGGGTGTCCAAACTACACGCCGTGTAGTCCTTCCCCGCGTATGCATTACCCTCAAACCATGTGTTGACCAGTCAACGGTCGCAGAGACATGTTGGAAGCCGCGTGGAGACCGTGTGAAATAACTGAGTACACACCGTGTACCATAAAGTACATGCCGTGTACTTTTGCTTTTCTCGCCTATAAAAGGAGGGGTCCCCTCCTCATTTTCAACTCACCCCTCTCCTCCCCTTTCCTCTGAGCAGAGTTCTCCCAAGAGACTTGAAGGCTCTTTCTTCCATAACTTCTTCGTCCGAGCTCCAATTTATGATCTGTCAGCGGCCACGAGATCTTAACGATGAGGCGGAACTTCCTAGCTTAGATATTTTGCCTCTCCCTCGGCCTTTCCCTTCCGACTTCCACCCAAGGAGGTTTTTCCGCGACCCGACAGAAGTGAAGGACGCCGACAGACGTCTTCTAAGGTTGATCCGGGGGAGCGTTGCGATCAGAACCTGTTGAGTAGGGATCATACCTTCATCTCTATAATTTATGCATCATGCGGGGTGGGTATCCTCTTGTTTTCATGAGAAACATTTGAACCATTAAATAAAGATAATAACTGGTTAAAAAACGGGGATGGGGAAGTTGTTATGTTTATCTTTATTTATCCTATGATATTATGTTGTGAATTGAATAGGATTATTCCTACTAAAAATCATGGTTGTTGGGGGCCTTTTCTTGCGCAATTAAATGTTCCCTATCTTTCTAGACCGTTTTGTGGATGGAAACTTTGTGGAACGTGGAAATTGGTTAATCACATAAAGTTGGCTGTTTATAATCTGGAACCCTTGTGTGATCACCCCGGTTAAACAAAATGGAATAATGAACATGTGGGTTTTGTCTTGGTTACTAGTGTGTGAAAGGGAGGGGTGAATCACGTGTTTTTACAAATTGAAAATAGGCAGCAAGACTGCGGTAAATGATGTTAAAGGGGCGATTATGTGGCACGAACCTTGTTTTGTGGGTTGTTGTGGATCGGGTGGGCAGCGGGGCTGCGATAAATGGTATTAAAGGGATAATGATGTACGGTGCGGTTGTGGTTATGGTGGTTGGAAGCAGGGCTGTAGGGTTGGGTTTTAATGTGAACGAACTATGGGTTGTGAATAATAAATAAAAGTGGAAGAGTAAATGAATGGTGGGTCATGGTAATGGAACGAGATTAATAATCAATGGGTTGGATGGTTGATAAGAACGACTTGGTTGTGTTGCTTGTGTTTTCCTAACTTGTTTTGTGGATGGAAGAGATATGTTTAACGAACGATCAATGTGGTTGGTTGTGGATATTTTCCCAGTAGTTAAGGAACTAAATAAACTAATTCTGCCGAAACATGAAAACCTAAATGGGGTTGGAGTTGTTTGTTGTATGCATTATTTGTGGTAGTAGTGCCCAGGAACATGCTCAGTTTCTCTGTTTAGAAGCCATAGGTTGGGCTGAGTGTTTGGTATATATATATATCTGTATCTTTTTTGTTTTATCGCACCCCACCCATGTTGAGCACTTAGTGCCGAACACTCCCATCTCATGGGAGAGGGTGTTTTCCCTTAGTTATTAGCTCCTTCCTGCTCCTTCTCCCCTAGGATGTGATGGCTTGAGGTGACCTTGCACCTAAGACTCTTCGAGTAGGTTTCGATTTGGGTGGTTTTAGCCCAAGACTCTTCAGGCAGGTTTTACTATTTCCCAATAATCTTCGGGATGAGGCCCAGGTGTGTGCAGGCGGGATACGTGGTTGTGAGGCCCAGGTATGTGCAGGCGGGATACATGGTTGTGAGGCCCAGGTGTGTGCGGTCGGGATATGTGGTTGTGGGGACCATGTGGGTGCGGGTGGGGAGAGTGTGGCAGCATCAGGATGTTCGTCGTTAGAAAGAGCAGCTAATTAAAGGGAAATTGTGCGGGGTACCCAATACTCTTGTTCTTATATACTAATACCTGTGGTGATTGTGTTTTTAGTGAGTGTGGCTGGTGAGGTTGGGTGGATAGAATTCCTTTCTAGGTTTCTTTTGTTGTTCTCACGGGACATTAGGATGTCTCCCCACTTGTGCATGAGAGATTTAGGTTTCCCTACTGAGTATACTTGTATGCTCACCCTACGTTTACTTTTAGGTTTCCTGGAGGACTACCAGGGCCATGCGGGACCCTACAAGTCAGACAGTTGGAGTTGTTGCAGTTGTTGTACTCTTATTTTCTTTTGGTATTGTACTTTGAGCTTTCTTGTACTTGTACCTTGTTATAAAATTTGTTTAAACATGCATGTGGGATTGGTTTGGGTTTATTTATATACACTTGTTCTTTTCCTTTTTGGTGGTTGACATGTCCTATTTCCCGATCCTAAATAATAAAAAGGGTAATGCCTACCATATTTGTGAAAACTCATACCCATGGTGCTAGTCGCCACCCTGGGGCCTACTGGAGGCGGGACTCAGGGGTCATTATCTCCTTTTCACCATTGCCAGTTTAGGAGGGGCATCTTTGGTGGGAGGGGGTCATGACAGAATGGTATCATAGGTGATGGTTGAGAGATAGGATGGAGTCTTGATTTAGGCATAGTGAGGATTGCATGGGATGGTAGGGCGACAATGTTATTTAATCTTGGTGCGTGACATAGGCCCGGGAAGACTGGCTAGGACACGGGATTTTAGGGCCCCTCGTGATCCAATGCAATGACTCTGAGCCTACCAAACGACCAAGTGAGGCTACATTGATTGCAGGGTAGAGACCCTAGGAAATGTACATGCATCATCATGATTGTGTTTTACTTGATTTGGGTGTTCTGGGAATGAAATTGAAATAAAATAATAAAATAAAACCTTGGGTTTTTCCTTACTACTTGGGCTTAGGCGATCCTTGTTTACCGTAAAGCTAAGGCACCTGGACGTCATACCCAGGTGGCTCAGACGGCCGAGGCCCAGCAGATTCAGGCGGTCGATCAGTTGAGGATTGACCGAGAGGAGGAAGATAGCCTGTGGTAGAAGACTCTATGTTCTTTCCAGCGGCAGACCCTTAAGAAGTACGAGGGTAGTACTTCGGATATGGAGACAGAGGGGTGGATTGAGGCTCTAGGTATCGCTTTTACCTTGATTCGTGCTCTGAGGGAGTACCGGGTTCCCCTAGCAGTCAGTCAGCTGAGAGGTGCGGCGCGATAGTGGTGGACGCTCTACCTCAGAGAGAGGATAAAGGCATAGGTTCCATTGGATGACTTTGAGAAGGAATTCCGAGAGGAATTCCTTTCTTCCATGATCAAGGAGGAGAAGCGGCAGGAGTTAATCTCCCTTCAGTAGGGGAGTATGTCAGTATGAGAGTTGGGGATCAAGTTCAAGGATCTCCTATGCTTTTCTCCGGATCTCTTTCCGGATGAGGAGTCTCGGGTGAGACGTTTGGAGGAGGCGCTTCATCCTTCACTCCAGTATGTTGTCACCCCCTTCACCCTTCCGACGTACTTGGCGGTACAGAAGAAGGCAGAGGTTGTAGAGAGGATGCACTCGCTGGGAGGTTCACCCCGAGAGGGGATCTATCCGGGCTCGTCGAAGGGGAAGGCAGTCAGCAGTAGGTCTCCTACGACGGGACCTTCCAGGTTTAGGCCAGTGGGGAGAAGGCCCTAGCAGTTCCAGTTCAGATCTTCAGGTCCTCGTCCCTTTTTCACGAGCCCAGGACCGAAGTGTTTTTCTTGTGGAGGTTTCGGGCATGTTTATAGTCGGTGCCCAACCCAAGCTCAGTATGGTGGAGGTGGGCAGGTTCAGCGCCCACCTCAGCATCACTAGTTGCCGGCGAGGCCCTTCCAGCAGCAGCAGGACCATGCTCCTCCGAGGACAGACTTTTCAGGAGGAGGCCGACTTCAGGGTGCTCCTCAGGGACCTCTACCAGGGCGTGGTCGGGGAGGTGGATGACATCAGAGAGGCATAGGAGCTGGGCGTGGACAGTTTCACGCAGCAGAGTTGACAGCTCCAGTAGGACCAGAGGTGGTGCGAGGTACGATTTGTTTGTTCAGCACTCTTGTTTCTGCTTTGTTCAATTCGAGAGCTTCGCACTCTTTTTTTTCACTTGATCTAGCCCATGATTTGGGACTAGACGTAGAGAGACTTTCTATACCACTGGTGCTGAGTACACCAGTTGGAGGCCAGACCATTGTATCTTGTGTTTTCCAGAGATGTGGGCTGACGTTGGGACCACATAAATCTAGTGGGGACCTTCTTCTATTACAGATGTAGCCATACGATGTCATCCTAGGCATCGACTGGTTGTTTTCTGTTAGTGTCGTTATCGACTGCTTCCAGAGAAGAGTCATGTTCTCCGACGTGGATGGGCATCGTGTATCTTTTGTTGGCGAGAGGAGTTATCAGGTGGGAAGCCGGCAGGTGAATCCTCTCCTTTCCTTTTTAGGAAGGTTATTAGTGGTTACAGCTGATATAGAGATGATGGATGTCCCAGAGGTTGTTGGGGAGTTCCTCGATGTTTTTTCTGAGGAGGTTGTAACTCTACCCCCCGATGTGACGTTGAGTTTGGGATAGACTTACAGCCTGGTGCCCGTCCGATTTCGATGGCCCCTTATCGGATGGCACCTTCGGTGTTGCGGGAGTTGCGGATTCAGATTGATGATCTGATGGAGAAGGGTTTTTTTCGACCCAACATATCTCCATGGGGTGCTCTAGTTTTTTTCGTGAAGAAGGAAGATGGTGGTCTCAGGCTATGCATAGACTACCGAAGGTTGAACCAGGTAACGGTCAAGAACCGTTACCCCCTTCCAAGGATAGATGATCTCTTCGACCAACTGAGGGGAGCAAGTTGGTTTTCTAAGATTGATCTACGATGTGAATATCATCAGCTGAGGGTAAAGGATAGTGACATCTCGAAGACGGATTTTAGGTGCAGGTATGGGAACTTCAAGTTTCTAGTGATGCCGTTTGGAGTTACGAATGCACCAGCTGTGTTCATGGGGCTTATGAAATTTTTCTTCTGAGAGTTTACGGACCGGTTTGTCATTGTGTTTATCGATGACATCCTGATCTACTCAAGATCAGAGGAGGAGCACGTTTAGAATCTCAGGGCAGTCTTGGAAGTCATTTGACACCCCCAGCTTTACGGGAAATTGTCTAAGTGTAATTTCTTGACGCAAGAAGTACACTTCCTTGGGAACATTGTGTCTCAGCATGGAGTGGCAGTGGTCCCGTCGAAGTTGGAGAAAGTTGTTTCTTGGGCAGCACCCAAGAGCGTGGCAGAAGTTCGTAGTTTCCTGGGGTTAGCGGGTTACTATCGGAGGTTCGTTTCGTACTTCTCTTGAGTTGTTGCTCCATTGACAGCTTTGACTAGGAAGAACCAAGTCTTCCTATGGAGTGAGAAATTCCAGAATTCTTTTGACTACCTGAAGGAGAAGTTGGTCAGTGCTCCCGTACTCAGGTTTCCAGAGAAAGGGTCGTTGTATGAGGTGTTTTGTGATGCTTCTGGCCTTGGTCTGGGGTGTGTGCTGATGCAGAAGAAGGGAGTGATCTTTTATGGGTCTAGGCAGTTATTCCCTCATGAGCGTAACTATGCCACCCATGACCTAGAGCTTGCAGTAGTAGTGTTCGCACTGAAGTTGTGGCGACATTACCTCTTTGGGGAGCGCTTTGTAGTCTTCTTAGATCACAAGAGCTTGCGTTATATCTTCTCCTAGCGTGACCTGCAGTTACGGCAGTGGAGATGGGTCGAGCTTCTCCAAGACTATGAATTTGAGATCTCTTACACTGAAGGTAAGGGCGAATTTTTGGCTGATGCGCTGGGAAGGAAGTCACATCATGATGTGGTTTGAGAGTCTGCTGATGCTTGGAAGTCAATGGGAGAGTTGGCTGACTTGCACTTGGATGCTAGGGTAGAAGGTGTTAGGGGCTGTTTGTTTCAGATGACGGTGCAGTCCTCCTTGATGCAGCAGGTGGAAGAGTATAAATGGGGGGAATCAGAGGCGGAAGTGATGCGGGATCATGTTGATCAGGGGAATGCTCCAGAAGGATGGTCAGAGGACAACTGACATCAGATGCTTTTCCATGGAAGGTTGTTTGCCCCGGAGACAATGCACGAGGGAGTTCTCCGTGAGTTCCATAGATCGGCCATGGTGGTACATCCAGGAGTTTCAAAAATGTACCGAGGCTTGAGGGAACAAATTTGGTGGCTCGGGGTGAAACAGACAGTGGAGGAGTTTGTGGATAAATGCCTAGTGTGGTGGAAAGTGAAGGCTGAACACCGTGTTCCCATTGGTTTGTTGCATCCTTTAGATGTCCCCGAGTGGAAGTGGGATGGAATATCAATGGACTTAGTCACAGGACTACCCATAGATCAGGGTGGTTATGATGCTATCTGGGTAGTGGTGGATCGACTGATGAAATCAGATCACTTCTTAGCAATTAAGGAGTCAGGCCCAGTGAGTACCTTAGCACAGAGGTACGTAGACGAGGCTGTGCGGTTGCATGGAGTCCCGAATACTATCATCTCAGATCGGGATACTCGGTTTACCTCAAGAGTCTAGAGGGGGTTACAACATGATTTTGGCACCCATCTATGCCTTAGCACTGCTTTCCACCCCCAGACCGATGGGTAGACAGAGCAGACTATCCAGACATTGGAGGACATACTGCGAGCATGCGTTCTGGATTTCAAAGGATCATGGGTATGACACTTGCCTTTAGTAGAGTTTTCCTACAACAATAGCTTCCACTCTACTATTGGCATGGCACCATTTGTGGCTTTGTATGGAAGACCATGTCGTTCACCCATTTGCTGGGTAGAGGTTGGTGAGACAGGTTCTCTTGGGCTAGAGGTAGTGCAAAGCACCACAGAGAAAGTCCAACTTGTACGTGAGAGGATGAAAGCAGCTCAGGACCAACAGAAGTCTTATGTTGATCATCGGTGGAGGCCCTTGGAGTTCGAGGTGGGGGATCATGTGTTCTTGAAGGTTTCCCCTCGACGGGGGCAGCAGAGGTTTGGGAAATGGAGCAAGCTCTCACCTAGGTTCATCGGACCTTTTGAGGTGCTGAGGCGAGTCGGTGAGGTGGCATATCAGCTGGCCCTGCCACCTCAATTGGAGAAGGTTCATGACGTCTTCCACATCTCCCAGCTTCGCCGGTACTTACACGATGACTCCCACGTTATCGACTGGGGAGAGTTAGATATGGGAGACGACGCGACCTTCGAGGAATGACCAGTTATAATCTAGGATCGTAAAGAGAAGGTGCTCCGTGGATGAACCATTCCGTTGGTTCATGTGTTGTGGAGGCATGGAGGCCTCGAGGAGAGCACCTGGGAGCGGGAGACCCAGATGCACGCTCAGTACCCGGAGTTGTTTTAACTTGTGTTTTCTGTTGTTCTTCTGAGCTTTGTGTTGATGTTGTACTCTGTACCTTTGATATATGGAATTCTTGGCTTGTCGGTTGTGAGACCTTTTGTTTCCTTGTCCTCTGGAAGTGTGTAGCATGTACAGATGTGTGGGGAAATGGAAAAAAACCCGACTCTTAATCGAGATGCATTAATGAGGATGTGATCGAACCTGTGCAGGCAAGTCAGTGCCACCTAAAGCGGATAATATCTCGACATAGAAGAAGGAATTTTACCCAAACCACATGTTCGAGCAATGTGTGGGTTGTACAATGTTAGGGGCAGTGTAAGTTGGAAAATCCTAATGTATGAAAGTGGGAATACCCAATCCTTAATCGAGATTCATTAATGAGGATGCGATTAAACTCGTGTAGGTGAGTCAGTGCCGCCTAAAGTGAATAATATCTCGACATAGAAGAAGGACTTCCTAACACATATGATTAGGGTTGTTGGTTGGGTTCCTATTATAACGAGAACCCTAAGAGGTATCTTGTTGGGTTCCTCTGGGTTGGTTTTTGAATTCTCAGGGACAAGAATGTTTTAAGAGGTATCTGATGTAATGTCTCGGACCTCTCCGGCCCATTCCTTTGTCAAAAAAGGGCCACAAAGTGTTCTGGAGGGTAACATGGACTTTTCCCACACTTTCCAGAATTGTTAAACTACACGCCGTGTAGTTTGAGTACACGCCATGTACCCCCCTTTCCGGGTATACCCCGTGTTGAAGGTCGTGTCCTTGCCGTGTGAAATAAATGGGTACACGCCGTGTGTCCAATACTACACGTCGTGTAGTCTCTCTCTCCGAGTACGTGTTACCGTGTGTTGACCAGTCAACGGTCATGTGCCATGTTGGAGCCGTGTGAAATAAATGAGTACACACCATGTGTCCAAACTACACGTCGTGTAGTCCTTCCCCGTGTATTTGTTACCCTCAAACCATGTGTTGACCAGTCAACGGCCATAGAGCCATGTTGGAAGCCGCGTGGAGACCGTGTGAAATAAGTGAGTACACGCCGTGTACCATAAAGTACACGCTGTGTACTTTTACTTTTCTCACCTATAAAAGGAGGGGTCCCCCCTCCTTTTCAACTCACCCCTCTCCTCCCCTTTCCTCTGAGCAGAGTTCTCCCAAGAGACTTGAAGACTCTTTCTTCCATAACTTCTGCGTCTGAGCTCCGATTTAGGATCCATCAGCGGCCACGGGATCATAACGACGAGGCGGAACTTGCGAGCTTGGATCTGTTGTCTCTCCTTCAGCCTTTACCTTCTGAATTACACATGAGGAGGTTTTTCCGGAACCCGACATAAGTGACGGATGCCGACGGACGTCTTCTAAGGTTGATCCAGGGGAGCGTTGCAATTAGAACCTATTAAGTAGGGATCTTACCTTCGTCTCTCTAATTTATGCATCATGCAGGGTGGGTATCCTCTTGTTTTCATGAGAAACAATTGAACCACTAAATAAAGATAATAACTAGTTAAAAAACGGGGATGGGGAAGTTGTTATGTTTATCTTTATTTATCCTGGGATATTATGTTGTGAATTGAATAGGCTTATGCCTACTGAAAATCACGGTCGTTGGGGGCCTTTTCTTGTGCAATTAAATGTTTCCCTATCTTTTTAGACCGTTTTGTGGATGGAAACTTTGTGGAATGTGGAAATTGGTTAATCACGTAAAGTTGGCTATTTAAAATCGGGAACCCTTGTGTGATCACCCCGGTTAAACAAAATGGAATAAGGAACATGTGGGTTTTGGCTTGGTTACTGGTGTGTGAAAGGGATGGGTGAATCATGGGTTGTTACGAATAGAACAGGCAGCATGACTACGGTAAATGATGTTAAGGGGGAGATGATGTGGCACGAACCTTGTTTTGTGGGTTGTTGTGGATCGGGTGGGCAGCAGGGCTGCGATAAATGGTATTAAAGGGATAATGATGTACAGTGAGGTTGTGGTTATGGTGGTTGGCAGTATGGCTACAGGGTTGGGTTTTAATGTGAATGAACTATGGGTTGTGAATAATAAATAAAAGTGGAAGAATTAATGAATGGTGGGTCATGGTAATGGAACGAGATTGATAATCAATGGGTTGGTTGGTTGATAAGAAGGACTTGGTTGTGTTGATTTTGTTTTCCTAACTTGTTTTGTGGATGGCAGGGATATGTTTTATGAATGATTGATGTGGTTGGTTGTGGATAGTTGCCCAGTAGTTAAGGAACTAAATAAACAAAATATGTTGAAACGTGAAAACCTAAATGGGGTTGGGGTTGTTTGTTGTATGCATTCTTCGTGGTAGCAGTGCGGAGGCACGTGCTCAGTTTCTCTGTTTAGAATCCATAGGTTGGGCTGATTATTTGGTATATATATATATATATATATATATATATATATATCTGTATCTTTTGTGTTTTATTGCACCCCACCCATGTTGAGCACTTAGTGCCGAACACTCCCATCTCATGGGAGAGGGTGTTTTCCCTTTGTTACTAGCTCCTTCCTGCTCCTTCTACCCTAGGCTGTGATGGCTTGAGGTGACCTTACACCTAAGACTCTTCAGGTAGGTTTCGATTGGGGTGGTTTTATCCCAAGAATCTTCGGGCAGGTTTTACTATTTCCCAAGAATCTTCGGGATGATTCCCAGGTGTGTGCGGACGGGATACATGGTTGTGAGGCCCAGGTGTGTGCGGGCGGGATACGTGGTTGTGAGGCCCAGGTGTGTGTGGGTGGAGAGAGTGTGGCAGCGTCAGGACGTTCATCGTTAGGAAGAGCAGCTAATTAAAGGCATGTAGTGCGGGGTACCCAATACTCTTGTTCTTATATACTACTACCTGTGGTGATTGTGTTTTTGGTGAGTGTGGATGGTGAGGTTGGTTGGATAGAATTCCTTGCTAGGTTTCTTCTGTTGTTATCATGGGACATTAGGATGTATCACCACTTGTGCACGAGAGCTTTAGGTTTCCCTACTGAGTATACTTGTATGCTCACCGTACGTTTACTTTCAGGTTTTCAGGAGGACAACCAGGGCCATGTGGGACCCTAATAGTCGGACAGTTGGAGTTGTTGCAGTTGTTGTACTCTTGTTTTCTTTTGGTATTTTACTTTTAGCTTTATTGTACTTGTACCTTGTTATAAAATTTGTTTAAACATGCATGTGGGATTGGTTTGGGTTTATTTATATACACTTGTTCTTTTTTTTGGTGGTTGACTTGTCATATTTCCCGATCCTAAATAATAAAAAGGTTAATGCCTCCCATATTTGTAAAAACTCATACCCTTGGTGATAGTCGCCTCCCCGGGGCCTAATGGAGGTGGGACTCGGGGGTCATTATCTCCCTTTCACCATTTCTAGCTTAGGAGGGGCATCTTTGGTGGGAGGGGGTCGTGATATTCTAATAGAAACTCTCTCTGTTTAATTATATGTGTTTTTGTGTGTACTTTGTAGTATCCTTCATCTTGCCTATTTTTTGGAGTAGAGTACGCAATAGGGGTGGTGAATTGAGTATCTATAAAAATTTATGTTTGATTTTTTTAAAGGTTCTCCAATAAAAATAAATAGAGCCTAGTCAATCAAAGTAATACATTTATGAAAGTTTGATTGTTTAAATAACTTCTCATAAGATTGATTAATTCTTAGTAATCTTAATATTAGTTATTAACATTACTTTTGAAGCTATTCTAATAAGGAAAAGCAATTATAACTTCTTTAAAAGATTAACTATCAACGAAAGTTTAGTGATTTCTGAATTATACATTAAAAAGAGAAGACTAAATTAAACAACACAACGGATATAAAACAAGTGATTCAATCTCAAGCTGAGACCTAATCCACTCCACTTGGTGATCACCTACCACCAAGAAGTTTATATTAATAAACTTGATCCACACCCTTGATCGAGGTAAACAATAGTACACAGGACTGTCTAAGTCACACGACCTCTTCCAACGTTCTTCATGGGTATAAACTAACAGGTCACACAGGGACCTCTTCCACACTTATCTATGGGAGTAAACAAGTGTAAAAAGATATGAGAGTAAGGATATATTTTATCTTTTAGTTTAATGTAGAATATAATGCGTGTTTTTATACAGACACATAGACATTGCTCAAAATCTAAAAACAATGCACACTAGAGCAAAAATGATGAGATGAGGTTAGAAGTTATCTGATTATTATTATATACAGCTCGGACTTCTAGGATGAAGAAGATGTAAGAATTGGGTCCTCTTACAAGAAAAAGAGTATCACAGGTCTGATTCTCTGGTTTCCAGTTAGATGTGGCTTGTCTTCTTCATGGAGTTGGTATTGAGAAGATGTGATCGAATCTGATCTGTGGTATCACAGTGAATGATTCATGTGTTCTTCAGATGTATTGAGTTTCCTGGGTTAGTTCTTTTCTCAATAATGCTCATGCTTATTCTTTATCACACACTTCTATTTCTCGCCCACACTTTTCTTTTTAATCTTGGAGTGCATCTGTTGGAGCCGATATGATGAATGTATTCTACACCTCCTAACTCATACTATTAGGTGACATGTCTACAAAGAAATATTAATTATATCATTACATTTTAAAAAACTCAAATATGACTGTTAGAAATTAAATTCAAAAATGAAAAAACAGATTAAAGAATGGTGTCACAGTATGTCTGGAAACAGTGTCTCCATGAAATGATGTCTCCTTGAAACAATTTATCCTTATTTTCCTTTTGAGCGGTGAGACAGTTATGATGGCATTGTTGTATAGAGATTAGGAACTGGTAATACAGATGCGGTGTCTATTCACTATGTCTGGTTCTCAGTGTCTGGTCATGGTGTCTGGGTCATGGTGTCTGGGTCACGATGTCTGGGTCACGGTGTCTGCTCACAGTGTCTGGTCACTGTGTCTGGGTCACTGTATCTGGTCATGGTGTCTGGGTCACACTGTCTGGTCACGGTGTTTGGGTCACGGTGTCTGGATCATGGTGTCTAGGTCACGATGTCTGGGTCATGGTGTCTCGGTCCTTTGCCAGAAAAACATAACCGGTGATAGACCCACGATTTCTCAGACTTAGCCAAATATCTGTATACAGACTTAAACATTGATATCCACAAAATGAATTAAAATTAATCATTTATAAAAGAAATTCATTATAAAACAAATTAAATATAGTTTACACAAACAAATATGATTTTAAAAATTAAGATATTGGGTAGGATTATTTAAATTATAAATGAAACCAACCATCTATACACGTGATTTGAGATAGATTAAATATGATTAACAAGTTTTACAGGATATATAGGATTTGTGATCATTAAAACATGATTAACACATGAGGAGGCCAACAATCTCCCCCTTTTTGATGATCACAAATAATGTGAGTGAGAGATATATTTTTAGTGAATGTGTCTCATCCTTTTCCTTAGTGTGCATATCTCTTAGTGTGCATATCTCTCCCCCTTTTGGGATTATCAAAAATAATAAATAACAAATAGAAAATAATAGTTCATAATGAATTAGATGGATAAATAAGTGCCATTACAAACAGTAGGAATCAAAACAAAGTCATCAAGATCCGTATCAAAATATAGAAGTCACTTTTCTTTATCATTGGTTGTCTTCTCTTTAACCTTGGTAACAACATCACTAGAAGCTACAGGAACAGATGTGGAAGTTGAAGAAGGAAGTGAGCCAACTGAAAAAGAAGGTAAAGGGAGTCCTTCAAAAATAGAAGGGGCCAAGGTAGGTGTAGTGGAACACTGAGGAAACGATTGATCAAGGATAACATGTCTGATATGACTCAGATCCTGAGAGACAGACATAGAGGTAGAGGCAAGGGCAAAGGATGAGAAGGTGGGAAAACCAGATCTCAGGGGTGCAGCTGTAGGAGCCACAATAGCAGTACTTTGTACAAGAAGATAAGGAATCAAAATCTTGATGAAGTTAGCAATAATCTCACCACCATACTTCATGGATTTATCAAAGTCATATTTTTTTTCTTCCAAAAACTTATCAAACAAAGGGGTGAAATCATTGAGATTTTGGACCTGAGTTTTGAAAGTTTGAGTGACATGAGGGATTCTTAGATTCTCTACAAGGTACTTGAAATGGTTTGTCATGTCATGCTTCAAGAAGATCTTATTGAAGTAGAAATCCAACTTCTTAGTAATATCTTCCTGAGCATTATTTTATATTTTGGAATGAATTCTCACCAAATAAAGAACTATGTCACTATTCTTGAAAACTTCATATAGAGACTCTTTGTCAAATCCACTGAGCACAGATTGGAGTTCTTCCTTAACAACTATTCCGAGAATATCTCTGTCCAAAGAGGGTTGATATGGCTGTCTAGAAGTAGTAGAAGTTGTAATAGCTGAAGTAAGGGACTACAATTGATTTAGAACTTTCTGTACACAACACTTATACTCAACAGCCAACTTGTTAAGAACAATAAGAAGCTCACACATCTCTTGAAAAATTTTATTATTTATTTCAGCTACCTTGTCAACAAAGGATCTTAGATTAGGTTGAATCAAGGAGGCAAATTCCTGTGGAATCTAACTACCAATATCCTCAATAGGATGATAAACAGGTTCTAGTCTTGAGTTTATCACCCATTTCATTTCTTCAACCATACCTCTGAGAGTCTTTACTTCATCACTAAGCTGTTTGTTTTTTATTCTGAATTCTTGAATTTCATGAAGCATTTTTTGATGAATCTGCCAAATAATCTTATCTAACAACAGGGCAGCATCACTTTCACTCAAGTTTGTCACAAGAGCAGGTTGATTACTCACGATATTTTCAACCCCAGCCAATAGGGTAGCTCCAAATGCTTTTAAATCATCCTTACTCACCAAGGTTGAAGGTTCTTGTGAAGGTTTGAGAATAGGATCTAAGGAAGGATCATGTTCCTTTGCAAAGACAAGATCAGAGATTGATTTTAATTAAAACATAATAGATAACTATATACCTTTAATTGATAATTCTTGGGAATCATTCACATCAAAATAACTAGGGGATTTATACCATGTATCTACTGATCTTAGATCAACTGGATTAAGGACTTCAATACATTACAAATTGGGGGCTGCTCCCCCTCAAGAGGTGCATCTTTCTTAGGACTAAGAGATTTATATCCTTGATCTATTTCTAATATTTAATCCCCAATACCCTCACCCATTTAATTTCTAGCCAAATAAAATGATTTCCCCATTCTATCTTCAGTATATGGGATAATTTCAGGAACAACTTGTTCCTCCACATGTTCCTCATAAGTGGCTTCTTGCACAAGAAGAAGATATAATTTTATATGCTCTTCTACATCATCATTTTCACTTACCTTAGCAACTGATTCTTCTTTAGAAGCATGTTATTCTTTCAAATCAATAACTTCTTTAAGAACATGCATTTCATCCTCAGTTATGTCTTGGAGAATAGGTTCATTATCTTTCTCATCCAGGATTGTTTTCCTTATAGGTGCAACAACCTCTTCTATTTCTTCCTCATCATAATAGTAAACGATTTCATATGGTCCCAACCCAGAATCAGAAATATCCTTAGGTCATGAAGAGTGTTCAACTAGGTTGAACTTTTCATAGACCCTGTCATTATCTTCCACCCATGATTTTCTCCATGGATTCCAACTGATTTTCATTCTTCTAATTGTAAATTTTGAAAGTCAAAATTCATATTCCTTAATGGATTCTTCATCTAGTCCAACTAACCCTTTTTCATGAAGCATAGCTAAGATAAACCTTGAGTAGAATAGGGAGGTTGACTTGGAGGTTGTCTTTATCAACTCACACATATGAAGTATAACATATTTGCGTAGGTTAATCTTTTTTAAATTATTCATGAGATGTATCAAAAATACATACTGATACTTTAGTGTAGAAAAATAACCTTTTTAAGGATAATCAGATTCTAAATAAATTTCAACAGAAGTCTGGTTTCACCATCTAGCTCAGCAGCTATAACTATTCTCTTTGTTTCATCCCCAGTTAGGATTCTCAAGGATTCTTCCAACACAAAGATATCACTTGGAGGTGAAGGAACTCTCGAGTAGTCCTAAAAAATACCCTCATGAGTTATCCTTAGGCATTTATCCCATAACCTCGAAGAAAAGGTACATCTTTTCCCATTAATCTAGCTTCTCAGAATAAAACCATCTTCTATATCAAAAAAGAATTGAATGAACTGATAAAATTGTGCAACTAGCTTTGGGTATATCAACATATCCTCCTTTGTGAACCAATCCCACCATAATTGCTCTCTTAAAACTTTTAATACAAAATAATTACTTGACAGCAGCCATTCGGGGTAGATTTCCATTTCAGGTACCACTATTCTGTTCACTAGATTCGGATTCAAAAGACCTTAAGGGGCTAACTTCAGTGCTATTTTTATCTTCTTCTTTGATCTTCGCTTCTCAGGAGTTGACGAGGATGGTCATTTCATCCTAGGCATTCAATGTAGGTTCAATAGATAGATAGAGAGAGAGAGAGAGATAGAACCGAAGGGTTGAGAGAGGGCTTACGGTTTGAGAGAAGAGAGCTCAGGTGAATAAAGGAGTGAAAATTCTTAAGTTTTTATCATTTAGGGATATCAAGAATCATAAAAAAAAATCATTAAAAAATTAAAGAATAAAATAATTAATTACTGCGATATAGGTTATAATATATAAATAAAAAATAAATCATCTTTACGGTGATACCGTAACAGAGTTTCACAGTGAGACCGTAACTGGATTTCATCGTGAGACCGTAATAGGTTTTCACAGTGAGTTATTTACTGTGTGATTTCTGAACTGTGTGATTGTATTGTTTGAAACTGTAAGTGCAAGATAGTAACTGAGAGATATTAGCTGTGAGACCATTAACATGAAACAACAACTCTTAATATAGTAAAACTATAGAACTGTTAGAGTTAGATAATAGTCTTAAGACAATGACTTGTGAAACTGTAAACTGTGAAAAACAGTAATCTATGAAACATTAATCTTACTACTTAAGATTTGTCATTCCCAATTAATGTATTATGTAATCTATTATTTTATAATTTAATGGTTTGGTGAATATATCAGCAATATGATATTCAGTTCCAATGAATTCCAAAGTGATATCACCGTTTTGATAATGATCTCTCAAAAAGTGATGTCTTACATCAATATGTTTTGTACTAGAGTGTGAAATAGGATTTTTTGGGATATTAATAGCACTTGTATTTTAAAAATTTATAGGTACATGTATGAATTGATATCCATAATCTTGTAATGTGTGTTTCATCCACAAAATTTTTGCACAACAACTACCAACAAATATGTATTCAGCTTCTGCAGTAGATAATGCAACAGAGTTTTGTTTCTTACTACACCATGATACTGGTGACTTTCCTAAAAATGAAATGTTCTAGAGGTTCGTTTTATATCTAACTTACAACCATTGAAGTTATAATTAGAATAACTAACTAACTCAAATGATTTTCCTCTGAGATAGAACAGTCTTAGATTGGGTGTATGCTTGAGGTATTTAAAAACTCTCTTAACAACATTTAAATGGGATTACTTAGGGTTTTCTTGAAAACGAACACACATACATACACTAAACATAATTTCAAGTTGACTAGAAGTTAGTTATAGTAAGCTTACAATCATTCCTCTATAGTTGGTTTGATTAATATATTTTCCATCTTCATCAAGATCAAACTTACAATTAGTACTCTTTGGAGTGTAAATACTTTTAGTGTTATACATGCCAAAACTTTTTATAAGATCTCTAGTATATTTTATTTGATTTAAAATAATACCATCATTATTTTGAAAGATTTTAAATCCAAGAAAAAAAATTAGTTCACCCATTAAACTCATTTAAAATTATTTTTCATTATTTTGGAAAATTCATTACATAAATAATTTATTGAAGATCCAAAGATAATGTCATCTATATAAATTTGAACTACTAAAACATAATTGGAAATACATTTTATAAAAAGGGCAGGATCAGCTATTCCTTTTGTAAAACCTTTGGAAAAAAGAAAAGTACTTAATCTATCATACCAAGCTCTTGGAGCTTGTTTTAAACCATATAAAGCTTTTGATAATTTAAAAAAATGATTTGGAAAATGGGGATTTGTAATACCAGGGGGTTTCTCAACAAATACATCCTCAAATATATATAAATTTAAGAATAAAATCTTAACATCCATTTGATATAGTTTGAAATTCAGATGTGCAATATAAGCAAACAAAATTCTAATGGCTTCAAGTCTAGATACTTTTGAAAAGGTATCTTCATATTCAATTCCTTCTTCTTGACTATAGACTTGTGCAACCAATATAGACTTGTTTATAAATATTTTATCAACTTCATCTGCCTTATTTATAAACACCCACTTAGTGTCTATGGTGAATGTGTCTTTGGGTCTGTCAACAAGTTTCCAAACTTTGTTCCTTTCAAACTGATTAAGCTCTTCTTGCATAGCCATCACCCCAAATTAATCACTGATAGAATCATTAATGTTTTTAGGTTCAATATGTGACATGAAGAATTGATGTTAAACCTAATTTCTAAGAGAATATCTAGTTTGAGTTCCTTTATCTAAGTCTCCTACAACAACATCTAAAGGATGGTTCTTAAGAGGTCTAACAGCTCTAGAAAAAGAAGGACTAGTGATTTTAGGTTCATCAACAAGTTCAGGTTCATTGTGACTTTAATAAAAAGTATTTCCAAAGCTAGAAGTTTTCATAGATTATTTTATAGGATTGTTAGAGGATTTTTAATTTATTTCCAAATTTGATACAGCATCCTCCACGTTCTATAGAGTGGTCTTATGATCATGTGGATCTGTTTCATCAAATTTGTAATGGGTATATTTTTCCACACATTTAGTTATTTTTTTAAACACTATATAAGATTTACTAGAGATTGAATATCCTAGAAATATTACTTCATCACTTTTGGATGAAAATTTTTCAAGATTTTACATTTTATTAAGGATATAGACTTCACAACCAAATACTTTGAAGTAGCTAACTTTGGGTTTTCTATTGTTCCATAACTCATATGGAGTTATTTTAATAATGAGTCTAATCAATACTCTATTGATAATTTATCATGTTGTATTTACAGATTCAGCCCCAAAATAAATAGGTAAATCATATTCACTAAACATGGTTCTAGAAATCTCTTGCACGGTTCTATTTCTTCTTTCTATAACTCTATTATGTTGAGGTGTTATAGGGGAAGAGAAATCATTACTATTGATATTTTTTGAGAAAAAGGACTCAAACTCTTCATTTTAAAACTCACAACCATTATTACTTATTAAGTATTTAATTCTAATTCCACTAATATTTTCTACAGATTTGGCATATTTGATAAAATGAGAGCAGGATTCACTTTTGTGATCCAAAAATAAAGTTCAAGTATATCTAGAAAATTCATATACAAGAACATAAACACAGTGCTTCCCATTTAAATTATAAACTCTAGATGATCCAAAAAATTCATTTGAACCAATTCGAGAGGTTGAGAAGTTGACACTTCTTTCTTTGGTTTGAAGGAAATTTTGTGTTCTTTCCCTTTTGACAAGGGTCACAAACTTTATCATTTGGAAACTCATGTTTGGGTAGGTCTTTGACTGAAATTTTTCTATTTAACCTTATAAGGGAGTGAATATTATAGTTTCCTAGTCTCCTATTCCAAATCCAAGACTCTTTGAGAAATACACTTAAACATGAAGTATTTTAAGAGACTAAAGAATCTAATTTAACAGAGTATACATTTTCATTTCTTAATGTAGAAAACACCAATTCATTTTTCGAATTGAAAACAATGCATGCATCATTTTCAAATTTAACATGAAATCCATCATCACAGAGTTGTGAAATGCTAAGTTGATTATATTTCAATCCATTAACAAATAGTACTTTGGAAATTAAAACTAAGTTAGAGTTACTGATTTGGACATGGCCAATGATCTTTTATTTGGAAGTTTCACCAAAGGTGACATGTCCACCATCAATTTTTATTAAATTATTGAAGCATGAATAGTCTACTGTCATGTGTCTTGAACACCCACTATCCATGTACCATAACCTTTTACATGATCTCTTTAAGAAACTTTCCTACAAAATAATCAGATAAAAACATATTTTGGTACCCATATTTTTTTGGGTCTAGTAATATTAGTGACTAGTTCTTTAAGAACCCATATCTGCCTCATAGGTCTATTATAAGAATTATGTAAAGTGCTTGAAAAATAAACTCTATTTGGTCTGGAAAAGCTTGAAACAATAGAGAGTGTATCATAATTTGAACTAGCTGAATGTTTTCCAAAACTAGGAGTAAATCTGTATGTCCTAGACTTAGAAAGAAAATTAGTTCTTCCAAAATTTCTTTTACTAGGTTGATAGCCAATGCCAGTGGTATATTTAGGAGCAATATGTTTACCTAGAATTTGTACCAAAGTATCTTTACCATTAGTAAACCTTTGATTATCGTTTTTCTATTGCTCATTAGATAGCTTTAGTTTATTGTTTTATTTGAGTAATTGATCATTTTTCTCCCTTTCTATAGTAAGTTAAGTCTTAACAGTTGAGGTAAGAGCATGTTGTTTCTTTAAAGATTTGTATTTACCTTTTAGTTCATTACATGTCTCTTCAAGCATATTACAATATTCAAGCATTTCTCCATTAGACATATTTTCAGAGTCACTCTCATCTTCAGAATAATAGTAATTGTGTACAGGAGATTCCAGTATTACCTAAGATGTGTTTGTCATAAAACACATATTGGATTTGTTAGCCTATTCATCATGTGAAGATTCTGAGTCACTTGAACTATCCCCAGAAGCACTCCATGTTTCTTTCATTGCCTTTTTATACTTTTGATCTTTGTTCTCGTACTTATTTTTGTACTCGATCTTGGGATAGTCAGCCTTTATATGTCCCTTTCTCTTAAATTCATAGCATACTATCTCATCAGACTTGTCACTTCTTTTCCAATCTTTCTTCCAACTTCCTTTTTGATCATATCTTCCCTTAAAGTTAGTCTTTCTAAAAAAATTCTTATTCTTGTAAAATCTCTAAAACCATATGAATAATTGATTTATCTCCTCATCACTATCAAGTTATGATTGTTCACTACTGGAGATTTCTATAGAGACTTACAATTTCCCTTTCTCTTTGTGTTTATAGGTGGTGGTCTTAAATGCAACAGATTTTCTTTTGGGTTCATCCTCCTCTACCTTGTTGACTTCCAGCTCCTCTTCATACATCATTAGTTTCTCAATGAGTTCTTTTACAGGTAACTTGTTGATGTCACATGATTATCTAATAGAAACAGAGGTTCCTCTCCATCTGTCAGGTAGGCATATGAGATTCCTCACAATTTATTCTTTGGTAGTGAATTCTCTTCCAAGAGAAATCATTGTGTTGAAAATTTCATTAAACCTGAGATACATGTCATAAAGAGCCTCATCAGGTCTCATTTTAAAGTTATATTATTTAATAGTATAATTATTGAGTCTCATTTATTTCACACTAGAAATTTCCTTCATGTAAAACAGACAAAGTATCCCAAATTTCATGGGCAGTTTTACATGCAGAAATTCTGTTAAATTTCTCATCTCCTAAAGAGAAATATAAAGCATTCATGGATTTTCAATTTCTATTGTATGAAGTCTTGGTTGGGTCATCCCGAGTGATTCTATCATTAGAAAAAATCTTATACTCATCTATAATTGAATACCAAATTTCAAAACCTATACTTTCTAAATGCATTTTCATTTTAATTTTCCATTGGGCATAATTGGTTCCATTAAAGAATGGTGGTCTGTTTATTGCAGCACCTTCCAATATATTATCCATAATAAAGAAATACATTGAAAGAGATATAAATTTAGAATTAATATAAATTTATAGATCATTAAAGTAAAACTAAAATCATAGTTGAATAGGGTCAAAAACAGAGTCTGAATAAGAATAAAAGTTCTCCTCTGATACCAAATGTTGGTCGAAGTAGAGTACTCAAGAGTGGGGTGAATTAAGAATCTATAAATATTTTTGTTTGAAAAATATTTTTAAAAGGTTCCCCAATAAAAATAAATACATCCCAGTTAATCAAAGTAATAAAATTATAAAAGTTTGACTGTTTAAATAACTTATCAGAAGATTGATTAATTCTCAATAATCTTAATATCAGTTATTTATATTACTTTTGAAGATATTATAATAAGGAAAAACAATTATAACTTCTATCCAATATTAACTATCAGAGAAATTTTAGTGATTTATTAATTATATAGTAAAACAGAGAAGAATAAATTAAACAACACAACAGAAATAAAACAAGTGGTTCAGTCTCAAGCCGAGACCAAATCCACTCCATTTGGTGATCGCTTACCACCAAGAAGTTTATATTAATAATCTTGATCCACACCCTGGATCGGGGTAAAAAATAGTACACATGACTTTCCAGGTCACATGACCTCTTCCAAAGTTCTTCATGGGTATAAACTTATAGGTCACACAGGGACCTCTTCTACACTTATCTACGGGAGTAAATAATTGTAAAAAGATATGAGAGGAAGGATATCTTGTATCCTTCAGTTTAATGTAGGATACAATGTGTTTTTTTATAAAGACACACACACACTTCTCGAAAGTTAAAAACAATACACAATAGAGTAAAAATGGTGAGATGAGGTTAAAAGTACTATGAGTGTTATTCTATGCAGCTCTGGACTCTTAGGATTAAGCCTATGTAAGAATCAGGTCCTTTTGTGAGAAATAGAGTATCATAGGTCTGATTCTCTAGTTTTTGTTTAGATGTGGCCCGTGTTCTTTATGGAGTTGGTATTGAGAATATGTGCTTGAATCTGATCTATGGTATCACAGTGAATGCTTCATGTATTTTTAATATGTATTGAGTTTCATGGGTCGGTTCTTTTCTCAAGAATGCTTGTGCTTCTTCGTTATCATGCACTCACATTTCTAGGCCACACTTCTCTTTTTAATCTTGGAGTTCATGTGTTGAAGCCGACAAGATGCATGTATTCTTCACCTTGTACCTCGTATTATCAGGTGACATGTCTATAGAGAAATATTAATTATATCAGTGCATTTAAAAAAACACAAATATGACTGTTAGAAATTAAATTGAAAAATAAAAAAACAGATTAAAGAACAATGTCACAGTCTATCTGAAAACAGTGTCTCCATGAAACTGTGTCTCCATGAAATAATGTATCGTTGAAACAATGTCTCATTATTTGAATTTTGAGTGGTGAGATAGTTTTGATGGCATAATTGTATAGAGAACAAGAACCGGTAGCACAAATGCGGTGTCTGGTCACAGTGTCTAGTTATCAGTGTCTGGTCATGGTGTCTAGGTCACAGTGTCTGGGTTATAATTTCTTGATCATGGTGTCTAGCCATAGTGTCTGGGTCACGGTGTCTGGGTCACGGTGTCTGGTTACGGTGTCTGGGTCACAGTGTCTTGTCACGATGTATTGGTCACGGTGTCTGGGTCACGATGTCTCGGTCACGGTGTTTGGGTCCTTTGCTAGAAAAACATAACCGATGGCAGAATCACAGTTTCTATGACTTAGACAAATGTCTGTATACAGACTTAAACAATGATATCCACATAATTAATTAAAATTAATCATTAATAAAAGAAATTCATTATAAAACAAATTAAATTTAGTTTACATAAACAGATATGATTTTAGCAATTAAGTTCTTGGATTAGTTTATTTAAAGTATAAAGAAACCAACCATCTGTACACATGATTTGAGATAGATTAAACATGATTAAACTTTTTTACATGATGTATAGGATTTTTGATCATTAAAACACGATTAACACATGAGGAGGCCAACATTTCCATTGCAGGAGCTCCTTCCTTTTTGCATGTGTTTCTACTCTTGGTTTTTTCATTGAATTGGTATTGTGTTCTTATTCTTATCACAAGTTTTTAAATATATATTCTATTTTAATTTTTTATTTTATGTCATTAATTATGTTTTTATACTTCTTCTTCATGGTATTTACTTCTACTGTTTTATTTAATCATGGAAGCACCATTGTTCTTATGTTTATCATCAGTTATTAATTATGTTCCATCAATTTTTTGTCATGTTTTCGAGGAGCAAAGAATCATGGAATCAATTGATATTTTGATTCATTCATTTTTTTTCTAATATTTCATGTTTCTTTGATAAACGAAGTAAGTTTATTCGCTTTTAATTTCATTATTATTATTTGGTTATGTTTTTCTACAATTCATCATTGGAACCCAACGATGAGACATTATTCAAAGCTAGAATCTAATGGTGAGTCATGATTCACCATTGGAAACCCAATGGTGAGTAATTTTTTATTGTTATCATTGATCCACTTAGTGATAAGATACATGGATATGATTTCAATTTTTTTTTAATTCATATTATTTTTGCTAAAAAAATTAAATTTTAGGTAAAGTTCTATTTTATCATCGTCAAACATTTCCAATGATGTGAAATGTCTCACTGCTATAATTTTCTAACGGTTAGTAATGTATCACTACTAGAAATTTAAAATAGTGAGAAATTTCTCACCACTATAATTTTATAATGGTGAGTAATGTCTCACTACTAGACATTTCCAATGGTGAGAAATTTCTCACCATTCTATGTTTTCAATTATGAGAAATGTCTTAATTATGTCTGCTCTCAACGTCGAGTCACGTGTCACCATTAGAAAATTTTATTTCCAAAATTTTTTATTTTTTTATTTTTAGTTATTATTTTAAAAATAAATTACTATAATAATTTTTTTATTTTATTTTGAAATTCACTTTCAACATTGGTTAAAAATAATTGTATCAATTTATTAGTGACCTATCCACATGTAAATTATTTTTACGGTGCTCTGTTTTTCTAACATTTTATTGCATGTATAAATATGCAGAATTATATTGTTAATTGAATGAATTTTAAATTGTTATTTGTTTAATAAATATTATTCTTAATATATTGAATAATCATTTTAATATTTCAATAATAAACAATAGCTTGTATGTGTTTTTGTTTATAGTGAGGCATTATCAAATAAAAGGTAATTGGAATATTATTTTATTATTAATCACTAACAAGTGTTGTGCTTGGATTGGACATGGAAACACTCGTGTTGATATCTATTTTAATGATTTTGGGGAATTCTTCAAGGATAAATGACATGTACTAGTGCAGATGATTGACGTGACAAGGATGTGATAAACGTTTCTACTACTCTCAATTCTAATCAAGAAACTTCTTCAACTTCTACTATTCTATTGTGATCACTGAGAATATTTATCATCTTCATCTTCCTCCACTAATGTGATCAAAGAACATGAGATTTAACTAAATTCTTCAACATTTTCTCAATTATTATTGTATTTTTTTGTTTCTTCCTCCATTTTAATTCTTCCAATCAACTATTTGTTCTCTAGAGTCCTAGTTTAATATTTCCCCATACAAAAGTTGTTATTGGGTTATTACTCCTATCTAAAAGGAAGGTCAGTTTATTCCTTCTAAACAAAAGGAATGTTGATTGTGACTCCATCAAGAGTCAGGGTTTATACCACCTGGTGTGAAAAAAGTTAGGTCGGGTTATACCACCATGTTTGAAAAATGTACGTTTGTATTTGTATGTAATTGGGTTGTCACTCCCTATAAAAATTAGGGATTTAGTGCATAATAGTCAGCTCAAGGAGTAAGGGATATTGAAGAGAGGACTAGGATCTTGGTGATCCAAACCTTTATAAAAATCACATGGGTTAATTGTTTTATTTCTGCTAAAACTTTTAACACTGTTTTATAACTCCGATAAATTATAATTTATAATAATAAATAAAAAATGAATATTCACCCCCTTTAGCCACTACTTCCATACCAAGGGACCTAACAACCTTGATATACCACATGGATCACATGTACTTCCTTACCTTATGTTATGATTTTTTTATTCCTTCACTGGGATTTATAGATCTCCTCTTTCCTATGTATGTTCCCAGGTTATCTCGTGTAGTTGTAGAAAAATTATAGTATTTTATAAGAATGTTGAGGAAGTTTTAAATAATTTTATTGTATCCAAGTGTCACATTGATGTGTTATGTACCTAATTTCTCAAAGATACTAGGATTCATGATATTTTGGGATTGTATTATGTGTACCTTTATGTAAAAATAATGAATTAAGGTTTATTAATGACATGGGTTGTCATATAAATAACCCCTAAATATATCCACACAAGACCTAATCATATGATAATATTTGGTGGTTGTTGTGGGTGGAAGTCCAGCTAACAGGGATCTTGTGGAAATTTCCACAAGCTTGAACATCTCTCGCATATGATTTCTCTTATACCGTATTTATTTAATTTTAACCTGATCATGGTCTAGGTAAAACTATAGTGAATATACATCATTTACAATCTTGGAAAAATGCGATTCATAAGGAATACCTCTAATAATATATTATATTTCTTCTAGATTTTATTATGTGGTTATTTATATTTATACCGTGTTACTCAATAATTATGTTATAACAATTAAATTTAATGTACCATAGTTTTGTTTTAGTTCAGTGTTGCATACATCAAAATTTATTAAATATATTATATTTTAAAGGAAAGTACATAATTTAAAATCTCATGGTTTTAAAATATTATTTATCTTGATAGACTTTATCTATACACTTGTTGAAAACTTCCATTCCTGTTAGTCATGCCTCATTGTTTTTTCTCGTAGTTATTTCAGTTTGTGAATTCCACCCTTCCTCTCCTTCCTTTACCAAATTTATCTCAACATGAAACTCAATTATCCTCTTATTATTTTTATTTCCATTGAAAATAAAATAATTGTCAAAATATTTCTTGGTCTTGGTAGAACTTTTCATTATCACCTCATAAGAGAAAAATGTTTTAGAGACCAATTCCTTTAGAATCGTTGGATTTAGTCAATCAAAGAAGTCATTGAAATTGATTTATATATTATGTACATAGTACATGAAATGTATTTATAACCTTGTAAAGTTATCCTCATACTCAAAAACATTTTTCTATTCCTTTTTTCTTAAATTCAAAAATTGTCTTCCAATTTCATTCCTTTGTAATTGAGAAAAATACCATTCAATGAATATCACCTTAATTTTTTTATTCCATGATTTTTATTTCTTCCTCTATTTTATTATTTTGAACCAATAACCACTATTTATTACCATATCCCCTTAGATGATATACTAATATGATAACCTTCTACCTATCACTAAATCCTAAGGTGAGGAATATATTCTCTAGGAACTTGATCCATTATTCAGCTATTAATAGATTCATAGTTTGATTGAAGGATGGAGGTTTCTGCCTCGTAAAGAAATCCAAAATTGTTACACCATTCTGTTGAGAAATAGGTTATTCCATATGAGAAATTTTATTGTTCATAACCTAAGACAACTACCCTAATATAGTTAAAAAATGATTATCTTTAGCTTTATTGACTTACTCTGGAAGGAAATCAATACATTGATTATAGGTGTTCACACAATTTTCCTTCCTTCTACTAGGTTCCATATTTAAACAAAAGAAACACCTAATTAAATTTTAAAAATATGAATATTGAATCATTGTATAAAATTCTAATGATTGTAAATTATTCAAGAAAAATTCATTGAATATATTAAGTGTTTACATAATGATTATGTTGTCTAACTATGCTCTTTTAAATCTAATTCCCAAGGTTTCTACTAAAATGCCTCTAATACAAACAATAACAACCCTAACTCCAACAATCCAAAGTTGTTGGTCATATTTTAATATTAATACATAATATATGAAATCACATTATACATGATATAATAGTTTAGTATTCTTAGGTAACTAGATACATATATGATCCTTAAATTACATTTAAAACATAAAATACATCATAAAAATTCAATGAAAACTTAATTATTCACCCTCACATATCCTTAGATAATTCATAGTACTCTTATTATTTCCTTGGTGAAAAGGAAACCGAAATAAGGGGTTGATATCAGACATTTAGTAAGGGGCATCATACAAATAAATCAATCAAGTAATAAACAAGGCATAAATAGTATATAAGGATTAAATAATAATCCAATAATTCTATATAATTGATAATTTGAGCATGAAATATAACCATGGATAACATAACAATGGAAATGATTAATCACATTAATAACAATAAATGATTTCATAATGATGGAATTCATAAAGATAGACATCATAAACATACTATCAAGACCTTGTTCCCTTACATCATACATAAGTGGGTAAGGCATACAACAAATACCTAAACTAGTTTGTCTCATGATAACTATTGATGTATTGAAGAGATATATATTTTTTCACCTCAACCATCAAATAATAAGTCCAATGCATCCATCATATGAAATATTTTTGCTAATAATACATATATCATAACATCCCAAAATAAACCACTTATACATGTATTAGTAATCAATACTTGTCTATATAGAATTAATGGGTATACAAATTGTTAATTTTTCCCCATTTTTTTAAATTAAATGGATATCTTTTTGAATATCTATAAATCTAGTAGGAATTATAGGATATTTACAATAAAATGGAATGTATCCTTGATTATTTTATAACTGGGTGTGATACTTTCATCATACTGGGGTGTTAATATGTATTAATGGATGTAATGGTCAGAGACCAAAGAAATGATTGAAAAATACCGTCCTGAATGAATTTTATTGAAATATAATGGACTATGAGAGTGGTATAATAAGATAAAAATGAAATATCTTATTTAAAATTCAATCATGGATTTATAATATTGAAATATAAAATCATTACATATGGAAATGTAAATTAATTCAAAGGAATTTAAAAATATAAATGAAGAAAATGATATGGAAACCCTTATCTTATTATGTATCTTTAAAAATATTGAGAATTAACTCCGTAAATACTTAAGTTTGGGATCTTGAAAGAGAAATGTAGAAATTGTTTTGGGAAACTATTGGACCTTAAGGGTTTATATTTGATTTTTTTAAACTTTATATGTTTCTAATATATGTTTGTTACTGATATCTACTGAATTGTTTGGAAGAATTACAATAAAATTATATGGTGTTTTAGATACATATGGAAGTGATACCAAGTATTATGTTATACAGAGGGTATCAATTTTTCAAAGGATAGACTATATATGATTCATCCCAAAATTTATTATCATTTGTATATAAGTAACTCTTTACTTATGTATGACTGTAGAAAATGTTTTTTACTTTATAAAGATGATTATGTGGAATTTTTTTACTCTTTAAATATGTGAGATGGGAAGAAAGAGTGATATCTCTCTAGCCCTCCAACCACCTAATAAATTTGGTCATCATAAAGACTACCAACTGATTTCAAAGGTGGTATCCAACTGAGATCATATACTAAATAATGTAGAGTGTCTATGTAGGTTGACATAGGTAGGAGGAGTGCAGGGAGGAACTTGAGAAAATCCACCGTGCAGAGTTACATGGTGGACCAGTCGAGCCAGGTGACTCTATTGAAATTATTTGACTGACATATAGAGAATACAAGTGATTAAAATAGTGCAATCTTGATGTGTTTTTCAATGTGGGATTGTGAGTAATGGTTAATGTTCACATTTTATAAAACACAAAGAAATAAATCAAAATGACGTCTTCTACATCCAATCATGGATTCCTACATGCATGAAGTACCAATGTCCTTGTTCAAACTTGGAACGATCATGATGATACCTAAACACCATATTTGGTTGAAGACATGAATTTTGACACAAAGAAACTTGCCACACTATAATATAAATCTATGCAACGATTTCTAGAAGGTGAGATAACCGGCTTAGTTATGTGAGTTGCATGAACTTTGTATGAGTGGTTGAAAAGTGTGTGTAATTCATTTGGGAATATTAATACGAGTCATTGAATTATATTAATCATAAAATTACTATTCTTTTCACCAAAATCACTATATTATTCATTCAATCATATGTAAATTTTTTGAGAAGAAAAAATTAGTGGAGTTGCATGGAAAATATTGACCGTGAATTTTGAAGCTGCTATATTTACAGAGAATTAAAGGCTGTAAGATATTTTGAGAATTAAATGGAGGATTCATCAAGAATTTTTTTATAAGTTATTTTTATATTAAAATATTTAAGGTATTTCATTCAATTATAACATACATGTTTAGACCAATAAATATAGATAGTTTAAGCGAGGTTTTCATAATTCAAATTATGGAAAGTGTTTCGTGCAAATAATTTCAAAGAAAAAATAACTCTGATCTATGGAGGAATAATTGATTCATCCTTGAATCATATCTATAATATGATACAATTGTGTTAATAAAGGATTATTATCTATATTTAAAATATTGAAGGTAATATCTCACATATCTAGTGTATATATAGAAAGATAAAATCAATGAAAAATAATGATTATTAACAATACATATTCTTAAAAAACCTTCTTATTGAAGGGAGAAATCATTTTTCTAATAATTAGAAAAGAGTGAAACCAATTCCATATCTACGAAGAAGAATAAGGTTGTTTCATTGTAACAATGGATAGTGCATTCTAGTAACTGAAGTAGAAGGTGGTGTTCCATACTCATATAGGAGGAATATAAATTGATGCTTCTTGAAGAACCAATAGAAGGAGAAGGATAAGGTATTTTATATAAATTCTCATAGATATTTGATATTTTTTATGAATATATTAATAAATTTATTATTAAGGATGATCCCAAATATCAAAGTGCACCAGCACATGGTGTAATTCAACAATAATGAGAGAGTTTGGTTTTGGATAGCATGTCAACTTTTTTCACTTTAGAGAAGTAAAAGTTAAGGTGAAAAGTAAATTAAGTGATCATAGGGTGATAGTGAATCAGACCTAAACATTACAAGGGGAGTGACTTGGGGCATAACCTGAACCTTAAAAGTAATCAGTGAGGTTAGTGGATTTTGTTGCATCGATACACTTTTGATTAAATGCTCTTTGGAGTAGTCCAATTTAGGTTAACTAAGTAAATATATTCATGCCCTTGTGAATTCTTATTTATACTTATACAATACATAATCTAATAATCTGGGATAAAGTAATCACATGATAAAATAATTAATGACTAATACAAGTGGGATTGTAACTATATCAACATTAAAAAAATATATTAAATAATTGATCCTCATAGTTAAGAGGTCATTATGTCCTAGGGATATGAGATGATTAAGGAAAAGATTTTAGTTTTGAAAGAATTCATATGCTAATTCACCCCCCCGCTCTGGGTGTCTCTCTCATAAGTCCCTTATGGACTTAATAAGTGGTATCATAGATAAGTTACTATTTATTGGATGTTTTTTCTCTACCTTGATCATATTTTTTTTTTGGATTTGGAGTTTCAATATTACATTCTTATCATCCATTAAAAAGGAATAAATTCAAATATTAAGCATAACTTTAAGGGAACTTCATATATTGGGACATTTTATGAAAAGAGTTTGATTGAGATAGAAGAATCAACAAAATTACAAGAAACGTTATGGAAGGATTTTATAATAAATCTTTTAAATCACTCAATGATGTTATGGAACTTACTAAGGAATCATATATTCCAAGTTATGTTGGATTATTAATGATAAGAAGATCCCAAGTAGTTTAAAAGAAAAATATTTTCACTTATTAGAGGAGTTTAATCAATGGATTCATAAATAGAACTTGAAATTAAAAGATGAAAATAAGTCTCAGGAGATCCATTTCAAAGGGATTAAAATTGAATTTTAAAAGTTAAAGTGACTAAACAAGAGGCTAGTTTAAGTGTATACTAAAATAAGAGGAAAAATGAATCCCAAGATGAAGATTTGGAGTATATATCCAGAAAGGTGTAAAACATAAAATCTGATTACAAGGGTAATAATATAAACACAAAATAAGTTCAAATATTATAGATCAAGAATAATGAGCTTTCCACACACCTAACATAACTAACTAGGGAAAAAATTCTGCAATAAGAAATGATATGACTTAAAGACTATATTAATCAAATAAATTCTAGATGGAGAAAAATAACATAATGTAAAAACTTACCCATCCGTTAGAGAATAAGATGTATAGTTTAAAGACACTCAAAGAAGAAATGAATGCTCAACTTAAAATAAAGAGAAAGAAGATCAAAAAATTAGAATATGTGTTAATCATGAATAAGAAGCAATTAGAAAAATTAAACACTAAGGATAAGATAATTCTTAAATATACATTACATTTAATCTTTAAGTATCCTTCAGTATGTGATAATAAGATGAAGATAAAGTGTGTTGTTTCATAAGGGAAACATAAAAATATTTCCATGTCACTAATCCTAAATTGCAGTGAAAAATCAAGATTTTTCTATGATTAATCCTCACCATGGAATTAGAATAATAGAACCATAGAAATTCCCACAAAAAGAAAAAAAATTGAGGAACTATAAATACACTTAGAAAAATACATACAAAAAATAAGGTTAACCAAATGGTCTCTTGAGGAAGCTATGGAGACATGTGCTTCTATTATAATATTCATTGTTGTATTTCTAGTTTTTATATGAGGAATTAGAATATATATATATATTACTATGATGTTAATAAAAATAGTTTCAAAAAATTATACATAGAAAAATAAAAAAGTTGTGAGTTTTGTTCCAATGATTTCAACCATGATTATCATGTCTACAATGTATGTTATATGAGAAGGTTTGATAAAATTAAATGGATAAACTAAATTGTGTCCAATGATTAATATATTACTATGAGAAATGGGTTTTGGGGTATTTATGAAGAATGTATCATGTTTAAATTATATTGAAAATAAATTAAAAATATTTAATTGAACCAAAAATGGTTTGGAAAGACGAGAATAAAAATTAGAGGTAAGAAAGGAGTCCAAATATTTCTAAAACTAGAAAAGAACATGACAAATGAGTATCCCATGTAAAATAATGAGTCCACAAATCTAAAAATACATACAAGTATATAAAAATTAACAAGAATATTTGGATAAATATAGATTAATTTGAAATAAAATTGAAAATCCTTGGTGGCAAGGCTAAATAAGGAAAATAAGGTTATGCATTGGGACATAAAGATAAGACCAATCCCAAAGAAGCTGAGAATGAATAATATTCTATTAAATTAAATTAAAATATATAGATAGAATATAAAACAAATAATAAAGTAAAAAAATTTAGTCCATAGTAAGAAAATATATTCCTTAAATTGAGAAAAATAAAAGGAACCCATCTCCCATTATACTTAAATGTTACTAACCGAGTTTAAATAAGTGTATAATTTTGGGGGATATATTATCCATGGGGTATATGTTCTCAAAAATCACATATTCTTGAACTAATGATATATCTTGTTAAATAAAGAGTATTTATTGTATCAACTATAACAATTGGGTTCAAAAGAATCTGGACACTAGATCTATTAGCTGTGTGTATTGATGTAGTTTCTTACTAAAACTAATGAAGGAAGGATTGATCTCGGTGAAATCTAGTGCATTAGTATAGATCTAGTATTATCACTGATGTCATACTAAATATATATCTCTCTAGGTTATTTTAGGCTAAGTGTTTAGTGTTATCATTCCACTAAAAGAGGAAAATATATTAAAGAAGCAAAAGGAATGAATTTATTATTTATTTTTCTACATTCTAAAAAATGGTATCAGTTGTTCATATTTTTAGGATACTAAATGCTATAATTCTAGGATAAGGGGTTATTCTATGAAAATTTTATTCCTTAAATTGAAGATTACTTCAATACATATGATATTGTAACTAAGAAGGAGTTTGTGATTAATTTTCAAAAGCCACTTGACCTTATTCATGAATAAATAAATCAGAGAAGATTTAAATTATTTGGAGTTCAACTGGTATTATTTGATTCAATAATTAGTCATACATTCACACTTAATACTTCATTGTTGTTTAATGGTCTAGTGTGAGGGTGTTTGGGATCATAGGTCTTATAAGAAAGAGGAAAAACTCAAGATGTATGGATTTATTAGTTTAAGTGAGTAAAAATGGATAACTTTGAGGGTGTTAACACAAAATCCTGTTTCCTACACCGAGCCTTAACTTAGTTGTCTTAGGGAGATTTTTTAAACCTCAAATTCTATGTGATTGTTTCACTCATAGAATTCATTAAGTAAATTTAGATGTAGTGTAGAAAAGGTATTAGAGTTTTAGAGGATTAAATATTAAAATCAAACTTGTTACTAAAGTTTTAAAAATATATAGTGGTGATGATTTAAAAAAAAGTGAAATGGAACTATTGAAAAAGGGGGAGACATAAAATTAATGAATATTTTCTCATGAATTCAAAATTCAAGTAAAATTAGAAGATAATATGAAACTGTCTTATATTTCAATGAAAAATGTGTAGAAAATGAGATTAAGACTTAAAAATAAGGATAATATTTGAAGTTTAATATGGATGGAGTTGGACCTTTTTATTTCATTGATAAAGGTGGAGAAATAATTCACCTTAAATCCAAATTTGTTTTTGAAGTTATAAAATTAATTGGATTTGGTTAGGTATATTTGAGGTCATATTTTTAAAGAAATACAAAGGGGGTATTTTTAAGCCTTAAGGGTTTATATTGGATTTTCTAGTAAAATATATGTTAACAATGTGTGTTTATGTGTTTGGATGAATTACAGTGAAAGGATGTAACACCTTGATATTTCAAAATAGTAACATCATGTTCGACAATGTGTATGACATGAAAAACCAAGATTAGAAGAAAATATAACACCCAAATACTTTATTATATATTTTTATTCTAAATAAATCCAATATCTTTAATAGCTTGTGATGCATGTAACACTGGGTTTAAACGAAACACGACACTCTATTAAAATCTTATTATGTAAACATGACAATTATAACCAAGCCATTAAGTTGAAGGATATGATTAAAACTAATTAAATTATTGAAATTATATGGTTTACACATGTATAAAATAAATTAAATGGTTATATATTGATTACAAATAAAATATGTAACATTTTAAAGAGAAAGAAATGTTTTCTGAAAAACTATAATTTTCTGAATGACGAATTATTCGCACTTTGTACACATAATCTAAAATTAATTTTTACCACTTTTTAAAAATTTATTAGAAAATTGAACTTAAATTTTTAGATCTAAATTTCAAAATTATCTTTGGGATAATTTTTTGAAAAAAATATATATTTGACAAATAGTGAAAAATACTGAATTTTAATCGATAACTTCCTTTTAGTTTATGTTATTTATAAAATTACATTATATTTTAAATTTCTTTTAAAGTAAAAATAGTTATGTTATATTAAAATTTAACTAATTTAGGTCATTGGAATCTATTTCATATTGATTTTTTATATTAAAACATTCTATACTTGTGTGAGTTTTTTTTGGAGACTCACGCCTGCGGGTATAATCATGAATTGTATTATGCCACTTATATAAATTGAATTTATAAAAATGGATTCCAAATTTGAAATCAGAATAATTTATATTATATAATAAGTTCAACTAAATTTTTTATCATTATGAATAGTAAAGGAGTTAAAAATAAATTATCGTGATTAAGGTAAAAATTAGTTTACTAAGAGTTAAACTAAAATGATAAGGGTCAAAATAACCTTATAAATTGTCCAAAAAACATTTTATGGAAATATTTAAATCCTATAATCTCTATGGTTTGATAATAACCCATTTTTTAGCCTTTTTTTATTATAAAAATGTGGGTGTAATTCATTCTTTTCAAAAATACCAAGTGTGTCCTCTCCCTCACTTATAAAAGGCCACCCCTATACTCCCCTATTCAAACTCCCAAATACCTTTGGTTCATCCAATACCTAAAAAAAATATATTAATTACATACCTCCCCACATCCTAGAGTCCTTTTTTAGAATATTAATATAATCTAGGAAGGCTTTAGGTTAAACCTAAAGAGTCTTCTCAAAGAAGAGCTAAATGTTTTAACTATGTGTTTTCATTTTACATATTTTTCTAACTCCTTATAATCATTTAAAACTATGACCAAATAAAAATAATAGTATATAATATGTAATTAGATATTATTATGTTAATTTAATAAACAATATCCATTTACACTTCTATCAAATGGAAAATTAAATCATCGATTATGCGTACGGGGGACTACCGTCTCGCGAATGATATAGTTCGTTTTACATAACCACTATTCAAGGATAGATTTAATGATGTATTTAACACATGTATATGATATTTATGATATTATTATACTTTTTTAGTTATTATATCACATATACCTTCTTACTCTCCATTCATTGAGGGATATGATAACATCACTTGTGTGTACGGCGGACTACCGCCTCGCGAAGCGATGTGATTCATTTTTTTATTACACTTTACATGGAAGGTATTAAGAATAAAAGTTAATGAATATATGTCATATTTATGATATAAATATAATTTTATAAATATAATATCACATATAACTTCTTAACTTTTGATCCATTGGAAAACAATGACATTGCTCGTGAGTATGTGTGGAGTAACTCCTCCACACAACTATGTGATAAGGATTGATTTTATTAATATAAATGATATATATAACATAAAAATTATTATTTAAAGTTTAATTAATATTTATTTTCCTTTAATTCCATCTATTGATAAAAATGGAAATAACGTTCACGTGTACGTACGGCTTACCATCTCCATGAATGGTGTAATTCATTTTATATCTCTAACTTCTATAAATAGATATAAATAATTATATAATGAATATATATGATATTTATATCATGTTTAATATTTTGTAGAAGAATTAACAACAATAAAATTAAAAGGACCATAATTATAAAACCAAAACATACATGAAAAATGAAGCAATTATCACATGGAATAGTGATTTTAACAATGAATTGCTAATAAACTAGTGATAAATTATTATAAGTAAATCATATATGGTATTATATATATTATTATGGCTTTTTAATAGATATTTTATAAAAATATATTTATTAAACAGCAGTTTTAGACACATATGATGAAAGTTGAATAAGTGGTAAGGGTTTCTCATCTCAATTTTACTTTCGTTAAACATACATCATAATCACCAATTATTATTTTATGTGGTGTATATAATATAGCTTTTGATATTTTATATCATGAATCTATTTCTATTCCTAGTATTTATAGTTTTATTTGAAGTTATTTCTTTCATGGGGCATATTATTCAAAATTTACCAAAGTGGTAAGGGTTTATTTCACAATCTCACCATTATCTGGAATTATTATTTTTTAATTCTCCCTTGGAGGAATTATTTGATATTTATATATTAAAATCAATATATTTTATTATACTTTTTTTATTTAGGAAATTTTTCAATAATATTACCATTTTCACTCTTTTTTTACTTATATTTGATTTTATTTCTCTCTTCGGTCGAAAATCATTTTTCATTGAAATCCATGTTTTCTAAAAATGATTTCAAAAAATGTTTTTTATACTTTTAAAAATGATTTATTAATTTTTTTAACCATTTTGACTATTTGAAAATTTTTCTAAAATGAATTTTCATATCATTCTCAAATTAAGGGTTGTTTGGATCTTATTGAAATTATGAAAGAAATATTTTCTGTAATATGTACAACATGAATGTAATTTTATTAAATAATGATAAATCAATGTTTTAAATATTTTTTGAATGTTTTAAAAGGTTATTTTCCAAGAAAATTATTTTTAATTTTTTTTTGAACTTTTAGTTTAAAAAATATTTTCAAACAGAAAAGGTTTTTTTCCTAAAAATTGTATTTAATTATATTTTTAGGGTATTTAAATTCATAAAAAAACATCAACCATTTATTATAAATATGATCCAATGGGGATATTTTGTATTTATACCATCCTTATTATTTTTCCATATGGTTTATGATCATTTTGACTGAGGTTGTACAATTTTATTACTATTCACCATATTATTCTGGATGGTTTATGATTTTGTTTATTAATGGGGTAAGTATTAATATTTTTTCTATTAATTTTTCAATATGAATGTTTATTTTGATTATTTTTCCCCTTTAATATGATTAAATCATTGGACTTATTATGATATGGGTGGGGCTCAAAATTATATAGCCCATTGATGCATCTGTAGGTATCATGTTATAAATTAGCTTAGGTATTTGGCTGGGGCCTTACCTATTTATGTAAGATGTCTTGAAATAGACCCTTGATGGTAAGAAGTTTTTTCATGAGGTATTTATGGTATGCTTAAGATGTTCGTAATTGTGTATTCCACCATTTTGAATTCAGTCATTTATATTCCATGTGATTATTCGATTAGTTAGAATATTTGTGGTTAAGTTTCAAGATCATGGGATTATTTATATAGAATTATTTAATAATCATTTATTCAAACCTTATTATTCTCAAGATATTGATTAAATAGTATGTGTTTCAGTGATTTACCTTTCCATATTGATTATTCATTATTTATTCATAGCTTCCATTGTATGTATACACTTACCGATCATCTACTTTCACCTCTTTCTTATGTTTTTTCCCCAAGATACCAAAAATTGTTTTTTGATTCATATACAGGGATACACTATGAAGAAAAATGGAGTTATCAAATAAAACACTTTGTGTATTTTATGTTTCCAATTGTAATTAGAATTTAAAGTATGTATCTAGTTTACCAAGTCAACTAAACTTTGCAGTCCTTTGAGATGTGATTCCTTTTCTATTATTCCAATGTAATAAAGTAAACACTGGATTCAAGTTACTAGGGTCATGATCACTATATTTGATATCATTGGTAGTTTAGTATAAAACTTGTGAAATATATTAAAGAAATCATATATTTTGTAACCTAACGTTAATATAAAAATTGAGGATAATTATATAAGAACATAAAAATGTTTTGGTAAAGAATAGATTATGTGGTTTTTCCTAAAAAAATAACTATCTGGATACTAAAAGAGGATGTGGTTTTGATACAGATATACCTAGGGGTAATAACTCTGAAAAAGGTGCATTGGTCTTGACCTGATTGTTATCTAGTGCATGAAACATGCCTTACTATGCTTCTGGTTTGACACTCCTAGGGGATATTCTTAGGATAATTCACATTTTCTTTACAAACCATTTTGAATGATTTGAAAATAAATATATCACCAAAGAAACCATGTTTATGATTACGATATTATCTATGCATAATTTTTCAATTTATGTCAGTTGTTTCAATAGTTTTTGGATTATATATTATGTTTCATAATGTCATGATCTAATCTATTGTATGACAATGTTTAGAAATGATGCCTAATGAAAGGAATGGGAACCATATCAATTAATTTAATCCATATAAGGATTGACCTCATATGAAATAAAATCATGCTAGAGATGGAGCTATAGTTTGAACTAATCAAATTATAATCATATTGGGGTAGCTGACATAGGTTATGAGTAATAACCTTTCCTGTAATGAGAAGTCTTATGATCCACCATGAAGTGTAAAAATGTTATGTCACTTCATGCATCACAACCTCTATCATTCAATTGGAATAAAAATCCATTTTTAGTTGATAAATTGATAATTTCTCTAGAGAAGATATTTCTCTCACTAGAAATTAGTGAAAGGGAGAAAGTCTTCATGTTATTTTATCATCTATCAGGAGATACAGATCAATGGTGTTCATTTATTCAAAAAACTAAAGATGAAGAATAAATAAAAAAATATGGAATTTAAGGATTTCAAGGTACCCTCCTTGGAAAAATATTTTCCTCATGAGAAATGAGTGGATATGGAAGGAATGTTCTTGAGTATAAGATAGAGGGAAGAGGAAAAATTATCTAAGTTTAAATCCAACTTTATAAGGTTATCAAGGCATGTCGCGGACTACACACATGATGCAAAGAGAAATATTGACCATTTATTTGATGGTCATAATCCATTCCTTCGAAGGGTACTAGTCTCCCAAACTTTATCATCATACAAGGACCTATTATTAGTTCCTATAGAGATATATAAATATTTCTAAAAGTCTTATGGAATAAAATGGAAGGAAGAGATGAATAGGATGATAGAGAAAAAACTAATAAAGGGTAGTAGTGAAAGTAGGATTTTCCCACATGTGATACTTGTGGAATGAAACAACTTATTACATGCCCAAAAGGAAAAAAAGTTTTCTTAAAGTGTTGAGAAAAAGGATGAAATGATCTTTAATGAAAGGGTAATAGAGAATCCATCAAAGTATATTGCTTTAACTATAAGTATATGGAGAATTATTCTATCCCATTCCCAAAGCATCAAGGAAGTATACCTCATAACAAGTTAAGGGGTCAAGGTTAATCTTATGTTATTGATACAAACGAAGTGGAATGGTTATTATTATCATGTATTTGGATCCCAAAAATATGTTATAAAAGTATTTTACTAATGATATTATTGTTATAAGAAACATAAAATGTATCAGGATTATAATGCAAGGGTATTTCTTTAAGTATTTAAAAGAATGTGTTGAATGGTACCAAGAAAAGTGTTTCAGTGGAAACTTGATCTTTTTGGAAAACAAATGATTAAGGGAAGATAAACCTTAATAAGTGATTTAATTTATACAATAATGAAAACTATATTTTTTGGGGATAGTATTGGTTACCATGAAATTGGTCAGTTATTTGATGGTATATTTTATATTTGATGGAGTTTACTACATTTATGAATCTATAGAATATATTTTATAACCTAATTTTTTATTTTTTTAAAGCATGGATTTTTTTTATTTAGGTTTTATAGTGATCAAGTTATTCACATATTTTTAATGTGACATTAAGAGCCACTTTATATCATCTAGGGAATATAATGTTCATTTAGATAACTTCATTAAAAAACATAATTTGAATTTTGAGAGACATATTTTGGACGAGTAATAAGGTTAAATATATATGTAATTGATTAATTGGAACTTTGGGTGTTATAGGATAATGTTTTATAAACATTTTGGGTTTGGAAAATATTTAGATATAAGAGGAATTACTTGGCATTCTACTGATCTATTAAATCTGCTTCATGTATAAAAATTCCTTTTTGATATTCATTTCTTAGAGTAATAAATGAAGTGGGAATCGATCAAAGGACAACCAAAGGATACAATTATTCATTTTAAGGGTTTTATAAATATATAACTTAATGGGGATCAATGAATTTCACCCCCTAGATTCCTCTGACCCAATAGTTGAAATAACAGCCCTAGGTGGCCAGAAAAATATAGATCACCAATAATGGATTCTTATATATGGTTCCTATCAGGATCAACAAGCCAACCATCCCTCTCCATAATGGGTAGAATTGTGTTTCCCCCATAAGTGGATTCAATTATACAATCTGATTCATACCAAACTGGGAAAAATTAGAATCTTAGAAAAGTGAACTACCCTTACTCATGAAGAAACTGGATCATATATATTAATGGAATTACTTTTATGCATGGGGAAATAAATATTACATACCAAGAGTTTACTTTTATATATTTATGTAATGAATCTTAAATACAAGAAAATTCCTCTTATGTATCAAAATATTACTTTTTTATATGAAAACATTATTCTTGGGTATCATAGAGAAGACTCTTATATATTGAAAGTATGGAAATGTATGGGACAACACTATGATATGTAAGGGTAATTTAGTGAAAAGGGTGATCTGTAATAGAAATTTTCACTATAAGAGTAATATGCGAGGGTCATTTCATAGCAAAAGAAATATGTAAGGATTATTTCACAATAAGGGAAATATGTAAGGGTCATTTTTTAATAAATTAGATACATAAGGGTCATGGGGTTATATGTGAGGGTTGTTCCAGATTTAATAAAAAATTATACAAATAAAAAAAAATAGAATTATCTAAAATGTTATCTTAAAATAAACACTGACCCTCCCCGACCTCTAAAACTATCAGAAAACATCCTCAAGAACCCATAACACCGAACATATGATAAACAGAAAGAACTTGGAGAATTTGATCACTTACATCAAATACCTCTCAAATGCTTATTGTACCTGAGAATCAAAATAAACCCTAGGTAAATGAGAATCCAACCCAAGTTAAAAATAGAGAAACCTAGTCCATCACATTAAATAAATCTGAAATTATTCTAATTCTTGATAATCAAAAATAAACTTAAAAAATAAATTCCAAAATCATTACAACCATGAGAAAATAACTATCCAACATAATGAATGAACTACAAAAACTCTCTATGAAATAGTTGGGCAATGATTAAAACATAATTTTAATAAGAAATTTTATATAAATCTCAAAATAATAGAAAATACCTCTCAAATAAGAACCTTAACACCATGTAAAACCAAATAAAGCTAATAAAGACACCACCAACCACCCAGATTCACAATCTCACACTAACTACTCCCTTCACCTCTACCATGTTTCAAAATAAATACCCATTTTAAATAAGTCATAAAACATTTAAAATCCTTTAAGTTTCATGGAATAAAATCCATTTAAAAAATTTTAGAGTTTTTTTTACAAATTTTAGTATGATTGAAATTCATTAATTTCAAGAAATCAACTCACACCCTCTTTTTTAAATCGATAATCTTTTTAGAACCATCTTAAAAATCACATCAAAGTTATTTAATTGTAACATTAGAGTGACTAACATATGATTCACCTCACTCCCAAAACAATAAACACCCAATGAAGACTGAGATACTTATTGAGCCTCAAAATATTAATACCGCTAATACCCTATCATAAAAAATGAACATAGAATAACTAGACAAATTCAGGATATGTTTCATAATCTATCATCTTCAATAATTTTTTGAGGAAATTATATTTTTATAATATATATATTGAAAGATATTAACAAAAAATAAAACATCACATACTTTCAATCAAACTAGATTTGGGTTTTAGTTGTAAATCATAATAAGATCTCTGTAGTTTTGAATATGTGGTATAAAAATCATAATATTAGTAGTGAAAAACATAAATAAAAAACAATACTAATTCAACAAGAGCATGTATGTTTGAATAAAAAAATGATTGAACATAGTCAAACACCATTATAAATTCCAAAAACATTAATAAATTTAATAAAAAAAAGAAAACAAGAAAATGGTAGTTGGTAAACAAGAAAAAAATGGATAGAAAATAAGACAATAATAGTTAACCACCACCTCAATCACAATAAAAACATAACTTTATACTCAACATGTTTCCATGTTGATCATTACTTTTCAACATCAACTATTTAATATCATATAAAATAATACTATGATATCAAAAACAAATTTTTAATTCTTTATTTCACTTATTTGTATCTTGATGTGTTAGAACAACATCCATAATAAACAATCTTAAGGTTTAAATTAAAAAAGGAATGCCAATATTTAATCATTCAAGATAATAACTCAACACAAAATATTAAAACATCCTTATGAGGAACAATTCATAGAAGGTGATCATGAAATATTTATCCCAATACTTTCATAATTTCTACATGTTTATTTATAATACTCAAGGTTATAATGGCCTTAAGGACTTAATTTTTTATTATTTTTGATAATCCACCTTTCAAGGGGTGAGGTGGAACCCTTACAAGGCCCGAAGGCTTAAAGATAATTACTTGACCCGTAGGTCTTAGAGGGAATCACCCAAACAAGACAATGTGGAACTGCTCCTCCCCAGAAAATTTCATGATATCGGCACTCCACCTTCGCATGGATGGTCGGCTAGTTGTCCCATATGAAGCTACACATGCCCAATACCGATGGCAAAGCCATAACATCTCATTATTCCAATTCCAGTTAGCTACTCTCAAGTGAATGCGTCTGCCCGGAATCCTCATCTGAAGCCTTATCCCTTGTAGTAAATTTAAATAATGTGTAAAAACTATAAATCCTATCGCCTAACATGAAATAAATAGAAATTAACATATCACATAATTTATCATTCTTGTATAGAAAATTGTTTATAGAATTTAACATTCTTAGTCATGATGCCTACAAAAATAAATCCATGTATAACACATTACTTTTCAACATTAAATAATGTATCAATAATTCCATTTAAAATAGAATATGTATTATTTATATAACATAAAATTTTATTAAGTTATACATATCAATTATCAAGAATTCAAAAATCTAGAATTATATTAATAATACTTACATTTAATCCCAATAGACTTTAAAATTTTCCAATTATATAGTAATTTAGGGAATATCATTTCATATTTAGAATTTTTTAAATATAAACCTATATTATTAAACATTTCTTAAAAATACTTCCAACTTAATAAATTTTTTAATCATTAAAATCATTCTTAATCAAAAATCTTTTAAAAAATATATTCATGCATAATATAATCTTTTAGACATGATTCATAATTATTGAAACATATTACCATACTAATTATTTTAATACAACACATTAAATTCCTAAAATTATCTTATAGGTTTGTTAAAATAAATGCATTAAACTTTAAAATATCAAAATAATCTTTTAATATTATTATAAGGAAATTAAAAATCAAATCATGTCATGAATTTATATGAAAGAATGTTTAAACTAGCATAAACCAATTTTTTAAAAATAAACATAACATACTTATAAAGTCCACATCATATCATTATATGTTAGTATAAATTAAAAAACTAATAATATTTAAAAATATTTTTTTAATTTAAATGGAACCTAAGATAATTATTCATGAACCCTTACTAAATTTTTCTACCCTATCATTAGTACATTTTTTCCTAATCATGCTTAATTGGATATCATGGTCCATACATTGGATCGCATGGTACATGATACCCATATTCGAGTTGGTCTCCTTTACATTAAGGGTTTTGGAATAATTCATAATAGGCCCTAAATATATGTGTTCTAGTTACTTTCCCACCTCCATCACTGGTTAAGATAAATGACATGATTTCCATATTGACCCCTTAATGTCTCACATGTTCCTAACTCCAAATTCCACCTTATCTCTCAACCAAAAGCACTGATAGTACTTTTTATAACCCTCCTATTATGAATAACGATGATATTTCTAATCATTTATTTCGAAAGGGATAGAAATCAAAGAGATTTAAAAGCATTGGTTTCAAAGGTATAACAGTATAATAGATTTAATTTTCAATAATAATAGCTTATATGATTTTTATATCATATCAACATGTATATATTTAAAATATGGGAAAGGGATTGAAAATTCCTCACCTCAATAATGCCTAGCGATTCAACATTGATGGAACTGGAAATGATCACAAATGAGTCCATGATAATCTTCCAGTAGTTTTCTTAATGTCATTCTACATCATGCATTTATCAGCAGAAAATATATTCTCTATTGTAACTCTCCTTGGAAGAATGATAAGTAGTTTTAAAGAAACAAGATGATAAGGGTGCCTGTAATTTATAATAATATTTTGATACAGGTAATTTAGTGTTTCCCCATTTAATTCTTGGTATTCCCATTTTAATTTTGATATGATTGATGATAATATAACAGTGATATAGTCAAAGAAGGTCCTAGAACGTTTAATTATCACTACATCAAAGAAGTTGATTGCCTAGGAAAAAGCAGTGACGAAGGGGTTTTTATTACACAACGAAATCCCAAATTTTAAAGGTTTTAATGTTACAAACTAGGTAATATTAATAATAAATAAATTTCATATTATATTAATAATTTTGATCTGATTTTATGGATTCAAATTCATTATAATACTTTTATATGATTTTCACACCAAAATAAGAAATGGTTTTATTCTAAGTAAAGTGTTCTCCATGTATTATATAGTTTTATTTAAAAGTTAAATTTAAAAATTTTAGAAATTGAATTTGATAAAATGGAATTAATTTTTGATATCATAATATAAAATATATATTAGGGTAAAAATTTTATATTTTTTTAAAAGACTTATTTTTAGGTGAATAGTTAAAAATACCGATTTATATAAAAACTATCATTTATTTTCAAGTATTTAGAAATTATAATTCTTCTTTAGATTGGTTTTAAAGTAAAATTAGTCACTTTTAAATAAAAAATAATCCAATTAATTCTATATTAATCAGAATTATACTTTATTTTGGGATAAATTCATTTTCAGGCTTAAAAACACATTTTAAAAAAACATCACTTTTCATTACGTTTTGAACGCTTATATTAAAATGAATTTCATCCACTTATAAAAATTTAATTTTAAAAATATATTTAATGTTTTTAATTATGTGGTTTAAGTTTATTAATGATTTAAATTTCATTTTTTCTCACAATTAATATTAACCATGCTAAAAAATTTGTCACCACAGTAAAGGGTAAAACATATTAATTAAGGTTAAAACTAAGTGATAAGGTCACAAAATCTCATATTAAATCTTATTATATGAGGTTATTTATACCATTATAATATTGTATTATAAATTTTCTAGATTTAGATCCAATTTCCAATGAATAATACTTTAAATTATTTTAAAATTTTCAAAAATTATTAGAGTGTCACTCCCCTCACTTATAAAAAGAGACCAACTCTTGTCTATTATTCACATGCATTGAGACATTTAACTCAAAATAATTCCTATAAAAATACCTTAAAAACATATCTCCACATGTTCTATAGTTCCTTGTTTCACAATAATAGCAACTTATATGGTTAAGGTGTAAGCCAAAGGGGGTTTTCTAAATATAAGGTATAACTCTTAACTTTGTGTTTTCATGTTTATTTCTTATTAAACCTCCTCAAAAACTTATATAACCATGATTGTATGATAATATAAGTCTCTTATATAAAATTAAATTTTATTATTTTCATGTCATGAACCGTTTTCATAAACTTTTACATCCTATAGGAAATGAAAACATCGCTCATGCATATGTGTGGACTACCACCTCCACGAAGCAATGTGTTTCATTTTTCATCACCACCTCAAAAATCTGGTTATTTTGATGGATTTAATGAATATATATTTTATTAATAAAATAACAATTATTATTTAAAGATTTTATATTATTTATCATCTTACCCTTCCATCTATTGGAAAATTATAATGTCGCTCATGCATACGTGCGATCTTCCACATCCACAAGTCAATGTGATTCATTTTTAATCTATCAATTTAATGAATGGTTCTAAAATTATATTTAATTTATAAAAATTATAATTATTTATTTATTAATTTTATGAATATGATGGAAAAAATACCCATTTTCCCATTTTCAACCTATCAATGTTTTTTTTTGGAATTATGAATTGAACATACTCAAAACGTTGGACATGAACTTAATCGATTTAGTAACTATATAAGACATGGTAAAAAATGAAATAAAAGGGATTATAATTGAGTAATAAACATAAAAGGGTTATTAATCATATAAATAATTAATATAATTTTATTATACATGATTTAAACTGTGTACGTGGTGAGTCAGACTCGAGGTAAGGGATTTTTCTTTAAAACTTTGTTTTAAAGTATTCCTTTCTATTATTTTTCTTCCATGTCAAGTTTATTTTAAATGTTTTAAGAATATTAATTTCTATACATAATTCTTTTTAAAATTTAATTTCCAACTTTTTTTTATTTCATTAAAAAGTTTTGAAAAAAGGAATCTTTTTAATGTCTACTACACATGTCAATTTTGACTCTTTTTACCAAAGTACTAAGGAATGTTTTTAGCATATACAACATAATAATAATTTACCACCATCATGATAATTATTAGTTAATAATATTCCTCTATATTTTTTAATTATTTTTAAAAGAATATCTTATTTCCTATTCTTCTGAGAATTTTTCATTTTAATAGTTTTTTAAAGGAAAATGAATTTTTATCCTTACTTTACATGAAGCCCGAATGTGATCCTACATATGTGTTAGACAATATATTTTATGATATTTTATGATTTAAATGAAATATTATAAGTGTTTTATGTATTCTATAGTATATATACATTTTTTATGATGAAAAGTGATCCTAATACAACTCTCCAATGCCTTGGATAATTATTTTGTTCCTTGGAGAATATATGTTAGACTTAACTGAGTAGGTTATTAAACTTTTAAGAGTTCATGTATTGGTGATATAAATATGATTTCACAGGGTACCTACATGACTGTTATATTTTTTTAAATGAGTTTTCATGGAAGTAATTTTATTTCATAAAGTAAGATAATGATCTTAGGTTTATAAGAAATTTTATTTCACTTTTAAGCCTGAAAATTATGTTTTGCAGGAATATATTTTCATGTGTACCCATATTTTATAAGATCTAATGATTATTATTTTGACTTTATTATTACTTATTAGAAGTTTTATGAAAATATTTGGGATGTGAATTTTATTTCTTGAGTAGGTAGATGATTATTTTAGCTCAAGATTAATTATATAAGAGGTAAATTTTCTATGGTATTTCATTATTTTCAAAATGGAGTAACAAGTTTCTTTTTTTATACCATTATGAGATTTTTATAATCATCGCACATTTTCAAATCATTTTTACAGGACTTAATGATGATAAGTAATTGTTGTAAGGTTTATCTTTCCACTATGGGGATCCATCTTAAAATAAGTGAATGTATTTTTAATGAAATGGGAGTTTAAATTATAAGAATCCTATTTTTGGGGAAAAATGGATATTTAGTGGAAGTTCCTACTTTTTTTGTATTAGTTTTATATATAAGTTTTTTTCCCTAATTATTTAAACTCAAAACCTAAATGATCATCATAATGGAATAAAATTAAATCCTTAAAATTAAACTCATAATTATGGGTTGATTAAAGAAGGGGTCATTCTATTTATGATTAATAATTCCATTATCAATTATAAAATATTATTCGTACTAAATTGGAAAATTTTAGAATTTAAGTAATGGTAATTACTCTTACACTTAGAGTAAAATACTCTTACATGTGAAGGTATTTACTTTTATGTATGAGGAAATTAATCTTATATACAAAGGTTTTACTTTTATGTGTTAAAGGAATGAATCTTATTTATGGGTAAATGAATCTTAAATATTAAAATATTACTTTTATATGAAAACCTTACTCTTTTATATCACGGTGAAGACTCTTATATATTGGAAATGTAATTCCCCGACCCCAGAATCTAGGAGCCAGTGCATTATTTTAATACATTGGAATTATTACAAGGTATCAAGTCCTAAAGGACCGATCAGTTTAGTAGTCTTGTAAACAAGATACATATATAAGTTCAACACTACAACTTGAAAAGAAAAACAACACTAATTTATTCCATTAGAAACTTACAAGCTTACAAGATTATTCATACAAGTCACTCTTAACTATCTTCTTCATATCCTGGGAAAATGGAACATGAGAAAGGGGGGAGATCAAACACTCAGTAAGAGTAATAAATACAATGAAATATAACATAAACATAGTAATGTTGAATAATTGAAAACACATTACTTTAAAAATAATAAACATGAACACTTTATGGAAGGAATATGAGCTGAGTAAATAATGACATAATAAAACATAGTAATGGTTATTCTACTAGTTGAATAATTACATGAAATATAAATATCTAATCTCATAATGATGGAATTAATAATGCCGAACATTATAACCACATAGTCAAGGCCTCGTGCCAAGACTACAAATAAGATTTTGTCAAGGCCTTGTTCCAAGACACTAGTTTGTCTTATGAGACCTACCGATGCATCGATGAGCTATAGAAGGCTCCACCCATCACTTAATAAGTCCAATTAATTCCTCATATGAAAATTTTGAAACATAACATAAACATTCGTATTAAAACTAGTATAAAAAATGTCAATACTTTATGCACAAACTATGAATGGTATAAAAATAGAACATCCACAGTCAAACATAACTCATTCAATATAATATATAAGATTTTATTGTAACAGATTAACCTAAATCGAGAATAATGAAGGATATTGACATAGATGAAAATAATCATCAAAACTATTTGAGAGAAATATCCTCCTTTTTCATGAAAACATTTAAAAGACACACTATTTTTCAAGAAGCCGTTGAAAAATATATTTTTTAATCAAAGTTTCTCATACCACTTTGAAACTTATAAAAGGAATTTTAATTTTAAAACATTAATTCCCATATAAATAAATCCTTTAAACCATTTTTAAAACATGAACATTAATGAGAAAGATTTAGAAGAATAAAATTTTAAAACATTTAAAATGATATTTTAGTTAGAGTTTCTAACCAAATGAGAGATGCTTGAATACGAATAATTGAGGTAATAAAAACATTATAATATATTGAGAAAAAAGGATTTAATTATATACTATGTCAAAGGATAGTATATACACCATATAAAAGTGAATTGGTGCATAATCAATAAATATGTCTCAAATGAATGTAAATTGAGATGAAATCCATTATAAAGACAGTATCCTTAAGTAAAGGATAAATCAATGACATAATTATGTGTGAAAAATATAAATACACTCCATATGATTGGATATTCAATGTAAATCAATCAGAGGACATTCACACATATTCTTGTAAAAACAATTCCAATGACTTGGATGTTTAACTCAACGAATGGAAGTTGAGTTAAGATCAAGTTTATATCAATGACTTGAGAAATTTTAAATGGAGTGATTATGTGTATCAAAATTATATCCACAAAACGAGGAGTGTAAATTACTACATAAATAATAAATAGTGATTCCACACATAATCATGGAGTAAAATAATCAATGAAGTATGCGTAAAGCCTAATGAGTGGAAATTGAAATTTGAAATTCCCTTAACGATTTGGTAACTTATGAAACATACACCCCATGAAAGAAGTATCATACAATGAAGATGTAAATACCCATACATTAAATTATATTACAAAAATAATACAATCAGTGGCAGTACATACTCCACACAAAATGAAGTAGTGTCAAATATAGCATGAATCTCACGGGAATAAAAGTGAGATGAAAAACCCTTACTTCGTTGTAATCAATAGAGTCGTATTAAAAAAAGTTAATAACCAAAAAATTAATCATATAATACCATGAATATAAAGATAATAATGATAATATATATCAAATGGAAGTACACAATACACCACATGCAATAAATATGTGGCGAACAATGGAAATCTCACAGAATTAAAAGTGAGATAAGAAACCCCCTACCTCAAGTATGACTTGTCTTGTATGTTCCTTTTTCTACCTGAATAATAAACTTAAGTTAATTTATAATTGATTAAGAACATTTTTCAAGATTATTATTCCTTTTATATCACTTATTACCTTTGTATAATAATTAGTTAATTATTTGAGTTCATATTGGATATTTTATCGACGTTCAGAACTTGAGTAAAAAATGAACTTATTATAATTACAATTTTTCCATGTGGTCAAAAGTCCATTATCTCCATAATGATATATATGATTTAGATATCATATATATATATATATATATTATATCCAGTATATATATATATATATATTTATAACAGTACATAACTTTGGAGATAAGAAATGAAATGTACGGTTCATGGAGAAGGTAAGCCGTACGTACGCATGAACGCTACTTTCATTTCTATTTTGAATTTTAATGGAATTAAAACATAATGATACATAGGTATATTATAATTCTAGTATCATATCATATATAATATTATTAATACCATCCTTTATACATCCCACATAAGGCATTAACGAGACCTATCATTTTGAGGGGGCGGTAGTCTGCAATTCCTCAAATGAAATTACCGCATTTTACCCATAATGGAAACCATAAAATAATGATATAAATGAAAATACAGAAGTATAAAGAAAACATAAAAACAATATATATATATATATATCATATATAAATACAGTTCCATCTTAATGTCTACCATGAGAGGCGGTAGGAGATAATCGAACAATCATCATTTCATGAGGCGTTAGTTTTCCATCCACAAAAACAGTATGTTCTCCACCCATTAGATGGAGGTGTGTGTAAGTGTAGTTTTAATACTTATCATAACAGCATACTAGTATATTGAGGATAAATGTGATTTTATAAAAGAAAGTAACAAAAATTGTTTAGGGGATTGGAGAATTAAAATAAAAAAAATAAAATAAAAGAATTTAAGAGAAAGCATTACCTTTAATTTGGGTAACCTCCTTTGGTTTGAACCAAAAGGACTTCTTTAAGTGTATTCTACCTAAGTTAAGTCTTCTAGGAGGAATAGAGGGATCTTAAGAGATTATTTTGTCAGGGGTTGGATGATCAAAGGGGATTGAGAGCTGTGTAAAATGGGTTAGAAGTGGTGTCCTTTTATAAGGGGGAGGAGGGGCTCTTTAGGAAAGTGTGAAAATATTATTTTGTTATATAGTGATATTAATTTTCTAAAGGTAAAAAAACTAATTAAAGTCTAAGATAATATGACTCATGGTCGAAATAAAATTATACAAGAATAAATGGACTGGTTTTGGATATTATTTTAATATTAATAACCATATTTATTTAAATCATTTATTAATGAGGTAAATACTACATCATTATTATGTCATAAATAATTTATTTTATTTGATATCTAAAAATTCTAAAAAAATTATCATAATATAGGAAATATTTGTATCTTTCCAATTATTATTTATAGTCGAAAATATGAGTTATATAACCCCATGTAAAAATTTATATACTAAAAGATATTTATTAATGTCATTTTTGTCTTATTTTAAGTTAATTAAAATAAAGTGTCATTATCATTCTTAAGTGGCTCCATGGGGTCCCCAAATCGACCCAAGGATGACCATAGTTGGCCATTACACATCCAATAAGGTTATGAAAAGTGTTAAGAAAAATTTGTATTATTATACTATTCTTTTTACCTTGAATTACCCTATTTACCTTTAACCACGGTAAATAAAAGTCAAAAGTTACTATTCAACAAAAATTATTTTCATCCTATTGAACCACATTTTACTTAATAATAGAAACCATGTATCTCGGATTTTTGAAATTCAATTTACAGAAGCGGTAAAATTTCATTTAAATAAAAAGCCGGATTTTTTTACTACTACTTAGTGGTTTCACTATTCATCAAAAATTGATGTTTTTGAGAAAAATACCAAAAATTCATCCTAATATATATTTGATATTACAAATTCAAAAATTATGTCTATTTTCAAAAATTCAAAACATAAAATTTGGATTAATTAATTTAAAATTAATTCTTGTTGTCAAAACAAATAGCGTGTTTTTAAGAAACAATTACTATCAAAAGATTGACACTTGTTTATGTATAATTTCGAAGTGAAATTAATTCCAATGACCAAAATTGGATTAAAGGGTAAAAATAAAATCTAATTACACTTCAAAATCAATTGAAAATATAATATAACTATATAAATAAAATATATTAAAAGGCAATTTTGAATTGAAATACATTATTTCTCAGTATTCATAAAAAATGAATATTATTAGAAAAATACACAAATTTCATCCAAATTAAATTTTTATGTTTTGATTCTAAAGAATAATTTTATTTTGTCAAAATTAATATATAAAAGGGTCAAATATTGGATTTAAAAAAGGGTTCACCATTAAAATGTGGTAAATTTTATTTTTTTTGAAAAATACATTTTTATCTGAAAAATTGAATTTGTTCTTATAATATGTCTAAGAAACACATAATATATAATTAAAAATTATATAGAGTATATAAAATTCAAAATCTAGTTAATACTATTCATAACTGCTTTTGAACGACTAGTTTGGTAAGTCGTGGTGTGCTCAAACTCAGTGTTGCATGTAATGCAAGCTATTGAATTTTAAAAAAAACAACTTACTATGAAATCTTGTGGTGTTACATTCTTCCTCCCTTTTTGAAATTGCGTCCTCGCAATTTTAAAATTGGGCTTGGTAGCTTCATTGAAAGTCCCAAATCAGAAAAAAGAGTTAATAAAACTATCACTTTAAAAGAAAGAAAGAGAAGTACAAAGGTCACCCGAGATAACCCATACTAGGATTCCATGTAGGAAAACATGGACATGGAAGATAAACTAAGTGTCAGGTTCTGATGGAGAGTGATAGAAAACAAGATCAGGAGAAAGTTAACAACAAGAAAACCACAATCTTGTGATGGGATAAATGGTCATTAGTTTCCCAGTAGGAAAAGTAAACAGACAACATTTTTTTGTTCTAAGTTCCATTTCATATGGATGAGGAATTTATTTATGAGATTGACTAATAACTTAGAGAGATATACTTACCTTTTAAGTATAGTTTTATCCTTTTATAAATTCTTACCACGAACTCATCTATTTTTCCAAATGATGAGTATTCAAGATGACTTGGTCACACCTGAAGCGCTAGAATCAACTTCTAGAGAATAACATGATCCATAAAGGATAATATATATATTTCCCTTGTCTTTAGAGATTAACCAAAACCAAAATGGTTAGTACAAGATCAGATGATCCCCAAAAAGGATAATCCTTTAGAGAAACAAGTACTAATCTTAATTTCTAAAATTAAACCAACAATACCCAAATTTTATTAAATACTATTCAATAAACAATTTTCCATAAAATATTTCAATATAATCCAAACTAACATTGAAACCCAAAACTCAGCAGAATTTTCTTATATATTCTTCCACATTAAATTGTATCTCCAAATAACATCGACTACTCTTAAAGTCACATACTTAAAAGTAATTAACCTAATCACGTATTCTATATGATAGGTTAATCATTTACATAAATAACCCAAATTTCTATAAATCCTCAATAAAAACATAGATAAAAACCCACCATTACTCCTCAAATGAAATCCCATAGTATTATATTTTCCTTAAGCATATAGTGTTACCAAAAGAGAGAATATCTTCCAAAATAACATTCATCAATTTATCAGAAAATCATTTTCCTATACTAAGGATAGATCATAAGTTCCCAAATTCAACATATTCTTGATCCATAAAATCATTTAACTAAAAAAGAATTAGTCCTACTAACCAGGGAATTCACGTAGTCCAGTGGTAAGTGATAAATCCCAATCTCACTTTGGTCGTGGGTTCGATTCTCATAGCATTGTTCGACGCGATGGGTTTTCACTCGGTTTTCGTGTTGTCCTTTTTCAAAAACTATATTTTATAACATTCCCTAAATGAGATAGATTCCTCAAAATAATCATTACATAATTTAACCACCAATGTTATCTCATACCTCACATTTTAATCCCAAAAATTAATAACCTGTAATTGCCTCAAATTCAAGAGTCATATAAACCAAAATGGTTATTTATAACTATATCCACAAAACAAATGATAATTATTCCTTGAATATAATTTTCACATAACGAACTGTAGGGTTACACATACAAGAGAAAAGTCTTCTAAAGTAATCTCATAAACAAATATCACTAATACCTTTAAACATTTTCCCATCCATTTATTTCCACATAGGTTCTTCTGTGACCAAGAGGTTATCCTATAGAATAGGGCATTGACTTGGGTGATTCCATGGTCCCTTATATTTATGATAAATGACTGTAATTGGATTCTTAGGACCATTTTTTTTCTTCTATAGTACTCTTCATTTTTCCTCAGCAATTATTTACTTTATGCCCTTCTTTCCCACACATAAAGAATTTCTTTGTTCCATTGAGACACTTTTCTGGGTGTCTCCTTCCACATTTCTGGAATGATGGAAATTGAGCTTTCTTCTCTCCATGGTCTCCACTACTGGAGCTCTTATCATTCACCACCTTTCTCTTCTTTGTTGAGTCTGGGAGTTGGTTAATATATATGTTGTTGATCATATTTTTGGATAACCGATTCGGCATGAAGACAATATCTTTTACTTCTATCAACAGTCCATTTCATTTCTCATTTCCACCATTGTTCCGACCTTGTACATCATGTTTAATGTTACTATAACTTCCTTGGAATCCAGTAATTAACTAAAACAAGAAAGCATTGTGTGAGTAAGAATAGTCATAAAATTATTTAGAAAATATTGTCACACCTTATTTTCAATCTAAAACACCCTAGGATTAACCAAGGTTATTTATTCTCATCTTATATTAAAATCCTTCAAATCAGTTTGTAATGAAAATGTGAATTATCCTAAGCATATCCCCTAGGATTATCGTAACCAAAAGTACATCATGGCTCGTTTTCATGCACTAGGATTCCCCAGGTCAATCCCAAAACTCATTGTCGATGTTTTCACTCCTAGGTACATCTTTTCTAAATCCACCTCTACCTGATCGTATCCAGACAGGGAAAATACACAAAATCTTCAAATTACCACGATTCTAGAAAATTATTCTATACTATTCCTTAAAGTCTATCTTAGGGTAATGCACTTCAATCAGAGTATATCTAAATATAGTTTGCAAGGTTTGTACTAAACATCCTCTGATACCAACTGTAACGCCGCGACCCTAGAATCCAGGAGCCAGTGCATTATTTTAATACATTGACATGATTACAAGGAATCATGTACCAAAGGACCAATCAGTTTATTAGTCTTGGAAAAAAAATAAATACATAAGTTAGACACTATAACTTGAAAAGAAAAAAAAACACTAATTTATTCCATTAGAAACATCCATGCTTCTAAGATTATTCATGCAAGTCACTCTTAACTAACTTCTTCATATCCTGGGAAAATGAAACATGAGAAAGGGGTGAGATCAAATTCTCGGTAAGAGTAATCAATACAATGGAAGATAACATAATAATTAGGAATGTTGAATAATTAAAAACACATGACTTTACAAATAATAAACATGAACACTTTATGGTAGGAATATGAGCTGAGTAAATAATTTCATAATAAAACATAGTCATGGGTATTTTTTTAGTCAAATAACTACATGAAATATCAATATCTAATCTCATAATGATGGAATGAATAATTTCAAACATCATAACCACATAGTCAAGGTCTCGTGCCAAGACTAGAAATAAGATTTTTTCAAGGCCTTGTGCCAAGACACTATTTTGTCTCATGAGACCTACTGATGCATTGAGGAGCTATAGCAAGCTCCACCCATCACTTACTAAGTTCAATTCATTCCTCATATGAAAATTTGAAACATAACATAAACATTCATATTAATACTAGCATTCTAAATGTCAATACTTTATCCACAAACCATGAATGGTATAAAAATAACACATCCACAGTCAAACATAACTCAATCAATACAATATGGAAGATTGTATTGTAACAGATTAACCTCAATCGAGAATAGTGAATTATATTGACATAGATGAAAATAATCATCAAAACTATTTCAGAGTAATATCCCCCTTTTTCTTGAAAACATTTAAAAGAAACACTATATGTCAAGAATCCGTTTAAAAGTATATTTTTGAATCAAAGTGTCTCGTAGCACTTTGAAACTTTTAAAAAGAATTTTAATTTTAAAACATTAATTCTCATATAAATAAATCCTTTAAACCATCTTTAAAAGATGGACATTAATGAGAAAGATTTATAAGAATAAATTTTTAAAACATTTAAAATGATATTTTAGTTAGAGTTCCTAACCAACTGAGAGACGCTTGAATAAAAATAATTGAGGTAATAAAAACTTTATCATATCTTGAGAATAAATAATTTCATTATATACTATGTCAAAGGATAGTATGTACACCATATAAAAGTGAATTGGTGCATAATCAACAAATAAGTCTCAAATGAATGTAAATTGAGATGAAATCCCTTATAAAGAGAGTATCCTTAGGTAAAGGATAAATCAATGACATAATTATGTGTAAAAAATATAAATACACTTCATATGATTGGATATTCAGTGTAAATAAATCAGAGTAAATTCACACATATTCTTGTAAAAATAATACCAATGACTTCCATGTTTAATGCAATGAATGGAAATTGAGTTAAGATCAAATTTATATCAATGACATGAGAAATTTTCAATGGATTAATTATGTGTATCAAAATAATATCCAAAAAAAGGGGATTATAAATCACTACATAAATAATAAATAGTGATTACACACATAATCATGGGGTAAAATAATCAATGAAGTATGCGTAAATCCCAATGAGTGTAAATTGAAATTTGAAATTCCAATACCGATTTGGTAACTTATGAAACATACACCCCATGAAAGAAGTATCATACAATGAAGATGTAAATAACCATACATTAAATTATATTACAAAAATAATACAATTAGGGGCAGTACATACTCCATACAAAAGGAAATAGTAGCCAATATAGCATGAATCTCATGGGAATAAAAGGGAGATGAAAAACCCTTACTTCGTTGTAATCAATCGAGTTGTATGAACAAAAGTTAATAACCACCAAATGAATCAAAGAATACCTTGAATATAAAGATAATAATGATAATACATATCAAATTAAAGTACACAATACACGACATGCAATAAATATGTGACGAATAGTGGAAATATCATAGAATTAAAAGTGAGATAAGAAACTTCTTACCTCAAGTATGACTTGTCTTGTATGTTCCTTGTTCTTCATGAATAATAAACTTAAGTTAATTTCTACTTGATAAAGAAAAGTTTTGAAGTTTATTATTCCTTTTATATCACTTATTTCCTTGTATAACAATTCGTTAATTATTTGACTTCATATTGGATATTTTATCGATGTTCGGAAATTGAGTCAAAAACGAACTTGTTATAATTACAATTTTTCCTTGTGGTCAAAAGTCCGTTATCTCCAGAATGATATACATGATTTAGATATCATATATATATATTATATATACAGTATATATATATATATCTATCTATTTATAACAGTACATAATATTTGGAGATAAGAAATGAAATTTACCGTTCATGGAGACAGTAAGTCGTACGTATGCATGAACGCTACTTTCATTTCTATTTTGAATTTTAATGGAATTAAAACATAATTATACATAGGTATATTATAATTCCAGTATAATATAATATATAATATTATTAATACCATCCTTTATACATCCCACATAAGTCATTAACGAGTCATATCATTTTGAGGGGGTGGTAGTACCCACTTCCTCAAATGAAATTATCGCATTTTACCCATAATGGAAACCATAAAATAATGATATAAATGGAAAATAAAGAAGAATAAAAAAAATTATCATAAAATATATATCATATATACATAAATTTCCATCATATTGGCCACCATGAGAGGTGGTATGAGATAATTGAACAATCATCGTTTCGTGAGGCGTTAGTTTGTCATCCATAGAAATAGTATCTTCTTCACCCATTAGATGGAGGTGTGTGTAAGTTTAGTTCAAATACTTACCACATAAACATCATCGTATATTGAGAATACTTGTGTTGTTATAAAATAAAGTAACAAAAAGTGTTTAGGGGTTTGGAGAAGTAAAATAAAACAAAATAAAACAAAAGAATTTAAGAGAAAGCGTTACCTTTAATTTGGGTAACTTCCTTTGGCTTCAACCAAAAGGACTTCTTGAAGTGGATTATTCATAAGGTAAGGATTCTAGGAGGAAGAGGGGGATATTGAGAGATTATTTTTGAAGGGGTTGGATGATCCAAGGGTCTTGAGAGGTGTGTGGAATGGGTTAGAAGTGGTTTCCTTTTATAAGGGGGAGGATGGGCTCTTTAGGAAAGTGTGAAAATATTATTTTATTATATAGTGATATTCGGTTTCTAGAGGTCCAAAACTAATTGAAGTCGAAGATAAGATGACTCATGGTCGAAATAAAATCATCCAATAAGAATTGGACAGGTCTTGGATATTATTTTAATATTAATAATTATATTTATTTAAATCATTTATTAATGAGGTAAATACTACATCATTATTGTGTCATAAATAATTTAATTTATTTGATGTATAAAAATTATAAAAAAATTACCATAATGTAGAAAAAAAATTTATGTTTCCAATTATTATTTATAGTTGAAAATATGACTTATATAACCCCATGTAAAAATTTATATACTAAAAGATATTTGTTAATGTCATTTTTGTCTTTACTTTAAGTTAATTAAAATAAAGTGTCATTATCATTCTTAAGTGGCTCCATGGGGTCCCCAAATCAACCCAAGGATGCCCATGGTTGGTCATTACTAATCCAATAATGTTATGACAAGTTTTAAGGTAATTTTGTATTATTATAATATTCTTTTTACCTTTAATTACCCAATTTACCTTTAACTGTGGTAAATAAAAGTCAAAAGTTACTATTTAGAAAAAATTATTTTCATATTATTGAACCAAATTTTAATTAATAATAACAACCATGTATCTTAGATTTTATAAAATTCAATTTACAGAAAAGGTAAATTTTCATTTAAATGAAAAAGTCGGATTTTTTTACTACTACTTAGTGGTTTCACTATTCATCAAAAATTGATGTTTTTCAGAAAAATACCAAAAATTCAGCCTAATATATATTTGATATTCTAAATTCACAAAATATGTCTATTTTACCAAATTCAAAACATAGAAGTTGGATTAATTAATTTAAAATTAACCCCCGTTGTTAAAACAAATAATGTCTTTTTAAGAATAAATAACTATCAATAGATTGACACTTGTTTCTGTATAATTTCAAAGTGAAATTAATTCCAATGAATAACATTGGATTAAAGGTTAAAAATATAATCTAATTAAACTTCAAAATCAATTTAAAATATAATATAACTATATAAATAAATTATATTAAAAAGCCATTTTTGAAATAAAATACATTATTTCTCACTATTCATAAAAAAATGAATATTATTAGCAAATTACCAAAATTTCATCCAAAGTAAATTTTTATGTCCTTATTATAAAGAAGAATTTTATTTTTTTTCAAAATTAATATGTAAAAGGGTTAAATATTGGATTTAAAAAGGGTTCTCCATTAAAATGTGGTAAGATTTAATTTTTTGGAAAAATACATTTTTTATCTGAAAAATTAAATTGGTTCTTATAATATGTATAAGAAGCACATAATACATAAGTTAAAATTATATGGAGTATATAAAATTCAAAATCTAGTTAATATTATTCATAACTGCTTTTGAACAACTGGTTTGGTAAGTCGTGGTGTGCTCGAACTCAGTGTTGCGTGTAGCGCAAGCTATTGAATTTAAAGAAAATAACTTACAATGAAATTTTGGGGCGTTACAGGAAATATGGAAAATTATGGTAAAACATTTTCATACCTAAGGGTTTTTTAATGATAATGGGTGATCCATAAGGGTATTTTATATGAAAAAGAGTAATAAATAAGTGCCATTTCATAATAAAGGAAATTTTTAGGGGGAATTTTACTATAAAATAAATATATAAGGGTCATTTCATGATGAAGTGAATACATATATGTCCTGGGGTGATAGGTATGGGTTTTTTCAGAGTCAACCAAAAACCATACAAAAACCCAAAAGTACATAATTACCTAACTTATCCTCTTAAAATCATTAACTAACCTTACTTAAACTTGAAAATTACTAGAAAACATTCTAATACACCCAAAACACATGACAAATGAAAAAGGGGAGGGTTTGGGAAAATATGGGTCCTTACAAGATATATGTTGTAGTGACCCTAGTTTTTTATGTTTGAAAATTTAGAATATTTTAAATAATATTTATAAGGTTGTTCACAGAACCATTTCTTCATTTATGGTGTCTTGGGAATTTAAGAATTGTGTGTGTGTGTTAAAAGTTAAAGGAAAATAGAATTCATGGCATGGTCATCAATGTCACAGAATGGCCTTTGGTGTCATGGTGTAAAGTGTTGGGCCATGGAATGGCCTTTGGTGTTGTGACATGAATCATGTACCATGAGAGTTTGGAATTGTGTTGTTTCAAGGATGGAGACTAGGTCATGGTGTGTTGGGTGTTAGTAATGATGTGGGGGTTTCCATCATGACATGGTCGCATCTACTAAAATATGATAATGGTCCCCCCTATCCATGATTTAGTTAATTGGATTAACTAGTTAATTAATGTTATATCATCTAACCCTAAATGATCATTAATTAATAATATTAAACCTCTCTATCTAGGATTAGTTTTTCTAAATCCTAGCTTGACCGAGAAAGATATAGGAGGTGATCAAGGGAGATCTGGTGATTTTCAGAGATGCATAATGATATTCCTCATCAAAAATCACTAATGACACTCGACACAGATGTAATATTCACCAATAGATAATCTAAACATGGAATAGGGATTTTTTTTGTGTATCATTATTCATCTTTATTTTGATCATGGATTTTATTTTTTGTTCTAGGCCTTAAATAATTTAACTATGATATTTATCTGCTTTCTAATTCATTCCTAAAACCCTTATTCCAATATTTATTTCTTTTATAATATTAATTTATATAATTCCCCAAAATATTATGTTTTGATCTTAGAACCATCCACCAATGATCTCTTCAGTGATTGGTCTCCATTTTTTACCCTTTATTCTTTTTCTTTTCTTTACTGGTCATCATCATAACCGATGATTTGATGAATCGGGTTAGGCTCAATGAGTAATTATGATTCAGGTACTATGTTCAGTGGATTTTTATGTGAAAGTGGTGGTCGGGGCATGAAGGATATATGGAGGGTAATGGTAGATCACTAGAAGGTATACATATGTATATTATTGAGGTTCAGTATAATTGTGAGAATTGAGGCTATGTGGGAATTGATTGCAGGATATTTTTCCAATAAATCACATCTATACATGGATTTCTAGAGGCATAGAAATGAAGAAAGAGATTTTGGAAGTTCATGTGTTATGATTGGAGGCAAGGAAGATTCCACCGAGGTAATTGATGGAATTATTTTGTGAGCATATTTTAACATTATGATGAAATAAGTCATGGTGTGACTTGGTGGTTGAGTCATGAATGTTTTATGGTTAAAGTTCATGATGTTATAGAGGGGATCCATGGAGTGATATTATAGAGTAGAAAAATGGATAAGTCTTGTCTCATACATAAGGGGCTATGTTCATGACATGGAAAAGGATTCCACAGTGTGATGGTAGGGTGAAGGCTGAGAGGTCATGGTATTGCGAAGGGTGTTATGGTGTGGCAACCTAGAAACAGGTAGGATCATGGGTAGCAGGGGAAGGTATAATTTCATGACACCCCCTTTAGGCTGGTTTATCATGATATGACCAACACGATCATACTATGATAATGCTTTTCCTGCAGGTATATATGATTGTATTTTCTTTTCCACATAGAATGAAATAGTAAACTTATACTCAAAATAATATGTTATATACAAGGTAATATGTGTGCTTTAGTATCCTTATATCAATAGGTTTATGGAGGTTATTATCCATGGTGATCGAAATATTAATGTGGTTAGGTACTACCTCATTTTTTGTGTGCTACTTAGAAAGTTGAAGGTCCCTTGTATTACTATTGAGTTAGTTACTCCCCAATATTATGCATTCTAATCAGGGTTTAGTTCCTATATCTATAGAGTTAAATCGTCCCTCATATGTTTTGTTCTACTCAAGGTGTGATTCCTCTTTCTATGGAGTTAGTTCCTCCCTTATATGTTATGTGTTACTTGATGAGGTGTGGGTCCCCCATTACAATTTTAGAGAGGTGATGGGTTTTCTAGTTAGTTGGTTTGGATTATTGGGGATGATTTTTGATTATTTTGTGTCTAGGTTATAAAGATAATGATTCCCACCTATGTCCTGAGTTCTCACCTTTAAATAATATCTATATTTTTTCTTATAGATTAATCTTACCTTCCTAGATTCATAGGTTTGAGCTTATTGGCCATATTTTTATTCATATGTGGTTTTCAAGGTGTTATATTAGGTATGTATAAACTAACCCCTACATGGGAATATTTTATTGGATATATCATGTCTTATATAGGTGATAGACACTTTGGTAGTTACTTTGGTGGACATCGTGTTGGTGGAGCTTAGCGGTGAAAGGAGGTGATAGTAGTGGGTGATGTTCATTCCTGGAGCTAGCTCATCGATGGTACCTATTCATATAAGTCATTTAGGTTTGGTTTTCTTATTATGTTATTGGGTGTGTAACATTCCCCTTTATAATTATATATTGTGCATTTATTTCTTCTTTGTAGATCTTAGTATTTTTGACATTAATTATACATTTCAATTAGTTTCAGTTTTTTATTCTGCGTTATTATGTCCTTTATAGATATGTGTATTTTTCATAGGTTTATAGTCTAAGACATGTAATTTCGTGAGACATGTCTAATAAAATCTGTTCATCAACCCTCGGACTATTGGAGGTAAGATTTGGGTTGGAACACTCCACTTATTGCTCCCCAGGAGGGGTATTGGTGGGTTGGGTAATGTCAAAGTGTTAACAAAGTGGGGTTTTCTTAGGGATAGAGTTTGTAGTAATATGTGTGGTGAGGATTTGTTTTGGTATTTTTGGAAAGGTATTAGTGGGTGTCGAGTTTGTCTTTTAGGCTTGGGAACCAGTGTTGATGTGATAGTTGATATATCCATTCAACAATACATTAATAACTAACCTTTTAAATTAGTATATAGAGGCACCAGTTACAGGGAACAAATAAATGATACATGAATCATAATGGGTTATTGTTATAACCCAAGATACACTTCAAGTGGGGGTGAATTAGGGTGTTTCCCAAATCAAGTTTTTTTCACTTGATTGTCTCTCTTTTGGATCTTGTTCTTATGTTAGTAGGAATAGTGTCTATCCTACTGAACAATTACATTATCACATGATCTCATCGAATGCAGAAATATCAAGCATGCATAGGGCACCAAGATTCTAATTTATTCACCATAAAGGGATAATACAAGGAACATATGTCGATAGTGTGTCGACATACCACGGAATAACACTACTCACTATATGTATTTTAAAAATTTAGGAAAGATTCATTGTTGATCCTAGTGTCACTCCCTCTTCTTATAATTCATGTTATATTTTATAGAAGTCTTAGTCAGTTTATAAACTTGAGGTTACTCTTCAATAGTTTATAGATATGATGGTCACTTCTACATCATTATAGGTTACTGAAACTCCTTGCATCCTCATCTCCAAATATATAATTAGTTAATATATTCTTTGTTGAACCCTCCTTATTCTAGTTTGGATGATATCAAATCCCTGGTATAAAGTTTGATTATATGTCTTCTATTATATTACAATAGTGTCACTTCTTCTCTAAATAAAGAAATCTACAAACTAGAATTATCTTGTTACACTTTGTCTTCTTCTTTAACCAGGTATAGCAATGAATCACCTTATTTTCCATTGAACCTTCTCAATTGAGTTGAACCAGATGTATTAACGGAATCCTATATGGATACTATTTTTCATCTATATTATATGTATCAATATTTATCTCTCTAAATATTTTATTAGAATTATTACAATCAGTTTTATAATCTTTCCATACAACCAACCCTATGATCTGAAGTTTTGGATTAATTATTCTAATTGAAACTCTCCATGATCATTCCAGGTTTTCCGCACAATTAGTGTAGTCAAGAACATGCATTTAAATTCAATTTATCCTCTTGAAATCTCAAACAATCTCCTTATTTTTAAATTCAATAGAATCTTATATATTTACTAAAATAAATTGTTCATGACATAATGAAAATATCCATGGCATGATATTATCCTTCCATATCCTAACCATGGCATGTTATAAATCTTTATGGAATGGTACTTAACAAAATTCTATATAAAAAACCATTAAATATATTCTATTTAACTCACTTAATATCATGGCGTGAAACTCCATTAATCATGGCATTTTATTCTCCATAGAAACATAAAAATATTACATGGTGTGAAAATTATCAATCATATTTTATGATTGATAAATAAAATCATAATACTGGGTTGGATGATGATTCAACATGGCTTTAAGAATTCTTGTGATATTATACCTCATTTTTCATAGGGATTTTGTAATCCCAACATGGTCTCTACTATGACATGGTCTACATCATATCTGCATTTCACTTCCACTAGAACTTATACTATAGTGTGACCTCTATCATATTCCCATTTCATAGTCACCATGGTCTTCATAATTACCAGGGAGAGAGTTTTCATATCATTTCAATATCTCTAGGTTTACCATAATCAGATAACTAAAATATCAGTCATAATTAAAAATTGATAAACCTTTTCATTTTCTCTTCATGAATTTTTTGACAATCCATGGTGTGTTTGAATATTTTTTTCTCAAATATAAAGGGAAATTCCCCTTAAATATCACCCTTGGGTCATGGAAATGACTCTTAAACATTGGTCTTGAGTTATAGAAATGAATCTTATGTACCACCTGGTGACTTTTATATATGCTCTAGATCCACTCTTATGTATCCTAGTGTAGTTTCAAACTTTTATGATTTTTCAATCTATGTGAAAATGTTACTTTTACATATTTCTCATATGAATCTTATGTATCTCAGTGAATCATTCCATGAATTTTCCAAATTATTCCTCTCTACAGGCCTAATTTTACATATGATTCTGAAAGACTCTTACAAATACAAGGTGAATTTTTTTTCTTTTCCAAATCCACTCCCACTTCCAAAATTCACTTTTACATCTATAGGGAAGGATTTTCCAGTGTTTATTTTTTTTTTATAAACTCCAATCATGGTGTGAAACTTGATATCATGTTGTGTTAAATTTATATAATTTTTAGGAATCATCAATAATTTACGTCAACTATTTTCAAACAACTTCAACTTATCTTCCATAACTTTTAGGCTTCTGATTCATTAATTTTTCAGATTTTACGGAAAAAAGACTAATGTTCCTGCACTTCTAAAAAATAAAACCTCATTATCCACTACCAGAATCAACTTTTAGAATTCTAATTCTACTCATTTTTGGACTTTATTTTCTAAAACATCACCACTTCTTGAATATTCAGACAACTAATCAACTCATATTTCTATATAACTTCTAGATCATCATTTAAAGAATATTAACTTTAAGATTAGTAGATTTATTATCCATAATAACTTCCTACTTCTAAACATACAAGAACATATTCAATAATATAATCCAAAGAATTTATTTGAGTTTCCATGCATTTTAATAGATTCCTTATTTAATTATTAAAAATACAATAGTTGTTTTATATAAATACATTACACAACCTATTGGTTAAAACATCCCCACTTATATTTTGTTAACAACACTACCATAAATCCTTAGTCACCTTCTTAATCTAAATTCTTTACAAACACTCTATGGATTTATGGTTAATTATTATCACCCCCTGAGTAAATAAAATTCATAGGGTTATAATTTTATAGATACTTAGTTTTAATTCCTTCTCCCCCTTTGGGTTTCTTTATATCTGCATTCAAATTCTTTACCCCTGTATTTATGACTTCCATAGGGGTATATTATTAGTTATACACCCCCTTTTCAATATAAAAACTTTCTATGGATATTCTCTATATTCTCTATAACAGTCTTGTTGGGGAAATTTTATTCTTCTCATTTAATAAAATATTAAATTATTAAGGTTTTTCTCCCAATTTTCATGTAATACTTTACTAGATTTTTGATATTGGACTCTTATAACCTCTTTAAAAAAAACTATAACCTATTCAGATCCCACTAGATTCCAATAATTTAAATCGACACTTTTTTTTATCTTGAAACCACATTCACGCCTTTGGGATATTCCAAACTCTTTTTTATTGAACCTTTTTAAATTTTAACCACTTATGGAACACTAGATATTTCACTTCATCATTGATTCCACCTATTGAATAAAATAAATTCTATATTTTGATTTTTCAATCTTTGAACCGTTTCTTATTTCCAGTTGCACTTTACTCAAATATTTTTAGTGAGTGAAATTATTACTTTGCATTAAGTCATCAAAAAAACCTCTAAAACTACTAGGTCGAAACTCAGTGTATGAAATAATATTTTAAGTCAATAATCTCATGTTTGTCCCTGTCACTCACTTACTTTCATAGATGCTAGAACCTTTATATTTTTACTATTTCCAACACATGTTATGATTTTATCACACTTAAAGGAACATCAAGGAATAAATATTAAAGTACCAAGTGTATGAGTCATAAATCATATAGAAAAAAATTATACCACTTATTTGTAAAAAAAATATGATACAACATGATATCCATGATCCTTCTTATCTTCACAGGGACTCTCCTCTTTCTGATGAGGCTAATTAACCATTGAGTGCTCATCAACAACTATCCATAAATTTATTCATCTGTTTTATACCAAGTATTGAGATAATATTCAATTCATGGAAACTATTTATTAGATATAAATCTTTCTTCCCAAAAAATATTTTTATCCTGAGAAGAAATTAGCTAATGACATATTTTTTAATACATGGAAAAATAAATAACAATTCCATAAATTTTGTTGATTATTTCTTTAAGTTGTATTCTCTTACTTTTAATGATCCAATAACACTTGTGATATGGCCTAAAATAATTTAATAATCACTAAATTTGGATTTACACCATTGGATATTTCAAATCAAACTCTTTATCATTTGAACTTCTATGCCTCATCATATAACTCGATATTCAAATAAGAAATAGAAATAAGTTTCTTGAAACAACTTTTTGAATTAGATTAGTCCATTGATACCATTTTATCATTTTATTCCGGTCTGATACCAATTAGTAACTACAATACTTCTGACTCTACTTTTTGTATTTATCTTCTTTCAGCACACACACATCTTTTTTATCTCATACACATTCATGTATTATTTTAAAATGATCACCCCATGGATTATATCTCCCCCTTAATTGTACACCACTAGCAATAAATATTTTAAACATTTAACACAAGGTAGAGGGGTACCTCTTACATCCTCAAGTTGAAGAGTGCAGTTAGTCATTATAAATCAATCCTTTAGTTATGATTTTATTATAAGAAAATTTATAGAGTAAAATACTAGTACTAACTTATCTCTAAATGTTTAGACCTGATTTATTATTCTTGAACAGATTTTTATTCATCTACTTCTCATGAATCATATCACTAGAGCAAGTTTCCCCCTTTAATGCACTATTTTTTCATTATTTTACATGATTATTTTTCAATTAAAGGACAACTCCACTAGTATTCCAATTATGATTTATAGTGGTATGGATGAGAAAACTTAAAAATGACTTATATTTTTATTCTTCAATACAAATCAAAGATACTTCATATTTGTTTATACTTGATAAAAGTTTCACTAAAAATCCATCTACTTTTTGTTTTATGGAATAAACCCCCTTTATCATAGAAAGTGATGGTATTTTTTTCACATCCTCTTTTATAAACATGAGATAAACCTCTTATTTCTTCTTTTTTCTCTATTATTACTTATTTTATTTCTAGTAATTTTGATGTAAGTAAACAACCTTTGTCACTTGATGCACTCTCTTATTTTTTAACTATGATGGATGTTGTGAATATGAAATTAATGATATCTGAGGCATCCATCATTACCTTTTCACATAATAATCATCTAATACCACAAATCCATTTTTAGGGGAATAATTATTTCTTCTTCACATCCATGTATTCTTCTAGTCATGGGGGAAAGGGATCTCATCTTGGAAGCTCTATTATTTCTACTGTTTCATTACCTCTAAGATTAGCACAAATATAGCATCCATTATTGATATATTAATACCTTTAAGTATATTTACATGAATGAGATGTTTCAATAGGTCTCCTTTGAGTTCATGTCTCTAATTTCTTCTTAAACACATCCATTGCAACAAAAATACGACTTATTTAATACTTTTCTTTGAGATTTTTTATTTTGAAAAATATCATTCTAATTATTCTTCTATGACAATACCATATTTTTTATTCTTTCTACTGACTGAAGTCTTCATATGAGAATATAAAATATCTTTTCCTTTATATCATGAATCTCTCCCTAAAGATTCTTAATCATCAAATCCTTCTCCTTTAGTTTCCATTCTAAATTCTCAAAGTGATAATTATTTTCATTATATACAATATTCACTTGCTCTTTTAGACATGAGATTGATGCTTCATGAAGTTTCTCCTTTTCAATTTTTAATTCAAACTCACAAACAAGTTTTTCAATTATATCACTTCTTTCCTTTATTTCATTGTTCATTATTTTAATTATCTCCATTGAATCCATTTCTTACTTAATCAACTTTTCATTAGCTTCCTCTAAATATAATATGTAAGAAAAACAGTTTTTACCTTTAAACTTATATAATAACAATTAAATTATAAAGGCTTAAATATCGTCTTTTTTGTTGAAAAAAATCTCTAGATTTACCATATTATGTGGTTTTCTCTTTTATATTATCATCCTCCAACCATTAAAGTGATATATAATCTGCATCCAATTTCTTCGTATCCTTCTTTTTTTTATTATTATTCTTAATTCTATATATAATAAATTATTATTCAATAGAATTAATATCCATATATTCAAATGATTCATATTTTACACTAGTATAATCCATCTAGGTTTCTTATTTAAAAAATATATTTACCATACATGTCTTCCAACTTTATCCACATTTACCTAGAATATTTGTAGTGATTTATATTCTTAAAATAAACTTTATTGAAAATAATCCTTTAATTAATTATTAGAATAAGAATAAATATCCAAATTTATTTTATCTTTATCCAATATAATTATATGTTGACTTATAAAAACAAGTCTAGTTAAAGATAAATCATAAGGGATTCCAACATGTAATTTCAAATATAAAATGAACCTTTTATTCCAATTTTAAAAATGATTTCCACCAAATAAAGTATTATCACTATTAAATAAAAATATTTCATAATCTTCAAATATTAACAATCCAAAGATGTTATGTTGAATCAAAATTATAGAATACTATCTTTAATACCACTTGTTATAACCCAATACACCCTAAGAGATGGGGTGAATCAAGGTGTTTCCCAAATCATGTTTTTCTTTCACGTGATTTTTTCTCTTTTGGATCTTGTTCTTGTATTATAAGTAATAGTGTTCAATAAGTTGATCAATTAATTTATCACACGATCTCATCTAATATAGAAATATAAATCATGCACAAGATAGGATGATTTTACTTGGTTCACCACAAAGGTATAAGACAAGGAGTGTACACCGATAGTGTGTCAACATACAAGGGAATAACATTTCCTACTACATGTATTATAATAATTTAAGAAATTTACATTATTAAAACTATGGTTACTAAATCTTTTTAATCCTTTATGCAATTATTTGGGGAATGATTCTTCAATTTATAGGCCTTAGGGTCTTCTTCAATAGTTTATAGACATTAAGGTATATTTTAGTTCAACATTGGTTGTTGAAACACCTTACATCATCATATCTAAATAGATTCTTTGTTAAGATCTACTTTGTTGAACTTTATTTATTCTCTTCTAGATGAGATAAAGACCCTCTATGAGGGCTGAGTCTATGTATTTCATAATTTCACATTAGGAATAATTCTTCTCCTGATAAATATATCTCTAAACTAAAATTATCTTGTTGCAATTTATCTTCATTATTCCAGTTATAGAAATTGATCACATTATTCTTCTATTTAGACTTATCATATAAACATAACTAAATGTATTAATAGAATACTCTATGTATTTTTTTATTCCTCTATGTTAGATGTATCAATATTCCTCTCCCCCTATCTTTTTTTCAAAACTTCTACAATCAGTTTTATAATATTTCCATGTAACCAACACTATGATCAAATGTTTGGGATTAATTATACTTCTTCAAAATATCCATGATCATGTTAGTTATACCAAAAAATTATTATCATCAACAACATGAATTTAAATCTAATTTATCCTCCTATAATCTCGAAACATATCCTTATTTTAAATTTAAATCAAATCCACTAGAAATATTGAAATAACCTATTCATGACATGATACAAATCTACACAACATGATATTATCCTCCCATAGACTGACCATAATGTATTATCTATCTTCATGAAGTGGAACTTAACTGAATTATATATCCACCAAATTTTCTAAATATATTCTATTTAACTCACTGAATATCACAATGTGTAACTCATTTAATAGTGATATGTTCTTATCCATTACGGTGTGATAGTCATCCACAACATGATAATTATCAAAAATATTTTATGATTGATAAATCACGTCATAATAAATTATCATAAAATAATATAATACAGCTTCTATAATACTCATGATATTTTACCTCATTTTTTTAGGTATTTTGTAATCCCCACATGGTCTTTTCCATGGAATGGTCTATAACTTCTTTATGTTCCATCACCACCATGGATTCTGCTATAGATTGGACTCTATAATACCATTTTATTTTCCTCAAAGTATTAAAAATTCCCAATGAAATGAATTAAATTTTATTTAAATGTCTCTAGGTTTACCATGGTCTACTGACTAAAATATAAATTTTATTTTATGATTGATAAACATTCATCTTTTCTCTTCATGGTATATCTAACAATCCACATCATGGATGACTATCTTTTTTAATAGTTAAGGGAATGAGACTTACTTATATACCTTGAGACATGTAAATGACTCTAAAACATAACCATTGATTCCTAAAAATGACTTTTATGTATTATATAATTACCTATACATATGCTCCAGATTCACTCTTATGTATCCCAATACAATCCCATATTTTTCTAATTTTTCACTTGGTCTAATAATGTTAATTTTAAATATTTAAGAGATGAATCTTATGTGTCTCATTGAATCATTTCAGTACTTTTCTAAATTTCTCTTCTATGTGAGCTAACTCTTACATGTAATCTTAAATGACTTTTAAGTATATAGGATGAATGTTTTTTCATTTTCTAATTTTTCTACCTCTTCTATAATTTACCTTTACATATATCGGTAAGTTTTATCCATTTTAAAATTTTCTTGTGAACTCCAATCATGGTGTGTTACTTGAGATCACATCATGCTTAATTACTATAACTTCTAGAAACAATTAGATCTTTCCTCCATCTATTTTCAAACATCTTTAAAATTCAATTCCATAAATTTCAAACATCTACTTAATTAAATTATAGACTTACATAGCCAAGAAAAACTCATAGTTATACACTTTTTAAAAATAAAACCTTCCCATCCACTTACAGAATAAACTTTCAAACTTACAATTCAACTCATATTTCAGACTTCATTTTCCCATATTGCTTCCATATCTTAATTCAAAACCCCTTAACTTTTATAGAAAAATATTTATCATCTAGAATGAATTTATTCTTCTGGATATCCATAAAAAATCTATAAAAATCTCCAAATCCTTCATCATAGTCACCATGTCTTCTAATAACTTACTTATTTACTCTTCAATAAATCTAACATCAATTTTTAATAATTTCAAAACACAAAATTCTAGTTACAATGTTAATTGATTTAAATTTCCTTATTAATTCATCTACCTAGATATGATTTAATATCCATGGTCCATCTTATTAAATTACATGGTTTTTCTCTATGGAAGGATATCTAGGATCTCAAGGAAGGGTTATGTTGTTCTTGTTCCAATTATTGGGCCACTTTTCATAAATAATATGAGAAAACAAGGCTTATATTTAGGAACCAGATCATGAGGTGTTACTACTGGTTGTGCATAGAGTAGTACACTTTCTTTTTGTGAAGAAAATAGACCCACCTATTATAGTGCATGTGGAAATTACTCTATTTTTTGTGCAACAAGTTATTCTAGTAGGATGTGATAATGATATTCATAGTTGATTATGATACATGAATTACAATAATAAATACCACTCAAGTTATATGGTGAGCCTATCCCTAAGGTGATTGAAGAATGGCTTGAGATTGTGGTTTGATTATTCTACCTTGTTTGGACACCTACTTGTCAAATAATAGTTCTAGTGTCCATCCTTCTCCATAGTGTGATGAGTCTCTAGAATAACTTGATCATATAGACCCATGGGGAGGTGAATATTTCATGGATAGATTTCAAGTTAATTCTCCTTGAGGAAAAAAATATGGAGATATTAAGGTTCATTCTAATCTAGGAGACTTTGGAGTTATAAAAGGGAAGTATGTATATTGTTGATAACTTGATGAGATTCATATATCGCATGAGTTAATCCCATCACATGATCCATGATGGAATATTTCAATCATAAAAGTTTAAGTGTGGCCTATATAGAGACATATGATTTAGTGTTTTTCCCACTCTATTTCCCCACATATTTTGGGGTGTTGAAGTAGGACTTGGTGGTGAAGAGATTCCTAAAAGATGGGTAGTGGGAAGTAAGTGTTGGTGGTGAGTATCCTGGAGTAAATTCCTTAGCTACTGCTAGATGATTCTAGGTATCTGGATCAAAACATTGAAGGTAAAAATATGTCTAGTCTTAGACTACAGGATTCGTACTTTAGGAGTCATGTAAATGATCTAGTCTTCCATGGAACATGCTTTGTTATACCAATAAGGGAGAAGGCCATAAGGTGTGTGACTTTCCAAACCATTATATAGAAAAAGGTATTCAGAAATAATATGTACCTCTGTGATAGAGGTATTTATGTGATCAGGGAACTCCTGTAAAAGTAAAGGGTGGTCCTAAAAGAGGTGTTTTGGGCAAAGGAGTGGGAAGTGCATCAGGAGGAGGAGATGGAGGAGGATTTTTTTATGATTTCCTTCTACGAACACCACCCCAGGGTGGTCTATTCTATAATCAGAGGGATGGTGGTTAAGGATGTATCCATATGTAGTTTATTGAGGGTTATGAATAGAGAGTTACTGAAATAATCTGAAATACTATCTGTGTCTAATTTACAGGCTCCTGATTGGCATCCAAAAGACCCGGGTTCATATCCGAAAAGGGATGAATTTACGGGTTACTGTAGTAGGGTACTGTAGTAGGGCACTATAACAGGCACTATAGCAGACACTGTTGCAGTGGTGGAACTGTAGCTGTGGCAGCACTGTAGCGGTGGAAGAACTGTTGTAGGATACTGTAGCGGCGGCGGGTACTGTAGCTGCGCAGGGTACTGTAGCAGTATTGTTCACAGAGGGTCCTTTGGGCCAAAAAATAGGCTTTCAAGCCTTGTATTCAGGCCACGTGGACTTGGGTCTTCAGGCTATGTATTGGGTCTCCCTCTACCCTCTAAGAGATCTTTTCTTTAATAATAGATTGAGGCTTCATCCCCAACCTTTGAAAAAAAAAGTAGTATGAAATCATCCTTAGTATAGAATGTTTTTTCTCATTTCATTCCAGGATAGAATACTACCATTGGAAAGTGATGTGTTTACGAGATTATGGATTTAGAATTATTTCATTGGTGAGTAGGATATTCAGTCGAGATGAGCAGGTCTTGTTTATAGGATGTTGCAACTGATCACCCATCAGTATGTGATATTGGAACTATGTAAGTTGGGATCCTTAAAAGACCATCTTCATTTAATAGTGAGGGAATTCATGGTAATGTTTCCTAAGGATGTATCAGGGTTACCCCCTTTTCAATAGGTTAAATTTTACATTGATTTATACCTTGGGTCCACTCTACTATATTTTTTAGCTTATCATATGGCCCCAGCTAACCTTAGGGAGATGAAGGTGAATTTAGAGGACCTCATGGAGAAAGGTTTCATCAGATTTACTGTGTCCCCTAGAAATATCTGGTGTTGTTTCCCAGTAATTTAGATGGTATATTGAGGATATTTATTGACTCTTTCCCTTCAAACAAGTGAAATTAAAGAACAAGTACCCTCTTCCAAGGATCGACAACCTCTTTGACCAGTTGAAGGGAGTGAAGTGGTTATAGAAGATCGATCTTAAGTATGTTTACCACCATATTTGGGTTCTCAAGGATAGTTTAAAGAAGTAATTTCAATGCTACTATGACCATTATGATTTTATAGTAATCCCATTTGTCATGAAAAATTCTTTGACTATGTTCATGAAGGACCCCAGAACACCCTGAGAGGGCAGGGGTGAATCAGGGTGTCAAATTTTTCTTTTTAAAGTTTTGGAGCTTATGAACAAGTTGGTAGAAACTTGTTAAATCTATTAAAAAAATGAAAGAAGGGAGTTGACATAGCACTTTTACTTGATTCATCGTAAAGGGTTACGTCTAAGGAGCATACGCCAATAGTGTGTTAGGTATTCCAAAATCCACTAATCTTTACTAGTTTATGGATTATAATTTTTGGTCACATACACTTTGTGGTAGGCACACTACCTTTACAAAGGTTCAGGGAATACTCACTCCATCCCTCAGATCACTTCCATCAACTCCCCCAAGATAACTTCCTTGAGAGAAGTCAAACATAGTTTATCAACATGAAGATATCTTCAATAGATTTGCATTGAAATCATTGTCTATGTTCAGCATGAAACACTGCTTGCATTGAAGTCCTGAATTGATGCACTTGAAAGTACTAAACCACTTAACTAGATAATCAGAAGCCTGTTAGAATCGTAACACCAAACTTGCACGCTATACCCCAAATTACGTGAAAGATTTGGGAATTGTCGCGAAAGATGACTTCTGTGCAACACCTACTTTCCGTGCAACCCTTATCTTTCACGGAACTACACTGAAGGGTTCACTTGGTATTTTCAGACTAAAGGAACACCTTGCACCAAAGATTTACTCTCTTCAAATATTTTGTGTGCAAATCTTTCGCGCGGTTGAGCTATCATATTTTTTATGGAAAATTCTTTAGTCTTCCTTGGGGATAGCCGAATATTTATAGGCCCTTAATGACCCTGCATGCATGATCCCAACGCGTTTTTGTCAGTGCATGAAAGATTCTTCATGAGAATGAAAACCCCATTTTGACATTGCATTGGGCGTGCAAACCCTTTCGCGCAACATCATCTTCTGCACAGTCCATGACTTTTCCATTTTTCGACGTTCTGATTCTGAAACATGTCTTGTGCATAAGTTCCAAAAACACCTTCAATCTGGCATGAAGAAACCAATCTTTAGCACACACTTCAAATCTTTCACACACCTTCGTCTTCCAAAAACACGTTTTTCCATTTTTCGATTTTCAGTCCCAAAAATTTGGCAAACACTAGAGAATGGTGCCACCTTCAATACTGCATTTAGATCAAACTATATGACCCATTTCCATGTAATCTCATGGATCTTCCATGAAAGGGTTAACAAAAAGAAACCCAAAACATGATTATACCAAAGTAGATTGACAACAAACACAAACCAAACTCCTTTTCCAACAAAGAGCAACCTTGGTTCCAACAGTTCATAAGACTTATGAACCAAATCTTTTAGCCTTTCTTAGACCGGTTTATGGTTGTATTCATTAGTGACATCCTTTTCTATTCAGTATTAAAGGATTAGGATACTGGTTATTAGAGTATTTTCATGCACTTACTTCAAGCTCACTAGATTTATATTTGACATGCTAATATTTTATGATATATTTCTCTCTAAATAAATTTAATTACTTCTATATCTTGTGATATACGCAACCCTAAGTCTAGTGAACCATAATGAAGTACACTATTTTAAATTAGTTATTAAATTAGTGAAGTGAATAGAAATAACCATATTTTTAAAAAAAATATATAAATATTATATATAAAAAAAATATATTGATAAATAAGTATTCAATTTTTAGTAAAGTCATTAAATTCGTTAATAACATGTTTTCCTCGAAAATGATTTTTATTGATTTTTAACGAAAAATAATAAAATCAATTTCTTCTAATTTTATAAAATTTATTTGAAAAAGTGAAATTTATTCTTTAAATAATCATATTAAAATTAACTTAGGGTGATAATTTGGTATTTTTCTAAAATGATTACTTTTTCAATGAATAGAAAAAAATAATGATTTTTCAAATACTGTCACTTATTTTCATTAAATAAAGTAATTTAATAGTCTAATTATATTTTGGATTTGGTATTTAAGTGACATATTATCCATTTGATTCATAATAATCTAATTAATTTCATTTTATACTGCAATATTCATGATTTTTATATAAGTTAATTTTTATGCTTAAAAACTCATTTCTCTAAAAATTGATTTTCATCACGTTTTGTGAGTTTGATTTTAAATTAAATTCTAACACTTATATAAATTGAATATTTAAAAATGGATACCGTATTTTTAATCATAAGTTTTAAATTTGGTAAATAATTCACTTTTATTTTTTGTCATTATGAATAGTAAGAGTGACATATATTTATCACCTCGGTTTGACTAAAATAGATAAAACAATGTTAAAACCATGAGATAATTTCTCAAAATAAACCCAAAAATTGAATTTATTTTATTTATATGGAATAGATTTATACATATACATCCTAAACTATAATATATATCATTTTGGATTTATTTTCCCTTTATAATGAAATTTATATTATTTTAAGTAAAGAAAATACAAAAATGTCACTCTCTTGAATTTAATATCTCTAAAATTTTTATATAAGGATAAAAGGAGGATAATTTCAGTTATAAATGTTTATTTAAAATATGAATTATTTTTTTATCATGGTAATCTACTTTTAGTTTTTAGTGATGAAATAATTTCTTTAAATGCCTATATAACACTAACACAATGTTCATTCAATTAATAGAAAAATCAAATAAGTGATTTAAAAAATATTATAATTAATGAAATTTTAATGAATTATTGTGTTCAAATAATTTTTTAAATAAATATAATATATTAGGGATGTTTTACATGTTTATATTCCAATTACATAATTATCTTGATGCCATTAAAGTCAAAGCAAATTAATAGTTAAAATAACATTAATGATATTTTATAACAAACCATATTTTATTGAAAGATTTAAAGTTTATAAAATTCCTATATTTAGATAAGTGGATAGGATGTGGTTTAACATATCAACTCTAACCCATTTATGAGTCACTTTTTTATGGTATCATTCTTGACCCTTAAAGTGTATAAAACTTTGATATTGGGGTAATTATAAAAGGGTTATGGGGGTTAAAACTAAGTGATAAGGGTTAAAACTATTGGTCCCAAAGATAATATGGAAAAAATACAATATGGGGTTGAATTATTCTTTTTAAAAATAATTTGAATATTAAAGTTATATCATATTTATAAAATTAATTTATTAGAGTAAAAAATAAAAGAAATAGACATTTTAGATATTTATAGTGGTTCAGATCTAAATGATCCTTATCCACACTTTACCCCTCACATACTGATAAATATGGAACCCACTATAACCACTAAAATATAATCTTACAATGATTTTTTCCCATCTGGATTCATAACCTAATTAAAAATCCTATTTTCCCTGTAGGTTTAAACCCAAAAAGATACCTTCATTTTTCTAATTAGAGGTATAACCCAAACAGTCTACCTTTTCGTACCTAGAGTCACTATAAAATGCTGGACTTTTTTTTTGGGATCTATAAACCTCAATCCTACATTTTAATTGGTAGTATAACCATTTACAATTATGCACATCGAAAAGAATAGAAAGAATTGAAACCATAGAACCAAATTACAATTTCATAGTTTTAGTGTTGAGGCAACAAGTAATTCTCCAATAACACGGGATCAAATTATTTTAGCTCAACTGGGAGAATTATTTGATCACCAAATAATGAATCACTTGTACAACTTTATAAAATAATCAACCTCTCTTCTTCTTTTCACTGGTTCTGTTAACTATAATTATAGAGTTTCTTTTTACACAATATCTTTTGATTTTTAAATCTATTTCATTTTTCTTTTTCTAAAAAAATACTTTAGAATTTTCCATTCTTTTTCCCATATAAATAAAAAATAGTATTTATGTGTTTATTCCTCGTTATTCTATAAAAATAAATAAATTCAAATATTGGAACTCATTGGAACAATTAATACAATAGTTAATAATAAGTATTAATATTCAAGGAAAACTCTCTGGTAATTTTAAAGATTAACACTCCATATTTCAACAAGTTTGAATTTGAATATCTCAAGTTTGAAAATTTAATCCTGAATATCTATACATGCTTAATCTTATGTGAATATCATTTAATTCCTTAAAAAACAATTTAAAAAATGTTTTCATTGATCCTAGATAGTTAATGAGTAATTTTCAAACAAATAAAACTCTAAGAATATTCATGATAAACTTATAAAAAATATAAATATGAAAAATTATATAAAAAAGATCATATTTCTATATTTATGTAAGTATATACCTCAAATATCTCATATGATGTTTTAACACATACTAAAACAGATTTTTCTCTAAAATCAGTTCACGATACCTATAAAAAAATAAACAAACTTTAGATCCCTGAAGACAATTATTTACAGTGATTGAAATATTATATTGAGAGTTAATATATTTCATTTAACAAAATTATACAATGTAATAAAATTTATCCATATAACTTGCTTTCATGTAGCTGAATTCACATAGGTGAATTCACATAGTTGATTCAGGTAAGTGAATTTGCATAGGTGTATTCACTTAGTCGATTCATATAAATGAATTTATATATCTGATTCATGTAAAATAATTCTTATAGCTGAATTCATGTTTGTAAATTCACATAGACGATTCATATAAGAAAATTCACATAGCCGAATTCATGTAGGTGGATACACATAACTGATTGTAGAAATTTGTAAACTACTTAACTTATCAAATTTACATAATAAATAATACATTCTAAAATATATAATAATATTTGGTTATAGTTCACTTATATTTAGATAATTTCATTATATTTATAATTAATTAAGAATCACCTTATTCATACCTCAATATCTTAAGTATCAATAAAATACAATAGAAAAATAATTCTGAAAAACTACAGAATTCAGACTGAAAACATATAGTAACTTGTAACCAAATTTCTAACTTGATAAAGATCGATTCAGAATTTTATTTCTTATAATGAAATACAGATAAATTTATTATCTTTACAACTAAATAATAATAACTATGTTTTGAGTTCTCTAGTCAAAGTTATGGTCTATATATAGAAGGAAACCATATCCAGAAATTTGGCTATATAGGATAATTTTTTGCACGGTTTGGCTATGTGAGAGAATTGGATACATGATTTGGCTATGTGGGAATAGTAAAAATCATGTATAATTGATATTTAAATGTCTGAAATTAAATATTTGTCCTACTAACTCAATATGAAACTTCTAAAACATGCTTCGAACAATAAATACTTGAAATATAAATATATTTTAAGTAAATAAATATTATGACATAATCATGGTTAAGTAAAATATTCAATACATAAGAAAAAGTATTAATACTTTTAAAGTAAATTAAACAAATAAATATTTGTAATTATCAAAACATAAATATGTTCAAATATCCACTTGATATTCTCCTCCTTTTTTATAATTACAAAACCAAGAATAATTTTAAAACTTCTCCCCCTTTTTGAAATTATCAAAAAGATAAAATTTTAAAAGAAAAAATATATTTTTGAAATGATAATATAAACACATAAATATTTTATGAAAATTTCTTGAACATTCATATTTCAAAACATATATAAAGGAGCCACTATAAAACAAGTTGAAATTTTCAACATATAAACACACTCAAACTCTACCAAAATTCATGCCAAAAAAGTTAAATTTCAATCATATAAAGTTCAAAATAGACTTTCTAAAACTTAGTAAATTGTAGGGGATTAGTAAAGATATTATAAAGATTTTTTTCTATGAAAATTAATTCAATATTTATGTTTCCTTTTTGAAAATGATCCCTAATAAAGTAAAATTTAATATTAGTGTGCTTAGTCTTAGAGAATTGTAAGGGATTTTTGGAAAAGAAAGTAGCAGAGTTATTATCACAAAATATAGCAATCTTATCAAAATCAAAACCAAAAACAGAAATTTTTTTCTTAATACATAACTATTGAGCAAAAAATATACAGTTACTATATATTTAGATTCAACAGTTGAAAGAGAAAAAAATTTTTTTCTTTGAAGCCTAAGAAACTAATGATTTTATTACTAAATTACACATACCTGAAGTGATTTTTCTATCAATCATGTGTCCATGAAAATTATAATCAGAATAGATTGTAAAATAAAAATTATTTTTGTAAGGGTAATAAAAACCAATATTCAAAGATCCTTTAACATGTATAATAATCATATTAACATATTTAATGTGAATTTCCTTAGGGTCACTTTGAAATCTATCTCACATGCAAACTAAAAACATCAAATCAATCCTGTAAGTAGTTGAGTATAATAAAATTTCAATCATTCATCTATAAGTTTTAACATCAATAGATTTTCCATATTTATCTAAATATAATTTTACAGTGGTATTCATGAAAATATATTCATTTTTAGTAGATTCTAAAACAAATATCTTAAAAAAACTATTTATCATAATTATTTTTACTTAGAAAAATAACATCATTTCTTTAAAATATTTACAGACCAATAAAGAATTTCAATACCATCATCATACTCATATAAAATTAAGAAGCCATTAGTTCTGAAAATTCATTACATATAATTTCACAGGTAGAACCAAAAATAATTTCATCAACATAAATTTTCACAATCAAGATATAATTTAATAATTTCTTAATAAACAAAGTAGGATCAACCTTTCCCTATTCAAATTTTTCAAAATAGAACTAGTTAACCATTCCTACCAAGATTAATTAGCATGTTTCAAAATATATAAAGACTTATACTATTTAAAAACATAATCAAGATGATTTTAATTTTCAAAAATAGTAGTTTTTCAAACATAAAATTCTTTATAAATATAACCAATTAAAAAAGTGGTTTTGACATCCATTTGAAATAATTTAAATATATGAAGAGTAGTATAGCCTCAAAATATCGTAATTTATTCTAACCTAGTAGTGGGTTCGAAATATTCTTCAAAATAAATACCTTCTTCTTGAGAATATCATTGGGAAAATAATCTAGCTTAATTTTAAACTATATTTCCATATTCATTAAGTTTGTTTCTAAAGACCCATTTTTTCCAATAAAATGAGAATAATTTATTGGAAAAATCAAAGTCCACACATTATTTCGAGTAAACTAATTTAACTCATCTTACATAGCCAAGATCAAAATTGAATCATTTAAAGTGACATCAATATTATTAGGTAAAAAATCAAAAATGAAATCATGATAAGCACAAATATCCATAATATATTTTCTAGTTTGAACATTTGATTCAATATTTCCAATCACATTATCTATTATATGATCTATATGATTCATCCAAGATATTTAATGAATGGGTTCAAATTTAGAAGAAATATTCTCCCCTCAATATGTCCATTTTTATCTTGAGGTTCTTCCACTTCAAAATGAAAATCTTTAAACTCATCCTAAAATTGATCAATATCATCATCTCTTTTATTCAATGATTTTTCTTCAAACATAACATGAATTGTTTCTTGAAAAACTATGGTTATTTTATTATAAAATCTATATAACTTACTATTATTTTCATACCCTATGAATATACCTTCATAATATTTCGTAAAAAATTTATCTAAATAATCTTTATTATTGGGAATAAAAAATTTACATCCAAATACTCTAGAATATCCAATTTTAAGTTTTCTACCCTTCCAATGTTTATAAGGTGTTTTTTTAACAAAGATCTTAAGATAATTCTATTACTAACATAAAAAGGATGTGTTCACAACTTCTACCCAAAAATATTTATATAGGTTAAACTCATTTAAAATATTCATATCCATTTCTTGAATTGTTTAGTTTTTCCTTTACACTACACTACTTTTATGGTGTTATTGGGTTTGAAAAATTGTGGAAATTCCCATTTTCTACAAAAAACTGGATAAATTCTAGATTTTATAGTTTACATTCATGGTCACTTCTAATTGATTTAACTAGGTTTCCTTTATCATTTTGAACCAATTTGAAAAAAGTGATAAACTTAGACAAAGGTTCATATTTAATTATAAGAAAATAAAACCATGTATATCTATTAGAATCATAAATAATAAAAAAATGACATCTCTTACCACACAAACTAGTAGGTTTAATTGGACCAACTAAATCTAAATGAATAATATCAAAAGTCATTATAGTTTGTAATTCCGTAATTTAATTGAAAATGATTTTGTGTTTTTTACCTTTCAAGAAAGATTCACAAACAAAGTTGTTGACCAATTTATGTTCTCGTAAATGAAAAATGGTTTAGTTCTTGGAAAAAATTTGCATCAACCCAAAATTAGCATGTCCCAACCATTAATTCTACAAGATGTTATCAGATTGTATATCATTCAAAAATTTCATATTTTGATCAATTAATTCACCAAAATTAATTGAATAAATGTTTTCCATCCAATTTATATAAAACAGAACAAAGATATCCTTAAGTACAATGCATTTACTATTTTAAAATTTAAACAACATTAAATTGTCACATAGTTTTTAAATTCTTATTAAATTATGTTTTAATAATTTGGAATATAAAACATTATAAATAATAGAAGAACTTAAAATTCCAACCTCACTGAAACCTTTTACCTTTCCTTTAAAAATATCACCAAATGTAACATTACCTACTTCATATTTATTAAATGATATAAATTTTAATATATCACCAGTCATGTGTATTAATAATTCACTATCCACATACCAAAAGTACTTTTTGATGATCCCAAGACACTTTTCCTATAAAAATAGATATAAGAAATCTTTAGTACCCAAGAAAATTTGGGTCAAATAGGGTTAGTATATGAATTATTTGGAATACAAACTAACTTCAAACACTTTTTTACAAGAAATATAGAAGATAAGAATTTATAAATTTAAGACGTATTATATCCAAGATATTTTTGAAATCTCAGGGAATATTAATTTATATAATGAAATTTCAATTTTATATCTAAAACGGGTAATATTATATGTACTTTCATTCGTTCTCTTAACAAAAAAGTCTAATGCTTTTTGGGAAAATTCTTTTCATAACTAAGACTGGATCTCTTTTTTCTCATTTTATTAAGACTCTTCATTTTATAAAAGTTTCTCTACCTTGATTTGACTTAAAACATTCAAATTATTTTTTGATTTGTTCATTATCATTAAAACAAATAAAAAATTTTATTTTAGCTTCATGAAACTTTGACATGAAATCCACTTCTTTATTTAATTTTCCAATTTTAACATGAGAAAAATTTTGTTTTTCTTGATCAATTTCTAGATATAAATGAGTTAAATTTTAATCATTCAGGACATATTTCATTAGATTTTCATTTTCCTTAAGAACAAATTTATGTTGAATCTTAAGATTTTTATATAAAATTGTGGTTTTTCAACTTTATGATCAAGTATATCAACTTCTTTAATTAATTCCATTACGAAGGATTTTTCATAATCAAATTTAGAAGATGAATAATAAGTAGATTCACTTACTTGATTTGATGATTCCATTAAGAATAAGTTTTCAACATTATTTTTTGAACTAGATGCTTCATCATAACTTGAATCCTTGGTGAAACTCTATCTGTACATCATTTCATTATTTTATTTCATATATTGAATCCTAATATTTTTGTCCTTCTTTAATCTCGGCTTGATGTTACACCTTTTTCAACACTCATAATAGATTATATATTGAGTACCATTGGAAATAAAATTACCTTTCTTCTTCTCCTTGGAATCAACTTTTGGATAGTATTTTTAGGATCTCCTTGAGTATCCTTTCTTTCTTCTATATACACCCTTTGTGACATATGAAATATCATTCCTATCACTGCATTGTAACTCAAAATCATAAGAGTAAGTAGAAATATTTGAATTAAAATAAAATCCATTCCTCTTTGTATTATCTTCTTCAATAATATTTTTAAGCACTAATGTGTATTATAATAATGATCCTATAATCTCATCAAGAGTATATTCCTTGATGTTATTACTTTCATCTATAAAAACCCTTTTAGCATACCCTATTTAAGAAGTTCTATAATCACTATTTCAACAAGAATAGGATTTTACTAAGTTTCTCTATAAGATTACATACCATTTTCAATAATATTAAATCAATTGAACATTTTATTATAAGTTTCATCTTCATCCATTTTTAATTCTTTGCATTTAACTCTTAACATTCCTAAATTATTTTTAATAAGATTATCCAGGACAAGATGTGTAACTTACATAATTTTTCAAATGTCATGATAATTTTTACATGTATATACATGGATATAAACATTTTTTGTTTATTTTACAATATAAAATATTAATCATCTTGCAGATCAACACATACTTTAATGTAGGATTGCTAACTAATAATACAGGTTCACCTTTGGGGATCTTGTAAGGTTTTTCCATGATAGTTCAATTATTATTGCTTTGTTTCTTTAAGAAACCTTCCATACATGATTTCCAATATCCATAATCATTACCCTGAAAATTTGGTGGCATTTGATATATCCATATATCATTTTAACTAGTTCCTACCATCTTAAAATAGTCTTTTCCCCTTGAAGGTTGAGTTAGGAAATTGTTAGAACAAACAATGATATGTGTGTGTGTGTGTGTGTTGATATTTGGGTCAAGCTCTAGTACCAATTATTTTTCTCAAATGGAAGATGGGTAATAGACAAAAGGGGGTGAATTTACCTTTTTAAATTTAACATAAATATTAAAGTTATATTAGAGTTATGAAATTAAGTTAACGTAATGGAAAAATAAAATAAATAGGCATGGATTTTTTAATAGGGTTCAGATCTAAATGATATTAGTCCACTCTTCTACCCTCTCATAAACCAATAAATATAGAACCCACTATAACAACTATTATGGAATCATACAATGACCTTTTCTCACTTGGAGTCACAACCCAATTACAAAGCTATTTTCCTCCAACAGGCTTAAACCCAAAAATATATATTCCTCACTACATAAAAAATGCTAATTAGAAATGTTTTTCTTACATTAGCGATGTTTTAAAACATCAATAATTCAATTACTGATGTTTCTAAAAATTGATGATAAATGACGTATCACTAATTTTGCAACATTTATAAAAATCTCTATTTAGTAACACCTAATTTACCAGTGTTTGTTAGAAATATCAGTAAATAAATATTGCTAAATTAGCAACATTTATGAATGTTTCTATTTAGAGACACCTCATTTGACAATATTTTTTAGAAACATCGATAAATGACACCTCAATTACAGATGTTTCTAAAAAAGTTCGATCATTTTTTGGAAAAAAATTATTTTTTATTTTTTGAAATTTTTAATAGTTTTGTATAGGGAAAAAATATATTATCATATAACTTTTTTTTGATTTTTTTAAAATTTATACTTTTTTTACACTTGGTAAATGACCCCAAAATTACCAATGTTTGTAAAAAACATCATTATTTTTTTTGATTTTTTTAAAAAATTAATAGTTTTCTTATAGGGAAAAAATATATTATCATATAACATATTTATTTTTTTGATTTTATTTTTTGAAATTTATAAATTTTTTTACACTTTAAAAAATATTATTTTTTTACAATTTAAAAAAATTAATATCTCACTTTTCTACACCCACTCACCTCCCCTCTCATCTAATTATTTCCTATACAACCCCCTGTAGGCCCCCTTCAAATTCTCCTGCCTATCTACACTCGCTCGCCTCCCCTCCCATCTTGTTCTCTCGCATGTACACACCCCGATAGAACCCCTCCAATTCTGTCGCATGACTACATATACTTTAAAAAATATAACTTTTTTTTACAATTTAAAAAATTTAATATCTCAGATTTCTACACCCACTCACATCCCCTCCAATATTTTTATCACCTGTACACCCCCATAGAACCCACCCCCCTCCAGTTATCTCGCATATCTAAACCTTCTCGCCTCCCCCCATCCCATTCTCTCACCTGTACACACCCTTGTAGAACCCCACTAGTTTTGTCGCCTGACTACACTCGCTCACCTCCGCACCCCCCCCATCTCATTCTCTCGTTGTAGACCACTACTCCCCTCCCATTCTCTCACATACACAATCGCTCTACCAGCCACAACCGATTAACACAGAAAATGGAAACCAGGCAAAGAAAATCCAAATATCTTTCTCACCAAAATTTGACCCCTGAATCTCAATCGTAAAACATAAATGCATTGCCAACTCACATATTTAATTATTTAATTAAAAATTGTATTATGTTATATTTATATATATACATATATATAACGTTTTTAGTATATAAAAAATTAATATTATATATATATTAATATAAACATGTTAATATACATATGTTTATATGTTTATATGTTTATATTTTATATTTTATATTTTATGTTTTATGTTTATATATATTTATATATGCTTATGTGTGTGTGTGTGTGTATTTATATTTTGTATATACATGTTTATATTATATGTTTATATTATATATATATATATATGTTTTATATTATATATATATGTGTGTGTTTATATTTTATGATTATTTATATATTTTTATTATATATATATATATATATATATATATAATATGTTTATATGTTCTTATTATTTATGTTTTATGTTTGTGTGTGTGTGTGTGTTTATATATATATATATATTTATTTATCTATATGTGTCTATGTTTATATATATTAATATATATATATATATATGTGTGTGTGTGTTTTTATATATATGTTTATATATATATGTGATGGTATTTAAAAAATTAATATATTATATATATAATTTTGTATATTAATTTAAATATATGTGTGTGTGTGTGTATTTATATGTTTATATTTTATATTTTATGTTTATATATATAAGTTTATATTATATATATATATGTTCATATTTTATAATATAGATATGTTTTTATATTTTAGATATATATATTTATATATCTATATGTTTATATTTTATATTATATATATATGGTTATATTTTATATTATATAAATACAAGTATATATATATATATATATTTCTGTTTTTATTTTATGTTTATATATATATATATATTATATATACATTTATGTTTATATTTTATGTTTATATTCTATGTTTATATATATATATATTATATATTATTTTTTTATATTATATATATATATCATATGCTTATATGTGTGTGTTTGTATTTATATATATTAATATATATATATATATATCTAAATATATGTGTCTGTGTTTATATATGTTTATATATATGTGTCGGTATTTAAAAAATTAATATATTACACGTATAATTCTATATATTAATATAAATATGTGTGTGTATGTGTTTGTATGTCTATATTTTATATTTTATGTTTTATGTTTATATATAAATAAGTTTATATTTTACATATATGTTTATATTTTATATTATATATATGTCTGTGTTTATATTTTAGATATATACATTTATATATTAATATGTTTAAATTTTATATTATATGTGTGTGTGTGTGTGTTTGTTTATATTCTATATTTGTATATATTTGAGTGTGTGTGTGTGTTTATATTTTATATTATATATATATATATATGTTTATATTGTATATATATTTATTTATTTTATATTATATATATATATATATATGTTTATGTTTATATTTTATATTTATATTCTATGTTTATATATATATATGTATGTCTATATATATATTTTATATGTATCATATGTTTATATTATATATATATATATTTATATTATATATATGTGTGTGTTTATATGTATGTGTGTATTTGTATGAATATATGTGTGTATGTATAAATATAAATATAAATATAAATATAAATATAATTATATAATTAGTCATGTTTTAAAACATTGATAAAAATGCCACTAAAATGTCCAAATCTTATTTAAAAGATGACTAAATTTAAAATATATGTGTGTTTTTATATGTAAATTTATATATTTATATTTATATATTTATATTTATATATTTATATTTATATATTTATATTTATATATTTATATTTATATATTTATATTTATATATTTATATTTATATATTTATATTTATATATTTATATTTATATATTTAAATATTTGTGTGTGTTTATATATATATATATATTTCTATATATATGTGTGTTTATGTTTATATATATATATATATATATCTAAATATATATTTACATCGATGTGAGAAAATGAGTTATGTAAATATATATATTTTTAGCAATATTTCCAGAAAAAGGTCGCTAATTTAGCAATGTTTCCAAACAATCATATTTAATTTAGCGACATTTTCAAAAAAACATCCCTAATTTAGCAACATTTCCAGTAAAACATTGTTAAATTAGTGGTGTTACCTAAAAAATGTTGCTAATTTAGCAACATTTAATGAAAACATCACTAATTTAGCAATGTTTTATAGAAAACGTTGCTACATTAACGAAATTTGTTAAGAAACATTGCTAAATTAGTGACATTTTCAAGAAATGTCATTAAATCAGCAACATTTTTCAAAACAAATATTGATAAATTAGCAATATTTGTCAATAAATGATGCTAAATTAGTGACATTTTTTAAAACAAATGCAAAAAAGTCGCTAAATGATAGTTTTTTATAATGCCTTTTCTTACCAGGAGGCACAATTTTATAAACGGTATATCTTTTTCCCACCTAGAGGCACAATCCAATGCCTAACATTTTTTTGGGAGTCACAACCATCAATCCTACATTTTAATGGGTAGTATAACACTCTAAAATCATGCATATAGAAAAGAATATAAATAAGTGAAACTATAGAGCCATATATAAAATTCAAAATCTAAGTATTGAGGCAACAAGTAATTCTCTAACAGTAAAGGATCAAATGATTTTAGTTCATCTACGAGCAGTAGTTGATCACCAAAGAATACATTACTTGTATAGCTTTAGAAAATCCTTAACCTCATTCCTTCTTGTTTTCTCTGGTTCTTTCAAATATAAGTATAGAGATTTTTTTCACATCGTCCTTTAAATTTTAAATCCTTTTCATTTTTCTTTTTCCAACAAACTACTTTAGAGTTTTCATTTCTTTCTTCCCAGATAAAAATACATGTGTAAATGAAAAATGGTATTCATGTGAGGCTTCCTCAATATTCATTAAAAATCAATAAAAACTACAAAGTGAAGATAATTATAAAAATTAATACAGACATTAATAAAAAGTATTAATATCCATGTAAAAATCCATTATAATGTTCAAGATTAACTATTCATATTTGAACTGGTTTGAATTTGAATATCTCAAGTTCCAAAATTTCTGTTTGAATATCTATACATGCTTAATTCAATGTGGATATCATTTAATTAATCATAAAATAATTTGAAAAGTGTTCTCATGGATCCCAAATAATTAATGAGTAATTTTAGAAAAAATAAAATACTAATAATATTCATGATAAACTTACAACAAATAGAAATATGAAATATTACGTAAAACATGTCATGTTTATAGATTTATGTAAGTATATATCTCAAAGATCTCATATGAGTTTTTAACACATACTAAAATGATTTTTTCTCGAAAATCAGTCAATGATACAAATAAAAAAGATAAAAATACTTTAGATCTATGAAAAAATTGATTTACAATGATTAAAATATCATATTGAGAGATAATATATTTCATGTAACCAAATTATACAATGTAATTAAATTTATCTATGTACCTGATTTTTACATGGCCAAATTCACATAGGTGAATTGACATAGCCAATTCATGTAAGAAAATTTACATAGATGAATTCACATAACCAATTCACATAAGATAATTCTTGTAGGTGATTCAAATAAGTGAATTCATGTGGTTAAATTCATGTAAGTGAATTCACATAGCCGATTCATGTAAGCGAATTCACATAGCTTAATTCAAATAGTCAAATTTACGTAGGAAAATTCATATAGCCAATTCTAGAAATTTGAAAAGAGCTTGACTTATCAAATTTCATAGCTAAATAAGACCTTATAAATGATATAATCAGTTATGCATATGGAATTCACTAACTTTTTCATAATTTTTTTACTTAGTTTAAATTTATTTTTCTAACCTCTTTTTGTGTTTGGATGTTCTTTTTGTAGTTTTTTTATATTTTATTTATTTTTCTAATTTTTATTTAATTTATATACTAATATTAGTAATTTAGTATTTTTATTATTTTATATTCATTTTATATATAATTTTTAACACTTTATTATTTGTAGTAGTTTTAGTAATATTAGATTTATTATTAGTTTATTAATATTTATTACTAATTATATTAATTTTTTATATTAGTATTATATATTTTTGTATATCATTATAAATATTAGTAGTATTAATAATAGTAGTATTAATATTTTTAGTTTATTGTTATTTTCAAATCATATTAACTTTTAACAATAACATTTTTATTATGTGTATAATTATATTAATTTAACTTTTAAGCTAGTATATATGATATATATTTATAAAATTCTACTACTACTACTACTAATAATAATAATAATAATATTATTATTATTATTATTTAACACATGTAGATAATTTTTATTTTTATTTTTTTATCTTTCCATTTTTAGGGGATTTCTTCATCGGGAGAGGTTTTCTTCTTTGGAGGTAATATTCACCCCTCTCTCCTTTAGCTCAAAGGAGGTAGAAAACCCTAGAAAAATGAGAGAATCACCAACAAACTCAAGGAAGGTGACCCACCTATCTCCCCATTCACCAAGCTCGTGTGACAGTAGGCCTCCTCCACCTCCTCTTCAGTAGCACCACAATCGGGTTGTCTCTCTCTCTCTCTCACCCTCACCTTGGCAGACTCCATCTCCCTTAGATGAAACCCTGCCCTCCACCTCCTTCATAACCAAGTACATTCATCATCACCTCTCCCTAAAACACCCCTAGATAGCTGGACCAAGCTCTCATCGTCTTCTACAACAAGAACCTGACCATTTAGCCTCTATACTACAAACCCTAAACCAGTAGCCTCACCACCCTCATCCCACCTCCACTGCAAAACCGTAGCCTCCATCCACTCCATTGCATGCCACTACACTAAGATTCCTTTGACCTAAACCTGCTCAACTAAAATCATAGATCACCACATCACCGCCCCAACCATCAACTACAATCCACCCTCTCTATTCACACCTGACTCAATCGGCCTCCACTCTCCATGTATGTTTGTGCATAACCAACATAACACCCTTAAATGTGAATCGTCGGACTAGTGTTCCATCAAATTTGGAGGAATTTCCCATCAGTATTAATGAACCCAACCTGTGTTTTTAGATAAAGGAAAATGGTTCATTGATGGTTCATTTCAATATTGTGGTGATCGGAAGAGCAATGGATCCCATTCAGTGATTATCTACAACATCTTACGGTTATATTCGTGTTGACACAAACACATTGATACCCTCTTTTTAGTATTTTATGTGTATTTTTTTCTTTATAGTGGGCCAATTCTTTGGTGTCTTAGTATCAATGAATGTGGCGGTAATTTTATACCTTTAATTTATTTTCATGTTTGATTTCCTTTTGAATTACTTTTTTTTATTGGATTTTTATTTATAAAATTATATTTTTTCCTGAAATAATTATCATATGAGAACTATTCACATGTTTTGGTGCTCATCTATGTGATACCTAATAATCATAAAAGAATTTATTTAACTAGAAGCTGATCACGTGCGTGAGAGAATCATAAATCATATGAGAGAGAATTAAGAATAAATAAACATATTAATTGAAAAATTAATATTTTGTGTGTATTCTCTTTCAAACTTGCATGAGTAATACTTAATAAGTGACCTCATGTTAATGAAGCAAACATAGATAGATACTTCGACTTTGTGATAAATGGGTCGTTGCATTTCACCAAGTGATTGAATGTTAAAATGATACGCAAATTATTCATCAAATCAGAGAACAAAATGATTTATGATTTGTGTGAAAATTAGAATATTGACTAAGATCATAGAATGAGATGTAGTATTATTTTGATTTAATTTTGAATTAGTGATAATTGAATACATAAATATTCCAATGTGGAAATTAAATAATTATCATTGCATGCACCTAAACAGACATCACAACTCTAACACTTCCATCTTTGCTTGTTTCCTCCATAGATTAATTTAGTTCATATATATAGTTTTAGTTAATTTTAAAAAAAATTAAATAGTTGTTTAGTTTTTATAAATATTATTTTTTAATTACATTAAAATACCATCTGCCTAAACATTCTTCCAAGAGGATATTCCTAGTTTCTACGCACATCTCTCTATAGTTCAACCCTACTCGTAGCTTCTATAATAGTTAGTAGGTTGATAAATTTGAAAATTTCCACACATTACAACACATGTGCCAAATTTATGGAACCATTGTTTGGGATAATATTAGTACTATGGGATCCTTAAAAGATTGATTTCAACCAAAATTAAAAAATCAAAAAAAGGTTTAGATCTACTTTGGATTTTTTTCATTAAAATAAAATTCCATAAACCTATATGTTTGGAATGGCGTGTGCCACACTACATGGTTCCAATCAATACCTACCCACGTTGTATGGCATTGGAAACAATTTTGCACCACACATGAGCTCTCTATGTAATTCTATTTATTTTAATGATTATTATTCCAGTCAATGTCATGATCGATGTGAGAATCCTTCCCCATATTTTACTACTAGTTCTTATCCACCATGTTATGATACATGCACTTATACATATCTTAATCATTTTAAAATTCAAATAATCCCTAAAAATTTATAACTCAATAATTTATGTGAAATAAATTATTCAATAATTGGGCTTGTGTTTTTTTTCTGTTATCCTTAAGACAAATTCAAGTTTTTAACTTCAAGATGAACATAATACAAAGTTTCTTTCCTCAAAAAATGATATATAAAACCAAATAAATAATTTATAAAATCAAATGACTCATCTTTTATGACTATCCACCATACTATCACGTGATGATCCAATTAAGAACAACTATATTGAAGAAAGTTTAGATGATGTTCCATTTAAAGAACATTTATATCCTGATTTTGATAATGAGACTACTTTGATTGAGCTTCTTTCTTATCACACCAATGAAAAATCCCATCCATAATAATTTAATTCTTCCAATCTGATCACATTTCAAAAATAAGAGATATTACTCTTCCATTATATTAAATATAATGGTCCCTTAGAAAATTTGATTTCATGTCCTTATTTTGTGAGTTAACAAAGAATCCATCCCAAAGTGGAAAAGGACACATTAAATTTCTATCAAATTAAAAAAATAGGATGAAGAGTAAATTTAACTAGGAGCCTTCTTTAATGTGATAAATTAATAATTAAACCAAGGAACCAAGGATTTCCACATGCAAGAGAACATCACTTTAAATGACATTGAATAATTACTTTATGAAAATATTTGTGAGTCAGAAACATTTTCCAATATGGATACATCTAAAAAAATAATATTCAAAAAATCAGTCAGTGATTTTGGTGGATAACACTCATAATTTTATAGAAACAATTGCAAAATTGGATTTCCTGGAGGATCCTCAATTTTCGGTGACACATGTTTCAATGGAGAAGTATGAAGCGGGAATTATTGAAGAAAATTTTGAAAAATATGTCATTATTGACAGAATGGAGTCACAAGTTCCAATTGAGTCTTCCCCAATTGCTCTATGCATCTTGGTTAAAAACACTTCACTTGAAATACATATAGATACTAGTAATACACTTGACCTTGATATAATCAATAAAATTATGGAATATGAATTGAGTTGCAAAAATAGTTTATTTCCCTATGATAGTGGTTAGTGGTGAAAGTTTATTGGGATACATCATCAACTTGGATACTAAATTCAAGGATATTATGTATATAATCCAACCACTAAAAGAGTATGGTAAGCTAATTTATTCTCTTTTTAAAATTCCAAAAGGTAATGTTCTTGATCATCATGATGATTCCCTTTGCACAACCTTTAATTATTATATGATTTTTTCTTTAAATGAGGTATATTCATTCCCTTGTGAGTTATTCTATTTTGATTTCATTTCACACATCCATTTGAATAACATGTTTTTGTTGAGATATTGTATATCTTGTAGGATAATTTTATTTTCAATGAATGGATTCCACACTCCCACTAATAAATAAAAAGATGCATAGTATAAATTTCCATATTATCATGGTGTAGTTTCATCATTGCCTGGTTGAAGAAAAATTAAACATAGAACTAAATGGGAGTAAACCTATCATTAGTTTATTTTCCATACACTGGAATTAGTTTCCTTTCATTTAGTTATTAGTTAATAAAATGGAATGTATTTAACATAATATTTTTTCTCCTGGAAATAAAGCGGGTTTGAATTCATCATACATATTTTCACCATCAACATTTAATTCTATTTTGGTGGTATCTATTTTATATTATGTAGGTATGTGTTTTCTATCAGTAGATTTTACATGTTACATCATTTCTAGTGACTCATCATATATAGGAATCCTCTCCACATCTATCTACACTTACATAGGGAAGGGTTTTATTTTCTACCATATTTTATTCTTCTAAAAACATCATGTAAAATAACTAACTCAAAAAATGAGAAATCAAAAAATGAAAAACTAAAATTCTTATCATTGTTGAATCCACATGAAAATTATTTTACTTTTATATTAATTCAGAGGCATGCCACCTGTATCCCTGGGTAGTTTAAGCAAATGATTCTTGTTCAGAATTCTTTGATCCTTAATCTCATGACTTAGATGATTACTTATATTATTCAATGATTTAAAAATGTTTTTTTGAAGCATATATATTTTTGAGACACTTATTTATACTCATGATCAAGTGTGTTTTATGAAATTATATTCCCATACCTATGAGGAATCTGAACCATTTTTGTATCATCTCATATTTAACTTTTTTTTATGGAATCTCAACCATGTTATGTCCCCTATAAATTTCCATGTTTTTTTTGTAAAAATGATCGGAATTTTGGAAGGTAAACTAAAGTGACTAATGAATTTTTTAAAGATATTTATCCTATTTGACCCAGTGATCCACCCTTGCATTTTACTTATCGTGTAACCCTTATAATTCATGAAAAACCCTTTTTAGGATGATCACATAGCTGATACCCTTCCATACCCATTTCTTGAATATTGTCGTAATGAATTTAAATCTAAGTGTGGGGGAGAGATTTATTCATGGAGAGGGTTGTTTGAGGGTAAGTGAGTCATTTTCTTAACATGGATCGACATCATTCCATCATGATTTTATGTGTTATATTTAAAAGTATTCACATGAATAATATGTATTTTGATATGGGAATATAGATTTTTTTTGGTTCCAATAATGATTTCTTTTGTGGTCATCATGCAGTTTCCCTTATCTTTAGGGATACCTATAAAAGTGATAAATCATTACTTAAAGAGATAGAGAGTTTTATATATGACCTACTTCCACTAAGATTCTATTGAGCATATGCTCCTTGTGTACCATTTCTTCAGATATTTTATTATATATATTTCATGGGGTTTGGGAGTTGATACTCACCTATTTACCTATCTATTATGTTTTCATGACTTGTATCCTTAAAAAAAATTAAAAGGAAAACAACAATTTTTGTAGAGAGGCATTAGATTATCACATTACTAAGGAAAAGAAACATTTTAAGCATATAGAAGTGATATTTTTAGGGAGACATTTGGATTTACATTTATCATGGATATATATTTCAATATTCAATACTCATTTTTTCAATTTTTTTTTAAAAAATATAACCCGCCATCCCACAGCCTCGGAGAAATTTGAACTTAATGTTAAGTCCTTGAGATTGGTGCATTATTTTGAGTTACACTAGAAGAGATGTGAGTTTAATTGAAAGCCTATGGTAAGAATACATGTGTACAATAATTGAGTATAGCTTCATCAATGATTTATTCTGAGTAATGAGAGTGATGACGAAGTAGGTAACAAGATGGATGAGTGCATGTACTTGTTTTGGAAAGAATGTAAGAGGAATGGAAATTGTTTTTAAAAATCATAATTTTAAATGAATCATGATATTTTGTGTGTAAAAGAGATTAGAAAACTTTAGACTTGTGATTATGTTTCTCTTTTTTGTCAATGGTATAGTTACACGTTGTTTCTGATTTTTTTCCCAAGAGTCTAAAAGTTTATGTGTGGTGAATTTGATGCACATGGAATTATATACCTTTTTAATAAATTTTAACTTAGTTTAAATTAATTTTTCTAACCACCTTTTGTTTTTTAGGTTTTTTTAGTTTTTTAATATTTAAGTTATGTTTGTATGTTTTATTTATTTTATATACTAATATCAGTAATTTATAATTTTTATTAGTTTATATTAATTTTTTATATAAAATTTTACACTTTATTATTAGTAGTAGTTTCTCTAATAATAGTTATATTATCAGTTTATTAATATTTATTATTAATTATATTAATTTTTTATATTAGTAGTATATATTTTTTCATATCATTATAAATATTAGCAGTATTAATAATAAAAACGTTAATATTGTTAGTTTATTATTATTTTTAAATTAAATTAACTTCTAATAGTATTATTTTTATTATGTGTACAATTATATTAATTTAATTTAACTTTTAAAATTGTATATATAAGTTATATTCATATAATTATACTACTAATAGTATTATACTTATTATTATTTAACACATGTACATAATTTTAATTTTGATTTTTTTATCTTTCTATTTTTTAGGGGACTTCCTTCATTGATATAGGTTTTCTTCTTTGGAGGTAATATAGGCCCCTCTCCTTCAGCTCAAATGAGGAAAAAAACCCTAGAAAATGATAGCATCACCATAAGCCTCAATGGAAGGGGCCCACCTATCTCTTCATTCACCGCACTAATGTGACAGCAGACCTCCTCCAACACCTCCATTAATAGAAATATGACTGGGTCATCTCTATCTCTCTCAACCACACCCGGGAAGACCCCATCTCCCTTGGGAGAAACCCTACAGGATGACTCCTTCATCACCACACATAGAAATCGTTGCCTCTCCCTAGAACTCCCATATGAAAACAAACTAAACTCCCATCATCTTCTGCAACAAGCACTTGACCAGTTGGACTCTGTCACAAACCCCAAACCAGCAACTTCACTAGCCTCATCCCTCCTATACTACAAAACCCTAGACACCAACCACTCCCTTTCATTACAATTCACCAATCCACCTATAAAATTTAATTTCTCGGCTAAAATCTCCGAGTGTTTCATTACTTCATCCACCATAAACTACAATCCACCCTCTCATTTCACACTCAACCCTATTGGCCTCCACTCACACTACATGTATGTTTATCACCATAATAACCCCCCTACATGTGCATCATCATACTAGTTTGACATCAAGTTCAGAGGAATTTCCCATGAGTATTAAATACCCCAACCTATGTATGTGGAAATAGAAAAACATTTTAGCAATGATTCATTTCAGCATTGTAGTAATCAGTGGAGCAATGGATTTCATTCAGTGATCATCAGCGAGAACATGTAGTGATATTCGCGTTGATACAAACATGGAGATACCATATTTTTATTATTTTATGCATTGTATTGTTTTCATGTATGTATAATTATTTAGTGTCAGAGTTTTGATGAATGTGATGGTAGTTGTATGTATTTAATTTGTTTCCATTCTTGATTTCCTTTTGAATCAATTTTTTTGATTGAATTTTTATTTATTAAATTATATATGTGTCTGGACTAATTTTCATATGGGAACCATGAACATTATTTTGTTCTCATCTATGTGATACCTAATAAGTAATCATGGGAAAGATATCATCAAGGAATTTATTTATTCAGAAATCAATCATGCGTATGATAGAATCACAAATTGTAGATGATTGAATTCTGATAAAATAAATATATTAATTGAAAAATTAATATTTGTTGTGGATTACCCTTCAAACATGAACAAGTGATACCTAATAAGTGATCTAATGAGATTGAACCCAACATTAATAGATACTTAGACTTTGTGAAAAATGGGTCATTGCATTTCACCAAGTGATTTGATGCCAACATGACATGTAAATTATTCATCAAATAATAGAAAATAATGGTGGATGATTTGTGCGAAAATTAGAATACTATCCAACATCATTTAATAATACTTGATTTTATTTTGATTAAGTTTGAAATCAGTGATAATTGAATAAATAAATATTTAGATGTAAAAATTAAATAATTATCATTGCATGCACCTGAACAGATATCACAACTCTGACACTTACATATCCACATGTTTCCTCCATAGATTAGTTTACTTCACATAGATACTTTTGTTTAATTTAAATAAATATTTTAAAATAGTTTTTTAGTTTTAAAAATTTTTAGTTGTCAATTACATTAAAAACTCATCATCTAGAACATTCCTCCAAGAGGATATTCCTAGTGTCTATACACATTCTCTCTGTGGTTCGACCCTCATCGTCACTTCTACTGTAGTTAGTAAGTTAATAAATTTGAAAATTTTCATTCCTTTTGATGCATATGCTAATCGTATTTGGTTCCAATTTAATCATATTAATGTAATTTAATTATCTTTCCAAATAATCAAAAGTTACCTTAATCATTCCACTATATCTTAAGTTATCATTAAAATATAGTATCAAAGTAGTTCTGAAAAACTATAGAATTCAAAATAAAAACATAGAGTGACTTGTAACCTAATATCAGACTTGTTAAAATCTATTCATAATTTTAGGTCTTCTATTTTAAATTTATATAATTTTTATCTTTCCAACGTAATAAGAATCACTCAATTTATAGTTCTATAGGGAAATTTATGGTTTAAATATATAAGGTAACCAAATCTAGAAATATGTCTATGTGGTTTTGGAAATGTGGGAGAATTGGCTGCATGTTTTGGCTATATGGGAGAATTAGATATGTGATTTTGCAATGCGGTAATTGTAAAAATGATGTGTAATTTATTATTAAAGGTCCCAAATGACATATTTATCCTAGGAACTCAATATGAAACTTATATAACATGTTTTGAATAATCAAAACATAGAATCTAAAGATATTTTATGTAAAGAAATATTATGATATAATCAAGTTTAAGCATGATTTAATCAATATATAAGATAAATTATTAATAATTTTAAAGAAAATAAAAAAAATAAAGATTTGTAATTATCAAAACATAAAGTGGTTCAAAAGGTCACTTGATATTCTCCAGCATTATGATAATTAAAAAAACAAGCATAATTTCAAAACTTCACCTACCTTTTTAAATTATAAAAAACATAAAGTTTCAATAGAGAAATATTCTTTCTGAAATGATAATAAAAACAAAAAAATATTGTATAAAACTTTCTTAAACATGTATATTTCAAAACATGTGTCAAGGATACATTATAATGTAATTTGAAAATTTCAAAATACAAATACACTGAAAATCCCCCTAAATGATAGAAAAAAATTAATCATACCAAGTTCAAACTATATTTTCTCAAACATAGTAAATTCCATGGGATTGATAAAGATATCATCAAGATGATTTTCTGTAAAAATAAATTTTAAATTTTTATTTCCTTTTTTTAACATGATCCCTAAGAAAAATAAATTTAACATTAATGTACTTAATTTTAGAGAATTTTAATGGATTTTTTAAAATATATAAATCTTATCAAAATAAAAAACGAAATGATAAATTATTTTTTTAATCTATAATGATTGTGCACAACAAGATATAGCAGTTATATATACAAATTCATCCATTAAAATAGTGACATAATTTTTTTCTTTGAATACTAAGAAACTAAATATTTACCAAGTAAATGACGCATACCTAAACTGATTTTTCTATCAATCTTGAATCCATTAAAACCAGAATCAGAATAGCTTATCAAATCAAAATCAGTTTTAATAGGGTGATATAAACCAAGATTTAAATACCCTTTAGAATATCTAATAATGTTATTAACAGATTTAATGTGACTTTCCATATGTTCACTTTGAAATTTAGTACACATGAAAACTAAAAACATCAAATCGGTCTTGGAAGTGGTTAAGTATAATAAACTTCCAATCATTCCTCTATAAGTTTTAACCTCAATATATTTTCCATATTTATCTAAATATATTTTTCAAGTAGTACACATGGGAATATTTTTAACTTTTATAAGAGTCTAAACCATATCTATTAACTAAATCTTTAGTATACTTAAATTAATTTATAAAAATAACACTATTTTTTTAAAATATTTGCAAACCAAGGAATAATTTCAATTACCCCATCATACTCATATTAAATTCATAGGTCATCAATTTAGAAAGTTCATTACAAATATTTTCATAGTAATATCAAAAAATTAAATCATTAACATAAATATTCACAATCAATATATCATTATAATTTTTCATAATAAAAAAACTAATATCAACCTTTACCTTTTCAATTGTTTTCAAAATAAAATTAATTAATATTCCATACCAAGATCTATGAGCTTGTTTTAAACCATATAAAGTATTAGATAGTTTGAAAACATAATTAGGATGATTTTTATTTTCAAAAACAGGGGTTGTATAACATATATTTATTCATCAATATAACCATTTTGAAAATAAGATCTGAAATCCATTTGAAGTAATTTAAATCCATGAAAATCTATATAAGCTAATAATATCCTAATTACTTCTAACCTAGAAATAGTTGAAAAAGATTATTCAAAATCAATACATTCTTATTGAGAATACCCTTGCGAAAATAATCTATCTTTAATTTTAACTATATTTCTAGATTTATCAATGTTTTTTTTTCTAAAGATCCATTTTGTTCCAATAACATGAGAATCATTTGGTGGAATAAATAAAGTCCACACATTATTTCTAATAAACTGATTTAACTCATCTTGCATATATAAGATCCAATTAGAATCATTTAAACCCAAATCAATATTCTTAGGTATAAAATCAAAAATGAAATAATGATATGCACAAATATTGATATTAAATTTTTTAGTTTGAACATTTGACTCAATATTTCCAATCACATTATCAATAAGATGATCTCTACGTGTCTTCCAAGACCATTCGTGAATCAGTTCATATTTAGAAGAAATATTATACCCCTAAATATGTGAATTTTTATATTTAGGTACTTCCTATTAAAAATTAAAATATCTAAACTCATCCTAAATTTTATCAATATCATCATCTCTAGTATTCAAATATTTTTCATCAAGCTTAACATGAATTGATTCTTAAACAACCATGTTTCTTTTTTTGTCAAATCTATATGACTTAATTTTATTTGAATAACCTAAGAGTATACCTTCATAACATTTTACATAAAATTTATTTAAATTATTCTTAGTATTTAGAATAAAAACTTTACATCAAAAGACTCTAAAATAACCTATTTTAGGTTTTCTCCCCTTCAAAAGTTCATAAGGATTCTTTTACAATAAAGTTCATAAGATAGTTCTATTAGTAACATAAAATGATGTGTTCATAGATTATTACCAATAATATTTAGGTATATTAAACTAATTAAACATGTCCCAAGACATTTCTTGAAGTGTTCTATTTTTCCTTCCAACTAATCCATTTTTTTGGGGTGTTCTATGGGATAAGAAGCTGTAAAAATGCCCATTTTATTTAAAAAATTAAATAAATTACAATTCTAGAATTCACCACTATGATAAATTCTAATTTATTTAATTTAGTATCCTTTATCATTTTAAACCAATTTTAAAAAAATTGAAAAACTTAGATAAAGTTTCATATTTAAGTGTAAGAAAATAAACCCATTTATATCTAGTAAAATCATCAATATTAATAAAATAATTTATATTACCTCCCAAAATAGTAGTTTTAATAGGACCAAATAAATCTAAATTAATAAGATCAAGAGGAATTATAGTTTTTTACTTCCTTATTTTCTTGAAATTTCTTTTGTGGTGTTTACCTTTCATTTAAGATTTATAAACATAGGTGATGTCCACTTTATGTTTCGGTAACTGCAAAATAGTATGGTTTTTTGAAAACATGTCTATCAACCTAAAATTAGTATGTAAAATACTTCTATAACATAATATATAACACATAAATAATTTATGAAAATATTTTCAAATAAATTTATTTTCTTTAATGACTTGCGTTACACACAACACCAAGTTTTAATGAATCATGGTATACTCTAAATATTATTATTTAAACGTGACTCTTATAACCTAGCTGTTATGTTTGTTAGTATAAATAGGAATAACCAGATTTTTAAAATTAAGTATGAATATTTTACTTAATTAAAGTATATTTATAACTAAGTACTTATGTTTTAGTAAAGTATTTTTATGCTTTAAAAATACATTTTTCTAAAAAAATGATTTTGTTGCTTTTTGTGAACAAATAATAAAATTAATTTTTGATAGTTTTAGAAAATTTATTTTATATAAATTAATTAATTTTTCAATCAAATTTTCATAATTATCTTAGGATTATTTTTTTTGATAATTTTAAAAAAATATTAATTTTTTGGTGAATAGTGAAAAATACTGATTTTTAATAAAAAAACTACCTTTTCATTTAAATCATTTATAAAGTTACATATTTTTTAAAAATATTTTAAGAGTAAAATTAGTTCAATTATATATTTATTAACACAATTTATAAAATTTAAATCAATTTAATATTAAAATTTTAAATTAAAACATTCTATACTTATGAAAATTTTCTCTTTGGAAAACCACTTTTTCATCTCGTATAAGGGTTTAATTTTAAATTAAAATTTTACACTTATGAGGATAGAATTTAGAAAAATAGATTCCATATTTTGAATCAGATAATTAATATTATATAATAAGTTCAAATTATTTTTTTTCAAGATGAATATTAAAAACAGTAAAAATTAATTATCGCGGTTAAGGTTAAAATGAGTTTACCAATGAGTTAAACTAAAAGGTTAAGGCTTAAAATGACTTAAAAACCTATCTAATTCTAATTTTATAGCTATATATTGACACTTATTACCATATTATATATTTTTATATTCTTATGGGACACGTTTCCATGAAGTTTTCCAAAATAATAATTTAAGTAAAGAAAAAGACAAAATGTCACCCTCTTGTAATTAAATTTCAATTATGTTTTCAGATAGAGAAAAAATAATGATATGAAAGAATATTGATGTTCATTTAGAGAATAATCACATTAATTTTATGAGAGAAATTTATTTTTAATTTTTAGTAATTTTATTATTACTTTAAATTATTAATCAACACCAATGCAATAATTATTTAATTAATTGAAAAATAAAAAAATGATACTAATTTTTTTAAAAGTAATATAAATTGAATAAATTATTATATTCTGTGAATTTAATAGAAAAATATTATAGGTTTGAAAATTATATATTCAAATTCCACTTTTTTCAGGATGTTTTTAAAGTAAAATTAAATGAATAGTGTCAAAATTGACATTAATGTGATTTTATAATAAATAATATTTTATTAAATTATTTAAAATTACTAAAAACATATATTCTTTCAGGTTATTTCTATATGTTTAAAAATATTAAAAATAGTCTATTTATAGATCATTTTTCATTTTATAATAATTATATTTACCCCTAAATAGTAAATACTTTATTACGCTGGTAAAGGGTAAAACGAGGTTTTGAACGTTTGATGCGCTTGAGTTGAAATTAATTTTACAAAAACATTGGTTTTTTATTTTATAATTTTATTTCATATTTATAACCAGTGGGTAAAAATTATCTAATCAACTCATTTTATTTCTAGTCTTAATTGATAAATCACTTTGATAAAAAGGCTAGTCACTATAAGTGAAAACTAAAATGGTGAAAGTAAGGAAACATTGAAGTTAAGAAAAAATGTTTAAAACATGTATTTTTTATGTGGTGGAGGTATGAATCAATCATATAATCCATCCAATCCATTATTTATCAATTTTTGAGGAATTTGAGTTGATAGTGACTCCACATTATTGAATAGTTTTGTTTATTTACAGAAATGTCACTTCTTAATTATAAAAGGCCACTTCCTCCCCTCACTTATTCACACCACTCAATCCATTAGCTCAACTAGATCCTAAAAAATCTTTTACAAATATTTATACATGTTTTAAGGCTAATTGTTATCTGAAAATATCAACCCTTGGGTCCTTAATAAGATATCCAAAGGGGGTTGTTCTAAGAGAACGTAATTGTCTTCACTAAACTCTTTCTTTTTTACTTCTTTTACCACATTCATAAATATATTTGTAATTCAAATATAATAACGCCAATATATACCATATATTTAGATTTTATTAGGTTTATAGAATAACTTATATTCATCTCATATTCTATCAAGTTGGAAACAAAACTGTCAATCGTGTGTATAGAAAACTACCGCCTCACAAACCAATGTAATTAGTTTTCATAACCACATATCGAAGATGGATATAATGATGTACTTAACATATTTAAATGATATTTATGAAATAATTATACTTCTAGAATTATAATATCGCATGTAACCTCTTAATTTTCATTCTATGGGAATACAATAACGTTGCACGTGTGTTCGATAGACTACCGTCTCACGAAGTGATGTGATTTTTTATTCACATTTGAGAAAATAGAAACAATGTTAATGAGTACTTACGACCTATTGTCTCTATAAATAGCATAATAATTTTTTATCTATAAATTTAATGGATTTATCTAACTAAATATGATATTTATATCATTTTCAACATTGTTGATATTATAGAACCATGATTTGAGTCAAAGGAATTATAATACCAAACCAAAACATTCATAAAAAACAAAATAGTTATTACCTAAAACAAGATTTTAACACAGAATTATTATTAAATATTTAATAAAATGTTATAAGTAAATCATATATGACATGATAAATATCATCATGGCTCTATAATATATGTATAATAAACTTATATTTATTATATATTAGGTTTGAATGTGTACAAAGGAATTCGAGACTTAATGTAAGATAGTTTTGTCCCAATTTTCTTTATTTGAGACATATATTGTGTTATGCACATATATTCTTTTATTAGGTTTATATACTACCCATTTGAAAAGTTATAGCATTAATATACATTTATTAACGATATTTAATGTTTATTTTTATTTTATTATTTAAGGTTTATTATGATTCAAATGTTACTAACGTGGTAAGGGCTTGATGTTACAATCTCATTGTTTATCGAGATTATTTATGATTATGCCTTCACTGATGAAATATTATGATCTATTTCTCAATAAATTCATGAATTTTATTTTAAAATAATTATTTATTTATAATACATGGTTTCCCTTCATTTTACTCTCTTTATACACTCAATATTCCAAAATAATGTTTGTAAAGAAAACGGACTTTATTTATCTCTTTGCTCGAAAACCCTTTTTTCTTCAATTTCCATGTTTTCTAAAAATGTTTTAAAAAATGTTTTAATTTTTCTATATTATTATTTAAATTTATTTTGAACCTTGTTTAATTTTTTAAATTTTTTTTAAAATTAATCTTCATGTTTATTTTCAAACAAGGCTCGTTTTTATTTTACCAAAAAATGTGAAAGGAATCATTGTTTTAATATATATGGCACAAAAAAATTTCTCATTGTTATGAACACTCAATTTTTTAAAGATTAATTTTCAAATTTTATTTTTAATGAAAATTATTTCCATAATATATTATGAATTTTAGTTTTAAAATTTTATTTTCAAATAAAAGTTATCTTCTTTGAGAAATGATTCAAGTGATCTTTCAAAATAATTTTCCATATAAGATGACATCCTTTTATGTTTATGATGCGAAGAAGTTTATGAAAACTATTCATTTTCCATGAGTTATACTATGATGAAATGTTTATGAAACCTAATTCCTTTCATGGTTTTTGATATAATGAATGTTTTATGACTGTAATGTCTAAGAATTTCCGTGTAAATTTTTATTTTAAATCTTATGGAATTATTTAGAGAACACACACTCTAACAACACATGATTCTGAGGCTCGGTGAGCCCGAAACGAAATTCTGAACTTTTTTTAAAGTACGTTCAGTAACTGTGCGAGCGGGTTTTTCTAACTTTTGTACTGGTGCTCAGATCAAAAATCTGTGGGTAACATTGAACTCAGAATGCCAGGATTCGCCTAAAAAGGACTTAACTTCGACCGATAAGGGTCAGATGGAAAAGTTATTATACATACTTTTCAAAAAATAATAAAATAACATTAAATGTTATTTAATACATTTTCTCAACCATTGAGCGACAGACAATGACACTGTGGTGCAGCAATGAGGAGATGACAAGGCACATTAAAGGAAGCCCCTTAATGGCTCGTTATGATGTAGCATAATGACACAACATCATAGTGTAACAGAAATGGTGCAATGTTTTCCCTTTTTAATTAGCTAACATGTTGGAGAGTGGAAATTATAATCGTGGGAAAATCTTTAATGAAACTACAGTGAGTTTCCTCTCCAACGAATAACGACGAACGCCATTAGTACCTCATCGAATTCAATGTGCCTCAAAGAATGAATCCAGGAAGTGATGAATGATGTCAACCTCTTGAACCCTTGAGGATGGAATGCTACAGTAATGAATGTGAAATGAGGTATGGGTTATGATTTATTTTTTATTTATTTTCTTTCCCGCGTTCTTCGTTCTAAAATAATGAATGCAGATCAACCCATGAACAGGTTGATTCATGGATCATGTGTTATTTCAAGAGGGTTGTTAAATTTAGGGACTTGAATGGTGGGTTAGATTCATGATTTGAAATCTCAAACCTCACCTTTATTTATACACCTCTAAAACAGAGGGCATGGGATGATAAGAAAAAGTCCCGAGTCCCTCTGTCTTGCGTGTTCTTGTGTGTTCTTTGAAAAAGGATTTTCAAAAATGGAGTAAAGGAACATTCAATGTCATCGCAATGAATAGTTTGTTCCCCAGAGGCCATAGGCACAAGAGGTGCGATGAATGGACCACCGAAGTGTGACTGGTGGTCCGCCGAAGTTCCTGCCAGTGGCAACGGTCATGTTCCGGATGATGGGGTTATAGGGAAGCCGGGCATGCCAGCGGCCGAAAAAACAGCACGCTGAGCAGTGGAGGCCACGACCGTGGCACTAGAGACCCACGGCGCCACGCTGGAGCTGTGTTGACTGGTCAACCTCTGGACTTGGCCCACATGTGACGTGAAGGGAATGACCAGTTTCACCGGCTGCGTGTGTTGAAGCTGGAGGCAGCTATGCCGTGTATGGATGGAAGAATTAGCCCACTTCGGCTGGAAGGACCCACACGGGTGGGCTGGACCCACCCTATTCAGATGAGCCTAGGCCAGACTAGATCTAGGTTGGTCCTAGTCAACCTAGACCGGGTCAGACTGGACCTGGACTCAACCATCCCCCATTTCACTAAAACATATGTATCTCTCAAACCGGTCATCCAATTGAAACGTTGTTAGTGGTGTTGGTACCCTTGAGATTAGGAGGTCCTTATGAGATACCCTACGTGAGTTTTGACAGAGGTTGGAGTATGTTCAGGTTGGATTGGACTCAAATCCAACCAGACCCTTTTAAAAAAATGCCCATATCTTACAGACTGGGAATCAGTTTGACGCGTCGTCTATTGGGTTGGGACCCTTACGACAAGACGGTACATTGGGTTACTCTATGTGGGACTTTGTGGTAGTTGAGGTATTACCAATGGCTCAAGGATTAGATCTTCTAGAAATCAAGCGTGCTAAGTGCGGGAATCCAGTGGCTGGTTGTGACGTTAAGAATGAAGAGCGACCCTTCATGGATCAGTATAAGAGTGACCCTTCATGAATCAGAATAAGAGTGACCCATCATGGATCAGAATAAGAGGTACCCTTTAGTGGATTATCATTAGAGCGACCCTTCATGGATCAACAGCAGTACGACCCATCGTGGATCAACCATAGAGCGACCCGTTGTGGATCAGCAGCAGAGCGACCCTTCATGGATTAGCATCAAAGAGAGGCTTCATGGATCAGTATTAGAGACTCTCAATAGAATAATATGATCTAGCTTTATGAATAATCATCTTTAATTTTGTACTTAAGTTATACCTGGTGTGAGCTGTGTCTTTTTCGTTGTGCTTTACTTTGAGATATTTCTTTGTGGTATTTTCCTTTATAGATTTCTATGAGACGTGAGTTGGTCTTAGGGTCCCTAATAAGTATTTTTATACTCAACACTACATAGGATTCACCCACACCTATTGTGTCTTGTGAAGATGATGGACATCTTTGACTAGGAATTTGGGGAGCCATGGGTAGACAGTGCTCATAGGTGGATCGATAGACGTGGTGTACTGCAGTGACATCCGATAGTGATCTGTGCGTACCCTTCAAGTAGGATCTTTATAGGAAGAACTCTATGGATTGTAATTCCTTTTTTTACTTTCCTTTTAGTTGGACTTGTATTCTGGCCCCTTTACTTTCAGCTTACACCTTTTACTCTCAGTAGTGGTACTTTGTAGTGGTTGTACTTTCTTTTCCCTTTGTGGTTTTCTTTGTGAAGTATGCCATGTTTCTGTGTGTATAAGTTTAAATACAATGACTTACCTTTTTGGGATATTCCTTTCTGGTGCTAGTCATCATCCCCTCACCAATGAAAGGTGGGGTTGGGTTATTCATGTCATGGGCCCTAGGGGACGAGTTGTGACAAAGTGGTATCAAAGGTGTCAGTTCTACCAGAATAACTAAGAATTTCTATTTTTTATGGGGGAAATAGTGTTAAGTGTCTTGAGTTTGGATTTCAGCCTAGGGAGTCCAGTGTTGGTGCAGAAGCTAACATATCTATATGCCAGGACCCTGAATTATATTTTCCAACTCGGTATATGAAAACACTAGTTTTACGTGTTTTGAAAATGTTTTTCTCTTGATATATTTTGAGTCAGCTCACCAGGTATAACTTATTGACCATGTCACATCTTTTTACCTACAGGATGCCTCTATGAAGACAACCATATAGGATTTCGATGAGGGATCATGACGATGGTCCACCGAGTGATGATGTGTCGGTGCAAGGACCACTTACAGCAATAACACCTTTGGGTGGTGTACCAGTAGCACCACCACCTGTAGAGCAGTAGTTGATATGAGCCCCACCAGTGGAAAGTGTACACTGACTAAGCATGCTTCACAACTTCCAAAGATAGAGGCCTCTAAGGTTTCTAGGTGAGATAGATCCTTAGGCAGCTGAGGATTGGCTAGAGGTAGTTACGCGGGTTTTTCGCCTGGCAGAGACACCTACAAACTAGATGGTGGTCCTATCTGCTATCCTTTTTCAGGTAATGGCAGGGAGATGGTGGAGATTGATGCTCCAGACACATGAGGAGGTGACCCTTTCCTGGTTGGACTTCAAGAGCCTCTCCAGGGTGATGTTCGTACCAGTGACACTACTCTCAGTGCGTATTCAAGAGCTACTGCACCTAAAACAGGGTATCCTGACTGTGGCCCGATACTCATTGAGTTTTATCGACCTCTCCCACTACTCCATCGACATGGTAAGGTACCCTTTATTCAGGGCCCAGACCTTAGATTAGGGACTTCTATGGGAGATCAGGGTGTCAATTCTTTCTCTCAGCATCCCGAAATTGGCTATAGTTATAGAGCGATCTCTACTGGTGGAGAGATTCCTAGTCAAGTAGGTATTGACGGTGAGAGCCACCACTAGACGACAGGTGGCTGATTCATCTGCAGTAGGCAGTAAGCAGATGACGCAGAGGCCCAAATGGGCCAGACCTTCTGGAGGATGACCCCGTGACCTAGGGTTGGAGGTGCAGATTTTACAAGGATGATGGGGCCAACTGAGGACCAGAGTTTGTTACTCCTACATCAAATAAGGGAAGACAACTCATGACTGTTTTAATCCCTGCACGGATGACCGATAGACAGTTGGGGGACTGTTGAGGTAGAGATAAAGGTTCGAATGAGGATGTCCATAGGGCAGAAGACATGGCAGGGGAGCAGGCCGAGCAGCAGGCGGTGGATGACAGTTCGAGGTGTTACCACCACCACCCCCAGGTGGTCCACCATGGGCTCAAAGAGATGGCAGACAGGGGTGAGACCAGCTTCAGGTGATGGAGTCCTATAATCATGGAACTTTAGAGATGATTATAGGTATTATATTTTTCTACTCCACCTTAGATTCAGTTCTTATAGACACATGTGTCAGTCACTCTTTCTTTTCCATAGACCTCAATCGAGTCCTATAGATTCCATTGGAGCCGTTGGCTCAATCCTTACAATTAAAGACTCCTATGGGATGGGATTATATTATTAAACCCTGGTTCCAGCAGTGTTAGATTACTCTAGAAGGCACGATATTTGGATGGGATCTCCTAGTATCAGCGTCGAGGCCTTACAGAGTCATCTTGGGTATGGACTGGTTATCTACAGTCCATGCTTAGATTTACTATTTTAGGTGTAAAGTGTGGTGTGTCTGCAAAGATGGGACCAGGTTTTCCTTCACCGACGAGAAGGGAACATTTGAAACATAGGATGTACTTTCTTGAATGAGGGTGTATCCAATCACTCACCAGTTGGCTAGCCTTACCCTCAGTGTGGTGGATGAGAGGAGTATGAGCTTTCCTATAGTGGTGGATGAGTATGTGGACGTCTTTCCAGAAGATTTCCCTAGAATAACTTCTCACATAAAGGTAGACTTCTGTATTGACTTGTACCCAGGGATTGCACTGATATCTACACCTTCATATTAGATGGCTCCTTTGGAGCTCTGGGAGTTGAGAGTACAATTGGAGGACTTATATAGGAAGGCGTTCGTAAGACCCATTGTTTCTCCATGGGAAACCCCAGTGTTGTTTTCCAAGAAGGAAGACAAGAGATTGAGACTTTGAGTGTACTTATAAAGCCTGAACCAGGTGACTGTGAAGAACAAGTATCCACTGATAATAATTGAAGACCTCTTCAATCAGTTGAAGGGAGTGAGGTGGTTCTCAAATATCGACCTTAGATTAGGATATCATCAACTTTAGGTATGGAATGAAGACATACCAAAGACAGCCTTTAGATGATGGTACGACCACTAAGATTTCTTGGTGAATAACTTCGGTGTTACCAATTCCCCAGAAGTGTTCATGGGAATCATGAACAATATCTTCCAGCCTTACCTCGATCGTTTCATGGTAGTCTTCATTGATGACATCTTAGTGTACTCAGCATCGAAGGAGGAGCACACTACACCCCTATGGATAGTCCTAGATGCACTCTGAGAGCACTAGCTTCATGGTAATCTCTCGAAGTGCCAGTTCTAGATTTGGGAGGTCCGCTTTCTGGGACACATCGTCTCAAAGGTTGGAGTTGCAGTGGATCTAGTGAAGATAGAGGCAATGCTTTATTGGGAGCCACCCATAAGCATGACTAATGTGTAGAGTTTTTTGGCGTTGGACGAATACTACTATAGGTTCGTTACCAACTTATCCAGAGTAGAAAAAACTATGAAAGCTTTGACGAAGAAGGGAAACCCCTTCATGTGGACAGAAAAATTCTAGCAGAGCTTCCACCAGCTGAGGTAGAGCTTGACCAGCACTCCCATATTGAGGTTTCCAGAGGATGGAATCGCCTACGTGGTATATTTTGATGCATTAGGGATCAGACTGGGTTGTGTCCTAATGAAGAAGTGAGCAGTGATCACATATAGCTCACGGTAGATGAGACAACATGAGCAGAACTACGCGACCCATGACCTGGATTTAGAAGCATCGGTCTCTTCCTTTAAGATGTGGTGGCACTACTTGATGGGTGAACGGTTTAGTGTTTACTCTGACCAAAAGAGTCTGAGGTATATCTTCTCATAGAAGGAACTGAAACTGAGACAATGGTGATGGATAGAGTTCCTCTAAAACTATGAATTTTATATAGTCTATACTCTTGGGAAGGGGAATGTGGTGGAAGACATGCTCGACAGAAGGTCTGGTTTACAACTTCTGAGCGAGGCAATAGAGCAGTTAGGCATGATGTAGATATCCTTCGCGGATGGAGATGGAGAAACTTACCTTCAGTCAATGAATGTCACTCCTTCACTCTTATAGAGAGTTAGGGAGGCATATCTTGTGGATGTTGATTATGGGGCCTGGCATTCTAAGTTATCCTCAGGACAATCTCCTAATATATTTTCGATAGGTGGGGAGCATGTCATATTTTTTAGAGGATGCACCATAGTAACAGATATGTTATGGGAGGATGTTTTGAGGGTGTTACATACATCCCCTTTGGTGGTACATCCTAGTGTGGAGAAGATGTACCAGGACCTCTGACGTCAGAACTGGTGGCCAGGGAAGAAGAAAGTGGTGCCAAAGTTCATTTCACAATGTATAACTTATCAACAAGTGAAGGTTGAGCATCAGATCCCAGCAGGCTTGGCACAACCACTTGAGGTACCAGAATGGAAGTGGGATGGTATATCCATGGACTTCATTATGGGGTTACCACATACAACCATGGTCTGAGATTCTATCTGGGTGATCGTTGACAGACTCACTAAGTAAGATCACTTCTTAACCATCTGGGAGCAGGGATTGGTAGAGGGCTTGGGACGCCTCTACATCTAGGAGATAGTACGGATTCATAGGGTGCCTTCGACGATCATCTCAAATCGTGATGCACAATTTACATCTTGGTTGTGGAGGGGGTTATAGGATGCATTCAGGACTCAACTGTGCTTGAGCACAGATTTTCACCCCCAGAAAGATAGTCAGATAGAGCAGTCCATACAGACCTTAGAGGACATGATTTGTGCTTATGTCCTTGATTTTGGTTGTAGTTGGGAGGACCACCTACTATTGGTTGAGTTTGCGTACAACAATATCTATCACTCCACCATTGGAATGGCACCATTTTAGGCCTTGTATGGTCAGCCTTGCAGATCACTACTACGTTGGATAGACCCAGGGGAGTTAACATTCATTGGTCCAGAGTTGGTATGGGATACCACTAAGAAGTTACAGATCATCTAAGAGCAGATGAGGACTGCACATAACAGACAGAAGTTGTATGCTGACAGAAGATAGAGACCTTGGAGTTAGAGGAGGGAGACCATGTTTTCCTTTGAGTCTCACCCTGACAGGGATTGTAGAGATTTGGCCGGGGTGGCATGCTATCTTCGAGATTCACCGTAACTTTCAAGATCCGCAGCAAAGTTATCGAGGTGGCATACCATCTATCTCTTCCCCCATAGATGCACCAGGTGCATGGTTTTTTCCACATGTATCAGCTGAGTAGGTACGTGCATGATCCATCGCACGTCATCGACTAGGGAGAGCTAGACATTGATGATGGGGCAACATTTCCAGAGTTCCCAGTGGAGATAGAGGATCGATATGAGTGGGTCCTTTATGGATAGTCGATTCCTTTGGTGCGTATTTGGTGACATCACGGGAACCTCTAGAAGACTATATAGGAGTGAGAGGCTCAGATTCATGCTTAGTATATAATGACCCGAACTTTTTAATTATATTTGTGTCATAAATTTGTGTGTTATTTTATTTTATACTCAACAAAACTATATACTTTAATTAATGAAGTGGGTATAATTAAAATGAAATCGTTGGGTTTTGACTGTTATATGAATGTAGGTAAATATGATAGTTGGAAAATATAATGTTGTGTTTTTATAAATACAATTATCTTGGTTAATTAATACAGAAAAAATATTGAATGGCCTTATCCAATAGACTCGGGCCATATGAAGCCCATCTCTCGGATCTTGGGAAGGAGGTAGAATCACTGGGATTTGCTATGGACTAATCCCATGCTGAACTTCAACATATAAAGCTTGAAAGAATATCCTAAGGGAGAAGTTCAAGCTAATAGAAATCACCACTCGGGCAATGTTGTCTGAGCCACCCCAATATTCTATCACCATAGCACACCTTACACTTAGGTCCTCTGCTGGTGTTATAAGGGGTTATGTAACGAGACCTTAGCTACTATGTGTAATCCTTTTATATAAATAAAATTATTATTACTTATTATAGAAATGTTTGTGAATTTAAAATATCCGGATAAATATAAAATGTGTATTATTAATGAATTTAGGAAAAAAGGGTTATTTTAAAATATTTTTGTATCCTTTAAATAATTAATAATTTGAAATTATTTTCAAAAAATGGTCTTCTACAGTTGTGATCAGTGATAATTTTAGAGTCTAATAAGATAAACTTGATTTTTAGTGAATAGTAAAGTATGAATAATAACATACCCATATAAATAGTGATGAATAGTAATGAATAGTAAATTGGCCAAAAAATAGAAACTTCACCCATGAATGTATAAATACAATTTAAACATCTTAAAAGTGAAAAAACGATCATAGTATATGTTTTTGTATTTTTGTATGTCATAAATATTTTATTTACAATTTTATAGTTAATTTAATAATTTAAAATGGAAATATATTTTCATAAAATGTAATCATAAATTATTAATTTATTTTATTATGTTTATATGATAATTTTATGGGACCTTGATTACCTTTTTACGGTGTCACAAAATGTGTTATAGTTTTAAAGTTGTATTTTTGGAATAAATAATAATTTTATTTAAAAAATATATTAAAAATATTTAGAAAATTATTTTCATAAAATGGATTTCATTTTTGAATTCATAGCATTGATATTATGTTAGGGTGAATTTTTTGAATTTTTCTAAAACAGTTGAATTTTCGGTGAATATAAAAAATACAGTTTTGAGTTTTGGGTGTTTAATGACATCATTAATGATGTAATAATGATGTAATATTTCTGGTGGTCTTATTAATAGTGATATATGTTATTAGGTGTCCCACGTTTCCAATACCATGGGCAAATACCATGGGAAATCCCATGGTTTTGAAAATACCACCGATGAGGTGTCCCTTGGAAATTAATAATTTATTCCCTCAATTTTACTATAAATACCAAGCCATTTCCCTCATTAATTTCATTCCAAAATCCTCCTCAACGAAGTTATGGTCTCATTACCTCCCAACGAGTCCTCCCCAGGTTCCCTCAAGCCTCCCAAGTTCTTCACCTTCAAGCTTTCGAAGTTACTCTTCAAGGTAAGGGAACCTTTCACCCTCCTCTTTTAAGTCATGACTTCCTTTATGTTATGTATTATACTTCCATTTTATTATGAGGGGGATTTTTATTATATATCTTTACTAATTTAAATTTCATTTAAAAATGATTATAGACCCTTTCCGCTCTCATCAATTGATTTTTTTAATTTTTATGTGACGTCGTTAGGCTGCCGAATTTTTGTAAAAGAAATCACGCTTTCTCTCTCCTTTCATGTTTCCTTTTCATGTGGTGTGTCATTCAAATGTCCTTACCATGATCTTATTTTTTTTATTTCCCTATTCTTTAAAATGGTTCATTTATGGATGGGATACCCTTGTTCCCTCTATTTTTATTATTTTCTAAAACCATGATATATAGCTGTTATGCAGCAGAAATTCTGCCTCAAAATTTCTCTCTCTTTCTCTCTTGTTTTATTTATGTGAATACCTAGACCTATTTTGTTTCTATGGTTGTTCATAAATATACCAAATATATATATATATATATATATATATATATTTGATTCTGGAATTGACATACATATAACCCTCACTCCCTTTCCATGGGATATAAATGACATAATAATCTTTTTTTTAACTTTTAAAACTTCACAATTTCGAAATGAAACCCATTTATTTTGTTCTCTATGAGTTATTTATAAAATGATTTATTATTATCTATGTTGAACACATGTAAATAAAGACATATTAAGGTTTCTTCCTGATAGTTCTCCAATTCATTGGGTAAAGAAATTAATCTCTAGAGTTGACAAGTTTCACGATACCTTGGTGAATAACCTTGGTAATTTTTATGATACCTCGGGGATAAACCTTGGTGATATGTTCATGAATGTCTAAATGAAATGTTGTAGCCACATATTCAATTTATTATTCAAGTTTTTTTTATTATGATATTTCAATTCTTCCATTTCTCATGCCTTTATGACATTTATCATGTTCTTATTAATATTGCTCAAGATCGCATGTCAACTATTTCACTTGTTTTTCTTTACTGAGCCTTATGCTCACCCTTTCCTTTGATGTATGTCTCCAAAATATGAGATGTAGTAATTTTACATAGTATGAACCTATTATTAAGCCTTATGAGTGGTTTGGAAGAATGTTTTATGTTGTTTTTATGTATTATGTTTCTGATTTCCAAGACACTAGACTTTAAAGATCCTCTGTTTGTAAAATGTAATGAAAAGTTATGTAATCAAAAGGCGGGAGGCCATAGTTGGTATCAAAGGATAGTTTAGTTATTTATGGAAATTAGGCTATGAAAACTTTATGAATAATCCTATAGAAAATTTTAAATATAGGAAAACTTCCCGGTATTTTTCTGAGTATTGAGTAAGTGGTTTATCAATCAAATACATCCCTGTCTGGATACGAGCAGGTAGAGTCAGCTCTAGCACAGAGGTACCTAGGAGTGAAAACTCCGACAAGGAGTTTCAGGCTTGACCTAGGGTATCCTAGTACCTGACAATGGGCCTTTCTTCACTCTTGGTTATGACACTCTCAGGGGATATGTTTGGTTAATAATAAGCTTTTTATGAATCATTATGAAGGATTTATAGAGAAATGTAATTGTTTAAATAAGTTTTAAGACATAAAATAAATTATTTTTAAAATATTTGTAAATGAAATAACTTTCTCACTAAGGTTTTATTCTTTTAGATTTGGTAGTAAATAGGAGGAACCATACAAATGGTGACCGCAATGGATCATGCACGGACGACCCTCCGATGGAATCCAAAATGGAAACATTCATGCGAATGATGAACCAACTGACTCAAGTTATGGGAAATAACTTGAATCAAGCTGAGAGACCAATATCACCATAAAGGGAATAGCATTATGTTGAGTCCTTTATCTGTCAACGACCACCAATCTTCAGTGGATCAACTGACCCATTGATTTCTGAATAATGGATCAGCTATATAGAGAAGTTCTTTTCTATGCTCCGCTATTCAGAGAAAGAGAAGATCACCCAGGTTGGCTATCTATAAGAGGGAGAAGCTGATCAGTGGTGGGAACTGATTAAAAACATGAGTTAAAGAGTGGAGGTTGAATCTATGGAGTGGGAAGAGAGTCATGAGATTTGGGAAAAGGGGGAATCTTAGTCCTAGGTATATTGGCCCCTATGAAATCATTGATCATGTGGGAGAAGTGGCCTATCGGCTTGCACTTACTCCAAATATAGAACACGTTCATGATTTATTCCATGTATCCCTCTTGAGGAAGTACATACCTAACCCTTCACATGTACTAAATCCAGAGGTGGTACAACTGGAACATGACCTCTCTTATGAGGAGCATCCGGTGGAGATCTTGGATCGTAGAGACAAGGTTCTAGGAAACAAGACTACCCACCTTGTTAATGTGTTGTGAAGGAACCAAAAATGTGAAGAATCCACATGGAAACCGAAGGGAGTCTATGAGACAAAAGTACCCACACCTTTTCTCATTAGAGGGTACAAGATAAAATTTCAGGGATGAAATTTCTTAAGGGGGGAAGAATGTAACGACTCAAACTTTTTAATTATATTTGTTTCCTAAATTTGTGTGTTATTTTATTTTATACCCAACAAAACTACATCTTTGAAGTGGGTATAATTAAAATGAGACTGTTGGTTTTTTACTGTTATATGACCTTTGGTCAATATGATAGTTGGAAAATATAATGTTGTGTTTTTATAAATACAGTTATATTGGTTAATTAATACAGAAAGAAGATTGAATGGCCTCAGTAGACTCGGGCCATATGAAGCCCATCTGTTAGAGCTTGAGAAGGAGGTTGCATCACTGGGATTTGCTCTGGACCAAGCCCAAGCTGAACTTAAACATATGTAGCTTGAACGGAATCACCTAAGGGAGAAGTTCAAGCTAATATAAATCACTACTCGGGCAATGTTGTCCGAGCCACCCCAAGATTCTATCATCATAGCACACATTACACTTAGGTCCTATGATAGTGTTATAAGGGGCTGCGTAACGATACCTTAGCTACTATATGTAATCCGTTTATATAAATAAAATTTCTATTTCTTATTATGGAAAATTTTGTGAATTTCAAATATTCGGATAAATATAGGACGTGTATTATTGATGAATTTAGGAAAAAAAGGGATATTTTAAAATATTTTTGTATTCTTTAAATAATTAATAATGTGAAATGATTTTCAAAAAATGGTCTTCTACAGTTGTGATTATTGAGAATTTTAGAGTCTAACATGATCAACATGATTTTTAGTGAATAGTAAAGTATGAATAGTAACATAACCGTATGAATAGTAAGGAATAGTAAATTGTCCAAAAAATAGAAACTTCACCCATGAATGTATAAATACAATTTAAATATCTTAAAAGTGAAAAAACAATCATTGTATAAGTTTTGGTATTTTTGTATGTCATAAATATTTTATTTACAAATTTATAATTAATTTAATAATTTAAAATTGAAATATATGTTCATAAAATGTAATCATAAATTGTTAATTTATTTTATTATTATTATACGATAATTTTATGGGACCTTGATTACTTTTTTAAGGTGTTACAAAATGAGTTATAGTTTTAAAGTTGTGTTTTTGGAATAAATAATGATTTTATTTAAAAATTAAATTAAAAATATTTAGAAAATTATTTTCATAAAATGGAATTTTTTTCTGAATTCAGCACATCGATATTAGGTTAGGTTGAATTTTTGGGATTTTTCTGAAACAGTTGAATTTTCGGTGAATAGTAAAAATACAGTTTTGAGTTTTGGGTGTTTAATGACATCATTAATGATGTAATAATGATGTAATATTTCTGTTCGACTTATGAATAGTGAGATATTCCATGACGTTTCCCAAGTGGCCAATACCATGGGCAAGCCCATGGTTTTGCAAATACCACCGATGAGGTGTCCTTTGGAAATTAATAATGTATTCCCTCACTTTTCCTATAAATACCAAGCCATTTACCTCATTCATTTCATTCCAAAATCCTACTCAACAAATTTCTGGTCTTCTTACCTCCCAGGGAGTCCTCCCAAGGTTCCCTCAAGCCTCCCAATGTCCCAACCTTCAAGCATTCGATGTTACTCTTCATGTTAAGGGAACCTTTCGCCCTCCTCTTTTAAGTCATGAATTCCCTTATGTTATGTATTATAGTTCTATTTTATTATGAGGGGGATTGTTATTATATATCTTTAATAATGTCTATTTCATTTCCAAATGATGAGAGACCCTTTCTGCTCTCATCAATTGATTTTTGGAATTTTTATGTGGCGCCGTTAGGCTGCCGAATTTTTGTAAAAGAATTCGTGCTTTCTCTTTCCTTTCAAGTTTCCTTTTCATGTGGTGTGTCATTAAAATGTCCAAAAAATGATCTTATTTCTTTTTATTATGTCCCTATACTTCAAAATAGTTCATTTATGGATGGGAGACCCTTTTTCCCTCTCTTTTTATTTTTTTCTAAAACCATGATATATAGCCGTTATGCTATAGAAATTTCGCCTCAAAATTTCTCTCTCTTTCTATCTTGTTTTATTTATGTGAATACCTAGACCTATTTTTTTCTCTGTGTATTCATAAATATACCATAAAAAGATATATTTGATTCTGTAATTGACATACATATAACCCTCACTCCCTTTCCATGGGTTATAAATGACATAATGATGTTTTTTTAACTTTTAAAACGTTACAATTTTGAAATGAAAAAAAATTCTTTTGTTCTCTATGGGTTATTTATGAAATGATTTATTATGATCTATGTGGATCAAATTTAAATAAATACATATTAAGGGTGATCCCTGATAGCGTTCCAATGAATTGGGTAAAGAGATTAATCTCTAGAGATGACAAGTTTCCTGATACCTTGGTGAATAACCTTAGTAATTTTTATGACACATCGGGGATAAACCTTAGTGATATATTCATGAATGTCTAAATGAAATTTTTTATCCACATATTCAAGTTATGATTCAAGTTCTTTTTATTTTGATATTCCTATTATTCCATTGCTCATGCCTTTATGACTTTTATCATGTTCTTATTAATATTTCTCAAGATCACATGCCAATTGTTTCACTTGTTTTCCTTACTAAGCCTTCTGCTCACCCTTTCCATTGATGTATGTATCTAGGATATGAGATGTAGTAATTGTACATAGGATGAACCTATAATGAATCCTTATGAGTGATTTATAAAAATGTTTTATGTGGTTTTCATGTATTTTGTTCTTGATTTCGAAGAAACTAGACTTTAAAGATCCTCTGTTTGTAAAATGTAATGAAAAGTTATGTAATAAAAAGGTGGGATACCATACAGTACCCCCATTTGTTTGATTACCCTTTTTTTAGATTTTGGGGACGTAAAGCTCTAAGGTGGGGAGAATGTAATGTACTGGAATTTCTGTGTAATTTTTTTTAAATCATATAGAATTATTTCGAGACCAAACACTCTAACGACACATGATTTCGAGGCCTAGTGAGCCTGGAATAAAATTATGAACTTTTTTTAATGTGTGTTTAGTAAACATGCGAGTGAATTTTCCTAAATTTTGAACTGATGCTCGGATAAAAAATCTGAGGGAAACATTAACCTAGAAACATCAGGATTCACCTAGAAAGGACTTAACTTTGACCTGTATGGGTCAGGTGGAAAAGTTACTTTTCAGAATTTTTGGAAAATAATAAAATAATATTAAAAATTTATTTTATTTCTTTTCTCAACTACTGAGTGGTGGAAGGCGATGATGCGGTGCGGCGAAGAGGTGATGATGAGATACATTAAAGGAAGCCCCTTAATGACTTGTTATGATGCAGTGTAACAACTACATTGTTTCATAAATGAAACAGTGTAACGACACAATGTCACAGCATAACAGAAAAACTGCAATGTTTTTTCTTTTTAATTAGCTAACACGTTGGAGTGTGGAAATTAAAATCATGGGAAAATCTCTAATGAACCTTCGGTGAGTTTCCTCTCCAATGAAGAATGAATAACACTGGTGGAATGTCATCGACTTCGACGTACCGTGAAGAATGAATCTGGGAAGCAATAAACAACATCAAACTCTTGAACCCTCAAGGATAGAATGTTACATCAATGAATGTCAAATGAGGTAGGTGTTATGATTTCTTTTTGGTTTCTTTTCTTTCCCCATTCTTCATTTTAAAATAATGAATGTGGATCAACCGAAAAACAGGTTGATCCGCAGATCATGTGTTGTTGTGGGAGAGTTGTTTAATTGGGAGACTTAAATGGAGGGGTAAATTCATGTGTTGAAATCCCAAACCTCCCCTTTGATTATACATGTCGAACGTGGAGGGTGCGGGCTGGCACAAATAAGGCATGAGTCCCTCCGAATTGCGTGATCTTATGAATTAATTGTAAATGGATTTTCCAAGATGGTAGGAAGGCACATCCGAGGTCATCTCAGTGAAGAGGGAAATCTCTAGAGGCTATAGGTGAAAGAGGAGTGAAGAACGGATCACCAGAGCACGTCTGGTGGTCCTTAGATGTTCTTATCGCTAGCATGCGGCGGTGCTAGATGCATGCCAGATGGCAAGGTAGCTGGGCCGCCGGCCATGCTGGCGACTGACGGAACAACGTGACCCAGCGGCACGCCGAGTGGCGGAGGTTGCAGTCACCGTGGCTGTGGCATGGGAGACCCATGGTGCCATTCAAGCACCATGTTGACTGGTCAACCTATGGACATGGTCTGTGGGTGACGTGGAGGGCGCGTCCAATTTCACCGGCCACATGTGAAGAAGCCAGGAACGATTGTTCCACATCCAGATGGAGGATTCGACCTACTATAGCGGGTCAGACCCACATTAGCGGGCCAGACCCACCCTAGTGGGCCAGAACCATATCCCAATAGGCTAGACCCGCAACCTAATGGTTCGGGCCTAGGCCGGACCTAGACCCAACCAGCCCTTGTTTCACTAAAATGCTCATATCTCTCAAACCGGGCATCAGATTTACATGTCGTCAGTGGAATTGGGACCCTTGAGATGAGGCAGACCTTTTGAGATACCCTATGTGAGTTTTGGAAGAGTTTGGTGTATGGACGGGTTGGATCGGACTCAAATCCATCTGGGCCCTTTTTACAAAAATGCTCATATCTTACAGACCGAGTGCCCGTTTGATGTGTCTTCTGTTGTATTGAGACCCTTACGATGAGACGGTCCTTTGGGTTAATCTATGCGGGACTTAGTGGTTATTGAGGTACTACCGATGGCTCGAGGATAATATCCTATAGAAATCAAGTGTGATATGTATGAGAATCCAGTGGTTGGATGTGACGTGAAGAATGAAGAGAGACCCTTTGTGGATCAGTATAAAAGCGACCCTTCATAGATCAACATAAGAGACACCATTCGTGGATCATCATAAGAGTGTCCCTTAGTTGATCAAAATGAGAGTGACCCTTTATGAATCAACAGTAGCATGACCCTTCGTGGATTAGTTTTAGAGCGAACCATTGTGGATCAGCAACAGAGTGACCCTTCATGGATCAGTAGTATAGTGACCCTTCGTGGATCAACAGTAGAGCTTCTCAATAGAATAATATGATCTAGCTTTATTAATAATCACATTTACTTCCATACTTAAGTTATACCTAGTGTGAGCTGTTTCTTTTTCTTTTTTCTTTATTTTGAGATCTTACTTTGTGGTATTTTACTTTGTGGATTTTTGTGAGACCCGAGTTGGTCTCTAGGTCCCTACTGGGCATTGTTATACTAACCCCTGCACAAGCTTCACCCGCACCAATTGTGTCTTGTGTAGATAACAAACAGATTTGACTGGGACTTTGGGGAGCTTGCTCTAGAAGGTGCTCGGAGGCGTATTGATAGATGTGGTGTGTTGTAGTGACATCCGATAGTGATTTGTACCTAACCATTAGTTAGGATCCTTGGAAGATGACCTCCGGAGCTTGTACTTCCATTATTGTACTTTCCTTCCAGTTAGTCTTGTATTCTAGCCCCTTTACTTCAAGTTTAAACCTTTTACTATCAGTAGTGGTACTTTTTGGTTGTTTTTCTTTCTTTTCCCTTTGTGGTTTACATTGTGCAATATTCCATGTATGTGTTTGTACAGGTTTAAAGTCAATGTCTTCCCTTTTTGGGATATGCCTTTTTAGTGCTTGTCACCAGACTCTGGCCTATAGAAGGCGATCTTGGGGTAGTCACGACATGGGACCTAGGGGATAGTTCAGGATAATGATCTTGTGGAACACATATGTATGGTTTTCCTTATGTGATATTTGTTATATTATAACTGATTATGGTGATTATGTTATAACCAAGGAAGATGGGTATATTATAACCAAGGATGGTGGTTACGTTATAACCAAGGATGGTGGTTACGTTATAACCAAGTATGGTGGTCACATTATAACCAAGGGTGGGTAGGACCAATATCTCCCTCCAATGCATTGGGTAATGATATGTTATATGTGAACCTGATTTCATGTTTAGAAGTTTATGTTTGGACCTGTTTTTATCTACATAGGATTGTGAAAGGGCCTGATTTCATGTCCTTAACAAAATGAGTGAAATCATTTCAATTTATACATGTTCATAATGTTATAAAATTATGTTTTTTCCAAAAATATGTGTTTTATGACAAGGTTATGCCTTAATGTCTTGTGTAAATTGATTCCTTTATGATTCATGTCCTATGAACTGCCAATATTTATGACATGACTCATGTTTATGATCTATGATATACGGGGTGTGGTTTTCAAATGTTAAGCTCATGCTCTCATACCCTTATGCTCATGTAATTATTATATGATCATTGATATCTCCCTTATTTACCCATAATGAGCATCTAATCTCACCCTTTATTATTTTTTCCTCAAGTTATGACAAAATGTTTTATGTCTGATAAGTCTACGAAAGGTACTAGATATGAAGAACATAGTGGGAGAAGATGTAATTCACCTATGAACCAATTGTTTATGTTTCCAAGTTTACAAAGGAACTAAACCTATATGATTATGGCATGGATCATTTTGTTATGTAATGAATATTAATTTATTAAGATGTGGTATGAATTTATTAAAAGTGTGGTTCATTATATAAGATGTTATCAGATTGTATAACATTCAAATATTCAAAATTTTGATCATTTAATTTAGAAAAATTAATTAAATAAATGTTTTATTTAATACTTTCATAAAAAATCGATTTATCCTTAAATACAATTCATTTAATATTTTAAAATTTAACAAACATTCCGTCATCACATACTTGTGAAATGATTATTAAATTATGTTTCAAGCCTTAAACATATAAAACTTAAGAATAATATCATAATTTGAATTTCCAACCTCACCGATACCTTTTAAGTTTCCATTAGATTTTTTGAAAAAGGTAAATTTACCTATTTCACATTTATTAAATGATAGAAAGTTTGATATATCACTAGGCATGTATCTTGATCACCCACTATCCATATACAAAAAAAATATTTTTGATGCTCCCAAGAAACGTTTCTTATAAAGACATATTTAAGAAAGCTTTGGTACCCATGAAAATTTGGGTCTAATGGGATTAAAATATCACTTATTGGGAATCCAAACGTACTTAAAAAATTTATTTATATGTAATCTAGGAGTCAAATATTTAGAACCAAAATCCTTAGTACATCCAAGATATTGTCGAAATCTCAAAAAGTACCCATTTATGTAATGACCATTCATTTGATGTCTAAAACATGTAGTAATAAATTTACTTCCATTATCAATCTTAACAAATAAATTATTATAAATTTTGGGTAAATTGTTTTTATAACCAAGAATAGCTCTATTTTTATTCATTTTTTTTGAAACTCATCATTTTATGAAAGTTTTATATACCTTGACAAAAAATAGATAGATTTAACTTAAAACTATAAAACTCATTTTTTATATATTCATTATCTTTAAAATCATTATAATGATTCCTTATTTTAGATTCATGTCACTTTGATATTAAATCAATCTATTTCATTAATTTTTTATTTTGTGTATGAGAATAATTATTTTTTTTAACAATTTCTAGATTTTAATGAGCATCATTTATATCATTCGGGAAAAATTTCTTCGGATTTTAATTTTCTATAAGAATGAATTTATGTTAAATCTTAATATTCTTACATAATCCGGTGATTTTTCAACTTTATGATCAAGTATAGAAAATTATTTAATTAATTATTCTATAATGGAAAATCAAATTTAGAAGATGAATAATAAGTAGATTCAGTTACTTTATTTGATGGATCTATTAAGCATAAATTTTCCAAATCCTTTTCTAAACCATATGATTCATCATAACTTGAATCCTCATTGAAACTTCATATAGATTCCATTTCCTCATTTTATTTCTTGTATTTATTTCTCTTGTTTTTTTCCTTCTTTAATCTTGGGTAATCAGGTATGATATTCCCCCTTTCTCTTCACCCATAACAGATTCCACCTTGTGTATCATTAGAAATAAAATTTCATTTTATCATCTACTTGAAAACTTCTTTAGGATATCCTTTTCAGGATATCCTTGAGTATCCTTTATTTCTTATATATCCAACCTTCGTGTCATATGCAACATCATTCTTGTCACTACTCTATAAATTATAATAAAAAGAGTAAGTAGAAAATTTTGACATAAAATTAATTCCCTTATTCTTTGTATAATCTTCGTCTCCAAGATTTTTAAGCTCTAACTCATATTGTAATAATGATATAATAATCTCACCATGAGTGTATTACATGGAGTTATCACTCTCGTCTATAGAAACCTTTTTTATATGACACTTATTAGGAAGTGGTATAAGTACTCATTCAATAAGAAAAATATTTTCCAAGGTGTTACCTAATGAACTCATACCATTTAAAATAATATTAAATCTATGTAATATTAGATTAATTATTTCATCTTCACCAATTTTAAATTTTTGATATTCAACTCATAACATTCCTAACTTAGTTTTAAGAATATTATCCAAGAAAAGATTTGTAAATTTCATAATTTTATAGATGTCATGACCAATTTTTCATGTTGATACATAATAATACACATTTATATTTATTACACAATATAAAATATTCATCACCTTATAGTTCAAAACATACTTTATCACGTCATTTTAAACTAATGATTTAGGTTCACCTTCAAGCAGCTAGTAAGGTTTTCCCATGATAGTCCAATGATCAATGCTAAGTTTCTTTAAGAAAGCTTCTATCCATGATTACCAATATCCATAATTAGTACCATCAAAATGTGGTTGTCTCTGATGTATCCATACATCATTTGAAATAGTTACTTCCATATTAAAAAGTTTGTTTCCCATTGATGGTTAATTCATGGAATGGTTGTCACAAACGAAGATATATATATATATATATATATATATATATATATATATATCAAGATTGGGGTCAATCTCTAATAACAATTGTTGTTATCAAAGGTAAGATGGAAAATAACCAAGAATGGGGTGAATTGGCCTTTTTAAAAATTAATTTAAATATAAAAGTTATATAAAATTTATAAAATTAATTTAATACAATGGAAAAATAAAATAAATAGACACAATAAAATGTTATAGTGGTTCAATCTAAATGATCCTATTATACTCTTTACCCCTCTCACAAACTGAGAAAGATGGAACCCACTATAACCAATATAATGGAATATTGCAATTTATTTTTCCCACCTAGAGTCATAACCTAACTAACAATCATTTTTCATATGGAGGCTTAAACTTAAAAAGAGACCCTTCTATTTCTACCTTGAGGAAAATCCCGAATAATCTATCTTTTTCCCAGATGGAGGAACAACCCAATGCATCACTATTTTTGGGAGTCACAACCCTTTATACTACATTTTTATGGGTATTGTAGCCTTTTAAAATTATGAAAATGGAAAAAATAGGAATAAGTTAAACAACATAACCATGTGATAGTTTCACACTCTCAGTGTTGATGTAGTAAGTAATTAACTAGAAACAAAGGATCAAACGATTTTAGTTCAGCTAGGAGAAGTAGTTGATGACTAAAGAATATAGAACATATATAGATTTAGAAAATTCTCAACCACATTTCTTCTTGTTTTCAACAATTTTGTCAACACTAATTATAGTTTTTATTTCTTCACAACATATTTAAAATTTGAAATCCTTTTTATTTTTATATTTCCAAGGAACTACTTTATAGTTGTCAATTCTTATTTCCCAGATAAAAATCCATGGGTAAATTAAAAATACTATTCTAATGAGTCTTCATAGATATTCTATAAAAACAAATAAAGGGTCACCTATTCTCCTATATTTTCAAAATATATCAATTTGGTGACACTTGAACCTGAAAATTGATTTATATTAATTTAATAATTTATGTAATTCCAAGAGTGCCCCTCCCCTCACTGATAAAAGGTCACCTATTATCCTATATTAATCAAAAAATATGAGCCTTATAACTAATCCAATGACTCAAATAATACCATACCATATTACTTTACATCATCTTATAGTTTTTGTTCTTTCCAAAATACTATTCTTTAAAGGCTTAATGAGTAATCCAAAAGAGTTTTCTGAACAAAGACGTATAACTCTTAACCGAACATTTTAAATTTTATTTCTTCTTATAAATCCACTAAATATTTGGTATCCATTATAAAAAATGACTTCATTATCTTAAAAATATTTAATTGTTATTATGAAGATTTAACAACCATTATTCGCCTTATTTCCATCCTACAGAAAGCTAGAACATCATTTTCCCATATGCATGGCTTACATACTCCATGCAATGATATGATTCAATTCCCAGTACTATATTTCATGGATGGTTATTATGATGGATTTAATATTTATACATGCTATTTATGAAATAATTATTCCTATACAATTATAATATTATATCCTCCTTTCATTCTAATCCATTGGAAAATAACAATCACGCTCGTGCGCACATGTGAACTACCACCTTCATGAATTGACGTGATTACTTTTTCATTTCCTATTTAAATATATGGTAATAAGGATATAATTAATGAATATATATGATATATGTGGTATAATAGATATTCTATAAAGGTGAATTATTATTCATCTTTCTTTCATTTTATCTATCAAAAAGTGAAAACAACGTTCCTACATACATACGTCTTACCGTCTCCATGAACAATGTAATTAATTTTTCTATATCTAAATTTTATGGATAACTCCAAATATATATATATATATAATTAATATATATGAAATTTATATAAATATTAAAATTATGAATATGATGGAACTATGATCAAAGTACAAGGACCGGAACTACTGAACTGAAATTCTCTTGAAAAATGAAATAGTTAACACCTGGAAATGGCCATTTTAATAAGAAATTGTTAATAAATGGGTGTTGAAATGAGATAAATGGATCATATATGATATTATAAGTATGTAAATTACTCTTTTATAGAATTATAATAAATTTTAATTTTTTATAAAGTAAGTTAGAGTGCTTTCGAATCAAGTCAAACATGAGTAAGGGATATTCATCTCACTTTTATTTTTATGAGACACATTCCATATTCATTGCATGTATTTTAAGTAGTGTATATAATTTATATGATTGAATTTTATGATTATTATTATTATGAAAATTATGAGGATATAAATATCCATATAATTTTTTATATTTCATGATGTTTTTATTCAAAAGTTACCAAAGTAGTAAGGGTTTTATGTTAAAATATAACTGTTTACCTAGATTGTTTATGATTAAGTTTCTAATGATGCAATTTCATGATTTAATTATCAATAATTTCATTAATTTTCTTCTAATATGGTCATTAATGGAATTTAAAAGTAATATTACCAGTTTATTCTCTTTGTTAGTTAAAATTATTAAGAAATTATTTTTAAGAAAAATAAACTTTATTTCTTATTTGGTAAGGAATATTCTTCTTATATGTCAATGATTTCTTTAAAAAAATAATGTTTTTAATATTCTCATATGGGTTTTAAATTTATTTTTCATTATGATTTAATTTTTAAAAAACGTTTTAAAATGAATATCCTTTTCATTTTCCAAATGAAGTACTTTTGACTTTTTATCAAAATGTGAAATTAATCTTTGTTTTAATGTACATGGATTTAATAGAATTTTCTACCATGATGACCACTCAATTATTTTAAGTTACTTTACTATTTTCCATGTATATTTTCAAATAATTTTTTTTTTCCATAAATTTTTTGATATTTTTAGATTTTAACGAAGTTATTGTAAAATAAAAATGGATTTTTCCTCAAGAAAAAATTCATGTAGTCATTTAAGAGTAATATTAATTTATGATAACATCCTTTGATGTTACCTATGATTTACTAGGGATATGATCCAATGATATCATCCATATTATTTTTTTTGATGATTTATAATCATGATTATGAGATTTTTATGAAACAAAATTATTTTCCATGTGTTATGTTATGATGAAATATTGAAATGTTTATAAAACCCATTTAATTTTCATGGGTTATGTTATGATGAAATGTTGAAATTTTTATGAAAAATATTTATTTTCCATGTGTTATGATTTATGATGAATAATTTATGATCTTTTGGAACACATATAAGTGGATTATAATTATGTGATGGGTGGTTCTAGAATAATATATACCTCCAATGCATTGGGTAATGATGAATATCTCATTAGATAATAAGGATTGGAATGGGGATTGAACCCAACTCAGTAAGGAACTGTATCTACTATGATAGTATTGAAAGTGAAACTTGACTAAGGATATGATGGAATGGAGAGTGAACCCAATCCACTATGATAGTCTTAGAAGTAATCCTTAACTAAGGAAATAATTTTCTAGTATTATGTGTATACCAAAAACTTATGTCTAATTCCAGTTTTATGCTCTCATGGATAACATTATTTGATTCCATTATGATTAATGTCTTATGAACTACCAATAATTATTCCATAACTCATGATTATGATCTATGTTATACATGGTATAGTTTTAAAATGTTAATATCATATTCTCATACCATTATGGTCATGTTATGTTTAATTGGTCATTGATATCTCTCTTATTTTCCCTTACTGAGAATTTGAGATCACTACTTCTTATATTTCCTTTCCCCATGTTATTGAGAAATGTTTACGTAAGATATTTCTAAAAAGGGTGATAGTTATGAAGAACTCAATGTGATATGATGTATATCTCTTATGAATAAGTTGTTTATGTATAAAAGTTTTCAAATACACTAAACCTATATGATTTTTGCATGTATCACAATGTCATGTATGAAATATTAATCTATTAATATATAATATCTATGTATAAAAATTATGGATCACTATAGTTGGTATCAGAGAAAAGTTAAGTTAACTTTAGAAACTAAGATGAGAATAATTTAGTGAGAACCCGTAGGATAATCCAATGTTTAAAAAAATTTCCTAAGTTATGGCAATTAAAGTAGGGTAGTTTTCTTAGAAAAATATATATGTAAAGATACTACAAGTTTAAATGGTATTGTAATAGATGTATTTATGGGTAATAACCCAGAAATAATTTGGTCAAGTATATCCTAGCCATCATTATAGTGCATGGTGAGTGTGCCCTTATTGTGCACCTATTTTGACACTCCTAAGGGATATTCTTGGGTATATTCTCATTTTATTTACAAACCATTATAAAGTATTTGATTATATTATGGCCATGAATTACATTGGTTAAACCTAAGGTATCATCGATTAAAAAAAGGTGTCATAATTTTGAAATCATATGAATAATGTTTCAGGATTTATCACTTTAATAAAAGATTCTTAATGGTCATGAAAACCATTTTGGTTTTAGTAAATGATTAAAGATTAAATGATGAAGTTAAGGTAATAATAGGATCACTAAAATATTGATTTATCTTATTTGAGATTAGTCAAATGAATTCCATTATGTCATGAAAATTATCTAGGAATTTTAATCCCTATCCTTAATGATTAGATGATGAAATATAAGTGAAAACCCCTAATGATATGATGATCACATCTCAAGTCTATGATTATTCTCTGGTTGAATTTTATGGGAATGTGCTTCCAAAAAATCACTTCATTCTCTCGGAAGTTGAATTTTATGTTATCTTAGGCATGGATTGACTTTCATTAAAAAATGACCACATCAATTACTGATGAAAGTAATCTACTTTTGATATTATGAACCAACCTATTATCATATATGAATGTAAAGAAAAATCTAAAATTCAAATGGAAATTTCATCCATTCTATAGATCTTTATTCTTATTAAAAAGGGGCGTTTATCTCAGATGGTTGAGGAGAAACTTAACATTGAAGATATGCCTATTTTATGAGAGTTTGTTTATGTTTTTCTTTAAGAGTTATCTAGTCTCCCACTTAATCGCGAAGTTAAGTTTTCAATATAAATCATACCTAATACTATGCCCATTTCGAAGACATTATATAGAATATCATTGAATGAGTTTCATTAATTGAATAAGAAACTCTAGGAGAAGCTTGATAAGGGATTCATTCATGTAAGATTCTATATTTTTTCTGGTATGTTCGTCTTTGAGTTATTCATTTGAGCCTTGGTGGTTGAGTCTTATTCAAATATGGAGAGACTTTGTTGGGGGGAAATGACCTAATGTTTGGGGATATATATGTTTGTTTGAATAAATGGAGTCTGGGTATAAATCTGTTAAATGGGTTATGATGGATTTTATATGATTTGGAATGATTCTATAATTTTTTAATCATTATGTAAGGAAAAGGGGGATGAAATTTGTTTACAATATAATTACATTCCATTTAAAGGTATTACACACCATGTAAACTCTACCATAATCATGTAATGAAATATGTACAGGGCGTGAAATGGTTACATATTGTGTAAGAAACACACGTTGAGTAATGTTTGGGATAACTAAATAATAATCCAAGGTGATGCGTTTTTTGACGTATCCATCTGGAAAAAATACACAATGTGTAAAGGAGTTAAACACCATGTAATCTTCTGAGAATAATTTAAAAGGTGTAGTGCATGAGATAGATCTCATTCCCTCATGTGAAGCTTATTCCTCTCAACCCTAGGGAAGTATCTAGATGATTTTGGAGTTTCTTCCTTCTTTATGGAAATCCCAATCACTCTTCTGATCCCTGGTGAGTGGTTTTGATTTTTTTCACTTATCAAGCTTTTTTATCCATCCTTTGTGATGTAATCTCTTGAACTTGATCATTTTTTGTTTTGATCTTGATTTTTTATGATCTAAGATCCTTCTTGTGATCATATGAACCTTCGTTCTTGTTGGAAAATCTTGTTATGCATTGGTTGACCATCAGTTAAAGGTAAGGGGTCTAAACCTTAACACTATGGTTTGATAATTGTCAAGTATGTTAAATATTGAAACTGTTATAACATACATGTGCCTCAATTAATTAAATTATGAATTGGATTATTCTTATAATCCCATTTGATCCAATTGGTTATTGACCAGGATTGTGGATACCATTTGAGGAAGCAAATCCTTATTTATAAATGAATGGATTAATGGCATAAAGTTTGTTTAGAATGAAGTGAAATTTGCGTGATTGCTTGATATAGATCCAACTTATCATGAACTAATTATTTAATTAAATGACATGTTATTGGGTTAATACCAAATGATAAAAGAAATATATAATTTAAAGATAAATTGTAATTTTCATAATTAACCAGTAAGCCTTATGATGTGATATTGTTATATATTTGTTTCTATGACACATGTTTTGTTTTCTATGCCAAAATGATTGTATATAAAGATATTCCTAGTGAAACATTCTTAAATTATTATATATTAGGATATGCCTTTTGACATGATGAAATGCTTATATACTGGGATATGCCCTGAGACATGCCAAAATTATTTTAAAGTAGACTATGCCTAATGACACATGCTGAAATTATTATATACTAGGATAGGCCCTAATACATGCTAAAATGCTTATATTATAGGATCAACCCTGATTGATTTTTTAAATTATTATATAGTGGGTTTGACCTAGTTTTGTGTGATTTATACCATGTATATATGGTTATGGATGGCATGGTTGCGAAACATGATCAGAGACATTATAGCATGGGGTTGAAGGAGGTTGATATGGTATTAATTTAATTGCTTAATTAATTAATACACTTGTTTATTGCACTATTTCATGCACTATTATCATGCTGGTTATGTTTAGGTATAGTGGTGTCGACCTACTGAGTTATACTCGCACTTGAAAGAATGGTTGATTTTCATCTATCAACCGTTAATAGTTCTGATACTCTACTAATGTGTATAAAATCACTCGGTTCGAATCCTCAACGATGATACTTTTTTAATAGTAAATTTTTTTTAGTTGATTGTATTGTTTTTGGGGGTGTTTGTTTGCAGAGCTTAAATGAAGTGATTAATGATTAGTGTTTTATTTAACAATTTTATAAAGATTTATGTGAGTTAATTTTTAGATAGTTAATCTTGTGATATCCTTGAGCATTGCTTTATATTTCATTTAAATTAACACCCACTTCACAAGATAATGTTGTTTGGAATTCCTAAGTGTTAAGGCTTTAATCCAAGCCTTAAATTAACTTAGGGTTATAATATCAATCATATCTTATTGATGGTAGTGTATTTATGGTTCCAATAATCCATGGAAACCACATTTTTAAACAAAACAAGTCATTAATCCATGACATGTTAAGTCCAACATACACAATGTTAAATTAAAGAATACTCATCGAGAAAAATCTCTCAATCGCTTAAAATATATAAATAATCACTCACCATAATGGTATATTTACTTATCAATTAAGATGGTTATTAATGTGTTAATATATGATTATGGTGATAAATTATAAATTGAACAAAAAGAATAGGATAAAAAAAAGTAGTGCGTCGAACACATACGATCATTGAAGAAAGTTAAAAAAAGACTTTCAATTGAATGAGGAAGCAAAAGAAGGGAAAGGGTTTTAGATTTATTTAAACTATTTTAAGAAAATAAATATTAAAATATATAACGTGGATTAGAATAAGAGATATTGAAGAAGAAACTTGCATTAAAACAGAATTACAAAACACAAACACTTACATGATTACAAATGAAAAACAACACAAAAGTATATGAAAGGAAGAAAGGAGGTATGGTTTCTCAAGAAAAAACTTGAGTATGTCAGATCCTCCAAATCATTTGGAAGATCCTTGGTCATACCAACCTATCCTCTTTTTCTCTGAAATGCCAACCCTTTTGAAAGAGAGGAGGGGGGTGTATTTATAGCTCAAGGAAGTGGACTGTTTGCATTCCCAATCCGTCCCTCCACTTGCATTTCCATTTTCATAATTCATATATACGAATCTCAAGAAAGAATCATCTTAACAGTTTTAAATTATAATGTTGGACGACTACTCTAAATTTTTTGATGAATTTGGACTTATGGAGCCAAAGTTATGGCTGTTTGATTAAACAATTTTAATCTTTCCTTTTTAATCCAAACTTTTTAGAAAGACAAAATGTGAATGGGTTTATCAATAGGAAGATGCCTTCAAATCCAAATTCTTTCTTCAACAAAGTTTTTCGCCTATATCTCCTATTTCACACTGAAAAATATCAACTTTATTTGACAACTTTATCAGAATAAATGTAATAAATACTGTACTAATTATAATTCCCAGATAGAATGTTGGGATGAGTTTGAATGAATCATTTTGGCCCCTTTTATTTGGGTTTGGGACTTGAAATTTTTATCCAAGACTTCTTATATATTACTCGAAACGTTGGAGGAGAATAACGTAATTTGGACGTCCTTATTGATCCCATAAATTAAATCTTCATGGCTCCTCCAGTTTCTTCACAGATTATGTAGGCCTTCTTGTGTGGTCCATATGACCCTTCAAATGGAATAATTGGCCCATGATCCCTTATAATAAAATTTTTAATATTGAATTATGAATCCTAAAAAATAATAAACACACAATTTGGATTATTAGGGTGATAATTATAAATAAAATAGTAAATTGACTCAATTGGACTACTTCTAAAAATTGTCAAATATTACATTTCATATTTAAAAATTAATATTTCACAAAAAATATGCACATTTCATATAAAATCAGTAAAGGGAGTATATAAAAAGTTATTAAAATATTAATAACATCAACTCCCCCACACTTAGTCTTGTACATGTCCTCATGTGCAATAAATATAAAAACATGACAAAATCATTTTCACTCACCAACAAATATTAAAATTTTGTTTTCTACAATCAGGGGTGGTTTAGACAATATCACTCATCCATATTGAAATCCACCACAAGTTGTTATAGAAACATTGTTCCAAAAACAATTAATTTTTTCATGCTCAAATTTAGCAATGGAAAATTGTGGCACAAAAAAACTTACTGCTCTCAAGATGATAAAATTAATTATGGAGCTTCACTCATTCACCAAACAAAAATGAAAATCTTATAGTTTGTAAGATATCTTAGCTTCTAATCCCTTTACTAAAGTGCCCAAAAATAAATATTTCTTTTTAGGAGGTTTTTGGCTATGGGATGGTAGGAAGATGATATCCAAAAGATAGGAAAAAGGGGGTAAAAGACCAACATAGAAAAACAAATGCACATTTTTTTTGAAATGAAACATGGAAGGAAGTGAAAAAACATATTTTTAAGGGAATGATTTTGTGAAGAAAGACACAAGATTGGAAGAAAATTTGAATAGGATTAGAAGATGAAATATTTAAAAAACACAAAACTTCTCCCAATGACATAAGTTTTCATCATTTTTCTTTTTTTTTTTTTTATTTTGAAATTTGAACTTGAAATAGATATCAAACTCATCTCCCAACCCATGAATGATCTCCTAAAGACATTAATTGTAATATTTATAACAAGATCAAAGGTTGAGGAAGAGTGATTTTTGACCTACCAAAGACACAAACCATTTTTTTGTTATTTATTTATTTATTTTTTGATTTTTTTAAAAACTTGTCAATAACATTTAAAAAATTACATAAATGAAAGTAAATTACATTCCCCAAAACACACTGAAAAACAAACTCTCCCCCACACTGAAATGGATTCTTGCCCTCAATCATATGATAACATGGTATAATAAATAAAGAGAACCCAAAATAAAATCTATTCCCCCCCACAATTAAATTTCAAAAAATTATGTAATGAAAATCCATGTTGATATTGGGTGGGAAAAGGTATTGGGCTTGTAATGTGGCTATAAAAGAAAAGATTTTCATAGGCTTGAAGGGGCTTTCAAAAGGAGGATTAATATAAGGTAAATTTGAGGCTATTTGGCTATTATGATTCTAATGTGGTTCAGAAAATTCCTCTATCATATTAATGCACACTATTGTAGAAAATTAAGCTCAAAGGTCCACAAACTCAAGACTCAAAAAATGGGGGTGAAAAACACACATTTTAAAAAGATGGCCATAGGTAGCCTTGGCATGAAAGAAAATGGTTTTCCTCATGGGTGGGAAAAATCATTTTCCAAATAAAAAAGTGAGCATCAAAAATTTATTGGTTTTGAAACAATATTATTTATCCAAATATATGATGAAAACACAAAATTTTTGAGATAAAATCATGTCTTTTAACTCCCCTAAATGGTTGGACAAAATTTGAAAATTGGAAGGTGAGTAATCATGACTCTTGTTTCTCCATATGTTTTATGTTTTTTTTTGTTTTTTAGTTTTTTAGGTTTTTTTAGTTTTTTATAAATACACACCCAAAAAAAAGAGAAAGAGTAAATAAAATGGTTTGATAAAGAATTTAGTGAAAAAATGAAAGAGAGGGGAAGAAGAAGAAAAGGTGAGAGAGAGGAAGAGATAGAGTGAGAGTTAAAGGGAAAGAGGTGCCCCCTGGTTTGGATTTGGTGGGTCGTCATCTCCATCTAGTGGTGGGTCGACTACAGTAGTTGGGGATTCAATGGAAGTAGATGTGGTTATAGGATTGTGTGTCCTCTCATAGTGATGCTTTAACTGATGTCATTAACTGTGAATGTCCTTTTTGAAGAGGGGTCTTGGACTTGCACTTCACCAAATGGGTAAACATTAGTAATAAAAAAAGGACCTTCCTAATGAAAATTAAGCTTACTTGGGTGAAGCCGAAATCAAGAATTGAAGAGCATTACCTTTTCACCTTCATGAAATACCTTTCTCAGGATGTGTTTATCATGGAGTACCTTAGCCTTTTCTTTGTACATATTGGAATTTTCATAGTAATCAAGTCGAAACTCCTCCAATTCAGCCAATTGCAACAGTCTTTCTTCACCATTTTTTTTAAAATCAAAATTACAAGTTTTCACTGCCCAAAATGACTTACATTGAATTTCAACTGGAATATGAAATTCTTTACCAAAAACTAGCCTAAAATAAGACATCCCAATGGATGTTTTATAGGTAGTTTGATAATCCCAAAGTGTTTCACCAAGTCTTTCAGGAAAATCATTTCTAGTGGGTTTTACAATTCTCTCAAGCACTCTTTTTACTTCTCTATTAGAAATTTCATCCATGCCATTTGTTTGGGGGTGATATGAAGTTGAAGTTTTATGTACAACACCATTCTTTTTTAAAAGAGATTCCATGGTTTTATTATAAAAATGGGTTCCTAAGTCACTTATCAAGGCACATAGTGTGCCAAATCAGTGGAAGATGCGTGTCTTTAAGAACTCACTAACAGTATGTGAATCATCATTTCTAGTGGGTTTAGCCTCGACCCACCTAGAAACATAATCAACTACAAGAAGGATGTATGAGAATCCATTGGAAGTGGGAAATGCTCCCATGAAATTGATGCCCCAAACATTGAAGATTTCACAAGAAAATTAAAGTCCTTTGGGTCATTTCATTTTGATTTGAAATTGTGCCAAACTTTTGGAAACTGGGACATGATTCAAAGAAATCATTTGAGTACTTAAAGAGTGAAGGATAGAATAATCTAGAGTCTAGGACCTTTCGGAAGTTCCTTTGTGGTCCAAAATGGCCACCACCAGACATTGAGTGACCGAATTCTAAGATAGATGAATGTTAATTTTCATCAACACATCTCATAATTACAATGTCTACCCTAGTTTTACAAAGTTTATTTTCTTTCCAAAAATAGTATTTTGAAGCATTTTTCAACTTCATTTTTTGCTCTGTTGAAAAAATTTCAGGAAAAACACTAGAAACCAAGTAATTTACAATTTGGGCATACCATGGTATTTTTGGAGTGAGAGATGAAAGGTTCTCAGTTGGAAATTCTGGATCAATTTTTTCTGAACGAGAATAATTACAAATTCTGCTCAAGTGATCAGCCACATGGTTTTCTTTTCCTGGTCTATCTTTAATTTCAAGGTCAAACTCTTGGAGAATTAGGATCCATATTATTAGCCTCGGTTTGGAATCAATTTTCTTGAGTAAGAACTTTATAGAAGAATGGTTTGTGAAGATGATGATTTTGGAACCTAAGAGATAGGGTTGGAATTTATCTAAGGCGAAAAACACTGCTAAAAGTTCCTTTTCAGTGATAGTGTAGTGAGATTGAGTTTCATCCAATGTTTTTGAGGCATAATAAATGACATGAGGAATGTTTTATCTTCTTTTACCAAGAACGACCCCAATGGCCCTATCAGAAGCATCACACATCAACTCAAAGGGTAAAGACCAATCTGGGGGTTGGATTATCAGGGAAGATTTAAGAGCAATTTGTAGTTCAATGAAGGCTCTCTTACAAACCTCATCGAAATGGGAAGTGACATCATTTTGGAGAAACCGAGTGAGTGGTAGGGAAATACTACTAAAGTTATGGATGAATCGAAGATAAAACCAGCTTGACCAAGAAATGATTGGATGTCTCGAACAGAAGTGGGTTCAGGAAGTGATTGGATCACTTCAATTTTGGCAGGATCAACTTCAATACCCTCTTTTAAAACTATATTCCCTAGAACAATCCCATTTGAAACCATGAAGTTACATTTTTCAAAATTTAACAAAAGGTTACACTTGACACACTTTTTGAGGACTAGAGAGAGTGACTTCAAGCAAGATTCAAATGACTCACCATAAATGGTAATGTTATCCATCAATACTTCCATGCAGTGTTCAATTAATTCAGAAAGGATACTCATCATACACCTCTAGAATGTTTCAGGAGCATTTCAATGGCCAAAAGGCATTCTATTATATGCATATGTTCCAAAGGGGCATGTGAAAGTAGTCTTTTCTTGGTCCTGATGTGCGATTGGGATTTCGAAGTAGTCGGTGTATCCATCAAGAAAGAAATAGTGCAAATTTCCGGCTAATCATTCTAGCATATGATCAAGGAATGGAAGAGGGTAGTGATCTTTTATTGTTTGAACATTCAATTTTCTATATTCTATGCACACACGCCATTTGTTCTTCACTCGAGCTGTGATTAACTCTCCATGTTCATTTGTGACAACAGTTATCCCACCCTTCTTAGGTAAAATTTTAATTGGACTTACCCATTCACTATTAGAAATTGGGTAGATAAACCAGCTTGAAGAATCATGGTAATATCTTCCCTAACTACCTCAAGGATGATTGTATTGAGTTTTCTTTATTGTTGTCTAATTGGTTTGGATGATTCCTCAAGATGGATGTGATGCATGCAGAGAGAAGGATTGATTCCTAGTATGTCATCTAGGGTATAACCTAAGGCCTTTTTGTTTTCCTATAACACTTGAACAAGTTTGTAATCCTCAGTTTCGGTAAGTGAAGTAGAGATAATGATAGGATAAGAGTGATCATGGAAAAGGAATTCATATTTAAGGTGTTCAGGAAGAGGTTTTAGATCAGTATCATCTCTCTTTTGTGGGTTAGACAACTCAGGAATGGAGGAAGGGACTTCAGTTGCTTCAGATTCATTTTCCTTAATATTGTCCAAGGTGGAGCAATAAAGATCAGAGTTAATGTGGTATTCAAGAGAGTTTTCAAGATCCTTTTAGATTGAAGGAATCTATGAATGAGAGGTCCACATAAAAATCACCATTTATAACATGGTTAATCATGGTACATATTTCAAAAGATCCCATCTCGTTAGAACATGATTAACATGATGGAATGGGGTTCAATTGACTCCCAGAAGTTTCCTTAGAAGCATGGATTGAGAATGTAGAGTGATCCTCATATGGGTATCACATGGCTTGGAAAATGTAGAACTTGGCCATTTGGTCACCAAATTCCATGGATAATATGCCTAAATGGACATCAATCTTGGTTCTCGCTATCATGTGGAATGGTCTTCCTAGAATTAGGAGAGATTGATAAGTGTTTGTCAAACCTTTCATGCCAAGGACATAGAAATCAGAAGGGAAGATAAGATCATTGACACAAACAAGGGAATCCTCTATTATACCCTCAGGACTAGCAGTGCTTCAATTGGCTAATTTAATGACAACACCCGTTGGATGTAAGGGACCTAGACCAAGGTTGGAGAATATCGATTTGGCCATGACATTAATTGATGCTCCTAGGTCTATGAGTGAATCGTCAAAGTTTGAATTTCTAATTTGGCATGTAACCATAAAGGTCACTGGATCTTTTCACTTTATAGGAATAGACTACTGGGTGGCAACATTTTTGAAGGTCCTAAGTTGACTCTTGTTGGTGCACAATTCCTTAAGAAACTTAGCATACTTAGGGATTTGTTTTATGCCATCGAAGTGGGGAATGTTGACTTCAACACATCTAAACATGTAGATCATTTCAGGATCAGGTTCAAAGGACTTTCTTGGTTTAGAAACATCTTGAGGGAAAGGAATTGGATTCCTAAGTGTAATAGAATGAGTTGAGGGAATGGTTTCAGATTCCTTTTCATGTGTCTTTTTATTTTCATTTACTAGGTCAACATTCAAAGGATGGTTGGAGGACTTATCTTGAGGCATATCAATTTTATTTCCCGATCTAAGTGCAATTTCCCTTACATTACCCTTGGGGTTGGGTAATGGTTGAGCTGGGAGTTGAGAAAAATTTGATTGTTGTTGTTGGCTCAGGTGGGATGCAAGTTGACCAATTTGGGTTTCAATGTTTTTGATGCTGGAATGGGTGAAGGAGGAAATATCTTCAACTTCACTTTCCCATGGTTTCTTGGAAGAAGAGGCTTGTCCCGAATTGCGATTACCTTGATTTTGGTTCTTGGGAAAGCGATTGTATTAGGTTAGGAATTGGGAAGGCTCACTAGGATATTAGATACTAGGAGGAGGAAGAGTAGGATTGATCCTTTGAGGTTGAGGAACAAAAGGGTAAGGTTGTTGGAAGTTACCAACACCTTGACCATATTGGAATTGGTTTGGGTTTTGATGAGGGTATTGAGGAGGATGAGAAATGGGATTCCCATATCTCAAGTTAGAGTTATATGTAGAAGAGAAGGTCTCAGAATGGGGTTGGTTGAAGTTTCTAACAAATTGACCTGGTTGTTGAGGGTTGGGGTTTCGCTGAGCATATGTTGCATTGAGCTCCATTGGTGCAGATTAATTAGATTGATCCCCTTGAAGTTTCAGAGCTATGTTAGTTAAATGAGACGGGGAGCTAAAGATTCCATAGTTCATGATAGGTTCAGGGAACAAATATTGTGGAGAAGATGAGGTTGGGTCTTTGGATGCCACAACTAGTTGTCACACAAGACCTATAAGTTCACTCATCCACTCAGTCATCTTGTTCGACTCTATAGATTGATTGCATTGGACTTGTTTTACTTGAGCATGTACTCAAGTATGGAATCGTTGTGTGTTTTCAGCCATGTTTCTCATGAGATCTCTTGCATCTACAAGAGTTTTATCAACAAGAGAATCGCCACTTTTGGCATTAATGATAGTTCTCTCCATCGCCAATAACCCATCATAGAAGTATTAGATCAAGAGTTGGTTAAGGATTTGGTGATGTGGGAAAGTTGAAACAAGTTTTTTGAACCTCTCCCAGTATACATGGAGCAATTCACTTGGGAATTGACGAATAACACATATTTTATTTCGAAAAAAAGCAGTATGAGAAGAAGGAAAAAATTTCTCTAAGAAGAGTTGCTTCTTGTCATTCCATGAGGTTATGGAGCCAGGAGGAAGGTAGTAGATCCATGACTTGGAAGAGTCAGCTAAGGAGAAAAGTATTGCTGAATGTTTTATTTGTTCCTCAAAAACCCCTTAAGGCCACATGGTAGAGAACACCACTTGGAACTCTTTAAGGTGGAGATGCAGATCCTCACTAGCAAGCCTGTGGAAAAGAGGAAGAAGATGAATCAAACCTGATTTGAGTTTGAAGTCAGACACTATGTTTGGATATTGAATACCAAGAGGTTGGTAATTCATATCAGGGTTTACAGGTTCTTTAAGTGTTTATTCCCTATGATTGGTCATTTCTAATTCAACTGTTTGGACAAGGATAGGTTCTCGAAAGAGTTGATTATCTCTTATGTTCCTCCTAAGTTGGTGAAGTGTTCACTCAATTTTAGGGTCAAAAAAATCGAACTGATTGTTTGGGAGGCTATGGGGAATTCAAGGAGATGTTGGAAGGAAGAGGAAGATGAGTTTTTCTTTGTGTTTTTTTAGTTTATGATTTTTATGAGAAGTTGGGTTTTTCTTTGTGTTTTTTTCCATTTTTTTAAATTTTGTTGTTTTGGTTTTTTTTTACAATAACTAGAAACGAATAACTACATAAAGCACCATCCTTGGAAATGGTTCCATTTTAAAGCATGAATACTTTTTTCTTATCGACCGCTCAAAGTTTCGATGCTCTGCTAATGTGTATAACAGTACTCAGGTCGAATCCTCGGCGATGATAATTTTTTAATAGTCTAATGTATTTAGTTGATTGTATTTTGATTGGGGGGGTTTGTTTGCAGAGATTAAATGAATTCATTAATGATTAGTGTTTGATTTAACAATTTGATAAAGATTTGGGTGAGTTCATTTTTAGAGATTTAAGCTTGTGATATCTTTGAGGTTTTCTTTAGATTGCATTTAAATTAACACCCACTTCACAAGATAACTTTGATTGGAATTATTAAGTGTTAAGACTTTAATCAAAGCCTTAACTTAAATTAGGGTTCTAATCTAAATTAGAGCTTGTTGATGGTAGTGTATTTATGGTTCCAATAATCCATGGAAACCACACGTTTAAACAAAAAAAGTCATTAATCTATGACATGTTAAGTCCAACATACACAATATTAAATTAAAGAATACTCATCGAGAAAAATCTCTCAATTGCTTAACATCTCTAAATAATGACTCACCCCAATGGTATATTTACTAAGCCATTAAGATGGTTATTAATCTGGTAATATATGATTATGGTGATGAATTATCAATAGAACAAAAATAATGGGATAAAAAAAGAGTAGTTCATTGAAAACACACGATCGTTGAAGAGAGTTAAACAAATACTTTCGATCGACTGAGGAAGCAAAAGAAGGGAAAGGGGTTTAACTTGATTTAAACTATTTTAAGAACATTAATATTAAACTACAAAAGGTGGATTAGAATAAGAGATATTGAATAAGAAACTTTCATTAAAACATAATTACAAAACACAAACACTTACACGATTACAAATTAATAACAAAACAAAAGTAAATGAAAGGAAGCAAGGGGGAATTCATACAGCTGAATCTCAAGAAAGGATGATTCATATACTATTAGATAATCCAGACAGCTGAATCTATACCTCCACTTGCATTTCCATTTTGATAATTCAGACAGTCGAATATCAAGAATTATCCTTCTTAAAATTTGTATATAATAATGTTGGCTGACTACTCTCAAAATTTGGAGGAATTTGGACTTATGGAGGAAAAGTTATGGTCGTTTGATTAAACAATGTTAATATGTCCATTTCAATCCAGACTTTTTAGAATTCCAAAATTTGAATGAGTTTATCAATAGGAAGATGACTTCAAATCCGAATTCCTTCTTCCACAAAGTTTACTGCCAATATCTTTTATTTAACACTAAAAAATTGAAACTTGATTTGATGTCTATATTAGAAGACATGTTATAAATACTGTACTGATTTTAATTTCTGGACAGAATGGTGGGATGAGTTTAAATGAATTATTTAGGAAATTTTATTTGGAGTTGGGCCTTGAAATTTATATCCAAGATAGATTATATATTCCCCCAGACTTTTGAGGAGAATAAAGTAATTTGGACTTCTTTATTGAGCCTATAAATTAAATCTTCATGGCTGGTTCAGTTTGTTCACAGATTCTGTAATCCTTCTTGTGTGGTCTATATGGCCCTTCAAATAGAATAATTGTCCCATTGTCCATTCTAATTAAATGTTGGATATTGAATTAGGAATCCTAGAAAACAAGAACCACACAAGTTGGATCAGTAGGGTGATAATTATAAATAAAATAGTAAACTGACAAAATTGGACTACTTCTAAAAATGCTCAAAAATTACATTTCATATTCAAACATTAATATTTCACACAAATTATTCACATTTCATATAAAATCAATAAAGGAAGAATATAAAAATTTATTAAAATATTAATAACATCATCACCCTACTCGGGCCACCATTTGGTACACGAGTAGATTACATAGATAAAAGACTGGATAAGGGTAATGGACCATGTTGTTTATTGTTTTTTTGCTGGATGGGATGGAGTTTGGAGATGGAACCAAAATGGGGTTTGGGACCGAGAACTTTTGAGTCTGCTATTATTTTATTGGTTTTATTTTTGGCTTGAAATTTAGTTATATTCTAGCATTAAATTACATTATTTATTTATTATTTATTATATTTTTCGTTGGATTTTAAGGTTTTGTTTTCTACTATATTGTATTGTTTTCATTATTTACACTATGCTAAGATTTATTTATTATTTTTATATGATTATTAAACTATGTTATAACTCTATAACTATGGGGTATAATCTCCCCACTATACATATCACACCCTCACTACTAGTTGGCATCCTCTGGCGTGTGGGGAGGCCCACTTGAGGTCTCATAACCATCCCATTAGGGCTACGTGAGAGAGTATCAGATTGAGGTACATTACAAAGTGGTATTATAGCAAACCATATTTATTTTATATTGATTTACTATTTGGGAATGGTAGAAAGTAAACTAGTATATACAGGGAATTGTTAATGATCTTGTACATGGTAGTATCTAACCCATGTATGGGGGAAAATATGAGATCCTAGGGATGGATTTTTGTTTATATTATTTGCTTATTACATTTGATTTTATTCCACCTTGGGTGATTCAAATGTTGTGTGAGGTTATTACTTAGTGATGTTATTGGTTCTGGAGATTTATACTCATGGCCTGGTATGGTACAGGATTACTAGGAATGCATCATAATAGGAACATAGGGATATATGTTGACATGCATTGTTCATGATAGGGTCATTTTATTGCATGTGATATATACTTGCCTATTTGAACTGTGATATAAGATTACCTATTATATCTGATAAATGAAATTAAGTGAACTTTTATGTCAATTTATAATGCATGTAATCCATGTTTATATAAACCAAGATTCAATGGTTCTCTGTTTTTTTCAACAGTTGAGGTTGACCTTGTTATTATAGCCAGTTTTCTAAGGAGTGTGTTTGTCTTGAAGATAAAATGACTCCTCATCAACTTCAATTTTATCATTAAGAGAGTGGAAATCAGCACACTCCTAACATAGCTAAATAGGATCTTCCTGTAGCTCTTGAGGATTAGATGGATGTTAATCTTCACAATAACTTCTTTAGGGTCATGAGATTCCTAGAAAGATAGATGGTTTGTACCATGCCTTTAATGTCAGAGATGAGGATAGAGTTCCAACTACAGAATCTACTTATATTTAGTAGGGAAGGAGGCCCCCAGGATGCCGAGTTTTAGATTGAGTCCATCCATATAATTTTTAAGCATATTGAGACACTTGTATATTAGAGGGTGAAGGTCATTTCATACATGGTTTTTGGATCAACCAAGCATTGGTCATACATTCTAGAGCAGGCAGGATAGGAAAATGAGCTATTGTGTAAGGACTTCAAGACAAAGTTCTTGAGAAATTTCTTGAGAAATTTTTATCATGATATGTTGAGGGATGAAAAGGCTTGTGATATCATGCACATGAAATAGGAGAGAATGTTTTTACTGGACTATTCTGAATGTTTCATTGACCTACAACATTTTTTCCATCTTTGGTAGCTAATGATATCTCTAGGGTGATATATTTTTAGGATGGTCTCTACTATGAGATCAGATCTTTGGTGAATGAGTTCCATCTAATCAGTTTTATAGATATGATGAATTGGGAACTCATCACAGAAGGGAATAAGAGAGATTCCCCAAGCAGTATATGATTTGTTTTAGTAGGGAAAACTATGGACTCTTCTTCTTAGGGAAAAAAGCATCACTATGATAGTTTTCTCCAAGGAAGCTTCATTTAGAGTAGTCAGTGCAGTGGACAACCATCTCAGGACTGTGTTTCATTGTAATGCTACCATTGTGGAAATATGGGCCACAAATGGCCTCAGTGTTCATACCCTACCATGGAGTGTCTTTCTTGAGTCATATTCATCCATCTAAAAATGTTTTATAGGGGTATACAGTATCAGAGAAGTGGAAGGGGATCAGGATAGATACCAAAGTCTGGGAAAGACTCAGCTACTCCACAGAATGCAGGTAGTCAGAGTTCCACAAGACATTCTAGTCGAGGTAGGGGATGTGGTACCCAAGTGTAGTAATGGTAGTACAAGCTATAACATATAGATCAGGGAAGTCAGTTTGGAGCCTAGGGAAGAGATACGGGTTAGTTTCATGTTATCCAGACTACTCTGGATAGTGTGGATGCAGTACCGTCTACTATTAGAGGTACGATTCTTATATCATCTACCCTTGTTTGTGTTTTTTTTGAAATAGGAGAATCACATTCATTTTTATCCACTCTTTTTGTAAACAGATTGGGATTTTATTTTGATATTTTTAATTGTGTTTTGTATATTGGCATTCCTTTGGGAGTGTAATTTGAGAATATCAAATTTTTCAAGGCATGTTCTCTAGATATTAGTGGTTACCATTTGTTTTGGGGACCATTCATGATGGAAATGGTAATATTCAATTTGATTTTTAGAATGGATTGGTTAGTTCTATACCGAGATCATATCAACTATTACCATAGGAGAGTTAACTTTTTTATCTCTAGATGGATGTAGTTATTCTCACCAGGTTGAGTGGGATATTCAACCAGGCCATGTAGGGATAATTTAGTGTAGATTGGATTTTCTCAGGGCTCCGATAGCCAATATTTCTATAGATAATGGGGGAATATAAGAGGATTATTTTCCTCCAGTGGTAGACCATTTTTAGGATATTTTTTCTAAAGAGTTCTATGGATTACCGCATGAGCGAGAGATTGATTTTATGATCTATTAGGTGCCAAGAACAGATCTAATTTCCATACCACCTTATAGAATGGAACTAAAAGAGATTTAGGAGTTGAAATTTTTGTTGGAAGATCTAGAATCTAAATGTTTCATATAGACTAGTGCGTCTCCTAGGGGTTCCCCAGTTCTCTTTGCCGATAAGGCTGATGGGTCTTCACGCTTATATTTGGATTATTGGAGGTTGAAATAGATGAAAGTTAAGAACCATTATCCTCTTCCACACATCGACGATATCTTCAATCAGCTGAGAAGTGATAAGATCTTCTATAATATCGATTTGATATCATGATTCCATTAGATGAGGGTGAGACCATAAAACATACCTCGAACTTAGTTTAGGAGTAGGTATATCTTATATGAGTTCATAGTTATGTTGTTGGGTTTGACTAATACATCGACGGTATTCATGGAATTGGTGAATTAGATCTTTCATACTTTTCTAGATTAGTTTGTGGCAGTTTTTTTTGGATAACTTAGTGTACTACCAATTATCATATGATCATGACCAACATCCTCAAATCATCCTGAGTACATTTATAGAGCATCATATTTATTCCAAGCTAACCAAATGTAGTTTATGATTCGATAAAGTTCACTTCGTAGGCCATGAAATATTAGAGGTAGGAGTGTCTATTGATCTAGAGAAAGTGTCAACTATGGTATCTTAGGAGCAGCCCAATAATGTCTTTGAGATTCAGATATTTCTAGGTTTAGTAGGTTATTATTTGTGCTTTATTTAGGACTTTTCCCATTTTAAAACACCAATGTATGGGATGAACAAGAAAGGGGTGAATTTTTTTAGTTTGATACTTTTAAGAGATATTTTTAGGAGCCAAAAGGCCGGGTGAACTCAACACCTATCCCCACTTTACCTGTGCTGGGTAAAGCCTATACCATGTACTGTGACACATCCAGAGTTGGACTCTAAGTAGTTTAGATGTAGATGGATCAAGTGGTTTCTTATGAATCCCTACAATTGAGACCACTTGATATGAATTATCCTACTCATGATTTGGAGTTACCATCAGTGGTACATGCCCTAAGATGTTGGAGGCCTTATCTCATGGGTGAGAGGTTTGAGGTATACATAGACCATAAGAGCCTTATTTATATCATTTATTAGCAGGACCCAAACCTTCGGTAGACAAGGTAGGTCAAGTATCTAAAGTATTTCAATTTCGAGTGGGATTCTACACTAGGAAAGGGAAACATTGTTGTTGATTCATTGAGCTGAAAGACATAGAAAAAGATAGCGCAGTAGTCTTATGACGAGTGGTATATCATGTAACTCTTTGCAAACATGAATCTATATGTTCAGGAGTCTCATATATGAGTACCTTTGACTTTTAAATCTATTATACCGGTGATTTTGGATCAGATAAAGACCGATAAGTTATCTGATTTCAAGGGATTAGTTATAAGAGACAACTTATATGGTGAGGAGAAACCGTTATGATGATGTCACTATATACTTTTTGATAGGATTACCTAGGATAACCCATAAGAATTATTTTTTATGGGTGATTATGGATTGACTGAAGAAGGTATCCCACTTCTTTTCTATCAGGGAGACCTTCACAGTTGATTATCTGGGTAGTCTTTATGTGCATGAGGTAGTTCAGTTGCATGTTTTTCCAAGGGGTATCATTTTTTATAGAGATCCTCATTTAACATTGTGTTTCTAGAAGTGTCTTCATAAGTATTTGGGATAACAATTTCTTTTGAGTACATTCTATCATCCTCAAACTGATGGTTAATCTGAGAGGACTATTTAGAATATGGAGGATATGTTACGAGCCTATGTTTTTGATTTTGGTGGTTCTTGGGAGCATCATATGGAACTCATGGAGTTTTCATATAATAATAGCATCCATGCATCAATATAGATGCAATATTTTGAGGCGTTGTATGGAATTCCATTTTGTTCACCTCATTGTCAGATGGAGGTAGGTGAATCGGCACTTTTTGGGCCTAGTATCATGGAGGAGATGTATAAGAAAGTTCAATTGACTAGACAGTGGTTGGTGACTACAAAAAGTATTTTGAAGTATTACACTGACCATCGGAGATGACCTATATAGTTCGAGGTTGGTCATTTTGTTTTCCTTTTGGTATCTCCTAGTTTGGGGAAAATTTGTATCAAGAAACAGGGAAAGATAGTACCCATGTTTTTCTATATATTTGAGATAGTGGATAGGGTTGGTCCAATGTTGTATCGATTATCCCTTATATAGTTATAAAGTTCCATGCATGATGTGTTTCACATGTCACAACTTCAGAGGTATTATCCAAAACCTTCTCATGTGATAGATGTATAATACTTCAAGCTTAGTGTAGATGCATCCTTTGAGGATCATCCAATATGGATTCTGGACCATGGTGATGATTATCTCTAGGGCTGGGTGATTCCTTTGGTTTTAGGGTAGTTCCAGCATGGGTGAGTTTAGGAGGAGACCCAGGATAGGGAGTCTGATATGTGAGCACAGTGACTAGACTTGTTTGTCAAGAACCTATAGTGATTATTAGAGTAACTCAAGGATGAGCTTTTATATGGTGGAGAGGTTGTAAGATCCCATATTTTTCTAGGTACATCCTTAATTTGTTTTTTCATTTGATCCCTGGTTGCTAGGTCTTGTTCAAAGATGGAGACCCTTTGTTAGGTAAAATGTCCTAATGTTTGGGGATATATATGTTTTCTTGAATTAAAGGAGTCTAGTTATAAATGTGTTAAATGGGTTACAAGGGTTTTTCCATGCTTTGAAAGGATTTGGAAATGTTAAGATTCTTATACTAGGAAAATGGGGATGACAGTTGCCTACATGAGAATTACACACCATATAAAGGTATTACATGTCATGTGAACTCTTACAGACACATGTCCTGAAACAAGTACATGGAATGAATTGGTTACACATAATTTAATCAATACACATCGTGTAATGTTCAGTCTAATTGAATATTATTCCGAGGTAATGGATTTTTTGTTGTATCCCTCTAAAAAGTAATAAACAACATATAAAATAATTACACACCATGTAATTTCCTGATCATAATTTAAAATGTGTTTTGTGTGATATTGATCTCATTCCCTTGTATGCAGTTTCCTCCTCTCTATCCTATGGCATCATCCAGGTGATTTTAGAGTTCCTTCCTTCTTTCCAGGCATCTAGATCACGCATCTGATCCCTAGTGAATTTTTTCTTTGGTTTTCCCTTCTCTCCCTTTGTTCTCTAATCATTTTAGTGTAATATATTGACTTGGTTATTTTTTGGTTTTGATCTTGATCGATTATGATATATGATCCTTCTTTTGATCATTTGTGCCTTTGTTCTTGTTATCGAATCCTACTGGGAGAATTGATTGATCATCAATTAAAGGTAGGGTGTCTAAACCTTAAACCTATGGTTTGATGATTTTCAAGTATGTTCAATATTTAAACTTCACCAACATACATGTCCCATAATTAATTAAATGATGAACTGGATTATTCTTGGATTCCATTTGGATCTAATTGGTTATTGACCTAGCTTATGGATACTATTTGGGGAAGTGAATCCTTTTTTATAAATTAATTTATTAATGGATTAAAGTTTGTTTATAATGACATGAAATTTGGGTGATTACTTGATATAGATTCACGTTGGCTTGTCCTGAATATTGAAGTGACTAACATGTTATTGGTTTAACATCAAATGATAAATGAAATTTGTAATTAAAAGATAAATATTAATTTTCATAATTAACCATTGAGACTTATGATGTGATAATTTGATACCCTTGTTGTTATGACATGTGTTGTGTTTTCTATGTTGAAATTATTATGTAGAGGGCTATTCCCAATGACACATATTGAAATGATAATATACCGGCTTATGCCCTGATAAATACTAAAATGATTATATGATGGGCTCTTCCCTGAGACATACTAAAATTATTATATAGTGGGATATTACTAGGGACACATACTGAAATTCTTATATACCAGGCTTGGCCCTGATACATGATGAAATTCATATATACTAGGCTCAACCCTCATTGATTGATAAAATGATTATATAGCAAGTTTTGACCCATCTCTATGTGATTTACACCTTGGGTATATGGTTTTGGTTGGAATTTTTGTGAGACATGCTCAAAGACATTATGGTATGGTGCTAAAGCAAGTTGATGTGTTATTAATTTAATTTCATAATTAATTAATACTCTTGTTTAATTATTTATTTCAGGAACTTGTAATTATATTGGTTGTGTTTAGAAATAAAGTTGTAGACATAATGAGTTATACTCACACCCTAATCAGACCATCATTTGGTACCCAAGTAGATTACATGGATATAGGACTGGGAAAGTGAAAGGGGCCTTGCGGTTAATTTTTTTTATTGGATGGGTTGGAATTTGGATATGGGACCGACATGGGGTTCGGGACTAAGCACTTTTGAGTATTTATTTTAGTTTTCTAGTATTTTATTTTTATTACTTCTGGAATTACATTTAGTTACATTACATAATGATATTACATTATTACTTCATTATTTATTCGATTATTTAGTTGGCGTTTACTATTTAGTTTTCCATTGTATTGTATTATTTTTATTATTTTTAATACTTTGAGATTTATTTATTATTGTTATATGAATATTCTGCTATGTTGTAACTCTGTAATCAGGGAGTATATTCTCCCCACTATACATATCACACCTCTTCTACTAGTCTGTAGCCTCTGGCATATAGGGAGTCATGCTTGAGGTCTCATAACCAACCCATTATGTCTATGTGATAGAGTGTCGGATCGAAGTATGTTACAATTTGTCCAAGTCTGTCACTTTGGGGTGAACCTATTCTCTTTTTAGAATAAATATGGATCGATGATGCTCTGTATTATTTATTAGTAACTTAACAATATCACAATCAATAATAAGTATTTTATATCTGGTATTGATGATTTTTTAGTTAATTACACGGAGATCAATATTTTTTCAAGATTGATATTTGATCTCGATACTATCTGTTGAGGGTAAAAAGTGAATACATACCCAATATATCCTTCCATATGAGGTATTAACACTATAAATTTATAGTGATGTCATTTGGTCTTACTAATACCCATGTTATCTTCATGGATTTAATTAATAGATTCTTTATAGATTACCTTGATCAGTTTTTGGTAGGCATTATAGATGATATTCATATATATTAAAAGATAAAATAAAATAATAAATATCACTTGATTATTCAATTGAAGACCTCAGGGAAGGATAGGTTTTATATAGAATTTACCAAGTGTGAATTTGGTCTATAAAAAGTTTCATTTTTGGGTGATATAATCTCAAGAAAGGGAATATCAGTGGGTCCATAAAAGATGGAAGTTATTGAACATTAGACCAAATAAACCACTATGGATAAGATCTATAGATTTATCAGTTTATCTGGATATTATTGAATCTTTGTGGAAAATTTCTCTTGGCTATCTAATCCACTCACGAAGTTAACTTAGAAGGGATCCAATTTCTTATAGATAGATGAATGTGAATAAAATTTCAAGGAATTTAAGATAATGTAAGTCAGTACACTTATGCTTACATTACCCTATAATGGAGAAGGTTTTTTATCTATATTGATGAATTAAATAAGGAACTGGGTTGCATCCTCATGCAAAATTACATAGTGACAGCTTATATCTCATGTTAATTGCATATTCATTAGAAAAATTACCCAACTCATGATTTAGAGTTAGTTGTGGTAATTTTTTCATTAAATTATAGAGGAACTATCTTTATATAGAAATGTTTGATGTATATATTGATCATACAAGTTTAAATTATATATTCACTCAAAAAGAACTAAATATTTTCCAGATAATATGGTTAGAGTTGATTAAATATTATGACTGATCAATACAATACCACCCTATGAAAGAGAACAAGGTGGTCAATGCTTTGAGTTGAAATGATCATGCTATATTATATATGGTGAGTATCACAAAATATACAATATTTATGGATTTTCAAAGTATGGATATGTAAATCTTGAAGAAAGGTAAGAAATATTATCTTTCTCAAATGGGTGTTCAACTATCTATCTAAGTGAACATTGAAGAGGTATAGAAGGAAGATGTAGAGTTGAAAAAAAGGTAAGAAATTTTTCTCATTTCAACATTGATTGTGATGTAATGATAAGGATTAGGAACCTTCTATGTGTCCCATATATACCTTATTTAAATAAGAAGTAATTGGTTGAAGCTCACAATTCATCACTCTCTATTCATTCTAGAAGTATTTAGATGAATAGAGATATAAAAGTGTATTTATGATGGGAAAACATAAAGAGAGACATTTCATAGTATGTATATTATTTATTGGTATGTCATCAAGTTAAGGTTGAGCGATATAATTTTATGGGATTTTATAATAATTACCCATACCAAAATAGAAATGGGAAAAATTCCCCATGGATTTTTTCATCAAACTCTCCAAAACATATAAAGGTTATAATGTTATTTGGGTTGTAGTTTATCACCTTAAGAAGTCATAACACTTCATTTATATTAGATAATATTTCTGTCCTAGTTATGTTTCTAGAATATACATTAAAGAATTGGTAAGGTTACATGTAGTACCGCTTTCTATTGTATCTGATCGGTAACTGAGATTTACCTTGAAGTTCTGGAGAAGTCTTTAAAAATATTTGGATTCAAAATTGTATTTCAGTACTTCTTATCATCCTTCGACAGATGGTAAATCTGAGGTAACCATTAAAACCCTATAAAATACTCTAAGGTCTTATTATAATGTTTTCAAATGTGGTTGGGATCAACAAATTTCTCTAGTTTAGTTTTATTATAATAATATCTTTCACTCAATCATTAATATGGATCCATATGAATCCCTCTATAGAAAGAAGTGTAGAACTCTAATGAGTTGGGATAAAGATAGATAAAAAATCTATTGGGACCTGATCGAGCTAAGGAAATGAGATTTATAAATATGGGAAATTTTACCCCTAAGTATATTTTCCTCTTTGAATTATTGATTGAGTAGGGATGATATCTTATTTCTTGATACTTCCACCGAACCTATCTCAAGTTCACAATGTTTTAAATGTATCTCTCCTAAGGCAGTACATACTTGATCCTTTACATGTAATAAACTCAAAGTTTTAAACAATGGATCATGGTCTTTCCTATGAATAATAACACTTATAATTCTTGGATTTTAGAGATAAAGTTATATGGAATAAGACTACTCACCTGGTTAAAGTTATTTGGAGGAATATGAAATTCAAAGAAGATATATGGGAACCTTAGGATGTGATGAAATAGATATATCCTCATTTTTTTGTATTAGAGTGAGGTAATTTTGAGGGATAAATTCATTTTAATTATAAAGAATCAAACTATAGTAACCTAGAGGTAGTGGTTACTTTATTACATTATCACTAGATACAAGTGATCACATCCCAAAGGACCGAACAATTTAGTAGTCTTGGTAAAACTGATATAAACATGCTTCCCATTTTACGTTGGTAAAATATATAAAAACATAGTGAAAGTAAATATTATGTATCCATGAACTCATTTAAATATTCCTTCTTCATATCTTGATAAAAGGAAACAAAATAATGGCATGATCTAATGATTAATAAGGGTTATGATGGAAACTATCAAGAGTAAATAAGGCATAATCAATATATCAAGGTAAATTACTGAAAGCACATTTCATTTAATAAACACTTGAGTTCAATGAGTATCCATAGCTAATATCAACATAAAAAACACATGGATAATAATAAATGAATTCTAAATGAAGTAAATGCATAATGTTAGACATCATGATCTCAAACATCATGATATATTTACTATCAAGTCCTTGTGCTAAGACAAGTTTAACTATGTGTAGCCATACACTAAAAATCCATTTAATAAGGTAATCCAACTGGTTGGTCTCATTAGATCTGTTAATGCATCAAGGGGATATATAATTTTGGTCCCCACCCGTAACTGCATTTATAACCCATTCCTCGTATATTTAATGATTAATTTAATTCTTGAATAATATTCCTTATCAATAAATTTATATATTGAGTAAAGACTATAGAATATCAATATTTTCTCAGTCAATAAAATAACTTTAAAACTAAAACACTATATATAGAAATGGTATATAGCTTAAAAAATAATCATATGCAGAACACAAAGAATATGGATATTTAAGATAAATTTAAGGTCCAATGATCACTTGAAAGTGAATGTTTCAATATAAATTTAATGACCACAAAATTAATAAGAGACAAAAGATGACTATCAATTCATCAAAATATATGTTTTATAATAAAATAATGTCTTTTGGATAAAAAAATAAAATGAAATAAATCCATTAAATTAATATTTAATTAAAAAATATATTTTTTTAATTCCATTAAAAACTTTTAGATGAAGATAAATAACATAAAATAGTTATGGTGGTAGGAAAATCCATTAACACTATATACGTCAAAAAGAAACATTCCTTTTAACTTTTTTCAAAGAAAGAAAAAAATGACCCTTTCGGAAGAAATTAGAAAGATTCATTTAAATCATTGTAAAAAATAAAAGATATTTTAAAATTTTCTTGATAAATCATTTTAGTGAATAAGAATGTCTTTTTTATAGCAATTTTCAAAAAATATGGACATGGAATAAAAATATACTCGATAAAAAAGAGAAATAAGATCTTATTTTATTTTAATTATTAATTTTCATGATTTAATATAAAAATTGAGGAAAATTTGGGAGAAAATATAGAAACTCATTAAATATTTTTATAATATTAAAATATATGGAGTTTATAAATGATATATTATATTATTCCTTCAATGAAAATAAAAGCAATCCCAAAAAAACGAGATTGTAAAATAAGTTCTTTCCACTTTGGTAACTTTAAAATTATAACCGATTAGAAGAGTAAAATTTAATTAAAATTTAATCATAATTAAAAAAATATATTAATGTTAAATATATAAAAGGTTCATTATATATACCACGTAAAATAAAATATATTCATAATATCAAATATGTCTCAATGAAGTGAAAATTGAGACAAAATCCATTTCAAAGATTATATCATTTAAGTTGGAATAAATCAATGAAGTCATTATGTCTAAAAATTTTAAATCCACAAAAACAACAAGTGGAAATAAAATATAAAACAAATATATGTAATTTCATACATAATCATGGAATAACATCATCACTGAAGTTGAAGTATAACCCAATGTATGGAAATTGAGTTACGAAACCTCTTGCCTCACGCTTTCACTTTATTAGATGAGATTTAACCACTTGTGTAACGGTTTTAAACTTTTAATTAATTTATACAAGAACCATAATAATATTTATAATATTATATATAATCCAAATATAGCATTTTGACACTCTATTATTAATAATTCTTTATTAAAATCACCGTTTTTGAGTGTTATCTATCTCATTTTTTAAATAATTTTCAATTCGGTTGTTTTGGTCCTTTCATATTTATCATGGTTACATTATATAAAAAATTATATTAATGTTATAAATATTATATTTATAAATTATATACATTTCTATCACCATTCTTGAATTGTTGATATAGAAAAATGAATCACCCCACTACGTGGAGATGATAAGTCGTACAAACACATGAGAAACGTCTTCGCTTTCCGTATGATGGAAAATATATGGAAAATGGTTGTATCATAATCATAATAACATATCAGTACGTTTATGAGACTAGATTTATTATTTTATTATCGACACAAAAAAGTTATAGGAAGTATAACAAGAAATAAATTTTAAAGAGTTAGTGAAGATTATTACCTATTCTTTGGTAGGTTTCCTTTAGATTTATTTTTAAGGACCCTTGGAATGGTATTTTAAGAAAAAAAAGAACCTATAATTATTGTATAGGTAATTTTATAAGATAAATTGGTAGGTTTTGGTTGATTTAGGTGACTCAAAGTGGTGTGAATAATTCAGATAAAGGGGTTTCCTTTTATAAGGGTGGGAAATGATGCACTTTGAATTTTTAAAATGATTAAAATATAATTCATTAATTCTCAATAAAAATGATTTTAAATGGATATATAATAAAATAAAAAGAGTATATGTTCAAAATATCCCTATAAAATAAAATTTAGATATATTTTCGTTTCATTTTATACATTATATTTTGGTTTAACCCTTTCATTAACAGATTTTAACCTTAATTGTGGAAAAAAAAATTTATCTTAAAGGGTTATAATTTTAATTATAAGTTAAAAATTAGCACAAAATGGAAAATATATGATATTTTTTACTATTTATCACATTACTTTTTCCTATTTAAAATATTTATGATTTTTAAATAATTTAATAAAATATTTTTCTCATAAAATACTATTAATGTCATTTTAAGAACTACTAACATAATTTGACTATGAAAATAACATGAAGGATTAGTTTTAATATAAACCTTTCACACACATCTAATATTTTATTTTTATATAAATGTTTTTAAAACATAATAATTCACCCAAATTTTATTACTTTTAATATTTTTAAAAATATTTATTTGATTTTCTATTTATTGAATAAATATTATATCAGTGTTGCTTATGAATTTAAGGTAATTATTAATTCAATCAAAATTATAAATAATTTACCATGAAAAAATAATAATTTATATTTAAAATAAACCTTTATAACCAAACTTATTCTATTTTTATCCTCATGTAAAAAATTTAGAGATATTAAATTGAATAGAGTGACATATTTTATATATTCTTTACTTAAATTAATATAAATGTCATGATCAAAGAAAAATGGCACCATGTGGAAATATATTTGATAATTTGATGTAAAGTTCAAAAAAAATAACTCATTAAATAGTATAAATATAAGTTTTGGGTTGATTTTGAGGCCTTATCTCATGATTTAACCCTATTTTACCAATTTTACCCTTACTGTGGTGATAAATATTTACCATGGTTACTATTTATAATAATAAAAAATAAAATGGATATATTTATAAAATTTTTAACTCTATATTAAAAATATAAAATCCATTTTTCAATATTCAATTTCTATAATTGGAATAAATTAAATTAAGATAAAAATGAAAAAATGCAATGGAAATAGTTTTTTTTAGAAAAATGCCTTCTAAGTATAAAAATGGTTTTTATACCAAATTCAACCATAAAAATTAGTTAAATGAACTTAATTAGATTATTAATAATTTAATAAGTATAATTTTACTTTTAAAACATTTTAAAACAAAAATATAGCTTTGAAAATTCTTGAAAAAAAATTTTCAATAAAAATGGTATTTTTCATTATTCACATTAGAAAAGTCCCAAAAATTAACTCTAATATAATTTTTGAAATTATGATTAAAAAAATTATATCCTTTTTATGAAATAAAATTTCTAAAATTTTAATAAATTAAATATAATATTTTATCAAAAAATAAATAAAAATCATTTATGAAGGTAACATATTTTGATGAATAAAAAGTATTTACTAAAAATTTAGTGATTATTTCATAATAATTAATCAATAAATTTTTATTAAGTAGGAAATTTATATATATGTCATAATTTGGTTGATATTATTCATACTCACTAATTAAATATCTAGGTTATAATGGTCATATTAAAATAATAATATTTCGTGGTTTGTTTAAGCTCGATGTTGTGTGTTGTATACACTATCAAACATAGTATTCTTTTAAAATCTTAGGGTGTGATATTATCCCCCAAAATTCAATAAATTTCACTATTAAAATTTAAAAATTTCTTAGTAATAAAGGGATTAAATGTTTAAAATACCTTTATTGAATACCCACATCATAAAAAGGGTTAATAAAACTTCCTTTTAAAAGTGGGAAAGGGAAATAAAAGGTTATCTAGGATAACAAATAATTAGGTTTCCAAATAGTTTAACATTAGTGGGAAGTGAATATATGGACATGGAGGAAAATAAATTCCCAAGAAAATGATAGAGTTATAGAGAATATTGATCACAAGAAAGTTAATGATCATGAAAAATTTAATGACCACAAAAACCTAAATAAAAAAGCTATAAAAATACCATTGAATCATCAAGAATAAATTTAATAGGTTAATTTTTTTTCAAGATAATTTTCCCAGAGTTGAGAAATTAATTTACCATATAGAATAAAAACATATGGAAATATACTTACTTAAAAAGAATAATTTAATCCTTTAATAAATTTAAACCACAATATCATATTTTTTTCCAAATTATGATTATTCAAGATTAAATTTTCATGACTAAAGCACTAAAATTAACTTTTAATGGATCATAAGATCTATAAAATAATGAAAATTCATTCTTTATTTCTATAAATATTTACTAAAACTAAAGTTATTAGCACAGGTTATCCAATATGAATAAATATTAATATGAATAAATAATACATTAATATATAAAATACAATAATAAACCCAAAGGTTTAACATAAATTAATAAATAGACCTATATCCCAAATAACCTCAATAACCTCAAAATTAAATAAATATTTAGCCTAAAATTTAATCTCATACCATTAAATTTACAACGTAAAAAATATAATATAATTCTTCTAAAATAATCCTTTAACTTAAACCTAAAGGTTATATATAACTCAACCAAATAAAATGTACCCCAAAATATCATTAATCACCTCAAAATCCCAAAATTCAAAAATATTTGATCTTATAATATGCTTCCCAAAATAAACTTAATATTTATCCATTAAAATTTTTAAGTAAAAAATAATAATTTCATACTAACCAGGACATCACATATTCAAGTGGTAGGCATTTTATCATTGTTTCCATTTAGTTGTGAATTCAAGTCTCGGGGCCTTACCGAATGTGATGGGTTGTCACCCGGCCAACGGGTTGTCCTTTTCCTAAAAATATATTAATATAATTCCTATAAAATTTCAAAAAATATGATGAACATCCTAAAATATAACATTAATCATAAAATAACTTCTTAACCACTAAGGTTATATATATATATATATTCCACAAAATCAAATAATCATAATTGACTATTATTACATTAAAATTAATAATTATATTAACACTAAAGGTTATCAATAAATTTAAACTTATTTACACAAAATATAAAAGAATTATTCCTCAAATAACATTATCATTAAAATAAATACTATACCAAAGGGTTGTGTTCCCATAAATGTCTCTTAAAATATCCTTAATCATGTTAAAATCCCATATCATAAAACCTAAAATGGGTATTTATACCTTTAAAATTATAATTATCCTTAGACTTATCAACCCAATAAATTTTAGGTTTATAACATATCAATATGGAATAACATAGGTTTAAATAGGTTCTATTATATCATTCATCAAAATGGTTTATAAATAAAATGTGCATAATACCAAATATGTATCAATAGAGTGGAAATTAAGAATAAATCCCTTAAAAAGATTGTATCATTGAAGTGAGAATTAATAAATGAAGTGATTCTATGTAAAAAATGTAAAAAAAAAGTGGAAATAAAACATAAAACAATCGTGGGTAATTTTATATATAATCATGGAAAAACATAGCTAATGAAGTAGAAATATTACCCAATGAAAGGAAACTAATTTAATAAACCCCTAACTTCATGCTTCTACTTTGTTGGACTTGTGTTAACCTCATGTATAATGGTTTTAACCTTTTTATTAATTTAAAAAAGAATCATATTAATATTTTTAATATCATATATGATCCACTTATAACATTTCAACACTCTTTTATTAATTATTATTTATTAAAATCAATATTTATGAGTGTTAAATATCTCGTTTTTCATGTAATTTCTAGTACAATAGTTTCATTAATTTTGTCTTTATCAGGATTAAATTACTTAAAGAATGATATTTATGTTATAAATATTATATTTATTCATTATATAAATTTTTTAACCATTCTTGAATGGGGGATATAAACTATTACATGGATATGGTAAGTCACACGTACACACGAGAGATGTTTTTTCTTTCCTTAAAAAGGAAAATATATGAGAAATGGATTACTCATAATATTAATAATAAAATCTGATAATATTAAAGATAATTTATTTATTATTTTAGGATAGTTACAACAAATTTATAGTAAGTATAAGAAGAAATAAATTTTAAAGAGTCGATGAAGACGATTACCTCTTCTTCGATAGACTTCTTTTAAATTCCCTCTTAAAGACTCTTGGAATGTTATTTAAGGAATACCATAGCCTATAATTATTTTATATTAAAGTTTAGAATATTAATTTTTAGGTTTTTTTATATATATTTCTAAAAGTAATGTGAATATTTGAGAGAAAGGGATGTCCTTTTATGAGGGAGGGAAAGGACACACTTGGAATTTTTAAAAAGCTAAAAATATAATTCATTAATTCTCAAAAAAAGATTCCAAATGGAAATTTATTTTAAGAAAAATAGGATAAGGTCTAAATATACACATTAAATTAAATTTTTATAGGTTTTTCTGTTATTTTAAACCTTATCTTTTGGTATAACCCCTTCATTAACTGATTTTAACCTTAATTGTGGTAAAGACTTTTTCCATCTTAAAGGGTTATAATTTTACTTATAATTAACAATTAGATCATAAATGGAAAAGGGATTATATTTTATACCATTTATCATAATAATTTTTATCTTGAAATATTTTTAAGATTTTTAAATAATTTAATAAAATATTTTTATCATAAAATGCTATTAATGTCATTTTAAGAACTATTCACCTAATTTGACTTTGAAAAAACATGACTAAAATGGAATTAAAATATAAAAATTTCACACATATATAATATGATATTTTTATCTTTAAAATTCATGGAACAAAATAATTCAACTAAATTGTATTACTTTTATTTTTTTAAAATCATTTATTTTATTTTTCTATTAATTGAATAAATACTATATTGGAGTTGCATAAGTATTCAAGGTAATTATTTGATCACTAAAAATTAGAAATAAATTACCAAGATAAAAAATTAATTTAGATTTAATATAAAAATTTATAACTGAAATTATCCATTTTTGTCCTTATCTAAAATATTTAAAAATATTAAATTCAAGAGAGTGACATTTTGTATTTATTCTTTCCTTAAATTAATATAAAAGTCATAATAAAAGAAAATGGAACCAAATATCTATATATTTGATAATTGAATGGAAATTTATGAAACACACTCATAAAATAGTATAAATACACATTTTGTGTTGATTTTGAGACATTATCTCATGGTTTTAACCCCATTTTACCTATTTTACCCTTATCGTGGTAACAAATATTTATAACAGTTACAATTCATAATATCTAAAAACTAAAGGGACATGTTTACCAAAATTTTAACTCATTTTTACAAATATAGAATCCTTTTTTCAAGAGTTAGTTTCTAGAAGTGGAAAAATTAATTTAAGTTTAAAATGGAAATTGTAATGACAAAAAGATATTCAGAAAAATGCCTTTTAAGTATAAAAATGTTTTAATGCCAAATTCAATCATAAAATTGATTCAAATGAAATTAATTAGATTATTAATAATATAATATAAATAATTTTACTTTTAATCAATTTTAAAACAAAAATTTATCTTTTTAAATGCTTTAACTAAAAATAAAACTTCAAATAAAAAATAGCAATTTTCATTATTCACCAAAAAATCGATCTTTTCAAAAAAATCACAAAAAATCACAAAAAGATAATTTTTAAATTATAATTACATAGTTTTTATTATTTTTATATAATAAAATTTCTAAATGTTTCATAAATTAATTATAATATTCCCTTACAAAAATAAATAAAACCCATTTTTGAAGAAAACATATTTCTAAGCATAAAATGTATTTTCCAAAAAAGTGAATATTTCTTAAGAATTGATAATAAATTTGTATTTAGTAGTTAATTTATATAAATTTCATAATTTCATTAATCCTATTCATACCTACAAATTAAACGGTTAGGTAATAATAGCCATATTTAAATAATAATATTTAGTGGTTCCTTTAAGTTTGGTGTTGCTTGTTGTATGCGCTATCGACCATATTGTTCTTTTAAAATATAAGGGTGTGAAATTATCTGGGTTATAATTTAATAACTTAATATTTCATGATATATTTATATTTAAATAAAATTTATTTCTTTGATGCCTTCTAATACATGCAACCTCAAGTCTAAATGAACCATAATATAGAATACTATTATAACATAGTCGTTAAATTGCTGGAGTGAATTGTCATAAACATATTTTGAAAAAAAATATGTAAAAAATTTTTAGATAAATAAAATATATTGTCATATAAGTACTCAATTTTTAGTAAAGTCGTTATATGCTTTAAAAATATGTTTTCCTCAAAAATGGTTTTTATTGTTTTTTATAAGAAAATAAGAAAATTAATTTATTCCACTTTTATAAAATATATTTGAAAAAATGGACTTCATTTTTCAAATATGAATATCAAAATTAACTTATGGTGGGAGTTTATTAATTTTCTGAAATGATTGATTTTTCAATAAATAGTGAAAAATACAAAATTTTCAAATATTGTCATTTCGTTTCATTAAATCAAGTAATTTAAATGTTTCATTATATTTTGGATTTGTTATTAAAGTGAAATATGATACATTTCATTTATAATAATATAATTAATTCCATTTTAATCATCAATATTCATGATTTTGATATAAGTTAATTTTTATGCTTAAAAATGTATTTTTCTAGAAATAACTTTTCATCACGTTTGTGAGTTTAATTTTAAATAAAATTATTCCACTTATATGAATTGAATATTAAAGAATGGATACAGTTTTTTTAATTATGACGTTTTAATTTTTCAAATAGTTTCCTTTTATTTTTTGGTCATTATGAATAGTAATCATGGTAAATATTTGTCACCTCGGTAAGGGTAAAATGGGTAAAATGTGGTTAAAACCATGAGATAAGGTCTAAAAATCACCCCAAAACTTGAATTTATTTAATTTTATGAAATAAATTCAACCATATACATCCTGAATTCTAATATTAGTCATTTTGGTGCTATTTTTCCGTGATAATTAAATTTATATTATTTTAAATAAAAAATTATAAAATGTCACTATCTTGGAATTTATATCTCTAAAATTTTTACATGTTAAAAAAAGGGTATAATTTTGGTTATAAATGTTTATTTTAAATAGAAATTAATTTTATATCATGGTAATTTATTTTTTATTTTTACTAATTAAATAATTACCTTAAACACTTATGAAACGCTAACACAATGTTTATTCAATTACCAGAAAAATAAAATAAATTTTTTGAAAAATATTAAAATTAATAAAATTTGTATGTATTATTATGTTACATGAAATTTTTAGATAAATATGACATATTAGAGATGTTTTAAAGGTTTATATTTTAATTTAATAGCTATCTTGATGACATTAAAGTCAAAGTGAATGAATAGTTCCAAAAATGACATTAATGATATATTACAACAACAAATATTTATTAAATGATATAAAATTAATAAAAATTATATATTTATACAAGTTGATATTAAATGGGTAAAAAAATCAACCATGTTCCATTTCTGGGTCACTTTTTCTTTTATGGTAACATTCTGGACCCTTAAAGAGTAGAAAACTTTGATATTGTGGTAATTGTCAAAAGGGTTAACAAGGGGTTAAAACTAAGAGATAATGGTTAAAACATCAACTAAAAATTAATCAAATTTTATTTTATAGGATTGTTTTAACTCTTTTTTATCTTATATTATAAATATATAAATTTAGAGCCACTTGAACCTGAAAATGAATTTATATTAATTTAATACTTTAAGTAATTCCAAGAGTACCCCTCCCCTCACTTATAAAAGGGAACCTATTCTCCTCTCTTACTCAAACTTTTTGAGTCTTTTATGTTGAAAAATACCTACCATAATAACTGTTATGTCTGAATGAATATGATGAAGACACAATAGAGGGGTGAATTTCATTCCATTAAATGCTTTGACAAATTCGAAACAACCCACTTAATATGTAGTGATTATTTAATTTTCTCTTAAACATGAGTGGGAAGCAGAGATAAATAAAGAAAAGAATATAGAAATGTATGGTGTTTTAGGGAAAAAATATCCCATACTCTACCAAATCAATTATCTCTCCATAATCTTGGTGTTTTTCACTAGAAAGTCCTTTTATTACGGACTTATAAAACTATGTACAGGTAAGTGATACCTTTATAATAATGATTTTACAAGACCTTATGGTTATTTTATAAAGAACTAAAATATCCACAAGTTAGTCCAAGAAGTTGAAACTCCACCATAGTTGATTCTAAGTATTTAATACTCCAAACAGATAATATTTTTGGATGTAGATGTTAAAATAGATTCAGCTCATAGTTGCAGTAGCAACTGCCAATTTTATATGATCTTCAATAAAAACAGTAACAGAAAATGATGTTCAACTTCTAATAGGATTACTTTAAATATAAATCAATAAAACCCTATATAGATGATTAAACATGCATGTCTCCAAAGTGTAACTCTAAAAAACGCTTTGTTGAGCTATAGAAGAGGATTTGACAATAAGATACAATAGTTGTAATAGAAGTGAATCGATCAACCAAAACTAAAAATGTATGTCTCCAAAGTATAACTTTCGAGGAAATGGTTATATATTAAACATGTACATATCTATTTTGAGAAGAATATCTATATATATAGAAAATGAATATCTGGGTATTTTTCATAACAGTTTAATAGCTTCATGTCAAAATAGCTCCAAAAATACTGCATAATAAATTGAAAATATTTCAATTAAAATCATTCAAAGAGAGTCATAACTTCCCTTAGAAATAAGAACGATTTAATAAATCGAGAATGAGCCATTTAATCAGTCATAAAATATCTTTAAATAGATATTTAATTCTAGTGAGACCATTATTGAAAACGTAGAAAATATATTTAATTTAAAACCTCATTGTTGACCAAGTCAAACTCCGGGATTCTCCACATCATAATAAACTCCAAAGGTATGGTTGGAAATGTATGGTTGTTTACAAAAGTAGGGTTGATGAACCACACATTTTTTCTTCAAACGTAGGGTTTCCTCTAAACATAGTGTTTTTGATCCATACTTTCTTAATAGTATAGGGTTTATGATCCTTATGTTTTATTCTAAATGTAGGGTTTCCAAATCCTAAGTTCCACTCACAAACGTAGTGTATGAACAATGTTTCCAGATTACTTACAAACACTTCTAGAATACCTAATAAAATATCCTCTAATGGATTTAATGACTTGTGAATGCTTCTAGAATAAAATAATTATTATAATAAATATCATACTAAAATTCACTTAAAATCAACTTTATTTGTAACATAAATATAGGTGTTTGTGAACATAAAAACAAAAAATAAATTAATTAAATTGTTGAATCAACACATTCTCAAAAATATCCCCCTTTTTAATGATCACAAAACCCGTAAAATAAATATTAAAATTAAAAATATCCCCCATTTTAGACTGATAGTGTTAGAAATTAAATGTTTAGTTAACCAAATCTATTTTTTTGAGTAGATATTATACTATTAAATTTAAGTAACTCTTTAGAAAAATAAACATATTTTACACCAAAAAATTGAGGTTTTATAAAGTAAGAGTCAGTTTAATTATTTACATTTATTCCATAGTAGAAAAATTTAACAGTGTATAAGCTTTTACTTATTGAACCAGGAATAAAAAAATCCTATATAATTTTGGTTTTTCACCATTACTACCAATTTTGAATTTACCTATGTGAATTTTATTTTTACTAAGAATTTTATTTAAATAATTTTAGTATTTGATAAGAAAATTAGAGTCTTGTTTTAAAGTATTGAACTCATTTAATAATTCTTTAATTTTAGTTTCATGCATATCACAAGAAATTTTGGAATTAAATCTTATATCTGTACTCTATTTTGAAAACAATTCTTTATCAATTGAAATAAAATCATTATATTTTATATTTTTTTTATGATATTTATTTAAGGATTCAAATTTATCATGAATTATAAAATAATAATTATTAAGTTCATTATAATATATTTTTTTTAGAATTAGAACTTTGATACCAAGTTGATTGTACTTCATCATCATGATCCATAAGACATAGATTTACCATTTGATTTTTATGGTAAGCCTCATAGTTCATAGTAGAGTAATTATTTAAATTAGAAGAAACACTCCAAGTAGAATTAATAATTTTCTTTTCTTTTCATTTATAATTGTTTTTCCTTTGAGATTTGATCAAAGGATATATATACTTTGTGTGACCTTTATCTTTTCATTGGTAGCATCTTCCTTATTTAAACCCTTTATTTCTTCTATTATACATTTTTTCAAATATTTAAGAATGATATAACAACTTCTTACAATAATCTAGATAACTTGAATTAGATTATTCATCCATATTTTTTTAGATAAGTTTCTTCATTTTTTAAAGAAATATTATTTTCAACTTCTGATTTCATATCAACTTCATACATCATTAAATTTACAATTAGTTATTTCATTGTCAATAATTTAACAAGAGTAGATTGAAATATAGTAGCATATATTTAATTCCACTTAGAAGGTTAAAATATAAGTAATTATAACACTTAAAATAACTTCATAATTGGATCTCCCAAGGAATCAATATCATTGACAACTTCTAACAATCTTTCATTCATTTGAGTAATTCTCTCATATTAAATCATCCTAAGAGTATCAAATTTAAAATTTTTGGTATTTTACTTTAATAGTCTAACATTATCAATTTCTTCATAATCAATAGAAATAACTTTCCACATTTCATATGCAGTAGTACAATGAGAAACTCAAATAAATTTATTAGTTCCTAAACCATAGATAATAACATTCATTACTCTTGAATTAAGATCATATTCTTTCTCTTAATCACCATCCCATTTTTTTAGATATTACTTTGGAATTTCATGGGGATTAACTATCTTTAAATAAAATAATATTGAAATATTTTTCAAATAAATAATCATGTGAGATTTCTAACATCCATTATTATCACCATTAAAATTAGAAGCATGGATCATCGTCATACCTTCTCTAAGATCATCCATTTTGAACTTTTTCTTCATACAGATCTTTAACTCAGTCTTGTTAGAGCCAAATGAAACCCTTAATATTACACAAGATCTAAAAAATATTTGATATTACTTGTTTTTATCAGATAGAAAAAACATAATATTCAAGGATTTCCAAAAATAGAAACATAATGAAAGATCACAACCATTAATACCACTTGTTAGGTCGGAATAAAGATGATGAAGACACAAGAGGGGGTGAATTATGTTCCTTTAAAAGCATTGAAAAATTTGAAACATCCATATTGATATGAAGTGATTATTTACTTATCTATTAAATATAAGTGTGTAGTGGAAATAAATAAAGAAAATAACATGCTGAAGTATATTGGTTCAAGACACAAAGATCCCCCAGTATACTCCACCAACGCTCACTCCACAATCTTGGTGATTTTCAGTAGAAAGTTATTTCATCAGGGACTTATATAACTAAGTATAGATAGTTGATACTTTTACAATAAGGATTTTATAATACCTTATATTTCTTTTATACGGAATCAAAATATCCATAGTTTATTCTAAGAAGATAACACTCCACCACGACTGATTCTGAGTAGTCGATACCCTAAATAGATAATAGTTTCGGGTGTAGATGTTAAAATATATTTAGAACATAGTTGCAATAGAAAATGAAAATTTTATATGATATTTAATAAAAGAATTGGAAGGAAAATGATATTCAACTTATTACAGGATTCCTTCAAACAGTAATAGAGAAAACTCTATATAGATGATTAAACATTCATATTTACAATGTTTAACTCTGAAAATAACTTTTTCTAAATGTAGAAGAGGATTTAATGATAAGATATAAGAGAAACAATAGCAGTGATTTGATCAACAAGAAAAAAACATGTATGTATCCAAAGTGTAACTTCAGAGGTAATTATTATATCTTCAACATTTATAAATCTATTTGAGAAGAGTATCTATATATATATATGATGAATATTATGGTATTTATATTTACATTTGAATAGCTTCATGCCAAAATATCTCTATAAATATTTCATAATAAATTGCTAATATTTGAATTCAAATTGGTCAAAGAGAGTTGCAACATCCCTTAGAAATATGAATGATTTAATGCATTGATCATAAGCCTTCAAATCAGTCATAAAACATCTTTAAATAGGTATTTACTTTTATCAAGTCTATTGTAGAAAACACATAAAATATCTTGAATTTAAAAATCCATTTTTGACCAAGTCAAACATAGGGTTTCTCTATATAGCAATAAACTCCAAAAGTATGGCATAAAATGTACATTTGTTTAAAAAAGTAGGGTTAATAAACCATATGTTTGTTCCTAAAATTTAGGGTTTCTTCCAAACATAGGGTTTTTGGCCCATACTTTCTCAATAGTGTAGGGTTCATGATCCATATGTTTTATTCCAAATATAGGGTTTTCAAACCATACATTCCACTTACAATTGTAGGGTATGAACCATATTTTAAAATTACTTACAAAAAAATCCAGAATACTTAATCAAATATCCTTCCATGGTTTTAAAATCTTATGAATGCTTCCGGAATAAAATATATTTTTTAGTAAATATCATCCTCAAATTCACTTAAAAGTAACTTTATTGGGAACATAAATGTGGGTGTTTGTGAGAGTAAAAATAAAAAAATTTAATGAAATTGATGAATCAACACATGATAAAAAAAACAACCTTTTATATTCCTTCAATGAAACCTAGAGCTTCTGGTATTTCCAAAATACCATTCTCTCAAGGCTTAAAGATTAATCCAAAAGAGGTTACTCAATGAAGTGGTATAACTCTTAACCGAGAATTTTAAATTTTATTTCTTATTATTCCTCCTATAAATACATGGTATCCATTATAAAATAACTAATTTATTTTATTAAATATAATTAATAGTAATTATAATTATTTAACAACCATTATCTACCTTTTTTCTATCCTATGGAAATTGAAAATATCACTCATGCGTAGGTACGGATTACTGCCTCCACGTAGCGATACAATTCAATTTTCATCACTATATTTCATGGATTAATATTATGATATTTTTAATATTTATAAATTATATTTATGAAATAATTATAATTTCTTAATTATATTATCAAATCTACCTTCTTACCTTCTAATCCATTTGAAAATGACAATGCCGCTCATGCGTATGTGTGGACTACCACCTGCTCGAAGCGATGTTATTCATTTTTTATTTCCACTTTACATGGATGGTAATAAGGATATAATTAATGAATATATATGATAAATTAGATATAAAAATTATTATTTAAGGTTAAATTCTCATTTACTTTTATTTAATTCCATCTGCCAAAAAGTGAAAATAATGTTCTTGCATACATACAGTCTACCATCTCCATGAACGATGTAATTATTTTTTATATATCTACCTTTTATGGATGAATATATATATATATATATAATGAATATATGAAAAATTTATATCTCTATTAAAATTATAGAGATTATGGAACCATGATTAGTGTACAAGTACTTGAACTACTGAACTAAAATTCTCATAAAAAATAAAAACTATTAACACCCAGAAACAACCTTTCTACTAAGAAATTGTTAATAAATGGATTATAAATGTTATAGATGGAACATATATGATATTATAAGTTTTTAAATGACTATTTTATAGAATTATAATAAATTTTAATTTATTATTGATAATGTTAGAGTTCTTTCAAATCAAGTCAAACTTGAGGTAACGAATTTTCTTCTCACTTTTATTTCTATAAGACACATGTCATATTCAACACTTGTTTATTTTATGTTGTGTATATACTTCCCATAAATTTATTTTACGATGATTATTGTGAAAATTATTGGGATATACATATACATGTAAGTTTCTCTCTTTCGTGTTTTTTTGATTCAAATGTTACCAAAGTGGTAAGATTATTATGTTACAATCTCACTATTTACTGGGAGTGTTTATGATTAAGTTTTAAATGATTAAATTTCATAATATACCTATCAATGGTCACTAAAATATTTATATCCTCTATTTTTCATGGAATATTTAAGTAATAGTACCATTTTACTCTCTTTGGTAATTAAAATTATTGAGAAAAAAATTTCAAGAAAAAGGGACTTTATTTCCACTTTGGTGTGGAATATTTTTATTCTTGCCTATGTTTTCTTTAAAAGAATTAGCAATATTTTTAATATTATCCTATTATTTTTTAATTCATGTTTACCCATTATTTAATTTTAAAAAATGGATTAAAAGGAATATTATTGTCATTTTATGAATGATATACTTTTAACTTTTTACCCAAAATATGAAAGGAATGTTTTTTTAACGTACACAACATGAAAAACATTTCTTTTCATCATGACTGCTTAGTGATTTAAATATTTCTATACAATTTTCCATGTTTATTTTCAAAAAAAATTATTCATATTTTGTAAATTTTTATAATTTAAAGGAGTGATTCCAAAATTAAAAGGTCATTTCCTCAAGAAACATTCCATGTGATCTATTAAAAGGAATTTTCATTTATAATAACATCATCTGATATAACTTATGCTTTATTGGGGATATGATCTAGTGATAAAATCCTCGTTCTTTCTCTATAAGGTTTAAGATTATATTGATTATATATTTATGAAACATATTTATTTTTCGTAGGTTATGTTATGATAAAATTATGTACTTTTAATGAAAATGATTTATTTTACATGGGATATATTATAATGAAATGTTGAAATGTTTATAAAACTCATTTACATTCCATGGGTTACGATATATGATGAATGATTTATGATATTATAGAACACATATGAGTGGATTATGATTATGTGATGGGTAGTAACAAAATTATATGACCCTAAAATGTATTGGGTAAATATGTATATCTCAAGAGATAATAAGGACTAGAATAGAGAGTGAACTCAATTTAGGAATGGAATTTATAAACTATAATATTCTTAGGAGTGAACCCTAACTAAGGATATTATGTAATGGGTTGTGAAAATAGTCCACTATGATATTCTTGGAAGTAATACTTAACTACGAAAGTTATTTTCTATGATTACGTGTATGTCATAATATTATGTCTTGTGCCAATATTTTTCTCTCAAATATCACATTCTTTGATTAATTAATGATTCATTCCTATGAACTACCAAGATTTATGTGATGACTCGATATTATGATCTATGATATGTAAGGTATGGTTTTCAAATTTTAATCTCATGTTCTCATACCCTTATTCTCATATAATGTTTAAGTGATCATTGATATCTCACTTGTTTACCCTTATTATTCATTTGATCTCACCCTTATGTTTTCTTTACCAAGGTTATGATAAAAGGATTTAAGTATGATATGTCTAAAAATAGTGATATTTATGAAGAAATTAGTGGTATATGATGTAGATTTATTACGAAAAAGTTTTTTATATATCCAAGTTTCCAAATACACTAAATCTATATGATTTTGGCATTGATCATAATGTTATATAGTGGATATTCACCTATTAAATGTAATATCTATGTATAAAAATAATGGGTCACTGTATTATGGAAAACTATAGAAGTTTCAATCATATATTAAATAAGTATACTTACTAGGGTATGTCATTATAAAGGGTATAGTGTCTATAAAACCAATAAAGATCAATTCAGTATTATCTTGGAAGCCACCCAAGAGCATGTTCAAGCTGTAGAGATTACCTCGGTTGGTGGGTACTACTGAATATTTATGGAAGATTAATCTATGATTAATATAATTACCCATCCTTAAACATTACATAATATTATATTTTAATTAAATAATTCATTCTCTTACATTTGAGGATATTTTTATGTTTATAGTTTCACAGAATTAGGCCATAACTCATACATAAAAAAGAAAAAATACAAAGTGAACACTTCAGATTAGTACAATTTTTTCCATAATATAAAACATTTAAAATAAAATATGATTTATCTCCATGTAAAATTTCCATGAATTTCAACTTGAATTTGTTCCATTACCTTACACATCCTTAAATCCAATGAAAAACATTTTAAAAAATTAGAATGAGCCCAAAATATTAGTAAGGGGTATAAAAATAAAGGAAACTGTTAGTTTAGTAAGAAATTTAAAAAACATTAATAATTTACCTTTACTTCAATTATAATTAAGTGAAATGAAAAAAAAATCATAAGAAAAACACACACATGTTTTTCTCAAAGAAATCCTTCAAACCCCACAGTAAGTAGTCAAAAATCCTTTTAGGTGACTTTGAGAATCATATTAATAAAAACATTTTAAGCAAATTTTAATTAGAATAACCATACAATAGACTTATAATATAATCATTACCCAATTAATTTGAGATATTTAATTGGAATCACCCTTCGTATAAGTTATATCAGGCTTTCCTATGAGCTATAATGGGGCTCAACCCTTCATATAAGCTATATCAGACTCATTTTCTTTTCATAAAATATAATAGGGTTAAACCCTTCAAATAATATATATCAGGATCGCCCATTTAATATAATTATAAATTACCATATCATAAATAAAACACTTTTATCATAAAACCCTTTGAAAAACTCTTTTAAAATCATATAAAAACACTTTCAGATACAAATATACTTTTCTATTAAAACCCCCTTTTCAATACCAAATTATTAAAAAATAGAAAATATTTTTCCTTTGAATAAATAATTAATCCTTTTATAGGAATCTATAAATAAAATAATGGTCATGTTGGTAAAAAAGTCATTCTTGTCGTGTACTTTAAGAACAGAACATTCCTTTTTCATTTGTCAAAATGTTCCATATAAAATACATAAAAAGATTACTTTTGAAAACAAAAATTACATAAAATGTACTTTGTAAAGATTTTTATCCATATAAAAAATTAATAAAATCATTAAAAAACATGGACATGGAGATAAAGAGTTGGAAGGATGAACTTTAAAAGATGTTTTTTTAAGAAAATCCCCTTATCACTTGAGAAACACTCGAATCATAAACCACATTAAATAATAACTTTTAAGAAACATTAAATATAATGATAATATAAAAATTCATGATATAACATGTAAAATGGTTTTTATATACACCTTATAAAGGAATATATGTTCATAACATAAAAATATTCCTCAATGAATGGAAATTGAGATAAAGTCCCTTACCTTGAGTCTGATTCATCAAATGCGTCTTTATCTTCCTAAATAATAAACTTATGTTAATTAATTACTTTATTGAGTAAATTTTTAAGGATTATAATTACTTTTATTTCAATTATTAACAATTTATATATAATATCTTAATCAATTAATTTTAAGTTGGATGTTTTGACCATATTCAGCTTATGTATCAAAAATGACTTTGGTAGGTTGAATATAGTCAAAAAGGTCATTAATTAAACATATATAATAATCATTACATGTTTATAATATTTATACATAAATTAATGTTTTAAACCAATCAATAAATATGGTTATTAAAATTGAACTAATGTTACAATCATGGAGACGATAGATCGTATGCACACATGGTTAACATTTCCTTTTTCTCTATGGTCATGATAGAAATAAAATAAGTAATATTTTATCTTTCCATAATGATAATAATAAAATTAATATAATATTATTTAATTATATATACTTATATATATAATTATTTTGATGTGGTGATGAAAAAAAGGAATCACATCACTACGAGGAAGTGGTAGTCCACACGTCCATGAACGACGTTATCATTTTTTTAGTGAGTGAAAAGGAAAAAATAAAATGATATATTATAGTTACATAATGATAAATATATAATTAATATCATAAATATTTCATTTATATCACATATATTTAATATATTTTCCCTTATTTCCTTTCATGTAACGCGTTAGTGATAAACAAATCACATTTCTTCGTAAGGCGGTTGTCCGTCGTACAAACGAGCGACGTTATCGTATCCCTTAAAGAATGATACATAAAAGGGTATATATGATATAATGACTCCATAGTTATAATTATTTTATAAATATCATATATAAATTTTATATCCATCATCATGACCAACCTTTATATGTGGTAATGGAAGAATGAATGATATCATTTCGCGAGGTGGTAGTTCTCTGTACACACGAAAAATGATTTTATAACCCATTTCATGGAAGTGTGTGTGTTTTTAGTTCATAAACTTATCATAAAAAATCTTATTATATGTAATATATTTAGTTTATTATATAATTATGGTATAATATAAATTTAAGTTGGTGGTGAAGGAAATAAAATAAATATGCTTGTTGAAAAACCTTACCACTTCTTTAGGTATCTTCCTTTGGTTTAAACTAAACCCTTCCTAGGTTTTATTTATCCAAAAAAATAATGATTCTAGGATTATGGAAGGTAATTTGAGGAGTTTTTTGGTTAGTTTTTGTATGATCCAAATGGCTTGATAGGTGTGGATAATTGGGGAGAGTGAGTTCCCTTTTATGGTTGATGAGCACTACTGGAAATACAGCATTTCCCAACGGTTTAGAAACGTTGGGAAAGGCTGCAGAACCATTGGTATATGTTATACCGAAGGTTCTACAAACCGTAGGGAAGTAAGCTGTTGGGAAAGCTTTTCCCAATGGTTTAAAGTGAACCGTTGGGATAGGGTGGAGAAAAATGGGAAAGTTTTTCCCAACGGTTTGGCCAAACCGTTTGGAAAAACCGAAGGTCTCCTCTTTCCCAACGATTTATAAACTATTGGGAAAATTGTTTTACCAACGTTTCATGGAACCATTGGTAAAACAAAACCCAGATATGTTATGCCAATGGTTTCAAACCTTTGGCATAGCCTATGCTGGGCAAATTGCACAACAACTCTGCAATTTTCCCAGCAACTCTGCAATTTTCCCACCAGGTCTCATTTTGTGGGTTCCCTCTCATTTTCAATACAATTATTGTACCTATAATAAACTAACACATACATATACAATTATTTTACCTGCAATAACCAACTAACACATACATATAGAGAACAAATTCATACACATTTAACATATAATGCTGGAACTATACACATCCATAATTAAATTAGAATTAATAATGTAATTATAAACATACATAATTTATTTATAATTAAATTTAAAATTTAGATGACAATTATATGTGTAATCCGAAAGTCAATTCATAATTTGATCGGTTTTTTGTATACCATATATTTTTACGTGAAATGCTGTTCATTTTAAACAAAATACATACACCTGGAGTGCTTCTGGACACACCGCGCCTCGGATTGAGGCAAGGTTGACTCATACACATCGCATATGACCCATGGATCATTGTGATAAAGTATCAACACAATCCGAATGTGTTTGGTCAGTTTTTTGTATGCCAGTTGATGTTTTCCAATTAAAATTACGTCCTTTTAAAACAAAAGGCAGACACTTTGAGTGGTGTCAGCCACACCGCATCTCAGATTGAGGCGGGGTTGATTCATACACGTCACATATGACCCATGGATCATTCTCCTAAATTTTCAATGGAAACCAAATTTGTTTGGTCAGTTTTCCGTATGTACTTAAAATGTTGTCCATTTTAAACAAAAGAGAGCTACTTAGAAAGATTCTGGTCACATCGTGCCTCCGATTAAGGCGGGGTTGACTCGTACACGTCACATATGACCCATGGATCGTTGTTATAAAGTCTCGAAACAATCTGAATGCGTTTGGTCAGTTTTCCATATGTCAGTTGATGTTTTTTACTTAAAATGACGTCCTTTTGAAACAATAGATAGACACTTTGAGTGGTGGTGGCCACACCACGCCTCAGATTGAGGCGGGGTTGATTCGTACATGTCACATATGACCCATGAATCGTTGTTCTAAAGTATCGACACAATATGAATGCATTTGGTCGGTTTTCCGTATGCCAGTTGATGTTTTTCAATTAAAATGACGTCCTTTTGAAACAAAAGACAAACACTTTGAGTGGTGACTGCCACACCGCGTCTCAGATTGAGGTTGGGTTGATTCGTACACGTCACGTATGACCCATGAATTGTTCTCCTAAAGTTTCAACTGAAACCGAATGCGTTTGGTCAGTTTTCCATATGTACTTAAAATTTTGTCCATGTTAAACAAAAGAGAGCCACTTAGAGTGATTCTGGCCACACCGTGCCTCCGATTAAGGTGGGTTTGACTCGTACACATCAAATATCACCCATAGATAATTTTTCTAAAGTATCAACACAATCCAAATGCGTTTGGTCGGTTTTTCATATTCCAGTTGATGTTTTTCACTTAAAATGGCATCCTTTTGAAACAAAACACAGACACTTTGAGTGGTGGCGGCCACACCACGCCTCGGATTGAGGCGGGGTTGACTCGTACACATCACATATGACCCATGGATCATTGTGCTAAAGTATTGACACAATACGAATGCGTTTGGTTAGTTTTCCGTATGCCAGTTGATGTTTTTCAATTAAAATGACTTCCTTTTGAAACAAAAGGCAGACACTTTTAGTGGTTCCGGCCACACCACATCTCAGATTTAGGCGGGGTTGATTTGTACACATCACATATGACCCAAGAATCATTATCCTAAATTTTAAACCGAAACGGAATGCATTTGGTCGGTTTTCCGTATGTACATAAAATGTTGTCCATTTTAAACAAAAGAGATCCACTTAGAGTGATTCCGGCCACAATGTGCCTCATATTAAGGCGGGTTTAACTCTTACACGTCACATATGACCCATGGATCATTGTTCTAAAGTATCTACACAATCAGAATGCATTTTGTTTCTTTTCCATATGCCGGTTGATATTTTTCACTTAAAATGACGTCCTTTTGAAACAAAAGACAGACACATTGAGTGGTGGAGGCCACACCGCACCTCGGATTGAGGCAGGGTTGACTCATACATGTCACATATGACCCATGGATCGTTGTGCTAAAGTATCGACACAATCCAAATTTGTTTGGTTGATTTTCCATATGCCAATTTATGTTTTTCAATTAAAATGATGTTCTTTTGAAACAAAAGGCAGACACGTTGAGTGGTGACAGCCACACTGTGCCTCGGATTGAGGCGGGGTTGACTCATACACATCACATATGACCCATGTATCATTTTTCTAAAGTATCGACAGAATCCGAATTCGTTTGGTCAGTTTTTCGTATGCCAGTTGATGTTTTTTGATTAAAATGACGTCCTTTTGAAACAAAAGGCAGACACTTTGAGTGGTGCTAGCCACACCACGTCTCAGATTGAGGCGGGGTTGATTCTTACACGTCACATATGACCCATGAATCATTATTCTAAAGTTTCAATGGAAACCGAATGCGTTTGGTCGGTTTTCCGTATGTACTTAAAATGTTGTCCATTTTAAACAAAAGTGAGCCACTTAGAGTTATTTTGGCCACCCCATGCCTCCAATTAAGTCACGGTTGACTCTTACACGTCAAATATGACCCATGGATCGTTGTGGTAAAGTATCGACACAATCCGAATTCGTTTGGTCGGTTTTCCGTATGCCGGTTGATGTTTTTTCACTTAAAATGATGTCCTTTTGAAACAAAAGACAGACACTTTGAGTGGTAGCGGCCACACCGCACCTCGTATTGAGGCGGGGTTGACTCATACACGTCACATATGACCTATGGATCATTGTTCTAAATTATCGATAGAATCCGAATGCGTTTGGTTGGTTTTATGTATGCCAGTTGATGTTTTTCAATTAAAATGACGTCCTTTTGAAACAAAAGGCAGACACTTTGAGTGGTTCCAGCCACACCGCTCCTCTGATTGAGGTGGGGTTGACTCGTACACGTCACATATGACCCATAGATTGTTCTTCTAAAGTTTAAACGAAATCTAAATGCGTTTGGTTTTTTTCCATATGTACTTAAAATGTTGTCCATTTTAAACAAAAGAGAGAAACTTAGAGTGATTCAGGCCACAATATGCCTCAGATTAAGGTGGGGTTGAATCATACACGTCACATATGATCCATGGATCATTGTTCTAAAGTATCGACACAATTCGAATGCGTTTGGTCACTTTTCCATCTGCCAGTTGATATTTTTCACTTAAAATGATGTCCTTTTGAAACAAAAGACAGACCCTTTGAGTGGTGGCGGCGACACCACACCTCGTATTGAGGTGGGGTTGACTCATACACGTCACATATGACACATGGATCGTTGTGCTAAAGTATCAACACAATATTAATGAGTTTGGTCGGTTTTCCGTATGCCAGTTGATGTTTTTCAATTAAAATGACGTCCTTTTGAAACAAAAGACAGACACTTTGAGTGGTGGCGGCCACACCGCACCTCGGATTGAGGCGGGGTTGACTCGTACACGTCACATATGACCCATGAATCATTGTGCTAATATATCGACACAATCCAAATGCGTTTTGTCGCTTTTCCATATTCCAGTTGATGTTTTTCATTTAAAATTACGTTCTTTTGAAACAAAAGGCAGACACTTTGAGTGGTGTCGGATACACCATGTCTCAGATTGAGGTTCGGTTAATTCGTACACGTCACATATCACCCATGAATCATTCTCCTAAAGTTTCAATGGAAACCAAATGTGTTTGGTTGGCTTTCCTTATGTACTTAAAATGTTGTCCATTTTAAACAAAAGAGATCCACTTAGAGTAATTTTGGCCACACTGTTCCTCTGATTAAGGCAAGGTTGACTCGTACACGTCACATATGACCCATGGATCGTTGTGCTAAAGTATCGATACAATCTGAATGCATTTGGTCGGTTTTCCATATACCAATTGATGTTTTTCACTTAAAATGACGTCCTTTTGAAACAGAAGACAGACACTTTGAGTGGTGGCGGCCACACTGCACCTCGGATTGAGGCGGGGTTGACACGTACACATCACATATGACCCATGGATTGTTGTTCTAAAGTATAGACACAATCCGAATGCGTTTGGTTGGTTTTCCTTATGCCAGTATATGTTTTTCAATTAAAATAACGTCCTTTTGAAACAAAAGGCAGACACTTTGAGTGGTGCTGGCCACACCACATCTCAGATTGAGGCGGGGTTGATTCGTACACATCACATATGACCCATGAATCATTCTCCTAAAGTTTCAATGGAAACCAAATGCGTTTGGTCGGTTTTCCATATATACTTAAAATGTTGTCCATTTTAAATAAAAGAGAGCCATTTAGAGTGATTTCGGACACACCGTGCCTCAGATTAAGGAGGGGTTGACTCTTACACATCATATATGATCCATGGATTGTTTTTCTAATTTATAGACACAATCCGAATGCGTTTGGTCGCTTTTCCGTATGCCAGTTGATATTTTTCACTTAAAATGACATCCTTTTAAAACAAAAGACAGACAATTTGAGTGGTGGTGGCCACACCGCTCCTCGGATTGAGGCGGGGTTGACTCGTACATGTCACATATGACCCATGGATCATCAACACAATCCGAATGCATTTTTCGGTTTTCCGTATGCCAGTTGATGTTTTTTAATTAAAATGATGTCCTTTTGAAACAAAAGGCATACACTTTGATTGGTGGCGGCCACACCACACCTCGGATTGAGGCGGGGTTGACTTGTACACGTCACATATGACCCATGGATCGTTGTGATAATTTATCAACACAATCCGAATGCGTTTGGTCGGTTTTCCATATTCCAGTTGATGTTTTTCAATTAAAATGACATCCTTTTGAAATAGAAGACATACACTTTGAGTGGTTTTGGCCACACCAAGTCTCAGATTGAGGCGGGGTTGATTCGTACAAGTCACATATGACCCATGAATCGTTCTCCTAAATTTTCAACAAAAACCGAATGCGTTTGGTCGATTTTCTGTATGTACTTAAAATGTTGTCCATTTTAAACAAAAGGCAGACACTTTGAGTGGTGGCGGACACACCGCACCGCATATTAAAGCGGGGTGGACTCGTACACATCACATATGACCCATGGATCATTGTGCTAAAGTATCGACACAATCTAAATGCGTTTGGTCAGTTTTCCGTATGCCAGTTGATGTTTTTCAATTAAAATGACGTCCTTTTGAAATAAAAGGCAGACACATTGAGTGGTTCTGGCCACACCGCATCTCGGATTGAGGCGGGGCTAATTCGTACACATCACATATGACCCATGAATTGTTCTCCTAACGTTTCAACGGAAACCAAATGCGTTTGGTCAGTTTTCCATATGTACTTAAAATGTTGTCCATTTTAAGCAAAAGAGATCCACTTAGAGTGATTCCGGCCACACCATGCCTCATATTAAGGCGGGGTTGACTTGTACACGTCACATATGACCCATGGATCGTTTTTCTAAAGTATCGACACAATATGAATGTGTTTGGTTGGTTTTCTGTATGCCAGTTGATGTTTTTCACTTAAAATGACGTCCTTTTGAAACAAAAGACAGACACTTTGAGTGGTGGCGGCCACACGGTGCCTCATATTGAGGCGGGGTTGACTCATACACGTCACATATGACCCATGGATCATTGTGCTAAAGTATCGACAAAATCCGAATGTGTTTGGTTGGTTTTCCATATGCCATTTGATGTTTTTCAATTAAAATGACATCCTTTTGAAACAAAAGGCAGACAATTTGAGTGGTGGCAGCCACACCGCACCTCGGATTGAGGCGGGGTTGATTCATACACGTCACATATGACCGATGGATCATTCTTCTAAAGTTTCAATGGAAACCAAATGTGTTTGGTCGGTTTTCTGTTTGTACTTAAAATTTTGTCCATTTTATGGGAATCCTCATGTGTCTATTAGTGGAATGGTATTTACTTAAAATCTTGTAGACATTTATATAAAATATTTTTATATCATTATTAGTATGGATTATATTTTAGTTTATCATGCTATGAAACATTTCAGAGCTAACAATGTCATGCCCAATGAATACATCTCTTTTATAACATATCAAGAATCTATGATATTGATTAGATGTGTAAATGTGATTTACATTGATTATCATGATGAAAATAAATAAAATATATATTATAGATTTTCGAGTATTAAATGAAATAAAGGAGGGTGGGGGGGCTGTCCGGCGAGGCTGTCTGAGGGGCTGTCCGGGGGGTGTTCGGGGGGTGTTCGGGGGGGTTGTTCGGAGACCAAGGAGGAGGGTGGGGGGCTGTATGGGGGGATATATAGGGGCTGTATGGGGGGCTGTCTTAGGTCCAGGAAGGAGGGTGGGGGGGGGGGGGGGCTGTCCGGGGGGCTATTTTAGGGGGCTGTTCGGGGGCTATCCGGGGGTGTTCAGGGGGTTGTCCGGGGTCCAAGGAAGAGGGGGGGGGGGGCTGTCTGGGGGGCTATCTAGGGGGCTGTCTGGGGGGTTGTCCGGGGTCCAGGGAGGAGGGTGGGGGGGAGGGCTGTCCGGGGGCTGTCCGGGGGTGTTCGGGGGGCTGTCCGGGGTCCAAAGAAGAGGGTGGGGGGCTGTCCGGGGGGCTGTCTAGGGGGCAATCCGGGGGGCTGTCCGGGGTCCAGGGAAGAGGGTGGGGGGGGGGGGGGGGGTTGTCCGGGGGGCTGTTTGGGGGGCTATCTGGGGGCAATATGGGGGTGTTTGGGGGGTTTTCCGGGGTCCATGGAAGAGGGTGGGGGGGCTGTCCGGGGGGCTGTCTGGGGGGCTGTCCGATGGGGCTGTCCGGGGTCCAGGGAGGAGGGTGAGGGGTTGTCCAGGGTCCAGGAAGGAGGGGGGTTCCCAAACACACAACCACTAAAAGACAAAAACATCCATAAAAATAGATAATATATAAAAATAACTCAACTTCAATACTATACTACGAGTATAGATAAAACCAACAACTAGAATAGATTAAATATCAAATCTCAGTAATATCAGTCAAAAATGTAATGGATCAACTTGTCCCACATCACCATCACCATCATCACCATCATCATCACCCTCGTCCTCATCCCCATCATCGTCCTCACCCTCCTTGCCCTCACCCTCCTCCTCGCCCTCGCCCTCCTCCTTGCCCTCGCCACCCGCCTCACCCTCCTCCTCTCCCTCCTCTTCCGCATCAGACTCCTCGCCATCATCATCGTCAAGATGAACATCATCCTGACCACCACTAGAACTTCCACCTGATGCATTATATATATAATGTATCGAAGACATATACTCATCAAAAGTTGGGATGGACTCTACTGGAAGTGTTGGACGTAGAACATCAATAAATTTCATAAACGCACTTTTTTCCCTAGCAGACTGTTCTCCCATCTCTGTGGCCCTTTTCTCAACCTGTTCTGCCTATTCCCTAACTTTCTGCAGCTCATTGGCACTACATCTCGTACCTGAGGAGGGAAAATACCTCGTTGGGGCTATCTTAGGTCGGCAGCGTACTCTTCCAGAATGATCCTCTCCCAACACCTGATGTAAGTGATCAGTTGGCCCAAAATTGTCTGGTTCTTGGGCATAGAGGGACTCTAAAGTAGCCTATTACAAATATAAATATATCATTAAGTTACAAAATAGATATTAAAATATAAATTCAACAAATTAAAACTTACAATCTGCTGCTGAGTCGCTTCATTGACGGCACTTCCATCCTCTTTCTGTCTACTCGAGAAAACCAGTTTTGCTCGAGGCACACGTCCTTAAATATTTGGTATTTGCCTCTACAATGACATTGAAAACTAAAGTTACATGAAAACTTTATCAAACTATTAAATAATTGAGGAAATAAATGAAAGTGTAAGTCATAAAGAAAACTTATAAACAATTGTCATACCTGCTTCCTCTCATGATCAGCATCATAGTTCGTCCTAGTGTGTGGAGGTATTTTTTTGCATCAATGTTCTTTTTATTTTTTCCAGATGATTCCTAAATAAAATTTGAAAATTCAATAGATATTATTAATGAAAAACATGAAAGTTATTTTTTAAATACCTCAAATGTTATTAATACCTTAAACTGGGTACTCGTCCAATGAGTAATCATCAGATGATACTGCTCTATAAGACAATCATCCACCACTGGTACCGCCTCTAACTCAGTGCCAACTTTATCCACCCTTCCAATATACAACTCATTCTTGTAGGCTCTCCAAATCTCGCCTAAATCCTTTAGACGTTCCGGTCGTGCACCCTCACCATCGGGAAAATTAAATCAAAGATGAAAGCAAAATATTAATTCATATAAATACAAAAATAATTCATGGAATTAAATAGAACATATTTTTTTACCCATATCTCTGCCCTAGCTCTATCCTTGACCTCATGTGGCAAATGTATCCATGATAGCGTGCTGACGGGAATGATTTCGGAGTATTTGGCAAGCGTCGCCAAAAAAATCTGACATTGTTGCCCTGTTTTCTCAACCATTTGGTTATCTTCATTATAATCCACCATAACCTGTGTGCGGCAGTTCCACACCAAACGCATGCGTGTACGCCCCAACCCACGCCTCCTGTTAGTAGATGTATCTGTCATGAAATAAAAACAAATATTTTATCAAACCATGTTATAATGGAAATAAATATTGCTATAAAAATTTGTTAGGGTTCTATAAATATACCTGTGTAGGTCTAATAGCTGAGCGCCGCTGGATCCATAGAAACTGATGGAACACCCTGTGGTGGAATAGGAGTCGAAGACGATAGAATATAGAAGATCAGAGAGACAGAAGTAGAAGGAAAAGAAGATGGGACAGCTGTCTGACCGGATGCTGACTGGGGAGTGGGAATCATCATGGGATGTGAAAATGATGGGCCAGAAGATGCAGAAGGTAGCGAAAACATGAGAGGCCTAAATATCCCATGTGTCCCTAACAACACACCGGGATTAGAATGTGGGAAGGATGACATGTCAGTGGGAGGGGCAGGGTCTAGTCGGGTACGCGCAGCTGCTCGTCCACCTCTGGTACGAACCCTCCTCATACCACTGGCCTGAGTACTAGGACTGATACTAGGCTCCTCGTCGAATAACTGTCGACGTATAGGTGGATCCTACAAAAATGGTTACAAAAAAATTAATCACATGACATTATATATTTTTAAATATATCAATTTGAAATAAATTACTCACTACGGGCACTAATGATGGAATTCCCAACTCCGTCATTCGACAATTGTTCTCTGTCATTTTTTTCCTTCATCTATCTTCAATTGGATTCATTTCCTACTTTTGAAAACAAATATGTAATTAATTAGAAAAAGAAAACTAATGTTTAACCCAAAAAACTAAATATATAAGGGAATAGGGGGATTCATTGGTAATTTAGATATCAGTTGTTTTAGAAGAGCTTGAATGGCTTTAATAAATCATACAATTTATAATGTTCACCAAGTTAGAAATATTGTTTGACTATGTTTGAATACAGTTCAATTCCAAATTAGAAAATTAAATTCAAATAAAACTGCAACCAATAAACATTGAAAATTAACATAATGGTCAAGTCATCTATAAATTGTTTTAGAAGAGCTTGAATGGATTTAATAAATCATACAAGTTATAATGTTCACCAAGTTAGAAATATTTTTTGATTATGTTTGAATACAGTTCAATTCCAAAATAGAAAATGAAATTCAAATAAAACTGCAACCAATAAACATTGAAAATTCAAATAATGGTCAAGTCAGTTATCAATTGTTTTAGAAGAGCTTGAATGGATTTAATAAATCAAACAAGTTGTAATGTTCACCAAGTTAGAAATATTGTTTGACTATGTTTGAATACAATTCAATTACAAATTAAAAAATGCAATTCAAATAAAACTACAACCAATAAACATTGAAAATTCACATAATGGTCAAGTCAACTAAAACATATTTGTGATCAATACTAAATCAATTTGAATATTACCAACCTTAACAACCCAACTCAAGGTAAACCAAAAGAATTGGGAACATGGATGAATGATTCTATATATTTTCAACCACATCTTCAGGTTCACAATAAACTCTGACAATTGATCTTTTTGAGTCATCAAAAGAAATAAATGGATTGGTTCCAATGGCACTAGGGACAGTGTCAATTTAATCATCACCAATATCAAAAATATTTCTTTGAATTACTTCAACTATGACACCAAATTCAGGTTGAAGTTGGTCTTTGACATAAAAAACTTGTTTAGCCATTGATGCCAACACATATGGTTCTTGGGTAGCAAGAGTGTGAGTCATATTAATTACTCGAAATCCACAATCATCAATAAATGTTCCATGTCTCGTCATCAAATCAAACCAATGTCATTTCATCACCGTGACTCGTCCATGAGAGTAATAATCTAATATTATTATTTTCTCAACAACTCCACAATAACCCACATTTTCAAATCACGGTCTACTATATGATGCACTGGGATAACAATCTGTTGTAGTAGTAACCATAACACCATCATGTTGTTTTCTCATGTTCTTTGCTCATTCAGTGACAATAAATTTGTACCCATTGATAACAATTGATTTACAATCAAGAACCACAGTATTGGGACCAAAAGCCAAAGCTCTTATTTCCTCAGAGACAGAGTCAGAAGACAAACTCAATACCTGCAATATAAATGACAATTAAACTTAATTAAATATTGATATAATTATTTTAAACATTAATTTTTTTATACCTTCAATTTTAACCATGAAGAAAACTCTTTGCTATGAAAAGTCTCTCTTCTTCTCAAAGATAAAGAACGATGCTTCCTATTTATCATTTTTTTATGTTCCCTGTAGATAAAAAATGAATAGTTTAACAGATATATATGTAAGATATACATAATCAATCTAAATACCTGATATAGTCATTGAACAAATCACAGTTGAACAAAACTGTGTGATGTTCCATCTCCCGCTCTTCATGGCTTAATGTCTTCAATGTATATGATACAGGAATTCATCTTGTTTGAAGAAGTGGTGGAAAAATGGGTTCAATTTCCTCATACTTCTCTTCTTCATTTCTTATTGGTTTGTTCAATCTTGTAGTAAGATCAGACAAATACATCGAGTAGAAATCCATACATTCTTGAGCCAAGTAACCATTCACGGTAGAACCTTTGGGATGATTTCTGTTTCGGAAATAAGACTTTAATGTGAACATATATCTTTAAGTTGGATACATCCAACGAAAAGAAACAGGTCCTCTGAGAAGTATTTCAGTGGGAATATGGACAGTCAGATGCAGCATGAATGTGAAAAATGATGGAGGAAATATTTTCTCCAACTCACACAAAATTAATGGGGCATATGTCAACATTTTTTGCAAGAAATACTTGGAAAACTTCTTAGCACAAAGATCTATAAACAAATGGCACAACTTAATAACATCCACCCTTACATTATTGGAAAAAAGATGAAGAATTGCTATTGGAAGCAACTCATGCAGAAGAACGTGATAATCATGAGTCTTCAAAGATTTTAGCTTCAACTCTCTTCTATTGACCCATTTAGATATATTGATTGAATAGTCATTAGGAACTCTAATAGTCTCTAATACTTCCAGAAATTGTTTTTTTTCATAGGTGTCATCACATAAGAAGCACATGGAAGTTGCCATTTATTTTCACTAATACACACAGGATGTAATTCTGTTCTAATTCCCCAATCCACCAAGTCACCCCGAGATTGTAAATCATCTTTTGTCTTCCCCTTGACGTTTAGAAGAATCGAAAGAAACATATCTCATATATTCTTTTAAATATGCATTACGTCTAAGCAATGATGTAACAAATTGGTTGACCAATAAGGAAAATCAAAAAAGATACTCCTCTTCCTCCAATTGTAACAGGTTTTAGTGGAAACATTCTTTCTCTTTCCAGATTTCATTTAACCCTTCCCGAATGAAAAACATAAACCTTTCAATTCATTAAGCACGTTAGTTCCAGACATACGCTGAGGTGGATCATCGATCTCTATGGTATTATCAAATCTTCGACGATTCATTCTATATGGATGATCCTTTGGCAAGAATCATCGATGTCCCATAAAACTGAAACTACAATGATGTTTTAGTCTTCTGGATCATGTATTCTTCATAAAAATTGGAAATGACAATTTTACCTTTGTGCTCCATCCAAACATCATTGCATAAGCTGAAAAATCATTGATCATCCACATAAGCGCAACACGCATCTGAAATATGTCTTTCGAACATGCATCGTATATGCGCACACCCACATCCCAAATAAGTTTCAACTCTTTTATTAAAGGTTGCATATAGACATCAATATCAATGTCGGGATTAGAAGGACCAGATATGAGTATACTCATGAAAGTGAAAGGTTTTTTTATACACAACCATGGGAGAATATTATAAATGTGTATAAAAACTGGCCATATACTGTGCGAAGTAAGAATATTCCCAAATGGATTAAAACCGTCGCATGAAAGACCCAGCCTCACATTACGCACATCAGCTGCAAAATCAGGATGTTGAGCATAAAATTTCTGCCATGCAAATCCATCTGCAGGATGAACCAACTCATCATTAGTCTTCTTTCTCTCGGTATCATGCCATCTCATTTTTATTGATATGTCATCAGACATAAAAAGATTCTGGAGTCTGGGGATCAATGGAAAGTGCCACATTACTTTCTATGGAATGCAGGATGGTGTTCCAATAGATTTTGACTTCCAGCGGGATGTGCCACATTTTATATAATCATTTCGATCAGAAGTTTCCTCCCAAAATAAACTACAATCTTTCGGGCAATCATTAATTTTGTTTCTTAAAAATCCAAGTTCCTCAACTAACTTCCATGCCATATAGAGGTTTGAGGGAATATCTGCATCATCTGGAAGTAAATACTTCAATATGGTAAGAATTTAATTGATTTCTATATTAGAAATCCCATATATAGTTTTCCCATGAAACAATCGGATTAAAAATTCCAGCTTTTTCATTTTATCGCATTGTCGATATACTGGAGTTGTGGCAGCATCATTCAATTTTTTCACCCTAACAATATCATCATTTTCACTAGATGCATCAGCTGTGCTCATATCGAAGTCTTCTTGAGTTGAAATCCTTTCTTTTCCATGATGACGAATAAACGGAAACTCCTCATCTAACAAATTCTCCATTCCAGTCTTTTCATTTCGATCATCACCAATTTGAGATTTCATTTTCTCCCCATTGTGATACCAGAAAAAGTAGTTTGCTTGAAAACCATTTTTGGTTATGTGGTAGCTGACTTCTTCACGACTCAAGCAAGGTCTACCAACACAATTGGAACATGGGAAGTGTATGTGATCACTATCTAAAGCATTGTGAAATGAAATATCTATAACGCCCTCCAAATTGTTTTGAAAATCACTTGAGATCCGATCGGTTTCATACATCCAACTTCTGTCAATTCTATAAAAAGAATTTATATAAGTCAATTTTTCATAAACAATTCAATAAGATTAAACTTTAATAGAAAATACATTTAAGTAAACGATAAAGGAATAAGTTTCTAGTCAATGTAGTGAACTATTAAAATAATGTAAAGAACAAGTACTCATAAATTAAATTAAAATTTATTTATATTCATTTTCATTAGGTCTATAAGAGGCACATGCCTTAGGTACCATCATGTGTTATAGGCATCCCAAATCATTCACTCATGTTCAATAACTCATTATTGACACCTGGCCATACCTTTCATTACCAAATTACTTTCCCAAGTCAAGAGCACCCCATTGGTGAATAAATTTTAGGCTTCTACACTAATAGGTTGTTCATGGCCTGTAAAACGATTTAATTTCATTAAGTATAGACAAAAACATTTATTTTTAAATTTGAAATTCTTAATAAAGTATGTCAATGATAAAAACACTACTGAATTAAACGTGTGACTTATCTAACATTTTTATGGCTGTCTACACATGCTAGAATGGGTAGTGAAAAGCACCCCACCCTCATAAAAGTGAGTATTGTCCAAGAAGGATACATAATATACAACGTACAATGAGAACCATATTTAGTTGACCCTAAAGTTATATTAGTACAGTCATCTTGGGGTAAATGGAATATATGATCCTAGTTAACTGATGAATTCAAAAGCTCGTATTCCATATTTTTGACACTATCTAAGGTAAGAAATCAGGTGAGGATGGGTTTAAATCATTCAATTTCTTACATGCTAGTGATAATGAAGGCTTAAATTAATGACTTGATTTCACTGATACCATGTCAACCGTTATACACACCATGTGAACCCTTATACACACCATATGAACCCTTATACCATATCGTCATTATTAGAACCATTAATAACAACTTATTAAATAACATCAATTGTTAAAGATAATAAAATTGAACATAAATCAATAATAATATTGGATATATCAATTAAAATGAAATCATACTATCTTACATCCTAAATGACCACCCACAACCATGATTAATGACCACAAAGCTCCCCTTTCAGCCAAATCAAAAGTGAAAACAAAAAACACATAGTTGTAGATAAAAACATCATTTGTGTGAAGAATAATAATCTCATGGACCTAACGATATTTGAACCACGCAGTCATGATTTTTGAGATGAACTTGTATCCATGAAACCATATGAGAAACACGATTCAATACATGCATTTTTCTGATTTTCCCAAGCATTTTGAGGAACCCCAAATCAGTGAAAATGGTCATTGTGTTTTAAAAAGGTGATTGAATAACACATGTATGATGTCTAAGGAAGAATGATTAATGGTTATATTAGAAAAAATAATATTCACTAATATTGAGAATTTGACATTCTGTGAATTAGTTTCACGAATAAGGAAGAAGTACTAATTAGGGACCGCATACTATTTGGAAATTTTCAAGAAGATACTCCATATGTTCTATTATTCAAAGGATAAGTGAACAATGTGTCTTTATATATATATATAGATTTTGATAGAAACATGATACATACTTGTTATGTGATACACATAGTTTACAAAAATTAAGATGAACAAGATCTTCATGTTTGGCATGATCTTAATGAAAGGAGTGATTTTCATGAAATAATATCAATAAATATTACAAACAATTTCTTATTAGTTCATATACATGAAGCTATAATATTTAAATCAGATTAAAAAAACTAAGAATCTTCAAAATTAGAACATAATAAAGAGACACCATGCACTTATAAATGTAAATGTGTAATGAAAACATTAATTGGACATACACCGATATAGGGATTTGAGTAAACAATTCATGGAAAAATCATAAAATTTTACAAAAACCCAAAAAATTGGGAATAAAGAAATCATTGAGAATAGAAGGATATGATTTATAAGAGGTAGAACTATATCCTTGTTAAAATATGGATGGAGTCTAACCTGGTAGCTGCTGATCCGATAGAAGAGGTGGGGATTCGGAAGTGCTTCTACCAGGGAATCGCTTCTGGAGACTAGCGAAAGGGTTTTGGAATCGTGGGGATACTACTTCCTGCATTTGGAGAATTTGAGCCTTTTCACCCAACGATTTTTAAAAACCATTGGGAAAACTCAATCTTTCCCAATGGTTTTATGAAATAGTTGGGAAAAATAACTTTTTCCCCATCTTTCCTGATAGTTTCCTCAAACTGTTGGGAAAAGTGATTTTTCCCCACTTTTCCCAATGGTTTCATAAAACTGTTAGGAAAAGTCACTTGTTCAAGGTCTTTACCAATGGTTTATGAAAACTGTTGGTAAAGAAAACATATACCAATGGTTCTTTCAACCATTAGTATACAAGTGTTGGGAAAAGTCCCATTTCCAGTAGTGGAGGAGTTTCATTCTTGGAAATACTAAAAAGTATTCACTATTGGGAGGTCTCCCTTACCTCATGTGCCTCCAAAATTTAATAATAATGTATGGGAGGGTTTATTTGGTCTAGAAACACCAAGAAAACACAAAAATAAAATCATTTTTATCATTTTGTTCCTTAAATTATATGTTTCCCTATTATTACCATTTTGGGTTTTCAGCACGATAACTAATTATCTAACCTACATAAAGTATCCATTAAGACTAAATTAAAGTAATAATTATCATAAACATTAGACCCAATGATTCTAAATATTATATATAATTTATAAAATAATAAAATCTCATGTTTTTTGGAAATTATTTTTAAAAGAAGTGCATGTAACGCATAAAAACACCGCTTTAACCCTAACCGTGTTAACAAAGTTTTTACTATTTAGGGGTCAATATGGTCATTATAAAAAACAATTTGATACATTAATGGAACATATTTTATATTTTTTAATATTTAAAAATAACTTGGCAAAATATATAATTTTTAGTAACTTTAAATCATTTAATAAAATATCATTTATTGTAAAATAACATTAATGTAAATTTTGACATTATTTATTTAATTTAAATTTACAAAATGTCAATAAAATGATGTAATTTAGATATATTAAGTTAAAAACTATGTAAAATGATATATTATTCTAAAAAATTAATGGAATATATAAATTTATTCAACTTACTTCACTTTTAATATTTTTAGTATCATTTATTTTAGTTAATTATTAACTAAATACTTACTACATTGGCATTTCTTAAGCATTTTAAGTAATTATTTCATCTCTAAATATTAAATATAAATAATTATGATAAAAAAATAATTTATATTTTAAAATAGTATCTATAACCAAACTTAATCTATTTTTTTCCTACCCCAAGCTGTGTAGATATTAAAATCATGGAAGGTTCTTTTTTGAATTTTCTTTACTTAACTTATTATATAGGTCACTATCATATAATAGTACCCCAATAACTCATAAAAATCTATAATAAGGTGATAAGGTTTTAAATATAGAAATAAAATGTGTTTTCTATAAGTTGGTAGGTCATTTTACACCTTATATTCAAATTTTAACCACTAAGTAAACTCGTTTTTACCTTAATCACTGTAATTAATTTTAACTATTTTCACTAATAATTATGGTAAAAAATTAAGTTTAACTTATTAAATGATATAAATTGTTATAATTTCAAATATTTAATACAATTTTCCAAATTCAATTCTCATAAATGGTAGTTTTTAATTTAAAATTAATCTCGTATACGTGATGATAAAGTTTGGTTTTAATGTGAAATTATTAAAAAGTTTACAAAGTTTTTATATCAAAATTCAATATGAATATTATTACAATCACTTATATTGGATTAATATATGTATTATTTAACTATTTTTACTTTTAAAAAATTCAAAATATAAATTAACATTATAAATTATTTAGATGAAAAGGAAGTCTTCAATTAAAATACAGTATTTTCACTATTCATAAAAAATTGAAACATCTCATAAATATCCCAAAAAACACCATAATATATTTTGTGTGTTTTGATTTAGAAAATTAATTTTTTTTTGTAATATAAATTTTCTAAAAGTGGTAAAAAATAAATATTTTTATGTGCACCAAACACGATTAATCGTCTTTTATAAAAAACTACTTTTAGAAAACTTTTCTTTTTATTTCAAATGATTCTTATTTTATTACTAATAAATAGATAACTAAGTGATAACTATCATATTAAATAAAAATATTAATAGTATATTGTTGTTCAGTAAAACTCGGCCTTTCATGTAACACACGATATCAAATAAAATCATTGTCACATGTAACAAAATATATGTTAGTGTTGTGTATATTTTAAACTATTAAATATCATTTTCTTATTTTAAAATATCAAAGTGTTACATACCCCCCGCCCATTTAAGAAAATGCATCCACAAAATTTAAACTTTATCTCGATAATCAAAGGATGGACAATTGAAAATATTTTTTTTGTAAACCCACATCATGAATATGTTTAATAAAACATTATCTCAATAATAGAGAAAGGTATTTGTATATTTCATATGTAATAACACATAACTTGGTTTCCAATTCACCATTTACTCTAAAAAATGACTTTTTTATACCTGAAGCACCAAAATTCACTTTTAACATATCGTAAGACCCATAAAATAGTGACAAGTTTTCCTTATCTCTAACTATTTTACAAAACCAAAATGGTTAGCACAAGTTATAATAAATTAATCTCTAAAACTCAAAAGTAACACCATCAGTTCATCATTATTATTTATTTATTTATATTTTTTCAAATATTTTTACAACAAAAAATGTCATTAATGATCATATTAACCCGAAAGGTTATCATTACCTTTAAACTTATATTTATAGAATGTAAAGGAATTATTCCTCAAATAAATTTTCCACTAAAACATATACTTCGTATATCTATTAAAACTCAATAAATTTCTCACAAATTACTTCCATTACTCATAACATTAAAAGAGGGTTGCCTAAGTCATTGAGTTTATGGTCAACCTTCTAAAAATACATAGCCCCCCCGGTGATTTAGCCACTTCACCGAACAGAACAACATCTACTATAGAAGTGGAAAATGTTTTTTTACACCCCCTTTTGTTTCTGATCATGATTAGTTCCATCCTGAGTAAGTAACTTAGGATACACGTTAGCAAAATATCCCAAATAAATGTTGCTAAATCATCTTAATATTGACTAAATATCATTAATCTCAATATTAGATTGTTTGGGACTATTTTATTTGCAGTCATGAACCTTGTGATTAAACTTTACACACTTTTAACACTTTCCATTTCTAGACATACATTCCCCAAAATTTATTTTACTACACTTGGAACAAGTTTTGGGATTACCTCTAGAATTCTTAATATTTTTTTCTCCATTTCTGACCGCCATGACCATTTCTTACTCTTATCATCTCATGGAGGTAAGTGTTGGAAAACTCCATATAAACTTTCTTAGCACAAAAAAAAACATTCTCATAAATTTTAAATTATCATTTATCCAATTCTATTTGAAATATTTTTTTTAATCCTAAGTAAAATCAATTAACTTTAATATCAATGTATCGAATAAATTTCAGCATATACCTATCCAAACTTGTGATGTTTTATTCATATCAAGCCAAACAATCTTTATCATTTTTCCTAAATTCTTGGAATTATTTCTCCATCCTAATATGAACAGGATTATGAAAATATTTATCAAGAAAAATATTCTTAAATTTGTCTCATTCCACAAAATCAATACCATATTTCCCTATGATATTCTTAACCAAATAACACTATAGACCAGCTTCACCTTCAAAATTATAGATGGAAAGAGTTTCCTTTTAACATTCTTAATATCCTATGACTTGAAATATCTTCTCTAATTCATTTATCCATCCTTATTCTACCACTGGGTTAGAAAATACATTGAATGATATGGGATTTTACCCCATAAAATGTCCACTATAAACATGTTTCTTCTTAGAAGATTGTGTTCCTCTTAGGCATGGATAACACCACCATTTATATCCTTTGTTAACTGATACATCACTACAAAAAATGATCTATTATAAATCCAACCAACTCAGTATGATGATTTGGAAATATATTTTCCTCTTGGTGCCTTCCCACTATATCTTTCATGTTTCCTATATGGAAAACCATTCTGAATAGATGTAGTTTAGATGAAGCAACATGGAAATCTTGAAATGATACATCATTTTAACTTAACTATAAAGTAAAATATTCCAAGGGAATGATATTAATATTATCCTAACCTTGAATGTTGTATAAACCAACTTTTGATACCAACTATAAGGACCCAACCTTAAACATTACATAATCTTGAGTTTAAAATCAATAATTCATTCTCTTAAATTTAACGATCTATTCAGGTTTGGAGTTTTAGAATATTAGGCCATAAATCATACATTAAAAACCTTAAATACAAAGTGTAAAATCCTTATTTGTATCCATTTTTCGATAATATAATTTTTTTTTAAAATTATTATTTCATTTCATGGAAAATATCCATGACTTTCAGCTTGAAATTTTTCCTTTCCTTTACCCATCCTTAAATCCTATGAAAAACATTAGGCTGAATAAAAAATCTCTATAAGGGATATAAAAAGAAAGGAAACAATAAATTAAGTACAAAAATGAAAAAACATGAACTATTTACCTTTATATAAATTTTATCTGAGTGAATAAAATACAACATTTTCACAAGTAAAAAACACACATTTTTTCTCAAATAAATCCTTTGAAACCCATACCAAGTAATTAAAACTCCTTTTAGGTGAATTAGAGAATAATATTCTTAAAAAAAATTCAAACTCATTTTAATTGGAATAATAATATGGGTTACTTATAATATAATAAATACCCAATTCATTGGATATCAATAATGAGGATCACCCGTTGTATAAGAAATATCGGGCTCACTCGTGAATTATAATGGGGCTCAACCCTTCGTATAAGCTATATCGGACTCACCCCTTTTTCATGAGCTATAACAGGGATCAATACTTCATATAATCTATATCGATCACACCCATTTCATATAATTTTAAAGTACCATATCATTAATAAAACACTTTAATCATAAAACCCTTTGAAAAACTCTTTTAAACTCTTCTGAAAAACACTTTTGGATAAAAATACACTTTTCTTTTGAAAAAACATTTTAAATATAAAAATACTAAAAAAGGAAAAGGGTTTTTATTTGAATAAAAAATGAAATATTTTAAATGTATATATAAATCAAATAATGGTCACAGTGGTATAAAATTCATTATCATCGTGTACGTTAAGAATAGAACATTCCTTTTGTCGTTTGTCAAAACGTTTCATATAAAACACATAAAATTATTCCCTTTTTAAAACAATTGAAAATAAATTAAAAATATAAATAAAATGAAATTTATAAATATTTTATGTCAATATAAAAAATTTCAAAAAATCATTAGAAAAATTGGACATGGAAGAGAAAGAGTTGGAAGTAAAAACTTTAAAAGATGTTTTTTTTAAAAGAAAAGTCCCTTATCAATTAGGAAACACTAGAATCATTAACCCCATTAAATAATAAAATTAAAAAAAACATTAAATATCATGATAATATATAAATTCCTGATATCAAATTTCTAATGGTCCGTATATATACCTTATAAAATAATATAGGTGTATAACATCAAAATATGCCTCATTGAAAGAAAATTGAGATGAAGTCCCTTACCTTGAGTTTGATTTGTCATGTGTGTCTTTATCTTCATAAATAATAAACTTATGTTAATTATTTACATTATTGATAACATTTTTCAAGTTTATTATTAATTTTATTTCACTTATCAACAAGTTGTATACAATTTCTTAGTCAATTAAATTTAAGTTGGATGTTTGACCATATTCGACTTATTTGTCAAAAGTAAATTTTTTAGGTTCACTATAGTCAAAGTGGTCATTAAATAAATATATCTAGAATAATAATCATGAAATAAGTATCATATTTATACATCAATTACACTTTTAAACCAATCATGAAATATGGTTATGAAAAATGAACTAACATTACGATCATGGAGATGGTAGGTCGAACATACACATGAGTAACGTTTCTGTTTTTCAATGATCGTTATAGAAAGTAGGTAAGTAAGATTTTATCCTTAAAAATGATTATAATATAATTAATATAATATTATTTAATTATATATACTTATATATATAATTATTTTTATGTGGTGATGAAAATAAGAATTCACATCACTTCGAGGAGGCGGTAGTTCACACGTCCATGAATGACATTATCATTTTTTTACATTTAGCGAAAAGGTAAAAAGAAAATGATATATTATATTTACATAATGATAAATATGTCTTTAATATCATAAATATTTCATTTTTTATCGCATATATTAATTATATTTACCCTTATTTCCTTACATGTAATGCGTTAGTGATAAACGAATCGCATCGCTTCGTGGGGCAGTAGTCTTCCATACACACGAGTGGTGTTATCGTATCCCTTATGTAATGGAACGTAAAAGGGTATATATGATAAAAATTACTCAATAGGTATAATAATGTTATAAATATAATATATAAACTTTATATCCATCATAATACCCAACCATGAGAGGTGGTAATGGAAAAATGAATGATATCGTTTCGTGAAGCGGTAGTCTTTCGTACAAATGAAAGATGATTTTGTGACCCATTTGATCGAATTGTGTGTGGTTTTAGTTATTAACATTAACATAAAAAACTGATTTTTTGTATAATACTTATTTTACTCTATAATCATGGTATAATATTAGTTTAATTAGGTGGAGAAGGAAATAAAATAAAGATGCTTATTGAAAAACATTACCTCTTCTTTGGGTATCTTTCTTTGGTTTGCACTAAACCCTTTATAGGTTGTATTTATACCCAAAATAAGGATTATATTATGAGGGGAGTGAATTTATGGAGTTATTTGGTCAGGTTTTGGATGATAAAAATGGATTTATAGGTGTGGATAAGTGGGGAGAATGAATTCTCTTTTATAGTTGCGGAGGAGTGACATTCTTATAAATACTCAAAAGTATTCACTATTGGGAGGTATCACTTACTGAATGTGCCTAAAAAATTAAATAATAATTTAGGTGAGGGTTTATTTGATCTATAAACAACCCCATAACACAAAAATAAAATCATTTTTGTCATTTTGTTCCTTACATCTAAGTTTCCCTATTTTTACCATTTTGGGTTTTCATTAGGATTTCTAATTTTCTAACCTAAGTAATTTATCCATTAATACTAAATTAAAGGGATAATTATTATAAAATTTATAAAAAATTATTCTAAAAATTATATCTAATTTATAAAATAAAAAAATCTCATGTTTGTTGGAAATTAATTTTAACAGAAGCACATGTAACACACAAAAACACTATTTTAACCCTAACCTTGCAAACAAAGTTTTTACTACTTAGGGGTCAATATTTTCATTATAAAAGATAAATTATTCCATGAATGGGACATATTTTGTATTTATTAATATTTATAAATCACCTGAAAAAGTATAGGATTTTTAGTAATTTTAAATCTTTTAATAAAATATCATTTATTCTAAAATAAAATGAATGTCAATTTTGACATTTTTTTTAATTTAAATTTAATAAATATAAAGAAAATGGTTGAATTTTAATATATTAAGTTAAAACCTAATTAAAATTATATATTCATAAACAAAAGTAATTGAAAAAATAATTCATTAAATTTTCTTCGCTTTTAATATTTTTAAAATCATTTTTTACTTAATTATTAACTAAATAATTTCTGTGTTGGCATTTCTTAAGCATTTTAAGTAATTATTTCATATTTAAAAAATAAATATAAATTATTATGATAATATAAAATAATTTATATTTCAACATAATATCTAAAACCGAACCTAATTTGTTTTTTCACTATCCCAAAGCTTTATAGATATTAAAATTAAGGAAGGTTTATTTTTTGTCTTTTTGTTTACTTAACTAATTATATAGGTCACTCTCATAGAATAATATCCCAATAACTCATAAAATATATAATAATTTGATAAGGATATAAATATATCGCTACAATGTGCGTTGGACAAGATTTTTGGTCATTTACACCTTATATTCTAAGTTTAACCACTAAGTAAATTCGTTTATACCTTAATCACTATAATTAGTTTTAACTGTTTTCACTAATCATTATGGTAAAAAATTAAGTTTAAATTATTATATAAAATAAATTATTCTGATTCCAATTATTTAATCCATTTTTCCAAATTCAATTCTCATAATTGGTGTAATTTAATTTAAAATTAATCTCATAGATGGGATGAGAAAGCTTGTTTTTAAAGTGAAAATGTTCCAAATTTTATAATATTTTTATATCAAAATCTAATATGAAAATGATTCTAATGACCTATATTGGATTAATATGTGTATAATTGAACTATTTTTATTTTAAAACAAATTCAAAATGTAATTTAACATTATTAATTACTTATATGAAAATACAATTTCCAGTTAAAATCTAGTATTTTTCCCTATTCATCAAGAAAATAAAACATCTCAGAAAAATCCAAAAATTTAACCCTAAGATAATTTTGGTACTGTGATTTAAAAAATGAATTTAATTTTTTAAAATAAATTTTTTAAAATTGGTAAAAATGATTTTTAAATTATGTTCCCTAATCATAATCAAACTATCTTTTAGAAGAAAAAATTTTAGAAAACATTTCTTTTTATTTAAAATGATTCTTATTTTATTAATAATTAATAGATAAATAAATAAAATTGTTTTAAATATATATTTTCATAATTTATTTAATCATATTCATACCATCCATTCTAATGTCTAGGAGATAACTATCATATTAAATAATAATATTAATAGTAAATTATTGTTCGGTAAAACTCGATCTTGCGTGTAATGCAAGCTATCAAAGAAACTAATTGTTGCATGAAACACAACCTCTGTTAGTGTTGTGTATAATTTTTTCTATTGAAAATATTTTTTTTATTTTAAAATATCAGGTTTTAACATCCCCCCCCCCCACTTTAATAAAACATGTCCTCATAATTTGAACTTAATTATAGTAACAATGGATTGACATTTGAAAATACTTTTTTTTTGTAAACCCACATCATAAAAAGGGTTAATAAAACATACTATTAAGAATAGTGAAAGGTAATTTTGTATTTAATATGTAATAAAACATAACTAGGTTTCCAATTCACCATTTACTCCAAAAAAATTAATTTTTTATGCATGAAATGCTAAAAATCACATTTAACAGATCATAAGATCCGTAAAAGAGTGAAAATTATTTCCATATATCTATAACTATTTTAAAAAAAAAAGGTTTGCATATGTTATAATAAATTAATATATAAACCTAAAAATTAACATCACTAGTTCATTATTAGTATTTATTTTTTTTATTTTTCAGATCTTTTAACTAAAAAATGTCATTAATGATCATATTAAACCTAAAGGTTATCAATTCCTTTAAAATTATGTCTATAAAATGTAAACTAATTATTCCTTAAATAAATTTTCCACTAAAACATATACTTCAAATATCTATGAAAACACAACAAATGTCTCGTAAAGTACTTTTTCACTTAAAACATTAAAAAATGGGTACCTGGTAATTGAGATTATGATAAACCTTAAAAATATAGAGCTCTCTAGAGTTGTCACCATTTAACTAGACAGACCAACATCAATTATAAAAGTAGAAAATGATTTTCCACAAGTATTTGCTTCTAATAATGATGATTTCTACTATTAGTAAGTAACTTCTAACACATGTTAGCATAATTTCCCATCTAATTAAATCCAAACCATGTTACTATTGAATAAATATATATTATCTCATTCTTAGATTATTTGGGACTCTTTTCTTTGTAGTCAAGAACCTTGTAACCAAACTTACCACACTAGTAACACTTTATAAATCCTGGCATACATTCCCCAAAATGTATTTTAACACACTTAGAAAAAAATTCACTCACCTAAAGAATTATTAGTTGGTTCCTCCTATATTTCTTTCCACCTTTATTGTTTTTTCCTTTTTCATATAATGGAACATAAGTATCAGAAAACTCAATATCAAATTTCTTAACACAACAAATAACATTCTCATATATTTTAAATTCTCATGTGGCCAATTATCTTCATAATTTTTATTTTAATAATGACTAAAATATATTAATTTTACTATCAATGTCTCAAATAAATTCCATCACATACCTATCCAAAATTTGGAAGTTTTCTTAAAATGATTCCATGGAATATTTATCTTTTTTCCTTAATTATAGGAATTTTTTCTCTATAATAAAACAAAACAACTTAGGGAAATATTTCTCAGGGAAAATATTATTAATTGTATCCCATTATATAGCGTCAATATCATCATTATCTCTGTTTTTATTAACCAATGGCCACCATTGATCAGCTTTACCTTCAAAAATATAGATGACAGGAGTTACCTTTTGGCATTATGAACATCCCATGAATTCAAATATCTTTTCTAAAGTAATTGATCCATCCTTCAACTACCACTAGGTCAGATGACCCATTAAATTATAGGGGATGTTGCCTCATAAAATTATCCATTATAGATATGTTCCTTCATGGTATATTGTGTTCTTCTTAGGCATGGATACCACCACCATTTATACCTTGTGTCAACTAATCCATCACTACAAAAAAATATTCCTTTCCAATTAAAACCATCTCATGATTCTGATTTGGATGGATATTTTCCACTTTGTTTCTTCCCACTACATCTTCTCTATGTTCTCTACATAAAACCATTATGAACAGACATATCTTAGATGAAGAAAAATGGATATCTTAAATGGTATGTTATTTCGACTTAACCATAAACTAAAATCTTACAGGGGCATTCTATTAATACTATCCTTAACTCTTAGGTTGTCTAAACCATCCTTTTATACCAACTATAAGGAATTTACATTAAACATTACATAATCTTGAGTTTTAAGTCAAGAATTCATTCTCTTACTTTTGAGGATCCTTTAATGTTTAGAGGTTTAGAGAATTAGTCCATAAATCATACATAAAAAATATGAAATACAAATTGAAAACTTCCAATTAGTATACATTTTTTCAATGATACAAAATTTTTAAAATAATTCATGATTTCTTTTCGTAGACAATTTATATGACTTTCAAATTGACTTTTTTTCCTTTTCCTTACCCATCCTTAAATCCTATGAAAAACATTAGGATGAGAAAAAAGCTCAGTAAGGTATATAAAAATAATGGAAACCATTAGTTCAGTAAAAACATTAAAAAACATGAATTATTTACCTTTATATAATTTTTTTGTGAAATAAATAAAATATTTTCAAAAGAAAAAAATACACATGTTTTTCTCAAAAAATACTTTAAAACCCCTAGCAAGCAATTAAAACTCCCTTTAGGTGGATTAGATAATCATATTCATAAAACCCTTTCAAACCCATTTTAATTAGAATAAACATATGTAAAACTTCAAATATAATCATTACCAAATGTATTGGGGATCTATAATGGGGATCACCCTTCATATTAGCTATATCAGGCTCCCCAGTGAACTATAATGGGGCTCAACCCTTCGTATAAGCTATATCAGGTCCACCCATTTTTCATGAGCTATAATGGGTATCAACCCTTAAATTAATCTATGTTGGATTCACCAATTTTATAAAATTTTCAAGAACCATATCATTAATAAAACACTTTCATCATAAAACCCTTTCAAAAACTATTTTAAACTCATACAAAAACCATTTTTGGATAAAAATACACTTTTCTTTGGAAAACACATTTTCAATACCAAAATACTCAAAAAAGAAATGGTTTTTTATTTGAATAAAACATTAAATATTTAAAATTAATCTATAAATAAAATATTGATCATGGTGGAAGAAAAGTTTTTGTCATCGTATACAATAATAATACAACATTCCTTCTATCATTTTTCAAAACATTTCTTATAAAACACATAAAAAGATTTATTTTGAAAAACTTTGAAAATAATGTAAAAAATAGAAATAAAATTTTGTTTATAAATATTTTTTTCTATATAAAATCTTTCAAAAAATTCATTATAAAACTTATAAATTGAATATAAAGAGTTTAAAGGAAAATTTTTAAAATATGGTTTTTAAAAGTCCCTTATCACTTGGGAAACACTTGAATCGTAAACCCAATTAAAGAATGATATTAAATAAAAAATTAAAAAACATGAGAATAAAAAAATTAATGATATAACATGAAAAATTGGATTTATATAAAACTTATAAAACAATATAGGTGCATAACCTCAAAATATACATTAATGAAAAGAAATTGAGATGAAGTCTCTTACCTTGAGTCTGGTTCGACATGTGTATCTTTATCTTGATGAATAATAAACTTATGTTAATTATTTAATTTCTTGTGAAAAAAAATTCTGGATATTATTACTTATATTTTACTTATTAACAATTTATATACAATTACTTAATCAATTTAGTTTAAGTTGGATGTTTTGGCCATATTCGGCTTATGTGTCAAAAATGACCTTGGTGGGTTGACAATGGTCATAGAGATAGTTAATTAAACATTTAAAAAATAATAATTATGAAATAATTATCATATTTATACATCAATTTTACTTCTAAACCAATCATTAAATATGGTTATGAAAAATTAACTAGCATTACGATCATGGTGACAGAAGGTTGTATGTACACAAGAGTAACATTTCCATTTTTAAATGATCATTATAAAAATAATATAAGTAATATTTTATCTTTAAATAATGTCTATAATATCATAAATATCAAATTATTTAATTATATATACTTATATGTGTCATTATTGTGATTTAGTGATGAAAAAATGGAATCACATCGCTTCAAGGAGGTAGTAGTCCACACATCCACAAACGACATTATCATTTTATTTCTGTGAGTGAAAAGATACAAATAAAATGATATATTATATTTCAAGAATGATAAATATGTAATTAATATCATAAATATTTCATTTATATCACATATATTTATTATCTTTACCCTTATTTTCTTCCATGTAATGCGTTAGTGATAAACGAACGACATCGTTTCGTGATGCAGTGGTCTTCCAAACACATGAGCAATGTTATCTTATCCCTTACAGAATAAAATGTAAAATGGTATATATTATATAATGAATCCATAGGTATAATTATGTTATAAATATCATATATAAACTTTATATCCGTCATCATACCCAACTGTGAGAGGTGGTAATGGAAAAACGAATGATATCATTTTGTGAGGCGGTAGTCCACCGTATACATGAAACATGATTTTATAACCCATTTGATAGAAGTGTGTGTGGTTTTAGTACATAAAAATTATATAAAAATTTTCACACCCGTAATTTTGAGATAATTTTATTTTATTATTTTATTTGTATTCGAAATATTATGTCGGGGTGTGAGCTAAGTCCCGGTTGAATTTTTATTTTTTTCAATAAATGAGTTTTTTGGGGCTTAATAGCATATGACACATGGGAGAAGTATGATTTGAAAACCGTGTGGATTCACTCGGGACACCATGTGACCTGCCTGATGTCCAATTAATTAAATGAAATTAATTAATAATAAAGAAAAAAATTAAAAGAGTGTTAAAATAAAAAAATAAAAAAAGTGAGATAAAAATTATATGAATTGTTTTAAATATAATATTATTATTATTATTTAGGGATATTATTATTATTATAATTATTATTATTCTTTTTTTTGTTGTTATAACTTTTTATTTTATTTAATTACTATCAATTTATTATTATTATTATTATTATTATTTTTAATTAAATAATTTTTTAGGGTTTGGAACACCCCCCTCCTATTAGTATCGTGTCGCACCCTCTTCCCCCCTCCTTGTCATCACATGGCTTTGGAGACTGCCTCCCACAGTCACAGATTCCCCTCCCTATGTTCCACCCCTACTAGTTTCGTCCTTCACCCCTCATGCCAAACCTCCCCATGTCCAGCCCTTGTTCTGTCTAAGCCTTGTCCGATGACTCCCTATGGAAGATGACCTCCTCTCCCTACGCGCTCCTCTCTGATAGCCCCTCTAGGTAAAACCCTCTCCCGGTTTGGGGTTTTTATTTTTCCAGTGGGTTTGGGGTATGATTTTAGGGTTTTAATTTTGGGTTTTGGGGTTCAATACCCTTGATTAGGGAGGCTTCTTCCCTCTTCATGGTGAAAATGTGGTGCGAATGTGTTTTTACATCATTTTCTAGAAGTTTCACCAAGTGAGGTAGGTGGTTCCATACCCTAACATTATTATACTTATTTGAATATATAATGTGTTCCTTGGTTTTATTTTGTGGTGAAAATGGTATTTTTGTAATTTTTGGTTTGTTTGTTAGTTAGAAATGAATTTTCTATTAAGGAAATGGAAGTGTTTTGTGTTGTTTTGGTGCAATGTTTTCAAAATAGGTTTTAGGGGTTATTTGGATGGTGTAAACTATGTTTTCAAGGGTATTTGAGATGTGTATATTTAAATGCATATTTTCAATGAGTAGAGAATCTTTTTTGGCGTGTTGGCTTTGTCTTGCATTTGTGTAAAAAAATTGAAAATATTGAATGGGGGAAAAGATTGTTTTGGAAATGGTTTTAAAATATGGGTGACCTTATAGAGGGGCTTGTCCATTGTTGTGGTTGGTCTTAATTGTTTTTTTTCTTGTGTTCAAAAAATGGAATTTGAGAAACTATGCAAGTTTTGGTAATGGTATTTAGGGTGAGGTTTCCCTTGTTTCTTTGTTCAATTTTTTTTATTTGGAGCCTTTGGTAGTTATTAGACTCGCTTGAATTATTGTAGGGTGTTTTGTTCATCACGGTGTGGGTTTTGGTCGTCAGCGATAAAGACCTATATGTATATACATGGGTAAAAAAGTATATATGTATATCCTCCTTGCGCATATTCCCTTATGGTGTAGGGAATATGTACTTGGGTCAAAGGGTATATATATATATATATGAAAATGTATATGCATATAGGTGAAGGGGTCTCAGGTTTCCTTCATCATGAGTTACGTGTCTTGAGGTAGGTCCCCTATGCATATACCTTTAAATTGAATTCCTTAATTTATTGAGTGTTTTAAAAAGTACTTTTTTTATATTAAATAGTATATGCATGCTATGAAAAGTGATGGCGATGTTTGGTATTGGTCTTTCCATTGTTTATTAGGTTCTCTTTAAGTGTTTACATGTGTATTTTCTATGAAAATATGATCCCAAGATTGTTTTAGAATGCTTAACATTTTAAATGATTAAAATTAGTTTCTAAAATGGTTTGGGGTGTGTGGCGGGTATTCCTCAAAATATTTTCTATGTATATTAGTTGTGAAAGTGGATTTAAATGAATATGGATTTTGGTATGTTTTAAAAAAAAGGGATAATTTGGGAACTTTGTATGGGATGGAAAAGGTATTTGAAAAAAGGACTTTTCTATAGTGTGTGTAAGCTGAAAAAGGTGATGTTTTATATATATGGATGTTTTCATTAAAATGTATGGCCTTTGGGTGAATGTGGAGGTGTGGTGTGTGTGCATGTGAACTTTAACTTGAGCACAAGGGAAACCCTGGGTACCTAGGTGGGAGGAATAGGACTAGTATGCTAGATGATAAGTAAGTGGTTCATCCTAGTTTTGTCTAGCAGGATTGACGTTACAACACTAAATAAATACTTGTGATGATTGGATACCACTAGGTTATGGGTGTATTCTCTACTAGAGGCTCTTCCATGAGAACATAGACCGAAAGGCGTAATCCCTAAAACCGGGAAAGCATTGCCTTTATAACCTGTAAACACGTAACCAAGCACATAACAAGATACGAACATAAGAAAATTATATAACTAAAAGAGTGATGAATGTAAAAGGGGTCATAATACAAGCCCAATAGTAAATGTACAATTACAACTGAAATACAATAAAACTGAAGAAAGAGAAAGATAGTTATTGGATCATCCTCCGAGGTTCATACCTAAAAGGTAGGTAAAATTGCCTCCTCAGCACTCCATATCCACTCATCTCCTCTACTTACTGACACACCGTATGGTCCACCTCTAGGTACCGTCTAGTCCTGGAACTCTTGTCCTCAGTCAGTGTTGTCCGTCGTCTTCACCAAACACAATGAAGTGCGGTCATAACCCGTGCAGGGGTGAGTATAATGATACTCAGTAGGGACCCCGAGACCCTCAAGGTCTCACAAAATACACAAAGGATAAACCAAAAAGTATGAAATCAACTGAAAACCCTACTTAGGTATATTCATATACATATACCTAAGTTATCAAGAATACCCATCTCAATCATCAGGACAACACAGAGTCCAACTCAAAGCCCAAAGCTCAACTGTTCCAGAAAGGAAGGAATACCATGATGGTAAGTAACACACAGGTACTCTACACAAAATAATACCACCAAGGTATTACCACAAAGGAATGTACCACATAGGTATGAACTCATCTCACATCAGGTATAACTTAAGTACAGTAGTAGAGATGATTAGATGTAACTACTGAATCATCTTACTCTACAAAGAAGCTGACCCACATAGGATCATTAGGAGCCGACCCACACAAGATTTCTAGGAGATTACCCACACCAGATCGCTCGGAGCTGACCCACAGAGGATCCCTAAGAGCTGACCCACATAGGATCGCTAGGAGCTAACCCACACAGGATCGCTAGGTGTTGACCCACACAGGATCGCTCTTCATTATTCTCGTCACAGCTAGCAACTGGGTTCCCGCATTAAGCATGCTCATCTATGGGAGGATCCACTTAACAAGTCACTAGTTGATACTCCAACTACTACAAAGTCCCATGAATAACTATCTCAAAGGCACGCCGCCTCATAGGGGTTTCAATGCAATAGACGACGAGTCAATCGAACGCCCGGTCTGTCAGTTATTAGCCTTTTAGTCCTGGGGCCTGGTTGGATTCGTTCCCGATCCAACCCAACTGTACCTAGACATTACCCAAAAATCTAGTATGGTATACTCAAATGGACCATCTCGCTCCAAGATTTCCATCGTTGTTGACGGTTCATCAAACGGACATCTGGTGTGAAAGTTTTGGCCAAAAGAGCATAAATGGGTCAAAGTGTGTTCGGGTCCAGTCTGACCCGGCCCAACCCATCCTGGGTTCACCTAGCCCATTGGGTTCAACCTGGACCACAGGGTAACCTGGCCCACAGGGTTCGGCCTGGCCTATGTTTGTCGTCCAAGCTCGCTGGGCGGTCCGGCAAGCCGCGAGGGGCTGTGGGTGTTCAACCGTGGACGACACAAGGCCGCGGGGGTGCCACGAGGGCATGGGGTGGCTCAGCCTTGGGGGTACCACAAGGGTGTGAGGCCGCGGGTTGGCTCGGCCGGATCAGTTCGACCGCAGGGGGTTCCACAAGGGAGCAATGCCGAGGGGCGGCTCGGCCGGAGCAGCTCAGCCGCGAGGGTTGAGGCCGTGGGTGCCGCGAGGGTGCGGGACATCTCGTCCGGGAGGGTGGAGGCTTGGCCGCAGGCGGCGGCTCGGCCACGGGGCGGTGGGCAGGCCACGGGTGGCGGCTCAGCTACAGAGGGTGGCGGCCCAGCCGCAGACAGCACGGAGGCCGCAGGCGGTGGCACCACGGGGCACGGAGGTCGCAGGGCGGTGGTGGCCACTGGGCGGCGCCATTGCGCCGTCACCTTCGTTGCGGCCGGTGGTGGTGTCAGCCTCCGTTCTCATGCCCCACCGTTGTTTGCAGTTTTTCCTCCATCATGATCAACAATTAACCACAAGGTTTGTGGAGAGGATGGGCCATGTTTTTTTCCCCTGCACTCTTCGCATCCAAGTGGTAGAAAGTGGCTATAATTCCTTCTTGAATTACAAAGAATTATCAAGAACGGAAAGAGGGAAAAATTTCAAACAACCACCCTACAACTTCCTGTAAATAATCATACACAAATAAACCCCTATCTTGGATTTTTCATTGATGTTGGCACGAGAAGGAATTCGTAGAAGGCGAAGAGAGTGTCAATGATCGTTGCTTCCGAAACCATGCTTTTATGTCAGGCTTTCTCATCATCCTCTTCCTTGATTTCCAAAGAACGTTCTTCGATGGCGTTCTTCATTGGAGAAGTGAAATCCTCCCAATATTTCTCCTTTTCCCAAATCCACCAAAAAGAAAAGTAGCCAAAATGATATGTTTCCCCAATTTAATTGTTGGCACAATTTCAAATTGGGTTAATTAATTACATAGGTTGACATAGTAAATTTAAGGGGGTGGCACCATTTAAGTGGAGAAGTTTAAGAGGCTCCCCACACTTATGAGGGAGTTCAAGGGGTTTTAAACCTTGGGTGGTCCCCACCCCTATAACCTTTCATGGGAGGTTAGGCTCGGTGGTCCCCACCTCCATAACCTCTCATGGGAGGTTTTAGTTCAGGTGGTCCCCACCTGTGAAATATCCACATGGGTGGTTTCAAAATAAATTAAAAATAAATTTTTACACCATTTTACTTTATTTTATTCCTTTACAAAAAACTAAAAATCTATCCTTCACTCTCAACCCACTGTGGTCGAGGTGAAGGTCTCCTTAAGCGAATATCGGTGCTTCGAGTTCAACGGTTCCCTCAGATTTCAATTCCGAGTACCGGTTCAAAAGTTATAAAACCCACTCACACATTTACTGAATGTACCCGAAAAAAAGTTCAGAAATTCATTCCGAGCACTCCAAGCCTCAGAATCACACTCCATCAATTTTTACAAACTCGTAAAATTCCTATTTAATTAAAAAAATTACATGGAAGTTTTGGGTCTTTACAGAAGAAAATAAAATAAAGATACTTGTTGAATAACATTACCTCTTCTTCAGGTATCTTCCTTTAGTTTTCACTAAAACCTTCCTAGGTTGGATTTATTCAAAAAAATAAGGATTATAGGATGATGTTATGGAATTTATTAGTGATTTAGGTAGGTCTTGGATGATCCAAATTTCTTTATTGGTATAGAAAATTGGGGAGAGTGAATGGCCTTTTATATTTTAGGAGTGGAATTCTTGTTAATACTCAAAAATATTCCCTATTGGGAGGTATCCCTTAACCCATATGCCACAAAAATGGAATAATAATTGATTTTAGGGTTTATGTTGTTTATAAACACCTCAACCACAAAAAAAAAATCATTTTTATTATTTTATTCCTTAACTTCTAAGTTTCCCTATATTTACCATTTTGGGTTTTCACTATGGTAAATAATTTTATAACCTATGTAATTTATCGATTAAGAATAAATTAAAGTGATAATTATAAGAAAAATTAGACCCAATAATTATAAATATGATATCTAATTTATAAAATAAAAAAATACATGTGTTTTGGAAATTAATTTTAATAGAATTGCCTATAACGCACAAAAACACTACTTTAAGTCTAACCGTGATAACAAAAATTTTACAATTTAGGGGTCAATATGATAATTATAAAAGATAAATTTGTTTATTAATGGACTATACTTTATATTTATTAGTATTTAAAAATTAATTTTAAGAATATATGATTTTTATTAATTTGAAATCTTTTTAAAAAATATCATTTATTATAAAATAACATTAATGTAAATTTTGGAATTATTTATTGAATATAAGTTTTAAAAATTTCAATAAAACGATTTAATTTGAATATATTTTGTTAAAAACTGTTTAAAATGAAATATTAATCTAAAAATTTAATTTTAGACGAAAACTCATTCAATTTTCTTCACTTTTAATATTTTTGTATTTTTTATTTTAGTTAATTGTTAACTAAATAGTTACTATGTTGGCATTTCTTAATAATTTTAAGTATTTATTTCATCTCTAAAAATTAAATATATATTATTATGATAAAAAAAATTATCTTTAAAAATAATATCTATAACCAAATCTATGTTGTTTTTATCCTTATCCCAAAGCATTATAGATATTAAAATCAAGAAAGGTTCTTTTTTGTCTTTTTATTTACATAACTTATTATATAGGTCACTCACATGGAATAATATCCAAATAACTCATAGAAATATATAATAATGTTATAATCTTAAAAATATGGACATAAAATTGGTTTTTGAGAAGTTTTTAGGTTATTTTACACCTTATATTCTAAGTTTAACCACTAAGTAAACTCGTTTTTACCTTAATTGTTGTAATTAATTTTAACTGTGTTTGGAAATAATTATGTTCAAAAATTAATTTGACCATATTAGATAATCTAAATTATTTTAATTCTAAATATTTATTCCATTTCTTCAAATTCAATTCTTAGAAGTGGCAGAATTTAATTGAAAATTAATCTCATAGTCGTGATGAGAAAGCAGGTTTTTAAAGTGAAAATGTTCATAAGTTTACAATTTTTTTATTTCAAAATTCAATATAAAATGATTAAAACAACCTATAATGGATTAATATATGTATAAATAAAATATTTTTACTTTAAAACCAATTCAAAATATAATTTAACATTATAAGTTATTTAGATGAAAAGGAAGTTTTCAATTAAAAGCCAGTATTTTTCACAATTCATAAAAAAAATGAAACTTCTTAGAAAAATCCCAATAAATCACTCTAAGATAATTTTAGTATTATTATTTTAAAAATTAATTTATTTTTTCTTATAAATTTTATAAAATTGGTAAAAATTAATTTTAAATTATGTGCACCAAACACGATTAAACTGGATTTTATAAGAAAAAAATTTTAGAAAACATTTATTTTTATTTCAAATGATTCTTATTTTCATTTATAATCAATAGATAAGTAAATAAAAAATAAACTATATATTTTCATAATTTATTAATCCTATTCATACCCACTACTCCAACATATAAGTGATAATTATCTTATTAAATAATAATATTAATAATATATCATTGTTTGGTAAGACTCGGTCTTTCATTTAATGAAATCTATCAAAGAAACTAATTTTTGTGTGTAACATAAGATATTTTAGTGCTTTGTATAATTTTTTCTATTGAAAATAATTTTATTCTTGTAAAATATTGTGGTGTTACAATTACAACCCCCATGAATTCCCTTACTTGAAAGGGTTTTCCATTCATGTAGTTTGAGTAATGGAAAAGAGATTTTGAGAAGCTGAAGTGGAGGTTTAAGAGTGCTCATGTACTAAGGTTTCTAGAGTTGGGAGTTGAGTACATGATATTATATGATTCCTCTACAATTGGGATTGATTTTTTACTTATGTACTGGATTCTTGTGATTTCTTATGGGTCATTATATTTGATACCCCATGAGTGAAACTATGTGACCCATGATCAACAGTTTGTATCATTAGTGTTCACATTCAAGACTTGGATACAATAAATTCTTGGTGAGTGGTTAGTAGTCTATATAAACCGTAAGAGTCTCAGGTATATCTTTACTCAGATAGATCTTAACCTAAGGAAAAGTCATTGGTTAGGATTTATGTAGGACTATGACTTTGAGACTTTTTATACTATTTTGAAGGGAAATATGGTGGATAATTCCATTAGCAAGAAATTTAATTCTTAATTATTTGGGGAGGTATATGAGAAGTTAGAATCATTGTGGCATTCCTTACTCGATGAGGTATAATTGTCTTATCTTTGATTTATTTTGGTGTACCCTCTACTTTTTCATCACATGAAAGAGACCCATCACAGAGGCATCAATTTTGAGGTTTTTCATGACCAGATATCCTCAATTGATACACTATATGGATATTTTGAATTTGGGGAACACGTCATCCTCTTCTAAGAATGGGAATTGGTTCCAATAATACTACATGAGGAGGTTCTAAGGAAGTTTCATACTTCACCCTTTGAAATACATCCTGGAGTGAAAAATATATACCAATACCTTAATTTTCCATTTTGGTGGGTAGGTATAAAACAAAGTGTTGTTGGGTTTATCTTACGATGCCTCACCTTTCAGTAGTTAAAGTTAGAGAACTAGGTTCCAAAGGTTTGGAACAACCCCTTGAGGTTTCAGAGTGAAAGTGGGGTGAAATATCAATGTATTTCATGATGGTACTCTCATGATCATGAAGATTTCATGATGTTATATGGGTGATCAATGAATGATTGACCAATTTGGCTAACTTATTCACTATTTGGATGTTAAGTTTGGTGGTGATATTAGGATGATTTTATATGGAGGAAATCACCTAGATATATGGAATACCCTCCATGATCATTTATAAATGGGAAACCTGATTTAAATCTCAACTATGTAGGATCTTAAAGAAGTTATTTAGGAATTATTTTCGGATGATTAAATAACTCCACCCTAAGATTTATGGCCCGACTGATCAAGTCATTCGAGTTCTTGAGGATATGTTACAGGCTTGCATATTAGATTTAGGCCGAAACTAGGAGGATCACTTTACTTTAGTGGATTTCACATACAAAATCAACTACCATTCCACTATTGGAAGGGAAAATTTTGACGCCTTGTGAGTGAGATCTTGTAGGTCACCCCTATATCAGATTAAGGTAGTAGATTCATCAATAATGGCACTAGAATTAGTACAATATATGAAAAATAAGTTGTAAGTGATTTAGGAGTGGATGAGGACCACTCAAAGTTGTCAGAAGTACTATGTAGATAGAAAATAGAGGCCTATGTAATTCGAGGATGTGGATCTTATGTTCCTAAAGGTATCTTTATAGAACTATTTGTGAATATTTTTTCAAGGAGAAAGGTTGTACTTAAGATTTATTGATCCATTCTAGGTCTTCCATAGGGTGGGAAATGTTTCTTACTGCCTAGTGTTGATCCCACAGTTAGACCAAGTGAAAAATATTTTCCATATGTCATATTTGAGGAGATACATGCAAGAATCTTCACACATCATTGACTAGGGTGAGTTGGATATTGGGTATGGTGCCACTTTCTCAAAGTTCTTGGTGTTAATCAAGGGCTGAAAATAGAGTCTCATTGTAGATGATTTATTCTACTAGTTTGTGACCTTTACCGGCATAAGAACTATAAAAATAGCTCGTGGGATAATGTGAACCATATGTGGGATCAATACTCTCAACTTTTCAAGTAGGTGGTGATTTTTTTGGTAAAGGTTCTTGAAGGTGGGGAGGATGTAACGAGCCTGTTTTTTGAGGTTTGAACCTTTAAAATATTTTAAATAATATTTATAATTTTGGTCTCATTTTCGTTTCTTCATTTATGGTATCTCAAGGATTTGAGATAAATAGGTGTTTGTGTGTGCACATTAAAATATAAAGGAAAGGATAAGTCTGAAATGTCCATCGATTTCATTTCATGGCCTTTTGTGTCATGGAATATAAGGGTTAGGTTGCAACATGGCCTTTGGTGTCATGGAATAGAGTATAAGCCATTAGATTTTAAATTCATGATGTTTTGAAGAGGAAGTATGGGTCATGGAGTGATTGTTTTTGGTCATGGTGTGGGGTTTCATCATCATAATATAGCCACAATTTCCATGGTGTGATAGTGGTCCTTACCTTCCATGGTTTTTTTAATTGGATTAATTAATTATTAATTAATTAATATTATATCATCTAACATAAAATTAAACTTATTTAAATATACTAATCTTAATTCTATAGGGTTAGTCACCATAACTTTTAGATTGAGAGAGGTATATAGTGGAGGAGATCAAGGGAGATTCAGTGATATGTGAATCCATAGAATGATATTCTACATCAGAAATCACCAACATCAACTAATGTAGATGAAATCATTACCAAAAAAAGATCCAACCATAAGGTAATAAATTTTTATTTTTATTTTTCTCTATTATTCATTATTTTTATAATGGATTTTCATTATTAAATTAGTTCCTAAATTGATTTTACTTGTGATTTATCTTATTTCTAGTTATTTCGTGAAACCCTCATTCCTATGTTATTTTATTTTCTGCACTTTATCATTAGTGATTCCATGTTTGATGAAAAATGTCCTAATCTTAGCACTAACCACCAGATATCCCATCAATGATCATTCTCCATTCCCCCTTGTTATATATATTTCTTTCATCATCCATCTTCATGGTCGGAAGTTCAATGAATAAATCATTAATTGATGAGTAATTGGTATTTGGTAAATGTTGATAGAATATTTGTACAAGAAAGTGTTGGTCAGGGTGTAAGAGATCTGTGGTGAGTGATAAAAGATTGATGAAGGTGTGAGGATGCAGATTCTTAAGGTGTATCAACATTTCAGGCACTAGGGATATATGTGAATCAAATGAATATTATTTATTCAACAATCAATGGATGAAAATTGACTGATATAGGGGTAATAATGATGAAATAGTTTTTATAAGTGATTTGAGTCCAATTGGAGGTAAGGATAGTGAAAATAAGGTGATTGGTGGTGTTTTGACATGGGAAAGTGTCCATTTCTTGATACATAAAGTCACAACATGACAAGGCGGTTGGGTTATGAAGGTTGGATGGCTAGAGGTCACAGTGTAGTAGAGGGGATCCACTGTGGGATAGTTTCAAGTGGTCAAAAATGACTAAGTCTCATATTATATGTAAAGGTATATAGTCATCACTTAGTTGAGGATGAAATGACATGAAGGCATGGTGAAGTTCGAGAGTTCATAGCATGGTAGAGGGTTTCATGGAGTGGAATCCTAAAAATAGAGAGGATGATGTGTGACAAGGAAAGGGATTACACTATGAGACCAATTTGGGTTGGGCCATCATGGCATGACCAACAAAGTCATGTCATGATGGTGCCTTTTCCAATGGATCTATGTGAAAAAGTTTTCTTTCCATGTGGAATGTGATAGTGTACTTATCTTTTCTATATGAGGTGATACATAATGTGATATGTATGGTCTAGCTTCTATATATCCATAGGGTTGGTGATGGTGATCATTTATGGTGATCATCATGGTCATGGGGTCAGGTACTCCCACATATATTGTTTTATACTCTATGGGGTTTGGGTTTCTCATATAAGTGATAGAGTTCGTTCCTCCCTCATATGTTGTGTGTTACTCTTGGTGCGGGTCCTCTATCTATAAATTTTGGTCCTCCATCATCTATAGTGTACTAATAGATGAGGTATGGGTCCTCTATTACAATTATATAGAGGTGATAGGGTTACTAATTGTATGATTCATATTCCTAGGGTTACTAGATAATTCTCACATGGCTAGGCTATGAAGAGCGGGACTCCCTCCTATCTCTTGAGTTTTCTCCTTTAAATAATATAATGGATTTTTTTTCTTATGGGTTACACTTCCCTTCTTTACTTTATTAGTTTGAGATGATTGTTCATCTTTTTATTCCTTTTTGGTTTTTAGGGCATCATATTAGGTATATATATACTCATTCATGCTTGATTATATTCCCCCACATGTGTCATGTATTATACAGATGATTAATACTATAGAATAAAATTTGGTGGAAATGGTGTTGGTGGATCATAGTGGTACCAAGAGTTGATAGTAGTGGGCGACGTTCATGTCTAGATATAGCTCATTATGGAGACCTCTTCATCTCAACAGTTTATATTTCTTTTATTTTATTTTATGGGGTGTGTATGTTTCAACTTTACCATTATGTATTATGTATTCATTTCCCTTTTGTGAATCTTATAATTTTTCACATGCATTATATACTACAGTTAGTTTTATTTTTCTATTATGCATTGTTGTTTTCTTTGTGCAAATGTGTGTTTGGTACATGTGCATTAATATAAGGTCTCCCACTATGTGAGATATGTTTACTCGGATCTAGTCACTATCCCTTGTCCCATTAGAGGTAGGGTTGGGGTGGCACACTCATTTTATCATCACCCGGGAGGGGTCTCGATGAGTCAGTTCATGTCAAATGTTATCTAGACCTTAAGAAATATGTTAAAAAATATTGTCATAACATATCTAGGTTTTCATTACAGTGGGTAAATATTATAATCTTTTGATGTGAAAAGTACTCTAAGGATATTACTAAAGGTTTTCGGCACAACAAAAGCGATGGTGGGCACCCTGTCCAACTTGGTTTTTGTAGGATTCAATGAATAATACATAATAGCATGATGAATAATAAAAATGTATAATTCATATACCCAAATAAAGATGATAGAGAATCCACAAACCAATATGATAAGATCTAACAAGTTAAATTTATAATTAATTTAATAATAATAATTACCTTAATCATGATATTCTTTATTCAATGAATATGTTGATCATTTGAACCCCTTATTCGAGTTGCACTCCTATTGTACTAAGAGAATCCAAAATAAAATCCCTCTAGAAGTGATCCACATATGCTCTATGATTTCTAAACAATGTTGATGGAATTATATGTGCAAGCATAAATGCTCTACTCATATTACATTTTTTCCTTGACCATAACATAATCCATCAGTTTGGAGGATTTTCTCTCTCATTCTCTTATTATTAATAGGGGAGGAGGTTGAGGAATCCTCTCGATATTTATTGAAAACCTTGAGAAGTTATTCATTGAGAAAATTATATAAGGAGACAAAGAGTTTTGTACAACACAAATTCTATCTCATGTTCTCTAAAATGATATAAGTGGGTATATATAGAGCTAGGGTTTAATATTTATAATTGTAGAAAGGCCCTTAATGAAATAATAAACCTAATATATTCCTCATTCCAATTATAATAATATTATTATTATATAATGGAATTCTATGAGTTGTGAAAATAAATATCATTCCATTAAATAAATAATTCATTAATTATTTAAATTATACTTAATATTTATATCATTTCCATTATAGAGCATACAACGTGGACCATCCACCTACCTCGGTATTTAATGAACCTCAGATAATATATAAATATTATTCATTTTTTAAATACATAAATATTATATTCATTATCTTATGAATAAATATTTATTTAATATTTAACTTTCATAAATATGGTGACTAAATATTTACAATAGATAAATCTATAATTAATATAATTCTTTGGACTTAATAATAATATTTATTCTAGAAATTAAATTCAAATAGAATTTTACTGAGATCAAATGAAATGGTAAGTGTGTGACCCTTTAAGCCTATTCCTCAATGGAATTAAGTAGGGTTACGTAAAGTCCAACATTAGAGTTTAGAAACATGTAAAGGAACTCATAGAGGAATATTCTCAGGGAACAATGACAACAACCACATATGAGTGCTTAATGTGTAATATAATTCATTTTTCTTGATATCTCATCAAGTAAGATTCATACACATGTCACCAACCTATAAACTCGATATATCTTTCTTTGAATTTATGAAATGAACCCATCGAGAACAATTTACATGGTATTTAGTTTGATAGATACATTTCAATCAAAGGGATAAGATACCATCTTTCCTAAATGGAAGGAACAAATCCCATGTTGACTTATTCAATAATACAATATCACTCATTATCTGCCTAACATACCATACCTCTCTGTGAGAATATATCATTATGATTTTCATCAATGTATTAAAGTATGTAACTCATGATATCCATTAATAATAATCTCAAGTATAAGGATCATTACACACATTCACAAACAAGAATATCCTATGACATGAAAACGTGTGGAATTCTTACCTATGGACATGTCCTTATAATCTCCCATTTTAAATATTACCATGTGTGAAATTCATGAAATGAAACCTTATCATCTAATGAGAATCAATAACCTAATAGTATACATCATATATGTCTCATTATATTAATTCATTTGAACATAAGACTTATCTGTTCTACAATAATGTCATAGAATTTCAATGTTCTCATCATATTTGGGAATTGATATGACCTTTCTATGTGAAAAATACAATAAAAATATCATCACACTAATGTTATGAAAAATAAAAATTTATATTTGATAATAAATTTATTACTATTAAAGTCCTTGAATATAAAGTAAATATAAGGTACAAATTCATTGGTTCTAGGTCACCAACTCCAACAGACACCCACTTACACTAGAGCCAACTCTTATTGACTTTTAGTCTGCTATATCTCACATGATATTCATGAATCCAATAAGATAGGCATTTATTCAATGGTATTTACACATTATCTTTCATGTAAACTCTACTTACTATGACCACACTTCTTTGAGAAAAATCCATCAAGATAATTTTGAAGTGTGTGATTTTTCCAATGATGAGACCTTAGCTACTTGGTAGGATCCACCACTACAATATTATCATAGTACAGTATGGGGGGATCTTTACTATTAGGAATCAAATCAAGCTCCTAGATGAAGTTATAAATTCAAAATATTTCTTTAGTTTCATTAGAACCCACAATATACCCAGAATCTGCTATAGAATTAGTGGACTCTACTTTCATTGATCTTTTCTAGCTCACAGCTCCTCTATTGAGGATGAAGAAAAATCTCAATTGTTATTTCATCTCATCTTGATCTATTTGGAAACTAGAATTTTTATATCCACTTATGACTATCTCATCATTTCCTCCATAAAATAGCTACATTTCCATAATACATGAAACGACCCAAACATTCATTAATAGAAATCCCTCTTGATCTAATTAAATGTATATTTTTCTAAAATGTTTACATAAAATGTCAAATTCTTTGGTTTTATGTTAATAATTTTTACCATTTCTAATATAGTCATTGAACCGTGATCACATGACTAGTATAAATATAGGGCTTTAACAAATCCAATTTACTCAGACAAAGGAAGCGATGGCCTCATCCAATAGACGTTTCTCATACGAAGCCCATTTGTCAGAGCTTGGAAACTAGGTGGCGTCATTGGGCATTGTTCTTGACAAAGCTCAATCCGAGCTTGAACACATTAAGCTTGAGCAGAACCGCCTACGGGAGAAGTGGAAGTTGATAGAGATTACCACACGAGCGATGTTATCTGAGCCACCCCAAGAGTCTGTCACCATCGCACACCTCATCCTTCAATATTATGTGGGTGTTTTAAGGGGTTATTTAACAAGACCCTAGTACTATGGTTATGTACATTATTTTTTATATAATAATGAATATACTTTCATTTTATTATTGTTACCTTGTAAATAGTTTTTAAAGCGCAAATAGTATTTTTAGTTAATGGACAACCAAGAAATATATTTTGATGAATTAATGGATTTTTGAATTAAATAATATTTTCATAAAATATTATTATAATTATTAAATTAATTTTTATTAAATATAAATTATCGTATAATTTTATGAATGCAATTGTAATTTTTATTAAGGTTTGAAAGCTATTTTTTGTCAAAACCCATGAATTTTCGATAAATGTCGGTTTTTATTTTAAAAGTGAAAATTAACATATTTAGAAAATTAATTAGGTAAAATTATTATTATTTCTAGAATCAGGATGTCGAAATTATCCAATGGTGAATTTTTCATAATTTTCTGAGACAGTCAAATTTGTGGGTAAAAATTAAATATTGTTTAAATATATAATGTGTTTTTATGACATCATAATGACCCAATAGTGAGGTGATAAAATACTATAAACTTTATGTTCAGATAATATAAGTTTTATCATTAAAATAATGTGATTTTTGGATTGTTTGATTTATTTTACAAAGCTTTAGTGGACCCTTCAAGACTTATTAAACATTTTATCTTTTTAAATTGTTTTCCATGTGAATGTGACTCACCTCCACATAAGAAACCCCATTATTTTAATAATTTCGGAATTTTGCATTATAAAATATTTTTTTCCACTTCACTTTGGAAAAAACCATGGGCAAAAACCATGGACTGGTTTGTGGTTTGGATTATTTTAAAGTGAGGTGTCCCAAACCTAAATAATAAAGAATTCTCTCACCTTTCCTATATAAACCCACCCAAGATCCCACTTCCTCCACACTCAAAGCCTTTTTAGTTTGTCCAAACTATTCCCTCCTCTCTATATAATCCTTTCAAGGTTCCCCAATCTCCCAATAAGCCTCTCTCAAGCCTCTCTCAAGCCTTTGAAAGAACACTTCCAAGTAAGGGTTTTCTTCCTTTCTCATTTTTGTCCAATATTCTTTAAGTTGTTATGCCCTTTTAATTTCAATTATAAATATTGGGGTATGGTTTCGAACCTCCCCCAAACTTTCCTATTTATTTTTGAATGATGGGATACCCCTTTCTCTCTCATTAAATTCCTCCTATGTACACTCGTTACTATGCCGAAATTCCGAATGGGATTTCTCTCTCCTCATTTACATTCAAGAAATTATTTTGTATCATGAATCTAAATTCCATTAAATTTGATGGGAAATGTATCTATATGACACAATTACTGTCCATGTCATGTAAATATGATGATACATCCCTTTCTCCCTCATCAATCATTTTTATGAGTTCTTATGTCACGCCGTTATGCTGCTGAAATTGCACCGCGTTTTTCCAAGCCAATGTCATTGTGTAGTGAATACCATTCTCATTTCTCTATCAAGGGTATTTACCTTTATTCAAATTTACTTGATATTTAAAGAGTATAAATTATGTATTCCAAATTCATTTATCTTGGAATAAATGATTATTTTGAATGATTCAATGTTTTATGATCCATGTGGCACACTTATGCAGGAAGTGAAATGTTTAAGAAGGGTGCGCCCTGATAGTGCTCCAATGCATTGGGTAAAGTATAGTATCATGATACGTTATGTGAAATGGGTTTTTACTCGTGATAATTCAATTGATATGAGGGTTTACTCTTTATTCATGTTCAATGAGGGTTTACTCATTCTCCATGTGCAATGAGCCTTGGCTCATGCTAATTCCATGTTAAGTGTTATTGCCACATTTCCATGTTATGATTATCATGCTTATTCATGACTTTATGTTTATGCTTCTATTTTGATCTATTGATATGCCTATTTTCTAACATGTATTGTATTCCTCATGTTATTCCATGGTTATTACCTTACTGGGCTTTATAGCTCACCCTTTTCTTATGCATGTCCTCAGGTTATCCAATGCAATTCTCAGTACGAGGGAATGTAGTGGTCATGTAAAGGAATTTTTTAATAAAGATGTTGTATTTCATGTTTTAAGTTGTTATGTAATGATCATCAGCCCCAAAGACACTAGACCTCTCGATATTCTATGTTGTATCAATTGAATTTTATGTAATAAATTATGTTTATTTGTGTAATAAAGAGCAAGGTTGTCATAGTTGGTATTAGAGGATAGTTTTTGTTATTTTTGGGATTAGGATTAGAAAACCCTAGTAAAGCCTTAAAGACAAGAATAAATATAACAAAAACATCCCTAAGTTGTGGTGAGTGTTGAGTAAGTGGTTTATCCAGCAAATACATCCCTGTATGGATATGATCAGGTAGAGGTGACTCTAGCATTGATGTATCCTAGGGGTAAACCCCGAAAACACCGCTTTAATCTAGACTCGAACGGGAACTGGTGCATGACAATGATTCTTGTTGCACTCTTGGTTATGACACTCCTAAGGGATATGCTTTGGTAAATTCACAAGCTTAGTATGAACCATTATTAAGGGACTAAAAAATTCCCTAAGAATATATGTTAGAAAGTAGATCATGGATAATATATACTGAAGCCAATAGATTCATATGTTAAGGAAATAAAAGTTATTTATAAGTCATCAGCTTTTTCCTTGTATTACGCTTTATGTTTTACCCCTAACTTTACTTTTATTCTAGCTAATGGATGGTAATAGGAGGACTCGGGCTAACAACCGATGTGAAGATCAATGTGATGACTATACTAATTAGAGGCTCAATCCAATGGGAGCGGGAATCACAAACTTTTTCATGCTTTTATCTCATCTAACTCAAGATTTGAATAGAAACATGGGTCAAGAAGAACGTTCAACCCCCCCCCCCCCTAAGAAAGAACAATTCGCTATCGAGAGCTTCATGAGGCAAATGCCTCCTACTTTTAATGGATCATTTGATCCCTCAATCGTTTAACAATGGATCAACTCCATTGAAAGGATCTTCTCCATCCTTCAATTTTCTAAACAATAGAAGGTTCCCTTGGATACTTATTTTATGGAGGGTGAAGTTGATCAATGGTGGATGTTGATCAAAAATATGAAGCCTGAGGAGGAGATCGAGGCGTTGGAATGGAAAGATTTCCGGGAGATTTTTTTTGATAATTTTTTTCTGTGCACCCTCCGGCTTAAGATGGAAAGGCACTTCCTTTACCTAAAGAAAAATGACGACAAATCTGTCAGATCTTAAGAGGAAAACATCACATGGCTTGCACAATACGCCTCCGAATTTGTCATTACCCTTGAATTCAAGGTTGACCTCTTCTTTGGTGGGCTGAAACCTAGCCTTCGAAAAGCGCTGGCGATCCATGACTTCGACAGCTATGAGGAAATTGTCCGATGTTCCCTCAAGGTTGAAATAGAGACCAGAGAATCTCAGGGGTATCATGGGGATAAGAATCGTAATGTGAAATTCAATGCTGGTGGTCTGATGGATAAATCCAACAGTGCTAAGATGATCCATCACCCCACTTTCAAAATGTGTGGAAAGAAGCACCCCAAAAATTTCTTGAAGGAGGTGAAGAAATGCTTTAGGTGTGGAAGAGAATGGCACCTGACTATTAACTATCAGCAAGAAAGACCCACGGTTGTGACAGATGAGAGGAATGCTCTGTTTGAACCTCAACGCATGGTTCATTGATACAAATGCAAAGAACCCGAGCATCTTGAAAATCAGTGCCCTGAGCCAAGGGTTTTCAGAGGCAACAAACAACCTACAAGGAAGCAAGGGAGATCTTTTTCCATCACTACTGCTGAAGTGAACCCCAAAAATGAAGTGGTGAAAGGTACACTAGTTATTCATTCAAGAATAGAGAACATAATTTTTGATTCAGGTTCTACGTATTCATTTATATCTCAAAAGTTTAGTAGAACAATCCCAGCCCCACCACAAATCATGGAAGTGAAGATTTCTGTGAGTACAAAAAATGGGGAAATCAATGCATCCCATGAATATAACTCCTCCCCAGTCATAATATGTGGATTAAACTTCCCAGAAAACCCTGTCATACTCTGTCTAGTTTAATTTGATGCGATTCTTGGAATGGATTGACTTTCCTTATATAGATCCCACATAAATTTCCGGGAGAGGGAAATCACTCTCCATGTGGATAATCAACCCCCGATTCTATACAAGTTCAAGGAGGAAGGTTAATCTTCTTTAGCTCCATCATCTCAAGCATGGATATTACTACCCTATGAGCACGCATATATGGCTTAGAAGACTGAGTCCAAGGAAGCAACCATCCTTGAAGACATGCCTATTGTGAGGGAATTTGCTGAAGTGTTTCCTGAGGAATTGTCTGGTCTTCCTCCTAGAATATATGTTGAATTCTCAATTGATCTTATACCTAGGGAATTTACAATATCCAAGACTCCGTATAGAATTGCTGTTGTGGAGCTTGAGGATCTGAAAAAACAACTACAGGAGAATTTGGATAATGGGTTTATATGCCCAAGTGCATCATCATGGGGTGCAACAGTCCTCTTCACCAAGAAGAAGGATGGGTCAATGCGTCTTTTCATCGATTATCGTGAGCTCAAGAAAATCATGATAATGAACAAGTATCCTCTCTCATGAATTGATGACTTGTTCGATCAGTTGTGTGGAGCACAATACTTCTCCAAGGTGGATTTGCGATTAGGATATTATCAAGTAAGGGTGAAGAAGGAACATATCCCAAAGACTGCTTTTTGTACAAGATGCAGGCACTATGAATTCATAGTAATTCCTTTTGGACTCACTAATTCTCTAGCAATCTTCATGGACTTGATGAATAGAGTCTTTAGAGATTACCTCAAAAAAATTTGGTAGTCTTTATAGATGATATTATGATATACTCCAAAACCATGAAGGATCATGGGGAGAATCTAAGAACCATACTAGAGACCTTACGGAAGGAGAAGCTCTATGAAAAGTACAACAAGTGTGAGTTATGTTTGAAGTAGGTCTCATTCATGGTCCATATCATCACAAGCAATGGGATACTTGTGGATCCCTCCAAAACAGATGCAATTGAGTGATGGTCTAGGCCAGCATCGGTAACAGATATCCATAGCTTCTTTGGATTAGCGGGATATTATCGACGATTTGTGAGAAATTTCTCACGATTTTCCAACCCTCTTACCAAGCTAACTCGTAAGGGAATAAAGTTTTCTTAGAGTGATGAATGTGAATAAAGCTTCAAGGAGTTGAACAGGAGGCTTATCACTGTGCCCATGCTCACTTTACCCACAAGTGGAGAACTTTTTGTGGTATTCAGTGATGCTTTGAAGAAGGGACTGGGATGTGTGTTTATTAAAAATGAAAAAGTCATTTCCTATTCTTCAAGGAAATTTAATGTTCATGAACAGAACTATCCAACACATGACCTCGAGTTGGCTGCAGTGATCTTCACTATTAAAATTTGGTAGCATTATCTCTTTGGGGAGAAATTTAAAATATATACAGACCCCAAAAGCCTCAAGTATATATTCACACAGAAAGAGTTGAACATGCACCAATGAAGATGGTTTGATCTGATCAAAGACTATGACTTCTCAATCCATTACCACCCTGGGAAAGCGAACAAGGTGGTGGATGCCCAAAGTAGAAAGGACCCAATGATTCAATCATTGATGAGAATTAAAAAGGATCCAATCATCTTATATTTGATGAATATGGACATGGTAATCATAAAGAAGGGAAAATCGTCAATCCTTTCACAAATGATTGCTCAATAATAACTTTTGGAAAGGTTAAACGATGATCAAAAGGATGATGTTGGAATTCAGAAAAAAGTGGAAGCTATCGAATAAAGGGAAATCCTAAGAGTTTAATGTTAATAAAGAAGGAATTGTGAGATTTGGAAAAAGACTATGTGTTCCATCAAGTCTGGAGCTGAAAAAGGAACTTTTGGATGATGCACATAGTTCAAATTTCTCTATTCACCCAGGAAATAGAAATATGTATCAAGATCTCTAAGATCATTATTGGTGGGATAATATGAAGAAGGAGATCACTAAATATACATCAAAGTTCCTTGTGTGTCAGCAAGTGAAGGAAGAGAGGCAGAAGTCTAAGGGGATGATCCAACCATTGCCCATACGAGAATGGAAATAAGAGAATATCACCATCGACTTTTTCACCAAACTTCCAAAGACATATAAAGGCAATAATGCAATTTGGGTTGTTATGGATCGTCTTACAAAGGCTGCACACTTCATTACTATTCGGTAGGATTTCTCATTGGATCAACCGGCACGGATATATATTCAGAAAGTGGTAAGGATGCATGGAGTACCACTATATATTGTGTCTGATCGAGATCAAAGATTCACCTCTAAGTTTTGGAAGAGTCTTTAACATACTCTGAATACTGAACTAAACTTCAGTATGGCCTATCATCCTCAAAGTAATGGCCAATCTGAGTGGACTATCCAAACACTTTAGGAAATGTTGAGAGCATGCTCAATGGAATTTAAAGGAGGATGGGATTAACATATTCCTCTGGCTGAGTTCTCTTATAATAATAGTTTCCACTCGAGCATCCAAAAGGCACCATATGAAGCCCTTTATGGGAAAAGGTGCAGAACACCAGCGTGTTGGGATGAGGTTGTTGAGCGTAACCTACTTGGACCAGAAATGGTCAAAGAAATGGTGGAGAATGTGAAAACTATTCAGTAGCATATCAAGGCATCCTAGATTCGATAGAAGAGTTATGCAGATAACCATTGATGAGACCTTGAGTTTAAAGTTGGAGACATGGTATTTCTACACATATCTCCATGGAAGAAGGTCATGAGGTTTGGAAAGAAAGGGAAGTTAAGTCCAACGTACATCAGCCCCTTCGAGATTCTTGATCGTGTTGGGGCTGTGGCCTATCGACTAGAACTTCCACCTACCATGTCCAAATTAGATGATGTCTTTCATGTATCCCTCTTAAGGAAGTACATACCAGACCCTTCACATGTACTCTCTTCAGAGGTGGTACAGTTAGAGGATGATCTTTTTTATGAGGAGAAAACAGTGAAGATCTTAGATCGTATATAAAAAGTTCTACAGAATAAGACAATTCCCCCCATCAAGGTGTTGTGGAGAAACCGTAAGTTTGAAGAAGTGACATGGGAATCGGAGGAAAAGATGAATCAGAGTTACCCAAACCTGTTTTAGTGTGGGAAAAGAAAATTTCGAGGGTGAAATTACTTAAGGGGGGAAGATTGTAATGACCCAAACTTTCATTAATGGAAATCCATCTTGATCTAATTAAATGTATCTTTATGTAAAATGTTTATACAAAATGTCAAATTCTTGGTTTTATGTTAATAATTATGATTGTTGCTAATATTGTTTTTGAACAGTGATCACATGATTAGTATAAATATAGGGCTTTAACAAATCCAATTTACTCAGACAAAGGAAGTGATGGCCTCATCTAGTAGACGTGCCCCATATGAAGCCCATTTGTCAGAGCTCAGAAAGGAGGTGGCGTCATTGGGCTTCAATCTTGACCAAGCTCAATCTGAGATTGACCACGTTAAGCTTGAGTAGAACTCCCTACGGGAGAAGTGGAAGTTGATAGAGATTACCACCTGAGCTATGTTATCCTAGCCACCCAAGAGTTTGTCACCATCACACACCTCACCCTTCAGTCTTATGCGGGTGTTTTAAGGGGTTATTTAACAATACCCTAGTACTATGGTTATGTACATTATTTTTGTATATAATAATGAATATACTTTCATTTTATTACTGTTACCTTGTAAATAGTTTTTAAAGCATAAATAGTATTTTTAGTTAATTTTCAACTAAGAAATATATTTTGATGAATTAATGTATTTTTGAATTAAATAATTTTTTAATAAAATATTATTATTATTTTTAAATTAATTTTTATTAAATATAAATGATCATATAATTTTATGAATGCAGTTTTAATTTTTATTAAGGTTTGAAAGCCATTTTTGTCAAAACCCATGAATTTTCGATAAATGTCGGTTTTTATTTTAAAAGTGAAAATTAGTATATTTAGAAAATTATTTAGGTAAAATGAATATTATTTCTAGAATCAGGATGTCTAAATTATCCAATGTTTAATTTTTCATAATTTTTTGAGACAGTCAATTTTTTGAGTAAAAATTAAATACCATTTAAATATATAATGTGTTTTATGACATCATAATGACCCAATAGTGATGTAATAAAATACTATAAACATTATTTTCAGAAAATATATGTTTTACCATTAAAATAATGTGATTTTGGGTTTTTTTGATTTATTTTACAAAGCTTTAGTGGACCCTTCAAGACTTATTAAACATTTTGTCCTTTTAAATTCTTTTCCTTGGGAGTGTGACTCACCACCATGTAATAAACCCCATTATTTTAAGAAGTTCAGACTTTTTCCTTATAAAATATTTTTTTCCATTTCCCTTTTACAAAAAACCATGGGAAAAAACAATGGTATATTTTGTGGTTTGGATTAGTTTAATGTGATGTGTCCCAAACCTAAATAATAAAGAATTCCCTCACCTTTCCTATATAAACTCACCCAAGATCCCACTTCCTCCTCACTGAAAGCCTTTGTATTTTGTCAAAAATCTTCCCTCCTTTCTTTATAATCCTCTCAAGATTCCCCAATCTCCCACGAAGCCTCTCTCAAGCCTTTGGAAGCACACTTCCAAATAAGGGTTTTCTTCCTTTCTCATTTTTGTCCAATATTATTTATGTTGTTATACCCTTTTAATTTAAATTATAAATGCTGGGGTATGGTTTCTCACCTCGACCATACTGCCCTATTTATGTTTGAATGATGGAATACCCCTTTATCTCTCATTAAATTCCTCCCATGTACACTTGTTACTATGTCAAAATTCTGAAAGGAATTTCTCCCTCCTCATTTACATTCAAGCAATTCTTTTGTATCATGAATCTAAATTCAATTACATTTTTTGGGACATGTATCTATATGAACCCCTTACTGTCAATGTCATGTAAATATGATGAGACACCCCTTTCTCTCTCTCATCAACCATTTTTATGAGTTCCCATGTCACACTATTATGCTGCTAAAATTGCACTGCGTTTTTCCAATCCAAAGTCATTATGTAGTGAATATCATGCCCATTTCTCTATCAAGGGTATTCAACTTTATGCACATATACTTATTGTTTAAAGAGTTTTAAGTATGTATTCCACATTCTTTTATCATTGAATAAATTATTATGTTGAATTATTCAATGTTTGATGATCCATGTGGCACACTTATTCATGAAGTAAAATGTTTAAGAAGGGTGTGCCCTGATAGTTCTCTAATGCATTGGGTAAAGTATATGTAACGACCCAAAGTTTTTTAATGGAAATTCCCTTCTTATAATTATGTCATAAAATCACATGAAAACAAAACATAATGAACTACTAAGGGATAAGTGACCTTTAAACATAAGTTTGTCACTTCTGTGTTTGGAATTTTGAAAATCTGACACATACGGTTGTGTTCAAGATGTTTTTTGGAGTCTAACAAAACAAAAATAATTTTTAGTGAATAGTAACCTACCTTATGAATAGTAACAGACCATTATGAATAGTGGTATACCCTAATTAATAGTAAACTTAGTTATGATAGTATAAAAATAATATTCAAGTGAAGGTATGATGTACCTATATTTTAGAATAAGTAAATGAATGTTTTAAAACTGGTTTTTTTTAATAATTATTTATGATTTTAATTAAATATTAAATTAATAATATTTAGAAAATTATTTTTTAAAAATGGAATTCATTTTTGGATTCTACACGTTGAAAAATGGTTAGGGTAAATTTTTGGGATTTTTCTGAAATACTTGAATTTTTGATGAATAGTAGAATCTGATAATTCACAATAAATGCTAAATAATGGATTAATTGAGTCGTCGATGATGTTCTGATGATGTAAGCCCACTTAGTTTGGGATCACATGATAAAATCACTATTCTTGGTCATTTAATACTTATGATTCCTTGACTTGGAAAGAAATAATAAATTAATGATTATAATATTATGAAGTCCCTCCTCTCCACTATAAACCCCCCCTTCACTTCCTCCTCTCTCCACTCCTCTAATTCCTTGTGCGTTTCCATTATTCTGACCAAATAACTCCCCAAGTTCCTCCCCCACTTCCAAAAGCTCTCAGCCTCTTCAAAATACCAAAACCTCTCCCCTTAAAAGGTTATCAAAGGAGGAAGTCTCAAGTGGTAAATTCCTCATCCCAATTTCTTCTTTTCTTTTAAGTTTTTTTCTTTTTCATTTATTTCCTCACCTACCTTCACCATAATATTATGATAAATCCAGTAACATACATGTACTGGAATTTCTTCATGCTAGTGGTATATTTCATTATCTTCTCTCCTTTTCCCACCTTTTTTTGAAAGAAATGAAAGCATCGTTTGAGATGTGCTAATTTAGCACATTCAAGGACAATGATTTATCAATTTATATTATTATCTTTAATTATGGTCAGGAAAACATTTGTGTTATGGTTGAACCAGATTATTATATATGTAATATATCCTATTTTTGGTTCTGTAATCCTTTGGTCCAAATGCAATTAAGTTATAAAGAAAAACACATTCTTTGTAATCAAATCCACTGATTAACAAAAACGGTTATCACTATAGTTATATATATAATAATTAAACTTCACTATAAGTAACCTAATTAAAATTAAAAGAATGTAATCTCATGGATTTGAAATAAATAATATAACTTCAATTCTGGACAACCACTTTCATCTTGCATATAATCCAAACTTGAATATAAGTGAACAGATCTTTTAAATCCAAGTAAACAAATGAGCCCGAACAACAAAATTGATCCTTGTAACTAATCAAATAGACTTTGAATGAACTAAAAAGGGTTATAATAAATAAATTGAATATAGAAGAGGTCCTGGAATTATTAATTAATAATCCTAATTTGTTTATTCAGGTCGTTAATAACAAGTGGAGAACACCAACGGATTTAAGGTAAGGGATCCTCCCCTTTTCACTCTTAATCAAGATTATTCTCTATGCTATGCCTCTTTTTGTAATACCAAGTGATGGGGTATGTTTATAAACCTTCCCCATAATGACCTAATTTTTTATAAGTTATGAGAAACCCCTTACTTCTCTCATCAAGCTCTCTTAGTTACACCTGATACCATGCCGATAAACCCTAATGGATTCTACCTGAGCTTCGTTTATTCCTTCCGGTTAGTCTATCTTTCTTTTTCCAAAATGTAGTTGTCATTTATTTTTATGTAAAACTTATAAATTCTATTTATATGATCCATAATCATGTTCCAAGATCCATATCTCATTCACTTTCGAGGATATATATGCTTTTAAGTGAATCCCTCCTCGATACTTCCCAATAAGCACACTCGTTTTAAAGGAACTTCCTAAACTTTTACCCAATTTCAAGTGCACTCTATACTCTGTTTTAAGACACCATTGTATTTTTAAATTCAGTATTTTTTTTATGAAAGCCTTCTTTTTCCAATTCTGGTTTTATATAAAATAATGTCCTCTTTACTATTTGAAAAGCTCTATTGTATTTTCCTTGAAACCGCACAAAATGCTTTAATGCTAATGTTTCTAAAATACATTTCTTATATGTATTCACTTATATTTTTTACCAACTACCATGTTATATGCCTATATTACTTTATGAACGTCCATGTATGCTTTAATCCTTTTCTATCATGGGCACTTTCATTATACACTCATTGGTTATGCTTTATGTCATGATTGTGGTACCTAATTCTTTCCATGGGTAACCTTATGTTTATGTATGGTTGATTATGTATGATTATTTATGTGGTAAGAATATTTATGTGTTAAGAATATTCATGAAAATTTCGAGATGGGTGTGCCCAGATAGCGCTCCAATGAATTGGGTAAGGATAAGTCTCATGAGATGTGATGTGAAACGGGATTGGCGGTTAGCCTTAGCCCGTACTAAAATGGAAAATGGGATTGGCAGTTAGCCTTGACCCGTAATAAAGAAATGTTTTATGATTCTTCCACATTTATATGATTCCATGTTTATATGATTCCATTCTTATATAAAATTATTTTATAAGTTTCATTCTTTGGATATCATTATTTCGTGCCTCCTAACTCATGTGCTTGAGATGTATCCTTATGTTCTTTCCCTTACTGGGCTTTTTAGCTCATCCCTTTGTCCATGTGTTCCCCAGGGTACCCTATGCAGATTTAAGGGCTCAAATGAAGTTAGAAGCTTTTTATGGAGATTAAATAAAAAAGTGTTTTTTATCCCCAAGTTTTATGTTATATGTACCTAGTCTTCCAAGACACTAGACTTAATTATCCTTGGCTTGTACTCTGATGGTTAATTATGCTTGAAATCATGAAATATTATATATAAAAGGCTTGGGTGGCTATAGTTGGTATCAGAGGATGGTCTAGTTATTTTTGGAGATTAGGAATAGAGCACCTTAGTGAGAACCTTAAGGATGAGACTAAGTATAAGAAAATAGTCCTAAATTTTAGTGAGTATAGAGTAAGTGGTTTATCAAGAAAATACATCCCTGTCTGGATACGAGTGGGTAGAGGTGGCTCTAGAATAGCTGTATCTAAGGGTAAAACCCAAAAACACCACTTTGAGCTAGACTCGAATGGGAACCGGTGCACAATAACGGGCCTAGCTGCACTCTTGGTTACGATACTCCTGGGGTATATGATTTAGTAGATTCACGAGCTTAGTACAAACCGTTAATAAGGGACAAAAAATCCAATAAGAATATAAGTTAATAAATAGATCAAGGATAACCTAGATATAAACCTAAGGAATCAAAATTCAGGATATACTTCTTCATTATATGTTTATACTTATATGTTCAAAGTTTCCTTTTTATGCTCAATAGCTAAGTATTCAAGACCTCTAATTATATGTTCCTTTTCTTAGTTAACGGTGGGAAATAGAAGAATACATTCCAACAACCAATGTGATAGGAAATGTGATGATTGTCCTAATGAAATGCCTGATGTGATAGAAGCGGGTGCTCAAAACCTCATGGCAGTACTTTCTCAGCTAGCTCGAGTTATGAATAATAACTTGAATCAGGTGGAACGTCCCCCTCCTCCATGGAAAGAGCAAGTTGCTGTAGAATCCATCATGTGGCAAAGTCCTCCCATGTTTAGCGGGTCTTCTGATCCCCTCCTCCTAGAACAATGGATTAACTCCATTGAAAAGATTTTCTCTGTCCTCCAGTGCTCGGAAGAAGAGAAAGTTGTACTAGCAGTCTATCGTTTTGATGAGGAAGCTGATCAGTGGTGGACACTGACCAATAATACTAAGTCCTAAGAGGAAATTGTTTTCATAGAAACGGTGGAATTCAAGAGGATGTTTTTCAACAAATATTTTCCTTGAACCCTCCATCTCAAGATGGAAAAATAGTTCCTTGGACTCAAGAAGAAAGAAGATGATTCCATCGGGGCGTATGAAGTGAACATTACAAGGATTTCAAGGTACGCCTCTGGCTTTGTCATGAACATTGAAAGCAAGGTGGATCGCTTCTTTAGTGGACTAAAGCTGAGTCTACGAAAAGTGTTGGCGATTCGATACTTAGATAGCTATGAGAATATTGTTTGTTGTGCCCTCAAGGTTAAAATGGAGATTGGGGACTCTCAGTGGTCTCATGGGCCTAGTGACAAGAAGCGGAAAATAGAGAACATCATGGGCAGTTCATCAAAAAAAACCCATGATGGAAAGAAGCCCCACTTTCCCCTTTGCAAAAATTGTGGGAAGAAGCATCTTGGTGACTATCTCAAGGGAACCAATAATTTCTTCAAATGTGGAAAGTTTGGTCATCTAGCCAAGAACTGATGAAGGGATATGAAAAATTCCACTAATTTTAAAGAAGAAAGGAATGTTTAGATCAACACTTAGCCTGTAGTGCAGTGTTACAACTGCAAAGATATTGGGAATTATGCAAACAATTTCCCTAAGACGAGGGTTGTCGGGGGAAATAAGTAAAAAACTCCAAGGAAACAAGGAAGGGCTTATGCTATCACTACTGCTGAGGTGGAGTCAGAAAACGATGTGGTGAAAGGTACGCTTGTTATTCATTCAAGAATAGAGAACGTACTATTTGATTCTGGTTCTACGCATTCTTTCATATCTTGAAAGTTTAGTATAACTATTCAAACACCACCTCAAAATTTGGAGGAAAATTTATCTATGATAATAGAGAATGGGGAAATTATTGCATACATGGTTTATAAATCCTCCCTGGTTAATGTTTATGGACTGAACCTTCTAGAAAATCTTGTCATAATTCCTTTAGTGGAGTTCAACACTATCTTGGGCATTGATTGGCTATCTTTTTACAAGGCCAACATCAATTTTCGGGAAATGGAGATCACTTTTCACATCCCAAAGCATCTTTTGATTGTTTACAAGTGTAAGGAAGAATATGAATCTCCTTTAGAATCTTTTTCTCAAGTTTGGATAATGATTCCTTGTGAGAAAGAATATCTAGCTCAAATAATTGGGACAAAAGACAGAATCATTCTTGAAGACATGCCCATCGTGAGGGATTAAACTGATGTGTTCCCTGAAGAGTTGCCTGGTCTTCATCCTAACCGAGAGGTTGAGTTCTCAATTGAACATATCCCTGGATCTCTACAAATCTCAAAGACAGCTTACAGAATGGCCATTGTAGAGATAGAAGAGCTTAAGAAGCAGTTACAGGAGAGTATGGAGAAGGGTTTTATACGCCTGAGTGCTTCACCGTGGGGTGCTCCAGTCCTCATCATCAATAAGAATGATGGATCAATGCACCTCTTCATTGATTATCGTGAGCTCAATAAAATCACTACGAAGAACAAGTATGCCCTTCCATGGATAGATGACTTGTTCTATCAGCTTTGTGGGGCCAGTTATTTCTCTAATGTGGACCTTTGGTCGGGATATCACCAACTAAAGATGAGGAATGAAGATATTCCCAAGACTACCTTCCGAACTAGGTATGGACACTATGAGTTCATAGTGATTCTCTTCAGACTCACTAATGCTCCAGAAATATTCATGGATTTAATGAATAGAGTCTTTATAGATTACCTCGAAAAATTTGTGCTGGTCTTAATTGATGATATTCTGATATACTCCAAGAGCAAGGAGGAACATGAGAAGCATTTGGAAACTTTGTTAAAGACTTTGCGAAGGGAGAAGTTGTATGAAATGTATAGTAAATTTGAGTTTTGTATGGAGGAAGTATCATTGTTTGGGAATGTTATCACCAGGAAAGGGATATCTGTGGACCCTTTCAAGACGAAGGCAATTGAAGAGTGGATGAGGCCAACTTCTGTAACGGAGATCTGTAGCCTTTTGGGTCTAGCTGGGTATTATCGACGATTCGTGAAGAACTTTTCAGGATTGTCAAACCCAATGACCAAGATGACATGGAAGAGAGTAAAGTTTGTCTGGACACCAGAATGTGAAGACTATTTCAAGGAGTTGAAAAAGAGGCTAATCACTACACCGGTACTCACACTCCCTCCAAGTGGAGAACTATTTGTGGTGTAAAGTGATGCTTCTAAGAAAGGATTAGGTTTTTTGATAATGTAAAATGATAAAGTGATAGCCTATGCCTCAAGGCAGTGAAAATCCATGAGCAAAACTATCCCACGCATGATCTGGAGTTGGAATCTGTGATCTTTGCATTGAAAATATGGTGGAATTATCTCTATGGCGAAAATGTGAGATATATACTGACCACAAGAGTCTCAAATATATATTCACAAAGAAAGAACTTAATATGCGCCAATGAAGATGGATAGAGATCATCAAGTATTATGACTTATCAATCCACTACCATCCTGTTAAGACAAACAAGGTGTCAAATGCTCTAAGTAGAAAGGATCCTGCATCTTTATCAATGATGATAATTGAAAAGGATCCAATCTTCTTATATTTGAAAAGGATGGACATGGGAATCATTAAGGGAGGAACATCATCAATCCTTTATCAAATTATTACTTAACCATCCCTCTTAGAGAAAATAAAGGATGCTCAAAGAAAGGATGTGGAAATTCAGAAAAGGGTGGAAGCTGTTAAAAATGGGAAATCCTCTGATTTCAAAATTAATGAAGAAGGAGTTATAATATTTTGGACACGATTATGTGTACCATCTGATCTAGAGATAAATAAGGAGCTATTTAATGATGAGTATAGCTTGAACTTCTTTATCCATACTAGGAGTACCAAAATGTACCGTGATCTCTGAGAACACTTCTGGTGGGATAACATGAAGAAGGAGATTGTGGAATATATATCAAGGTTCTGGGAATGTCAGCAAGTTAAATATGAGCAACAAAAGTCCAAAGGTAGGATGAATCCATTGCCTATACCCATGTGGTAATGGGAAAATGTTACTATGGAATTTTTCATGGGTCTCCCGAAGACGTCGAAGGAAAATAATGCGATATGGGTTGTGGTTGACCAACTCACCAATAATTCCCATTTCATCACTATTTGGGAAGATATATCACTTGATCAACTTGAAAAGATACATGTGAAGGAAGTGGTGAGACTGCACGGTGTTCCACTCTCAATTGTCTCTGACCATGATCTAAGGTTCACATCTAAATTTTGGAGGAGCCTTCAACATTCTTTGAGTATTGAATTAAATTTCATCATGGCCTATCACCCCCAAACTGATGGCCAGTCTAAAAGAACTATTCAGATGCTTGAAGATATACTTAGAGCCTGCTCTCTAGAATTTAAAGGTGGATGGGATCATAATCTCCCATTGGTTTAGTTCTCATACAACAATAGCTTCCACTCGAGTATTCAGATGGCTCCATATGAAGCTCTGTATGGAAAGCGATGTAGAACTCCAACTTGTTGGGATGAAGTTGGATAAAGAAATGTACTTGGACCCATTCTTGTTCAAGAGATGACAGAGAAGGTTCAAGTCATCCAGAAACACATCAAACCTACTCAAAGTCAGCAAAAGAGCTATGCTGACAACCGTCGAAGGGACTTGAAGTTTGACATTGTAGATAAAGTCTTCCTTCAAATATCTCCATGGAAGAGAGTCATGCGATTCGGGAAGAAATGGAAGCTAAGACCAAGGTATATCGACCCCTTTGAGATCTTTGACTGCATAGGAGCCATGGAATATTGGCTTGCACTTCCACCGAATATGGCTTGAGTTCATGATTTTTTTCACATATCACTCTTGAGGAAGTACATACTTGATCCCTCACATGTACTAAACTCATAGGTGGTGCAGTTGGAAGATGATATCTCCTATGAGGAGCAACCAGTAAAGATTCTGGATCGGAGAGATAAGGTTCTACACAACAAGAAAACCCATCTTGTCAAAGCTTAGTAGAAAACCCATAAGTTTGAGGAAGAAACTTGGGAACCAGAAGAGGCAATGAAGAAGAAACACCCTCACCTATTTGTGTAAAGTGAAAAATCTAGGGAGAAATTTCATAAGGGGGGAAGAATGTAATGACCCAAAGTTTTTTAATGGAAATTAACTTCTTATAATTATGTCATAAAATCACATTAAAACACAACATAATGAACTACTAAGTGATAAGTGACCATTAAACATAAGTTTGTCAGTTCTATGTTTGGAATTTTGAAAATCTGACATACATGGTTGTGTTCAAGACGTTTTTTAGAGTCTAATAAAACAAAAATAATGTTTGGTGAATAGTAACCTACAATTATGAATAGTAGCATACCCTTATGTATTGTGGTATACCTTAATTAATAGTAACCTTACCTATGATAGTATAAAAATAATATTCAAGTGAAGGTATGATGTACCTATATTATAGAATAATTAAATGAATGTTTTAAAACTGGTTTTTTTAATAATAAGTTATGATTTTAATTAAATATTAAATTAGTCATATTTAGAAAATTATTTTTAAAAAATTGAATTCATTTTTGGATTATAAATGTCTAAAAATGGTTCCGGTGAATTTTTGGGATTTTTCTGAAATACTTGAATTTTTTATGAATAGTAGAATCTGAAATTCACAATAAATACTAAATAATGGATTAATTGAGTCATCGATGATGTTCTGCTGATATAATCCCACTAGGTTCAGGATCACATGATAAAATCACTATTTGTGGTCATGGAATACTTACTATTCCATGTCTTGGGAAGAAATAATAAATTAATGATTATAATATTATGAAATCCCTCCTCTCCTCTACTATAAAACCCCCCTTCAGTCCCTCTTCTCTCCACTCCTCTCCTGCCTTGTACCTTGCCATTATTCTGCCCAAATCTCTCCCTAAGGTCCTCCCCCACGTCCAAAATCTCTCATCCTCTTTAAAATACCAAGACCTCTCCCTTTAAGAGGTTCTCAAAGGAGGAAGTCTCAAGTGGTAAATTTCTCTTCCCAATTTCTTCTTTTCTTTTAAGTTCTTTTCTTTTTTATTTCTTTACTCACCTACCTTCACCATAATAGTATGATAAATCTAGTAACATACATGTACTGGAATATCTTCATTCTAGTGGTATATTTCATTATCCTCTCTCCTTTCTCCACCTTTTTTTTGAGAGAAATGAAAGCACCATTTGGGATGTTTCTAATTTAGAACATTCAAGGGAAACGATTTATCAATTTCTATTATTATATTTAATTCTGGTCATGAAATAATTTGTGTTATGGTTGAACCAGATTATTATATATGTAATATATCCTATTTTTGGTTCTGTAATACTTTGTTCCAAATGGAATTAATCTATAAAGGAAAACACATTCTTTGTAATCAAATCCACCGATCAACAAAAATGGTTATCACTATGGTTATATATATAATAATTTGACTTCACTCTAAGTAACCTAGTTAAAATTAAAACCATATAACATACTTTATTTGAACTGAATAATATGACTTCAATTCTGGACAACCACTTTCATCTTGCATATAATCCAAACTTGAATATAAGTGAACCGATCTTTTAAAGCCAAGTAAACAAACGAGCCCGAACAATGAAATTGATCCTTGTAACTAATAAAAAAGCCTTTGAATGAAATAAAAAGGGTTATAATAAATAAATTTAATATATTAGAGGTCCTAGACTTATTAACTAATAAGGCTAATTTTTTTATTCAGGTCGTTAATAACAAGTGGAGAACACGAACAGATTTAAGGTAGGGGATCCTCCCCTTTTCAATCTTAATCAAGATTGTTCTCTATGCTATGCATTTTTGTGTAATACCAAGTGATGGGGTATGTTTATACACCTTCCCCATACTGACCTAATGTTTTATAAGTTATTATAAACCCCTTACCTCTCTCATCAATCTCTCTTAGTTACACCCGATACCATGCCGATAAGCTGTAATGGATTCTACTCGAACTTCCTTTATTCCTTCGGTTTACTATATCTTTATTTTTCCAAAATGTAGTTTTTTTTATTTTTATGTAAAAATTATACATTATATTTATATGATCCATAATCATGTTCCAATATCCATCTCTCATTCTCTTTTGGGTATATACATTCTTTTAAGTGAATCCCTCCTCGATACTTCCCAATAAGCACACTCGTTTTAAAGGATCTTCCAAAAATTTTACCCAAATTAAAGTACACTCTATCATATGTGTTAAGACACCATTGTCTTTGTAAATTCAGTATTTTTATTATGAAATCATTCCTGGTCCAATTCTGGTTTTATATAAAATAATGTCCTCTTTACTATTTTAAAAGGTCTATTGTATTTTCCTTGAAACCGCACAACTAAAATACATTTATTATATGTAGTCACTTATATTTGTTACGACCTACCATTTTATATGCCTATGTTACCTTATTAACGTCCATGTATGTTCTAATCCTTTTCTTTCATGGAAAATTTCATGATACACTCATTGGTTATGCTTTATGTCATGATTATGGTACCCAAATCTCTCCAAGGGTAACCTTATGTTTATGTATGGTTGATTATGTATGATTATTTATGTGGTAAGAATATTTATGTGGCAAGAATATTCATGAAGATGTTGAGATGGGTGTGCCCATATAGCGCTCCAATGTATTGGGTAAGGATAAGTCTCATGAGATGCGATGTGAAATGGGATTGGCGGTTAGCCTTGACCCATACTGAAATGGGAAACGAGATTGGCGGTTAGCCTTGACCTGTACTAAAGAAAGGTTTTATGATTCTGTCACATTTATATGATTCCATGTTTATATGATCCCATTCTTATATTAAATGAATTTATAAGTTTCATTCTGCAGATATCATTATGTCATGCCTCCTAACTCATGTGGTTGATATGTATCCTTATGTTCTTTCCCTTACTGGGATTTTTAGATCATCCCTTTTTTCATGTATTTCCCAGGGTACCCTATGCAGATGTAAGATCTCAAAGGAATTTAGAATCTCTTTATGGAGATTAAATAAAGAAGTGTTTTTTATACCCTTGTTTTATGTTATATTTACCTAGTCTTCCAAGACACTAGACTTAACAATCCTTGGCTTGTACTCTGATGGTTAATTATGCATAAAATCATGAAATGTTATATATAAAAGGCTCAGGTCGATATTGTATAGTATCATGATAAATCATGTGAAATGGGTGTTTAATCATTCTAATTCAAGTGCAATGACGGTTTACTCCTGCTTCATGTGCAATAAGGGTTTACTCATGCTCCATGTGCAATGAGCCTTGGCTCATGCTAATTCCATGTTAAGTATTTTTGGAACATTTCCATGTTATGATTATCATGCTTATTAATGCCTTTATGTTTATGCTTCTCTTTTGATCTATTGATATGCCTATTATCTAACATGTATTGTATTCCTCATGTTATTCCATGGTTATTCCCTTACTGGGATTTATAGCTCACCCTTTTCTTATGAATTCCCTTAGGTTATCCCATGCAATACTAAGTACGAGGTAATGTAGTGGTCATGTGAAGGATGTTTTCAATAAAGATGTAGTATTTCATGTTTTAAGTTGTTATGTAATGATCCTAAGCCCCAAAGACACTAGAACTCTTGATCTTATATGTTGTATGAAGTGAAGTTTATGTAATAAATTATTTTTAATTGTGTAATAAAGATCATGGTTGTCATAATACACCACAAATACTTTAGGATCGTATTGACTGTCATATAATGGTAGTATCCTAGTTCGGATTGATATCCGCCAACCATGATCAAGGTGTGAGAAACATCAATCTTGATACATTTCATGGAATTTATGAATGACCCTATCACTGATTTGTATGTGATCCTTATAGTGAACCCAAGATTGAAACCTAAGGGTGGCCTCTGAGCGGAATATCTCCCTTGACTTCTCTCCCCAAGGGTTCCTCAGTGGTTCTTAGAAGGGGGAGGTTGGAATACCGCTCTATGGCCTCATATCCCCCTTTTACCTTCCTCCTAATGGACTTGGACTCTCATGGTGATTTCTTCAAGATGGTGGTTTTCCTCTATTGTTGTTTTGGGTGTTTTTATCACTCGGAAGTGGCTTCCTCTGAAGGAGTTGGCATTCCAGCCGTAGTTGTGCCTCTCTATTGAAACCTATCCAGATTCAATTAATGTTCCAGCCTCTGTATCTTGTGTTTCTCTCCTAGTTAGTGTGCGGTGGTGGATGCTCAGAGTCTTTGGGATGGGTGGGTCGTCTGGTTGTTGTTTTTCCAGAAGGTGAATCTTATTCTGGCCCAATCCGAGATGTGGTGTTCTTTATTGGATAGTTTTTGTGTGTAGTGTTTAGATATTTACCTTCTTTTATGGTGATGGATCCATTTTTTCAGGATGTTTTTTGTGACTTATTCTATTTTTAAGCCTTTCTCAAACCTTTTGTTGCTCTGGATTCAGTCTCCTTTCAACATTATCCCAATCATTCAGCTGTGTTGGTTTCTTGCAAGCTCTAGGATGTGCATTCATTCAGACTCATTGTTCTAGAAGGTGACCCCAACTCTTGTCCTGTGATGTGGAGGTTTTTTTGAAGATATTTATTGTGAATGGTTTTGGTTGGATGATCTGATCTCTCGACGAGATATGCAATTCGTTTTAGTGTTGTTATAGTTTTTTTGTTCTATCATCAATATGTGATGGCTTTCATCGATCTTCTTCGTGTGTTTTTTTGGATGGAGGCATCAATGGTGTTTTTTGGGGTGGTGATGAAGACTTATGGTGGATGTTTCTCAAAGGTGTTCTAGCGGCGATGACTGAGGTTGCGATGTGTACTACTAGGGATGTTGTGTGGCACATGATGGTTACTCGTATGAGGTATTCATTATCTGGTGTGTTGTATGAGGCAGTTTGAATGTTGAAATTTGGTTTTGGTTTCATTGATTTCTGATGCTTTGGTGCTGGGGTCGATTTGAGCATGGTTTAAGGTGTCTTCTGGTACCGATGTAGCAGATTGTTTTTTTTTTGAATTTTGAATTGGGAGTTTCATTAAAGTTGTTTTGAATTTTAATTTTGTATTTTTTTAAGTGTGTTTGTATTTTGAAGACTTAGATCATGACAGTGTGTTGGATTTTGGTCTTTTTTGGATTTTGAATGTGGAAGCTACAAGACTCTTTTCAAGGAGCATCTCTAGAGGAGTTTTTAGAGCATGAAGCATTCTCCATTGCATAGCCATCCAGATTTGGATGATTGAGAGAATATTTTAATTTCCATCAGTACCAATCCTATGCATCTTTTCACGGGATAGATTTCTAAGAAGTCATGCGAAGGTGGTGGCTTGACGTAATGATCTAGATACCGGGGATGGGAAGTTTCTTTATTCTCGAGCTTTGATGACTACTTTAATGGTTTTTATTTGGATGAAATTTTTTGGGTTCACACTTAGCCTTTAAACGTGTTAGTTAAAAAATACAAAAAAATAGATTAGATTGTATATGATCCTTATCATCCTCTGCCTCTCCTCATGTGTCTTAGGACACATTTTCTTGGAGAGATGTATACCTTGTGACAACGGCAATAATCCCCTCTTCTATTGTTCCATACTGAATATCTTTAGTATCATGTCAATGTATGTTCTTTGACATAGTTCAAGTAGCCTCATGGATCTATCAAGATGGATCTTGATCCCAAGAATGTATGCTACTTCACCTGAGTCCATAATGTAGAATAATATGTTCAACCACATCTTAATGGAGTGTATGAACTGTATCCCATTTCTAATTAATAATATTTCACAAACATATAGTTTTAGAAAATAATTACACTTACACTAAACCATTTATAGATACAAGGATAACATTTATTCTATTTGCAACCAAATTATTTTATAGATTTATAAAATTAAATGTTCCATGATCTAGAGACTTTCTTCAACCAATAAATGGATCTAAACAAATTTCATACCTTATTGTAATCTTTTAGAGTCACAAACCATTTTGGTTGTGCTATATAGACATCTTACAAAATGTTCCCATTAAGGAAGGTTGTTTCAACATTCATTTTCCAAATCTTATAATCATGGTAAGTTGTTATTGAAAGTATAATTCTAATGGATTTTTGTATTGAAATGGTCAAAAATTTTCTTCATAGTTAATTCATTAACACTATTTAAACCCTTTTATAACCAGTCTAGATTTATAGTTACCAACTCTACCTTCCATGCCCCATTTATTCTTGAATACCCATTTTCAACCAATGAGTATTACATCCATTTAAAGATCTATCAAACTACAAAATTGGTTTTGGTACATGGATTCCATTTCAGAATTCATGAATTATTTCAATCGATTTTCTTTTGTTCTAGTTACTACTTCCTTATCAGACACCAGTTCATTATTATCAACTAATAATGAGTCACAATCCATGATGACTAGAAAACCATATCTTTCTGGTTTTATAACTACTCTAGTGATCTTATAAAGTACCTTTATCTCTATAATGTCTTATTACATGGGGCTTTATAGAATCTATTTTTGTTCCAACTATTAAGTATCTTGATCCTAGGCTTCGTCAGAGTTTATCTCACTCTCACTATCTATTTTAGAGATGGTATACCTTTCAAGAAACATGGAATGTATTTACACCATTACCTTATTATATAAGTATTTTTATAGGTAATATCCCATTATTTCCTTAGGTTATCCTATAAAGATACACTTTTTTATTTGAGGTGTAATTTTATTACCTATAGAGTCCTGAACAAATGCTTCACATCACCACACTTATAGACTCAGAAACATCAATTTCCTTACACACTAAAATTCATATGTAATTATATTTTCCACTTTAATTTTCACTTGAATAAGTCTATGTTTTTTTTGTAATTAATATCCCAAAGAGTATAATGGAATACTTTCATGAATCATCATTGATATCATCATATCCAAAATGAGTGTTTCCTTCTTTCACTTACACAATTACATTGTGTTGTATGATGGGGAATAAGTTGAGATAGAATCCCAAAATCCTATATAAAAACAATAAAACATTTTTTTATATATTCTCTATTATGGTTTGAGTGAAATTTCTTTATCTCATTACCAAGATAATTCTTGACTTTATCCTTGTATTCCTTAAATTTATTAAAGGATTTTGACTTATAACTTGTTAAGTATATATATCCATATCTACTAAAGTATTTATTAAAAGTTATGAAGTATGAGTATACACCCCTTGATTTAATAAGAAATGTCCTACACATATCTGTATGAACCAATTCAAGAAGCTCTATAGCCCTTTTATTTTTTAACACTAAATAGAGTTTTGGTTATTTATAATTATAAAAAATAATGACATATACCAATTGGTTTTAGTTAAAAATAATCTAAATACGAATCTTGATATAATTTCATTAATCTCTTCTCATTTATATAACCTAAGTGGTGATTCCATAGTTGTGTGTGATATGAGTCATATGAACTAGATTTTTTAAAGATTTATAATACTCTGTATTCATATTCAAATACATAAAGACCATTATTTATATGTGTCATATCATAACATATTCTATCTTTGTAAAATTAGCATTTTTTATTCCCAAATTTGAGAATAAAAAAATCCATATCAAGTATAGATACAAAAATAATGTTTTTGGTAAGTATTTTCACATAATAATAGTTCTTTAAAACTAAGATCAATATTGTCAAAAATGTGAGGTGATAATCTCCAATAGCTACTGAAGTGAGTCTAGCTCTATTAGAGGCTCGTATATCCATATCTATCAGGACCCCCTCCCTCTAAAATAACCCCTTTTGGGCTAGCAATGAAGGAAGGGATATAATGACCCCCAATTCCTACCTCTAGTAGGCCATGGTTTGGTGAATAGAAAAAAAAGAATATAGGATGAATTGACCTCAAAATAAAAATTATGATCGGAAGATAGGATATCGACCACAAAAAAAATACATAACATATGAAAAATTAAAAACCCATAATATCCCATAATTCATGCAATGTCATATAAATACAAATGAAAGTATCTAAGTAAAAAAAGATAATCTTATGATAGTAACTCAGTAGCTCCATGATCTAAGCTATAAATGTCCATATTAGTCTCTATATTCCCCTAGATAACCATAAAATAGTTCATATATACATAGGTTAAGTATACGATATACAATCATTAAGATCATATCCTAGGACTCTCATGAAAATTTAGGAAGAACATGTTAATTCCCTAGTGAAAAAATAGTAAAATCAATTCAAACATATCATCTCAACTAGTTCTTAGCCTACCCAAGGCTCTCTCACCAAATAACACATCCAAGTATAATAATATAATAATAATAATATCAATAAAAATGTACCTCATGCTACATAAACACTACTTTTCCGCTCTCACACCCCAAAGATGTATGTCTTGATGCTCTCATCCCTTTCGTATCCATCAACCTCATACCATCACAGTAGGAAATCCCCTGCTCTCAACTCATGTCAGTGACTATATCATATCATCATCACAATCATAACATATTTCACAACCATTATATCATCATCATTCCATAACCACTTCCATAAACCAAAATATTAGGTCATTATGAGCATGAAGGACATCATCCTCATTCCCTCCTCCTACCATGCATGACCCCCACCATGAACCACCACATCCTCTCATAAAACATCATCACAAATTCACTATATCTAAAATCCATCACAAAATGTGTGTAAAACAATCAATTGGAAGATAGAGTAGGGAAGAGGGGGTATTAATCCATTTATCCACACTAACCTGGATTTTTGGAGAAAACACTACTAAGAAAAATCAAGGGACAAGAGGTGGTTTTCTTGGGTTAGGTAGTGTTTTAAAATATCACCAAATGGTTCCATGGTGGTTTTTGTAAACCTTCACTAAATTTGGAATTGGAAATCATATCAAATTATTTTCTCCCATTCAGGGGCGGTTTCTAGGAATTTTTGTGAAATGTTATTTAGCGGTGGTTATTTCAATTTTTGTGGTGGTTCTGACTATCAAAAATGTGAAAGGTTTAGCAGTATTTTAAACCACCACTATAATTAATAATATATAGTGGAGGTTTAAAACATAGATATATATTTTTTCCTATATAGTGTTAGTTTAAACCACCGTGAAAAATAATTTTACCATATATAGCAATGGTTTAAACCACCTCTATATATCACTATTCAAAAAAATGCATAAACTACAATTCCCATAAAACACAAAAAAATAATGAAATATAAGTATAAACATAAGCAGAAATAGATATATGTAACTTCTTTTATAATACAAAACTATAAAACTTCTATGAAATAAAACTATAAATTTACATTTCACATTATATAAATATGAAAAACCAATCACGTATGATTTTACTTTAAAAAAACAAATTACCTTAAAAGAAAAAAAAGTATAGAAGATGTGTGTAAAACCCAAATAAAATATACAAGGAATATATATTAAGGTAAACCAATATAATAAGTAAAACATACCATAAATATTACAAAACATGGGATATCAACCTTGAATCTAATAGGATAACCTAGTACCCCTATAAATATAGACCACTCGTCAGCCTATGATATGATCCTAACTAGTATGGGTCCTGAATTACCCTCATTGGCCTCATTGGGTGGAAACCCCTTAGCCAAGGTATAAACTATACTAGGATACATTGTCCGGTGAGTAATCAAAGATAGTGTAGAACTCTTATAAATTACCTATATAACCAATCAAAGTTACCATATAAAATAATTCCAATATTATTCCCGTGATCGCCACTACCAGTTATCCATCTTCAAAAATTATGTAAATAATGATAGAGAAAATAATATATATACAAGAAGGAAATAACAATGATAAAAATTGATTTAAACCTCATTGAATATACATTTACATATCATAACCCAATACAAAATAATGAATTTTCTTTCAAAAAAAATTATATATCTTTTAAAACACGATGTAGAATTCCATTTGAACTAACATGAGTCTCAATGAATTATCACAAGAAACTTATAAGAATGAAATTAAATTTTAGAAATATAAAACCTAAATACAATTGAAGTACCATATTTATCAAACACAAGATTAAATAACCTATAAAAACAATTTATTATCCTTTCATGTAAAATTGATAGGGTTAATAACTTAGTAGAAGTTATACTGTAAAAGTATAAGAACCTTAAATATGTTAATAAAAGGATATTACAAAGAATCACTTACCTCTCAATAATGAGATGACTCCACATTATTTGAATTATAAAGCATTAGGGATAAATATAACTTACACAATACCAATCCCAAGAAACAAAAACCCCATGATTAACCCAATGCTAAGTTTATATTTGGAAACCATGGATGGCTAGAGCAAGAAGAGTGGATAGGCAAAGAAGAAGAAGAGAAAGAGAAAAGAAAACATTTGGTGATCTAATGGAGGGGTAAAACCCTATCCACAAACATAAAAAGGAGGGATAATCAAGGAAGGGAATGAGGTCTAATTTTAATACTTGATTCAAAAATTTAATGAATAAAATATGTCTTTTATTGGTTGATTTCAATATTAAATGAAAAAATTAATGGTTTAAATGTGATTATGTTGGATTTATTATACCTGCTCATTGTTTTCTCCCTCGGTTGATGATTTATACACTCCCTCCACTTAGTGTAGTTTAAATATAATGGAATAGGCTAGGATTATTGGTGAATGTCTAGTGATTATTATCATGTGTGTGAATGTAGTGATCTTTTATTGAATTTCTTAGAAACACCAAAACCTGATTGGGATTTTCCTGAGTGATTTAAGATTATTTTTCCATCTAAATGTCATTGATACCTATTCAATCATATAGGAAGTAGTTATAATCAATAATTTATAACTTTTATAAAAAAATAAAAATATATTTCAAACTAGGGTGATTTATGAAACAATCATGGATTCTTTCATTTATCAATTAATAAAAAGAGTGACTATTTAAAAGACTATATACTGAAAAAAAAACACCATAAAGGTTATATTGTATGTATTCCTCTCCCAACCCTTATACTAACCAGGTTTTTTAAGTGGAAGTAACTGATATTTTTTTATACTCCTATCAGAAAAAGAATTTTCATAAGTTTTCTCAAGTATGGGGAGAACCTTCATAAGTACAATATAGATTTGGGAATTTAAAAAATCAGGTTATACCACCTTATCAGTATTGATACAAACAATGTAAACCCTCCCATAAACTATACAAACAAACATATAAGTTATGACTATCTATATATAGATATGGTTTGAACATAAATATAAATAGATACCAATAATCATATAAATATTGAAACATCATAAATTTTATGTTATGAACATATATATCTAAGTAAATATAATAAGTAAAATAAAATGGTTTTAGTTACACAACACCACCAATGAATCCAAATTCAAGCCCCATCATGACCCAATGAACTAAGATCATACCCATCTTCATCTCCACTTCCTTCTCCCAACACCTAAATGTGAATTTTCTTAAAAATTAAACAGTGATATATATTAAAATTTCAATTTAAAACCAATAAAAAATTTACACTAAATTATTATGAATTTTTTTGATTTACCCACTAACTCGAACCATCCATTGACACAATGTCACCAGGCACACATCCAGTCATCTTCATATATAATTCAACCAATTATTACTATAGAGGACTGATTTATTTCACTGTTTAATTGTCTATTAGGGGGGAAATGAGATTTAGTCCACTAATTTCTTAAAAGTTTCTTCACATTGAACACTCAATATCATTAAGACTTTTGGTTCATGTTTCTTAATGAATTTACCTCAGCGTGTAATGGATTTCCTCTTATCCCAGTTCAAAATAGGTCTTCTATTTTTTTGGTTAATAAAGGGTGATTGACCCTCAACCTTTTCAAAAAAAATCATAAATGAAAATTTTCAATGATATATTTAGTTTCATAAGTTATTACAGTACTGAAGATGTCTATGTGAAGCATTACAAAGAAAAATTAATTCATTCCCCAACATATTTATCAGGATCATTCACATAACTCTCATTAGATTTTTTATAAACACCAAACTAAAGTTCCATCTGAGAGACTTGGTTCCCTAAATTATTTGTCTACATTAAATAGATATAAATCAACAATTTAAGATTCAAAATGGATAATATCATCATATAAATATTTTAACTGATGAAAATATTACCATAGAGGATCAATTTATTGAAAAACTCATTGAACATGCATTGTGGGAAGTGATTTGATTGTTGGACATGATGATTTTTTTCTTGAAACTTCCTAAAATAAATAAAAATTAATTTAATATAAATATAAGAAATGTCATATCCTTATCATATGCATATACATACGTAAAATGAGATTAATATAATAATATATTCTTCAATACTATATACTTCTCATGGTGATGGTCATCAATAAACACTTTCCACTACTCTCTCGATACCCATTTAGGTACCTTATCATTTTATTTCTAAGTTTTCAATGATGTATCATTGAATTCATTCCAAAATATCCATTTAAAGTCTTTCCATTTGATTCCCAAATTTTTTTCATTATACACTTTCGTATGATAAGACCAGTTAGGATAAAGTGGATCAACATTTGTATATTGAGATTAATTTTTAAAATATTAGAATTTAATTAAATAATTACATTTAATTAAGACATAATTTATTAGAATTACCTTTATCTAGGAATCAAATACTTAATTCTTCCAAGATTTAGGAATATTCCGCCAATATGAATATATAATCAAAAGAGTCACCAAATTAGTCACCAACTAGCTTATAATCTTGCCAAATATTCCCACAGAATCATCTATAGGTACCCCATAACAATAATAAGGGACAACTATATTTAATATATTTATATTATACAATATGGATAGTTAATACTTGTCTCATTGGTAACATTGATTCCATATTTTATGAAAAAATAGTATAAATAGTTATATAACTTTATTCACATTAAAATTTGTGCCTATTACCATCACACATTAATATCATTATAAAGAAATAGAGGTGACCACCTATTCCCTCGTTGTAGGGTCTCCACATATTGAACCTACTAAATTGGGAGGTAGTGTGCTAGATGTTTATGGAAGAGAGATAGAGGGTGTGGTGGATGTTGATAAGAGGGAGACTAAGGGAATCCCAGATGTTATAGAGAGGGAACCCAAGGGATTGTCATGAAACACTAATGATGTTTGTATAGTTGGGGAAACATCAACTAGGATTCGAATATGATAAATTAATCACCTCTTATTTGAAATTACTATCATTAAAACAAGTAAAAAATTCAAAACATATATTTTAAAAGATTCATGTAGAAAAAATAATTTTAGTGATGATAACATATGCATAGTACTGATTAACATAATATACATAGGTATATTAATTAATGACTGCACATACAAACAAATATAACATTTAACTTTTCAAAATTTAAAAAATAATGCATAAAAATTAATTTAAATATGATAAAATATACACAGTACTGGAAATGAATAACATATAACATAGGTAGTTGATAAGTTAATGGATGACTACCCATAAAATCATTTTTTTCCTTCAATCGTTTTGTTATCTTACTCTATCATTACTTATTCTACTTCATCCACCCTTAAAACACTAATATGTTCAATATCATGATGAAAAAATAATTCAATTTATTATTAGTGATGCGGTTAGATGTCAAACCTTCTACTTTATCACCCATATTATACAAGTCTCATTGTTTTATGTGAACAACTACACTCCACCCTTCATCCGTGACATATTCCACATAAAATAACATTTTCAATTATGATGAAAAGATAAAAAAATAATGTACTTCATGGTCACTAAAATCCATTGAGTGAGATAATTTCACAGAAGTAAATTGAAAGGAATCTCTTTTAATACCCCTAGTAATATTGATCCACTTACATTTGAATAAAATAACTTAAAAATGATCATGGTAGTTTAATTCAATAATATAAGCCAACTTTATATAGTATCCCAATTCAAAAATTATAATTGTACCAATATTCTATGTTTTAAACCCAATTCCTAGCTGACTGTATGAAATTTGAATCTATTCACATTATAAGCGTCAAACATTCTAGCCTGTTTTAGAGGACCCCAAGCTAGAAACTTTAAATCTTTTGAAAACTTACTCGAGTATCAGTATTCATGATATAAAAAAAATTAATGTTCATTATTAGACTTACAAAATATATATTTCAAACTAATATCCATGTTTATTATAGTATTTATGAACTTACATGACAATTAAACCATTCTACAAGCTCTTTATTAAAATTTTTTTCATATCTTTATTATTTCTTATTAGATTTCTCATGTATCTATTTGTTTGTATCCTAATAACTTCAATAAATGAATATATAATTTCAGTATTCAATATTACATATCTATGTGAATTTTATAATTCTATTTTTATCAATGTAATATTTGATATCCTCCCAACTGATCGTTTAACAATGGGAAAGATTTTTGATTTCCTGTGTAGTTGAGATTGAGTCAATATGTTTTCAACACATATAACTTGATTGAATCATGTCTCAATATCACCCAATTATCTAGAAAAAAAGTTAAGACACTCCTCTACTAAATAGTGTTTATAAATAGAGCCTTCAGGTTGATCTTTATTTTTCACATATGATTTCAATTGACCAAGGTATCTATGAAATAAGATGAATAAAACATAGTTATGTATTTAATGAAATGTCAATAATGGTTTATTTAAGATGAAAAAAATATAAATAAATTACCTCTAAATTTGATACATCCATCGATAATGTATGGGACCTCCTAATTTAGTTTCTTCAACCAAATGCATGGTTAAATGCATCATGAAATTAAAAAATTGTGGAGGGAAGATCATCTACATTGCACAAAGTGTTAGTAAAAATATATCCTAAAGATTTTAAATATCATCAGGTTATATATTTTTCTCACATAGTTTTTTGAATAATGTGTATAATTGTAGAAAAACTACATTAAACTTTTTAGGTAACAATGTACTCAATAGAAATGGTAGTAAATGCTTTAACAAAATATGTGAATCATGACTTTTCAATTCATGTAACCTATAATGATTAAGTCGACACACCTTGAGATGTTACTTTAATACCCACCAGATACTTTTATAAGTTATAAAATTCATATAAATATATCTTACTCCATAATTTTCATTACAAAAATTCTAGACCATACTTTCCATTCTCATATGGCTATATATAACACTTTGTAAGTCCATATGAGCATTGATATGGTCCTTCAATTTTCCATGCTCATTAAATGACATGAAGATGAATTTTTCACAAACATTCTTCTCAATATGCATAACATAAATATTATTACAAAAAAAACTAAATTCCCAGTATGGAACTTTGAAGAATACACTTTTTTCTTCTATTATTGTGTTATGATTTCAAATGATGATGCACTTAAAACTTGTTTCCCACTATCATCCAAAGGATGAACCTTCCCAAATTCTCCTTCAACATTTACTAGTTTTTCTAGAATTTTAGAACCTTCCAAAAACTTTGGGGGTAGTCTAGGGTCAATAGACCCATTGAATTTTGAATTATTTAGCTAAAATCTATTAGATGAATCAAGAAATATATGATGACATAAGAAGAACCATTTTTTACTATAAGGTAGTCATCTAGGCTCAAAATAAAATTTATAGATAGGAAAATCCAAACCCATGTATGTGTTACAACTAGATAAATTATTAAGTCTAGGGAAGCCACTAATGGTCCACATTAGAGAAGTGTGCATTTTGAACATTGTTCTAGAAGTTTCATCATACATCTCAATGTTGTTTCTCCATAAATTCTTCCATTCTTCAATTACAAGATGCAATTATACATCAATATCATTTTTAGGAATTTTTTTCTAGGAATGATCATTGAAATGATAAAGTATTTTTTTCTCAAACACATCTATAGAGGTAGATTTTGAGGGATCAAAATAACTGACGAAATGCTATAAATGGTGCTCAAAGTCCTGAATTAGTTGAATCCATCAGTAACCAGTCCCAATCACACATTACTAGGATTTTATGAGGAATATGGGTGTAATGAATCAAATTCATTCCAAGATTTTAAATATATTAGATGTCATATTAACCCATCATTTTTACTATTTATTGAATGAAACGTTATGTGCTTGGTAGATTTGAATGACGTGAATAACCTTTTAAATTGATATTTTATAGGGAATTAATGAAAAACCACTACAGGTGTGGTATTTATCTTCTTCTACATAGTAGTATGTTGATTTAGACTTTGAATATTACACATTAACTTCTATCTAGAAGATTAATTTTTTTCACACTTTTCTACTTGAACCCTCTCCCCAATAAAAAATACAATCATTAGGACAAGCATGTATTTTTGAATAATTCATATCGAGCTTGTTAATTTTTTTTCATATTATAAAAAGACTTAGGGATCATAACTTTAGGAAAATTTTCACACAAAAATTTCAATATCATGGACATCGCCTTATTTTTAATTCTGTATTGGAGTTTTATATTGAACAACTTTAGTAAAAAAGAAAGTTTTATATATTTCAGATATTCTTCAAAAAACTCTTGATTTCCATCATCAACTAAATCATGAAACACATTTATATACACATAAAAGTTCTCTCTTACATTAGTCTCTGCAGCATCATAAAGAGGATCCACTAATATGTTAAAATCTTGATTTGGTTGTCTTATGGTCCCAAAAACATCATTTGTCAATTTATTATTTATATCACCCTCAAATAGTTGTATTAATATGTTTTTATACTGAAAATTTTATCCTTTAATTCCAAAGGCAACATTTATAAAGTTCTAAATCTCATTTTCCATTATTGATAATGTTGGGAGATCATTTTGTTGTCTAAAATAAATACAAAAAAATTAAGTAATATCTGATTCTCAATTACAAATACAACCCATATATTAAGTAATGAATTTATTCAATATAAATTGTTCAAAAACATCATGTCTCTTCAACCAAATTCTAAATTTACATTTAGGTAATGGAAATCTTATTGTCCCATCAATGGATCAATTGGAAATTGAAAAATATAAAACAATCTTCAAAACTCTTAGCATAATGAGGTGTGTTCCTCAGTAATGTGATTCATATTTTATCCATATATCACAAAGTGGATACACTTCATTAAAAATAATATTATTTCATTTAAAGAAAAATTACTAATTTAGGGGGAAATGAATGTTACTCGACTCATCTTCCCTTCCTTATGATGCCATAATCATGAAAAATTAATAGGAAGTTACATATAACATGTTATCTAAAGTAATATTTTCTCAAACATAAATTATCATCATTTAGAATTCAATATAATTAAATTCCATCAAATTTATTTAATGATAATTTCATCTCATCTTATGAAAGATTCTAAATATTAATAAAGATAACTATATTGAAAAATGTGTTAAATGTTAACTAGATTTGTTTTTTAGAAAAAAATAATAAAATAAAATTCATTCAAAATTATTACATTTGTATATTAATATATAACACAAGAATAAATTTTGAATTGTTTTAATAATTGTATATTTGTGTAAACATAATAGTAAAACACTAATTTAAAGCTAATTATATCACTTATCACATATGATTATTTTATTTAATATTTTTCACAACACACCTCGAGCTAAAAAAATAATTTACTAATATTTTTCTATGAAATAATAATAATAATTTGATGGATTATAATTGAGATAATAAGTGATTATAAGTATAATAATAACACTCACACTAATTGAAAAATAGTTACAACACTTATAATATATAATGAATTAATTGATTATATTTTCATAACACGCCTCAAAATGCCAAAAAAGATTATTCAAGATGCTTTGTTCAAAAAATTAAATGAAGAACTTTAATTAACATGTGATTTTGGATGGGAAATAAAATTACCAATTAGCCCAAATGTTTATAGAAACTCCATGGTGGTAGGGGAAATGAGGGTGAATGATCACCATGACAGTGGGGGTGAGCACTCTATAGGGATAAAGGGGGGTGATCAGTGCACCGGAAGGCAGAAAGAGGGGTGACTAGCATGAAAATAAGGGGAAGGGGGTCAACAGAATTTCACAACATTAGGGGATAAGGGATATAGAGGGGGAAAGGGGAGAGAGGGAGACCATGAGTTTAATGAAAAGGGTGAGAACAGCGGTAGAGAGGGTGATAGTGGCAATGATGAGGGATAGAGTGGCAATAGGGAGGGTGAGAGAGGTGGAAGCAAGGGGAAGAGAACGGGGTGGGGGAAGTGTAGAGAGGGATTGAGGAAGGGAATAAGCGTCTTTCTTTTAATTTTAGTAAATATTTAGCAGTGGTTTTTAAAAACCACCACTAAAATATTTAAATTTTATTTAGCATCAGTTTGAATAACACTCCTAAAAAATAGACACTAAACCCTGATTTTTTCATAGTACACCCAAAATCCCAAACCTTTGGGACTCAGTGTAAACACATGAATTGAGTGGGGTGTGTATAAAAATAACAAGGAAAATTTGAAAGTATAATAAATAAACACAAGACTATCCTATGGGTTCACACAACTGAAATAACAAAACTACCATAACCTCTACATCACTACCATTGCACATCAACATCACATTCATACTACTAACCACCCATCCAGTCCCACTATCAAGAAAACAACCACACAACAATTTCAAAGTTCTAATCTAACTACATCAATTACCAACCATTTACATATTAATTTATCATCTTTCCATGTACAAATTAAACATCATTATCACATTTACCATTCCATACTTCATTTATTTCCATCCCAAAACCATTTAATCCAATCTCAAGATCATTTAATTATATTTTATAAATTTTCAAGTATTCCATGACTATCGGAAGACTAATAATCCAAATCACAACACCATAAAATATTATCACATCAATTTCATGCTACAATACCACATTTAATCACCAAAATCCCAAAAATAAAACTCAAAAAGAAACCAAACCCATAATTCCATCCATTACACATACCATTACATCAATCAACATCACAATCAAAGGGTCCACACAAAAAATACTTATTTACATACAGTCAATTCAATTACCATATTAAATGTATTTACAATTTTCATGTGAGGTAATTTCCAAAATTATATTTCAAAAAAACAACATATTTATAGTAGAAAGCATATTTCATAACCAACAACATCTGAAATGTAATCATGGAAAAGAAAAACCATGAAATCAAGTAAAGCACATAAGATATCTACCCTCCTCCTTCCAATTTTATTATGTATAATTAATTATATTTATTATTCAAACTATTACCATCCACCCAAAAGGAAAAAAATCACGTTAATAGAATATATGAACAAATATAAAGAGAGAACTTGAATCCCCTACCTTGATCATCACTTCAAAGAGAACCACGCTCGTAGTAGAAGAATCGATGGATAAAACTCTTCTAAGATCGAAGGGAAAACATAAGAATATACCCAAAATAATCTATACTAAACCATTATTAGTAATTATCCTAAAATAGTGGGTTTCCCATAATAGATATCCATACAAAAGGGGGAGAATTAAATAGAGAAAGGGGAGAAGAAAGTACCTTGATTCATAGACACTCGATTCTCCATAATCTAAGAGGTTGAGATCCTTCAAATAGATGATCAAAGTGTGCTAAGGGGGTATATATTCATCCAAAGCTTAGAGTATAAGGAATGGAATCAAAACAGGGGAGTTTAGTTAATTTATTTATAGAGGAATTATAAAAGGCCATGGCATGGATATATCCCACTATGTCATGGTATGCCTCGGTCAATGGAGATCTAATTCTCCTGTGGTCATTCTTAATTTTTGTGGGATTTGGAAACTGATTTGACCATCATTGTGGCCTATGAAATGACATGTCACAATGTGTGTTGGGGCCTACAACACCCACCATGACCAGCCACTATGGTGAAGCACGAAAGGCTTGTTTTTTTCTCCTCACTGCACCCAAGACTATAGAATAGTGAGCTCTAGTTACCCTTTTTACACAAGGCAACCCCCAAAACACCACGCCCAGTGCCACACCCTTCATTGAGAATTTCCAAGTTGTCTGTTTCACATAGGGTGTCCACCCAAGCACCGAACATAACACCATGACCAACTAGACCATTTCACTCATTGTGGAACACCCCAACACTAAATAGTCAATCCCATAGCCAAACTCCTAACACTCAAGCCAAAAAAATATAGCACCACACCCTCCTCCATGATGTGGTGACCATATTGATGGATAAAACACATCCCTAGCCTCCAGAAAACCTCCAAACTTCTTCTCAAAACCACCAATACCTAGAAAACATTAAAGGGAGGTTTTTTTATAGGAATCCAATCCCTCACATCAGATGCATATTCAAAAATTATTTCCCTTGAGATTCAAAACAAAACCCAAAAAAGATAGTGTATAAAGTGGGGTTTGAACAACCATTCTACAAGTTACCTCACAAGGATCTCATTACGGTCCAAATACAACCATCAACTAAGAAAGATCAGAAAAAGGAAAAAATAAAATTTCATAAACCATCCACAAACCGAGTATTACATCGCCTAAGAAAAACCAAGAAAAACCAAAACTAAAAATAACTCAGGATACTGAGAACACATCTTTGTCTCACATTCCTAGTTAATCTCCTCTTAAACATAATTCCTCCATATCACACAACCCAAAGTAATTAAATGTACATGAAACACTTTCACTTGACAATTTTGGACCTCTACTGGTCATTCCATGAATATTTCATCATCCCTGATATCCAACTTTCCCTAGTAGATGGCATGGGATTCATCATGAGATACTGATAGAGCTAAGATTCATAAAAGAATTAATTAATCTATTCCATATGTATATAAAGATACAATAAATAATCCACCTCATAAATGCACTCTAGCACATTGAAATGTCTAAAAAAACAAGGTGAAAACGTGCTTCCCTGACCAAACCACCACTATCCAAAATGAGGTGAAACATTAAAGAACACATGGTCTCCAACATTAAACCCCAAGGGCCTCCTCCTCTGATAAACATAAGAATTATGATGATCTTGGTCCACCTTTAACTTCTCCTGAACCATATAAACCTTCTTGGTCATATTTTTTACCACATCAGGACTAAGAACTACTAACTCCACATCTTCATTCTAGAACAATGGTGAATGAAACAGTAATACATACCACACCTCAAATGGAACCATTCATATGGATGAGTGGTAGCTATTATTATAGGAAAACTCAACTAAAGGAAATAGATTCACCCATGATCCACACAAATCCAATATGAATTCCCATAATTTATCCTGCAGAGACTAGATGGTCCTCTCTATCTATAAGTATGTATAAGGGTAGAAAGTAGTTATAAGGAATAACTAAGTTCAAAAATCATTCTGAAATACTCTCTAGACTTGTGAGGTAAAATGATTGTATCATTTTGAGACAATGGACCATGAAACTCCAGGTAGCTAAATAACTTCATCCACATACCTTATTACTAGAACATCCATAGTGATCGACTCCCTAATTGCTAAGAAGTGAGAAAACTTCATCAGTAGATCCATGATTAACTAGATAGAATCATATCCTATCTAAAATCAGGGTAATCCTATGACAAGATTCATCGATATGTCTTCCAACTTCAATTCAGGGAAATACAAAGGCTACAACAGATCCCTAGGAACATGATATTCTACATTCACCTACTAGAAAACCAAACATCATTCCATGAATTAAACCACTAACTCTTTCATCTCAGACTACTAAAAATACATACTAAAACTATGATACATCTTAGATACTCCATGTTGCATTGATAAAGGTGAGCTCCAAAACTCATGAAGGAATCCCCTGTGCATCACCATTTTGATAAACAACTAACTCTAGAATATCAAATGATTTTGATCTTTCTCTAACCAAACTTCATGGGAGTCACCCTAAGCAAATCATTCATATATAACCTACACCTCTAATGATATATGTAACCTATAATACTAGAATCTACATAGCATGAAACTATCCACACCAATCTTCTCTACCCCATTACTATCGACCACCACCATGGGTGTGCTCTTGTCAGGGTCCCTGAAGATGTGGAAGATATTGAGGTAGGCCCTTACCTACCTCATCTCGTCTCAGTAGTGTTTTCAACGCTTTCACTGGGGCTCACATCTGTCTATCGAGGATGCACTGATTGTTTCCATGTATTCCCACTTTCCAAAGTCGTGTGGAATCTGTCGCTTATTCAGTGAAATTTTCTCCTTGATCGAAATGGGATGATGGGATGTCAGTTCCTCCTTTCCTGGATTCCTCCTCGGAACTCATTTCCTATTCTGAGTCTCCGTTAAAGATTAAGTCGTTGTTCATGAATATCATTCCCGGTGCCATATCTTTGTGGAAGCCAATTAATTACACTACTTCCTTTAGTACATTCCATAGGATCTTGACATGGTAGAAACCTTCAGTCAGAGTAGACGACAACATCAGGCATGTTAGGGAATATCTGGATGCATGGACATTAGGGGACCTATATTCTTCCTCATAAGAGGGCATCTTAAGGGCACAGAACCTGAGGAATCTCACGTTGATCGTGGGGTTTCTTATGTTGGAGGCATGTCTCTGAGGTTTTCCTCATCTTCCCATGTTTAACACGGGTTATGCCATGAGTTTAACATCTTGCAGAGATGGTTATTCCAAAGGCGTGTCTTTTGAGGTTTTCTTTAGGAATATCATGTTTAAATTGAGGTAGGTCATGATTTTAACAGATTGCGGAGACGGTATGAGAGTGATCAGAAAATCCCATAGGGATGGATTGGATTGGTATATCCCAAGGAGGGAACACCTGGAAAATGGATGGATCAGAATTACCAATGACGAAGAATCTGAGGTAGTGTGTCCCATAAAGGGAAGATGTCACACCATGAAGGAAGATATAGAAACCACTGAGGAATATCATAAAGAGTGCACCCCAAAATGGGGAACACTAGATGGACAAGTTATAATTCCGATGAGAGCAGACCTAGGGTGGTGTGTCCCATAGATGGAAGATATCACACTGTGAAGGATGTTCTAGACACAACTAAGGGTGGATCATATAGAGTGAAACCTAGAATAGGGGACACCAAGGTATACCATTGGCTGGGATTGAACCTCATAGAGGTTTCTTATGTACCCAATGTAGACGATAGGGATCAAAACCCACATAGTTCGAAGGGGTGATGAATCGGGATGTACACAAAGGACAACAACCAAGAGAAATGATGGGGATTACACATGGTTAGTGGACCATCATAAGAGGGATGCTCCTGGTTGAATGATTTTGGATTATGTGGGTCTTATGAGTGGTAAGCTTCTCAGGGGAATGGAGTGATCCCACCAGGATGTGGCGACCCAAGTAAGAATCAGTATGGATGATGGAAAGTTGAATGAAGTGGAGAGGGAATGATATGGAACCGGCATGAAGGTGACAGTAGTGTTTCACATGAACCTCAGATTGGATTCCAACGTATCCCCATGGTAGGGAATCAGATTCCACATAGTTTGGTGTTGCGGTGGTACACCTGAGGAGGTAACCCGTGAGAATGGTCGCATGGATAGGACCCACAGGAAGTGGAACCTCTTGGTTGGGGAATGACCTTCCCGAAACACATAAGCTCGAGGGAGAGACCACGATAAGACATGAGTGATGGGATTGAACCTTAGGGAGTCTTCCTACGTATCCCCAAGGTAGGTAATCAAAGTTCACATAGTTCATGACTGGGGTATAGAATCGAGGTGTGCGTAGAAGAAAATGACTCGATGACATGATGGGGCTTACGTGTAGTTAGCAGCCTGGGTTGGTCTGACGCTTGAGGGGCAGACCAGAGATGTGGGTCCCAAAAAAAGGGACTAAAACGGCTTACCGTCAAGTGGGAAACACAAATACTTATTATTGGTTGGGGTTAACAATGGCTTGCCGTTGATCAGGGTAAACAACAGATTTCCGTCGGTTGGGAAACACAACGGCTTACCGTCGATAGGGGAACACAACTGATTACCGTCGATTGGGGTTAGACCTTAGGTAGGATTCCTATGTACCTTTCCTAGGAGATAAGGATCAAAGCCCATGTAGTTCGAACTGGTATAGTTTAACGTCTTGTGGGACAAAAAGGGGCATATAGTTTAACCTCATGTGGGAATAGGATGGACCAATGTGAAGGGGTTAGGTAAGTTGGTTTTGGGATTGAACCTGAGGGAGGCTTCTTATGTACCCTGCCTATGAGGCAAGGATCAAATTCTATGTAGTTTTGGAGTGTTTGGTAAACCAACGTGAAGGGGGTCGGGACCAATAGGTGTTTGGATTGAACCTTAGGGAGGCTTCCTACGTACCTTGCCTTGGCAAGGATAAAAGTCCACGTAGTTCAGAATGGTGTATTGGGGCTTACACTCTAGGGAGGCCCAGGTAAGATTTCATGGTCACTATTTACTCTAAGCTCACGTGAGTCATGCTTGGTGTGATAAACAAGATGCAACAATAGACCTGATGACTGTGGTGAAAATGTGCAGCTATGAAGGGTTTTTAATAGAGATTATGCATGGAAGCTACCTGGGTGCCGTTGAGGAGAGGCAACGGGGGATGGGGCTTATGCATGGAAGTTGCTCGGGTGCCGATAAGGAGTGAAAATGGTGTATGGGGATTACGCATGGAAGCTTCCCGGGTGCCCCTATAGAGCGGAAATGGTGGATGGGGCTTACAAAAAAAAGCTGCCTGGGTGCCGCTAAGGAGAAACAATGGTGTATGGGGCTTACGTATGGAATTTGTCTGGGTGCCACTATAGAGTGTAAATGGTGAGTGGGGATTACGCAAGGAACCTACTCGGGTTTTGCTAAGGAGAAGAAACGGTGTATGTGGATTATGCATGGAAGCTACCTGGGTGCCACTAAGGAGCGGCAATGGTGAATAGATATTATGCATGGAAGATGCCCGAAATGTCTTCCTCATGTCTTCCCATGAGGGAATCCCAATTCACTGGTGGGTTGAGGTGTATAATTGAGGTCTACACTTATGCGCTAGTGTAAAAGTGGGATAACACCAAGGGTTGTTGGAATCAGTCCGAACAAAGGTGGATGAAAAGTGTGAATCACATGCCCGACATTCAGAAAGTAGTGAGGGTGGAATGACAATGGAGGATAACTGTTGACCGTGATCGAAACACAACATCTATATCGTGTTAGCCTGAAATGGGGACAAACAAATGAGGGTCGACTATTGACCGTGTTCGAAATGACAGAACTGACTCGAAGTGTCATCCAAAGTCTTCCAAGGCGTTGGCCAATAATGGTAGGTGAGTTGAGGCGTCATGGGACCAGGCCATTAGGGGGTCCCTTCAGACATGAAAGAGTATGAAGATCCAAATGAAGGAAATGAAAATCATGAGGTAGAGTGATGCAATAATTGAACGGATTCCAAATTTCTTGAAATTATGCAACTATAATCATGGCATGAGGTATCTTATGCTTTTCACATAAGGCATATCTTATTTGGAAGAAGAGGCATCCTATTATTGAATTATAGGGCATGCTACAGTTTATAGTCATGTAGAGAGGACCATTAGCTTCTTATGATTAGAGCATAAGGAATATCTTTTTTAGAGAAAGAGGTAACTTATATTTAATGATAGGAAATTCAACAGTTTATAGTCATTCAGAGAGGACTATTGGAATCTTATGCTAGGCGTATAAGGAATCTATTTTTGGGGAAAAAGGCATCCTATATTTTTCATATAAGGTATACTACAGTTTGTAGTCATGTAGATAGGACTGTAAAAATATTATTCTTAGTGTATAAGGCATCTCTTTTATATAGAAAGAGGAATCTACAGTTTATAGTCATAAAGATAAGACTGTTGACATCTTATTCTTAGAGTATAAGTCATCTATTGTTTGGAGCAAGAGGCGTCCTATATTTGAGATATAGGGCATACTACAGTTTATAGTCATATAGATAGGACTACTGGCATCTTATTCTTGTCATATAAGTAATATCTTGTTTTGAGAAAGAGGAATCTTATATTTAATGATAGGGAATTCTATAGTTTATAGTCATGTAGAGAGGACTACTGGTATCTTATTCTTGGTGCATAAGGCATCTCTTGTTTTAAACAAGAGGAATCATATGTTTGGAACATAAGGTGTGCTACAGTTTATAGTCATTTAGAGAGGAATATTTGGTATAAGGCACCTAGAAATGGATGGTGTTGGGACTTATGCAAGAGAAGCCCTTTCTGGTTTAGCCTGGTATAGAAGTCAGGTGATTTGGTTTAGATGAGTTTCTTGAGTAATGGTTCGACTCAAGGTACTTGGAGAATTGATGATGAGAATCTCAACTCATGAAATGGGAAATAGAATGAGAGGAATATGTCAAATCAAGGTGTTTCATGGTTTGTAGAAGAGTATCTCAAATCATGGTATTCGAAAGGTGGAAGGTGGCTGCGTGTAAGGGTGCAATGGAAAATCCCATAATCCCAGCCTGAAAAGTTCACGGTGCGACTCTCCATTTTTCATCCGCGGTATGGACCGGTGGGCACGAAGGTAGGAGCTTCATGAAGGATAGGTATTCACAAAGGAATGGGTTTATCAGAGTTTAGGGTCTCATGGAGCATGTAGCTTTATGGAGGAAAGGTGCTTCATAGAGCATGGTGCTTCCCGGAGGAAGGGTGCTTCGCGAAGGAAGGGTGCTTCTCAAAGGATCTGGTGCTTCACAAAGGATCGGGCTTCACGAAGTAGGGTGCTTTGAGAAGGATCAGGCTTTGTGAAGGATGTGTGCTTCATGAAGGACAAACCTCAGCGAGGGAAGGGCTTTGCCTTACAAAACCTCTATTTGTTTGGGGAGTGCTTCACGAAGGATTAATGCTTCGCGAAGCCTCGAGAAACTTGAAGGGGATCCCTCCTTCGCAAAGGGAAAAGGCCTCTTCACGAAGGGAATCCATTCATGGTCCTCAAAAGAACCACAAAATTGTGAATCGGTCACCAAATTGGAGTCATAAACCCCCTCTTATGTGGGGGGTGAGCCTGGTATTTATAGGGAGTGGAGGTCAGCAGGATTCGCGGAGTTCACCGCAAAGAAAAAGGGCACCGCAAAGTACATACGTTCACGCGGGTTCGTAAAGACAAGGTCACCTCGAAGGACATATGTTCGCGGATGGCTCCATGAAGACAAATGGAGTCATGCAGGACATACGTTCATACAGCTTTATGAAGGCAAGGGCACTGCGAAGGGAATATGTTCGTAGCCGGCTCTGTGAAGACAAAGGGTGCCGCGAAGGACATAAGTTTATGCGACTTTATAGAGGAAATGGATTCCATGAAGAAGATATGTTCCTATGGGTTCAAGAATACAAAAGGGCACCGTGAAGGACATACGTTCATGCGGGTTCACGAAGGAGCTCCGTGAAGGGGCTCCACGAACAAGTTTTCCAACGCAACTTCAAATGTCCATAACTCCTAATCTGTAACTACGTTTAGGATCTATGACCAGTAAAATCAAAGCTTGTGAAACGGGATACACACTTGAACCATGTATGGAAGCATTTGTAAAATCTTCGGGATGTATTATCCGGTGCCAAAAGGTAGAGCATAATCTTATTACCACTATTACTAAGTCTGATGTTGAACCGGAATTCCACCACCATAATAAGCTCCAAGGACCATCGATCACTGATACTGTTGATGACCATGACCCTTGAAAACAAATCACATCAGTCCAGATCCACCAGGAAAAGAATGGGAACAACTGGACCCATAAAAACATAAAGGAAGTTGTCGTGGTCGAATCCCCACTGGTTGAAACCTCAAAGGCCCTGACATCTGAGATCATCCACCAATAACCCTTCTCCTAGAGGAACCCTGCAGGCTCTCCTCTTTCAAAATATTTCCTTGCAATTGCATACACTCAATCATGTTCACCTTCTTCATTACCTCCAAATACATTGGAAATGTAAATGGAGTAACCATATACTAGATAGTTGGGTGGAGTGCCTCCTCAAGATGCTATGCACAAGATTTCTCATCAAGAAAAATATTGTGGGTGAAATGAAAATGTTCCTTAAACTTGATTCATATAACTCACATAGTCATGCTCCCCTGATGAAGGGAAAGTAGCTCCTACCTCTTTATTGCCTTCATAATCAATGATATGAGTTCTTCTTGAAACTCCTTCTGGAAATTTGTCCATGGGTATTGTGCCCCTTTCCATTCCTAAAGATGAAACATCCACCACTAATTCATTTCACCCCTAATTTGATTGACTTCCAATGAAACACAGTACTTTTCCTAACCCAAATCAAAATGAAGGTGATCTCAAGCTCCTCCACCCAACACTCTAGCACTAGATCAGAGATGTTTCACTCACACTTCAATATATATTTCTATTGAATGGAATGTAATGTCCTTTTTCACTGCTCATCCTCCTCAGTTGGTTTAACCCTTCGATAGTCAACTAGGTTATCCTATTAAACCTCACTAGCCTAAACCACACATGAATGATTTCCAGGATCCATAAATAAAATAGAAATAAGGATTTCCTAATCCCTATACTATGGAATATTATGTTCATTTAATTTTATTCAATTTGAATTACTGAATTCACTTCATTTAATCATAAGTAAAAACAAGCATGATGCATCTACCTCACCTATGTCTCTACCCTACAAGCAACACTACTTCACTTGGTCATTAAATGGGCTCATATTTATTACATAAGACCACAAGGGTCCCTAAAATATCATGTCATAGATTGTTTCACAAGTCTATATCATTCACCAATATCTACTGATATTGTTTCCCTACCAACTTATAGGGTTCTCATAAGTATCTAACCCCAAGCACCATCATATCTCTCAACCTAAACCCCAATGATACCACTCTATCATGAAACCATCACTCCAAAGTCAATCCTCCTAAGTCAACAATGAAGGAATATATATAATGACTATTGAGTCCCACCTCCATTAGACCCCATTTTGGAGACTTACACCGAGGGTATAAAGAAAGTTACACATATGGTAGTTATTACCCTAAAACGAAAAGGTAGAATCGATAGAAAGGATATCAACAACAAAAAAAATTCAAAACATAAGAAAAAGGAAAAACCTAGAATATCCCACAATTCATGTAATTTCATAGAAATACAAAAGAAAGTCTCCAAGTAAAGTACTAATAGAAAATCCTATAGAAGAAACATAAAAAATATAATATTCAATATTGAAATGCCCAACTTAGTCTCCGTATCCCCCAGACATTATATATATGTAGGGTGAGAATAACATGTACACTTAGTAGGATCATACCCAAGGACTCTCATAAAAATGTGGTAATATCATGTTAATTCCCTAGTGAAAAAAATAATATAATCAACAAAAACCTATCAGGTCAATTAGTTACTAACCTCACTAAGTCTCACTCACCAAATAATGTATCCAAGTGTGATAATATAAGAAGAATCATATTGAGAAAAGGGTACCCCACACTACTTCCCCACTGATTTTCTACTCTCACACCCCAACTTTATATGCCCTTTCACTCTCATCCCTTCCATATCTATCAGCCTCATACCATCACAAGCCTCATCATAATGGGAAAGCATTGTCTCTCAACTCATACCAATCACTACATCACATACTCAACATAATCAAACCATGTTCCACAACCATCATATCCTATTCATCCCATAAACATCATTATAAACTAGAATAGTAGGCTATTGTGAACATAAAGGACATAAAACTTGTTCCCTCATCCTACCATGAATGACTCCTATGATGAACAACCCCATCCTCTCATCAAACATCACCATAAGTGCACTATATTTGTAATTCATCATATCGCATGTATAATAACCTCACCTAGAATAGATAGAGGGGAATAGGGGGTAACCAGCCACCTATACTCTCTAGAATATATGTTTGAGAAAAACACCTGGAATCCAAAACCTTTGAGAATCAATATAAATATGTGACTCAGGTGGCTGCATATAAAAATCACAAGAAAAATAGAAAGTATAATAATTACATAAAATCCCAACCTATGGGTTCACACAACCAAAATCACCCAGCTACCACAACCTCTACATCATCACTATCACATTTTAATATTGTTTTCATGCTACTAAACACCTATCTAGACACACTTACCAAGAACACAACCACACATCAATTTCAATGTTCCCATTTAGGCACATTAATTACCAACCATTTACATATTCATTTAGAATATTTCAATATTCAAATTAAAAATCATTATCCCATTTACTATTCCATCCTTTGTTTATTTCCAATCCCAAACCATTTAATCTAATCCTAAGTTCATTTAATTAGAACTTACCACTTTTCAAGAATTCCATGACTACCAGGTGACTGCCAATCCAAATCGCAACACCATTAACCATTCACATATCAATTCCATGATCATGTATCACACATTATCACTAAATACCCGCAAATAAAACTCAACAAGAAACCACACCCAAAATTCCATCCATTACATGTACCATCACATCAATCAACTTCACAAGCATAGGGGTAACAAATTTTTTTTATTTACGCACATTTGATGCAATTACTATCTTAAAGGGATTTACCATTTTCATGTGAGGTGATTTACAGAATTATAATTTAGAAAATGACAACATATTCCCAAAAGAAAGCATATTTCATAAGAAACAACATCCAACATGCAATCATGGAAAAGAATAATAATGAAAGCGAGTAAAACACATGTGATATCACCCCTTCCCCCTTGAAAGTTCATTATATTCGATTAAATATATTCATTATCTCAACTATTAAAATCCACCCAAAATGAAATAAAATCATGATAATATCACATATTCATAAAGATAAAGAAATAACTTAAATTCCCTACCTTGATCATTATTTCAAAGAGAACCACGCTCATAATGGCAGAATAGGAGGACCAAAATCTACCAAGATTGAAGGGAAAACACCAAAATCTACCCATAGAAGTACACACAAAACCATTCTTAGAAATTAATCCAAAATTAGAGGGGTTTTCCATAATTTAGATCCAGACAAAAGGGAGATAATAAAAGAGAGGAAAGGGAAAAGAAGGTACCTTGATTCAAGGGCACTCGATTCTCTATGATCCAAGAGTTCAGGATCCCTAAAAGAGATGATCAAAGGGTTCCATGGGGGATTAAAGTCTTCCAAATATCATAGGAGAAGGAAGGGAATCTAAATAGGGGATTTCATGCCCTCTATTTATAGAGGAATCTCGAATAGCCTAGCCATGGTTTGGAGACATCCCACTATGTCATGGTCTCCATCGGTATAAGGATATCTGAATCTATTATGGCTATTTCCCCATTTTTTATGGGTTTCAAAAACTGATTTGAACATCACTATGACCTAGGACATGGAATGTTACAAGGTATATTGGCCCCTCCAACATATTCCATGACTAGTCACTATGGTGTAGAATAAAAGGCTTGGTTGTTTTCTCCTCATCATGCCCAAGACCACATTGTGGTGAGATCCAACTCCCCATTTTATATTGGGTGTCCCTAAAAACACCATTCCCAATGACACAAAATTCATTGGTCATTAACAAGATTCCTATTTCTCATAGGGTGACCACCCAAGTACTATTCCCAACACCATATTGAACCAAGCCATTTCACTCACTACGGTGTACCGTAGTACCTCATGGTTATCCCCACAGCCATCCTCTAAACGCCTAAGGACACAAGATCTTGCATCATGCCGTCCACAATTATGTTTTGACCCTATAAATGCATAGACTACTTCCCTATCCTCTAGAACACTTCTAAACTCCTTCCCAACACCACCAATCCATAAATAAAAATAAAGGGATGGTTTTTATATAATTTGTGTCCTCACAACCTTACCTTGTAAAACACTTCTAAATATACCTGATTTCTATAATTAGATACCAATGTGAGAACCAAAAGATATATTTAATACCCAATTTTTAGAAACGGAAATATTACACTGGATAAAAAACACACCTAAAGCTTCTCCTTACTTATTTACTATGGTGAAGTTTTTCTTTTGGTTTCCTTTCTTTCCACATGAAAAACAGATAGCATCATATTTCCTTTTTTACCTCTTAGTATTCCTTCTCTTTGATGTGCATTAAAAAAAGCCTTGAAGATAGATTTTATATTGAGGATTTTCTTTTTTCCATTCCTCTTTGATTACCATAAGTACAAAAGGATTCTTACACTTCATATTTGTGTCTACTTGAGAAGAAAAGTATAAATATCTAGGAGAGACATCTCAATGTTTTTCATATTATATTTTTTTTAAATATATATAATCTCTAAAAGAGTGAAGAAAATATGATATTGATGTGTAATTAATTGAGAATATTAAAACTTATAATGTCTAAACACTTAATGTAGCCAATCATTTTGACCATATAATGTTCAACTGAAACACCCTCTTCATGTTTTTTAATAAAGAGTGACTTATATTTCTCAAAATTCTCTTGTATATCTCTCTTGATAAAGATTACGGAGATTCATGCACATAAAATTCACATATATATTCTCATGGGACTTATATATTTCATCATTCTTGGATGATAACATAAAACATTTTACATTTATCACAACATCTAAGTGTTTTAAGTAGGTTGATCGCTCTTCCTGAACCACCTCCTTAGGATAATAATTATAAATTAGGGCCTCCAACATGTTAATTTTTTGTTCCCATCATAGTACAAAGCTCAAGTTCCTATACCAATCCAAGAAGTTACTATCAAGGAGGAGGTTATCTTTATTTTCTATAGATCCTTGGGATATCAATGAAATTAATATTTTTTCTACAAAAAGAATAAAATCCGATTTATTACTTTATATCGATTATCAAAATATATATGTCGAAATAATTTTAATTATCTCATTAATACATCACTATTTTATCAAGTCTGAATAGCTCAATCTATTGGACTCATAAGGTCCTATCATGTGTACATTCTGTTGATAAAGAATCATATTTCGATTCTAATAATTCTAACAAGGTTCTGGTCAATTACTTAAAGGTATTTAGGTAGGATTTATTTCCAAATTTTAGATCATATTTCCTTGATCCATTAATTGGAATCCAAAATCTAGAAATTCTGATTTGTATTTCCTAAACATTTTCCTCTAAGTCTATCAAGGGATGCTTCTCAAGATGTCAACATGGTTGAGTCAACCAAAAACATTTATTAGAAATCCCCAGTAAAAGTAAGTGTCCTGAGAAGGGTCAAACCAAAACCTAATTGTATGGATCTATTAAAAAATTGATTAATGGAAGGTTTTTAGAGATTAATATTCCTTTGAGAGTTTTTTTTTATTTATGCATAAATTTCTCAATTTTACCCTTTACATGCCTTGTTACTATTATGTGTATTTTACATAATTAATTAATTTTTTTTTAAAAAAAATTATGAATAATCCATTTATTTTATATTATCTTACATGTAATGTTATCATATTTAATTTATGTGATCACATTTAACATGATATAAACATGCAGCACATAAAATAGATAATCATGGAACTATAAAAACTAAATTAATTAATTAATTAACTTTATCATGAGTTTTATAATGGTTGATTTATAAAGAAAAATATAAATAATCCTATGACCCTAAGAGAAAAACATCTTAAGTCAGACATGGATCGAGTTACAGTATTCCACCATTGACCTTAGTATCTTCTTGGTTATTTTCACATTAGTTTGGGTTATGAACTTCCTATTCTCCTTAGAGATCCATCCTTTACATGTATTATAGTAACACACATGTGAGGGGACCAAGGGTATGGGCTATATAAAATAAAACATGGACACAAAATTATTAGATAATAAAGGTGGTAGGGATGAATTACAAGGAATCATATTTAATTTAACAAATATTTATTATGTACAAAAACTCATGAAATAATTTTAAATTAAATAGAAACTTAATGTAGACATTGGCTGTTCAAGCTCTTGATCAATCTCATACATGAAACGACATCACATTTATACATTCTAACGTATGATTTTAATCACTATTTTAATAAAGATAAAAACTATTGAATTGTTAACTAATTATATTATTAATTAATTAATTCTTTATCTTAATTATTAATCCATGAAATCTTGGAGATACAAGATATTCTAATCCTTTGTAATTTTAAATTAAATAATTTTAATTCAGTTTATTTAAATTACTTAATTACATGGTGTGTATATTGATTTAACACAGTATGTACCCACTCAAACTACACGGTGTGTTTTGTGGCCATGTATAGTGTATTCACATGGCATCTAGCATACATGGTGTGACACATAATTACATGGTGTGTACTATAAATTTTTTGTACATGGGAACATGTTAGTTTTTGTAGTGTGCACTACTTTTAATGAATGCAGGGTATAAAGGGTGAATGATCATACACGGAATTTTAGTTTTAATTTGACACAAAAATTAAATAATTGTTTAATATTCCTTAAACCCAATCACACAACATGTACTATAAATTTTATGACACACAGGCACATTTTAATTTTATTTAATGGTGTAATTAATATTCTTTCCACATAAATTAATTATGCAATGTACAACCTAGCTTGGCATGTAATTCATGTAAGTGGATATAAATTAAATGGTGTTTACAGAATGATACATTTCATGAATCTCTTTTTGTGTCTGTATATAATATACATCTAGGGACTTGGCATGTAATTGGTGTAAACATTTACAGGTTACATGGAATTTTCATTGGCTACACAATGTGTAATTCCATATATCTCATGTTACTTAATTTTATGTCTTTACACAATGTGTAATAAATGTGCAATGCATATTTAAAAACATGGTTTTCTAACCATGTGGGACTTCACAGTGTGTACTCTAGCTACACAGTCTGTAGTTCCTAAAATCTTATATCGACTAGTTGCGGTCAACACGAAGCATGTAAATACATTGTGTAATCCTCCACATAACCAGCTATGTTTATTGTTTTTGTTTCTTGGTGTAGTGACTATGAATACATGACTTGTAGTTTTGTTACACATATTATCATCCCATGTTATCCATCGAAAGTCAATAATACCCATGAATGAGATCTTTAGATGTTCTTTATTTGTTCTTAACTTTTTTCATGGTTATATGATGGTGAACGAAGAAGATATCTTGAATTTATGATTAAATAAAGAATAAAATGAAAATGAAAAACTAATAAAAAAATTTAATCAATTAGTGATTAATAAAAAAATTATAAATTCAAACATGGTCACATTGATACTATTTTAAGGTTCTGAAAATAGCAGAAGCGGTGTTAGGCGCAATGCCCAACTTGGTTTTTGTTGGATTCAATGTATAATCTTCAAGAACATGATAGTCAATCATCATTTATAATAAATATACCTAAACAAATAAGACAAATAATCTTGGAACCAAGTCGAGAGGATATTTAACATTAAATTTATAATTAATTTAATAACAAAAATTACCCCAGTCTTAAGATTCTTTCTTTGATGAAGATGTTGATCATTTGAACCTCATGTTTGAGTTCTACCATTTCTATTCTAAGAGGATCCAAAATAGAATCTTTCTACAAGTGATCCACGCATTCTACTTTATCTTTGAATGGTGTTGATGGAACACCAGGTGCTAGAATGAATAATATGTTCATCTTTCATTGTTCAACATGATTAGAACACAATCCTTCAAGCTTGAGAATTGTCTCACTCTTGTTATCTCATTCTTGAGAGAGAAAAAAGAGGTGGAGGAATCCTCTCAGTCTTTAGAGAAAACCTAAATATGCTCTTTGTTGATAGAATTTTCTAGGGACATAAATCATTATGCATAGCACAAATGATTTCACACATTCTCTAAAATGGTCTAAGTGGGTATATATAAAGCTAGAGTTTAATATTGATAATTATACAAAGTCCCTTAATAAGCTAATAAACCTAATATATTCTCCATACCATTATTATTATTATTATCATTAGTATTATTATTATTATTCACTACTGGAAAAAGACCCTATACCAACGGTTTGTAACCGTTGGTATAGGTCCCCAAACCGTTGGTATAGGCTATACCAACGGTTTGGAGGACCGTTGGCAAGTAAGCCATGACAATTGGTCTATACCAACGGTTTTGAAAAAACCTTTAGTATAGGGTCTATACCAATGGTTCTGAAAACCGTTGGTATAAGTAATTAGAAAATCTATACCAATGGTTCTCAAAACCGTTGGTATATGTATTTCAAAAAAGAAACATCCGGTGGGATTTGATCCCAGGACCTCTAGTTTATAACGGAATGACTTAACCACTAACCTAACATGACTTTTGTTAACATAATTTCATAAATATATATATGTATTGTTCTAATTATTTTAAATTTTGATTTATATAATGTTCTCCATAGGTAGATTCCAAAAATAATCAAAGGACCTTTCCCAACGGTTTGCAAAACCGTTGGGAAAGGTCCTTTGATTTTTTTTGGTATTCTGGCCGAAGGTTGAATTGTGGACACCCTTTCCTAATGGTTTGGGCAAACCGTTGGGATAGGCTACCCTTTCCCAACGGTTTGGCCAAACCGTTGGGAAAAATCAGTTTTCCAGTAGTGATTATTATTATATAATGGCATGCTCTAACTTTCATAAATAAATATCATTCCATTAAATTCAAAATAGCTTATTTATTTAAATGATATTTAATATTTATATTATTTCCATTTCTAAGCATATAACTCATCCCATCCACTTTTTTAGGCATTTATAGAACATTTAATAATAAATAAATATTATTTATTTGATAAATAAATAAATATTATATTCACAATCTTGTGAATAAATATTTCTATAATTTTCAACTCATATAAATATAGTGACTGAATATTTGGGATCAATAAATCATGAATTGATATATTATTCAAATTTGGTAATAATATTTATTATAATTGTTAAATTAATATAGAATTTAATTGAGATCAATGGAATCACTCAGTGTGTCACTTTCAATGCCTCTTCCTTAGTGGCATTAGGAGAGCTTGTATAAAGTCCAATTTCAGTGTCTAGAAACACATAAAGACACCCATAGAGGAAGAAGTCAATGTCACAATGAAAACAACCACATATTAATGCTTATTGTTTAATATAGTCCCATTTTCTCAACATCTCATCAAGAAAGTTTCATAAATGTGTCACCAACCTATAATATCAATATATCTTTATTTGAATTTCTGAAAAGAACACATCAAACACCATGGCCATATAATTTAGTTCAATAGTTACATTTCAATCAAAGGGTTGAGATATCATCTTCCTTAAATGGAAGGGGAGAATCTCATATTGAATTATTCATTAATGAAATGTCACTCTTGATACACTCAACATACCCTACCACACCATGGGCATATATCATCATATTTTTCATCAATACATCAAAGTATGCAACTAATTATATGAATTAGTAATAATCTCAAGTTTAAGGATCATTACACATGTTTATAGACATGAATATCAAATGAAACGTAAACATATATAATTCCTACTTGTAAATATGTCGTTATAATCTATCTTATTGAGAATTACGAAGTGAAAACTTTATGAGATGAAGCCTCATCTTCTTATGAGAATCAAGCACTTGACTATAAGCATCGTTTGTTCCTTATCAAATGATGTCATTCAACTATCGCATGTATATGTTCAAGAGTATTATTATAGTACTTCCAGGTTCTCATCATATCGGGGAACTATTATGACCTTTATACATGAAAAATACTCTAAGAACATTATCACATTAATGTTACATAGAGTAACAATAAATATGTGATAATAAATTTATTAATATTCATGTATTTGAATATACATGAAATCTAAAGAAAAAAGTTGTTGGTTCTAGGGAACGAACTCCAAGAATTATAACATAAATGTTGTGTACAAGAACAATCATTATGTGATAAGATATTTATTAATATTTGGGTAATATAAATTATAAAGTTAGTTGGTTTTAGTGTTCCAACTCCAAAAAATATCAACAACGTGGTGAATATGATCTTATATAACCAGATCAAATTTAAAAGAAAAAAATCAATAAGTTAATAAAAATATCATTTTCCTTCTCATAAATATTCTCATTTTTTCCTTGAAATGGTAATTTATGTTGTGAAATTGCATTCAAAACTCCAATGATATGATTTAGTATCATATTCCAATGAAATATTTCTTTTTCAATGATACATTCAATGTTTTTTCCATTTTTTTATTACTTTCAAGTCCAGTCTTCAAGTTTGACCACCTTAAAACATTAGAAATGTGTTCAAAATTTCTATTAGTCTTCTTAAGCTTCATTGGAAGTTTGTTCCAATCATTAGTTTATCCTTCATTTAAATCACTTTTCATAAATTTGAACTTAATTAATTTACAACAAAAACAAAAGACTTAGTATAACTCATTAGAATACATGAGCCACTTTATTTTATGTTTCTTAATATTGGGAAGGTTCCAGAAATAAATATTGGAGGTAAAGTGTCTACTATGAATAACATCCTTAGGAAATGCATCATTTTATTTTAAGATTTTAGTTAGTTCACATCTAACCAACAAAATTCGCTTAACATCAATAATAATTCCCCACAATCATGGATCATAATTCAAATTCACATTCCTTATGCCAAGGAATATTTGATTTCCATGATCATGAATCATAGGAATAGTATTTTATTATCATCCTCCTTATAATTCACATACACAACTTCTTCATTTATCATACTGACACTTTGAATCATTTTTCCTTTATAAATTTCTCATTCACTATAGTAAAATTATCACCCATAGATTTATCATTAAATTTAATAGAAGAACTCTATTTTTCACTTTTTGTAGAAAATATTTTAGAAACTGAAACTACTGGTGATTTTTCCATTTCATTCTTTATTTTATTGATTTTTATGTTTTGAGATCCAAAATTCTGAATTCTCTTCATTGTAGTACCTACAAGTTACAAACTATAATTCAAGTAAGTACACTTAATTTGTAATTATAGAATATTTAAAGTAATTAGTCATCTTTCAAAAATAAAAATATATATTCCAACAAATTTATTTTTTATTTAATATTCAACTATTATTTTCAATATCTCTCTAAAAAAATAAAACAAAAAATACATTAAAAAACTAAAATTAGAAAAATATAAACTCCAATTGATATCTACTATATTAAAAAATTTAAACATAATTATTTAAAAGTAAATAATTTGACATTAAAATGCTAAATCATAAAGTTGGACTTACTTTGGGAAAATGATTCTTGTTTTCACTTTTTTATTCATGAAAATGTAATGAAATAGGTAAAATAACATATTTTCTAGCATTTATTAAAAAAATGTATTTTTTTTAAACCACATGCATTCTAGTTTTATTTTATTTGAAAATTATATCATTTTCATTTTCATTTTGTAAAAAAAGATTTATATTATCCAGTAGACTTTGTAATTCATTTTCTAAAAATTAAAAAAACAAATATTGTTTAAAAATAAATGCCATATATTGTTTTTTAATAATAATAAACATTAATTTTTATAAACGACTTATTACTTTTCAATTTAATAAATAAATAAAATTAAAATATGACATAAAATGAAAATTGTATGGATCAACATGAAGATTAAATAGTGTGTAAATAAAAATTTATTATTTGAAAAACTAATAAACCAATCAACTAATGTGATATGTAAATTAATTATTTATAAAAAACAAAATATAAATGTGAAGTTAATTACCTATGGACAAATCGTAAATTAGAAGAATGGTCCATCGATGAATCCATGATTCAAATAATTTTTGAAAATTAAATAAAAATATTAATAAAAAATGATAATAATTATAATTTAAAAAATGTTTACAAAATCAATCCAACATACATCCTTTTTCTTTGAGTTTTTATGGGTTTTCTTGAAAGAATAAAGTAATCAAAATGGGTTTAGGGTTTTTTTTTATTTTTGGATATGGGTTTTAAAGGTTTTGAGAGAATGAATGCATTTTAAGAAATCTAAAATGTGTTGATGCCCTCAATGCCTTTGGCCTCGACACAAATATGTTGAGGTATTCAACAACTTTCACGTTTTTATAAGATAAAATCATTATATCCACAAACACCTTTTGTTAAATAAAAATTCAAAAGGCAATTAGGGCTATAGAGCCTTCCTTTTTTTTGAAATTTTTTATTTTTTATTTTATATACATATAAAAAATAGTAAAATTTAAATGTTATTATTTTAAACTTTAATTATATTAAAGTAATATGAAAATATAACCAAAACCTCTATTCAGGGATCCCTTTTATAAGGGAGGGTACCCTTGAAATCCTTATTCGTTTCTAATGTGGGATTTAACTTCTCATTTTTATGCGCTTGAATAATTAATTATAATTGACGGTAATAGGTGGGTGGTTAATAATAATTAATAATAAATTTATAATTAATTAATAAGTTGTAATTAATCAATACTAATTAATAATAATAAGTAATTAAATAATAAATTATTAATTATTAATAAAGTTAATAATTATTATTATTAATTTTTTATAATAGTTATTAATAAATTATAATTATTAATAATAAAAAAAATATTTGTAATTATTTAATAAAAATTATTATTAATTAGAAATTATTAAATTTTTAATTAATAAACAATAAATTATTAATTATTAATTACTTAATAATAATTTTTAAAAATTATTAATTAATTAATTATAATTATTGTTAATAAGTGATTAGTTAATAATAATTTTCAATTGATTATTACTCAAAATGGTTCGGTCATGGATTTGGAGACCCAAATCCATGACCCAAAAATTTATTAATAAAAAAGAAATGAACAAGGGAAATCACAGAGAAGAGATACAAAGTACCCAAATACATTGTAACACCCGAGACTTTTATGTGAAATATTTTGTTTTTATGTTATATAAATCATCAAATGAATCTTTCACTACACACAACACTAGCTTGGCTTGCTTTACACGCAACCACGGCCTTCCTCGATAGCTTGCGTCGTACGCAATACCGAGTTTCACTAAACAATGATATGCTATTAAAATATTATTAAAACTAACCGTTATGAATAGTAATAACCACTTTTTGAAATTTTATAAATTTTATTTTTCAAAATGGACTTCATTTTTGGTTTCGGAATATCGAAATTAGCCTAGGGTGAAATTTTGGTATTTTTCTGAAAACTTTCAATTTTTGATGAATAGTGAAACCACTAAGTGGTCGTTAAAAAACTGAATTTTTCATAAAACTTAATTTTACCGCTTCTGTGAGTGGAATTTCAAAAATCCGAGAGACACAGTTGATTTCAGTAAGTAAAATGTGGTTCAATGAGATGAAAATAATTTTTTGGCAACTTTTTACTTTTTTTTACCACGGTTAAAAGTAAATAGGGTAATTAAGGGTAAAAATGATATTATTATTACCCTAACACATGTCCTAATTCTATTGGAAAAGTTTAATTCGACCAAAAACAAACTTAGGAATAAAATATGACCATTTAGGCCCACTTGGATTATATTAGGACATTTATTATTAATTTATTTAAAGAAGGGTTAAAATAGTTAAAATCAAAGTTTAATAAATAAATCATTTTTAATATGGGGTTATACATAAGATACATTCGACTATAAATATTAATTAGAAAGATAAAAATATTTCCTACATAATAGTATTTTATTAGTAATTTTTAGATATTAAATAATTTAATTTATTTATGACACAATGATGATGCAGTAATTATCTTATTAATGAAATATTGACATAATTGATGTTATAAATACCCAAATAAATATAATTTGAGACTTTGTATGAGTTCCACTAATTTTATGCGTTAATATGACATTTTAGTATTTATTTAATTAACTTTTTTTGAACTTATCATTCTGTTATGATTTTCTCAAAAATCAATTACTAAATAGTGTCAAAATTGACATAAAATAGTTTTTAAAACAAATATTATATTATTAATTTTTATTTTATTCCTAAAAATCTAAGGTTCGGCCAAACGACTTAGATAAGGTTATATATATTAATAATAAAAAACTTGGGGTTCGTTTTTCTTGATATAGTAAGTTTATTAATCTTATAGTATAAGAACACAAGAAGACACGGTAAAAGTAAAATTATTTAACTTAATGTTAAATCTAAATGACAAGGTTAAAATTGGAACCTAAACTTGTCTAAATTCTATTGGATGAGAGGATTTCGACCCATCCCCACCTTTTCCTCGAAATAAATCAATTTGGAGCTATTTAAAACCGAACATGACTTTATAATAAAATTATATTTTTCGTTATTCTAGAGGTGCCCCTCTCCTCCTTTATAAAAGGGCACCTCCTCCCTCTCTTCCTCACACCACTTTGAGCCTTCAAGCTCGGCCAACCCATACCATTCTCTCCTATCCACTTCCCTAGAGACATCCTAGAGGTCCTGGTCTTCTTAAAAGACCAATTTTAGTGCCCTAAAAGGATGTCTCAAAGAAGCACTTCAAAGAAGAGGTAATGTCCGTTACCGATTCTTTAATCTTTAATTCTTCTTCCACTTCTTCTTATTTAGTTGTTTCATTATGAATTAATTACATAAGTATCACTCATATAATGATATTTTATTTTAAGTATTAAACAACTCTATTTCACCATCTATCCATTCTATGAAAAAATGAAATCACCGTGTGTGTGTACGTACGGAATACCGTCTCCACGCCGTGGTGTAATCTATTTTCCACCACCACCTTACTTGGATGGGTATAATGGTGTAAATAAAGACTATATATGACTATTATAAAGTGATATTGATTTTGAAATAGTATACATAAACTCCAATACAATTCCACGATCATAGGAACGATATCATCACTCATGCTTACGTACGGAATACCATCTCCACGATGTGATGCGACTCGTTCTACATGATATTCATTTCATAATGATTATATAAATTAATTGAATGAATGAATATGATATATATTACACTAATACCATTCTGGAAATGAGGTATCTATAACCTAAAGAGAATAATAAGAATTTATTCGACAAAACACGCATAAGAACAAAAAGTTATAAACACCCGAATAACAAGTAGCAATGAAATATTACTACTAAGAAGCTAAGAATATGACCATATATGATATAATAAAAATAGGTATGATTCTGGAATAAGTCAATAACATTATTTAAATCATTATACAGGAGGTTCGGACACGTAAAAAGCATATCGGACCTAAGGTAAGGGATAATTTCACAAATCTCATTTTTATCCGAGATTGCTTATTCGTAAGTATTTACTGGGGTTATTGTTATCATCCATGTCCATGTTTCCTCAAAATGGTTTAATGTATGTTTAATTTCCTTTTTACCCATTTTTGACTTTTAATACATGGTATGTATGGAATCTTTCTTTTACGAGGTACTTTTTGACTTTTCCGACAAAAGTACGAGAAGAATGTTTTTTTAACTTATACGGCATGAATGGATTTTTAAAACATTATTTCCAAGAAGCTTCCTTTACAATTTTTCAAGTTTATTTTTAATAAACTTATTTTAGTTTAGAATTGTATGACATGTTAAGAAAGGAAAAGTGTTTTTGAAATAGAAAGGATATTTTCCTCAAGAATGGAGTTCAAGTGTTTTATCAAAATTATTTTCCATCTAAGATAATATATGGTTCTGTTTCTATCCCTATTATTACATTGATTTGATTATGTTGTGATGGAATTATTTTATGAATTCCTTTATCTTATATGAATTTTTTTATGATGTCACGATGTTTACGAATCTCATTTTTATTACATGGGTTATGCTATGATGAATGGTTTATGATTTTGTGGCACACATAAGAATGGTATCATTTTGAGATGGGTGGGACCTATATCTCCCTCCAATGCATTGGGTAAAGATTTTATATCTCATGAGATATACATGGCTGTAACGGTAGGTTATACCGGTTCAGTGAAACAGGACTGAAACGAGGAGTGAACTCGGTTCAGAAATGGACATTGTCCACTAAGATAGTCTTGTCAATGAGTCTTTACTAATAAGAAATGATTCTATATGATTATGTGTGTATGAAAAAAAGTTTCAGGTTTTGTGTTATGATTATTGGGATTATATTTCACATCTATGATTTATCCCATGTTATGATATTATGATCTCTTTTGCAGGATAAGATTTCCAAAAGTTATGTTCTTATGTATATGATGTGATTGATATTTCTTTTGTTTACCCTTACTGATAATTTGAGCTCACCCTTTTGTATTTTTTATTTCCCCAGGTCAGGAAGAATGTTATTAAGTAGAATATGCCAAAAAGGGACTCTAGATATAATGAAATAAATGGGAGGCAAAGTAGATGCTTTATGAACCAGTTGTTTATGTTTCCTGGTTTCCAAAGACACTATACCAATATGGTCCTTTATTGGTTTTGTTATATGTTGTAATAAGTGTGCTCCAATTATAAAGTAATAAAAATGTATGTAAAGTATGGGTCATTATAGTTGGTATCAGAGGAAAGGTATAGTCAACCTTTGGAAACTATGATGTGAAAGCCTTAGTAAGAACCCTAAGGATAAGTCTATGCATAGAACACAATCTTAGTGTTTTAGAAATGGCCATGAATACCCTAGGATAAGACCTTAAGTGTGAAATTTTATTCTTGATTATGTGGTTTTCCTATTATAATAAGTTTTGCTCACACTATTATTCTTGGTTTTAGTCAGTGGCTGGAACCCGAAGGAACCATGTTAATGCGGAATGCGGCGGGAAATGCAATGATTGTCCACCTGAGCAACCAAACGTTATGGGAGCTGGAATGAAAAATCTTGTAGCCATGCTCACACAACTTTCTCAAGCTATGAATCATGCAGGACTTCCAAAAGAGCAAAGGAAGGAGAAACATTCTGTTAAATCCTTCATGAGACAGCGTCCACCTTCATTCAGCGGGTCTACTGATCCATTAGTTGCTGAATAATGGATTAGTACTACTGAAAAGATATTTTCAGTTCTTCAATGTTCTGAGCATGATAAAGTCATCCTAGCAGTGTATCGTTTGGAGGGTGATGCTGATCAATGGTGGAATCTTATTAAGAATACGAGGCAATGGGATGAAATTGAGTCCATGGAATGGGATGGGTTCAAGAACTTATTTTTCAATAAGTACTTCCCTCATATTCTCCGAACAAAGATGGAGAAAGAGTTTCTTGAACTGAAGCAAAAAGGATGTTGAATCTGTTGGTACCTATGAAGCAAATTTTACAAGACTTGCAAGGTACGCTTCTGGTATTATTATCCAACCTGAGAGTAAGATCGATTGATTCTTTAGTGGCTTAAAACCAAGTCTTCGAAGGGCCTTAGCCATAAGGGACTTCAATAGCTACGAAGAAATCGTTCGATGTGCTCTCAAAGTTGAGATGGAGATTGGAGTAACCCATCAGTCATACGAGTTTGATAAGAAGAGGAAAATGGAATTCAAAGGAAAATATAAAGAACACACTGAAAAGAAGATGAGCTTTCCCTTATGCTCAAAGTGTGGAAAGAAACATAGAGGGAGTTGTCTTAAAGGGACAATTAAATGTTTCAAATGTGTAAAGGAAGGTCATCGGGCATTTGAATGCCATAATGATGGGAAGAAGATGTCTAATGATGCAAAAAAATGAATGGATGAATAGAATGAACCTACTACACTTCAATGTTTCAAGTGCAAGGAGATGTGTCATTATGCCAATCAATTCCCAAATCCAAGGGTTGATGATGATGGTCGACGTCAACAAACTCTTAAGGCTAAAGACAAAGGAAAGTCACATGCAATTTCTATCAGCGATGTGGAGTACGATAACGATGTGGTGAAAGGTACACTTACCATCCACTCTAAAGTAGAAAATGTTTTATTTGATTCTGGATCCACCCACTCCTTTATTTCTGAAGAGTTTTCTAAGGGTATCACCGTATTACCTCAACAATTAGATGTTGATTTAGCTGTGACAACACCTAATGGCACAACAATCGCATCAAAAGTTTATAATTCTTCTCCGATTGAAGTTTGTGGGAAAGTGCTTCCTGGAAATCTTGTGATCCTTACTATAGTGGAATTTGATGTGATTATTGGCATGGATTGGATTTCTCTACATGGAGCTTATATCAATTTCCAAATAAGGGAAGTCACATTTCATATTCCAGATCAATCTATGATCGTCTATCGATGCAAGGATGAACATAACCTTCCAGTGGAAATTCCTTCCATCTTATGGGTCTTGATTCCACTAAATGAAGGTTATTTATCTCAAATGGTTGGTGAGAAACTCACAATTAATAATATGCCCATTGTACAGGAGTTTGATGATGTATTTCTGGAGGAATTACCGGGTCTTCCACCGAATCGTGAAGTTGAGTTTTCAATAGAACTCATACCGGGTGCTTTGCCTATTTAAAAGACACCTTATAGAATGGCCCCAATTGAGTTGCAGGAATTGAAGAAGCAACTCCAAGAGAATCTTGATAAGGTATTCATACGCCCTAGTGTGTCACCTTGGGGAGCACCTCTTCTGTTTGTTATGAAGAAAGATGGATCAATGATACTCTTCATTGATTATCGAGAACTTAACAAGATCACTATTAAGAACAAATATCCTCTCCCACGCATTGATAAACTATTTAACCAACTACGCGGAGCTCAATAATTTTCCAAGATTGATCTTCATTCAGGGTATCATCAATTAAGGTTCAAAAGGGAGGATATACCAAAGACGACTTTCCGTACAAGGTATGGACACTATGAATTTATAGTGATGCCATTTGGTCTTACTAATGCCCCTGCTATCTTCATGGATCTGATAAATAGAGTCTTTAGAGACTATCTTGATCAGTTTGTGGTAGTCTTTATAGACAATATTCTTGTATATTCAAAGAGTAAGGAAGAACATGAAGATCACTTGAGAATTATATTTAAGACCCCGAGAAAAGAGAATATTTATTACAAATTTACCATGTGTGAATTTTGGATTCAAAAAGTTTCATTTTTGGGTCAAATAATCTCAAAAGAGGGGATATCTGTGGATCCAGAAAAAACAGAGGTTATCGAAAGATGGTCGAGACCAACAATAGTGACTGAGATCCGAAGTTTTCTTGGTTTGGCTGGATATTATCGATGTTTTGTGAAAGATTTTTCATGATTATCTAATCCACTCACCAAGTTGACTTAGAAAGGAGTTAAGTTTGTTTGGATAGAGGAATGTGAAGATAATTTCAAGGAGTTGAAAAGAAGGTTATCCAGTGCACCTGTGCTCACACTGCCTTGTAGTGGAGAAAGGTTTGTGATCTACAGTGATGCATCCAAGAAGGGATTGGGGTGTGTTATTATGCAAAATGATTTGGTGATAGCTTATGCCTCACGACAGTTGAAAATACATGAGCAAAATTACCCAACTCATGATTTGGAGTTAGCTATGGTAATCTTTGCATTAAAGATTTAGAGGCATTATCTTTATGGTGAAAGGTGTGATATTTATACTGATCATAAAAGTTTAAAGTATATTTTCACCCAAAAGGAGCTGAATATGCACCAAAGAAGATGGTTGGAGCTGATTAAGGATTACGACTGCTCAATCCATTACCACCCTGGGAAAGAAAACAAGGAGGAAGATGCATTAAGTCGACAAGACCATGCCAGTTCATCCATGAAGAGGATCACAAAAGATCCAATATTTATGGATTTACAAAGAATGGATCTTGGAATTTTAACGGAAGGGGAAAAATCTTATCTTTCTCAAATGAATGTTCAACCATCTATACATGTGAAGATTAGAGAGGCACAGAAAGTAGATGTCGAGTTACAAAAGAAGGTGAGAAATGTTCCTGAATTCAACCTTGATTGTGATGGGATAATAAAGTTCAGGAATTGGGTTTGTGTTCCTCTCATCCCCAAATTAAAGAAGGAGCTGCTGGATGAGGCTCATAGTTCTTCATTCTCTATTCATCCTGGAATCACAAAGATGTATAGGGACCTGAAAGAGTACTTCTGGTGGGATGGCATGAAAAGAGATGTTGCTGAATATGTCTCTCGATGCTTGGTTTGTCAACAAGTTAAAGATGAGAGACAGAAGTCTAAGGGGATGTTACAACCATTACCCATACCTGAATGGAAATGGGAAAACATCACTATGGACTTTGTCACAGGACTTCCTAGAATGTCCAAAGGCAATAATGTTATCTGGATCATAGTTGATCGTCTTACAAAATCTGCACACTTCATTACTATTAGAGAGGATTTCTCTCTGGATCAGCTTGCCAGGATATATGTAAAGGAAGTGGTAAGATTTCATGGAGTACCACTTTCTATTATATCTGATCGGGATCCGAGGATTACCTCGAAGTTCTGGAGAAGTCTTCAGCATACTCTGGATACAGAGTTAAGTTTCAGCACTGCTTATCATCCTCAGACAGATGGTCAGTTGGAGAGAACAATTCAAACTCTAGAAGATATGTTGAGAGCTTTCTCTATGGATTTCAAAGGTGGTTGGGATCAACACCTACCTTTGGTGGAATTTTCTTATAATAATAGCTTTCACTCCAGTAATCATATGGCTCCTTATGAAGCTCTCTATGGAAAGAAATGCAGGACTCCAACTTACTGGGATGAAGTTGGGGAAAGAAAGCTATTAGGACCTGATCTCGTTGATGAAATGGAAGAAAAGTTCAGATCTATTCAACAACACATAAGAGAAGCTCAGAGTTGACAGAAAATTTATGTCGATAACCGAAGAAAAGACCTAGAGTTTGAAGTGGGTGATAAAGTGTTCTTACGAATGTCTCCCTGGAAGAGGGTTATGAGATTTGGAAAGAAGGGGAAGTTGAGCCCTAGATATATCGGTCCTTTCGAAATACTGGATCGTGTTGGTAAGGTAGATTACCGATTGGCGCTTCCACCGAATCTCTCTCAAGTTCACGATGTGTTCCATGTATCTCTCTGGAGAAAGTACATACCTGATCCTTCACATGTACTCAGCTCAGAAGTTGTACCACTGGAGCAGGATCTTTCTTATGAAGAACAGCCGGTAGAGATTCTGGATCGTAGCAAAAAATTCCTACGAAACAAGACCACTCGATTGGTGAAAGTTTTATAGAGGAACCACCAATTAGAAGAAGCTACATGGGAGCTTGAGGATATGATGAGGGAGAGGTATCCTCATCTATTTGTTACAAAGTGACGAATTTTGAGGGCGAAATTCATTTTAAGGGGGGTAGAATGTAACACCCGAGACTTTTATGTGAAATATTTTGTTTTTATGTTATATAAATAATCAAATGAATCTTTCACTACACACAACACTAGCTTGGCTTGCTTTACACGCAACCACAGCCTTCCTCGATAGCTTGCGTCGTACGCAATACTGAGTTTCACTAAACAATGATATGCTATTAAAATATTATTAAAACTAGCCATTATGAATAGTAATAACCACTTTTTGAAATTTTATAAATTTTATTTTTCAAAATGGACTTCATTTTTTTTCGAAATACCGAGATTAGCCTAGGGTGAAATTTTGGTATTTTTCTGAAAACTTTCAATTTTTGATGAATAGTGAAACCACTAAGTGGTCGTTAAAAAACTGAATTTTTCATAAAACATAATTTTACCGCTTCTGTGAGTGGAATTTCAAAAATCCGAGAGACACGGTTGATGTCAGTAAGTAAAATGTGGTTCAATGAGATGAAAATAATTTTTTGGTAACTTTTTATTTTTTTTAGCACGGTTAAAAGTAAATAGGGTAATTAAGGGTAAAATTGATATTATCATTACCCTAACACATGTCCTAATTCTATTGGAAAAGTGTAATTAGACCAAAAACAAACTTAGGAATAAAATATGACCATTTAGGCCCACTTGTATTAGATTAGGACATTTATTATTAATTTATTTAAAGAAGGGTTAAAATAGTTAAAATCAATGTTTAATAAATAAATCATTTTTAATATGGGGTTATAAATAAGATAAATTAGACTATAAATATTCATTAAAAAGATAAAAATATTTCCTACATAATGTTATTTTATTTTTAATTTTTAGATATTAAATAATTTAATTTATTTATGACACAACGATGATGCAGTAATTATCTTATTAATGAAATATTGATATAATTGATGTTATAAATACCCAAATAAATATAATTTGAGACTTTTTATGAATTCCACTAATTTTATAGGTTAATATGACATGTTAGTATTTATTTAATTAACTTTTTTTGAACCTATCATTCTGTTATGATTTTCACAAAAATCAATTACTAAATAGTGTCAAAATTGACATAAAATAGTTTTTAAAATAAATATTATATTATTAATTGTTATTTTATTCCTAAAAATCTAAGGTTCGGCCAAATGACTTAGATAAGGTTATATATATTAATAATAAACAACTTGTGGTTCGTTTGGCTTGATATAGTAAGTTTATTAATCTTATAGTATAAGAACACAAAAAGACACGGTAAAAGTAATATTATTTAACTTAATGTTAAATATAAATGATAAGGTTAAAATTGGAACCTAAACTTGTCTAAATTCTATTGGATGAGAGGATTTAGACCCATCCTCACCTTATCCTCTAAATAAATCAATTTTGAGCTATTTTAAACCGAACTTGACTTTATAATAAAATAATATTTTTAGTTATTCCAATGGTGCCCCTCTCCTCCCTTATAAAAGGGCACCTCCTCCCTCTCTTCCTCACACCAGTTTGAGCCTTCAAGCTCGTCCAACCCCTGCCATTTTATCCTCTCCACTTCCCTAGAGACATCCTAGAGGTCCTGGTCTTCTTCAAAGACCAATTTTAGTGCCCTAAAAGGAGGTCTCAAAGAAGCACTTCAAAGAATAGGTAATGTCCGTTACCGATTCTTTAATCTTTAATTCTTCTTCCACTTCTTCTTATTTAGTTGTTTCATTATGAAGTAATAACATCAGTATCACTCATATACTGATATGTTATTATAAGTATGAAACAACCCTATTTCACCATCTATCCATTCTACGGAAAAATGAAATCACCGTGCTTGCGTACGTACGGAATACCGTCTCCATGCCGTGGTGTAATTTATTTTCCACCACCACCTTACTTGGATGGGTATAATGGTGTAAATAATGACTAAATATGACTATTATAAATTTATATTGATTCTTAAATAGTATAAATACACTCCAATACAATTCCACGATCATAGGAACGATATCATCACTCATGTGTACGTAAGGAATACCCTCTCCACGATGTGATGCGACTCGTTCTACATGATCTTCATTTCATAATGATTATATAAATGAATTGAATGAATGAATATGATATATATTAAACTAATACCATTCTGGAAATGAGGTATCTATAACCTAAAGATATGAATAATAATTTATTCGACAAAACATGCATAAGAACAAAAAGTTATAAACACCCGAATAACAAGTAGCAATGAAATATTACTACTAAGAAGCTAATAATATGACCATATATGATATCATAAAAATAATTATGAATCTAGAATAAGTCAATAACATTATTTAAATCATTATACAGGAGGTTCAGACACATACAAAGCATATCAGACCTAAGGTAAGGGATAATTTTGCAAATCTAATTTTTATCCAAGATTTATTATTCGTAAGTATTTACTGGGGTTATTGTTATCATCCATGTCCATGTTTACTAAAAATGGTTTCATGTATGTTTAATTTCCTTTTTACCCATTTTTACTTTTAATACATGGTATGTATGGAATCTTTCTTTTACGAGGTACTTTTTGACTTTTCCGACAAAAGTACGAGAAGAATGTTTTTTTAACTTATACGGCATGAATGGATTTTTAAAACATTATTTCCCAGAATCTTCCTTTACAATATTTCAAGTTTAAATTTAATAAACTTATTTTAGTTTATAATTGTATGACACGTTAAGAAATGAAAAGTTTTTTTGAAATAGAAAGGATATTTTCCTCAAGAATGGAGTTCAAGTGTTTTATCAAAATTATTTTCCATCTAAGATAATATATGGTTCTGTTTCTATCCCTATTATTACATTGATTTGATTATGTTGTGATGGAATTATTTTATGAATTCCTTTATCTTATATGAATTGTTTTATGATTTCACGATGTTTACAAATCCCATTTTTATTACATGGGTTATACTATGATGTATGGTTTATGATTTTGTGGCACACATAAGAATGGTATCATTATGAGATGGGTGGGACCTATATCTCCTTACAATGCATTGGGTAAATATTTTATATCTCATGAGATAGACATGGTTGTAATAGTAGGTTATACCGGTTCAGTGAAACAGGACTGAAATGAGGAGTGAACTCGGTTCAAAAATGGGCTTTGTCCACTAAGATAGTCTTGGCAATGAGTCTTGACTAATAAGAAATGATTCTCTATGATTATGTGTGTATGCCACAAAGTTTCAGGTTTTATGTTATGATTATTGGGATTACATTTCACTTCTATGATTTATCCCATGTTATGATATTATGATCTCTTTTTCAGGATAAGATTTCCAAAAGTTATGTTCTTATGTATATGATGTGATTGATATTTCTTTTGTTTACCCTTACTGAGCATTTGAGCTCACCCTTTTGTATGTTTTATTTCCCCAGGTCAGGAAGAAGGTTATTAAGTAGAATTTGCCAAAAAGGGACTCTAGATATGATGAAATAAATGGGAGGCAAAGTAGATGCTTTATGAACCAGTTGTTTATGTTTCCCAGTTTCCAAAGACACTATACCTATACGGTCCTTTCTTGGTTTTGTTATATGTTGTAATAAGTGTGCTCCAATTCTAAAGTAATAAAAATGTATGTAAAGTATGGGTCGTTATATACACACCCAAAGTACCCAAATAATCACCCAAAGGACAAAAAAGATACATGCATGGAGTCGGGTAAAGATAAAACTCATAAAATCCTAAACGCAATTGTTAATGGCTCGTAGGCCATCTATAGACCCTAGGTCTCCATCAAATTTACTCATTGCCTCTAATCATGGCCTCATTCTTATTTAATCAAGGACCTGCTTCCCATTAAATTCTCCCTACTACACTTGGGCTTGTAAACACACTTCTCCATTCATTAAGTCATCTCAGTCCATGCCCCGAGGTATCACCAACTCCCACCCCTGTAGTCATTGCATCCCATGAGGTCATTGACAACTTCCATCGTCATCGAAAAATTTCACCCCTTCATTGAGGTCGTCTCCAATCACATGGTCCACACTACTCATGTTCATCAACCAAGGTCTTCGTCGGCCAATTTCCCATGTCTCGCAACCTGAGGTCATTGCTCACCAGCTTCTGAGGTATCCCCTGTCCCGCTCCCCATGTCATCACTGAAATTCCCACATTGGGAAAAAAGTCATTGGTCGATGCTATGTATCTGAAGACGTATTCATTCACCACGAGATCCATCTAGCCTACAATCATTATATTTCACCCCTATGTTACCACAATCTTGCATCACTGGCCAATGCCCCAAAAAACACACTACTATGAGGATCCCAAGTCCACCACGTTGCACGACACTATCCCCTATCATCAGACTACTCCTCACATCAAAGACTATTTACACTCATCCATATGAGGTCTTCTCCCTTCAACCAAGTCATATCCTGAGAATCGATATGTCACCTGCTTCTGATCATGGTCTATATCCTGCATCCAAACGCGATCTCCATCGTCAGGAAGAGTGAGGCCATCATCAGCCTGTATCCAGGAGCAGACAAATGCCACCCCAAAACGCACAAGTTTGATAATCTATATAACACATCACCACCTAAAAAACCCATCATTGTAAATTCAAAGTCGTCCAATTAGTTGAAAACCTCGAAAGTGCAGAGACCCTCAGTGTGGGATTAGAGGGTCCCCACCTATGATAAAAAGGAGGCTAGGGCTTTTCACTCTTCCCTAACACATATTTTCACCCCTTTCATCATCATCCTTTAGAAACTCATCCCTTTTTCATGGTTGGTAGAGGGAAAAGAGATATATATGCCTAAAAACAATAAGATGAGCTTGATATTTCTCATAAATGAGCAATTTTGAGATTTTGCTGAGATGATCTTCAATGAAGTTTAGAGAGAGAGAGAGAGACTCTCCTCCAAAGAGAGAAACCATCATCATAATTGGTTATTAGTAATTAATGATTAGTTATTAATAAGTTACCTAACAATAATTATTAATTATTAATAATAATTAATAATAATAATTTATAATTTGTATTAATTAATAATTACTTTTGATTAATATATACTAAATAATATTATTAATAAATTACTAATTAGATCCGCAGGCTGTGGCTGGGGATGTTCAGAACCATCCCTCGATTCTGGACACTTCATCCAAAAGGGCCTCTCATTCACATTTCGATTTACCAGATGTGGATTCTAACCAACCTTCGGATGATAAAAAGGTGAGTACATCTTTGGAAGTCCAATATGATCACCAAACTGTGGTTAGTGTGCAGGGAATGATCACCCCAGCTATGCAAGAGAAGTGGATAACGAAAGGGAAAGATAACAAGGATGAGATACAAGGGGATGCATGGAAGATGGTTAGAGCAAGATTCCAAAAGAAGAATGATAAAATAATTGATGAAAAGAAGAGAAGAGAGATGTCACAAGAGGATAGTTCTGATGAGGACTTAGAAACATTGCTACAACAAGCTGCGGAAATAGAAGCCAAATACAATGGAGGGTGAGTGCGTGGGAGTGGGAGTGGGTGCATAAATATCTATCTTTGGAATGAGATGAGGAGCAAGGAGAAGATAATTGCAGATAAAATCAGAAAGAATATCGGTCCCCCGGAAAGGGAATCTTGAAAACATTGTTCTATTTTGATTGATTTTGTATCTGGTTGTTCTTGATGTCTCTCCGAACATTGCTTTTAATAAAATATTTTGGGGCCTTCCCCCCCACCTATCAAAAAAAACTAAATAAATTTTTAAAATAAATATTAATAATTTTTAAAAAATATTTTTATTATTTGTTTCTTTATTAGAAATTAATTGATAAATACTAATAATAAGTGGTAGTTATTATTAAATACTAATTAATATTAATTATAAATTAACTAATAAAAATTAATAAATTACTAATCAAGAATAATTAATAATTAATAATTAATTATTAATAACTATTATTAAACAACTAATAATAAATATTTAAAATTATTATTTAGTTATTAGTAATAAATTGTTTATTAATACTATTTAATATTTATTAATTAATTGGTAGTTGATTAATAAATATTAATAATAAATTATAGTGATTATTAACTAATATGTTATATTAATTAGTACTATAAGAAATATTGTAGAGATGTTGTAGTAATAGAACTATTCATCTAAATTGGACTTCTGGGATACAAAAATTGGACCTAGGGTTCATGAGACCTTCAGGACAATAATGTAATTCGGGCCACAGAATCTTCAAGCCACCATTGGGTCATTAGATCACAGGGATTCGAGCTATAATTCATGGAAAACATGTGACATGGTGGGACTAGAAAAATAGTTCAACATCACTTGTAGGTGATACAACATGGTGACACACATGCTTCATTGGGTGAGCAGCTTCGAAAGAGAGATATATGCCCTGGCTCCTAACATTTAGCCACTCATCACCATGGATTTATGATGTGGGATGGATGAGTACCCTACCAATGGATATCAAATATTGGGATGAGTCAAATGATAAGGCACAATAGATAAAGAATGTAGTGGAGTTCCACACAAACAATTGTCGGGTAGGTGGCTTGAAAGAAAGATGAGTATGCTAACACCTATAATCCGACCCTTTTCATGCATGATTAATGTGGTTGGAGGAGTGTCTTTCCAAGGTGCATCAGAGAGAAGCATTATGTCTCAATTATTGGTAGGGGTGATTCAAAATTCAGATTAGTGACATGGTTCGATGACTCATTTCTACAGAATCACGCTTATCCAATGTGAACCTTTATCAACAATGATAAAAGACCCCTTTATCAACATTTTTTCCTAGCATGGATAAATGATGTCTTTATCATCACTTTTCTTAACATTGATAAATTGTGTCCAACATAAAAAAAATATATTATTAAAAAACATATTTTAATATATAAATATATTTATATTGATACATATAAAATATATTTTCATAAATATGATTTATATAATACTAAATTTGTATTTACAATTAATATATAATATATTTAGTAAAAATGGTTTAAAATAATTAAAAATTAATATTAATTAAAATATTTCTAATTAGCATCGAGTAATGGACATTTAACTATAATTTGGTGATATAAAAAGTTTATAATATTAATTAATATATTAAGATAATTTGAAAACAACATTTAAACTTCAAAACATCCATAACTTTTGATCCGGGTTTCTGTTTGGGATCTACCATGTATCAAATAAAATCATGTGAAGAGATCTATTCCATGTTAATTTGGAGGGCTTGAACACTCTTTGTTCGAGTCAAAAAAATTCAAAAGGCCTCTAAATTTGAGTTTTTAGTTGGGATACCCTGATTTTTTTAATATGCGATGGGAGTTCAACTTCATTTAAGAGGATCTTATTGACCTTTTCTCGATGGTGACTAAATTTATTCCTAGGGGTTACACATTTATGGATATTATGGTATTAAAATTTTTTCCTTTTTCATATTGTAGTGTTATTTGTTATTAAATATATGCACATATATATACATATTTGTATATATTTATATGTAAATATTTAATTGTATACAAAAAATATTTAAACATGTTTACATATAAAATATCATTTTAATTATATAAACCATATGAAAATAAATATTTATTATTCATTTTATTTAAACTAAAAATGTATGAATGTGTAGATACCTATAAAAATGTATATATAATGTTTATATATATATATGTGTGTGTTTCTCTATTAAAAAAAATATTTATGTGTATATTATAATATATGTAAATAAATATAAATATATATATACATGCACATGTGTCTGTGTATATATAGACACACACACAAATACGCACATACAAATAGATTTTATAATTGTATTTAAAAAAATTATATACATATATATTGACAAAAAATAAGTATCTAAATATATATAAATAAATAGATATATTATAAAATATAGAAGAAAATAACAAAGCAGTGGTAAAGCACAAGCGTGTAGAGAGTAGAGGTCATATGTTTAAATTTAGCTGATTGAGTGCAAGTGTGAGAGCTAATGAGTGGTGATAAAGGCATGAATGGGAGGGGGAGCAATGATAAAGGGATTTGGATAGTGGAAAGGGGATGGGGAATACTAATAAAGGTGTCTAGAGAGCACTGATAATAGTGTTTTGGTGGGTGTTGAGCTCTCAAAAAAAATATTAGCACTGATAAACCCTATTTTTATTAACTCTTATTTTAACACTGATAAAGGGGGCATTTATCAGTGCTAAAAATTGTTAAAAATATAGTCCTAATAAATACATCATTTATCATTGCTTTTTCTAACGTTGATAAATGAGACTGCTTTTTATTACAACATCAGTGTTTTTTAGCATTGATAAAATCCTTTTTGTGCGCTAATAAAAGGTAGATCTGTAATAGTGACTACTAGAAGGGGTGACAAATAATTCAACTAGTGACATGGAAGATGTAGGGTTCTTCATTGATCCTTTGAGAACTAGAGATTTCAACCATCGTACATAATAAAATAGGTCTTGTGGGTGATTTTCATTTCTTGTGGGGAGGGATAGGCTTTGACCCACTAGGGTGTCTGAGTGTCTGTGTTGTGTGATTGCTTATAATCATCTATACCTATAATTGATTAATTAATGATTAGTTAATAACGAAAATGCATGAAAATAATTTTTAATTATTAATAATAGTTAATATTAATAAATAATAAATAATATATATTATGAATTACCCATTATTAATAAATATTAATAATTTGTATTAAATAATTACTTATTAGTAAGTAATTTATAATTTTAAATATAAACTAATGATTATTTAATAATAATTTTAAATATTAATTAAGTAATGGGTAATGAATAATAAGTAATGACTATTTTTTAGTAATTATTATTAACTAAATAATAATTAAGAAGTTATTAATATTAATTATTATTAAATAACCACTATTTAATATTAATAATATTTAATTACTTATTCATTAAAAAACAATTAATTAACTATTAATATTAATTATTATTAATTAATTACTATTCATTTGTAATTATTTTTCTAGAAAATGTTAGGGTTATGCGTCCTTTATTAAAGAAAATAAAATCAAATACAAATGATATAGTGTTTGACATGACATGATCTTCCCACATCAAGAAATACAAGAAAAGATAAAATACCCCAAATTAATGAATGGATTTCCTTATAAAACCCATGTTCTTAAGATTTACCTTGCCAAGTGGATAGTGGCCTTACCTCCATGATCAAGATTCGTGTTCAGGTTCATGATCTTCCTCTATTGATGAAGAAAAAGTGTCCACCGAATTAGAATAGATATTATACTTCCATGATAAATCTTGAATATCCAACTCCGAGTTGGAATGAATATTTCCTTCAATATTGTGAGAAATGATTTTCAGTCCTACAAGATAGTATTTATAGCCAATGCAGTAAAAGTACATTATTTCATAAATGAACTCAAATTTTGAGTTAAACCAGTCTTCTAGAGTATCACTCGGGCCTTAGTGTAGTCTTTTCCATCCAACCTTCTGAGATGAAATTTTAATTCTAGAATTTTTAACCCTAACCTAGTAACATTTCTTAATTTAGGAATTTCCAAAGATATCATAAATAGCTCTAATTGATTGAGATAAGTGTTGAGTAAAATATTTTTTGATGTAGTCCTCCTCCGAAACAGTTTCATCCACTTCATGAGCCTCAGCCTATTGAAAAGGTGTTCCCACATCACTCATATAAGCATGAATCGAGTTATCCTTTGCAGTATGAGAGTTTCCTAATAATGTAAATGATATAAGAGACTTGGATTTCACAGGAAAACCCATTTGTAAACCATCATAATCCACTATAATATTCTTACCCTTTTCCAATGTATCATTAAATAAGATAAGACCTTTTTTCATAGAACATTCATTCCCCATTGGATCCATAAAAATAGAGATTTAAAAAGAATCTTTTAACCAATGTGACCAAATATCTTTGTAACAAACCTCAAAAGGTTTAAAATAAAAAACACCATCAACCATCCCTGAGTTTGTTTGGTCACTGTTTGACTTCCCAAGTGGCCCTAGGGGAATACCTAAGGCCAAATCCAAAGTAGAGCCCCCCTAAGATCCCCCTTGAAGAACTTTATTCAACAATTTATAAGTGAGGCCCTACTTAACATTTCATCCACCTGGTAAGTCACCTATAGTCCAACTTAAGTAGGAACATTCTCAAAAATCCCCTTGTTTCTCATTGCTAGTTTCCATTTTCCATGATTCTACCTCTGAATAGCTTTAGTAGAACCTCACCCCAGTATCATTCTAGAGTCCTATAAATCTAGACTAAAATTTCTCCCCTTATTCTGGTCAATAGGGCCTAAAGCACCAAGTGGATTAACTTTCTTGTAAGCACCTATAAGGTTTGGATTCATACATTTATTCTTCTTAAAGCAAACAATTTCATCATTTCCATGGCCAGGAAAAAAGAAACAAGTGATAGTACTTTTTTCCTTCATTTTATCATTCCTGATGACTTTATGGTTCAATCAAAACTAAGGAGTCCTCCCATATTCAATATGAAATTCAAATTCATCACTATCAATTAAAAGTAAAACTCTTTCAACCAATGTATAGCATAGATCAACCTCAATAAAAAAACAAGCATAGTGGTCAAACCTAGATATTTATGTTTCTTTATCCATTTTAATGGGAACCCCAATTTCTAGAGAAACATAATAAAAAATCTGATCATTCCAAAGAATCTAGTTAAGGCCATAAACCATGACCCATAATTGGACTGATGATTTACATACCTCTATGCGATTAAAGTTGCAGTACCATTCTAGGTTATACAGGAAGCCCGGTTTGAGTGAGACAGCACTGAAGCCCAAGGACCTCATATTTAATTCCTTTGAAGGAAATATAAAGTGGAAAAAACCATGACCTATAGACACACACTTATAGTTGTAAAACCCTAGATATCTGGGAGTCAATCAACCAAATCAAAAAAAAGTAAGGGCTTTGAGACCTTTAGTAAAATTATGCAATCAAAAATTGAATGATTACTTAAATATATCCTCTTTTCAATGGCATCATGATTAGATTTAACTTGATTGATATTACCATTATGACGGATGGCTCTAGAGTTCATTCCCTTTAATTAGGATAGTGAAAAAAAGACCTAATATTTTCAGTCACAACATCCACTTTTTCCTCAACACTATCAACCGAATGCATCACATTTGCCTCCAGATTCACAAGACTGAATAATAGACCATCAGAGAGGAGATCTTTGACCAAACCAGGATCTGACGGTAAATATATAAGAAGGATGAACCCTATAATAAACCATGGTATTGGGGGTTCATGGGGAAACTAGGCAGTAGCAGCAGAGGTGAGACATGGGGAAACAACGAAGGAGGGATGGGGGTCAGTCCAACATTCGACTGTTGGTGAGGTGAGTAGAAGGAGAAGTGAGAATAGTGAGCCGGGGGGATTTTCCATCCCATTTCCCATGCCTAGGTGCCTTTGATTCAGAAATTGTTTGTAATATAACCAAAAATAAATTGCCTATAATCGGTAGATTGGGAAACTATTTCCCAATATACTGATGGAATTCAGGTAGAAGGGTGGGCACTGTCTCAGAAAACTTTTTTGGGAAGATTTTGAAGAAGGTGTTCTCAGAGACAAAACTTTCTTGATATTTGTATAAAGAAGGTGTTGTCTTCAATTGTGCCTTCCTTATTTTTTTAAAAAATTATTATTTTGTTATATATATATATAATTAAATAGTATTTAACTTTTTTTATATTTAGAATTACTTTATGAAAAGTATTCCTAAAATGTTACTTAAAATTCCACTGAAGCTGCACTTTATAAGGTTGTGATCCTTGACAAATTTTCCAAATTTTCAATGTGGGATTTATATATTACTTTTCCATTATTTAATTAATACTATATTATTTATAACAACATGTTAATGATAAAAATTGATTAATGATAACATATTTTTAATAAATAATAACTATTTAATAAGGTATTAGATATTAAATAATTAATTCATACAATTATCATGCATTATTATTAATAAATAATGTTTTGTCTCGTTTAAGTAATTTTTTATTACATTTATGAATAATAATAATAATAATAATTTATATAGTAGTTTTAAATACTATTATTATTAAATAAAATAATTTAAATATAAAAAATACAATATTATTATTATTATTAACAATAAAATATATTTTTAATTTATTAAAATAATGAATATTTTTTTTATTTTAATCTAAATTACAATAATATTATTATTAAATATTATTTTTTAAATAATAATTATGTTCATAAATTTATTTTGACTTAATGGTTATTTATGATTAATTACATTATTAATTATATTATTATTAAGTATTATTAAATACATAATTAATTATATTATATATAACAATTATAACAATTAAATAATTAATTAATATTAAAATATTAATTATATTACTTTTATGATTATTATAAATGATTATTAATTGTATAATAAATTGTTAACAATAACGTTATTATTAATAATTATATTTTCTATATTTTAGGAATAAGTTGGGGATCAGCACTGTAACAAATTGAACTATTATAAATAAAATTCTCCTTTTTATTTAATTTAATGTCTTATTAAGTAAAATGGTTATAGAAAACACATGCACTTATTTTGATTTATTATATCCAATTGGATTTAAATGACTATTAAGTATCTTTATCATTGATAATATGGCCATTTAATAGTGATCACATGGTAAGTATAAATATAGGGTTTTAACAAATCTAATTAACATAGACAAAAGAAGTGATGTCCTCAACCAGTAGGATCGTACCCTATGAAACCCATTTATCTAAACTTATGAGGGAGGTATAATTTCTAGTCTTTTACCTTGACCAATACCAAGTTGATATCCAGTAACGTAATCATGAGAGAAACCATTTATGGGAGAATTTCAAACTCATCAAGATCATGACCCAAACCATGTTCGCTGAACCGTCCCATGAAAGTCCCACCATCGTGCACCTTACCCACAGGATGTTTACTAGTGTATTAAAAGGATATGTAACAAGACTCTATAAATATGATTATGTATATTATCTTGTATTGAATAATGAATATATTTCCATCCTATTATTATTACCTTAAAAATTACTTTTATTTTGATTCAATAAAACACAAATAGTATTTTTGGTTAATATTCATAATCAATTAAGAAATATATGTTGATGAATTAATGGATCTTTTAAATAAATAATAATTTAATAAAATATTATTATTAAATAAATTTTATTAAATATAAATGAGCATATAATTTTTATGAAGTCAAATGTAATTTTTATAAGGGTTTAAAAAATGTTATTGTTAAAAAAACTGCCATTTTCAATAAATGTAATTTTTTATTTTAAAAGTGAAAAACATATTTAGAAAAATATTTAGATAAAATGAATATTATTTTTGGAATCTAGATGTCAAAATTATCCAACAATGAATTTTTCATAATTTTCTATGACAAACGAATTTTCGAGTAAAAAATAAATACCATATAAATATACTTTGTGTTTTATGACATCACAATGTACCAAAAGTTATGTAAGAAGTAATATAAATAGGACCAATGAACAAATATATATTTTCAATTTAAAATAATATAATTTTAAGATTATTTTTTTTATTTTGTAAAGACATTATGAATCCTCCAAGACTTATAATATATTTTAAGACTTTAAAATCATTTCTTTAAGAGTGTGACTCACCTCCTCATTACCAAAGGTAGTATTTTAATAATTTCTGCCCTTTTCCTTCTAAAATAATAAAAACCACTCCTATTTGGGAGAAACCATGGGTAAAAACCATGGGATGATTTGTGTTTTTGGATATTTTATTATATATAATCCAAAACCAAAATAATAAAGAAATATCCCTCTATTCCTATATAAACCCACACAATCTCTTATTTTTATTCACTAAAACTCCTTGGAGAACATAATTACTCTTCCCTACACTCCCTTTAGTCCTCCCAAGGCACCACAATATTTCAAGAATCTCCTCCAAAGCCTTTTGAGTCACACACTCAAGTAAAGAATCCTCACCTTCCTCTATTTTTTTCAATTCAAGAACCTTGTTTGAAATTAGTCTTTAAAATTTTAATTGGTCATATTATCATTCATTTATTATAATTTCATTACTATCAAAATAATTTATTTGAATTAGGCACCATTTATAATATCTCATTTTTACCCTTACCTAAGTTGTTACTATGCTGAAATTTCGTAAGGGATCTTCTACTCTCCTCTTTTATCAAGCACTCCTTTTACGTTATGTTTTTTACTTTTCATATTATTATGATGGGATATGATATTACATGTTCTCATTACTTTCAATTTTATTTATAAATGATGATATTTTCCTTTCACTCTTATTAATCCTACCATGATCGTTTATGTACACTCATTACCCTGCCAAAATTTCATAAGGATTTTTTTCTCTATTCATTATCTTAATTACCTTATGCCTTATATATCTAAATTTATAATTTTGAGATATGATTTTACATGTACCTATTACTTACCACTTTATGTAAAAATAATGAGAGACCCCTTTCTCTCTCATGAACTATTTTTATGAATTTTTAAGTAACTTCGTTATGCCGTCGAAATTTCACTGTGATTTTCCATGCCAAAACAATTTTGTAGTGAATACCATACCCATTATTCTATCAATGGTATTCACCTTCATGCACATATAATTTTTATTAGATACTTACATGCATTAAATCCACATTTCTTGATTTTGTAATAAATTATTATGATGAATGAATCCATGTTGTATGATCTATGTGGAACAGTTAAGCATGAGAATGAAATGATTATGATTGGTGTTACCAGATAGTGCTGCAATGAATTGGGAAATGTTTAGTATCATGATACACCATGTTAGTACATGGGTGTACTAGATTCCTTTATGTTAATTTTTCCACCATGAATTCTCGATAGTTTATCCTTGACCTATATTCATGATTCAAAATTTTAAGTTGTTTCCACATTACCCATGTTATGATTATCATGTTATATCATGCCTTATTATTCAGGTTCCTTTTGTTCCTCATTGATATTCCTATTGTCTAACATGTATCACTTATTCCATGTTTACTCCCTTATTAGGATTTATATATCACAACTTTATTATGTATGTCCCTAGGTAATCCCATGTAGTTTTAAGTTCGAAGAAGTATTTTGAGTATGTTAAATAAGTTTTCATTAAAGTCATGTCAAGGAATTTTTTAATAATGTTGTTCAAGATGTTATGTTTTTTACCTAATTCCCAAATACACTAGACTTATCAATCTTTTAGGTTTTATTAAGTGTAATCTTATGTAATAAATCAAGTATTAATGTGTAATAAAGAATGTGGTTGTTATAATTGGTATTAGAGGAAATGTTTAGTTATTTATGGGATTAGGATTAGAGAACTCTAGTGAAATCCTTAGGGATAAGACTAATTATAAGAAAACATCCCAAAATTTTGTTAAGTATAGAGTAAGTGGTTTATCAAGAAAATATATCCATGTATGTATACTATAAGTGGATGTGGTTCTCACACAGATGTACCTAGGAGTAACAACTCTGACAAGGTGTTCCAAGCCTGACTTGGGGTTACCTAGTGCATGACAATGCACCTTACTATGCACCTGGTTTGACACTCCCATGGTATATTATTTGGTAAATTCGTAAGCTCATTATGAGACATTATTATGGGAACAAAAAAATTCCCATTAGAAAATATGTTAGGAAATAGATTATGGATAATATATATTGAATTCAAGAAACTTCTAAGTTAAGGAGATAAATGTAATTTATAATTTATCCCTTTAATGTCATTGGATTCCCATTTATTTGCTTAATTGTTTAAAATGATCATCCCTAATTTTCCTTTTATTATATATAATGGATGAAAATATGAGAAATTGGGTAAACAATCAATGTGATGGGAGATGTAATGATTGCCCTAATGAGATACCCAATCTTATGGGATCATGAATCCCAAACATTGTCACAATACTCCCTCAGCTAAATCATGTTTTGAATAGAAATATGGATCAAGAGGAGCACCCAAACCCCCTTAGTAAATAAATAACTATAATCGAGAACTTCATGTAATAAAGGAATCCTACTTTCAATGGATCATCTGATCCCTTAATTACAGAACAATGGATTAAATTCATTGATAAGATATTCTTCATAATTTAATGTTATGATCAAGATAAGGTTATACTATTTGTTTATCATATAGATGGAGAAGCTTATCAATGGTGGATATTGATCAAGAATATAAATCTTATGGAAGATATCGAATCAATGGAGTGGAAGGAATTCTAGAAAATGTTTTTCAATAAATATTTTCCTCACACTATCCATCTTAAAATGGAAAGGTATTTCCTTTCACTCAAGAAAAATGAAGATAAATATATTGGGTAATATATGTAAAACATCACAACACTTTCACGATACACCTCTAATTTTTTGATCACCCCCAAATTCAAGGTTGACCACTTTTTTGGTGGGATAAAACCTAGTCTACAAAAATCCCTAGCAATCCATGGATTTGATAGTTATGAGAAAATTGTCTGATATGAACTTAAAGTCAAAATGGAGATTGGTGAATCTCAAAGGTATCATGGGGATAAGAAGCGAAAAGTTGAGTTTATTTCTAGCCGTTCAGTATAGATTTCTAATGGTTCAAAGAAATTTTAGTATCCCACTTGTAAAAGGTACGGAAAGAAGCATCCCAAAAATTTCCTGAGAGGGAAAAGAAATGATTTAGGTGTGGAAATGAAGGACACGTAGCTAATAATTTTCAATAGAATAAAAACACTAATGTGATGAAGAAAATAAATTTTCTATTCAACCCTTAGTGAATTTCAACTATAAGGAACTAGGGAGCTTTGAAAACCAATGACCTAGGTCAAGGGTTTTTAGAGGCAACCAACAACTTACAAGGTAGCAAGGGATATATTTTTCCATCACTGCCACAGAAGTGAATCCTGAAAAAGAAGTGGTGATAGGTATGGTAGTTATTCATTCATTAATAGAAAACATACTTTTTTATTCTGGTTCTAAGAATTCCTTCATGTCATGAAATTTTAGTAGAACTATTAAAACAACACCACAATGCATGGAAGTTGAGATGTCGATGAAAATGGAAAATGGGGAAATTATTTCATCCCATGTATATAACTCCTCCCCTATAATAATTTATGGGTTAAACTTCCCAATGAACCTTTTAATACTTCCTTTGGTGGAATTTGATGAAATTATAGGCATGGGTTGGCTTTACCTATATAGATCCAACATAAATTTTCAAAAGAAGTAAATCAATCTCTGTATAGAGAATCGACCCACAATTCTATACAAGTGAAAGGAGGATGAATCTTATTTAATACCATCTTCTCAAGTATGGATATTATTTTCCTATGAGTACGTGTATTTATTTCGATTATTGAGTCTAAGGAAACCATCATCCTCAAAGATATTCCTATTGTGAGGGAATACATTGATGTGTTTCTCGAGGAATTTTTTGTTCTTTATCCTAACAGGAAGGTTGAATTTTCAATCGATCTTATACCTGGGTCATTTCCAAAATCTAAGACATCATATAGGATGTCTATTGTGGAACTTGAGTATCTAATGAAATAATTACATGTGAATATAGATGAAGGGTTTATACCCCTAACTGCTTCACCATGAGGTGCGCCAATCCTTTTCATTGAGAAGAAATATAGTTCAATGCACCTTTGTATTGATTACCGTGAGCTCAACAAGATCACAATAATGAAAAATTATCCTCTTACATGGATTAATGACTTGTTCAATCAGTTCCTTGGATCACAATACTTCTCCAAGGTGGAACTTTGGTCGGGGTATTATAAAGTAAGGTTGAAGGAGGAATATATCACTAAGATCTCTTTTCATACAAGGCACGAGCACTATGAGTTCATAGTGACTCCATTAGGACTCACAAATTCTACAAAAATCTTCATGGATTTTATGAATAGAGTCTTTAGATATTACCTTGAAATTTTTTTGTTAGTCTTTATAGATGATATCTAAACGTACTCCAAAATAAAGAAGGAGCATTAGGAGCATTTGAACATTGTGCTAAAGGCATTACGAATGGTCAATATTTATTACAAGTACAAAAAGTGTGGGTTCTAGTTAAAGTATGTATCATTATTGGGTCATATCATCACAATAAATGGGATATTTGTGGATCCTTCAAAGAAAAAAGTAATCAAAGGTCATCTGAGGAAAACATATGTGACATATATCTATAGTTTCCTTGAGTTATCTTGGTATTATCACAGATTTGTGAGAAATTTATCATGATTATCAAACCCTATTACCAAGATAACTCGAAAGGTAGTCAAGTTTTCTTAGAATGATGAATGTGAAGAAAGTTTTAAAGATTTAAAAAGGAATCTTATCATTGACCCTATGCTCAAACTACCCATAAGTGGAAAATTTTCATAGTTTTCATTGATTCTTAGAAGAAGGTATTAGGTTGTGTGTTAATGTAGAATGAAAAATTCATTGCCTACACCTTGAGGGAGTTGAAAATTCATGAGAAAAACTATCACACCCATGATATAGAATTGGAAATGGTGATCTTAACTTTTAAAATTTGGTGGTATTATCTCTTTGGGGAGAATTTTAAAATATATACAGATCAAAAAAGTCTCAAATATATATTCACACAGAAAGAGTTGAATATGCACCAATGAAGATGTTTAGAGATAATCAAGGACTATGACTACTTAATTCACTATCATCCAAGTAAATTGAATAAAGTGGTGGATGATCTAAGTAGAAATGATCTAACAATTTTATTATGGATGAGAATTGAGAAGGGTACAATCTTCTTAGAATTGAATAGGATAGACATGGGAATCATAATGGAAGGGATATCATCAATCTTTTCCCAAATTATTTTTTAATCGTCTCTTCTTTAAAGGTTAATAGATTATCAAAAAGATGATGTGGGAATTCAAAATAAAGTGGAAACTATAAGAAAAGGAAAATCCTTTGAGTTCAATATTAATGAAGAAGGAATTGTGAGATTTGAGTCAAGACTATGTGTTCTACCAAATCCTATGTTAAAGAAGGAACTATTGGATGATGCACATATTTCGACTTTATCTATTCACCCAGGAAACACAAAGATGTATTGAGATCTCCAAGAGAATTATTGGTGGGACAACATGAATAATGAGATAACTAAATATAAATCAAAGTGACTGGTATATCATAAAGTGAAGGATAAAAGGAAGAAGTATAAGGGGATGATGCAACCATTACCCATACCGACATGAAAATAGGAAAACATCACCATGAACTTTTCCACGAGACTTTCAAATACATAAAAATAAAATAATGTTATCTAGGTTGTTTTGGATCATATTACAAAGACTGTACACTTTATTGTGATTCAAGAGGATTTCTCATTGGATCAAATTGCATAGATATACATTAGAGGAGTGATGAGGTTTTATGGAGTACCACTATCAATTGTGTCTGATCAAGATCCAAGATTCATCTCTATGTTTTTGAAAAGTCTTCAACATGCTCTAAACACTGATCTCAACTTTAGTAAGGATTATCACCCTCAAACTGATGGCCAATATAATCTTACTATTCAAACACTTGAGTATATGTTGAGAGAATTCTCAATTGACTTCAAAGGAGTATGGGACCAACATCTTCCTCTGGTCGAGTTCTCTTACAACAACAGTTTCCACTCAAGCATCCAAATAGAACCCTATGAATACCTTTATGGGAAGAGGTATAGAAGACCTGCATGTTGGGATGAAGTTGGGGAACACAAACTACTAGGTCCTGAAATGGTTGATAAAATGGTGTATAAGTTTAAAACCATTAAAAAGCACATGAAAGCTATTCAGAGTCGATAGAAGAGCTATGAGAACAATTTTTTATGAGACCAACAATTTGATATTGGAGAAATGGTATTCCTTCGTATATCTCTATCGAAGAAAGTGATGGGATTTGGGAAGAAGTGAATGTTTAGTACAAGGTACATCATCCCTTTTGAGATCTTTGATTGCATCAGAATGGTAGGATATCGACTACAACTCCCACCGAACCTATCTCAAGTACATGATGTATTCCATGTATCCCTCTCAAGAAAGTACATACCAGACCCATCACATGTACTCAATCTAGATGAGGTACCATTAGAGAATGACCTTTCCTATGAGGATTAGTCGGTGAAGATATTAGATCATAGAGAAAAGGTTCTGCAAAGTAAGAAAATACCCCTAGTCAAAGTGTTGTGGAGAAACCATAAGTTTGAAGAAGAAACGTGGGAACCAGAGTGTAAAGACCCGCAAATTTCAAGGAAATTTTTTTCTTAATTTTCTTTGGAATTTTACAAGAGCGCAGCTTCAGACGGCACCTGATTCCGAGGCCCGGTGTGCCCGGAATCAATTTCCGAAGTTTGGCTCGGGTACGTTCAGTGAACGGACGAGCGGGTTTTTCTATCTTTTGAACCGGTGCCCGGAATCGAATTCTGAGGGCACCGATGAAATCGCAGCGCCAGTATTTGCTTAGAAACGCCTCTTCCGGAGTTGCGTTTGCTCAACCGTGGTTTTTAAAAATTTTGGGCTTTAAGTCGGAAATAAAATAAAGGTTGTGCGACAACTTTATTTTATTTCACTTAAGCCGATTGGAAGTCACTTGAAAGCCACTTGAGCTGAGTTAAAGCGGATAGGGTGCTATCCGGAAATATCCTACCCTCTTGGTAGGATATTTGTGCGGTGGGGCCCGCACGAGCCCCGCCGTTTCTTTCGCTAAGTAACGCGCCCGCGAAAACCCGTCAAAGTAACTGAAAAGTCAACCGGCGCGTTTTCTTTAATTTCTTAACAGACCATTTAATTGGGTAGTTTATTTCGTGAATTAAATGGGCTGTTTCATTCGTTGAATTAATTCAACGAATTTAATGGGTCGTTACTTACGCGTTTGCGTTCGTTGGCAAAATAATAAAATAGACAAACTTGTCTATTTTGGAGGATACTCCTGTTGTGCGAGATCCTCTAAACCTCCACCCTCCTCGCGAAGAACGCGAAGAATGTGAAGAACGCGAAGAACGCCGGCGACCGGAATTCGACGACGCACACCGTTATCTGCGACGTCGACGAGCTCTACCCGCGATGTTCTTCGGCGACGCCTCTTCTTCCGCGGCCGATCCTCGTTCGGCAACTAAGGTGAGAAACGCATCGTTTAATTCTCCCTTTTAATTTCAATAACAACGGATTTAATTAATTAAATCCGTTTGTTCTAGATTCGGAGATCGTCGGCGCGACGTTTTTCCACGGCGCGACGATCCCCTCCTTCCGCGACGAGCGATTCCGCGATGACCTCACGTCCGACGACGACAAGGTAAGGGATGTTGGAATATTTTATTTCCCCGTGTTTATTCTTTTAAAATAATGAACCTGATCTCCGAACAATTTTAATTTAATTAAAATTGTTGTTGATTATTTTCTTTTCCTCCCGTTGTTTATGACTAACGCGGAGGGTGCGGATCTAACGAACAAGACCCGACAACCCTCCGCCGATCTTTTGTTGTGCGGATTTGGCAGATGACGACGAACCGTGCGGCAAGGGCGATCCGTTGATCCCGCAGTGAAGATCGGCCCCTGGGAGGAGCAATGGCGCAGACGGGAGGCAAAACGGGCCACCGGAGCAACTCCGGCGGCCCGCGGAAGGCGGCGGCGCCGGCGACCGGAGGCGGCGGCGCCCGGCGCGCCGCCGGAAACTCCGCCGCGGCCGAGCCGCGGCGGTGGCGAACCGCCGGACCGCGTCCGCGGTCCGGCCACCCAGCACGCGGCCCGCGCGGGCCGCGTTCCTCCAAGTCGTGGGTCAAACCCGCGGCGGTTTCTTCGGCCGCTCGGCCGAAGCCGAGCCGGCCGGTCCGGTCGGCCGGGCCGCGCCCAGGCCGGACCGGACCCGGCCTAGCCGGGTCGGGCCGAATCGGACCGACCCGGTTCGGGTCGACCCGGTTCGGCCGACCCAGGGGTGGTTCGGGCCGGGTCGCCCCGGGCCCAGAACCCCCGTTTTCGGGCCTTCTTCGGTCTTTTGCCCATATCTTGGGCCTGAGACCTCCGATTGACGAACCGTCAGCGGCTACGCGATCCTTGGATCGATACGGTCGTTTCGGTATGTTATACTCAAGGTTTCGGAAGACTTTGGGTTCGGCCGGGTTGGTTCGTACACGAAACCAACCGGGCCCTCGGAGCGGAAACGCTCATAACTTGAGCTACAGACGTCCGATCGACGTACCGTCAGCTGTGGTAGTTTCCTCTAAGTGAGACGGAACTTTTGGCATACTCCGCCCAAGGATCGGATACAGGCGGAGTACGGTCGGGTTGGTTTTGCCCTAAAAACCAACTGGGCCCCTGGGACGAAAATGCCAATAACTCTCAGACCGGGCGTCCGATTGACACGCCGTCTGTTGCGTTGAGATCCTGTTGACGATACGGAACTTTTGGATACATCAACTTCGGACTACGTGTCAGTTGATGTATCAGCCTCTCGGCTCGTGGAGCGGACCCTCCTAAACGAGCTCGCTGTGTGCGGGAACCCTAGCGCTGGCTGTGACTTCGACGACAGAGCAGAGATCCTCCGTGGACTGCGACGACGGCAGAGCAGAGATCCTCAGTGGACTGCGACGATGGCAGAGCAGAGATCCTTCGTGGACTGCGGCGACGACTGTGCAGAGATCCTCAGTGGACTGCGTCGACTACTGCACTCAGCGATCCTACGTGGATCAGTGCTACAGGTTCTGTGTGAGCCCGATCCTATGTGGGTCCTTACTACCGGTTCTGTGTGAGCCACTGCCTACAGGTTCTGTGTGAGCCCGATCCTGTGTGGGTCTTTTGCGGGGGTTAGTACCTATCGATCCTTCGTGGGTCCGACGACTTAGATGGATCAGTGATCATCTTTGACGTCATCTGAAAAAGTATACCTGGTTGAGCTGAATCTTATGTTACTCTCCTTTGTGGATTGTGTTGAACTATCCTATGTGGATTTACTGTTTACTCTCCTTTGTGGATTTGAGTCTTGCTTTCCTATGTGGATTGAGTTGTTCTTGAGCTCGTGAGCAGAGCTAGAAGTGGGGACTTAGGTATATGTATGGGCATATACCTAAGTCGAGTCAGATGTTACTTCGTGATTGCACCTTCCTTTTTGTGCTATATCCTTTGTGGATTTCGGGAGACCTTCGGGGGTCTCTGGGTCCTTACTGAGTAGCTTATACTCACCCCTGCACGGGCTATGCCCGCACCTTGATGTGTTGGATGCAGACGACGGACAGCGCTGATCTCGGTTGGGGCGTGGAGCAGGACGGTACCTAGAGGTGGACCACTGGGCGGGACGTGCTCGGAGCGGACGTGGGACCCGAGGAGCCTGGAGGCTATCTGTACCCACCCTTCAGGTGGGATTTCCAGTGGACGACGCGAGGCCGCCGTCTTCTCTTCAGTTGCTGTTCTTTACTTTTTCAGTTGTACTTTCAGTTGGGCTTGTATTCCGGCCCCCCCTTTACTTTTCTGCACTTGTAGTTACTTTCCGCTTGCTGACTCTGTGGTGGTTGTTACTTATAAAGGCAATGCCTTCCCTGTTTACCGGGATTTTACGCCTTGGTGCTAGTCGCCAGCCCCTGGCCTATGGAAGGCGGGCTTGGGGTAGTCACGGCACGGGCCCCGAGGTCGGGTCGTGACAAATTGGTATCAGAGGTGGTCGGTTCTACCGCAGACTCTGATCGTCTTTTCTTTCTATATGAAGCAATATTGTTTAGTGTATTAAGTGTGGTTATCAGTTCAGGGAGCCCAGTGTTGGTGCGGCGGCCGACGTATCCGTACACCAGGACCCTGACTCCTGATTTCCGACTTAATGCATGAAAACATTGATTGTGTGTGTGTTTCAAGTCTTCTTCGGGATTACTTGTGTCAGCTCACCGGGTATACTGATCTGCTTTATGAAAGTCTCAGGTTTTCCTTGTGATTACTTGTGCCAGCTCACCAGGTATACTGTTCTGACTGTGGTGCTCTTGTTCTCCTTTTCAGGATGGCCCCGCGACGACAGCCAGCTAGGGTTCCGAGTGTAGGGCGCGACGGCAGCCCACCGAGCGACGAGGCCTCGGTGCAGGGCCCTTTTCCAGCAGTGGCACCGGCGGTAGCTTTACCCGCCGAGCCACCGATGCTGCTAGTACCAGACGCCGACGATGCACGTCGCCTCAGGGAACTGCATGAGTTTCAGAGCCAGCGACCGCCCAGGTTTCGCGGTGAGGCGGACCCCCAGGCCGCCGAGGACTGGCTAGAGGCGGTGGTACGGATCTTTAGGCTAGTGAGGACACCAGTGGATCTCATGGTGATTCTCGCGGCGAGCCTCCTGCAGGCGGCGGCAGGACGATGGTGGAGCTTGATGCTCCAGGTTCACGATGAGGCATCCTTGCTCTGGACGGACTTCGAGAGCCTCTTCCGCTCTGAGTTCTTCCCGGCCACCCTCTGAGCGGTGCGCATCCAGGAGCTTCTCCAGCTGCGCCAGGGCAGCATGACGGTCGCTCAGTACGCGGTGAGGTTCACTGACCTATCTCGCTACTCGACCGACATGGTACGGGACCCCTTCTTCCGGGCCCGGACCTTCGAGCAGGGCTTGCGGCAGGAGATTCGGGAGTCGCTGATCTACCTCAGCATTCCGACCCAGGCGGGAGTACTGGAGCGAGCCCTCCTGATCGAGAGCTTCCTGGCAGAGCCTTCTTCAGCGGCGAGACCTAGCGCAGGGCAGCAGGTAGCTGAGTCTTCGGCAGCAGGTAGCCGACGGATGACTCTCGGGTCCAGGCAGACCAGACCCCCACGCAGACGGCCTCAGGACACCGGCTCAGCAGTGCGGGGCACACAGCGGAGTGCCAGCCTTCTGAGTGGCAGGCTGTGCTAATCCTGCGGCGGGCAGGGTCACATGGCTCGTGACTGCCCGACTCGCCGATCAGAGGAGCAGCAGACGGTGGAGGGGCCACCCAGGCAGAGGCAGAGGGTCGACCGTGGCGGTCCGCAGGGAGGAGGCAGACGAGGCAGAGGAGCTGGCCGAGCAGTGGGTGGTGGGCGACGCTTCCAGACTCTACCCCCACCACCACCAGGAGGGCCACCTCGACCACAGGGAGCTGGTGGGCAGGGGCAGGCCCAGCTCCAGGCAGTGGAGGCCTACGACCCCGACATGCCAGAGATGATTCAAGGTACGATCTGTGTCTATTCCACCCTTGCTGCAGTACTTATAGACACAGGAGCGAGTCACTCTTTCATAGCCTCTGCCCTTGTTCGGAGCTCGGAGATTCCGACTGAGCCGTTGGCTCGATCCTTACGGCTAGAGACTCCTACAGGAGCAGACTCGACGATTACGCACTGGTGCCGGCAGTGTGAGCTTACTCTAGGAGGCGAGAGCTTCAGCTGGGATCTCCTTGTAGCGGCGTCGAGGCCTTACGACGTCATCTTGGGCATGGATTGGCTATCCACGGTTCATGCCCAGATCGACTGTTTTAGGCGCAAGGTGCGATGTTTTCGCACCGACAGGAGCAGGTTTACCTTCACCGGCGATAAGGGAACCTTTGCAGCACAGGATGGACTTCTGCGGAGGAGAGTGCAGCCCATCTCTCATCAGTTGGCTAGCCTCATCCTAGGAGCAGTGGACGTGCGGAGTCCAGCTTTTCCTGCAGTGGTGGACCAGTACGTGGACGTCTTTCCCGACGACGTTCCAGGGCTACCTCCTCGTAGAGAGGTAGACTTTTACATCGACTTGTACCCCGGGACAACCCCGATATCTACTCCAGCATATCGGATGGCCCCCGCCGAGCTTCGGGAGCTGCGGGTACAGTTGGAGGACTTGCAGAGCAAGGGGTTTATCCGACCCAGTGTTTCACCCTGGGCTTCCCCGATTTTGTTCGCCAAGAAGGCGGACGGGAGCTTGCGACTGTGTGTCGACTATCGTCGCCTGAACCAGGTGACAGAGAGGAACAAGTATCCGCTGCCACGGATTGATGACCTCTTCGATCAGCTCAAGGGAGCGCGGTGGTTCTCGAAGATAGACCTCCGGTCAGGCTATCATCAGCTCAGAGTTCGAGACGAGGACGTGCAGAAGACGGCCTTCAGGTGTCGGTATGGCCATTATGAGTTCTTGGTTATGCCGTTCGGTGTAACCAATGCTCCAGCAGTGTTCATGAGCCTCATGAACAGGATCTTCCAGCCATACCTTGACCGATTTGTCGTGGTCTTCATTGACGACATTTTGGTATACTCGACGACTGAGGAGGAGCATGCCTACCACCTGCGAGTTGTGCTAGACACACTCCGAGAGCACCAGCTTTATGGCAAGCTCTCAAAGTGCCAGTTCTGGTTACGTGAGGTCCACTTCTTGGGGCACGTCATCTCTGAGGCGGGAGTTGCAGTGGATCCCGCGAAGATCGAGGCAGTGCTAGCTTGGGAGCCACCCAGGAGCGTGACGGAGGTGCGGAGCTTCTTGGGCCTAGCCGGATACTATCAGAGATTTGTGCCAGACTTCTCCAGAGTTGCGGCACCACTCTCAGCCTTGACAAAGAAGTGGAAACCCTTTGTGTGGTCAGACAGATGTCAGCAGAGCTTCCAGGAGCTGAGACAGAGATTGACCAGCGCACCTATCTTGAGGTTGCCTGAGGAGGGAGTTGGATACGTAGTTTACTGCGACGCATCAGGGACTGGACTCGGGTGCGTCCTAATGCAGGAGCGGACCGTGATCGCCTACGGATCACGTCAGTTGAGGCCGCATGAGCAGAACTACGCCACTCATGACCTGGAGTTAGCAGCAGTGGTCTTCGCTCTGAAGACTTGGCGGCACTATCTGATGGGCGAGCGCTTCACAGTCTTTTCTGACCACCAGAGTCTCAGGTATATCTTCTCTCAGAAGGACCTGAACCTGAGATAGCGGAGATGGCTTGAGTTCCTCCAGGACTATGACTTTGAGATAGTCTATACTCCTGGGAAGGGGAACGTGGTAGCCGATGACATCAGCAGGAGGACGGGCATTCAGCTACTTGAGGAGGCGACAGAGCAGCTAGCCTCCTTACAGATATCCTTCGTGGATAAAGACAGAACAGCCTTTCTTCAGTCTCTCACAGTCTCTCCTCCACTTCTACAGCGGGTCAGAGAGGCTCAGCGTGGGGACGCTGACTGTGAGACCCGGCGTGCACTGATATCCTCAGGTCAGGCGCCTGATGGCTTCTCCCTTGGAGCAGAGCACGACATCCTTTTCAGAGGACGTACCTTCGTACCAGTCGCTTTACGAGAGGAGGTGCTGGGAGAGTTTCACACTTCTCCCTTGGCGGTGCATCCCGGAGTGGCGAAGATGTACCAGGATCTCAGGCGACAGCACTGGTGGCCGAGCATGAAGAAAGCTGTGGCAGAGTTCGTTTCACGATGCCTCACCTGCAAGCAAGTGAAGGCAGAGCATCAGGTACCAGCAGGCTTGGTACAGCCCTTGGAGGTCCCGGAGTGGAAGTGGGATGGCATATCTATGGACTTCGTGACTGGACTTCCACGCACTTCCAGAGGTCACGACTCCATTTGGGTGATTGTCGACCGACTCACCAAGTCGGCACACTTCTTACCCATCAGAGAGCAGGGCTCAGTGGAGAGCTTGGGACATCTTTACGTCCAGGAGATCGTACGGCTTCACGGTGTTCCATCGTCTATCGTCTCCGATCGAGATGCTTGTTTCACTTCCCGGCTTTGGAAGGGGTTGCAGGAGGCGTTCGGGACGCGACTCCATCTGATCACAGCCTTCCACCCTCAGACGGATGGTCAGACGGAGAGGACCATACAGACACTCGAGGACATGCTCCGTGCATGTGTTCTCGACTTTGGTCGCAGCTGGGAGAACCACCTACCCTTGGTGGAGTTCGCGTACAACAACAGATACCACTCCGCCATCGGGATGGCACCATACGAGGCGTTGTGCGACAGACCCTGCAGATCACCGTTGTGCTGGACAGACCCTGGGGAGTCCGCACTCGTGGGACCAGAGATGGTCCGAGCCACGACAGAGAAGCTCCAGATCATCCAGGAGAGGATGAGGACAGCTCAGAGCCGGCAGAAGTCATATGCTGACAGGAGGCGGAGGCCACTAGAGTTCGAGGATGGCGACCACGTCTTTTTGCGTGTCTCACCTCGACGTGGTTTACAGAGATTTGGCCAAGGCGGCAAGTTGTCTCCACGCTTCATCGGGCCTTTCCAGGTCCTCAGCAGGATAGGAGAGGTGGATTATCGCCTGGCTCTACCACCTCAGTTGCACCGGGTGCACGACGTCTTCCACGTGTCTCAGCTGAGGAGATACGTGCACGACCCGACGCACATCATCGACTTTGGGGAGCTGGACGTGGACGATGGGGCGACTTTTGCGGAGGTCCCAGTGGAGATCAAGGATCGACAGGAGCGGGTCCTACGTGGGCGGTCGATTCCTCTTGTGCGCGTCAGATGGCAGCACGGGAACCTCCAGGAGAGCACATGGGAGCGGGAGGCTCAGATGCATGCTCAGTACCCCCATTTGTTCCCCTAGATTTTGATGTATCTTTACGGGGACGTAAAGCCCTGAGGTGGGAGTAATGTAAAGACCCGCAAATTTCAAGGAAATTTTTTTCTTAATTTTCTTTGGAATTTTACAAGAGAGCAGCTTCAGACGGCACCTGATTCCGAGGCCCGGTGTGCCCGGAATCAATTTCCGAAGTTTGGCTCGGGTACGTTCAGTGAACGGACGAGCGGGTTTTTCTATCTTTTGAACCGGTGCCCGGAATCGAATTCTGAGGGCACCGATGAAATCGCAGCGCCAGTATTTTCTTAGAAACGCCTCTTCCGGAGTTGCGTTTGCTTAACCGTGGTTTTTAAAAATTTTGGGCTTTAAGTCGGAAATAAAATAAAGGTTGTGCGACAACTTTATTTTATTTCACTTAAGCCGCTTGGAAGTCACTTGAAAGCCACTTGAGCTGAGTTAAAGCGGATAGGGTGCTATCCGGAAATATCCTACCCTCTTGGTAGGATATTTGTGCGGTGGGGCCCGCACGAGCCCCGCCGTTTCTTTCGCTAAGTAACGCGCCCGCGAAAACCCGTCAAAGTAACTGAAAAGTCAACCGGTGCGTTTTCTTTAATTTCTTAACAGACCATTTAATTGGGCGGTTTATTTCGTGAATTAAATGGGCTGTTTCATTCGTTGAATTAATTCAACGAATTTAATGGGTCGTTACTTACGCGTTTGCGTTCGTTGGCAAAATAATAAAATAGACAAACTTGTCTATTTTGGAGGATCCTCCTGTTGTGCGAGATCCTCTAAACCTCCACCCTCCTCGCGAAGAACGCGAAGAACGTGAAGAACGTGAAGAACGCCGGCGACCGGAATTCGACGACACACACCGTGATCTGCGACGTCGACGAGCTCTACCCGCGACGTTCTTCGGCGACGCCTCTTCTTCCGCGGCCGATCCTCGTTCGACAACTAAGGTGAGAAACGGATCGTTTAATTCTCCCTTTTAATTTCAATAACAACAGATTTAATTAATTAAATCCGTTTGTTCTAGATTCGGAGATCGTCGGCACGACGTTTTTCCACGGCGCGACGATCCCCTCCTTCCGCGACGAGCGATTCCGCGACGAACTCACGTCCGACGACGACAAGGTAAGGGATGTTGGAATATTTTATTTCCCCGTGTTTATTCTTTTAAAATAAAGAACCTGATCTCCGAACAATTTTAATTTAATTAAAATTGTTGTTGATTATTTTCTTTTCCTCCCGTTGTTTATGACTAACGCGGAGGGTGCGGATCTAACGAACAAGACCCGGAAACCCTCCGCCGATCTTTTGTTGTGCGGATTTGGCGGACGACGACGAACCGTGCGGCAAGGGCGATCCGTTGATCCCGCAGTGAAGATCGGCCCCCGGGAGGAGCAATGGCGCAGACGGGAGGCAAAACGGGCCACCGAAGCAACTCCGGCGGCCCGCGGAAGGCGGCGGCGGCGCCGGCGACCGAAGGCGGCGGCGCCCGTCGCGCCGCCGGAAACTCCGCCGCGGCCGAGCCGCGGCGGCGGCAAACCGCCGGACCGCGTCCGCGGTCCGGCCACCCAGCACGCGGCCCGCGCGGGCCGCGTTCCTCCATGCCGCGGGTCAAACCCGTGGCGGTTTCTTCGGCCGCTCGGCCGAAGCCGAGCCGGCCGGTCCGGTCGGCCGGGCCGCGCCCAGGCCGGACCGGACCCGGCCTAGCCGGGTCGGGCCGAATCGGACCGACCCGGTTCGGGTCGACCCGATTCGGCCGACCCAGGGGTGGTTCGGGCCGGGTCGCCCCGGGCCCAGAACCCCCGTTTTCGGGCCTTCTTCGGTCTTTTGCCCATATCTTGGGCCTGAGACCTCCGATTGACGAACCGTCAGCGGCTACGCGATCCTTGGATCGATACGGTCGTTTCGGTATGTTATACTCAAGGTTTCGGAAGACTTTGGGTTCGGCCGGGTTGGTTCGTACACGAAACCAACCGGGCCCTCGGAGTGGAAACGCTCATAACTTGAGCTACGGACGTCCGATCGACGTACCGTCAGCTGTGGTAGTTTCCTCTAAGTGAGACGGAACTTTTGGCATACTCCGCCCAAGGATCGGATACAGGCGGAGTATGGTCGGGTTGGTTTTGCCCTAAAAACCAACCGGGCCCCTGGGACGAAAATGCCAATAACTCTCAGACCGGGCGTCCGATTGACGCGCCGTCTGTTGCGTTGAGATCCTGTTGTCGATACGGAACTTTTGGATACATCAACTTCGGACTACGTGTCAGTTGATGTATCAGCCTCTCGGCTCGTGGAGCGGACCCTCCTAAACGAGCTCGCTGTGTGCGGGAACCCTAGCGCTGGCTGTGACTTCGACGACAGAGCAGAGATCCTCCGTGGACTGCGACGACGGCAGAGCAGAGATCCTCAGTGGACTGCGACGACGGCAGAGCAGAGATCCTTCGTGGACTGCGGCGACGACTGTGCAGAGATCCTTAGTGGACTGCGTCGACTACTGCACTCAGCGATCCTACGTGGATCAGTGCTACAGGTTCTGTGTGAGCCCGATCCTATGTGGGTCCTTACTACCGGTTCTGTGTGAGCCACTGCCTACAGGTTCTGTGTGAGCCCGATCCTGTGTGGGTCTTTTGCGGGGGTTAGTACCTATCGATCCTTTGTGGGTCCGACAACTTAGATGGATCAGTGATCATCTTTGACGTCATCTGAAAAAGTATACCTGGTTGAGCTGAATCTTATGTTACTCTCCTTTGTGGATTGTGTTGAACTATCCTATGTGGATTTACTGTTTACTCTCCTTTGTGGATTTGAGTCTTGCTTTCCTATGTGGATTGAGTTGTTCTTGAGCTCGTGAGCAGAGCTAGAAGTGGGGACTTAGGTATATGTATGGGCATATACCTAAGTCGAGTCAGATGTTACTTCGTGATTGCACCTTCCTTTTTGTGCTATATCCTTTGTGGATTTCGGGAGACCTTCGGGGGTCTCGGGGTCCTTACTGAGTAGCTTATACTCACCCCTGCATGGGCTATGCCCGCACCTTGATGTGTTGGATGCAGACGACGGACAGCGCTGATCTCGGTTGGGGCGTGGAGCAGGACGGTACCTGTAGGTGGACCACTGGGCGGGACGTGCTCGGAGCGGACGTGGGACCCGAGGAGCCTGGAGGCTATCTGTACCCACCCTTCAGGTGGGATTGCCAGTGGACGACGCGAGGCCGCCGTCTTCTCTTCAGTTGCTGTTCTTTACTTTTTCAGTTGTACTTTCAGTTGGGCTTGTATTCCAGCCCCCCCCCCCCCCTTTACTTTTCTGCACTTGTAGTTACTTTCTGCTTGCTGACTCTGTGGTGGTTGTTACTTATAAAGGCAATGCCTTCCCTGTTTACCGGGATTTTACGCCTTGGTGCTAGTCGCCAGCCCCTGGCCTATGGAAGGCGGGCTTGGGGTAGTCACGGAACGGGCCCCGAGGTCGGGTCGTGACACAGAGGAAGTGATTAAGTATATTTACCCTCATATGTTTTATTTTTGTAAAAGAAATTTTTTAGAGTGAAATTTTTTTAAGGGTGGAATATTGTAAAGACCCGAACTATTATAAATAAAATTCCCCTTTTGATTTAATTAAATGTATTATTAAGTAATATGGTTGTAGAAAACACATGCACTTATTTTGATTTATTATATCCAATTAGATTTAAATTACTATTATGTGTCTTCATCATTGATAGTATAGTCTTTGAACAGAGATCAAATGGTTAGTATAAATATAAAGTTTTAACAAATCCAATTGACACAGAAAAAATAAGTGATGGCATCAACAAGTAAGATCATACCCTATGAGGCCCATTTATCAGAACTTCCAGGGGACATAAGATTTCTAGGCTTTTCCCTTGACCAAGCCCATTCTAGGATCTAATATCTTAAGCATGAGAGAAACTTTTTACAGAAGAAGTTCAAGATCATTGAGATCATGACCCAAACCATGTTCGTCGAACCGCCCCATGAAATTCCCACCATCGTGCACCTTATCCTTAGGTTATTTCAGGTGTATTAAAAGGATATGTAATAAGACCCTAGAAATATTACTATGTATATCATTTTTTATAGAATAATTAATATATTTTCATCCTATTATTGTTACCTTATAAATGATTTTTATTTTGATTCAATAAAACACAAATGTTATTTTTGGATAATATTTAAAATAAATTAAGAAATATATTTTGATGAATTAATAGATATTTAAAACAAATAATATTTTAATAAAATATTATTATTAAAAAAATATATTAAATTTAAATGATCATATAATTTTGTTGAAGTCAAATGTATTTTTTAGAAGGGTTTAAAAATGTTATTGTCAAAAACCCGGTCATTTTCAATAAATGTTGGTTTTTATTTTAAAATATAAAATTCACATACTTAAAAAATTATTTAGATAAAATTAATATTATTTTTAAAATTAGGACATAAAAATTATCCAATGGTGAATTTTTCATAATTTTCCGAGACAATCAAATTTTTGGGTAAAAATTAAATACCATATAAATATACTTTGTGTTTTATGACATCACAATGAACCAAAATTGATGTAATAAGTAATATAAAAAGAATAAAATACCTAATATATGTTTTAAATTTAAAATAATGTGATTTTAAGTTTATTTTATTTATATTTTAAAGCCATTATGAATCCTCCATTACTTATAATATATTTTAAGATTTTAAAATCATTTCTTTAATAATGTGACCCCTCCACATCACCAAGGATAATATTTTAATAATTTAGGACCTTGGACATATAAAAAAATAAAAACCACTTTTATTTTATAGAAATTATCGACAAAAACCATGGGATGGTGTGTATTTTTGGATATTTTATTATGTAGAATCCAAAACCAAAATAATAAATAAACCTCTTTCTTTTCCTTTATAAACCCATCCAATATCCCATTTATCTTCACTAAAACTCCTTATAGAACATAATTACTCTTTAATACACACCCTATAGTCCTCCAAGGTGCCCCAAACTTTCAAGAATTCCCTCCTAAGCCTTTAGAGTCACACAATCAAGTAAGGGATCCTCACCTTCCTCTATTTTTTTCAATTCAAGAACCTTATTTAAAATTTGTATTTAAAATTTCAATTGGTTATATTTTCATTCATTTATTATCATTAACTTACTTGAAAAATAATTTTTTTAATGAGGAACCATTTATACTCTCTCATTTTTACCCTTACCTAAGCTATTGTTATACCAAACTTTCGTAAGGGATCTTCCACTCTCCTCTTTTATCAAGAACTCATTTTATGTTATGTATTTTACTTTTTATTTTCTTATTATGGTATATGATATTCCTTATTACCCTTACCATTTTATGTATAAATGATGAGATATTCCTTTCAATCTCATTAATCCTCCCATGATCCTTTATGTACACTTATTTCCATGCTAAAATTTTGAAAGGATTCTTTTATCTATTCATTACATTCATTACCATATGTCTTCTATTTACAAATTTTTTATGTTGGGATATTATTTTAAATGTCCCTATTATTTCCAATTTTATTTCCAAATAATGAGAGACCCATTTCTCTCTCATCATCCATTTTTATGAATTTTTAAGTAATGTCGTTATGCTGTCAAAATTTCATCATGATTTTCCATGCCAAAACAATTGTGTTGTGAATACCATACCCATTATTCTATCTAGGTTATTCACCATTATGCACATATACTTTGGATTGGGTAATTACATGTATGAAATCCACATTCATTTATCATGGAATAAATTGTGATGATGAATGAATCCATGTTGTATGATCTATGTGGCACACTTAAGCATGAGAATGAAATGATTATGATGGGTGAACCCAGATAATGCTCCAATGCATTGGGTAATGTTTAGTTTCATGATATGTCGTGTTTGTATAGGGGTTTTCCTCATTCCTTTATTGGAATTTTTCTAGCATGAATTATTGGCAGTTTATCCTTGACCTATGTTTATGATTTAGTGTTTTAAGTTGTTTCCACATTTCCGGTGTTATGATTATCATGCTATATCATTACTTATTATACATGTTATTTTTGTTCCTAATTGATATGCCTATTGTCTAAAATATATCACTTATTCCATGTATATTCCATTATTGGGATTTATATGTCAAACCTTTCTTATGTGTTTCCCCAGGTTATCCCATGCAGTTTTAAGTTCGAAGGAGTATTTTGAGCATGTTAAAGAAGTTTTCAATAAAAAAATGTTAAGGATATTTTAATCATGTTGTTCAAGATGTTATGTTTTGTACCTAATTCCCAAATACACTAGACTTATTGATATTTTATGTTCTATTATGTGCAATTTAATTTAATAAATCAAGTATTAATGTGTAATAAAGAGAAAGGTTGTTATAAGGAACCTTTATTAAATAAACAAAAGATAGAGAGAAGAATTAAGATGGGGTTAGACATACATTTCATCTCTTAATCAAAAGAAAGAAACAACTTAGAAGCTATACTTCCATAAACAAATCAAAAAATCTCACTTCTTGGACTTTCATCTTTCACCCATGTTTTGAGGATGTTGACCTATTTTCTATGACTTTAGTTTTTGACAGGCTTTGAGATCATCATTTTATGATGTGGAGGTGATGTCTTTCAGGTTGGGTGGAGAACCGTGTTTCCATGATAGGTCCCTTATGTCCATTACTAAGTTGGATCACATGTTATCCTCAATGTTAATGGATGAAAAACTCAAGATTGTAAGGTAGTATTTATAGCCTAAGAGGACATGTTTTATATTTGTATATAAATGCTCAACCTATGATTCAAACCAATCAAAAATGTCATCACTGAGTTCCTTAGGTAACCTCTCTTGCATTGACTCCCTCAATAGAATTGTACTATTGGAATTTTTTATCCTTGCCTTACCACATTAATCTGATGTATATATTTTAATGATATCATAAGAATCATTCATAAAAATAAATAAATGATGGAGGTAAGACCAACCCTTTTCTGCAATGTCACTATCACCCTCCCTTAGAGGATGGCATAGTGGAGCCTCTAACTAAAGAGGATTTCATGGTGGATCTTCAATGCCTTGGACTCTTCTGTAGTGCTTGGATCTAGGGATAAAGACACAAACATCCCTATTATATCACCTTGTTGAGAAGAGGTGCATGATATCACATTTTTCTGTCCATGAGAACTCATAGGAGACTCGATAATTGACTGTGTTTTTTGAGTTCATAGATCAAGATCATTTGAATTGGATTTCCTAGATAGAACCATTTAAAAACCCTCACCATCCACTAACTTTTTTCCTTGGACAATGAAGATTAATGTGGATTCACCTGTTACTCACTAATAAAAAATATGCCTTTAACAATTCTAAAAATGGATTTTATCAGTTCTAGAGAAGCACTGACTACTAGAATGAGATTAAAATCCCTAGTATTTTTTCAATGCTAAAAAAATTTGATAAAGGAGTCCTTTATTAATGATAAAAAAAGTGATAATAAAGGGGTGCACTATAGAAGCATTACAGTGTGCTATAATTGCACACCTTAGCACAAAAAACACCACTAGATATCAACAAAACCATGTATCAATACAAAGTTTAAATGAAATAAAATCTACAACATAAATACAAGAAAAAATATATATTATAGACATTTTTAACATTGGTTTATACAATTACATAAATACAAATCATTACATACATTCAAAAACAAGTATAAGATAAAAATAATAAGGAAATCAATTATGTAATAGCAGATAGAATTATGAGATAATAATCTAGGATTGTTTTTTCAGTTTTTGCAATGTGATGCATATTTTAAATTAAAATGACACTTATATATTGAAAATAAACACTAAGAGTCATACCAGTCACACCATGATTCAGATTGAGGTACATATGATTCCTATATTTCCTAAATCACTTATGAATCATTTTCCTGAAGTATCAAAATAATCCGAATGTGTTTTCTCAGTTATGAGTATGCTGCTTGGGTTTTTTACTAAAATGGAAACACATAATTTGACTCATACAAGTAACATCATGTGTCAGTTTAAAATTATATTTATTCCTACATGTAAAAAATTACTTATGAATCGTTTTCCTAAATTATCAAAAAAATATGAGCGTGTTTTCTCAGTTTTCAGTGAGTGACACTTTTTGAACTAAAATATCAATTCTAAACTAGTAGTGGACACATTGAGTCATACCAAGAACATCATGTATTGTATTTAGGTGTGGATGATTCCTACATGTCAGAAATGACTTATGTATCATTTTCCTAAAGTACTAAAACAATTTGAATTCATTTTCTCATTTTTGAGTGGGTCAATTGTCCTTTTTACTAAAATTGATATCAATTTTAAATAAAAATTTGCAATTGGAGTCATACTGGTCACACCATTCATTTTATTGTGTTTCCATTGATTTCTAAATGTATCAAATGAATTATGTATCATTTTCCTAAAGTATAAAAACAATCTGAATTTGTTTTCTCTTTTTTGAGAATGTCACTTATCTCTTTTACTAAAATGTCATTTTAAATTGGACACAGACACTTTGACTCATATCAATCACATAGTGTATTGGTTTTAAATGATATTGATTCCTACATGTCAGAATTATGAATCAATTTCCTAAATTATTAAGAAAATTTGAGTGTATTTGCTCAATTTTCATTGATTGATACTTTTTGAACTAAAATGTCAATTTTAATATGATAACGGACACTTTGAGTCATACCGGGCACTTCGTGTATTAGATTTAGGTGAGACTGATTAAAACACATCAAAATTTACTTATTTATTTTTTTCTTAAACTATCAAAACAATCCTAATGAATTTTCTTTATTCTGAGTAGGTCAATTGTCCTTTTTACTAAAATTGATGTCAATTTTAAATAAAAATATGCATTGGAGTCATAATGGCCACACCATGCATCATATTTTGGTGAGGAACATTCCTAAACATCTAAAATGTCTTATGGATAATTTTAATAATTATCAAAACAATCTTATTTTGTTTTCTCATATTTGAGTACATCAATTTTCTTTTTTACTAAAATGCCATTTTAAACTGGAAACACACACTTTGACTCATACCGATCACATCATATATAAATTCAATGTGATATTTATTCCTACACAAAAAAATGATTTATTAAACTAAATTCTAAATTATCAATAAAATCTGAGCATGTTTTCTTGGTTTTCATTGAGTGACACTTTTTGAACTAAAATGTCGATTTTGAACTGATAGCGAACACATTGAGTCATACTGGGCACATCGTATATCGGATTAAGGTGTGAATAATTCATACATGTCACCAATGACATATGGATAATTTTACTAAAGTAGCAAAATAATATGAATGTTTTTTCTTAGTTTTGAGTAGGTTAGTTTTTCTTTTTACTAAAATTGATGTCAATTTTAAATAAAAAGATGCACATGAAGTTATACCAGCCACATCGTGTGTTGGATTGATATTTGAATAAATACCACATATATAAAATGACTTATAGAATATTTTAATAAAGTATAAAAACAATACAAATGAATTTTCTCAGTTTTGAGTGTGCCACTTTTCTTTTTTACTAATATGTCATTTTAAACTGGATACACGCACTTTGACTCATGTAAATCAAATGGTGTATCAGTTTGATGTGAGACCAATTACTAAAAATAAAAAATGAATTATGAATCAATTTACTAAATTACTAATAAAATTTGATTGTGTTTTCTCAGTTTTTAGGGAGTGACACTTTTTGAAATAAATGTCTATTTTAAACTAATAACAGAAACATTGAGTAATATTGAGCACATTGTGTATATTATTGTGGTTAGGATTATTTCTACATGTCACAAATGACTTATGGATAATTTTACTGAATTTCTAAAACAATACAAATGTTTTTTATCATTTTTAAGTAGCTTTCTTGTCATTTTTACTTAAATTGATGTTAATTTTAAATAAAAAGAATTACTTGGAGTAATACCAATCACACTATGCATAAAATTGAGGTGAAGCTAATTCTTACATGTCTCAAATAACTTATGGATTTTTTTTAATAAAGTATCAAAACAATATGAATGCATTTCATTGGTTTTGAGTACGTCGCTTTTCTTTTTTCTAACATTTCATTTTAAACTAGAAAAAAGCACTTTGACTCAGACTGATCACATTTTGTTTCTGTTTGATATGATACTAATTACTACACATCAAAATTACTTATGAATAATTTTTCAAAGTTATCAAGAAAATATGAGCATTTTTGATTGGTTTTTAGTGAGTGATACTTTTTGTATTAAAATATGAATTTTAAACTAATAACAGGAACTTTGAGTCATATCAGAAACATATTGTATCATACTAAGGTGAGGATGATTAATACACATAAAAAATAACTTATGGATCATTTACCTAAAGTACCAAAATAATCTGAATGTGTTTTCTCATTTTTGAATAAGTCAGTTGTCCTTTTTACTAAAATTAATTTCAATTTTGAATAAAAAGACACATGTAGAGTCATATCGGCAACACCATGCATCATATTGAGGTAAAACTGATTCCTATACATCCCAAATTATTTATGGATCATTTCCCTAACGTATAAAAAAAATCCAAATGTGTTTCCTTAGTTTTTAGTATGCCAATTTTTTTACTATAATGTCATTTTAAATAGGAAACATGCACTTTGAGTCATACAGGTTGCATCATGTGTGGGTTTGATATGAGATTTATTCTTTCGCATCAAAATTGAATTATGAGTCATTTTTTTAAATTATCAAGAAAATATGTATGTGTTTTCTTAGTTTAGAGTGAGTGACACTTTTTTGTTTTAAAATATCAATTTTAAACTGATAACAGACACTTTGATTAATACTGGGAACATCATGTATAGGATTCATATGAGGATGATCCATACAAATAAAAAATGAATTATGGATAATTTTACTAAAGTAACAAAACAATCTAAACACTTTTGATCGGTTTTGAGTCTGGAAGCTTTATTTTTTACTAAAATTAATGTCAATTTCAAAACAATCTGAATGAATTTCCTGGGTGATGATAAAATATAACATAATATTATAATTATTTGTTCATAAAAATGATAATATTTCTATTCTCATGTATTTTATATTGATAATGATGATGATTTTTTTATTAATGAGCTTGTGAACATGGATCATTTAATATAATGAATGTGCACATGCATAATGAATATTACTTGCATGGATTTCACAAGAATTGTTGATATTATATCATGCATCTAATTTATTATCTAATAGCCCAAATCATTCCACCACCCAAAAAAGTGAAACCAGTGTATTTTATTTTTTAATAATTCATTATTTAGTTGATGAAATTTTGTATTTCTTTATTTTTTAGAGGTTTTGGATCAATCTACTAGATTATTTTTCAAAGGAGTTTTCATTTGGATTTTTAGTGCTTCATAGTTTTATTTTAAGTGGGTTCTTCATTTTTAGGGATTTATTAATAAGGATATTTCGTTCCATTTGATGTCATGTTTCCTTTGACACCAACCCTCCTTGATGACCATAATCTCTCAATTATTGTTGGTTGTCCTCTAATAGTTCTCACATACACCTGCTGGATTTGGTGGCTGATTACACACATGTTTATTCAAACATTTAAGTTGTATTATATACATTTTTTATGATTGGATTGGTGTTTTATAACTCTCAAGTGACTATTGGATCCACTACTAAGACCCTTTTTTGTAGTGTAGAGAATTCATGGGCAATAAATTGCAACTATTTTTTTTGCTGTTGTTCAATTTGTTCTTGGTGAGGGTTTTATTTCACACTTTAGTAATATTTGATAGTAATTTTAATGTTATAATAAAAATTATAGCATATGATAATCATATTGAAAAAATAATTGGTGTTTGTTTTGTTTCTAAAAAAATTCCTCCACTTAAATTCTTGTATAAAATCACTTAAACAAGTGGTGAAAATTATTTTCTCAATAAGACACTTGAAAAACATAAACAATGGATATTATATTAAGTGACAAGTGTTGTGTGTACTTTTAAACAATTTTTATCAAACACGATCTTGGTATGATCCACATTCTACTCCATTTCCCAAAAAAATTATTGTTTGTAAGTCATTACTTCGTCTCCTACTCTCCTAGGTCTCTACCTCGATCTCCGCCTCTACGTCCTCCTCCACCTCAATCTCTGACTCCAACTCTTCCTCCACCTCTACCTCCTCTTACCTGTACCTCCACTATTGGCTAATAATTTTATTATTTTTAGGTCAACTCTTTTAAATAAATTTATTTCATCCATTATGCTTCTCCTTGAGAAATAGATCAAAAATAATATATAATCATTATAATTCTATTGTTTCACACCCCAAATATATTTCTAAGTTTATAAATCATATTAGATCACAAACATAGTAGGGAATCACCTAAATTTGTCTTCATCATGCATTCTGAAAACATGAACGTTGCTCACTCATCTCTAAACAAATTTACTTCTTCTTCTGGGTACGAATTTTGTTGTCAATCTTGATAGTACTGAGAAAATATTGACAAACAAATTATTATGAAATATATTTAATTAAATTATAGTTACCTTAGGAAATTACCTATTGGGGGATGCTATTATTTTCATGCTTTATGATCTCTCTCATAAATTTACAAACATAATATCCACAATCTATATTATTATCTTTCTTTGGACATTGTAGAAACATTGAAAAAAATAGGTAAATTATTTTTAAATTTTGTTATATTTAAATATTTCTATATATGCCCTAATTTTTTTCATTTTTACTAATCGATGTGATTTATCTCTTCAAACACTGACTTCATTCCATGATTTATCCTATATTTAGTGACCACCCTATCACAAAAAAATCTTTTTAAAACACATATTGAAATATATAATTTGAATTTTATCTATAGATTTTTGATTGAATAGTCTTAAAAATTTACAATACACATCATGTGTGCTCAGTTGGTTGGATATCTATGCATTGGATCCAAAAAATAAATATTGAGGGTATCCAGATTGACTGTGATCGGCATCGTGTGTTGGGTAAAAAAAATAATTAATGAAAAAATTAAAAATATATTTTATGTGATTAGAGTGTAGAGTTTTACTTCTACATTATAGGAATCAAAAAGAGTCTGTTATCTAATGTTTCTTTGTTGAGTGCTTCTAGTAACTCATCTATTTTCTTCTCAATTTCTTTTTTCCAAAGTAATTATTTCTATAGAAATGATACAGGGATTAATGAATCCAAATCATGATTCCAATGATTTTCCCTTTATATATTATTAATATAAACACCTGTAGAAAATATAAATAGTTATTAACTTTAATAAACATATTAACTCACTATTTGGAAAAACATATTATGAAAATGTACCTTAAGTATGTATTCAAAACTGAGATTCCCAGCCATTCATGCTTAAGAATCGCATTTATAGTATCAAGACTAATTATTTCTATCATAGAAGCTCCATATATTTCTTTTTCATATGAAATTTAAGGCATATTTTCATTTTTAAATGTGTTATCTTTATGAATTTGTAATGGTAATAAATGTTTCTCTTGAACATGTGGGTAGAAGGTACTCTTGGAATGTCATTTTGATTTCTTGGTTGATTCACTAGATTTTCTTGATCCGACCTTCTGTTTTCCCACCACTTTATCCATATGTAATATCATAACACACTTAAAAACTTTTAGCATCAAATGTCATAGGTTTTTCATATGAAAAATTTATTAAATAAATACCTCATGAATCTTTATAAGATTATACGACCATTCTATGAAAGCTATAATAGCATAATTAGCCATTTTAATATCTAGATCATCAAGTGGAAAAAGAAACTCAGTATTCGGCTCATGAATTACCCCAATACCCACTCTCATGTGATCTTTTGGGAGGTCCTTATTATGTAGTTCGTCTCCCAAGATATTATAAATTGTACCCATCACAACACGGCAGTGTGTGGGTGTTGACAGATAAAAGTCACATACAACTGTACCCTGCAAAATTTTAGTAATATAAAATTATCATAAGTTGATTGATTCACATATAGGATAAAGATTAATGAAAAATTAATTACCCTAGGTAAGGTATATTTTTGGGGGGAACGACTATCCTCAAAGATCGTGGGATCATTTGGTTCATGTGTGGATCTTTGTTCCACCACCGGTTCACTTTGATACTTTCTCGTACATTGGTCAGCCAAACCAGACCAAAAATTAATATATTACAGTGAGTCTATTTGTGACTGAAATCGTCTCACCCTATTATATGTATCTTCATGTGGTTTTATCTTCTTGAAATTTATTATAGGATATACTCCAAAACCTAATCCTCTAACGCAACCATATTGTTCTGACCGCTTCAAAGATACTGAAAGTAGAATTTCTTCTGGTATGATCGTTGTTGATTCTTGTGTCTAAACTATATAAAAAATATGATCATAAATAAATATATTTTTTGTAATATTATTATAAATAATAAAAACTTACAATTATTTTATACTTAAACATGTTTCTCATACTATTTTTGTGTTTTCATAAACTAGTTTACCCCACTTATTTACATGAGCCTCCTTCCATAGCACATGATGTAGGATGGAAGTGGCTTAAGATTTTGATTCATCAATCTACATATAAATAAAGTAACATATGTTGTTTCATGTCACATAATTAAACTTTATTTATTGATTTAAAATATACACCAATTTATTCTCTAATGAAGTGAACCCTATCCTTGCTTTGTAATAGGGGTACATTGGTTTTAATGCACGTAGTTTATTTTCATAATTATTTTATTTTTTCATAAATTAATAGTTTTGAATCAAGTTTTATATAATAAATAATGTCAAATAATATATCATCGGCTGTAATGCACCTGAAATTATTTCTCACTGTGACGATTGATGAAAGCATCCCATGTTTTCTACTTTATAATATGTGCATAACGAACTGGTGGGTGTGGTTTTACTTTCCCTTCAGTATCCCTAAGATATAACGTCATAAGAATAGTTCTAAAGTCTCTATGGTCTTTTTTAGTGGCCATTACGTTAGATTTATTACAAAAATATTCTAAAATGAATGAATTATACAAGGAATAATGAATATTAAATCAATGTTTCATTGTATAACTTTTTTAGTAAAATAGATTCAGTATATTGTAACATTACCATTATATATCTCCAAAGTATTTCCTTCATTACTGGTTGGAAATGGAACCATGAATCAATATCAATCGGAACATTTAACCTTTTTAAGTCCCCAAGATAAATAATAGATATTCAATTTTTGGGGTCAATAGGTTGGTCGCATTGATTCCAACCAACCACAAATTTTATACCCTAACTTATTGTCTTGATTATTTTATTCAACACTGTGATGTTTCATTGTTTTTGTTTTTTTCATAAAAATGATATTGATCCCCTAAAAATTTTGTATTCTCATCATAAATATTCTATTCTTCCTCAAGATTAGTAATATCATCATGTGCATAAGACATTTTCTACGTGAGTATTAAAACATTTAATTTGTCTTGAATAACAACAATGTAAACACGGAGAAAGGATTTGAGAAGGGTCAAATTCATGCTCTATTACAAACTTGATAAACTCTTTAAATCCATCTTTATACCATTTTTTCAAATTATTGTCAAGCATCCATTTTAAAGTAAATGGGTAATTTAATTTAATAAAATAATTACCCCACAATGGTAGTTTTTATCCTCTGAATTCATCCAAAGGTGAAAGTTATAGACAACAGTCATCCTCATCAACTTCATATCCAAATAGTTATTATTTCATTTTGTTAACTGAAACTCATCCATCAACTCTTGTGAACATCCACCAATGTTTCATGAACTAATCTAACCAAAAGTCATCCCATACTGGGTATTGGTGATCACATTGGATGACTACTACTTAGAGTGGATCAAACAACATAAAAGATATGGGGGATGAGTCTAAAGCAACAAAATGAAATAATAACTGTTCAGGAGATGAAGATGGTGAGTATGATAGTTGTATCTCTAAAACTTCTTAAATTACCACATCTTAATTTTAAATTTCAAATCTCATATCAAAATTTTAAAGAGTCCCTGACACTACCATGAGAACATAAACTCATTCTCACCGAGATAAACTAACTCTAATCTATGTTTTCAGTCCTTTTCCCTTACCTATATCACCAATATAAGAGTTCTGTATCCATTGAGGTTCATGTGTAGGGTGTGAGTATAAAAATAAAAAATTATATACTAATAGGTTCCCTAAAATATACAATGCATAATTTTAGTATATGTTAAAAGTAGTAACACTCAAAATACACATGTAAGTCAAATCATTGTGTACTAACCAGGACACCATAATAATTAAATATACTGACTTAATTTCATATCAGTGAATTATAATAATCATACAGTAAGTTTATACCATGTTTATTCACTAACATTATAATCATTTCACTAATAAGAGGTTAACATTTGAATCATAGGATGATAAAAATTTATTTATCTCCCTCTAGAAATAACCACATCATGGGTACCATGATATTAGACCTTGGACCCCTAGAATCCAAGAATATCCCTCAATTAATCTCTAACATGTTTATGGTAACTCAAATTCTAACATACCATACCTCTACCTCACATAAAACCTATCACTTATTATTTTTTATAAATATTCTTATCCCATGTATACTCTAAACCCACTCATATTAAAAAATAACCTAAATGCAATTTTAATTATGTCTTCTAACATATTACATTTCAAAAATGAAGTAATGAACATTGAAATCCAAATTGAAATAAATTTTGATTCCCTTAATCTATAAAATTGGTTATTTCCTAATCAATTATTTTTTATAAATCGCTATTTTTCACTCCAAACATAGCCTAAATTATAGCTTCTATTAGCCGTTCTAGAAACCCTGTTAACGGAAATTGGCATATTTGGAGAAAAAGAAAGATGATGAAAATGTATTCAGCTTTATTTTTCTCCAAATATTCCAATTTTAGTGAAAAAATTCTTAAAACATTCTGAAAAGTAACCAAGTGAGTCACATGAGAAAATTCATATAAAGAAACCAAAATAAATTATTCATTATGTTTTGATTAATTTTTAGGTGTCATTTTTTGTATTCTCGGGAAGTAGTAAATAAGGTGGATGAAAGTCTAAAAGAGTTCAATAATGGGTTTAGATATGTGGTATTCAAAGTTTTGGCAATTAATTTGATGGATATTAATGAATACAATCTATATAGAATGTATGTCATCAAGGAATTTTGGAACCACAATTATGGGAGGAAGGCTAGTTTTAAAGAGGGGGTTCAATCCATCATCAAGATATGAAAGGAAATAAAGTATTTTAGGATATATTAAATAAAGGTAGTGAAGGTTATTTGTACCAAAGTATTGAATTATTATATCTATATTCAATACAATAACAATTTTCATGCAAGATTCATGCAAATGTGGAATTTTATGCATGGAGTGTATTGTATTGTATATCTATCTTACCAAAATGAATGTTTATTTACACAACCTTATTTGTGAAACCCATGGTCCTTTGTAGAATTAACAATGATTATGAATTCTTAATTCATAGTCACAATCAAAGAACAATATCAAACAACACATCATTATTACTCATGTTTCAAAGGTTGTATGACCTCTATCATAAATACAATTCACTTTCCATCACAACATACCACCAACCACAATGTAATCCTAGCAACCTATTTTATATTTAACCGTCTTGAATTTATCAATTAATTTATGGTAAAAATTACCACAATCATATATTCATCATGTGAAATTATATTTAAATTTATATTCAAATTGTGTATAAACAACAAAAATAATAAAATGAAAGAAAATATACAGGAACCTCCATAAAATTCTATCATATTATGAAATAATAAAAAAAAAATCATTTATTCATTCCACTACATTGCCTATGTGACACTAATAATCAAATATTAATTAATACAAAATCTACACCTATCATTTTATAAAATTTCATAAGATGATTTTCTCAATAGATAGACATATATTCATGATTCTTCTTATTATCTTAAAACTTTTTTAATATTAATGTGCATGTCACACTGTCAAAAAAAGATTCAAGAAATTAAAATCAACACTATCTAAAAGTAATAAGAAATAATATAATGAAAAAATCAAGAAAATCACCATTAGTTGCAACAATGGATGGAGATGCAGTTCACAGTGGTCTCATATGAAACTAGAATGAGTTTACAAAGTAAGGGTGGAATTGTGTATATTTAGGTAAGTGAGAGAGAGAGATGGGATTTAGGGTTCATAATTATAAGATTCCAACATTTTCTTAAGTTGTATTAGGCTCATTCATAAGTACTATTTTGTTTAGATTTGAGTACTTTTCGTTTGGGTTTTACCTTGGGGTGTGTTTGGGTGAAATTTAGAAATTTTGGAAGAAAATGGGAAATTTCACAGTTGGAACATGGTTTTCCCAAACCATATTCCCCAAACCATAAAACCATGAAATACTAGATAGAAGGGATTTTAATGTCTATTGCGTAGTTTTTCAAACCGTGCACCCCCTTAAAGAGGTGCATGGTTAGGCACACGATTAGTAGAAATTGTATACCCTAAGCAGCAAATTGTGCGTACAAGATTTTAATCCCACAAAAATTATTAATAAAATCATAAACTCCCATCTAATACCCCAAAATTCCCTAGATCTATATTTAAGAGATCTTGATTTTTCTCAATATTGATTTAGGTTATAGAACTAGATCTCATTCTATGTCGTTACTCCACTGAATTTTGGGGATTTCCATTGGTCAATTGTTCATCGACAAATCAAGGTAGGTTGTATATTATTCAAATATTATAGTATTGATATCAATTATGTGTATGTGATTGTTTAATTTCTAGGGTTTGTTTAGCAATTGAAATTCCTAAATTTAATTAATTAATGTTGTCAATTAGTTAATTGAGGAATTGGGGATTTGATTGAATAATTGGATTGTGGAATTGAGATATTTAATTGATGAATTAATTATCAAATTATTGAAATGTGGAATTGGGGATAATTAATTGTTGGGTAAATTATTGGAATGTAGAATTTTGAATTGAGAATAATTAATTGGTGAATTAATTATGGGATATTGAGATTGTTAGATTGTATTAATTAGTTGTTGAATTAATTAAGAGACCTTATAGAGTTAATTAATTGTTGAATTAATTAACAAAATATATGTGGTTAATTAATTGGAGAATTAATTAATGGGATATAAATTATTAATTAATTGTTGAATTAAATAAATAAATTAATGTGAATAGTTAATCGTTGGATTAATTAATAAAAATGAGTATGATTAATTAATTATATGAATCAATTAAGGGTTATTGGTTGTATGTCACTTGGTTGTGATTATGTTGGAATGGATTAGCACATGGGTTAACTAGGGTTTGATCGAGGGATTACCCAAAGGACTGTGAGAGCGTTCAGGGAGGAAGACTATGAGAGATTCTATATTGATTAGCCAGAGGATAGTGAGAGACTTCAGGGAGGAAGACCATGATAGCTTCCATTTTTATTTCCAAGGGACTATGGGAGATCTTAGAGTTGTCCTAGGGGAATGACTGTGAAGTCTTCACCCTTTTCCTATAAATATATTATGCTTATTTTAGTCTCACTCACATTAAACCCTTGAGGTTAGATCCCTATGTGAACATTACTCATGTTGGACTGATTTACACGTTTTATGCATTTTTTCGGATATGAATTGTGATAATGAATGGTAAAAATGTAGTTCAAGTATATAATATCCCTTGGGGATAGTACAGACTCTGGCATGGGCTGAATTAGGTTTTGAGGTTCGAGTGTCCTTGGGAACCCGAATGTTTATGTGGTTAAATAGAGAATAATTAATAATGTTCTAATTGTTTTCTTATGCATTGTATTTATTTATTTATACATTTGCATACACTATTATTGACTGAATATTGTTTTAGACACTATTGGTGGTGGAATACTGAGTTTTACTCACACCCTACTCGGGCTACCTGATCAGTACCTGAATAGATTTCATGGTTGTAGGACAAGAAAATGGTAAAGAAGCTATATTAGATGATTAAGTTGGGATGGAGCATGGATGATGGAACTGGACATGGTTCGGAACCCACTTGGAATTTTTTTGTGTATTTATTTTGGGTTTTCATTTTGACACTTGGCATGTACATTAGCATGACATATCTACTATTTAGTTGATATTTTATTTCTAGTTTTGTCCATCTTGTGATACTGATATTGTTCTATTTATGGTTTTATGTTATTTAGTTATTATTTTCTTATTTTCAACTGGTGTATTACTCTGAATAAAGAGGGTATAGACTCCTCATGATCAATATTAGAACCTCACTAATTGTCACCACCCTCTAGCATACAGAGAGGTGCGCCTGAGGTTATGTAGTGGTCTGACTCGAGGCACCGGTGCATGGTACCCTGGTATGGATGTTACAAAGTGGTATCATAGAATTTTTATTTTATTTTCTTTTATCTTACTATTTGGGAAAGGTATACAAGATATTAGGGCTAGTCGGGCCTTAAACACAAGCACATTCATGGGAGTTGCAAACCCATGTACAAGGTAAAACCCAAGTACCGAACGTGGGATTGATGTTATTAATGTTTATTGTAACAGTTGGATATTATTTCACCTTTGGAAATTCACTTGCTGTGTGATATGATTATTATTTTAGAGATTTTTTGAGATTTTTTGACTTGTGATTCATAGACCGATAAGGCATGAGAGTTGAGTATGCATGAATCATTCTATCCACTCAGGATTATTTTGTGACATGAATCATTTTAGGAATGCATAGGAAAATGGGTTTTGGGTAAGTTTTTGCACTTGAACTATTTTCCCCTGCTTATGAAATTAAATTGAAAATGGTTCCTAATATGAGTTTTAAAATGGTAAAATGATGAAAAATTTGAATAAATGTTTTTATAATGGAATGTGAATAATGAGAATGTGTTTACCCTTGTTAACTAGGAACTAGGTGTAGGATAGTGAAGGGTAGTGATAGAGACATGGTTTTGACAGTGTGTTAAGGTTTGGGGGAGTGACTGGTTGTGCCTTATTGTGTTTCCCTATTACGTAAAAGTTTTAGTTTTTTGAACTATTCCTTAAGGTGTGTGTTTGTAATTATAGAGATATGCCTCCGTGATAACTCTTACTGAGGGGTTGAAAGTAGGACATATCTAGGGATGATCCTATGGTAGCAGAAATAGAGGCATCAATGGTTCCGGCTGAGGAAGTAGTGGAGAAGTTCTGAGAGAAATTCACTCACTCTATACAATTCATGGAAAGAGACTCAGAGTGGATTGTGAAAATAATTTCTGATCTAACAAGGGAGTTCTAGTTACAACACCCTCTGATGTTTACTAGAGAGGTTCGGACTGTGATAGTTGGGTTTTAGATTGATTCTATTCAGAATATACTTGAACACTTAGAGAATCCTACTAAGAAGAGATTCAAAGTGGCTGCCTATATGTTACGTAGTCTGGCAAAGTGATGGTGGTACATTCTGACTCGTGATGGAAAGCTAGAGACTATGGAATGGAAGGACTTTCAAGAAAAGTTTCTTGATTAATTATATCTGGATACACTAAGGTGGTAGAAATAATCCGAGTTCATGATATTTACTCAGGGGAGCATGTATGTGACGAACTATGCAAGTCTCTTTATAGATTTTCAGCACTTTGTACTGGCATTGGAAGGAGATGAGACTAGTGTGGAAAAGCAGATTCAAGATGGACTTAAGTTTGAGATTAAGTACCAGGTTAATATATTAAAGCTAAAGAATTTTACATAAGTAGTGAATCAAGATCTCATATCTGAGGGGAACCTAAAGGAGTAATCCAAAGGAACATATGTGTCTTCTATTATATGATCAGGATGTATAACTTCTGAGAGTAGGAAGCATCGTTACAAAAATATCTCTAAGAGTAGTGGCAAGAGGAGTAGCCATGGGAAGGTTCGGTTACACAAGACCTTAACCATGTGATTTTCCACCGGTGTGGTAGGTCTGGAATCTTTTGAAAACATTTTCCTTGACCACTAGTATAGTGATGAGGTTGCGGAAATATGGGACATCTACAGAGGTTTTGAAATAACCTGCAGTAGATGGTTATTGAAGGAGGAACTAGATAAAACTAGGGTATATGAAGGGGATCTTCTACACCATATTAGTATAGTAGCTGGAGTTCTACTAGATGAGGCAGTAGAGGAAGTGGACGTGGTGCTTCTGGGAAAGAGAATATGTATCATCAGAGTGGAATTTCTTTTTAGAGTCATACTATATCATAGGGAAGAGAGACAGGACAATTACGTGCCATTCAACCAACTCCCGTGGACAGTGAGGTTGGAAAATCAACAGTGAGAGGTAATATTCTTATATATTCTATATTATCTAGTGCCTTATTTTATACTGGTGCCTCTCATTCCTTTATCTCTAAAAAACTTTTCAATGGTTTGAGTCTGGTAGTGGAGTTTGAGGGTGGGTTTATGAATATAGATACACCGTTATGAGTATGGCCTAAAGACATCTATTTGTGCAAGAGATGTTCTCTTGAGATATAGGAGTACCATTTTCTCTAGGATCTCAATATTCTTGACATTTCAGGCTTTGAACTAATTATTGGTATGGACTGGATAGTCACATACCAATCCAACATTGATTATTAATGTGGGAGAGTAACTTTTACATATCCTAAGGGTGACAACTACATTCACCATGGAGAGTGGGATATACAGGTAGGCCGAGCAGGGCCAATTACTCAACAACTAGGAGACATCATATCCTAGGTTACAATTCTATTGATAGATGATGGAGGTGTGAAGTAAGATGTCTTTCTACCCATAGTAGATAGGTTTCATGATTTATTTTCTAAAGACTTATTAGGGATGCCACTTAAGATAGATGTAAAATTCACTATTGATCTCATGTCGGTAGCTGAAAAAATTTCTATTACACTGTAAAGAATGGAACCGAAGACCCTTAAGAGCTTAAGACTCATCTGGAGGGGTTAGAGAATAAGGGATTTATCTGACTGAGTATGTCTCCTTGGGGTTCATTGATATTTTTTGCTAAGAAGGAAGATGGGACTCTACACTTGTGTGTCGATTACTAGAAGTTGAACCAGAGACTATGAAGAACTGGTATCCACTTCTGTATATCGACGATATTTTTTACCAGTTGAGGGAGGCTTGTGTCTTCTCCAATATTTAATTGAGATTAGGGTATCATCAACTGAGAGTTCAGACTTCTGATATACTGAGGACTTCTTTCAAAAGAAGGTATGGCTTTTATGAGTTCGTCATAATGTCGTTTGGGCTTATGAATGCACTGGAAGTGTTATTCCCTTGTGGAAAGAATAGGGCTGATGGAATACCGGTTGGATCTTCCATATAAATATAGTTTTATGCATGATGTTTTCCATGTATCCCAACTATGATGGTATCAGCCCGACCCTTCTCATGTGATCGGTGTGGATAATGTGGATCTAGAGATAGATGAATCATTTGAGGAGAATTTGATGTGTCTATTGGACCATGGTGAGAAAGTGTTATAAGGAAATACAATATTGAACCATACTGATAGTTAATATATTATGGAAACATGGACATGTGTAGGAGGAAACATGGGAAAAGGAAGCAAATTTTCAAGCTTAGTGGCCCGATCTTTTTTACTCTGAATATTAGAGATGCTTAGGATTATAGCTCGAGGACGAGCTATTATAAAGTGGGATATTGTAAGATCCTAACCTTTTATGGAGTTGTCTCAGGATCTTTCATACATACTCTTTTGTTTAGTGTTGAGTACATTTCTTTTGGGTTTTACCTTGGGGTGAATTTGGGTGAAATTTGAAAATTTTGGAAGGCAAGTGCACAGTTGGAGCACAATTTTCCCAAATTGTGCAACCCTGAATAGTGGGAATTTTCATGACTGGAATAGGGGTTTTCAAACCATGAACCCACTTTAAAGAGTTACATGGTTAGGTGCACAGTTATTAGAAATCGTACACCATGAGTAGAAAACCGTCTGTATAGGATTTTAATCCCTAAAAATTATTAAAAAAATCACAAGCCCCGATCTAATAACCCTGAACTCCCTAGTTCAATCCATAATCAATTTCTCTTGATTTTAGAGCCTTTCAAAGGGATTCCAAGTCCATATGACCTCTATTCTTGGTGATTTTAATCCTAGATCAAAGATCTGCACCTTTCCCAGTAAGAGGGCCTCATTCTGATTAATTTCTCGTTCCTCCTCCTTTCTTATATCTTTCTTTAAGGGATGTTTTTCTCTTTTTTGGTTAGATATATACCTAGTTATATATATCTATATCTAGTATTGTGGATATATATCTAGATTTAATATAACTTGATTTGTTCAATCTTGATTTATGTTAAAGATTCGGATCACATTCTATTCCATTACTCCACTGAATTTTGGGGATTTCTATTGGACGATTATTCATTGATGAATCGAGATAGGTGGTTTATTATTCAAATATCATATTCTTGATATCAATTATGTGTATGTGATTATATAATTTATAGTTCTCATTTAGAAATTGTAATTCCTAAATTTAATTAATTAATGTGGTCCATTAATTAATTGAGGAATTGAGGATTTTATTGAATATTTGAATTGTGGAATTGAGATAATTAATTGATGAATTAATTATAAAAGGATTGAATTGGGGAATTGGGGATAATTAATTGTTGGAATAATTGTTGGAATCTTGATTTTTGAATTGAGAATAATTATTTAGTGAATTAATTATGGTATATTGAACCCATGAATGACGTGCACCTCTCCTCGCTTGTGTTTTTTTACTTTTTCTAATAAATTTTGGAGTCATGGGTTTCAAACCCATAACTGAACCATTTTGAGTATTGGATATTTAGATTGTTGGATTGTATTAATTAATTATTGAATTAATTAAGCAACTTTATAGGGTTAATTAATTGTTGGAATAATTAACAGAAGAAATGTGGTTAATTAATTGGCTAATTAATTAATGGGATATAAATAAATAATTATTTTTTGAGTTAATTAAAGAAATTGATGTGGATAATCAATCATTAGATTAATTAATGGAAATGAGTATGATTAATTAATTGTATTAATCAATTAATGGTTATTGGTTATATGTCACTTGGTTGTGATTATATTGGCATGGAGTAGCACATGGGTTAATCGGGGTGTGAGTGAGGGATTACCCAAGGACCGTGAGAGCTTTAGGGGTGGAAGACCATGAGAGATTCTATATTTATTACCTAAAGGACTCTGAGAGCCTTCGGGGAGAAAAACCATGAGAGCTTCCATTTTGATTTCTAAGAGACCGTGAGAGCTCTTGGAGTTTGTCTAGGAGAAATACCATGAGATCTTCCCCCTTTTCTTAGAAATCTATTATGCTTCATTTAGTCTGACTCACCATAGACCCTTGAGGTTAGAGCCATATGTGCACATTACTCATGTCGAACTGATTTACATGTTTTATGCATTTTTTCATATATGAATTGTGATAATGAATGGTAATAATGACATTTAGGTATATGATATCCCTTGGGGATAATACAGACTCAGACACAGGGTGAAGTAAGTATTGAGGTTCGGGTGTCCTCAGGAACCTGGGGGTTTATGTGGCTAAATAAAGAATAATTAATAATGTGATAACCACTTACTTATGCATTGTACTTATTTCTCTATACAGATTAATATATTGTTTTTGATTGGATATTGTTTTAAATACTGTTGGTGGTGGATATTGAGTTGTACTCGCACCCTACTCGGGTTGCATGATCGATACCCAAATAGATTTCTTGGTTGTAGAACAGGAAAAGGGTAAAGGCCCTATGTTAGATGACTGAGTTGGGATTGATCATGGATGAGGGAACCAGGTGTGGTTCGGGACCCGCTTGGGAGTTGTCAATGTCTTTATTTTGGTTTTGCATTTTGATACTCGATATATACTTTAGCACGACATATCTGTTGTCTAGTTGATATTGTATTTTTAGTTTTTGTCATCTTGTGAGACTGGTGCTGTTATGTTTACGGTTTTATGTTATTTATTTATTTTTTTCTTATTTTCCGTTGGTGTATTACTCTGATAAAAGTGGTTATAGTCTCTCCATGATTGATATTATACCCTCACTGTTGGTCGGAACCCTTTGGAGTATGGGGAGGTGCGCCTAAGGTCATTTGGCAGTCCGACTCGGGGCATTGGTGCATGGCACCTAGCCAGGGATTTTGCAGTCATGGTTAAGAACAACACAAAAATGAAAACTACGAAACCCAAAAAATCAAACAACGATATAGGAAAAGGAGAAAATAACATACCTTTAATTCTAAACTTTATTCAACTGAGAGAACGTTGAAGAGTATCACCGGTAGTAGGAGAGTTCCGTGAGAGCTTGAGAATCGCAACTGAATGAGACCTAGTTATGATTATTTTAAATAGATCGGGGACACTTTTATTAGCGCTTTCAAAAATGCGTTGATAAAGATCCATTTTATTAGTGCTAAATTGATAAGTGCTGATAAAAGACATCTTTATCAGTGTGTTTTTAGCGATGATAAAGATTGAGCTTTATAAGCATTAAAAAATGCTGATAAAGGATTGATAATTATCATTATAAATTAGAAATTTGTACAAATATTTATATAATTATATATATATTTATTATAATTTTATAATTATTTAAATATATAATTATTTATTTATAATTATAAGTATATTTATATCATTAAATATATTTATATATTTATATTTATATTTAATAAATATATATAAATATAAATATAGTAAATATATTCATTATATAAATATATTTATTATAATTTTATAATTATAAATATATTTATATTATTATATATAATTATATAATTATATATATAGTAAATATATATAAATATAAATATATTCATTATTTAAATATATTTATTATAATTTTATAATTATTTAAATATATGATTATTTATTTATAAATATAGGAATAATACTTTTAAAAATAATAATATTTATATACATATTAGCTATTTGAGGGTACAATTAAATTTAAGCACACACACAAGACGGAATGGCTGTCCATAGCCCCCCCTCCAAATAGGGGATAACCCACCAATCAAGCCTTATTTATTTAGAACATGGATCGTAGACCCATTGGGCATGAAGCTCATTACATGACTCAAAAAGTCCAATGCAACATCATGTGTGTATCACCCTGTCTGCATCACCAAGTCTGCATCATGTCTGCGCCACCGCCTCCCTACACCATCGTATGCATAGTAATATAATAGTGCATGCGCCCAACATGGCTTGATCCTAGGACCTCCAGGATGCCAAACATGAGCCTTTACCACTCAGGTATAGGCTCGTTGGAAAAATAATATTTATAAACTTATATATATATATATATATATATATATATATATATAGCCCTCTAGGTGAAACTCAGTGGTAGCTGCCCCTGTGGGTCTCAGTGGGGTCTCGAGTTCGAACCTCACCGAGTACATCCCTACATTGTATGTTACCTCCTTTTCTTTGTAATGTAGCCTCTTTCCTTGAATAAATCAAGGCTTCGACCTCAACTTTCATATATATATATATATATTATAAATATAAATATGAATATAAATATATTATATTCATTATTTAAAGAAAATTATTATAATTTTATAATTATTTAAATATATATAATTATTTATTTATAAATATATAAATTCTTTTTTAAAAAAATAAGATTTATTTATTTATAATAATTATAAATATATAAATTTAAAAATATAGTAAATATACATTATAAATATATTTATTTATAAATACAAATATATTTTTAACATTATTAATAAATATATAATATTAAATACATACATTTTAAAAATGAGTGAAATTGAATATTTAAAAATGACTACACTTTAAAAATATTGAAAAAATGGATAAGTTTTACTAAAAAAATATAAAAAATTAAAAAAATATAGATATACATATTGAAGTAAAGATTAATTCATATTGAAAATGCGAAAACAAAGTAAATATATATATATATAAATAAATAATAGAGAATTATTAAATTCAAAAATAAAAAATAAAATAAAAAATAAATATTAAAAATGAATAAATAATACCTAACTATAATAATATTAAAATTAAATAAATTAAATTAACTGATTAAAAAAATAATATATTAAATGTATCATGTTATAAAGAAATTCCAAAATATCCTAAATTTTGAATAAATTACATAAATATTAGGTGTATGTGTTTCTATATAAGATTTCATTAATTGCGTAAATATTTGTGTATGTGCGTTATATATAAAAAATGCATTAATTATGCATATGTATGTGAAATCAATGTAACACACATTTTATATATGTTAAATTGAAAAATCAAACAACATTAAAAATGAATAAGATATTAATATGTTTTTAATTATTACATTTTATTCATTTTCTATATATTTATATTTACAATATATTATTTATTACTATTTATAATTAATATATATATATATTATACATACTTGTTTTTATTAATAATTTTTTCATTAATAAAATTTTAAATAATTTTATAATTTATTCATTTTTAATTTTTTTATTTAGTTATTACAATTTATTTATTTATTCATTTTTTTATAATTACAATTTATTCATTTTATATATCTATATTTAATATATACTTTTTATTAATAATTATATAATATATATATGTGTGTGTGTATTAAATGTATTCATTTTTAACAGTAATTATTTAATTAATAAAATGTTTAATATTTTTCTTGATATACTTTTAAAAATTTTTATTTGTTTATTTAATTTTATTCATTGTACATATATACATATTTAATATATAGTATTTATTAATTTTTATAATTTATATATATGTATATTGAATTTATTCATTCTTATCAATAATTATTTAATTAATAAAATCATTAATATTTTTTTTATTTTTTATTTGTTTAATTATATCATTTTATTATGGATCTTTATCAGGGCTAAAAATGCACTCATAAAACCTAACCTTTATCATCACTGCAAATAAAGTGATGATAAAGGGTGCCCTTTATCAGCACTAATAATAAAGCACTGATAAAGGGTACCTTTTATCAGCCTTTTTTTATCATTGATAAAATGTACCCTTTATCAGTGTTCTTTTTAGCGCTGATAAAGATGACCTTTATTAGAATTTTTTATTGGCGCTGATAAAGATCAGTGTTGTTAAAAGTCTATTTTTTAGTAGTGAATGCTCATCCCATGCATCTCTTCCAGCTAAGAATCTGCATCACCTCTAGGTAGGACTTGAGGTGAAACCTTCTTGGCATCACTACCCCTACCAGATTCATTGTCCACATCCCCAACATCATGAAAGGTCCCTGAGACCTTCTCGATAGATATAACATCATTTCTTTAGTGACGGGGTACACTGATGCCAACCTCAATGACTTCCTTTGCAGCAGAGATAGTCATGGAAGTGAATCCCTCCACCCGATCTATGAACCGTCCAAATTTTGAAGGTGGTATGCAATGCTTCCCTACATCAATATCAAAGGACAACTGGGTGGTTGAGTTATCCATCTTCTTATCAGTAGTCCCAACATTGGGCACATCACCAGCATTTTCTTTGGATTTAACATATTTTTTAGAAAAATCATCACCCACATATGTCTTACCCATCTTTCCTCTCGGTTTTGAAGATGGATCATACATTCTTCTAAGCCTTTCCCCATCGAGGTCATGCACCTCCATCCCATTAGTGGCTTGATGCTTACCTTTCATCACCCTCTCTCTCGACTTAAGTTGTGTTGAGGAAAGGCAGTTAACATCAATAGATTTATTCCCTTTTTTTAGGCTCGTGAAGGTAAAACTCATCCTAATCCTGTTGTAAGTCTGGTAGAGACTCTTCCTCACTGTCTCTATGGGAGTTGGCATCATTGTTTCCCATTTCATCAGTTTTCATGTTCATTCCATCTATGAATGTGTTGTGCTCATAACCCTTGGAAATAGGATCCAAATTACATAAGCTAGTGGACTTACCTTCCCCGCAACCTTTATAAGTAGGGTCCATCATGGGGTGAAAGGTGCTTTTATCATATGCGATTTTCAAGTGTGGACTAATGAACCTTGAGCAACTAAATTTCACACATTTTCTTTGGTGCTTTTCTTATTTTTTTTAAAGATCAACAGAGTGGCCTTTCATCCCAAAAGTATTGCACGCCATCCTTCTATGAAATTTATTAGGGGTGTGTCCTATATTGTTTCATCCTTTGAAAAATTCAAGGGATTTTTCATATTCAACCAATAAATAAAATTGTAGCCATCAATTTTCAAAATAATGGTTTTGACCAAGGGGGACATAGATCAACTACAACTTGTAATCCATCAAAGTGACCATACCTTACTTTCTTAATTTCTTTATCCATTTTAATGGGTAAACTGACAACCAATGAAATCTCCCATAAAATCTATGGGTGTGAATGGAACCAAATTAATCAATGAACACGAATTCAAATTTGGGTGATTGAATTTTTTGCATTTAGAGGATCAAAATGGGGTTCCTATTCTTGGATTATAAGAAAGTCGGGTCTGAGGTTAATGAAACCATATCCCCATGATTTAGCCTTTAGAGACTTTGACACAAAGACAATGTGAAAATAACCTTTACCTAGGGAGGTCATTCTCCATCCATCGGACCCCCAACAGTCAATAATCTTCTTTCTAAGCTCTAACTAGTTCAAGTAGGAATCTTTCCCTGGCAGAGAAAGGTGAGCAATGGTGGAGCGCTTTCATTCATTAATCTATTTTGAGAGAATTCCAGGAGAGGCTCTAACAAAATTCATATCACCTTGTATCATTATCTTTTGGGTTGATATATTGGAGTCACTTTGAATCCCTTAAAAATCCCTCCTGGTTGTGGCATCAGGATCGTACAGGTTACCTCAATAAGGATTAGAAACTATATCAGAGTCCTTTGCATTCCTGATGCCGATTGATTCTACTGGCTTTAAAATAAAATCTCCCAACACTTCTTGGGAATAATAGGCATTAATTGTTTCAAATCCAATGGAATCTTGATCATCAATCAAGACCATAGACTTTACGGCTTTCAGATCCAAATTAACCGGTTTGGGATTAACATCCCCAATGACATCTTCCGCCTGAATCTCCTTCGATTTGAAATGATCAACCAGGGCCATCAGATCCCATGAACACTAATTCGAATCACGAACGCCATGAGAGTCTCTAGAGCACAACTTCTCCACCCTCCCATGTTCATATTTTCTATATTACTAATTTAATTAATATTATTTTAATTATATTATTAACTACATTATTAGTTCCATTCATAATTATATTATTTACATTATTATTCATATTTATTATTTTAATTATTTAATTGTATAATTATTTTTTATTAATAATGAAATTAATAATATTTAATAATAATAATGATAAATTTTTTGAAGTGTAAATGTAATGTTTTTAAGAAATAAAGTTTGTGTCATATGAGTTAGTTTTTGTTCATCATCTTTATGAAATTATTTTTATTTTCAATTATTTTTTATAAGTTTAGTTAGTGTATAAAATTTCATTTAGATTGTATTTATACTTTATAATTTACACGCTATCAAATATACCTATTTAGAATAAAATAATGTTTCAAGTAGGTGATTTTGAAAGCCTATAAATTATAAAGTATAAATACAATCTAAATGAAATTTGAAACATTGACTTAACATGTAGAAAATAATTGAAAATAAAAATAATTTTGTAAAAACAATTAATGAAAAATAATTTTAATGACATAAAATATTACTATTTCACAACATAACATTTTTACATATAATTTTTTTTTATAGATACCATTATTTGTATAAATTAAAATATATTTTTTTTTATTTTTTGACATAACTTTTATTTTCAATTATTTTTGGATTTTATTTATATGATATTTTATGCACATAAATTTTTTAAAGTGTAAATATTATGTTTTTAATCAATAATGTTTATGTCGTGTAAATTAATTTTGGTTTATTATATCAGTGATTTTTTTTATTTTCAACTATTTTTTATATGTTTTGTATTTCTTTTAAGTTTTATTTATATTGTATTTGTAGTTTATGTTTTACAAGCTTTTAAAGTCACCTACTTAGAATTTAATGAGTATTTTTAAGTTTCAAGTAGTCGACTTAGAAAGCTTATAAGATATAAACTAGAAATACAATATAAGTGGAACTTAAAACATAGACTAAATATATAAAAAATAGTTGAAAATAAAAATAATTTTATAAATATACTAAACAAAAATTAATTTACTTGACATGAACATTATTGATTAAAAACATAACATTTACACTTTAATAGCATAATTAATTATCAATTATTAATACAATTATTTCATTTTTAAAAAATATTAAAAATTAAATTATTAATAAATATTAATTATATTGTTAAATATTTATAATAATTTCAATAATAATGAAATCAATAATGTGATAATAATAATAATAATGTGCATAAATTTTTTTATGTGTAAATGTTATGTTTTAAATCAATAATTTTTTTGTCAAGTAAATTGGTATTTTTAATTATATTTAAAAAATTATATTTATTTCCAACTATTTTTTATATGTTTAGCAAATGTTTTCAGTTTCACTAAGATTGTACTTATAATTTATATTTTATAACCTTTAAAAGTGACCTACTTGAAACATAATAAGTTTTTTTATGTTTCAAATAGGTTATTTTGAAAAATTATAAAATATAAACTATTGATAAAATCTAAATGAAACTTAAAACATAGACTAAACTTATAAAAAATTGTTGAAAATAAAAAAAATTAATCAAAATAATAGAAAGACAAAAATATAGATGATAGAAAATATCGGTGTTTCAAAACATAACATTTAAACATTAAAATAAGTATATAACTTTAAAATCTTAAAAATATAAATTATAATAATATTCTAAATGAAATTTAGGACATTCTCTTAAGACATGTTAAATAAGTGAAAATAAAAATAATTCCAGAAAAAAGAAATAGAAAATATTAAGTATCAATAAGAATATATTTCTTAATAATAATGATATAAAATAATTAATTTATTAAAAATAATTGATATTTTCTATTTATTAATGATAATAAGAATAATAATTTTTAATTATATTACAAATATTTTTAATGTCATAATTATTAATATTATATTAGTAATTAATAATATTTAATAATAATATGATTATTTACATCATCAGTAATAGTCAAGGTACATTATATCATTGATAATAACCATCAAGACTTTATTATCATGATGTTTTTATCACGACTTTATTATATTTTAATAATTATCATGACTTTATTACATTTTATTTTCAGATCATGGACTTCTGGGTCAATATTTTCTTATTAATAATATTATTATCATGAGTTTTTTATCGTGACTTTATTATAATGAATTTATTATGAAAACTTTTTTATTATCACAACATTATTATCAGGACTTTATTATTCATGGTCATGTTCTTAGATGCATGTATTTATGTATTTGAGTACATATGTAACCTTATTTAATTAATAATGATATTATTTTTATTCACAAATATAGTAAAAAATTATATTTTACATGTCAAAAACCATTTTTGTTTAATAATATTATTATTAATAATATTAATTATTTTTATTGATTGTTATCATCTTTTAATAATTAAATTATTATTAAAATAATCTATAACTTTATTGATTATTGTTATTATAATAAATTAGATTATCAATTATAAGTAATTATTTTAAATATTGAATTGGTTATATTTTTAATTAATAGTAATTAAATTATTAAATTATAATTAATTATAAATATGGTGTTATGATTACTTATTTATTATCATTAATTTTTTATTATAAAAAAATATATAATTAATTTATTGATGGAAATGATGTGTTTTTATCCCACATCGAAAATATGTAAGACATATGAAGAGTCGCACCCTTATAAAATGGGGGTTTGGGTGATATTTTATTTAATATTTTTGAAATACTTGAATTAAAGTAATACCCAAATAAAAACTGTTAAATACTGTTTTTTTTTATTTTTTTTGTTTATATATATATATAACATAAAAAAAAATATATAAATAATTTTTTTTGAAGAAGGGAAGGTACTCGAAATCGCCTTCTTTAAAAATGTTTTTCTTATTCCAAAAATAAAATATGAAGAAGTCAAATAGTGTCAATCATGAGAAAAAAGACTCGACTTCTATGGCGTTATGGGTTAGTCTTCATGGTTTTCCTCTTCTTTTTCAGAATCAATCAGCTCCCCATCTTTTGGGCAACTCAATTGGTATGTTTCTTTACATGGATTAGCATATGATTACTAGAAAATTCTCATCGCATGCTAGAGTGTGCATTAGGGTTTATAGTCATAATCGCTTTCATATTTCGCTTGGTTTTAGGTTGATGATGATTTCAAGTTTAAATAAAAGATTATTAATGAATCAAAAGTTGATTTTTATCCGCACTTCCATATCCAAGGCCACACTTATGGCTGCAGGAAGTTGCCGGTGAATGATCATTCTACTATCACTAGAAAATTTATTAGGAGGATATTCTTGATTTAACTAACCCGATTAATTCCAGGAAGACGGATGTTGTAAGTGATAGTGGTCGAGGTGTAGGTGAGACCGTTTCTTTTGCAAACTATCAAGTTGCTACTGTAATTAAAGAAAATGAGTCTCAAGTAGAAATTACCACTGAGTGTGTTTTAGAGGATACTTCTGCATCAGAGAATACAATAATTGAGGGATATTGATGACATCATAGAGGTTCATGATGAATTGTATTTAATAGAGAATTTGGTGACTGATAAAGTACATACAAGATAGATGGATGGTGAGAATGTAGTTTATTTTTCCATGGATATAGCTGTAACAAATAAATCCTGACCAAGGAAGGATTGCTCTTCCATGTACAGGAATGTGGTTACTTAGTATTCAAGTAAAAACAGAGTAAAGGAGTTGGAAAAAGGGGTTCTCAAACCAGGTGTGGTGAGATTTGTTGCAGACTTGCAGTAGGGGCTAGAGATATCTATAAGTTAATTAAAGGAAAACTGGATAGTATCATTGATCTTGAACTGGTCATTGGTGAAAATAAATGGTATGGTGTTTTGGATGATGTCAATCTAGGTGATGATTCAAATATCTTTCAAAGAATTGGGAGAATGATGATAACCTTTGGATGTCCTAAGATGGTGATGAAAATGTACAAGATGATACCACTAATATGGAATCCTCTTTTAGTGAGGGAGATGATGTGAACTTCCAAATGATTTCCCTTTCTCTACCATTGATGTCTGAATGTATGAGGGAGGCATATGATCTATCTCTAAGGAATTTGAGTTGATGACAAAAAATGAATTTCCAATGTCAGTTGGGAAAGATATGGTACAACAGTACTAGATGTATTTTAAAGCTGGGAAGTGTTCGTATAAGAAGTTTTTTCAATAGAAAAATTTCATTGTTTTAATTATTGATGACAGATTTTTTTATTGTGATCCGGATAGATGTTTTTTTGGTTGTTTTTTGTGTTGTGTTTTGATGCTTTGGTAAAGATGTCTGCAGTGTGTGTCTTCGGATTGAATCCTAGATTTATCCTTTCCTGCTCTTGATTTCCACTTGTTAGACTCTAATCACATCATACTTGAAGTCTATAGATTCTACTCCTAGAAAGAATATCCCTCGAGGGTTTTTTTGGGGTGCCTTGTTTTTTTATTTGTCTTTTGAAATGTGTTTTGTACTTCCAACTTTACAATGGAATAAATTTGTGACTTTTTTCTAAAAAATCATCAATCTTCTCAGTTCAGTTCTTACTTGAGTATCATGGATCATCATTTCCACGAGTTCTTAATTATGCAACATCATATTTTGTAAATACAAATCCTCAATTCTGTTCCTGTTGATTGAAAACCCATCCCTCAAATTCTTCTTTCGATTCCTTTGGTTTTTATACACAAATTCCTCTAATAGTTTAGTAGACCTATCATATTTTATTCCCCTAAATTTTTGACTAAAAACATGAAATAATTAAAATCCTTTTAAATATAACATTTAAAACATCGATTAATGTATAAGATATTAATGAAGCTATTATAGCTTTCTATGAAAATATGTCTGCTGTAAAACATAATAATGTTTGTTCAAATGTTTTTGAATGTATTGCCAATGTTATTAATCTGGGTATGGATGAGTGTCTAAGATGTGATATTAAGGCAGCAGAGGTCATGGTAGCTCTTAATCAAATGCATCCATCGAAGGCTTCTAGACCATATGGTTTTCATGTATTATTCTTGAAGAGATTATAAAATCTAGTTGGGGCTAAAGTGATTCGGTTGATGAATAACTTTTAAGGGGGTGGGGTGGTAAAATTTTAATGATACTCTCATTACTTTGGTTACTACAATTTCTAAACCTACTTATGTGAAATATTTTAGGTCATTCATCTTGTGTAATGTTATTTATATGATTTGTTCAAAACTGTTATAGAATTTTTTAAGGAACTTGTTGCCAGTTGTTATTTTGGAAGATCAAAGTGAATTTGTGCATAATAGACTTATTATTGATAATTCCACCATTTCCCATGATGTTTTTAATTCCATGAAGATTTATTCATCTTCTAAGTAAGGTGTTATGGATTTAAAAATGGATATGCTGAAATCATATGAATATGTTGATTGGAATTTTCTACAATTGTTAATTTCAAGATAAATTTTGATATTAAATGGTTTGACAACATTATGTGACGTGTTTCTATAGTTTTTTATAGAATATAGATTAATGGTTTCTTTTTAAGGCATTTTATACCTTCTATGGGCTTGAAGCAAGGTGATTCATTTTCTCCCTATTTGTTCATCTTTCTTTCAAATGTTTTCCCCAAAATCTTATCATTTGATGGTTCTAAGTGGTCATAACCCCCTCCCTCTAAAGATAACCCTCCTCAGTTGAAAATAAAATAGTGATAATGATCCTCGACTCTTGCCTCCAGTAGGGCCTGGGTTGGTGACTAGCACCAAGAGTATAAAATCTCATATATGAGAGGCATTACCCTCTATATAATATAAAATCAGGATATAGGATAAATTAACTGCAAAACAATTTCTTGGAATAATATAAAACAATATAATCAAAACTATCCCACAATTCATGAGTAATGTAAACAAATACAAAGAGTCTCAAAATAAAGACAAACAGAAATAGGCCTATGACATTGACCCAACATCAACATCAAAATTTAACCTAGTAATGTTCAGATCGGTCTCCGAAGTCTTTCTAAAAAGATGAAAAATAGTCTGTATATATGTGGGGTGAGAATAACATATATACTCAGTAGGATCATATCTACAGTCTCTCATTCACATGTAAAAAAAGCATACTAATTCACCTGTGAGCAAACAGAAGAACTAATAACACCTAAGTGGATCAACTAACCAATCTCATCATCACCAAGACACTCTCACCAAATAATGAATCTAATTATCATAACATAATATGAATCATATCAACAAATAGGGAACCCCGAACCACTTTCCCATTTATTTTATGCTCACACCCCAACTTCGTACGTCCTGACGTTCTCATCTCTTCTATAGAATTATGCCTAAAGACACCTAGACAAACACATCTTGGAAAGAACCCCACATGAAACTGTCCATCACATCTCATCTAAAGGCACCAGGGTCATCACATCACATCTCAACCACAACTGTATATCAGGATTGGTAGGGTACTGTTAACATGAAGGACATCAACCTCATGCCTTCCTTGTGAAATGTCGCCACTAGTGCACTTTTGGCTTCTTGCCATTACACCTCATGCATTTCAAACTCGCATGGAAGAGTGAGCGGGGAAGATGGGGTAGCCAACAATCCATCCTCACCATCTAGATGTTTGGAAAACACATCAAAAACATTTGATTTTTGGCACATAGTTCTCAACGCGAGTGAGGTGAATATAGAAATAACAATGAAAATATAACATATAATACTCACACACAAGCCCAACCTATGTGTTAACAACAAGAGTATCATCCCAACTCACAATATCACCACAAAGCCTCACAACCTTCTCCACTTTCACCGTCATCTCTAATTCATAACACCATAGGAGCAAGGCAGAAGCCACATTCCATCTTTTCTTTTCAAGTTAAGTCATTACCAGACTTTCCGAATTAACAACTGTTATCATTATTAGGCCCACTCATTTTCACATTTAACAAACCACTTTAACCACAATTCCCATTTTATTTCAAGAGTTCATTGGTATTTCCAACCTATGTCATTTCAGTTTCATTATTAACATTTATTCCATCACTACCAAACAACTAACTCAACATCTCACAAACACAAACAACCCTTCCATCTCACCTCAACATGGCCCCACCACAACCACGTCTCATCACAACCGCCACATATCACAACTACTATACATCATCTCATGCCACATTCCATGCCAACCAGCCATCACATCATTTCCCAATATTTACCATATCACTTCCCAACACGTACTGCGTCCCAACCGATCACAACCATTGTCGCACAAAAACCCACACCACACAAGGAAACACAACAAACACAAGCACACCAAGCAACGCATCCCGAATTCCACATATTTCACAATTCAGGTTCACGGGTTTTAGTTAATTTACATTACAAGGAATTCTCACACATGCTAATATTTTCCATGAGAAACCATTTCTTTATCCATGTATAAGTGATTATCCATTTCATTCAAGGTGATATCAAACAATCACACCAGAGGTTTCCACAATCATATCAAATACAACACAAACAAGGCTTCCAAAATGTATGATTCTTAGAAAAGGAATTAAGTATGTATAAACTCATTAGTAATAACATAAAAGCAGTAAAACATGTGATTTTCCCCTCCCCGTTTGATTTCAATTAAATTGATTTTTATTATCCCCATTAAGCTGGGGAATATTATCTCCCCAAAGGAGAACAAAAGCATGACCCCCCCACATGAAAAACTAAATGAGAAAATATAAAATATCCCCTAATTCAAATAACCTTTTCAAAACACCATGCACAATGAGGTGAAGGAGAAACAACTAGAAGATAACAACCGCACATGGTAACCACATATCAACCTGAATTACACCAAGGGATTGTCAAAACACTAACCAAACACACCCTAAACTGAAACAACATCACCACTATGATTTTATGAAGGAATAACAAGGAGGAAACAAGGGATCAAAGAGGATAACTCGCCTTTTATTTCCATAATCAATCCTCTGGGATCGAAGGACCAAATCTGAAAGAAAGTGGATGAAGTATCTCCCAAAACTCCATGTATTCTCCTAAGGTTCGAGAGAAACAATAGTGGAATGACAAAATTTAGGTAAACCCTAAAATTTATAGACAAGCTAGACCTCGACACTTTCATTCCATGAAACACATATACAAATCATGAATCTTCATGAGGTCCTCCAATTTAGGCCGTAAAATAAAAATCTAGGTTGTGAGTTTCTCAAACCCCAAACATGACAAACATCCGTAAAATTTCATGGTGCTTAGTTACATCATGTAAAATGTTGGATTAGTGTAGTCCGATCCATTTTGAATGATGTTTATGTTGGAGTCGGTGACCTAGAAACCAAATTCTTTGTACTTTATGATAAACATATATTCATTGGATGAATATTAATAAACTCCTTATCACATCATGATTGTTCTTCTATGTGACATAGTATGTGATAATTTACTAAGAATATCTGTCACACTAAAAGGTCATAGTGGATCTCTACTATGATGAGAACCCGGAAGTGTTATGACACTATTCTTGAATATATGTTCTATGGATGTATGATATCATTTGAAGGGAAACAAATGATACAGACTATCAAGGGTGGGGACTCATGAAACTTTGAGGCACCTTCTCATGGTGTGCACCCTTGGTAATATCTCATAGGATATTATGAGAACAAGACCCACCAGTAGGAAATCCACATTCACAAGTGTCATTGGATGTTCCTATATTTGGACATGTGTATTGGTCCTTAGACTTTAATATTATTACTAATGAGTATTATGAATTGTGCACTTAGATGTATTGATGAAAACTGTGATGATATATGTTCGCGATGAGGTATGATATGTTGGGTGCATCACAAGTAATACTGCATTAATGAATAATGCGTGAAAGGATTTTTCACTTCTACGGAAGTAGATATCTCAGGTCCATTTATGGAAATGATATAGTCTAACTAAATCCATGTCTATGGTGTTCTCTAGGAAAATTCAATTCGGAGAAGTCAATGAATGAGAAATCAAGCACATTGGTTAATTTCACTTGCATGCAACCCGCTTGATTAGAGATATCATGAAAAAGGGATTATATTACACAGTAAGCATTCATATGAGGTGACATGTCATTGCAACATCAACTACTTACTCTTGGTTGCCTTGACTCATTACTAGATAGTAATCTTGGACATTATGCAAGCTTGCCCAATGCCAATGAGAAAGAGGCCTAGAGGGTCACACACTAAATGTAGCCAGTATCTCAGTTAAAAAATTTATTTATTTAACAAGTTGAATAAATAATATTCCTATTTGTGGTTTAATAATTATTCAAGTATGACTGATTGTATTTATTTCATTACTATTTATTCAAGAGAATATATTATGGACAAAATATTTATTTATCATAGAATAATGTAGTTATATTTATTTAATAAATAATTATTCATTATTAAAGGCCCGATAAATATTGAGGAGGATTGGTGGACCAAGTTAAGGGTCCAGTGGAAAATAATATTAAATATTATTTGGTTAAATAATATTTAAATATAACATGAAATTTAAACACATGTCCTGGAAATAATATCATTATTATTATTATTTGACATGGGGTTTTCAAATGGAATAATAAATTAAGTAATGGAATCTATGTTAATTATTTATTATTACCTGGTGAATTAAATTCATTAATCACATGTCCTGAAAATAATAATATTTTTATTATTATTTGATATGGGGTTTTCACATGGAATAATAAATTAAGTAATGACATATGTGCTAATTATTTATTATTACCTAGTGAATTAAATTCATTGTTATGTTATTATTCTCTATATAAGACAAGGGGTCATTCCACCAGCTAACCAATCGTTGTGTGCACAACATCCTTGGATAAAAGATCTCGATCCCATAGAACTCTTATCTCTCAAAGAATTCTCTCAAGAATGAGTGATATCCTCCTCCACTGGATCAAGGAGAACACTTTGGAAGTGATTCTCAAGGAGATCAAAGGTAGACATCGCAAGCGCAAGGATCTTCCGCGCTAGCATCCGGAGACTCCTTCAGAGACGTTCAGAGATATGTGGAGCACATGTGGATCACTGTTGGAGTTTTCCTATCTTTGGATTCTATATTGCAATGTGGCCTCACATCAGACCTGTGGTCAGACACAAAAATGAAGAAAGAATCACCTTAGAGGTAATTCTATATTTTAATTAAATTAATTATAAATGAAATATTTTGATCCTCTCTTCTTGCTTCTAGTTTCTATCTTTTTTCTTTTATCTCTGATTCAAGTATATGGATACTGGAATTCATCGTCTTATTGATCCTAGATTAATCATCGATTATGGCAATTTTCAAAGTTGGGTACATGCCCATCCTATGGTTCCGCTGCGCCCAGAACCTAAAAGTGATATCATAGCAGGGTCATATTTTTGTTTATAATTATTTAAATAATTCATTGATGATTTACACTTTAATAATTTAGTTTTTAAATTCATGTTTAATCCTTAATATAATCCAAATCTTGAGATCTATTCATCCCTTAACATTTCTCACATATCTAATATAAATGAATACTTTTATGATTAAAATTAAATCAAGAATCTCATCAGGAATCACCAATGTTTCTATCCAGATAACATAAGAATACACACTGTGTAGTTTCATCTACACGCCATTTATTTTTTTTCTATGCATCATGAGTAATTCAGCCATTACTCAATCCATGTGCATTAATGACATGTGGTGTAGTTAATTATTACACCGGGTTTTAACCAGGACATATTGGTGCACGGTCAACCAGACTACATGTCGTGTGGCCCACTAAACATGGATTGTAGTCCCTTCAGGTTAAGTTGAAGTCATGTATCCCAGAGAGTGCTTTCCCTCCTAGAGACCGTGTAATGCGGAGTCTACACAACGTGTGGCCATTGGACACACCGTGTACTCCAAATATTTTCGAAGTACACCTCACACGCCATTTCCCCAGGCGTGTACATCGGATAGACAATGAGGAGGGTACACACTGTATAGCCGGATCTACATGCCATGTACCTTTTCAAGATTATGTAGATTTAATATTTTATTTTTATATTATGTAAACTCTTGAGACATGTACCTTTATGTGGGCATAAATCTAGAACACAAAATGTGATAGGTGTTTGAAATATATATATATATAAACATTTAATTAACTTTGGTGTAATGTTCAAAGATTTTCATTTTATGTATGATTTTTATTACAATTATAATTATACACGCATGATACATGTCACAACGAAGAAAGTGTATGCATGTATAAATGCATGTTGGGTAGTTTTGGATGGGTATTCATTGGGTTTCTTCTAAGGTACAAGTTATGTACAAGGTTATGGATGAGAATATCAAGGAAATTCAGAAAAGGATTAAGATAAAAATGATTGATTAATTAAAGATAATGATTAATAAATTTGAGAGTAAATTATCTTAATAATAATGATTAAAGAATTTAATGCTAGTTTTATTAAATGCGTAATTCATTGCATGTACGTGGATGATCATGAGCTAGACCAGAGCATTTTATGTGATTGGTTCCCTTTTAATTTATTTATTAGATTAAAATTATTGGTTTGTGTGCCTTCTTCTCATTAATATATAGGGTTTTCATGTCCATGGTTTCTTTTATTTAAACCCACTTTTACCCCTTACTTGCATGTGAGTTAAAAGAATATGTAATGGATGGAGATCCCTAGCTAGTGGAGGCGATTCAAGTTAAAAGCCAAGACGAAACCAATTCAAGGAAATACAAAGGTGGATAGGTAGAAATATATAAACACAAACCTTAAATTGTTCAAGGTGTTTCTCCCTTAGGTAAGGGTTACTTTATCAACCGCTAAATAAACTAACCAATAGTAAATCACATGATCATACCCTTTATTTTATTTCTATCAGTTTTATGGTTATTAATTATGGATGTTTGACGCGATCACATAATTAATGAACTAACAAGCATAAAATATGGAACTAAAATAAAAAATGGATTATGCATAAATATTATCTATACATGTTTAATCACTTAAGTATATACCATTTAACATTAACAAGCATTTTAAAATATTATATGTGTTAATTTACGCGTAAAGGATAAAATACCTCAATTAAATATTAAGTTTTTATAGCCTTCCATTACTTCGGTTTAAATCGAACCATAGTTCAAAATTCTTGACTAACCATATTTGGGGTGCTTTCAATTATCAAGGAATCATAATTTAAAGTTTTGGGTTGACTTAACTTAGTTTATATCAAGGGTTGACTTCCCTAGAAGGACTTGGTGTAACTGAGATGAAAATATTGGGAAAATCCAAAATTAAAGATTTCAAGATTGGGGAATCCACTCAACAGATCAAGGAGTTGTGAGTTAAAGCAGTTGGAAATTGGAATGCTTACCTAAAACCTTTCATGTTGTTTTACTAACCCTATTTTCAGTAATTAGAAGGGAAATATGGACCCTTACCACTAGAATTTCCAAGAAACTGGATATTCTGAAGCCAATGGTGAGGTCTATTGGGTTTTGTCAAAATAGTGGGAGACTAATAGATATTAATTTTTTTATTTTTTTATTTTATCAAGATAAATTAATAAAACTATTTCATATTAATTTGTAGAAATAGAAATCAAAATTACATCAAATATATCATTACGATCCATACTCGAGAAGGAAAAACTTTTCATTGACACTAATTTCCAAGAGTGGAAAATGCGCCTTCGGGTTATCCTTAGCCATGAGAGGAAACCTTATGTGTTGGGAGAGACTTTACCAGTTGTGCTTAGAATTAAGGTGAGTGATGAGGAACTCTCTATGTATGAGAAACATCTGAATGATGTAACAGATGTTCAGTGCCTCATGATATCATCCATAACCAATGATCTATTGAAGTAACATGAGGAAATGGATTCTTATAGCATGATGTCTCACCTTCGATATCTTTGCCAAGAGAAGGCGATATAAGAGAGGTATGAGATCATAAACTCTTTGTTTACTACAAATCTTGGATATTTTGTGCCAACTGGACCACATTTAGTAAATCTTATTGGCTACATTGAGCATATGGACATCTTAGGGATTAAATTCCAAGATGAGTTACGTATAGTTCTCATACTATCATCACTACATGAGGCCTTCTCTAGTTTTATTGTGAATTATAATATAAGAAATAATTAGAAGATTCAATCAGAGCTTCTTACCCTGATTCGCCAAGTTAATAAGGACATGGGGTGTAAAAAAACCATAGTCATTATGGTTAATAAGAAGAGGAATGACAATGAAAAGGGCCTTAATATTTATAAACAATCCAAATCCTTCAAGCATTTTACAACCAAGAAGAAGAAGATCCAGAGGTAGGGAAAGGAAAAGGAGACAGTTTTCTTTGCATGGGGAAAGGTAGGCCACTGGAAGAGGAAGTACACCCAGAGGAAAAGGGAAGACAAAGGTTCATTCATTATCAAGTGAAATCTTTCCATTTCTACATATTGGGTTTTAGATATAGCTTTTGGGGCTCACATCTATATTCAAATGCAGGAACCATGTAGATTTCGGAAAATTGATTGAGGAGAGGTGGATCTGCGAGCTTCTGATGGTGTGAGGTTGGCTGGTCTTGTCATTGATGACTACCACCTCACACTACCGACATGAATTATTATTTTTACATGACTGCTATTATGTACCTAATTTTTCCAAGAACATAATTTATGTATTGAGTTTAGATACAAGTGGATTTATTTTAAAGTTATGAAATAAATATTGTTACTTTTTTGAGGACAAAATATGTATGCTATGAAGCATTTAAATAGTGGGCTGTATGTATTAAATTATGAGAACCAAGTGTTGATAATTGATAACGAACCAAGTTCACATGACTCATACAACACCCAATTGTAGCATCACCACCTTGGTCATGTAAACGAGAAGCAACTCACAATGATATGTCAAGAAGGTTATTTAGAATCTTCCAAGATAAAACCACTTGATAGATGTTATGCTTGTTTATATGGGAAAATGACCAAACCACCTTTTAGTGGATAGGGTGAAATGACCATAGAGATTATAGGATTGGTACACACTTCTGTCTATAGACCATTTCAAGTAGAATCTAGAGGTGGATATTCTTACTTCATTACTTTTACTGATGACTAGAGTAGATATGGCTATGTTTACTTAATGAGGTATAAGTCTGAGTCCTTTGAGAAATTCAAGGAGTTCAATAATGAAGTAGAGAATCATATTGGTAAAAAGATAAAGAAGATTCAATTAGATCGAGGTGAAGAATATCTTAACCAAGAGTCCATCGACCTTTTTTAGGAGTCTCGGATTCTATCTCAACTCGATCCACTATATACACCACAGTGGAATGGTGTTAGTGAAAGGAAGAAATTTACCTTGCTGGACATGGTAAGGTCAATGATGAGTCATGAAAATATTCCATTATCCTTTTGGGGATATGGATTGCAATCTGCGAAATACACATTAAACCAAGTACCAAATAAGGAGGAAAATGGGATTTCCTTTCAGTTATGAAGTGTAAAGAAACCCACTTTGTTGTATACATGTGTATGGGGATGCAAGTCATTTGTTAAGGCTTTATCAAAAAACAAACTAACACCTCAGGGCACAAAGTATATCTTCATAGGGTATTCCAAGGAAACAAAGGTATACTACCTATACAATCCCTTAGATAAGAAAGTGATTGTTGCCAGATATGGTTTCTTTATTGAGAGGGAGTATATCCTCAAAAAGGATAGTGGGAGAAAGATTAACTTTTATGAAGTTGATGTTCAAGATACACAAGAGTTGGTGCAGGAACAAGTTCCATAGGTCCCTATAGAAGAGGTAGTTCTTGAAACACAAGTACTGCATAGAAGCACAAGAGAGGTAAGGTAACCTTCCAGATATGGTTTCTTTATCACTGAGGATGGTGACTCATTATTATTGGAAAATGATGAACCTCTCTCCTACAAGGAAGCAGTAGAGAGTTTACAATCTACAAGATGGATAGAAGCTATTAATTCTGAGATAGATTCCATGTATCAGAACCAATTTTGGGTTCTTGTCAATGCGCCAGTTGATGTAAAGCCTGTTGGGTGTAAATGGGTATTCAAGAAGAAACTGGACATGGAAGGTCAAGTTAGTACCGATAAAACAAGGCTAATGTCTAAGGGTTTTAAACAAAATCAAGGAATTGACTATGATGAAACCTTTTTTTAGTTTCCATGTTCAAATACATAAGAACATACTTGTCATAACATATTTCCATGACTATGAGATTTGGCATATGGATGTCAAAACTGGATTCCTTAACAGGAACCTTTAGAATGATGTCTATATGACACAACCAGAAGGATTTTTAAAACCAGGTGATGCTAAAAGAGTGTGAAAGTTTTAGAGATCCATTTATGGATTAAAGAAATCATCCTGATCATGGAACATTCAATTCGATGAATCCATAAGAGAATTTGGTTTCATTAAGAATGAATGTGATCCATGTGTTTACAAGCAGTTTAATGGGAATGTGGTCGTTATCCTAGTAGTGTATGTTGATGAGATATTTCTTATTAGAAATAAAATACCGGTCCTTTATTCAATCAAGGAATAGTTGAACAAGTGCTTCTCCATGAAGGACTTAGGTGAAGCAGCATACATTCTAGGGATCAAGATCATCCATGATAGATCCAAGAGGCTACATGGGCTTATTCAAAGTACATACATTGATCGAATACTAAATATATTTAGTACGAAACAATCCAAGAGTGGATTGGTTTCAGTATCACATGGTATATGTCTTTATAATAAAATGTGTCCCTAGACACAACATGAAAAAGATAGAATGAGTAATATTCCATACGCTTCAGTGAGAGGATCTATCTTGTATTTCATGTTATGTACCAAACTTGATGTTTCCTATGCACTGAGCATGGTAGGTAGATATCAAGAAGATCCAGGAGAAAAACATTGGACTACTATCAAGACTATCCTTAAGTATTTGAGAAGAACTAAGGATATGTTCCTAGTGTATGGAGGATACGAGGATATTATCATTAGAGGGTATACTGATGCTGGTTTTCAAATAGATCAGAATGATCTGAAGAAGTAATTAGGATATGTTTTCTGTCTCAATGGAGGAGTTGTGAGCTGGAAGAGTTCAAAGAAGCCAGTTGTCACTGATTCTACAGCAGAGTCTGAATATATAGCGACTTCTGATGCATCCAAGTAAGTCGTCTGGATTTGGAACTTTGTCCAAGAGCATGATGTGGTTCCTAGAAGTAAAGATCTCATTATATTGTATTGTGATAATACTGCAGTGGTGGATCTTGTGAAAGAGCCAAGGTCACATAAACGAACAAAGCACATACTCCAAAATTATCACCTCTTGAGGTATTTCTATAAAAAGGGTGAAGTTGCAGTGATCAGAGTGTCCACAAAAGAGAATGTGGCAGACCCCTTTACTAAAATCATATCTCAGCAGAAGCATGAATATCATGTGAGAGCTAGAAAATTGAAGGTTGTTGGCAGTTGGATCTAGTGCAAGTGGGAGTCTGTTGGAGTTACATCCCTAGAAACCACCTTCTTTTTAATTTATGATAAACCTATATTCATTGAATGAATATTAATAAACTCTTTATCACATCGTGATTGTTCATCTGAATGAAACAATATGTGATAATGTCCTAAGAATATATGTTGCACTAAAAGGTCATAGAAAATCCCTATTACGATGAGAACCCAGAAGTTCCATGATTATATTCTTGAATATATTTTCTATGGTTGGATGATATCATTTTAAGGGAGACAAATGATACAGGATATTAGGGTGGGGACCCATGAAACTTTGAGGCACATTCTCATGGTGTGCACCCTTGGTAATATCCAGGACGATATTATGATAACAAGACCCACCAGTAGAAAATCCACATTCTTAAGTATCATTGGATGTTCCTATATATGGAAGTGTTTATTGGTCTTTATAATTTAAGATTATTATTAATGTGTATTATTACTTTCACACTTAGATGTATTGACCAAAATAGTGATGACAAATGTTCACGGAGAGGTAGGATATGTTGGGTTCATCACGAGTAATACTGCATTAATGAATAATGCAAGAAATTATTTGTCACTTCTATAGAAGTAGATATATTAGGACCTTTTATGGAAATGATATAGCCTAACTAAATCCATGTCCATGGTGTTCTCTAGGCACGTTCCATTCTAGGAAGTCAAAGAATGAGAAATCAAGCAGATGGGTTGATGGAACTTTCATGCAAACCTCTTGATTGGAGATATGAGGATAAAGAGATTATATTATATGGTAAGCATTAGAATGAGGTTACATGTCATTGCGACATCAACTTCTTTATCTTGGATTCCTTGACCCGTTTCTAGAAAGTAATCTTGGACTTTAGGCAAAATTTCCTAATGCCAACGAGAAAAAGGATTATAGGGTCACACACTAACTATAACTAGTATCTGAGTTAAATAATTTATTTATTTAACAAGTTAAATAAATATTATTCCCATTTTTTATTTAATAATTATTCGAGTATGTCTGATCTCATTTATTTCCTTGCTAGTTATTTGAGAGAACATATTACGAATGGAATATTTATTTATCAGTGTATAATGCAATTATATTTATTTAATAAATAAATGGTCATTATTCAAGGCCCGATAAATAAAAAGGAGGATTGGTAGAACAAGTTATGGGTCCAGTGAGAAATAATATTAAATATTATTTGGTTAAATTATATTTAAATATAATGTGAAAGTTAAACACACGTCATTGAAATAATATCATTGCTATTATTATTTGACATGGGGTTTTCACATGGAATAATAAATAATGTAATGACACTTGTGCTTATTATTTATTATTACCTGGTGAATTAAATTCATTAATCACGTGTAATGGAAATAATTACATTGCTATTATTATTTGACATAGAGTTTTCACATTGAATAATAAATTAAGTAAAGACACATGTGCTAATTATTTATTATTACCTAGTGTGTCAAATTCCATGTTATGTTATTATTCTCTATATAAGCCCAGGGGTCATTCCACCAGCTAACCAATCATTGTTTGCAAAACATCCTTAGAGAAAAGATCTCAAGCCTAGATAACTCTTCCCTCTCCAAGAACTCTCTTATGAATGAGTTAGATCTTCCTCCATCGGATCAAGGAGAATGTTTTCGAAGTGATTCTCAACGCAATCAAAGGTGAACATCATAAGCATAAGGATCTTCCATGCCAGTACCTAGAGACTCCTTCAGTGAAATCTGGAGATATGTAGAGCATGTGTGGATCACTTCTAGAGAATTCCTATCCTTGGATTCTACATCACAACGAAGCCTCACCTCGGACCCATGCTCGGACACATCAATGAAGAAAGAATAACCTTGGAGGCAATTTTATAATTTAATTAAATTAATTATAAACAAAATATGTTGATCCTATCTTCTCAGTTCTGAGTTCTCTAATTTTTATTTTATCTTTGATTGAATTCTGTGGATACTGTAATTTATCTTCATATTGATCCCAGATTAATCACTGATTATAACAATTGTCAAAGTTGGGAACACGCCTATCCTGCGATTCCGTTGTGCCAAAAACCTACAGTTCAGACTTTTGTGACTATGAAATTGTTGCAATGTGGTCTTCTAGCCACCTTTCTCTATAGTGATGCAGATTTCCTGTGCAGTTGGTGTAACAGTAGATCATCTTCCTCATTTTGTAGCCCATTTTTGGGATAGGGTTTCATGTTGTTAGAAATCCTTAGAAATGTCCCTATAAATTCTGCTCTTGAATCATAGTGATTTTTTGCCTCTCTATGGACGTAGGTATCATTTCCTCAACCATGTAAATCTCTGTGTCCAAGTTATTTTTTTCCTTTTACTCTCATGCGAATCATTTCTTTCTTTCTATGCAACTACCAACCTTTCAACATCAACTGGTATCAAAGGTTGAGTTTGGGATTCTCCACCAATGGTTATGGAAGAATGAAAGGTGAAGATAAATCACTTCGATGGAACTAAAATCAGTTACTAGAGGATGAAGATCAAGGATTATATTTATAAAAAAAGATTCACATTTCATTTATGGGTCTGAAGCCAACAAACATGGAGCAGTCGGAGTGGGACCTGCTAGATCGGTAGGTTATGGGAGTTGTGTGTCTTACATTGGAAAAAAACATGGAGTTCAATATTATAGAGGAGAATAAAATGATTGGGATGATGAATTATCACACAAATATATACGAGAATCCTTCTTTTTCAAATAAGGTGCACTTGATGCAATGATTGTTCAATATAAAAATGGTTTAAGGAAGAATTTTTTGCAGATCACATCAATGAATTCAACACCATCATAAGTCAATTGATATTGATGGATATTATGTACGCTTGGTGAGGAGCTATATTCCTTGTTTATACTGTATTATTTACATGATATTTGGGAAGAAACTATAACAGTTGTGAGTAGTTATTTGGGGAATACAAAGTTGGTTCTAAAGGATGTACGAGACCTGATACTCAGTAAATATATCCAAAGAATAGAATCGAGTATATTCTCTGGTTCTACTCTAAATGTAGAAGGAAGAAGAAGATACCCATAATGAGACAATCATAGAAGGTGATCAAAGTCAAGAGGGAAAAGTCGAGACAAGGGAATGGGGGCTGGTCTTACCTGCTGGACTTACGGGAAGAAAGTACATGTCAAGAAGGAAGTGTAGAAATAAATGAAGGGTGCATGAAACCATTATAGAAAACACAACGGCTGAAGGAACTGATGATGTGCTGTTTCTGATTGTTGATATCCCAATGGAGTATTGGATTTTAGACTCAGGGGTGTCTTTCCATTCTATATCGGAGAAGGGTTTCCTAAAAAAATTTGTTTCTCGAAATTTTGGAAAGGTACATCTTACTGGTGATGAACCCTTGAAAATTGCGGGGAAGGGTGATGCACAGATCAATACCAACATTGGTAGTCTCTTGGTTATGGAAAATGTGAGGTATATCCCTATCTTAAGAAAAAATATTATTTATATTAGACAACTTGATGATGTAGTTTTAAGTACCACGTTCACTGGGGGTGCCTAGAAGATTACCACAAGAGGTATGGGAATAGCTTAGGCAGTAAAAAATGGTACTCTGTACAACATGGCAGAGACATTCATGAACATGGTGGCATCAGTAAATACTACTAGGGATTCTCAATTTTGGAACTATAGGTTAGGCCACATGAGTGATAAGGGGACGAAGGTGCTAGAAACAAAAGGGTTGCTACTAGAGCTGAAGTTAGTGGAAGTTGGATTATATGAGGATTATATCCTTGTAAAATAGAAGAAGGTATCATTTGCAAAATGAGGCAGAACACCAAAGGCTGGGAAGCTGGACCTGGTGCACACTGATGTTTGGGGGCCTGAACCAGTACATTACCTTAGAGGGTCATAATATTATGTGAAATTTATTGAAGAATCAACAAGGAAGGTATGAGTTTACTTTCTGAAAATAAAATCTAATGTGTTTAAGATGTTTCAGAAGTGGAAGGTCATGGTGGAGAATGATTTGATAGCAAAGCTGAAATGATTGAGATCTGACAATGGTGGAGAGTATGAAAATAATGAGTTTAGGGAATTCTATACAAATATGGGAATTTGGTGGGAGAAAACTATCCCTGGAACACCACAACAGAATGGTGTAGTTGAAAGGATGAATAGAAAACTGAATGAACATGCTAGGAGAATGAGGTTGCATTCAGGGTTACCTAGGACTTTTTGGGATGATGCAATAAACATGGAAGCATATCTCATTAATAGGATCCCATCTATACTAATGGGGAAATGTCTACTTGAGAAGATATAGTCTGGTAAGGAGGTAAGAATCTCACATTTACGAGTCTTTGGCAGTTTGGATTATGTACATATTGATGCTAACTCAAGGGACAAGTTTGATGTTAAGTCCAATACATGTTTCTTTATTGGCTATGGTGATAAGGAGTTTGGTTACTGCTTTTGGGACGATCTTAATAAGATGGTCATCATGATAAATAAATTGGTATTTAATGAAGGTGTCATATACAGGGATCTCCATGCCGTTGAAGAAGAAAATGGTAATAAAAAATCATAGTTCAAAGAGAAAGTGGAGTTTGAAGGTGTACCTGAGCATTAAACATCAAAATTAGTAGAGCCTAGTCCTCAATTGGAGTTGAGGAGATAAAAAAGGGTGAGAAGGCCTGTGTAAAGGTATTAACCATCATTACACTATTTTCTATTGACTGGAGGTGGAAAACTAGAATGTTTTGAAGAGACAATACAGTTGAAGGAGTCGGTCAAGTGGGAGTTGTCTATGACGGAGGATATTCCTTCACTACATGACAACAATACATGGGAGTTGACACCTCTACCATAAGGAAATTGGGCATTGTAGAACAAATGGGTATATTTGGTCAAGGAAGAACATGATGGAAAGAGGAGATACAAGAAAAAACTATTGGTGAAAATCTTTCAATAGAAAGAAGGTGTGGACTTCACTGAAATTTTTTTCCTGTAGTGAAGCTTACCACTATCTAGGTGGTTCTCAGTATTATTGCATTAGAAGATTTATACCTTGAGAAACATGATGTCAAGACTATTTTTATTCATAGATATTTGGAGGAGGACATCTATATGAAGCAACCCAAGGGATATATTGATTCTAGGAAAGAAGACCTGGTGTGAAAACTCCAGAAGAGCTTATATGTATTTAATCATGCACCCAGGCAGTGGAACAAAAAATTTGATTCATTTATGTTAAAATTAATATAAATGATGTGGCATGGATAAATGTTTCTACATCAAGTCTTTTTTTTATGAATATATTATATTTCTTATGTATGTGGATGAGGAGTTTGAGATGAATGATCTTGGAGAAGCTTTCAAGATTTTGGGGATGAAGATCAAGAGAGACCATGCAACTAGAACATTGATGTTATCATACGCTGATTACATTGGGAAGGTTATGAGAAGATTCGGTATGCAGGAAGAAAAAGCAGTCTCTATTCACCTGGAGGGATATTTCAAACTATCAAAGCACCAATCACCGAAGATGAAAGAATAGGTTGAGTCCATGAAAAAGGTTCCATACACACCAATTTTTGGATGTTTGATGTATGTTATGGTCTTTAATTGACCTGGAATCTCTCACATAGTGGTATTTGTTAGCAGGTATATGGCTGTCACAAACTAAATCTGGTCACCATCAAAACCGACACCCGACCCAGTCTGTAATAAGGCCCCAAGGGCGTTTCCAATCCCCATGGGTTGGCACAAGTTCCCAAGTATCATAAAAATAGTTTTGGAACGATTTACCTAAGTTTAGAAAGATAAAACAATAAATAAGGATGAATAAAATGAATCTGAAAATTTATCCCAAACACGCCTTTAATAAAAATTTAGAATTGAAATACATGCTTTTAAACAAATCCTAAGAGGGCCACAACTCAAAATTAGCATCAAACACAACCCAATAACCACCAAAAGGCAAGGGGTCATCATTCTGAAGCCTTCTCCACAACATCACACCAAGGAAGGGAGCCAACACCCCAAACCACCATACCACCAAAGACCTTTCCCTTACCGATGACAAACATTACCAGGTCTAGTTACACCCAAAGGTCTAAGTAGGGTGTGATCTTAAGACCAGTAGGATGCCATCCAAAAATAGATTCCATGTGACAAACATTTTAAAATGAAAAGATTAAAATTTATATACATAAGAAAAATGCTAGTAATAATTTGAAAGACATGAAACTTTGAAGGGAAACTATTTTCAAGAGGGATACTTTAAGGAATTAACACTTTTAAATAAAATGTACATGCTACTAAATTTTCAATCCAAACACACCATATGTCGATGGTAAGTATAAAATATCCAATGAGTGTAGGATCAAAATAATGATACAGATGCTCAATTTACAAGAGGGGGGATAATTGTAAGTTTAAAAACATTTGTTTTTAACCTTAAGGAAAACTATGTTTAACAAAGTTAAACAAGGTAAATTCACAAGACCTATTTTATTTCTACAAACTTTCTAGGTTCCAGAAATAAGGTTCCAGAAATGAAACATAAGGAAAGTTTACAAGGAAAATATTCTACCTTAAAGTGTATATAATCTTACTTATCATTGTACGTTAAAGTACAAGAAAGTATAACAAATTTATACTTTCTTCCTTTATCAAAATACAACGAAAATAAACTTGAAACAAAATATGTAACAAGTATGAAATATCTTAACCCAAAGAGAAGGGTATCCAACAACCTCAGATAAAGATCCCTTAATTTATACTTTCAATAAAGTTTGTCTTACCCACAACAGGGTAAACCCTTGATAGGAATATCAGAATCTATTTTACTATCCCCAAAAGTCCTCAATCTTTAAGGTAGTAATCACCTATATCTTCCTATACATGGAAGTCCTAGAACTTTAAGGTAGTCGTTACCTCTATCTTCCTATCCCTAGAAGTCCTCGATTGATCACAACAACAATCGAAGTCGCACGAAGCAAACTGAATAAGATGTTTAGTACGCACAAGGTATGAGAGTCTCTCTCACTAGAAATCACTTCAGTAGCATGTAATCTCTAGAGTGATCAATAGGTATTGAGATTGTTTAAATGATATCCTATTTATATTCACTTCTCCAATGGTCAGACCCCTCCTCCAACGGTTATATTTTTTCTTGAATCTCAGAGGGACCTATACACATGTCACTCAAACAATGGTTAGTTAAAAATCAATTGCACGACATTGTTTCATAACTATAACAAGTGTAATAAAAATAAGTTTGCTTAACAAAATAAAATTTTTCGAGTCTAAGGAAAAATAATGTTTGGAGTCTAACAAAATAGACATTTAGAGACTATAACTCATGGATATTCAGATTCTATTATTCAAGGAATTCAGAACCTGAATTCTATAGATTTTGGAGTCTGAATTCCAATGAATTTGGAATCTGAATTCTAAAGAATTCAGTGTCTGAATTATAAGGAATTTGGGGTCTGAATTCTAAGGAATTGGGAGTCTTAATTCTGAGGAATTTGGAGTCCTAAATATGAGGAATTCGGAGTCAGAATTCTGAGGAATTCGGAGTCGTAATTCTAAGGAATTCAGAGTCTGAATTATAAGTAATTTGGAGTCTGAATTCTGAGGAATTCAAAGTTTGAATTTTAGAGAATTCAGAGTCTGAATTTCAGAGAATTCGGAGTCTGAATTTTAGATAATTCAGATCTTAAAAACATAATACTCTATAACCAAGAATTTATAGTATTCTAAGGTTTTAGATGTGAAATTGAATTTTAGACTTAGGAATAAAATTATTTAGATTTATAGAGACTATAAAAATGAACAATGAAACCATTGGTAAGGATAAAAATTTTCATAGAGAAGGAAAATTTTCCTTATTAAGATAATTTTAGGGAAAATATAATTTTCCTTAAGATAGAGTGTTTGTGATTTTCAAAACATAGAGTAATGTAAAAGTCATAATGAAACCATATTGACTCAAAAATATCCCCCTTTTTGGAAAGAAAAAACATCCTTTCAAAAAATAATATAAGGACTTAGAATTTTTCTTTATAAACTTGAAAATAAAAACATAACTCCTTTACTTATGAATCATGGTGAATACGACTAACTCTCCCTCTCTAAGGATCGTATTCTTGAATTCTAGAAAGATATTTTACTTTTCCTTTCATAAGGAAATATTATTTGATAAGACCCCTTAGATAGAATTCCCCTTACTTAGGTAATTATTTTTTATACTTAGTATTCTTTTTATCATTCCTTTCTCCCCTTTGTGATTTTCAAAAAGGAATAAAGGGAATGAAAAAAAATATGGTACCTGAAATATTAGTACTATACAACAAAATATATGAAGAACAACAAAAAATTTCATTATGATTGAAAGGATTTGTACAAAGATGTAAATACAACAAAAGATTATATTGGGAAAAATTATCCATCTTTCTCCTTTGGTATTAACTTCTTCACAATGGTTTTCAACTTCTTAAGCTCCTTGTGATCCTCTTCAACACACTTGACTAGCAGATCCTGATCTTCATTTTTATTCTCCAAGGCTTTGATCTTTTCTTCTTGAGCCTTAAGAATTTATGCTTGAGACTTCAAAAGTTCTTCTTGATTATTGATTTTTTCTTTGAACTCAATTATAAGATCTCTTTCCCTTTTCCAATTCAAAGCAACTGAATTAAGATTCTTATTCAGATCTTTGACTTCCTACTTCCGAGTTGTTTGTTCGAGACATAGCTTTTCCTCAAAACTTTTAGTAATATATTTGAAGTTTCCATCTTCAGTGTCAAAATAATATTTCAAAAGTTCTTGAAAATCATAAAGGATTCTCATCTCTTCGATTGTTTTCCTTGAACAATTTGTGATTTCCTTGCATGATCTTTTTTGAGATTTATATCCAATGAAGAAGGCTTTGAAATCGGCCTCAAGCATAAAAAACTTATCTATAATCATGGTAACTAAATCTGATTACTGATTAAATGAGTGTTGAATCATCTAAAACCTCGAGTCCATAATCGAAAATAAGAGAATGGTATCAACATGCTTTTTCAAATATTGGACTACAAATTCATGTCCAAGAGAGGATGATTACAAATCATATTGTTTGGTTGGTGAGGATTATTTTTCTATATCTGCATATTTTCTCTTCAACAAACCACAAAAATATTACTTTGACACTACGGATTTCCTAGGTGTATCAACCAACACCTGTTTCCCTTTATCAGCTTTCGGAATGCTCTCTGATGCTTTTGGCGATTCATGTTCACTATATGATAGTTGAACTATCTTATCTTCCTCAACTTTTTCTTTTTCAACATCTTCCACTAGATCCTCTTACTGAATTAAGTCATGGTTGCTTCTTTCATCATCAGATGTTTTATTAACTTCTTCCTGTTTCTTATCCTATTTTCCTTGTCAAAGAATTTTAGTTGATCCAGCTTCAGAAATTCGAATTGACAACTTTTCATAGGGACTCCCCTTCTCATGACATTCCTTAATTGTCATATCATATTATCTGTATCATCACACCCTTACTCTTTTTCTTCTTCTTCAACTTCATCTTCCTGAACTATTTCTTCTTCTTCATCAGGTTTTGGAATCACCATCTTCTTTCCTAGAGTTATTGGAAGTGATTCTTGCAAAAATAATTCTAGAACATGGACTTGTTCAGAGGCTTTCTCAGTAGCCTTGAGAAGAGATTGAACAATCTATGCTTAAGTAATTTTCTTCTTTTTCTTCTTTTATTTTTATTTCTTCTCAAGATCCTCATCATCCTTCAACTTTAAATCTTTTTCCTCAGAAAGGTCCAAGCCAAAACTAGGATCCCCTTCCTTCATATTCTTTTTGTCATCTATCCACTTGGAAACCACTTCATCCAGATAAGTCTTTGGCTTAGGTGGTACTGATTGAGTTTCCTTAAGAGTAGGAGTTTTTTCTTTCTTTTCCGGTTCCTTCACATTTCTCTTCTTACCACCCTTCTTGGAAGTCTCAGCCACTTCTAATTTCTTCGATAGGGCTTCTATTTCAGCTTCAGATAAATCATAAAAATCTTCTGATTCCCTAGAAAATTCAACCTTCATTATCCTCAGTGTATCATAACTTAATAACATTACTTTGAAATTCCATGTCTTAGAACTATAGGGGATTCTGAAAAATTCTAGACAAATAATAATAATCTTGGAGAGAATAACTAGATATATGATTATTTGTGATTTTAGAGTCCCATTCTTGATATTCATGATTATAAGTAAGACATAATTCACCAAATTAATCTTTCTAAGATTCACCAGAAAGTCCAAAGCATAAATACCACTCTTCTTCTGGGTATCCTTATCACCTTTTCTCAGAATGAGAAATCCTTGAACCCATAACTCAAGAATCTAGATATTTATAGAGAGATGTATAATATTTGAATCCTTCACTTCTTTCAAACCAAGGAACTCTGTATCCTTTTCCTTATCAAATGATCTTGATACATCTGGTAGTTTATGGGTACAAAATTCAACTTCACCCTCATATGGAATTCCAATTAGATTGGAAGCCTTACTGTAGGAAAAGGAATATGTCTTTACATAGCCCTTGAATGAAAACTTGTCTCCCATTCCTTCACTAAAGAAACTTACAGAATCATAGAATTATAACAGAAAATCTGAATAAACCAGATCTCGTGCCTTCAGTTTGGATACACATAAGCTCTCCCAGCCATTTAACTTGATATTTTTCGAGATAATAGAATCATACTTAGAAAAGATTCTCAAATCTTCTAACCTTTCACTGTATATCTTCCACTCAGATATTTCCTTTACTAACAACATTTGTTTCTTAGGAGAAGATTCCAAAGACATTTGGATTTGAGGAAAACCTGAAGATTCAGAATGGGCATTAAGTAGAGGAGTAGAAAATCAGCACACCAAGTCTTGAAAATTGATGTGGGACAACCATCGGGGGTTATTTATATAGTAATTTGAGGCGATGATTCATCTTCCCAAAAATATCCAATGGTGGAAACACTCTTGATCAGATCTAATGGTTGAGATGATAACTGAAGAAGGAACTTGGTAGGTTCTGATCTTTTGAGGTTTTAAGATAAAAATTCGGATTTAAGGAAACGTGAATCCAAAAAAAAAATCTTAAACAAGATAAAAATAGAAACATGTAAAAAATTGATTAAAAAAATTAAGAAAGGAAATGTACCATCTAGAATGCTAGGAAAATTTTTTGTAATAAGGAAAATTCTTATTGAAGAACATTAGATTCTGAAAAATTTTCTTAAGGAAATTTTTTGAAATTGAGAGTTTTTGGACTACGTAAAATAAATTTGACTATGAAAAATTTTGACTACGGAAATTTTGATTTGTCAGGAAAATTTACTCCCCATATGAAAATAAGTTTCTTACTGTAAGGATATAGGTTTCAAAAAGAAGTTAATATGGAAGATTAACTAATGGTAATCATTCTTAATTTTTGTTTAATGTATTAAAATCTATTATAGGGTAATGACTTTGTGAAAATATCAACAATTTGATCTTGCGTTCTGATAAATTGAAGAATGATACCTCCTTTCTGTGTGTGATCCCTAAGAAATTGATGACTAATATCTATGTGTTTTTCATGACAGTTATCTGTAGGGTATTTACTTATGGAAATGTCACTAGTGTAATCACACAATATTTGTGTTTTTTTAAAACTCATTCCATAGTCTGTGAGTGTGTGTTGCATCCACAAAACTTGGGCACAACAACTTCCAGCTGCTACATATTCAGATTCAGCAGTGGAAAGTGCTACTAAGTGTTGCTTTGTTTCATGAACAAGAAACTAAATAATCTCCTAATAAATAAAAAGTTCCAGATGTACTTTTCTTATCCATTCTACATCCACCAAAATCAGCATCTGAAAAACATTTAAAAAAATCTTTTCCAGAAGTATAAAAGATTCCTAAATCTATGGTTCCCTTTAAATTGAGAAAAAATATTTTCACCTCTTTTAAATGAGATTCCTTAGGATTGGATTGATATATTGAACATAAAAATACTAAAAACATTAATTCTAGATGACTAGATGTCAAGTATAGAAAACTTCCTATCATACCTCTAAATGATGTTTGATCTACTGGTTTTCTAGCTTCATCAAGATCAAGAGAATTTGAGGTACCAGTGGCAGTACTTATACTCTTAGTGTTTTCATATCCATAATTTTTAAGAAGATATTTAATGTACTTATGTTGAGATATATAAGATCCTTCTGGTTTTTGAGAAATTTGAAAACTAAGGAAAAATGTTAACTCATCCATCATACTCATTTCAAACTCATATTTCATAATATTTGAAAATTAATCGGTTAAAGATTGCTGAGTTGAACCAAATATAATTTCATCAACATAACTTTGAGCAATAAAAACATTTTTCTTATCTTTATTTATAAAAAGGGTCGGATCAACATTTTCCATAACATAATTTTTTTATAACAAAAATCTTGTAAGTCTATCATACCAGGCTCTAAGAGCTTGTTTAAGTTCATATAAAGATTTTCTAAGTTTTAAAACATATTCAGGATGTTTTGTGTCTTTAAAACCATGAATTTGTTTAACAAAAACTTCTTATTGAACATATCCATTAAGAAAATCACATTTTACATCCATTTGAAAAAGTGTGAAGTTGAAAAATGTTGTAGAGGTAAGTAAAATATGAATAGATTCAAGTCTAGCTACTGGAGCATAGGTTTCTTTATAGTCTATTCCTTCTTGTTGATTATAGCCTTTAGAAACTAATATAGCTTTATTTCTTACAGTGATTCCATTTTCATCACACTTATTTCTAAAGACCCATTTTACTCTAATAACATATGTTTCCTTAGGTCTTTCAACCAAGGTCTAGAATTTATTCCTTTAGAATTCATTTAGTTAGACTTGCATGGGTTTAATCCAATCATCATCACCTAAAGTATCATCAGTGCTTTTTTAGTTCTAATTATGAAAGTAATGCTAAATGTTTTACTTCATTTCTTAAGGAAATTCTAGTACTCACAAGTTGATTTACATCACCAATGACACTATCACTGGGATAATTCTTAAGAAACAATTGATTTGGGTTTTTTAAAGTATGTTCTTCAACATATGGTAGAAAATATTCTGGGTTAAATGCTTCAGAAACATTTTCTTGAACATTTTCCTTATCATAAGGATCTTCTATCAAGGGTTGATAATCATTTTTTGAAAATACATATGAGGATGTAGGTTGAGGTTGTTTAAATACAAAAGTATCAGTTTCATCAAATTTTACATGCATTGTTTCTTCAATAGTACAAGTATTTTTATTGAAAACTCTATAATTGTTAGAAGTTGTGGAGTAACCTATGAAAATTCCTTCATCAGATTTGGGTGTGAATTTATTTAAATTAACTTTAGTATTCAAAATTTATACTTTGAAACCAAATAAATTGAATTAGGAAAGTCTAGGTTTTCTACCATTCCACAATTTGTAGGGGGTTTTATTAAGAAAAGGTATAATAAAAACTCAATTTATAGTATAACAAGAAGTACTTACAGCTTCATCCCAAAAGTGTTTAGCTATAGAATATTCACTCAACATGGTTCTAGTTATCTCTTGAAGAATATGATTTATTCTTTCAACAAGACCATTATTTTGAGGAGTTCTTGGTGTTGATAAGTTATGAGTAATGCCTTTTTTTACTACAAAAAGTTCAAAAATAGAATTTTGAAATTCCCCTACCTGATCACTATGAATAGTTATCAATTGACGGTTTTTTCATTTTTAACTTGGGCTCTAAAAATTTTTAAATAAGAAAAATCTTCTGATTTCTTTACTAGAAAATAAACCTATGTAAATCTAGTGTAATCATCATCTAAGACAAATACATAATATTTGCCTCTAATGATTCCAGTTTTTATTGGTCCAAAAAGGTCTATATGCACTAACTGTAATGCATCTGTTGTTGAGACTTCACCTATTGATTTAAAACTTTATTTATGTTTCTTTCTATATTGACAAGGATCAAAAACTTTTTAAGTATCCAATCTAAGAACCAGTAGATCCTTAACAAGACTTTTCTTTGAGAGTGTTCATAGGTTCCTAAGGTTATCGTGTCCTAAAATTCTATGCCATAACCAAGATTGATCTTCTATTGCACTAAGGAAAGGTAGATTTTGGCTCCTAAGGTCTTCTAAGTTTAGTGTGTATACATTCTCTTACCTATGGGAAAAATAAATTAAATCATCCATGAAAATGTGTACTAAGCACTTATCATTCCGAAAATTCACAAGGTAACCTTCATCACATAGTTTGATTATGCTAATTAGATTATTCTTAAAACCCTTAATAAAAAAACATTTGAAATCAATGTTTTTTCAAGAAGAACAATGTTACCTATACCAAAAATTTATCCCTGATCATTATCTAAAAAAGTTACTTTTCCTCCTTTCTTCTTGAAAATGTTTTCAAAGAAGTTTTTGTTACCAGTCATATGTTGGGAACATCCAATATCCATGTACCATGTATTTCTGTTGGTACTATCTTTTTTTTATGAAAATAAGAGTGTAAGACTTTCAGAATCCAAACATTCTTGGATCCAGAAATTTCAGAAAGAAATATTTTAGGTATCCACATTTTCTTAGAAAAGTAAGCTTTATGAAAACCTAAATATTGAGTTTTTTTATAGTTTTTTTTTCAGTGTCCATCACACTGACATTTAGTGCAGAATAGAGCACTTTGAGGAACAAAAAAGTTATTACTAAAAACTAGTTTAGAATGAGTATAACCAAATCTAGAACTATTTCTTAAAGGTCGAATCTGGGAATACATCTTGTCAAAATTTTCCTTACCAGAGGTAAATTTTGACAAACACTTCCTTAAGGAAAATATTTATGACTTTAGTTTTATAACCAAGTTTTTATCCTCAACAAAACTAGTTTTAGAACTAGAGTTAGTCTCTAAATTATTTTTCTTAGAAATTACATTTTCAAGATCCTTAGAAATTTTATCCTTCTCAGAATTAACATCCTCAAGATTTTTGAAAATACTTTCAAAATAAAAATTTTTCTTATCAGGATCTTTAGAAAGATATGATACTTCTTTAGTTAGAATATAAATTATATAATTTTTCTTATCAAGTTTTTTCTTTATTTTAAAATTTTTATTCTCAAAGAGTTTAGCAAACCGAAACACTTTTTCATAAGAAGGTAATGCATTATCTTCATCAGAAGAAGATTATTAATATGAAGACTTATAGTATTTATCATCAATATAATTTTCATTCAAAGATACATTGGTAATAGATTTATCATTGTGTACCTTGGCCATTAGACAATGATTTTCAATGGGTAATCTGGTTAGTAGGCCAAGATTATTCTGATGAGAAGATTCATACTCTGAGGATTCATCAGAAGAATCTCCATCACTGGCACTCTAGGTTTCATTGAATTTTAAAATTTTCTTAGCTTTAGCCTTGTAGTACTTCTTTATATTCCTCTTAGAATTCTTTTCCTTTCTATCCTTTTTCTTAAGCATAGGACAATCCATCCTGATATACCCTACTCTTTTTCATTCATAACAAGTAACTTCCGAATATTTCTTGTCTTTTAATTCTTTTTTCTTATATATATACTGAAATTATTTCTTTCCAACTATCTTGTTCATCCTTAGATCAAGATTAGCTAGTTCATTATCACTATTTTCACTTTCTCTAGATTCAGATAAAATAGTTTCTTTCTTAGACTTGGATCTTGTAACCCTTTCAGGAGTCTTGGATTTAGTAGTAGTAAAGGCTATAGTTCCATTTCCATTTTTCTTCTTATTAATATCAACATATCATTTCATTTTTGTATAATGTTGAATAAGAGTTCCAAAAATCCCATTAAGAGTAATTTGAGATAGTTTCCTATTACCATCAATAGGTGTTCTCTTAGATTCCCACTCATTAGGCATGATATCTATAATCTTGTCCACAAGAGCTTCATCATCTAGACCTTTCTCACCTGTAGATTGTAAACTGTTAACAATAGTCATAAAACTTTGTTGCACTTTGCAAAATGGTTCTCCATAAGGAAATAGAAATCCATGATATTCTGCTCTAAGCATAGATCTTCTAGTTTCTATAACTTTGGATGTACCAAAATGTGTAACCTCAAGTTTCTTCCAGATACAATTTGTATCCTTACAAGAATAAATCTGATTATATATATTCCTAGTCATGGAACACAACAAAGTATTACGTACCTTGTAGTTTAGTTGATATTCTAACTTTTCTTGATTGATGAAGTTTCTGACTTCCTTATCAGGAATCTGGTAATCTCAAGTAAGAATGAAAAATTTGTATAGTCTAGTATTAATAAAAAAAGTATTCATACAATATCTCCAATATTCATAATCATTCACAAAAAAAATAGGTTCTCTGGTAGGATTTAGATTGTAAATCGATCCAACATTCATTCCTACCATTATAGAAAAAAATATCTTTCCACAAAAACTAGTTAATAATAAAATCTTATAAACAAGGATAAAAATCCCTAAGTAAGGAAAATTTAGAAAAATGAAAACTTGAGAAAGAAAACTTATATGTGAATATAAGTATTTCAGAATCCTCCTTTGATACCAATTATAGGATCAAAATAATGATGTAGATGCTCAATTTACAAGAGGGTTGAATTATAAGTTTAAAAACTTTTGTTTTTAACCTTAAGAAAAACTATGTTTAATAAAGTTAAACAAGGTAAATTCACAAGACCACTTTTAGTTCTAAAAACATGATAGGTTCCAGAAATATGGTTCTCGAAATAAAACTAAAGGAAATTTTACAAGGAAATGATTCTACCTTAAAGAGTATGGAATCTTACTTATTAGAGTATATTAAAGTACAAGAAAGTATAAGAAGGTTATACTTTATTCCTTTACTAAAATATAGCAGAAATAAACTTTAAAAAAAACAAGTAACAAATATGAAATCTTTTAACCCAAAGAGAAGGGTATCCAACAACCGTGGATAAAGATCCCTTGATATATACTTTCAAGAAAGTCTATATTACCCACACTAGGGTAATCCCTCAATAGGAATATCAGAATCTATCTTGCTATCCCCGCAAGCCCTCGATCTTTAAGGTAGTTGGTACCTCTGTCTTCCTATCCACAAAGTCCTTGAACATTAAGGTAATCGGTACCTCAGTCTTCCTATCCCCGGAAATCCTCGATTCATTATAGCAACAATTGGAGTCACACGAAGCAATCTGAACAAGGTGTTCAGTACACACAAGGCATGGGAGTCTCTCTCTTTAGAAATCACTTCAACAGCATGTAATCTCTAGAGCAATAAATAGCTATTGAGCTTTCTTAAATGATCTTCTATTTATAGTCACTTCTCCAATGGTCGGATCCCTCCTCCAATGGTCATATTTTTCCTTGAGTCTCGGTGGGACCTGTACACGGGTCACTCAAACAACAATTAGTTAGAAACAAATTGTATGACATCATTTCATAATTATAACAAGTGTAAGAAAAATAAGGTTTCTTAACCAAAACTAATTTTTGGATTCTAAGGAAAAATAAAGTTTAGAGTCTAACCAAATAAACATTCGAAGACCATAAATCATGGATATTTTGATTCTGTTTTTCATGGAATTCAGAACCTGGATTCTATAGATTTCAGAGTCCGAATTCCAATGAATTCAGAATCTGAATTCTAAAAAATTTGGTGTCTAAATTCTAAGGAATTTTTTGTCTGAATTCTAAGGAATTTGGAGTATTAATTATGAGGAATTAAGAGTATGAATTCTGAGGAATTCAGAATCATAATTCTAAGGAACTTGGAGTTCAAATTATGAGGAATTTAGAGTCTAAATTCTGAGGAATTCATAGTCTAGATTTCAGAGAATTCGGAGTCTGAATTTCAGAGAATTCGATGTTTGAATTTCAGAGAATTTGAAGTATGAATTTAAAAGAATTTGAAGTCTGAATTTTAGATATTTAAAAGTCTGAATTTCAGAGAATTCGAAGTCTGAATTTCAGAGAATTTGGAGTCTGAATTTCAGAGAATTGGGATCCTGAAAATAGAATACTCTATAACCAATAATTTATAAGATTCCGAGGTTTTAGATGTGAAACTGAATTTTATACTTAGGAATAAAATGATTTAGATTTAGAGAGACTAAAAAAATGATCAATGAAAACATAGGTAAGGACAAAAAATTTCTTAGAGAATGAAAATTTTCCTTATTAAGATAATTCTTAGGTAAAATATAATTTTACTGAAGATGGAGTGTTTGAGATTTTCAAAACATAGAGGAATGAAAAATTCATAAAGAAACCTTATTGATTCAAAATGTGCACTAGTCACAGGAAATAACCCTAAGCAGTAGCTAGATGTGGGCCCTAGGTACCTTGTATCTTGGTGAAAATTAACCATAACAAATATCTTTCTCATACACGAGCCACTAGTAGGGGTATCAACCATAACCTAGTGTTCCACAATATCATCATCGTCATAGTTTATTTAGTATTGTCACCATCAAACTGGCTAAGTAAAACAGGGATTTACCCACTCAGGATCACTATCATACTAGTACACGTCTGCCCACCTAGATACCCAGGTTTCCCTTTTGTGCTCAAAAAAGTTCCAAATCTTATAAAATAACATTTTATCAAGATAATTCCATTTTAAAATAATACACACATCAAATATCCCACACACATTCCACAAAATACCACTTTTTTACATTCAAATTTATTTTGACATCATAATCACACCAAAAACAACTCATTAACATGTCCTGTATCTTTCTCACAATTTAATAGATCATTCCAAAAATTTATAAAATATTCTTAAAATGTATTAAATCACAAATCATAACTTTCTATTTCAAAAACCAATTTTTATAACATACATTCACCCAAATAGTACAAAAATATCTTTTTCACATTTTATGTAACTCAATAAACCATTTTAGATTTTTATAAAACAACTTCAAAGAGTGTAACCAGATTTTGCACATAAAACCCATTAAAAACCCATCTATTAAGGACTAAAATAACCAAACCCTACCAAACCATATTTGGAATCCCAATCCACATTTAATAAACCATTTTCATTTGTTATAAAATGACCCCAAATGATACCATAAGAGTTACACAAGAAAAACACACCATTTCAAGAAAAATGAAACTTTAAAAATAAATTCTTAACCAATACATAAAAAATATATTTATCACCACACACAAAATATAAGGAATGTGATCAATAAGTAAATCACGCAAGATAACTCATCAATAAATTATTACACATGGAATCACCTACCTTTGGGTCAAAAACCCCAAATCTTTGTGCGAAACTTCAATCGCACCACCGCCACACCACAAGGGGAAGAGAATGAACCCTAATACATAATATTGAACCAAGAAACACAAAATAAAACCCTTGGTATAAAACCCTAGTTTTTTTACATTTTAAACTTCAAGGAGTGGAGAAACCCTGGGGAAATGGAAGGAACAAGAGAGGAATTCACTTACTTGATAAAATTTGAAGAAATCACACCAAATACACCAATAGATGATTCTACAAGAAACCAAAATTTAAAGGAAGATTTTAATAAGTCTGATGAGGTCTAGTGGAGACTAAAATGGGGGAAAATAGTATTAAATAAATATTTTATGAAGGAAAAAATTCCCTTTTAAAATCTAGATGATTTGAGAAATCTTGAGGAAATTCTCCCTAATCAACGATGTAGATGCGCTCCAAAGAGGGGAAATGGAACATGGGGATGAGCCTATGGTTTTTGGGATTTAGTGGGATTTGGAATGAAAAAAATGTTAAATCCTGAATTATATATAAAATAAATAAAATATTTCTTTAAAATTGGAATGGGCTCATGGTTTGGCATAAATATAGAAGAAACCACCCTTTTATCTAAAATGCCTGGGATAACCCCACAAACAAAGAAATAATAGAAATTAAATGAAAAATACCTTTAAAAGAATTCATGGATGTGACAATTCTCTGTACCATAAAAACTTTCCGCCCTTGGAAATTCAGGTTGGTCAGATGCAAAAAAAAAAACTCAACCGATATACCAAGATAGAACAGGAAAAAAACCTCTAGTTTGCCAAAAATTTACCAACAAAAATTTACCTCACTTAACTAAAATGATATAACTTATTAAAATCTCATCCCAAAGAAAAAAATCTCAAACACAAGAAGACAATGATCAAGCAATCCACCTGAAACGAACAATGAACTGAAACAACATTACCACAACCTTACTTCAACAAAACCATTGGGTGTGTTCCAATCCCACGTTTACCCAAGGAAGAAATTGGTAGTTAGATAGCTATGAATAAGACTAATTACCACCAAGGAAACACCAATGACAGAATCAACTCACCAATACGGGGAGACCCGAATGGGCTCCCACCACAAGAGACGACTTGATTTCCTGAGAAAGATTCGAGATACCAACAGGGGAGGACCAAACAGAATCCTCAATATAAAGGATATAATAAAATTAGACTTATTCCAAATGAAACTACAAGATACCCATGGTGGGTCTCCCCACCATGAGAAACAACCGTATTAACTAACTAACATAGGACAACACGAAAAAGACCCCATAATACCCAAACCACATTGCAGGGGGGGGGTCGATCAATCAAACTCCAAACCAACAAAGACACTACGTCGTTCACCAATCCCATGAATGTTACCATCCTCAGATGAGTCCAACCAAAACTGAGATCGAAAAGATCCTACAAGTTTATTACTACATGAACAACCATACTTATAGATGCATCCAAAAGGGTTCAAGCACTAGGTTTGATAAAAAACCACCTCGCACATCCCTTTCCACCACACAAGACCACTTAGAACAAAACCACAAAATAAAAACTTGAACTGTCACCATATCCAACACCAGAGATACAGGTTAAACCAAGATCCTTTAATCCTTTCATTATATTGACTACATTCCATGTTCACTTTGGGACCTACGGATAGAGCTCAGATGATTGAAGCATCTAATGCCTTGCAGTTAGGCACTAAAACCCCTAAATCAAAAACAACATGAGTAAAACACACAGAATTCATCTCCACTTACAACAAGGAATTAAAAAATCTCAGAAGATAAACATGCTTTAATTTAAGAAGAAGCCCTAAAATGTTCTTTCAACACCTACTTTTTTCCTTAGAAGAAAACACAACACCACAAAAAATTACCATAAATGACCCTTACAAAAAATAGAGACACTACCGGGAGCGGAACCTTGAATAGAGTTCCAAGTAGCATGAGATTGTCGCAGGTAACCATAACATCCTTGAATGACCATATTTTTCACACTAATGGCTAACACAAACCCTTGTTTAGATGAGACTCATGAAAGACCCAAAGTCCCTTTAGAAAATCATCCCACAGTGATGACCCTATACTGTTTTCATCATCCTCTCTAGAATTCCCATTCACCACTTTCAGATAGATCCAAAAAACACAACAGTGTCAAACATCACCATTGATGATTTAGGGAACTTATGGAACCAAGGTGTATTTCAACCTTACACAAACACTCTCCTACATGAGGATCCACTTAACCAAAAAATAAGAGGGGTAGAGTCAATCTCGAAATCTTAAGAAGAAATTTCCTATGTTGATCAACTAAAGTATTTTTCCAATGTAGAAACACCCTTGGATACACTTCAATCATGCATTAACTCTTTATGGGGGAGTAAAATAGCCAACAAGAAAACCAAAGAACCCAATCAAACTAGTTATTTGTCCAAACATACTACAAACCAAAACCAAACACATGAGGGGAGCCACTATAAGGGCCTCCCAAAACTCCTCTCAAAAGAGACCACTGACCAATACTTCAACCCAACTTATCTATGAAACACAATCCCAAAAATCATTTAACAAGAGGAGTTCTTGCAAAAAAAAATCCCACAACAACAATCCCCAAAACACATAAAACACACCACCCAAATACCGATAATCATGGAATCAAATCTTATTGAAAAAAAATCATTTCTTTGAAAGAAAACAGGGTTGGCGATTAGAGAATTCACTATTAGTACCCCATGGGCCTTACACATGCATGTTTCTGTGCCACACTAGGAACCCTCCTCATATCCACACCGACGCTCATCCAGCCATGTCATTAACAATCTATCTTCCCATGTGAACCCTTGCATGTGGTAGCTCAGAGAAATACCAAGGGTTAAAATAAAAATTCTTTCCACTTTCCAAAATCAATTCATTAAACTGGCACTTCATTTTACTCAAAACTACTGACCACAAAATCAAAATCAATTTACATCTTACAAACATCTTTAGAAAATCACTCATCATTCAAATAAAAACTTACTTTCATGTTTTACCCATTAATTTCAAAACATTTAAACCCATTTTTAAACACTTCTGATTTCATGAAAAACACAATCTCATCAATCTCCATTTAATTAAGAACTCAACTCTTCTTGTTTCAAAAAATGGTTCCAAAATTTCAGGAAAATTTTAAAATGATTACTAGTTACTAAATCAAAATACATTTTCAAAATCCACACATGAATTCCAAAAAATTTCATCCCATTCAAAACACCTTTTAATGGTTTTGAAAATTCTACTTGAAACAAATTTTCAAAACCCACTTTAACACAATTTATGTTTTCAATATAGGGTGTAAAAACACCATTCTCTATTTCCAAAAAATTTGAAAAATTCATTTCTAACCATTCAAAATAACACCATTTCCTCTTTACTAGGAGATCATTTTACAAAATTCCCATTTCTTAAAACCAAGTCATTTTTACATTTAAATCAAATTTTCAAGATTCCAAAACAAAAAGACACAATACCAAGTTAGAAGAAACTAGTGTCGGCAGGTGACTTGGACATATGGTTGTCGGCCACACACCAATCACTTAACTGTCACATAGAGTGTTTTTAGGAAATTTCCCTAGCTTTACATGGCTTTCCAGGCCTGATGAGCTCACTGGGTCCATTTATCCAACTGTCTTTTCATTTCCCCTAAATCATCAATGAACCACAAGAACTAAGGAACCTAGATAAAAACCTACATCCCATGGAATGTTGAATTCCATCACAATGTGTGTTGGCCATGCACATTACCCATAACCAAAACATAAAGTCCCAAAAATTCTATATCTAGTCTTCCAAGACTCTTTCCAAAAATAACAAGACCCAAGAAGAGCGAACCTCACTCTGATACCATTTTGTCACGAACCAAATCTTGTAACCATCAAAACCGGAACCTGACCCGATCTTTGATAAGGCCCTAAGGTCATTTATGATCCCCATGAACTGGAATAAGTGCTCAGGTATCATAAAAAAAATTTAAATGATTTACCTAAGTTTAGAAACATAAAACAGACAACAAGTATGAATAAACCAAATCTGAAAATTTAACCCAAATAAGCCTTTAATAAAGATTTAGAATTGGAATACATGGTTTTAGATAAGGCCCAAGTGGGAAAAAATTCAAAAGTAGCAGCAAAAACAACCCAATAACCAACACAAGGCAAGGGTTCATCATTCCCAAGCCTTCTCCACAACACCACAACAAGGAAGGAAGCCAACACCCTGAACCGCCATCACCAAAGACCTTCCCCTTACCTACGACAAACATTACCAGGTATACATACACCAAAAGGTGTAAGTAGGGGGTGATACTAAGAAAAATATGATTCCACCCAAAAATATATTCTATTTGACAAACATTTTAAGACAAAAAGCTTGCAATTTTTATATATAAGAAAATGATAGTAATAATTTGAAAGACATGCAACTTTGAAGGGAAATAGTTTTCAAGAGGGTTACTTAAAGGAATGAAAACTTGTAAATAAAATACACATGAAACTGAATTTTAAATCCAAACACTCCATATGTCAATGATAAGTATAAAATATCCAATTATCACTTATCATGGGAAATAACCCTAGGAACTAGCTAGCTGTGGGCCCCAGGTACCTCGTATCTTGGTGAAAAGTAACCATAACAAATATTCTTCTCATGAACGAGCTAGTAGTAGGGGAATCACCCATAAAATTGTGGTCCCCAACATCATCATCATCATAGTTTATTTAGTATTTTCATTATAAAACTTGTTAGGTGAAAAAATGACGCACCCACTCCATATCACTAGCATACTGGTATATGTTCACCTACCTAGATACCCGAGTTTACCTTTTATGCTCAAAAAAGTTCCACATATTATAAAATACCATTTTATCATGAAAAATCTATTTAAAATTAATACACACATCAATCATACCACACACATGCCACAAAATACCCCCCCTTTACATTTAAATTCATTTTGACATCATACTCACACAAAAAACTACCCATAAACATGTCATGCACCTTTCTCGCAATTTAATAAATCATTCCAACAATTTAAAAAATATTCTCAAAATGTTTAAAATTAAAAATAATCACTTTATATTTAAAAAAACTCATTTTTAGAACATACACACACCAAAATAGAACAACAACATCTTTTTCACACTTTATGTAACTCAATAAACCATTTTAGATTTTTATAAAACAACTTCAAGGAGTGTAACAATATTTTTCACATAAAACCCATTAAAAACCCCTCTTTAAAGGAAAAAAGAACCCCCAACCCCTACCAAAACATATTTGGTATCCAAATCCACATTTAATAAACCATTTTCATATGTTATAAAATGACCCCAAATGATACTATAAGAGTTACACAAGAAAAACACACCATTTAAAGCAAAAATTCAACTTTAAAATTAAATGCTTAACCAATTCCATAAAAAACAGATTTTTTACTACAAACAACATATAAGAAACATGATAAATAAGTAAATATGTCATGATAACTCATTAATAAATGCTTACACATTGAATCACCTACCTTTGGGTCAAAAACCCCAAATCTTTGTGTGGAACTTCAATCGCACCACCGCCACACCACAAGGGGAAGAAAATGAACCCTAATCCCTAATATTGAACCAAGAAACAAAAAATTAAACCCTTAGTATTAAACCTTAGTTGTTGTAAATAAGGAACTTCAATAAGTAGGGGAGAAACCCTAAGGAAATGGAAATAACAAGAGAGGAATTCACTTACTTGAGAAACTTTGAAGAAATATCTCAAAATACACCAATAGTTGAATCTCCAAGCAGCCAAAATTGAAAGGGATGTTCGAATAAGGATGAGGAGGTCGAGTGGGGACTAAAATGGGGGGGGGGTGGAAAGGGTAAGGAATGAATGATTTATGAATGAAACAAATTCCTTACAAATCTAAATGATTTGAGAAACCTAGAGAAAATATACCCTAATCCATGATGCAGATGCACTCCAAAGAGGGAAAATGAACATGGGGGAGTGGCTAGGGTTTTTGGGCTCGATTGAGAGTTGGAATGACTGAAAAATGTTAAAAAAAATTAATGATATATAAAAGAGATAAAATATATTTTTTAAACTGGAATGGGATCACTGTTTGACCCAAATCTAGAAGAAACCACCCTTTTCTCAAATATTACTGGGAAACCCCCATAAAAAATATATAATAGAAATTACATGAAAAATACCTTTAAAATAAGGAATATATGTGAATGTTACCCCCACCATAAAAACTTTCCTCCCTTAGAACGTCATCTTGGTCAGATGCAAAAACCAAACCCAACTGATAGACCAAGATGGAATAGGAAAAAAACCTCTAGTTTATCAAACAAAGGAAAGTATACCCTCACCAACCAAAATTTTCCCCAATTACCTGAAATAATAAAACCTATTCAAATCTCATCCCAAATAAAAACACCTCAAACACTAGCAGATGAAAGAAATCCACCTGAAAAGAACAATGAACTCAAACAATGTTACCACAACCTTACTTCAACAAAACCATTGGGTGTGCTCCAATCCCATGTTTACCTAAGGAATAAATTGGTTGTTATATAACTCTAAACGAGACTACCTACCACCATTCAAACACCAAGGACAAAAACAAGTCACTGATATGGGGAGACCCGAACAGCCTCCCACCACCAAAGTCAATTTGATTTCCTGAGACATAATCGGGATACTAACACGGGGAGTCCTGAATAGAATCCCCACTATAAAGGATAGAATAACATTAGAATTATTTCATAGGAAACTACAAGATAACCATGGTGGGTATCCCCACCATTATAACTAACTGTCTTAACTAACTAACATGGGTTGACACAAAAAATACCCCATAAGCCCCAAACCACACTGCAAGGGGAGGGGGGTCGAGCAATGAAACTCCAAATCAGCAAAGACACTAAGTGGTTCACCACTCCCATGTAAATTACCATCCTAAGATGAGTCCAAACAAAACTAAGATCTAAAAGAGCCTACAAGGTTATTCCTACATGAAAAACCATACTAATGGATGTACCCACAAGGGTTCAGGCACTAGGTTTGAGAAAACAAAACCACCCTGCACATCCCTTTCTACCACACTAGACCACTTCGAACAAAAACACCACATAAAAACTCAAACTGTCTCCACATCCCACACCAGATACATAGATTAAACCAATATCCCTTACACCCATGTTTCTCCTGACTACAGGTCAGCTTCACTCTGGGACCTAGGGATGGAGCTCAAATGATTGAACTATCTCTTACCTTGGAGTTAGGAACTAAAACTCCTGAATGATAAATAGCAAGATGAAAACACACGGAAGGAATATCCACTTAGAACAAAGAATTCAAAATTCTCAGAAGAGAAACATGCTTTCATTTAAGAAGAATCCCTAAAAAGGTCCTGTAACATTTACCTTTTCCCTTAGAAGAAAACACAACACTGCCACACATTACGAACATGACCCTTAAAACAAACAGAGACACTACCAGGAGTGGAACCTTGAACAAAGTTCTAAGTAGCATGAAATTTCCACAGCCAACCATAACAACCTCGAATGACTATATTTTCCACATTGGCGGCTAACACAAACCCTTGCTTCAATGAGACTGATGAAAGACCCAATGTCCCTTTAGGACATCATCCCACACTAATGACCCAGACTGTTTTCCCCATCCTCACTATAATTCCCCTTCACCACTTCCAGATATATCCAAAAGACACAAAAGTGTCAATCTTCAACATTATTATTCTAGAAACTGAGGGAACCAAGGTGTATCTCAACCTTCCACAACCACTCTCCTACTACATGAGGATCCAGTTAACTGAAAAAGAAGAGGGGTAGATTCAATCTACAAATCACAAGAAGAAAGTTCCTATGTTGATAAATAGAAGGATTTTTTCAATGGAGAAACACCCTTGGCTACACTTCAATCATGAATTAACTCTTTATGGGGGCATACCCTAGCCAACCAAAAAACCCAAGGATCCAACCAAGATGATCCTTTGGCCAAACAAACTGTAAAATAGAACCAATCACATGAGGGGATCCACAACAAGGGCCTCCTGAAACTCCTCTCAATATATACCACCGACCGACACTTCAACCCAACTTATAAATTAAACACAATCCCAAACATCATTTAACAATAGGGGTTCTTGGACTCAAAACATCACACAATAGAAATCCAAAAAAACACATAAAACACACCACCCAAATACTGATAATCAAGGCATAAAATTTTCCAAAAAATCATTTCTTTGAAAGAAAATGGGGTTGGCGGTTAGAGAATTCATCATTAGTACCACATGGGCCCCACACATTCATGTTTATGTGCCACACCCTACACCCTCCTCTTATCCACAATGGTACTCATCCATACATTTCATTAACCATCTATATTCCCATGTAAACCCATGCATGTGGTCACTCACAAAAATACCAAGGGTTAAAATAAAAACTCTTTCCACTTTCCAAAATCATGTCATTAAACTGACACTTCATTTTTCTCATAATTCCTAACTGAAAAATAAAATTCAATGTATATCTTATGAACCTCTTCTGAAAATATCTCATTATTCAAATAAAAACGTTCTTTTAAGTCATACCCATTAATTTACGAACATTTCAACCCATTTTTAAACACTTATGATTTCATGAAAAACCCCATTTCATCAATCACCATTTATTTAAGAACTCAACTCTTCTTGTTTAAAAACAAGGTTCCAAAATTTCATAAATTTTTTCAAATGATCACTAGCTACTAAATCACAATCCATTTCCAAAATCCACTCATGACTTCCAAATAATTTAATACAATTCAAAACATCATTCAATGGTTTAGAAATTTTTTCTTAAAATTCATTTTCAAAACCCACTTTAATGTAATTTATGCTTTCAAAAGGGGGTGTAAACACACCAATTTCCATTTTCAAAAAATTCTAAAAATTCATTTCCACCCATTCAAAAATAAAACCATTTCTATTTTACTATAAGATCATTTTAAAAAATTCACATTTCTTAAAACCAAGACATTTTTACTTTAAAATCAAATTTCCATGATTCCAAAATAAAAAGACATAAGACAAAGTGAGAGGAAACTAGTTTTGATTGGTGACTTGGACATATGGTTGGAGGCCACACGACAATCAATTCACTATCACATAGAGTGTCTTTGGGAAATGTCCTCGTCTTCACATGGCTTTCTAGGCCCGACGAGCTCATTGGGACCATTGATCCAACTCTCTTTTCATTTCACCTCAATCATCAATGAACCACAAGAACAAAGTAACCTTAATAAAAACCTACAAGCCTTGGTGACTTGAATTTTATCACAAGTTGTTCTGGCCAAGAATGTAACGACCCAAAGTTTCATTAATGGAAATCTCTATTGATCTAATTAAATGTATCTTTATGTTTATATAAAATTTCAACTACATTGGTTTTATGTTAACAATTTTGACTGTTACTAATATAGTCATTGAATAGTGATCACATGATTAGTATAAATATAGGGCTTTAAAAAATCCAAATTTACTCAGACAAATGAAGCGATGGCCTCATCCAGTAGAATTGCCCCATATGAAGCCCATTTGTTGGAGCTCAGAAAAGAGGTGGCATCCTTGGGCTTCGCTCTTGACCAAGCCCAAGCTGAATTTCATCATGTAAAGCTCAAACGAGGCCGTCTACGGGAAAAGTGGAAGTTGATAGAGATTACCACTCGAGCGATGTTATCCGAGCCACCCCAAGAGTCTGTCACCATCGCACACCTTACCCTTAGGTCCTATGCGGCTGTTTTAAGGGGTTATGTAACAGATAAATAGTACTATGTTCATGTACATTATTTTTTTATATAATAATGAATATAATTTCTAGTCATTATTGATACATTGTAAATAGTTTTTAAAATACAAATAGTGTTTATAGTTATTATTTAATTAAGAATTATATTTTTTTTAAATTAAGGGAATTTTGAATTAAATAATATTTTAATAAAATATTATTATTATTAAATTAATTTTTATTAAATATAAATTATCTTATAATTTTATGAATGCAATTATAATTTTTATTATGGTTTGAAAGCCATTTCTGTCAAAACCCGTGAATTTTCGATAAATGTCAGTTTTTATTTGAAAAGTGAAAATTAACATATTTAGAAATTTATTTAGATAAAATAAATGTTATTTCTGGAATCAGGACATTGAAATTATCCAACGGTGAATTTTTCATAATTTTCTGAGACAGTCAAATTTTTAGGTAAAAATTAAATACCGTTTAAATATATAATGTGTTTTATGACATCATAATGACCCAATAGTGATGTAATAAAATAATATAATCTTTAAGTTCAGACAATATATGTTTTACCATTAAAATAATGTGATTTTGGTTTTTTTTGACTTTCTTTTCAATGCATTAATGGACCCCTCAAGACTTATTAAACACCTTGTATTTTTAAATTAATTTCCATGGGAGTGTGACTCACCTCCACATAAGCAACCCTATTATTTTAAGAAGTTCAGACTTTGGCCTTATAAAATATTTTTTTCCTCTTCCCTTTGACAAAAACCATGGGAAAAATCCCTGGTATGGTTTGTGGTTTGGATTAATTTAATATAAGGGGTCTCAAACCAAAATAATAAAGAATTCCCTCACCTTTCCTATTTAAACCCACCCAAGATCCCACTTCTTCCTCACTAAAAGCCTTTTGAGTTCATCCTACCTCTTCCCTACTCTCTCTATAATCTTACCAAGGTTCCCCAAGCTCCCAATAAGCCTCTAACAAGCCTCTCTCTAGCCTTTGGAAGCACACTTCCAAGTAAGGGTTTTTTCTTCCTTTCTCTTTTTTGTCAATTTTTTTTAAGTTTTTTTCCCTTTTTAATTTCAATTATGAATGTTGGGGTATGGTTTCTCACCTCCATCATACTTCCCTATTTATGTTTGAATTATGGGAGACCCCTTTCTCTCTCATTAAATTCCTCCCATGTACACCCGTTACTATGCCGAAATTCCGAAAGGAACTTCTCTCTCCCCGTTTACATTCAAGCAATACTTTTGTATCATGAATCTAAATTCCATTACAATTGTTGGGAAATGTATATATATGATCTCATTACATTCCATTACATGTAAATATTATGAGGAACCCATTTCTCTCTCATCAACTATTTTTATGAATTCTTATGTCACGTCGTTACGCTGCCAAAATCGCACCGATTTTCTAATCCAATGTCATTGTGTTGTGAATACCATGCTCATTTCTCCATAAAGGGTATTCACCTTTATGCACATTTACTTATTGATTATAAAGTTTCATGTATGAATTCAACTTTCCTTTTTCGTGCAATAAATTATTATGTTTTATGAATCCATTTTTTATGATCCATGTGGCACAATTATGCATAAAATGAAATGTTTAAGAAGGGTGCACCTTTATAGCACTCCAATGCATTGGGTAAAGTATAGCATCATGATACGTCATTTGAAATGAGTGTTGAATCATGATAATTCAATTGCAATTAGTTTTTACTCGTGCATCATGTGTAATGAGGGTTTACTCATTCTCCATTTGCAATGAGCCTTGGCTCATGCTAATTCCATGTTAAGTGTTGTTGCCACATTTTCATGTTGTGAATATCATGCTTTATCATGCCTTTATGTTCATGTTTCTCTTTTTCTCTATTGATATGCCTAATGTCTAACATGTATTGTACTCCTCATGTTATTCCATTTGTATTCCCTTACCGTGATTTATAGCTCACCATTTTCTTATACATGTCCTCAGGTTATCCCATGCAATGCTAACTACGAGAGAATATAGTGGTCATGTAAAGGAAGTTTTTAATAAACATGTTTTATTTAATGTTTTAAGTTTTTATGTAATGATCCTCATCCACAAAGACACTAAACCTCTCGATCTTCTTTGTTGTATCAAGTGAAGTTTTATGTAATAAATCATGTTTAAGTTTGTAATAAAAGCAGGGCTATCATAGTTGGTATTAGAGGATAGGTTTAGTTATTTTTGGGATTAGGATTAGAAAACCCTAGTAAGTCCTTAAATACAAGACTAAGTACAATAAAAACGTCCCTATGTTTTGGTGACTATTGAGTAAGTGGGTTATCAAGCAAATAAATACATGTCTGGATACGAGCAGTTAGAGGCGGATCTGGCACAGATGTATCCTTGGGGTAAAACTCGAAAACACCACTTTGAGCTAGACTCGAACGGGAACTGGTGAACGACAACGAGCCTTGATGCAATCTTGGTTACGACACTCTCGGGGGATACGTTTTGATAAATTCACAAGCTTAGTATGAACCCTTACTAAGGGAATTAAAAAAAATGCCCCTAAGAATATATGTTAGAAAGTAGATCATGAAAAGCCAAGATTGAACCCTATAGACTCATGAGTTAAGGAAATAAAAGTTTATTTATAAGTCATCAACTTCTGTATTTAGATTACCCTTTATGTGTTACCCCTAACTTTACTTTTATTCCAGCCAATGGCCGGTAATAGGAGGACTCAGGCTAACAACCGTTGTGAAGATCAGTGTGATGACTGTACTAATGAGATGCCCAATCCAATGGGAGTGGGAATCACGAACTTTTTCACGCTTCTCTCTTAGCTAACTCAAGTTTTGAATAGAAACAAAGGTCAAGAGGAACGTTCAAACCCCCCTAATAAATAATAAGTCGCTATCAAGAGCTTCATGAGATAAAGGCCTCCTATTTTTAGTGGATCATCCGATCCCACGATCGCTGAACAATGGATCAATTTCATTGAAAAGATCTTCTCCATCCTTCAATGTTCTGAACAAGAGAATGTTCTCCTGGAGGCTTATCATATGGAGGGTGAAGCTGATAAATGGTTGACGTTGATCAAAAATACGAAGCTTGAGGAGGAGATTGATGCGTTGGAATGGAAGGATTTCCAGAAGATGTTTTTCAATAAATATTTTCCGGGCACCCTCCGGCTTAAGATAGAAAGGGAATTCCTTTCCCTCAAGAAAAAAAGATGAATAATATGTTGGAGCGTACAAGGAAAACTTCACAAGGCTTGCACGATACGCTTCCGTCTTTGTTGTTACCCCAGAATACAAAGTTGAACGCTTCTTTGGTGGGTTGAAGCCTAGCCTACAGAAAGCATTAGCAATCCGTGACTTCGATAGCTATGAGGAAATTGTACGATGTTCCCTCAAGGTTGAAATAGAGATCGGAGAGTCACAGGGGTATCATGGGGATAATAAGCATAAGGTGGACTTCAATGATGGTGGTCTAATGGATAAATCCAATGGTTCTAAGAAGATCCAGCACCCCACTTGCCAAAAGTGCGGAAAGAAGCACCTTGGAAATTGCCTTAAGGGGACAAGGAAATGCTTCAGGTGTGAAAGATAAGGGCACCTAGTTATTAACTGTCGGCAAGAAAGACCCGCGGCTGCGACAGAGGAGAGGAATGCTCCATTCGAACCTCAACGCGTTGTTCAATTCTACAAACGCAAGGAACCGGGTCATTTTGAAAATCAGTGCCCTAATCCAAGGGTTTTCAGAGGCAACCAACAACCTCCAAGGCAGAAAGGAAGAGCTTTTTCCATCACTTCTGCCGAAGTGAACCTCGACAACGAAGTGGTGACAGGTACACTAGTTATTCGTTCAATAATAGCGATCGTACTTTTTGATTCAAGTTCTACGCATTCTATTATATCTTGAAAGTTTAGTAGAACAATCCCAGCACCACCACAAATCATGGAAGTGAATATATTGGTGAGTATGGAAAATGGGGCAATAATTGCATCCCATGAATATAAGTCCTCTCCTGTTATAATATGTGGATTGAATTTCCCAGCGAACATCATCATACACCCTCTGGTTGAATTTGATGAAATTCTTGGCATGGATTCACTTTCCTTATATAGATCCAGCATAAATTGTCGGGAGAGGGAAATCACACTCCATATGGAGAATCGACCCTCGATTCTTTACAAGTTTAAGGAGGAAGATGAATCTCATTTAGCTCCATCATCTCAAGCATGGATATTAATGCCTTATGAGAATGCGTATCTGGCTCATATGATTGAGTCCAAGGAAGAAACCATCCTTGAAGAAATGCTTATTTTGAGGGAATTCAAGGAAGTGTTTCCCAAGGAACTGCCTGGTCTTCCTCCTAGAAGAGATGTTTAATTCTCAATTGAACTTATACCTGAGGCTTTAACAATATCCAAGACTCCATATAGAATGGTTGTTGTAGATATTGAAGAGCTGAAGAAACAACTACAGGAGAATCTGGATAAAGGGTTTATACGCCCAAGTGCTTCACCATGGGGTGCACCAGTCCTCTTCGTCAAGAAGAAGGATGGGTCAATGTGTCTTTGCATCGATTATCGTGAACTTAACAAAATCACGATAAAGAACAAGTATCCTCTCCCAATAATTGATGACTTGTTCAATCAGTTTCATGGAGCACAATACTTCTCCAAGTTGGACTTGCGGTCGGGATATTATCAAGTAAGGGTGAAGAAGGAAGATATCCCAAAAACTGCTTTTTGCACAAGATACAGGCACTATGAATTCAAAGTAATGCCTTTCAGACTCACTAATTCTCCAGAAATCTTCATGTACTTAATGAATAGAGTCTTTAGAGATTACCTAGACAAATTTGTGGTAGTCTTTATAGATGATATTATAATATACTCCAAAACCAAGGAGGATCATGAGGAGAATTTAAGAACTGTACTGGAGACTTTGCGCAAGGAGAAGCTATATGAAAAGTATAGCAAGTGTGAGTTCTGGTTGAAGGAAGTCTCATTCTTGGGTCATATCATCACAAGCATTGGGATATCTATGGATCCCTCCAAAACAGATGCAATTGAGGGATGACCAAGTCCAACATCGGTAATGGATATCCATAGCTTCTTGGGGTTAGCTGGATATTATCGACAATTTGTGAGAAATTTCTCACGATTGTCCAACCCTTTTAACAAGATAACTCAAAAGGGAGTAATGTTTTCTTAGAGTGATGAATGCGAAGAAAGCTTCAAGGAGTAGAAAAGAAGGCTTAGCATTGCGCTCGTGCTCACTTTACCCAGAAGTGGGGAAATTTTTGTGGTATTCAGTGATGCTTAGAAGAAGGGATTAGGTTGTGTGCTGATGCAGAATGATAAAGTGATATCCTATGCCTCAAGGCAGTGGAAAATCCATGAGTGAAACTATCCAACACATGATCTGGAGTTTGCGGCGGTGATCTTTCCCTTGAAAATCTGGCAGCATTATCTCTATGGAGAGAAATGTGAGATATATACTGACCACAAGAGTATTAAATATATATTCACACAGAAAGAGCTTAATATGCGCCATAGAAGATGGATAGAGCCAATCAAGGATTATGACTGTTTAATACATTACCACCCTGGGAAAGCGAACAATGTGGTAGATTCCCTAAGTAGAAAGGACCCAGAAATTCTATCAATGATGAGAATTGAGAAGGATCTAATCTTCTTAGACTTGATGAAGATGGAAATGGGAATCATAAAGAAGGGAACATCATCAATCCTTTCACAAATGATTGCTCAACCGTCTCTTTTGGAAGGGTTAAAGGATGCTCAAAAGGATGGTGTGGGAATTCAAGAAAAAGTGGAAGCTATCAAAAAATGGAAATCCTCGGATTTTAATGCTAATGAAGAAGGAATTGTGCGGTTTGGGAAAAGACTATGTGTTCCATCAATTTTGGAGTTGAAGAAGGAACTTTTGAATGATGCACATAGTTCAAATTTCTATATTCACCCAGGGAGCACAAAGATGTATCGAGATATCGGAGAAAAATTTTGGTGGGATAATATGAAGAAGGAGATCACTGAATATACATCAAAGTGCTTGGTCTGTCAGCAAGTGAAGGCAGAGAGACAGAATTCTAAGGGGATTATGCAACCATTGCCCATACCGGAATGGAAATGGGAGAACATCACCAAGAACTTTGTCACAGAACTTCCAAGGACATCCAAAGGCAACAATTCAATCTGAGTTGTTGTGGATCGTCTTACAAAGACTGCACACTTCATTGCTATTCAGGAGGATTTCTCATTGGACCAACTGGCATGGATATATATCAGGGAAGTGGTAAGGTTGCATGGAGTACCACTATCTATTGTGTCTGGCCGAGATCGAAGATTCACCTATAAGTTTTGGAAGAGTCTTCAATATGATCTGAATACTGAACTGAACTTCAGTACGGCCTATCATCCTCAAACTGATGGCCAATCCGAGTGGACTATCCAAACACTTGAGGACATGTTGAGAGAATTCTCAATAGACCTTAAAGGAGGATGGGATCAACATCTTCCTCTGGTTGAGTTCTCTTAAAATAATAATTTCCACTCGAGTATCCAAATGGCACCATATAAAGCCATATATGGGAAAAGGTGCAGAGCACTGGCATGTTGTGATGAGGTAGGTGAACGTAAGATGCTTTGACCATAAATGGTCGAGGAAATGGTGGAGAAGGTGAAAACCATTCAAAAGCATATCAAGGCATCCCAGAGTCAACAGAAGAGTTATGTAGATAATCGTCGACGAGACCTTGAGTTTAAAGTTGGAGACATGGTTTTTCTATGCATATCTCTGTGGAAGAAGGTCATGAGGTTTGGAAAGAAAGGGAAGTTAAGTCCATGGTACATCGGACCCTTTTAAGTTCTTGATCGTGTCGGGGTTTTGGCCTATTTACTAGCACTTGCACCTACTATGGCCAAAGTACATGATGTATTTCATGTATCCCTCTTAAAAAATTACATAACAGACCCTTCACATTTACTCTCTTTTGAGGTGGTACAATTGGAAGATGATCTTTCTTGTGAGGAGAAACCAGTGAAGATCTTAGATCGTAGAGAAAAAGTCCTATGAAATAAGACAATTCCCCTCGTCAAGGTGTTGTGGAGAAACCACAAGTTTTAAGAAGCGACTTGGGAATCAGAGGAAATTATGAAGCTGAGTTACCCACATCTGTTTTAGTATGGGAAAAGGAAAATTTCAAGGGCGAAATTTCTTAAGGGGGGAATATTGTAACGACCCAAAGTTTCATTAATGGAAATCCCTCTTTATATAATTAAATTTCTCTTTATGTTTATATAAAATTTTAACATCATTGGTTTTATGTTAAGAATTTTTACCATTGCTAATATAGTCGTTGAACAGCGATCACATGATTAGTATAAATATAGGGCTTTAACAAATCCAAATTTACTAAGACAAAGGAAGCGATGGCCTCATCTAGTAGAATTTCCCCATACGAAGCCCATTTTTCAGAGCTCAGAAAAGAGGTGACATCCTTGGGCTTCGCTCTTGACCAAGCCCAAGCTGAGCTTCATCATGTTAAGATCTAATGGGACCGTCTAAGGGAAAATTGGAAGTTGATAGAGATTACCACTCGAGCGATGTTATCTGAGCCACCCCAAGAGTCTATCACCATCGCACACCTTACCCTTAGGTCTTATGCGGCTGTTTTAAGGGTTTATGTAACAAATAAATAGTACTATGTTCATGTAAATTATTTTTTTATATAATAATGAATAAAATTTCTAGTCATTATTGATACATTATAAATAGTTTTTAAAGTAAAAATAGTGTATTTAGTTATTATTTAATTAAGAATTATATATTTTTTTAAATTAAGGTATTTTTTAATTAAATAATATTTTAATAAAATATTATTATTATTAATAAATTTAATTTTATTAAATATAAATGATCTTATAAATTTATGAATGCAATTATAATTTTTATTAAGGTTTGAAAGCCATTTCTGTCAAAACCCGTGAATTTTCTATAAATATCGGTTTTTTATTTTAAAAGTGAAAATTAACATATTTAAAAAATTATTTAGATAAAATAAATTTTATTTCTGGAATCAGGACATTGAAATTATCAAACGGTGAATTTTTCATAATTTTCTGAGAGAAAATTTTTGGGTAAAAATTAAATACCATTTAAATATATAATGTGTTTTATGACATCATAATGACCCAAAAGTGATGTAATAAAATACTATAATATTTATGTTCTGCCAATATATGTTTTACCATTAAAATAATGTGATTTTTGGTTTGTTTTACTTTCTTTTCAAATCATTAATGGACCCCTCAAGACTTATTAAACACCTTGTCTTTTTAAATTAATTTCAATGGGAGTGTGACTCACCTCCACATAAGCAACACTATTATTTTAAGAAGTTCGGACTTTGGCCTTATAAAATATTTTTTTCCTCTTCCCTTTGACAAAAACCATGGGCAAAAACCATGGGATGGTTTGTGGTTTAGATTAATTTAATATAAGGGGTCCCAAACCTAAATAATAACGAATTCCCTCACCATTCCTATATAAACCCACCCAAGATCCCACTTCCTTCTCAATAAAAGACTTTGGAGTTCGTCCAACCTCTTCCCTACTCTCTCTATAATCCTCCCAAGGTTCCCCAAGCTCCCAATAATCCTTTCACAAGCCTCACTCTAGCCTTTGGAAGCACACTTCCAAGTAAGGGTTTTTTCTTCCTTTCTCATTTTTGTCAATTTTCTTTAAGTTGTTTTTCCCTTTTAATTTCAATTATGAATGTTGGGGTATGGTTTTTCACCTCCCTCATACTTTCCTCTTTATGTTTGAATGATGGGAGACCCCTTTCTCTCTCATTAAATTCCTCCCATGTACACCCGTTACTATGTCGAAACTCCGAAAGGAACTTCTCTCTCCTCGTTTACATTCAAGCAATACTTTTGTATCATGAATATAAATTCCATTAAAATTTTTGGGAAATGTATCTATATGATCTCATTACATTTCATTACATGTAAATATGATGAGGAACCCCTTTATCTCTCATCAACCATTTTTATGAATTCTTATGTCACGTCGTTATGCTGCCGAAATCGCACCGATTTTCTAAGCCAATGTCATTGTGTTGTGAATACCATGCCCATTTATCCATCAATGGTATTCACCTTTATGCACATTTACTTATTTATTATATAGTTTCATGTATGAATTCCACTTTCCTTTATCATGGAATAAATTATTATGTTTTATGAATCCATGTTTTATGATCCATGTGGCACACTTATGTATGAAATGAAATGTTTAAGAAGGGTGTGCCCTTATAGCGCTCCAATGCATTGGGTAAAGTATAGTATCATGATACTTCATGTGAAATGAGTGTTTACTCATGATAATTCAAATGAAACTAGGGGTTACTCGTGCTTCATGTGCAATGAGGGTTTACTCATGCTCCATGTTCAATGAGTCATGGCTCATGCTAATTCCATGTTAAGTGTTGTTGACACATTTCCATGTTATGATTATCATGATTTATCATGCCTTTATGTTCATGTTTCTCTTGTGCTCTATTGATATACCTAATTTCTAACATGTATTTTACTCCTCATGTTATTCCATGTGTATTCCCTTACTGGGATTTATAGCTCACCCTTTTCTTATGCATGTCCTCAGGTTATCCCATGCAATGCTAAGTACGAGGGAATGTAGTGGTCATGTAAAGGAAGTTTTCAATAAAGATGTTGTATTTCATGTTTTAAGTTTTTATGTAATGATTCTAAGCCCCAAAGACACTAAACCTCTCGATCTTCTTTGTTGTATCAAGTGAAATTTTATGTAATAAATCATGTTTAAGTTTGTAATAAAAGCAGGGTTGTTATAAGGAACACTACCCATAACTAAAATGTCAAGTCTTGAAAATCCTTTCTATAGTCTACCCAGACTCTTTCCCAAAATAACATGTCCCAAGAAGAGAGAACCTCACTATGATGCCATTTTTTCATGAACAAAATCTGGCTACCATCAAAATTGGCACCCAACCCAGTCTTTGACAAGGACTGAAGGGAATTCCCAATCCCCATGGGCTGTCACAAGTTCACGGGTATCATAAAAAAGAGTTTTGGAATGATTTGTCTGAGTTTAGAAACATAAAACAATCAACAAGGATGAATAAACCAAATATGAAAATTTAACCCAAACAAGCCTTTAATAAAAATTCATAATTGAAATACTTGGTTTTAGACAAAGCCTAAGAGGGACACAAATCAAAATTATCAGAAAACACAACCCAAGAACCACCAAAAGGAAAGGGGTCATCATTCCTAAGCCGTATCCACAACACCACACCAAGGAAGGAAGCCAGAACCCCGAACAACCATCACCAAAGACCTTTACCTTACCTACGACAAACAGTACCAGGTATACTTACACCCAAATGTGTAAGTAGGGTGTGAGACTAATCCCAATAGGATAACACCCAAAAATAGTTTCCATGTGACAAACATTTTAAGTTGAAAATCTTGGAAGTTTTGTACATAAGAAAATGCTAGTAATAATTTGAAGATACATGCAACTTTAAAGGGAAATAGTTTTCAACAGGGCTACTTTAAGGAATGAACACTTTCAAATAAAATGCACATGATACTGAATTTTCAATCTAAACACACCATATACTAATAGTAAGTATAAAATATCCAATGAACAGTAGTCACAGAAAATAACCATAGGCGCTAGCTAGCTGTGGGCCCCAAGTACCTCATATATCGGTGAAAAGTAACCATAACAAATATCTTTCTCGTGCACAAGCCACTAGTAGAAGAATCACCCATAACCAAGTGGTCCCAAAAATATTCATTTTCATAGTTTAGTTAGTATTTTCAAAATCAAACTTTCTATGTGAAACAAGGACGCACCGACTCTAGATCACTAGTATACTAGTACACGTTCACCCACCTAGATACCCGGGTTTCCATTTTGTGCTCAAAAAAGTTCCACATATTATAAAATACTATTTTCTAATGAAAATTCCATTTAAAAATCATAATAACATAAAAAATCCTACACACATTCCACAAAAGGCCCATTTTTTACATTCAAATTCATTTTGACATCATACTCACACCAAAAACAGCACATAAACATGTGCTGCACTTATCTTGCAATTTAATAAATCATTCCAAAAATTTATAAAATATTTTCAAAATGTTTGAAATAAAAAATCATCAATTTATATTTAAAACCCCATTTTTAGAACATACACACACCAAAATAGTACAACAACATCTTTTTCACATTTTATGCAACTCAATGAACCATTTCAGATTTTTATAAAACAACTTCAAGGAGTGTAACAAGATTTTGCACATAAAACCCATTAAAAACCCTCTTTCAAGGACAAAAAAACACCCAAACCCTAACAAACATGATTTTTCATCACAATACACAATTAATAAAACATTTTCATATGTTATAAAATTTCCCCAATTGATACAACAAGAGTTACACAATAAAAACACATCATTTCACGAAAAAATGAAACTTTGAAATTAAACTCTAAACCAATTTCGTCAAAATATATTTTTCAGCACAAAAAACATATAAGGAACATGATCATTAATTAAATCAAGCAATATAACTCATGAATAAATGATTACACATGAAATCACCTATCTTTGGGTCAAAACCCCAAATCTTTGTGGAAAAATTCAATCGCACCACCGCCGCTCCGCAAGGGGAAGAAAACGAACCCTAATCAATAATATTGAACCAAGAAAAAAAATTAATTCCTCTGAATGAAACCCTAGTTGGTGGAAATTTGTAATTTCAAGAATAAGAGTAGAAACCCTAAATAAATGGAGGGAATAAGATAGGAATTCACTTACCTGATAAACTTTGAAGAAATCACCCCAAATACATGAATAATTGAATCTCCAAGTAAAAAAAATGGGAAGGGAGGTTCGAATAAAGATGAGGAGGTCAAGTAGAGACTGAAATGAAAAAAAGAGTAATAAATGAATGATTTATGAAAGAAACAAATTCCATTTTCAAATCTGGACGATTTAAGAAACCTTGAGGAAATTCACCCTAATCTAGGATGCAACTGTTTGAGGGAAAAGTTCCATTCAGAGGATAATCCTAATCCCATTATTGAAGTGGTAAATATTTCTTTCCAATTTATTTATATAGTAAACATGTGCTCAAAATATATATAATGGAACATGGGGTGCACCTATGGTTTGTGGGATCAAGTGAGAGGTGGAATGACTGAAAAATGTTAAAAAATAAATGAGATATAAAATAAATAAAATATTTTTTTTAACTAGAATGGGATCATGGGTTGGACCAATACCTGAATAAATCACTCAAATCCACAGTGATTATGAGTTTTTAAGGGGTCCAAATGGACATGGTGGTTTTAATAGGTCATGGGAGTCCATTTGGGAAGTGTAATGAGTGAAAAATGTTAAAAAAACAAAGGAGTTATAAAAGAAACAAATTTTGTTTTCAAATATGGAAATGAGCTCACGGTTTGGCCAAAATATAGAAGAAATCACCCCTTTATCAAAATTTTCAAGGAAAACCCTGAAAACAAATAAATAATAGAAATTACATGAAAAATACATTTAAAAGAATTCATGGATGTGATAATGGAAAACCCTGGAAAGAAAAATTGGGAAGCTGGGAAGTGGATACTAATGTATTTTAGGGAAAGAAATGAGGTATCTCTATGCCTTGGGAATGAAAATTCATTGTAGGGGTATGTGGATGCTGACCATGGAGGTGACATCAATTGTAGGAGGAGTACCATAAGTTATATATTTATCTAGGGAGGAAACTGCAGTAAGATAGATATCACAATTGCAGAAGGTGGTGACGTTATGCATCATAAAGGCAGAATACATTGGTGTAACAGAAGCTGGGATGGAGATGGTTTGGGTAAAGAAATTATTAGATAAGTTGGAAATAAAGAAAGAGGAGAATGTATTATAAAAAATATATTATTCATTTATTGATGGAAATGAGTGTTTTTATCCTACATAAAAAATATGGAAGATATGTGAAAAGTTACAACCTTATAAAAAAGGGGATTGAGTGATATTTTATTTAATACTGTCTAAATACTTGAATTAAAGTAATACTGAAATAAAAATAGTTAAATAATGTTTATTGTTTTATTATATATATATATAACAAAAAAACAATATATATATATATATATATATATTTTAAAATAAGGTAAGTTACTCAAAATCGCCTTCTTCAAAAATGTTTGAAGTGCGCGTGTTCCTAAAATAAAATATGAAGAAATAAGATAGGTCAATCTTGAGAAAAAGGACTCGACTTCTACGATGTTATGGGTTAGTCTTCCTGGTTTTCCCCTTCTATTTCTGAATCAATCATCTCCCCACCTTTTGGTTAACTCAATTGGTAGGTTTCTATACGTGGATCAACATATGATTACTGGAAATTTCTCCTTGCATGTCAGAGTGTGCATTAAGGTTGATAGTCACAATCTCTTTCACATTTCACTTGGTTTTGGGTTGATGATGATTTCAGGTTTCAACAAAATATTATCTATGAATCAAAAGTTGATTTTTATCCACAATACCACATCCAAGGCCACACTTAATGGATTCAAGAAGTTTCTAGTGAATGATCATTCTGTTATCACTGGAAAATGTAAAGAAAAGGCAATTTTGGGTGTGACCGGCCCGATTAATGCTAGGAAGGTGGATGTTGTAAGTGATAGTGTTCAAGGAACATGTGAGACCATGTCTTTTGCAAACTATCAAGCTACTATTATAATTCAAGAAGATGAGTCTCAAGTAGTCATTACCAATAAGTTTGTTTTAGAGGATTATTTTGCATGGGATAATACAATAATTGAGGGATATTGATGTCATTATAGTGGATCATGATGAATTGTCTTTAATGGAGAAGTTCACAATGAATTGTATTTAATAGAGAATCATGTTATTGATAAATTACTTTTGAGATAGATGTATGGTGAAAATTTTTCTTATTTTTCTATGGATATAGCTGTAACAAATAAATCTTGACTAAGGAAGGATTTCTCTTCTATGTTTAGGAATGTGGTTACTCGGTATTCAAGTAAAACATAGTAAAAGAGTTGGACAAAGGGGTTCTAAAACTTGGTGGGGTGGGGTTGTTAAAGACTTGCAGTAGGGGCCGATGATATCTTTAAGTTAATTAAAGGAAAACTAGAGAGTATTGTTGATCTTTAACTGACCATTGGTGAAAATAAATGGTATGGTGTTTTGGATGATGCCAATATAGGTGATGATTCAAATATCTTTCAAAGAATTAATACAATGATGATAACATTATGATGTCCAAAGATGGTGATGATAATGTAGAGGATGATACCACTGATATGGAATCCTATTTTAGTGAGGGATATGATGTGTACTTCCATATGATTTCCCTTTCTCTGTCATTGATTTCTAAATGTATGAGGGATGCATATGATTTATCTCTGAGGATGATGAATTGATTATAAAAAATGTCTTCCCAATTTTAGTTGGGAAGGATGTTGAATTGTAGTATTATATGGATTTCAAATCTGGGAAGTGTTTGTATAAGAGATAATTTCCATTTTTTTAATGATTGATGATAAATTTTCTGATTGTGATCCGGATAGATGATTTGTTGTTGTTCTTTTTGTGTTGTGTTTTGATGTTTTGGTAAATATGTCTGTAGTGTATGTTTTGGGAGCTAATCATGGATTTATAATTTCTTTCACCTGATTACAACTTGTTAGACTCCACTCACATCATACTTGAATTCTATAGAGTCTACTTCTGGAAAGAATGGGCCTTGAGGGTTTATTAGGGTGGCTGGTTTTTTTCTCTTCCTTTTGGCATGTGTTTTGTACTTATAACTTTACAATAGAATAAAATTGTAACTTTTTTCCAAAAAAATTATCAATCTTCTCAGTTAATTTCTTCCTTGAGTATCATAGATCAACATATCTATGAGTTCTTAATTATGAAACATCATATGTTGTAAATAAAAATATTTAGTTCTATTACTATTGATTGAAAACTCATCCCTCAAATTGTTCTTTCAATTCCTTTATTTTTTATGCACAAATTATACTAATAGTTTAGTAGTCCTATCATATTTTATTCCCCTAATTTTTTTGACTAAAAACATAAAATAATTAAAATCCCTTTAAAAATAACTTTTAAAAACATCGATTAATCTAGAAGATATCAAAGTAGCTATTATAGATTTCTATTAAAATATGTCTGCTGAAAAACATAATAACGTTTATTAATTTTTTTAATGTATTGACAATTTTATTACTCTGGGTAAGACTGAGTGTATTACATGTGATATTAAGGTAGCAGAGGCCATGGAAGCTCTTAATCAAATGCATCCATTGAAGGCTTCTGGACCATATGGTTCCATGTATTATTCTTTAAGAGATTCTGGAATCTGGTAAGGTCTGAAGTGATTCGGTTGATGAATAACTTGGGGGGAGTTAAATTTTAATGATACTCTCATTACTATAGTTCCTAATATTTATAAACCTACTTTTGTGAAAGATTTCAGGTCAATCAGTTTGTGTAATGTCATTTATATGATTTTTTCAAAGGTGTTAGTGAACTGTTTAAGGAACTTGTTGACACTTGTTATTTTGGAATAAAAAAATTCATTTTTTCATAAGAGACTTATTACTGATAATTCCATAATTTTCCATGAAGTTTTTCATTCCATGAATATTTATTCATCTTTTAAGTAAGGTGTTATGGCTTTGAAACTGGATATGATGAAAGAATATGATTTTTTGATAGGAATTTTCTACAATTGTTACTTTCAAGACGGGGATTGATGTTAAATGGGTTGAAAACATTATGTGACATGTTACTATAGTTTATTATAGAATAAAAATTAATATTGTCTTTTTAAGGCAGTTTAGACCTTATAGGGGCTTGAAGAAAGGTGGTCTAATTTCTCTCTATTTGATCATTATTCTTTCAGTTGTTTTCTCCAAACTCTTATCATTTGCAGGTTCCAAGTGGTCACAACCCCCTCCCTCTAAAGGTACCCACATCCTAGGATAATAATAAATGAAGATGGATAATGATCCCTGACTCCCACCTCCAGTAGGGCCCAGGTCGATGACTAGCACCGAGAGTATAAAATCTCACATATGGGAGACATTACTCTCTATATAATATATAATCGGGAGATGGGCTAAATTAACTGCAAAAAAACTTCATGACATGATATAAAATAATAGAATCAAAACTATCCCACAATGCATGAGTTATGTAAACAAAAAACAAAGAGTCTTTAAATAAATACCAACAGAAACATTCCTATGATTTTGACCCAACATTAACATCAAAAATCAACCTAGTAATGTCCAACATGGTTTCCTAAGTTATTTTGAAAACCTGAAAACCTGTTTTTATATATGTGGGGTGAGCATAACATGTGTACTCAGTAGTATCATACCTAAATTATCTTGTGTATATGTGAGAAAACATACTAATGCACCTGTGAGCAAACAGAAGAACAAACGATACCCAAGAAGGTCAACTAACCAATCTCATCCCCACCAAGACACGCTCACCAAATAATGAATCTAAGTATAATAACATCATAATATGAAGAATATCAACAAAGAGGGCATCCTAAAACACCTTCCCATCGATTTTCCACTCTCACAGACCAACTTCGTACATCACGATGCTCCCATATCTTTCGTAGAAACTTGCTCAAAGACACCTAGACAACCACATCATCCCAAGCATCCTGCATGCAACTGGCCATCACATCTTATCTGAAGACACCAGGGTCATCACATCACATCTCAACCACAACCGTATACCTAGAGTGGTAGCGTATTGTTAACATGAAGGAAATCAATCTCATGCCCTCATCAAATGTCACTAATAGTGCACTTTTGACTTCAGTCCATTATATCCTGTGCATATCAAATTCGCATGGAAGAGAGAGCGGTAAAGATATGGTATCCAACCATCCGTCCTCACCATCTAGATGTTGGGAAAACACCCCCAAAACATTTGAGGGTTGGAACATGGTTCTCAACATGAGAAAGGTGCATATATAAATCATAGTGAAAATATAATATATAATACCCACACACACAAGCCCAACCTACGAGTTAATAATGAGAGTATCATCCCAACTCATAATATCACCACAAAGCCTCACAACCTCTACCACTTTCATTACCACCTCTAATTCATAACATCACACAAGAAAGGCACAAGCCACATTTAGTATTTTCTTTTCAAGTTAATCCATTACCATAATTTCCAAAGTAACAACCATTATCATTATTAAGCCCATTCATTTTTACATTTAACAAACTACTTTTACTATGCTTCCCATTTTATTTCAAAATTTCATTGGTCTTTACAACCTATGTAATATTAGTTTCATTTTTAACATTTATTCCATCACTACTGGACAACTAACTCAACATCTCACAAACACAAACAACCCTTCCATATCACATCAACAAGGCCCTACACCACAACCACATCTCATCACAACCAACACATATCATCACAACTGCTACATATCACAACAACTACACATCAGCCCATATCACATTCCATGCCAAACAGCCATCACATCATTTCCCAACACATACCACATCCCAGCCGATCACAACAATCACCGAACAACAACCCACACTACACAAGGAAACACAAAAAACACAAGCACACAAAGCAACACAAGCACACAAAGCAACACATCCCGACTTACACATATTTCACAATTCAGGTCACGGGTTTTAATTAATTTACATTCAAGAAAATTCTCACACATGCCAAGATTTTCCATGAGCAAGCATTTATTTAGCCATATATAAGTTATTATCTATTTCATTCAAGGTGATATCAAAAATCACACCAAAGGGTTCCACAATCATATAAATTAAAACACAAACAAGGATTCTAAAATATATGATTTTTAGAAACAGAATCAAGCATGTATAACTCATTAGTAATAACATCAAAGTAGTAAAACAAGTTATTTTTCCCTTTCACATTTGACTTCAATTAAACTGATTTTTATTATCCTCATTAAGCTGGTGCATACCATCTCTCCAAAGGAGAACAAAAGTATGATCCCTCCACATGAATAATTAAATGAGGAAAGATAAACGATCCCCTACTTCAAAGAAGATTTTCAAAACACCATGCACAATAGGGTGAAGGAGAAACAACTAGAAGATAACAACCATATATGGAAACCCCAGATCAACCTAAACCACACCAAGGGGTTATCAAAACATTGATCAAACGCACCCTGAATTGATACAACGTCACCAATACGATTTCCTGAAGGAAGAACAAGGATGAAACAGGGGATCAAAGAAGAGAACCCACATTGAATTTCTATAATAAATCATCTGGGAGCCAAGGAACAAATATGGAGGAAAGGGGATAGATGATATCACAAAATACTTAGGGTTCGCCTATGGTTTGAGGGAAACAATATAGGAATGACATAATTTTTGAAAGCTATAAAATTTATAGATAAGATGGACCTCGTCACTTTCATGTTGTGAAACACATATACATATCATGAATCTTCATGAGGCCCTCCAATTTAGGCTGTAAAATAATTCTAGGACATGAATTTATCAAACCTCAAACTCGAAAAACATCTGCTGAATTTCATGGTGCTTAGTTACATCATGGACAATCCCTTCATGTAGTGAGTTCTTTGAGCACAAAACATTCAGCCAGAACTTCAAGCTATGAATCACCACCCTCCTAGCTATGAAACAACCTCTCATGTCTTGAACACTTATTTATGTCATGAACCACTCGCAAAAGTATAATTTTATCTACAAACTCTACCAAAACCTCCTCAATCCTCCTCTGAACATCTCCAATTCTTAAAATAGAAAAGTAATGGGACAAAGAGGCATAAACAATTACATTAGATAAATCTCAAATGATCATAGCCCTTGAGAATAAAAACCAAACCTTGAAAGGAAAGGGAAGAGTCTGAACAACCATCTCGCGAGATACCTCTCAGGGATCTCATTACACCCCAAATACTACCACCAACCAAACACACCAATCCAAGCCAAAAACATCCACAAAACATTCAACACAACCACATCACCACATCATTTTTCACTAGTCACAAGACACCACCTTTTCACACAACCATTATAACCTCCACACAACCAAAGTGGAAAACTACTGCGACCACCACAAATCATGGCTCCAAGCACAAAAATTGAGGTATTACACCTTCTGCATTAAGATATTATCTTCTTTGGGTGGCACTCACTTGTCCGCATGGTTTTAAAACATATCATAATATAACATTCCTTGATTAGGAAGGGGCATTCCCCTATTCATATGCCATTAAATTTAACAGACAACACATTATTAAGGGAAAAACACATCTCATAAAATAACAAGATTCAAACATCACATCATCAAGAAAAACTGAACAAAAAAATCAAAACAACTCCAAGTACAAGGAACACATCTACATATCACGTTGTCATGTACTCCCCTTTAGGACACCATGCCTCCACAAAAAATGAACCAAGGGGATGGTTCATCCAAAAAAACATTCTCTCGATGATCTTGGATATCTACTGGCTACTCCATGAATGTTTCATCATCCTCGATATCCAACTTTCCCCAGTAAATGACATGAGAGTCATCATGAAGATACTAAAAAATATGAGACATGTAGAAAACGTCATGGATCCTGTCTAGCCATGGTGGACACTCCAACTGATACGCTACTATGCCAACATGATCCAACACCTTGAAAGGTCCAACAAATAGGGAAGAAAACTTACTCCCCCTTCTGAAACTCTACTTCTCCCATTAAGGGGAGACCCTCAAGAACTCATGATCACTGACCTCAAACTCTGGGAGCCTCCACCTATGACCATCATAGTCCTTCTGATGGTCATATGCCTCCCTCATCATCTCTCATATCATCTAGATATTCTTGATTGTGCTCTTCACCACATCAAAACCAAGAAATACTATCTCCCCAAACTCCATCCAACTCAACAGTGAATGACGTAACCACCTATATAAAGCCTCAAATAGAGACATGCCAATAGATGAGTGGTATCTATTTTTGTAGGTGAAATCAACTAATGGTAGGTTCCTTACCCATGATCCACTGAAATCAAATACACAAGCTCACAACATATCCTCCAGTGGTTGGATGGTCTGCTCTGGTTTTCCATCTATCTAAGGGTGTAAATCAGTGATAAGGTGAAATTGGGAGACAAAATAATGCTATAATCCTCTCCATAACCATGAGGTAAAATAAGGATCTTGATCATAGATTATGGTACTCATCAACCCATGAATCCTAACCACATCATCTACATACCACCTCACCATAACATCTTTGAAACTCGATTCACAGATCGCCAAAAAGTGAGTTGGCTTCATCATCCAGTCTAAAATACCTCAAAATGCATCACATCCTTCCTAATCTTGGGGTAAAATGGTAATGAAATCCATAAATATGTATTCCCATTTCCACTATGGGATTTAAAACAGTTTCAAGAAACCTCTAAGAACACGGTGTTTCAATTTCACCAGATGACAAACCAAACACATCACCACCAACTCTGCCACCTACTATTTTATCCCAGACACCAAAGTTTCCTACGAAAGTCACGATACATTTTAGTCACACCAGGATATACCGCTAAAGGTGATATATGAAACTCATAGAATACTCCCTTGTGAATTTCCAATAGAACAATCATCCTCCCCTGAAACAACACCTAGTTCTGACCATCCTCTTACCATCACTCTGGAGTATCACCACGAGACTCCACCTTCTGCATCAGGGAAGACTTCACAGAAATATGATAAATATAACCTTGACCATTTCTTTCCTCCACAACTAAATTCTTTTTCATAAGCTCCTTCATCCCTTTTGAAACATCCATACACTCTCGCACCACATATTCTCAAGACTTCTGACTCAGCACATTAGTGACAACATTCCCCTTTCTCGGGGTGTAAGAGATCTCAATGTCATATTCCTAAAAAAATTCCATCCAACTCTATTATTTTAGATTTATATCACACTAAGAAAATACATATCACAAGATATTGTGATATGTAAATACCACAAAGAATTCTCCAATGAGGCAATTCTAGAACAACTTTAGCACAAACACAACTGCTACCAGCTCCAGATCAGGGGTGGAATAGTTATTCTTGTGGGGACATAACTGCCTAATCACATAAAAGATCACTACCTTATGCTACATCAAGACACATACCAATCCCATATGGGAAGTATCGTGGAACACCTCAAACATCACATCTTTTTGTGGCAACTAAAACATTGAACCACTGATCAATTTATCCTTCAGGTAGTCGAACATTTCCTAACACTAACCAGTCTTGATAAAATCTCGATCCTTAATAGTGATATCAAGGGGATTAAATCAATGATAAATTAGACATGAAACTCCAGTAATAGCCTACAAGGCTAGGGAAACTTTGAACCTATTCCATGTTCTTGGGTGATTCCCAATAAACAACTACCTCAACCTACAATGGGTCTACAAACACACACTACTGAGACAACACATGCCCAAGGAAATGCACCTCTCATGTTTATAACTTTCACTTGGAAAAATTTCTATAGAGTATGTGGTTTCGAAGTACCTACAAGAAAAATCTAAGGTGACCAACATGCTCCTCCTCTAACTTCAAGTAAATCAAGATATTGTTGATGAAAACAATGAAAAACTAGTATAGGAACTTAAGAATATGAAATCTATGAGCCCCATGAACATAGCCAGTATATTCATGACACTGAACAACATGAACATGAACTCTAAATGCCCATACTTTCACCAGAAGGAACCTTTTAGGTCCTTCACCCTCAACTGGTGATATCTACACCAAAGATGTATCTTACAGAACCAATTATCCCTTCTCAACTGGTAAAAAAGACCATCAATCCTCAGAAGAGGGTAATGATTCTTGATTTTCACATGGTTCATCCTCCACTAATCTATACATATCCCCAGACTACCATCTTCCTTCTTGGAGAATAATACTGGAGCAGCCAATGATGACAAACTAGGTTGGATTGAACCCTTATACATTGGATCATTTATCTAAATCCACAAATCCCAAAACATAGAGGGTTCCATCTAATAATGATCCATAAAAACTAGAGAGGAACCAAGCTGTAGATATATCTCAACCTTGATATCACATTGAGGTGGTAGTGTTAAAACCTCCTTCGGAAAAACATCCAAAAACTCCCCAATGAACCTGAGAGACTCCATTGTCCCAACATCTACTGGTTCCACTGACAACCCTGCTATCAAGAAAAGAAGAGGCTCTGCATGACTTCTTCCCACCTGAAAACCTCATTCACCAATAAAAATTACATGTTGACCATCTACATTTAAGAACATGACCTTCCTCTAGAATCATTTGATAACTGAATGCATGGAATACAACCAATTTATGTTGATGGTGACATCGTAAAGCTATATATATATCAATAAAAGATATCCACATGACTGATATCGCCTCATCATCAGTCTATACCCTCATCACACATCAAACAAGATGGTCTGGCCTCCAATTGGTGTAGTTGACACCAAGGGCACAAGAAGTCTCTCTACATCTAATCCCGGAGCATGAACTAAATCAGGTGAAATAAAGAGTGTGAGACTCCTGAATCAAACAAGAAACAATCAAGGGTATAAGAAAAGAATATCATACATATAATGATCTATGACCCCTCTAGTGTTGGCACCTACACATCATAAAACTATCCATGCCTATCTTCTTTGCCTTGATACTGTTGGCCAACTCCATGGGCACACTTAGGTTAAGTTCCCTGAAGATGAGGGACATCCTGAGGTCTCTATATTCCTTACCCATATCCTCCAGAAAATTAATGGATACCACTAGCTCCAGAAGGCTAAAAAATGATACTAAGTCCAACACTCTAATGTTAGAAACCTCAAAGTCCCTAGCACATGAGACCTACTGTTGACAACTCTACTCCTCAAGGAACCCTTCTGTTTCCCTTCTCATGATAACCCTCCTCTCAAGTGCATATGATAAATCACCTCTAACTTATTTTGAACCTCCAAATACATTGGAAACATAAAAGGAGTAACTACATACTGGATAGAATGGTAGATTTCCTCCTCAAGATTCTATGCACAAGATTCCTCATTATGGAAAAGATCAACGGTGAAACACAAAAGGTCCTTAAAATCAATCCCAAGTTCTCACACTATCATTCTCCCATAATGAAGAGAGATAAAATCCTCTCTCTTCACTGCCTTCATGGTCTATGATAAGAACTCTAATCAGAACACCTTCTGTAATTCTATACAAGAAACATCTCCCTCCTTCTGCACACTGAGATACAAAATCACACCCCTCACCTGATCGATATCTAGCATGCCTCGATACTCTTCTTGGGCCCGAATTAGGATGAAGGAGATCTTAAGATCCTCCAACCAATGCTTTGTCTCCAGATCAGATTTTCATTCCTCATACATTTCCAAGTCCATCCATCAAAAGGTACACATCATTCTCTACCACTGATTATCCTCCTCAGTCGAATCAACTATTTGACAGTCAATCAGGCCAGCAATCTAAACCTCACTAACATGAACCACACATAGATGGAATCCAGGATCCATAACTAAAAAGGAAAACAAGGATTTCCCTAATCCGGATAGTATGTAATTCTATGAAGATTCATTTAAATTAACTCATTTTATCTTCCCAAAGCCACCCAATTTAGAAAAGAACACAATCAATCATGATGCATGAACCTCTCATAGGTATTCAACCTATAAACAGTGCCACATCACTTGGTTGTTCGATATTCTCATAGTCCTTGCATCTGATCATGGGGGGCGGGGGGGCTAAAATCATGTTTTATAAATGGTCTTCCTTAGCCTATGTCATGCACCAAGATCAACTGATGTTATTTACCTACCCAACCATGCAGTCTGATTAGCCACTAAATGAGCCTAATATTAATTGTTAATATATATAATATTCATGTGCTTTATTATTCATAAACACCATTTTATTTCATTTTACACTTTGAACATCATTTCACATTATGATTGTAATTCCTTATTAAAATGAACTATGATGTGGTACATTTTGGAACATCATTTAAAGTACCCAATTATCTTGATTTTATTTTTCATATTTAATTTTTAGGTTTATAATTATATTGGTAACAATTCATGCTTGTGGAGTGTTGGAATATTCACATTGGAAGACCACCAAAATGGGATTTCATGCAAACAATTCTGGAGATGGCAGATTGGACACCATCCCACCGATGAGCATGTGGGACCCAAAATACAGTCCCAATGAAGCCCAAATTTATGGGGATGATATAATACATATATAGTAACAAGTAATTATTCAGGATCCAGTGCTAATTCAGCCTCCATGGTGGTTATTAAGGTGGACAAATTTGGAGATAAAATTATGGGCCATATTCTGAGGCCCATAAAAGCATCCCACCAATTTAATCATATCTCGAAAACCACAACATCATTTGGGATGAAATTTTACAGAGTGCTAGGAAACATCCGTATATTCACTTTTTTCTTCTATGTATCACTCCAATTCAGCAATATATAAGGCCATATATATACGTATGTTCGGTGGATGAAAGTTGGCTTCCACCTCGGGTCAGGGATAAAGAAGTTCACTCTCCCTTACATTCCACCACCCCAGGCCTACCATAATCAAGTGGGATGCTTTGTAATGTTGGTAGTTAGACCCATTCCTCTTGATTTTCCTATTTAATGCAGTGGTTGTGATGGATTTGATCATCTTTTGATCTTCCTTTCATTGTAATTTTATGCTGTGATTTTGTTGTCTCAAGTTTTTCTTTCACATGTAAGTTGTTCAATTCACTTTAGTTTCTTAATAAAAGTTCTTCTTATCATCTTATTCTGTTGTTATTAATATCACTTTGATACCGTTGGTTCAAGATGTGAATTTATTCACACCAAACCTTGTGAAATTATCACACAACGGTGGAGTGATCGTTATTTCATTGTTTCTTTACTTCTCCATTTCCTCCCTCATGGGTCTACTTCCCGCTTCCATTGAAACCATAGAATCAATGGAGGGATAACACACTTATGGGATGATACAAGGGAGTATCAAGGGGCTGTATTTGATGTTATTTATCACCTCATTAATGTATAATCACTTCTTTTAAATGATATTTTTATTTGATGATTTTAAAACTTCTTCGTCCATGTTGAATTTTAAGGCCACATACTTCAAGTGCTAATATAAACCTTTACCTTGGAGTGCTCATAAATTTGATCCTCCAAGTGTATAGGTGATTAGTATTATCGTGTGTTGTTATAAAATCAGTATGTGATTAAGTTTTTTGATCTACTTACATGAACTCATCTCAAATATAAGAAATTTAAATAATTGAAAAGGGAATACGTCCAATCCACCCCAAGTGATAACCTAGGATCAACTCATTATTTTAAATTGAATTCACTTAAGTGTCATAGAGTTCATTTAAAACCATATTAAATCAACCCAAGTTGGCCAATTCATATCCAAAAACAATCCATAGAATGTATGTGTCTGTAGGTTACTTCTTAGGTCTCTGAGGATTCGACAACCCAAGCTAGACTACAAGGATCGTTATACCTTCTTCTCTTGGGTAAATTTGAGCGTGAATCACAATCCTCACTATTCCTAGCTCCAAAATCCACATATCTCTTAACCTCAATTTGATAGAACTCTACCCTAACCCCCCTTGATGTGGAAACATCGGGACTCACAATGGAAAATAGAAACGACTCACATAAGAGTAAAAGGAAAAATATACAAAAGAATAAGAACTTGGACATAGAGATTTACATGGTTTGGGAGATGATCACTACATCCATGTAGAGGTAAAAATTTCACTATAGTTGGGAGCACAAATTATAGAGAGTATCAGATCTTCACACAATATAGAAACCCTATCCCAAAATGGGCTAATTAGAAGATGAATCATTATTCCACCAATCACATAACAAGTATGATGTGCTACAGTGAAAGGTGGCTAGAAGTCCACAATTCTATAGTGACATGGAAAACCAAGTAAAAAGTTATATAGTGGGGATTATAATGAAGGAATAGAGATAAAATCTCACATATCAGAGGCATTATCCTATATATAATAATGGATTGGGAGATAGAAAAATCATCTGCAAATAAAATACTTGACATAATATAAGAAAATGGAACCAAAACCATCCCACAATGCATGAGTAATGTAAAAAAATACAAAGAGTCTCCAAATAAATACCAAAAGAAGAATTCTTTTGACAACGACCTAATAATAGCTCCAAATTCCAAGCTAGTTTTATCAAACTTGGTCCCTGAAGTCCTCCTGGAAACTTGAAAAAAATGTATATATGTGGGGTGGAAATAACATGTATACTTGTTAGTATCATACCCAAAGTCTATCATGCACATGTGAAAAGAGAATACTAATACACCCATGAGAAAACAAAAGAACCAACAACACCTAAGCAGTTCAACTAAATGATATCATCCTTATCAAGACACTCTCAGCAAATAATGCATCCAATTATAGTACCATAATATTATGAATATTGATAAATAGGGCACCCCACACCACTTTCTCACCGATTTTTCACTCTAACAACCCAACTTCATACATCCTAGAACTCCTATATCATCCATAGAATCCTACTCTAAGAAAAATGGGCAACCAAATAATGCCAAGAACCCCCCATAAAATTGGACATCACATGCCACCAAAAGACACCTAGTCTATCACATTTCACCCAAAGAAACTTGGGTTATCAAATCACATTTTAACCACTACCATAGATCTAGATTAGTAGGGTATCATGAACATAAAGGATGCCAAGCTCGCACCCTCCTCCTACCATGAACAACCCCCACTATAAACCACATCATCATCTCATCAAACCTCACCAATACTGCACTTTTAATTTCTATATATCACAAACCTTGCATATCAAACTCACCCAGAAGAGAGATTGGGGAAGTGGGGGTAGCCAACCATCCATCCTCACTACAAGGATGTTAGAAAAAACATCCCAAAACATTTAGGTGGTGCTCAATGTAGGTGAGTTGTGTATAGAAATCACAATGAAAATAAAATATATAGTAGTTGCACATACTAACCCAATAAACTTGTTAACAAAAAGAGTACCATCCCAAATCACATAATCACCATAAAGCCTCACAACCTTCACCACTTTCACTTCCACCTCTAATGCATAACACTAAACAAGCAATCCATAATCCGAAAACCACAGGCCATATTTTTAATTTTTTTTCAAGTTAAGCTATTACCACACTTTTTCAATTAACAACCATTAAAATTATTAAGCCCATTCATTTTCACATTTAAAAAACCACTTTAACAACACTTACTATTTTATTTCAAGAGTCCATTAGTCATTCTAACCCATGCCATTTTAGTTTCATTATTAACATTTATTCCATCAATACTGAGAAACTAACTCAACATCTCACAAACACAAACAACCAATCCATCTAACGTCAAAAAGGCCTCACACTACAACCACATATCATCACAATCACCACATCTCATCACAACCACCACATCTCATCATAACTAACACATATAAAAACTACTAAACATCATACCACATCACATCCCATGCCAACATACCATCAAATCACTTCCCAAAACCTACCACATACTAGATTTTCACCACCATTACTGCACAACAGCCCACACCACACAAGGAAACATAGAAATCACAATCACACCCAGAAACACATCCCAAATTCCACATATTTCTTAATTTAGGTTCATGGGATTTCATTAATTTATGTTCAAGGGTATTATCACATAAGACAAGATTGTCTATGGGAAAACATTTATTTAGTCATATATAAGTGATTCTCTATTTCATTCAAGGTGATATCAAACAATCACACTACATGGTTCCACAATTGTATCAAATAAAACAAAAAATGCTTCCAACAACTGTGATTTTAAATAGTAGCATCAAGAATGTATAATATCACCAGTAATAACATCAAAGTAGTAAAACATACAATTTCTTCCCTTCCACATTCAATTTCAATTAAACCATTTTTATTATCCTCATTAAGTCAGTTCATACCATCTCCCCAAAAGAGAAAAAAATAATGATTCCCTATATGAACAACTAAAGTAAGAAAGATGAAGGATCCCCTACCTCAAAGAAGATTTTTCAAACATTGAGCACAATGAGGAGAAGGAGAAACAAATGGAAGATAACAACCGCACAAGGAAACCCGAATCAACTTGAACCACACTAAGGGTTTATAAAAAACCCAAAAAAACCCGGAATGGATTCAAAATCACTGATGAAATTTCCCTAAGTATGAACAAGGAGGAAACATGGGATCAAAGAGGAGAAATCACCTTTGATTTCCATAATCATGTATCTAGGAGAAAAGGATAAAATCTGGAGTAAAGGGGCTGAAGGACCTCCCCAAATTACCTAGGGTTTACCCAATGTTTGAGAGAAACAAGATTAGAATGAAATAATTTGGGTGAGCCCTAAAATTTATAGACGAAATGGACATCAACACTTTTACACTATGAAACACATATTTATGTCATGAATCTTCATGAAGTCCTTCAATTCAGGCTATGAAATAAATTTAGGCCATGAATTTATCCAAACCCAAACCTGAAAAATATCCACTAAATTTCACGGTGACTAGTCATAGTGTGAACAATCCCTTCACATCATGAGTTCTTTGAGCATATAAATTTCTACTAAAACTTTAATCCATGAATCTCTAGCCTCCCAGCCATGAAAAAAAATCTCATTCTATGAAAAAAATTTCACATCAGGAACCACCCACAACATTATAATTTCAACTGTAAACTCTATTGAACCCTCCTCAAGCCTCCTCAGAACATCTCCAATTCCCAAAACAGCAATGTAACTGGACAAGGAGGTACAAACCATTGCACTAAGGGTTTAATTCATGAGTAAAATATGACTAAAAGAGGTCCAACTATTACACAATTTTTTTTTACAAATTACATCCTTCTTCTTTCCAGATAGACATGATGGGAATACCAAACTATTGTTAGTATTGTTAACAAATATGAGAATGATTCTAGGAAAAAGTAAAATTCCATAAATAAAAAGAATCTTTGAATTAAAGTGTTGTTATGGATAAAAGAGGAGATATTTTTTCAATTACTAATGTTCAATTAGTTGATAATTATAATAAGTACTTGAGACACACTACAATTATTAGTAGGTCAATAAATATTTTCTTGTTTTGGACTTGGATAGAATCAAGAAGAGACTATAGAGGTGTAATGTTATGAATTTATTAAAAGTTAGGAAAGAAGTTATCCTTAAGTTAGTGGCCTAATTTATTTTATTTTATTCTATTTCTCTTTTTTAAACACCTTGAGACCATTGTGGAGAAGTTTCATGTAAGATTTTTAAAATTTCAGTAGAATCAGATGAAGTTAATAAGAAAACCCATTGGATAAAATAGGACAACTTATGTACTCCAAATGATGTCAGTGGTTTAGGTTTCAGACACTTGGGGATGTTTTAGCATTGCCCTATTTTTCTAATCAAGGTTTGTATCTCCTGTTTGAAATCAATACATTAGGTTTTAGAGTATTAAGATTGTAGTATTTCCAAAAATTTAGTTTCCTAGAGACTATCCTTAGCTACAAGTAAAGATTTATGCGGTGAAGTATTTGTTGGGAGAGATATTTATTGCAAGAGACTCTTTTTTAGGGTTGTAAATGGTTTCAATGTTAACATCTAGAGATATCTTTAGATTTGGAGTAAATTGGGTAATTATATTATTTCACTGATGATTTCAGGTTTGAATAAAGTGATCATCTGGGAGTTAATTAAGGATGATTTCTTAGGTTTGTGTGTTAACAAAGTTTTATCCTGGTTTAATGAGTAAGATACCCAAAAAATCCTTATCCTTCCTATCTATTCTTGGAATTGTGCCTACTGGTTATGTTGGAGTTTTTAGTTCTGGATGTAGTGAAAGCGTGTGGTGGTGGGTGATATATTAAAATTTATTTTAATAATTGTTTCTCGAAACCAAGAATAAGGATCTTGCACGTAAAATTTATAATTAATTTATTTAATATCTGAAGAAAATTAATACATGGGCTTATGAACTTTCTTCATTGATGAATGTTGGTCATCCGAAAAGGACCTTCTAGATTTCCTTCATTGCTAATGTGAAAATACAAGGGTAGAATCCATCTAGTGGTGATCCACACGTGCTTTAATGGTCTCCGATCAATTCCAATCATTCTTCGGGTGATAGCACCATGAATCAAATGTCTTGTATTGTTCGTTATTGATTTCTCGTTCTTTATTCTTGAAGAAATTTCCTCTTGGGGTTCTCGTTCTTGAGAGGGTGAGAGGAGGAGGAGTTGAGATTGAATTTGTTGTGTGAAAAAATTCTCTATTCCCAAACATGGAATTGGTTTCGAATGAATTACACAATATATGTAATTTTTTACTTATCGAGCTGAGATTTTGGTTACAAAATTTAATTGAATAACAACCATTAAATATAATTATAACCATTAATTAAATCTAATGATACATAATAATAATAACATTATTATTATTTTTTGGTGTTCCAACTTGTGAAAAATGAATAAATAATATTTATCAACTCGTAAATAATTATATTATCACCGGACATGGTCTTGGTCCTTTCGAACTTCTCTTGTATTTATTGAACACCCAAATAAATATTTTATTATATTAAATAAATATTTTATTCATAAAATAGTAAATAAATATTTATTAAATATTAAATAAAATAAATAAATATATTTTATTCCCAATCTGGTGAATAAATATTTATTTAATTTATATAATCAATATAACTTAAATAAAATTATACCTCAGTCTTGAGAATAATATTTATTCCATTAATTAAATTAAAATATAATTTAATAGAGACCACCAGAAACACTTAGTGTGTGACCCTCTAGGATTCTTTCTCATCAGAATTAGGTGGACTTGCCTAAATCCCAAGATTACTTTTCTAACAACAGGTCAAGGAATCCAAGATAAAGAACATAAAGTCAGAATGATGAAAACCACATAAAAATGGTCACTATGTAATATAATCCCTTTATCACATAATATCATCAAGAAGGTTGCATGATAGTGTCACCAACCTATATGCTTGATACACCATTATTTTATTATCTAAAATAAACTATTTGTTACACCATGGAAATGGAATTTAGGATGACAGTTCTATTTTAGTCAAAGGTCTGAGATATGAACTTCCATAAATATGGAAGGGAAAAATCCTTTCTTGAATTATCCATTAATAACATTTCATTCATGACGCACCCAACATACCCAACTTCCCTCCAACATATAGTGTGACAATTTTCATTAAAAAATCTAAGTGCACAAGTCATGACATGCATTAATGATAATCTTAAAGTATAAGGACCATTACACATGCTTGCATATAAGAATATCTGATGCCACCAAAACAAGAAGAATTCCTATCGGTGGGTCTGTTATCATAATCTCTCATATTGGAGATTACTAAGTGATAAATTCATGAGAATAAGTCTCATACACTTACAAGTACTTAAAACTAATATTTTATATACTATGTGTCCCATTACAGTATTTTATCCAATCGTAGAACTATATTAAGAATATTTTCATAGCACTTCAAGGTTCTCATCATAGCGGGGAACTACTATGACCTTATCAATGTGAAAAATACTCTAAGACATTATTACATTATGGTCATACAGAACAATGAACAATAAGTAATAAGATGTTTAATTTAATATTTAATACATCAAATATTCATGTAATCAAAGTACAAATAGTTGGTTCTAGGACACAAACTCTAACAAACTCACACTTGGACTAGAGACAACTGTCTACTACTTTCAATCCACTAGACCTCGCATGATAATCATGTTTATACTGATTCAATGCTTTATTCAAGGGGTCTTCCACGTTTTATTCCATGGAAATATTGCTCACTGTAACTTCACCTCTATGAGAAAAATCCCTCAAGATATGATACTTAAAAAGTATGTGCTTTATCCATTGATGTGACTTTGACTCTTTTGTGAGAGTCACCACTGCAGTATTATCACAATAGAGTCTGATGTGATCTTTAGTTCTAGGTACCGCATTAAGCACTTGGATGAAATTGCACAACCAAACTGCTTCTTTAGCTTCCTCATATGTTGCAATATTCTCAGACTCTATTGTATAATTTTCCACTACAACCTGCTTTGAGCTATTCCATCTCACAACACCTTAATTAAAAGTGAAGATGTATCCTGTTTGTGACTTCACGTCCTCTTGATCAGAATAGAAACTATCATCTGCATATCCTCTGATGATTAGTTCCTCATATCCTCTATAAACCAAGAACATATCCTTAGTATGCCTCAGATATTTAAGGAAGTCTTGATTTCCATCCAATGGTGGTCACCTAGATTAGCTTGATATCTGCCTACCACACTTAATGTGTAGGAGACATCTAGCCTAGTACACAAAATAATATACATAACTGACCCAATCACTGATTTTTATGTAATACTTTCCATTATATTTCTTTCCTCATGGTCCTAAGGACACATTTTCTTGAAAAGATGAATTCTATGTGATGATGGAAATAATACCCACTTGGATTGTTCCATAATGAAACTCTTCAGTATCTTTTCAGGTATTTTGACTTAGGCTGACAAAACTCTTGGATCTATCAAGATGGATCTTGATCCCAAGAATATATGCTGCCTCACCCAAGTATTTCATGTAAAATCATTTATTCAACCATGCCTTAATAGACTGTAAGAATGTTATTTCATTTCCAATAAGTAATATGTCATTAAAACATACTATTAAGAAAAGGAATTCACTCCCACTAATACATTTTTATATACAAGGCTCAAATTCATTCTTTATAAAATCAAATTCCATTATGGATTCATAAAAATTAATTTTCCATGACCTAGATTCTTTATTTAATCCATAAATGGATTTTTGAAACTTGTATATCTTATTGGCATCCTTTAGAGTCACAAACCCTTTAGGTTGTGTCATGTAGAAATCTTTCTAAAGGTTCCTATTAAAGAAGGCTATTTTGACATCCATTTTTCAAATCTCATAGTCATGGTAAGACATAATTGAAATTAGAATTCTAATAGATTTTAGTATTATAACCTATTAAAAGGTTTCATCCTAGTCAATACCTTGATATTGTTTAAACCCTTTTGCAACAAGTGGTGCCTTATAGGTACGAACTTGTCCTTACATGTCCATTTTATTCTTGAATACCCATTTGAAACCAACTTTCTTTACATACAACGGAGGATCTACCAAAATCCCAACGTGGTTCTGGTACATGGAATCCATTTTAAAATTAATAGATTCTTGAAACTTGGAAACATCTATTACACTTACTGCTTCCTTCTAGGCTAGAAGATCAGTATTATCAACTAATAATGAGTAACCATCCTTAGTGACTAGAAAACCATACCATTATAGTTCTCTAAACTCTCTTGTACTTCTACACAGTTCTTCTGTTTCTTGAATAGTTTCTTCTCCCATGGGGATTTTTAGAATCTGGTCCTGTACTAACTCTTGTGTGCCTTGATCCTTGACTTTATCAAATTTTATCTAACTGCCAATATCACTTTTAGAGAGTTTATCCCTCTCAAGTAATATAGTGTGTCTTTCCACTATAACCCTTTATTTATGAGGGTTCATATTGATTATATCCCCTTTTTTCCTTAGGGTATCCTATAAAGGTACACTTTGTGTATTGGGATAAAATTTGGTTACTTGAAGAGGCCTTAATAAACGCTTCACTTTCCCACACATGTAAATTCAATAACATCGTTTTCCTTCCACTCAAATTTTTTTAATAGAATACCATTTATGTATTTATTTGGTACTTGGTTTAGTATGTGTGCTACTATTTGTAATGCATATCCTCAAAAGGATAATGGAAGACTTGCATGATGCATCATTGATCTCACTATGTCCAACAAGGTGCGGTTCCTCCTTTCACTTACACCATTTCATTGAGGAGTATAAGGAGGAGTGAGTTGAGATAGGATCCAAAACTCTTATAAGTAATCAATGAATTCATGATCAAGATATTCTCCACCTCAGTCTGATTGGAGTTTCTCAATATTCCTACCAAGCTGGTTATTAACTTCATTCTTGTTTTCCTAGAATTTATGAAAAGAATATGACTTACACCATATTAAGTAAATATATCCATATCTACTAAAATAATTGGTAAAAATTATGAAGTATTAGTACCCACCTCTTGATTTAATAGGAAATGGTCCACACACATTAGTATGAACTAATTCCATAAGCTCTTTATCCCTTTCACTTTTCCCACTAAATGGGGATTTGGTCATTTTTTCTTATAAACATATGTGGCATACACCAAGTGATTTTAGTTCAAAAGAATCTAAATATCAATCTTGATGTAATTTTGTTAAGCATTTTTCATTTACATGACCTAGATGGTGATGTTAAAGTTGGGTGTGGTATGAGTCATGTGAAGTAACTTCATTATCGATTGACATTACTTGGTTTATGTAATCCAATAAGCAAATACCATTATGTAAATGTGTCTTACCATAACAAATGATATCTTATAAAAGAAGTTACATTTATTTCAAAATTTTAAAATGAATCCATCTGTATCTAGTATGTATATAGAAATAATGTTTTTGGTAACTGGAGGCACATAATAACAACCCTTTAAAACCAACATCATTCCTATTGGCAATGTGACGTGGTAGTCCCTGATAGCTACAACAAAAAGTTTAGCTCCATTGGATGCTTGTAGATATACCTCCCCTTTGTTAATTTTTCTGAATATAAATTTTCTTGTATTTAAATACATATGTGAGCACCAAAAGCTATATCTAATACCCAATTTGTAGAAATAGATAAATTGCACTCGATAAAAAATCACCTGAAGCTTCCCCTTTCTTCTTTTGTTGGGTGCAATTTTTCTTCTGGCGACCTGTGTTTCCATATGTGAAATAGAAAAAATCTTTTTCCCATGCTTCCTATTTGATCTTATTCATCTTGAAAGGGCATGGAGAATCTTTGGGCTTAAATATATTTGATTTCCCTTCCTTTTTGTTCACCGTAAGGACAGAAGGTTTTTCATGCTTTATATATTTATCTACTTGGTGAAAGAGGATAATAATATCAGTAAGAGACTTCTCAATGTTGTTTATATTAAAATTCACAGCAAAACCTTAGAAGCTCTAAGGGAGTGATACCAAAATGAGATCAATTCCCAGTTCTTTAGGGAGTTTAAACCCTAGAACCTCTAGGTCCACAATGTAGCCAATGAGCTTGACTACGTGAGGCCCAAATGAGGAACCCTCTCCAAGATTACTCTGAAAGAGCGCCTTGGAAAACTAAAACTATTCCTGTCTATCTCTTTCATAGTAAAGACCACAGAGGTTCTCAAGCATACTATATGCATCCATGTTTTCATGAGACTTCATGAGTTCACTAGAAATAGATGAAATCATCAAACATTGAACATCTACTGCATCGTTCATATGTTTTTTATAGACTAGGAAGTATTCATCACGTGCTTCTTGAGTAGGAATATCAGACATTAAGGATTCTAGCATATAAGATTTCTATTCATGGCATAGAATAACCCAAATGCGTCTAAACCACTCTTGGAAGTTACTTCTAGTGAGGAGATTGTCTTTATCCAATATTGATCATAGGTATTGTAATCTTTCCATTTTATTATAAAATTAAAATAGTAGATTATTAGTACTTTTCTTGATTACAAATATTTTAAGAGATAATTAATTGATATTATTAAATCTTCCACTATTTTATCAATTCTCAATATCCCTCACCATTGAACTTGGAATGTCTAGTTTCTAGGAAATTATGGTATCAAGGATCCATATTCCCCTTAACATAACCCCAATAAGGTTTGGTCAAGTTATTTTGAAGGTATTTAGGTAGGAAAGTCTTTGCAAACTATGGTATTGAAGCCCCTTGATCTATTGAGTGGACTCCCCAATCCAGAAATCATGACTTGGATTTTTCTCAACACTTGCCTCCAAATTAAAACAATCATAGAAAGGGCTACTCATCTTGATTTAAAATGGTTAAGTCAACCCAAAACATTCATACGAACCCCCTTATAAAAGTAAGTGTTGCAACAAGGGTTAGTCAAACACATAGTTCTATTGAGTTTTGTTCCTAATCAAGAAACAAAAGTCTTAGTATGATTTAATATTAGATTGAAGGATTTTATTTTATTATGCATAAATTTTTATCTTGTTTTATCCATTACATGTCTTATTAATATTTAAGTGGATGTTTACTTAATTAATTAACCATGTTTGGATAAAACAATTATCCATAATCAATTTTATTTAAATTCCATCTTTGTATATTAATTCATTCATTTATGTGATCACAATCTTGCATCAATAAATATAATTTTAACACATTAGACAGAAAATAAATAAATAATTAAATGAACTTATCATGATATTATCTAACGGTAAATTTAATGAGCGGGCATTAAATCAACATATGACCTAGCGGAAATAACTCCTTATGCTGGACTTAGAATGAGCTACAATATTCCACGTATCCACCTATGTATCAATGTGTTGACATAATTATGGTTCCATCTTGAACCGTCCCCACATGGCTTGGGATGCTCCATTAATTAAAAAATTTTATTACTCACACACAGGTGAGGGGAACCAAAGGATTGGTTAAAGGGAATTACATAAATATACTTGGACACACAGGTTCTATATAATAATGTTGGGAGGGATGAATCATAGTCCATCTGTTAATTTAATATTAAATGATTGAAAAACCATGTAAAAAATTAATTAAATAAATTCCAATATATACATCGGTCTTGCTCAAGATCAGAAATGGTCACACATGAAATGAATACACAAAAGTAAGCATCTTTCATTCATTTCATTATTTGTTCTTTTATTATTTAAGATAAACATGTTTTCATTAATTAATTAATTATGTATCTTTTATCTTAATGATAATTTGATCTTATTTGGAGATACCCATCATTAATGGAATTCATGGAAAATAAACGGAAGAACCTATAATGACATATTAATCACAATAAATTAATTGAGCATTTAAAATTATTTAAAACCATACTTAAATTGTCAAATACACAATAGTGTTCTAATCAATAAAATAAGGTTTTAATATTTCAACTTGAAATTTAATGAAATATTTTTCATTAATGCGAGACCACACGGCGTGTACATATAGCTACACATCATGTACCTTGGTTGCCTTATATCCAAGTCACATGTCTGGAGCTTCGGTGTGTTGAATCGGCCAAACTACATGGTGTGTAAATTCTAATTAGACACCATGTACCATCTTTTCGTGTGCCAATTTTTCCAAGTCAGCATGAGATGCGAAATAAAAGAACTACAAGTAATTAATTACTTGACGCATCTAGATACACTGTGAATGGGTTTAAAATGTGTGTTTCGGCCACGTGTTGTGTAACCCAGTTTTATTGGACAATGATTTGGAAATTACCAATGGCATCTCCGGTAATTTTTCATTTGTTCTTAAACCTTTATGAAAATGAAACAATGAATGAACATAATTAATACGTTGATAACATGTTAATTTAAATCGTATTAATGAACGAATAACATGAAATAAAATCTAACCACAATTACAAACATACCAATAATTAAATAAATAAATATAAATTTAAATGTGACCCCTCTAATACCACTCATTGGTTATGAGCATAGCAGAAGCATGCGGTGGTGGGTGATTTATTAAAATTTATTTTAAGAATCATTTACCAAAACTAAGAGTGGGGATCTTGCACGTCAAATTTATAATTAATTTATTTAATATTTGAATAATTAAATACCTAATCTTCGGAAATTTCTTTATTAATGATTGTTGATCATCCTAAAAGGACCTTCTAGATTCCCTTCATTGTGTTTGTGAGTATCCAAGGGTAGAATCCCTCTAGTGGTGATCCACATATGCTTCAACGGTCTTCGAGTAACACCACTCATTCTCCAGGTGCTAGTGTGGCGAATTAAATGTCTTGCGTTGTTCATTCTTAATCGATCGTTCTTTGATCTTGAAGAAATTCTCTCTTGGATTTCTAATTCTTGAGAGGGAGAGAGGAGGAGTCGAGAGAGAATTTTTTGTGCACAACAATTCTATATTCCCAAACTTGGAATTGGTTTCGAATGAATTACAAAATAGATGTAACCATCTATTTATAGAGATGGTATTTCAGTTACAAAATTTAATTGCATAACTTCCATTAAATATAATTATAACCATTAATGAAATCCCATGCCACACAATAATAATAACAATATTATTATTTTGTGGTGTGCCAACTTGTAAAAAATGGATAAATAATATCTACTGACTCATAAATAATTATTTTATAACCAGACACGATCTTGGTCTATTCGAACACCTATTGCATTTATTGAACACCCGATAAATATTTTATTCTCTTAAATAAATATTTATTCACAAAATAGTAAATAAATATTTATTAAATATTAAATAAAATAAATAAATAAATATTTTATTCACAATACGCTGAATAAATATTTATTTAATTTATGCGATCAATATAACTTAAATAAAATTATTCCTTAGTCTTGAGAATAATATTTATTCCATTAATTAAATTCAAATATAATTTAATGGAGACCACCAGAAACATTTAGTGTGCGACCTTCTAGGATTATTTCTCATTGGTATTAGGTGGGATTTCTTAAATTCCAAGATTACTATCTAGCAACAGGTCAAGGAACCCAAGAAAAAGAACTTAAATCCATAACAATGACAACCACATACGAATGCTCACTATGTAATATAATCCCTTGGTCACATATTCTCATCAAGTCGGCTACATGACGGTGTTTCCAACCTATATTATTGATACATAATTCTTTGACTATCTAAAATAAACTCATCATTACACCATGGACATGGAATTTATGGTGATAGTTCTATTTCAATCAAAGGAACAAGACATAAAATTCCATAAATATGGATAGGACAAAACTTTTCTTGACTTTTTTATTAATAACATGTCATTCGTGACTTACCCAACGTACCCTACTTCCTACTAACATATGGCATTATGGTTTTTGTTAGAAAATATAAGTGCACGAGTCATGGCATGAATTAATGATAATCTTAAAGTATAAGGACCATTACACATACTCACATATATGAATATCTGATGACACTAAAACATGCAGAATTCCTACTAGTGGGTCTGTTCTCATAATCTCTCATATTGAAGATTACTAAGTGTAAACTTTATGAGAAGAAGTATCATATGATTACGAGTAATCACAATTAACGATCTATATAATATGTATCCGATCATAGTATATTACCCAACCGCATAAATATATTAAGAATTTGTCATGGTACATCAAGGTTCTCATCATAGTCGGGAACTACTATGACCTTATCAATGAAACAAATACTCTAGGACATTATTACATTATGGTCATGCAGAAAAATGAACAATTTTTAATGATATATTTAATTTAATATTTAATACATCAAATATTAATGTAATCAAAGTATAAAAAGTTATTCTTAAGACACCAACTCTAACAGAAGTCTGAATGCAGATGGTCATTATATGGTCAAGTATAGTTATTTTTTGGTAATGAACACTCTGTATTCCTCTAATAATCATATCTAGAATATTATTTATAGGATGGATCTTCCATATATAATGATATTTTTCTTATGAAAATTGGTAAAATAAATTTTACCCATTAGGGAGAAGAATTTTTATGTTATATATCTTGGATGAAGATCAATTTCTAGAATGTTAAAATAGCATGGAAATAATTTCTCATGAAGGTTTTGGATCTTTGGAGTTTGTGGAATAATTAAGCTTCCACAAAACCCATGTGTGTGAATAAATCATGGAAATATATTCATGGTTGATGTGTTGTTTAATGATCTAGGTATTATTCAAGAAGTGTGTACCGTTTCTTGGTTTCGATGAATGAAGTGTGATAAATTTTTCTCAATAAAATATTTTTCCTGATGATATTTGGCTACAAATGATCCATAATATATTGTAAGTTTTTCATAGTAGGTTTGGGATAGGTTGATCATCTATGTTATTTTAATATGAGGATTCCTCCACCTCTTGATTTTGTTAAGGTTTATTTAGATATAGTGGTTTTTGGAGTTTGTAGTTTGGGTATTGGCATTGTATTCTATAATTTTTTTGTCCACTATAAATTAATCCCACATTTATGCAATTAACATTCTAATTAATTAATTATATTCTATGATATTGGCATAAATAATAGAAAATGTACTGATCATTTTCAAACTCAAACCACAACTTGCAAAAAACTCAATCAATATGTTTTTTCAAGTCCTATTCAAAATGTTATATAAAGCATAAAATTAACTAAAGTAGTATTTTTTCAAGGAAATTATTTTTAAATAATCTAAAAATTATCCATGTCAATATCAAATACTTATTAATATCATACCTTTAACATATCGAGCTAGAAATATCTAATGTTCTATCATAGTACACAATTTAAACTGGAATGTTCTATGCTACTATACACATACTATAAAATATTTCCCATGTACAAACCTTGTGAATTATATTTTATCACATGATTTTAATTGTATTTAGTATTTTACTAAAAGATTAATTCCCTAAATCCTATATTCATGTGACGATTCTACTCTATATATCATATGAGATTATATAGGTACATAATGAGGCATGTTATAAGATAACATGAAACTGCCAATGACCAATCTTCTAGTATGATTGAGGCATATCATTGGCTATCATATATCACAATCGCTACATTTTCATGGAGAGATTTCTCATGGGTAGTGATACGTTATATGATAATGTTTGATAAAATTCTCCATATAAGCTATAATTATTAAACATTTCATGTGGTAAAACAAACGGTATTTGATTCTGTTGTAGGTTATGAAGCATTCATAACCAAAGTCTTTACTTGAAAATTGTATAATGTTTGAGTAAAGGACGTGCAAGGATCAATAATGTCTTGCGTTATATATATATAGAACACTTCTATTAGGATAGTGTGTTCAAATTCATTTCTATCCAACACTCTCTCCATCCCAAATATCTCTTAATTATTTAACTTTTTCTTTGAGTGGTACTATCATACCAGTGAAAGGATGATCTCATTTGTATGATGAGTGATTCAATTTCAACCTATGGATACAACACAAAGGGATGATTATTTTTATTGCACCTTGGTGATTTTTATCAAACCATAGGATGATAAATATGGATGATGCATAAACTATCTTCAGCAAAAGGTATATTGGTTCTTCATTTATAGTATGCATGGTTTCCTTATCTAGCATGGTAGATCTCGGTTTTAAATATTTATATCTAATTCTTCTACATTGATTAACAGTTAATCACTCCTTATAAAAATTTTAAGTGTATTAGAGCTTTAATATTAATTTTTATTCTAGAGAACATGTTGAAAATGAAGAGAAATCATGAATCACTCATGCTACTACATTAATAGGGAACCAAATCATCATCTAGGATTAAGTGTGAGTTATTAAAAATGATTGGCATTGGTAGGGTGGGTATGGTGATTTATCATAGATACTTAATAATTATTATATGGTCTATATCATACATAAGAATAATTGAGGGTTAATATCATGCAGGGTATACTCACGCGAAGTTAATCATACACGGGCATCGAGACTCTCCTTACGTGTATTCTTCCATGTTTCATTTAATCTGAAACGGTGCACTTTGTTAATATAATATAGTGCGTGAAGTTGATACTATGTGAATTAATGTCATAAAACACTCATATTAATACTATGTAGACCCATGATGTGTGAGTTTATTCTTAAAAAATGCTTGTCTATTATTACATGACACCTCGATGCATTATTTGATTCCTATATAGCACATGTTTTATTCCTAGGTGTTTATTTAACCTCACATGACACATTATATCTCGTGTAACATTAACACAATTTAATGATGACCTTATGTAAGAGTAAACAAGTCCGATCATAAGTAGTATGAAGTAGTTTTTTCTTTTCAAAAATTCAATTATAAATTGAATTATATAATTGTTAGGCCCGCAAGGGAATTTAGTGAGAGATAACATTAGAGATGGTGAATTAGGGTATGGAATTTATCAAATTTACCATCTTTTTCATTAAACTCTTACCACCATAATTGATCTTGACCTCATAGTTAGTAGGGTCTTTCTTTATTTCTTCTTTAGTTAATGATCCGATTGTTATTTCTCTTGCCTTATCCTTGACCAGATTCAATGAAGGATTGTTTAACCCACATTCACCAAGCTATATCTTATAGAATGTAAATAAATCATGAAAACATGACATAGATGTTTTAATTGGTTCACCCAATCTAGGATAATCCAAGGAGCATAAAATGATAATGTACTATTGCACCAAAAACACTAGGCTCATTTCTTATTTTTTGTGCTTAGGGTAGGGCACTCCAAGACTGAGGTGACTCCCCTAAAAATTTTTAGGGGTGACTCACTAACTCCCAAGTGTTACTTCCTTTACTTGTCTCCTTTTATCACCACTCAAAAAAACATGTCATACAAGAAAATGTAAACAATATCACCACTGATGAAGTTGCATTGGATATAGGGTGGTAGATTTTATCTCTATGAACCTCGCCTTCAAAAGTTGGTTTTGAACATCTCTATGAATAACTTCATATCCTTTCCATGAATTACCGTAGAAAAAATCCACTTTCAATTCTATTGGAAGGATCTTTAATAAGTTCCAATACTATCATCCCCTTATTTTCAGCACCCTCGTCTATAATTCCCTCTATTTCTGAATTATTTAACTTTACAATGCTATAAAAAGAATCATCTTCTCTTCTTTCTCTTGGTCTTCTTTTATGAATCAGATATATAAAATCTTTACACTTTGATACATGAAAACAATCTCTTCTATTTTTCTTCTATTCAATGATGTGTTAATGGCACTATCCTTTTTGTCTTCCCGTGTATAAAATATATAAATATTCCTACATCTCATTGAAATAATAAAATAAATCTTCTTAAATATGGTCAAATCAACTCTCTAAATTATATAAAGATATAGAAATATATTTTTTCCATTATATCACCCACAAACTTCTACGTTCTTCTCTTATTTTCTATTCATTGAATTTCACCTGAAAATAGTTACCATAATTAAATATAGAAAATCCCCAAAAATTAACAATGCAACATTATCATATTTTAATCACACCTCATGATCCCCAGTCTTCAATCTAGCCAGTCAATCTTCCTTAAGGCCTCCCATGATTTTCTCTATTTAAATCTCTATAAATGGTATCCTGAAATTATACTACAATTTCTACATCTACACAAAATAATACGATTGTGGCAGGGATTCCTATACCACAACGTAGTTCTTGTTCCAAAACTAGATTCACCAAACACACCTTAATATTATATTAAAATCACTAGAATATCATGGAATAATCCTCATTTAATCTCAATATAATTACCTTTATCGTAGTTGTAAAAACTTTTAATGGTGTTTTATGATTAATGAAACATATTTTAAATATGTTTTTGGATGCCAATCTTCCCAAAAGTAAAAAATGGTATAACCCTTACATATTACCTCTATTTTATGAGATGAATCTTACGTATGGGTAAAGTGACCCTTTTAAGAGTTGGTGTCCTAGAAGAAACTGGTTGTACTTTGATTACATGAATATTTAATATATTGAAATATTAAACATATTATTAGATATTGTTCATTGTTCTGAATGAATATAGTGTAATAATGTCCTGGAGTATTTGTTTCATTGACAAGGTCATAACAGTTCCCCACTATGATGAGAAACTTGGAGTGCTATGACAATATTCTTAAATATAGTTCTGAAGTTGGATGACATACTATAACTGGACACATAGTATACAGACCGTCAGGTGCAAGTACTTATAAGTAGGTGAGAATTACCCTCATGAAGTTCGTGCTTGGTAATCTCCAAGATGTGAGATTATGATAACAGACCTGCCAATAAAAATTCTACATGTTTTGGTGTCATCGTATATTCCTATCTGCGAGCATGTATAATGATCTTTCGATTTTAAGATTATCATTAATATGTGGCATGACTCACGTACTTTTATTTACTAATGAAAATCATCATGCAGATAGTTGGTGGGAAGTAGGGTATGTTGTGTGTGTCACAAGTGGCATGTTATTAATGGTTAAGTCGAAGAAGGATTTGACCCTCCTATTTATGGAAGTTGATATCTCGGCCCTTTGATTGAAATAGAATCATCGTGCAAAATTCCATGGCCATGGTGTAATGACGAGTTTATTTCAGGTAGTCAAAGAATGATGTATAAAGCACAAAGGTTGGTGATACTATCATGAAATATGTTTGATGAGATATTGAAAAAAATGGATTATATTACACAATGAGCGTTCGTATGAGGATTTCGTTGTTAAGACATTAAGTTTTTTCTCTTGGGTGACTTGACCTGTTTCTAGATAGTAATCTTAGAATTTAGGCAAGCCTGCCTAATTCCAATGAGAAATAATCCTAGAGGGTCACACACTAAGTGTTTATGGTGGTCTCGGTTAAATTCTATTTGAATTTAATTAATGGAATAAATATTATTCTCAAGACTATGGAATAATTTTATTCAAGTTAAATTTATTGCATAAATTAAATAAATATTTATTTACTGGATTGGGGGTAAAATATATTTATTTATTTTATTGAACATTTAATAAATATTTAATTACTAGTTTGTAAATAAAATATTTCTTTAAGAGAATAAATTATTTATTTATTTATTTATGTGTTCAATAAATGGAAGTGGAGTTCAAACATACCAAGGCCAGTCTGGTAGTAAAATAATTATTTTCAAGACGGTAAAAAATTATTTAACTAGTTTTCAAAAATTAAAACAATAATAACACTGTCATTATTTTGTGATGCATAATTTTATTTATAATTCAATTTTGCACTAGTTGGAACACCATAAATAATGAGGCGGTATTATTATTAAAATCATGGGTTTTCACTAAGGTTATTAATGTATTTAATTACTATTACACAATTAAATATTGTAACTGAATCCCCATGTCGATAAATAGACACGTACGTCTATTGTGAAATGTACCAAATTGCACGCCCAGTTAATTGAGAATTGTTGAGCTAAACAATTTCTCTCTTGAATATTCTTCACACCCTTCTCAAGAACGAGATATGTTCTTCAAGGTTGAAGAACAAGTGATCAATAACAACTGACACAAGACACTCTCTTCACCGTGCTAGCACCTGGAGAACGAGTGGTGTCGATTAGAGGCCATCAGAGCATGTGTGGATCACTACTAGATGGAATCTAGTTTGGTTCCTTGCAAGCACAACAAGATAATCTAGAAGGGTCATTCCAGATGATCAACATCATCAATAGAGAAAATAAATAAGATCCATGTATTATTTTTTTATGAAATTAATTAAATTAATTATAAACATGATGTGAAAGATCCTCTAAAAAGGTTTTGGGAATCTTCCTTCTTTGTCTAAATCTTTGATTCTATTCTATAGAGACTGGCGTTCATCATCATATTGATCATTGAATAATCATTGATCATGGTAAAAATTAAAATTGGGCGATGGCCCAACCATGGTTCCACTGCGCCCATAACCTTCAAGTGGTATCATAGTGGGTACATCATAGTTTGTAATTATTTAAATATTTCTTTGATGATATATGCATTTAATAATTTAGTTGTTTCAATTCAAGTTAATCGTTCTACAAATCGGAATCTTGAGATCTGTTCCTCCTCTTTCATTTCACTTTCACCTTACAAAAATGATCTTTTCTTTAATTTTGATTAAAATAAAATAGAGGATCTCATTCGAAGGTGACAAAGGTTTCTGTCCATGCAACACTAGAACACACGGTGTGTATTCAACAGTACATGTTTTGTAGTCAAGGTTCAATGCATCGAGTCTGGTTCCCCAAACCAAGCCATGTCATTAGATTTTTTATAAGTCTTAATGACTCCATGTGTTGACCAGGAACATGTGGCACACGGTTTCTAGATTACACATCGTGTGGCCCACTAGACATGGTGTGTAGTCCCTTCGGTTTAGGGTTGGACCCTATACCCTTTACACCACTTTCCTGACTGAAGACCGTGTAACGCAGATACTACACGGTTTTCTCCCACTGGACATGTTGTGTACTCTGAAGATTTCCGAAGTACACTCACACGATGTATCCCCGAGCGTTTACTTTGGATGGATGTTGAACAATGGTACACGCCGTGTAGTTGGAACTACACACTGTGTACTCATCCAAATTATGTAGATTTATCAAATTTTATTAATATATTATACAAACCCTTAAGACGTGTATCATGGTGTGTGGGTAAAGCTAAGGCACAACACGTGATAGGTGTTTTATATATATGTGTTTAATTTAACATATGTGTAATGTTCATTTATACTCATTGGGTAGTTATGAATAGGAATTCATCGGGTTTCCTCCAAGGTACAAGTTACATACAAAGATAATTTTAAATGAATTTATTTGTTTAAAATTATTATTGATGAGAATCTCAATGAAATTTGAAAAATGGTTTATGATAAAAGGATTGATTAATTAATGATGACAATTAATTGATTCGAGCGTGATTTATCTTAAACAAGAATGATTAAAGAATTTAATGCTAGTTTTATTTATGTCTAAATATCTTTTCATGTATAGATGATGATGAGAAATACCATGACCTTTGTATGTGGATGGTTTCTTTTAATTAATTTGTTTAAATTAAATTTATTGGTATGTGAGCCTTCTCCTCATTAATATGTAGGGCCTACGTTCCCAAGGTTTATTTTTTGTAAAACCCCATTTTACCCCTCACCTGTATATGATTTTAAAAGAATATGTAATGGATGGAACTCCAAAGCTAGTGGAGGTGTTTCAAGCTAGAGACGAGATGAAACCAATCTCAAGAGATACATAGGTGGAAAAGTGGAAAGCTGTAAACACGAACCCAAAAGGTTCAAGGTGTTCTCCCCTAGGTCATGGTCAATTTATAAATTTCTAGATAAACTAACCATTAGAAAATCTCATGATAATTTCATTTTTTTTATTTTATTTCTTTTAATTTCATGGTTTATCATTATGGATGTGTTGTCGCGATCACATAATTAATGAATTAAACAAGCATGCAAGATGGAACTAAAATAAACTAGTCTTATGTGTAAATATTATCAAGAAATGGTTAATAACTTAAGTAAGTTCCACTCAATATTAACATGCATGTGATAATAAATCCACGCATAAGAGATAAAAATTCCCAAAATAAAATATTAAGTTAGACCAAGCCTTCTGTTACTTGATTAAGAGAAAAACACAATAAAACTATGTGTTTGACCAACCCTTGTTTGGATACTTACTTTTATACAGGAATCCCTTATGAAAGGTTTTGGGTTGACTTAACCATATTACATCAAGAGGAGTATCCCTTGCTAGACTTGGTGTAATATTGGAGGGAAGAGTTGAGGAAATCCAAAGTTAGGATTTCAGGATTGGGGCGTCCACTCAACAGATTAAGGAGCTGCAAGCCCGCAGTTGGCAAAGACCTACCTACTTAAATACCTTCAAATAGCTTTACCAAACTTTATTGGGGTTATGCGAAGGGGAATATGGATCCTTGACACTAGAATTTCATATAAACTGGACATTCCATGTTCAATGGTGAGGGCTATTGGGACTTGATAAAATAGTGGGACACTTAATAAAATTAATTTATTATTTCTCATAAAATGTAATCAATAAAGTACTAATTATCTATTTTTTAATTGTAGAATAAAAATGACAATATTTTCAACCACACTATCCCTGCGATCAATTCTGGATAAAAAAACATCCTCATAGGTAGTAACTTTCAAGAATGGTTTAAATGCTTTCGGGTTATCCTATTCCATGAACGGAAGTCTTACGTGTTAGATTATGTATTACCTGATCTTCCTACCAAAGAGGCGAGTGATGAGAATTTCTTGGTCTATGAGAAACATATGAATGATGTGGTTGATGTTCAATGTTTGATGTTATCATCAATGTGAATTCTCTTAAAAACATGGATTCTTATAGCATGCTCGAGAACCTCCATGGTCTTTACTAGGAGAGAGTAAGACATGAAATGTTTGAGATATATAAGGCACTCTTTCAGAGTAATATTGGAGAGGGTGCCCCAACTAGACCTCATGTATCCAAGATCATTGTCTACAATGAGTGCCTGGAGGTTCTAGGGTTTAAAATCCCCAAATAACTGGGCACCAATCTCATTCTCGCATCACTTCCTTAGATATTTTTCATCTTTGTTATTAATTTTAACATGAACAACATTGAGAAGTATCTATCTGATCTTATTATCTTCATTTTCCAAGTGAAAAAATATATATAGTGTGATAATCCTTCTGTCCTTATGGTGAATAAGAAGAAAGGGAAGGAAAAGAGATTTAAGCCCAAAGATTCTTTACGCCCTTCCAAGAAAAGGAAGATCAAAGGGGAGGCAAGGGAACATAATGCTATTTGTTTCGCATGTGGCAATAAGGGACACTAGAATAAAAACTGCACCCAGCCTAAGAAGCAAGGATAATATTCAAGTGTGTCGGTTATCGAATGTAATCTATCTGTTTCTGCAAATTGGGTATTAGATATAGCTTTTGGTTCTCACATATGTATTAAAATAAAGTAACCAAGTAGATTCATGAAGATTGACTGAGGGGAGGTACATATGCGAGTAGCCAATGGAGCCTGAATTACTATGGTACTTGTCAGGGAATACCACCTCATGTTGCCAACTGGGATGATCTTGGTGTTAAATGGTTGTTATTATGCTCCATTTGTTACTAAAAACATTATTTCTGTATCCATATTAGATACAAATGGATTTTTTTCAAGTTTGGAAATGAATGTTGCTTCTTTTAAAAAGATAGAATTTGTTTTGGGAGGGTACATTTATACAACGTTCTTTACATGTTGGATTTCACAAACCATGTAATGGAAATCAATAACAAAGATACTTCACATGACTCATACCACACCCAACTTTGGCATCACCGACTAGGTCATGTAAACAAAAAACTCTTGATAAATTTATATCAATATGGATATTCAGATTCTTTCGAACTAAAACCACTTGGCATATGTCATGCATGTTTACATGGAAAATGACCAAATCTCCATTTAGTGGGGAAGGTGAAAGGGATAAAGAGATTCTTAAATTTGTTCATACCGATGTGTATGGACCATTTCCAGTTGAAACAAGGGGAGGGTACTCTTAATTCATAACTTTTACTGATGATTTTATTAGATATGGATATATCTACTTAATGAGGTGTAATTTAGATTATTTTGATAAGTTCAAATAATATAAGAATGAAGTTTAGAACTAGCTTGGTAAGAAGATCAAGAAACTACGCTCAGACCAAGGTAGAGAATTCTTAATCATGACATCATTGATTACTTACAGAAGATTGGGATCCTATACCAACTCACTCCTCCTTACACACACCAGTGGAATGGTGTGAGAGAAAGGAGGAAACGCACCTTGTTAAACATAGTGAGATCAATGATGATTCATACAAGTCTTCCATTATCCTTTTGGGGATATGAGTTACAAATAACAGCACACATACTAAACCAAGTACCAACTAAATTGATAAATGGTCTTCCATAAAAGTTTTGGAGTGGAAAGAAATCCATGTTATTGAATTTACATGTTTGGGGAAGAAATGTATTTGTTAAGGCCTCTTTAGGTAACAAACTTTCACCTCAAGGAACAAAGGGTACCTTTATAGGATACCCCCAGGAAACAAGGGGATATTACCTATACAACCCCTCAGACAAAAAGGTTATAGTGGAAAGACATGCCATATTCCTTGGGAGGGATCACATCTCCAAAAGAGATAGTGGGAGTGAGATAGACTTCAATGAAGTCAAGGCTCAAGGTATACAAGAGTTGGTACAATAATAGATTATAGAAATCCCTATGGAAGAAAGAACTGTTACAGAGACACAAGAACTACGTAGGAGTACAAGAGAGGTTAAAGAACCAGAAAAATATGGTTTTCCAGTTACTAAGGATGGTGAATCATTATTAGTTGATAATAATTATCCTTTAACCAATAAGGAAGCAGTAAGTGGCACAGATGTTTCCAAGTGGTAAGAAGCCATGAATTTTGAAATGGGTTCCATGTACCAAAACCAAGTTTGGATTTTGGTTGATCCTCTAGTTGATGTAAAGGATTTTCGTTGAAAATGGGTATTATAGAAGAAACTGGACATGGAAGGATAAGTCATTACCTATAAGGAACTACTAGTTGCAAAAGGGTTCAAGCAGCGTCAAGGTATTCACTATGAAGAAACCTTTTCACTAGTTGCAATACTGAAATACATCATAATTCTATTGGACATTGTCGCTTACCATGACTATGAGATTTGGAAAATAGATGTCAAAACAACCTTCCTTAACGAGAACCTTCAAGAAGATGTATATATGACACAACTTGAAGGGTTTATGACTCTAAAGGATGCCAATAAGGTATTCAAGTTTCATAAATCTATTTATGGATTAAAGCAAGCATCCAGGTCATGGAACATTCATTTTGATGAAGCCACAACAAAATTTAGTTTTAACAAGAATGAATGTGAGCTTTATGTCTACAAATAGTTTATTGGGAGTGTAGTCATTTTCCTAATAGTATATGTTGATGACATATTACTTATTGGAAATGAGATACCAATCTTACTGTTTGTTAAGGCATGGTTGAATCAATGCTTCTCCATAAAGGACTTGGGCGAGGCAACATATATTCTTGGGATCAAGATACATCATGATAGATCCAAGAGATTTCTAGGTCTAAGTAAAAGTACATACATTAATAAGATATTAAAGAGATTCAGTATGAAACAATCCAATAGGGGATTATGGCCAATGTCACATGGAATTCATCTTTAAAATAAAATGTGTCCTTAGACACATGAAGAAATAAATATAATGGAAAGGAAATAATACAAATCAATGATTGGGTCAGTCATGTATTCCATGCTATATACTAGTCTGGATGTCTCCTATGCATTGAGTGCAAAAGGAAGATATCAAGATGACCTAGGTGATCACCATTAGATGGCAGTCAAGACTACCCTAAAGTATCTAAGGTGTAATAAGGATATGTTCCTGGTTTATAGAGGATATGAGGAAATAGTCATAAGAAGATGTTCATATTCTAGTTTCTAGACTAATCAAAATGACATGAAGTCGCAAACAAGATACATATTCACTTTGAATGGAGGTGTAGTGAGATGGAAGATCTCAAAGCAGAGTGTGATCATAGATTCTACAATAGAGTCTGAGTATATCACAGCTTCTGAGGTAGCTAAAGAAGAATTTTGGATGCAAATATTCATCTAAGAGATAGATGTGATACCTATAAGTAAAGATCCCATCAAAATATACTATGAAATTATTGTAGTAGTGGCTCTCGCAAAAGAGACAAGTTTACATTAGCGAACGAAGCACATACTGTAGAATTATCATCTCTTGAGGGATTTTTATCAAAGATGTGAAGTTGGAGTGAGGAATATTTCCAAGGAAGATGACATGTCATACCCCTTGACTAAGGCCTCGACTCATCAGAAACATGATCTTCATGTGAGGTCTAGCAGACTGAAAGTCTTAGGTAGTTGGCTCTGGTCCAAGTGGGAGTTTGAAAGAGTTGGTGCCCAAGAACCAACTGATTATACTTTGATTAGATGAATATTTAATATATTTATATATTAAACATCTTCTTACATATTTTTCATTTTTCTAGATGAATATAGTGTAATAATGCCCTGGAGTATTTATCGCATTGACAAGGTCTTAGAAATTCCCCACTATGATGAGAAACATGAAGTTCTTGACAATATTATTAAATATAGTTTTGTGGTTGGATGACATTTTATAATGGGACACATAGTATACATATCGTCAGGTGAGTGTACTCATAAGTATATGATAATTCCTCTCATGAAGTTCGTACTTGGTAATCTCCAAGATATGTGATTATGATAACAGACATGCCAGTAGGAATTCTGCAAGTTTTGGTGTCATCAGATATTCCTATTTTCCGGCATGTATAATGATCCTTAGACTTTAATATTATCATTAATACATGTCACGACTCACTTACTTTGATTTACTGATTAAAACTATCACACAAAAAGTTGTTGGGAAGTTGGTTATGTTGGGTGCATCACGAGTGGAATTTATTAATGGATAAGTCAAGGAAGGATTTTTCCCTTCCATTTATAGAAGTTGATATATCGGCCCTTTGATTGAAATATAACCGCCGTGAAAAATTCCATGGTCATGGTGTAAGGACGAGTTTATTTCAGGTAGTCAAAGAATGAAATATCAATCTCAAAGGTTGATGACACTATCGTGAAACTTTCTTGATGAGATATTGAGATAAATGAATTATATTACACAGTGAGCATTCATATGTGGATTTCATTTTTACAACTTGAAGTTATTTCTATTGGGTTCCTTGACCCATTTCTAGATAGTACTCTTGGACTTTAGGAAATATCGCTTAATGGCAATGAGAAAGAATCCTAGAGGGTCACACACTAAGTGTTTCTGGTGGTCTCGATTAAATTTTATTTGAATTTAATTACTGTAATAAATATTATTTTCAAGACAGTAGAATAATTTTATTCAAGTTAAATTTATTTCATAAAATAAATAAATATTTATTCACTGTATTGTGGGTAAAATTTATTTATTTATTTTATTAAACATTTAATAAATATTTATTTACTAGTTTTTAAATAAAATATTTAATTAAGAGAATAATTTATTTATTTATTTATTCAGGTGTTCAATAAATGGAAGTGGAGTTCGAGCGGACCAAGGCTGATCTCATATTAAAATAATTATTTGCAAGACGGTAAATAATTATTTTACTAGTTGGTACAAATTAAAATAATAATAACACTACCATTATTTTATAACGTGGAATTTTATTTATAATTCTATTTTGTGAAAATAATAACACAATATTATTATTAAAAGAATTGGTTTTCTCTAAGGTTATAAATGTATTTAATTGCTATTATGCAATTATATATTATAATTGAATCCCCATGTCGATAAATAGACGCATACGTCTATTGTGTCATTTACCGAACTGCACGCCAAATGAATTGAGAATTGTTGAGGTAAACAATTTCTCTCTCGAATCCTCTTCCTACCCCTCTCAAGAATGAGTGATTTTCTTCAAGTCCGAAGAACAATCGATCAAGAATGACCGACACCAGACACTTGCTTCACCACAGTAGCACTCGAAAACAATTGGCGTTGATCGAAGGCCATTAGAGCATGTGTGGATCACTTCTAGAGGGATTCTAGTTTGGATCTTTGAAAGCGCAATAAGATAATCTAGAAGGGTCATTCTGGATGATCAAATTCATAAATGATGAAAATACTGAATATCCAAGTATTCTTTTCTTTATGAAGTTAATTAAATTAATTATAAACATGATGTGCAAGATCCTATCAAAACGTTTCGGGCCTCTTTCTTCTTTATCTAAATATTTGATTCTATTCTTTGGAGACGGGCGTTCATTGTCATATTGATCCCGGAATGATCATTGATCAAAGTAAAAAAATTAAAGTTGGGTGTCGGCCTAACCACGCTTCTACTGCACTCGAAACCTTTAACCCTTTTGTATCCATGTATAGCTTTAGAACTTTATTGCATTTTTTTCTTGGCACTGGTGACTCTTATGTATTGGTTTGATAAACTTTAAATATATAAGAAAAAATTATTTCCTTTACTTCATTTCATCATTTCATAAGCTGATACAATTACGCATGATTCTGGATTACTCTTAGGTATTCAGGGAGACTCTATTCCTTTATCATTTCTTTACTTAGTCTATAAATATTACTCTTACATATGAGATTAGATTGCTTTTACATATTATGTGAAATTATAGGCCTATCAAATTCTCTATGATTGAAATCTGAACACCTTTACATATTATTCTATGTGACCTTTATACATCACTATGAGGCCCTTTAGAGACTTTTCCCATTCTCTAAGAGAACATCCTAGTTACAATTATGTTTACATAGAACCTTACAAAGAATTTTCCACATTCTAATACCTCTCTTAGAGTTTAAGGTTACGTATCACTATGAACTTCATGCATTTTTGATTTTGAAAGAAACTTCAATCAGCAGATACTCATACGTATATTGGGAGGGTTCAACACTTATCCTTATAATTTTACCAGAATACTTATAAAACCCCTGAATTTATTCCAGAATTTATTAAAACCTTCAAAAATAAATTTTAGAAAACTACTTATGGACTTTAGTTTCTCATTTGGGATTCCTCTTAGACCATCCACTAGTACTCTTCAACTTCTAGGACAACCACAACAATTCTTCTCGTTAATTTTTGGTCCTTTCTCTACTAATATTTTGAACTTATTCTAATAGACTTCAAGGATTATATCACTACTCTTCCAGACTAACTTTAAAACTTCCACTATGTTAAATTTTAGATACCTTTATCTTATCCTTCTAAAATTATTTATAGAATAACTTCATCACCATAAATTACAAAACCACAACACATATGGAATATCAACTTCTTTTGTGGTGAAAATAAACCAACATCACTAATGGTTTGACAAAAAATCCGACACTATCTACTCAAAAATCCATAATTAGATTCTACCAACCCCCCTTTGTATTTTTTTTGAAACATTATCATGAATCCAAAAAGTATTTATGTCACCATGATACTTCTTACTCTACCATTAAGTGATGGTAAGATTCATGGAATCGTGATGCTTACTTATCCCCCTTTGACATCAAATACAATGAAATATCACTTTAATAATAAATAGATATAGAATCATTATAATTTGTTTTACCTCAGTAGATAATTTTCTATCCATTTAACTTCATTATCATGCTCCCTATGTCTTCTTGATGTCAAATAACACAAAATTAACTTCTTTGATATCCATATCACTTATTAGGATTACAATTGTTAAATAAAATTTTTAGGGGAAAAAATAATCTTCTCTCCCTTTATCCATAGTACTTAGATCATATTTGAGAGACTAAGTACCCCTTCTTGTAATATAATTCAAGACTTATGAAATTTTCAGCTCAATTTTCACTTGTTTATCACTCATAAACCATAATTTCATATTTTATTTTCAAGATCTCGAATCTCCTTCAAACATGGATGCATTCTCACATTATTTTCAATGAGTGGTATTACCAGTTTTCAATGACACGTCAATAGAACCTTTAATACTATTGATTCAGGAATCAATGTAGGAAATAATACTTTAAAATAATAATAGCATTGTTATTTATTGCACTCACATAGTTTTATAAGATATAAGCAATCACGACTTTTAGATTTTACAAAGGAACTAAACCTATGAATTCAATCACATTTTCACAAGACCATTAGTGAAAAAACATGAATTATAATATGTGTTATTCATAATATATTTCATATTGTATTGATCATCTCTAGACACTAATTCTGATATTAATTGTCAAAACTGATATCACTTGAAAAAAATAGATTTATACATCCATCCATCATATGTATTTCCATGGTTGATGTGGATAACACCTTTGGATATTCATCTCAAAACTCCCCATGACTTTATCAGCTTCATCACTAAAAATATAAATAATATTTAGCAAAAAATTCATCCATATATCATCTTTTTATATCCTTATAATATTCTCTCACATATTCAAGGTCTGACACAAATGGATAATATGTTCTCTTGACACTAACACTTTAATTATACCTTGATACCAATTATGATACCACTTATCATTGAATAATGTGTGTAATCTAATGCATCTTGTTGTACTTCCAACTTCAACAAGATACCACTTTCACTACTCTAATTTCATCAGAACTTTAGTGCATGACTCAACATGACTTTCATATTTTAATGAAATCTTACCATGGATTGTATCACCCCCAAAACTTAAAAAAAATTAACAAAATTTATAACATTTAAATGAATTGTTATAGGTTAACATAAAATTTACTCAAGTTGAGGAAGATGTTTCTCAATGAGGGCCACCACTTTTCCTCTATCCTTGAAATTAGAATTCATCTTCAAATATGAAATTTCCTTAATGGAATCAAAATTCTATTAATTTTTCTTGGGTTTGATCTTCTCTTCATGACCCAAATAACAATCTTCTCTTCCATGGGTACTCTTACTGAGAATAATCTCTTCACTCATCACTAGTTGGTCTTTTCTTTTCTAAACCTTCTTGATTCTTTTTATCACTATAAGAATCATTTGACTTATTAAAATAAAAACTACCTTTGGATAATTCTTTGATATGATATTTATTAGTTTCATTAGTATGTGAAATCTTATAGAGACCTCTTTTTATCATGTATATCTTCTTCAACCAGACCCCAAAATAAATTTCTAAAAAGAATATATTTGTTGTTAAATGCATGCTGGTTTTATCCATTCATTCTAACATAACTTTTTTTCTAAGATTTCCACTAGATATATAATTTTTATGGTAGGGTTTATTGGAATAAAATTTATACCTTTATTACCATGGTTGGTAAAATCCATTTTTTACATCTTCCATCAACATCACAATAAGATATATATTCAAATTATTCATATAAAAAGTTGGAAATATGACCATGTATTCCCCAATAAAATCATATGTCTCTAAAACTTATTTTGGGATTCATCTGGTTTCCCTTACCTTTTGTAGGGACCTTGTTGAACCTATTTCCAATACCTAAAATGGTTTTTATTTTTTCGAGAATTCTCAAAATTCAATTTTTTCAATATTTTAATGGGTTCCATTATGTACAAGGGTGGGCCTTCCCATGGAACGAGACCTTTATAACATAACTATTGTTTCATGATTCACCTATGATACAACATACTTTTTCTTAATTTCACCACCAACCACTGAAGTATAATCAAATAAAAAGCGTAAATAATATTTTATAATTTTCTTACTCTTGTAATTAAATCATTTCACTTTTTTATTAACTAAGATAAACTCTTATTCAAGTTTCTAGACCTTTTTTCTCTTTCCCTTATATTTAGCATTATTATCTCCCTTGAGAATCTTTCCCATTGACATTTCATCATCCTATGCATGGGAAAGTTTATCCGACATGAAATTATACTACGTCATCTTGGTGCTAATCAGATTAATGTAATCCTTAAGTCTTATGTTGTCACATCATAGCCTAAGATCCATTAAAATGGAGCCTTGATTTGGTTGGCGATAAGGCCTCAAGTGTGCATCCCCAAACACCAGAGGTCGCTGACTAGAAACGAGGTCCTAAAGGTGGTATAATTGTGAGACTATACCCTATGGATTAGTAAAAAACATATAGGAAGCATAAATAAATTAAATGAAATATAATATAATAATAACTGAGAAGTAATGATAAACTGATGGCTCATCATGTTCCAAATAATCCAATCATGCATGAACATGATAAGACATAAATACAAAGAATTCAACATAAAATGGGTAATATATAAAATAAAACTAGACAAATAAAGGAAATAAATAAACAAAAGACCCAATTCCTACAACTATCCCAAGTATATTCATTTCCCCAAACTCCATGTCCAATCCTAGTCGATAAAAATTAATAACAAGCAAGAACAAGCCAAGATAATATCATACAACCAAGAGATATTTTTTGGAACCAAACAAATACTTGAAAAGGGTGTGATTAAAACTCAGTAGGCCACTACCAATGGTGTATAATGAAAATTCAGTATGGGGATATAAAATATAATAGTGTTCAGGTATAACAGTCAAATGTAAAGAAGAAAAGTAAATATAACTAATGTTAGGCTTAGTCTCCTCATAGTATTTCTGGATGAGTCTACCTACATCATCTCAAGATGAAATATCTCTGATCATGAGAATAGTAAGTAGAATCAGGACCCATGTCTATAATCTTAGGTGTCCATGTAAAATGCTAGTCACATTGATCCAAGGAGGGAATAAGGCATCCAAATATAATTATGAATATGAGGTTATATGTTTAAATGAGAGGCATCAATCCATAATATCTAAACTAAGGGAGAGTGGGTGTCATGTCAAAAATTTCTAAATAATTGATAAGGGGCACCACACCCAACCATTTAACTGATAACAACAACAACAACAACAGAAAAATCAACAATAATAAAATACCTTCATGTCCAACATGTTTGATTAGAAGTAATGATAAGGGGTGCCATGCCAAAAAATTCAATAAGTAATGATATGGGTTTCCATTTCCAATAATTTCATAATCCCTGATATGGGGTGTCATGCCCAATAAAATCTAATATTAATGATAAGGAACTTCTTGTACAATAAGTTCACATAATAAATGGAAGACACTAAAAATTCTATTTTTATTTGTTTTTTGAAAACCAATTTTTGGGTGAGTGGGAACTAGACCATACATGAGATAAAAAAATCACCAAAATCCAAAAACCACAATGAATAAATTCACATTTGATTCAAAATTCAAAAACATGGTCAGCGGATGACCTCACCTCCGGACACGGATCCATGACCAGCCTCATCAAGCTGTGACCTAAATGCCATTATCACTATCATACCATCCACAAAACAACAAAATAAACAACACTTCGGAGGACCAGAATCATCTCCGGTTATGTTTTTAACTGGGATATCCAGTACACCCTTCGGATCATAACACGTGTCCGGTTATGTATTGAGTCGTCGGATCTCTCTTCATGATGATTCATTTGAATCGATTATCCAGACGGATTTTCCCTTGCCTCTTGCGATTTAGGGTTGGTTGCTCCTCAGCTGTGATGACGATGACAAAACCGTGAGATCCCGCCCTAAAATCTGGCAGTATGGCGACCACCATGACTCAAACGACTACGGGAACAACAATACTCGAAGACTACAGTGTCTCAAGTGCGACGATGATGACGAAATCTTGAAATAATGCCCAAAAATACGGCAACACAGTGACCACAAAGGCGTGGTTTTTGTCAATGAAAACTACTTCACTTCGGCATGGTTTCATCTCACCATCTGATAGAAATTTCTGTACAAAACAATAGAAATTTATAACAAAGGTGGCGTAACATAATTACAGTTTCCTAAATATGTATCTGTATTTCAATTCTGTTGTTATGATTTATTATTTAGAACTTTTGTGTTATGATATATTTTTTTTAAATGTTCTCTGTCTCAATTAATTTAGAATTCCATTTCTTGCTGGTGTATCGTTCCTCATTTGAGGTTCCAATGCAATGTCCCCTGGAGGTTTCTGTAGGTTCCACTTTAACATGTACTATGTTTCAAATGAAGGTTCCACTTGAAATCATCTTGAAGTGTGGAACTTCCAGTTGTACTTCGAATATAACTCCTGGTGGAACTCCCTATGGATGTCCCACTGGAAGTGCACCACTCGAAGTTCCACTGGGACTTCCACTGGAAGTTCTAGGTGGAATTCCAGTGGGACTTCAAGTGGGATGTCTAGTGGGACTTCTTCTGTAATTTTCAAAGATACATTCAATAATTTTTACAATAAATATGTGTCACAATTGCATTGAGTATTTATTTTAATTTTCCATTAGAAGTGGAACTCTAAATTCCACTAGAACTTCTAGTGGGACTTCCAGTGGCAGTTCTAGTGGGTCTTCAGTGGCAGTTCCAGTGGCACTTCCGGTGGGACTAGTAGAACTTCAGGTGGCTGTGGGACTTCAAGTGGGAATTTTAGTGTGACTTCTAGTGGGACTTTCAATTTAATTTTCAAATAATAAATTAAATAATTTTTATAATAAATATGTGTCACAATTTCAGTGAGTATTTATTTAAAATTTCCATAGAATGTGCCACAGGAAGTGCCAGAGGAAGTGCCCCTGGAACTTCCAGTGGAAGTTCCACTGGCACTTTCTGTGGGACTAGTAGAACTTGCAGTGGCTCTAGGACTTCAAGTTAGACTTCCAGTGAGACTTCCAGTGAAAATTCCAGTGGGAATTTTAGTTGTACTTCTAGTAGGACTTATAGTGGAATTTTCAAATAATAAATTCATTAATTTTTACAATAAATGTGTCACAACGTATTTATTTTAAATTTCCAAAGGAATTTCCACATGAAGTGCCAATGGAAGTGCCATTGGAAGTGCCACTGTAGTTGACAACGGAAGTGCCACGGGAGGTGACACTGGATGTGCCACTAGAGGTGCCACTGGAGGTGCCACTAGAGGTGCCACTGCAGGTTCCACTGGACGTGCCACTGGATGTGCCACTGGAAGTGCCACTGAAACTTCCACTGGAACTTCCAGTGGCACTTCCTATGGGACTACTGGAACTTCCAGTGGATATGGGACTTCTAGTGGGACTTCTAGTTGGAATTCCAGTGGGAGAACAAGAGGATGATAGAATAAAATTTCTTGCAAAAGAAAATTTGGCCCTGAAACGAAAACATCATAAAATGGAAGCAATTGTAAAAAAGAAGACCAAAAAAATTAAAAGACTAAAGCAGTTATTAAGTGAGAATGCTAGCATAGAGAAAAGAATAAGAAAAGGTAGTGCTAAAAAGATTCATTCAATCAAGGTGGAAACCCAAACAGAGAGTAAAATTGAACCTGAAATGCAGCAAGATTCTTCTGAAAAACCTGCATCTCCCCCCGAAGCAGAACAGCAGACGGAAAACCAGTAACTAGGAGCCAAGGAAACTGGGATTGACGAGCCTGCAGATCAACCGCAAGAAGATGTTAAACAAACCACACCTGTACATCAAAGCAGCCAAACTGGACAGATAGAAACCGAGAGTCACCAAACAAGATCAATGATTAGAAATGTGACGTCCGTAGCGAGGAAGTAGAAGAAATTGGATTCCACTTTTCAGTATCAAACCTGATACACAAGAAGAAGAACAATAACAGACCCAAAAAAGTTAGTATAACAACCAAGTCAGCTGGAAAACCCAATTGAGGTAGGAAGTGTTTCAATGAAAACAGAACCAAAAATGGCTATTACAGGTCTGTTAGGAATAGCTAAATGTGTCAGGCAGAGTAGACAGCTACAGAAAAAAGACTATGAGCAGTTACCAAAGATTCTCCTGATGGAATCAGGCTGGTATGTCTACCCTTCATTTCAAGGATTTCAATTCAATTCCCTTGAACTTTATTTTTTTCTTATACATTATTGTGTTTATAATGTAGTAAATTTGTATGGGAAGCTGAAAACGGCTTTTATTTAGTTGGAATAGATGACATTATCCAACTTTTCACAAAAGGCATGACAAGTAGTCGGGTGAGCCTAATTTAAGCATGCTTACTGTAAAGTAATATTCAATCAGTATCACATTCTCCATTGTTTTTTATTGATATTAGGTTATATATGCCTATACTTAGATTATAAAAAACAAGTGTCAAATAGGGAAGAAGGCTGGAATTTTCAATAATAAAACAACAATGATTACTAGTGTCGCATTGGTAGGTCTAATATTATCTATGTTGTTGATGTTTCAAAGATATTAATTAATATTTTTTCTCACTATACTCATTTTTACAGAGCATTATATCTGGGAAAAACAACAATTTGAAAGAATGTTTGGTTGAGAATCCAATAAAAGAATAAATGAAGTTGAATGGAAAAGTCATCATCCCCATCAACACAGAAAATCTTCATTGGACATTGCTTGTCTTTGATGTTGAAAAAAACATTTCAGATAATATAACTCTATGCAGCCTTACATGGGTCCTAATGTAGTTGATTTTTAACAACAAGATGCTCTCCAAATGGTAAATTCTCTCCTCTTTTACATATAATGAATTTTCATATACACCAACTTACTCAATAAAATTTATACACCACTTGCAGAAAATATTTATTGAAAAAGTCATCAGACAATGGAATCCCGAATACCTAGAGATGACTACTATAGAGCTTCCATTTATAGTGGAAGATAGTCCCCAATAGGGGGATGCAACATTAGATTGCAGGGTAATTATTGGTTATCTAATTGAGAAGCTGGCGAAGGATCAAGGGTATAACAAGACCCTATCGTGAGAAGAAGTTTATGACATGCGCCTGTATATGGTGCACTGTTTCCTTATAGACCCTACATATAGTTGGAATGAAACATCATATAGAAGAAGGAGTTGTCTTGTGGAAACAGTACAACTAGAATAAAGAACAAGTAAAATAGTCGGGGACAATGGATGAATAGTTCTATTAGCATTTTCACTGTGCTGAGAATATTATGTCCTTATGAGGGGAACCATTTTTTTCATGGATTATATTTGGTTTTGTTTTTAGATTTAATAATCGTAATTGCTACTGGTAAGTGGATGATTCACACTTTAAGGATATTGTCTTTAATGTTTGTAAGTGTTATGTTTGGACAACATCTGGAATTCATCAGAAGATGGAGAGTCTCCATATGGAATGATTTCTCCCAAATATCCAATAACTCTTACTTGGTCTTCTGGATTTCTTCATCAAAATTCAAGAACCTATATTTATCACATTCTCATAGAACAAATGCATACAGAATTATAGAACTTGGATTTATCTCATCTTTATAGTTCCATATAAAACACATGCATACATTACATTTACAATTTCATAAAGTATCTCAATCCCACTTCCAATCCATTACAATGAAAAGTGGACTGTCAAATACTACCACATCATCAAGGAACAAATGAATGAAGAATTGTAGAACCTAGATTTATGACATCTTTATAATTCCATATAGAAAACATGAAAATAACACATTTACAATTTCATGAAGTATCCTTATCCCTATCCATTAAAACCAAAAGTGGACTGTCAAATACTAACACATCCTCACAGAAGAAATGAATCCAGAATTGTAGAACCTGAATTTATCACATCTTTATATTTCCATATAGAAAAAATGCATACAGCACAATTACAATTTCATGAAGTATCTCAATCCCACTGCCAATCCATTACAACCGAAACTGGATACAGGCTATAGCTTTTTCAATTCAGTCATTAGAATTTAAAAAACTACTCCCATCCAATGTGTTCTACACTGCTCGGCCTCTTCCAATGCTATCCCAGCAATCTACCTCCCAAGATGAAGTTTCAAATTGGTGGAAAAGTCTTCCTGCAGCATAAGAAGTTCATAATTACAAACGTTTATGGAAAAGAATTCTCATAAAAAAAATTACATGTGAAACTGTTTTTCGAGCTCGAACACAAAAATATGATCTTGCTTGCTCCTTGACTCCCTGCGTGAAAACAATTATGATATCAGATAACATATTAACAATAAATAACTACTCTTATAAATGAAATGCATCATAATATTAAATCATACAGTCATCATAGCAGTAGGCTTATTTTATTTTATTCAATTGTTTCCCCTTTTGGAGCCATTGTCTAAAAAACTTTTCAATCTATCTCCCCCTTTCCTGTTTGGTTTCTTTTTAAAAGAATATTTTCTAAATTTTTCTTTTCTGAACTAGAAAAACCATTAACTTTATCCACTAATGTATTTATGATAGACAACTCTTTTTCAAAATTACTGAAATTTGAGAAGGCGATGTCATAACTCGCATCTATCTCACAAGCTACGGTATTTAACTTCATTCCCATTCGTGCTAAATCTTTGTAAAATTTTTCTACAACTGATTTTCTATCAGCATGTACCTCAATAGAAGATCCTTTGAACATCACAATATTTCTAGCCAATCAGGTCCATCTCCCAAAAATATATTTTTTAGGTATTGCTCTCACATCAAGCCAATCAAAAAATTTTAAAACATGAGAACAATGATACCCAACAGACTAAAACTTTTGACAAGAACATTCAAAAACTTCATTTGAAGCTTCATATGATACATGGAATTGATCTTCACAACGAACCATTCCAATAACATAACTGAATTGAACTCTAATTTCAATACAATATATCAAAAAACAAGCACCAACTAATTGATATTCATGCTGAAATAAATCAAATAATTTAGGTGTATATCTAGTAGAAACCTGGTACATCAATGCATGATAAGGGTAAATATTACAAGGCAACTTCTCCCGCATCTCAAATTCCACCTTTGTTTCAGGATACCAATTTTTTTCCAACAAGGGCTAAAACTGCTTAAAGAAATCAACAACACTTAACTTTAGATGAACATAATCTTTAAGCAATCCATTAAAACTTTCACTTAATTGAGTGCTGTGAATACCCAATGTTAAAGAATCTTTCAAATATTAATGCGCCCACTTTTCTCACAATACAAAAACATCATCTAGCCACTGCGATTTATCATCCCCATATTCTATTCTAAGGGAAGACCACTCGTTATAAAACTGAATTGCATCATGGTATTCTAACATACACTTCTTAAATCTACTTAGAAAAGTAGAACCATCTTTCATCCAATTACCTAAATGCTTAATCCCATTTTGCATCAAATGACACGAACAAAGGCAATGTCGAGTTCCCACTAAAACTACAGAAATGGATTTTCCCATTACAGCATCTTGATTAGTAAAAATAGTTTGAGGACACTTCATGTGATGCACCTATAAAAATTTCTGAAACAACCAAGAAAATGAAGTCACTGTTTCATCATATAACAAATTTGCCCCAAAAACAACAATCTCCCGATGATGATTGAACCCCACAAAAACACCAAACAACCTGTACGCTTTATTAGTGCTAAAAGTGGTGTCAAACACAACAACATATCAAAACATCTCATAATCTTTTCTCATTTTTGGATCAGCCCAGAAAATATTACTAATATTACCATTCATGTCAAACTGCATAGTATAAACAAATGATGGATTGTCTTGACCTTGTGTTTCTAGGTACTCTAACATGAAACATGCATCACCATGAAGAAAATCTCTTTCCTGTTCAGAATTTAAAAAATTAAACTGATCAACACATGTGTACCCAATAACATCTTGCCCCCTGCAATGGCTGTCGCCAATGAGAAAGAATCATTTGGTTTAATACCCGCAAGAATCATTCACATCTAACTCAGCTGCTTGTGTTTCTATTATTTTTCTTTGGGACCTCGTCATATGAATTGATTTGGGCCTGTGTAAGGGATGATTATTCTCTTCAACAAATATAGTACATGCATATTGCCCAGAAGACAATAAACTAACCCCCATTCTAGCAAGGCAACTTGTACGTGTCTCAGCCCGATGAAATTTCACCATGCTATCACGTTTTTCAATCTTCCAATGACCTTATTTGATACATGCATAAAGGCTTGATGTGATAATTGATTTATCCTTTCTCCTTTTATTAGAGTATTGTCAGCATACACTGAATCCATTTACTCCCCCAGATGTGACATAAAAACATTGTGCTTCATCAAGTGACTTGAACGTTATCCCTACAACTGGTTTAGTAGAAGCCACTAAAACATCTACATCACCATCAACAACATTGCAACACCCTGAAAAAAAAAAATAGTTCAAGAAAAGTACATTAACTTTATAATAGGATTTAATCCATTTTTAAATGTATAAACTATAGGATTTAATCCATTTGAAAATGTACATTAACTTTATAATAGGATTTAATCCATTTAAAAAATTATAAAATATATTTTCCACTGGAAGCTCCGCTTGATGTTCCAGTGGAACTTCCAATGGAACTTCTGGTGGAACTTCAGGTGGAAGTCTCAGTGGAAGTTCCACTGGAAGTTCCACTAGAAGTTACAGATATATATAAAACATAAATGTAACTAAATAAAAATTATTACAAATATATATATTATTTTTTTATAAAATTTTAAATAAAAAAACTTATAAAATATATTATCCACTAGAAGTTTGAGTGGAAGTTCAAGTGGAGTTCAGGTGGAAGTTCCACTGGGTCTTCCAGTGAGACTTCTAGTGGGACTTCCAGTGGAACTTCTAATGGAACTTCCGGTGGAACTTCAAGTGGACGTTGAGACGAACATGAACATCAAGTGGAAGTTTCACTGAAAAAACCAAGGCAAAAACAACTGAAAGTGCCACAATGCAACAACACTATAGAGAATGGGAACTTATAGTAGAACATCCAGTGGAACATCCAGTGGAACTTGCAGTGGAACTTCCAGAGGAACTTGCAGTGGAACCTCCAGTAAACATCGAGATGAACTTGGACATCAAGTGGAAGTTTCACTACAAAAACTCGGACAAAAACCACCATTGGAAGTGCCGTAATGCAACAAAACTGTATATCATGGGAAATTTCAGTAGAACCTTAGTGAACATCAAGAGGAACTTAGACATGAAGTGGAAGTTTCACTACAAAATTCATGGAAAAAACCACCACTGTAAGGGCTGAAATGCAACAAAACTATATATTACATTGAACGAAAATGCACCAGAGCGCCGAAACATCATTTGACAGATTTAAAACAAATCCAAAAAAAATTACATCAAATAAACTCACCCGCAATACCTTCATCTCTATCCATTATAAGGAGAACTTTTAAATCTCGAATGAGTGTCTCGTCCTGCCCGAAACTTGAACAAAAATGCACCAGAGCACCGTAATTCCATCCCACACCACAACTCTCGCCCTGCCCAAACCTCGAACGAGTCTTGCCCTGCCCAAAACCCGAACGAAAATGCACCAGAGCGCCGAAACGCCTCCCTACTCCACAACTCTCATCCTGTCAAAACCTCAAACTTGTATCACCTTGACCGAACGGCCAAATACCTGGAATAGAGCCCAGGAAATTTCGCGCACACCCCCATTCAGCTTTGAGACGAAACTACCCTCCATCACCTCAAGCAGACCGGATGCTGCCACCTGTAAAAAGAACACGTGTCAACATCCCCCCATATCACTGAGCCATCCTGTAAAAGGAGGTACTAGAGATGATAAAAATAGCACTTTCGAAACCATTGATACTGATACATCTGCCATCATCGTTTGTAATCCGCCATCATTGAATCACTGACATCCTGAATTCCATCCATCATAACCAGATCTAGTGACTAGATCAAACAAAACCAGATAACCCTTCAATCCTAAATTAAAAACTTCCAAAATTACCACTAAAAACATCACCACTCATCAACACTATCATCGCTGTCATCCAAACACCACGCGACAGAGGCCATCTAATCACATCGAATGCATAAAAACGAACATAACTCAACCAGAAATATAACCATCACCGAACAAGCATCAAAACATTTAAATGATGTCAGAAATCCGAAAACCAAACTAGATCCAAAGTTGGAGCTGCATTCACTAATGGTAAAGACCATCGCAGCTCGGATCAAGGCATGTACTTGCCTCCTGAAACACCATAGCCGACCAAGCACACATCCCAGATCCTCCTTGAAACCATCACAACAGTCCGACCTGGAGAGCAGCAAAGGCACAGAAATACAGAGCAGTGAAGAATGGGACATGGCCTTAATAGAGAAGCACACTCACTAGGACCTCCAACCTGAACCCTTGAATCCCTAAGAAAAAAGAGGCTAGATGTAATCCATGGATCTAGGACACCCACGAGACTCAACCCACACAACCCAAAACTTACCGATAATAAGCGGTGCACTAGGCCAGATTGGGGTTTAAAACACGTCCAACCAAGAGGGCAGAGTAGGGGAAGAGCTGACGAGGGCTCCACCGGGGTCCAAGGCCACCAAAGGTATCAAAGGAAGAATGAAGGGATGGGAGAAAAGAAGGTAAGGGAGAAAGGGTAGGGAATAAGGAAGAAGAGTGAAGCAGGGGGAGATGATGCCGGAGATGGCACAGGTCTCCCCACATAAAAAAACCAAAGAAACCCTAGCAGGGGAGAAGAGGAACACAGAGTTACTCATAGGATAATTAGGATAGATATTTCAAATATTAACAATAAACAATGTCATGTCCAACAATTAAAACTAAATGGAAATGTTCTCTATGTCCAAAAACACTTATCCATTCATAATTCATTCAATTAAAAGTGCCTTATGAGTTTGTCCAAGTCATAATATAAAATAATTAGGAATTTATATAGGGAGACATGCCCAACAGCTTCTAATATTAATTATAAGGAACTTCATGTCCAACAAGTTCAAATAATGACAATAAAGAATGTCATTTCCAATAACTAAAACTAAACGAAGATGAGTTCCATGTCCAACACCACTTAACCATTCATAATTCATTCAATTAAAAGTACCTTCTGAGTCCTTCTAAGGTATAATATAAAAAAAATTAAGCATTTTCTATAAGGATTAACTTATACCACAATAATATCCATCATGGTCATTTGGTATTCTAATTCACTTACATATAATAAATAGGTCTGTTTGATTACACATTCCATAATTCACTTTCTCATGTTCACTTATTTAGTCAAATTAATCATAAGTGGTAATAAGGGCCATGTTATACAACCACCCTTTAAAAGGTTCTAAGTTCAAAAGAATTGTCCAAACCATTTTCACTTAATTTATTTCATTTAATCATTAGATATTATCCAAAAAACATTAGGAGGGGTTTTTTACCTAGACCAAACATGGTTGAAGTAGTTTAATTAAAGGAATTTCACATCTCATACAGTACTATTTTCATCCATGAGAATAATTCATAGTATACTATGGGCCAATTATTTCATGCATACTATTTTATGATTCATTTACACTTTAATATGATCATTTTATCACTTCATTAAATAAAGAAAATCCAAACACACCTTAGTAGTGTTTTTTCATAAGGATAAATTATCATCAATACATATGATCGAACCCCCCCAATGGGGTGGTTCTGGTTGAGGTTATAAACCTCTAACCATGTATAAGGAAATAAAATAATGTCTAAACAAGGTGTAGGTAATGAATTTTAGGTAATTCATATTTTAGGTGCAATGCGTGGAAAGTATGGCATGTGGCACAATGGAACATTTTATAAACAACACAACTTTAAGGAAAAAACATATAGACCACTGAACTTATACCAAGGAAGATCCACTCATCCATTATTGGGTTTTGATTCAACCCAAAATGATAGAAAACAAAGAACCAAGAAAATGACCTAAAAATCAGGTATATTATCTCATACAATGATAAAAAATACAAGGATGAAGAAAGAAAGGAAAGGAAACAAGAAGAGTTGTAGACCTACTGTTACACTTCCAAAAAAATCTGAAGACACTTGTTTCAGACCAAGAATTGGGGAGAACCATCCTATGGAAGAGGAGAAGGATGAGGATCATGCAAAAGAGATATTGGGTTTGAGTGATGAATAAATAGGGTAAAATCTTATCTAAGGTTAGAGGGTAAAATTGTAATTTTCCCTCTTTTTAAGAGGCACATGGTTAGGAAAATTGTGCACCAACTATGCCGTTCCATTATCCAATCACCCACATAACACATGGTTTCCTCACACGATTTTACCAAACATACACCAACTGTGTGGGCTTCACTACCCAAGCACCCCCATGTTGAATGTTTTTCTCACACACTTTACCAATTGTGTGTCAACTATGCAAGATTAACTGCCCAAATACCCCATACTCGCATGGTCGTAAGACACGTTTAGACAAACAGTGCACCAACCATGAAATTTCATAAACGTCTCTACACAAAGTCACATGGTTGTATAAGATAAACTACATGATTAATCAAATCATGTCCTAGTACAAAACATGTCACATGGTTGTGCTGCATGGTTAGTATTAACTGTGTGCTAACCATACGCCTAAGGTTGTCTCTCTCGAAAATGAGTTTTCAATGAAAAAAACTTTTGAAAATCATCCTATCTTTTAATACACCTCTAAATTCTTAATCCTCATCCAAAAAAATATTTTAGAGTTACAAATCTCAGAATTACTTTCTAAAGCTCGATTTAATAGTTGGCCCATCCACCAAATGAAAGTTCAAATTCCTTTAGAATTTCAACCTGGTTAAAAAAAGGATCTTACAACCTCCATAACATAGAACTTATCATCCTTAAGAATCCTTTAGGAATAAAAAAACATCAAAATACCTACTTGGGTCATGAATTTCCTACTCAAATGGATGCATTACATTTCTGAACACCCAATGTGCACCCATGCATCACTTTAATCATACAGTACTTAAGCCTATAAAACTCAATACAACACTCTAAAACAAAAATATAGTGCTTAATAAATCTCATATAACATGAGACACAATCATGTCATCATCTCTTTCAAAAACTGGCCAATAGAGATTCCCACCATAGGTTCTATCTTTAAACGGCCAATTCTGAGTCATGGTACTCCCACTGATAGAATTTACTTTGAAAACACATCCCTAGCATCCTAGATATCCTCCCAACATGATTCTAAACTTAATATACCCAATCATACATGTGGAAACAACCTTTGGTCCTTGATTTGATTGAAATAGTAGAATCTCAATCGACCACATTTACCCTGGTCATGCCGACTTCTTCTTGAAAATCCCAGGTTGACCTTTTCATTTAACTTTTTTTAACCCAACAACATTCCAAAAAAGGTTCCTCACCAACTGCCTACTACTACATAATACATATCAAGTTGAACCACATATGGAAAACTATTTTCAAAAAAGTATTAGCTTCAACATTCGATGCATTCAAAACAAGATCCTGACACCTTTAATCCAATGTGTACTGAGATTGTTCCGAGTATGCTCACCGAAGCCTGTAACCGACTTCTAGTGATGTCTCCTAGTCAAACCATCCAATTTTAATTACCATTTTTATACCTAGTATGAATAGTGGTGCATTATTGATCCATGATCCTTGGTTCGTCACACTGTAACCATCAACTAAACCCAACTATGAGTCTTGGTTAACCTCTATATCAAACTAATAGATTCCAAGGAGCTCATCCAACATTGTTCATACTCCATATTTTACAAGTTAAATGTCATCACATAGCCAAGACTCCCACACATTAGAGCTAAAGACATCTCCAAAAGGGGATATCTCACTTGGTAATTGATTTGAATAATCAAATACTATTTGTGACTCTGTCCAAGGAATTACTACTTAGAAATCTAAGTGTCACCTAGGACAATCCATGCCTATATAGAGATCTAGATCCATTACTATAATCAAGCATAAAAAACAAGTTGATTACCTATAATACCTTGATCTTGTTTCTGTGATTTACTCAGAAATACATAGTTACATTACTTAATTTATATAATAGCATACAATATCCAAATGACCATCCAATGACCAGTCTAAAAATTACATTAACCTTCTATCATGAGGGTCACCCATCAGTGTTCGATGTCTTTCTCCCCAACTTAGGATAATCCTTATTCTCATACCAATTAAAATAATTTTTTTATACCACATACCCAGACCCGTCCATATCTGGATATAATGAATGGCATGGATAATAACTCACTCATCCCCAATCTCTAATATAAATATCACCCATTGACTATTCTCGCTTCCTAAGAACATCTCTCATGGATTTCTTTGAGTTTAAAAATTTACAACGAGGGTCGCCACCCCAGAATATAAAGAGGTGTACTCCCCATGTTATGGATAATCTCATACTTCCCATTAAGAAAAACTCCCATGGGGTTCTTTCATCTATCAGAAAATATATTAAGTAGCTCAGTATATAGATGAAGCTCTCTCAGCACACTAAAGATGATGTTAAGATATTGGTCATGATTGCCTCTGAACTAGGGGTGTGATAATATTCCATAGATAAGCATATACCACTCTCTATGAACCACACTCACATCAAAATAGGACATACTTTCCTTTAACTAACTCCTGAAATCACGTATCCCGACAACATGTGTCTAGGTCCCATCACAGGTCAACTATATCACAAAACCCAGTTTAAGTCCAAATATTCCCTCATCATAGGGTAACTCCTTCAATTTATTCAAATATACAGGTCACTACACCCACAACCGTTATATTAAAAACTTTCAATCCTTGGCTCGCACCTGAACGCTCACCAAAATTCTATATAAAATAGTTCCCACACATAACCATTACAAACTAAACTTGTCATAAACTATATGTGAACATCCTGTTCCAACTAGTTCATGATCTTACTCATGATCCCATGAGTAATTATTCAACATATCCAATCTAACCTTGCTACCTAGAAAGTCAGTTTCATTATTCTAGAATTTCCCTTGGAACTCCTCTTCAAAATCAGGCACCTACTTGTTCCATGATTTATCGAACGAATTCCCACCCCATGAAATCATTTCAGAATTTATAATGTAAAACACACAAAAAATGGTCAACTCATCCAATCTCCAGAATAATCCTTCCCAATGAATCCAATCTCAAAAATCAATCACCCTAGGTTCTTCCTTGAAAAATGAAAGCAGTTCCATGCCTATATCAAAAAACCCGAGCACTCTCCATGCATCGGTCTCAAAATGAGCGTACAACCAAGATCATCACTAAAAAGGCATCCATAAACCCTGGGCTAACCTCTATCATAGGGTTCTCTTTACTAAACCAAACATCACTGAACTACTAGGTTTTAAGTCAGAACTAAGGGATTTTAGTTCTCCCACCCAGCCCTAAGGTCTCTCGCATGAGAACCATATCCCATTTAGGGTGCTCTATTATACGGTGCTAGAATGCCTGTAACTCTCTCTATAAATATCTATAATACAATTATGTAATAAAATAATCAACCTACAAGGGTATAAAACTATCAATATATGCATAAAAACATCACCTACCAAACATCAGTTTATTAGGCCCTGATTCTCTCCAAGCATCCTCATAAGGAATTGCTCCCTAGAGGTTCATAATGTTAACATAAAGGGGTGAGGATTTGAAACTCACTGTGTATAATCTTATGGTAATATCCCCTTGATGTTAAACTTACTGTACAACCACCCACATCCTCGGGGTTTTTTTTCATCTACTAAGAGTCCTGCTCAACTCAACGATCAAACAGAAAACGCTTATTGTTCTTAGAATCTCATCTCAAAAGTCTATTGATTTCATGTTTCTAAGGGAATTACCTAAACTATTATAGACCATAATTTTTAACATAAGGCATCAAATTTTAAAATTGAGTCACACCTAAAAGGTTACTAGCCTCTACTACTTAACCTTTGGATAAAAGGAAACAAAATACAGCCAATAAAACTTATGGGAAACACCCCTATTACCATTCAAGGTAATTTTTCCTAGTTAAAATTAAAAATAACCCTTACATAAGGGTCAATTTTGATCAATACCTTTCAAAGGTTTCAATTTTATCTATTTTATAGCTTCATATATATATTAAACATTAAATAGGATAAGAAATAAGTAATGTTAATTTTCCATTATAATGTAAAATGTTTCTCAAACTATACTTAGAAATTTACTTAGCTATCATCTCATAGAATTTTAGTAAAGTTATGTAAAACTTCTTTTTAAACCATTAATTTATTTACCCATAAGTTCTCGTAGCCATATTAATGAAAGAAAATACCAGTTCCAAGCTATAGAGGAAAACACCCTTTAGGTTGTAACTAGAATCTTAATTTACTAACACCTCACATAAGCAGGGTTTTGAAAATAATGAAAATTCCTTATAATTTAAGAGGAATTGGTTAAGTATGATTCCACCATAAACATCTATGTAATCCCATATAATTGGAAGCAAAAACTTTAAATATACATACTTATTATCACATTTATATACCCCAAGGGGTTAATAACTAAGAATATATGGATAAAGGTCACCTACAAGGGCCCCATCACACCAATATTGGGTTCAGTTATATGGGAATACATTCTTAATTTATGGATTCATAACTCTATAAATTAAAATTGGCTTCTATTTTAAGTGAAACCCATTAATATTCAATTCATAACAATTTTAACACACCCTTAATAGGGTTACCTCATAGGCATAAGATGCTTAAAATCGCCTTTAAGGGCCAAGTTAAGCATATAACGATTCATTTATAGGGATTTTAATTCCTAATTTATAGAGGTAAAAGTCCTTAAATGTTTTAATTGACACACCATTTATCTAACATCCATAATAAATTACTTGAATTTATTAAAAACTAACCAATTCCTTCCCATTTTCAATATTCAATTTCAAAATCATATCATTTTTTTAATCAATTTCAAGTTAGTTAGATAGAATTTCACCATGAATATATTTGATAAAATTACATTTAGGTTGATAGAGAAACTTTATTTATCCAACCATATATCATAACCATAACAATTCATGCAATCAAAAGTAATAATACAAGCATTTAAGCAGTAAAATAGACAAGCATGATATACAAATAAACATGATAATGACCTATGAATCCTATGTGCTTGAAATAATTCATGAACACAACTAATATATTTCCATACCAAGATAAGTGGTAAATACCATAAATCTGTAACCATTAAAATATAATAATCACTCAAGGTGAAATAATAACCAACTGTAATAACAAACCATCATGAATAATAGTCCCATCACAGACAACTTGATCTTTATCTCATGCATGGGCTATCTATTCCCATATATATGCTCTTTACCATGTTCAAAAACATTTATATTCTCATATCTACCAACCCAAAATAGAAAGACAAGGAAAAATAAAAACCGGATTCGAAACCAATTTGTCACATTCCAGCCCAAGAGCTACTAAAACAATGCCCAAAGTCAATTCAAGACAAGGCCTCAAGCATGCCTCCCCATATGCCAGAGGCTTCCAACTTGTAGGGAGGGTCTAAAGGTGGTAAAATGGGTAGAATATACCATCTGAATCAGTAATAAACATAATAAAATCATAAATAAATGAAAGTTAGTGGAAGATAATAATAAATTAGAACTAATATTAAAATGATATTTTGGAATTCTCCAAATAATCCAATCATGCATGAACATTCTAATACATAAATAAAAAGTAATCAACATATAGTAGGTAATTCATATAATGATACTAGATTGAAAAAGTAATTAAATAAATAAAAACCCAAATACTATAGGTAGACTGAGTATATGCTCATCTAGAAGCTCTATGCCTAGTATTAATCCTTAAAGAGTAATAACAAGAAAGCATAGTCCAAGATCCTATCATGCAACAAAAATATTTGTCTAGGTACCAAATGGAAGCCTGAACAGAGAGTGATTAAAACTTAGTTGGAAACCACAAATGATGTATAATGGAAATAAAATCCATTTATATGAAATGTAACAATTTGCAGGTATAATAGACAAACAGAAATCATCAATGTAAATATAACCAATTTCGGGATTAGGCTTCACATAGAATCCTTGGAAGAATCTACTTGTTTCATCCTAAGATAAAATATCTTTGAGCTTGATAATAATAAGTAGAATTAGGACTCATGGCTACAAGCCTAAATGTCTATGTGAAATTATAGTCACATGGACCCAAGGTGGAAGCAAGGTATATAAATATAATGATGATAATAAGGTTACAAATTTAAATAATAGGAATCAACCTGTAATATCTAAACCAAGGGAGAATGGGATTTATGTCAAAAAATTCCTAGTAATTGATTAGGGGAACCATAACCAACCATTTAACCAACAACAACAACAATAAGGGGTTCCATGACTAAGGGGATCCATGACAAACATGTTTGATTCAAAGTAATGATACGGGGGTCCATGCCTAACAAAACAATAAGTAATGATATGGGACTCCATGCCCAATAATTCAATAAGAAATTATATGGGGTGTCACGCCCAACAAATTCTAATATTGATGATAAGTAACATCATTTCCATCAAGTTCTAATAATAATAATAAAGAACATCATGTCCAACAGTTAAAACTAAATAGAGAAGATCATAATGTCCAACAGTTCATAATCATTCATAATTAATTCAATTAAAAGTTCCTGAAAAGATTGTCTAAGGAATATTATAAAATAATTAATAATTTGATATAAGGATTAACCATTCAATAATATAATCCATCATGATCGTTTATTATTCTAATTCACTTAAATATAATAAAGAGATCCATGAGATTAAACATGCCATAATGCACCTCATAATGTTCACTTATTTAGTCAAATCACACACAAGTAATAATAAGGGACATTTTACATGACCACCCTTTAAAGGGTTCTAAGTTCAAAATAACACTCTAAACCATTTACACTTAATTTATTTTATTTAATAATTAGATATTAGCCAACACACCTTAAAATTATTTTCAATTATCTAGACCAAACATGGTTGATGCAGTTTAATTAAGGGAGTTTCATATCTCATACAATTCCATTTTTATTCATGGTCATACTTCATAGTTTAACATGGTAAAGGACTTTACACATACATTTTTATAATTTATTCCCACTTTAATATGATCATTTGATCACCTCATTAAAAAAGTAAAATACAAACACACTTTAGTTGTGTTTTGGTCATACGAATAAATGGTCATCAATACATATGATTGAACCCTCCCATGGGGTGGTTTGGGTTGACTTCATCAACCTACACCTATGTACAACGGTATCAAATCATGTATAAACAAGGTCTACATGATCAATTTAAGTTACTTCATATTTTAGTAATAATTAAAGGAAATTATAGTGTGTGGCATAATGACATATTTTATAAACAATGCAACTTTGAGGGAAAAACATATAGACCACCTACCTTATACCAAGGAAGATTCACCCATTAATTATCAAGCATTGATTCAAGCTAGAATGAGATAAAATGAATAAACAAGAAAAAAACATAAAATAGGGTACATTATATCACAAAATGATAACAAATCCAGGGATAAAGGAGAAAAAAGGAGATGATAGGAGTTTTAGACTCACCATTGTGCTTTGAACGCACCCTATAATGCATGATTTGGACCAAGAATGAGGGAGAACGATCCCATGGAAGAGGATAAGGAGGAGGAGCGCATGGGAGAGCTTATGGGAGTGAATTAAGAATAAATGGGGTAAAAAATAATTTATGTTTGGAGGGGAAAATGGTAATTTTCCCCTTTTATTTGGCACATTGTTAGGCCACACAGTTAGGAAAATCGGGTGCCAATCATGTGGCGCCATTGTCCAAGCACCCACAAGATGGATGGTTACCTCACACTATTTTACCAACTATGTGCCAAATTTGTAGGTTTAATAGCTCAATAACCCCCATTCCATGTAGTTTCCTTACACAATTTACCAACCATTTTCCAACTGTGCGGGCTTCACTTCCCATGCACCCCCTACCCCCATGGTTCCAGTGCTCGGTTAGAAAAACTGTGTGCTAACCATGTGAGTTCCTTAACATCTTTTCACCATTTCACATGGTTGTATAAGATAACCCACATGTTTAATAAAACAATTCCTATAACAAAATAGGTGGCATGGTCATGGTTAATACTAACCATGCACTAACCATGCACCTAAGCTTGTATCTCTTGAAAATGAATTTTCAGAGCCTGATGCTCCTAAAAATCATTCAGACTTCTGATAAACCTCTTATTCATTAATAAAAACAAAAAAAAACAAAATTTTAAAAGTTAAAAATATAGGAATTACATTCTAAATCTCAGTTTATGATTCGACCCATCCACCAAATGAAAGTTCAAATCCCTTTAGAATTTCAACCTAGTTTAAATCATAGGATCTTACATATATTCTCTTGTTTCATCCTTTGTTTCTCATCGACTAGTTCTACTAGGAATGCAATGAGATAATTATTATTGGTCTTTAAATTTTGAATTTATTTTGAGTCAGGACCCTTATTTGTATAGACCCTGACCCCAGAAGCTCAAAGTTGGTGCCTACTACCATTACATTGCCATAAGATACAAGGAAATAAATCCCAAAGGAGCGATAAGTTTATTAGTCTTGGTCAACTAGATACATACAAGAGTCTTCCATAAAATTTGAATATATAAATTACAACATGATTTTTTTCATTTCTTCTTCAAGAATAAATTTATTCCATCTAGAGTATTCCTAAATATCAGTCATAGTAAACTTCATGGAGTCCTGGGGAAAGGGAAGAAAAATAAGGGCGAGCACAAATGATTAGTAAGGTTATGTAAAATGGAATCAATAATGAATCAATTATCATAATCAATATGGAAAGTTAAATAACTAAAACAAAAACCATTTAATTAATAAAATGAATATAATATGGAAGGAATAAATGATGATTAAACGATTTCTTATAAGCAATCACATGGGAATGAGAATTAACCATGTATATTCAAAATAATTGATTAATCACATGGAGTATTAATAGCCTAATTCATAATGATGGGGTTCATAATTATGGATATCTAAAACATACCATCTAGGATTCATTCCAATAAATCGAATACTATCAAGGATTCATGCAAAGAATCTAATACCATCAATGCTTTGTGCCAAGAATCTAATAAATGGGTATGACCTTGTCCAAAACCATATCTAGTTTGTCTCATAAAACCTACCAATATATCAGGGGACTATAATGGGCCCTACCCATCACATATATATTTAATCCAATTCATTACTCATATGAAAGGGGTGAAAAATAATCAATATAAACATTCGTATTAAAAAATATAATACAAAATGTAAATAATTTCCCCAATCGATAAAAATAACCATAAATAACCAAGAGTAATATGGAAAATGGTATCAAAATAGAACAACCACATTCAAATTGATCATAAAAAATCCATAGAAAGAACAATTATGGTATCAATGCAATATATATCCATTAGAATAATAATAAAGGGTTGTTTTAATTGATGAATAAAAATAATTTAAAACATTCTTGAGGAAAATATCTTTTTTATTTTGAAAAAAAATTCAAAAACATTTTCTCTGAAAATAAATTTTAAAAAAATATTCAAAAATATCCTCATAAACTTTCAAATGAAGGTTCAAATAAATTACGGTCATGTCCGCAGGTAATTTTATGCATTCCATAAAGAACATTCATTTTCATTCTAAAAAGTTTATAAAGTTTCTTGTTCAGAAAGTGATAAGAAGATTCCTTTGAAAACATTTAGTAAAAATAAAAAATGGTAAAAATGTATTTTAATAAATAATTTTTAATAGGTTAAAGAAAAAAAATTGAAAACTTTTTTAGAAATCTTGGTTTTGTAAGAAAACTGTTTTTCAACTGATGATAGAAATGAAGTGGTAATTTATTGAAAACATTTTCTAAAACATTTCAAGTAAAAAAGAGTTGGAAAATGGTACTGTTATTTAGAAATATCATGAATAAATATTGGAGAATAAAATTAAAGGGTTTATGAAAAAATTTTCTTATAATTTCCTTTAATGGAAATTCAAGAATAAACAATCTCGATTAAAATGAGATTGTGAAATAAACCTTTAAAATGATCATAATGTTGAATTGAGAATTAATAAATGAATCAATTATGTGTATCAACTATAAATCCACATAAAACAAGTGTAAATACAATAATATATATTAAAAATTCATTATACACATAATCATATAATATCAATGACATCGAGAAAGTAATATAACCCCATGAAAAGGAATTGCATTATGAAATTCTTTACCACTTGGTACCTTTTAATTAAAATATATTTAGATGCAATAATTTAAATTGAAACTTTAAATACCATGAATAATAAATTATTCATGATATTATATGTCAATGGGTAGTATATACACCATATAAAATTAATTTTGTGCATAACATTACAATATGAATCAATTAATTGAAATTGAGACGAAATCCCTTACCTTGCACTTTCCTTTTATTTGTATGTGTTTTAAACACATGTATAGTGGTTTTAAACATATTATTAACTTATACCAGAAAATATTAATATTTATATTTCATATATAATTATTTTATAACATATTATCATTTTTTATTAATAATATTTTATTATTTTCATTGTTTTGAGAGTTAATGGCCTTGTTTTTCAAGTATGTTTTGAATTGTTATTTTTATTAATCTTACTTTGATCATGATTTAATATTGAACATAATGTAAACCATGATATAAATATAATATATATTCATTATATAATTATTTATAGTATTCCATGATATTTATTGATAGGAAATGGAATACACCATTCATGTAAACGGTAGGTCGTACGTATGCAGGAATGTTGTTTCCATTTTCTTGTCATATTGAAAGAAAGAAAATTCAATATTATATATATATTATAATTAAATTATCATTTTATGATATATATATCCCATATTATTATTAAACTCGTTCTTAATATGTTCCATGTAAAGGGTGAATGAATCGCATCACTTCGCGAGATGGTAGTACGCCGTACACACGAACAACATTATCGTATTCCCACAAAATAGAAAGCATGAAGATATGTGTTATATAATAATTTTAGAAGCATAAATACATAATTAATATCATATAAATCATATATAAATATTATTTACATCATTATTCCCAATCTTGAATGCTGGTAATGGAAGAACGAATGATATCAGTTAGCAAGGCGGTAGTCCACTGTACACACAAATTATGATTGGGTAACCCATTTGATGGAAGTCAGTGATATTTTAGGTATTAATTTTTTTATAAAATAATATTAGTATATTAAATATACATATTTTATTATATAATCATGGTATAATATGAAATTAAAGAGTTTGAGAAGGAAATAAAATAAAAATATTTTTAAAAGAACATTACATCTTCTTCGGGTTTCCTCCTTAGGTTTGCACTAAAACCTCAAAAGTTTTGCTTTATGAAAAAAATAAGACTTATAGTATGCGGATAGGGAAGTTTTGGAGTGATTTGGGAAGATATTTTTTAATCCAAATGGCTAGAAATTTGTGAATAAGTGGTGGGAGTGAGTGCCTAATTATAGTTAATGAAGAGTGGAATTCTTGTAAATACTCATAACTATTCACTATTGGGAGGTCAATATTACCTAAATAGGTTCTAAGATTGATAATTAATGGTTTATACGGATTATGTGGTCGATAAACACCTCATAAAAACAACATAACACGTGTTTTAAATATTTTTTTTCTTAACACTTAATTTTCCTTAATTTATCATTTTGGTTTTTCATTATGGTAACTAGTTTTCCTACCTAAAAATTTTATCCATTAAGACTCAAATAAAATTATTTTTTCTATAAAATTTGGACACAATGATTATAAATATTATATATAATTTATAAAATAAAAATATTATTTTTTTGGAAATTAATTTTAACACAAGCGCAAGTAAGATGCAAAAACGTCATTCAAACAATAATCACGCTAACCGAGGTTTTTACTACTTAATGGTAAATATAGTTATTATAATAGAAAAATTTCTCCATTAATGGACCATGTTTTATATTTATTAAAATTTAAAAATCAATTTATATAATATAGGTTTTTTAGTAATTTCAAATCAATTAATAAAATTACAATGTCCTAGAATTTTTATATAATTTTTTCTAATTATATGGAATTATTTTGATAACATGAAATCTGAAGGCGCGCGATTCAAAGGCTCGGAGTTCCTAGAATGATCCGTTGAAGTTTTGTTAAACTTTAAATAGCGTGCTTAAATAGTTTCCTAAAAAAGTGGAATAACTATTAAAAAATTGACCATATTAGAAATCTAAGGGCACCATTGCACTCAGGATGGCGTGTTTAAAAATCATAAAAAGGAAAATGAAATAACGGATTTATAAGAAGAAGTTCCTCAAATAGTACTATGTCTTACATATGCTCATAGATATAAATCAAAGGAATACACATTTATTTGTAATGTTGGGAAATAATATATAAGAAGTAATAGACTTCTTGGTGATTAGAATTGGTCCTAGTGAGCCACTCCTTGGAAACTGGATTAATTTCATGTCCATGCTAAAACAATGTTGAAAAGAGTTAATTTGATCATAAATGAAAAATAAACTAACATGATAATGATAGAAAAAAACACATGTTTAAGGCAGTAATAAAGTCCACATTGATGAAATTGAACATTGAATCATTATGCATTAAATATAATACATTGAGAAACTTCACCAAGAAAATGTGAAAATGATCCTAAAAACAAAATCACGGTAAGGAGAAAAATAGCATTTTCAAAGTCAAAGCTATGAAAAATATTCCAGTGTTGATTATCCCCAATTTCCCCCTAGAATTTTGTTAATAGGACTCATCCTTCCATCTACAATATTATTTAGATGTCTTCCCTCTTTAAAAAATGAATTTTCAAAATAAGTACTTCTACTATCAGAACCACCAAAAAAGAGAAAATGAATTCCAACTTTAGCTATATATATAATATTCATGAAACAGTACAACCAATTAAGGGACAAATAGAAACATATTAAACAAAACTCAAGAAAAAAATAGCAGAATGTCCAGATCATTGCAGTTTTCCATAAAAAACTATTGTATGTAAAAAAAAATATGACAGTAATTGTGCCTAAAACTGTTGTATGTAAAAAAATATTGGGTAAAATTAAGTAATCAAAAGATCCTAATGACAGCATACGCGGGAGATTACTGTTTGACGATGATCTGCCTATGTTTACCACCCAAAATTGAAGTAAAAAACAAAAATCGTTAATAAAATTTCATTTAGAAGAAGCTTCATCAAATAAATAGTATGTACATAACAGTAAATGAGAAAAGTGTCGGGAATAACCATAATTTCTAAACAATAAATGTTGCAATAAGGCATAAAAATACAGTTTACAGTAAGGAATAAGAAATTTTGGAACAAAACAGATGTTGGAACATTACATATTGTGGAATTAACCTGTTTGTTCCGCAGTATGAAGTTGAAGTGACATATCTGCAACATTCAACTTCAAGTTATTTGTTAGTGATGAATATTTAGTAATAGCATGAATAGAGTAAAAGAGTTGAATGTTGAAGTAAATAGTCAATAAGTTCAGTTACGTTTACCTGTATTGAAAGAGGTGTTGCTGTACTGGAACACTGAAAAATAGGGCCTGAAAAAACAAACATGTCAATAGAAAGTAACTGGTTTATAAATCAATTATTGACTAAAAAGTGAACGACATGTCTAAAATAAGACAATGATTATAAAAATAAAAACAAAAACTGTGAAAATGAGTGAAATAAATATGATAAGATGAGAAAACATACAAAACTTAAACCGATGAAAATCAGTCCAGTGATACATAATGCAACTCACGGTCCAGGGATACCTAATGCACATCACGGGCCAAAAGTGCAGACAATAATTAATGCAATGATAGAATCAGATCACAAACATGCAAATCTTTATTCTCATTTTTCTGACAGTTTATCAACTAACAGGGCCTACAAACTAAAAGTTGAAGATAAAATTGGTTCTAAATAAATGGTACCTCACGGAAGATAGTCAGAGATTTGAAAAACCAGTCACACTCCATCAAAGTACACATAGTAATATACTCCTTGCCAAACTGCAACCAATTACATCAGCTTCAAGGGGAGAAATAGAGAAAATGTAAAGGAAAAAATCTAAAAAGACCACTTGTTAACAGCACTGTGTAATGTATGTATTTATAAAAATATATGGCTATATTTATATAAATCTATTTCAAACATGAAAATTACAAAATTTCTGTCCATACAGCACTGTATAAGTACTATATACTACCAGGACACATACAACCGGCTATGTGTACTGTATTCATTTGTATAAGTTCAATAATTATAAAACTTCACAGTGTATATAGCACTATGTACTGTAAGCAGTGATAGAAATTCATAAAAATCAATTATATAAATCCGTTACAAACATGAGAAATCTAAAAGGTCAGTGTGTACAATATATATGTAATCATTGTTGAGCTGAAAACAATTTGAGGAGCACATATTTACATATAGAATATTCACCAGATGGAAAAAGAAAGCAAGGTACTATAATATTCAGTACCAGCAGTCCTATTTTTTTCCTACAAATGAAAACTGGAAGTGCGATTACAGTTTGACAAAGCACGACTGACGTTCATAGAACCACCATAAATTTAAGTAGAAGCCAATATGTTAATAGAAACCTATGAACCTAGACCATATCAAATTGATGAAATAGAAAACCTATTAGATGAAGAGATTCCACCGACGTTTAATGATCAAAGATAAATAAATTAAAAAATTGATAATATACAAGGTTCAATTAGACAGATATCATGAAAATAGAAATCAGGTTACAAGTATCACTGTCAAATGAATCCCAACAGATTCAATTTAGGGAATCTTAACATTAGGCCTGCAAACAGCCATGAAAAACCATAAATGAACCCATATAGAAATAAATACAATGAGTCATGAATCTGAACATAATAAAACCTCAAATATTGCCTTCGAACAATGAGAAGTATCATATGTAATAATTTGTACCAGAATAGTTTAATATGATCATAACATGCAGTCAACTATCATGTCAATGCTTCCACATGCTGGCAGATGCTAGTGTTGTCCTTCCATAGGAGTTGAATCTGTACATAATGCAAACACCCATGCAATACCATATTTTGCTCGTAAAATGATTCATTGATCTAATAAAACACATGAACACTGTTTGAACATAAAACAAGATACAATACCCCAAAATAATGCATGATTCACATGATGAAACAGTGTTAGTCACAGTAAAATGAAGATCACTCTTAAAAACTGATCTATCTATTAATCCAATGTACTTTAAACTAAGGAATTATAAACACTACTGTGTAATTTAAGTATCGAAAACCCCCATCCTTGAATGTTGTTTGGTCCATAATATTTGTGTGCAAAACCAGATGGTCAGAAGGTTTTATAAGACAATCTGAATATAACCAAAGGATAATAAATACTACTGATTTATCAAAATGAAACAGCCATATGTAAACTAAATTTTAAGAGTGGTCATACTATTCAGGTAGAAAAATGTATGCACTGTCTCCAAATATGGTTGTTAATGGTACCTCAATGCAAAAGCCCTGTGAAAAATATGGCAAACGACAAGGTATTCAAATGATTTAGTATTCAAAAAACATGTTTTGGCCTTAGAAGAATACGATGGAATGAACCCTGAAAAATAAACCATAATTAATTTTTACTATCATCCAAAGAGAAATTTAAAACATTAATAGGGAAACATATCCATAAAGATCCTTCAAAACAGATACGATAACGTATATAGAGTACATAACAGTCATGTATCCAAAAAAATACCACAACGTAGTTTTTCAACTTAATATGCTGAACAGAAAGTTCATTGAAGAGGCTTCAGGGAGAAGTTGTCTTTGGCATTGGTAGACATCCATATGAAGAGGAAAATCCACACTGTAGTGCAGACACCTAATTAGTCACCAAATACAAATAGAAAACTTTACAATATAATTAATTAAAGATAGTTGTAAATGAAACAAAAGTAATAAAAAATCGACATTCAGCATATCTCAAGAATGAAGAAAACCTTATTCATATAGCAGACAACATGGTACATGACACAACAATGCTAATGAATGACACTTACTAAACATAAGTAAACCAATTATATTGTACAGAATATAGTAGTTATTGCACTTTTGAGATATTAAAAATAAACAAACTGACAAGGAACACTGACTGAAAAAAGGTTTACAAAAAAACGTTAACACAGTTTAGAGACTTCACATGAATTTTGTATGGAGTAAATTTGTAATCTCATTTTCAAACAATTAGATAGAGTTAGTTTTAAAAATTACCTTTGGTTAGGCATAGATAAATTTAGTCTATTTTTGCTATTTTTTTGTTTCTCAGTTGCACTGTTTGGAGATTATGTTCATTGGAAAAAGATGATGCAGGTTTCGAGTCTGGAGACAGGGACCCTTCTACAGTAGCTTCAGCATCGAAGTCAGTCATCAATTTTTTCTACATGATATTTGAATTGTAATGAATGAGAAGAATCCAATACGTATTAGTAATACCAATGTAACTTGAAATTATTTTTGAACAGATAGAAATTCACCAACAGCAGAGTGTTATGAAGATTATAGGCAATGGGAAAAAAATAAGACGAAAAATACTGAACTGTATTGAATATGTACACCATCAGTGTTACAGAGTTCGAATTTTGAAAATTTATACCTGGGTTAAAGAGACAGCAGTAGTAATTATATAAACAGCATCAAATATGTTCAAGTTGAGTCCTGAAGAAGAAGCGCTTTGATGTTCCTAATAAAGATGGTTAAAAGAGGTTAGAACATTTCAATTATGTGCTGTATGTTTTCATAAAAAATTGAATTCTAAAAAATTAACTATATAAACATTGTTTTTATGTAATCTTCAGCATGATGCCTTGAAATTTTTGTGGAACTTGGAGACAGCGTACCTGGTTGTGTACAGAACTCTGATTATAGTTCATGATAAAATCTTCATTATCACTGATAAAGAGCACTGTGTACGTGTTCTGTTCAGAACTGCGTTTTCGATTTTGAATGTTGTACTCTGTCACATCAAGTGAGAGCAAAACTTTCTTTGATTTGAAAACATTTAGCTCAGGGGGGAAACCAAACTCATCATGGTACTATGTTATAATAAAATGGGAAAGTGAGTTAAATAACATTATTTACATGAAAAAATTACAGAAATATGAATAAGATTACTTGTATCATATCATCTCTCAACTGTGTAGCTGATTTTCTTATAAACAACATGACTTGCTTATCAGAGAGAACAACAGATAGTGAGTCTATGTCATCTTTAATCAGAAGTTGTACTCTAAACCTGGTATATTTATATATGTGTACTTTCTTTACAACATCTATCGTATAAGAACCATTGTAATGAATAAATAGTTCAAAAATAAGGTAGAAAAAAAATGAATACCTTGGAGTAGTGAAGGCTGGTGTTTTCTTACAACTTTGGCACCAAAATTTTCCATCAGATACTTGTATATTTTTTTGCATTAGTTGCATGATTCAAAATACCAGTGATGAGTGCTTTGAAGTTTTACTATTGTTGCATCAATCAGACACCTTGTCGGCTATGAAATAAATAATAATATTAATACAGTTATCAAAGAATATATTACATGTAGTGCATGATAGTTGAAATCTTGAAATAATCGGTAATGGATACTATACTGACCTGCAGCAGTTGTTTAACATTAGAAATGCATTTTTTTTATTCCAATAAGGAATCGTTGTAATACAGTTGTTTGATCTTGTTGATGGAGGACTTTGAAACAGGGAATGACTTATGAATCCAGTTCTGATTAATGAAGTAAAACCATTATTATGGAACATAAATAGTGTTAATTGTATACATATGGAACTTATTTGAAGGCAGAGTAAGTTCGCAAATAATGGCAGTTGATAGTTTACCTGCTCCTAAACTCATGGACTACTGGGATGTCAAGGTTGAGTAGTATTTTCGAAGCATTAATTGAAGTGGTGATAATAACAGATACTGGGACATGTAGAACAAAATGTGAAGGAAATGAAGTTTTCATAGTAATAAAAATACAGTTCTTTAAGATAAACATGTAAAGAATTTTTTTAACACATAGATAGATTTCTTACATGTCAACCGCTTCACCCTGACCAACTGCAAGATCACTACTGTAGAGGATTCAATGTTGTTCTCCAAGTACTCTGACACGATGTTTGCAAACTCTCCCCACAAGCTACAATTTATTTGCAATACTCTGCAGGAAATCATAGTAGATGCTTTGTTAATAACTATAGTAGTTGTCTATTGTAGTGGGAAGAGAAAATTGCAAACCTTTCATCCTCTAAAATGACTTGACGCTTTCATTTTGTAGTACCGGCAGAATGTGTGGGGTATGATTGTCGTAGATGTCCAATAATTTCTAAAACAGGCATGAATGATTTTGAAGGAGTAGTTTGTCGTGAAGAGTGAATTACTGTTAAGTAATGTATGTATGAAGAATATAGAATATAAAGAGATTTAATAGAATTACAAACATAATATTCTGTAGATACTAAATAATTTTAACATGCAGGAACTGATGTTTTCTGAATCATAGACTAAAATAAAATAGTGTTGTTATTTAATGTACCTATTAGATGATTTTTCGGAATGGATTTATAGATGATGTCATAAAAATTGATGAACTCAAAATAGAGGAATGGTAACTGAGCATCCGTTGGTCGAACAAAGGTTGTTGTTGTGAAAAAAAATCTGCAAGCATGTCTTTCCCCCCAAGTAACTTCCTTGATTAGGAGCAATCTGGAAGTTCTGTATAATGTAGCAAAGTCTTTCGCACAGGACTGGTTTGTACTTGTTAATTGCATGGCGGTTGTTTATTGTACACTTTATTTGTGTTTCCTGAATAGAACAATAAAATTTCTAGGTGAATATTTAAAATCCAGCTGTCACATTTATGACACATGAAATAACTTACTACAGAATAAATACATACAGTTGGTGTTATAGAAATAGTACATGAATTGTAATTTTTGCAATGGATAAACTCACTTGGGCATCACAGATAATGATATAAACAGCCACAACACCATATTTGGGTGAGGAGTTCAACCACAAATTCAATACACGCACTTCTATTTTCAATGTTTCATCCGCATCAACAGTAATCTCATTTAGAGGATAGATTCTGTGTGACATGATTACAGTTCTGTATGATTAAAAATATTGTACAGATATAACAGATGAAGCATCCATTATAATGTTGTGTGATGATATATAATAAAATAATCAAAGCATCGAATTGTATTAATTTAAAATGAAAAGATACCTATCACAGGTTATCAAAAATTTCCCTGTAGACAACGTTTTCTGTAAAGTTAGTGATGTGTTTTTCTCTATCATCAACTACAATTTTCAAACCACCAGGTGACATCACTCTAGATACAGCAACATAAAGTTGTCCATGACAAAACACAGGTTTGTGAAGATACAAACATACAGAAGATAGAGACTGGCCTTGACTTTTATTAATAGTCATTGCATAAGAAACAGTCAAAGGATATTGTCTTCTTTGTAATTTGAAAGGCCATTTGACGTCATTGTGTGTCATATTTATTCTTGGGATGAAAGCAAGATATCTTGAATGACAACCAGTTAAAATCTCTCCTCCAATGACATGGTTACCTAAATTTCTAACGATAAGACATATACCATTTCATAGCCCCACTGATTGGTCAACATTTCGAAGCAACATAATGGGTACTCTGATTTTCAAAGAAATTTTATGTCCTGGTAACCCAGAGGCGGTGATACCATTCAAGACATCAGTTGTATATATGTTCTCTGGCTGATCTGTATCAAAACTGGCATTGAAAATAGAATCAGAGCTGAAATAATCTTTTCCTTCAGAAGTAGTAAGAGTTAACATGTATTCATTGATTTCCTGAACAACGTCACGTCTTGGTGCTAATATAGCACGAACTTTCAAATATGAAACATCTGAATAGTTTTCAATGAAATACGGGTAAGAAAATGCAACAGATTCTGTTAGAGGGGATTTATCTGTTGCAAGAAGGTAGGTGGATGGTATTTCAATGCACGCGGCCCCATCAGCATGCTCTCCAATGCGACCCTCGCCAATGTCCAAAATCTACATTGCAAAATCTCAAACTTTGGTAGGATCGTCAACAGTATCGGGTGATTTCAACCTCATGTTCTGTGTCAATGTTAAAACCCGACAGTGGTGCCATAGATATGATGATCGTATACTTGCAAAGATAATGTCACTTCTCTCTCCTCCAGGGATCACAGGTAGTATTTTTCTGAAATCTCCACCCAGGACCATTGTTAGACCACTGAAAGCTAAATCTAAATATTTTTCATTATTTAATGACATAATAACTCTTACTGTTCGATCAAGAGCTTCAAAATAGTGTTTATGAATCATTGGAGCCTCATCCCAGATAATCATTTTGGTTTGTTGTAGTAGTTGTGCAACATCATTCCCCTGTTGAATGGTACAGACTGAATGGTCATTTATAGAAATTGGTATTTGAAATTTTGAATGAGTTTTTCTACCTCTAGGTAAGAGTAATGAGTGTATTCCACTCGAGGAAACAGCTAGAACAATTTTTCCTTTGGACCTTAGTAGACATGTTAAAACTCTCCTGATGAAAGTTTTACCCGTACCTCCAAATCCATGCAAGAAAAAGAATCCACCATCAGGACAAGATAACGCAGTCAAAATTTCTTGAATTACATTTCTCTGTTCATCAGTAAGCATTTTGTCTAATGTTGTGTATTCAAGAAGCATCTTATCTCTATCATAATTAATCTCTTCCGCAATAAGTCGATTCAGTTGAGGAGACACTGTATACTCTGGAAGGGGTATTGGAGGATAACACTGCAGAGATTTTCCATTGATGCGAAGAATTTTGTCTATTTCAGACAGTGCATACATTTGTTTTTGATGATCTGTCAATGTCAAGTCTAGAAGATAGTGTAATAATGTTAGAAAGTAGTGGGAAAATTTCATTAAATTATAGTGAAGAGATTAAGATGTTTTTACCTTGTATTTGTAGTCGCTGTTGTTGGGCATATAAAATGTCTTCTATTAGGATTTTCCAGGTTGCAAACCAAACAATGTCAGGTCGAGAAATGGAATTTGAGAATAAAATTTTGGCGAATAGTTTTTGCAAATAATATCCCATTCCCCAATAAGATACATCTTGTAGTGCTTGTATGAATTCGTTGTCTTCAGATAAAAGTCCCATTGCTGAACATGTTTCTCTGAATTTAAGATGAGTAATGTTGTTCACTGTTCTGATAGATTCATATGATGTTGATCCTCTGACCTTTGTTAATAGAATACACAAGTAATGTAGTTCCCCAGAAGAGGGTGCGACATAGTAAAGTCTCCCAATACTGAAACCCTGTTTTCATGGGTACCATTTCTTTTCACGACAGTGGTCGACAAACCGTGTTGGAAATTCTGCATAAGTAAGATTTTTTCCCTCTGGATACAGTTGATTTGCATTAAACCATGCTGTGAACATGGTATTAGAAATGTTGTCCTTATTCAATATATCTTCAATTTTATCACAGTCTGCATATGTGACATTGTTTTCTCTTGGTAAATGAAATTACAGTCTATCAACTGGAGGATATCTGTAGTGGATATCATAAGAGAAAATCCTCTAAGAAGCTTCATAGGGTGAGATGTACTGGTAGTCATAATACATTTTTATCTCATCGACACCCTTTTCCTAAAGATCTTTATTGCTTCTGTCAAACAGTGTTGCGGTAACACGATCGTGCCCCTTGCTAATATATTTGAAAAGGTATTTGATAGATGAAGATTGATTGCAAACTTCGATATTCAGGTGAGCTTTATATTTTAAGAGCAAAGTAGGATTGTACGGCACCACAAACCGATTGTCTAATGCTAAACCATTTTTTGAGAACAGTAAAACCTATATTTCTTCTCTGATAGACGACATAACCGTCATCATCTGAATTTGTCTGAGGAGAAAATTTCTTTGGATAATTCTTTGAGCATTTTCCACTCCTCATACAAGGAGAGTGACGTTTGGCTTCACCACAAGGTCCATGGATCATAAAATTTCCAACCACTGCATGTAGTTTTGGGAAGTCACATTTGTTTGGTATTTCTGCAGAAACAATCCTGTTAATGTCTGATGGAGTGACGATCTTGCTTTCTTAACTAAGAAATAATAGAATGTGCACATGCGGCAGTCCTCTTTTTTGAAACTCTACTGTACGAACAACTACATTGAAAATTATACAAAAGAAAACAAATTAAAAAACATTTATCGAATTCTGGTTGATTAAGTAATTAAAAAACAGGAATAGCTTAGCGACGTAGTTACACACCTGCTCGAGAATTTCTGAAGAAGGATCCTTCTCGTAAATCTTTCATGAGTTGTTAGACCTTTATGTTGAAAATTCACGACAATATTTAAGGACAGTCCAATGGGCGCAGGTTGTTTACTTTAACATATCGATAAACTTCAGGCCACATTGGATTGCATGTAAATGTTAAAAAAAGATCAAGATACCCTGCCCAATTACATATTGACATTTCATCTTGGTAATTCTGAATCATATATCTTGGGCTGCCTGTAAATGCTGAAGGTAAAATGATACGCTTCCCACATAAGGAACCATCCCGATTACCCCTAAGGAAAGCATCTTGTAACCCATTGTATAGTTCTACCCTTAACCGCTTCTGGTTGTAGCGAATAAAAGATAATCTCTGAGACTCAATCATTGTGTATGCATCTACAATAAACTATTGAAGAAGCCTCCTAGAGAATAGAAGGCTCGAAGACTCATTGGAACGAGAATGGAGGTGAAAGGAGAAATACTCTCGCATTGTAACATTCCTAACTTTTGCGTTGTCATTAAATGTTGTAGTGTGATGGGGTATATTGTCAACATATTTGTCCTCTCCACCCGTGAAAATCAATGGATATTGAAGAGGAAGGTATAGTGGGTGAAGCTCATCAATTCGTTGGTAGCCTCCATCTTTTCCTTGAATGATGATATCTCTTTCATTATTCAGATCCTCAATGTCATCGACAATGAGCATTGCAATCTCAGAAGTAGTTGGTAAGTTTTATGTCTGTGCATCCATTCCTCTTCTTCTAAGTAGTCGCATTTTTAAATTTGTAATGCCCTACGTCTCAATAATATCCCTTGCTGTTCTGAAATGATGTGATAAACTGTTATGTTGATGAAGCATATTCTGTAGATTTTGAACAATATTGACATCAATATTAGACTCTTTGTTTTTGTCATCAAAACTGCATAAGATAGTGTCAAGTAGTGGTCAGAAATTCAAGAGACAATGTTTATGTATTACTATATATGTCATTACAAACCTGATTGCCCGTACTCTATTCTGAGCTTCATTTTGCAGTATCATATACATAGATTTGAGAAAACATGGGTGGTTGTCCATCGGAAGGACACAAACTACCAATGTGATGGTAGTTTTTTCCGTTTAATCTAAAAATATTTGGAGACCCACCACAGTTCAGAGATTTGTCTACTTTTACTCCCAAGGACGTGAATGCAAACATAGAGTTGTATACGTGCATGTGATCTTGGAATGATTTAGCAGTTGGATAGATTTTACTGAATAGCAAAGTTCTAAGGTATAAGGGACATGCAGGAAAAGGTTGTAAAGATATTTTTCCTAGTGAGCAACATATTGAGTAACGGGGGACATTTTTATGGCTATATTTTTTATTCCTATCTTCAAACCAGAAGGTAGAACCGCAGTTTTCGCATATCTTCGAAGGACCTCCGTAGTCGAAATATTTTGAACAGAAAAGGATTGGAATAGATAATATGAAATGAAAAATATATATTCTGTTTAACTTTAAATCCCATAAGGAATATGTGTAGTAATTAATGATTTTAGTTAATGTAAAACACCTATCTATTCAGCAGTTTGATGATGTATTGGCATAGCTGCATCATTAATCATCTAGTTAGTTGCTGCTGGTGAATATTTAGTATTATTATATAGAGTTAAAAAGTGTACTATTGGAAATAGTATCCAAGTTGACATACCTTCGTCGTTGATTGCAGGATATATCTCACACATCGTTGAAGGAGTAGTATCCATGTATATACCTATCATTGAAACTTGTTCATCAGTTGTTTCTATGAATCCTGCATGGTTGGTAATATCTCCTTTGGAAGAAACGATATGTTAAGATGTTAGACAATATAAAAAAGGGCGTATATATGAAGGGATTTGTACATAATAAAAGTGAGACGAAAGTTCTAATGTGAAACATACCTGTGGATGACAAATGTATACAGCTTTCAGTTGTAGTATAATTAGCACTATTTGAAAAAGTAGAAGTATTCGTAAGACTGAATATTTTACCATATAGAAGACTAAAGGTAGTGAATTGTTTGGTGCTTACTGTGATGAGGATGCATAATTGGACCCCCTAATAGTACATCCATCAGAATCAGTACCTTGTAAGATTGGTAGTAGGACTGTAAGTTGTGAAACTATAGTGTATATTATTCACAATAAATGTAAAATAAGTTTAAATGCAGAGATGATTACTGAATGGAAGCTCATGTTGTATCGTGGTATTTGGTCGTTTTTTTGTCCTTTGAGCCGCCATATGTCGTTGATAGATCTGAATAATCTTGTGGGACTATGGAACAGTGAACGACATAGTTGTAAAAATACTTGGTTAGTATATTTCCAAATAGTAATCATAAATAATTCAATGGGAGGAAATAAGCAGAACAAAACATTGATGGATATAAACGATAAAGGAATGCGGCGATGTAATACAGTGTCAGTAGCTGGTGTGACCAGTTCTGGGGTAATACAATTTCCTATAGGCATTATTAACATAAAACTGTAACTACTGTAAGATTATACCCTATCAAACATAATCAAACTTTTTTAAATAGTTTGAAGATAATGTTTGGCTATATTGATCAGAGTTGAAAAGGTCATGGAAAATGAAGACATACCACTTTGTGTTTGTCTCCTCTCATTTGGTGTTACAGGTTCAGGTGCAGTAATGTTTTTAGTGGTCATTCTACCTGTCGATTTGGTAATATAGTAAACATGTAAGTTGTTGATTCTTATTTAAATAAACTATTTAAGTAGTGGACAGTATTTAGAAGACAACCAGATTGACGTTGTTGTCGTAGTAATCTTCTTTGAAATCGTGCGTCTTTATATCTTGACGGCGAGTGTATATTTGTTCAGTTTACCTATTTATTTGCGTGTTAAGAAACTGAACAAGACCGCGTTACCATGATAAACAATGTTGTCATCTCTAAAAGAATAAGCATAATACGAGAAATATAATGTAAACCATTACAGTAACAGTTTTTCAAAGAAAAAATCTTCAGTACAACAGTTTTTGTATAATTATTTTGTCTAATGTTCATATAGCAAAGTTCATGTAAAAATCAGCAGTCAAGTAGTACTTAGATTGTGCTTGTAGTAAGTTCTACAGATAATTGAGCAGTTGTACTCACATAATTCGAATATAAGAACATAGATGCCTTCAAAAAAATGAGACTTAACCAGCTTCTAGGAGCAGAGTACTTTATCAGGATTACCGTTAGTTGTGTAGCTGACTGAATTTCTGCTGGTCAATTTATGAGCGCAGACATATCAGTAATGCACTGTCATCCTCATTTGCATACAAATAAAGTTCATGTCCTAGTTGTGTTGCTGTTAAGGTAAGAAGAAATGTAAGGTGCAATAAATAACTAATTACACAGAAGTTGTAACAATAGTTACAGTACAAAATTAGGACTCCTGAAACAGAGAATATTACAGAATGGTTAGGAAAGATTATTTCGCAATAGTTGGGAAACAATTAAAATGGGGTTAAAAAATCAATGTACTTGGAGAAATTAAACGTTCTGTTGTGTATAATAAGGTATACTTAGAGGTTATCAGCATAAGATGCCAGGCCGATGATTTTGTAAGCAGTGAAGATGGAGGTACATAAAATAAATTCAAACCGTAGCTTTATGACGGGTTAACCAACTACGGAATCAGAAATTTGTCGTCTGTGTGTAGTACAGGCGGACAGGAGGAGGAGGACTAGAGGAAAATGCGAGTTGTACCTTACCACCTGCTGAAACCGTGACCAAATGTTTCAAAATACTTATCGCAGAGAGAAACATATGATAAGAAACGATGGGATATAGTTTATGTCATACCATTAACGCAGAGGTAGCCACAGATATGCAGTAGCTGGATTTTGAAGGATGATATGAAACCCTATTCGCCGGGAACTGGATACGCCGGAGGTATTCCAAAGGGACTGGATATGTGGGGGAGGAGAAACCCTATACGACGCCAAGCGCATACGATGGAGCTAACCGAAGGGCAGTGGATAGGTGGATATAGGTACATTGACAATGACGAAGAACTATACGAGTAGAAGATAATGGATATTAGGCAGAGAGACCTCGCGAGAGGGTTAGAGATGAAGAGGACGGAGTAGGCGTAGCGGACGGAGGTGAAGAGTGTGGAGGCATCTATAGACGGTAGCCGCGAGCGGGAGCGGATGAAGAGGAGCGCTGAAACCCTAGATGAAAGGGAACGGAAATGCGAGCGGTGGAATGCGGGTGTCGGGGTGCGGAGGGGTTTGTGAGGATGGAATACGGGATTGGGGAGACGTGGCCTCCCAGTGTGGTGACACATCAGCAGAAAAAAGCCAAGTTTAGAATAGATATAGATTTCAAATTTATTCCCTTTACTCTAAGAAATGAATACCTAAAAATGATTTTTATACATGAAGCACTAAAACATACTTTTAATGGATCATAAGATCAGTAAAATAGGTATTTATATTTGTCCCTAAATATTTTCCAAAAGTAATATGGTTAATACATTAATCTATAAACCACAAAATAACACTACTGGTTCATCATTAATATTTACTCATCAAATCGTTTAACTAAAAACAATGTTGTATCAACCATGACATAAAGTAGTTTAGTGGTCACTGTTAAACCCTTATCATTATTTTTTCATGGGTTCAAGCCCCGTGGCCTTTCCATACCTTTCTGGTTGTCACCCAAAATACAATTTTTCCTTTTTCTAAAACTATATTAATGTAATTACAAAAATAAATATGATGGACTTCCTTGAAATTTAATCATTAAGTAACATTTTTGCTAAGGTTTTCAACAAAACATTTTCCCCAAAAAGTATAATAAATCATATTTGACTATAATTATAATATTAACCCTAAAGGTTATGAATACCTTTAAATTTTTTTAAAAAAAATTTAGAGGCATTATTCCTCAAATAAAATTTCCACTAAAACATAAACTATCCATAAATTATCCAAAATTTCCTTATTCAAATAAGACTCCCATCACATAAAACCTAAAAACAAGTGTTTAAGACTTTTAACATATGATAAATCTTAAACTCATAACTAATTATGGTATCCATGATTCATAATTTAATGAATATATAAACGCTTCTATATTTTTTCACAATCTTTAGGTGTTTCATAATTCTTATCAAAAAAATACTATTGGTAAAATACTTTTATAATTTAATTCATAAATCATCATAAAAAAATACTTCATCTGTTTTATTTCAACATAGGTATTTCCTTAGTCTTGGGTTTAACCTAGGTCATTCCTTATCATCATCTATTTAAATCCTTCATAATAGGTTTTATAGAAAATGTAAATTATGCTATGAATATACCCTAGGAGTGTAATATCCCATTACTGTTATAAGTTATTCTTAAAATATACTTTTTATTAAGATTTTTTTGGGTTTTGTTTGGGGTAGATTCAAGTGAAATTTTAAAGTTTTTTGGAATTTTCTGGGCAAGTGCACGGTTGGCGCACGGTTTTCCCAAACCATGCACCCTATCAGAGAAAACCTTGCAACCCATGGTAGTAGGATTTTACATGTTTGGTTCATGTTTAGTTATGTTTTGAAACCTCTTAGTATAAATCACGCAACCCATTTAAAACAGGTGCACATCTAGGTCACACAGTTTGGTCTAACCGTGAGCGTCTGCCCAGGAAACTGTGCGTACGAGATTTTAAGAGATCTAAATTTTTATTAATATTTCCTAAACCTCTGTTTTAGGTCCCAGATGAACCTACTTCTACCCAAACTCATTTATCCCTTTCCCATAGCTCCCAAGGAGGATTATTGGCCCCTTGGATCTCTTCTAGATGTGATCTAAATCTAGATGAATAACCTTTGATCTCATCATTGTTAGTTTACTTGTCTTGATCTTGTTCTCCTGTAGTCTCTCTTCTTCTCTCTAGGGTTCCGTGGATCCCTATATTGATTTATGGATCTAATACTCTCTTTTTTTGGGATCTTAAACCTAGGTTGATTCCCATTTTTGTGATCATCATTCTTTATGGATAAATGTCAATTAGGGTTTGGCATTATGAGATTCATTTGATTTGGAGGCAAGTGGTTCCCTTATGATGCCCAATTTATATTAACCCTAATTGTTGTTTTAATTTAAATTGTTTTAATTTAAATAAAAAATTTTGGATTTGGATTATATTTATTTCAATTGGTTGTTGGAAAAACCCAATTCTGGTGAATTTGGGTTTTTAAGAAAATTGGGTTTTCACATGGAATTGGAAAACCCCCAATTCCATTGAATTAAGGTGTGTATTTATGGAATTTTTTAAGATTTAAATTGTTTATTTGATGGAAATTTTGTATCAAATAAATTTTTGAATTTAATTATGGAAAAAAAATTGATGAATTTTTTGAAAAACCCCAATTCCAAAGAATTGGGGTTTTTTAATGAAATTGATGGAATTTGTTTGAAAATTAAATTTTCTAATTTGATTTGTAAAAGTGGATTGTGAAATTACATGAATTGGTTTAAAATCCTTGTTTGTGAAAAATGGCTTAAAATGGTTTTTGATGGAAACCTAGTGGTTTCATCTTGGTGAAAAGGAAATCTTTTATTAAAAATCCATTATGGTTTTTAAAGAGAAAATTGGCATATTTGAAATGGAGGATGATATTTAATTGTATTTTAAGTAGTCTTGAAATAAATTTCCCATCATTATTGGTACTTTATCACATACAAGCCTTAGGTAGTTAGTGAGTTATTTTGTGTGGCACATTATGACTTACAATATTCTAAAATATCATATCATCACATCATCATTCCTTAGGCGGTGGTGATGAGTCCCCTTTGCCTTAGGCCTAAAGGGGTGTATGTACATACTTGATGTTTCATGGTGTTGGATCCCTATATCCTATTACTATCATACCTATTTGGAATATGACCATGTTGTTCGCTTTTTTATATTTAAAATTTATATATATATTCCATTTTTGGGAATTTTTTACATGACTTGTGAATTTATATAAACTGTTTTATTAATCCATTTTGTGAAAAGTGTCATTTGTGTAAAGAATTCCTTGTTTAAATGTAAATTCCATAATTTTAAATGTATTTACATCATTTGAAATTTTAATCATTAATTACTAAATGTATTTCCATAATTTAAATTATAAATAATTATTTTTTTAAAATATGATTTTGGTATTCCGATCCTATTTATTTTAAAATTTAAAGCACATTCTTGGTTAATTTGATATTGGGATCTTGTTTTGGAATATTTGGTTAAATACTACCAGGCTTTGGATCACGCCCTATTTGTGCCTTTGGGTGTTGGTATATTATATCCTTCCATGTTAGAGTAAGGGAAAATGATCTCTTGGAGGTGGATCCAGCTGTTGAACCTTGAACTTAGTGAGTTTCATCTGAGTTAGGGATTGGGATGATTTCCTTATTTTGGTACATTGGTTGTAGTAATTTTGTACTTATTTCCTATTAGAATTATGGAAAATTAATCCTAGGGGAGTTTCTATTCATATGAATACTTTATCATCTCTTTTACTTTGGCAATGTTTGAGGAAAAACTGTTCCCACATTCAGTTTGTATGATGCTAGGTGTTAGTTGTCGACCCATGGGGATCGGGAATGCCCTTAGAACTATGTTAGGACCAGCTTAGTTATCGGGTTACTAGGGTAACTAGGTTGGTTCATGACTGAAAGTGTCAAAATAGGTGCATAGTAAGGCTTGTTGTTATATAATAGGTTACGCTCATGCCAATACCAACATGACCTTTTCAGAGTTATTACCCCTAGGTACATCTATTCCATAATCATGTCCACTTATAGTATCTAGACAGAGATGTATTTCAAGGAAAATCCCACATAATCTCTAAATTACCAAAAATTTAGGATGTTCTTCTATACTTATCCTAAAATTTTACCTTAGGGTTATGTTTTATAATCTACATTTTCCAAAATATAGTTCCCAAGGATTATATTAAACTTATTTTGATACCAACTGTAGTGATCCCGACCCCAACATCTTAAATTTGGTAACTATTACCATTATATTGGAAAAAGATACAAGGAATTTTTTTGAAGTACCAATCAGTTTATTAGTCTTGAAAAACTAGATATATACATGATTCTTACATTAAATTTGAATATACAAATTAAAAAATGATTTTTTAATTTTATTTTTCAAGAATAACTTTATTCCATCTAGCATATCCCTGCTTATCAGTCATAGTAAACTTCATGGAATCCTGTGGAAGGGGAAACAAAATAGGGGTGACCTCAAAATCTCATTAAAGGTTAAGTATAATAAAAGAAATAATGAACCAATGAGAATAATCAATATAGAAAGGTAAATAATTGAAACACAATCCATTTCATCAATAAATTTAATATAATATGGAAGGAATAAATGATGATTAAATAATTCAATAAAATTAATCACATGAGCATGAAACATAAACATGGATATTCTAATCAATCGAATAATCACATGGAATATCAATAACTCAATTTATAATGATGGAATTCATAATACTGGGTATCTAAAATATACCACTGAGATTTTTTTCCAATACATCTAATACAGTCAATTATCCATTCCAAGAATCTAATACCATTAAGTCTTAATGATATGAATCTAATACCATCATATATTCATGTCAACAATCTAATAAATGGGTAAAGCCTCATCAAAAATCATATCTAGTTTGTCCCATGAAATCTTCCGATGCATTGAGGGGCTATAGTGGTCCCCAACCATCACATATGAAATCCAATGCATTCCTCATATGAAATGGGTGAAACATAATCAACTTGAACATTCGTAAAAAATTATCATGTGATACTTTCCACAATAAATAAACATAACCATAAATCACCAAGAGTAATATGGAAAGTGGTATCAAAATAGTATATCCACATTTAAATTCATCATAATTCATCAATAGAAATAATAAGTATGGTATCAATATAACATATATCCACTGGATTAAGAATAAAGGGTTGTTGTCGTTCGTGAATAAAAATATTTAAGAAAAATCTGGATGAAAATATCCTTTTAATTTTGAAAAACTTTTGAAAATAATTTTCTTTGAAAGTAACTTAAAAATGTTTTCATAAAAAATATCCTTGTAAAATCTCAATGTAATCTTAAAATAAATGATGGCCATGTCAGTGGTTAATTTCTTACATACCATAAAAAACATTCATTTTTTACGGTAAAAGGGTTAAAAAATGACTCGTTAAGAAAGAAATAAGAACATTACTTTGAAAACATTTAGAAAAAAGATAAAATGGGTAAAATTTTCTTTTAATAAATCATTTTAAAAATGTTAAATAAAACATTTTTGAAAACATTTTTAGAAGACACTGTTTTGTAAGAAAACAAATTTGCAACTGAAGAGAGAAATGAAGTCGGAATTTATTAAAAACATTTTCTAAAATATTTTAAGTACCAAAGATTGGGAAAATGGTACTATTACTTGAAAATATCATGAATAAATAGAGTAGAATAAAATTAAAGGGTTTATTAAATAATTTTCAAATAATTTTCTTTAATGTAAATTCAAGAATAAACAATCTCGATTAGGATGAGATTGTGAAATAAACCCTTAAAATGATCATAATGTTAAAGTTAGAATTAATCAATGAATCAATTTTGTGTATCAAATTTAAATCCAAATAAAAAAATTTTAAATACAACAATAGATAGTCAAAATTCATTATACACATAATCATATAATATTAACGACTATAAGGAAGTAATATAACACAATGAAAAGGAATTGAGTTATGAATTTCATTACCACATGGTAACTTTTTATTCAAATAAACTTTGATGAAATAATTAAAATTTAAACTTAAAATAATATTAAGAATGAATTATTTATGATATTAAATGTCAACGGGTAGTATAAATCCCATATAAATTTAATTTGGTGCATAAAATTACAATATTCCTCGATGAAATTAAATTGAGAAGAAATCCATTACCTCATGCTTTCCTTTTGGTCTACATAATTTAACCTCATTTATATTGTTTTTAAACATATTATTAACTTATAAAAAACCATATTAATATTTATTATATCATATATTATTATTTTATATTATATTATCATCCATTTGTTAATAATATTTTATTATTTTCATTGTTTCGAGTATTAATTTCTTTGTTTTTCGAGTATGTTTTGACTTGTTATTTTCTATTCCTATTACTTAAATCATGATTTAATACTCTATATAATGTAAATCATGATATAAATATCATATATATTCTGTATATATTTATTTATATTATTCCATAATATTTAGTGATATGAAATTGAATACACAGTTCATGAAGACAATATGTCGTACACACGCATGTACACTATTTCAATTTTATTTTCATATTGAAATAAATAAAATTATAAAATTATAATATATATATATATATATATTATCATTAAATTATCATTTTTATGTTTTATATATCACATATTTTTTCTAAACCCATCCTTAATACGTTCAATGTAAATCGTGAATGAATCATAGCACTTCGTGAGGTAGTAGTCCACCATACACACAAACAACCTTATTATATTCTCACAAAATGAAAAACACGAAGTAATGTGTTATATAATAATTACATAAGAATATATACATCATAAATATATTATAAATCATATATAAAAATAATTTAAACCATTATTCCCATCCTTTAAAGGTGATAATAGAAGAATGAACAACATCGGTTCGCGAGACGGTAGTCCAACGTACATATAAACGATAAATACGTAACCCATTTGATAAAAGTGAGTGAATTTGTATGTCATAAAATTTTCTTAAAAAAATATCATTATATTTAATATATGGATTTTATTATATAATCATGGTATAATAGAAAATTATGGAGTTAGATAAGGAAATAAAATAAAAATAGTTTTAGAAGAACATTACCTATTCTTCGAGTTTCCTCCTTATGATTGCACTAAAAACATGAAAAGTTTGCTTTATTCCAAAAATAATAATTCTAGTATGATGGGAGGTAAGTTGGGGAGTGATTTGGTCCGATTTTTGTCCATCCAAATTCCTTTAGATGCGTGAATAAGTGGGGGGAGTTGGTGTCTTTTTATAGTTGAGGAGGAGTGACATTCTTGTAAATACTCAAATGTATTAACTATTGGGGGGGTCAATATTACTTAAAATGGCTCAAGAATTGATAATTAATGGGTTTTAGGGATTATGTGGTAGATAAACATGTCAAAAAAACAATATAACACATGTTTTAAACATTTTTGTTCCTTAACTCCTAAGTTTACTTATTTTATCATTTTGGTTTTTCATTATTGTAAATAATTTTCTAACCAAATTATTTTATCCATTAAGACTAAAATAAAATGATCCTTACTATATAATTTTTAATAAATTATTATAAATATTATATATAATTTATATAATAAAAATTCTATGTGTGTTTGAAATTAATTTTAACACAAGCGCAAGTAATGTGAAAAACACCGCTTAAGTCGCAACCATGCTAAATGAGTTTTATACTATTTAATGGTAGATATAGTTGTTATAATATAACAATTGGTAAATTAATGGACCATATTTTATATTTATTAAAATTTAAAAAACACTTTATATATGATATTATTTTTAGTAAATTTAAATCAATTAATAAAATATCATATATTATAAAATAACATTAATGTCATTTTTGGAATTATTAATATAATTTGAATTTAAAAATATCCAAGATAATTATTGGATTAAAATATATTATGTTAAAATATTTTTAAATTGATATATTCATATATAAAAATAATGTAACATAATAATTCATTCAATTTCATCACTTTCAATATTTTTAATATCATTTATTTTATTTTATTGTTAACTAAATAGTTACCATGTTGGAATTTTATAAGCATTTTAAGTAACTAATTCATCTCTAGAAATTAATTATAAATTATTATGATGGAAAAAAATTATTTATCTTTAAAACTAATGTTTATAACCGAACCTATGTAGTTTTTATCCCTTTCTAAAAGCATTATAGAAATTAAAAGTAAGAAAATAATCTTTTTTGACTTTTTCTTTACTTAAGTTATTATATGTGTCAATTTTATGGAAATGTGTCCCAATAACTCATATATTTAGAGAATAAAGTCATAATATTCTAATTATTTCCATCCAATAGGAGTTGGAAAAGTTTTGTTTCATTTTTACACCTTATATTCTATGTTTAATCACTAAGCAAACTCATTTTCTCCTTAATCACTGTAATTAATTTTAACTATTTCACTAATAAATTTGTTCAAAAATTAAGTTTGACTCATTAGAAATTATAAATTATTATTATTCCAAATATATAATCCATTTTTACAAATTTAATTCACCTAATTTATAAAAATTAATTTAAAATCAATCCCACATACGGGATGAGAAAGAGGGTTTTTAAAGTGAAAATGTTCAAACATTTATTAAGTTTTATATCTAAATTCAATATAAAAATTATTAAAATGACCTAAATTAGATTAATATATGTATAATTGATAAAATATTACGTTTAAATCAATTTAAAATATTATTTAATATTGTAAATTATTTAAATGAAAAGTCAGTTTTCAATTAAAATTCAGTATTTTTCACTATTCATCAAAAAATGAAGCTTCTTAGAAAAATAAAAAACGTTCACCCTAAGATAATTTTGAAATTATATTTTTAAGAATTAAGTTTATTTTTTCAAATAAAATTTACTAAATTATCAAAATTTAGTTTTAAAATAAGTGCTCCATTAAAAGGTGGAAAAACTACCTTAAGAAAAATATAGTTTTTTATTCATAAAATTAGATTTGTTCTTATCTTATACCTATAAAATTTATTGGATGAATTTAAAAAAATGTGATTGAACATGTAAAATATAAATTTCATTAAGATCATTCACTAATATTAAATAACTTAAATTATTAAGATAAAATGCCTTGGTGCATAATAATATTTTTTTATAAAAACATTTCATTTATATTAAATTGATTTTTATTTTCATTTATAATAAATTGGTAACCAATTAATTCCAACATATATATTCATTAGTTATTTAATCTCATTTATAACTTCTAATTTAACTACTAGATGATAATTCTCCTTTTAAATAATAATATTAATAGTATTCGGTAAAACTCAGTCTTGCGTGTAACGCATGCTATCAAATAAAGTCATTGTTGTGTGTAATGTAAACTAAATTAGTATTGTGTGCATTTAAAGCTATTTCATAGATTTTATTTTATTTAGATGTTAAATTTATTATAAATTATAAAGTTTTTATATTCCGTTCTATGCTTGGTGTTTCATTTTATACACACTATTAAATAAAAAGTTATTTATTTAGAATTTCAGTATGTTACATTCTCTTTTAAACATGATTTAAGATTATTAAAATTTGAATACATTTCTTATAATTTGTTATCTTGGTATTTATTACTTTCCATTATATTAGTGTCTACTTCAATTAATTTCTTATTTAGGATCTTTAATTTTTTAACTTAAACTTTAACAGTTTAACATGAATTTATTAAGACCCACTCTCCCTTTTCAACTTCATGTTTCCTTCTTGTATCCCTTGATCTAGTTCCTCTAAAAGGTGAATAAAATTTATCATTAAGATCATTGGGATCTTCTCATAATTAGTTATTCCAACATCACTTGGAAATTTTGGATCCTCGTCCAATCTTGTAGAATCATTTAATAAGTTAATAGAATTTATAATCTGAATCATAAATACCTTTATTTTGAGAAATATTTCAAATTTTAAATAATATCTCATAGCCACCATAAATTATTCCAAAATAAGGAATTCCCTCAGAGTTATTCTTATTCTTTAATCTCTTTATCTTTTCCATGTGACCAATTTTATAAGAGATTATAATAAAACTTGACTCAAATAAATAACTGGATCAATTTAGAGAAAAACAAATTCAACACAAGGAACCTATTCATTTATACCAATTGTTAGTCTCACAAGGGACTCTAGTGAGAGATACCCTAAGAAGGAGGGGTGAATCTGGGTATGAAACTCATTCCAATTTACCAAATTATTCCTTAATCTATCAACACACTAACTAATTATAAGTTTATATTTAGTGGGGTCTCACTTTATTTCTTATTTAATTCATGATATGGTTGTTATTTATCTTATGATAACCTTAACGACATTTTATTAGTGATTATTTAACCCACATTCACTAAGTTATGTATTATATATTGTAAAAAAAATTATTCTCATTAGACATAAGGATTTTACTTGGTTCACCCAAATGATCTAATCCAAGTAGCATACAATGATAATGTGTCGTTGCACCAGAAACACTAAACTCACTACTTACAGGTGGGTTGAATTTAGGTCACTCAAAGATTGGGGTCACTCCCTTTACAATGTTTAGGGATTACTCACTTCCTCTCAAAGGTCATTTCCTTCATTTATCTCATTTTCTCATTACTCTAAAAATAAAAACAACTTGGTATATAATCCAACACAAACAATATCACTACTATTGTAGTTGCACCAGGTGTAGGGTGGTGTATTTTATTTCCATGGTATCCTCCTTCATAGGTTGGATATGAACATATACATGAACAACATCATCTTCTTTCCATGATTCATCATGGAACAACTCCACCTTATTTTACATTGTAAAGATCTTTAATAAGTTCCAATGCTATGTTCCTCTTCATTCCATCATCCTCAACCAGAATTCTTACCTTTTCTATATTCTTTAACTTTATAGTGATGCAATTGGAATCTCCATCTCTTATTTATATTCCTATTTTTATTATTATATGACTATGATATATCAAGTCTTTATACTTTTTTTTCAACTACATTCCATTTTATTTTTACCCTCTTCTTGGATGCATTGATGGAACTCTATTTTTTCCTCTTCCGATATAAAAAATATATAAATATTATTCTATATCTATTAAAACTACTATGATCTGTATCCCTAAATATATTTATGTCAAATCCATGAATTTTGAAAGGATATAGAAATATATTACTTCCATAATATCACCTATGAACTTCTACCGTATTCTACTATTTTCTATTTGTTTAATTTCATGTAAAAATATTTCCCATAATTAAATATGGAAATTCACTAAAAATTAGCAACATGAATTTCTAATTTTTTTAATCACACCTCATGATCCTTGGACTTTAACCTATCTATTAAATATTCATTGATTTATCCCGTGATTTTATCTATTTAAAATTCCATAAATATTATCCTAGAATTAAATTTAAATTTTAACATTTACATAAAATAATAAAACCTTAGTGTGGCTTCTTATAGTGCAACATGATTCTTGTCGCAATACCAGATTCACTAAATACACCTTAACCTTTTATTAAAATTGCTAGAATTTTATCTGACAATCCTCCTTTAATCTCAACATAATTTCTTCCACCACATCTAGCCAAACCATTAATCATATTTTATGACTAATAAAACACATTTTAAGTTAGATACCAATGGATTATATTCACCTTAAATAGAAAAGGGTATACCCCTTATGTATTACCTATGTGTCATGAGATGACTCTTATATATGGGTCAAGTGACCCTTACTTATCCATATGTAGTTTTAAGACTTTACCACGTTTTTTTCTTGGTACTAATTTCTTTTATGAATTGATTTGATAACCTTTATGTATACAAGGTGAAATTCCCACCCTTTTTTTATTTCAACATTTCAGAAATTTATATATTTATGAATGACAAATAATTATTATATATTCAGAGATACTCCATGAATTTTTCATTTATTTACCTAGCCTATAAATATTCCTCTTATATAGGAACTTAGATGACTCTTACATATTCAGGGAAATTCTAGGATTGTTAAATTCTTTGAGAGTGAAACCCAGTTACCATTATGTATTGTTCAAGGTGACCTTCATATATCACAGTGAGGTCCCTATAAGAAATTTCCAATTCTCTAAGAGCTTATCCTAGTTATCCTTACATATATATGGAACCCCACTGGGACCTTTCTACATTCCACTACCTCCCCCAAAATTTACTCTTACATATCACTGTGAACTTCATGCCCATTTGATTTTTCATGAAACTCCATAAATCATATATTTTTATGTATATTGGGAGGGTTCAACACTTGAAATTTTTATTTTAGAATAATACTTTTAAAACTCTTGAATTTATTTCGAAATTCATTGTATCCTTTAAAAATAACTTCTATAAAACTACATCCAGCCTATTTTACTTCAACCACTCTTATAGTATTCCTTCTAAACCACCCACTATTTCTCTTAAAATTACAAAAACAAAAAAATTCTTAGAGTTAACTTTATTTCCTTTCACTATTTATTTTCTTGAATTTTTTTTCTAGACCTTTGGGTCTCCACTACTGCTCTTCCAGGCTAACTTTCGAACTTTTAGCAGCCTAACTTTGTGATATCTTTTACTTCTCCTTTCAGAATAATTTTTGGAATAACTCCAGCAACAAAAATTCCAAAATCACAACACCTCTAGAACATTATCTTATTTAGTGTTTAAAATAAACAAACACTTTAAATGAAATAAGATAATATGTGTTTGGTGTTGGATTTTGTGGAAATAATTCAATGATATGTTTTTTTATGGTTTGATGTATGTGCTTCTGGTGGTTTCTGGTCCCCAGTGTTTCTCCCTATAATTAAAGATCAAGGCTTCTCTAATATCTTTATGTATTTCCTTGGTCCCTTCATCCTGATCTACTTTTAGGTTAGATATTTGTAAGGGTTATTCTTGAGGTGTTCTTCTCTTTTACTTGTAATGTATTCTCAATGGTGACCTTCAGTGGAAGAAGATAGTGTATGGTGGATGTTAGATATTGTGGTGATGCTTTGATAGTTGACGTGGAGTCTTCGGTGACTGGATCTCATCTGATGGTGTCTTGGTGGTTTTATTATGTGACTTTACACATCATTAAATTCATGTGGTTTGTGATCAGATTAGATTTATTTTTCCAAAATTACACTTGCTACTCGAGAATAGTACAGTGGTAGTGTGGGGTCGGTCCCATGAGAATTTTTGGACTAGATGGCACAAACTAAGGTTTAGAACCGTTTTAGTAGGATTCCTCATAAGGGGATTGATCATGGTAAATGATTAATGTAATGACTTTGTGGACAAGGATCAATGATAAAAAAGGGGTCAAGATCAATTTCAGGGTTCTAAAAAAAAGGTGATCTTTAATTATAACTTGGTATAGTCCTAAGTTCTAGGTTTCAAAGAAAGCACAGGTCACTAGTTGGCTATTGTAAAACCAAATAGATCTATCCAAGAGATAACTCCTCCTTGGTCTGTAGATAGCTGAAACTGGGATGCATTAATCCTGGATTCAAAAGTAGAAATTATCATAGGCTAATGGCCATAACCTATTCTACTCTAATTAGGTCGGGGTCGTTCATTCAAGATTTCCATGATCAAAGTTTCTTAAACGAATTGGATTGATTTTTTTAACCTGGTTACTATTACTTAGGGTTACCAAGTTAATAATTAAAGATTAATTGGATTCAAATACCCCTACTCTTGATCCATACCCTAAGCTGAAGTTTAGCTACTCATGGTGTAATCGATTACAAAAAGATAAACATTTGGAAAAATTATTAACATGCCAACATAGATTGATATTATTCAATTAAAAAACATGATAGGATTAAGATTAACCAATTAAAAAACATTCATTTCAGAATTAGCAATATGATCTTTGAAAAAATCATAATTCCAATCAAATACTTACTTGAAATAATACTAGGAATAAGTGTAGTACGGATTCAACAAATATTGTTGATTAAGATGATGAATACACATAGAAAGGCGTTGGAGATGGAAAAAGGATGAAGAACACTTTGAAAATTGATGATAAAGTCTTGAGTAATCATAAAAAAATAAAAACAATTGATGAAAACAGAGTTTAGGGAAATTTGAATCTATACAAATCTCATGTGAATCTCATCTGTAAATTTGGAAATTTGAATCCTTTCACGACATGTAATTGGGACTCATGATGTGTATCTTCCTTCAGTCTATATCTTGAAGTCGTTAATTGAATTCAAAGGTTACATGATGTGTATTGTTGAATCATATCATGTAATGGTTTCATGGCTTTAATTTCTTTCATGACTTGCTTCAAGGCTCTCCCTATGTTGTGAAAGTTTACTACACATCGTGTAATGGATTTTCATAACATGTAATGTTAAGTTTTGGTCACTTTCTCCAGATTTTGGGTTGAAACCTTGAAAACCTATTTTATGTAATAAATGACACATACATGGTTCATTATCAAGTAAAAACATGTAAAATACTTAACAAAATGACAAAAAATGTATATATGATTTTAGCTTATCAAATTCCCTCACATTTGAACAATTTCTTGTCCTCTAGAAAAAAGATCAAAAAAAGGATTTTAAAGGGTAAGCATTTTAAAAAAAGAAACATTCATTATATACAGGTAAATAAAAATAGGTATAAGTAGAAAAATTCAGCCTCTAGAATCATCCCTGCATAGAAAAATAGTCATGCCTCATAGATCAGTTCTTTAAAAAAATTATTAATCTTTTGGTTACAATTTCTTAACTATTACTTGAATTCTATACCCATTTTCAATTTACCTCACAATGAATTTTCTCTCATCACTCAGGGTGAAATGACTGTAGTTATTCTTAAACCCTGAATACATGATTCTAACCATAAGATTTCATTGGTTATATCATCTTCACTTCGTCAATAAAAATAAAAAATCAATCATGAGGGTTTTAGCAATTAGGTTCAAATAACTCTAAGGCTATGGGCATGAGGGTGAATAGTGAAAAATAAGCTAAAAATGAGGGAAAGTTTTGAATTATAATGAATGAAAGATGTGAAAAGTGTAATGAAATGACTCCTCCATTAATAATAAAGTCCATGCTCTTAACAGCTCAAGGTGGATCCATGAATATATCAAATGAGTGCAGAAGGAATCTTCTTATTTTTATTTTCGAATGTTTATTTTTTGAAATCCATGTCTTGGCTAGATCTCACATCAATCTCTTAACCACATATGATCCTTTAGGGGATTCATTTGGTTGGAAATGGTAATTTTTGACCTTTCTAATACATAGATCAATCATATTTTTATTTTTCTTTTTTATTTTTTAAAGGAACATGATATATGTAAAATATCAAAAAGTTCACTTGGATCATAGTAAAATAGTCTGGTGAGCACCACAGTACATCTCCTCACTAAAATCATCCCATGTCTGTTGATTGAAAAACTTCCCCCACACTTGTTCAAAGTAAAGTCATGCATTATACAAATAGAAGGGTAGAAAGGGATATTTGTCTTGGAATAAATACATCCTATAAGGTTATTCATGGAAACTACAGAATTTATGAAAGAAATATGTAAGTTGGGTCTTAGTAGAAATTAGCTCAAAAAAGATTTTCTCAATCATATTAAAATTGTATTTGTTCAGCCATAGCCTCAATAAGATCTCAATGAAAGTTATGATAGGTTTATATATCCCATGTGTCACTCAATAAATATTATTAGAAATGAATATTCAATTTTAGGCTTAGGATCCTCTTAGGAATGGGAGTAAATAATTAAACTGACAATCACTAATAGTATAAAATCAAGTAATAAGTAAATTAAAAGTAATTTAAAAAAATGAATTTAAATTAAATTACTAAATTGAGAAATCATTATAAAAATATAAACATGATCAAAACATGAAATTCCAACAATTTCCATCTTAACTTTTTATTTTATTTAAATGGGTGTAATGAGTTTCATTTTTAAATCATGGTTTCTAATGAAAAATGTCTCCTAGATAAATAAAAACAAGTAATAATTCAATTTTATAGAAATTAAAACTCAAGAAAAACTCCCCCACACTAAGAATGAGACAGTGTTCGCACTATTCATGGAGGTACTGTGGGAGGATTATGAATATTAAAGATTATATTTGGAAAATGGATATTAGAAAATGAAATACTAAGGAATCGAGATATCCCTATAATGAGTGACTTTCCATGGGAAAATTTGAGTGGTCATGAATTTTGAATTGGGATACCTACAAAATTGGTGAGAAATACAAATCCTGCACTAGATAAAACATTAGTTCATAGGGTTATAACATTTTCTAACCTATAAAATAGGTAGGTGTATACAATGAATGAAAATGAAAGATATGGTTTATATAAATGCAGGTATGTGTAGAGAATGAAGTTTAATGCGACTCGTGACTGAAAATACAGAATAAAAAAAGGAATTTTAGGAAAAAAATCATAACTACTAAAATGGGGTAAATAGATGAAATATGGGTTTTCTCCTATAAAGCACTAACTATGATGTCGTCAGCCAGACAGATGTATCAAAATATCATTTCGTATTGTCTATCGGCTCAACTCTCTTATATATTCTGTAACTACTAGTGGCATTGTCCTCTATATGTCTTGGTAACTCTTTAGGATTTATCACTTAAAGAGAATATCTAGCTTGGATTTTGTGTGGAAGTAAAATAAGTGGGGCTCTTGGTGGTGGCTGCTGAGCATGAATCTCGAGTGATAGCTCCTAAAGCAAGAACTCGACCTCATCCAGATGCTGAGTCATCCATAGGAGAAAGACAGATAGTGGCATGGGCACGTTGATGACCATAGATGAAACAAAGTATCTAGACATGAATACTATAAAAATTTAATGATTTCAAAAAAATCTAAGTAAAATAGAGCAAAATCTGTATCTCATATATAAAGTGAAATGATACAGTCATGTAAGGTAATACAAGCAATAAAAAATGATCATAATCTAAAAGCAAACAAACAAATTGGGGGAGGCGACTAGGTTACAGAAATAAAAATCAATGTCTCCTATGATATCATCTATAGTCTAGTCTTGAATATAGTGTGGTTGTAACTACCCTGACTGATCAATTGTTTTCATGGATAATGGGGATGACTAGTTAGCTACGGAAGATGGTGGTGTCATAGAGATAGAAGCTATTTGAGTGGTTGGTGATAGGTTGGTACCAATCTTTAGTGTGGTTGTGGGTATGGATGCAGGATTGAAGAAATGTACCTCAGTGGATGGGTTGGATGATGGTACCTTACCCCTCTGGGCCTTCTCTTCCAGATATTTCTACTAGGAAACATGGTCTATCAGCTCTGATGGTAAATCATATGGGGTGGTGGATGGGGTAGGAGTGGTAGATTAAAATGGGTCGACAGGAGCCGGTGATGGTGAGGAAGGGGTAATAAACTGGGATAACTCAATGAAATAAATATGAAGGTGCTGGGAGATCCATCACAAATTCTCTAGGATATAGATATGCATATCCCAGAGGTCTGCTGGATAAGACTGGGTGGGAGGAGCAGTAGGGTAAGTGGTGGTGGATGTCAGAAAATGGGTGGGTTCATTAGTGGGAATATAATATGTGGGTTTTGGGTAACAGGTAGGGGTTGTAGGTGGTGATGGGTTTGAATCATGATAACCTGGGGCTTCTTCAGCACCATAAACTACTCCTAGTTCCCATCAGTTGATATCATCATCCTTAATCAACAGTTGCATCTTGTGTATCAAAAGTAGATCAATGGATTCCATCAAACCTAGGGAGGTGAGTGGTAGGGCGGTGTCAAATATGTCAATATGGTGGGAGTGTGTGATGAAAGGTCCCCCATTAGTGCACCTCACATCTTATAAGTATGGTCTCTATAATAAAACATGAACTGAGAGACTATGTTAGCAGTAGGGCCACCCATGGATGTTGTGATGATGGCGTCTATCTGAATAAAACTATTGTGAGACTCATCTTGGGTAAACCAGACATGCTTCTGGGCTCTATATAAAATAAAAATCATTGGACCTCAAATATGGGTGGAATTTTTTATCCTGGGACCATGTTTAGTGTGATAATCTGACACAATCCTCCACCCGAGCCTCATTGAATTTTAATTTGATGGCTTAAGATGAAGGGTACGGGAATACCTCAGTTGTGGTAAAATCCTTTGTATAAATCCATAGAACTATGCTGAATTCAGTGACGGAAATCTTGTGAGGTTGTCCACCAAGTCCGAAGTGTAGGTTGTTAACTGTGACCTAAAATGTAGAAAGAAATGCCCAAAATATCTCCCGGTATGTCTCCCTTGGTTCCTCAATTATAGATGAAATATGAAGGCACATGAGAAGCTACAGGACCTACAGGAATATATGTAGGTGAGTGAGGACATCCATATAAATGGATTTGTTGGTCCTCACAGGCTTATCTTGAAAATGGTTGATCCCCACATGGTGTTTTGGGTTGAAAAAGTTATGGATATGGTGTAGATGGGGGTGGTAATCATAATATGACTCATTAGATATTAACTGGTTCTCTTTCAGGACAACGGGTTTGTCCGGGGCTGTAGTAGAAGTGGAGGAAATAGATGCAGGGGGTGTGGAAGGTGCAACAAATCATTAGAGTTTCACCGAAAGTGGAGTGTCTTGCTTAGGCACATGATCTATAGGTTGAGTCTTCATGATCTTTGTGTATTCGATCACAGTCGCAGGTTTTTATGCAGATAGGGATAAAGATAGTGTAATGAGGTAGGGAAGGCTCGAGCGAGGGGAGGATGGGAGATACGGGAGGAGGGGGTGTGCACTCAAGTAGTGGGGGAAAATGGGGGGTGCAGGTTTGACCAGTAGGGGTAGTTAACCCTAGGTTCACTACCTATTTTTAAAAATAGTATCAGGAAAATATACAACATATAACTGGGTTTTCCATTTTTTATTTGTGTTTTTTATTAAAATTCTAGGTCATGAAATTACACATCATGAGTTGTGATTACATGATGTGTAATTGTTTCTTTTTTCTCAGATTTAAATCAAACCCTGGTCATTTTATCCCAATATACCCTAAGATATTCTAAATCTTATTCTAACCTATTATATCCTAGAGTGACCAAACCTAGGTTTCCTCCCAATCAATTCTTCATTTAACATCGAGATCTTGATGATTTTATGCTTAGAGGAATTTCAAACTGATGACACACCCTTTATGGAAGGAATCTAGAAAGATTTTTAACCTTTGACCATTGAATTTTAATGTGGGTGTTCATTCTATCTAAATCTCAATTTTCCCATAAGGAAATATGTGAATGACTAAAAATGGTCTTGACCATATATATTTGAGCTTCCCAATGAAAAATTTTAAATGCGAGTTGAATAAAAAAACTTTATTCCTTGGGATAAATTTGCTTCTAGAAATGTGTTGATCATGACATTTTTTGGTTTTTTCTTTTTAGATCTTGGAATTTTCATAATAATCATTTATAATCTATTTTAATTCATCTAATTGAATCATCATGGCTTCTCTATCTTTTTTACCATCTATATTGATATTTTTAATTACCCAATACGAGTAATTCTTTAATTCCACTAGAAAATGACATGGATTCCCATATATCAATTGGAATGTTGTTCTACTAATTGGTGTTTTATACACAGTGTGGTATGACCAGAGTGAATTATCTAATTTTAGACTCCAATCACTTCAACTTGTGTTCATGATCTTTTCTAGGATTTGTTTGATTTTTTTATTTGACAAATCAACTTGTCCACTTGTTTGCGGGTGGTAGGGAGTTTTTATGTTGAACCAAGTGCCATATTTTTTCAATAATACTATGACAACATTATTAGTGAAATTTTTTCCTCGATCAATAATGATTAGTCAAGGAAATAAAAATCATGAAACACATTCTTTTTAGAGAAATTGATGACCACCTTTGCGGTGTCATGAGTCGTTGCTTCAACTTCTACCCATTTGGAAATGTAGTCAATTCTAATAAGGATATATGACTTTCCATGTGAATTTAGAAATGGTCCCATGAAATTTATCCCCCAAACATTGAGGATTTATACTTACATTATTGGATTTTGGGGAATTTTTTCCCTTTTCCAATGTTTTTAGTCTGTTGGCACCGCTCACAACTTTTAAAAAAATATATTGCATCTTGGTGGAGTGTTGGCCAAAAAAGTCCAATTTGAAAAAGAAATTACCACTGTGTGTTCTAGTCCATGATTTCCTCCTATTGGTGATGCATGAAACATTTATAAGACATTTTGTATTTCTTCCTCTAGGATGTAGGAACATAAAAACCCAACAACACTTCACTTGAAAATGAGTAGTTCATCCCAGTAGTTGTGTGAATCTTGATCAAAAAGTATTCTCCTTTGCTGGTATGAGAGGTCTAGGTATAGATATCCCATAGAGAGATAATTTTAAATATAAAACAACCACAGTTCTTCTTTTGTATTTATGCTGAAAATTATTTCATCTGTAAGTTCCTCTTCAATGTTGAGATCATCCTCATCTTTTATAAGGGGTAATGGAAGTCGAGATAGATGTTCAATGACAAAATTTTATGTTCTCGTGATTTCATTAATGAAATTTTTTAATTCTTGCAGTAATAGGATCCACCATATCATCCTTGGTTTGGTATCCTTTTTGTTCATTAAATATTTAAAGGCAACATGATCAATATGAACAATCACTTTTGACAAAACTAGATGGGAGTATAATTTATTGAAAGAAAAAACAACTTCTAAGAGCTCCTTTTATATGGTTTTATAGTTCAATTGAGATTCTTTTAGTGTGTAACTAGAATAATAGATTAGAATAAATATGTGACTAACTCGCTGTCCTAAATTAGAGGCAAAAACAAAGTCACTAGCATCACACATCAACTCAAATTATTTTTCCCAATCTAGTGAAATAATAACGGGAGCGACTATCAGGATTTTCTTTAAAGTGTTGAATGCTCACTAAAATTCTTTGGTTAATTTAAATGAAGTTTCTTTTGATAACAACTGTGTCAGAGGATGGGAAACTTTCTCAAAATCCTTTGTGAATTGCTGATAGAAGTCGACATGGCCTAGAAAGCTCCTTATAACTTTAAATGTTATGGGATCCAGTAAATATTTGATCACTTTTATCTTATTGGGATTAACTTGCATGCTATACTTGGAAATTTTTTGTCTGAGGACTATGTATCCTTGAACCATAAAGTATCATTTTTATAATTTAAAACTAGAACTTCACTTCATAGCATTGTAGGACTAACTCATGATTTCTTAGGCGGACCTCGAAAGATCTTCCATAAATTGAAAAGTTTCCCATGAAAATTTCTAATAATTCCTCCATCATATCATGTAATATACATGTCATGAACCATTGAATTTTTTTTGGTAAATTACACATTCCGAATGACATGTTCCTGTGGGTGAAGGTACTATATGTACATGTGAATGTTGTTTTATATTAATATTATGGGTTAACTACAATCTGATTATATCCTGAATATCCATCAAGGAAATAATATAATTCATAGCCTACAAGTCTCTACATAATTTGATCAATAAAGGGAAATGGGAAATGATCTTTCCAGGTTACTGCATCTAGATTTATGTCTTCCATACATACTCTCCATCTAGTGATGGTGTGAGTTGAGATCAATTCATCTTCATTATTATTTTCCAATGTGAGTCCACCTTTCTAGGGAACTACTTATAGAGGGCTCACCCATTCTCTATCATATATTGAAAATATTATTCCAACATCAATAATTTTTCAATACTTCTTTTTTTACTACTTCATTCTTTGGTGGTGTGATATGCCTCTATGGTTGATGTTTGGGTTTTTCATTTTCTTCTAGTATAATTTTATGGGAGCACAAATTAGTATTGATTCATTTGATATCAACCACTCCCTAGTAAATTTACCCCTTATGTATTTTCAATACATCAATCAATTTCTCTTCTTGTCAATGTGACAATTCACAGTTGATGATGATTGGTAGTGTAACAACAATCTCTAGAAAGAAATAATTGAGTATACTGGGGAGGGTTTCCAGTTACAATTTTAGTGGTTGAATGACTGAGGGTTTGAAATGTGGGATGTTGTCCCTTGTAAGAGGTTCTTTGCAGTTCACTTACTCAAAATAATATTACTCATCTTAATTAGGGATAATTTAATCACTCTCTTCTTCAATGTTTATATATCTATCTATTTCATCTATAAGAAAGATAGGATGGCGTTAAAATAAATCATATATTTTTCATGATGCCTTTGCTATCTCAAACACGACTTGTTATTTAGCTACTTAGAATATGAGTCTTCATTGATTTATACTGATCAATTCCTTTTTAGTGGATAAGAATGGTTGGACTAGGATTATTAGAATGTTTCCTTCCTCTTACATATCCAGAATGAGAAAGTCTACTGGAGAAATGAACTTGATGACTTTGACATGGACATCTTCAAGAATTCCTTGGGGATGTTTTACTGATCGGTCTGCCAATTAGAGTGCTACTCTGGTTGGTTTGAGTTCTTCGAGTCCCAGCTTACAGAATACACTCATCAGCATGAGGTTGATTTTGGCTCCTAAATCACACAAGGAACTTCTGAATTTTTATTCTCCTATTGTGTAAGGGATTTAGAAACTCCTAGGATCTCTCATTTTTGTTTTAATTTTCTTCTAAACAAATTTTTCATAGGTAGATATTTGATGGATTGCCTTAGCAAAATAAATATTGATGTGAAGTTTCTTGAACATATCAAAAACGTTATTGTATTTCCCTTAAATTATTTCTATCCTTACTTTTTCCAGGAATTAAAGAGGTGTATTATAAGGTGGTGGAGCAATATATACTTCTTCCTCAAGTTTATCTCTTGTTGGAGATTTTGTAGAGGGCATAACTTTCTTGAGGTGTCACTTGAGTACTTCTATTGTCTTGTTTATAATTTTCTTATTCTCTGAAAATTGTTTTCTTTTTTGGTTCCTCAACTTGTCTTCCTTTTCCTCTGCATGGTTGCTGAAAATATAGTACTTTTCCACTCCTCATAATTAATGCCTTTGCCTCTTCTCTTGGGTATGTTTTTGTGTTACCAGGTAGAGTACCTAAAAATCTATATGGAAAAGTATTTGAGATTTGTACCATTTGATGCTCAAGGTTGTGTAGTGCTTACCTTTGATTCTTAATTGACATATATTGAGTGTCCATCCTTTAATATACCTTTTTAATGAAGGTTGGGATTATATTTTACAAGTTTGATTGAATAGGTAAGGATAGTTGTGAGGGTCTTGGTGGAACTGGTTGAAATTGTTGTTGGAATCTCAGAGGGAAGGGTTGTTGGGTTTCTTGTTGTTGTGGTCAAGGACCAAGATTCTTTGGAAGATATCCTAGTGGTCCTTCATTTCTAAATGGTTCCTGGACACTTATTTGTTGGTAGTATCCTTGATTGGTTTTTTGTTTCTATTGGACTAGCATTTGTTGAAAATATTGTTGTAGTTGCTAAAATTATTTATTTGGTTGATTGTAATTAACATAATTACAATCCTGGATTGGATGTTCGCCAATACTTTCTATGTTGTCTTGATAAAGGTGTGGGCCACCACACATTTCACATGACTGAATTTCCATGACCGGAGCATGAGGGTTTGGTGTTGCAACTGGTAGTTTAAATGATTCCAACTTATTGGTTAAATCCTCGACATGTGCAACTAGTCAGGTATGTTCTTCAACTTGATGGATCTCACACTAAGGCAGTGCATGATCACTCTATCATAGATTGAAATTATGAGAGACTTCATATAGAATTTCTTAGCTTTCCTCAGGTGTTTGAACAATAACCCTCCACCATCGACTGTATCAATGATAGTGTGATCAGCTGGTTGGGGGAATTGATAAAAGGTTTGGAGATGAATCCACATATCAAGTCCATGATGTGGGCACTTTTAATTAAGCTTTTTAAAATTTCCCCATTCTTACCATCTTGACTCTCAATCCACATGAGTGAAATTATAGATGTCGTTTCACAATTTCCAAGTTTAAATTTGTGGAAATTACTTGTTCATATTTTTTTTGGCTAAATCATCCTAAGTCATGATGGACTTTGGATCTTGAATTTTAATCCAATCCTTGGCTCTGTATCATAGGGAAAAGGGAAAGACACGAAGTCATATTATATTATAAGATACTCCCTGGTTTTGAAAGGTATCTCAAACTTCCAGAAAGTTCAAGATATGGTCATGGGGGTCTTCACCTTAAATCCCACTGAATTGGTCCATATTCTGGATCATATATATGAGTCCATGTTTGATTTAAAATGTATGTTCCTGTATGGGAGGGAATAAGATATAGGGTGTTTCACCATTGATTAATGAGAATACATAATCCATGATAGTGTGCTCTTGATGCATGGGTTTCTCTCTATGTTTTTAGGGGGTTAAGTTGGTTTAGACCTACAAGATTTCTATGGTAATCCATTTTTGAATGGTGACATGCATAGATATACCTATCAATTTCAAGTTTGAAGGAAATATTTTCTTATGAATCAAGGCTCCTCAAATGAGTCAAATGGCCCTAATGCATGCACTAACACGCAAGAAGAAGGACACAGTGGCGTCCTAAAGAAAAGGGAATGGAAAAGAAAAGGGAAATGGGGAAGGGAGAGGCAATCCTAGGTTCTTTTTATATAGGTTATCATGACTTAGCACAATCCTTTATTTCCCGAAAAGAGTGCCAAAATTTTAAATTCCCATATGCATTGTTAAATTTTTGTGTTTTGTGGTCAAATTAAATTTATTTTTCCAAAAAAAAAAACTTTATACTAGGGAATAGTATAATGGTAGTGTGTGGTCGGTCCCATGAGGTTTTTTGGATTGGCTAGCACAAACTAAGGCTTAGAACCATTTTAGTAGGAGTCCAAATAAGGGGATTGAGCTTGGTAAATTATTAATGAAATGTCTTAGTGGACAAGGATCAAAGATAAGGAAGGGATCTGAATCAATTTCAGGGTTCTGAAAAAATGATGATCTTAAATTTTAACTTGGTATGGTCATAATGTCTTGGTTGCGAAGAAATAAGAGGTCACTAGTAGACTATGGTAAAACCAACTAGATCTATCCAAGAGACATCTCTTCATTTTTCTAATCATAGCTACAAATCGAATGAATTAAGCCTGGATTGAAAAGCAGAAAGTATCATAAGCTAATGGTAATAACTTATTCTACTCCAATCCGGTCAGGGTCATTCAATCAAGCTTCCCATGATCATGGTTTCTTAAAATAATTGGATTGAAAAATGTTTTTTAACCTGATTAATATTTCTTAGGGTTACCAAGTTAAGAATTAAAGATTAATTGGATTCAAATACCCCTACTCTCGATCCCTACCCAAAGAGATTTAGCTACTCATGATGGAATCGATTACAAAAATATAAACAGTTGAAAAAATGGTTAACATGCCAATAGAGATTTAGATTAAGAATTTAAAAAACATAAAAGGATTAATATTAAACAATTAACAAACATGTAATTGAGAATAAGAAATATGATCCTCAAAACAATCAAAATTCTCATCAAATACTTACTTGAAATAAGAACAAGAACAAGTACAATACAGATTTAACAAATATTGATGATTGAGATGATGAATGCACATAGAATGATGTTGATGATGTAAAAAGGTTGGAGAATGCTCAAAATATTGATGATCAGGGCATGAGTAATCATAAAATAAAAAATAATAATTGATGTAAACTAAGTTTAGGGAGAGAGGGTGGAAGAAAAATGAGAGATAAATGAGAGAAATATCGAAAAGTTTGTCTCTCTTCTATCTACGGTGTTCCCAATTTAGGTAAATAATCAGGATATTACACAACATGTAATGGTGTTTCACATCATGTAATTCTGATCTGAGTTTACCTCCATGATTTTTGAATCTACAAAAAATCTCATGTGAATCACATCTATAGAATTGTAAATTTGACTCCTTTCCTAAAATGTAACTAGGAATCACGATGTGTATCTTCCTTTAGTTTTTATATTGAAAGTGGGAATTGAATTCAAAGGTTACACGGTGTGTATTGGTGAATCCTATCATGTAATGGCTTTATGGAGTGAATTTCTTTCATGACTTGCTTCATGAATTTTCCTATGTTGTGAAAGCTGACTACATGCCATGTAATGGAGTTTCACGACATGTAATGGTAATTTTTCGTCAGTTTCTCCAGATTTTGATTTGAAACCTTAAAAACCTATTTTTTTAAATAAAAAAACATACCTAGTGAATTATCGAGTAAAAACATAAAAAATACTTAAAAATGATAGAAAAATGTATATATGATTTTATCTTATCAATTGATGGTGTTATTACTTTTTTTCTTAGCAATGATGTTGAAGGGTTGTAGTCAATGGTTCTCTAGTGATGGTGTGTCTATGGTGGCGTTTTTGGTGTTAGGTGATGATAATTTTTTTTTGTGTTGTTTATTTTTTATTGAATAATGGATTAGTGAGGTGGTTATGCCGATGTGTGATGGTGAAGATGTAATGAGAGTATGATAGTGATGATGACATGTGATGATGATGTTGATATTACTAGCCTTTTGGGTTGTGCGTAATTTTCCTATCATGTGGCTTGAGGTATGGTTTGTGTCACTAGTTCAACCCACTAGTATAGCGGTTCATGGGATTGGTTTTTTATTTTTGAATCTATGATTCTTGGTTAATTTTTTACTATATATAGGAGGTTCATTTTTTACTGGTTATTTTTTAAAATGATTAGTTCATTTTGTTTTATTGGTTTGTAATTGGTTCATACTTAACCTCAAAGTAGTTTTTTTAATACTAAAAAATTATTTGGAGAGTAAATTTTTTCTAGATAAAGGGAATTTGAGTCGAACTTGACACCAATATAGATACTTATGCATTATTCTAGAAAGGCGGGGGTTGGTTGTCTATGTCTTCCATCTTACTCGTGTAGAGATTTATAATTTCATATAATTATAAATTTTTACATGTAAATTTCATATACCATAGGAATATGATACATTTAGATATGTGTGAATATGTTTAACTTCTATTTTTGGGTGAGTAACAAAAAATTTGGTCTATATAAAGATTTAACTGTCAATATGGTTTAAACATATTGATTTTGTGGGAGGGATAGGATTCCAAAACCAAATCATTAGAATCATACATATATAAAGGGAATAACAAGAGATAAAATGGTGAGATTAAATCTCCTTTAAAATAATAAGTGTTAAATTCATCATGAAGTTTCAATTATAAAGGACTAGATTATTCAGTAGGGTGACCCTAACCATTAGGTTCTTAATGATTATCTTTTGTAATGTAGGAAACTATTAAGGTGACCCCAATAATTAGGTTCCTTAATATTGGTGTTTTCTTTGGTTACACTTAGCTGGAAAACCCTAATCATTAGGATACTAGAGGAATCGATTTAAGTGAATCCACATGATGGATTTGGATAGAGAGTTATCCACTCAGTTAACCAATATTTGTATAATATATTATTGAAAATAATCATATACCAGATATATTCATGGATTATTTACATGATACCCAATATAATACTTGTTGAAATTTAGATCTTTTACCACTAATGGGAATTATTAATTCAAAATGGGTTATCATTTTAGTGAGATCCCCTTTAATAAAAATCCTTATTAAATAGAAGTAAAACATGGCACTCATCAGATAAAATATTCCATTTTAGATAAATTATATTATCCTAAAAAAATTAACTTTGAAATAAAATCTTAATAAGGAGAGGCTTTATATAAGTTATTCCTAGGATATGTAACTTAAAAAATATCTTAAGTAAAAAAATTTTATGGGTTAGAGTAATGAGTTCATGAATATATAGACACTTGAAGTTATTAAACACATAAATATAGATTATTATGGAATAATTAAATGATTCACTTGAGTGTTTTTTGGAAATTAGATACAATATGATGAAATAAACTTTAGTCATCATTGATATATACAATGTGATTGGATATTTTTATGATTTTGTGAGATTAGAGGTTTCCTTATAGATTATTTTGGTTAAGGAATTCATATTATTTTCATCAATGTAATTGTTTATAAAATATGAATTTGTTAAGGAAATTTCTAACCTATTATTATCAAATTACTAAATAAATATGAATAAGGGCATATGATTTCATGTTTCTGGTGGTCTATTTATAGTAAATTTGTGTAAAATTTTAAACTAGAAGAAAAAAAGTGTAACAACCCAAGATTTTAAAAGGGGAAAATCATATTGGATTGAATATATGATATGAAAAAATAATATTATAAGATAAAGTAACACCCTGAGAATTTATGATATATTTCTTTTTAAATAAATTCAATCTCTTCGATGGCTTGCAATGCATGCACACCTGGTTTTAACGAAACTTGATACTCTATTAAAATATTATTATTTAAACATGACCATTATAACCTAGACATTAAGTTGGAGGGTATGAATAGGAATAAATAAATTATGGAAATTATATAGTCTAAACATGTATAAAATAAATTCAATTATTATTGATTGATTGTAAATAAAAGACGAAACATTTAAATGAAAAAGAAATGTTTTTTGAAAAACTATATTTTTCTAAAAGGTGGTTTAGTAATGATTTGTGCACATAATTTAAAAATAAATTTTAATAATTTTATAAAATTTATTTGGAAAAACAAAATTAATTTTTTAAATCAAAATATCAATAATAACATATGGTGAAATTGTGGTATTTTTCAAAAAAATAAATTTTTCTTTGAATAGTAAAAATACAAATTTTTATAAAATTGTCATTTATTTTTAATAAATTAAGTCTCATTATTATTATAATTTGATTTAAAATTAATATAAGTATTATTTATTTATATTATATCCAATTAATTACATTTGACTCATATTTATATTGGATTTTAGTATAAGTTTATTTTTGGGTCTAAAACGAGACTTTTCTAAAACCGTTTTTAAAATGCATATTGTTTATCATTTTCAATTAATTAAAAAAAATTATAATTAGTAATGATTTAAATTAAATTTATCTCTTATATATCAATAAATATTAATTTAAATTAATATAATTATTATTACTATTCATAGAGTAAATATAAAACCATTATTTTCTTGAAAAATAAACTTCTTGAAAAAATAATTTTTCATCATGTATGTGGGTTTAATTTTAAATTAAAGTATGACAATTATATGATATAAATTTGGAAAAAATGGATTGAATATTTTTAATCTTAAAAATTTATATTATCCAATAATTCCAATTTAATTTTTGACCATAATGAATAGTGCAAACAATAAAAATTATTTACCACTGTTAAGGTAAAAACAGATTTATTAGTGGTTAAACTAAAACGAAAAGGGAAAAATGATCCATAACTTGTATAATTAATATTTTATGGTTATATTTAGACCTTATATATTCCAATATTTTAAAGTGATCCATTTTAGTTATTTGTTTCATGATAAAATCATGGGTGTATTTCTTTATTTTCAAAAATACCAAGTGTGCCCTCTCCCCCACTTATAAAAGGACATCCGCTATACTCTCCTATACACACTTAAAAACCCAATTGGTTTAAAAAAAACTAAAAAATAACTTATTTAATTAACTCCCCTCATCCTATAATCATTTTATTGATCATAAATCCAGCCTATAAATGTTTTTGGCGCAAACGAAAAGATGTTTTCTGAAGAAGAGGTAACGTCCTTAACCGAACGTTTTATTTTATTTCTTTCTCCAATACCTTGAAATATTGATAAAACATAGTGAAATAATAACCTATGAATATTAAATATAATTATATTTTATTATTTTAAGGTCGTTACCTAAAACCATATCCTCCTCCCCCAAATGGAAAACAAAACTGTTGATCATGTGTACGACGAACTACCACCCCAAGAACCGACATATTTCATTTTCCATACTGCTTATAATATGTAGATATAATGATGTATATAATGTTAATTTATGATATTTATGATATAATTATAATTTTTTAATTATAATATCATATATACCTTCTTAGTTTCCATTTTTAGAGAATATGATAACGTTGCTCGTGTGTACGACGGACTACCGCCTCACGAAGTGATGTGATTTGTTTTTCAACTACGCATTACATAGAAGGTAATAAGGATTAATTTTATATTGATATATTATATTAATTAAATATTAATAATTATATAAAATACATATATAATATAATTTCTTACTATACCATTCATTGAATAAATGATAACGTTGTTCATGTGTACGTCGTACTACGGCCTTGTGAAGCGATGTGATTCATTTTTCACAAATGATTTGCATGGAATGTAATAAATGAAAATTTAATAAATATATGTAATATATATGACATGATATTGATTATTTAAAATTAATATACAATCCACTTCCTTACCCTTTCACCGGTTAAGGAAATGAGAACGTCGCTCGTGCGTACGTACGACCTACCGTCTCCACAAAGTGATGTAATTCATTATCAGTGTTAAAAATTAAATAATGATTATAAAGATGTATCTAATGAATAAAATTATATTTATAACATTAATATAATTCTGTATATGATGTAACTATATCTTATATTCAATATCCATAACATTCATGATAAAACATTAATAAGAAAATAGGGAAATTAAAACCCGAAACAATAGTGATAATGAAATATTATTAAAGAATGAGTAATAAGATGTTATAAAAAGATCATATATAATTGACTGACTTAAAATTAAATTTTTTATTTCAAAATCACTTTTGAGGAAAAAATGAGAAACCATAGTGACATCAAAGACTTGAAACACAACCTTGCATCCACGGGCTAAGTTCATTAAGACAAAAGACAATCTAATTAAAGAGTAAGAAAAAGCCCCACCCTAGAAATAAATCAATACGATCAGCATCCACTATCCCATATCTACATGACTAGTTGTCTTGTGAAACGATGCACGGGCACAATACCGATGAAAAATGTCATTCCCTCTCAAAGCTTCCAATTCCAAGTAGTGACGATAGGGAGAACTCTCCCTGCTTTGAACCTCATCTGGGCAGTCCCTTGCAAGAAAACTAGATGCAGTGTCTCATTGACCAAGGACACAATGCCATAAGAAAATTCATAAAATTAAAACTGCAACAACCTCCTCAATGTAAAGTAACACAGAACAGACCAACCTTCACCAAGTCAAAAGAAATCAAAGATGCATCTCCATAGACCAAAGTACATTGCATCTTTGTTTTCTATTTCACTGAATTCAGATCACACCAAAATTGCATGCCAAAAAACTAAACCAATGTTATGAGGAGTTCCCAATGAAAACCTTCCACACTACCATTGCAATACCAATGATGCCACCGAACCAAACCAGAACAGAACCTGTAAAATATAACATCATAATAGAAGTCCCAGAAGCCGTAACTCATCCCGAATCAAGAACCCATCCAACATGAAACCTTCACCGGTCTCCAGAACCAAGGATTGAACCCCACCTCAATCCCATCCCCAACCAGCTATGGATTCTAGAGGAATGAAGACTCATCAGAGTCCGAATTGCGCATGGGAAGTATAAAGGAGGAGCATGAAGCCTCTAACGATGGCAACGCCGCACAAAGCCATACTAACTTCGAACATCAAATCAATAATAACTAAACCCCATACCGAGAAGACCATTGGATTTGAAACTATGAGGGAAGAAGAAGAATACCTACCACAAGCCAGAACCAAAAATCTCATCACCTCCTTTGAGATTTCACATAGCAACCAGATCCACCCAACACACCCCCATCTGACTCTGACATATAGCATCAACCTTCACCGTAGTAGAAGGAAGCTCAAACCTTTGACCCTCACCATGCCACCATGTGAAGATCTATCCAGATTGTAGGATAGAATGGGGGAAATGCTAGAAAATGGTGAGAAATGTAGAGATGATCGAGGGCATGCAGACATGCCACCGTAGGAGATACACCGCACACCACGAGCTCGTTGGGCCAAAGAAATGAGGATTGGAATCCTTTCGATTCACCGTGGAGAAGAGGAAGAAAACGGTGGGGGGGGGACCCTAGTGTAGATCCCCTATACATGAGGTTAAATAGCACTCCACTAAAGGGAATCATGAGGTAAGGGGTTTCTTAATTCAATTTCCCTTCATTGGGTTATACGACTACTTCATTGATTATATTATGCAAAAATTATGTGTGAAATTAATTTTTATTTATTTATTTTGTATTTATACTTGTATTTTTGTGTATATAAATTGTTTAAACATACTCACCACATTGATTAACTCTCTCCTCAATTATATGAACTTTTTAAGGGTTTCATTTCAAAATGTGTTCTTTGAGACACATGTTATTTTATGCACCTAATTTATTTTTAATGGTGTATATACTTCCCATTTACATAATATATCATCAATAATTCCTAAATAAAGATATTTCAAGTTAAAATTAATTTACTTCATTAATGGTAAGTTATGATTTAAAAGTTACTAAAGTGGTAAGAGTTTATGGTTTAATCTCATTTTAATCGGGATTGCTTATACTTGAATTCCCATTGATGGAAATTATTTGATAACTGTATAATAAACCCCTTTAACTTTATTATTCTCTATTTATTGATGAAAATTTCATGTTATAGTAGCATTTTCATCTATTTGGTAATTAAAATTATTTAAGAAAATGTTTTTAAGAAAATATTACTTCATTTCTCTCTTTGGTCAAAAATCATTTTTCATCCAAATCCATGATTTCTAAAAATGTTATAATAAATATTTTAATGTGATTATTTAAATTAATTTTTACCCTTAATTGGATTTTTTTTTAAAATGAATCTTCATATTTTTTTCTGAATAAGATACTTATTGACTTTTCTTATAAAAATTTGAAAGGAATATTTATTTTTTAACATACTCAGCATGAACGAAACTCTTTTACCATAATGACCACTCAATGTTGTAAACATTATTTTTATGTTTCAAATATTATTAAAAAAAATCTTTAATGTTTGATAAATTTTAAGATTTTAAATAAGTTTTTTCCATAATGGAAAGAATATTTTCCTAAAGAAAATTTTAAAGTAATCTTTCAAAATTATTTTCTATCTAAGATGACATCCTTTGATGTTACTCAAATTGAAAAGGTTATTTTCCTCAAGAATGTTTTTAATATTTTTAAATGTATTTTCACCATTTAAAATAGCCATTTGTGTTATGTATTACATATAAATTATGTATATATGTCTCTCACATATATACCTAGTTTATTCTCCCTTCTTTTGATGGGGTAATAGATTCCTTATGATCATTTCTCAAGTGTATTCATTATAAAATTTCCTTTGATTAGGATTTGAATAAATACTATTCAACCCATTATCTTTCCATGGGTAATGCTTATGTTATGCCTTATGATTGATTTTATCTATGTGGCACACATAGTTTATGAACATGTTATGAAGCAGGCATCCAAATAGTGCTCTAATGCATTGAGTAATGTTATAGTCTCGTGAGATGTTATATATAGGATTAGAGAGTAAACACAATCCATTATGGTATTTTTCATGCCATGTGATAATTTATTGGTAGTTATCCTTGACTCATGTTTATATCATGTTATATGTTCCTGCCACATTTCCATGATGTCATGATCTTATGATACCATGTTTTTTATTTTATGCTTCCATGTGATTACTCATGTGCCTTATTATTTATGACAGCATGTTATATATTTGAATTACACATTATGTTTCCTTGTAATGTTTATTCCCTTATTGATATTTTTAGATCACCCCTTTTTTCTATATATTCCCCAGGTTATCTTATACAATTTAGAAGCTCAAAAGGATTTAAGAGCACGTTATGGAGAATAAAATAAAACATTTTATTTTTTAGCCTCACTTTGATGTATCATGTACCTAGTATTCCAAGTACACTAGGGATTTATGATCCTTGTGTTTTATTAATGAATATTTATGTTTATAAATCATGTAATAATATGGGTAAAAGGCTTGGGTCATCATAAAAGGTTGATTGTAAAGTCCAAAATTGTTTCATTGAGTAGCCAATCAAGGTCATTGAAATATAAATGAGTAGTAAAAAATGAAGGAATAATGATTCCATAGGATGGAATTACAATTGAAACCTGATGTAATATCTTGATATTTTAAAATAATATTATGTTCTATAGAGTACAAGATACGCAACACCGAGGTTAAATGAACCACGGAAAATTATTATTTAAATATGACCATTATAACCTAGTTTTTAAATTGGAGGGTATGAATAGGATTAACTAATTTTTGAAATAGATATACAAATATACTAATCAATAAAAATTTATTGATAAATTCTTAGTAAATAATCACTCAATTTTTGGTAAAACCATTTTATTCTTCAAAGTTATGTTTTCATCAAAAAATGGTTTTGATTGATTTCTATGAGTGAATAATATAATTAATTTATGGGAATTTTAGAGATTTTATTTAATAAAATAAGTATCATTTTTAAAATCATCATATCAAAATTATCCTATGGTGAAATGTTTAGATATTTTTTTGAAAAGTTTGATTTTTCAATGAATAGAGAAAATACTGATTTTTATTGAAAATTATATTTTCTTTTCAATTATTTACAATAAAAATTCTATTTTTGTATTATTTTTAAAATTTAATTAGTTGTTTTTTATTTAAAATAATATAATTGTGGGTTTTAAATGAATTTTATACTTTAATTTAGTATAAAACATTTTATATTTTTAAAGGACATTTTTCTAAAAAAATGTTTTTCATTACGCTTTTCTAGTTTAATTTTAAATTATATTATGGAACTTCTATATTTAGAATTTTCAAAAATGGATTCCATATTCTGAATTAGAGAGTCAAAATTTGGTAAATAGCTTCCTTTTATTTTTGGTCAATATGAATAATAACCTTAGTAATTTTTGTATCACAGTAAAGGGTAAATTAGATAATTAAAGATAAAAATAAATTGATAAGGACTTTAAAATGACCCTAAAAATTGCATTAATTTTATTTTATGATTCAATTTAGTCTATAATAATCCAAGATTCTATTATATATCCTTTTTTCTATTTTGGTGAGATTATAATATTTATAATATTTTATTTAATGAAAATTAAAAAATGCCACACTCTTGTTTTTTATAAATATAATATTTTTAATATAAGTATAACTAGAGGTTATGTTCAGTTATAAATATTATTTTAAAATATAAATGATTTATATTAATCATGGTAATTTATTTTTAATTTTTAGGGAAGAAAAAATTACCTTAAATTCTTACAAAACGCTGACATAATAATTATTAAATTAATAGAAAAATAAAATAAATAATATTAAAAATATTAAAAATAATATAATTTGAAATAATTAATTAGATAAAATAATTTTTTAGAAAACTATAACACTTTATGTATATGATAATTTATTATATTATAATTCTTTTGTTGTCTTGATATTATAAAAATCAATGTAAATGAATAGTTCTAATATTGAAATTATTGATATTTTATGAAAATAATATTTGATTAAATGATATAAAATTACTAAAAATATTATATTAATATAGTTAATTATAAAATGGTTTATAATATCAATAATGGTACATTTATGGGCCATTTATCTATTTATTTTAAATATATTGACCCTCAAAGAGTAAAAATCATTGTTGTCACTATAAGTGTGAAAGAGGTTAATGGGGGGTAAAACCAAAATATATGTGTAAAAACATAGTCAAGACTTGTATAATTTTTATTTTATGAGAATATTTTGAACCATAATCATCTTATATTTAAAATAAATCAGTTTTTATCCAATTAAAATTGGAAGTTAATTTATATTAATTTATTTGTTTAAGAAATCCCAAGAGTTCCCCTCCCCTCTCTTATAAAAGGACATCTCTTCTTCTCTTTACCTCACACTTAATGAACCATTTATTTTGGACAATACCTTGATACATACCTTCTTATAATACCCACCTAATTATATTGGTCTTATTTTATGTTTAATACCTACATTATAGGGCTTAAGGTGTTAATTAAAAGATACTTTCCAAAGAAGAGGTATAGTTTTAACTATATGTTTTAGTTTTCTTTCTTCTTACACTTCCTTAAAATATTATTCAACCATTATAAAATAATAACACTAGTATACTCCATATATTAATATTTTATTACGTTGACTTCATTAACTATATCCATCTTCTCTCCCATCAAATGGGAAATGAAACCATCATCCTTGTGTACAATGAACTACCACCACACGAACAAATATAATTCATTTTCCATCACCATATACCATGGATGGATTATAATGATGGAATTAATATTTATATATGATATTAATTAAATATTTATCATTATTAAAAGATAATATATCATTCAACTTCTTACCTTTCCATTAACTGAAAATGATAACGTCGTTCATGTGTACGTGTGGACTACCACCTCCACGAAACGATGTGATTCGTTTTCCATCACAAAATGACATGGATGATTTATATAAGTATATATTAAGAAGTAATATTATATTTATTATAGTATGAGAATTATATAAAGATAAAATAATACTTAACTTCTTTCCATAATAATTATTGAAAAATGGAAACGTTACTCATGTGTACATACGACCTATCATCTCCATGATTGTAACATAGTTCATTTTTCATAACCATATTACATGATTAGTTTTAAAAATATAATTGATGTATAAAAATTATAATTATTTCATTATTATTATTTTGGATATTATGGAATAATAGACTCTTTGACCACAATCAGCTTACTAAAGCCTTTTTGGACTTATGAAACGAATATCGTCAAAACATATGATATGAATTTAAATAATTAAATAATCAAATATAGAATGGTAATTTATAAAATAAAAGGAATAATAAAATTTAAAAAATTTATTAGTCAGGTAAAAAATTAACCTAAGTGTATTATTTATAAATATAAATAACATACATGATGATTCAGACTCAGGGTAAGAGACTTTCTTTTTAAAAACCCTCTTTTAAAGTTTCCCTTAAAACTGTCTTTTTCATCCAAATCCATAATTTTAAAATTATTTTATGGATGAATTTAAATGGATATAATTTAATTATAAATGAAACTTTATATTTATTTTTACTTTATTTTAAGGTTCTCAAAATGAACCTTTTTATGAAATGTTTTGACTTTCTTTACAAAAAGACAAAAAATGTTCCATTTTAATGTATATAGAGATAATGACTTTTATCACCACCGTAACAACTATTTGATGTTTAGATTATTATATTTATTTTTACTTTATTTTAAGGTTCTAAAAATGAATCTTTTTATGAAATTTTTTTGCTTCCTTTACAAAAAGACAAAAAATGTTCCATTTTAACGTATATGGAGATAATGACTTTTATCACCACCGTAACAAGATTTTATTTATTTTGTTATGGTTCTTGGGAATTGTTTATTTTTAAGGGTGGTTAAATTGTAAAATTAGGGAGATTAATCCCACTATAGCACTCCAATTTATTGTCTTAAGGAATATAGTTAACTGATTAGGTTTCTCCTAATAGATTATGGGAATATACTATGATAGTTATTCCAAGTATAACTATGATGATTATTTAAAGTGTAACTATAATGTTTACTCCAAGTATAACCATGATGGTTATTACATGTGTAAATAATAATGATATGAAAATTATTCTTCAAGTTACCTACATGACTTATCTATTCTTTTAATGTGTTTTTATAAAAATATTATAATTTTACAAGGCAAAGTATACAATATATTATAAGTTTGAAAAGTATAACTTTGTGAAAAATTATATTATGAGTTTTTCATTATTTCAAAGAAACCTTATGATTTTTATTTTACCTTGAATATTTATTATGAAATGTTTTATGAAAATATTTGGGATGATAAGGTAATATCTTGGGTAAGAAAATGCATATTTTGAAAAAGGAAAATTTTTATAAGTATTCATGGACTAACAATTTATTTATTTCTTTTTATATCCCTTACTGAGATTTTTGTACTCATTCCACATTTAATTTTTTCATAGGGATTAAGGATTGGAAATGTAATTGAATAATTCAAGTCAAAATTCATGAATATTCATCATAATAAAATCATGTTTTTCTTTAAAAGTTTTATGTTGTGAAAAAATGGATACTGATTAAAAGTGTCATCTTTGTAATATATGATATTATTATGTAAGAGTTATGACATAACTACATAAATATATAAAACTAAAATATCTTTGGGATGGAAATGAAATAAAATATATTCTAAAGACACTAGATTAAATAATGTTTAGGTCTGTTTCATTACAGTTGGTATCAGATAAAGATTTAGATAACTTCAGAGGTTAGGATGTTATTTGAACATAAGTTAAAAGTCCTCTACAACCAAAATGGTTTCAATTTTAGGTAGAATCAAAGTTATTTTGGATAAATTGAAAGAGTTTTTTATAAAATTAATAAGGATATCTTAGTGTTATCCTCCTCATAATATGGTATATTATGATCTTATTTATATGCTTACACTAAACTTTTTTTGTTTTAGTAAATGGATGGATCCAACATAAACTAAAGTAATAAATACAAAGGAAAATGTGGTGGTTTTATGAATGAGAAACCAAAAAAATGTAAGATATAGTGAGAAATATTATTGTTATTCTTAACCTACTATCAGGAGTAATGACTAACACCTTAAACATTGGTCACTTTCTTAATGCATCAAATATGAAATAAATAAAGGCTCATGAAAGTTCAAGTGATAATGATAATAAAAGTAAATATATTCAATAAGATTTGTGTCAAGAATATATAAAGCACCCAAGGAAATGTCTTAAAATAATGGTAATATTTTTTATATATGTTAAAGTAAGTCATAAAGAAATAATATTCCAAGGAAAAAAGGAAGCATTCAGTTAACTCCATAAAGGGGAAATAAGTTCCTCCCAAGGTATCAATTGAATGTTTTAAATGCAGTGAGAATGGTCATTATGAAAATCGATGTCCTAGGCATAAGGATCACAAATTTGATCAAAAATAACATAAAAATATCTACTTAGCAATACCTAATTCAATTATAGTTGAAGATGAGTAAACTGAAAATGAAATCTGAAAGGTATGTAATATTTCGTGGCTTATGTTTTTTACATTGTTGAATCTTAGGACATGATTTATATTTTTCTATAGGAAATAAGTATTAAGGAATAAGTTTGAAAGGCATGTTTAATGGATTATAAATAATTATAAATGAATAATATATCTATATATAATAGATTCAAGAGTTATTGTATATTTAAGGATGGTCATAAGTTTAAATTAATTAATACTCTTTTAACGATGGGAGTACTTTGGGAGACTATTATTGTGTTTTGATAGAGGTTTGAGGTATATTTAACCCTTAAGTTTATCATGTAAAAAATTTATTTGAGTAAGAATATTATTTTTATATTTTATAAATAATTTTAAAATTATTTATACCTTAGGGGTTTATATGATATTTTATTTTGAGTTAATTATGGGTTATTACATTTTTTGGGATGAAAAATGAACGGTATGATATAACCTTTGAGGTGAAAACATTTATTTAATGTTGAATATGTTAAGGTTATTTTTTAGGATGTTTATCATATTTTTTGAAATTTTATAAGGACTAGATTGATATAGTTTTTGAAAAAGGAGAACACACAGGTTGGGTGACAACCTGTCACATTCGGTAAGGCTGCAAGCCTTGAACCCACAATTGAAGGGAGACAAGGGTACATCGCCTATCACTGGCCTATTGTTTTTTAAAAAAATATGATAGATAAAAGTTAATTTAATTTTAGAAACATGTGTTTTATTTTATATATAACCATGATATTGAAAGTGATTTGGTGATTAAGTGTTAATGTTATTTCAGAAAAATTTCACTATTTTGGGAACCTTATATGATTAAGTTAAACATAATATTATAAGATTTTATTTGAGGAATAAAGGTTAAATTATATTTTGGAAGATTATATGATTTTAATGCGGCTTTATGGTGATCAAAGTCATTTATGGAAAAGATTATCATATATTAGAGATTATATGATTAGGTAATATATATTTTTGTTATGAGACTTTAAGAGTGATTGATGTTCTTTAGAGATAAATATTAAATTTACCTTAGAAGAATATGTGATCAAGTCCTTTTTATTTTTTTATATTAATATTAGTCTATAATATTTTGAGGAATTTTAAATATTGTTATTCATGGAATTATTTTTTTTGAACTTCGGGTATTACTATTGTATTTTGTAGATTAATGTTGAATATATTCATATGATGGTTTATTAATTTTGGGAATTATCTTATCTTGTCCTAACCATTTTGGTTTTGGTTTATATATAAACATAGTAGTAATATATTTTAATCCTTTTTTTATTATGAGATTTATTAGATGTTTTTTTCTAGTGCTTCAGACATTAAAAAATTCATCTTGTATACTCATCGTTTAGAGAAAAAAGATGAGGCTATGGAAGAAATTGATGAGAGGATGAAATTTTACTTGTCAAGTAAGTATATTTCCATATGTTTTTAGTATATATGATAAATAAATTACTCAAATACCATAAAAGGGTCTTGAAATAAAAAAATTATCTATTTAATTTTCTTATCAAGAAATCAATGGTCTTTTAACCTATTACATATTTATAGTTTTGTGATGGTTAACTTTTTCAAGACCATGTTATCTATCACTATCTATCTTCCCTTGGGTGTTAGTTATTCTCTTCCATTTACATGTTTACACATTCCACCTATGTTTTCCTAAATGGAACCTTAGTTATTTTTTATTCTAGATTACCTTTATACTTCACTTTATCACTCATTAAGTAGAAGTTTTATTAAACCTTTTTACAATGTAGGATTTAAACTAAGGTATTTTGAAAATTCAAACCCTTGTTTCCAAGCCTGAGTTCAAATTTTGAGGAAAAAATTTGTTAAAGGGGGTATAATTTAATATCTCAAGGTTTAAAAATAATATAATGTTCAATAGCATACAAGATACGCAACAATGAGCTTAAATAAACCATGAAAAAATATTATTTAAATACGACCATTATAAACCATCCATTAAATTGGGAAGTATGAATATGATTAAATAAGTTTTGAAAAATATATATAAATATTCTAATCATGAAAAATTTATTGATTACTGATTAATAAATAAACACTCGAGTTTTACTAAAACTGATTTATTTTTCAAGGTTATGTTTTCATCAAAAATGGTTTTTGATTTCTTTGTGTGTGCGGATAATATAATTAATTTTTTGAACTTTTATAAATTATATTTTATAAAATAAATATAATTTTTGAAATCATAATATCGAAATTATAATACAGTAAAAAAAATTATATTTTTCTAAATTTTTTTTCAAGGAATGATGAAAAATACTAATTTTATTGAAAATTGTATTTTTTCAATTATTTAAAAGTAAAATTCTATTTTTGTATTTTTTAAAAATTTTAATTAGTTAATTTTTATTTAAAATAATCAAATTATAGTTTTTTAAATTAATTTTATACTTATTGTAAAAAAATTATAATTTAAAATGACATTTAAAAAAAAACTTTTTTTGTTACGTTTTTCCTGTTTAATTGTAAATTAGATTTTAACAAATTTTTATTTTAAATTTTTAAAAATTTATTCCATATTTGAAATAATTGGGCCCAAATTTTGTTAATATTTCCATTTTAGTTTTGGTCAATATGAATAATAACCTTAACAATTTTTTTACCACAGTAAGGGGTAAATCAGATAATTAAAGTTAAAAATAAAATGATAAGAACTATAAAATGAACCTAAAACATTATTAAATTTTATTTTATGATTCCATTTCATCCATAATATTACAATGTTAGTTTATATGTTATTTTATTTCCATTTTGGCATGATTATAACCTTTATAATATTTTATTTAATGAAAACTAAAAAATGTCACACTCTAGTTTTTAATAACTAAAATATTTTTAACATAGGTATAATAATAGGATACTTTTTGTTATAAATTTTATTTTGAAATATAAATTATTTATATTTATAATGATAATTTATTTTTAAATTTTAGTGAATAAATAATTACCTAAAATATTTACACAATTTTGACACAATAATTATTCAATTAATGGAAAAATAAAATAAATGATATTAAAAATATTAAAAAGAAAATAATTTAAAATAATTATTATGATAAATTAATTTTTATATAACAATAAAATTTTATGGATATTTTAATTAAATAAATTTTAGTTTCTTGTTTATCTTGATGTTATAAAAAAACCAATGTAAATGAATAGTTCTAAAATTGACATTATTGCTATTTTATGACAATTATATTTTATTAAATGATTTAAAATTAATAAAAAATTTAAATTCATAAAATTAATTATTATATGGTTTATAATATCAACCATGATCCATTTATGAGCCTTTTTTATATTTATAGTAACTATCTTGACCCTTAAAGAGTAAAAATCTTTGTTGTCACAGTAAGTGTGAAAGGGGTCAATGATGGGTTAAAACCAAAAGATAAGGGTAAAAACAAATTCAAAACTTGTCTAATTTTTATTTTATAAGATAATTGAGAACCATAATCATCATATATTTTAAATAAATTAGTTTTCATTCATTTTAAATTGGAAATTAGTTTATATTAATTTAATATTTTGAAAAAAAAATTAGAGTACACCTCCCCTCACTTATAAAAATAAATCTATTATTCCATTTACTTCACACTTAAAGAACCATTTTTTAGGATAATACTACCCAAATACATTACTATAATCCCTCAAAAATTTCTAGAGTTATTGGTTTAGGAATAACACCAACCTTAGAGGGATTAAGGTGTTAATCAAAGTAAACTTTCCAGATAAGAGGTGTTGTTTTAACAACATGTTTTAGTTTTATTTATTATTAAACTTCATTAAATTAATCTTAGAAAATTATAAAATAATATTATTATTATTATAAATATACTTATATTTAATTATGTTAATTTAATTTCCAATATCTGCATCATCTTTCATCAAATATGAAACGAAACCATTGTTCGTTTGTACGGAGGACTACCACCTCACGAACTGATGTAATTCATTTTCCATCACCATATCCCATAGTTGGATTAAATTTTGGAATTAATATTTATATATTATATTCATGAAATATTTATCATTCTTAAAAAATAATATATCATTTATCTTCTTATCATTCCATTCACTGAAAAAGATGATGTTGTTCATGCGTACGTGTGGGCCACCAGCTCCACGATGAGATGTGATTTGTTTTTCATATCCACATAACATGGATGATTTATGAAAATATATATTAATAAGTGATATTATATTTATTATATTATGTTCATTATGTAAATATAAAATAATACTTACCTTCCTTCCATAATGATCGTTGAAAAATGAAAATGTTATTTATACATACGCACGACCTATCGTCTCCATGATTGTAATGAAGTTCATTTTTTATAACCATATTTCATGATTGGTTTTAAAAGTGTAATTAATTTATAAAAAGGATAATTATTTCATCATTATTATTCTTTATATTATGGAATAATAACCTCTTTGAGCATACTCAACTTACCAAATCAATTTTGGACTTATGAAATGAATATTGTCAAAACATCTGGTGTGAGTTTAAATAATTAAATAATTATATATATCACTGTAAGAGATAAAATAAAAGTAATAAAAAAGTTAAAAAAGGTTATTAATAAATTAAATAATTATCCTAAGTTTATTATTTAGGAATATAAAAAAGTAAATGATGAGTCAAACTCATGGTAAGAGACTTTCTTTTTAAAAATCCTCTTTTAAAGTTTGCCTCAAAACTATCTTTTTCTTATATATCTATATTTAAAAAAATTTATGAATGTATTTATATAGACATAATTGAATTATAAAGGACACAATTTGTTTCTTTTTTTACATTCTTTTAAATGTTTTCAAAAGGAATATTTTTATGGAATGTTTTGACTTTCTTTAAAAAAAGGGAAAAAGGAATGTTCTATTTTAACGTATATAAAGACAATGATTTTTTTCACCACTATAAACATTATTTGATGTTTGGATTATTTTATAATATTTTATGTTATCTTCAAGGAAAACCCCTCTTTCCCTTTTATTCTAGGAATTTTAGTTTAGAAATTTTTTTAAAAGAAAAGTGATATATCAATATTAGAAAATGATTTCTTATGGGTATGAAAAATGTTTTTTATTGTGCAAGATTTTATATATTATTTTATGATTCTTAGACATTTTTTATGATGATAGGTGGTTCTGTTATAAACTAGGGAAATTTTATCCCATTATAACTCTCCAATGGATTAGGTAAATGGATGAAGTTAACCTATTAAGTTTCTACTAAGAGATTATGGTAATATGCTATGATGGTTATTCCAAGTATAACTATGACCATTATTTTAAGTGTAATTGTGGTGGTTTCTCTAAGTATAACCATGATTGTTATTCCATGTGTAAGTAATAATGACATGAAAATTATTCCTCAACTTACCCACCTAATTTATCTATTCTCTCTATTGGTTTTATGGAAATCCAATGATTTTACAAGGTAAAGGAAAGTATATGCTACTTTGTAAGGTTAAAAAGTATTATACTGTGAAAAAAATATTATTTTGAGTTTTTCATGATTTCAAAGAAACCTTATGAGTTTTATTTTTTCTTTTAATATTTATTATGAAATATTTTTTGAAAATATTTTGGTAGATAAGGTGATATATTGTGTAAGAAAATTTTTATTTTGAGCCCAAAGTTTATTTTGAAAAAGGAAAATTTTTATAAGTATTCATGGACTAATTATTGATTTATTTATTTTTATATCCCTTATTGAGAATTTTGTTATTATCCCATGTTTCAAAATTATTTTCACGGGGCTTAAATATTTTTTAGGGAAAAGAAGAAGTCAAGTTGAAAATAATAAATATTTTTCATGAAAAGAAATCATGTCTTACTTTAAAAGTTTTATGTTGTGAAAAAATTGATATTGAATAAAAGTGTCCACTTTTTAATATATGGGATTGTTATGTAATATTTATGACCTAAATCTATAAAAATATAAACCAAAAATATCTTTGGGAATTAAAGGAAATTAAATATATTATAAATACACTAGAATAAATAATGTTTAAGGCTGGGTCCTTACACCTAAAGGGGCTTGTGAAACTCCATGGAATTTACATGTCAAGTATAAATTTTATAGAAATAAATTCATTGATTTTGAAGTGTATATGATGCCAAATGTGTACTTTAAAAGTTTTATAAATATATTGGACTTTAAAATAAAGGTAATAATTTATATATATTGTACTTTTCATTCAATTGATGAAATTAAGAGTATCTATATCAAATATTTGAATGTAAAGGAATGAACCAATCTTAAAATAATATCAATAAAGAATGTGTATTATTATCCCATTTCTCTTATCTGATAAGTGGTTTTTTGTTAACAAAGAGTTATTGTAATAAATATGATACAATGGTTTTTATATTTATATTTTATGATTCATCAGAATCTAAAACCTGTTTTGAAAAGAATATAAGGATAATTTTTTTATCCAGGATAAAAATGTTTACCCAGATGTTTTTTAAAATATAAGGGAACTTATTCTCACCACCCAAATGCGTTATATTTAAAATAATAATATTATTTATAAAAAAATTATCTAGACACATAGAATATCATATGAGATATGAATATATTATTTTTTATATTAAACATTTCAACTAAAAGAAAATAAGTTTCATTTCTAACATAAAGAAGTTTGTGTATCTTAGTAATATATTTTTAGTAGAATATAGAGTATAATAGACTATTTGGAGTATGTTTGAACTCATATAAGTTTAAATTTGACAAATAAAAGATTATTCTTGTCAAAATTTAATGTGTATTTAACTTATTATTCTAAAATAGTTTAGGGTATGGTAGTAAAGATAAATGTAAAGAGTTATATTTAGTTACCATAAAAAAGTGAATATCAATTTACCCTAATGGAATTGAGGATATTTTGGTAAAGATATAATCAAAAATTTACATTAGTTACCAATGGATTTCATTGAAAGTTTTTGATGGAACTAGTTCTAAAAATGATGATGATATACTTAGAAAGATTTCTAAGTAGATAACAGATGTTTAAATTATAACATTTGATGTTTTGGAGTTAAAGAGTTTGAATATGTTCAAGGAGTTAAACATTGGGAATATGATTCTTAAATCTCACCATTATTGAAAATTATTTTTTTCATAGATTTTACTCACTAAAGAGTTTTTTGGTACGGTTTTATCAGGTGGTCACGTAGTGATGTGACAATAATTACATATAGATGTACTGAGATAACAAAAACCTTGAAAGTACAACAAAAATAAGGTTTATCTAGAAGTATATCATATATGATACGATAGATATGATCTTATGTATGATTCTTTTAAGTATTCTAAAATGATTTTAAGAATATAAAATGTATCATATAAAATAAAATCTCCACATTATCATTCCTTAACATTGCCCACATATATGTATATATTGATATAAATTTCATGAAGTGTAATGATAATTGACCTCTAGAAGTATGACTTTGAGTCATCCTTAACCGATTTTTATTATAGAGTATTATATTTTTTGAAAAAATGTTAACGTTAGCATGGGTATTATTTTTATACCAGAATATAAAATATGCCCATGAGGTACAAAAATGGGTTTTTGTGCATTGGATGACCCATGAAGTGTACCAAATAGAGTGTCATATACTCTGTAATTGGTATACCAAGGGTGCATGAATTAAATAATCAATAAATGTTTTATGGGATAATTTTGAAGTTTTTTATAATATTTAAAACTAAAATACATTCATTAATTATGTGATCTAAATGAACTGGGATACTCAAATAAAAAATGTTTTATGTAATTATATAGAACACTCAAATATTATATAGATATCCAATCCATGTTTTATCTATTAGAAACTAATTCTAACTTTATTAAATTCCCATTATAACTCATAAAATATATTTTATGGTATTAGCATAAATCATATAAAATGTAATCATTATTTCCAAATTCAAATAACAACCTATAAAAAACTAAATAAAAATGTTTTGCAAAGACTTTTCCAAAATTTTATGTAAAGATTAAAATTCACTAATTTAGTATTTTTTTAAAATAAACTATTCATAAATAATCTAAATATTATCCATGTCAATATCCAATGCTTTTTAATGTCATACCTTCAACACATCAATCTAGAAAAATAAAATGTTCTATCATAGTATACAATTTAAATTGTAATATTCTTCGCCACTGCACACATCCTATTACAGACTTCCCACGTAAAAAACTTATGAATTATATTTTATCACATGATTTTAATTATATTTAGTATTTTATTGAAATATGAATTACCTTAATCTTATATTCATGTAATGATTCTATTCTATATCATATAAGATGATATCGTTGCATCATGAGGTGTGTTATAAGAAAACATGCCACTGCCAAAAAACAATCTTATGGTACAATTGAGGCATATCATTGGATTTGATTTGTCCCAACTATTGTTTTTTCATGAAGAGATTTTTTATGGGTAGTGATATGTTATATGATAATTTTTGATAAAATCTTCCACATAATCTACCATTTTTAAACATTTACTATGATGAAATTAATGGGAGTTCATTCGGTTTTAGGTTATGATGAATTCATAACAAAAGCATTTACTTGAACAATTCATAACATTCGAGTAAAGGCCATGAAAGGCTCAGGAATATCTTAAGTTATATATATACAGGACACTTCCATTGAGGTAGTGCGTACAGATGTGTTTATAGATAATACTCCCTCTATCCTAAAGTTCTCTTTATTATTTATATTTTTTATGGGAGGCACTATCATGTCATAGGTGAAAGGATGATCCCACCTATGTGATAAGTGATTCAATTTCAATACATGGATAAACCATGTAGAGAGGATAATTTTTATTATTCATTAGCGATCTTTATCAAAACAGAGGATGAAAAATATGGATGACGCATTTGTAGGTTCCATGAGTAGCGGAAGCACATGGATGGGTGTACCCAACTTTAATTTTTTCTACTAACAACAATCAATCCATGATCCATCATGATGATAAAACATTATATCTTCAGAATATAATGAAGAACCAAAGAAATATGGGAGTCCTGGAACCATAGATAGGATAATTATATGTTGGTTATAATTAAGTTAATTTAAAAAAAGAATTAAATTGATGGAATTCTCTCTACATTGATGTTTCCGGTCATGATCTGATGTGATCTATTGTTGCGTCATAGAAGCCAAGTATAATCTTCCTCTACTGTTGATCCACATGTGCTCCACATATCTCTGGACTTCGCTAAAGTGATCTCTGGGTGCTAGCATAGAAGATCCATCACTTGTGATGTCTTCCTTTGATCGCCTTGAGAGCCACATCCAAAGTCCTCTCCTTGATCTGGTGGAGGAGGATATCTCTTGTAACTTTAGAGTGTTCTTGGAGGAAAATAATTATCTCTTAGCTTGAGATATATCTCAAGATCCATTGTTCACAAGCACAAAGAATGTCTAGAATTAATGAGAATAATGTAATTTGGATTTATAATAATTAGAATAATAAAATGAATTAATTACCCAAATAAATTTATTCATTTCATTTAATTCTTAATAATACCCCATGTCCAATAATAAAAGTTGACTATTATTATCACTTGACATGAACTAAATTAATTACACCTAATATTATTTAATTAAATAAATAATATTATTCCCAAAAATCCCCATAAAAACTACATGTTGTGTATATTAATATACATGACATGAATTTTTGTTTTTCCATTTTCATTATTTCCTCCACCACATTTATTAGACCTTGAATAATGACTATTTATTTCTCAAATAAATATCACTACATTACTCGCTACTAAATATATTTTTTAATCCACAATATATTCTCTTCAATAACTAGTGTCAATATAAATGTGATCATACATCCTTGAATAATTATTAAACCAAAATCAGGGATAATATATATTTAACTTGTTAAATGAATATTTAACTGAGATACTTGGACACTCTTAGTGTGTGACTCTCTAGGCCTGTTTCTCAATGGCATTATGTAGATCCCACCTAAATTCCAAGGTTAGCATCTAGAAACATACCAAGGCTCCCATAGAGAAATAAGTTAACACTACAATGAAGTTTCACCTCCAACGAATGCTTACCGTGTAATATAATCCATTTTCCTTGATATATCAAATAAAGAGGGTTCCATGTTAGTACCATCAACCCATGTGCTCAATTATTCTTTCTTTGAATTTTCAGAATTGAACTCACTGATTCCTCACCATGGACATGGATTTATTTAGGCTATATCAATTCCATCAAAGGCCCTAAGATATCAACTTCTGTTATGGAATAAAAGGGAAAAATACTTTCTCGCATTATCTATTAATGTAGTATTACTCCTGACGCACCCAACATATCCTACCTCGCCGTGAATAGTGTGTCAACGTAGTTTTTTTCAATACTTATAAATGTGCGAGTTGTAATACCCATTAATAATAATCTTAAATTCTAATGACCAATACACATGTCTACGGATAGGAACTTCCAATGACACTATGAAATGTGGATTTTCTACTAGCGGGTCGCGTTCTCATAATATCCTCATAGATATTACCAAGGGAACGCACAAAGAGAAGGTGTCTCAAATTTTTATGAGTCCTCACCCCTAATGGCCTATACTATTTGTGTCCCTCAAATAAAATCATTTGACCATAGAACATATATTTTCAAGAATAGTGTTATGGAACTTCCGAGTTCCCATCATAGCAGGGATCTACTATAACCCTTTGGTGCAGCAACTATCCTTAGGAAATTATCGCATGCATTGTCATGAAGAAGAACAATCAAGATGTGATAAGGTATTTATTAATGAATAAAGTACAAAGTAGTTGGTTCTGGGCCACCAACTCCAACAGAATCCCATTTGGACTAGATCCAACTATTAACAACCTTTAACCTGCTGGCTCTCACATGATATTCATTCTTCTTCTAAGAAAGACCTTTAGTCATGGGTTCTACCATGTTCTCTTCTATGGACACTCTGATCACTGAAACTTCACCCTTTTGATAGAAATCCCTCAATAGGTGATACTTCCAGAGAATGTGTTTTATCCATTGATGTGACCCTGGTTCTTTTGTAAGATCCACCACTATAGTATTATCACAATACAATGTGATAGGGTCTCTACTGCTTGGCAAGACATCAAGATTCTGGAAAATGTTTTAAATCCAGAAGGCATCCTTGGCTGCATCAGAAGCCGCTATATATTTGGACTCTACTGTAGAATCAGTGACAACTACTTACTTTGAACTCTTCCATCTCACAGTTCCTCTGTTGAGACATAAAACATATCTTGGTTATGACTATGGATCATTCTGATCTATCTGAAAACTAGCATTAGCGTACCCTCTGTGATAAGCTTCTCGTCTCTTCCAAACACCTAGAACATATCCTTAGTTCTTATAAGATACTTAAGGATAGTCTTTACAGTAGTCCAGTGTTGTTCTCATGGATCTTCTTGATATCTATCTACCATTATTAGTGCACATGAAACATCAATCCTGGTACATAACATGGCATACATGATGGATCCTCTAGCTTAAGAATATGAGATCTTACTCATTTCATCTTTGTCTTGTTGTATCTAAGGACACATTTTCTTAGAAACATGTAGGCCATGTAACAATCGAACTAATACCCTCTTGGATCATTCCATACTAAATATCTTTAGTATCTAGTCAATGTATGTACCCTGACTTAGTCCAAGTATCCCCTTGGATCTATCACGAATGATCTTGATCCCAAGAATGTAGGCTGCTTCTGCTAATTCTTTCATGGAGAAACACTTGTTCAATTAGTCCTTAACTGACTGTAAGGCTAGTACATCATTTCTAATAAGTAATATGTTGTCAATATACACTATTGGGACAACGAACAAATTCCCATTAAACCTCTTATAAACACATGGCTCAAATTTGTTCTTAATGAAATAAAATTCTTTTATGGCTTCATCAAATCGAATGTTGCATGACCTGGATGCTTTCTTTAATCCATAAATGGATTTTTGCAACTTGAAAACTCGTTTGGATGCACTTGGTGTCACAAACCCTTCTAGTTGTGTCATATAGACATCTTTCTAAATGTTCCCATTAAGGAATGCTATTTTGACATCCATTTTCCAAATCTCGTATTCATGGTAAGGTGCTATGTCAAGTATGATTCTTATGGATTTAAACATGTAAAATGGAGAGAAGGTTTCATTGTAGTCAATTCCTTGATGTTGTCCAAATTCTTTATCCAATAGCCTTGATTTATAGGTTCTAACTTGACCTTTCATATCTATATTTCTCTTGAATACCCATTTTCATCCAACAGGCTATACATCAACTAGCTCATTGACCAGAACCCAAACTTGTTTCTGATATATGGAATCCTTATCATAATTCATAGCTTATATCCATCTTGCAACTATTGAGCTCTCTACTACTTCCTTGTAGGAGAGAGGTTCATCATTGTCCAACAATAATGATTCACCATCCTTAGTGACTAAGAAACCAAATCTCTCTGGTTCCCATACCTCTCTTGAGATCCTTGACAGTACTTGTGTTTATGGAACCTCTTCCACGGGGACCTATAGAACTTGTTCATATACCAACTCCTATGTATCTTGACCCTCAACTTCATCGAATTAAATCTTTCTCCCACTATTCTTCTTGAGTATGTGCTCCCTCTCTAGAAAGATGGATTGTCTGGAAATAGTAACTTTCTTGTATGAAGGGTTATATAGGTAATATCCTTTCATTTTCTTGGGATATTCTATAAAGATACACCTCGTCCCCATGGTGCAAGTTTGTTTGCCCGAGAAGGCCTTAACAAATGCCTCGCATCCCCATACACTTGTGTGCAATAAATGGGTTTCTTTCAATTTCATATCTTGGAGGGCATTCCATTTTCCGTCTTACTTGGTACTTTTTTTAATGTGTATACTGCAGTTTGTAATGCATATCCCTAAAAGTATAATGGAAGATCTGTATGACTCATCATCAACCTCACCATGTCTAAAAAGGTGTGGTTCCTCCTTTCACTAACACTATTCCACTATGGTGTATAAGGAGGAGTGAGTTGAGATAGAATCCGAAACTCCCATAAAAGGTTGATGAACTCTTGGTTCAGATATTCTCAACCTTGATCTGATTGAAGATTCTTTATCTTCTTACCAAGATGATTCTCTACTTCAATATTGAATTCCTTAAATTTTTATAAGGATTCTAACTTATACCTCATTAAGTATATATATCCATATCTACTAAAATCATCAGAAAAAGTAATGAAGTAAGAATATCCACCTCTATATTCTACTATAAATGGCACATACACATCCATGTGTACCAATCCTAGAAGCTCTTTGGCCCTTTCACCCTGTCCACTGAAAGGCGGCTTGGTCATTTTACCATGTAAACAAGCGTGAAATCTATCAAGTGGTTTTAGATCAGGAGAGTTTAAATAACCATCTTGGTAGAGCTTTCTCAAAAGCTTCTCATTTACATGACCAAGACAATGATTCCACAATTGGGTGTTATATGAGTCATGTGAGTTTTTTTTATCAATTTCCAACACTTGGTTTTCATAATATAAAACATACAAACCATTATTTAAATGCGGCATACCATAAGATATGTTGTTCTTCTAAAATAAACAACCCTTATTTCCAAACTTGAAAATAAATCCATCCATATCCAAACATGATATAGAAATTATGTTCTTGGAAACACTAGGAACATAATAATTGTTATGTAAAACCAAAAGCATCCTAGTTGGCAATGAGAGATGGTAATCACCAATGGCCAACATAGACAGCCTCGCACCATTGGCATCTCTAAGATCCACCTCTCCTCTAGAAATCTTAATAAATATACTTGGTTCCTACATTTTAATACATATGTGAGCCCCACAAGCTATATCTAATACCCAGTGTGTAGAAATGGAATATAACACTCGATAATTAATGCACCTTTAGCGTCCTTGTGCTTCTTGGTGCAATTACTCTTTTAGTGGCCTAGCTTGCCATATGAAAAACTTACCACCTCCCATTTCTTGCCTAGCTTCTAGATCTTCCCCTTCTTGGAGGGATGGTGCTCGGGGGCTTCAGACCATTTATAATTACTTATCCCCTTTTCCTTGTCCTTTCTTTTCTTATTCACCATAAGGACTGTGGGTTTTGCCACACCTCATGTCCTTATCAACCTATAGAATTAAGGTCAGAAGTTCTGATATAATCTTCTCATTATTTTTCATGTTATAATTGAAAATAAATCTAGAGAAGGTCTTGGACAGTGATAATAGGATGAGATCTATTTGCAACTCATCTGGTAAATTAATCCCTAAGATGTCTGGGCATTCAATGTAGCGAATAATCTTGACTACATGAGGCACAGCTGTCACAAACTCTCCAAGCATAGTTGTGAAAAAAGTGTTGGAGATATCATATCTCTCATGTATTTCCTTATCTTGATAGATATCATTAAGGTGAGACATCATTCTATACACATTCATATTTTCATGTTGCTTTAAGATCTCACTAGACATGTTTGATAGCATGAAACATTGAACATCTGTGGAATAATCCATATGTTTCATATAGAGAGATATTTCCTCATCACTGGCCTCTTTTCTAGGTGCAACTATAATAGGCTCCTCCAACACATATAATTTACTCTCATGGTGAAGGATGACGTGTAAATGCATTTATCACTCCTAGAAATTGGTGCTGGTGAGAAGGTTTTCCTTCTCGATTATAGTTCATAATGATATGTTTGAAGTCATTTTTCTTGCAATTTCTAAAAAATAATATGAGAGAAGGTTTATTACTTTATCATGATAAAAATGAGATAAATAAATTAATACTTATTAGTCTCCCACTATTTTATCAAAATATAATATCCCTCACTATTGACTTTGGAATATTATGTTTCCTGAATATTCTAGTGGAAAGGATCCATAATTTCCTTCACATTACCTCAACTAGGGTTGGTTAAGAAATATGAAAGGTTTTAGGTAGGCATTCCCAATGCCAACTGCATTAACTCATAGCTCCTTGATCTGCTAAGTAGACTCCCCAATCCTGAAATCCTTCTATTTTGTATTTCCTCAACCTTTTCCTCTTGGTCACACCAAGTCCAACTATGGTAGTCAATCCTTGATATGAACCATGTCAAGTAAACCCAAAACCTCAAATTAGAATTCCCCGATAATTGAAAGCACCCCAACTAGGGTTGGTCAAGCACTTTGAACTATGGTTCGATTCTAACCAAGATTACGGAAGGCTATACCGACTTAATTTAAAGCACCCCAACTAGGATTGGTCAAGAACTTTGAACTATGGTTCGATTCTAACCAAGATTATGGAAGGCTATTCACCCGATTTGGTCCTTCGGGCTACCGGTTTGGGCTTATGGGTCTCCAGGGCCATTGGGTCATCAAAAGCCTTTGGTCCACAGGACCTTCAGGCCGCGTAGACCATGGAGTATCCCGGTTCACACATAACAGGCCCCAGAAGAGAATCAAAGCAACAAGAGTAGCAGCCACCAGATGCAGAGCTAATCGGATTAGAAGAATGAGAGGGTATGGTAGCCGCCATCGGGACCAGGCACCGTGCAACTTTGCACGGGGAAATTCTAGTCAATAAACAATTCAAGGTGGGGAGCTAAGGTGATCAATGACGTAGAAATATAGGTAGGGGAAGTTCAAGTGGGCTGGGCCTACGGGTCATGTATTGGGCATGGTATACCTCTGGGCCTTTGGGTCATGTATTTCGGGTTTGTAGGGCCCTGTGCCTTGGGCCTACGGGTCATATACGGGTTCCCCTTCAACCATTAAAAGGTGGATTATCCATAATAAAATAAATAATATGGTCTTAGGTCCATTCAAACCAAGTGGGATATACCTAAGTGATTAACCATGTCTAAGATAATATTAATGCATAAGCCTGTCTTATTTTAGTTCCATCTTGCATGCTTGTTTAATTCATTAATTGTGTGATAGGGACAACACACCCACAATAAATAAACCATGGAACTGATAGAAATAAAATAAATGGTATGATCGTGTGCTTGTTCTATTGTTTAGTTTATCTAGCAGTTGATAAAATAACCCAAGACCTAGGCGAGAAACACCTTGAACCTTTTGGGTTCGTGTTTACAGCTTTCCACCTGTCCACCTTTGTATCTCCTTGGATTGGTTTCACCTTGGTTCCTAACATGAGTTGCCTCCACTAGCTTGGGAGATCTATCCATTACATATGCTTTTATCTCACTCGCAGGTGAGGGGTAAAACAGGGTTTTACATAAAAGAAACCTTGGGCACGTAGACCCTACATATTAATGAGGAGAAGGCTCGTAGGCCAACAAATTTAATTTAAATAAATAAATTAAAAGAAACCATCCACATACAAAGGTCCTAGTCTATCTCATGATCATCTATACATGCAACAATATTTACACAAAAATAAAACTATCATTCAATTATTTAATCATTCTTATTTAAGATAAATCACACTTGAATCAATTAATTATATTTAATTAATAAATCATTTTATCTTATACTCTTTTATGAATTTACTTGAAATTCTCATCCATCATAATTTTAAATAAATAAATTCATTTAAAATTATATTTTTACATAACTTGTACCTTGTAGGAAACTTGGTGAATTCTCATTCATAACTACCCAATGAGTAGAAATGAACATTACATAGATGTTAAATTAAACACATATATATAAAACACCTATCACGTGTTGTGCCTCAGCTTTACACCTACACCATGGTACACGTCTCAAGGGTTTATATCATATAATAATAAATTTTAATAAATCTACATAATTTCGATGAGTACATGGTGTGTAGTTCTGACCACACGGCGTGTACTATTGTCCACTATCCATTCAAAGTACACACCCGAGGACATATAATGTGAATGTACTTCGAAAATCTTCGGAGTACACGGTGTGTCCAGTAGGCCACACACTGTGTAGTGTCCGCGTTAGACAATCTCCAGCTGGTCAAACTGTGTATGGGGTACACGGTCCAACCCTAACCCGAAGGGAATACATGCCCTTTCTAGTGGGCCACACAGTGTGTAATCCAAAAACCAAAAGCCACCTATTCTTGGTCAACACATAGATCAATTTAAGACTTAGAAAGACTCCAACACATGACTTGGTTTCACATACCGGTCTGATGCATTGAATCTTGACTACACGGCTTGTACTGTCGAATACACGCCGTGTGTTCTGGTGTTTTATGACTAGGAATCTTTTTCACCTCTGGATGAGATCCTCTATTTTATTTTACTCAAAATTAAAAGAAAATATTATTTCTATGAGGTGAATGAGAAATGAAAGATAAGGAACAGATCTTGAGATTTAGATTTTCAGAATGATTAACTTGAATTGAAACAACTAAATTACTAAATGTATAAATCATCAACAAAAAACTAAATAATTATAATAAAAAATATAACCCCTTTGATACTAATTGTAGGTTGTAGGTGTAGAGTAAGTGCATGGATGGGTGTACCCAACTTTAATTTCTTACATTAACAATGATCAATCTGAGACCCGTCACGATGATAAAATGCTAGATCTTCAAAATAGAATGAAGAATTAAAGAAAAGAGGGGACTCCCGGAACCATAGAGAAGATTATAAAATGTTGGTTATAATTAATTTAATTAAAATAAAATAATTACCTTGATGGAATTATCTCTTAATTGATGTATTTGGTCATGATCCATTGTGATCTGTAGTTGCATCATAGAAGACAAGTTTAGGCATCTTCTAGCAGTGATCTACATGTTCTCCATGTATATCTAGACATTGCCGAAGGGATATCTAGGTGCTAGCATGGAAGAGTCTTCACTTGCAATGTCTTCCTTTGATCACCTGGAGTGTCGCTTCTAAAGTTCATTCCTTGATCCAATGGAGGGGATCTCTCTCGTAACTTGAGAGCGTTCTTGGAGGAAAGGAATTCTCTCTTAGCTTGAGAGATTTTTCCATATCCATTGTGCACTACCAAAAATAATGGCTAGACTTAATGAGAATAATGTAATTTTGATTTATAATACTTAGAATAATAAAATTAATTAATTACCCAAAGAAATTTATCCATTTCATTTAATTCTTAGTAATACCCCATGTCCAATGATAACAGTTGACTATTATTATCACTTGACACGCTCCCAACAAATTAAACCTAATATTATTTAATTAAATAAATAATATTATTTTTCATAAATCCTTAGAAAAACTACATGGCATGTATATTAATATACATGGCATGTATTTTTGTTTCTCCATTTTCATTATTTACTCCACCACATTTATTAGTCCTTGAATAATTACTATTTATTTCTCAAATAAATATCATTGCATTACTCACTAATAAATATATTATTTCACCCACAATATATTCTCTCGAATAATTATTGTAAAAATAAATGTGATTAGGCATCCTTGAATAATTATTAAACTAAAATCTGGGATAATTTATATTCAACTTTTTAAATAAATATTTAACTGAGATACTTCAACACACTTAGTGTGTGACCCTCTAGGACTATTTCTTAGTGGAATGAGGCGGAGCCTGCCTAAAGTACAAGGTTAGAATCTAACAACATGACAAGGTACCCATAGAGAAAGAAGTTAATGCCACAATGATGTGTCGCCTCCTACAAATGCTTACCGTGTAATGTAATCCCTTTTTCTCAGTATCTCAAATTAAGTGGGTTTCATGTTAGTGTCATCAACCCATGTGCTCGATTATTCTTTCTTTGACTTTCCAGAATTGAACTCGCCCATTCCCCACCATGGCCATGGATTTGTTTAGGATATGTCAATTCCATCAAAGGGCTTGAGATATCAACTTCCATTATGGAATAGAAGGGACAAGTCCTTTCTTGCATTATCTATTAATGTAGTATTACTCGTGACGCACCCAACATATCCTACCTCAATGCGAACAGTGTGTTGTCATAGTTTTCATCAATACATATAAGTGCACAATTTTTAATACCCACTAATAATAATATTAAATTCTAAGGACCAATACACACATCTGTAGATAGGAACATCCAATGACACTATGTAATGTGGATTTCCTACTGGCGGGTCTCGTTCTTATAATATCCTCCTAGATATTACCAAGGGCGCACACCATGAGAAGGTGCCTCAAAGTTTTATGAATCCTCACCCCTAATTTCCAGTATTATTTGTGTCCCTAAAATTACATCATCTGACCACAGAACATATATATTCAATAATATTTTTATGGAACTTCTGGGTTTTCATCATAGTAGGGATCTGCTATGACCCATTGGGGAAACAGCTATCCTTAAGACATTATCACATGAATTGTCATGTAGAAGAACAATCAAGATGTGATAAGGTTTTTATTAATAAATAAATTACAAATTAGTTGGTTTTGAGCCATCAACTCCAACAACATCACCTATATTTAGTGAAAGGTACATTAGTTATTCATTTACAATATGCATGATTTCTTTATCTAGGATGGTAGATCTTGGTTTTAAATATTTAAATCTACTTATTCTAGATTGATTAATAGTTAACCACCCTTTAAAAAGATTTTAGGGGTATTAGAGACTTACCATGAATTTTGATTCCTGAAACCATACTAAAAATGAAGAAAAATTAGGATTCGTTCATATCATATCATTAACAAAGCACTGAATCATCATCTACAATTATGTGTGACTAATTAAAAATGGATGGAAGTGGTAGGGTTAACATGGAACATTATGATAAGATCTTAATATTTCCTACATAGGCCACATCACATGTAAATAATTGAGGGTTAATGTCATTTGAGGTATAGCTGCATGAAATTAATCCTACATAGTCATTGAGACCCACCTTACATGTATTTATCTATGTTTCATTTAATCTGACATGGTCTACTTGGTTAATATGTTGTAGTTCATGATGTTAATCCTATATGAATTAATGTGACACAATACTCATATTAATACTATGTCAACCCATGAAGTGTGACTTTATTACTAAACAACACTTTTCTATTATTACATGATACCTTGATACATTGTTTGATTCCTACATAGAACATGTTTTATTCCTATACAGATGCTGATTTAATATCACTTGACACACTATAGATCATGTAACATTAACCAAATGTGGTTATGGCCTTATCTAGTAATAAACTAGTCTAATCATAAGTAGTATAGAGCATTTTTTATTCATAAAAAATCAATTATGAATTGAATTATATAATTTTTCAGCACACAAGGGACTTCAGCAAGAGATAACTTTTGAGGGGGTGAATCAGGATATGAAACTTATTCCAATTTATAAAACTTATTCATTAAACTCTACCACTCTAACTGATCATTACCTCATAGTTAGCAGGGCCTCACTTCATTTCTTCTTTATTTAATGATCTTATTGTTATTTATCTTTCCTTAACCTTAACAAGTTTGGATTGATGCTAATTTGACCCACATCCACCAATTAATATTATATATTGTAATTAAATGATGCACACAAGATGCAAGGATTTTACTTGGTTTACCCGGACTGGGATAATCCAAGGTGCATAAAATGAAAATCTCTTTTTGTACCAGAAACACTAAGCTCTCTTCTTATTGGTGGGTTTAGGATAGGGAACTCCAAGCCTAGGATCACCCCTTACAATGTTTAAGGATGGATCAATGCCTCCAAAGTGTTAATTCCTTTACTTATATGCTTTTCTCAGTTCTCCAAAAAGAAAAAAATTACCATACAAGAAATCATGAATAATAACACAAATTTTGTAGCTGCATTGGATGCAGGATGGTGCATTTTATCTTTATGGCCTACTCCTTCACAAGTTATTTATGAACATATCAAAGAACAACTTCATCTCCAATCTATGATTCATCATATAAAAAATAAAAAAATTTCTATTGGAAGGATCTTCACCAAGTTCCAATATTATATTAATCTTCTTTCTAATACCCTTGTTTATAATTCCCTATCTTTTAGAATTCTTTAACTTTCTAGTGATACACTTAGAATCTTCTTCTTTTCTTATTCTTCTTCATCTTATTCTTCTATTAATCAGATATATAAAATACACACAATTTTATACATAGTAGTAATCTATTATAGTTTTCTTCTCTTTAAATATGTTTCAATAGCGCTCTCCTTTTCCTCTTCTAATGTAAAAAATGTATAAATATCCCTTTATCTCTTTGAACTACTTCAATCAGTCTTCCCAATTCTAGTCAAATCAACTCCTTGAATTATGTAATTATATTAAAATATATTTCTTTTGTAATATCACCCATGGAATTATACCTTCTTCTTCTATTTCTATTCATATAATTTCATGTTAATATTTTTAACATAACTAAATATAGAAACTATCCTAAAATTAGATACACGACTTTCTCCTTTTCTTAATCACACCTCTTGATCATCGGTCTTCAATCCAGTTGGTCAATCTTTTTTGAGATCTCCCATGATTTTCTATATTTAAAAATCTATAATTAGTAGCCTAAAAATTATACTAAAATTTCCACATCTATACAAAGTAATAATATTGTGGTGTGGCTTCCAACATCGCAACATAATTCTTGGTCCAACACCAGATTCACCAAATCGACCTCAATATTATATTCATATCACTAGAATATCATGGAATAATCCTCCTCTAATCTCAAGATAACTCCATAAACCATAGTTGACAAAACTTTTAATATAATTTTATGATTAATAAAATATATTTTAAATATGTTTGTGTCTACCAATATTCACCTAAAATGTAAAGGGTATAACCCTTACATATTACCTTTATGTTGTGACATGACCCTTACACATGGTTAAAGTGAGCCTTCTGTATCCCTATATAGTTTTAGAACTTTACTGCATTTTTTTCCTCCAAACTACTTAATCTTATATATTTTTATAGTAAAATTTATTTATAAAAGGTGAAGTTATTTTATTTAATTAATTTCAACATTTCATAAGTTTCTACCATTACACATGATCCTAGACTACTCTTATGTATTCAGGGAGACTCCATTCCATTTTCATTTATCCACTTAGTCTATAAATATTAATTTTACGTGTGTGATTAGATTAATCTATATATTTATAGAAATTCTAGGAATATTAAATTATCTAAGAGTTTAACCATTTCACCTTTACATATTAGTCTAGATGACCTTTATGCATCACTATGAGGTCCCTCTAAGAATTTACCAATTCTCCAAGAGCTCATCTTGGTTACCCTTATGCATACATGGAACCCTATAAGGACTTTTCCACATTTAACTTCCTCTCCCATAATTTACTCTTACATATAATTATATACTTTATACCTTTTTAATTTTTTAGAAAACTCCACTTACTAGATACTCTTATGTATACTAATAGTGTTCAACACTTGGCCTTTTGATTTTACAAGAATAATTCAAAAACTCATAAATTTATTCCATATTGTATTACAGCCTTAAAAAATAACTTTTATAAAAAGACTTATGGACTTTAGATTCTATCTCATGCTTCCTCTCGAATCATCCACTACTACTATTCAAATTATAGAACAACCAAAACTATTATCCTGGTTAACCTTTTGGTCTTTCGCTGCTTCTCTTTTGGACTTCTTCTAAAAAAATCCAAGGCTTATTATAATTCTATTATGAACTAACTTCTAGACTTATATTGATTTAACTTATGTATTACTCTACGTTCTCCTTCCAAAATAATTTATATAATTACTCCATCACCATAAATTCCATAGCTATAAAAACTACGGAATATCATATACTTTTGTGTTTAAAATAAACCAACATCTCTAATGGGTTTACAAAAAACCCAACACCATCCAATCATACATCATTAAATAGAGTCTAAAAACATCTACCTTTTCATTTTTTAGAAACATTATCATGAATCCAAAAATTATTAATGTCATCATGATGATCTTTACTCCCCCTTTGAGGGATGTTCAGATTCATGGGATCATGATGCTTCCTACTCCCCCTTTGACATAAAATACAAAGAAATATCTTATTCCAAAGTATCATATTTAGAATAATTGGAAAAAATTTACCTCAAGAGACAAAGGTATAATAATTTAGCATCAATATCATGCTCCCCCATATCTTATTGATATCAAACAATACAAACCTCACTACTTTGATATTCACATCAATTTTTTGGATGCCAATTATTAACTCAAATTTTTAGGGACAATAAAAAACCGTATCCCCTTATATCCATGGTCCTTGCATAATATTTGAGAGACTAAGATATCCCTATTACAATATACCTCAAGATTTCTATAATTTTCAGCTAAATTTTTCCTTATTTATCACTCATAAACAAAAATTTCATATTTTATTTTCAATATCTAAAAATTCCTTAAATTGTGGATACATTCTCACAATATTTTTAGTGAGTGGTATTACCACTTAATAATTATCCATGAAAGAAACCTCTAAGAAAACATAGTCAGAAATAAATATAGGAAACATGATATTAACCTAATAACAACATTGTTATTTTTTTAGACAAACATTCCATAAGATACAAGTAGTTACAACTTTCAGATTTTACTAAGAAACTCAACCTGTGAACTCAATCACACTTTCATAATATCATTAGTGGATAAAACTTAATTATAATGTGTGTGAGTCATAGATTATTTCATATTTTACATATCATCTCTAGACACTAATTCTAACAACAATTTTCAAAACTAATACAACTTGACAAAAATAGATTTGTACTTCTATCCATTAGATGTTTTTTCTTGGTTGACGGAGACACCACCTTTATATATTTATCTCTAAACACATATTGATTTTATCATCTTCATCACTAAACATAGATATTATATTCAACACAAAATTAATCCATTTACCATATTTTGATATCCTCAAAATATCATATTCCATCTTTAAGGCCTGATACCAATGGATAATATGTTCTCTTGACACCAACACTTTAACTAGACCTTGATACGAATTGTGATTCCAGTTATCATTAAATAATGTGTGGGATATAACACCTGTTGTTACAATTCTAGCTTCAATAAGATAATAGTTTCACTACTACAATTTCAATTTGAACTTTAGAGCTTCCCTCAACACCACTTTCATATTTTGATTCAATCTTCCCATGGATTGTATCCCCCCAATACCTACAACAATTTAATAATAGTAATAACATTTAAATGAATAGGGAGAGGTGAACTTAAAATTTCCTCAAGTTGAGGAAGATGGTGTGTCACTAAAGGCCACCACTTTTCCTTTATCCTTTAAAATAGAATCCATATTCAAATATGAAATATTATTAATAGAATAAAACTTCTATTCATTTTCCTTGGGCTTGATCTTCTCTTTATGACCTAAATCAAATTATTTTCTTTCGTGGGTAGTTGTATTGATAAGGATCTTTTTACTCATAACTGGTTTGTATTTTCTTTTCCAAACCTTCTTTTTTTTATCCCAATAAGGATCATTAGACTTATTAAAATAAAACTTCCCTTTGGATACTTATTTTATAAGAGATTTATTTGTTTACTAGCACGTAAAATCCTATGGAAACCACTTTTATCATGTTAATATTATTCAACCAGAACCCAAAATCTATTTCTTATAAGAATATATTTTTAATTTAATGCACACTAGTTTTATCCTTTCATTCTAATCGAACTTCTTCAGATATTTCCACAATATACATAATGGTCACGGTGTAATTTATTGGAATAAAATATACACCTTTTTTACCATGGTTGGTAACTTTGTTTTTCACATTTTCTATAAACTTCACAATAATATATATATTCTAATGTTTCAAAGAAAAGGATGGAAATATGACCATGCAATCTACAAGAAAAGCACATGTCTCCAATCTATCTTTTAGGAATCATTCCACTATCCTTACCTTTTTAGGGACCTTCCTGAACCCATTTATAGTAGCTCCACTAGTTTACCTTTTCTTAGGAATTATATTAACTCTCTTATTTTCATGATTTTAAGGGTTTTATAATTTCCAATGTCAAAATTTCCTAAGGAACATGATCTTTATTACATAACTATTCTTTCTTACTTATCCTCTGATATTTCATATTTTTTCTTTATTTCACCATCACCAACTGAAGGATAATCTAATAAAAACTATAGATAGTATTTTATAATTGAACCACCCTTGGCTTTCAATTATTCCACCTTCTTATTAATTAAGATCAAATCTTCTCCAAGTTGTTGGAACTTTTTATATTTTCCACAAGTTTATCATTATTTTCTTACTTGCACATATTTTCCTCTGAAATTTCATCCTAAAATGCATGAGAAAGTTTATCCAGTATGAAATTATACCCCTTGATCCTGGAATTCATCTATGTAATGGAATCCTTAATGATTATGTTCTCTTGTTTCATCCTTTATTTCTCCTCAGCTAGTTCTTCTAGGTGTGAAAAAACCTCATCCTTCTTGGTCGTTAAATTCAAAATTTCCTTTGATTCAAGGACCTTATCATTTGAATATGATTTAATATTATTCAATTTTGGAGAAATTTATTACAATTTTTCATCTAGGGAGTCATTTATTTCCATTAGATTAGTGTTCACTTCAATTAATTTCATGTTCAAGATCTTTTATTTTTTAACCTTAACCTTCATCACTTTAAAATTAATTTCTTAACACCCACTATCCTTTTTAAAATTATTTCTTTATTTTTATGTCCATAGATCTAGTTCCTATGAATGGAAAATAACTTCTATCTTTGAGATCATTGGGTTCTTCTCATCATCATTTTATCCAACATAACTTGGGAAGTCTGTCTCCTTATCCAATCCTATAACATAATTTAACAAGTTAATAGATTCATAATCTAAATCATCCATAACTTTCTTTCAAGATCTAATGGAATTTTATAACTATATCTAATAGCCAATATAAACTATTGTAAAATAAGGGATCCCCTTAGAGTTTTGATTCCTCTTAAAATTATTTTTCTTTTCCATACGACCAATAGTATAATAAATTAGAATAAAACATGACTCCAAAAATTGATTGGATCAATTCAGAGAAAAAAAATTCAACATAAGAACTTATTTTTTATACAAATTTTTAGTCTCATAAGGGAATTCAATGAGAGATATCCTGGGAGGGAGGGGTGAATTAGGGTATGAAACTCATTCTAATCGATGAAATTATTCATTAAAATATCACTACTATAGCTGTTCTTGATCTTATAGTTAGTTGGGTATCACTTGGGTTCTTCTTTAATTCATGATTTAGTTTTTATTTCTCTTTTCTTAGCCTTAAACATATTTGATCGGTAAATATTTAACCTTCATTCACTAATTTTTTTATTATAGAGTGTAAATAAATCATACACATAAGACATACATATTTTACTTGGTTCACCCAAAACAGTATAATCCAAGGATCATACAATAGTAATATGTCATTTCACAAAAAACACTAAACTCTTTGCTTACTGGTGGGTTTAGGAAAGGGAACTCTAAGCCTACATTCAATACCCTTAAAATGTTTATGGATGACTCACATCCTCCCAAGGGTCACTTATTTCACTTTTCTCCTTTTCTCATTTCTCCAGAAAGAAAAAAACTTAGAATACAAGTCAAAATGAACAATATCACCACTATTATAGTATCATCAGATGTAGGGTGGTGCCTTTGATCTCCATGGGATAGTCATTCATAGGCTATCTATGAACATATCCATGGAAAAATTCATTTTATTTCCATGATTCAGCATGAAAAAACTTCAACTTATTTTCCATTGGAAATATCTTCAACAAGTTCAAATTCTATCTTCCTCTTCTTTCCATCATCCTATCCTGGAATTCCTTCTATTTCTGTATTCTTTAACTTTTTATTACAAAAATTGGAATATTATTATCTTATTTTTATCCCTCATATTATTCTTTAATTAGTTATATATATCAAATATCCATACTTTGATGTAAAATGACAAGATCTTTTCTTTTTCTTAACTTTATTGGTGTGTTGACGGAACACTCTTTTTCCTCTTCATATGTACTAAATATATAAATATTCCCCCCTCTATATTTGAAATTATATGAGTAGTCTTTCCAAATATGGTTCAGTAAACTACCTAAATTACAAAAAGATATAGAAATTTATTACTTTCAAAATATCACCCATGATCTTCTACCTTGTTCTTCTATTTTTGTATTCATAAAATTTTTAGTGGAAATATTTCCCATAATTAAATATGGAAACTCCCTAAAAATTAAAAACATGACTTTCTACTTTTTTAATCACACCACAAGATCCATCACCTTCAATCTATCTATTCATGTTTCATTTATATCTACTATGATTTTCTCCATTTAAAACTCCATAAATATTATCTTGGAATTATATTACATTTTTTATATCTGTGAAAAATAATAAGACTACAGTGTGGTTTCCCATAACACTGCATGATTCTTTTTCCAACACAAAATTCAACAAATCTACCTTAATTTTATATTAAAATAACTAGAATGTCATGGAATAATACTTCTTTAATCTCAGCATAATTTTCTCCACTATAGTTGGCCAAACTATTAATCATATTTTATTATTAATAAAACATATTTTAAATTAGTTATGAATGGTTTATATTCACCTTAAATAGAAAAGGGTATAAACCTTATGTATTGTATATGTTCTATGATATGACTCTTACATATGGATCAGGTTAACCTTATATATCCATATGTAGTTTCAGTACTTTACCAAAAAAATTTCTCAGAAATGACGACTCTTATCAATTAGTTTGATAACCTTTATGTATACAAGGTGAAATTCCTATATTTTTTTGTATTTTGGAATTTTGGAAATTTCTATATTTATTCATGATCCAAGATTATTATTATATATTTACGGAGACTCTATTCCTTTGTCATTTCTTTACCAAGTCTATAAATACTAATCTCATATATGAACTTAGATAACTCTTAAATATTCAGGGAAATTCCAAGATTTCAAATTCTTTGAGAGTGTAATCTGATTACCTTTATGTATTAGTCTAGGTGAACTTTACGCATCACTATGAATTACCTCCATGAATTTTACAATTCTCCAAGATCTCATCCTAGTTATCCTTACATATACAAGGAACCTCATCAATACATTGTTGTATTTCACTACCACTCATATAATTTACTCTTATATATCACTGTGAGCTTCATAAAATTGTGATTTTTCAAGAAACTTCATTAAGTATATATTTTTATGTATATTGGTATGGTTTAAAAATTACTTTTTTATTTTACAATAATACTTCCAAAACCCAATAATTTATTCCAAAATATATTGTATCCTTTAAAAATAACTTCCATATAACTACTATCAAACTTATTCACTCTGGAATCTCTTTCGGTTTTCCTTTTGGACCACCCACTATTTCTCTTAAACTTATAGAAAAACCACATATATTATTATAGTTAACTTTAATGCCTTTTACTAATTCTATTATATACTTGTTTTCTAGACATTCGGGTTTCAATTGCTTCTCTTTTAGACTAACTTTCAAACTTCAACCAGCTTAACTACAAGATACCTTCAGCTTCTCCTTTAAAAATAATTTTTAGAGTAACTCCAAAAAAAATTATAGAACCGTAGAACCTTTGTAACATTATATTTTTTAGTTTTGATAATAAATAACACCTTCAATGATATAATATGGTTTGCGGTGGTTGTTAGATGTTTTGGAAATGCTTCGATGGTCGGTTTTTTTGTGGTTTGATTTATGTGATTATTGTGGTTTCTAGTCCATGGTGTTTATTGATATTGTTGATGGTCTATGATTCTATGATTTATTCATGAATTTAATCATCACCTTAATCATTATTTACTTTTAGGGAATATTTTTACAAGGTTTCTTTCTAATGTTGTCTTCTAGAATATTGGTAATTTATTATGAGTGGTTACATTTAGTGGAAGAAGATGGTGTGTGGTGGGTTTTGGATGTTGTGGCGAGGATTCTATGTTCGATGTGGAGTCTTTGGTGGTTGGATCTCATTTGGTGGTGGCTTGGTGGTCTAGAGCTACTATTCTTTTTTTATTTTTCTTAGCAATTTTAGAGAAGGGTTTTGGTCAATGGTTCTCTAGTGATGGTGTGTCTATAGTGGTGTTTTCAGTACTAAGTGATGAAAAAGTTTTTTGTGTTATTGATTCTATGTTTTGATTGTTTTTCATTAAATGGCTTAGTGAGGTAGTGACGTTGATGTGTGATGGTAATGATGTAGCGAGAGTGTAACAAGAATGATGATATGTGATGATGATGTTGATTTGAATAATTTTCCAATCATGCGTATTGAGGCACAATTTGTGTCTCCAGGTCGACCATCCGATTTAGTGGTTTGTGGGTATAATTTTTTATTTTTTTAATTAGTGATTCCTGGTTAATTTTTTAATATTCCTAGATAGATTGGTTATTACTAGATGATTTTTCATATGATTGGTTTAGTTTTTTTCTTGGTTTTTAATTGCTTCCCAAATAACCTCAAAGATTTTTTAAATAATAAAAAAAGTGATTTAGAGAGTAAAATATTCCTATATAAGGAGACTTTGAGTTGGAATTCTCACTATCCTAAAGTCTTATTCCTTATTCTAGAAAGGTGGGGTTTGGTTATATATGTCTTTAGGATTACTCATGCATAGATTACTAAATTCATAAAATTATGAACCTTTACATGAAAAGTTTATACACCATATGCATATGATACATTTTTATATGTGTGAAATTTTTTAACTTCTATTTTTGGATGAGTAACAAAAAATATGGGTTACATAAAGATTCACACATCAATATGGTTTAAACATATTAATTTTTTGGATGGAATATTATTCCAAAACTAAAACATTAGAAGCATGCATATATAGAATTAATAGCATGAGATAATATGGTGGTATTAAATCCTCATCAAAATAATAAGTGTTAAATTCATTCCAAAGAAACACTTGTAAAGACCTCGATCATTTAGTGTAAGTGATGTTAACCATTAAGTGCTTAAGTATTATCTTTTGTAAGGGAAGAAAGTAATGAGGTGACCCCAATAGTTAGGTGACTTGTTCTTATCATTTTATTTGGGTCACACTTAGCTATGAAACACTAACCATTAGGATGCTAGAGGAATCAAGTTTATTGAATCCATATGATAGATTTAGATAAAAAGTTATCCACTTACCCATCCAAGTTTTATATAATATAGGATTGAAAATAGTCATATACTAGACATATTCCTAAATTATTTACATGATACTTGATGTAATATATGATGAAATATGGATATTTTACCACTAATGAGTATGATGAATTTAAAAGGGGTTATCATTTTAATGGGATACCATTTAATAAAATTTCTTATTAAGTGGAAGTAAAAAATGACACTCATATAAAAATATATTATTTTTTTGATAAATGAAATCATCAAACTTAACTTTAAAATAAAACCTTGATTATAATAATCTTAATGTAATATATTCTTTGGACTGGTAACTCATGAAAATATTTCAAATAACAAGAATTATATGGGTTATAGTAAAACCTTTTTGAATATATCAACTATTGAAGTTATTAAACACTTGAATCAAAATTCTTATTTAAGCATTAAATTATTCTCTTGAGGTTTAAAGGGAATTAGATGTAATATTAATAAATAAATTTTAGTCTTTGTTGATATATTCAACATGATTATATATCCTTATGGCTTAGTGATACTAGAGGTTTCATTATAGCTTGTTCAGGAAATAATCCTATTTTAATCAATGAAAATTTTTAGAAAATATTAATGCATTAAATAAATATATACCCTATTAATATATAAGTTCTTAGAAAACATGAACTAGGGAATATTATTTTTCTGGTGTTGTATTAATAATACAAGTGAGTAAAATTTCAAACTAGAAGTGGAGAAGTTAGTTGGAAATTACAACATTGTTTATTTATTTATCCATTAAAGGTTATTGAACCATAAAGGAGTTATCAGAAAGGAATGAATAATAATTCCATAGTATGAAATTTTAATTGACACTTGAAGGGGTTTTTTAAACTCTATGGAATGTCCATGTTAGGTATCAATGTTATAAAAATAAATTATTCGGGTTTGAAGGGTATGTGATACCAAATGTGTACTTTGTAGGTTTTATAAATATAAAAGACTTCAAAATAAAGGGAATAATTGATAGTTATTGTATTTTTCATTTAAGTAATAAATAAAAGAGTTTCTATATCAGTGATTTGAAGGTAAAGAAATGTTTCAAGATTAGAATAATCTCAATAATGGATGTGTATAATTATCTCATTTATCTTATGTAATAAGAGGATTTGTTATAAAAAATATGATATAATGGTTTTTATACACATATTTTATGATTCATTAGATTCTATAACCTGTTTTGAAAATAATTTAAGGATAACATTATTTTATCCAAGATAAAAATGTTTACACAGATGTTTGTTAAAATATGAGGGAAAGTGTTCCTACCACTCAACAGTGGAATATTTTAAAGAATAATATTATTTTCAAAAAAATCATCCAAACACATAGAATATCATATGAGATATGGATGCAATAATTTTTTTATTTAATATTTCTATTAAAATTAAATAAGTTTTATTTCCAATCCAAATGAGTATTTGTTTCTTAGAAAGATATTATGAGGATAATTTAGTGTCTAAGAGACTAGTGGTAGTATGTTTTAACTCATATAAGTTTAAATTTAACTAGTAAATGATTATTAAAGTCAAAATTAAAAGTTCATTTCAATTCATAACCTAAAAGAGTATAGGTTATAACAGTAAAGAGAAATGTGAAGAGTTATATTTAGTTACCATAAAAATTGAATATCACTTTATCCTAAACGAATTTATGATATTTTTGTAAAGATAAAATATAAAAGTTACATTAGTTACCAATATATTTCATGGATTTTTTATGGAATGGGTTCCAAGAATAATGACCATACACTTAGAACTATTTCTAAGTAGACTAAAAAAATTTACATTACAATATTTAAGGTTTTGTTGTTAAGGATTTTGAATATGTTCAAGGAGTTAAACATTAGGAATATGATTCTAAATATCACAATTATTAAAACATTATTTTTTCATAGATTTTACTCACTAAATATTTTAATTGGAGGGTTTTATTAGGTGGTCACATAATGATGTGGCGGGAATTAAATATAGATATACCAAGTTAACAAAAACCTTAAAAGTGTAGAAATAATAAGGATGATTTGAAAGTCTATCATATATGATATTATAGAAAGGATCTTATGTTTGGTATTGTTATGTATTATTAAAAGAGTTAGAATGTAAAATGTGTCATGTAAAAGTAAATATTCATATTATGATTCTTTCACATTACCTGATATAAATTCCATGAAGTATAATGATAATTGACTACATAGAGTAAGACTTTAAGTTATCCCTAACCGATGTTCACCATAGTGTATTATAGGTTGTGAAAAAATATTAATATTATCATGTGTATTATTTTTGTATTGGGATATAAAATATATCCATGAGATTCAAAAATGGGTTTTTTCATTGGATGTGCCATAAATTACACCACATGGTGTGTCACACATTATTTCTTTAGTGTACTAAGGGTGAATGAATCATATTTAAAGTCTCCAATACTTGAGGTTGGTGGGATACCTATAATGAGAACCTTCATATGTTGATACATTTCTTACACAATCTTTTAGGTTTAGATAATAATAGGGTGTTTTGGCATCTTACTAATCATGTAATCAGTTAGTACTTAACCAGGATGAGATTTTACCTCTCATAAAATGAGTATAACTTATGATCCCTAAATTAAGATATAATTAGAAATTTTATGATCATACCTATACAATATATATGATGTTATTATATATTATGATTGAGAGACATGTGATGTGAACATCTATAAAGGTAAATGAAATGTGATGTATTCATGAACCCCGGTCAATTTATACTCAGAGAATTGAGAATGTATGAGTATGTTATATGGTATTAGAATAAAATGTGTCCCATGATCACTTGAAGTCTTAGAAAAATTTTATCATATAATAATTCAAACTAGTATGTGATACAACTGGTGGCCATAGGTATAGATATACATATGTTCAGTGGAGATCACACTAGATCCCTTTATATATTGAGTAGCATTGATGATTTTCTAGAGGAAAATTTTTACTTACATTTATGGATCTATATATTAATATTTAATTTCAATGTTATAAAATAAAATTGGACCACAATTTGTGGTTAACTAAATGAAAAATGATTTTGACTCATAGATTTGCTCTAAAAATGTTTTAGAGTTAATCCAAAAAGGTTTTGGATGGGTATTCATGTAGTATTGCATATGATGTTATACATTGTGAAGTTAATGATAGATTTCCAAAAAGGTTTTTTGGAATAAATCCAAATGGAGTTTTGGATATGATTTCATAAGTTATTGAATATTATACAATATAAGGTGAAAAAGATAATAAGTCTATAAGGATTTAGTGAAAGTGATAGATTGAAGGATAAATTACCTAAATCCTACATTCATATGGTGATTCTAAGTTATATCATATGAGATGACATGGTTATTTCATGAGGTATGTTATAAGATAACATTCAATTGGTAATATCCAATCATAGGTATGATTGAGTTATATCATTGGCTATGATATGTTGAAGTGACTACTTTATAGAGATATTTTACCTAAGTAATGATATGTTATATGATAATGTTTGATAAAATACTCCATGTAAGCTATAATTATTAAACATTTCATGTGATGAAATGAATGAGAGTTGGTTCAAATGTAGTTTATAAATCATTCATAACAGAAGGCTTTACTCGAACATTAAATAAATTTTGAGAAGAGTCCAAGAACGTATCATGAATTTCATAAGGCCTATATATACAGTCCACTTCCATTGATCCAGTGTGTTCAAATGCATCCCTAGTTGATACCCTCTCCATTCCAAGTCTCTCTTTATTATTTATCTTTTACCATGAGAGGTATTAGAATACCATAGGTGAATGAATGACCTTGCTCGTATGATGAGTGATTTGGTTTCAACCCATGGATACTCCATGGAGGGAAGATTACTTTGATTTCTCTTTAGTGATATTTATCTAACCATATGATGAATAAAATGGATGATGTAATGACTATCTTCGATGAAAGGTACACCAATTATTCATTTAGAGTATGTACGGTTTCCTTATATAGCATGGTATATATTTGTTATAATGGTTTTTATCTGCTTATTATACCTTTATTAATAGTGAATCACTACTTAAAAACCTTTCATTTACCTTGGTTTGTACATAGCTCCTTTCAGATGTTACGTACATTTTAACAAAACTGGCCTATATGTTATGTGATGTTCAATCCACATTTTGTGTTCTCAAAATTTTATATATAACCTTAATGTTTGACTAATTTTTTTAGGGTTCATTATAATTATATCATATATAATGTATAAATTATTTTCCTACAATAACTCACTTATAATAATACCATAAAGTGATATGTACTATTCTCATTCAAAAATATATTTTGCATCGCTTCAACATTTTTTATATGATATTAAAGGATATTTTATGTGCTATTTTTTTATATATCTTCATATTAACACCTCATAGTCAATTAAAAATAGGATTCAATTTGATTTTTATAGTCATATCATCACTCAAAATCAACGTTTTTAACTATTTGATATATGTTCTGTGAATTTCATATTGTGTTATAGAGGCCATTTTTTGTACATTTTAAATTTTTTCAATGAATGATTCATGGATTCCATAAAATAAATATTTATTTAATACATATCCAATTCATTATTCAATCATAAATTTATCCATTTTAATTCTTTTTAGTGGTTTATAAACATATTTTGTGTGTTGTTTCACCTCATCTATCATAAAATATATTTTATACAGCCTAGTATGTCTGTGTTGAAAAATGTATGTTTTAAGCTTCATAATTATATACAATGAATTAATCACACTTAAAACACATTAGTATCTTTTAAATACATATATATCTCAAGATTAATTTACTTATTTGGAAATTTCATCACGTTTAAAGTGGTATGCTAAAAAAATGTGCATCTTCAACATTGCCTGCACTGTAAATGTTATGGACACATAATAATGTTTTTTGTTCCCCAGTTGTGCTCTAAACTTCTCAAACTCTTTAAATACCTTTATATCATCTTTATATATATTTTAAAAACCCCATTTATCAATAATAACATGAGTAATAAATTTTTTATCAAATGTTTTTTTCCACATCATAAATGTTTTATAGGCAATATCTTCCCAAGATGATCATCTTTTGAGTCATTCTTGTCTCAAGGTGAATTCATACTCCTATATTATAATGTTTACATATATAAGTGTTTAATTTAAAATTAAAATAATATTTAATTCTTTAGATCATTTTATATAAACTATTTAATACGTTGACAACAAATAAAATATAATACATTCTTTGTAATTTCAGTCTCCCCTTAAATCTATGTGATCTTCACAAAGTGATGTCAACTTATTAAAAAATAAAGTACAACATTATATATCCAATAAAGTTAAAATTAAGTATAAATTAATCAAAAAAATGAGAAATGGGTGCTATATATAGTATATGTTTCTACAAAAGAGCAAGTATCAGACATTTTAACAAATCCATTGTCCAAGGAAGCATTTTTAATAACCCGGTCTGGAGACTTCCATCGACCCAAACTACAAAACCACTATCCCCAAGAGTGTTCCCTAATCTTCAATAGATAGACATTAGTGATGAGGATTTGAATTCTTAATTGGGGATAATTTATCCACTTGAACTAATAAAATTGTTCAATGTAAAATTCAATTGAAAATATATTATGACCCGTACGTACATTAGACATTTCAAATATTTAAATTAAGTCTTATATGCTATATGAAATAAAATGTGTGATGATGGTATATATTTAACCTATAAAGATATATAATTAAATTTATATATATATTCAAAAAAAATAAAAAATAATCTAGATAATAAACTATATTACATTACAAGGGCGTAATATAACTACAAACTCAAACACGACCTAAATAGATTGGGATATGAGCCAAATGTAACCCCTATTAAATATTCATCACACAATCCAACACCTTATGGAATCCTGAATATGTTAATGATACATAATCATCTAGAAAAATCAAAAATTATCCATACAACTACATGCATACCTATTCATACCTAAAATGAACCAAATGAATTTGCATATCCATTGAAGTTCATATATAGAGTGTGAGTACAAAAACTCAATAAAGACTACCAAATATCTTAACTCACATAAGTAAAAACATGATTTTATGCCTAATAAAGTGTATACAAATATACATATATAATGAACAATCAATTTTCATAGGAAAAAGTCAAATAATTCTAGAAACTAGCAATAATTTAAATCATAGATCAATAATAACCATAATATATAACTCACACCACTAAGAGAATCTAAACCTACCTTGAACCATGCTCTAAATCCACAATTGAGTATACTATGCATCAATGGGTATCTATGTTTAAAATTCACTAAAATAGGATATCATATTGAATGATATCCTTTAAGTCGTATCCTGGGATATGCATGGGATGTATATTACATATTATGATATGTCCATATCATAAGAGGAATTGGGATTCCAACATCATCCTCTATCATAGTGTGTGATGGTTTTATGATATGGGATGTGAGTGTATGGTCCCTACTACATATTAAACCTGGTTTACCTTTGGTTATAAATCATTATGAAAATTCATTTATGGCTTCATAAATAGAGTATTATCATTTTAAGTGTTCAAATTATCATATCTCCAATGAGAATGTGTTATCATAATGCATGTTGGCTGACAAGTCTTTGCAGTTGATGCTTGACTCCCTTTATTAAATGAATAGAACCTATATAAAGGGATTAAATTCCCCTATTGGTCTAGTGAGAATATTATAATGTATATAAAAATTTATCTTCCATTTTGTTCATAATTTATCTTCGAAAAGAAGGAGCTTTAACTCCTTTGGGGTTTAGGGGTCCCCTCATTGCATATGAGGAACCCAATGGTCAATGTACCACCTATGAAGGTAAGAATAATTTATTTCTTTCTTGGTGATCTCAATCAAGTATAATTCATAAAAGAACATAATATAGAGTTTATTACATTTTAGGTATGCTTGTTTTATTTATGACTTTAATTTTACATATTGGTTCTATTGGTGACAGATCATGAACTTTAAATGGGTTTATTCAACTGTACTGATCATATGATGATATTCTAAAATCCATGATTGGTATTAGAGACACATTCAACAATGATTCAATGTATTATTTTACTATTTTTATGAAGAACATGCATATTTTAATCTGATTGAGGTTATATCGTAGTTACAATGTAACCGTTGGCATAGAAAAATGAAATTTACAATACCCCCAATGGTTTGAGGATAACTGTCGGAATAGATATTCAACAGTGGTTTTCTACCATTGGTATATATTGAGCATTAAAACTATACCAACGCTTTATAAACCATTGGTATAGAGTTTTAAAAACAGTTTTATAATAATCGTTGGTATAATTATACTTTCAAATCTATACCAACGGTTTATAAACCATTGGTATATAGTTTTACTAACAGTTTTATAAACCCATTGGTATAATTACATCCACTTTAAAATCTATATCAATGGTTTATAAATTGTTGGTATAGTGTTTTACCAATGATTTTATAATAATCGTTGGTATAATTACACTTTTAAATCTATACCAATGGTTTATGAACCGTTGGTATATTGTTTTACCAATAGTTTTATAATAACTGTTGGTATAGACTACTACAATTCCATCACAAACCACCCCTCTGCAATTCCAGCAGCCTCCCCTCTGCAATACTGCAATTCCACCAAGCAGCATAAAACGGCCTCCCCTATACAATTCCAACATCCTCCCCTCTGTAATTCTTGTACTGTAGTTCTAGAAAGCAGAATATAGCTTCCTCCACTTTTGAATTATAGTAAAAACCTACATAATAATGATGAATACAAAAAACACTTATACAGACAATATACAATGATGAATACAACACCTAAAAATAAAGAATTTAAAAAAACACTCATATAGAAAATATAATGTAAAGAATTCAAAAAAAACACTCATGAAATGGATTTTATGGTTGTGTGGTGATTTATTTGGGAAGAAAATAAGTTAAAAGAGATGAAATGATGAATTCCCATCTTCCCCTTAAAGTATGAGTTAATCCTCGTATGGAGGAGTTTGGTGAACTAATTAATGAAGGGGAGTTCACTTTATAGTTATGAAGGTTACTACTAAGTAATTTCAGTAATATGGAATGTGCTCAAGGTATTCAGGGTAAATGGATAAATAGGAGGCCACCAAATACCGGTATGAAATTAAATGTGGATCGAACATGAATGTATTAGGAAATGAGGGGGGGAAGAATATTTAGAGACAAAAGGGGATTAATGATTCTATGTTTTAGTTCCTTATATAGTGTAGGTAATTATCTTGGGGTATAATCATGAACCATGATTACTGAAATCATGTTTTTCAGGATTTATAATATTACACTATTTTACATAAATTATTAGAGTTTTAGCAAGTTTCAAAAGAAGGGGATGTTAAAATATAGTGTAGTTAACTAGGTGTTTATGCAATGTCATCAAAGATAATCTTTCATTTTTATGAAGTTTATGTGTCACTCTAGTTTAGGTGGTTGAGTAAACCAAAAATGTCATTAATTTTGAGAATTTGTTGGATCTCAGACAAGGGAATTATGAATACCTTTTTTGGTGGGAATTATAGGTTACAAGGGATGAAGTTTTATTATTCTTGGTTTTTATTATTACAATTCAGATATTTATTTAAATATGATTCATGTATTTTCCATTATTATTTAAGGTTTTAGTTCTTGGAATTTTGGCATGGGGCCTATCAACATGAATAATTCTTGGAATATAGGGTTCAATTGACATTTTGCGCTACAATGTGATTGATGTCACTAATGATGAGGGATCAACTGTTTAAATTAAAAAAACATATTTTTTTTTTCTTATATAACTTATTAGAAGTATTATACATAGTTAAACCACAATATTACTTCTAATTAATGGTATTATAGATCGTATGGTGAGATTTTACTTGATGATGACTACATATATCTCCATGCGAGTGATGTATATTGACCCTTGGTGGGTCAGAATAGGAACTTTTTATGTTGGTAATTATCACTTTTTGTTGGCTATGATAGAGTCTAATTACTCATTGTGTCACTAATAACATATATGATGTTTTGTTATATAGTTTCTTGGTGGAATTCTACTTAATCAAATCATTTATCTATTGTTTTACATGATATGAATCATCATATAATTATGTCATTATATTTTCCTAGATGTGACCTAATATTTGAGTGGGGGTGGTATCGTATATCAATTCTCAATAAGGATGGGTGCCTGAAAGTGGGTGATCTACCCATGGAATTAGACTAATTGTATGTGTTTAAATTTATATGATCTATTGATTCCTTCTAGTAATTAAACATCATGATCGAGAGATGTGATATCACATTAGTGGGTGGGACTGAGCATTTCTGGGTTAATTAAACTAGAGGATGACAAACTAGTGTTTCTATACAAGATTGGTTGTGGTAAGGTAGGAACTGTATTGAGATAGTTGATGGACCATTGGGGATACATTATCGATAGGTGATTCCTATGATGTGGACCACCATTTGTTGGAGTTGATCTGTATGATCCATGTATTATGATGGGGAGCACTATATATTTGGGGATGAGTGGTTTATGATAAAATATTTTCTTGGGATGAAAGGGTGCAGTTTCATGCTATCTCAGTATTAACTATGGTGATGAGTAGATATTTTTATGTTTGGTGAATATTGGGAATTGGTGTTTGTAGTTTCATAGCCAAAAATCATTTGATATTACAAGATAAGATTCAATGAGTTATCTATAAATTAGTGATCTAAGTAGGTCAATATCGATGGATAGATTATCAATATATAATATAGGAAATCCTTGAACATATTTATATGGTTTATTCATGTTTTTCATATAAATCTAATATGTGTTCTCACCACCATGGGTGATCAACCATTAATTAAATTAATTGTTTCTTTAAATAAAAATTCTTATTCATATAAAGAAATTATTAAGAACCTCTATAGACTCTTAAACACTAACATGATTATTTAGTCATAGATTGCTAAGGAATTTATTATAACTATGTTCCATGGGAGTCATGGACTCTAAGGATGGTAAATTAATGGAAATATATTAACATAGTATACCTATAGATATGGTGTTCACAAGACACCTTGGTTTAGAGAAGGTTCTTTAGTGATTTTATGGAAATGAAATCACCCTGTTACTAGGTCTCCAAGTGGATAATACATCGATTGGGATATGAGTGGTCTGAAATATATCTTATAATTGGGATGATATGTGTATGGACTAGATGGGGGTTAAAATCAAGTAAAATACTCCTAAGAGGATTGGTCCTTGTAGTGATATGTGTGGAGATTTTATGTCTAGCATTTGATGATGAAATACTTATGAGGATGGATTGGAATCTTGGTGGGTTCTTATAGTGGGATGGTCCCTATGAGTCTATAAAATGTATTATGAAAGGTTTTAATCTATTTAATTATTCAAGAGTACAACTAAGGAGATGATGGATGAGATTATAGTGTGGGTATTGGGTATTTTCGAACAGATTAGCATTATAATGCCAATAGGATTGGTGTGATTTAGCTTAGAATAGAACATGGTTAGTGAGGCTAGGTTATAATACAAGATTTTGATGAGGTTATTGACTAGATTATTGAGAATATAATTAAGGAATGGTTGATATGATAAGAGAAGACTATAGTGTATGGGATGAGGATTATGGTTGGTGAGTAGAGACTAGGATGGGTATGAGGGACCCTATAGGATTCTAATGTGGATGAGATAAGAATGTAGATGGGTTTGACATGGTGATCATTTGTGACTAGGAAAATCATGAGGTGAATAATTCTCTTTGTCTAGTTGGATGATGAGATGTGCATCGAGGCATGGGATAATCCTCGAGAGATGAGTCTAGACTACGTAACTGAGAGGACAGACTAGGATATGTTTGATAGGATTGGGTGAGTGGCCAACCCATGCCACTACAACATAAATTTCCTTTAGCGGTTGTCTTTTAGCGGTTGTCTTTTAGCGGTAGTTTTGTAAACCGCTGCAAAACCTTCGTTTGTTTTACAATGGTGATTCTGCCCCCCCCCACCTCTCCCCCCCCGACCCCTACGACACCATCTTCTCCCTTGACCCAAACCGTAGATCAGCTCCCCCCCCCCCCCGTGTTGCTGGTGACCTCACCACCCATAAGTGCACCCCGCCTCCCATCAATGCGCCTCGTCGTCCAACGCCGCCGACCCGCTGAAGCCCTAGCTCTCCTCCAAAGTATGGTTTCAAAATTTCTAATTATACATGAAAATAATTTGAAAATTCTTTTTACAATTTCATATCATACTCATCACCACCACTCATCAAACAAGACATATGTGTTCATTCAAGAAAAGAATAATTAGAATCATGAATTGGATTTTACACGTGATTTTAATTAAATATTTGATGTTTTAGTATATTAGGATGTTTATAAAGTATAAAATTTTAATATATTTTAGTCATTTTTCCTCCCACTGTAATTTAATTTAAAATTAAATCCAACCCCTCACATTAAATATTATTTTATAGGAGTAAGTGGATGTTTGTGTGTGCTATTCAAAAATAAAGAGATAAATTTCATTTTAGCATTTTTTTCTATTTTCTATAATTGTGTTTTGATCTATGAATGTACAAAATGATCAAGAGTTGAGAAAAAATTTATCTCTTTAGAGAGATAATTTCTAACTTAGAGAGGGTTGTGTATGGAGTGACACCCAAAAAGAACGTGGAAAACCACACCAATAATGATTGAGATACCTTATATGGGCACCCAATATGAGAAAGGAAGTGGTAAAATTTCACATCAATGAGTGGTAAACATGATGATTCTAGTTGTGTCTTGATAGACATCCCTATGGTGACTATGCACTTACCTAAAATGGTCATGGACTATGTTGAACAGGAATTCCAAAGAACTTGTGGTGGATGGTCAGTCAAAATAGTTTAAAAAATGAGATGATTTATGTTTTTTAGAACCAGTCTCATTCACTATATGTTTTTACCGCTTCTAGTGGAGCTAACTTCATATTTTTTAACTTAGATCAGGTGATCTATAATCACAATTGACCATATATTACACATTAAAATCTTCTCACTTTTCCACCCTATAATATTTGTTTTAACTCTTAATAAATTACACTTATAATTTTATCCCATCCCAATGGAGATGAACTAGTACATACAAGTATTTTGCTGCATAGAATAGAGGGATAGTTTATTTCACCACTACAAATGATACATGTATTATATAAGAAAATGATAAAATACATTCTCTATTCCATTAGAAATAATTTTAAGTGGAATTATAATGGTAATTAGTAAAATTAAAACATTCATGTATCATAGGATATATGATAATGAAAAATTATATAATCATACACACTTTAGTGTTTTATGATAATAAATGGTTATTATAAATGCAGTAGCATCCCTCATGAACTTGAAAATTGTTTATAACATGATATAAAAATGAGAACATAAAAATCATATAATATTATAAATCTTGGGATGTGAGAATAATCATGGATGACTAATATAGTAGTTGATGACCTTAAAATAGTGTGTGAAAAGTAGTTTGGACTAGTCAGTTTTGACAAGAGTGTTGTGGAACCCTATGTTATTGTTTTTAAGGTTGGGTGGGGAATCAAGGTTCTTTCCAAATTTACTATTTTATTACTTTAAATATTTAACCCTCACCAGTCATCAAATATTATTCTTGTGTGAGCCAAATAATGATTAATCTATCACTTTTTTGACATTGACATTGAATTTCAAAAACAAATATGGACCTTAATGCACAGAAAAACAGAATGTTTTATTTACTTGTTTCACATGAACTAGGTTTCATCTAAATGGAACACACATGATGATGTTTCAATAAAAAAAACTTCCCTATCAAATAATTTTTCTATTAGATATAAATATTTTTGTTTTGGACACTACATTCCAAGGAACACTTCCTTTATAATTATTTGGTTTTTGATCAATGGTCACCCAAGTGAAACTCCCTTTCATTCATTCTACACACACTACTTCAAGGAACAAATTGGTTTATACAATTGTATTTATCTTCCATATTAGTATATAAAGCTAAATTTTTGTACTTATTTAATCCCTAGTTTTAGGTTGTGTCGATCATGATGTTTTTGTGCACTTCTTCTTTAAGTCCAGATGATATAATCTTCTTAATGAGAAATTTGATTAATTTAACTCCACATAATGAAAACAAAAACAATATAAAACTCCATATAAAGAATAATTCTATCAATATAATTATCTTATTGTGATCTATTTTAATCACAATCAAGTAGATTAATCATTGTAACTCCATAAACAATAAAACTTTATCCTCAAACACCTCATTATGGAACTTTAAAGTTGGTTGAAATCTTACTTCTTTATTTTCAATCTTTATTGTTGAGGTATGTTCTTCCATTTATAGGTTCCCATTGTGGTGTGAATTCATGTGGTTTTAATAATGGTCATCTATGATCAAGATCTTAATTTACCTCCCAATTGTAGAAGATTTTGTAGCATTCTTTTTTTCATTATTTTTTCTAAGCAGTACTTTTCCTCCTTGGATGGAAGGTCAGATAGAGAAAATGATCCAAATTCTAATGGATGTATTGAAGATGTTTATCATTGATTTTATAGGTTATTGGGTGAATCATTTCCCTTTGGTTGAGTTTTAATATGATAATAACTATTGATTAACCATTGGTAAAACTCCATTTAAATAATCGTATGAGTGTTCTTACATATCTCTATTGTGTTGGAATGAGGATAGAGAGTTAATTAATCTTAGACCAAATTTGGTGAAGAGAATGATAAAGAAGGTGTAGTTATTCTATGAGCGAATAAAATATGCTCAAGACCATCATGTGATGGACCCGGGTATAGAGTTGTTTAAGTGAGATAAGTTTGAACCAATGAATAGTAATTAATTTCTCTTTTTATGATTTCTTGCAAAATAAAACTAATTTACCTATTAGAGTGAGAAAACCCACTGCTTAACTCACACACATTATGGAAACAAAATAGAAAAAGGCACTTGATATATAAGTTTCACCACCCAATTTGATAATTTAACCCTTGTCATGATCCAGAATCACCTAAGCCTATATGATCCACTAGAATGACCATGATGGATGTAATGAGAAGTGTATATATTTAACTAGTATTATAACATTAACAAAAATTTCATCACCCAAAATATCTCATTATTGTCTTCACAACCATGCTGAGACAGTCCACACTAGGACCAAGAGAAACAAAGAAGACAACCCAACCTGTATATTTCAAAGAAGACATGGATTTTTCATATCCTTATTATTCCACTTATACCTACCCACCAATGGGTCAAATATTCATTGTATACTTACCTATCTACTTAAATAATGTTCCAATTTATGGTAAGAGTTTGTTTCCATTTCATATTCCTAACTTCTATTCAATTATTATATGATTTATCAAGCCCTTACCTTAGTGATATAAATGTTATGGAATCATTAGTTTGTCCATATGTTTTAATGGAGCACGACATACAGAAAAACTACAAGGATGGGATCCTTGTTCTCATCTTATTTTATGGATCTTTTTAATTTGCATGCTTTGGTTTTCTAGTGGGTGATTTGCCATATGTATTTATATAGGAAAACCTTATGTAACATATTTATATATTTTTTCAACTAGTATATATAAATATCTTTCCCTATTTAGTAGTAACTATGTGTTTTAATTTTTTTAATCTTGTGTAGGTACATTGTGATATACATGGATAAAATATGGATCACATTATCGAGGAACACACCTCAGTATATTAAGGGTTTGAAGGAGTTTTTAGATTTTACAATTTCCAATCTATCTGTTGAAGGGAGAATAAGATGTCCATGTCCTAAATGTAAATTTATAAGATGGTTGAATAGAGATTAAGTTTATGAACATTTAATACTGAATCAATTTCGTGATCAATATTTGTTTTGGATTTGGCATGTAGAATCGAACGTTATAGAAAGGTTGAGCACTGATGTTAATCCACAGAATGAGATCCCGACTTCATCAACAGTGTAAAATGAAATGAAAAACCTCATAAATGATGAATTCGGCACTGCAAGACACTACTATCAACATCAAAACATAATAGAACAACCAGATGAGGGTGCTACAAATTAAAATGTGACAAGTGATGTTTTTGAGATTGTAATATAACCAGATCAAGATTGTAACATATCATTGGATCCTCCTCTTGATTATGTGATAAAAATGTAAAAGAAAACTTCACTGAGGAAAACACATTTCATTATTTAGTTAACGATGGAAATATAGAGTTGTATAGTGGATGTTTGAAATATTCAAAGTTTTATTTTCTAATGAATTTTTACCATATCAAATGTCTATGTGGAATTAAAAATAAGGTAATGTCCATGATATTGGAATTTTGCGTGATGCATTTTCTAAAGCAAAAATCCTCGAGTCTTTTTATGATATGAAAAAATTTGTTAACTGGATTTGTCTGAATTATAAAAAAATACATGCGTGTCCAAATGATTGTATGCTTTATTGGTGAGAGGATTCAAGTAGACAGAATTGCAAAAAAATGTTCTTCTTCTAGATGGCAGTCAATGGGTGATGTTGGAAGTTTGAATCAACATACTTTCATGAAGAAGAATAAAGATAACACACCTGCAAAGGTTTTTCATTACTTTCCTTTAAATCCTTGATTGAAAAGATTATTCATGTCATTGAAAACTGCCAAACACATGAAGTGACATTCAATAGATAGTAACAATGATGGGATAATGAGACATCCACGAGATTCACAATCATGGAATACATTTGATTCATTACATCCAGATTTCTCAGTTAATCCTAGCAATGTTCGATTGGGATTATTTACTGATGGATTCAACCCATTTGGGACTTTGAGTACCAGTTATAGTATTTGGACAATTATTTTGATCCCTTATAATCTGCCTCGGTGGATGTGTATGCAACAAACATCTTTTATCATTTCAATGATTATTCCTGGAAAAACAATTCCTGGAAATGATATTGATGTATACTTGCAGCCTTTCATTGAAGAATTACTGGAGTTATGGAGCAACAGTGTTGAGAAATTTGATGCTTCTTCTAAAAAATGTTGAAAATGCTTGCTGCTTTAATGTGGACCGGTAGTGACTTCCCTGGGCTTGGGAATTTATCTGGTTGAAACATTTACACAGGTTTGACCTGTCTTGTTTGTAACTTTGATTTTGAACCCAAACGGATACCTCACAGTACAAAATGGTGCTTCTTGTGCCATCAAAGATTTCTCGATGCATCTCATAGATTCCGGCTGAACCGATCAAAATTTAACCATTTCATTGATCGTAGACCACCTCCAAAGTTGTTAACTGGTTCTGAAATATTGACACAACTTGAAAATGTTGAAATAGAATTTGGGAAGGTTCATCATTTGAATGATAGCAGGAAACGGGTTCGAAGTGCATCATCAAGTGAAATCAGAACGCAATAATGGGAGAAAAGAAAGTATATTTATCAAACTTCCATATTGGGAATTTAATTTGTTGTGAAATAATATTGATTTGATGCATACTGAGAAGAATTTATGTGACAATTTTATTTTCACATTTCTTAATGAGAATGGAAAGTCAAAGGCTCATCTCAATGCTCGCAAAGACTTACAAGTAATGAATATAAAATGTGATCTCTGGCCAGATGACGAAGAAAATTATGCTTCGACAATTTTTTCAATGAAAAATAGGGATAAAGATACATTCCATTGATTTTTAAATAATGTGAAGGTATCTGATGGGTATTCAAGTAACATTTCTTGGTGTGTTGACTTGAATAATCGTAAGTTAAATGGATTGAAAAGTCATGATTCATATATTTTTTTACAACAGTTACTACCATTGGCATTGAGTACATTATTACCTGAAAACCCTACTATTATTGTACTCTAATCCTGCACATTTTTCAGACAACTATGTGAGAAATATCTACATCCATTTCAGATTGAAAACCTCTAGGAGAGTTTTTTATTGAACCTTTGTTCAATGGATATGATCTTTCCTCTGTCGTTTTTTACTATCATGATTCATTTAACTGTGCATTTGGTTGAGGAAGCTAAATTAGGAGGCCCCGTTCATTATCAATGGATTTATCCAATTGATAGGCACTTTATTTATATGTTTTTTAGTTAAGTAAACAATTTTTTTCACTTAATTAAATGCATAATTATGTTTATTTTATTTCATATATATCTTGGGCATTTGAAATCATACGTGGGAAATAAAGATCAACCAGAAGGCTCTATTGTTGAAGGCTATTTGGTTGAGGAGTGTCTTACCTTTTGTTCTAGATACTTGGATGATATTGAGACAAGATTTAATCAAGTTAGATGTGTTGATGGCACATAAACTCAATCTCAAATAAATTATAAATCAAAAATATTTCTTTCTATTGGCTGATCAGTTGGGAGGACCTCAAATGTGATGCTGACAGAATTGGATTTATTACAGGCACATAGATATGTGTTGCTGAATAGTGAAATTGCAGATCCATTTATTGAAGAGGTGGGGATAAAAACAAAGAGATGAATGAGAGGTCGAACACGAATTGAGAAAGATATAACAAAATATGTTAATAAAGAGATTGTAGAATGGTTTGTACAATGTGTAAGTTCGTAAATATTACAATTAATATGAATATTAGTTCGACACATATATTTTGTAAATATAATAAATTATATTTCTTTTTTCAGATCATGAATACTGATACTCAGGTAGAGTTTTCAGAAGATTTAAATTTTCTTGATTGAGGTCCTCTAAAACAAGTTATAAAGTTCGGCACTTACAACGTGAATGGCTTTAGATTTCGTACAGTCGATCGAGAAAGGGGTTTGAAAACATAGAATAGTGGTATATTTATATTTGCTGAAGTGGGATACTATGGAAAGTTGACTGATATTATTAAATCAAACTACCATGGGCATTTTTCAGTTGTTTTATTCAAATTCAATTGGTTTGATATTATTAGAGGTGTTAAAAGAGATTCCTTGAAATTTACTTCTGTGAATTTCTCTCGCTTGATGGATGTTGGTGATCATGAACTGAATGATCAATATATCTTATCGTCACAAGAAAAAATGGTATATTATGTGAATGATGTTATAAATGAAGGGTAGAGTGTAGTTTCTCATGTAATACAAAGAGATTTGTATGATATGGGTGATGAAGTGGAAGATTTGACCTCTGAAATTAAATATCATCAACAACAAGAAGCCGAATTTTTTCTCTATAATGATATTTAAAATATTAGTCTATCAAGGATGAATGAATTGGATGAAGTAATAGATCAGGAAAACGATATGATTTAAGGAAAAAATGATTTATGTACAGTTATTTATTCATTTAGCAACCACTTATTTCATTTGTGCAGTCATTCATTATCATTGTTATGTATATATTTTTTGTTAGTACTAGGAATATATTATCATTTATAAATTTTGTTTTCATGTTTTCTTGAAATATATGTTCTGAAATTAATTTTATTTTATTAAATGATAGGAATTCCAAGGAGGAAGCGATACACTATTTCATCCACTACTGCGATAGATGACGATCCATCTGTCTCCCTCCCTACGTCATCTGAGCCACCAGTTGCTTGTCCCCTGCACCATCTCTCACACCCTATGTGAGTGTCCCTTTATAAGCAGATTCGTCGACTCCCCCTTCAGCAGCCTCAGCAGCGGGGCAGCAGTGCGCCACTTCTAGTTTATCATGGGCATACTGGAGGGTCACTATTATAGGTACAAATTTTAATATAAATAAATTTATTGAACTTTTTTATACTAATTGTTTGTTCATTAAATATGAAAAAAATGAAAATGTGGGGAAAAATATAAAAAGTTTAGATGTGTGTAATATGAATGGAGAGAAGATAGTTTTCCCATTTGATTCATATGGGGTCCCTACGAATGACGTCGTGAGATTACTTGGCCAAATTCTAGGCCATCTGGCAGAGAAGCCCATTTCCCTTCCCATTTCTTATGATGATTGGAGACATATTACTCCAAGTTGGAAAAATGACGTTTTTGATTCTCAAATAAAGGTAATTTTAATACATTATGGTGTAATTGAATGTCTTGTTATTAATATGTTCAAAATGAATTTCTATATACATAATTTTTCCACTTTACAGTTGTTGATGCGATAGCATGAAAGTGGACGTTAAAAAATCTTGGTAAGAAATGGAAAGACTTAAATTAGAGATTTTGGAGCGATGTCAATGATACTTCATTGATCTTCCAACAAATGTATGAGAAGCTACCCAATGGGGTACCCAAAGAACAGTGGAAAGTTTTTGTTGAATGACATCGTGATGAGAAGCAGAAGATATTTAAAAATATATTATTAGATTAACCTAATTTTACATTTAAACATGTATATGAAGAGAATATTACATTGAATACATTAATATTAAATTGAATTTTACTTATTTCAGGATCTCTCAAGAAAGAATGCACCAAGCCGGGCTAAGAAAGTCATCCCTCACATTGTGGGGTCAAAAAGCTTTTCTAGAAGCCTATCGAATCTTGTAATCTTTTCATTAGTTTAAATATTTATAATAAAATATTATCTATTTAATATATTAAACATTTTATTGATCGTTGTTTAATGTAGTCACAGAGTTTAGGGCATAATGCATCCCGAACTGAAGAGTGGTTAGATGTTCACAAAAAATCTGATGGAAGTTTTGTTAATGAGCTTGCTAAAGAAGTTGGGGTATGAACTCATTTTTTCATTATAATAACTTATTATCAGTTTTAACTATGTTAATATATAATGATATTTGATTTACAGGTAAAAATTAAGGAAATATGGGATGCCAATCTTGGGCAGTCCTACTCAATCTCCCAGGATCACCCTGTTGCTAAAGTCCTTATGAAGGAGCATCCTAGTAGAGTGCAAGGGATGGGTTTGGGACCTGTACCATCTGAGGTATTTGGAAGGCCATCAGGGATTGAAGCTGCATCTACTCCTGGTTATAGGTAGTCCATACCTGGAGATGCTCAAAGAGAGATTGTTTCCCTACAAAACACAATTTAAGACCAAGGGCTTAGATATCTTCTTTGCAGAAACTGTTGACTGATATACGTCAATAGATGAGAAGATATCCCCCCGGTGGTATTTCATCGACTGGTGGTGAGTAGGTAAATCATAAAAATTAAAAATCTTTTAGTTTTTAAACTTTTATTGGTTTTAAGTTTAAATATAAATATGTAACATTATTTAATTTTCAATATAATGTTCTTACAGGTGGTAACAGAAAGTGGAGATGGAGGTGGAGAGGGTGATGATATCTATCCATCATCAAACAGTGATTGGTATTATTTTTGATATGTAGAAAAATATTGATAGTTATTTTGTATATGTATCATGTGTGGCACATAGTTGCCTCCAAACATTTTTAGGACCTAACATTTTCTTGATTTCTCATGTTTCCTTTTATGTATTTTATTGATTTATGATGTTTCCTTTTATGTCTTGGTTTCTTGAGTGTGGTATGCACCATATATATTGACTATTTATTATGATGATTTGTCTTTTATGATTCACTTTTTCTGAATTCATTTTTTCATTATAATAACTTATCCTACATTTTCTAACCCAATGCATTTACCACTACATTTCTATTTCTAAGAAGTACTTCTTAGTTATGATCTCGTATCAATCCCTAGGGATGGTAATGGGTGTATCACTAACATGTTTAAGATAGATCACCCTTTAGTTTGGCATAATCCTAGTATCCAAAATTTCAAAAAATAGTTGGAATTTATAGACACTAATACGAGATTAGGGGAAATTTTGTTACACTGTCTGAAAATGGAGTTTTCCCACTATTTCAAAAGTGGCCTCCAAGAACAGTCAGGCACTGTGAATGACAGTGTCCATTATCTCAGTAGGCATGAAATTCTGATGGGAAACTCCCAATGGATTTTTTAGAACACCCTTCCCTAGAAAAATGTTAAATAGACTACATAATCAGTTACTTACCATTCATAACATCAACTACCCTATCACAAATAATTTTTTATAAGCATCCATATTCCTTGATAGAATATATCAACCCCCTTCACGAGACACTCTTCCCTTTTAAGGAATATGCATGATCACTTATATTATATTCCACACATTAAAATAACTAGGATTCATAATGGGAGTTACAATATATTAGAATCTAGATTCCATTCCTTCTAAGGAAACCACACTAAAGACTCCTTTTCCAAAGAAATCACATGAGTGAAACAAATATGATACTTGAACCTAATCCATCACTCCTAAAAAATAGGAACCCTTATCCATGGGAGAGATGATTTTACATTTTTTCTATCTTTAGTGTCATGTATAATAATTCCAAATGGAATAACTCAAGAGAGAGATGATTTTACCTAATTCATATGTTATGTTTCATCTATAATAATTCCACATGGAACACCAAAAAAAATTAATCCTAAGAAAATATTACCACATCATTATTCCCATGATAAAGGGTCTACCAACAATATACTACACCCCACATCTTTTGAGTAACTAAGGAATAAATAAATAACCACCCAAACATGTATATAGCCATATACTTATAATAATACTGATGAATAAACCATGGAATAACTCATACATCCCAAACCAGTCTAACGAGACTATGTGCTAATGTAATTAGGTATATGCCCTATATACCAATAGAGTGAGAGACTCCATGAAACAAAATGTGGGATGTTGAGTGCACCATCAGGTCAAAATTCTAGTCATGGAATGTGGTGAATAAATCGCAATACTTATATAGTAACATTTTTGTGATACACCATGATCAACACCTGATGTAAGGAATTGTGATATCTCATTGCTCAAAAATCTCATACCATCATACCACAACCTCTATAAAGGCATATATTAAATATAACTAGCAAGGTTAATTACCTCAAATCCATCTCTTTAATCAACACCATATACATAATAAAGGCATAATCATTTGTGTCATAATAGATAAGGAATAACCTCTTATTCATGTCTTTATCCATGTTAGATTCCCATTTAAAATATTACAGCTCGTATGAAGCATTTTATAAAGCATAAATCTAGAGCATGACATTATAATTACTTGGGGTCATTCCATTTAAAACCAATAGATTTATTATAAGAAAGGAAACACATAATTAATTATCTATTTCACATTATCAGTTACATTTAACTCATTCAATTCATTAAAACATGGGAAACACATATATAATCTCAATGGAGTCACTTATATGGTGACATGTTAATCTAGGAAATTTCTCACTTTAGAAATTCCAACTATAAGTGATCCAAACACCTAAGGGATGCCTTGGGTTCTATCAAATAATCATATATAAAGGAATATTACATTTTTGAACAATTCTAGAAGATACGTGGGAGTACCAACATTTGAAAAAAAACATATTGTTGCATTTCACCTAGATCACTCAATGGGTGACCATATAAGTTGCACACAATATGTGAACATCCAATCAAGGATCAACTGGTACATATGAGTCTGCAATGGTCAATTTTAAATTCATAAATTTACCACTACATTTTATTGGATACTAGAATTATGTCATTTGATATGTTTATTTGCATTCCTTTAATCACTGAAGGATGCATTTGGTTGTTCTTAGTTAAGAATATCTTTTCATATTGATTGTAGTATGTATTCTGTTGGTGTTTTGGTATTCTTGGAATGGTTTTTTTTCAGGGCATTGGTACAGGGGATCTAAAAACTGGTTCTTTATTTCTCTAAATCTACTCTTTAGTGGTAGTTTTAACCGCCACTAACTATAAGAGGTACATTTAGTAGAAGTTATTACTGCTGCTAAATGTCGATATTTTTTCTATTAGCGGCGGTTTTAACTGCTGCTACGATATTAAATTTTGCGGCGGTTTTAACCGCCGTGAGAAACAATATAACCGCCGCAAAAATGTGCCAACTATGATGGTTCCCATAAACCATCATTAAACCACTTTAACCACAGCAAATAGTTTCCCAACATGAAATTTAGCGGTGGTTTTTATAAACCTTCATTGAATCATATGGAGGAAGTTTAAACTGCCACCATAGCAAAAAAACGGCTGCAAAATTGCAATTTTCCTGTAGTGTATGAGGATGACATGATGTATGGAGACACTTGGAGACACTTGGGGTTATTCATGCTATCTCATAGAGACACTTGGGGTTATTTCATGACTCCAACATACTTCAAAAATTTCGCCACACAATGTTTTAGAAAAACAATTCCATCTCATGGAAGACCCTAAGTCTACTATAGCTTCCAATGTTTCCTCACACTAACACCTCACGGTATTATAGTATACAAGTGATCTACATCAACTAGTTAGGATATCATCACTACCCTCTGTCCTTAGAAAGCATTAAAAGTCCTAAGTGTCAATTGAGATAAATAAAATAAAATAAAAACAAAGAAAAAACATACCTATATCCTGTGACTATACATGTCACCGCCCAATATATAAGAACCACAACGCCCCATGGGTCAAATCATGTTCTTGAAAGCAAGGGGGAAACATATTCAAGTTTCAAAGTGATACTATCAAATATTACATTCCTATTAAGTTAGAATTACTCTTCCTATTAATTATATTTAATCAGTTTAGCTCAAGTTTCAGTTTAGTTTGGTTTTGGTAGATACAAGTTTGTTTGGGACATTTTCATTAGATTTAGTTTGTCTTGTTTTTTTATATTATCTTAGGAAATTTCATTCATTTGGGTTCTAATTTATTTAGTTTGATTAAATTTGGTTAATTTATTTTTTTTAGTTCAGTTTAGTTCATGTCAGTTGGGGTCATGAATCATAGAACCCAGTACAACAATTTGGGATTTGGGATAATCATGATAATTTGAGAATTTGAGAATTGGAATCCCTTAGGAATGGTCCTAAAATCTTTGACATGACAATCATGTTTAAATTATGAGATAAGAACAATAATTTGATAATTGGAACCCATAGGAAGGTATGATGTGATAAAAATTCCACCACGGCAAGATATACATCAGAATTCTCAACATCCCACTAACTCATGAAAATCCCACTAACTCATGAAAATTATATTAATGAAACCATAAAGACCATGGGTGATGTCTTGATTATGGAGGGTAGCCTTAACCAAATCATTAAAGGGAGAATCTATTAGCTTAGAGTTTTGAAAATATAATATCAAATGTGGAATAACAACAATCAGTTAATGTTGTCCTTGTAATTAGAAAAATCAGTAAACATGCATGAAAAATGATCTATCAAGAACAGATGAAATATTGCTATCATTTGAGTAAAAATTCACCTGTATGAAAATTGATGATATTAAAATTTTAACCTTATTATATTTATGCAATATGTGAATTAATTTTGAGTTCATGTCTACATCCTTGAGCCACTCAAGATAGCTGCATTCCATGAGAATATAATAAAATCCTATAGTTTACACTATATGTGGACCTCAACCTCCAATCACAACTTATATTCGGGACCTCTATTTTTAACATCAAGCAGTATTGATTCGGTTAGTTTTATATCAGAATCCAAATCACTAAATTTCTCCATATCCTAGTTTTAAAGGACTAAAATGACTCACTTGAGTTTTTATGAGATCCTATGAAAGGCATTTCCAATATTTTAGTTGTTCAATTTCATAACAAAAATTTTATTACACTAGTATATAGTGATCAATGTTTCATTAAATCTAAATATCCTGGGATTATTCTTTTCTAGTTTTAGAAGTTAGATAAAAAATGGATTGTGATTCAAGTTAAATTTTGGAAGATTAGTACAAGTAACTGAAGAGAAAATATTATCACCGGTATATGAGATAAATTATCGATCAACCATGCTAGCTTGTCTCCTATTCATAGTTCATATAGAATAAGTGAATCTAGAACCCAATATATTGATTTAAGAAAGGTAGTTTCTGTTAATAGACATATAAAAAGTACATAGTAGAAATATTTATGAAGGTGCTTACAATCATCTCATTAGGTCTTAGAAAATAGTTAAAATACTGAAAAATAAGTTAAAATAAATCTATTTGAGGATTGTTTAGTTGATTCTAGGGTTGAGAAGGTTTTAGAAATATTTATCCCCCAAAAATTATAAAAAACCATTTGGAATAGGAGAATACCCTAATTTGGGGCTTCATTTGGTTCTCTTCTAGGGGATTAAACTTATTACCTAATATTTTATTCCTCTCTTGGTATTCAATTTAAATACATGGATGGGAGAATTTTATAGAACATTCTCCAGTGAAAGTTTTAGAAATATTTCATCTAGCCCTATAATATTTATCTTGATTAATGGATCCCTGAGAGGATATTTTAACTAGTCAAGGGTCTTTGAATAAGTAAACCCCTACTCATTTTTCATTTTTTGGATGGTAAAGATTATCTTTATCACTATATTCATCAAAATACTAGTGAATGTTTTAGTTCTTATAATAAGTTTGGCTTGAGTTTCAGCTTAGTTTGGTTTTGTTCGATACAAGTTATTTCAGGAAATTTTCATTAGATTTAGTTTTTTTTTTGTTTTTTTATATTATCTTATATAATTTCATTCATTTATGTTCTAATAAATTCAGTTTTATTACATTTGGTTCATATCAGTTAGGTTTAGTTCAATTTAGGTAATGTCGGTTGCGATCGTATATGTTTTAATTCATTATATTTGGTCCAATTTGATAAATCATTTGTAATATAATGTTAGTTCAAGTTATATTATTTTTAATTGGTAAAATTTATTTTAATTTAATTTTTTTCTATTTGAATTCTATTTTCTTGATTATGAACATTATAGATCTATTTTGTTTGATCTGATTTAAATTTATACCAGTAAGGTTTGGTTAGTTTGTGAATGTTTTTTTAAATGTTTCATTCTAATATTTATTTGGTTTTATTCTATATGTTGTGGGTTTTTATGGTGTCACTTTATTTAGTTTAACTCATTTTGGGTTTACTCTTCATAATCTTATTTCGTTTGGTTTTCTATGGTTCATCTTGGTTTGTTATGTTTTTTGTCATCCTAATTGAGGTAGGTCACTAATTATGTATGATTCACTTCGATACAACATGATATTATTTGTTTTAGATTTTTTTAGTTTTAATTTATTTGTTCGGTATAGGCTAATTTAATTTATTGTAGATTCATTTTGGAATATTCAGTTTTACTCTATAGGTTAATACAATTCATATTATTTTTTATTTTTCCAACTTATATTATGTCCCATTTCATTTAATTCAGTCTGAATGAGTTCATGTTGGTTTCATTTAAATTGGTTTGCTTCATCCTCAAGTCTTTATTAAATGAATTGAATCAGTTATTGATAATCTCAAATGGGTCACCCATACGTTGTACATCCATGAAACATCAAATAAACAGAATTAAAAACAAGATAAATAACCCAAATGAGGTTAATATAATTAAAATCAATTAAAAAAATAAAAAATTAATCATAAAAATAAGATTCAATGAAATTAGAATCAAAAATACACTAGGAAAAGTTGACAAATATAATATAACATACCAAAACATAATAAAAAAATCTATTATACCCATATATCCATTGTACAATATCAAGTTTCTCAGCATAAACACACTCACCCATCATTAAACAAACATGATATGATTATACCAAAAGATGAATCTTGAATATATACACATAATATGAGATACAAATACACACAAATAGATTTATAGGATGTAAATTTGTCTTATTCATGCAGTTAATACCTAATATAGATTTTTCATAGACACTTAAATCACCAAAAGCACCAAATTAAATTAGGCCAAACAAATCGAGAAGAATAAACCAACCTCAAATGGTGGTAGATGAACCAAGACTATCCAAACCACTTTTCTTTTAGCATCAGATGACAAAACACGCCTGAGGAGACCTGAGAGAACTATGATACCACCTAGAAAAATCAGAAGGTGGAGGGGATGGGGGAACGTTGTCCGATGAGAGGGAGTGAAGAGGAGCTGAGGGATGAGAGGTGGAGGTGGAGGTTGGGAGGTCAATGAGGCCAAGGTCTGGGAGGGGAGGAGAGGGTCGGGAGGCTGAGGTCGGGGAGGTTTCATGTGGGAGGATGAAAAATCAGGAGGGAGCCTGATAAAATTCTGAAATCGGTAATGTATACCGACCGTTTTAGAAAAAAATAGGAATAAACCACAATTTATTACCTATCCCAATGGTTTTTATAAACTGTGGTCATGAATGCGTGGGTATAGATAAATTTTTCACTAGTGTTATGTGATAACATAATCTCAATAGAGATTGTGATATTACATTTTGTGATAACATAATCAATTTTTGGATCCCTGATGTTATGTTATGCACTAATATTACTTATGTTGTAGTCCATGATATTATGTTATGTGATATATCATTCTTTGTTGGTGAAACAATGTATATTTATGTAATAACATAATCATCATTCTGCATTACAAAAATAGATCATCATATCATAATGACGATATATCATATATTTTCAAATAAAATAAACACCTTACGGTAGTCCTTATTAAAAACATTGATATGAATCATGGATTATGATTGAAAATTATCCTTTATCAATCATAAAATAAATTTATGCCTAAAATATTAAAATTTAATATTTTAGATTACAAATTCTTATATATTATAATTTTTTTATAAAATATAATTGTTTTTAATTTTAAATAGATTTTTTTCATGCCTAAATTAAATATGAAATGTTCATATTAACATATCATGTTTCAAAAATAAATAAAATTTTTATTTATTTTCTTATTCATTTTGAATATTCATATTTATAAATTTTTTATGAAGTTCAAATATTATGTATTCTTTAAATTCTATAATAAATTTCTTCTTATAAGTTTTCATTCCATGCATTACATGCTAGGAACAATAATATAAGATTTATTTTCTATTTACCTTGACCTAAGTTGTAATTAAATTTATTACCTTGAATTTAGTTATTCAATATAGTTTATAAATATTAGGAGTTAAAGATATGATGAATTGAATTCTATCTTGAGTAATGTATCCTTGGGAAGAAATATATTAAGTCATAATTCTAATTGGCCTAGATTCTTATGCCTTATTCTATAAAGGTGGAGATTGGCTATAAGTAGATACATGCTTACTCATATGGAGGTTATCAATTTCATATAATTATAAACCATTACATGAAAAGTTCATATATCTTATGTATAGGTTACATTTGGATATATTTAAATATACTTGGATTTTTTTGGTGAGTAACACTTACTGTCGGTTGTGTAAAGAGTTACACAGTGATATTCCATGACCATATTAATTTTTTGGATAGAATATGGGTTCCAAAACCAAATCTTTAGAATCATTAATATATAAAGGAATTAATCATGAGATAATAAAGATTGCATATGCAGTAATAGTTGTGAATTATATATATGTGATGTATATTAAATTGGTGAGACTTTAAAATAAATCCCTTACCATACTAAGTGTCATATTTTTTTTCAAAGTATAGCTTGTCAAGACCTCAATCATCCAATTGGGTAGGTCATACCAAAGATAGGTGCCCTTGAATTATCTTGTATTAGGAAAGAAATTAATGGGTGTCCCTAATAGGATGAAGTGTTCAATCATGGCATTTTTGGGTTACATTTAGCTGGGAAACCCTAATAGGATTAAATTATCAGAGGAATAGAGTTTAGTTTATCCATATGATGGATTTGTATAAATATTTATCTATTTAACTATCTAAGATTCATATATTATATTATTGAGATGGTTATTTAACTAAATAACGAAGTGGGGAGAGAAATGAAAAATTGGGATCATTATTTAGCGAAATATAGATCTTGGATCACTAATGGATATGATGTATGGGGTCATCATTTTTAGTGGGATTACTTTTATTAAAATTCTTTAATGAAAATATATAAAACATGGTAGTCACCCATAGATATGTCTTTGTTGTAGATTATAGAATGCATCATGTTTATCATTTTGATATATCATATAGGTATGACCTATAATACAATTCTATATTAGTATCTAAGGTTGAGAAGCATTCTCAAAGAGAAGCATTTTGATCATATGAATGTTAATTTTATATAGATCAATTTATACAACTATGACTAATGGGTATTAGATATCAGGTGTGAATCACACTTTTGTGCTAATAAACCCAAACATAGAGATAAGAGGTAGTTGAAAAAGGGTGAAGTGGATCAATGTGTTGGAAATGGATCAAATATTTCTACATTATAGGTCAAAAATTACGATATAACTCTACCTAGTGTCTTAGTTCTAGAATTAAAAAATGTTATTATGTTCCTTCCATAGATAGAGATATGATTTTTGTATATTGTTTGGATAAGATGGAATTTTTAGTCATTATTAAGAACAAAAGTTATTATATACATATTAATGGTATGTTATATGGAATCATGAATATGGTAAATGGTTTATACATTCTAGATATGGATAATCCTATTTATAATATTCAGAATAAGAATGTCAAGGTTAATTCTAATCCCATCCACCTTCGACATTATTACCTTAGACATGTAAATGAGAAACCCATCCAAATACTCCATAGAGATGGATTTTTGGATTCATTTAATTATGAATCATTTGATAATTGTGAATATTATTTATTAGAAGAAAATGACCCAATATAGTTTTAGTGGGCCAAGTGAAAGGGTTATTAGAATATTAGATCATATATATAGTGATGTATTTACACCAATGAGTATATAAGAAAGTGGTGGGTTTAGGAATTTATAACCTTTACCAATGAATTTAGTTGGTATGTTTATTTATTTTAAGGTTGTGGTTCAAAAGTTTGAGGTGGTGGTTTTTTTGTGGATCTAGCTAGCTTCGACCTTTAGTTAGGCGATGAGCATAGACGGTATCTAGTGGCATCAACTTCACAAAAGTGTCTGGTTGGGATTGATATAGATGGTGTTAATTGGTTGGATCTATATTAGTACTATATAACTGGTTAGAAATATTATTGGAATATGAGAAGGAATATACTTGAGGTACCAACTTCTTTTGGGAATCAAGGGAGACCAAGGATGTGACTTTGAAGATTTTATTTTTGGCATGGTTTCTAATTTCCAATTTCCAATTTGTTTCATTTATGGGTTGTTTTTTATATTTTGACCTTTTTATGTGGTTTAATCTATTATTTTTAGTTCCCACTCAATAAAAAAGTTTGTTAATTTTCAATTTTTTAAAAAATAATAGAGAGAGAACTGATAAAAAGTATTAAAATTATATAATCAGATTGGGGCAGTGAATACCAAAGAGGATATCCCCTACACATGTGACATGTTTCAGTATATATCATAGGGTAAGATATAAACATGTCATATGGTATGACATGAATAGGCTAATGGTTTGTGATATTTTTTAATTTAGGCATATTATATAATATGATGCGAGTGATAATATAAATAATGAAATGTAATTTCATTCCATTTCCTTACCAATCATATTATATGATTGATTCATATCATATAGACTATTTTGAGTGTAATAATAAGGTATGATATACACTATATCCTGTGATGTATTGGGACTGCAGATGATAAGTGTTATCATCCATGAATCTTCCATGTGAATTATAATCAAATGGACCATTTTATATGAAGAAATAGTATGAGAGTTCATTCATGCAAGGTTTCTATGAACTGATAATGAAATTTACTCTTGCATTATAACACATGAGTAAATGTGAGAACACATAATAAGTGTCGTTGAGGGATTTATCAATCCCACTACCATGTAATGGTAAGCATGTCTTTATATATACAAGCTTTCTAAAGCCTTAAACAAACTCATCCTACCCAAATCTCTCTTATCCTAACTCCATTCCATCTCAAGTAATCAACATGCCATGGAGGGTGTAGGATCTCACTCATATGTTTAGTGATTCAACTTATCCCCTGGATAAACCATGGGGGAGGGATTATTTTTTCTCCCATGTGAACTTCTTCCAGTATAGATGAATATAGACGCTGTTGTAACTCTTATTTTGGATCATAAGAGTATACGATGGCTACAAGAGGAGGGATTTTAATTTAAAAGATTAAAATAAGACAAAATAAAAAACCTATTAATTTAAAAAGATCAGAATCAGACTTCATTTGATGATCAGAGTATTAGAATCAGATATTGTAACTGTCCAATTTATCATAGTTATTATTGGTATTATAGAAAAATTGATAAATCAATTTATTATAAATATAATTAAAGAATTAAAATTTTAATATTAATGCACAATAGAATATTTAAATTATATAAACATATAAAAGAAAAAATCTTATAATAGTAAGAATGACTTCAAATATTAAGAAAATGTAATTTTACTCTTTAACCTTAAGAGTTAAGGATGTCAAAAATCCTAAATTAAGATATCCATAGTTTCAATACCTACTGTAAAGCTCTATCTTTGTTTTCCAGGAAATCTCTCGATACGGTGATCATAATGTCTATCTTACAAAACCCAGGAATCCCTCAACCCAATTGATCTGTATCAGATTTGTCTTTCTTAAACAATAAATCCCTCAATATGAAGATCAGTGTTATCTCTATCTTCTTACTCCCAAATCCCTCGATTTGATGGATTATATTCTTCTATCTTTCTATCCCTAGAATCTCTCGATTTAACCACAATTGAAAACAGTGAATAAAAAATCAAAACATTATAAGTAATTTACAATCCTTATAAGGATCCCTTAGAACTACAACTATCTAAATGATTATAAAGATTTAATAATGAGATTTTCAAGCAGGGTGGTCTTTAGATGGGTTGAGTTGAAAAATTCATCATCTCCCAACTCTTTAAATGACCTCACATTTATAGTAAAATCCTCAACGGTCATATTTTTGAGTTGGTTGTAATGGCCTCAAACAACTTTCACTTTGATAGATCATAATGATCTAGATCTTGATCTTGAAAGCTAAGCATGATCTTCACTTCATTTTTTCTATGTCGTTTTGTTTAGCACCACTGTAATGCTATTATCGATTTTATTCGATAGAAAAAATTCTATATACGTTGATTATAAAATTTGGATAGATTGATGTAATTCAATATTGGTTGTCAATATGATAAACTGAAAAAAGGTTAATCTAATGTATCGGTTCTATTTTCAGTCTAATGATAATGACTTTTTCCATTTTGATATACATGACATTAGTCTAACCACTGGTTAGTATAGTAGTTGGTTTGATGAATCGGTCACACCTTCAATTTTATGTATCATATTGAATAATAAAAGTTTATATTCATTTTATATTATGAATATTTCTATGTTTAGTATAAAAATATATTTTCTATAAAAACATACTAAAAAACTTGTGATATATAAACTTAGTGAAATAGAGTTTTAATAATGTGTTTTTGATTTCTAAAATAAAGGAAAGGAAAAGTAAAAGGTATAAATTTTGACTCAACAATCTCCTCCTTTATGGAAAGCACAAAACATAACAATTAAAATGAAAAATAATAACTTTGAAATAATTACAACCTTTTGTACCTTTAAGAACCTCAAATATATACTTCATATGAGATTTTTTCTTTTGTTATATTTAAACCCCCCTTAGTTAATACCTTATTTTTCTTCATCATTGTTGATATGATGGAATGTATTAATACTTTGTATTATCCCCCTTAATAAAAATTATTCCTTAGAAATATTTTCCCTTTTAAGATGAAATCTCCCCCTAGGACTATTCCTATATTTTTAATAAACATCCCCCTTAAATAAATTATTTCAAAATTCTCCCCAAAACACCTCCAAACTTCTCCAAACTTCTCCCCATTTTTAATTTACAAAAAGTTATAAGGAAAGTTTATATCCTTCTAAAATGTTAGAAAATAATAACATATGAAATAATTATTTTTGAATAGTTATTTATCATGGAAAATATATTGTACTCTCATCCAAGTAAAATTGGGAAAATTTCATATAAAATATTACCAGAGAACAACACATCCAAAATAATTTCATTCAAAAGTTATCAGTACATAAAGAGTTCAAAGAAAAATAAACCATTATTTATTATATATATTCTTGATAAATACCTTTAATTTCTTGACATATTTATGATCCTTTCCAATTTCTACAACTAATGATTAACGTTTCACCATCCTCTCCTCCATAACTAAAAGTCTCTAATTCTCTACCTCCAAGTTTTCAACCTTCTCAAAAATCTTATCATTTTCTTCCTTAACAATGAACAGATCATCTTCACAAGATCAAAGCCTACTATTTTCTAATTCCAACTTGTGAACTTTCTCTTTGAGAGTTATAACTTTCTCATCAAAATTATCAGTCATTTCGTTGAACTCTTCAACAAACCTTACTCTATGAAACATCTATTGATAGTTTTTCAAAGGAATCATAAAAGTCAAGAGAAAATTTCTTTATTTATATGATATGATCCTCATGATCCTTCAAATCAATATATAATTTTCTATATGATATAACCATGTGGTTGAAACTTCTCTTGTGATATTTATTATTTCCTTTAAATTTTTTGATATCACTATCATGTTGGATCACTAACTCATTCAATAACTTCAAGTATTATGAATTTTTATTCATATTACTTTGAATTTTTTTTCATATGGATTCAATGTTTGATAGAATCATAATCAAATCAGTTAATAGTTTTAGGGATTAGAAAATGTAATCAATATTATTTTGTGCCTCTATGGTTGATGATTTCGATGAATCTGATGGGACTTCTAAAATATGAGGTCAAGATAGTACGACATGTGACTTTTCTTTTGATTCAACTATAACATCTTTTAAAAATTTCACAATATCAATATCTTTATTAGTTTTATCTTTGTTTGATACTTCCATATGAAAATGTTGATATTCTTCCTCATTTTTTATGACAATTTTATTTCCTCTTTGTATGGTTATTTAACTTCCCCAAAAACTTATATCTTTGGATTTTTATCAGACTAAGATGATAGCTGAGTTGACTTAGAGGATGATTATAAAGAACTTCCTTATTCCTTTATTTTTTATTCAGATTATATTTATTCTTCCTCACCAATTTATTCCTATTATACTTCTTTAAGTTATTATTCCTAATAACTTTTAGTTCTAAGAATAAAATTTTCCAAATTTATTTACTAAGTTTAGTTTCTTCTTTGAAAAAATATTCTAAACTGGTACTGGGACTGATTCTATTACAGTATTTCAAACTTTAGATTCTTCAGCAATCTATTTTCCTTTCTCTTTATCATCAACTAATGGAACAAATGAGGGAATTAATAAAGTTTCTAAAAATTGTAAAGTCATATAAGGGATTATTTTATCTACATGGGGAATGTTTTCAGACACTATAACTGGTCGTATAATTGATAATGTGAAAAAATAGAAGTGGAACTTTTGATGATTTTTTGACTCCCTTCATTAATCTTTCTACCATTTTACCCTCAATTAACCTTTTAATTTTCACCAAAAACAATTTAATTAACATATATTTTTACAATCATAATATTTTTGTTAACTTCTTTAAGAAAGTGTTGGATAAGAAGTTTACTTAATAAAATTATTGTGAAACAAAAATCTAGTTAACCTATCATACTAGGCTCTAGGGGCTTTCTTAAGTCCATAAAGTGCCTTGGTAAGTTTAAAAACACATTTTGGATGTTTTTTATTTTGAAAAATATGGAGTTGTTATACATAAAATTCCTCCTGAATATATCCATTAAGGAAATAAAAATTCACATCCATTTGAAATAGTTTGAAATTTAAGAATGTTGTATAAGCTAGAAGTATACGAATATCCTCATGTCTAGATAAAAATTCATAAGTTTCTTAATATTTGATGCTCTCTTATTGAATATAACCATTAGAGACAAGTATAAATTTATTTATAACTATTACTCCATTTTCATCACATTTTCTTTGAAAGACCCATTTTACTCCAATTATAGAAGCATCTTTAGGTCATTCAACCAAAGTCCAAACTTGGTTCCTTTAAAACTTATTGAGTTCATCTTGCATTTTCTTTATCAAATACTCATCCCCTAAAGCCTCATCAGGAGAGTTAGGTTAAAAGTAAGATAGAAATGATATATTTTAAATTTCATTTCTCAAATAACTACTATTTATAACCAATTAATCTACACCGCCATTGATATTATCACTGGGACGATTTCTAACAAACAACTGACTTCTTACTTTTCAAAACACTATTATTCATTAATAGGTTGAAAATATTCTTGAGGTATAAGGTTAGAAATATATTCTACAGTTGTTCTCTCATGAGAAGAAATTTATAACAAAGGTTAAAAATTAATTTTAGAAATAACATATAAAGATATAGGCTAGGGATGTTTGAAAACTAAAGGATATGTTTCATCAAACTTAACATGTACTATTTATTCAATAGTACTTGTATTTTTATTGAAAATTCTATAAGCCTTACTAGTTATCGAATAACCTAAAAATATTCCTTCATCAGATTTTGGTGAAAATTTATATAAGTTATCTTTAGTATTCATAATGAATACTTTGCATCCAAAAACTTTGAAGTAAGAAATTTTTGGTTTCCTTCCTATCCACAATTCATAATAAGTTTTATTAATAAAAGGTATAATTAAAACTTGAATTATAGTATAGTGGGAAGTACTAACTACTTCAGCCTAAATTTTTTTATCAAATGAGTATTCACTCAGTATGGTTCTAGTAATCTCTTGAAGATATATATTTCTTCTTTTGACTGCACCATTTTTCTACGGAGTTCTAAGTGCCTAAAAGTTATTTATAATACATTTTTTACTAAAAAAAGTTTCAAAATCAAAATTTAAAAATTATTCACCATGATCACTATTAATATTTATCAATGATATTTTTTTCTAAATTTTAACTCTGTCTATAAATGTTTTAAAACAACTATAGGATTCATATTTTCTTACTAGAAAATAGACCGGAGTATATCTAGTGTAATCATAAAATAAAACTTATACATAGTATTTTACACCAATACATCCAGTTTGTGTAGGAAGAAACAAGTCCATCTGCACTAACTATAAAACATCAGAATTTAAGGATTCACTAATATATTTAAATCTTAACTTATTTTTCTTAACAAATTTATAAGGATCAAATAATTTTGAAGAATCAAATATAAGTTCCAGTAGATCCTTAACTTAGTCCTTTCTTAGATATCTTAGCTAAAGTTCTAAGATTATAGTGTCATAATATTCTATTCCATAACAAATATTGATCTTCCATTTTATTAAGTCAAGGTAGGTCTTGGCTCCTAAGGTCTTTTAATTTTAAAGTTTAAAAATTCTCATGTCGATTAGAAGAATGAATAAACTCATCTTTTGAACTATGAATGGTACATTTATCATTCCCAAAGTTCACAATATATCCCTCATCACTTAATTTAATTATGATAATGCGGTTTTTCTTAATTCCTACAATAAACAAAATATTTGAAATTAATTATTTACCAAAAAGAACAATATTTCGTATACCAATAATTTTTCCTTGATCATTATCTATGAAGGTTACTTTGACATATTTTATCTCCATTTTCATCTTAAATAAATATTTTTTTTCATTCATATGTTTGGAGAAACCACTATCCATGTACCAAATTTTTGTGTTGTTGGTACTTTATTTTCTTAAAAACAAAGATGTTAGAATTTCAAAACCAAACTTTCATAGGTTTGGTATTGTTAGAAAGTAAAATATCAGGTATCCACATTTTTACAGCATTATTATTTTGATCAAATTTCATTTATTTTGAAAAATAGGATTTATTAAAACCTTGAGATTGATTTTTTTTCTTATAGTGTCCACCACTATGGCACTTTGTGCAAAATGGATCACTCTTTGGAAAAAAGTAATTATTACTGAAAACAGGTTTTTTATTAGTAAAAACCATCCCAAAAATATTTTTATGATGTCTAATTTTTTTATACATTTTATCAAAATTTTCCTTTCCAGAGGTAATCTTAGACAAAAGTTTCTTTAAACTACAAATCTCATATTTTAGTCTTACAACTAAGTTTTTATCCTCAGTAGTATTAGTATTAAAAATAAGTTTTAAAAAAATATATTTTAAACTAGTTTTCCCAAAAATAGATTTCTTGATATCTTTTGAAAGACGATCTTTTACAAAAATAGTTTTATGAAGTTCTTTAAAAAGATCAAATATTTATATGGTTTAAGTAGCAATCCTTGAATTTTCTTTAACAATTTTACCTTAATCAACTTCATGTTTTTTATAAACTTTACACTTTTTGTTCTCAAGTAATTTAGTAAACCTAGATACTTCTTCATAATTAGGTAAAGTGTTATCCTATTCATATGAGGAAGATTATTCATCTAAATATGTAAAAGTATTCTCTTCATTGATATCAGGGTAGTTAGCACTTAATGTAATATTAGTTAGATATTTATCAGTTGTTACATTATCCATGGGACATTTTTTCACCTTTGGTATTTTTGCAAAGAAACCAATATTATTCTATTCATAACTTTCATTGTCTGAAGAATTATGAGGATAACTATCTCTTATACCAGCACTCCAAGTGTTAAAAGCTTTTAAACACTTATTTCTTTTGTGATTATAATAATTCTTAGAATTTATATCTAAAGTACTATATTTCTTATACTTTCTTTTCAGTTTAGGAAAATCAGGTATTATATGTACTATTTTCTTACACTCATAACATATAACCTTATAATAATATTTCTTATCATTTTTATCTTCGTGACTATTCTTATATCTATACGAAAAATCTTTCTTGATAATAATTTTTTCATCCTTCTCTCAAGATTAGCTAATTCATTCTCATACTTTTCCAATGAACTTCTACCTGATTGAACAATACCTTTCTTATTTATAGAATATATCACCACTTTCTCAATTGATCGATATTTAATATGAACATTAAATGTTGTTGCAAAAGAAACTCATCCATTTTTATTTTTCAAATTTTCTTCATCACTTTTCAATCTACATTCATATTTAGTAAGGGTTCCAATGAGATCATCTAGAGTAATACTTGTAACCCTTATCATATTATCCAAAGCAGTTCTTTTGGATTCCCATTCATTAGGTATAATCTCTATAATATTCTCAACTAAGATTATATTTGTTAAAGATTTCTCTCCTAGTGAATGTAAACTATTAACAATATTCATGAATCTTTGATGCATCTTAGCTACTGATTCTCCAGTTAGAAAATCAAAATCCTGATAGTCATATCTCAACATAGCTCTTATAGTTTCAATAACATTCAATGTTTCAAAATTAGTAACCTATAACTTTTTTCATAAACTATTAGCTTCTTCACATCAAGAAATTTGACTATAGATACTTCTTATCATAGAACACAAAAAATTATTCCTAACTATATAATTCAATTGATATTCTAACTTTTATTGATTTTCAAAATTCATAACTTCCTTCTTAGGAATTTCATAATTTCCAGTTAACATCACAAAGTTATCCACACCAGTATTGATAACAAAAGTATTAATTAGGTCTCTCCAATATTCATAATCATTCCCATAAAAAATAGGTGTTCTAATAGGAATCATATTTTCGATTATACCAACATTCAAACCTTCTATCTTATCAAATAAAGAAACTATTTTTCTATAAAAAAAATTAGTGTGAAAAAAATTATAAACAATAAGTTTATAACAAAAATTAATAACATGCAATATATAACAAAAGTAAAAACCTCAGTAAGTATAGCAGTATTACTTTATTTGATACCAATTTTTGGATCATAAGACTATATGATGGATACAAGTGGGGGTGAATTTTAGTTTAAAAACTTAAACTAGTAGAAAAAAAAGACCTCTTAATTAAAAAATATAAAACCCAGATTTTGTCTGATGATCAAAGTATTAAAATAGGTTCCAATAACTGTCTGATTTATTAGGGTTATTATGGGAATCATAGACACATCAATAAATCAGTTTATTAGAAAGATAAGTAAATAACTAACTTTATAATATTAATGAACAGAGGAATATTCAACTTATAGAAACAAGTAAAACAAAAAACTTATAATAATAATAATGAATTACAAGCTTAATAAAAGGTAATTTTACTGTTTATCCTTAAGAGTTAAAGAAGTAATAAAATCCTGACTTATGATATGCATAGTTTAAATACCTATTTTAAAGGAATATATTTCCTTTCAAGGAAATCCCTCAATACGATGATCAGAATGTTTGTCTTCCAGAACCTTGGAATCCCTAGATCTGATAGATCAGTATTAGCTCTATATTTCTTAAAGAATAAGGCCCTCGATATGAAGATCATCATCAGATCTGTCTTCCTAGCCCCAGAAGCCCTCAATCTGATGGATCATATTTTTCTATCTTCTTATACCTGGAATCCCTTGATCTAACCATGATCGTACATAGTGAATATAGAAGGAAAAGATTATAAGGAATTGAAAACCCTTACAAGGATCCCTTAGAAATACAACTCTCTAAAATATTACAATGATTTATGAACAATATGTTTATGTAGAGTGATCTTTAGATTGTTTGATTTTCAAAATGAATCAACTCCCAACTCTTCAAATAAACTCTTATTTATAGGCAAATCTTCAATGGTCATATTTTTCAGTTTGCTGTAATGGCATCAGATGAATTTCACTTTGATAGCTTATAATGATATGGATCTTGATCTTGAAAACTAATCATGAACTATACTTAATTTTCCTGATGTTATTTTGTTTAGAACCACTATAATTCTATTATAGATTATGTCTGATAGAAACAATTCTAAATACTCTGATTATATGACATGGATAGTTCGATGGACTACACTATTGTTTGTCAATATGATAAACTGAATAAAGTTTAATCTGATATATGTGTACTATTTTTATTCTACTGATCATTACTTTTTTTTATTCTCATAGACATGACATTAGTCTAACCACTAATCAGTATAATAGTTTTTCTAATGAATCAATAGCACTTTATGTCTGATGGATCAGATTGAATAATAAAAGTTTATATTCATTTTATATTAGGACTATTTATATGTTCAGTATAAAAAATATGTTTTCTATAAAAACATACTAAAACACTTTGTCTTACTAGTAAGCCAACCCCATTTGCATCATGGTGGCTGGGTTTCAAAACCTGCCGTAGTATTTTAGTCCCAATTAAATTGGGGGTGGGAACATGCTTTGCACGAGTGATTTCTGCCTACGCGAGTCACTACCGGTGTTTTCGAGGAGTCCTATACAGGTGGGTAATGGGAACATGGTGGGAGTGATGTTGATATTTGTGAAAAATAATGTTGGGGGAACCTATGGTGGCTTAGACCGGACCAGCTGCAGATGGTGGCCCTCATAGGTCTCGATGGATGGTGTGCATGCTCTCTAGTGGCGTCGGGAAACTCCTGAAGAGGAAAGTGATCCCCTAAGAGCATTCTCAGAGAATAATATGAGGTGGGAGGATCCATGAGAGGTTGGTTCAGGGTGGCATGTTTATAATGGTCTATTAGGGGGAACAACGACTCACAGCACTGGCGGTGTGCCCCCACCCGATGGTGGGGGGAGATTATCATGTCCGGAGTCACCAGTTGATACAGAATTAAATGAAGGGAATTGAACATGTTTTCCTCCCCTAATATAAATGATTTGTATAATATAAAATATAAATAAATAAATCTAGAATATTCTCTGGTCCATCCCTGTGGGGGGGGGGTTATAAACTGGGTTTAACCTTGGCATGCAAGTGTGTGTGTGTGTTTGATTTATTTGTACCCTAAAACACCTAATATAATATAAATATAGTAAAATAGAGTTTTAATAAAGTCTTTTGTATTTTCAAAACTAAGTAAAGGAAAATTAGAAATTATAACTTTCTACTTAACATCTTTGGTGTAAAGTGCGCAATACCAAAATTTCATTTTACAGTATGCATGATTCCGTTTATCTAAAATGGTAAGTCTTGGTTATAAATATTTTTTTTATTACTTAAACTATGTCTAAAACCCATTATTAGATCCATTTTAAACCTTTCAGTGGTATCAAATCCAACCATGTGTTTATATTTTTGAAATCATGTTTGTGAAATTAAGAATTTAAAATCATATAACCTGATGTATCCCAATCATAAAATATGATATTCCATTTTGTTCTAGTTGGATGATTCATGACATATAATATGAGATATCATAATCAGTGACTCAGTATAAATCTTATGGGTTTAAATTAGTCATATTGTAATACTATGGGTATCATATTTTATGATTGTGGTTTACCATGTTTTCAAAACTGAGTATCATATTGCCCATATGATATCGCAATGAATCCTAAAATATTATTGATATAATGTACTAACTATCATATTAAATTTTTGGGTTTTTAGTCTTTAAGTACGATTGATATCCTGTAATAGTTTTATGCATTATAGCTTATCAATCATAATATATGATTCATGATGAATCACTAAATATGATTTTAAGAGAAAAAAATTATTTTTAATTATATTCAAACATAAATGGGATTTTATTATTTATAAATTGTTTATAAATAATTATAAAAGGTATTTTAGGGATATTTATTAATTTATCAAGTTTTTGTAAATTAATTAATTATAAAGAGTTTATAATTAATTAACTAAATGTTTATGAAAAATTTATTAATAAGTATTCCATAATATGAAATGTTAATATTAAAATACATTTAAACATATTATATGGTGTTCCTTATGACTTATAAATAAAGTGGTTATTTTGAAATCATAAGTTCAATTAAAAAAGTGTATATAAATTATGAAATAAAGCTAAAATATAAAAGTATTTATATTTAAATTATGAATTATTTATAATTTTTAAGTTGATTATTCAAATTAAAAGCCTTATTTATGAAATTATTTACACTACAAAAAAATTATTTTGATAATTGATTTTATCAAGGTTTAGATAATGTTAATTATGTGATATTTGTATTATGTAAAATTTTACATAATAAAAGTTGGATTATAAAATTATTATAATTCATTACTATCATATATTTAAAGTGACATGTATTATAATGAATAATATTAAAGTGTTTATATTATTAAGTGAATAAAAATTGTTTACATACAGAGTATGGAATGTCTATAATGATTATATAAATTATAAAGTGTTTATAATTATCTTTCATTTATGATTTTTCCATAAATGTTTATCTCAATTTAAATAATTGAATTTTGTATTTATTTAAAAGTTTTTATCTAATTTATTATTTATATTTATAATTTTCTTATATTATTAATATGTGTATGATTTAGTTTAAAGTTTTTTAAATTGTTTCTAGAGATTTTCATACATGAATCTAAGGAGTTACATGATAGGTATGATAATGGATTTATTTTCCATCTACATTGACCTCAATTTTTAATTAAAGTTATTAGCTTGAATTTAGTTATTGAATATAGACTATACATATTAGGTATTAGAGTCATGATGAATTAGAGTCTCTATCAAGTAAAGTATCTCTAGGTAGAGGTATTTTGGGTCAGACTTTCCACTATCCTCGAGGCTTGCGATTATCTAGAAATGTAGGGGTTGGTTATCTATGGCTTCAAGTTTATTCATGTGAAGATTTCTAATATAATATAATTATAAACCTTTACATGAAAATTTTATGTAACTTATGAATGTGATATATTTGGATATGTGTAAATATTTTTCGATTCTATTTTTGGGTGAATAACAAAAACTAAGGGGCTTTAAAAGAGTTTCATATCAATAAGGTTTGAACATATTGGTTTGGTGGAATAAATAGTATTCCAAACTAAATAATTAGAAGAATGAATGCATAAATGGAATAATGTAACCCCATAAAATTTTTAAGAAATATATCAATTTAAATATTTTTATTTATTCGATATCTTTCATTACACTCAACACCGAGTTTAAATGAATCGTAATATACTATTGAAATATTATTATATAAAATGAAAATTATCCCATAACCGTTGGATTGGTAGGAATAAATAAAAATAAATAAATTATTAAAAACTTATGGTTATATATGTATAAAATTAATTCATTGGTTATCAATTGATTATAAATGAAAAAAAAATTAAAGAAAATGAAATATTTTTCAAAAAAAAATTATGAATGTAATGTATTTTTATCTTAATAAATTAAATTAAACCCTAATGGTAAATTATTTTAATTAAATATATTTGTATATATATATATATTATTTATTTTATGAAAGGTTTTAAAAAATCAAAAAAATATTTTTTAGGTATAGGATAAGAATAAATCCAGTTTTATGCTTAAAATGTATTTTTCCCTAAAAAGCAATTTTTGTCCCATTTTATGAAATTACATCAAAATTAATTTATTTGATTTATAGGTATTGAATTATATAAAATTAATTATATATCTATAATTATGAGTTTCAAATTTATATACCCCTTTTATTTTTTTGTCAATATGACTAGTAATTGTGGTAAAATTTATCACCTCGGTAGAGGGTAAATCTGATTAATCTATATTAAAAATAATTTATAAATACATAATTATTCATCCAAATTATTATTGGATGAAATTAATTCTACCCATATCACCTTAGGCTCAAAATTGAGTTTCTTAATGGACACTTTTCCTTGAAAAATATTTATATATTATTAAAATCAATGAAAGTTACAAAATATTACTCTCTTTGTTTTTAATATCCTTTATGTGACCGCATAGGGAAAAAAGTTATGAACGCATATAAGTATTTATTTTGAGATTAATAAAATAATTTTTATTATCTATATTTATTTTAAATTTTTATTAATTATATAATGAATTTAATTTCTTATGCAACACCGATGCAGTATGTCTCCATTTAATAAAAAAATATACTAAATGATTTTAAAAATATTAAAAGTGATATAATTTGAATGATTTAATGTGAAATAAAAATTTTATATATCTATAGAATATATTATGGAGGTTATAAATCATTATATTCAAATAAACATTTTTATTAATGTATTTAAATTTAAATTAAATGAATAGTGTCAAAACAAACAATAATGATATTTTATCAAAATAATATTTTATTAAATTATTTAAAAATCATAAAAATATTAAACTAAGAAAAATTAGTTATGATATAGTATAAAATTTTATAAATTTACCATTTATGGTCCAATTTCTATGTTATGAGTAAAAATTATAACATTTAATATTGAAAAGGTGTTATCGTAGTTAGAATTAAAATTAGTTAACTAAGGGTTAATCAAAATGATAAGGTATAAAAATACACCAAAACATGTATAAATTCTATTTTTTTATGTGATTAAAACCCGATCCTTCCATATATTTTAATACATATCCATTTTGAATCATTTTTCTTGATAATTAATTTATTATAATTTATTCTTTCAGGAAATTCCAAAAGTGTCTCTCACCTCAATTATAAAAGGGAACCTCCTCCCTCACTTATTCACACCACTTTGAGTCTTATATATACACAAAAATTTACCAATTTCCCTTATCAACTTCCCTATACACATTCTTGAGGTTCTTTTCTTCCCAAAAGACCAACCATAAAGCCCTTTGGAGGAGATCTAAAAGAGTCATTTCTAGGAAGAGGTAATCGCCTTAACCAATCACTTTATTTTACAATATTATTTACCTCCTTTAAATATATTTTATTCATAATAAACTAATAAATTTATTATCCTTAGTATTTTGAAATTTATTATGATTTGAAAACACAATTATACACCCTCTTTACCATCAAATGAGAAGTGAAAGTATCGCTCATGTGTACATATGACTTACTGTCTCCACATAGCGATACAATTAGTTTTTCATAACCATACTTTATGGATGGGTACTATAATGGGTTTAATGTTTATACATGATATTTATGACATAATTATACTTATTTAATTATAATATCAAATATATCTACTTACTATCCAATCCTTTTAGATACGATAACATCGTTCGTGCGTACATATATACTACCACATATATGAAGCGATGTGATTCATTTTTCATTTATATTTTACCTGAATGAGTGTAATATACAGTTTATATTGTTTCTATATAGAGAGGTAAAATGTTGTTGAGTGTACCCATATGGTTATCCATGGAAGTTTTTCACTCCTAGGTTGATGGTATTTTTCCCAACTAGTTTGACGTGACTACTGGGAAAAACAAGTTCTTATAGGTTGACCTAAGGCGGTTATCACAAGTTCAAGATTGTATTAATTGAGGGCCTAGTTTAGTATCCCAGGACACTTATACTTTGATTGGTGGTTTTTAGACCCCAAAACACCCTGAGATGGAAGGGGTGAATCAAGGTATCAACTTTTTCTTTAAATAAAATGGTTCTTGTCCCTATATTAGTAGTAACCTATAAAACCCATCTAATGGAATTATGAAATCACCCAACACATGTATAAAGAAAAGAAAAAACAACACAATAGTTTTAATTGGTTCACCACTAAGGGATAGTCCAAAGATCATATTCCAATAGTATTTCAGTCATACCATAATCTAATAATCTTCAATATATTTTTTGTATTACAATTGTTTAGTCGCAGTCACTCCATTCCAAGATCACTGCAATTTTAGGGAAAACACACTACCTCCCTTAGATTTTTTATATCAACTTCCCCTTTCTCGCAGATTTGGTTGAATTCTTTCTCGGTTTATCTTCTTTAAGTCCACTTTAATATCTAGTTATATAATGATGATGTTTTAAATCACTATAGACCTAATATGATGATTTAAAACATTATATTAACATTTTACCAAGTACATTTCCAAAAAATTCCTTTTTCATTCAACTACTATCTTTTTTTAAACCTCAATCCTTTGCACAACTATCAATTTATAAAACTTGTATCCATATATGTATTTCCTTTTAGTTTTCTGAAACTTTCACTTTATTGAGAAACTTATACTTTCATGAAACTTAAAATTTTTATGAATCTCACTTGGTTTGATTCAACTCAAGTTACATTCATTTCAAAATTGATATAAGAATTATTGTTTCATGTAAGAAATAACTTTACGCAACTCTTTTTTCAAAACTCAAATTTTCAAAACTCTTTCATGAATCAAAGCAACCAGATCTTCATTGAGAGTTTGTATTACTTAAATTATGAGGGGTATCCACTTATTTAAAGACATGTCTAGTACTTCACACAACTTCATTTTACACAACCAACCTTATGTGAAACTTTCCTGATTCACTAAACTTATTCGATTTGACATCGCCTTTACCACGCAACTCATCACTATCACACAAACCCATCTATATTTCACAGGTTCATAAAAATATGATATTTTCACCACAAAAAAAACATTCACAAAACACTTTACTTATTCATATTTCTATACCAAGGCCTCGAATATTCACTTGCACGCAACTTCATGAAACTCCTTCACCCTTTCACACAACTATTTTATTTTCATGAAAATATCTCAATTTCTAAAAACAAATTTCTCCATACTCCAAATTTTGGACCCCCAAAAAATGTAAAACACTAGATAATTGTTCCACCTTCAACTCCAATGTATATTTATAACAAACACAATATACCAAAAATTTATGGCTTTGAATAACCTTGGTTCCAATAGTGGTGACGTAGGGGGTTCTATTCTTATGTTTGATTTCTCTCTCATTTTCTCCCACCATTTAAGGTGACTATTTTTGTTACCTTTATTATTTTATATTGGATTATGGTTTTTACTTTGTGTTATTATCTAAACTTATGTTTTTTTTAAATTTTTTTAAAGATGATTGAAAAAAATAATCTTGTACTAAAGGATTTTAGTTTAGGTTTCCAATATGGCTTCCAAATGGAAAGTTAGGTTTATAAATGGATTTTTCCAAGAAAAGTGTTTTTAAAGTGGTTATTTTCATTTAAGGAAAATAAAAAATAAATTTTTTAAGATTACAACTTACTTTATATTGGTTTTTTATAAATTTATTTTTGAAAAAACTAATTTTGAATCATATTTCAAACTAGTTTTTAATGGATATTTAATTAAAATTTTGGCATGTTGAAAGGTAGGTGGTTTCCTACTAAGGTTATTAATGCACATTCCTATATTACATTTTAGTTTTAGGAATTTATCTCTGCTCTATAATACTCATGAATTGTTGAATATACTGGGATTATATAGTGACATACGATCATAGGGAGATTAGTTATTAATTTTTTTTATTTATTTTCTTTACTACACCATCCAAATAAGACTCTACTGCTTTCAGTTATAGTTATTAGTGTATGCACTATATCCATGGAGGTTGTTGTAGAAAAAGGGGTTATTTCATGTGAGGGAGTTAGAGGATGAAATAAGGGATTTCATTTACTTTGAATAGTTTTAATTATTTATATATTATATTTATTTAAATTTATTATTTATTTTAGAGTGTATGTATAACTTATTATTTGGTTATGCCATATTTTCTGGTGAAATTAACATTATGATTTAAATATTATTTAGGGGTAAAATTATTTCCATTATATTTTATTTATTCCTTGATGCTTGTCTCCAGCCTAGGAGGATTAGCAACACGTATTAGGTCAATGGATGGTAGGGACAGTTTCTAGTTCAAGTGATAGCTCTTTCCGGTTTATTAAAAATGGAATAGAAGCCTAGGTTATCTGGTGGGATCCTAGGTTCTTAAGTATCCATTTTTCTATTTTTGGTGTCAGGGTAAAATTGAATTATAAATTTTTATCAAAAAATTTAGGTCGGTGAGGGGAGAGCCTAGCTATCTCTTTCCATCCTTGAGCCTTGGGTTACCATGGGAAGTAGGATTTGAATTTTTAATTTGATATTTTTTTGATTCTCGATGTTATTGGTTTTGATCCTCATTGGCATGATTGAGTTATTTTAGGGGTTGAGTTTGATTTTGAGGTAAAAAGAGAGAATGGATTGTTGGAATGAGGTTTGATTTCATGGAATGATACACTTGGTAGTGACTAAATGATCGATCTTGAAATGTTTTAGGAATTGTTCTGTGGCTAGCTCATGGTCCATCAAACCTCATAGTCAAGTCGAGCATGATTCCACACCTTGTTTGGTATGATATTTAGTGTAACACCCCAGGTAAATAAAGAATATGATATTTTTATATTTATCCCTATTTGTGAATAAAATGTTAATATTAATTTAAATGGAACGCTATGCTTGATGTCTTACCCAATACGCAACAACGAGTTCCTTTGAAATCTTACGTTGCACTCTAATAATAAAATAATATTATTTTAAATGTTAGTTAACAAGTAGTCGTTGTATTGGAGGGAATGAATAGAAATAACTAAAATATGATTATATATGTTTGTTAAATGTTTTTACATTTATCCAATAAAGTATAAAGACTTAAAATACAAAAAGAATTCAATTTTAGGCATATATACTCTAATTTTCATTGAAGGTCCACTTATCAACTTTTGATGGCTAACCGTCATTAAATATAGTTTTGGTCACTCTTATACATTCTATTGGACCAAATAAAATTCTTCTTTAGAATCGGGACATCAAAATTTACTTTGTGTAAATTTTCTGTATTTTTCCGATAAAGATCATTTTTTAATGAATGGTGAAAAATACTGTATTTTAATTCAAAACCTCGTTTTAATATAATTTTTTAATATGATTAGATTATATTTTGAAGTGGTTTTAAAGTGAAATTAGAATATATTTTTACCATTTAATTCAATAGTGGTTGTTGTAATTAATTTCACTTTGAAATCGGACTTGAACTAGTGTCAATCTTTTGATACTTTTTGTTTCATAAAAACACGCTATTTGTTTTGACAGCGGGAATTAATTAATAAATTAATTAATTCAACTTATATGTTTTGAATTTTGTAAAATAGATATTATTTCTGAATTCAGAATATCAAATATAGCTTAGGGTGAATTTTTGGTATTTTTCTGAAAACCCTAATTTTTTGATGAATAGTGAAACCACTAAGTGGTACTTAAAAAACTGATTTTTCATTTAAATGAAATTTTACTACCTTTGTGTTTTGAATTTCAAAAATCCGACATACATGGTTTTCATTAGGAATTAAAATGTGGTTTAATGGGATTAAAATAATTTTTTGGTGAATAGTAACTTATTAAGTTTTTAATCGCAATTAGAGGTGATTACTGTAGTTTAAGGTAAAAATAATGTTTTAATAATACGAAATGACCTAGACACATGTCCTACCCTCATTGTATGAGTCATGGCTGAACAATAAAATCCATGGGTCAACTTGGGGACCCCATGGAGCCACTTTGGTTGGAAAATGACATAAATACCTTTTTATTTAATGTTAAAATTAAAATGACACAAACATGAGTTGTTTTACTAAAACAATATTTAAATGGGGTTATACAAGTCATAGTTTTGACTATAAATAGTCATTGGAAAGCTAAAAATATTTCATACATCATAGTATTTTTTTATAATTTTGAGACATTAAATAAATTAAATTATTTATGACATCATGATGATGCAGCGATGACCTCATTATTTAACGATTTAAATAAAATGGAAAGATAATGTAAAATCTAAGACCTAAACATGTCCAAAACCTATTGGATGGGTGGATTTAGAACCCTTATCACCTTATCCTCGAAACACATCAATGTGGGACCATTAAAATCCGAAAATAATTCTAAAATAAATTAACATTTCTTTACTTTCCAAGAGTGCCCCTCCTCTCCTCTTATAAAAGGCCCCCACATCTACCTCCTTACCCACACCTCTCAAGCCTTTGGCTCAGCCAACCCCTGCCCATTTAATCTCTCCAAATCCCTCTATAACTCCTTGAAGCCTCACTTTGGGAATAATCCTTTCCAAGGAAGCCTTTGATCTCAAATCAAAGGAAGTTACCCAACTTAAAGGTAATGTCTTCACTTGTGTCCTTTTGTTTTATTCTGCTTCTCCAACCCCCTAAACTCTTTTTATTAATTTATTTTGTAACAAATCCTGTATCTTCAATATAATAGGATTTTTTTATAAGAAGTATTCTAGCTACACTTACACACACCTACATCTAATGGTTAAAGAACATACTGTTTCCGTGGATGGCGAATTTATGCCTCCCGAAACGATGATTGTTCAACATTCTTTTAACACCTTCAAAGGTGGACATTAAGATGTCACTATATTTATTTATGATATATAATATGTTTATGTTTTCCTTAAGCTTCTTTAATTTTAATTTATGGAATACCTTTATGGTTTCCATTATGGGTAAACACGATGTCTTCATTTTAGGAAGTGCGGACTACCGCCCCCTCAAAGTGATTTGATTCGTTAATGTCGTATGTGGGATGTGTAAAGTATGGAATTAATGGTATTACATATTTTATCCTACTGTAATTATAATATAACGTTATATCTTTATTATTTCATTCAATTTAATACAAAAAAAAAATAAATGAAAGTAGCGTTCATGCGTACGTACGTCTTACCGTCTCCATGAACGGTACATTTCATTTCTTATCTCCAAATGTTATGTACTATTATAAGTACATATATATAATTGATATATATGTAATATATTACATCTAAATTATGGTTATAATTCTGTAATTATAATATATATATCTCTCATTTTGTTTTAATTCCATTAATATGGAAAAAAAATGAAAGTATCGTTCATGCGTACGTACGGCCTACCGTCTCCATGAACGGTGCTTTTAATTTTTTATCTCCAAATGCTATGGAATAGTATAAAATGAATATATACTGGATATATATGATATTTAAAACATAAATACTATTCTGGAGATGATGTACCTATAACTACATGGAAAATTCTTTTCCAACAAGGTCAATTTTTACTCATGTACTGAACATCGATAAAAACGTCTGATACAAACTCACTTTATTAACCAATTATTATAACATTATAATATGTGATATGAACTGAATAATAATATTTAAAGGAGGTCCTTAATAAATTATAAATTTACCAAATTTTATTATTCAGGAGATTAAAGAACGATCGAGTCATGTCGGACACGAGGTAAGGGATCCTACTCCTCTCTTTATTTTTAAGTACACTCTTTTATGTCATTCCTTTTAAGATCATCTTTATTATGATTGGGATGTTATTTTATATTACTCCTACTGTAATTTTTATGTTCATATGGTGAGAGACCCTATTTTTTCTCATCAATCCATTTTGGAAGTTTTGAGTGGCGTCGTTAGGCTGCCGAATTTTCGTAAGAGATCTAACCTCTCTCTTTTTTTAAGTACTATCATTTATTTCACTTCTTTTAAGCTCCTCTTTGTTATGATGGGGGATGTTATTTTATATTCCTCTTTATGTACATTTTATTGTAATATTACGGGATACTCTATTAGATCTCATCAATCCATTTTTGGAAGTTTTATGTGGCGTTGTTGGGCTGCCGAGTTTTCGTAAGGAATTTTTCATCTCACTTTTATTCCCGTTAGATTTATGTTACATTTGCCACAATTTCATTTGAGTGGTGTATGTACTTCCCATTATTATAATCTTTGTGTAATATAATTTCATTTATGGGTACTCACATATTCATTGTATGACCCTTCTTCAATGGGGTGTACGTTTCGAAAGTTACCCAAGTCGGTAAGGGAACCTTTCACCCTTCTCTTTTTAAAAGACTTATTTTGTTATGTCTTTTAATTCACATAATATTATGTTGGGATATGTTCTTCTATATCCTTATTAATGTAAATTTTATGTCCAAGTGATTATATACCCTTTTTATCTCTCATCAACTCATTTTATAAGTTTTTGAAGTGACGTTGTTAGGCTGTCGAATTTCTGTAAGGGAACTTCTTAACCCACTTTCAATTATTTGGGTTAAACCTCTAATTCTTGATTTTATTATTCCAAGATTATGTGTGGAATCTCTATGTTGTAGTTTCCACAAACCTTTGTGTGGATATACTATTTCTACACATAATCATCTCATTGATAAATTATAATGTCATTTAGACGGACTTGTATCAGAAATCATAACTCAATCTCATTTTATTGAGTTAAATATCTATGTCATTGGTTTTGTTTTTCCATGATTATGTGTGAATGACCTCTGATTTTTTTACACTTAATATCCACTTATATTTTGTGCATTCGTATTTGTCACACATAATCATATAATTGATTTATCCTTAATCTAAGGATGCCGACTTTGTAAGGGACTTCGTCTCAATCTCCTTTCATTGAGGCATATTTAGTTTTACACACAACATTATTTTATACGGTGTATAAACCCCTTTGACTTTTAATTTTATTCAAAAGGAATCTTTTTATACGAAGCGTTTTACTAAATTACAAAAAGGAATGTTTCTTTTAACGTACGCGGTGACAATGACCTTTTCCGCCGCCGCGAGTATTATTTGGTCTTTGGCTTCCTCAACAAGTCGTAATGTTTTTTACAATGAAATAAATAACATATAATATTTTATGTATGTTGGTATTGAAAATGGTTTTTATAAAGGATTTTTTATGTCGATATATTTAAGTGATATATTGTGATCGAAATGTGGAAATTTTTTCTTTCCATTATATTTGTTTAATGTCTTATGATTCTATAATGGTACTTGGACATTATGATGGGTGGTGCCGTGAATACCAGGATGGGTGGTTACGTTATAACCTCCAATGCATTGGGTATGGAAGTCGGCCGTATGGCTATTCCATTAAGTATGTATGGAAGTTGGCCGAATGGCTATTCCATTAAGTGATATGTTTGAAAGTCGACCTTATGGTTATTCCACTTAAGTATGTTTATGTCCCAAGTTACCTTTATATGTTATGTGATATTTATATGGGTTTTATGGTAATATTTTGGTTACAAAAGGGTAAGTAATGAACTTTTATTCAGTGAAGAGTTTTTACTACTTTGAAAAGGTGAAAAGTATTACTTTGATAAAGTATACATGGTTTACTTTTTGTTTTGAAAAACTAACAGTTTTCATTTTTTGTGTATCCCTTACTAAGCTTTTTATGCTCATCCCAAGTTTTTGAAATGTTTTTCACAGGACTTAACGTGGAATAGGGTCAAGGATGGGATCAAGGGAATGTCATGATACCTAAAACATGGAACTATACATGTTTCTTTTTAAGAGTTTTTATTTTATGGAAACTTAGTAGAATTTTTTACTTTGTAATCTTTTGAGATGTAATAGTTATGTCCTAATTCTATAAAACTCTAAACCTGAAAAGATCCTCAATGTGGATTATTCATTTAATTCAATATTAAGTAAGGTTTAAGGCTTGGGTCTTATAGTTGGTATCAGAGGTCGGTTTAGATAACTTTATAGGTTAGGGTATTCTCTAAGCATAAGTGACATTACCATAATGGTTAGGATTTCAAAAAGAGTCCTAGTTTTAGATAAAGTGAATGAGTAAGTATATATTAGTGTTTACCTTCCTCATTAGTACATGATGGTTTTGTTGATATACTCACACTGACATTTCTGTTTTTAGTGAATGGATTGATCTAGCAGGAACCAAAGAGACAACAGGTTTGAAGGAAACTGTGGTGGTTCTCTGATTAAGATACTAAATAAAATGGGGGATTCAATGAGGAAACTCGTGGTTGTTCTAAACCAACTATCAAGGAGTCATGATCAACCACTTGAACCTTGGTATGTTCTGTAATGCATCAGGTACGAGATGACCAATCGATGTGGAAGTTCAGGTAATAATTATAAAGGTAACCATTAGAGTTTATATGATCCTTACTTTTGATGTAATTATGGGTTATTATATGATATGCTGGAAAATGAAAGGCATGAGATAAACTTGAGGTTAAAATATGTTATGATCATTTTTGAATATTTTATCTCGTTTTGGGGAATGTTTTAAAATTATATGTACTTCTCTTTATTTATTTTAAAGTGATTGTTTTACTGCCTCTTGTTCCGATGTGGGACTTTCAAGGATGTTTCCGAGCCCAATTTTAAAATTGCGAGGACGCAATTCCCAAAAGGGGGGAAGGATGTAACACCCCAAGTAAATAAAGAATATGACATTTTTATATTTATCCCTATTTTTGAATAAAATTTTAATATTAATTTAAAGGGAATGCTATGCTTGATGTCTTACCCAATACGCAACAACGAGTTCCTTTGAAATCTTACGTTGCACTCTAATAATAAAATAATATTATTTTAAATGTTAGTTAACACGTAGTCGTTTTATTGGAGGTAATGAATAGAAATAACTAAAATATGATTATATATGTTTTTTAAATGTTTTTACATTTATCCAATAAAGGATAAAGTCTTAAAATAAAAAAAGAATTCAATTTTAGGCATATATACTCTAATTTTCACTGAAGGTCCACTTATCAACTTTTGATGGAGAACCGTCATTAAATATAGTTTTTTTTACTCTTATACATTCTATTGGACCAAATAAAATTATTCTTTAGAATCGGTACATCAAAATTTACTTTGTGTAAATTTTTTGTATTTTTCCGATAAAGATCATTTTTTAATGAATAGTGAAAAATATTGTATTTTAATTCAAAACCTCTTTTTAATCTAATTTTTTTAATATGATTAGATTATCTTTTGAAGTGGTTTTAAAGTGAAATTATAATATATTTTTACCATTTAATCCAATAGTGGTCGTTGTAATTAATTTCACTTTGAAATCGGACTTGAACTAGTGTCAATCTTTTAATACTTTTTGTTTCATAAAAACACGCTATTTGTTTTGATAGCGGGAATTAATTAATAAATTAATTAATTCAACTTATATGTTTTGAATTTTTTAAAAAAGACATTATTTCTGAATTCGGAATATCAAATATAGCTTAGGGTGAATTTTTGGTATTTTTCTGAAAAACTTTATTTTTTGATGAATAGTGAAACCACTAAGTGGTACTTAAAAAACTGATTTTTCATTTAAATGAAATTTTACAACCTTCGTGTTTTGAATTTCAAAAATCCGACATACATGGTTTTCATTAAGAGGTAAAATTTGGTTCAATGGGATTAAAATAATTTTTTGGTGAATAGTAACTTATTAAGTTTTCAATCGCAATTAGAGGTGATTAGTGTAGTTTAAGGTAAAAATAATGTTTTAATAATATGAAATGACCTATACACATGTCCTACCCTCATTGGATGAGTCATGGCCGAACAATAAAATCCATGGGTCAACTTGGGGACCCCATGGAGCCACTTTGGTTGGAAAATGACATAAATACCTTTTTATTTAATGTTAAAATTAAAATGACACAAACATGAGTTGTTTTACTAAAACAATTTTTAAATGGGTTTATAAAAGTCAGAGTTTTGACTATAAATAGTCATTGGAAAGATAAAAAGATTTCCTACATCATAGTATTTTTTTTATAATTTTGAGACATTAAATAAAATAAATATATATGACATCATGATGATGCAGCGATGACCTCATTATTTAACGATTTAAATAAAATGGAAAGATAATGTAAAATATAAGACCTAAACATGTCAAAAACCTATTGGATGGGTGGATTTCGAACCCTTATCACCTTATACTATAAAAACATCAATGTGGGACCATTAAAATCCGAAACTCATTCTAAAATAAATTAACATTTCTTTACTTTCCAAGAGTGCCCCTCCTCTCCTCTTATAAAAGGCCCACACCTCTACCTCCTTACCCACACCTCTCAAGCCTTTGGCTCAGCCAACCCCTACCCATTTAATCTCTCCACATTATTCTCTAACTCCTTGAAGCCTCACTTTGGGAAGAATCCTTTCCATAGAAGCCTTTGAGCTCAAATCAAAGGAAGTTACCCGACTTAAAGGTAATGTCTTCACTTGTGTCCTTTTGTTTTATTTTGCTTCTCCAACCCCCTAAACTCTTTTTATTCATTTATTTTGTAACAAATAAAGTATCTTAAATATACTAGGATGTTTTTATAAGAATTATTAGAGCTAAAATTACACACACCTACATCTAATGGTTAATGAACAAACTGTTTCTGTGGATGACGAATTTCTGCCTCCCGAAACGATGATTATTCAACATTCTTTTAACACCTTCAAAGGTGGCCATTAAGATGTCACTATATTTATATATGATATATAATATGTTTATTTTTTCCTTAAGATTCTGTATTTTTCATTTATGTCATACCTTTATGGTTTCCATTATGGGTAAACGCGTTATCTTCATTTTAGGAAGTGTGGACTACCGCCCCCTCAAAGTGATTTGATTTGTTAATGCCATATATGGGACGTTTAAAGGATATAATTAATGGTATTACATATTTTATCCTACTGGAATTATAATATACGTTTATATCTTTATTATTTCATTCAATTGAAAAAAAAAAGAAATGAAAGTAGCGTTCATGCGTACGTACGACTTACCGTCTCCATGAACGGTACATTTCATTTCTAATCTCCAAATGTTATGTACTATTATAAGTACATATATATAATGGATATATATGTAATATATTACATCTTAATTATGGGTATCATTCTGGAATTATAATATATATATCTCTCATTTTGTTTTAATTCCATTAATATGGCAAAAAAATGAAAGTAGCGTTCATGCGTACGTACGGCCTACCGTCTCCATGAACAGTGCTTTTAATTTTTTATCTCCAAATGCTATGGAATAGTATAAAAAAAATATATACTGTATATATATGATATTTAAAACATAAATACTATTCTTGAGATGATGTACCTATAACTACATGGAAAATTATTTTCCAACAAGGTCAATTTTTACTCATGTACTGAACATCGACAAAAATGTCTGATACGAACTCACTTTATTAACCAATTATTATAACATTATAATATGTGATATGAACTGAATAATAATATTTAAAGGAGGTCCTTAATCACTTATAAATTGACCAAATTTTATTATTCAGGAGATTAAAGAACGATCGAGTCATGTCGGACACGAGGTAAGGGATCCTACTCCTCTCTTTCTTTTTAAGTACACTCTTTTATGTCATTCCTTTTAAGATCATCTTTATTATGATTGGGATGTTATTTTATATTAATCCTACTGTACGTTTTATGTTCATATGGTGAGAGACCCTATTTTCTCTCATCAATCCATTTTGGAAGTTTTGAGTGGCGCCGTTAGGCTGCTGAATTTTCGTAAGTGATCTAACCTCTCTCTTTTTTTAAGTACTCTCATTTATGTCACTTATTTTAATATCCTATTTGTTATGATGGGGGATGTTCTTTTATATTCCTATTTCTGTACATTTTATTTTAATATTATGGGATACTCTCTTTGATCTCATCAATCCATTTTTGGAAGTTTTAAGTGGCGTCGTTGGGCTAACGAGTTTTCGTAAGGAATTTTTCATCTCACTTTTATTCCTATGAGATTTATGCTACATTTTCCACCATTTCCTTTTAGTGGTGTTTGTATTTCCCATTATTAAACTCTTTGTGTAATATAATTTCATTTATGGGTACTCACATATTCATTGTATGACCCTTCTTCAATGGGGTGTACGTTTCGAAAGTTACCCAAGTCGGTAAGGGAACCTTTCACCCTCCTCTTTTTAAAAGACTTATTTTGTTATGTCTTTTAATTCACATACTATTATGTTGGGATATGTTCTTATAAATCCTTATTAATGTAAATTTTATGTCCAAGTGATGAGATACCCTTTTTATCTCTCATCAACTCATTTTATAAGTTTTGAAGTGATGCCGTTAGGCTGTCGAATTTCTGTAAGGGAACTTCTTAACCCACTTTCAATTCTTTGGGTTAAACCTCTAATTCCTGATTTTATTATGCCACGATTATTTGTGGAATCTCTATTTTGTAGTTTCCACAAACCTTTTTGTGGATATACTATTTCTATACATAATCATCTCATTGATAAATTCTTATGTCATTTAGACGGACTTGTATCGGAAATCATAACTCAATCTCATTTCATTGAGTTAAATATCTATGTCATTGGTTTTGTTTTTCCATGATTATGTGTGAATGACCTCTGATTGTTTTACACTTAATATCCACTTATATTTTGTGTATTCGTATTTTTCACACATAATCATATAATTGATTTATCCTTAATCTAAGGATACCGACTTTGTAAGGGACTTCGTCTCAATCTCCTTTCATTGAGGCATATTCAGTTTTACACACAACTTTCTTTTATACGGTGTATAAACCCCTTTGACTTTTAATTTTATTCAAAAAGAATCTTTTTAAACTAAGCTTTTTACTAAACGACAAAAAGGAATGTTTCTTTTAACATACGCAATGACAACGACCTTTTCCGCCACCGCGAGTATTATTTGGTCTTTGGTTTCCTCAACAAGCTGTAATGTTTTTTAAAATGAAATAAATACCATATACTCTTTTATGTATGTTGGTATTGAAAATGGTTTTTATGAAGGATTTGTTATGTCTATATATTTAAGTGATATATTGTGATCGAAATGTTGAAATTTTTTCTTTCGATTATATTTGTTTAATGTCTTATGATTTAATAATGGTACTTGGACATTATGATGGGTTGTGCCGTGAATACCAGGACGGGTGGTTACGTTATAACCTCCAATGCATTGGGTATGGAAGTCGGCCGTATGGCTATTCCATTAAGTATGTATGGAAGTTGGCCGAATGGCTATTCCATTAAGTGATATGTGTGGAAGTCGGCCTTATGGTTATTCCAATTAAGTATGTTTATGTCCCAAGTTACCTTTATATGTTATGTGATCTTTATATGTGTTTTATGGTAATCTTTTGGTTACAGAAGGGTAAGTAATGAACTTTTATTTAGTGAAGAGATTTTACTACTTCGAAAAGGTGAAAAGTATTACTTTGATAAAGTATACATGGTTTACTTGTTGTTTTGAAAAACTAACAGTTTTTATTCTTTGTGTTTCCCTTACTGAGCTTTTTATGCTCATCCCAAGTTTTTGAAATGTTTTTCACAGGACTTAACGTGGAATAGGTTCAAGGATGGGATCAAGGGAAAGTCATGCTACCTAAAACATGGAACTATACATGTTTCTTTTTAAGAGTTTTTATTTTATGGAAACTTAGTAGAAGTTTCTACTTTGTAATCTTTTGAGATGTAATAGTTATGTCCTAATTCTCTAAAACTCTAAACCTGAAAATATCCTCAATGAGAATTATTCATTTAATTCAATATTAAGTAAGGTTTAAGGCTGGGGTCTTATATTTAGACTACCCTTAGGCAACACGTAATGATGGGGGTGAATTCTTGGGAGTCTTGTGATATTTTGAGGATGTGGTTTTGATTTTGGTATACCTTTTCTTGTATACAATTTGTGAAATTTATTTTCATACTAAATGGGGGATTTCATAAATGGTTTATTTTTAAAATAGTTTTAGAGGATAATTTTAAAAGGAATATTTTTTATTTTATTAAAATGGTGGTTTGGGGATTTTTTTTAAATGTATGTTTGGATTCTATTTTAGAACAACTATTTGAGATATTGGAAAAAGGATTGTTTTAAGGAAAAGTTGTTATTTTATGATTTGATAAAAATAATGTGTCTAGTGAGTTCATTTTAAAACTTTTGATGGGGGTTTTGAATTTAAATAAAATGTGGTTTTTTGATGTGTGATTGTGTTTTAACTTTATTAGATTTATTATTTTGGACATTTCCTTGGTTGTGGTAAGACAGTTTGATTTGGTGTGCGAGGAACAAACTAGTTGAGATCATGTTTCATGTTATTAAAGTTATACCCCCTCCCACAAAAGACATGAAAAAAATAATGGATGGTCTTTTTTTAAAGATGAATATTAGGGCGATTCTCTTTGTCTCTTGGTTGTTATTCCTCTATTTAGTGTCCATACCCAGACTCAGAACCAAGTGGTAAGGCCAAAATATTTCTTGCTCTGTGATTCAGTTCCATGTTTCTTGAGTCATTAGCATTACTCCATGTGGGGTGATCTTGGTTCATCATGGGTGTCTTGTAAGTACTTACCCAGGTTTTATAGGAGTTTTTAGAGTTTATTCTTGATAATATTTTTTGTTTGGTGGTTTCCTTTTTGGTGGACTGAAACTCAGTAAGAGATTTTGAGGTATCCTTAATTCGGTTTATGTATTGGGTAATTATTTGTGAGTGTTTATGGGATGTTAGTTATTATTGTGATTCATTTTCCTTAGTGATATTCATTTTCCTTAAAGTTTGAGTTTTTGAATAAGTGAATTGAGATTTATGGTTTTGATGGTTTGATCATGGGAAACCGTAGTGTAAATTATTGTGTAACTAGGATGGGGGTTTCCTTTGGGATATTGGAAACTCAAGGGTTATAGTTTTCTTTGGATAGTTTTGTCATAAGATGGTGTCCCGTTTTGAGGTTCTAATTTACCCATTAAGTATAGTGACCTGATGTTACAACCCAATTCATTCTTTGAGTTTGGGTTCAATCTTAATAGTCTTGGTGACTTTGGATTGTGGGTGCACAGGTGTTCCTTTGGTTTGTTTCTCTCTTAGAGATCAATCAGTTTCTTATGGATGGTTAACTATGGTTGTTTCATAGAGTTATTTATTGTAATGCCTCGACCCAAGTTACCCAGAGTTAGTGAATTATTACATAACATTGGTATGATCACAAGGGATCAAATCCCAAAAGACTGATCGGTTTAGTAGCCTTTGAAGTAATAGATAAAAACATAAGTTTTACAATACATTATGAAATGAAAAACAACAAAATTGTGTCTACTTTTATCACATTCATCTCCCTTATACTATCACTGTAGGTCAGTCATAATATACTTCTTTTCATCCTGGGAAAAATAAAACATAGAAATGGGTGGGCTCAAGGGCTCAGTAAGGATAACAATATAGCGGAAAATTTTATAAATAAGCATAAAAATTTAAGGAAATGTATAAGACTAAAACAAAAAACTTTTAAACTTAAAATTCATCATAATATGAAGGATAAATCAAATATTTTCATTTAGTTATTCACATAGATATTCTACTAGTCGAATAATCACTTGTAGTATCAATAGCTAATTTCATAATGATAGAATGCATAAAGTCAGACATCATAACCACATAGTCAAGGCCCCATGCCAAGACTACAAATAAGATTTTTTTGAAGGCCTTGTGACAAGACACTAGTTTGTCTCATGAGACCTATTGATGCATCAAGGATCTATAGCGGGTTTCACCCATCATTAACTAAGTCCAATGCATTCATTATATGAAAAGGTTGAAACATAACATAAACATTCATATTAAAACTAGCATACAAAATTTCAATACTTTATCCATAAACCATGAATGGTATAGAAATAACACATCCACAGTCAAACATATCACAAAACCTTCAATACAATATGGAAGATTGTATCATAATAAATCAACTTCAAACAAGTGTAAAATCTATCAAAGGATGTTGACATAGATGAAATCAAAACTATTTGAGAGAAATATCTCTTTCTATTTTTGAAATCCTTTAAAAGTAACATAATTATAAAATAAAAAATTTATTTTGAAAATATTCTTATAATATTTTGAGGTAATCTTATAAGGTATTATAACGGCGGAAAATAGCCTCACTCACCATATAAGTTAAAAAAACATTATTTCCTTAATTTTGTCGAAAAGATCATAAAGGACCTTTTTGAAAATTGACGGAAATATTCATTTATAAAAATTTTATAAAAAATAAAACAAGGGTATAAATGAATTTAACTCATAGTATATGAAATATTAAAAATGTTTTCAAATACATTTCTGGGAAACATGGATGTGGATGATAAAGGGGTCCCAGTATATAGTCACATATAAACAACCTCAGATAATAAAGAGATTGTAGAATTTACCCTTAAATTGTACTTTTCCTTGGTTGATGGTACATTAAAATCCTGTATAATAGTTAAATCATTGTTATTAAATTCTTCTAGAACCACATACATAAATATTATATCATATATGATCCTTTAATATTGCTTTGTTAATAATATTGCATTAGTATTATTGTTTTGGGTGTTAACTGATTTGTTTTCCTTTATATGTTTTGCTATGAAAGTCATGTTTGTTAGGGATAGGATGTATTTTATTCATATACATAATGACATTAAGTTCTTAAAAATTCTTTTTAATCATAAAATTAAAATTATTCTTCAATGGTTATGATGGGGAATGAATCTCATCGCGTTCACGAGGACAATAATATGTATGTACGCTCGAGCGACAATACCATTCTATTGATGGTGAAATTGTATGTAATTGGATGTTATATAATATATACAAAATCATTAACATATTATATTTATTATTTATAATAATTATACTCATTATTATACCAATCCAAATAATGAAGTGTTGAATAACAAACTACACCACGACGTGGAGACGGTAAGGCGTACGTACACACGTATGGTGACTTTTTCATTCATAGGATGGATAGAATAATGAATATGGTTATAGAATACTTATAATAACATCACATTATGTATAACATATTGAGTTATTATTTTGTTATGGAAACAACAAATAAAGAGGAAGTGGAAGAAGAAAAGAACTTTGAAAGAGGTGATGAAATTATTAACACTTCTTCGAGTTCTTCCTTTTGATTTGATCAAAATGTCTCCTTAAGATGGATTTATGACAAAAGTAAGGCCTTTAGGTTAAATTTAGGGTAGTTGGGAGGACATTTGGGTAGGGTTTGGTCGATCCAAATGGCTTTGGAGTTGTGATTTTTAGAGAAGGGAAAGCACCCTTTTATAAGAGAGGTGAGGGTCACTTTAGAGAAAGATAGAAATATTATTTTATTATACAACCATATTTGGTTTATAATGGCTCAAAAAGTATTTATTTGGATTATAAGGTGGGTCTGGGTCTAAAACATCTCAACCAATAGGTTTTAGATAGGTTTATGTCACCATATTAACCATATCTTTTAAATTTAACTCTTAGTTAAATAGTTTAACTTTTACCATGTATTCTTATATTATTATAATAAATGGTTAATAAAATTACAATAAAAAGTAAATAGAACCCCATTATTGACATATATAACATTTTCTACGTCCTTTTTCCAAACCATAAATTTTTAGAAATATTATATCAATTAATAATATAGTATTTGTTTTAAAAACTCATTTATGTCAATTTTGACACTATTTGTTATTTTGTTTTTGTGAAAGTCATAACAACTTTATCACTTAGAAAAAAAATATTTAATCAACCCTAAAATTTTATATTAACCAAGAAAATTCGTGGAATACATAAAAAGTCTCAATTTACAATTATATTAATATTTATAATATCAATTGTTTTAATCTTTCAATAATAAGGTAATTACTGCATCATCATTGTGTCATAAATAACTTTAGTTATATAATGTTTAAAAATTATAAATAGAATATCATTATGTAGGAAATTTTTTTATATTTCTAATTAATATTTATAGTTTAATTTATCTTATATATAACCCTATATTAAAAATGGTTTAGTTATTAAACTTTGAATTTAACACTTTTAACCTTTCTTTAAATAAAATAATAATAAATGTCCTAATCTAATACAAGTGGCTCAAAGAGGATAATATTTTATTCCTAAGGTTGATTTTGGTCAAAATAAACTTATCCAATAGAATTAGGACATGTGTTAGGGTACTTATAATATCATTTTTACCTTTAAATACTCTATTTACTTTTAACCGTGGTAAATAAAATTCAAATGTTACTATTCACCCAAAATTATTTTCATCCTATTAAACCACATTTTACTTACTAATGTCAAACTTTTCTCTCGAATTTTTGAAATTCAATTCACAGAAGTGGTAAAATTACGTTTTATGCAAATTTGCAAATGTTCCTAGAAGGTGTGTAAAAGACATTAAAATGTTCAATAAAATTTTATACATCTAATTTTATTATAAAATGAATCCAATGAATTAAATTTAACTTATATAGGTATTATGTAGTTATTTTTACCTAAAATAAATTTAAATAAAATGAATAATTATTTAAATAAAAATTAGATTTCAAAGAATAACATAGTGTTTTCACTATTCATCAAAAATTGAAAGTTTTCAGAATAATACCAAAAAATCAACCTAAGCTAATTTTGACATTCAGAATCAAAAAATGAAGTCCATTTTGAAAAATAAAATTTATAAAATTTCAAAAAGTGGGTATTACTATTCATAACGGCTAGTTTGATTGGTCGTGGTGTGCTAGAACTCAAAGTTGTGTACAACGCAAGCTATTGAATTATTCAAAAAGAAACGTACCAAAGAAGATTGGGGTGTTACATTCTTCCCTACTTCAAATAATTTTATCCTCGAAATTTCTAGAATACTACTCCATAAAAAGATTTGGGTGGTTCTTCATCATAAGTTCCTCAGGTTTCCATGTTGCCTCTTCCATCTTATGGTTTGTCCGTAGAAATTTTACCAGACAATTCATCTGGTTTCTCAACACTTGTTCTCTAATAACAAGAATCCTGATAGGATCTTCACAATAAGACATATTGGGTTCCAGTTCTATTTCTTCATAAGTGAGTAAATGCGTTGGGTCAGGCATGTATTTTCTCAACAGTGATATGTGGAACACATCATGAACTTTGGAGAGACTTGGAGGCATTGTCAAATGGTAAGCTACAACTCCAATTTGTTATAGTATTTTGAAAGGTCCGATGTAGCTGGGACTTAATTTACCCATCTTACCGAATCGTATAACACCCTTCCATAGAGATACCTTCAATAAAACATGATCTCCTTCTTGAAATTCCAAATCCTTCCTTCGTTTATTGACATAGCTCTTTTGCCTAATTTGAGATGCTTTGATGTGGGTTTATATAATCTTCACCTTTTCAACTATTTCCTCAACAATTTTTGGGCCTATGAGTTTTCTTTCACCAACATCATCCCAACACGTTGGTGTGTGACATCTCTTTCCAAATAACGCTTCATATGGTGTCATCTAAATACTTAAATGAAAGCTATTGTTATAAGAAAATTATACCAGAGGTAAATATTGATCCCACATACATTGAGATTCAAGTGAGAAAGATCTAAACATGTCTTCTAAGGTTTTAATAGTCTGTTCTAATTTTCCAACAGTTTGAGGGTGCTAGGCAGTGCTCAAATGAAGTTCAGTATCCAGGGCCTTCTGAAGACTTTTCAGAATATTGATGTAAAATGGGGATCACGATCAGAAACAATCAATATAGGTACTCTATGAAGTCTTAGAACTTCATTAATATATAGTCATTCTAAATGTTCAAGTGGTAAATCTTCTCTTATAGTAAGAAAATTTGCTGACTTGGTAAGACGATCAACAATGACCCATATTTCATCATTCCTTCGAGGAGTCTTTGTTAGCCCCATGAAAAAGTCCATCGTAATATCATCCCATTTCCACTCAGGTACGGGAAGAGGTTTCATGACTCCTCTAGGATGTTGTCTTCTAGCCTTCACCTGTTGACAAACCATACATCTTGACACATAATCAGCAATATCCCTCTTCATGTTGTCCCATGAAAAATATTCTTTCAAATATCTATACATCTTAGTGCTACCAGGGTGTATAAAGAAATTGGAGTTATGAGCATCATCCAACAATTCCCTTTTTATATCGGGTATGTCAGGAAAAAAAGTCTCTTCCCAAATTTTAAAATTACATCTTCATATATGAAGTCAATCAATCTCTCATCATTCACAACTTTAATTTATTTTAAACTCTTCATCATCAGTCTGAAAACTTTATATCTTTTCTAGTAAAGATGGTTTGGAAACCATTTGAAAAAAAGTATTAATGTTTCACCTTCCATGATTATTCTCATATCCATCTTTACTAGATCCATGAACATAGGATCCCTTTCAACTCTCATCTTGTTCAAAACACCATGATCCTTTCTGCTCAAATAATCTCCCACCTTATTTTCCTTCCTTGGGTGGTAGTGTATAGTGAAATCATAATCCTTGAGTATTTCAAGCCATCGTCTTTGCCTCATGTTGAGTTATTTCTATGAGAAAATATACTTCAAACTCTTGTGATTAGTATCTATCTCACATTTTTTACCATAGAGATAGTGTCTCCATATCTTTAAAAAAAATATTACAGCTGATAACTCAACATCATGAGTGGGATAGTTTTGTTCATGATTTTTTAGATGTCATGATGCATAGGAAATAACTTTACCATTCTGCATAAAGACAAAACCAAGTCCTTTCTTTGAAGCATCACTATAAATAACAAACCCATCATTCCTCGATTGTAGAGTAAAGATAGGATCATTGACTAATATTTTATTCAATTCTTGAAAACATTCTTCACACAATTTTTTCCAAAAAAAATTAACCCCTTTAAGTGTGATCTTGGTTAATGGGATAGCCAATCAGGAAAAATTCTAGAAGAAATTCCGATAATAACCTGCTAAACAAATAAAATTTTGTAACTCGGTTATACTTGTTGGTGCTGGACATTCTTGGATTGCCTTGGTCTTTGAAAGATCGACAGAGATTCTATCCTTAGAGATAATATGGCCAAGAAAAGAAATTTTTTGACGCCAAAATTCACACTTACTAAACTTCCCATATAATTCATTTCATCTGAGGGTTTTTACAATAGTGTGTAAGTGATTTTCATGATCTTTGTAGATTTTTGAGTATACCAAGATATCATCAAAAAATACCACTAAAAAGTGATCAAGATATTCCTTGAAAACTCTATTCATCAGATCCATGAAAATAGAGGGTTAATTATTCATTCCAAAAGGCATTACTGTAAATTCTTAATGCCAGTACCTGGTTCAAAATGTTTTTTTCAGAATGTCTTCCTTCTTCACATACAACTGATGATATCCAGATCGAAGGTCAATCTTTGAAAAATATTGATCTCCATGAAGTTGATCGAATAAATCATCAATGTGAGGTAGGGGATACTTGTTCTTTATTGTCATATCATTGATCTCCCTGTAGTCAATGCAAAATCTCATAGGTCCATCTTTCCTCTTAACAAAAATAAAAGGGGATCCCCATGGAGAAACACTAGGGTGAATAAATCATGTATTACTCAATTCCTCTAGTTGTTTATTTAGTTAAACAAATTCCATAGTGTAAATTCTATAAGGGGTCTTTGATATGGGCCTTGAACCAAAAATTAAATCAATGGAAAACTCAATTTCTCATTCTAGAGGATGTCTAGGTAATTACTTTGGAAAGACATCAACATGTTCTTGCACAATAGGTATGTCCTCTATTTGAACATTCCTTTCCTCACCAATAGTTATTTCACTCTCTTCCTCCCCAATAATTGAATTCAGTAAAGCTACTGGGGGTGGATCTAGATAAGAATCAAATGGTGATGTTTCTGCTCTAAAGATAAGGTACTTCTTATCATCATCAAAAATTATAACCTCCTTCTTATTACAATAAATTTTCGCATCATGGTCTAAAATAAAATCCATTCCTAGAATTATATAAATTTCAATCATGGGTATGACGATGAGATCAGAAGATAAATAAAGTTTATATACCCTAATGTGAACAGATTCACAAAACTTTGTTGCAATGATATTTCCCTTAGGAGTTTGGACTGACAACTCTCTTGTTAAATCAAATCGAAAATATCTAATTTTCTTAGAAAACTGGGAATATATGAAATAATATGATGATATAGAATCAAATAAAACATTGGATAAATTTTAGGAAACCATTAAATTACCTTCCACCACATCATTCGGAGATTCAACCTCAGTAGTAGTGATCACATAAGCTCTGAATTTCTCCCTTAGACTTTCCTGAGGTAAGTTTTCTTGGCTCTTAAGACATTTATTTTCATAATGCTCCATTTCTCTACAATTATAGCATTCAACATTGACAGCCTCTTTCTTTCCCTTGCAATCACGGGCTTTGTGGCCTTTTTCACCACACTTGTAACAGACTCTCATTCCCTTCAGGAAAGTACCAGGGTGTTTCTTCCCACATTTACTATAGGATGGAAATTCAAATTTTCCCCTTCTTCCCCTTATTTCCATTTCCAGAGTGTTTAGAAGATCTCTTCTTCTCTTTCATTTCTTTAAAGCCATAATACTTAGAGAATTCCTTTTATATCTTGATAGCACATGAGACAATATCTTCATACGATGAGAAGTATTGTGAGACTAATGCTCGATGAAGAAATGGTTTAACCCATCAAAGAATCAATAAATATTACTCCTTGGGTTATGTATATAATTTGTATCATGCCTTTCTAACCTTGTAAAGTTATCCACATAATTTGCGACATTCTCATCTTCATTTTTCCTCAGACTTTGAAATTGTCTTTCCATATCCACTTAATGGTCACGAGGAAAGTAATTTTCTAAGAAAATATATTTAAAATACCTCTATTCTATATTTGATACTTCTTCATCCTCCTTTGTGTTTTGAATTAATGACCACCATTGATCTACATCTCCCTTGAGGCGATAAACTACCATGACAAATTTTTCCCTTTCACTACTCCCCAAAGCATGAAATATTTTCTCTAAAGAACTTATCCATTTCTCAACTACAAATGGATTTTTAGTCCCATTGAATGTTGGTGGTTTTTGCCTCATAAAGAAGTTTAACATTGATCCTCCGCATTATGGATTATGGTGTTTAATAAGGGTAAGGTTATTATTCATAACCTGAGTGAGTTGTCCGAGTATGGTAATAAGTTGTTTAGCACCGGTTGCATCACCAGCTCCAATATAATTATCTTGAGTATGAGTGAAATCCCAACATGGATTATGTGTGTTTATATGGTTTACATTCCTTCCACTAGGTTCCATTTCTAAAAAATAAAATACACTAGATTAGTTTATGAATCGCTATACATAATTCTAAACTAGTAAAATACCTAACATAAATTGAATAGTTTATGCATATAATCCAAAATCATAAAAAAATGTTTTCTTTGAAGAAGTATTTACTCATAAATCCTTCATAATGGTTTTTAATGAAAATGTGAATTATCCTAAGCATATACCCCGTGAGTGTCGTAACCAAGAGTGCAGAAAAGCCCATTATCGTGTACCAGGATACCCAAGGTCAAGCCCAAAACTCCTTGTCAGAGTTTTCACTCCTAGGTACATCTATGCTAGAGTCACCTCTACCTACTCGTATCTAGATAGGGATTAATTTCTTGTAAAATACACAAAATCTCTACATTACCAGAATTCTAGGAAGTTCTTTTATACGAATCCTCAAATCCTATCTTAGGGTAATATTCTCTAATCATATTTTTCTAAATCTAACTTCCAAGGTTTGTACTAAACTTCCTCTAATACCATGTATAATGCCCCGAACCGAGATACCCTAAGTCGGTACATTGTTACATAACATTTTCATGATCACAAGGGATAAAATCCTGAAAGAATGATCAATTTAGTATCCTTGGAAGTACTAGATACAAACATAAGTTTTACAATACATTATGAAATGAAAAACAACAACATTGTGTCTCCTTTGATCACATTCATCTCCCTTATACTATTGTTATAGGTCAGTCACAATATACTTCTTCACATCCTTAGAAAAATAAAACATAGAAATGGGTGAGCTCAGTTGCTCAGTAAGGATAACAATATAGTGGAAACTTTAATAAATAAGCATAAACATTTAAGTAAATGTATAAGAATAAAACACAAGCCTTTTAAACTTAAAATTAATCATAATATGGAAAAGATAAATCGAATAATTCCATTTAATTATTCACATTGATATTCTACTAGTCGAACAATCACATGTAGTATCAATAGCCAATTTCATAATGATGGAATGCATAATGTCGAACATCATAACCACATATTCAAGGCCTCGTACCAAGACTACAAATAAGATTTTTTCAAGGCCTTATGACAAGACACTAGTTTGTCTCATGAGACCTACCGATGCATCGAGGAGCTATAGTGGGCTCCACCGATCACTAACTAAATCCAATGCATTCCTCATATGAAAAGGTTGAAACATAACATAATCATTCATATTAAAACTAGGATACGAAATGTCAATACTTTATCAAAAAACCATGAATTATATAAAAATAACACATCCATATTCAAACATATGACAAAATCTTCAATACAATATAGAAGATTGTATCAAAATAAATCAACTTCAAACAAGTGTAAAATCTATCAAACGATGTCGACATAGATGAAATCAAAACTATTTGAGAGAAATATCTATTTTTATTTTTTAAACCATATAAAAGTCACATAATTATAAAAGAAAACATTTATTTTGAAAATATTCTTATAAAATTGTAAGGGAAGCTTCGAAGGTGTTATAACGGCAGAAAATAACTACACTCGTCGTATAAGTTAAAAACATTCTTTCCTTAATTTTGTCAAAAAGTTCATAAAGGACCTTGTTCGGAACACGAAAGAAAGATTACTATATAAAAATTTTATAAAAAATTAAAACAAGGGTATAAATGACTTTAGACCATAGTCTAGGAAATGGAAAAAAAATTAAAATACATTTTTAAGAAACATGGATGTGGATGATAAAGAGGTCCCAGTAGATACTCACGTATAAACAACCTCTGATAATAAAGAGATTGTAGAATTAACCCTTACCATATACTTTTCCTTGGTCGAGGGTATGTTAACCTTCTATATAATATTTAAATCATTGTTATTAATTTATACAAAAACCACATACATAAATATGATATCATATATGATCCTTTAATATTTCTTTGTTAATAATATTGCATTAGTATTATTATTTTGGGTGTTAACTGATTCATATTCATTTATATGTTTTTCTATGTAAGTTATATTTGTTATGGATAGGATATATTTGATTCATATACATAATTATATTAAGTTCTTAAACATTATTTTTAATCATAAAATGAAAATTATTCTTGAATGGTTACGATGGGGAATGAATCTCATCGCGTTCGTGGAGACGGTAATCCGTAAGTATGCTCAAGCGATAATACCATTCTATTAATGGTGAAATAATATGTAATTAGAAGTTATATAATATATAAAGAATAATTAACATATTATATTTATTATTTACATCAATTATAGTCATTATTATACCAATCCAAATAATGTATTGTTGAATAACAAACTTCACTACGACGTGGAGAAGGTAAGATGTACGTACACACCTATGGTGACTTTGTCATTCAAAGGATGGATAGAATAATGAATATGGTTGTACCATACTTATAATAACATCACATTATGTATAAGGTACAGGATTTATTATTCGTATGGAAACAACAAAGAAAGAGGAAGTGGTAGAAGAAAAGAACTTTGGAAGAAGTGGTGAAATTATTACCTCTTCTTCAAGTGATTCCTTTTGATTTGATCAAAATGGATCTTTAGGTTAAATTTCTGATCAAAGTGAGGCCTCTAGGTTAAATTGAGGGAAGTTGGAAGTATATTTGAGCAGGTTCTGGCCGAGCCAAATGGATCTGGAGGTGTGATATTTAGAGAAGGGGAAGTAACTTTTTATAAGAGAGGTGAGGGTCACTTTAGGAAAAGGATGAAATATTTTTTATACAATAATATTCCATTTATAATGGCTCCAAAAGGATTTATTTTGAGGATAACGTGGGGATGGGTCAAAAACATCTCAACCAATTGGTTTTATACAGGTTTAGGTCACCATATTAACCTTATCTTTTAGATTTAACTCTTAGTTAAATAGTTTAACTTTTACCATGTATTCTTGTATTATTATAATAAATGGTTAATAAACTTAGTATAAAAATTCAATAGAACCCCAAGTGGTTCATTTTTGACATATCTAAAATTATCTAAGTCCTTTGGATAAACCTTATAATTTTAGTAAAATTATATCAATTAATAATATAGTATTTTTTTAAACTCATTTATGTTAATTTTGACACTATTTTGTATTTTGTTTTTTGGAAAGTCATAAAAACTTTATAAATTCAAAAAAATAAATATTTAATAAACCCTAACATTCCATATTAACCTTGAAAATTCGTGGAATACATCAAAAGTCTCAATTTACAATTATATTAATATTTATAATATCAATTATTTTAATATTTCAATAATAAGGTAATTATTGTATCATCATTGGGTCATAAATAAATTTAATTATTTAATATATAAAAATTATAAATAAAATTCCATTATGTATTAATATTTTTATATTTCTAATCAATAATTATTGTCAAATTTATCTTATTTATAACCCTATATTGAAAATGGTTTAGTTATTAAACTTTGAATTTCACACTTTTAACTCTTCTTTAAATAAAATAATAATAAATGTCATAATCTAATCCAAGTAGATCAAAGAGGATAATATTTTATTCATATGGTTGATTTTGGTTGAAATAGACTTATTCAATAGAATTAGGACATGATTTAGGGTATTTATAATATCATTTTTACCTTTAATTACCCTATTTAATTTTAACTGTGGTACATAAAATTCAAAAGTTACTATTAAACAAAAATTATTTTCATCCTATTGAACCACATTTTACTCACTGATGTCAACCATGACTCTCATATTTTTGAAATTCAAATCACAGAAGTGGTTAAATTATGTTTTATTCAAATTTAAAAATGTGCCTAGAAGGTGGGTAAAAGACGTTAAAATGTTCAATAAAATTTTATACATCTAATTTTATTATAAAATGACTCAAATGAATTACATTTAAATTATATAGATATTATTTATTTATTTTTACCTAAAATAAATTTAAATAAAAAGTAGGTTTTAAACAATAACGAAGTGTTTTCACTATTCATCAAAAATTGAAAGTTTTTAGAAAAATACCAAAAATTCACCGTAAGATAATTTCGATATTCCAAATCCAAAAATGAAGTCCATTTTGAAAAATAAAATATCAAAAATTTCAAAAATTTGGCATTACTATTCATAACGGCTAGGTTGATTGGTCATGGTGTACTAGAACTAGAAGTTGTGTACTACGCAAGCTATTGCATTATTCAAAGAGAAACATATCGTGGAAGCTTGGGGTGTTACATTCTTCCCTCCTTCAAATAATTTCTTCCTTAAAATTTCTATAATTCTACTACATAAAAAGATTTGTGTGGTTCTTCCTCATATGTACCTCAGGTTCCCACGTTGCCTCTTCCATCTTATGGTTTCTCCATAGAACTTTTACCAGATGAGTCGTCCGGTTTCTCAACACTTGTTTCTGGTATCAAGAATCCTGATAGGCTCTTTACAATATGACATATCAGGTTCTAGTTCTATTTCTTCATAGGTGAGTACATGCGTTGGGTCATGCTTGTATTTTCTGAACAGTGATACGTGGAACACATCATGAACTTTGAAGAGACTTAGAGACATTTCCAAATGGTAAGCTGAAACTCCAATTCGTTCTAGTATTTCAAAAGGTCCGATGTACCTGAGACTTAATTTACCCTTCTCACCGAATCGTATAACACCCTTCCTTGGAGATACGTTCAAGAAAACATGATCTCCTGCTTAAAATTCCAAATCCTTTCTTCAATTATCGGTATATATCTTTTGCCTAATTAGAGATACTTTTATTTGGGTTTGGATAATATTCAAATTTTCCATTGTTTCCTCAACAAGTTATGGGCCTACGAGTTTTCTTTCACCAACATCATCCCAACAGGTTGGTGTGCGACATCTCTTTCCATATAACGCTTCATATGGTGCCATCTAAATACTTGAATGGAAGCTATTGTTATAGGAAAATTCTACCAGAGGTAAATACTGATCCCATATACCTTTAAAGTCAAGTGAGAAAGATATAAACAAGTCTTCTAAGGTTTGAATAGTCCATTCTGATTGTTCATCAGTTTGAGGGTGTTAGGTAGTGCTCAAACGAAGTTCAGTATCCATGGACTTCTGAATACTTTTCCAGCATCTTGATGTAAAATGGGGATCACTATCAAAAACAATCTATAGGGGTACTCCATGAAGTTTTACAACTTCGTTAATATATAGTCTTGCTAAACATTCAAGTGGTAAATCTTCTCTTATAGAAAGAAAAAGTGATGACTTGGTAAGACGATCAACAATGACCCATATTGCATCATTCCTTCTAGGAGTCTTTGGTTTCCCTAGGACAAATTCCACCTTAATATCATCCCATTTCCACTCTGGTATGGGAAGAGGTTTCATGACTCATCTAGGATGTTTTCTTCCAGCCTTCACCTGTTGAAAAACCATACATCTTGACACATAATTAGAAATCTCCCTCTTCATGTTGTCCCACAAAAAAAGTTCCTTCAAATATCTATACATCTTAGTTCTACTAGGGTGTATAAAGAAATTGGAGTTATGAGCATCATCCAACAATTCCATTTTTAAATCGAGTATGTCAGGAACACAAAGTCTCTTCCCAAATTTCAAAATTCCATCTTCATATACGAAGTCAATTAATCTCCCATCATTCATAGCGTTAATTTTGTTTTGAAACCCTTCATCATAAGTCTGAGAACTTTTTATACTTTCTAGTAAAGATAGTTTGGAAACCATTTGAAAAATATTGAACTCCATGAAGTTGATCGAATAAATCATCAATGGGAGGTATGGGATACTTGTTGTTTATTGTTATAGCATTGATCTCCCTATAGTAAATGTACAACCTCGTAGATCTATCTTTATTCTTAACGAAAAGAACAGGGGATCCCTATGGAGAAACACTAGGGTGAATAAATCCTTTATTACTCAATTACTCTAGTTTTTTATTTAGTTCCACTAATTCCATAGTGGTCGTTCTATAAGGGGTATTTGATATGGGCCTTGAACTAGGAATTAAATCAACAGAAAACTCAATTTATCATTCTAGAGGATGGTCGGGTAAATCCTATGGAAACACATCAACATATTCTTTCATAATAGGTACATCCTCTATTTTAACATTATTTTCCTCACTCATAGTTGTTTCACTCTCTTCCTCCCAAATAATTTAATTCAGTAGAGCTACTGGGGGAAGATCTAGATAAGAATCAATTGGGGACGTTTCTTCTCTAAAGATAAGGTACTCCTTATCATCATAAAAAATTGTAACCTCCTTCTTATTACAATAAATTCTCACATCATGGTCTAAAAGACAATCCATTTTGAAGATTATATCAAATTCAATCATGGGTATGAAGATGATATCAGTATAAAAAAGAAAGTTTATATTCCCTAATGGGAACTGATTCACCAAAATTTGTTTTAATGATTCTTCCCTTAGGAGTTTGAACTGATAACTCCCTTGTTAAATCAAATTGGAAATATCTAATTTTCTTAGCAAACTAGGAATATATGAAACAATGTGATGATCTAAAATCAAATAAATCATTGACTAAATTTGAGGAAACCATTAAATTACCTGCTACCACGTCATTCAGAGCTTCAACCTCAGCAGTAATTATCACATAATCTTGTCCTTTCTCCCTTGGCCTTTTCTGACGTAATTTTCCTTGGATCTTAGGACATTAATTTTCATAATGCCCCATTTCTCTACAATTGTAGCATTCAACATTGACAGCCTCTTTCTTTCCCTTGAAATCATGAGCTTTGGGTCCTTTTTCACCACACTTGTAATAGACACTCATCCCTCAGGAAAGTACCGGAGTGCTTCTTCCCACATTTACTACAGGATGGAAATTCAACTTTTCCCTTCTTCCCCTTATTTCAATTTCTAGAGTGTTCAGCATATCTCTTCTTCTCTTACTTTTCTTTAAAGTCATAAAACATAGAGAATTCTTTTTTTTATCTTGATAGCACATGAGGAAATATCTTCGTATGATGAGAAGGATTGTGAGACGAATTCTCGATGGAGAAATGGTTTTAACCCATAAAATAATCGATCAATATTACTCCTTGGGTTATGTATATAATTTGTAGCATGCCCTGCTAACCTTGTAAAGTAAGCCTCTTACATTGCGACATTCTCATCCTCATTTTTCCTCAGACTCAGAAATTGTCTTTCCATATCTGCTTGATAGTCATGAGGAAAGTATTTTTCTAATAAAGTCTTTTTAAACACCCTCCATCCCATATTTCATACTTCTTAATACTCCTCTGTGTTTGGAATTAAAGACCACCATTGATCTACATCTCCCTTGAGGTGATAAACTATCATGAAAACTTTTTCCCTTTCACTACTCCCCAAAGCATGAAATATTTTCTCTAAGGAACTTATCCATTGCTAAGCTACAAATAGATTTGTAGTCCCATTAAATGTTGGTGGTTGTTGCCTCATGAAGCGTTCTAACATTGATCCTCCACATTTTAGATCAGGGTGCTCCATACAGGTAAGTTTATTATTCATAACCAGAGTGAGTTTTCCCAATATGGTAATAAGTTGATCCGCACCAGTTGCATCACCAGCTCCACTATAATTATCTTGAGTCGGAGGGAAATCCATGTATGGATTACATGCATTGATATGGTTTCCATTCCTTACACTAGGAACCATTTCTAAACAATGGCATACACTAAATTAGTTTATTAATCATAATACAAAATTACAAACTAGTAAAATTCCTAACATAAATTGAATAGTTTATGCATATAATCCATAATCATAAAAAAATGTTTTTTAGGAAGTATTTACTCATAAATATTTCATAATGGTTTGTAAAGAAAATATGAATTATCCTAAGCATGTCCCCCATGAGTGTCGTAACCAAGAGTGCAGCAAGGCCCGTTGTCATGTACCAAGATACCCCAAGTCAAGCTTGAAACTCCTTGTCAGAGTTTTCACTCCTAAGTACATATGTACTAGATCTCCCTTTACCTACTCATATCCAGATAGAGATTCATTTCTTTAAAAATACACAAAATCTCTAAATTACCAGAATTTTAGGAAGTTCTTCTATATTAATCCTCAAAGCCTATCTTAGGGTAATGTTCTCTAATCAGAGTTTTTCTAAATCTAGATTCCAAGGTTTGTATTAAACTTCCTTTAATACCAACTGTAACACCCCGACCCTAGTTACCCGGAGTCAGTGCATTCTTACATAAAATTGGCATGATCACAAGGGATCAAATCCCAAAATACCGATCAGTTTAGTAGCCTTGGAAGTACTAGATACAAACATAAGTTTTACAATACATTATGAACTGAAAAACAACAACATTGTGTCTCCTTTGAACAAATTCATCTATCCTAGACTATCCCTACAGGTCAGTCATAATATACTTTTTCGCATCCTGGGATAAATAAAACATATAAAGGGGTGATCTCAGGTTCTCAGTAAGGATAAAAATATAGCAAAAACTTTCTTAAATAAGCATAAACTTTAAAGGCAATGAAAAAAGACTAAAAATCAAGCCTTTAAACTTAAAATTAAGAATAATATGGAAAAGATAAATCAAATAATGTCATTTACTTATTCACATGGATATTCTACTTGTTGAATAATCGCATGTAGTATCAATAGTCAATTTCATAATGATTCAATGGATAATGTTGGAAATTATAACCACATAGTCAAGGCCTCGTGCCAAGACTAAATATAAGATTTTGTCAAGGCCTTATGCCAAGACACTAGTTTGTCTAATGATACCTAATGATGCATCGAGGAGCTATAGTGGTCTCCACCCATCACATACTAATTCTAATACATTACTCATATGAAAAGGTTGAAACATAACATAAACATTCATATTAAAACTAGCATACGAAATGTCAATACTTTATCCATAAACTTTGAATGGTATAAAAATAACACATTCAAAGTCAAACATATCACAACACATTCATTACAATATGGAAGATTTTATCATAATAAATCAACTTCAAACAAGTGTAAAATCCATCAAATGATGTTGACATAGATGAAATCAAAACTATTTGAGAGAAATATCTATTTCTATTTTTGAAATAATTTAAAAGTAACATAATTATAAAAGAAAACGTTTAATTTGAAAATATTCTCATAAGCTTGTAAGGGAAGCTTCTAAGGTGTTATAACGGCAAAAAATAGTTTCACTCATCATATAGGTTAAAAAACATTCTTTCCCTAATTTTGTTGAAGAGGTCGTAAAGGGCCTTGTTTGGAAAACAATGGAAAGATTCCTTTATAAACATTTTATAAAAATTCAAACAAGGGTATAGAAGAATTTAACCCATGGTATAAGAAATAGTAAAAATGTTTTGAAATATATTTGTAAGAAACATGTATAAGGATGATAAAGAAAACCCAGTAGATACTCACGTATAAACAACCTTGAATAATGAAGAGATTGTAGAATTAACCCTTACATTGTACTTTTCCTTGGTCGAGGGTACGTTAACCTCCTATATAATAGTAAAATAATTTTTATAAAATTATAAAATAACACATACATAAATATGATATCATATATAATCCTTTAATATTTCCTTGTTAATAATATTGCATTAGTATTATTGTTTCAGGTGTCAACTGATTCTTTTTTCTTTTATAAGTTTTTTTATGTAAGTCATGTTTGTTATGAATAGGATTTCTTTGATTCAAATACATAATGATATTAAGTTCTTAAACATTATATTTAATCATAAAATGAAAAATATTTTTTAATGGTTACGATGGGGAATGAATCTCGTCGCATTCGTGGAGACTGTAATCCGCACGTACGCACGAGCGACAATACCATTATATTGATGGTGAAATCATATGTAATTGGATGGAATATCATATATACAGAATAATTAAATATTATATTTATTATTTACATCAATTATACTCATTATTATACCAATCCAAAAAATGGAGTGTTGAATAACAAACTACACCACGGCGTGGAGACGATAAGTCGTACGTACGAATGTATGGTGACTTTGTCATTCATAGGATAGATAGAATAATGAATATGGTTATACCATACTTATAATAACATCACATTATTTATAATGTAAATTTTTTATTATTTTGGTATGGAAAAAACAAATAAAGAGGATGTGGAAGAAGAAAATAACTTTGAAAGATGTGATGAAATTATTACCTCTTCTTCGAGTGCTTCCTTTTGATTTGATCAAAAGGGATCATTAGGTTGGATTTCTGATCAAATTTAGGACACTAGGTTAAATTTAGGGTATTTGGGAGGATATTTGAGCAGGGTTTGGCTGAGACAAATGTATTTGGAGGTGTGCTTTTGAGATAAGGGGAAGTACGCTTTTATAAGAGAGGTGAGGGTCACTTTAGGAAAAGCTTGAAATATTATTTTAGTATACAATCATATTCTGTTTATAATAGATCCAAAAGGACTTATTTCTATGTTAAGGAAGGGCTGGGTCGAGAAACTATCAACTAATAGGTTTTAGACAAGTTTAGGTCACCATATTAGCCTTATCTTTTATATTTAACTCTTAGTTAAATAGTTTAACTTTTACCATGTATTCTTATATTATTATAATAAATTGTTAATAAACTTACTATAAAAAGCCAAGAGAACACCAAGGTGTTTAATATTGACATATCTAACCTTATCTAAGTCCTTTGTCTAAAACATAGATTTTTAGGAATATTATATCAATTAATAATATAGTATTTTTTTTAAAAATCATTTATGTCAATTTTGACACTATTTGGTATTTTTTGTGAAAGTCATAAAAACTTAATCACTTCGAAAAAAAATTATTTAATCAACCATAACATTTCATATTAATCTATAAAATTCTTGTAATACATAAAAAGTCTCAATTTACAATTATATTAATATTTATAATATCAATTATTTTAATCTTTCGATAATAAGGTAATTACTGCATCACCATTGTGTCATAAATAAATTTAATTATTTAATGTCTAAAATTTATAAATAAAATACCATTATGTAGGAAATATTTCTAGCTTTATAATTAATATTTATATTCTAATTTATATTATGTATAACCCGATATTAAAAATGGGTTAGTGATTAAAATTTGAATTTAACACTTTTAACTCTTCTTTAAATAAAATAATAATAAATGTCTTAATCTAATCCAAGTGGATCAAAGAGGGTAATTTTATATTCTTAAGGTTGATTTTGGTTGAAATACACTTATCCAATAGAATTAGGACATGTTGTAGGGTAATTATAATATCATTTTTACCTTTAATTACCTTATTTACTTTTAACTGTGGTAAATAAAATTCAAAGGTTACTATTCACAAAAAATTATTTTCATCCTATTGAACAATATTTTACTTACTGATGTCAACCGTGTCTCTCTGATTTTTGAAATTCAATTCACAAAAGTGCTAAAATTACATTTTATGCAAATTTGTAAATGTGCCTAAAAGGTGGGTTAAAGACGTTAAAATGTTCAATAAAATTTTATACATCTAATTTTATTATAAAATGACTCAAATGAATTACACTGAACTTATATAGGTATTATTTAATTATTTTTACCTAAAATAAATTTAAATAAAATAACTAATTATTTAAAAAAATTATGTTTTAAACAACAATGTAGTGTTTTTCACTATTCATCAAAAATTGAATGTTTTTAGAAAAATACCAAAAATTCACCCTAAGATAATTTTGATATTCTGAATCCAAAAATGAAGTCCATTTTGAAAAATAAAATTTATAAAATTCTAAAAAATGGGTATTACTATTCATAATGGCTAGTTTGATTGGTCGTGGTGTGCTAGAACTCGAATTTGCATACAATGCAAGCTATTACATAATTCAACGAGAAATGTACCATAGAAGCTGGGGGTGTTACAGTGATTTTCTGGTGGTTTTACCCCATTTTTTAGTTCTTAATTCCTTATCTCGCCATTTTAGACAAATTATAAATAGTCGGAAGACCCTAATAGGCATAAATGTTGGTAAATCATTTCCTCCATTTTTAATTTCTCATATTCTTCTTAGTGATGTTGGATTTAGTATAAGGATGTACTTATTTGGTATTTAGGAATAGTTTTGGTTGGTGGTCTCTTCTGTTATGTTCTATCTAGTTTCCCATACTTCTCACCTCTTTCTCAGGGTGTTAAAGTTTTAAGTTCTTGGTAATATTCAATAATTTATCATTGTTTTTTAGGGCTATAAAGCTTTATAGTGGGGAGGTTTTAATATCCTATGTTTCTATATTGTTTTATTTTTATATTATTCTGAGTTTTCATAATTTTGGGTAATTTTTAAACCATGAATTTAAATCATTGGACATTTTTTGAGTGTTACACGGTTAGCCTTCACAGTTAGTAAATTATATAGAAACCATGATTTTGGGTTTGTCTTTAGACAGAACTATTTGGATCTATTAACACATAGTTAGTTAAATCATGTAGGTTCCTAGGGGAAACCATGCGAGGGATTTTTTCTTAGGTAGTGAAAAATACATGGTTGGTGCATAGTTTAACAAACCATGTTTCCTAACCATGTGTGATGCACATAATTTTAGTTTTTTTATATTTATAAATATTCCCTCTCCTAATTAAAAACTAAAAACCAATCCCTCTCCCCCACCCTCATCACATGATCCCCCCCATCTCAGTTGAACCCCTCCATGGAATGCCACCACCCTAAGGATCTCCTCCATTTTTGGTAATTACAAGTGTGATCTTTGTGATTTACGGCCAATTTCTTAAAGTAAAGACTCATATTCCCTTATTTATACCTTTACTCATGGTTTATTCTCCTCCCCTCAATGTACCCTCTTTGGAAGAACCCTAGGGTATCAGAATGACCTAATTTATGGGTTTCTCTTGATGTTAGGGCATGTGACATCTTCTTCAAACTCCATCTAACTCATCTTTGATGTTATAAATCATTCATCATAAATTCTAGTAATGTTTGTCCATGTTTGTACCTTTAATTTTTGAACTGATAATTTCTTAATGTTGGTCGGAGTGGATACTCAAGAGGGGGGTGAATTGAGTTTCAATTAAAATTTCTGTTAAAATATTGTCTATTTAAAATCCCCCAATTTATACAACAAGTTAAACTGTAGGGAATTTATACAGATTTTAAATGTTCACTTAGCTTCTCAAATATTGATTAGGTCTCAGTTAATTTAATCACAAAATCAAACTAACTTTTGAAACTAACCTACTGATTTACAATAAGTGTAAACACTTTCTAATTTAACTATCAAAGTATCTTTAAAATAGTTTTGTATTTCAAAGTAACATCAGAGGAATAAATAAGATATATGCAGTAAACTTTGAACTTAAACTAAAAGTGTTGAGCATATACAACAAGAGGTTTAGTCGCAAGCCGAGACTTAGTCCTCTCAAATTTATATAAAATTTGATCCACACCCTGGATCGGGGTTAACAATAGTTTACAAAACTGTCCAGGCCATGCAGGGACCTCTACCACTGTTCTTCATGGGAAACAAAACAAATACCAGGCCACACAAGGACCTCTTCCACAGTTGATGTGGGTAAACAAGAGTTAATATATTTGGAGTGAGGATTTTCATATCCTCCAGTTCAGTGTAGGAGATAGTGTGTGTATAAGAAATACAGAGTACACCACACTGCTCAAAAGTTAATAAATAAATCACTTAGAGAGAGTAAATAATAGTTTAGAAAGCTCTAGTGATTATCAATGCAACTCTGGACTCATTGGATTTAGCAGGAATGCTTCTGAGTCCTTCTCGTGTTTTTCTGTTGAAAAACAGAGTGTCGTAGTCAGCTTGTCTTCTATAGGAATGAAAATGATCTCTTGATTCGTCGTGTGTTCTTCGGTGGTGTTGGATTGCATTCATGAGAATTATTTGAGAGTCTGGGAATCTCTTTCTTGCTCAGGATTGTTCTTCTTGTTCAGCACAGTGCTCTCGGGTGTATGTAAGTTCTTCTCGTTGTATATTCACACTTGCACACCACACAGATGTTCTCTATTCTTTTTTCTTGTACTACATCTTAGTCTTCCTTATATTCCACAAGTTTTGGCGGTAGGAATGATTCCCTTTTCATAGGTACGACATATGTTTTCCTGACATGCCAACAACTATCATTAAATAACATTAATTGCATTAAAAACATCAAATATGATCGTTAGTATTATTTAAATAATATTGACAAAAAGTTAAGAAATGGTGTCACGATGATTAAGTGAACGGTGTCTTCTTCACGGTATGAGCTTCACGGTATGACCATGTCACGGTGTTTGGATCACAGTTTGTCCTTCACGGTGTCTGGGTCACGATTTGTCCTTCACGGTGTCTGGGTCATGGTGAGTCCTTCACGGTGTCTGGGTCACGGTGAGTCCTTCACGGTGTCTGGGTCATAATGAGTCCTTCACGGTGTCTGGGTCACGGTGAGTCCTTCACGGTGAGTGGGTCGCGGTGAGTCCTTCACAGTGAGTCCATACTTAGACAAATATCTGTATTTGGACTTAGACAGTAATATACAGAATATGGATTAAGTTTAACCATTAGAGAGTAAGAGAACTTGAATCATAAAAATAATGGCTTGATAATATATGTGAGATTTGTGATCATGCATGAGACTTGTAAATAATAAAGAGAGTAATTAACATCCATAATATTTGTTATCATTAAAACATGATGAGTAGTTATTATAGAGATTGAAGAGCATTAGCAAGATGTGCAATGAAGATCGAGATTAATTAATAGTAATAAGATTTGTGATCATTAAAACATGATTAACACATAAGGAGTCCAACAATATTCCCCTTTTTGATGATCACAAATCAGATATAGGCAGAATATAAATGACATGTAATATTAAAGATACTAGCATAGAAAAAAACATTATAGAACTGACACTTGTAGTTTTTATCTCCCATTTATACTTGTAGATTTTTCTCCCCCTTTTGGGATTATTAAAAAGTAGAGAAAATTAAATGAAACTCGGCATTTTTCATTAAACAAAGGGTTCTGAATAGAACATACAGAAGAAGTACAAACATTAAACAAGAAATGACATCCCATCAAAAAGAAAACAGTTGCTAGACTCTTCAGGGATCCATCTTTTCCTTGCCTTTATCAGCAGCAAGAGCTAGTGCTGAAGTAGAAGAAGGCATAGATGCAGTAGACAAAGAGGGTAAGGGAAGACCTTCAAAAACAGATGGATCCAAAGTGGGAGTAGTAGAAGATCTAGGATTAGGTTGGTCAAGAATGACTGGACAGATCTGAGAAATAGCTTGGCTAACTATCATGGCAGTTGAGGCTAAGGCAGGAAGACCAGCTCTAAGGGGTGCAGCAGCTGGAGAAACTATATCAATACTCTGCACATGAAGATATGGCTTCAAAAGATTGATGAAATCAGTAATGATTTCACCACCATATTGCATAGCCTTTTCAAAATCATCCTTATTCTCCATAAACTTGTCCAACAATCTGGTGAACTCTATAAGTTTCTGAACTTGGGCTTTAAAACCTTGAGTCACCGGAGGGATTCTCAAATTTTCCACAAGATATCTAAAGTGATCTGTCAAATCACTTTTAGAGAAAATCTGGGAGAGATAAAGATCTATTTTCTTGGTGATCTCTTGTTGATCATCAATGGATATCTTAGAATGAATCCTAACTAAGTCCAATGATCTATCACTATTCTTGACCACTTATGATAAAGAAGATAGATCCAAGCCACTGAAGGCACTCTGAAGTTCTTCCTTGATTATGGATCTCAGCAAAGAATCATCCAAAGAAGATGTGGAGGTCTGACCAACAGCAAGTGAAGCCTTGACAGCTTCGGTTAGAACTTTGAGCTGTTTCAACACTTTTTGCAGGCATCCAGTGTATTCATTTGTAAGCTTATTTAGATTTTCCACAAGCTCTCTCATGCGTTCTAGAATCTTGGTGTGTCTTTTTCCAATTTTTCATCAAAAGAAAGCAGGTATGGATGAACTTGAGACACAATCTCCCTAGTAAGGAAGGAATCGGATGTCTTAGGAGAAGCAGCAACAGGTGCAAGAGAAGAAACAGGAGCAGGCTCTGATCTCAAAGATAACTCATTCTGTAAATTTTCTATCATATTTTTCAGGTTTGAAACATCAGCAATCAGAATATTATTCTCTACTCTAACTTCTTGTATTTCTCGGATCATCCTTGGTTGAATATGCAATATAATATTTTCCAAGAGAATTGATGCATCTTCTTGACTTAACTGAGTCACTGGATGAGGTTGAGTGGAGAAAATTTTCTCAACTCCAACTAACAAAGTTTCTCCAAAAACTTTTAGATCATCTTTAGTCACAAAGGAGTGATGCTCGGGTAAGGGTGTTGGTAAAGGTAGTGGTTCAGATTTTGTTTGAGGTTCAGAGTCATCTTTAAACTCAGATTCTAATTCGGATTGAGGTTGGGGCTCTGGTTCTGGTTCTGGATAGGTTAAATACTTTAGTTGAAATAGAGAATAAAGATCCATTCCAATTGTAGACACTTTCTCTGACTCATTCACATCATAAAAGCTTGGTAAAACAAATCGGGTGTGCACAGAGTATGAGACAGAAGGTTGAGAAGCTTCAGTAGGTCCAGCTTCTGTAATCTCAAGGTTTTGAGGTTCCTCCCCCTCAAATTGTTCTTCCCTTTCAGATTCTTGAGGCTCAGGAATATGGACAAGATCCACAGAATTATCCCTGATCTCTTCAGCAAACTCTTTCCCTGCCAGCTGAAAGGCAATTTCCATCCTCTCTTCAGCAGAGGGAATAATCTTAGGAATAGAATGTTCCACTGGTTGAGCTCCCAGACTTGCTTCTTTCTCAACAGAAAGATCCTCTTCAACAGCATATGCCTCTAAGGTTTCTTGTTGTTCTGAATCATTAAAAACCAACTTTATTGCAGCATTAGGATGAGCTTCTGGATTGACATCTGTACTAGAAGCAGGAGCTTCCTCTTCTCTCAAACTAACACCAACTTCCTCCTCTTGAGGTATTTCAGCAGGGATAACAGCAGGGACAAAAATCCTTTATTTTTTAACAGGAGTTGTTTCCATTTGATGTCCTCCAACTTCTTCTATTGGAGATACTTCAATAGTTACTTCCTATTCTTCTTCTTCTGAAAACTCAGCCACTTCATCTGGTTCCAAACCAGGATCAGATAGATTCTTAGGCCTTCTTGGATAGTCAACAGGATTAAACCATTTATACACTTGATCATTATTCTCAACCCACTACTTCTTCCAGGGGTTCCAACTAATCTTCATCCTTCTGATGATAGGAATGGATAGGCAGAAATCAAGGTCCTCTAACTTTTCTTCATTCAGTCCAACCATCCCTTTGGCAACTAACATAGCTGAAATCATCCTTGAGTAAAACAAGGAGGTGGATTTGGAAGTGACTTTGATCAGCTCACAGATATGGTTGATAACATACTTACATAGGTTGATCTTATGTCCATTCTTCAACAGATGAATCAGGAACACATCCTGATAATTCATCACAGAAAAATCTCATTTTATTGGGCTAATAAAATTTTGAACAAACTTGAACAGAAGTCTAGTCTCCCCATCTAATTCAGCAGTTATGGCCCTTCGCTTGGTTCCATTTCCAGTCATGTTTTCCAAATCAGTCTCCAGGTCAAAGATGTCGGTTGTTAGAGGAGGGTCTCTCTGGAAATCCTCACAAACTCTTTCATGGGGAATCCCTAGGCATACAGCCCACAACCTCGAAGAGAAAGAGCACTTTTGACCATTTATCCAGCTTGTCACCAAAAAGCTTTCTCCAAACTCAAAAGAAAACTTCACATACTGATAGAATTGAGATAACAATCTCAGGTAAATTGGTCTATTCTGTCTAGTGAACCATCCAAGCCATCCTTGTTCTCTTAAAACTTTCAAAACTAAATATCTTCTAGGCAGCAACCACTCTGCACAAACCTCTTTTTCAGGTACAACTGTACGGCTTACCAGGTTTGGTCTTAGAGGTCCTTCGGGAGCTATCCTCGGTATCCTCTTCTTTTTCTTAGTGAGGCGCTTCTCAGACGAGGGTGAAGATGGACGCTTCATCCTTGGCATCCACTGAAGGTTCGGGCGAGAGGGAAGAGAAGGTTCAAGAGAGAGTTCGGGTAAGGAATCGAATAAAACCCTTAAGTTTTATCATTTGGGATTGTCAAACGTCATAAAAACAAAAACGTGGGAAATCAAATAGCAGTAAAGTAAAAAATTACATGATACGGGTTAAAATAAGAATATAAATAATCTTCACGGCGAGACCATGAGTAGGCGTTACTGTGTGATGAAAACTAGTCATCACGGTGAGATAGTTGGTAGTCATCACGGTGAGACAGTGAGCATTCTATTTAGTCACAGTGAGACAGTAAGTTGACTGACCGTGAGCATAAAGTCTTGACGGTGAGACCGTGAACATAAAACAATAACATAGAAATAGTGACCATGAAACCGTAAAGTAAAATATAGTAAAGTATTAAACATTAAGATCAGTAGGATTTTTACTTATGATTAATCATACCAAGATCATGTATGATGTAGTAAAATATTTCAGAATTTAATGGTTTAGTGAATATATCAGCAAGTTGATATTCAGTACCAATGAATTCCAAAGTGATATCACCTTTTTGATAATGATCCCTCAAAAAGTGATGTCATACATCAATATGTTTTGTCCTAGAATGAGAAACAGGATTCTTAGAAATGTAAATAGCACTTGTGTTGTCACAATTTATTGGGACATGTCTAAATTGATATCCATAGTCTAGTAATGTGTGTTTCATCCACAAAATTTGTGCACAACAACTACTAGTAGCTATGTATTCAGCTTCTGCAGTAGATAATGCAACAAAATTTTGTTTCTTACTACACCATGATAATAGTGACTTGCCAAAAAGGTAACATGTTCCAGAGGTTCTTTTTCTATCTAGCTTACATCTAGAAAAATCAGCATCAGAATAACTAACTAATTCAAATGATTATCCTTTGAGATAGAACAGTCCTAAATTGGGAGTACGCTTGAGGTATTTGAAAATTCTCTTTACAGCATTTAAATGTGACTCTTTAGGGTTTGTTTGAAAACGATCACACATACACACACTAAACATAATGTCAGGACGACTAGCAGTTAGGTAGAGTAGACTTCCAATCATTCCTCTATAAGTGGTTTGATCAATAGATTTACCATTTTCATCAAGATCCATCTTACAGGTGGTACTCATGGGAGTGTCACTACTTTTTGTGTTATCCAATCCAAAACGTTTTAAAATATCTCTAGTATATTTACTTTTAGTTAAAATAATTCCATCATCATTTTGAAAGATTTGAAATCCAAGAAAGAATTTAATTTCACCCATTAAACTCATTTCAAATTCATTTTGCATTATTTTGGAAAAATCAATACATAATGTAGTTTTTGAAGATCCAAAAATAATATCATCTACATAAATTTTTACAACTAAAACATCTTTAGAAATTCATTTTATAAACAGATTAGGATCAGCTATTCCTTTTGTAAAACTTTTAGTAATTAGAAAAGTACTTAATCTATCATACCAAGCTCTTGGAGATTTCTTTAAACCATATAAAGCTTTTGATAATTTTAAAATATGATTTGGAAAATGAGGGTTTGAAAATCCAGGTGGTTGTTCAACAAAAACATCCTCAGCAACATATCGATTCAAGAATGCACTCTTGACATCCATTTGATATAGTTTGAAATTTAGATGAGCAGCATAAGCAAGTAAAATCCTAATATCTTCTAATCTGGATACTAGAGAAAAAGTATCCTCATAGTCAATACCTTCTTCTTGAATATAGCCTTGTGCAACTAGCTTAGCTTTATTTCTAACTATGTTTCTAGACTCATCAACTTTGTTTCTAAACACCCATTTAGTGCCTATTGTGAAAGTGTCCTTAGGTCTTTCAAAAAGATTCCAAACTTTATTTCTTTCAAATTGATTGAGTTCTTATTGCATAGAAATTACCCAAATTTCATTATTAATAGAATCATCAATGTTTCTAGGTTCAATCTGTGACAAGAAGGCTTGATGTTCAACCTGATTTCTAAGAGAATCTCTAGTCTGTGTCCCTCTATCAAGATTTCCTACAACAGCATCTAAAGGATGATTATTTAGAATTTTAGTTTATCTAGTAAAGGTAGGACTATAAATTTTAGGTTCTTCTCTGGGTTTAGGTTCATTAGGAACATATTCTGGAATATGTCCAGAACTGGTTGTCTTTATGGCAGGTTCATTAGATTTGTCATTAAGGTCCAGAACAGATAAATCTTCTTCAAGATTTTCAAGAGAGGTTTTAGGCTCATGTGGATCAGTTTCATCAAATTTGATGTGAATATATTCTTCCACACACTTGGTTCTCTTATTAAAGACTTTATAGGCTTTTCTGGTTAAAGAATATCCTAAAAAGATTCCTTCATCACTCTTATAATAAAACTTATCAAGATTATCTTTTGTATTGAGAACAAAAACTTTGCAGCCAAAGACTATAAAGTAACTAACTTTAGGTTTTCTATTGTTCCACAACTCATATGGGGTTTTCTTAAGAACAGGTCTAATTAAGACTCTATTAATAATATAACAAGCTGTATTGAGAGCTTCATCCCAAAAATAAACTGCCATGTCATATTCATTAAGCATAGTTCTAGCAATTTCTTGCAGGGTTCTATTCCTCCTTTCCACTACACCATTTTGTTGAGGTGTCATTGGGGAAAAGAAATTGTGACTATAACCATTGTGTGAGCAGTAGGATTCAAACTCATGATTCTCAAACTCACGGACATGATAACTTCTTAGGGTTTTAATCTTAAGTCCACTAATATTTTCTACAGATTTGGAGTATTTAACAAAGTAAGAACAAGCTTCACTTTTGTGAGCTAAGAAGTATACCCAGGTATATCTAGAAAAGTCATCTACTAGGACATAGAAATAGTTCTTCCCATTTAAGATAGAAACTCTAGATGGTCCAAACAAATCCATGTGAACCAACTCTAGAGGTTGAGAAGTTGAAACTTCTTTCTTTGATTTAAAAAAGACCTTATGTTTCTTTCCCTTTTGACAAGGATTAAAAACATTGTCACTTGGAAACTCAAGTTTAGGTAGGTCTATAACTAAGTTCTTACTAGTTAGTTTTCTAAGTGAATGTATGTTGCAGTGTCCTAATCTTCTATGCCATAACCAGGACTCTTTATGAAAAGCATTTAAATAGGTAACATTTTGCTTAGCTAAGGAATTTAAATCAACAGTATAAACATTTTCATTTCTTAGAGCAGAAAAGACTAAAACGTTTTTAGAATTAAAAACATTACAAGAATAATTTTAAAATTGAACATTAAAACCATCATCACATAATTGATAAATACTTAATAGATTATATTTAAGTCCATCAACAAATAAAACTTTAGAAATTAAAACTGAATCAGTGTTACCAATTTGACCTAGGACGATGATATTTCCTTTAGAATTATCACCAAAGGTGACATGACCTACATTATACTTTATTAAAATTTTGAAACACGATTAATCCCCAGAAATATGTTTTGAAAATCCATTTTCCAGATACCATGTCTTCTTATGGGAACTCTTCAAGAAGGTTTCCTACAAAACAGATTTAAATAGGAAATGATTTTGGTACCCAAATATTCTTGGGTCCAGACAGGTTAGCAATCAAAGCTTTCGGTACCCACATTTTCCTTATGGGTCTCATATAATTTACAGAATCAAAATATTTTGAAAGGTAAACTCTATTATATTTATAAATAATTGAAAAACTAGTTGAAGCATATAAATGTCCAGAACTAGAACTACCAGTATTCTGTCCAGATTTGGGAATAAATCTATTCTTGGTAATCTGTCTCTGTCCAGGTTTGTAGCCTATTCTCGTAGTATATTTTGGGGAAACTTGCTTTCCTAGAATTTTAGTTAGTGTATCTTTTCCATTTGTGAATTTCTTTAAGTCTGGTCAAAGTTGCTCATTAGACATTTTTAGTTCAGTGTTTTCTTTAAGCAACTGAGCATTTATTTCTATTTCTATTTCAAGATTATATTTATGTTAAACAGTTAAAGCATACTATTTCTTTAAACCTTTGTATTTATATTTTAGCTCATTACAGGTTTCTTCCAACATATCACAGTATTCAAACAGTTTAGATTTTGACATATTTTCATAATCAAAATCATCTCCAGAATAATATGAATTTAAAGCATGAGTTTCAGATGTTACCTCAGAATTGTTTGTCAAAAAACACATGTTTGCCTTATTTCTGTTTTCAGTCTCAGAAGCTTCAGATTCACTAGAGCTATCCTCAGAAGCACTCTGTGTAGCCTTCATGGCTTTCTTATACTTATTATCCTTGTACTCATATTTCTTCTTGTATTTCAGCTTTGGACAGTCTGCTTTTATATGTCCTTTTCTTTTGCATTCATAGCAGACAACTTTATCAGATTTGTCAGATTTCTTCCAATCCTTTTTTCAGTGTCCCTTGTTTTCATACTTTCCTTTGAAGTTAGATTTTCTAAAAAACTTCTTCTTCCTATAAAATTTCTTAAATCTTCTGGATATTTGAGCCATTTCAGCATCACTATCAGAGTCTGAATTTTCACTGGTTGAACTGTCAGTTTGTATTTTAGCTTTATCTTTTTCCTTACTCTTTGAAGGAGCAGTCTTGAAAGCCAAAAATTTTCTCTTAGGTTCATCATCTTCCTCTTTATTCACCTTGAGTTATTCCTCATACATCATGAACTTACCAATGAGTTCTTTGACAAGCAGATCAACAATGTCACATGACTCTCAGATTGAAACATATGTGCCTCTTCATCGGTCTGGAAAACATCTCAAGATTCTCACAATTTGTTCCTTTGCTGGAATAGCCTTTCTAAGTGAATTCATTGTATTGACTATCTCATTATACCTAAGATACATATCATAAATAGGTTCACTGGTCTTCATTTTAAAATTATCATATTTAATAGTATAAGTATTCAATGGAATTTCTTTAACATTGGTTGTTCCTTTATGATAAACGCCCAAAGTATCCCAAATTTCAAAAGAAGTTTTGAAAGCAGAAATTCTATTAAACTCTTCATCTCCTAGAGCACAGTACAGGGAATTCATAGCTTTACAATTATTATTTTAGGCAGCCTTTGTAGGTTCATCCCAAGTTATTCTTTCAGTTTCTGGAAGTTTATATTGAGATTCTATAGCAGTCCAGATATCAAAACCCATGCTTTCTAAATGAATTTTTATTTTATGTTTCCACTAAGCATAGTTTGTACCATTCAAGAAAGGTGGTCTGTTAGTAGCATCACCCTCTAGTCTATTGTCCATAGCTAGATTTCAGAAAGATAATTAAAGAGCTAAAATTTAGAACTAACAGAAATTTAAGATCTTTAAAGATGCAACTAAAATCACAGTTGAAAAACAGAGTATTTCAAAAATCCTTAAACAAAAACAAATCCTCTAATACCAAATGTTGGTCAGAGTGGATACTCAAGAGGGGAGTGAATTGAGTTCCAATTAAAATTTCTATTAAAATATTAACTATATAAAATCCCCCAATTTATACAACAAGTTAAACTGTAGTGAATTTATACAGTTTCTAAATGTTCACTTAGCTTCTCAAATATTGATTAGGTCTCAGTTAATTTAATCACAAGATCAAACTAACTTTTGAAACTAACCTACTGACTTACAATAAGTGTAAACACTTGCTAATTTAACTATTAAAGTATCTTTAAAATAGTTTTGTATTTCAAAGTAACAGCAACGGAATAAATAAGATATATGTAGTAAACTTTGAACTTAAACTAAAAGTGAACAGCAGATATAACAAGAGGTGCAGTCTCAAGTCGAGACTTAGTCCTCTCAAATTTATATAAAATTTTATCCACACCCTGGATCGGGGTTAAAAACAGTTTACAAAACTTTCTAGGCCACGCAGGGACCTCTACCACTATTCTTCGTGGGAAACAAAACAAAGACCAGGCCACACAAGGACCTCTTCCACAGTTGACGTGGGTAAACAAGAGTTAAGAGATTTGGAGTGAGGATTTTGATATCCTCCAGTTCAGTTCAGGAGACAGTGTGTGTATAAGAAATACTAAATTACACCACACTGCTCAAAATTTAATAAATAAATCACTTAGAGAGATCAGATAAGAGTTTAGAAATCTCTAGTGATTATCAATGCAGCTCTGGACTCGTGGGATTCAGCAGGAATGCTTCTGAGTCCTTCTCTGGTTTTTTTGTTGAAAAATAGAGTGTTGTAGTCAGCTTGTCTTCTACAGGAATGAAAATGATCTCTTGATTAGTCGTGTGTTCTTCAGTGGTGTTGGATTGCATTCATGAGAATTCTTTGAAAGTCTGGCAATCTCTTTCTTTCTCAAGATTGTTCTCCTTGTTCAGAACAGTGCTCTCGGGTGTATGTAAGTTCTTCTCGTTGTATATTCACACTTGCACGCCACACTACTGTTCTCTATTCTTTTTTCTTGTACTACGTCTTAATCTTCCTTATATACCACGAGTTATGGCGGTAGGAATGATTCCCTTTTCATAGGTACGAGATACGGTTTCCTGACATGCCAAAAACTATCATTAAATAACATTAATTTCATTAAAAACATCAAATATGACCGTTAGTATTATTTTAATAATATTGACAAAAAGTTAAGAAATGGTGTCACAGTGATTAAGTAAACGGTGTCTTCTTCACGGTATGAGCTTCACGGTATGAGCTTCACGGTATGAGCTTCACATTATGACCATGTCATGGTGTCTAGATCACATTTTGTCCTTCACGGTGTCTGGGTCACTGTTTGTCCTTCACGGTGTCTGGGTCACGGTGAGTCCTTCACGGTGTCTGGGTCACGGTGAGTCCTTCACGGTGTCTAGGTCACGGTGAGTCCTTCACGGTGTCTGGGTCACGGTGAGTCCTTCACGGTGAGTGGGTCACGGTGAGTCCTTCACAGTGAGTCCATACTTAGACAAATATCTTTATTTAGACTTAGACAGTAATATGTAGAATATGGATTAAGTTTAACCATTAGAGAGTAAGAGAACTTGAATCATAAACATAAAGGATTGATAATATATGTGAGATTTGTGATCATGCATGAGACTTGTAAATAATAAACAGAGTAATTAACATCCGTAATATTTTTTATCATTAAAACATGATAAGTGGTTATTATAGAGATTGAAGAGCATTAGCAAGATGTGCAATGAAGATCGAGATTAATTAATAGTAATAAGATTTGTGATCATTAAAACATGATTAACACATGAGGAGTCCAACACTTAAGGTTTAATTTAATGTTTTAATTATTAAATGGTAGTATTAAATTATGTTTATTGAATTTTTAAAAATAAAAGTGGGTTTTATTTTGGCTTCTATAGTCAGAGGTGAGATTCCTTATTTTAAAGAATGGTTTAAACCAGATCTTTCTTAACCCCCCACACCGTGTGTTTGGAAAATTACCTTAATGACTCCTTGAAAATTAAATTAAAGATAATTGATATGTTTAGGGTTTCAAAATTATTCCACAAATTTTTTACTTTCCATTTTAAGTGGTACTTGAAATGACAAGTATTATTAAATTATTTAAATATTTATTTTTAATAAAATTTGCAACTTAAAAATGTTTAACCATGTTTGTGTTGTGGGAAGGATTAAAATGTGATGCTTTAAACCTTAAAATATTTTTATAAAAAGGGTAGTTTATTTCTTAAATTAATTTATAGATTGTCTATTTGGTAAATTCAAATCCTTTTTCAAATGTTTGTGCATGTGATACCCTATTTTTACCCTTTTCTTATCTCCCTTAAATGGGGTAGTGTTTGATGTATGTGATGACTGATGTTGGGTGTATAACAGTTTTTTCATTAGAGGGTGTGGTATGTGAGTGTGAGTTATCATCCTACATTAATCATTGTATGTTTTCTTGCCTTTACTTTTATATTGGTCATGGGAATGCTAGGTCACTAAGTAGAGTCCAAAATAAGGAAAAATATAGTTTATCTTATGTCTAGATAGAGAGGGACTAGATTACTAGGTTCACCTAGATGGTTCCCCATGGAAGCTTCATTCTTCTGGGTTGATGGTATAGGGGCTATCTAGTTTGATGGGACTACCAAGATAGATAGTTTCTTGTTGGTCAAACTAAGGTGATTGACACCAATTAAGGATTGTATTACTTGAATCCCTAGGCTAGTATCCCATGAAATGTGTTCTTTGATTAGTTGTGGATGTTGGTAATTCTATTCTTGTGCTTAATTTTTTCCCCTTTGCTCGTATCATTCAAGTCACTTTTATTTTTATTACTGTTATTATTATCTATTTAATTATGGTGCATAATTTTTATCATTATCTGACCTTGTGTTTTGTTTATTTTATTTTAAATGGGTTCCAAATATTTTTGGGTAAAATCATTTTAAACTAAAGTATTTTAGTTTGTGTTTTTAAAATGGATTCAAAATGGGCGGGTTGGTTTAGAAACAACATTGATCAAGGAAAACATTTCTAAAGTGATTATTTTTATTTAAGGAAAATCAAAAAAGTAAAGTTTATAAATTGAAAACAGAATTGATATTGGTTTTTTTTATAAATTTATGTTTAAAAACCCTACTTTTGAATTATATTTCAAAATATCTTTAAATAGATCTTTAATTAAAATTTTGGTATGTGAGAAGGTGGGTGGTGGCCTATAGATCTTGTTTATACTCAAAACTACATTATATTTCAGTTTCAGGAATTTGGTTCAAATATTGACCACTAATGGATAATTTAATGTGTTGGGATTGGATAGTGGCATATGGTCATTGGGAGGTTAATCAGTTATTTTGTTTATTTATTTATTTTGGTTGCATCTTCCAAATAGGCCTTTACTGCTTTTAGTAATTGTTATTAATGGATGAACTATATCTATGGAGGTTAGAGAGGAACAATAGGTTATTTTATGAAAGGTAATTGGAGGGTAAGTGTAGGGATTACTTTTACTTTAAACTGATTATATTATTTATATATGCAATTTTTATAAATTTTTTATTTTTTGGCATGAACGCCTGACTTGTGGATGGGTTATGCTGAATTTTTTGGAAAAATTCATGTTATGATTTAACTTTGATTTAAGTGTAAAATCATTCATATTTATTATATCTAATTATATAATAATTTTCACCATCCTAAGAGGATCAAGAATGCCTATCGGGTCAGTGGAGATTTGGGTCGGGTTCCAGGTCAGGCGGCAGCTTAGTCCGGCTCATTATAGTTGGGATATAAGAGAAATAAAGTTGAGTTTATCCATTTAATGGATTTGGAAAAGAGTTACTTACTCAACTATCCAAGATCTATATATGATATGATTAATATAATACTCTACCTAAATATATAAGTTATGGGGGAAATTCTAAAGAAATCTTGTGCCCAGTAAAATATAGATCTTGACCCACTAATGGGTAAGGTGAGTTTTAAAAGGGGGTCATCATTTTAGTGGGATCTCATTTACTAAAATTAATTATTAAATGGATATAAAACATGATACCCATATAATAAAACATTAATTTATAGATTAATAACATTGTCATCATTAAATATAACTTTGAGATTAATCCTTGAAAGGATAAGTTTGACATAAGAAACTCTTAAGACTAAAAACATAAGAAATTTTATTAAGTAATATGAATTTCTATGTATTAAATCAAAAACATCCTAAGTAAAGAACTTATGAATCTGTTAAATAGGTTAATCTACATACCTTTAGTAAGAATAGAATGATTAATTTAAGGTTTTAAATGAATTATATGAAATATTACCAAAGAAATTGTAGTCGCTACTCATATATTCAATAGGATTGAATATGTTAATGACTTAGTGAGACTATAGGTTTCCTTAGGGAATAATCTAGTCAAGTAATTCCTTCTATTTTCATCAAAATAAACTTTTTGACAATATTGATTATTTATGAAATTTTTACCTGTTATTCTCAAAAAATATTAGAATAGTTGAATTGAACATATGATTTCATGGTTCTTATAATGAATTGGCCCTAGATGACATTGGAACCAACACTTAACCAAGATCACCACTAACCTTAGGGGCATTCATGATCTCCATGGGTTTGAAATAAGTTACAGGTCATCAAATACATGAAATGGGAATTATTTCACCCTTAAATTAGAGTAAAATCACAAAGGTAATTTCACTAAAAAATACAGCATCCCCCCTCTATAAATCAAATGTAAATGAAAAAATAAAATATATGAAAAATAAGAAGGAAGATATAAAAATTTTAAATTAAATTTAGTCCCTCATCTCACCCTCCAACACCCTTGTGTGAAACATTCCCTTCTTCCATTTCAACCTCCATAGTTATAGTGCATCCACCAATAACTATAAATGAAATTAGTAATGTAGGATATGGATTATGTGGTAAACTAAATTAAATAAATAAGAATAAATAACTAATTTAAATGGAATAATTAGTTGATATGTGCTGAACAATAATTAAAAACTGAATAAACACCTTAACCCACCAAATTAATCAATGCTCCAAGAGTGATCAAAATTTAGAAAAAAACTTGAAACTAATATTTGTAATAGGTGTGAGAATAAAAAACCTCTATAGTACACCACTCAATTTTTCATATTCCTAACCATTAATTATAAATCCATTTCAAGATATTTTGAAATATAAATAGAAATAGGATTTTAAAATATAAATTTATAAAAAAACCAACATCAAGTGCACTACTATTTTATAAAATATCCTTATTATTTTTATTAAATGAAAAAATCACTTGGAAGCCTTTCACTTAAAAACATACACACCTTATAAAGTAACTCTTTTTTCATTTAAAAACACCATTTTAAAACAATAAAAACTCTATAAAAAATGTTTCTAAAATAATTTCAAAAATACACTCACAAAATATAAATAAAGCGAGCAATCAGAAGGAACTATTTCATCTTTGGATATGAAATACAAGAAATAATGGAAAAATAAACCAAGGTACCACACAATTAGGAGATTCTAAAAGAAACCAAGTAAATTTCCTATGTTAAACCCCCAACCAAAGAATAGGTGTAATAGGCTCAACCCTAGGACATAATGTGAGAAATTCAAAGAATTTACTAGACATATAATGTAATATCCTGATATTTTAAAAATAAAATTTATAGTATACAATATTCACAACATCAAGTTTAAACGAACAATGATATATTATTATTTAAATGTGACCATTATAACCTAGATATTAAATTGGTGGGTATGAATAGGAATAACTAATTTATGAAATAAATTTAAATTTAATACTCAATATAAATGTATTTAGTAACTCTTATTATATAATCACTTAATATTTATTATTCATTTTATTCTTTAAAAATATGTTTTGTTCAAAAATGAGTTTTTATTTCTTTTTATTAGTGAGTATTATAATTAATTTCTAGAATTTATAAAAAATGTATTTTGAAAAAATGAATTTAATTGTTTAATTCATCATGAAAAAATTATCTTAAAATTAATTTTTGATAATTTTCTTCAAAGATTGATTTTTCAATGAATAGTGAAAATGCTAATTCTCATTGAAAACTATATTTTTATTTTAAAGTATTTACAAAGTAAAATTATATTTTATATTATTATTAAAATGTAATTATCTCATTTTGATTTAAAATAATTTAATTATGATATTTTTTAAAATGGATTTTATATTCTAATTTAGCATAAAAATATTTTATATTTAAAGTGATCAATTTTCTGGAAAACCATTTTTCATTGCCTTTTATCGGTTTAATATTAAATTAAATTATATCACTTTTGTGTTTTTAATTTGGAAAAATGGATTCCATATTTTGAATCAGTGATTCGTAATTTATTAAATAGTTTCATTTTGTTTTTTTAATACGAATAATAAACTTAGCAACTTTTGTTACCACAGTAAAGGGTAAATCGGGTAATTATAAGGTTAAAAATAAAATTAAATCAACACTTGAATAAATCTTAATTTATTCTTATATATCAATCATAATAATTCAAGTGTTTAATTTATGACCTTTTGGGTCCACTTGGATGAGATTATGACTTTATAATATTTTATTTAAAGAAAAGTCAAACTTGTCAACCCCTTATTTTTAATAGCTAAAATATTTTTAACATGTGGTTATCTAGAAGAAATTCTCAACTATAAATATTTTTAAAAAATATAAAGGATTTATCTTCATCATGATAATTTATTTTTAATTTTTAGTGAATAAATAATTACCTTAAATTCTTACACAACGTTGATGCAGTAATTATTCAATTAATAAAAAATTAAATAATTGATATTAAAAATACTATAATTAAGATAATTTTCAATAAATAATGTAATGAAATAAATTTATAGATTAAAATTAAATGTTAATAATATAATAAAATATATTTTTTCTAATTTTATATGATTTCTTGATATTATTAAAGTCAAAGTAATAAATAGTACCAAAAAATGACATTATGGATATTTTTTAGTACATAATATTTTATTAAATGACATAAAATTCATAAATAAATATTAAATTTGTAAAATTTAATAGTTTAAGCTTTAAAATATAAACCATTATTCATTTATGAGTCTTTTTTTATTTTATAATAACTATATTTACCATCAAATAGTAAAAATTCATGTTATCATGGTAAGAGTTAAAGGGGTTAAATAAGGGTTGTATCCAAAAGATATGGGTAGAAATATAGTAAAAACTTCTCTAATATTTATTGTATGATAGTATTTAGACCCATAATCATATTATATTCTAAATAAATTGATTTTGAGCCATTTTTAATTGAATATTAATTTATATTAATTTAATGTTTTGAGAAATTCCAAGAGTGTACCTCCCCTCTCTAATAAAAGAAAGTCTCTTCTTATCATTACTTAATAATTAAAAATCCATTTCATTCAGCCAATAAATAACCAAATACCTTCATAGAATCTATCCACTCATTTTATAGGCCTTATTTAGGCAGAGGACCAACCTTATAAGGCTTAAGGTGTTAATCAAAGGAGGTTTTCCAAAGAATAGGTTTAATTTTATCCACTTGTTTTAGTTTTGTTTCTTCATCCACCTCCTTAAAATATTCTTAAATAATGATAAAATAATAAAACCTAATAATACCTATAATAATATTCTATTATGTTAAAATCATAACCTACATCTATCTACTCTTCCAACAAATGGTAAATGAAACCATCATTCGTGTATACGGTGGGCTACCACCTCGTGAACCGATGTAATTTGTTTTCCATCACCACCTATCAAGACTAGTTGTAATGAATGAACTAATTTTTATATATTATATTAATGAAATATTTATCATTATAAAAATATAATATATCATTTACATTGTTACCCTTCCATGCACTGAAAAATTATAACATCATTTGTGCGTACGTGTGGACTACCACCTCCAAGAAGCGTTGTGATTCATTTTTCATCACCACTTTACATGGATGGTATATATATATATATATATTTAAATAATTAAGATGATATATTTAATATTATAATAATTATTTAAATATAAAATAATACTTACCTTCTATCCATAATAATCATTGAAAAATGGAAATGATACTCATGCGTACGTATGGTCTACCGTCTCCATGATTGTAACATAGTTCATTTTTCAAAACCATATCTAATGATTAAATTTAAAATTGAAATTTATGTTTGAAAAATTATAATTATTTCATGATTATTATTATAGATATTATGGAATAATGAACTATTTGACCATAGTCAACCTACCGAAGTCATTCTAGACTTATGAATTGAATATCATCAAAAAAATCCAATATGAATTTAAATGAATATGTAATTGTATATAACATGGAAATAAGTGATATAAAATGAATAATAAATTAAATAGGTTATTAAGAAATTAAATAATTAACCTTATTTAATTATTTATTAAGATAAATAATGTACATGACAAGTCATACTTAATGTAAGAGATTTTCATCTCACTTTTATTTATGTGGGACACATGCCTTATAAACTATTTATTTATTTTATGTAGTGTATATAATGACCATGAATATCTTTTATGATTATTCTCATGAAAAATTTTCAATATACATATCTGGATAAATTTTTTTCTTTAATGATGATTATGATTCAAAAGTTACCAAGGTGGTAAGAGTTTATTTCAAAATCTCATCATTATTCAAGATTTTTTATTTTCAAAACTCAACTAAGTAATATTTCTCTTCCATTTCCATGCTTTCTAAAAAAATTAATTTATTTACTATTTTAAAATAATTTTTTAAAATAATTTTTACCCTAGTTTTTATTTTTTTTAAAATAAAAGGAATTTTCCTGTCATTTTCCAAACAAGGTACTTTTTGATTTTTCTTAACAAATTGTGAAAGGAATGTTTTTTAACTTATATAGAATGAGTATATTTTCCCACCATCATGAAACATCAATGATTTTATGATTACTTTAAAATGTTACATGTTTATTTTCAAATGTTTTTCTCCATTTATAAGTGAGTATTCTTTTTTAAAAAGATAAGTGATTTTAAAATTAAAAATTTATTTTCCTCAAGAATTATTCAAAGTGATCTTTCAAAACCATTTTCCATGTAATATGACATCATTTGATGTTGATTAAGATTTAATATGGATATAATCTAATTATACCATCCCTATTATATCTCTTGATGGTTTAATATTATGGTGAAAAGATAAAATATTTATGAAAACCATTTCTTTCCTATAGGTTGTGCTATGATGAAATGTTTATGAAACTCATATCTTTTTAGGGGGTTTGATATGATGAATGATTTATGATCATATGGAAAAAAAATGTATGGTTTTAATTATATTAAGGATGATACCAATATCTCTCTATAATTTATTGGGTAAATTAGTATATCTCATGAGATAGTTAAGGTAAAAAAGTCAATGTTCTTGATCCATTATAGGAAGCAAGTCGAAGTGCTTGATCCATTATGGGAAACAAGTCAATATACTTGATCAAATATGAGAATTATGTGTTGATGCTTTATACTATGGTGTTGGTAGATAACCTTGAAATATTAAATGGTTTTTATACCTATGATGATTCAACACACATTTATGATATGAAATTGTGGTTCATGATTGAGTTATGATGATTTCTAATTCTTATGATTCATGTATTTTAGAATGGTACTATTTTATTCCATAACAAATGTTTATGATCCCTATTATATTTAGTATGAAAATTTTAAGTTATGGTCATGATATTATACCCTTAGTATTTTATTATGATTTTATATGATCATCAATTGATATCTCTCATTCTTACCCTTACTGAGTATCTGATCTCACCCTTTCTTATATTTCATTTCCTCAGGTTATGAATAATGATGCTAAATGACATTTTTTTTAAAAAGGTTTTATATGTAATTAATTTTATGGTACATGTTGAAGAATTTACATGGAATATAAAAATATGGGTATAGTGGGAGATTATGTTGATCTTTATGAACCAGTTGTTTGTGAACCCAAGTTTTTAAGAGTTTGTCCTAATTATCTAAAACTCTAAACCTAAAAGGTCCTTGGGTATGTAACGGATCCAATGTTTCATTTTTAGGTAGTAATTTTTTTATGGAAAAAATTGGGTCATGTTTATAAAAATCAAATATAGAAATGTAAATTTTTGTTTTTAGCACTGGATCTAGGATTGCAACTCTCAAGCTGTTACCTTTATTATCATAATAGGGTTTCAATAACTTTGGAGATTATTATGTTTTAATGTGAGGTTATATTAATAGATATAGATACCCACACGGGTTTATAATTTTATGTTTGATCATAAGTTCAAAGTCTTAGACAACCATTTTGAATTTTTAAGTTATGAAATTTTAAGGTGACTAATGATATTTTGGGTGACATTTATTTTTAATTCATATGTAAACATTAAGCTTAACATGGAAAAAAAATTATTTGAGGAAGGATTTTATTTTATTTTTGTGTACATAAGTTTAAAGTTATTGATAACCTTTAATGTTTATATGATCATTTATTTAGAGGTAATTATGGGTTATAGAATTTTGAGATGAAAAATAAATGGTATAAGATAAACTTTAAGGTCAAAAAATTTATTTAATGTTTAATATATTAAGGTTATTTTTGAGTATTTTTATCACATTTTTGTAATTTTATAAGCATTATATTAATATAGTTTAGAAAAATTAAAACCTCTAGGTTGAGTGAAAACTCATCGCATCCATCAAGGCTGCGAGGCTTGAACCCAAAACCGAAGGGTGACAAGGGTGAAACACTTACCATGTCCTACATGATGTCTTTGTTAGCATGAAATTATTTTATTTATTTAAATTATTTGACAAAAAAATTTAATTTCGTTTTGGGAACATATGCTTTATCATGTAGATAACTGTGGTATTGAAAGGTTATTTAGTGATTAAGTGATTAATGTTATTTTAGAAGAAATTCACTATTTTGGGAACCTTTAATGTAAATTGAATATTATAGGATTTTATTTAAGGAATAAAGGTTGAACTATCTTTTTGAAACACATATGATTTTATTGTGGATCTATAGTGATTCAGGTTATTTATAGAAGTTTTTAACATATCTTAGAGATTATATGATTAGGGCATATACTTTTTTGAATGAGATATTAAAAGTGATTGATTTTATTTAGAGATAAATCTTGAAAGTATATGTGATAAAAAACTTTCAATATTTAGGTTTCAATATTATTATGGAAAATTTTAAGAAATTTTAATTATAGATATTTATTGAATAATCTATCTTAAATTTTGGATATTATTAATGAATTTTGAAAATTAAAGAATTTTTTCTTAATATGAATGTTCATTAATTTTGTGAGTTATATTATCGTATCCTAGACATTTTTATTTTGGTTAATTTATAAATATAGTAAGAATATATAGTTAAAATTTTATGGATTATGTAATCTATTAGAAGTTTATTTTAGTGCTTCAAGCATGAAAAATTAATCTTAAATACACATCATTTGGAGAGAAAAAATTTAGATTATGGTGAAAATTGATTAAAAGATAAAACTTTATTAGTCAAATAAGTATATTTAATCATGTTATTAGAATAGATAATAAAGTAATTCCTCTGATCTAGGTAAAGTATCTTGAAATATAAATGTTATCTGTTTACTTTTCTTACAAAGAAATCTATGGTCTTTTAACCCATCATATATTTACATAATTCTGATGGTTAAATTTCTCATGACCATGTTCTTTATCACCCCTATCAATCCTTGGTAGTTATATTTCTCTTCTATAACCATGCTTTCACATTCCACCAATTTTTTCATACATGGAAACCTAGTATGTGTTACTACAGATGACCTTCATACTTTACTTTTTCTCTTTTTAAGTGGAAGTTTTATTGACCCTTTTTATGAAGTGGGATTAAAAAATGTATTTTTAAAAGGAAAACCCTTTTTATTGAGACCAATTTAAAATTTGGAGGGCACGATTTACTAAAGGGGGGATTTAATATCTTGAGACTTCAAAAATAAATTTTATAGCATACAAGATACACAACAGTGAGTTTAAATTAACAATGAAATATTATTATTTAAATGTGACCATTATATCATATCCGTTAAATTGATGGGTATGAATATTAATAACCAAATTAGGAAATTAATATAAATATCCTACTCTATATAAATTTATTTAATAATTATTAGGAAATAATCACATAATTTTAATTAAAAAAATTTTATTATTTGAAAATATGTTTTCTTCAAAAATGATTTTTTGTTGCTTTTTCTTTGTAAATTTTATAATTAATTTCCATAATTACTATAAAATTTATTTTTAAAAATGAATTTAACTTTTAAATTATTCATGTAAAAATTATCTTAAAATGAAATTTTGATAATTTTCTTACAATATTGGTTTTTCAATGAATGGTGAAAAATATGGATTCTTATTGAAAACTGCATTTTTATTTTAAAGTATTTAAAAAGTAAAATTATATTTTAGAATGGTATTAAAATTTAATTAGTTCCTTTTTATTTAAAATAATTAAATTATAAGTTATTTAAAATTTAATTTATACTTGAATTCAGTATAAAAACATTTTATATTTAACGGGGGAAATTTTTTGAAAAACCATTTTTCGTTGTGTTTTTCCTGTTTAATTTTAAATAAAATCATGAAAATTTAGTGTGTTGGTTTTTAAAAAATTGATTCCATATTTGGAATCAGTGAGTCCAATTTCAAGATATAGTTCCATTTTATTCTTGGTCAATATGAATAATAAACATAGTAATTTCTGTTATCACAGTAAAGGGTAAATCGGGTAATTAAAGGTTGAGAATAAAATGAAAAGCACTATAAAATTACCTTAACACTTAAATAAATATAATTATATTCTTATATATCATTAATAATAATAAAATGGTAAAATTTAGGACCTTTTGGTCCACTTGGAGGAGATTATGACCTTAATAATAATTTATTTAAAGAAAAGTCAGCATGACACCCTCTTGGTTTTAATAACTAAAATATTTTAAAAATAAGGTAATATATATTAAATTCCTGAATATAAATATTAATTTAAAATATAAATATTTTATATTCATCATGGTAATTTAGTTTTAATTTTTAGTGAGGAAAATAATTACCTTAAATTCTTACACAATGCTGATACTGTAATTATTCAATTAAAAAATAAAATAAATGATATTTAAAATATTATAATAAATATTATTTTAGATAAATAATTTAATAAAATAATTATATAGAATATAATTACATGTTAGGGATATAATAAAATATTTGGTTCTAATTTTATATGTTTTATTAATATTATTAAAGTCAAATTAGTGGATAGTTCTAAAAATTGACATTATGGATATTTTATAGTAAATGATATTTTATTAAGTGATATAAAATTAATAAAATATTATATTCATCAGAGTTATTAGGATAAGGTTTAAAATTTCAATAATGGCCCTTTTATGGGTATTTTTTTATTTTATAGTAACTATATTGACCCTCGAAGAGTAAAGATTCATGATATCACGGTAAGAGTTAAAGGGATTAAATAAGGGTTATATCCAAACGATTAGGGTGTAAATATATAAAAATTTTCTAATTATTATTTTATGAGATTATTTATACCCATAATAATCTTATATTTTAAATATATCACTTTTTATCCGTTCTTAATTAAATATTAATTTATATTAATTTAATATTTTGAGAAATTCCAAGAGTGTCTCTCCCTTCTCTTATAAAAGGGAACCTATTATTCTAATTAATTAACACTTAAAACCCATTTTTTCAAAAAATACCTGACCAAATACCTTCCTAGAATCCATAACCTCGTGATAGAGGCCTTATTTTATGCATAACACCAACCTTAGATAGATTAATGTGTCAATAAAAAGATGTTTTCCAAAGAAGATGTATTATTTTTATCTATTTTTTTTAGATTTGTTTCATCTTCCACCTACTTAAAATATTCTTAAAACATGATAAAATAACAAAAAAATAATAATAAATACATTTAGATATTATTATGTTAAAATCATAACATATATCCACCTCCTCTTCCATCAAATGGGAAGTAAAACCATTATTCGTGTGTACGGCGGACTACCGCCTTACGAACCGATGTAATCCATTTTTCATCACCATCTCTCAAGACTGGTTGTAATGATGGAATTAATTCTTATTGTGATATTCAAGACATATTTATCATTCTAAATAGATAATATATCATTTACCTTCTTACCATTCAATTCACTGAAAAATGTTAACATCGTTCATGCGTTTGTGTGGACTGTCACCTCCACAAAGCATTGTGATTCATTTTTCATCACCACATCACATGGATGATATATATATATATATATATATATATATATATATATATATATCTGTGTGTGTATATATATTTAAAGAATTAATATTATATATATTATATTATTATCATTCTGGAAATATAAAATAATACATACCGTCTTTTCATAATGATCGTTGAAAAATGGAAATGTTACCCATGCATACATACGACCTACCATCTCAATGATGGTAACATAGGTCATTTTTCATAACCATATTTAAAGGTTTGATTTAAAAGTATAATTTATGTACAAAAATGATAATTAATTAATGATTTTTATTCTATAGATGATGGAATAATGACCTCTTTGACCATATCCAACCTATCGAAATCATTTTGGACTTATGAATCAAATATCATCAAAACATATGATGTGAACTTAAATGATTATATAGTTGTATATAACATTAAAATAAGTGATATAAAAGGATTACTAAACATTAAAAGGGGTTCTAATTAATTAAATAATTAACCAAAGTTTATTATTCATGAAGATAAAGAATGTACATGACGAGTCAAACTTAAGGTAAGGGATTTTCATCCCACTTTTATTTTTGTGGGACACATGCCTTATACACTAATTACTACTTTTGTGTCATGTATATAATTCCCATTAATGTATTTTATGATTCTTATCATAAAAATTATGGTACATACATATCCATTTTAATTTCCTTCTTTTATGATGCTCATGATTCAAAAGTTACTAAGGTGGTAAGGGTTTATTTCACAATCTCATCATTATTGGGGATTGTTAATTTTTAAGTCTAAACTAAGGAATATTTCTCTTCCATGTCTATTTTTTTGTAAAAATGTTTAAAAAAATCTTTTTAATATTCAATAATTATTGTTTAAATTTATTTTTAACCTAGTTTTTATTTTTTATATTTTTTAAATAATCTTCCTATAATTTTCTGAACAAGGAGCTTTATGATTTTTCTTACAAAAGTGTGAAAGGAATGTTTTTTAACTTATAGAAACGAGATTATTTTTTTCCATAATTATGACTCAATTATTTTAAGCTTCCTTTATAAGTTTATTTTCAAATAATAATTTTCCATTTATAAGTGCATAGTTTAAAAAAAGAGAATTGATTTTAAAATTGAAAAGTTATTTTCCTCAAGAATTATTCCAAGTGATATTTCAAAATCATTTTTCATCTAAGATGACATCCTTTTATGTTACCTAATCTTTACAAGGGATATGATCTAAGGATATGATCCTTATTATTTATGTGGATGGTTTATGTTTATGGTGAAAAGATTAAATATTTATGAAACACATTTCTTTTCCATGGGTTATGCTAAGATGAAATGTTTATGAAACCCATTTCTTTTAATGGGTTTTGATATGATTATTGATTCATGATCCTATAGCACACATATTTATGGTTTTCATTATGTGATGGGTGAAACTTATACCTCCCTCCAATTAACTGGATAAATTAGTATATCTCATTAGATAGTTAAGGTAAACAAGTCAATGTGCTAGATCTATTATGGGAAACAAGTTAATGTGTTTGATCCACTATGGGATATAGGTGTCGATGCATGATATGATGGTATTGGTAGATAAACTTGACATGTGAAATTGTTTATATGATTATGATGATTCCACACACATTTATGACATGAAATTATGGTTCATGATTGATTTATGATGATTTATTATTCTTATGATTCATGTATTTTGGAATGATAATGTTTCATAACATAACGCATGTTGACAATCTTTATCATATTGGGTATGAAATTTTTAAGTTATAGTCTTGATATTATACCCTTATAATTTTATTATGATTTCATAAGATCACCAATTAATATCTCTCATTCTTATACTAACTAATCATTTGATCTCACCCTTTCTTATGCTTCCTTTCCTCAAGTTATGAATAATGAATCTAAATGATATGTGTTTAGAAATGTTTCACGTTTAAGGTACTTTAAGGGAGATGATGAATACTTTATGTAGAATACGAAAATATGGGTGTTTTAACACCCCAAGATTTTCTAAAATATTTTTTTAAATGAATTTAATCTTTTAGATATTTTATATTACCTAAAATTCTGAGTTTAGCATGTGTCACACAGTATACTAAGTTTAAACAAAACATAACATGCTATTAAAATATTATTATTTAATATGATAATTATCACCTAGTACTTGGAATGGTGGGTATGAATAGGATTAACTATTTTATGAAAATATATTTTTTACACTTTTATATATAAAATTATTTCTTTGGTGACTAATTAATTAAAATTAAAATAAAAACTATTTGAAAATAAAGGTAATCTTTTTTTGAAAAAACTATTTTCTGAAAAAAAACATCTTTTATCTCAAAAAATTATCAAACAAATTGAATTATTTTAATTAAATTTTTATATTATATATCCAATAAAATTTTTAACCTTCATCTTATGTGTTTTCTAGATAATATATATGAATAAAACTAACTTTATTCTTAAAAATAGTATATTTTGAAAAAACAGTTTTGTCGACTTTTACGCACTTATAATAAATTCAAATTTTAAAACTTTTAGAAACCTAATTTGATAAAATAAAATTAATTTTTTAAATCACCATGTAGAAATTATATTATGGTTAATTTTGGGAGTTTTTATAAAAAGTTTCATTTTTTGATGAATAGTGAAAAATACTGAATTTTAATTGAAAACTGTCTTTTTTTAAAAATTTATTTATAACGTTCAATTATTTTTCAAACTATTTTTAAAGTAAAGTTAGTTAAATTTTATATCAATTAATTTAATTTAGTTTATTGGAATAAATTTCATATTGAACTTTGATATAAAAACTTTGTAAACTTTTGAACATTTTCTCTTTAAAAACTTTCTTTTTCGTCACACCTGCAGGATTAATTTTAAATTAAAATTTTCCAATTATGGGAATTTAATTTAAAAAAAATGGATTTCATATTTTTAATCATAATAATTTATAATTTATAATATGGTCAACCTGTTTTTTTATCAAAATGAATAGTGAATATAGTAAAAGTTAATTATCGCGGTTAAGGTAAAAAACTGATTTACCGAGGGTTTAAAAAAAGAAGATAAGTGTTAAAAATTACCTAAAAACTTTTTAAACACATATTTTATGGCCATATTTCAGCCTTATATCTTCTAGGTTCTATAATTTTCCATTTTGAGGCTTTTGGAATGATAAAAACATGGGTGTGATTGAATATTTTTAAAAAATTACAAGTGTGCCACTCACCTCACTTATAAAATGTCACCCCCTCTCCTCTCTTCTTCGCACATTCAAACCCTTTTTGTTTGAAAAATACCTAAACAAATAAATTCCAAAATTCCATCATATTATCATATAATCCTTATTTTGAGTGTAAATCCAACCTAGAAAGGATTTTTGTGCAAACCTAAGGAGGATACTCGAAGAAGAGGTTACGTTCTTCAATGAACATTTTTTATTTTATTTCTTCCTCCACCTCCTTCAATTATTTTTAAAACATGATAGTATAATAGACCAATAATATTCTATATACTAATATTTTTTTAAGTTAATTACCTAAAACTATCTTCACTTCCACAAAATGGGTTATGAAATGATCATATGTGTGTACGGTGAACCACCGCCTTATGAACCGATGTCATTCATTTTTTCATCACCACCTCTCACAATTGGGAATGATGATGGATATAAAGTATATATATTATATTTATAAAATTATTACACCTCTAGATTAATTATATCGTATATACCTTTTCTAATTTAATTCTATAAGGGATACGATAATGTCGTCTATGTGTATGGAAGACCACCTCCTCGTGAAGCAATGTGAATCGTTTTCATTAACACTTCACATAAGAGAGAATAAGGATAAGTATATGTGATATAAATGATATAATTATGATATTAATTACATAATTTTCATTATTAAAGGATAATATATCATTTTCTTTCTTAACTTTTCACACATTGAAAGATGATAACATCGTTCGTGTAAGTGTGTACACTACTAGAAATTAGACCATTAGAAACTACTATTGGTGGTCAATAACAGTATTTAGGGACTGCCTTGTGGCCTCCAATGGCAGTCACATTAAGCCTATCGTTGTAGGGCTATATATATTTCCAATAGCGGTCACTGTAGGTGGCCTAATTCTCAGCCTAATTGTGGTCATTATTGGGTCAAGCTATAGTGACCGCCAATGGTAGTCGTTATAGGTAACCTAAAAATCAGTCTATAGAGACTACCAATGGGGGTCTCTAGACTATGGAATAAAATACACTCATTAGTGACCACCATAGTCAGTCGCTAACCATGGAATTTGTTTTTAAAAAAAATTACAGTGTTGCTTTTCGAATAGCAGAAACAGAACCAAAATCAGAAAAAAAAAATCAATTCCAAACATCAGAAACACTAGGATCCTCAAAAAAAATTTAAAGACATGGTTATTCACATATCCAGTGATCCAAATAGCTCCAACCCATTCTAATATTCTACTTCAATAAACCTGCAATAAGATATAAAAGAAACAACTAAACAAAGAAAATGAAAATTGTACATATTTATTCAGTTAGGCCATGAGGGCGTTAGGCCATGTGGGCGTTAGGCCGTGAGGGCGTTAGGCCGTGAGGGCGTTAGGCCATGAGGGCGTCAGGATGTGAGGGAATCTTAGGCCATGAGGGCATTAGGCAGTGAGGTTGTTAGGCCATGAGGGAGTTAGGCCATCAGGGCATTAGGCCATCAGGGCCTTTGTCCTATAGGGAGTTTGGCCATTTGGGAATTTGGGAATTTGGGAATTTGTATAATTTTTCAAGTATCCATTTATCCAGTTGGCCATTAGGCCAATAGGATAATATTTCATTAGGACATTTGTTCATTAGGACAATAGGCTAATATTCCATTAGGGAAATATGATATTAGGTAATTAGAACAGTAGTCCATTTGTCCAATTTTCCATTAGGCCATTAGGCCTTTGGGTTGTTAGGTCATTGGGCTGTTAGACCATTTGGTCATTAGGTCGTTGGGCCCTTAGACCATTAGGACGTTAGACCATTATTTCGTTAGGGCGTTAGGGAGTTAGGGTGTTAGGGCGTTAGGGAGTTAGGGAGTTAGGGCCTTAGGGCGTTAGGGCGTTAGGGCGTTAGGGTGTTAGGGCGTTAGGCTGTTAGGGCGTTAGGGCATTAGGTCATTAGGTAGTTAGGGCCTTAGGGTGTTAGGTCATTAGGGAATTAGGGTGTTAGGTCGTTAGGGAATCATGGTGTTAGGGCATTAGGGTGTTAGGGAGTTATGGTGTTAGGGTGTTAGGGAGTTAGGGAATTAGGGTGTTTGGGTGTTAGTCCATTAGGGTGTTAGGCCGTTAGGCTGTTTGGGCATTTGGGCATTTGGGAATTTAGCCAATTGGCCAAGTCTCCATTTAGCTAATTGGCCATTAGGCCAATACGCTAATATTCCATTATGACATTTGGTCATTAGGCCAATAGGCTAATATTACATTATTCCAATATCCTAATAGAACATTAGGCCAATAGGACATTAGGTAATTAGGACAGTAGTCCATTTGGACAATTATCCATTAGGACATTGGGTCATTGAGCTGTTGAACCATTAGCCTATTTGTACATTAGGTTGTTGGGTCATTAAACCGTTGGTCCATTAGGTCATTAGGCCATTAGGATTTTGGGCCATTACACTGTTGGTCCATTAGGCCGTTAGGCCATTAGGTCGTTAGGGTGTTTGGCCGTTAGGGGGTTTTTCCATTAAAGTGTTTGACTGTTAGGGTGTTAGGGCATTAGGCCGTTAGGGAGTTAGGCTGTTAGGATGTTTTTCCATTTGGTCATTTGTGAATTTGTCCATTTGGACAAGTCTCCATTTAGCCAATTGACCATTAGGAAAATAGTCTAATATGTCATTAGGTCATTTGGTTATTAGGCCAATAGGCTAATATGCCATTAGGCCAATAAGACATTATGTAATTAGGACATTAGGTAATTATGACAGTAGTCCATTTGGACAATTTTCCATTTGGGTGTTAAGTCGTTGGGCCCTTAGTCTGTTAGGGTGTTAGGCCATTAGGGCGTTAGGCCATTAGGTATTTAGACCATTAGGGCGTTAGGTCGTAAGTTAGGGCGTTAGGCCGTTAGGGCATTAGGCCGTTTGGGCGTTAGGCCATTTGGGCATTAGGTCGTTAGGGCATTAGGTCGTTAGGGCGTTAACCCGTTAGGGCGTTAGGTCGTTAGGGAGTTAGGCCGCTAGGGCGTTAGGCCATTAGAGCGTTAGGCCATTAAATAATTATCGTGTTAGGACATTAGGGTGTTAGGACACTAGGTCATTAAGCCATTAGGATGTTTGGCCATTTTGGAATTTGGGAATTTGGCCAATTGTCCAAGTCTCCATTTATCCAATTAACCATTATGCCAATTTTCACATTATGACATTAGTCTATTAGGCCATTAGGTTCACTAATCTACTCTAGTAGTGACCTATTGTGTTGCTCGTAAGTGATGAGGTGGTTTGGAAAGAGATTTGGGCAACCATTCGGTTGCGTTCACTCGACACTGAACTATATAGAGTAAAGTTCAGTTATGAATACCCCCCCAACCCATCCCCCTTGGACAACCCCCCTCCCAACCCATGCAGCCCCCACACTCCCCCACCCCGGACAGCCCCACTCCCAACCCTAGTATATCCTCCACCCTGAACACCCCCACACCCTGAACAACCCCCCCCCCCAGACAGCACCCCCCAGACATCACCCCCAAACCCCCACTCCCAACCCCCCTTGGACACCCCCCCATACAAAAAAAAACTCCCCACAGATATCCCCCCTACCCCCGGATAGCCCCCACTCCCAACCCCACCCCCCATACAACCCCACTCCCAACCCCCCCCCCCCCCCATACAACCCCACTCCCAACCCCCCCCCCCCACACACACACACACACACTCCCCCCGGAAAGCCCCCCCCCCCCCACTGAAGAGCCCCAACCCCTTGAGTAGCCCCCCCCCCCCTGAAACCCCAAACTCCCCCTAAAATCCCCCCTATCCCCCACCCCTGGACAGCCCCTCTCCCAACCCCCCTCCCCGGACATCCCCCCCCCCCCCGGACAACCCCCCCCCCCCCCCCAAAAAAAACTTTCCTCAGACAGCCCTCCCCCCACCTGTACAACCCCTCCCCTCCACCCTACATCCCCCAACAACAGATTCATTTTAAATTACACGTGCATAATGTGTCACTTCAATTATTATCAAATTATAAACAACACTGGATTCAGTAAACATGACTCTTAATTATCTATCCAATTAATTATCAATCAATCTAGGCTTTACATTATTTACCAATTTCAATCAAGAACAACATGCTAATCCATTTCATAACAAAACATACAAACAATAATAGTATATACAGTACACTATCTAGCAACATAGTAGGAAAACAATTTTCATGGTATAAAGTAACAACATTGGCCATTAGGTTATTAGGTTATTTTTTCATTTGGGAAAAATACCATTAGGCCATTTGGTCATTAGTCTAATAGGATAATATTCCATTAGTCCAATATTACATTAGGTAATTAGGACATTAGTCCATTTTTTCAATTGTTCCATTGGGTTGTTAGGTCGTTGGGTTGTTTGGCCATTGGGTCGTTTGGCCGTTGGGTCGTTTGGTCGTTGGGTCGTTAGGCCGTTGGGCCGTTAGGTCGTTGGACCGTTAGGCTGTTGGAACGTTAGGCCGTTGGACCGTTAGGCCATTGGACCGTTAGGTCGTTGGACCATTAGGCCGTTGGACCATTAGGCTGTTGGGCCATTAGGCCATTGGTCCCTTAGGCTGTTAGGCCATTCGGCCGTTTGGTCGTTGGGTTGTTTGACCGTTGGATTGTTCGACCATTGGGTCGTTAGGCTGTTGGGTCGTTCAGTCATTCGGCTGTTAGGATGTTGGGTCGTTCGGTCATTCGGTCATTAGGCCGTTGGGGCGTTAGGGTTTTGGGGCCTTAGGCCATTAGGGCGTTAGGTCGTTGGGGTGTTAGGACGTTGGGGATTTAGTTCGTTGGGGCGTTAGGCCATTGGGCGTTAGGTCGTTGGGGCATTAGGCCATTCAGGCGGTATGTCATTCGGCCATTAGGTCATTCAGATGTTAGTACATTAGGGTGTTTGTCCATTTTGGCATTTGGCCATTTGGGCATTTGGAAATCTGGACAATTGGCCAAGTCTCCATTTAGCCAATTGGTCATTAGGCCAATAGGCTAATATTCCATTAGGTCATTTCATCATTAGGCCAATAGGCTAATATTCCATTAATCTAATAAGACATTAGGTAATTAGGATAGTAGTCCATTTGGCTTATTGTCCATTCAGCCATTAGGCCGTTGGGGTGTTAGGACATTGGGACGTTAGGCCATTGGGGCATTAAGTTGTTGGGGTGTTAGGTTGTTGGGGCATTAGGCCATTGGTTCGTTAGGCCATTTAGGCTATTGGGGTGTTTGGCCATTTGGGTCGTTGGGTCATTGGGTTATTCAAACATTCAGTTGTTAGGCCAATAGGCCATTCAGCCATTCGGCCCTTAGTCCAATAGGCCATTAGGCCATTGGTCCATAAGTTCATTGTTCCATTAGGCCATTGGGACACCTAGCCTAATTCCTATCCTCCAATGGAGTTTCTAAGAAATTATATATCACAATAAAGTTTCTAATTACTGATCATACTCTTAAAATTAAAAAACATTGGAGTTTTTTAAATCATAAATTTTTCTAATCTCAAAAAATTACATATTTAAAGTCTAAATCAATATATAACATTAATTGAATAATAAATATAAAAAAACACACCTCATGAATATAATGCGTCATGCGTGGTCATGGCTGCTACCTCCATCTAGTTTTCCAGGGGCCTACAACAAATAAAAATTATAAAGATTTTAATAACAAAAACAATATAAAGTAAATAAATAAATTCATTAAAAACATGCATCGTATGATCCCCTGCACCATCACCTGGATTCACATATTCATGCAGTGTTCTATCCTCCACGATCAATTGCAGATTTACCTCCTCAGAAGAATGCAATCGTGCCTCAAAATCTAACCATTTTGGTGTCATCCGAGCAACAACAGGACCGAAAACCTACGCACATGATACTATAGAATGAGGAATCTATGTTTCATAGGTCAAACTATATCCATTACTGTCACGACCAATAATGCTATAGAATATCTTATCCCTTTGCATGGGATGTTGTCGCTGGTCCTATGGAAGCTATTCTAACTTTGATTTAAATTGAGCATGTGAAATATTTAAATATATATACATATATATATATATGTTTATATATAGATGCATGTAATTATTGGTAATAATTACAATCACTTACTATAAGAGCTTCAGCCTCTAGATCATTTCGATCACGAGTTCTTATCCACACCGACATTTTATCAGTCGTCGCACCTTGCTCCCGAAACTGTATACCAATAGAATATAAAAATATAACACAAAACCATATTAAATAATAAATTAAAAAATGAATAATAGATAAATCATGTCAGATCTGAGACATGTGATGAGTCCCAATCTCGTGAGGTGGTCCCTACAACGCTTGATTCTCAGAATGGCGTGCGGACACCTCCTACATTCAATTAATTCAAATTTCAAACAAATATAATGTCACAAATTCTTGAAAATATATATAAAAAAATAAATATACTATCATCAAAGGCCTCATTAGACCAATATGCAAATAAGTCACGCCACTGAGACGGGAGAGCATCTCTCAGGACTTTTTCTAGAATGTTTGGTGCACCCACATTTGTATCGAGTGCTCCCTCTTGACTTTGCCTTTATAATATTTCCAAATATTATGACATTTTCCCACACACACTAGATGAAACTCATCGGGGAACACTTTCATATTATTCTATTTAATAAAAAAAATCTCACATGTTAGTATTTTTTAAACATAGGAAAGAAACTAAAATGGTCTTCTTAACTGGACTTCCCTCTAAATCTGATCTAATGTATCCTGAGGGATTAAAGCCTAGTCACATGTAGTCAATGGAAATCGATGTGGGTCGCATATGATATGACCTGGATGATGAATAAATGCAGGGGAAGTCAGTACCACATGATGAAATCTCTCTTCAAATGAAACATCAAAGGTCGGGTCGAAATTCCATGATGAAATGCCACGACGAGGGCCTCTCTTGTGAGAGGAAGAAGTAGTCTAGTGTGATCCTGTTGAAAACAATTTTATACATAATTTGACATATGTTCATATAAATAAATATATATATATATATTTAACAATTACATAAAAAATAAACACAGTTACATTCAAATATACCTCAACCCTGAGATGTAGATGGATCAGATGGATGATATAGATAAGCTTCCAGTTCCCTTGACATGTCTGGAGTCATAGAAAACATTAGTAAGGGGACCATCCAATGTTTCAAAAAGATAAATTGGATTGTTTTAAAAAAAACTTGTACAGTTTTTCATAAAACAAAAAGGGATAGAATAATTAGTTTTAAAGAGATTTTAAAAAATCAGAAACTTAACAAAAGTGAAATAAAATTATGAACAAAAAAGTCTTATATTTAGAGGGTTTTTTAATGTGAATTGATTTACTATAGTGGAATATTTTACCTAGTTATTAAACATTCATATAATAAAATAATTCTGATCTTTTCCAGTAGAAATATCTTTCTAATTTTACACTAAGAAGTTAAAAATACTTTTATTATGGGTAGGTGTGGGGAAGTATGGGGTTGGGAGGGTGGGTTGTCCATGGGGGAGAGGTTTGGGGTGGTTAGGGTGGGGTGGGGGATATAGGTGTTGCGAGTGGGGTTGGGAGTGGGGGCTATCCAAGGTTGGGGGTCGGGGGTTGTCCAGGTGGAGGGGGAGGGGATGGGGGTTAGGGTGGGAGCTGTCCATGGGATGGGGGGGTTGTCCAGGTGGAGGGGTTGATTCTGACTAATAATAAATAAAATTTCTTATGTTCCAAATTATTTTTGGGTTGTTTTAAATAATTTTAAAAAAAATTCTTTAAATTGAAGAGCAGAAAAACAATTATACCTTTCATTAAACAAGAAAATCGATCATTTCTCCTTCAAAGGCTGCTCTAACCCAATAAATATTTTCTTCACGTTGAACTACAGTATGTTTATCAAGATGTTGGGAAACAAATGGAACAATCTTGGGTTCATCTTGTTCAAATAAAAACTCTATTCACAAGGACATTTTCACAAAAACTTGCTAACTAGGATTCGAAGGTGAAGTAACAAAGAATACTTGTTCCACTTGTGGTGTCAAAATTAAAGGTTCATTATCAACTTTTTAATTTCTATATAATATATAGTTAAAATTCACCAATGTAAACTGATATTGATCAACTTTACTTTCACGTACTGGATCAACCTAATTACACTTTAACAATATGTATTTCAACCCATGTGCAAGGGGGGGTTGGGAGTGGGGGCTATCCAAGGCTAGGGGTCGGGGGCTGTCCAAGTGGAGGGGGAGGGGATGGGGGTTAGAGTGGGATCTTTCCATGGGATGGGGGGGTTTTCCAGGTGTAGGGGTTGATTCTGACTAATAATAAATAAAAATTATTATGTTCCAAATTATTTTTGGGTTGTTTTAAATAATTTTAAAAAAAGGCTTTAAATTGAAGAGCAGAAAAACAATTATACCTTTCATTAAACAAGAAAATCGATCATTTCTCCTTCAAAGGATGCTCTAACCCAATAAATATCTTCTTCGCGTTGAACTATGGTATGTTTATCAAGATGTTAGGCAACAAAGGGAACAGTCTTGGGTTCATCTTGTTCAAATAAAAACTCTCTTCACCAGGACATTTTCACAAAAACTTGCTAACTAGGATTCGAAGGTGAAGTAAAAAAGAATACTTGTTCCTCTTATGGTGTCAAAATGAAAGGTTCATTATCAAATTTTTAATTTCTATATAATATATAGTTAAAATTCACCAATGTAAATTGATATTGATCAACTTTACTTCCACGCATTGTATCAACCTAATTACACTTTAACAATATGTTTTTCAACCCATGTGTGTATACAATTTCAATGATATCTGTCAATTGACCATAGTAATAACCAGAATCGACGAGTAGAAAACTGATGCCACTGTTTTTTGTTTCTCATTTGTCACCAACATCTTTAATGAAAAATCAAAATCCATTAGCATCTATAGATTTATAACGACAAGACGTTATAGATAGACCCTCAGCTAGTTTGATAAATTCTTCAGTTAGCGTGGGGTAACCTAACTCCCTCAGGTTATGAACCTACATAATTCATAGAATTAAAAAATGATTTCTATAGAAAGAAATTATTATAATACTTCACTCATAATGAAAATAAATTTATACATACAAAATCCTTGAACCAATCATCAAATGATGCATTATGAGTTTGTTGAATTTGATACTCAGTTGCATGATACATCTCTTCTTTTAGATCATTAATGTGTTTCCTACAAATGATAATGGGATGTTTAAATGATCAAATTTTGTAAACAAAATATGTAAAATTTAAACAATAAAATTTATAAGACACTTACTACATTAATGGTGAAAATTATGGAGTATTGAACAAGATATATTATTGCTCTTGTATCCAATCAATGTTGTCCATATCAAATATGGTTCCTTCTCCAACTGGACCATCATGAATTCAAGATAAATTATCTAATTTTATTTCAACATCCATAATATATTCTTCACAAAAAATATTACACTCATCCATAAAATGACTATTGGCTATTGATTCCTTTGGATGAGCTCTGTTGCGTATAAATCATTTCAATGTATTCAGATACCAATCAATAGGATACATCCACCTAAATTTCACTAGACTAGCAGCTATTAGTTCATTAGTTAGGTGTACTATCAATTGAACCATAACATTAAAAAATGATGGTGGAAATAGTTTCTCAAAGTGACAAAGCATAAGTACAATTCGGTCCTACAAACATTTTAAATCACTCATTTGTTGATTTCATAAACAAAGTTGTCTAAAAAAATTACTCATCTCAATCAACAGTTGAACAAAATTGGGGGATAAACAATAAAAAATTTTGATTGGAATCAACTACTGAAGTAGTATGTGATTTTCATGACTTTTCAACCCTTTCAATTTCCTAATCATTAGATTCAAACACTTTGAGATATTAGAAGAGTAACCATCAGGTACCTTGGGAATCTTCAAAATGGAAAGAAACGTTTCTTTCTCCTTTGTATTAATTGTATACTGTGTAGTAGGCATATAGGCCTTGTTTCCCTCAGCTAACTGTAAATGAAACTGTTTCCTTAAACCCATTTCTTCTAAATCACAACATGTATTAACATGGCCCTTTGATTTTCCACTGATAACTAAAATGATCCACAATATATTATCACACAAAAATCAATGTGCATTACATCCAAATTATGTCGTAGCAAGTTAATTTCCAATAGGGGATATTGTAAAAAATACTTTTTTTTCAATTGTGACTATGTTATCTACCTGCACCATGAATATTAGGGAATGTATGAGCCACCAAATCCAAAAATTCATATACCATGTAGATGTGTTCTTCCTCAATCTGCGATAACATTTCGACTCCTATCATGATCTTTGGTGCTAGGTTGAACCCTCTAGAACCATAAAATATCACTTTTTTCTTTCTGAACCTATGATAAGGGGGGAGAAAACATCTGTAAAAAATGTGTGCCCATTTTTTGGAATGTTTAAGCCATACAGATTTTTTACTTTTATTGCAACAAGGGAAAGAAAATTCCCCTTTCGTAACCCATCCTAATATATTTGCATAAGTCATGAAGTCATTGATTGTCCACAATAAAGAATATTACAGTTTGAACATTTCATTTGTTTCACAGTCTTAAGTCATCACACCATCACCCCAAAATTCATTCAACTCATCAATAAATGGCTGAAGATAAACATCAATCTTATCCCTTAGACTTCAAGGTCCATCAATAAGAGTGAAAAGTAATATAAATTGTTGCTTCATACAAATCCATGGAGGAAGATTATACTGAACCAACACCATGGGCCATGTGCTATGAGTTGTACAACCATAGAATTGAATGGATTGAAACAATCTTCTACCAACCCCCATCATACATTATAAAAATCTTTAGCAAAGTCAGGGTGTCTCTTATCGAAATCCTTCCATGCATGAGATTCTGTCAGGTGGGTTAACAAATCACTTTTCTAATTTCTTTCTGTATGTCATCTCATTAAATTAGAAACTTTAGATGACATAAAGAATATTTTCAACCTCGTCTTTATGACAGTTGGTTTTCACTGTTTCATATTCTGATTTTGATGAGTCTGATTTCCCCTGTTCTCTTTCCACCTGGAAGAACCACAAACCGTACAAATATCCAAATGGGAAGTTTCTTTCCTAAACAACATACAATTGTTTTCACATGCATATATGGTCTCATATGTAAATCCTAAGTTCTTTATCAACTTATGAGGATCGTAATACGACTTAGGAATCTTAGAATCGATAGGAAGAACCTTTTTCAATAACACCAACAGCATGTCGAATGATGTGTCTGACCACTGATTCAAAGTATTCAAATGAAACAACTCCATGATAAACAACAATTTATTTTAAGTAGTACATCTAGGATATAATTCAATTTTTTCATCATAAAGTACTTCATAAAACCTCCTCGAATCATGATCTATACTAGAGTGCAGATTTATCTCACCAGTCTCAACATTATGAAGGTTAATTCCTTTAGAATCCTACCCATGTACCATTTCAATAATCATTTCATGCATCATATCATTCATCCTCACATCAACATCTATTTGAACTATATCTGTAATTTGAAAACAAATATATTCTTCCCCGTGATGATTCCAACTCATATAATTTTTCAGAAATCCATTCAAGAATAGGTGCTTTCTCATGGTATCTCAAGTGAATTGATATCTTTTTGCACATTTTCTACATGGAATACAAATATAGTCACTTTTAAATCCACCAGTGAACTCAATAAACTACAAAATTCCCTTGAAATATTCTCTAGATGTTTGATTTATAAGATCAATCCAACTCTTATCCATAATAATATTTGTATAACAAACATTTACACAAGACTTCATATTACATGAATTTTTCATATCAAATATATTTAAAATAAATACTGACCAATTTCATGTGGACCATTGATAAAATATACAATTTATATCTATGAATAATAAACATGAAAATAGATAATGGAATGGAAGTGAAATCTCATGTCATTACCACCATGTTGGTATAGTAAATCTAATGATGATTCTATATTCAAGAGTCCCTAATCATATTTTGATTAAAAATCTAAAAAAATGGAAATGAAATATTTCATAACTCCTAAAATATTAGATGAAAATATGTATAATAAAGAAACTATGTTGAGAATGAATTTGGTATATAATTCCATAGAGTAAACATTTTTCCAGAAAGGAATATTATAGCTATGTAATCTCATTATTAAAACATCTTATATACTAATTTTTCTTCACAACTATTTAATTTTGCACAATCATTCGTTAATTTTTATCCTAAGGTAACTGATTGGGTCATCCACAACAAGCTTGTCAGCATTGAGCTGTGAATTTCAGGTTTGGTTCTCAAATGTGTTTCCATAAAGTGACTCACACTTATCATAATCTCCTCCTATAAGTATGAGCATTGGTTCCCTTCAATATATTTTTCTCCATAATATGTAGTTGGATAGATCATGGGTCATATATAATGACATTAATTAACTCATTTGATTAGATGGGTGGGGGAGTCGATCAGTTAAGAAACAAAATATATTATATATTGGGTATACTAAAAAATAGAAAACCAACATGAACAATAAAGAATATGTGGTCCACTAATATCATAATGCATAAATTTTGATACACTATAATCAAAACATATAAAGAAACTATAACTATAGAAAGTCAAAATCTAAATCAAAAAAAATGAAACACAACATAATAACCTGCATGAATATGTGGTACATGAAAAAATTCATCAAATACCAATCTTGAACTATAAACCTTAGAGACTAATTTAATTCCTACCAATAAATCAACAAATATAATTTGTGATGAAAGTTCACAAAATCAATTAGTGATGAAAGTGATGATTTTAGATTTCTAAAAACATGTATATTGTATGTCATTCATACATGTATGATTGAAATTATATTTTCAAGTATGAATATAATCACATTTTTGTGTATTATATGTATGTACAATAAAAATCTTTAATTTTCACAGGGTGTGTATAAGACACTGTTCAATTCTTATTTTCTTCACACGCAGACCTAGTTCACACACATTTTATACTTATTAATTTCTTCACACACACACATTCTATGCACACATTTTCTACTTATAATTTTCAATGCATATTTACATTTATGTTTGCATAGCCTCTTTCTTGTGCATTAACCAAAATAAGTATGCATGATACCTTTTCAAACCATGTGACTTTTGAAATATTGATAAAACAGTGAATACTTCATGAAATAATATATACAGTCTTCTCAAACTCAGAGAAACTGTATTTTTGTACAAATAATGTCTCACTGCCTCTTGGATTCACACTGCCTTTGTTCCATCAAAGGCAGTAAATATTAACCATTAAAGATATCAATCAATATCTAATTTTTCGAAAACTAACTAATCTATATCAAGGATAACATCAAATATATACAATTCCAAAACAAAAAAAATACCAATCTATATTGAATTATGTTATCAATAAAGAATATGTGGGACAATGAATGTGATTCCCCCATTCTAAATCACAGGGTCCAAGATAGTGTTCCTCATGGCCCCAAGTAGGTATCCTTTTATGCAAGATGCTTCTTACTAGCAGTAAGGGTCTGAATGTCATCAGTGCATAAAATATACCCTTGGTATCAATAAATAAAAAGATAAACAATAACATAATAGAGTTAATAAACATTGAAAAATCATAATCCATGGTAGGTATCTCAAGTCATATAGTAAAAATAGAAATACCCCCAAAGTGTTAGATTAATAAAAGTGTGAGAAATAACAAGAATATGAAAAAATATTGATACATCACTCTAAATTCCATCCCAATTCTACCTCTAAACATCATTATACATATCCTAGTCCCTATCATCAGGTCCTTTCCCTTTCTTGTGTCCCTGACTATGAATTTTTCACATGCATCGCGTTTTCCATGCATGTTGGGAATATGAAAGTAGTAGGAAACAACTAATTTGTCCTTAACAAATGTACAATGGTATAAGAGTTTATGTTGTGATAATAAATAAATTTCTATGAAATAAAACACACAACCATGTTCGGAGTGGTCATGTGCTAAAAAAACTTTGGATCTATAATGGAAATGTAGTTATAACAAAATTCATGAACTTAGTTAACCATAATGTCACATCATGTATTCCAAAACTTAAAAAAGGTAAGAGTATCAAGTCAAACCATAGAAGGCCATCAAGCCCCATATCTCTCTCAGTTAATCCATAATTCCAACACATTTGTACACTCCCTTGGGCCTTCGTATCCCAAAACTATGTCTCAATTAATGTCATTGAATACTTTCATGCCCCATTTTCACCTCAAGTTTCAGATCACATAAGTCTACCATGACCCTATGTGAGGCTAAAAAAATACAATATACCCCATCATCTATCTCAATCCAATATTCATTGAACTTACATCATCTTATCACGCTCTCACTTAAGGGATAATGAGCCACGATGAGTACACCAGTAACATTCGTACCATGCATAGAACAACACAACATAAAATATACAATGTACGTCACAATGAAACATGTAATTTCATATAGAGTAACAAAATATAATACTAATAATAACATATAGTATTGAAACACACACATGTGATCAAAATCAAACATGGGTCTCATGGGATATGCAAGCACACACATGTGGTCAAACCTTAAACATTTTCTCACGGGATACACACATGCAGAGAGACATTTGATAAACTCAAGAATAGTATAAATAAAATAACAACACAACTTAATATCAATCCAATCAACATATACATGGACTCTACATTTTATTTAACTTCCAAACTCAAGTAAAGTGTGAAGTCTTCTCATACACGCACTGTTAACACACATTGTTTCATAATTCTTCATCCACACAAGCCCGTATACACATGAACTTACATTTCCACAATTTTTATTCACACATAATATTCATATAATATTTATGCATTCCAAATTTGTGTGGTAAATTTTACAAAATCAAAAACCCTAAAACAGAAATTAGGGCATACCTGATAGCACGACAAATCTGGAAGGGAGGGGAGCTGGAGGTGGTGATGCGAGAGAGAGGAGGGGCAGCGGAGGGGATTTGAAGTCAGAGGTGGTGCGTCGAGGGAGGGTATGGATGGCGGTGGAGGCAGGGAGCCGGAGGAGGAGGCGGTGAGGTGGTGGCAGCACAGTGAGGGAGGGGACGGGTGGTGTAGCGAGGGAGGGGACAGGTGATGGCATTGGTGGGGATCTAGAGGTGGAGGTGGGGCGGCATTGGTTGTGTGGCATCATCAGTGAAGAGAGGGAGGCGATGGTTGGTAGCAGTAGTGCAGTGAGGGAGGGGACGAGCTGTTGCAGGGGGTAGGGTTTCGGGATCGGGCATGAGGGTGGGGGGGGAGGGGCTGCTGATGATATTTTTTGGGAAGCCTTACGACCACCATTTATGATTGATAGAGGGTACCAATAGTGACCACCAATGGAGGTCGCCCGTGTAAGGGGTCTCTAAAGCCTCTTTTTCTAGTAGTGGGACCACCACCTTCACGAAGTAATGTAACTCTTTCTTTTCATCACCACACCACATAGATGATATTTATAAATTGATTTAAAGAATTAATATGTTATTTATGATATTATGAAAATTATTTAAAGATAATATATTACTTACCTTCTTTCGAAAATGATCGTTGATAAATGAAAATGTTACTCATGAATACGTATGACCTACCATATCCATGATCGTATCATACTTCATTTTTAAATCATAATTAATGATTATTATTAAGAGTATAATTGATGTATAAATATGATAATTATATCCTTGTTATTATTCTTGGGATAATTTAACTATGATTAATAAGACTATAAATAACAAGTCAAAACATATGTGAAAAACAAAGTGATTATTACCCAAAACGTGAATTTAATATGAAATTGATAATAAATGGGTAATAAAAGGGAATAAGTAAATAATATATTGTATGATATATATATATATATATATATTTAATATATGTGTAATAATATTAAATTAATTATATAGGAGGTTTGAACATGTACGAAGGAAGTCGATACTTACAGTAAGAGATTTCTAGTCTCTCTTTTATTTCTGAGAGATGCAAATTCACCACTCGTTTATTTTGTGTGGTGTATATACTAACCGTTTGAATTTTTATATCATGAATCTCATTTTTTTATTATTTTTAAAGTTTCACTTTATGTTATTCTTTATTTGGGATTATGATTCAAGAGATTACCAAAGTGGTAATGGATTTCTAGTCTCTTTTATTTATGGGAGACACATAAAAATTTACCACTCATTTCTGTTGTGTGATTTATATACTGAAAATTTGAATTTTTATATCATGAATATCTTTATTTTCAATATATTTAAAGTTTCATTTTAATTTATTCTTTATTAGAGCTTACGATTCAAGAGATTACCAAATCGGTAAGGGATTTTTATCTCACTTTTTTACTTTTGTGATACACATGCCATATTCACCACCTATTTTTTTATGTGGTGTGTATAATTCCCATGAATTTGTTTTTTTATTATTATTATAATAATTATTGGGATTTAAATATACATTTTAGTATGTATCTTTCATAGGGTTTACGGTTAAAAAGTTACCAATGCGGTAAGGGATTTTTGTCTCAATTTTCCTTATTTGAGACATATGTTATGTTATACACCTATCATATTTTAAAATATGTATATACATCACCTTTGACATGTAATATAATGAATTTATTTAACCTCATGATATTTTAAGTTTAATTTAATGTTATTATTTCATGGGGATTATGATTCAAAGTTACCAAAGTGGTAAAGATTTTACGTTACAATCTCATTATTGATCGAGATTATTTATGATTATGTTTCTGATGATAAACTTTTATGATATATCTCTCAGAAAACTCCTGAATTTTTTCATCATATGGTTATTTATAATATTTTAAAGTAATAGTAGCATTTTTATACCCTTTAGTACTTAAAATAATTGATAAAATGTTTATAGGAAAATATGACTTAATTACACTCTTTGGTTAGAAATATGTTTTCCTTAAAAACCATATTTTCAAAAAATATTTTTCAACTATCCTATTATTTTTAAAATAAATTTTTACCCATGTTTGAATTTATTTTACATAATGGTTTGAAATCAATATTTATGTAATTTTTAAAAACAATTCTTGTTTTTCTTTTACTGAAAATGTGAAAAGAATATTTGTTTTAACATATATCACATGAATGGAATTTCCTACCTTTTTGACAATTATTTTATTTAAATATTCCTGTATAATTTTCAAGTTTATTTTCAAAGAAAATTATTTTCAAAATGTTTTATGTTGTTAAAAGTGTTTTTCAAAATAGAAATCATATTTTCCTTAAGAAATGTTTAAAATTATTTTAAAGCTTCATTTATAAGTTTTCAAGTTAATTTTCAAATAAAATTATTTCCAAAATATTTTATGAAGTTTAGTTTTAAAAATATATTTTCAAAGAAATTTTATTTCTCTCAAGATACTTTCCAAGCTATTTTTCTATCAAAACCATTATCTATCTAAGATTAAATCCATTGAGATTAATTATGATTTTCTAGCGATATAATCCAAGGATACTAATATTATTCTTTATCTAAATGGTACATGATTATGATTACATGACGTTTATGAAAGTCACTTCTATTTCATGGGTCATACCATGATATAACACTTATGAAATCCATTTTTTCCATATTTTATGGTATGAAGAAATGGTGAAATGATTTTGAAGCCCATCTCTTTTCCACAGATTGTGATATGATGAAATGTTTATGAAACCAATTTCATTTCATGGTTTATAATATGATGAATATTCTATGATCTTGTTGCACACATATGTATTATTTTCATTATGAGATGGGTGAGACCTATATCTCCATAAAATGCATTGGGTAAATATGAATAAATCATGAGTAAATATGTTATGTGTGAAACTAATTAAATGTTCACAATGTTAAACTTGAACCTGATTACATGTTCACCATTTTATTCTGGAACTTGATTATATGTTCACAATTTTATGTCTGTACCTATATTTCATGTTCATAATGTTATGTGTGTACCTGGTTGAATTTTTATAAGTTTATGCAAGGGCTTGGTTTCATGTCCTTAAATTAATGAGTGAACCTGTTTCTATGTACACATGTTCAAAATGTTATAAGATATTGTGTATACCAAAAATCTATGTCTTATGCCAATTTTATTCTTTTATGGCTCATTTTATTTGATTCCCTTATGATTCATGTCTCATGAACTACCAATATTTATTCCATGACTCAAGATTATTATCTTTGATATAAAGAGTGTGGTTTTAAAATGTTACACTCAAATACTCATACCTTTATCCTTATGTTATGATTATGTATCTCCCTTTTTTACCCTTACTGAGAATCTGATCTCACCCTTTCTTATGTTTCCTTTCCCCATGTTATGAATAAATGTTTAAGTAAGGTATGTTTTTAAATATTACTAAATGGGAAGATATTTATAGGAGACATTGAAGATCTTTCATGAGTTTAGAATATTGTGTTCCAGGTTTCCAAAGGAACTAAATTATTATAGTCCTCAAGCATGTATTTGTGTAATATAATGAATATTCATTTAAAATATGTAATATCTATTTATGAAAATCCTAGGTCACTATATTTGGTATCATAGGAAATGTTCATTTATCCTTTTAAAAATAGGATTATAAAACTTTAGCGAGATCCCTAGGTATATTTATAAGGATATCTTTAGGGATGTCTCTAAGGATAAGTCTAAGGATGAGTCAAAGTATAGAAAAATGTACTAGAATTTTGGTAAGGATAGAGTGAGTGGTTTCCAATAAATTATATACTTTTCCAGATACTACAAGTGTATATGGAAATGTCATAGAGGTTCCTAGGGGTAATAACATTAAAAAGGGAATATTGAATTAGACTTGATCATCACCTGGTGCATGAAAATGGGCCTTGCTCCACATCTGGTGTGAAACTTTTAGGGGATATGCTTTGGAAATTCATAAAAATTTTATGATCCATCATGAAGGATTTAAATAGATGATGTATATGAATGAAATAGGATAAACCTAAGGTGTCATAGATTAAAAAGAAGGTTTCATGATTTAGGAATCCTACAAGTGATTTTTTTCATGGTTATATGGATTTCTACTATGATTAGTTTTTATCACACTATTATTTTTGGTTTTAGTCAATGTATGGAACTATAATGAATCATGTTAACGTGGAATCTGATGGAAAATTCAGTGATTATGAGAAACCAAATTAGATGGTGACTGGAGAGAAATATAGTATGATTATTCCTAATTATTTATCATGGAATATAACTAACAATGTTCACCTTAACCAACTCTCATACTCACCAAAGAAGATAAGTATAGATTTCGTTGAGAGTTAGGTTAGTGGAGATCACATAGGAAAGAAAATTCAGTTTTCTATATGTCTAGAATGTGGGAGGAAGAACTCTCAGAAATGTCTCAAAGGAATTAGAAGATGTTTTATGTGTGGAGAATAAGGGCATATAGCAAGAAATTTTGTTTAAGTAAAATGAAAAGTTCATTTAATTAAATGGATGGTAATATTGGTATTCCTAAGGAATTATCAATGGATAAATGCTTTAAATGTAGAAATTATGGGTATTATGAAAGTCGATGTCCTAGGGGTAAAGTTCTTGAATAGAATTATAAAGGTGGTTTGAGTAATGGTTATGCTAATGATGGTGAATAGACTATAAATGACATGTGAAATTAAAGATGTATTAAGGAATAAGATGAGTAATCATAGTTAATGGCTTAAGGACGCGGTGAAATAATCAAAGTTTTTATCTATTAAAATTATATAATTATGTTATATGAATATATATGTGGATTGTTTGTAAACGTTTTTCATTATATATTTTCAAGAATTTGTTAAATGGTATTGATGGACTAAAAAAGTCATTTAATAGTAAGGTGATATTTTTATTAAGTTAAGAAAACCCTTAATAAGTTTTGAATGTTGAGATAATGTTTGTGGGATAAAGAGATGTTAGATATGAATAAGTAAATTGGATGGTACTGATTACCTTGAAACTGATTAATGATTTGTTGACAAGGTATATTATTCTATCATTGATGGAGTTTATATCATTTTTGGAGTTAAGAAATATATCAACTAATATGTGTTTTATGTAAGGAATGAGTAATCCTATATATTTTCAATAAGGTTTTATAGTAATTTAGGTTATTATCATGTTTCAATGGAATAGATTATGAAGGTATTAAGATTTTTGGTATGTGACAATCAAGAGCCACATTATGGTATATGAGGGATTAATGATAAGTTTATTTTTGAAATTTATTGAGCTTCTTTCTAAAGTTTTTGATTTTAATATTTTGGAAGGGTCATAAGGATAACCATTTATGGAATAGTTTAACTTTAACTTTGGATGAGGTTTTAGAGATTACCATATTAATTCACCATATAAATATTTATCCATATTTGAAAACTAGTGTTAACCTTTTTTTACTAGAGATAGAAGGAATAACTTATCATTATTTTATGGATCTTATTTATCACTTCAGACATGAAAAAAATCATTTCATAGAGTAAGAGAAAAGTATACATTGATCAAGGAGCAAATAAAGGTTGAAATTGTGCCTATGAAATAAAAATATATCAAGAAGGTAAAAAAAAATTCCCTTGGTGTATATGGAAAATGAATTCCCCAATATTATGAAAATGTTATTGAAATAAAATATTGTCTTTTTATCATCATTTTTATGATATCAATGACCTTTTTCATACCTCCTTGGTTTATGTCTTTGGGGTTATTAAAATTCACTAAATCACCCACTTTATTGTGATCAATGTTCTCTATCACTCTCAATCAGTATTTAGGTGTTTGTTTTCTCTTCTATGATTCATGTTTTTCTTCCCACTCACATTCTCCTATTTGGAAACTTGGGGTGTACAAACCCAACCCGACCCGACCAGCCCGACCCAGCCTAACTGAGTTGGGTCAAGTGGGGTCAGGTTACATAGGGATATAGATGGGTTAGGTCATGTTGGGTCCAGTTGATATCAATTTGGGTCATGGGTTGTAAAAATAATGACCCCACCCGACCCGATTGACCTGACCTTCATTTTTTTTGTTATCGTGCTTTGGACTTTTCTCAACCTACTTCTATATTCCCCTTAATCTATGTATCTATCATATGATCCACCTTATGATGGATGGAACCATCAGGTATCATGATATCTACATTGGATATACACTACTCTCACTACATATTTCCATTTATTCCTCACCCTTTCCTGATTTAGTCAAAACCCACAAATCCCCTTCATTCTACTGTGATTTCCTTCAAATGTTTTTCAAGATGATGTCATCTCTCCAACAACGATCCCCACCCCTATCACTCAGTTACTCCCTCATGGAGATGGATCCCCATCATCGATATCTCCTCTCCCACCATGATCCACACCCCCTCTGTTGTGCCACCTCTCCTATGATCCCACCTCCATTCATCACCCTCTATCCCTTATGAGTCTCATATCCTTTTCATAGACCTCAGTTGTGTCCCATTTTCTACATCGGTCCTTTCCCTCCCATACACGATGGATATTTACCTTCCTCTCATACTATTAATAATCTCCCTACCTTCTATATCCAAATCAAGAAGCAAACAGACTCGACCCATGGCACTGGCGTAGAAGGAAGATGAAGATTGTGGTAGGAGAGGTCGTTGCATCAGGAGAAAGTGAGGAGCTGGTTTGGTTTATTAACCAACAATGAAGTTTTTTAGAGGTGTTTTTATACCCTAATTAATTAATTCAGTGTTGCTTCTTGGTAGCACTAGAGTATAAGAAAAATCTCGCAGCATGATAGGTCACTCTATCGAGAGTGAGTGTCGAGCGATGAACTGGTTTAGTTAAGCAGCAATGATATTTTTTTAGGTGGTTTCTACCCTAATTTCTTTGGTGTTACTTCATAGTGTCATGGAACTAGCATGTAATATGATGCTTGAGGTAGGATAAGTCGTCATGTTGAGATTGAGGAGATGGTTCTATTTATGAAGCAGTGGTGATTTTTTTTCTTATAACCCAATTGACCTAACCTGACCCAACCTGATCCAAGACGGGTTGTATTGGGTCGGGTTCGAACTAAAAAACATCCCTAACCTGACCTGAAACAACCCAAAAAATTTTTATTTGGTTGAGTCCAAAAAAACCTCCAACCCAAATCATTAAAAACCCTATTGGATACCAAGTATATGTTACTCTTTGTGAATTTTTCATGTCCCATTATCTTTTTCAAGATAATGTTTTATTAACCCTTTTTACGATGTGGGTTTCTATGAATGGATTTTTCAAATGTTAAACCTTTTGATGTCTAAAATGAATTTTGAGGGAAAATTCATTTTAAGGGGGGTAAAATGAAACAACTTGATTTTTTTGTGAAATATATTTTTCCAATGAATTTAATCTTTTATATATTTTTCATTACACACAACATTGAGTTTATATTGCATTATACGCTACATCGAGTTTAAATGAAATATAACATACTATTAAAATATTATTATTTAATATGATAATTATCACCTAGACATTAGAGTATTGGGTATAAATAGTATTGACTAAATAATTAAAATACGTGTTTTATACTTGTATATATAAAATTAATTATAGGGTGACCAATTAATTAAAAATTAATATAAAAACCATTTGAAAATAAAGGAAATATTTTTATGAAAAAAACACATTTTAACTAAATAAATTAATAAAAACACGTTTTGTGAATAAATTTAATGAAATTTATATATTATATATTCAATAAAATGTTTAACATTCATATTATTTGTTTTCTAGATAATAGATAATAATAAATCCAATTTTATGCTTAAAAACTACATTTTCCTAAAAACTAGTTTTGTCAAATTTAGCGTACTTATAATAAAAATAATTTTTAAAAATTTTAAAAATTAATTTGATAAAAAATCATCATGTAAAAATTATCTTAGGTTGAATTTTGGGGATTTTCTGAAAGGTTTCATTTTTTGATGACTAGTGAAAAATACTGATTTTTAATTGAAAACAGTATTTTCATTTAATTTATTTATAAATATAAATTATGTTTTAAAATGGTTTTAACGTAAAATTAGTTTAATTTTATATTAATTAATATAACTTTGGTTATTTTAATAATTTTCATATTTATTTTTTATATAAAAACTTTGTAAACTTTTGAACATTTTCTCTTTAAAAACGTGATTTCTCATTGCGTCCGCGAGATTAATTTTAAATTAAAATTTGTCACTTATTTGAATGTAATTTTAAAAATGGATTAAATATTTTGAATCATCATAATTTATAATTTATAATAAGGTTAACTTAATCTTTTACCAAAATGAATAGTGAAAATATTAAAAATTAATTTTCATGGTTAAGGTAAAAATTGATTTACTAAGGGGTTAAACTAAAAATATAAGGGTTAATAATGACCTATAAACTTTTAAAACGCACATTACATGGGTATATTTTGACCTTATAAATTTTATTTTCTATAATGGACCACTTTTGATGCATATGGAATGATAAAAATGTGGATATGATTGAATCTTTTCAAAAAATGACAATTCTACCACTCACCTCACTTATAAAAGGCCACCTCATATCCTCTGTTATTAACACTTTAAAACCCATTTTCTTCATCCAATAACTGCCAAAATAACTTCATAAATTACCTATTATTATCCTAGAATCCTTATTTTGGTCATAAATCCAACCTAGGAAGGCTTTTACTACAAACCGGTGGAGGATACTTGAAGAAGTGGAAACATTCTTCAACGACTGTTTTTATTTTATTTCTTCCTCAACCTGCTACAATTATTATTAAAACATGATTATATAATAACCTCTATATATTCCATATACTTATGTTTTTTATGTTAAGTTAATGAACTAAAACCATCTCCACTTCTATCAAATGGGTTTCAAAATCATGATTCGTGTGTATGGCGGACAACCACCTCACAAATCGATGTCATTTGTTTTTTTATTACCACCTCTCACAATTGGGTATGATGTTGAATATAAAGTATATATATGATATTTATAACATTATTACACCTATTTATTCATTATATCATATATAACATTTTTACTTTACACTTTATAAGGGATACAATAATGTCATTCATGTGTACAACAGATCACTGCGTCGTGAAGTGATGTAATTCATTTTCATTAACGCTTTATATGTAATATAATTAGGATAAATATATGTGATATACATAAAATAATAATATATTAATTACATATATATCATTCTTAAATGATAATATATCATTTTATTTCTTACCTTTTCACTCACTAAAAGATGATAACATTATTCGTGTACGTGTGGACTACCGCCTTCATGAAGAGATGTGACTCTGCCTTTTCATCACCATACCACATGGATGATATGTATAAGTATATTTAAATAAATAACATGTTATTTATGATATCATTATCATTATTAAAATATAAAATATTACTTTCTTTCTTTCCAAAATGATCATTGATAAATGGAAATGTTATTCGTGCGTACGTACGACATACCATCTCCATGATTGTAACATACATCATTTCTCTAAACCATATTTAATGATTGGAATTAAGATTATAATTGATGTATAAATATTATAATTATTTTATGATAACTATTTTTTAGATAATGTAACCATGATCAAGAATATTGAAAATAATAACTCAAAACATATATGAAAAACAAAGTGGTTATTACCCAAAATGTGAATTTAACGTGAAATTATCAATAAAAAGGTAAAAAAGGGAATAATTATATCATATATGGTATGATATATATATATATATATATTCATGGTTCTTTAATATATGTATAATGTAATTATATTTATTATTCTGGAGGTTCAAATGTGTACAAAGTAAGTTGAGACTTATAGTAAAAGATTTCTAGTATCTCTTTTATTTCTGGGATACATGTGTAAATTCACCACTTTTTTATTTAGAATTGTATATATACTACCCCTTTTACTTGTTATATCATTAATATATATATTTGAATTATATTTAAAGTTTCATTTTATGTTATTATTTATTTGGGCTTACAATTCAAAAGATTACCAAAGCGGTAAGGGATTTCTAGTCTCTCTTTTATTTCTGTGAGACACATAAAAATTCACCACTCATTTATTTTGTGTGGTGTATATAATTTCCATTTTAATTATTATATAATTAATATATTTATTTTAATGATATTTAAAGTTTTTTTTATGTTATTCATACTGGGGATTGCAGTTCAAGAGATTTTCAAAGCAGTAAGGGATTTATGTCTCACTTTTTACTTTCATGAGACACATGTCATATTCACCACATATTTATTTTATGTGGTTTGTATAATTCCCGTGAATGTATTTTATGATTATTTTACTGATAATTATTGGAATTTATATATCCATTTTAGTATCTCTCTTTCAAGGGGTTTACGGTTAATATGTTACCAAAGTGGTAAGGGATTTTTGTCTCAATTTTCCTTCTTTGAGACATATGTTATGTTATGCACCTATCTTATTTTATGAGGTATGTATATAGATCCTTTGACATGTAATTTCATGAATTTTTTCATCCTCATAATATTTTAAGTTTCATTTAATTTTATTCTTTCATGGGGCTTATGATTCAAAATTACCAAAGTGGAAAATATTTTACGTTTCAATCTCATTGTTTATAGAGATTGTTCATGATTATGTTTATGATGATAAAATATTATGATCCATCTCAAAATAAACTTTTGAATTTTATTATACTATATTTATTAATGATATTTTCAAGTAATATCATCATTTCACCACTCTTTGGTACATAAAATAATTAATATTTTTTTAAAGAAAATGTGACCTTATTTATCTCTTTAGTTGGAAATCTATTTTATTTCAAAACAATGTTTTCTAAAAATGTTTTAAAAAATGTTTTACTATTTTCCTATTATTTTTAAAATAAATTTTTACCCGTGTTTGAATTTATTTTACAAAATGGTTTGAAAGGAATCTTTATATCATTTTCAAAAACAATACCCATTTAGATTTTAACAAAAATATGAAAGGAATGTTTATTTTAATGTGTAGGGAATGAATGGAATTTCCTACCATCATGACCATTATTTTATTTGAATATCCATTTATAAGTTCTCATGGTTATTTTAAAATAAAATTATTTTCAAAATTTTTTATTCATTTAAAAGTATTTTTCAAAGAATAAAAGATATTTTACTAAAGAAATGTTTTAATTGATTTTAAATATTTATTTATAAGTTTTAAAGTTTATTTTCAAATAGAATAATTTCCAAAATATTTTATGAAGTTTAGTTTTAAAAATTTATTTCCAAATAAAGTTTATTTTCCTCCAAAAATTTTCCAAGTGATTTTTCTTTAAAAATAATTCTCTATTTAAGATGACATCTTTTGAGGTTACTTATAATTTACTAAGGATGTGATCCACAGATACTATTCTTATTCTTTATTTGAATGGTTTATGTTGATGATTACATGGTGTTTATGAAAATCTTTTTTATTCCATGGGTCATTCCATGATATAACTCTTATTAAACCCACTACTTTTTCATGGTTTATGTTATGATGAATGATGAAATGATTATGCAACCTATCTCTTTTTCACAGCTTATGATATGATGAAATGTTTATGGAACCCATTTCATTTCATGGGTTATGATATGATGAATGCTTTATGATCTTGTAATACACATACTTATTATTTTCATTATGATATGGGTGTGACTTATATCTCCCTATAGTGCACTAGGTAAATATAGATATCTCATGAGTAAATATGTTATACATGAACCCGATTACATGTTCACAATGTTATGTGTGAACCTGATTATATGTTCACAGTGTTATATGTAAACCTGATTATATGTTCACAATGTTATGTGTGGACCTATATTTCATGTCCATAATGTTTTGCATGGACCTAGTTTCATGTCCATAAGTTTATGAGAGGGCCTGATTTCATGTACCTAACTTAACAAGTGAACCAGTTTCTATGTACACATGCTCACAATGTTATAAGTTGTTGTGTATTCCACAAATATATTTTATATTCCAATGTTATTCTCTAATGGCTCATGTTTATTGATTCAATTATGATTCATGTATCACGAATTTTCAATATTTATGTCATGACTCAAGATTATTATCTTTGATATGTAGGGTGTGGTTTTCAAATGTTATGATCATGTTCTCATACCCTTATGCTCATTTTATGCTTACATATCACCCTTTTTTACCCTTACTAGGCATCTAATCACGCCCTTTATTATGTTTCCTTTCCACAAGTTATGAAGAAAGGTTTAATTAGGGTATGTTTTTGAAGAGTACTAAAGGGGGAGATATTTATGGGAGATATTGAAGATACTTCATAAGTTAAGAATATTGTGTCCAAATTTCTAAACGCACTAAACTATTACGGTCCCCAGGCATGTATTTATGTAATGTAGTGAATATTTTTCTAAAAATATGTAATATCCCAGTATTAAAATCCTGGGTTACTATAGTTATAATCAGAGATGATTTTGATCTTTATGAACTAGTTGTTTATGAACCCAAGTTGTTAATAGTTTTCCTAATTCGCTTAAACTCTAAACTTAAAAGTTCCTTTGGTATGTAAATGATCCAATGTTTCCTTTTGACATTGTAAATTTTTTATAGTAAAAATTGTGTCACATTTATCCGTATCAAATATAGAAATGTAATGTTTATGTTTTTATCACCAGATATGTGATTTCGAGTCTTGTACTGTTACATGGACCAACCTAATGGGATATAATGCATCCTAGCATAATCCACCTGACTAGACTAAACCTATCCTCCTCAAAATTGTACACCCCATCTAACCCAATCACTAACTAGAGTGTAAACTTGTAGCATACAAATATCTAGTAAAACATAAGTCTAGAATTCCACCTATTTACCTGGTTTCCCAATACTAAACAAAGTGAAGGTCAATAAAAATAATCAAATAAATCACAATTATAATAATAACTCACCCCCACCTCAAGCACCCTCTCAATAAGAACCCATTTATATCCATCACATGATCACTGCATGTATCGAACACCACTTGTTCAATGAAAAAATATAAGGGGATTATTAGGGTCTAACACAGCCACATATTATTTATAAAATCATTGAAAGTGACTTCACTGACATGGACTCATAATTCCAATCCTTATATAGTCATTTGAAATTCCATTTCAAAAAACTCTTTAAAACACATTGAAATCCAATTTCCAAAACATTATTCTAACCCGTTTTAAAACCCATCAAAGAACCACTCACTCTTTCATTAACCCCCCCCCCCCCCCACCAAATCATCAGACATTATTTTTCTACTCAATTTGTGTCCCAACCATGACAAAACATTTTTGGATTTCACCTTTTATTCAAAATGATTCTTGAAACACTTTATCAAAAATATAATTTCAAGTTACACATGAAATTCTAAGAAAATATTTCAATAAAAATGGAAATTCACTTTTAATACTGATGAACCTTTTCAAAATTATATAATAAATTCATAAAAACCATTTTAGAAATTTTCCAAGTAGTTGGTGTGCATGTTTAAACAAAAACAGATTTGAGCTAATCTTTGAAATACAAAAACCCTTCAATTTTGATGGGAATCCAATTGAATACAAATTTTATTCATCAAAATCCCATAAATAAATTTAATAATTATAAGAGTTGTTATCCTAGAACCAACTTTTTGTACTTTTATTACATGAATATTTAATATATTTAAATATTAAACATCTTATTACATATTGTTCAATGTTCTCCATGACTATAGTGTAATAATGTCTTGGAGTATTTGTCACGTTGACAAGGTCATAGTAGTTCCCCACTATGACGAGAACCTTGAAGAAATATAACAATATTCTTAAATATAGTTTTATTGTTAGATGATATACTATAATGGGACATGTAGTATACAGACCGACAGGTGCGAGTACTTATAATCATATTATACTTCTTCTCATGAAGTTCACACTTGGTAATCTCCAAGATGGAAGATTATGAGAATAGACCTACCAGTAGGAATTCTGCATGTTTTGGTGTCATTGGATATTCCTATCTGAGAGCATGTGTAATGATCCTTATACTTTAATATTATCATTAATATGTGTCATGGCTCACGCACTTTGATTTACTAATGAAAACCATCACGCGGACAGTTGGCGAGAAGTAGGGTACATTGGGTGAGTCATGAAATACATGTTATTAATGGATAAGTTGAGGAAGGATTTGACTCTTCCATTTATGAAAGTTGATGTCTTGACCCTTTGATTAAGATATAACCATCACACGAACTTCTATGGCCATGGTATAATGATGAGTTTATTTCAGGTAGTCAAAGAACGACTTATCAAGCACAAAGGTTGATGACACTATCATGAAACATGCTTGATGAGATATTGAGTTAAAGGGATTATATTACACATTGAGCATTCATATATGGATTTCATTATTGTGACTTTAAGTTATTTCTCTTGGGTGTCTTGACCCATTGCTAGAAAGTACTCTTGGACTTTAGAAAATCCCACCTAATGCCAACGAGAAATAATCCTAGAGGGTTACACACTAAGTGTTTCTGGTGGACTCAGTTAAATTCTATTTGAATTTCATTAATGGAATAAATATTATTCTTAAGACAGTAGAATAATTTTATTCAAGTTAAAATTATTACATAAATTAAATAAATATTTATTCATCGGATTGTGGGTAAAATATATTTATTTATTTTATTGAACATTTAATAAATATTTATTTACTAGTTTGTAAATAAAATATTTATTTAAAAGAATAATTTATTTATTTATTTATTTATTTAGGTGTTCAATAAATGGAAGTGGAGTTAGAATAGACTAAGACCGGTCTGACAGTAAAATAATTATTTGCAAGACAATAAATAATTACTTAACTTGTTGTCACAAGTTAAAATAATAACAACACTACTATTATTTTTTGACGTGGATTTTATTTATAATTCCATTTTTCACAAGTTGGTGCACCATAAATAATGATGCGGTATTATTATTAAGATCATGGGTTTTCTATAATGTTATGAATGTATTTAATCATTGTTATGCTATTAAATATTATGACTGAGTCCCCATGTTGATAAATAGACACATACGTCTATTGTACCATGTACCAAACTGCATGCCTAGTGAATTGATAATTTTTGAGATAAAAGATTTCTCCTTAGAATCATCTTCCCTCCCCTATCAAGAACGAGAGATTTTCTTCAAGACCAAAGAACAAACAATCAATAATGACTGATACAAGACACTCGCTTCACCGCGCTAGCACCCGGAGAACGATTGGTGTCGATCGGAGGCCATCAGAGCAGGTGTGGATCACTGATAGAGAGATTCTAGTTTGGATCCTCACAAGCATAATGATACAATCTGAAAGGGTCATTCTATATTATCAACATCATCAATGAAGAATGTACTAAAGATCTAGAAATTCTTTTCTTTATGAAATTAATTATAAACATGATGTGCAATATCCTATCTAAAGGTTTTGGTTCTCTTCCTTCTTTATCAAAATCTTTAATTCTATTCTGTGGAGATTAGAGTTCATCTTCGTATTGATCTCAGAATAATCATTGATCATGGTAAAAATTAAAGTTGGGTGTCAGCCCAACCGTGCTTCTACTGCGCCTGGAACCTACAAATGGTATCAGAGAAATTACATTACAGTTTATAATTATTTAAATAATTCTTTGATTATTTATGGTTTAATAATTTAGTTTTTCAATTCAAGGTTAATAGTTCTTGTAATTTGGATTTCAAGATCTATTCTCCCTCTTTTCATTTCTCATTGATTTCATAGAAACAAATGATTTTTTAATTAAAATTAAAATGAAGAACTCATTAGGATGCACTGATGATTCCTCCCAGGTGACATGAAAGTACATGCCATGTGTTTGGACTTAAACACTATGTTATCTACCATACAAGCCATGTAATTCAGACTACATGATGTGTAGTCGTGTTCAGTGCATCATGAGTAATTTGACAATTAATCAAGCCGTGTGCATTTATTGCATGCGGTGTAGTTGATTCTACACCACATGTCGGTCGGGATAGATAAGCACATACTTACTAGATTACACACCGTGTGTACCACTGCACACGGCGTGTAGTCCATTTGGCTTAGGGGGGGAAACCATGTATTCAATACACAGCTAAGCTGACTGGAAAACATGTAAAGCAGAGACAACATGGCGTGTATCCTAATGTACACACCGTGTACTCCAAAATTACCTAAGTATGCTTTACACACCAAGTCCCTATGCATGTACTTTGGGATAGATGGTGAAGCTAGTATAAACTCTGTAGTCAGAACTACACACCATTTACTTTACCAGATTATAAAAACTTAAAACTATAATGTTTTGTAATGTTCAAAAGTACACATCATGTTTAAATTGTACAACAGGGTGTTACTCTATGAATTGAAACATCTTGTATGCCATATGTCATAAGAGTAATATAGTATGTGAATATAATACTTATTGGTTAGATTTGAATGGGTATTCACTAGGATACCTCTAAGGTGCATTTATGTAAAAAGATGAGAATCTCAAGGAAATTCAGAAAAGGATTAAGATAAAATGATTGATTAATTAAAGATAATAATCATTCGATTCAAGAAAAATTTATCTTAATAAGAATAATTAAAGAATTGAATAATAGTTTTATTAAATGCCTAACTCATTGAATGTATGTGGGTGATCATTAGCTAGACCAGACCTTTGTATGTGATTGTTTTTCCTTTTAATTTATTTATTAAATTAATTTTTTTTCCTACAAACCATCTCCCCTCATTAATATATAGGGAATGCGTGCCCATGGTTTCTTTTATGTAAACCCCCTATTTCCCCTCACCTGTGTGTGAGTTTAAAAGCATATGTAATGTATGGAACTCCAAAGATAGTGGAGTTGGTTCAAGCTAGAGCTGAGATGAAACCAATCCCAGGAGATACAGAGGTGGATAGGTGGAAAGCTACAAACATGAACACAAAAGGATCAAGGTGTTTATCTCCTAGGTCAGGGTTGGTTTACCAACTTCTAGATAAACTAAATATTATAAAATATCATGATCATGCTCTTTGACTTATTTTATTTCGGTCAGTTGTATGGTTTATCATTATGGATGTGTTATCGTGATCACATAATTAATGAATTAAACAAGCATTCAAGATGGAACTAAAATAAAACATGCTTATGCGTAAATATTATCAAGACATGGTTAATAAATTATTTAAGTTCCAATTAATATTAACAATCATCTGATAATGATAATAATAAAGTCACGCATAAGAGATAAAAATCCCTCAAATTAAATTTTAAGTCGGACCAAGCCTTCTATTACTTGATTAAGGGAAAAACTCAATAAAACTATGTGTTTGAAAAACCCTTTTTGGGACACTTAATTTTATACCGGAAGCCCTTATAAAAGGTTTCAGGTTGACTTAACCATATTACATCAATAGGAGTAATCCTTGATAGACTTGGTGTAATATTTGAGGCAAGCATTGAGGAAATCCAAATTCAGGATTTTAGGATTGGGGAGTCCACTCAATAGATTAAGGAGTTGCAAGCCCATAGTTGGAAAAGACCTACCAACCTAAATACCTTCAAATAACTTGACCAACCCTTGTTGAGATTATGCAAAGGGGAATATGTATCCTTTCCACTATAATTTCATGTCAACTGGACATTCTGAGTTCAATGGTGAGGGCCATTGGGACTTGATAAAATATTGAGAGACTTAATAAAATTAATTTATTATTTATGATAAAATGTAATCAATAAAGTACTAATGATCTGATCTTTTAATTGTAGAATAAAAATGACATGCTCATCAACCACACTATATCTGCAATCAATTATAGATAAATACAACATCCTCACCGGCAGTAACTTTTAGGAATGGTTTAGATGCCTTCGGGTTATCCTACACCATTAACGGAAGACTTACATGTTGTAGTCAGCAATACCTGACCCACCTGCCTAAGAGGTGAGTGATGAGGATTTACTGGTCTATGAGAAACATATGAATAACACAGTCGACGTTCAATGTTTTATGCTATCATCAATGTCTAGTGAGCTCATTAAGTCTCAAAAAAACATGGATACTTATAGAATGCTTGAGTAACTTTGTGGTCTTTACAAAGAGAGAGAAAGACAGAAAAGTTTTGAGATATCCAAGGCACCCTTTTAGAGTAATCTTGGAGTGGGTGCCCTAGCTAGGCCTCATGTTTTCAAGCTCATTGGCTATATTGAGTGCCTGTAGGTTCTAGGGATTAAACTCCCTGAAGAACTAGGCACCGATCTCATTCTTGCATCACTCCCTCGTAGATTCTCTAGCTTTGTTGTTAATTTCAATATAAACAACATTGAGAAGCCTCTATTTGATCTTCTTATCCTCATTCACCAAGTGTACAAAGATATGAAGCATGGAAAGCCTTCTATCCTTATGGTGAATAAGAGGAAAGGGAAGGAAAACATCTTTAAGACCAAATATTCTTCATGTGCTTCTAAGAAAAAGAAGATCGAAGGGGAGGAAAGGGAATAGTAGGATGTTTGTTACACATGTGGAAAGAAGGGACACTAGAAGAAAAACTACACCCAACCTAAAAATCAAGGGGAAGCTTCAGGTGCATTTTTTATCAAATGAAATCTATTTGTTTCTACAAATTGGTTCTTAGATATAGCTTGTGGTTATCACATATGTATCCAAATATAGGAACCAAGTAGATTCAGGACGATTTATCTAGGGGAGGTAGATCTACGAGTAGCCAATGGAGCTAGGCTTGTTGTTGTAGCTATCAGGGACTACCGACTCACATTTCCAATAGGGATGATCTTGGTGTTAAAGGATTTTTATTATGGGCCATCTATTACTAAAAACATTATTTCTGTATCCAGATTAGATACAGATTGATTTTTTTTCAAGTTTGGAAATGAATGTTTCTTCTTTTACAAAGATAACATTTTTTGGTAGGGAATATTTATACAATGGTCTTTACGTGTTGTATTACAAAAACTAAGTAATGGAAATTGATAACAAAGATACTTCACATGACTTATACCACACTCAACTCTGGCATCACCAGATAGGTCATGTAAACAATAAATGCCTGACAACATTACATCAAGATGGATATTTAGATTATTTTAAACTAAAACAACTTTTTGTATTTCATGCATGTTTACAAGGAAAAATGACCAAAGCCCCATTTAGTGGGAATGGTTAAAGAGATTCTTGAATTGGTCCATACCGATGTGTGTGGACCATTTTTAGTTGAAGAAAGGGGAGGTTACTCATACTTCATAACTTTTACTGATGATTTTAGTAGATATGGATATATCTTCTTAATGATGTATAAGTTGGATTCTATTGATAAGTTCAAAGAATACAAGAATGAATTTGAGAACCATCTTGGTAAGAATATTAATAAACTCCACTCAGACCGAGGCAGATAATATCTTAATCAAGACTTCATTGATTACTTATGGGAGTTTGGTATCATATCCCAACTCACTCCTCCTTACATGACCAAGTGGAATGGTGTGAGTGAAAGGGGGAACCACACCTTGTTAGACATGGTGAGATCAATGATGAGTCATGTGAGTCTTACATTATACTTTTGGGGATATGCGTTATAAACAGAATCACACATACTAAACCAAGTACCAACTAAATTGATAAATGGTATTATATATGAGTTCTAGAGTGGAAAGAAATCCATGTTATCGAATTTACATGTGTGGGGAAGTGATGCATTTGTTAATACCTCTTTAGGTAACAAACTTGCACCCTAAGGCACAAAGTGTAACTTTATAGGATACCCCAATGAAATAAGGGGATATTACTTATACAACCACTCAGACAAAAAGGTTATAGTGGAAAGACATGAAATATTCTTTGAGAGGAAGAAAATATCTAAAAGAGATAATGGGAGGGAAGTATACTTCAATGAAGTCGAGGCTCAAGGTAGACAAGAGTTGGTATAAGAGTAGATTCCACAAATCCCCATGGAAGAAAGAAATGTTCTATAGACATAAGAGCTGCGTAGGAGTACAAGAGAGGTTATAGAACTACGATGGTATGGTTTTCTAGTTACCAAAGATGGTGACTCATTTTTAGTTGATAATAATGATCCTCTAACCTATAAAGAAGCAGTAAGTGGCATAGACATTACCAAGAGGCAAGAAGCCATGAATTCTGAAATGGATTTAATGTACCAAAACCAAGTCTGGATTTTGGTAGATCCTCCAGTTGATGTAAATCTTGTTGGTTGAAAATGGGTATTCAAGAAGAAACTGTACATGGAAGGACAAGTTAGTACATATAAGGCACAACTGGTTGCAAAAGGAGTCAAGAAGCATCAAGGAATTAACTACGATAAAACCTTTTCACCAGTTGCAATGCTTAAGTCCATCATAATTCTTTTGGCCATTACTGCTTACCATGAATATGAGATTTGGAAAATGGATATCAAAACAGCCTTCCTTAACAGTAACCTTCAGGAAGATGTCTACAAGACACAACCTAAAGGTTTTATGACTCTAAATAATGTCAATAGGGTATGAAAGTTGTAGAAATCCATTTTTGGATTAAATCAAGAATCTAGGTCATGGAACATTCATTTTGATGAATCCATAAAGGAATTTGGTTTTATCAAGAACGAATGTGAGCCTTGTTTCTATAAAAAAATATTGGGAGTGCAGTCATTTTCCTAATAGTATATATTGATGGCATATTACTTATTGGAAACGAGATACCAGTCTTATAATATGTTAAGGCATGTTTGAATCAATTCTTCTACATTAAGGAATTGGGCAAGGAAACATATATTCTTGGGATAAAGATCCGTTGTGAAAGATCCAAGATATTGTTGGGCCTAAGTCAAAGTATATACATTTATAAGATACTGAAGAGATTCAGTATGGAACAATCCAAGAGGTGATTTTTACCAGGGTCACATGGAATTCATCTGTCCAAGAAAATGTGTCCTCAGAGACATGAGGGAGGAAAGATAATGGAAAGGACTCCATACGCATCAGCAATTGGGTCAGTCATGTATGTAATGCTTTGTACTAGGTTGGATGTCCCCTATACATTGAGTGTGGTAGAAAGATACCAAGCTAACTCAGGTGACCACCATTGGATGGCAGTCAAGACTATATTAAAGTATTTGAGGCATACTAAGGATATATTCCTGGTTTATGCAGGATATGAGGAACTTATCATCAGAGGATATGTAGATGCTAGTTTCCAGACTGATCAGGATGACATGAAGTCATAAATAAGATACATCTTCACTTTGAATGGAGGTGTTGTGAGCTGGAAGAGCTCAAAGTAGAGTGTGTTATAGATTCTATAGTGGAGTATGATTATATCATAGCTTCTGAGGAAACTAAAGAATCAGTTTGGATGCGAAGCTTCATCCAGGAGCTAGATGTGTTACCTAGAAGTAAATATCTCATCTCACTATATTGTGATAATACTGCAGCGGTGGTTCTTTCAAAAGATCCAAGGTCACATCAGCAAACAAAGAACATACTTTAGAAGTATCATCTCTTGAGGTATTTTTCTTGGAGAGGTGAAGTTGCAGTGAGCTGTATTTCAATTGAAGACAATGTGGTAGACCCTTTGACTAAATCATTGACTCATTAGAAACATGATCATAATGTGAGGTCTAGAAGACTGAAACTCATAGGCAGTTGGCTCTAGTCCAAGTGGGATTTTTTAAGTGTTGGTGTCCTAAAACCAACTATTTTTACTTTTATTACATGAATATTTAATATATTTAAATATTAAACATCTTATTACATATTTTTCATTATTCTTCATGACTATAGTGTAATAATGTCTTGGAGTATTTTTCACATTGACAAGGTCATAGTAGTTCCCCACTATGATGAGAACCTTGAAGTTCTATGAAAATAATCTTAAATATAGTTCTACGGTTGGATGACATACTATAATGGGATGCATAGTATATAGACTGTCAAGTGTGAGTAATCATAAGCAGATGAGACTTATTCTCATAAAGTTCACACTTGGTAATCTCCAAGAGGGGAGATTATGAGAACAAACCAGCTAGTAGGAATTCTACATTTTTTGGTGTCATCAGATATTCCTATTTGTGAGCATGTGTAATGATCCTTAGAATTTAATATTATCATTAATATGTGTCATGACACGTTCACTTTGATTTACTGATGAAAACCGCCAGGCAGATAGTTGGCTGGAAGTAGGGTACATTGGGCGTGTCATGAATGACATGTTATTAATGGATAAGTCGAGGAAGGATTTTTCCCTTCCATTTATGGAATTTGATATCTTGTCCCTTTGAATGAAATAGAACCGTCGCGGGAAATTATATGGTCATGGTGTAATGAATAGTTTATTTCAAGTAGTCAAAGAAAGACGTATCAAGCACAAAGGTTGATGAAACTATCATGAAACCTTCTTGATGAGATTTTGAGATAAAGGGATTATATTACACAGTGAGCATTTGTATGTGGATGTCGATGTTGTCACTTTAAGTTCTTTCTCTTGGGTTCCTTGACCCATTACTAGATAGTAATTTTGGACTTTAGGCAAGACCGCCTAATACCAACGAGAAATAACCCTAGAGGGTCACACACTAAGTGTTTCTAGTGGTCTTAGTGAAATTATGTTTGAATTTAATTAATGGAATAAATATTATTTTCAAGACAATAGAATAATTTTATTCAAATTAAAATTATTACATAAATTAAATAAATATTTATTCACTAGATTTTGGGTAAAATATATTTATTTATTTTATTGAATATTTAATAAATATTTATTTAGTAGTTTTTAAAAAAAATATTTATTTAAAATAATAAATTATTTATTTATTTATTCGGGTGTTAAATAAATGGAAGTGGAGTTCGAGCAGACCAAATCCAATCCAGTAGTAAAATAATTATTTGTAAGATGGTAAATAATTATTTAACAAGTTGGAACAAGTTAAAATAATAATAACATTGATATTATTTTGTAAAGTGGAATTTTATATATAATTTTGTTTTTTGCATGTTGGTGCACCGTAAATAATGATGCAGTATTATTATTAAAAGCATGAGTTTTCTATAAGGTTATCAATGTATTTAATTGTTGTCACGTAATTAAATATTGTAACTAAAGCCCCATGTCGATAAATACACATGTACAAATATTGTTCCATGTACTGAACTACATGCCCGATGAATTGAGAATTGTTGAGCTAAACAATTTTTCTCCTAAATCCTCTTCCCGCCCCTCTCAAGAATGAGATACGTTCTTCAAGACCGAAGAACAAGAAATCAAGAAAGACTGACACAATACACTCACTTAACAACTCTAGCACCCAGAGAATGAGTGGTGTCGATCAGAGTCCATCAGAGCATGTATAGATCACCGCTAGAGAGATTCTGATTTGGATCCTCTCAAGTGCAATGAGACAATCCATAAGGTTCATTCCATACGATCAATATCATCAATGAAGAAAGTAATGAAGGTCTAGGTATTCTTTTTTTATGAAATTAATTAAATTAATTATAAACATGACATGCAATATCTTATTTAAAGTTTTTGGGCATCTTACTTCTTCATCTAAATCTTTGATTCTATTCCGTAGAGACTAGAATTCATCATCTTATTGATCCTGGAATAATCATTGATCATGGTAAAAATTAAATTGGTCGTTGGCCCAACCATGCTTCCGCTATTCCCAGAAACTACAATACTACCATCAAAAAATTAAAACATAAATTTTATAACACCAAGTGATCAATAGTTCTAAAATTAAAATCTAATACTTGGGAAAATATTTTTGGAATTGATGGAGAATGTCTTGAAACGTCAAGATGAGATTAAAAAGACTTGAGGGAGGGATTATATACCCTAAAATCAATAAAATTATAAAAATAGATCAATCCTAAAACTCCTATGGTTTTTTTGGATTTGACATATGAAGGGGTAAGAAAAATAAATAAGAATAGATGAAAAAGGGAAAAGGAGACTCTGCCTTGGAGATCTAATCTTAGAATGTGAATATCACACTTGGAATCACTAAGAACATAGGAGTATTGGAGGAGGGAGGAACACATGAGAGAGGAGTTCTTGGTCAGGGGTCATTTGAGAAAATAGAGAGGAGTAAAATGGGTTTTGTGTAACACCCCAATATTTTAATAAAAGAACATAATATTCGATAGTGTACAAAACACGCAATATCAAGCTTAAATGGCCTATGAAATATATTATCGTAATAACACAACCATTAAATTGGAAGGTATGAATAGTATTAACTAATTTATAAAATAAATATATATATCCCACTAAATATAAATTTATTTATAAATTATTAATAAATAATCCCTCAAGTTTTAGTAAAAATATTTTATTCTACAAAAAAATATATGTTTCCTTTAGAAATGATTTTTATTTGTTTTTTTCCAAGAATATTATAATTAATTTATATAACTTTTAGAAATTTTATTTTATAAAATGGAAATAATTTTTTTAATCAACATGTCAAAACTATCTTAGGATAAATTTTTGGGGATTTTCTAAAAAGATCTATCTTTAAAGAATAGTGAGAAATCTTGGTTTTTATTGAAAAATTAATTTTCATTTAAATAATTTACAAAGTTATATTTTTTAAATGGTTTAAAAATAAAATTAGTTCAATTGTGTTATTATTAATCCAATTATTTCCATTGTAATCAATTACATGTTTAATTTTTATATAAAAACTTGTTATATTTATGAAAACCTTTTATTTGAATAACTGTTTTTTCGTCGTGTCTGTGGGTTTAATTTTAAATTAAATTATACCAATTATGTGAATTGAATTTGGAAAAATGTATTATATATTTTTAATTATAATAATTAATATTATACAATAATTTTAACTTAATTTTTTTTCATAATGAATAGTTAAAATAATAAAAATTAATTATCATGGTTTAGGTTAAAACATGTTTAATGGGGTTTAAACTAAAAATATAAGGATCAAAATGACCTAAAAACTTATCCAAATCCTATTTTATGGTTATATTTTGTATTTATATCATCTAATTATTTATAATGATCAATTTTTATCATTTTTTCATGTGTAAAACGTGGGTATAAATTTTTATTTTCAAAAATTCCATGTGTATCCTCACCCCCACTTATAAAAGAGAACTCCCTATCCTTTTCTATTTACACTTAAAAAAAATTTGGATCAGAAAATAACTACTCAAATACCTTTCTTAATTTCCTCCCTACTTCATAGAGTCGTTTTTTGATCATAAATCCAATCTAGGGAGTCTAGGTATAATCTTGATGAGGTGGTCCGAAGAAGAGGTATCGTTCTTAACCAAGAATCTTTGTTTTATTTCTAATTCCACCTCCTTAAAATATTAATCAATAATTATGATATAATAACATAATTATATAAAATATACTAATATTTTATTATTTTAATGTAATAACTTAAATCCATATCCAATTCCATCAAATGGGAAACAAAATCATCATTCATGTGTATAGAAGACTACAACCTCACGTACTGATGTAATTCATTTTCCATCATCCCCTCCCACAGATGTTCATGATTATTGATTTAATATTTATATATTATATTCATGAAATATTAATCATTATTTAAAATTAATATATCATATACCTTATTACCTTTCCATCCATTGAAAAAAAAGATAATGTTGTTCATGTATATGGCGGACTACTGCTTCATGAAGCAATGTGATTCATTTTTTTATTACCACTTCGCATAGATGGAATATATAAGTATATTTAAAAAATAATAATATAATATTTATGATATAATTATCATTATTTAAATATAAATTTACACTTAAATTCTTTCAATCATGGTCATTCAAAATTTGAAACGTTACTCATATGTACGTATGACCTATCGTCTCCGGGATTATAACATAGTTAATTTTTCATAACTATATTTAATGGTTGGTTTTAAATAGTATCATTTATGTATAAAAATTATAATAATTTTATTATTATTATTATTATGTATATTATGGAATAATTTCTCCTTTTACCATGTTCAACACACCAATTCCATTTTGAAATTATGAACTGGGCGTCCTCAAAACACCCGACGTGGACATAACTGAATAAGTAATTAAATATGTAATTAAAATAAATGAAGTGAATAATTTAATTTTCAGGGATTAAACTTATAAAATTTTATAAATAAAAAATAATTTATTTAATCATATTATATGGGAGATAAAGGATATAAACAACAAGTCTGGACTCAAGGTAAGGGTTTTTGCCTCAAAACTTCATTCTTTGAGACACATGTTTTTTTATGAACCTAATTTATTTTAAATGGTGTATATACTAAAAATTGAACATTAAAAATCATTTATTATTATTATTAATTTTATTTTAACTTCAACTTCAATAAATATCTCTTTCAAGTGATTTTTATTAAGATGTTTCATAAATTGTAAGGGATTTCTCATCTCACTTTTACTTCTGTGAGACATATGCCATATCTGCCACTTATTTATTTGTGTGGTGTATACACTACCCCCTTGAATGTTATATGATGATTATATTTATCTTAATGTGTTTTAAGGATTAATTTTAAGTTAATTATTTCATGGGGTTTACAATTCAAAAGTTACCAAAGTGGTAAGTGTTTATTTAATAATCTCATCATTATTTGGGATTTTTTATGTTTAAGTCTCCCTTGGAGGAATTGTTTGAAATTTATATCCTAAACCAAATATATTTTCTTATATTATGGTTACTCATTAATTTTCAAGTAATACTAACATTTTCCTCTATTTGGTAATTAAAATTATTGAGACTTTTTTTTAAGAAAAGCCAACTTTTTTTCTCTCTTCAATCGAAAATGTTTTTTCTTTCATATCCATGTTTTATAAAAATATTTTGAAGAATGTTTTTAACATTATCCAAATTATTTATTAAAGAAATTTTTACCGATGTTTTATTTTTTTCAAAAAAAATGATCGCAATATTCTTATCATTTTCTTAATGAATTACTTTTTAACCTTTTTTACAACAGCGTGTAAGAATTTTTTTTAACTTATACGACATGTACGAAATTACCAACCATTATAACCACTCAATTATTTGAAGCTTCTTTTATATTTTTTCCATGGTTATTTTTAAATAAAATTTAATCTATAATATTTTTTAAGTTTTTTTAATTTTTAATAAGTGATTTCAAAGTAAAAAGTGTATTTTCCTAAATAAGTATTCCATGTAATCTTTTAAAAACCATTTTTATCAACAATGAAACCCTTTGATGCTATGGATTTATTCTAGCATGAAAATAGAAATATGATGAAAATTAAATTGAATATTAAGGCCAAACAGATCAAAATATCCATTGAAATAAGTTTTCCTATTATATCGGATGATCACACGATGTTCCGGAGGCTCGAAACTAAAGAAAAAGAGAAAAATGAAGCTTCTAATGTTAGAAATTGGCATTACACATCATGTAAACGTCAAAAATTGTAAAAAAATTACAAGGAATGTAATAAGTACAGTATTTTAAGTTAATAAAATGTCTTAGAGTTTATCCCCACACATTACATGCCATGCAAACATTACATGATGTGAAAACCTCAAACATAACTAAAAATGGTTATTTTGACGTATCTCTTGATGGGAGAAACATATCTTTTGGCTCAGACCACCATTAAATGGTATCCTTAACTGATGGAAGACTGAGTATTATATATTGTATAATAAATATAGGGTTCCATTTAGGATAAAGGTTATTGATTCCAATCATATAGTCTTAACCACTAGGAGGCTACTGCTAGGGTTCCAACCTATTGTAGTTAGGTTTTTCATCTGCTTTCCATTTTTCTGATTTGATGTAATGTTGTATTTTTATTAGTTTAATTATAGTTTATATGATTTTATTTATTTATTAATCCTTATATTCTATTATATATCCTATGTTTTTGGGTTTTTTCATCATTGGTGATCACCAAACGATGATCGACTAAATCCATATGGGAGAAAGGAATCGGTCAAAATGGGTGCGTACCAAATTTTTTATATTTCTTTCCTCGCTTTATCAATGATTCTATTTAATTGGTATTTTTTTAAAATCATTATATTCATATATGATATTAAATCAAGTACCAATTTCATTTGGTATCATACAAAACCCAATATGATAAAGGCAATTAATTCACAACCACTGGATTTTATTATTATTCTGCTTTTTCAATATGATCCTAAAGCATCTTAGTATTTTAATTCATCCATCCATAAAGAATTAGAGTTATATGGTAGATTTATAGGGATTTAAAATTTCTTATATTCATAAAATTTATTTATTGCAAAACTAATTAGTATTATTACTTTTCAAGTATGGGCAGGATTTCCTTTTAGCAAAACCACCTATGGAAATTGATCTCTCTCTCTTCTGCATTTCCTGACTTTCTACATGCATTTTAATTATTTAATTTTTTTCATTTAATTATTTTAAATAAAATAAATTTAAATTGGGGTGACCTAACCTTTGATTGATATTTTTCATCGCTATGTTCCCTTCCTTATGTGGGTTTAACCCCATACTGCCACTTTTTTATGACTTTGTAGCAAGTATAGTTTGGGGAAAATATAAATATCTAATTTGATCATTCCTAGAGGATATAATGACATATTTCAGATGCATCACATATATACCTAGATTATTCTACCTTACTTTTATGGGGTAATACATGTCTTATATTCATCTCTCAAATGCCTTATGAAATTTCTTTTGACTATGATATGAGATAAGATTATACAATTCTTTTCTTTCAAGGGGTAATTATTATATTTATGTCTTATGACTGATTTAATTTTTTTCCCACATGATCATGAACATGTTATTATTGGTGCACCTGGATAGTTCTCCAATGTATTGGGTAAAGTTTTAGACTCATGAGACATCATGTATGGGATTAGGGAGTGAACCTAATCCATTATAAGACTTTTTCCACCATGTGATGTTGTTTAAGTGGCTAGGATAGACTTATGTTTATGTCATGTTTTATGTTTTTTCTATATTTCCTATGATTCCATAATCTTATTATACTATGTTATTTATGTTATTCATCCATGTGATTAATATTGAGCCTTCTCTTTTATGTTATCATGTTATACCTTTGACTCACAAGTTATGCTTCCATATCATGATTATTCCCTTACTATGATTTTTAGCACAACCTTTTCTTTTATGTATTACCTAGTTTATCCCATGCATTTTTAAGAGATTTAAAGGATTTAAGAGCTCGTTATAGGGAATAAAATAAATAATTTTTTTCTTACTCTCACTTTGATGTATTATGAACCAAGTCTTCCAAAGACACTAGGCCTCTTGATCTTTGGGTTGTGATTATTGGATCTTTATGTTGAAAATCATGGAATAATATGTGAAAAGGTATTGGTTCACTATATTTATATGTTTAAAAAAAAAAGGGAAAACTTTTAATTTTTTAAAAAATTAAAAATTAGGTATGACGCATGATTAACCCACACAGTTTACCAAACTCTGTAGTAACTACAAGCCCTAAACTGGACCCCCAAACACACTATGCATGGTTTCTCCTAGGACCACACATTGTTTAACTAGTCATTCTCTAATCATTCTAAACATCATTATCCATAGATAGAACCAAATACATAGTTTTTGTATGGTGTACCAAACCATGTTGGTTAATCGTGTGACACTTAAAAGTGTCCAACAATTCAAATTTCAGTCTGAAAATTAACAAAACATAAAATAACTTAAAATATTATTAAACAATATTAAATAATTAGATACAATAACATGGGGTGTTACAACCACCTTACTATAACGTTTTTTGTACCTAGAAAGACATTAATAAAGGATGAAAGGCAATAGAGCACTAAAACTCAAACACCCTGAGAAAGAGGCGGGATATATAAATAAATTAAAATGAATCCAAAAAAAATAAAACTCCAATTAAAACTATTCCTCAAAACCAACAGAATATATCCTCATACAATATCCAATATCAACAAGTGGAATTCAACTCACCAGTAAGAGACACAATACCTAGAAATCAATGAGACCTATTAAGGTCTCTTTACCGTTTATAATTCATCTAAAATAGTGGTTCAATGATTACCACACTCTATAGAAGGAAAAAATCCAACAAATAATTACTTCTGTAAAACACCCTATAAAGATTAAAATTCCTCTATCAATCATATCAACCATCCAAAAAGTAAAGATCAAGACTCAAATTCAAAGAATGGAAACTCTAAGATCGAAAACCAACCAAGGAACCGTTACTAATAACTAAAGAAGACCCACCCCTGATCAAAGATTCATCAACCCAAAACAATATGGAACTAACATTAGGTCAAGGAAATGAAAATGAAAGGAAACCAAAAACCTTACTGATGTAATACCACCCATGGTTCAACCCATAAAATCCAAGATTTCCCCAACCATGGATCAATCAAAATAAAACCATTCCAAACCCCCAGGAACTTAGCCAAGGTTTCTATGCTCAACCCATCAAAAATTGAAATCACACTTTAACAGCCCTGAGAAACAATCCTTGAGAAACATGATTATCACCAAAGAAAAAAACACAAGAATAATCAACATCCAAAAAACTCTCAAATAAAATAGACCAAAACACAAGTTAGATAAACAATATCTCAAAAGTCCCTCATTAACTCCTCGTCCACCAAATAGAATCTTCAAATCCAAAAACCACCCCAAGAACAAAAACATCCATAGTTTTCCATGGAAATCAAATAGTTATTTCCCAAAATCTCATGATAAACCTAGATCAACCCAAAAAGATAGAGGAAAATGATTTAAGAAACCTTGAACTAGTTCCAAGATTAAGAAAAAAATCAGCCTCACCAATCAATTTGGAGTATAGGCTGAGCCATAAAATAGAGTGACTACACCAAAAAATTTGAGAGGATCACCCTAAATGTTCATACATTGAAATATAAAATACTTATTTTTTATAACCTTCCTAGTAGGAATAATATATATAACATGAAACATGAACTCGGCTAGTTTATGCATCACAAATCAAACCAAATAGTCTCATTTTCAATCAGAGGATAAAACTAAAAACACCACTCTAAAAAACAAAAAAAACAATAATACAATATAAAATATATTTCCATTAAAACCAAAAATATACAATAATATTTTAAAAATCCTTTTCACTCAAACACGCCCTTGAAAAATGACATTCCTCAAAATAATTTCATTTATTTTTAAAAGTTCCCGAAAAGTCCTAATTAACCACCACTTTCCAGATTTTAATATTATGAAACAACTATTAACTTATACATTATTTTTAAAAAACCAAATTAATACTAATATTAACCCACATCATCCAGTTTTCTAAAACTCCAAACACCACAATTTTTTTAAATTAAAATATTTCATAAAAATTTATATCTATCAACTTTACATAAACAAAATATAATAAAACCATCAAACACATCTCAATATGACATCATCAGTATATGGAAAAACTCTTATGTATTCACATTAAATGAGTTATGGAAACCATAAAAACCCATTTGAGATCTAAATAGGTGGAAAATAAATCCAAATTAGTGGATTTCAATTAATGGTGTGGCTATATGGTTTTGTTAACCTGGTAATAATGGTGTGTTGGGATTTATGAAAATTTCAACACCATATTCTTAAGGGATCCACACAATTTTATAGGTTATTTGGGCTACCTAACAAAATTTTTTTCTCATTTAATTTCTACCCAAAATATTATAATAATCTCAAAACATCTTAAAAAGGGGTCAAAATTCCATAAAAATGATCCAAAACAAAATCAAACTCATCATAATTGGTGATCGAGTACCTATCCATGATCTACCTCTCTAGTCCCAATATGATCCTAATGTATTTTCTACATTGACACCCTTAAATAACATAAATGATTTTCAAGTACCTAGGATCTAATTTAAAAACTTAGGCTCTAATTCTATTTTTAATCAACTTTCCTAGGCTTCCACCTAAATTGAAACCCAACCCAACATTCCGCTAAACTGATGGGTGTTCTCAACCCCGCGGGCCAGTGACAAGTTCCATAGCATCAGATACAATAAATAAGAATGGTTTCTCTCTTAAATTAGATATAAAGCATGATGATACTTTCACCAAAAAATCTGTCATGGACTTTTTCTAAGTCATAGTTTCATTAAAAAATCATATATATGAAAATTTTAATGACTCGAATTTTCCCAAATTTATTTTTAAAAATTATTTGGGAAAATTCCAAGACTAGGAGCTGAGGCAACGTGCGATTCTGAAGCCTAGTGTTCCCAGAATAGTTCGTTAAAAAAGATAAGTTCTTAATAACACGTGCACGCATTTTTCCCTGAAAAAGTGTAATAACTCTTAAATGGATTCCCAAATCAGAAATCCGATGTCAACTTTGTGTTCAGAGTAGTGATAATACCTTAGACGAGCTCTAACATCGGTCGGTGTGGCCAGAAGTGAAAGATTTTTTTATAATTTATTGTAAATAAAATAATTAAATAAAAATTATTTTATATTTAAATCCAACTAACTCATGAATGGAGGCTCATATTGGGAATCCAATACCACCATTGAGTTTGTAATATGGTTTTTTCCCTAGGAACAACTTAACTTTAGTCGGTGTGGGTCTTCTGTGGAAAAACCTGAAAAGGGAATAATCATCATTAAATAATTTAAATATAAATTATTTTATTGATGCAGTGACTATTTACTTTAAAAACATACTTTTGTAGAAATCCTGGGTTTAAACTCAAAACACTGGGAATGCTAGATAATCTCTAGGGAGAGCTTGGAGAAAAAATTCTCTCGAGTGAACGATGATGGGTCAGAGATCAGATCGTGGATTTTCATGCCAAAAAAGTTAGAGGATCTCATCAATGATGACTACATAACCGTTCCTCATCAAAAAATGATCATAACTCAAGGTAGGGCATTTTATCTCTTCGTTATTTCTTTTCCCCTTTTAGATTCAAACAATAAATGCAGACCAACCCACGAACATGTTGATTGGCAGTTTGAACGTTCTTGGAGGATGCATAATTTTTGTGGTGTTTAAAGGGTAGATAGATATTTTTTATTATATATATCTATTCTTTGTTAAACCTTCTAAAAATGAAATATTAAGGCTGACACAAACAAAGGCCAAGAACCATTCTTCGGGCGTTCTTTGTGCCTTTTCTCTCCCCTCAACCTCTCGTGCTCTTCACATGTTCTTTGACTCCTCCCTATGCCCTTGAAACCCAATGTGAGTAATCCTAATCTAGGACTGATCCCTTGATGGAATTGTGAAGGTACAATGGTAGCGAAAGGTGGTGGTGGTCGGAGGTGGAAGCTTCGACCGGTTCAGGTGGGGCGGCACCGGCAGGGCAAGGACGCTAGCATGGCGGCTGGTGGTAGCGGAACGCGACAGGGGGTTGTGTTGGGGTCAGTGTGGCCGGCAGGCAAGGACCAGGGTAGGAGTCCACAGTGATAATTGGGGGATATGGCAGGATGCCATATTGGTGAGCTAGGATGAAACTCGGTTCCGCGTCGGAGGAACCTACGATGGTAGTGAGGTCGAGGGACCAAACGGAGGAGGCGGGTCAGTCGTGTGAAATGTGGCATAACACCATGTTGCACGGGAGGAACACATTTGGGATGGACCACGTGTGGTGCTCCAAACTGGACCACATGTGGTAGGCCAAACCAGAGGGAGTCGGGCTGCACCCATCGGGCTAGGTCAGTTCGGGTCTGGCAGGTTAGACCGGACCCGGGTCGGACCTTTTCAGTAAAACAGTCGTAACTTTCAATATGTGTGTCCATTTGACAAGCCATTTATGATGTTGGGACCCTTTCTCAGATACCACTCTATCACGACCCATCCCAAATGGTCCCATTCTGTGACTACCCAAATCTCACCTCTAATAGTCCAAGGACTTGTGAATATCACCGAGTAGGCATATCCCACAAATGGGAGGCATTTGCCTAAGTACCTGTACACACGCACACCACTCTAAGAACAAATTGCTAAAATGTAAAAAAACTAAGTAAACAAACATGTACACCACTAAAATACCAAAAAAAGAGTATGATAGTAGAAAACTGGGAAGTAAACAAGGATAAAATAAAATCCCACCAAAAATAAGAGTTTGTAAAAGTGAACACACAAGTTCATGAAACTCATCCGCAGAAAGCCCTACCTGAAGGGTAGGTATAGGGATAGTTTTTTGAAACTATATAAGAACATCTAAACTATCTAATATCTCTAATAACCACCTGGTCTCTGTCCACCTAGGACTCCGTAAAAGCATCGAACGTCTTCCCAAGGCATGACACATGTGGTAAAAACCCATGCAAGGGTGTGTAAAAAAATACTCAGTAGGACACCTTGAAACCACAAAGGAATAATACTAATAAATAAAACAATTACACTAAAAATAAATTCATTAAGTACACTACAAAGAAATACACAAGGTATAGGTGTTAATCATTCTCTTCCTGCCATGAATCTTGTTTGAGACTCGGAGATTCTGGTTCAACCATTGACTCAACCCTCACACTTGGAGACTCCTACTAGAGGAGACCAAATGATCATGCACTAGTGTTGATAGTTTGGCCTGATTCTTAGAGGTGAGAGTTTATATTGGGATCTCTTGGTAGTAGTGTCAAGGCCTTATGATGTCAATCTTGGTATGGACTGGTTACCTACAGTTCATGCTCAGATTGACTATTTTGGGAAAAGAATACGGTGTGTCCACAGTGGTGGAATGAGGTTTTTCTTATTGGTGAAAAAGAAACTCAGGAACACAGAATGGACTCACAAAAAGGAGGGTGCAACTGATTTCTCATCAATTGGATGGCCTAACCCTCTATGTAGTGGGCGTTATGAGTCCTAGGTTTCCTACAGTGGTGGCAGAGTTGTAGTGGATCCAGCAAAGGTTGAGAGAGAGGCATTGGCTAGAGTCCCTCCAGGATTATGACTTAGAGATTGTATCTACTCTTGGGAATGGGAATGTTGTGATAAATTATCTCTACATTAGATCTAGTTTGTAGTTGTTGAATGATATGTCGAGGAAGTTGGCCATATTACATCTATCCTTTATGGATGGAGATGGAGCAGTTTACCTCTAATTAATGATTTTCACCCCTCCACTATTACAATGAGTTAAGGAGGCACAACTTGGAGATACTTATTGTGATACTTTATGTGCTCATATGTCTACTGGGCATGGACCTTATGGATATTTGAAAGGTAGAGAGCGCATCTTTCTTTTCATAGGATGCATAGTTGTACCAGTGGTGTTGCAGGAGGAAGTTTTGAGGTAGTTCCATAAGTCCCTTTTGGTGGTACATCTAGGTGTGGAGAAGATGTACCAAGACCTCCTACATCAGTTATGGTGGCTGATAATGAAGAAGGGAGTTGCATCGTTTGTCTCTCGATGCCTTGCTTGTCAGTAAGTGATGGTCGAGCACCAGATTCCAATACGTTTGACTCGACACCTCAAGGTGCCCGAATGGAAGTGGGAAGAGATAATGATAGACTTCATGATGGTTTTACCATGTACACCCAGGGGATAAGATACCATCTGGGTGATTGTTGACCAACTCACCATGTTGTCCCACTTTATAGCATTTTGGGAGCAAAGTTCAGTAGAGAGCATGAGACTCATCTACATGAAGGAGATAGTTCGACTCTATAGAGTTCCTTTGATGATAGTTTCATATCTTTATGCTTGCCTTACATTCCATTTGTGGAAGGTATTGTGGTAGGTATTTGGGACTCAGCTTCGCGTGAGCACGTTATTTCACCCACAGATAGATGACTAGACTAAGTGAACCATTCAGGTTTTGGAGGGAATACTATGGGCTTTCATGTTAAATTTTTGGCAGGATTTGGTATGATTCTTCATGGGTGGTCGATTTTTTGAGTGCACGTCCATTGGTGGAATAGGAATATCCAGGAGATCACATGGGAGAAGGGGGCTCAGATTTGTACTCAGTGCCCTCATTTGTTTGGGTAGACCTTGTTTTGGATTTCAGGGATATAAAGACCTAAGGTGGGGAGAAATTAATGACTCAGATTTTCCCAAATTTATTTTTAGATATTATTTGGGAAAATTCCAAGACCAGGGGTTGAGACATTGTGCGATTATGAGGCCTGGTGTGCCCGAAACAGTTCATTGAAAAAAGTTAGGTCTTCAATAAAACGTGCATGTGGTTTTCCTAAAAAAGGAATAAATTTTAAATGGGTACCCAGATCATAAATCTAAGATTACGATTGTGTTTAGAGCAGAAAATTTACCTTAGGCAAGGCCTAACATGAGCTGGAATGGGATGGCTATGAAAGATAGTTTTTAGATGTAACCATAAATAAAAAAATTAAATAAAAATTATTTTATTTTTAAATAGTAATAACTCATTAACAGAGACTCGGATTAGTAATATGAGACCACGATTTGGTTCTTAATATGGTGTTTTCATTAGGCATGACTTAACTTTAGTCGGCACGCGTCTTCTGTGGAAAAACCTGAAAAGGAAGTAATTGTCATTAAATAATTTAAAGATAAATTATTTTGTTAATGAATCAATTATTTTCATTAAAAACATCCTTATAAATAAATCCCAAGGTTATCCACATAACCTTGGGAATGATGGAGAATTGATAGGGAGAGCTTGGAGAAAGAATCATCTTGAGCAAATGATGATGGATCAAAGATCAGATCATAGATTGTCCTGCCAATGAAGTTGGAGGATCTCATCAACGACTGATCCAAACTTGAGGTAGGTTGTTTGATATATTTGTGATTTTATTTCCCATTTTTAGATTCAAATGATGAACATGGACCAACCCACAAACATGTTGATCTGCAGTTCGACCGCTCTTGCAGGATGTATAATTGTTGCGGGGTTTAAAGGGGAGATAGATATTTTTGATTATCTATAGTTTTTATTTGTTAAACCTTCTAACAAGGATGGATCAAGGATGACATGAAAAAGTCCAAGAACCATTCTTCAAGCATTCTTTGTGCCTTTTCTCTCCCCTCAACCTCTCTCATTCTTCGTGTGTTCTTCATGCGTTCTTCGTGTGTTCTTCGTGTGTTCTTCGTGTGTTCTTCACCTTCTCCCTGCACCTTTTAAACCCTATAAAAGTAATAGTAATCAAAAACTAATCCCATGATAGCATCGTGGAGTTGCGACGGTAGCACAAGGTGGCAGCGACAGTGCAAGGCGGTGGTGCAAGGCGGTGACAGTGCAAGGTGGTAGCGGCCGAAGTGGTGGATCCAACCAATTTAGGTTGGGCAGCGTTGGTCCAGGCAGACAGTGTGCTGGTGGTGGTATAATGTGGTAAGGGTCCATGTTGGGGCTAGCATGGCCGGAAGGCACGAGACATAGCAGGAGGTTGGGACACTGATCTAGGTCCATGACGGTGAGCTATGACGCTGCTTGGCACCACATTGGAGAAACCTGTGGTGGCAATGAGGCTGCAGGACTAGGTGGAGGAGCCGAGTTGGCTGCATGAAATATGGCACAACACCACATTGCATGAGAGGAATGTGGTCAGGGCAAACCAAGTGTGGTGCTCCAAATTATCCCGCATACGACGGGACGAACCAAAGGGATATGTACCACTTCAGTAGCTCAGCAGGTTGGTTCCAGCCCTCTCAATGGTCTGTGCCTAGCGGGCCAGGCCAGTTCAGGTTCGACGAGTCAGATCGGACCCAGACCACACCTGAGTCAGACCTTTTCAGTAAAACAGTTGTGACTTTCAAACCATGTGTCTGTTTGACAATTTGTTTGTAGTTTTTTTACCCTTGATATGATACGATCCTTTTTAGATAGTCTAAGTGAGTTGTTTTGGATGTTGGAATATGACCAAATGGCTTGAGGAGTAGGTTCTCACAGTACAAGCGTGCTATGAGCGAAAACCTACAGCTGCCTGTGACTCGGTGACTACGTGATTTGGGGGTTGCATGACTTATCAACACTCTATTTTTTATTGGAACTTTGTGTGTTATTGACACTCCATGGGTTATTGATACTCTGTTTTTTATCAACACTCTGTTTTTTATCGATATTCTGTGTGTTATCAACACTCCTTGTGTTATCAAAACTCTGTGTCTTACCAAGACTATGTGTATTATCATGTAGGGGTGGGTCATCCATTGGAGATGGAGTTCTCTTGGCTATTAGAAATAGTTACAATGAGTGTACCCATTCTTTTGGTGTGAATGATACCTAAATATAAGTAAGATCTCCCTCGACGAACTGAGGAGTGGGATACTCCATTCAGGAGCAGCATAAGTTTCATAGGTTATTTAGAGGCATTATTTCTTCAAATGAAAGGAAGTGGTGAGATGTGAGTCCCTTCGCTTCTCTTGCTAGAGAGTTTTCATGTGATTCATTGTTTGGAGTAGTGCTCCCTCAACTACGTGCAGTGGTGAGGGGAGGACCTATTTACTTGGATTTCTTAGCTTGTGCTGGGTGAAAGGTGGTGATGAATAGACCCCTGGTGCGGGGCACTGAAGATGGACCTAGTAAAATGTTCCTAATGGATTGTATCTCTCATATGGGTTTCATTTGAGATGGTTGAGCTCATGGAGTGTGTACTTTTAGTTTTTGTGTTACGATTTGAGCCTATGATGAGAATTATTTTGCTGGCTATGCGGTTGGAACCTCATGATACTTAGTGTCTAAGATGTGTATATCTGGATGTTCATGATATATGTGATGTATATATATAACTATGTGGAGATAATTGTACCTTGTGTATTTTTTTGGTGTACATCGTGTATTTCTTAGTAGTATTCCTTTGTGGTTTTAGGGTGTCCTGTTTATTATTGTTTTACTCACCCCTGTATCGACTTTTCTCGCACGTGTCATGTCTTTTGAAGATGTTTGATGCTTTGACAAAGTCCTGGGTAGACCAGGACCAGGTGGTTCTTAGAGGGATTTGACAGTCGAGGTGTGCTTCTATGGATTTAGATAGTTGTCTATGAACCTACCCTTCAGGTAGGGTTTTCTACCGATGAGTTTCAAGAACTTGTGTGTTCAGTTTTACAAAATCTTAATTTTTGTGGACTTGTATTCTGGCCCAGTTTACTTTCCAGATTTCTATTTTCATACTATTTTGTTGGTATCTTATTAGTGTGCATTCTTATTTACTTAGTGTTTCTAAAATTTAACATTTTGGGCTTGGAGTTGTGTGCATGTGTACATGTACTTAGGAAAATGCCTCTAATTTGTGGGATATGCCTACTCAGTTCTATTCACCAGCCCCTGACCTATTGGAGGTGATGTTGGGTTAGACATAGCATGGGCCCCTCTGGGATGGTTCATGATAAAAATAAGTAGTCAAGTATAAACAATTTAAATTAAATTAAATCCCTTAGCTCACCCTCTATCACCCTCTCATGAAACAACCCCTTGTTTCACTGTAATGTCCAAAAATATAGTGTATTCACCAATAACCAAAACTAAAATAAGTAGAGTCCTATTTGACTAATACAAGAAAATTAAACTAAATAAATAATGATAAATTACTCATTTAAAGGGGATAGTTAGCCATGAATTCTATGAAAATAAATGGAACAACTTTTTGGAAAACCTAAAAATCAAGTAATATACACAAATAGATTATATGAGCTAAAAATAACTGAAAAATGAATAAAAAACTAATCTTCAATCCCCACATAAATTAATTCTTTAAGAGAAATATGAAGTCTAATAGAACTTGAAACTGAAATGTAAAATAGTCATGAGTATAAAAAAAGATCATTAGGCCAACACCATCCTTGATACATTCCTAACCTCTAATTATGAATCTATTTTAAAGATAATTTTAAATATAATTAGAAAATAGATTTTTAAAATATAAATTTATGAAAAACCAATATAACATGCACTATTATTTTATAAATTATCCTTATTATTTTTATTAAATGAAAATAATCACTTGGAAGGATTTTCTTTAAAAACATTCTTGCATTATAAAGTAACTATTTTTCCTTTTAAAAAACTATTTTTAAAGAAGACACATTCTTTTAAAACATTTTCACAATCCTTTAGAAAATACACTCACACAACATAACTAAACAAAACAATTAGAAGACACCATGTCATAAAAAAATAAAATATAAGAAATAAAGGTAAAATTAAACAAGGTGCCACAAATATAAATCAATAAAAGGATACCAAAATAATCCAAGTAAATACCCTAATTCAAACCACCAACCAAAGAATCGGTGTCACAGGCTCTACCCAAGGTCCTAAAGTGAGATATTACTAGAATTTACTAAACATGGACCAACATTATAGCCTATGTTGCATCCTAACAAAAGCCACCTGACTATCCTACAATCAGCCTCATCGAAATAGAACATATCCTCTATCCAATCACTAACTAGAAGGGAAACTGGTATCATGAAACTATCTAGTGTGGCATAAGTCTAGAATCCCACCTAGTTACCCAGGTTCCCATGAACAAAAAAAGTGAAGGTGAAAAACAATAATCAAATCAACCACAATACATAATAATAACCCACCCTCACATCTAATTCCATCTCAAGAAAAACCCCTTTCCATACATCACCCAATCACCATATACAACAAACACAAAACATTAATCGAAAACAACACAAGGGTCTTACAAGGGCCCTATACACCCACATGTCATTTCTAAAATCATTGGAACTACCAAACTAGGTTTCAGTGTATCAGACTCGAAATACCAATCCTTTTATGGTTAATTGAAATTCTATTTCAAATAACTATTTAAAAATAAACACATTGAAATTCAATTTCCAAAAAACTATTCTAAAATAATTAATCAAACCATTTGAAAACCCATAAAATAACCAACTCACTCTTTATTTAAAAATACCCAAAAGTGTTAGACATTATTTTTCTACTCACTTCATTTCCCAACTAAGGCCAAAGCATTTTCAGATATCACCTTTTAATCAAAAAAAATCTTGAAGCACTTTATCAATACTTGAAATTTCACATGTCACTTGAAATTCCAAGTAAAATAATTAAACCAAATTGATAATTTACTTTCAAAACCAAAAAACCTTTGAAAATTACATAATTTTTTCTTAAAGACTATTCAATCGATTTTCTAAGAGTTTAGTGTGCAAGATTAGTTAAAACCAAATTTGAGACAATCTTTGAAATAGTAAAAACCTTTGATATTTATGGGAACCAAATTAAAAACTAATTTTATTTATAGAAATCCCATATACACATTTAATACTACCATCAAAAAATTAAAATATAAATTTTAGAACACCAAGCAGTTAATTATTCTAAAATTAAAAGCTATAGTATGGGAAGACCTACCTAGAATCGATAGTGAATGGATTAGAACATCAAGACAAGATAAATAAGACCCGGGGGAGGGATCACACACTCTAAAAGTAAGAAAAAAAAATTAATCAATATCAAGACCCCAAAGGTTCATATTAATGTGTCACAACAAGGTTGGATAAAAAATAAGAAAAAAGTAAAAAGAGGAGAGGAGATTCTATTGTGAAGATCTAATAACAAACTGCGAAGATTGCACTTGGAATTTTAAATAATGTAAGTAGATTGGAGGAGGGATACACACTTGGGGGAGGGGAGTCTCAGAAAAATGGTCATTATATAAAAGGGGGAAGAGAAAATAGGTTTATGTGGTTTCAAAAAATAAAATTTAAAACTTGTAATTTTTCTAAAAAATAAAATTTGGTTATGGCGCATAGTTAACCCACAGATTTTTCCAAAATGTATGATAACTGTACGGTGCCCACTAGACCCCTAAATACACTATTAATAGTTTATAATATGAACCCGCATAGTTTAACTAACCATTTACTAACCATTACAACTGACACTATCCAAAGATATACCCAAATGCATGGTTTTCATATAGTTTTCCAAACTGTGCTGGATAACCATGAGACACTTAATTTTTTTTTCAAAAATACAAATTTCTTGTCAAAAATTTACCAATACATAAAATAATTAAAAATTATTTAAAATAGTATAAAATAATTAACTATAGTAACATGGGGTGTTATAGATTTTATGTTTTTTGAAATTTCAAGTGGTTAAAAGTTCAAATCATAAAAAATTTGGTTGGAGAGTCCAACAATATTTATTCAAATATCCAACCAAGTACATTGAAACCTAAAGTATTTTTAAAGAGGGAGGGATTGATAATTACATTGGATGTAATTATCCTAAATAACTAAAGGGGTTTAAGAAACTCCATGGAATTCCAATGTTAGGTATGGGTGTTATAGAAATTAATTATTTTATTTTGAAGGGTATGTGATAAAAATGTATACTTTAAAAGTTTTTTTAATTATTCTAGATTTAAAAATCAAGGGAATAATTTATATAGATTCTAGTTTTCATTAAATTTATGAATGAAAGATTTTAAATATTAAATATTTGAATATAAAAATGTTTACCAAGATTTGTTTAATCTAAATAAATGATATAGATAGTTATCTCATTTTTTATATGATAAGAGGATTTGTTTGTTAATAAATATTTTTTATAAAAAATATGAGATAAGGAATTTTATACACACTATTTATAATTCATCAGATCATATAACATGTTTCTGAGAAGAGGATAAAGATTAACATATTTTATTCATGAAAATTATTTATGAAATGTTTCAAAAGGAATTGATATTACATCAACCATTAATTTCATATTTTAATGAATAATCTTATTTTCTACAAAATAATTTAAAATAATTATAATACCTTATATGAAATGGAAATAATATTTTTTTGTAAAATATTTCTACTAAAAGTTAATTAGTGATATTTTTAGCAAATAGAAGTTTGTGGGTTTTATCATGATATTATAAGAATAATATAATGTCTAAGATGCTAGTGGGAGTATGTTTAAACTTAAATAAGTTCAAATTTAAAAATATAAAATATTATTACAAAAAAATTAAAATTTAATTTCACTTTATATCCTATAAGAGTTTATGGTATGGAGGTAAAGATAAATATAAAGAGTTGCATTTAGTTACTGTAATATAGTAAACATCACTTTATCCTAAATAAGTTTAGGATATATTGGTAAATTTATAATGTAAATAGTTACAACATTTACCAAGTGATTTCAAGGTAAATGTTTGATGGAATGAGTTCAAATAATGATGATTATGTTCTTAGAAAGAGTTATGTGTAGACAACATAATTTGACATTGTAATTTTTGTTGTAGTGGATTTAAGGAGTTTGAATATGTTCAAGGATTTGAACATTAGGAATACGATTTGTAAATATAATAATTATTAAAAGTATATTTATTCATAGATGTTACTAAATAACTATTTTATTGGGATGGTTTTATTAGGTGGACACATAGATATGTAGGGGGATTACATATAAATATAATTATTCAAGAAAACCCTAGAAATTCTGGAAAACATATGACTAATATGGAAATCTATCATATATGATATGATAGACAGAATCTAATGTATGGTTTTGTAAAGTATTCTTAAATATTGTAAGAATATAAAATGTATCATATAAAAGGAAATATCCACTTAATAATTCTTTTAGGTTGGTTGTATATATGTATATATTGATATAAATTTCTTTAAGTGAAGTGATAATTTTTCTCTCAAAGTATAACTTTGAGTTATACCTAATAAATGTTCATCATGGAGTATTATAGGCTATGATGAAATTTTTAAGGTTATACTGAGTAGGATTCTTGAATAGATATATTAAATATGGTCATAATGCACAAAAAATGTTTTCATGTGCTAGATGACCCACTATGTATACCACATGGAGTTTCATACACTACATCTTTGGTATACTAGGGGTGAATGGATCATATTTGGTTCTCTACTACCTAAGTTTGGAAAGAAACCTAGCATTATAACCTTTATAATTTGATACTTTTTTTATAAAATTCACTAGTATTATCTAACCTGGGTATAGTTGGATATTATGGTGATTATATCCTTAGTTATAGATCAACCAAGATGGAATTTTTCATCTCAAATTAAGAGTGTGACATCTAGGCCCTCAATTGAGATAAATTAAGGAATTTTTCATCCACCCATAGATAGTAAATATGATGTGATTATCTATTCATATGAGGGACATGTGATGTGATCATCCATAATGGTGAATAACATGTAATAAATTTATCAACCTGGTTAGTCTATACTCAGAGAATAAAATATTTATGAGTTGGTTAAATGGTATTGACATACTTTGTGTCCCATAGTCACTTAATGTTTTATACAAAGATTATATATAAGAATTAATTAATAAATATTATGCAACTAATGAATGTAGGTATAGAGATACATGTGTTTTATGGAGATCTTTACAGATCCATTTATAGCTTTAGGAGCATAGATGCTTTTCTAGATCCTACTCTTTACTTAAATTTATGAATATGAAGATTTATATTTATTTACAATTCCAAAAAGTTCCATGGGGTTACACTTTTTGGTTTACTGAATGGGGATTGAGTTTGACTTAGAGAACTTCTCTAAAATTGGTTTAGAGTAAATCCAAAAGAATTTTTTGTATGGGTTTTCACAAGGTATTATATATGAAGTGATATATAATGAAGTTGATGATATCTTTCCAAAAGTGTGTTGGAAGATATCTAAAAGGTTTTTTGGATATAGTTTCACAAGATATTATATATGATAAATATAAGGGGAAATGGAACAAAGTCTATAAGTCTTTAGTGTAAGTGAAAGATTGAAGGGGATGTTCCATAAATATTACACATGTGATGTATTTTGTAATATATCATAGGGTATGATATGAACATTTCATATGGAGTAACATGAAGAAACCAAGGGTATGTGATATTTTTGGTTTTGGGAATATCATATAAAACGATATAATAGATATCATAAAGCATAAAATGTTATTTCATGTGACTACCTTTCCAATCCTATTATATGATTGATTTATATCATATGGACTAATTTGTGTGTAATTGCAAGGTATGATATGCACTACATACTATGATTTATTGGGTAACCAAATAATGAGTGTCATCATATCTGAATCTTCTACATAGATTATCATCAAGTGTACTATTTCATATGTTGAAATAGCTAGGTATTTCACTCATACAAGGGTAATAAGAACTTGTTGTGGCATTTACTTGTCTATTATAACACAAGGGTAAATGAAAGAAAACTCAATGAGTATCATTGATATATTTATAAATCCCGCCGCCATGTGATGGTGAGTGTGTGTTCATCCATGTAATCATACCCAAGCCTCATCCAAACTCCTCCTACCCAAATATCACTTATCCTGCCACCTTTTTATTTTGAGGCACTAGCATGCCATGGAGGGTGGAGGATCTCACTCATATGATGAGTGATTTATCTTAACCTGTGGATACAACATGAAGGGGGGATATTTTTTCCTCTCATGTGATCTTCATAAAGCATGGATGATGATGGATTTTGTTGTGACTCTTTAGTGTAAGGTACACATCATTAAAACTTTATTTTATAGTATAAGTAATTTCATTTATCTAGAATTTTATATCTTAGTTATAAAAGTTTATTTATTTATTCTGTTTTATCTAACCACTATTGTTATATCCATTTAAGACCTTTTAAATAATTGATCTATGAATTCGCTAATCACTAATATATTATGTAATTTTTACACAACTCACTTCTCCTAGAAACCCACAGTGTAATGGTGTGTTTAAGAGGGGCAATCATGCAATGTTATTAATGGATCAATTGATGATGGGTCAGTGTGACATTCCTATTTCATTCTAGGGATAAACTATAAAAACTTATATATTACTACTTAATCATGTTCCATATAAAGAAATAATGCATACACCATATGAGATATGTACTAAGAAACATCATAATATGTATTTTATTAATATTTGGTGCTATAAAACATTGTACGATTATTGTATTATGATAAAGTTAACCCTAAGTTTAACAAGTGATTATTTTTTGGTTATCCTAAGGAAAATAAGGTATATTGTTTCTATAGTCCCACTAAGAAAAAATTGTTTCTATCCAGAACTGGTATAATCTTTGATAATGATATATCACTCAAGGAGTCAGTGGGAGGAAATTTGAACATATAGAAGTTTAAGACTAACAAATAGGATGTGTCCCTAAGATGGAGGTTAAGATGGTTCCGCAAAGAGTTGTGGAAGAAGAATAAAATCAAGTTACATAAGAACCTTAAAGGTATATTATAATTCATTAAGATCCTGATAGATATTAATTTCTTGTGTAAAATAATGATGAATTAATTCCCAATGGTAATAAAACTAATACCTAATAGTAGGCCATTGAGAGTTATAATTATAATAAATTGTTAAAATACATGGAATCAAAAATGTAATCCATGTACACTAACCAAGTTTATAACTTAGTTGATCCACCTAAAGGGGTGATACACATAGGGTACAAGTGGATTTTCCATAAGAAAACTTAAATGGATGGTAGAGTGTCTACCTATAAAGGTAACTTTGTGGAAAATGGATAAAAACAATCTCATGGTATTGTCCTTGAAGATACATTTTCACCAACTATGATGATAAATTAAATTTGGATATTTCTTTCCATAATAACTCATTATAATTCTGAGATATATCAAATGGATTTAAAAACTTCTTCCTTATAGATAAATTATTGTATGATGTGCATGTGATATAGCTTAAATTTTTTGAAGTGAAAAATGTATATTATAAGGATTAAAAGTTAAAACAGTGCATTTATGTATTGAAGTTAGATTCTTGAAGTTGTAATATACAGTTTGATGATGCAATCAAAGAGTTTAATTTCATAAAAAACATGAGTGGTTTTTATATAAAATAGGATTAATGGAAGTGTAGTGGTACTTCTAATATTGTATGTAAATGACATACTACTTATTTGAAATGATTTCATAAATTTACACTATAAATATCTGGTTAATAAAATAATTCTTGATGAAAGATATTGGTGAAGAAGCCCATATACTGGGTATAAATATATATTGATATAAATATAATAGATTACTTGGACTAAGTCAAAACACAAATATTGGTAAAGTGTTAAATTATTTTATCATAGAAAACTAAAAAATATATTTAATAGTGTTTCATGGCATGAATCATGCAAATATTCAAGATCATTATAAATAAATATAAATCATGGATATAATTCCTTATGCATCATCGATAGGTTTTATCATGTTTTTCATGTTGTGTACTCAAATTTATGTTGTTTATGCTTTGAGAATAACTAGTATATATCAATCCAATCCTAGTGAGAGTCACTAGATTATTGTTAAGAAAATCCTTAAGTACTTTAGAATAACTAAGGATGTATTATTGGTCATTATAGGAGATGATGAACTCAGAGTAATGGGTTACAGTAATGAAATTTTTCAATATGAAAAATATGATATGAGATCTCAATATATTTTTTTTTTGCTTAAATAGTTGAGATATTGGTTAGAAGAGTTCCAAACAAACCACTTTAGAAAACTAAAAAATAATATGGAGTACATCATTACATCAGATACTATAAAAGACGATGTTTGGATTAAGAAGTTCATCTCTAAACTTCAGGTGGTTCTTAGCATCAAGGGAGAAATAAATATTTACCATGAAAATCATTCGGTTTTCACTCGGTGATCTCAATCAAGAATAAATCATCAAATAGAAGAATATGGAATTTATTATGTTTCAGTTACGCTAGTTTTATTTAAGTTCTTTATTTTACAAATTGGTTTTGTTGATGATAGATCATACACTTTAAATGGGTTTATTCCACTATTTTAATCATATGATAATCTTCCTAAACCAATTAATATATACACCAACGGTACTTTTATACCATGGAATATCATTTCCACCATGGGATAATCATCCGATCAAAGAATATCTTATCCACCATGGGATATCTTTTCTACCATGGAATAAATTGTTCCATAAAAAAGTTTGGGGTACACCATGGCCCATCCAAGATAAAATCTCATTTTATATAAATAGATAGTATGGTGCATTGTGTCCTATACAGGAATATCATGGAAAATTCCCAATATATATTAATATAGCTAATAATTCCATGAATATCCCAATACACACACAAATATAGTATAATGGGAAATTAGGTTACCCATGTTTGTGGGTAGTTAGGGTACCCACACCCAACCGTTGTTCCGTCATTAAATACATTTTCCACTGCCTTAATATGTTATAGAGATTATATAAAATAATAATAAATATCATGAATAGTAATATAAATATAAGTTGTAGTCAACACATTTAATAGTCTGGGTAATTTCATGAGAAACTCATGACAATTCCAATAATATACAGTCTCATACAATCATATAGCAACAATAAGGCTCCACGCATTCAATATCATACATGACATCATCAACTCATGAAATAATGCCAATAACACATAATGAAACCTATAAAATGACATAAAAATGAAAAATATATGTTTAATCACATATAACATGGATTAATTGTTGAAAATTATAATAACACTCAAATTAAGTGGACCAAAACATAGCACTTAGCATGTTGGAGAAGAAAAATAATTTTAAATTCTTTCAGCTTAATGATTCACTTGAAGAGTAGAAGGTTTTTATAATTCATATAATGAGCTCAACTCGAAGTTTATTTCACACTATTACAAATTTCAAAAATACCAGTAAAATGTTTTCCTATTAAAATTTGACTCTAAATTAGAACCACATTGAAAACAAGAATAAAGCTTATAAGAGAGAAAAAATGAATCCAACATAAGAATATTTAAAAATAGTAGTTAAAAATACCCATGATGTGGAAACCAATAAAATAAATACCACAACTAGGCTGGAACTTTGGTTATATATACATGAAGGAGTGTAGCTTACTTATTAAGGTATAACAAAGACTCGATGGGATATAGGTTATTATGTAAATTTTAATTGATTTTACTAAGATAGAATAAAGTTTCCAAAATACTATGTTTTTATTAAATAATAGTTTCCACCATTCAAATGTAATTCAATAACCAAACTATTCCTTAAAAATTTACTAAAAACAACATAAGAAAGGTTTATTTTATTTAAAGTTTGTTTTGAAAATAGTTTCCCAACCAACACTCTATTCAAGTAATTATAACTTATACTTAAAAAATTAAAGTTTCTTATAAAACCAAACCTATGCCCATTGAATTTGTACATGACAACATAATATAAACTACAAAAGTTGACTTTCATTTCCAACCTAAAACCAGATTATAAAGGATAGGTTTACACTTTATTAAATTAATCTAGGTGGAATAACATGATTATGGATAAACACTTCCCTCTTTATATAATATAAAAAACATAGATATTTTTTCAAAAAATATAAATTTAAAACACATCAATGGTAGTTTATTGATAAACCAAAAATGTATATGGATCCATTTAAAATTTACAAAAAATGGGAAGTAAAAAAACTAATAAAAATAAGCCTTTTAAATTTCTAGAATAGGCATTTATCAGCACTAGAAATCACTGATAAAACACCCTTTTATCAGTGCTCATAAAAGAAACCATTTATCAACGCATTTATTTAGCGCTAATAAAGGAAACTTTTATTAGTGCATTTATTTAGTGCTGATAAATGGACCCTTTATCAGTTCTTTTAAAAGTTTTGAAAAATGGGACTTTATCAATGCATTTATTATCACTAATAAATAAGAATATTATAGTGTGTTGTTACAACAAACTACAAAAATAGAAACAGGGCATCCAGGGTGGTGTAACAACATAATGCAGTATTAGAAACAACAATAGAAATTAGAAAAATCAGATAAAAATACATAATTTAAATGAAATAAATTTTTTAACACAAATATAAGAAAAAAAACACCATTATAGAGAAAAATAAAACACCTATATAAAAGAATAATTCACCCCTACTCTAAAAAAAGAACACACCTATATAAGAAAAAAAATCTTATATTAATAATAATATAAATAAAAAAAATAAATAGACATTGTTGATTTTAAACTAAATTTTGAGTCATACCAGGAACACTGTGTATCGTATTTTGTTGCAATTAAGGTCAGTTTTGAATAAAAAATGCACTTGGAGTCACACTGATCACATTGTGTGTCGGATTGAGGTGAGGTTGATTCCTACACATCAAAAATGACTTATGTATTGTTTTAATAAAGTATCAAAATAATACAAATTATTTTCCTCGGTTTTGAGTACGCCATTTATGTTATTGACTAAAATGTTATTTTAAACTAGAAACATGAACTTTGATTCATAGAGGTCGCATCATGTGTGGGTTTTACATGAGACTTATTCATACACATCGTAAATGAATTATGAATATTTTTCCTAAATTATTAAGAAAATCCAATCACATTTTCTCAAGTTTTAGTGAGTGACACTTTTTTTATTAAAATTTAAATTTAAAACAGATGAAGGACAAATTGAGTCATACCTAGCACATCATGTATCAGATTGAGATTTGGCTAATTCCTATATGTCAAAAATTACTTATAGATCATTTTCGTAAAGTACCAAAACAATCTGAATTTTTTTCCCATTTTTTAGTTATTATTGAAAAAAAATCATATACTAATGGTTTGGAGCCATTGGTATTGGCTATACCAATAGTTTTTGTGGTCTTTTTCTTGTCTGGTGTCAGTATAGGTGGGATATACCAACGGTTTCCAAACTGTTGGTATAGGTAATTCAAAAAAAACACTTGATAGGGTTTTATCCCCGCACCACTGATTTATATTTTAACAACCTAACCACTAAGCTAAAATGATTTTTGGAAACATAATATGATAAATATGTATATGTATATTTATAAGTAAATTTCTTTTTTATGTATTTAGTGTTATTTGATAAAATAATACATTAAAAATAAAAATACCTATACCAATGGTTTGGAAAACCATTGGTATAGACCAATACCAATGGTTTTCGAAAACATTGGTATAGGTATTTTTGATTTTTCAGACCTATACTTATGGTTTTTAAAAAAACATTGGTATAGGGTCTTTAAATTGAAGTTATACCAACGATTTTAGCCAAATCATTGGTATATCCATCACCTATACCAATGATTTTAGAAAAAACCATTGGTATGGGGTAATTTAATGGAAGTTATACCATTAGTTTTTCAAAAACTGTTGGTATAGATATGACCTATACCAATGGTTTTGGAAAAAATATTGGTATAGGGTCATATTATGGTACCAATGCCAATGGTTTTGGTGAAACCATTGATATAGGGTCATTTTATGGTACCTATACCAACGGTTTAGCCAAAACCATTGGTATAGGCTTAGTTTCTAATAGTGAGTTTGTCAGTTGTTTTTTTTACTAAAATTAATGTGAATTTTGAATAAAACTATGTACTTGGAGTCATAATGGTAACACCGTGTTTCAAATTAAGGTGAGGTTGATTACCACACGTCCCAAATGACTTATGGATCATTTTCTTAAAGTATCAAAACAATATGAATGTGTTTCCTTAGCTTTGAGTATGTCACTTTTGTTTTTTACTAAAACGTCATTTTAAACTGAAAACACGCACTTCGAGTCATAAAAGTCACATCGTGTGTGAGTTTAACATGATACTAATTAATACATTTCAAAAATTAATTATAAATCATCTTACTAAATTATCAAGACAATATGAGTGTGTTTTCTTAGTTTTCAATGAGTGGAATTTTTTGTATTAAATTGTTAATTTTAAACTGAAAAAGAACACTTTGAGTCATACCTATCACACTGTGTGTTGGATTGAGGTTTGGATGATTCCTACACATCAAAGATGACTTATGGTTTATTTTCATAAAGTAACAAAATAATATGAATGTATTTTATCAGTTTTGAGTATGTCAGTTTTTTTACTAATATTGATGTCAATTTTGAATAAAAAGATGCACTTTGAGTCACAGTGGTCACACCATGCGTCGGATTGAGGTTTGGATGATTTATAAACATCCCAAATGATTTTTGGATCATTTTCAAAAATTATTAAAACAATATGAGTGCATTTCCTTGTTTTTGAGTATTCCACCTATTTTTTTACTAAAATGTCATTTTAAATCGGAAGCACGCACTTTGAGTAATACAGGTCTCATCGTGTGTGGTATTGACATGAGACTGATTCATACATATCAAAAATGAATTATGAATTATTTTACTAAATTATCAAGACAATCCCAATGTGTTTGCTCAGTTTTCAGTGATTGACACTTTTTTGTATTAAAATGTCAATTTTAAATCGAAAATGGACACTTTGATTTATAACGGTCACACCATGCAATGGATTTAGGTGTAAATAATTCCTAAACATAAAAAATTACTTATGTATTATTTTAATAAATTACCAAAACAATCCAAATCTGTTTTCTTAGTTTTGAGTATGTCATTTATTTTTTTACTAAAATTAATGTCAATTTTGAATAAAAAAATTCACTTAGAGTCATAGTGGTCACATAGTGCATCTTATTGAGGTGTGGATGATTCCTACATTTATAAAATGTTTTATGTATAATTTTAATAAATTATCAAAAAAAAATACAATTTGTTTCCTTTTTTTTGAGTATTCGACTTGTGTTTTTTCCTAAAATGTCATTTTAAACGGGAAGCATGCACTTTGAGTCATAAAGGTCACATAATGTGTGAGTTTTACATGATAATGATTCATAAATGTCAAAAATTAATTATTAATTGTTATCCTAATTTATAAATACAATACTATCATGTTTTCTTGGTTTGTAGTGAGTGACACTTTTTTTTATTAAAATATCAATTTTAAACGGATAACGGACACTTTGAATCATACGAGGAACATCGTGTATTATATTGATGTGATGATTATTCATACATTTCATAAATGACTTATGGATCATTTTACTAAATTTCCAAAATAATACTAATGTTTTTCCTTAGTTTTGAGTATGTCATTCATTTTTTTACTAAAATTAATGTCAATTCTAATTAAAAAAGAACACTTGGAGTCATAGCAGTCACTACATGAATCGGATTGAGGTGAAGATTATTCATACATATCCCAAATTACTTATGTATCATTGTAATAAATTATAAAAATAATATTAATTCATTTCCTTGTTTTTGAGTATGCCACTTTTGTTTTTTACTAAAATGTCATTTTAAACTAGAAACACGCACTTTGAGTCATATAGGTCTCATCGTGTGTGGGTTTGAGAAGAGACCAATTCATACATGTAAAAAATTAATAATGAATTGTTTTCCTAAATTATCTGGAAAATAAAAGCGTGTTTTCTCATTTTTTATTGAGTGACACTTTTTGTATTAAAATGTCAATTTTAAACTGATAATGGACACTTTGAGAAATACTGGTCACACCATGCATCAGATTGAGGTGAGTCTGATTCTTACACATAAAAAAATTATTATGGGTCATTTTACTGAATTAAAAAAATAATCTAAATTAATTTTCTTATTTTTGAGTATGTCAATTGTTTTTTTACTAAAATTAATTTTAATTTTGAAAAAAAATTCACTTGGAGTCATATCGGTAACACCGTGCGTCAGGTTGAGGTGTAGATGATTCTTACACATCCCAAATGACTTATGTATCATTTACATAAAGTATAAAAACAATACTAATGTTTTTTATCAGTTTTGAGTATGCTAATTTTCTTTTTTTACTAAAATGTCATTTTAAATAGGAAACACACATTTTGAGTCATATAGGCCGCATCATGTGTGGGTTTAACTTGAGACTGATTCATAAATTTCAAAAATTAGTTATGAATCATTTTTATAAATTATCAAGATAATTAGAGCAAATTTTCTCGGTTTTCAGTGAGTAACACTTTTTTGTATTAAAATGTCAATTTTAATGAGGTAACAGATGCTTTGAGTCATACTGGGAACATCATGTATCGGATTGAGGTGCGTCTGATTTCTACACATAAAAAATGACTAATTGATAATTTTACTAAATTATTAAAACAATACAACTACATTTTCTTATTTTTTAGTATGTCAATTGTTTTTTTACTAAAATTAATGTCAATTTTGAATAAAAAGACGCACTTGGAGTCATAACAGTCACATTGTGCACCAGATTGAGGTGTGGATGATTACTACACATACCAAATGACTTATTTATTGTTTCAATAAATTTTAAAAACACTATGAATGTATTTATTTGGTTTTGAGTAGGTCACTTGTGTTTTTTACTAAAATGACATTTTAAACTGGAAACACGCGCTTTGAGTCATATAGGTCGCATCGTCTGTGGGTTTGATATGAGACTGATTCATACACAACACAAATTAATTATGAATTATTCTCCTAAATTATCAATAAAATATGATTGTGTTTTATTGGTTTTCAGTGATTGAAAGTTTTGTATTAAAATGTTAATTTTAAACTGATAATGGACACTTTTATTCATACCGCTCACACCATGCATCTGATTGAGGTGTGGCTAATTCCTACATGTAAAAAATGACTTATGAATATTTTTCCTAATGTAAAAAACAAATACTAATATATTTTATCTATTTTTAGTATGTCATTTGTTTTTTTACTAAATTTAATGTAAATTTTGAATAAAATGATGCAGTTGGAATCATACCGGTCACACCATGTGTCAAATTGAGGGGCAGCTGATTCTTACACATTAAAAATGACTTATGGATCATTTTCCTAAATTATCAAAATAATATGAATGTATTTACTTAGTTTCGAGTAGGCCATTTGTGTTTTTTACTAAAATTTCATTTTAAACTGGAAACACACACATTGAGTCTTACAAGTTTCATTCTATGTGGGTTTGACATGAGACTATTTTTTTCTTTATTGATGATGATGAATTCATTCAATCTAGAGAATATTCATCACCATATGTTTGCTCATTCATTGATTCAGTAATATCATGATGTTTTTTTAATGATCTTATAGGTGGATAACCATCCTATATAAAATAATTTAAACAAGCGGTGAAACACATTTTTTCAATAAGTCACCTGAAACACTTAAAAATGGATCTTATCTTAAGTTATAAGTTTTGTAAACAATTCTCAACAATTTTTTGCAAGCAACATCTTGTTATGATTCTCATTTAACTTCATCACCCAACAATTTTATTTTTTTCAAGCCAGTGATTCATCCGCTCCTCCACCTCGGTCTCCACCTTTGCCTCCTCCTCTACCTCAGTCTCTGACTCTAACTCTTCCCTTAACTATGTATCTACCTATACCTCCACCATTGCCCATCAATTTTATTTTTTGTAGTTCAGTGATTATAAACAAATTGATTTCCTCCATTATACTTCTCCTTAAGACAAATATCAAAAATAATATATAAGCATTATGAAACTAATGCTTCAAAAAAAAAATATATTTATAAGGTCATAGCTCATACTGGATCACAAATATAATAGGTAATTATATAAATTTGTTGTCTACATACATTCAGACAAAATGTATGATGACCACTCATATCTAAATAAAGTTATTTCATCTTTTTTGTATGAAGGTTTTCGGAAATCTTGATAATATTGATAAAAAAATAAAAACAAATGATTATGAAATATATTTAATGAAATTATAATTACCTTCTGAAATTACCTATTGGGGGATGCTGGTCTTTTCATGATTTTGATATCTCTCATAAATTTTCAAACATAATATCCACAATAGATGCCATTATCCTACTTCAGACACTATAGAAACATTAACAAAAATAATTAAATTATTTTGAAATGTTTTTATAGTTGAATATTTCTATATATTCCTTAATTGTTTCCATTTGTATTAATCCACAAGCTTTATCTCTTCAAACATGGAATTTGTTCCATGATTTAGCCTATAATTAGTGACCGCCCTATCATGGAAAATTCTTCTTAAAACACACATTAAAACATATAATTTGAAGTTTATCTATAAAATGTTTATTATAGTGTATTAAATATTCACAATATACATAATGTGTGGTCTATTGATTGGATATCCATGTATTGGATCCAAAAATAAATATTTGGGGTGTCCATATTGACTACGATTAGCATCCACTGCTCCCTAAAAAATAAAAAAAATAAGTAATGAAAAATTTAAAAATATATTTTATGTTATTAGATTGTAGATTTTTACTCATGAGTTGCAGAAATAAAAAAGTTTTTTTCAATTGATACTTTTTTATCAAACTCTTCTAGTAATTGATTTTTTTCTTCTCAATGTCATTATTATTTAAAGTAAATTCTGCCATAGAAATGATATAGGTATTAATGAATCCAAAGAATGCTTCACATGATCTTCCATTTATATAGTTGTAATATAAACTCCTATAGAAAATATTAATAGATATTAAATTTAATAAACATATTAGCTCACTATTTGGATAGACATATTATGAAAATGTATATTATGTATGTATTCACAACTGAGACGCTCAACCATTCATGCTTGAGAATCATAGTTATAGTCTCGAGACCAATTACATATATCATGAAAATTCCATATATTTATTCTTCATATAGATTGTAAGACATATTTTTATCTTTAAATGTGGTCTCTACATGAAGTTGTAATGATAATAAATGTTGATCTAGAACTGGTGTAGAGGAGGTACTCTCAGAATTTCATGTTGATTTCTTGGTCAATTTACTAGATTTTCTTAATCTGGCATTACATTTCCCCACTACTTTATCCATATGTAATATCATACCTCACTTAAAATACTTTATCATAAACCATTATAGCTTTTTCATATGAAAAAAATTGATAAAGATGTACATCATGTATCTTTATAAAATTAGATGGCCATTCTATGAAAGCTCTAATAGTATCATGGACCATTGTAATATCTGGATCATCAAGTGGAATAGGAAACTCTATAGTTGGATCATGAGATACCCCAATCCCCAATATCATGTGATCATTTGGGAGGTCATTATGGTCTATCTTGTCTCTCGGCATATTATATATTGTATCCATTGCAACACGGTGGTGCGTGGGTTTTGACAGATACAAATCACATAAAATTATGCCCTGTATAGTTTTAGTAATATAAAGTTATCAAATTTTGTTTGATTCGCATTTAGGAAAAAGTTTAATGAAAAAATTTATTACCTCAGGTATGGTATGCAGATGGGGGGAATGACTAGACTCAAATCTAGTGGGATCATTTTTTTCATGTGAATATCTTTGCTCCACCATTGGTTTGCTTTGATCCTTTCTCATACATTGGTCTGCCAAATCATACCAAAAAATAATATCTTGTAGGGAGTATATTTGTGTCTATAATCATATCACCATATTATATGTATCTTCATGTGGTTTTATCTTCTAAAAATATGTTCTAGTAGTGACTCCAAAACCTAATCATCTAAGACAACCATATTTTTTTGGCTGCTTCAAATATACTAAAAGTAGCTTTTCTTATGGTAAGATCATTTCTGATTCTTATGTCTAAACCATATAAAAAAATATGAATGTAAATATATATTTTTATGCAATATTGTTATAAATCATAATTAATTTCAATTATTTCATACCTATACATGTTTCCAATATTGTTTGGTGTTTTTATCAATTAGTTTTCCATCCATATTTACCTGAGCATCCTTCCATAGAAAATAACGTGGGATAGAAGTGGCTTCAAATTTTAATTTATCAATATGAATATAAAAAAATTAACATATGTTTTTCATATCACATAATTAAACTTTTATTGTCAATTTAAAATACATACCAATTTTTTAACTAATGAAGCATACCCCATCCTTTCTTTTTGATAGGGGTACATTGGTTTTTATGCACATTATTTATTTTTATCACTCTTTTTATGCTTCATAAATTAACATTTTTTTAATAAAGTTGGACAAAATAAATAATTTCAAATAATATATTATCAATTTCAATGTACCTGAAATGATTTCTCATTGAAATTATTGATGAAAGCATACTATGTATTCGGTTTTATAATGTGTGCATAACTAACTGGTGGGTGGGGATTTACTTTCCCCTCAGCATCCCTAAGATATAAAAAAGTTTCTATAATCCTCTATTGTATTTTCCATTGACCATTAAGACAAATTTCTTAAGGAAATATTCTAAAATAAATGAACATTTCAAGGAACAAATAAAATTAAATTATCATTTCATTATATAATTTTTCAGTAAAATAGAGAAAGTATATCATAACATTGTTGTTATATCTTTCCAAAGGATTTCTTTAATAACGGGTTAGACATGGAATCAGGAATCAATATCAATCATCATATTCATCATCATTATGACCCCAAAATAACTAATGAACATTAACTTGTTGGTTTCAATAGTTTTGCCACATTGATTCCAACCAACCTCAAATTTTATACCCATATTTATTTACTTGATAATTTTATTCAACGCTATAATGATGTGTCATTATAGTTTTTTTCATCAATATTTTGTTGATACTCTAATAATTCTATAATTTCACCATCAATAGTTTTTTATACCTCAATATTGGTAACACCATCATGTGTAGAAGACATTGTGTACATGAGTAGTCCAACATTTAATTTGTATTGGATAATAATAATGTAAACATGGAGAAAGTATTTTACAAGGGTCTCATGCATGCACTATTACAAACTTGATGAACTCTTTAACTCAATCTTTATATTCTTTTGTCAAAGGATTAGCATGAATCCATTTTGAAGGAAATGGTCAATTAAATTTAAGAAAAGAATTACCCCACTATGGTAGGTGTTATCCTCTGAATTCATCTAATGGTGAAAGCTGTAGACAAATTTCAACCTCATCAAATTCATCTCTCAAACTATTTTAATTGCATTTTGTTGCTTGATACTCATCCCCCATCTCTTTTGGGAATCCACCTATGTTTCTTGAACTAATATAATAAAAATTCATCCTATACTAAGTAATGGTGATCATTTTGGATGACTACTACTTAGAGTAGTTCAAACAACATAGAAGAGATGGGGGGTGAGTCTCAAGAAACAAAATACAATAATAACTATTAGGGAGATGAAACTGGTAAGGATGATAGTTGTCTCCTTAAAACTTTTTAAATTACCACATGTTAATTTAAAATTTAAAATCTCATCTCAAAATGCTAAAAGGTCTTGGAACTACCATCAGAACATCAACACATCCCCATTGTGTTTCACAAACTCTAATCTATATTACTAGTCATTTTCCCTCAAATTTATCTCAAATATAAGATCTTTATACCCATTGAGGTTCATGTGTAGGGTGTGAGTATAAAAATAAACAATTAACTACTAGAAAGTCCCCTAAAATATGAAACACATATATTTGAGTATCTGTTCAAAGTAGAGACACACAAAATACATATGTAATTCAAGTCATTATGTACTAACTAGGACACCATGATAATCAAATGTACTGACTTCATTTCACACTATTGAATTATACCAATCATATCATAAGTTTATACCATGTTTGTTCCCTCACATTCAAATCATTTCACTAATTGGTTCCCTTAGGAAAGAACCAAATAATGGGTACCAGAATATATCAGTTAAACCTAACTTCTAAAAATCCATAAATAAGAAAAAAACAACACAAATTTCACATAACCCTCACCCTAGCCCTTGATGAATCACTAACATGTATGTAGTAACTCACATTCTAACATACCATACCTATCCCTCATATAAAACCTAACACTTATTATTTTTTTAAAATATTTTTATCTCATTTATACTCTAAACCCAATCATATTCAAAAATAACCTAAATGTAATTTTAATTATGGATTCTAATATATTACATTTCAAAAATGAAGAATGAATATTAAAATACTAATTGAAATAAATTCTGATTCCCTTTATCTATAAAATTGTCTATTCTCTAATATATTCATTTTTCTAAACCACTGTTTGTTATCCCCAAACATATCCTAAATTCTAGCTTCTATTAGCCTTTTTGGCAACCCTATTCACTACAATTGGCATCTTTAGATCAAAATAAAGTTGATGAAAATGTATTCAGATTTATTTTTCTATAAAGATTCCAATTGCAGTGAAGATGAAGCCGAAAGAAGGATTGAAGAGATCTGATCATTGTGGGAGGAATACCTTCAAGGTTCAGATTGGAACCCTTTTAAATTTATCAATGTTTAATGGGAATATAATAAAAATGTGTGTTTGTCATTTTTTCACAAAAAATGAGCAACATGAGTATTTTCAGGAATTCACCCATTGTATTAGTATTCTTATCCAAGTATTCCTAACTACAGAGTTTTAATAGGATCCAATGTGACTACACCCAAATTAAAAGTAATTTTTAATGAAGTTTTTTCAAAAGTAAATGGTAGAATTGATTAAGAAAATGCATATAAAGAGACCAAAACAATTCATTCATTATGTTTCGATTAATTTTTTGGTATCATTTTTTGGTGTTCTCAGGAAGTAGTAAATGAGGAGGATGAAAGACTAAAAGAGTTTCAAAATGGGTTGGGAGATGAAGTATTCAAAGTCATGAAAGTGTCTTTGACATAGATTAATGAATATAATCAGAGTGGGAGGCATGTCATCAAGTAACTTTGAAACCACAATTATGGGAGGAAGGTTAGTTTGAAAGAGGGAGTCTAATCCATCATCAAGAGATGGAAGGAAATCAAGCATCTGAGGATGGATTAAATAAAGGTAGTTAAGGTTAGTTATACTCAAGTATTGAAGTATTAAAAATGATTATGAATTCTTAATACATAACCATAATCAAAGAACAATATTAAACAACACATCATTGTTACTCACGTTGAAAAGGTTGTATGGCCTCCATCAAAAATATAATTCATATTCCCTCACAATATACCACTGACCACAATGTAATCCCAGCAAACACTTTTTCATTTAACCCTCTTGAATTTATCAATTCATTTATGGTAAAAATTACTAAAATCATAAATATAATATAATAGTGATAAGAATAACTAAATTTTCTAATATTTCACAAAAGTTTAACTTAACAACTTTAATAATTTTTTCATGTGGTATATCATCAACTTGTTATTCAATAATATATTTAGCATTTGAAATTATATTCAGATTTATATTCAAGTTGTGTCTGAACAATAAAAAATAATCAAATAAAAGAAAATATATAAGAACTATCATAAAATTCAATCATTTTATGACAACGGAACAAACTTAATTTATTCATTCTACTAAATCACCTATGCGACACTAATCATCCAATATTAATTAATAAAAAATTCACACCTATCATTCTATGAAATTTTATGAAGATGATTTTATCAATATATACACATATATTCATGATTCTTCTTATTGTCTTAAACTTTTTTTTCAACTTCATGTGCATTCCATACCATGGAAACAAGATTAAAATAATGAAAATCCACACAATCTAAAAGGTAATAAGAAATAATATAATGAAAACATCAAGAAAATCACCATCAGTTACAACAATGGATAGAGATACAGTTTCCAGTGGTCTCATATGAAGTTATAATGAGTTTACAGAGTAGCGGTGGCACTGTGTAGGTATAGGTAAGTGGGATAGAGAGAGAGAGATGAGATGAGATGTAGGGTTCTTTATAGTTAAGAACAATGCAAAAAGGAAAACCATAGAACCTAAAAAATAAAACCAGAGGAGAGGAAAAGAAGAAAATCACATACCTTAGATTCTAGCCCTGATTCATCCAAGAGAAGGTAGAGGGGTAGCATCAACAGTACATCCCTACAGTGTATGTTGCATTCTTTTCTTTGTAATATAGCCCTTTTCCCTGAATAAACTGAGCATTCGACCACAACTTATATATATATATATATATATATTATAAAAATAAATATAGTATATAGTATAATAATAATTTAAATAAATTTATTATAATTTTATAATTATTTAAATATATATAATTATTTATTAATAATTATAGAAATGATTTTTAAAAAAATAATATTTCATTATTTATAATAATTATACATATATGAATTTATAAATATAGTAAATATACATTTATAAATATATTTATTTACAAATATATTTTTAACATTATTAATCAATATATAATCTTAAAGACATTCATTTTAAAAATGAGTGAAATTGAATAATTAAAAGTGAATACAATTTAAAAATATTGAAAAAATGGATAAGTTTTATTAAATAAATAAAAAATATTAAAAAAAATATGGATATATATATATTGAATTAAAGATGAATACATATTGAAAATACCAAAATATAGTAAATATATATATAAATAAATAATAGAGAATGATTAAATTCAAAAATAAAATAAACAATAAAAATATTAAAATATTAAAAATAAATAAATAATACCTAACTATAATAATATTAAAATTAAATACATAAAATTGACTGATTAAAAACATAATATATGAAATATATCATGTTAAAATGAAATTTTAAAATATACTAAAATATAAATTAATTACATAAATATTTGGTATATGTGTTTCTATATAAGATTTCATTAATTGCATAAATATTTATGTGTGTTTTTTGTATATAAAAATTAATTAATTACATATATATATGTGAAATCAATGTAACACATGTTTGATATATGTTTAATTAAAAAGTCAATCAATATTAAAAATGAATAAGTAATTAATATGCATTTAATTATTACATTTTATTCAATTTCTATATACTTATATTTAATATATATTATTAATTAATATTTATAATTAATATATTTATTATATTTATTCATTTTTAATTTTTTTTAATTATTAAAATTTATTCATTTTTAATTTTTTTTGTTTGATAATTATAATTTATTCATTTGATATATCTATATTTAATATATACTATGTATTAATACGTATAATCTATCTATATATATATTAAATTTATTCATTTTTACTAATAGATATTTAATAAATAAAATGTTTAATATTTTTCCTAATTTACTCTTTTTTAATTTTTATTTTTTTATTTCATTTTATTCATTTTACATATCTATATATTTAATATATAATATTTATTAATGTTTATAATTTATATATATATGTATATTCAATTTATTCATTTTTATCAATAATTATTTAATTAATAAAAATTTTAATATTTTTAGAAAAAATTATTTGTTTAATTATTTCATTTTATTCTAGACATTTATCAATGCTAAAAATGTGCTGATAAATTCCATCCTTTATCGGCGCTATATAAAAGTGCTGATAAAAGATACCATTTAGTAGTGCTTTTTTCTAGTATTGATAAAGACTAATGGTATTAAAGGTTTTTTTGTAGTAGTGAAGAATAAATACCAAAGGACATTTCTATAACTCAAGTATGAATCTACTAAACTAATAATTCATCTAAGGTTAACTAATCTTTCCTACAATTACAATTTATATGTGAACATATAAGTAGGTAAATCAAATAAGAGATTAGCCTAAAATAATCATAAAATTCATATAATATTTTCATGGAAAACCATTTAAATCAACTAATAAAATAGGTCCATGAAAAAACTAATTCATATTTCCAAAAATTAGTTTTTATACTTTTTTAAAATTATGAAAATCAGTGGGCAGTCATGTTTCAAGCATAACATAATTAAAGAAGCAAGGAGAATTAAGACCACCAAGAGAAACAAACCTAAATCAAACTCAAAATACCCCCAATAACTATCTCATATATTCTTATAATTAAATAAACCAAGAACCAAAACCAATTTAATAAAAAAACTATTTAAATTTTTTAATTAAAGACTCTAAGTAATAATCTGACCATCACAAACCATTTATAACTAACCCAAGTGAAAAAATCACCATTAACTGAAAAATTGATGATCTGGAAAATCCCCAATTTTTATCTAAGATCAGTAAATTCTAGATAAACCGTTGGAATAAATGAATCAAAATCAATAAATAATTTACGAAATGAAATGTACCACCTTAGGCCTACTTTATATAGATAAAGGTAAATCCATGTCATTATGGGTGGATTTCACCATGCTTTCATGAAATCTGTCCTTGAATCTTTGATTTCAAACTAGAAACATAAAGTGAAAAGGCGGTTGAAGGAAAGAGAATACCTAACATCAATTATTTATATCACTTTCAAACACCCTAGATTGATATAATAATAAAAGAGGAAGTAGAAGAAAAAGAAAAGTTAGGGTGCCCATCACCCCTGCTCTCCGCCACACAACACCTAAAGAACCCTCAGTTGGAATGTTCTATGCCTTTTTTATAATTTAACTTTCCCAATATTCAATTAAAATTATCATATAATAATAACAATAATTATTATTATTATTATATTACTACCATGAGGTTATATATTGGATTTGTTTACAATCACTGAATGATAATGAAGGGTTAGTTGAAAATCATGGGTTTATAATCATTAAAGGTTTGTGAAGTTGTGTAAAGGATTTGGTTTTAATCAGTATTTATGAACTATTGATCAAAAGTAAAAATTTGAAAGTCATTAAAGTGTTCTATTTTTTGAAATTTTAAGTTCCATATATTATTCTGGAAGTTATGAGTTTTTCTATTCCATTGAAAGTAAAGGATGAGAAGTTTATTTGGATGTAAATTTTTTCAAAAGTTAAAAGTCCAGAATTGGATTTATCTAGAAGCTAAAATATATAATTTGAATGACTAAAATTTGTAAGGGGAAAATAATTTGAAAAAGGAATTAATAACTCCCTGGAATTCATAACATTCATCAATTTGGTATGTAAAAGTTACAACATTCCTAAAAATTTGAAAATTATATAACTTCCCTAGGATACATAAGAGTGAATCTAGAGTATACATAAAGGTTGTTAGGTGGTATATAAGATTTATTTCTATGAATAAAAGATATTATGTAAAATTTATTACCTTTTCATTTTCAAGAGAAAATTTAGCCATGCAGTGGGGTGTTAGACACACTTTGAAGAATATTTGGTAGGTTTGAGTGGCTCTAAAAATTAAGAGAAGTCCACTCCACTGAATATATTACATTTCATCAAATATCATAAAATATTATTGATGGTTTAGCTAGTGATAGAATTCTTAGAGATGTTTTAATAAGAATATGATGAGAGCCACACTATAATATAAGTTGTAGTGACTTTGAAATAGGGATAAGATTAATACCACCTCATTGAAGATGACATTTTTCATTGAATGGAACCTTGTATAAAATGAGGAACAATATCATAAGAATTGTGGATGTAATGATGAATATCATTTGAGAGAAATTAATTTATATATAAGATTCATGGAAGACTCTTATAAGGGTAGTCAAAATAGGTTCCTATAAAAAGCAACACACAATATAGGAAGTTGCATCATGTATCAGGATTTCTAGAGTTGAAGAGAAAATATACAAGTCATCATGGAGCCAAATGTTTTTAAGATATTTCACCTAATATAATTACTACACCATGATATTTTCATTAATATTATATGTTTGATCTAATGTGGTGTTGAAAATAGGCGTTTTGAATATATTTATATCTTCTAGAGTATTGGGAAAATAAAAAATAAGGAGTGACCCTCAGGAGGTAGTGAGTTATTCCCTAAACCATTCAATGTGTAGTGAGCCTTGGTGAGAAGATACTTCACCTAAACTTTTATAAGCAGCAAGTCTTGGTGAGGAGTAAATTTACATAAACTTGTACAGGTAATAAACCCTAGTTATGAGTGACTTAACTTAAACCTTCTATAATAAAAATAGTTAGTTATAGTGGATTTTTTTACACCATCACAATGTTGGGTGTGTACTCCTTGGATATAGCCTAGGGCAGGTGAAATAAGTAAAATCTCCTTGTGATTTAAATTTTTTCATCTATGTTTGACATTCAGTGAAATTGTATTAGAATGTAACAAATAGTTTAACTGGTTTATTTTAATTGGGTAACAATATCCAAAGATAAAATTATTTGAATATAAATTTAAATTTTGAAATACCCTGACTCACCCCCTCCCCCCACCCGGGGTGTCTTGGGTTACAATAAGTGGAATCGGAACCAACAGGTTTTGTTATGGATTCAACCTTGAATATATGTTATATTCTTATTATAGAATCTAAATATCAAGATAATAATGAACCACATATATTTTTTGATGTTAAATTATAGATTTACGGTTATCTTGAAGAATTCTATATTCAAAAAATAAGTATTATAGATTAGAGGATTGTTGAAAGAGTCATATGAGTATGTTTAATTGCTTTATGATGAAATTACCCAAAAGGAAAAATTAGATAAAGAGATAGATATATATCATGAATAATCATGATTAATTATTTATTTTAATCAAAATTATAATGAATAATCCAAGTTTATTTAAAGTCTTAGTCCTTCTATTGAGAAAAAAACAAGAAAATTAAGTCTCTTGAGGAAGAAGTTGTTGTGTTTAAAAGTGGGATTACTGAGGATCCATTGAATGATGATATATTTGAAAGTAAAAGGGTTTAGTTTATTTATAAAATAATATGATTTTCATATGTATGATGAGATTACTAATGAAGAAGAACTGGGAAATATTTTAATGAATAGAGGTGAAGAAGTTCTTGAGAAAAGTATCAAATATCTGGATAAACTATTAAAAAAGTATGATGATTTTATATCAAGGATTTTTAAGGATCACTTTGAAAGATAAGTTCAAGGAATATTTTTTATCAAATATTTAATGAATAAGATAAATATGGTTTCTAATAAATTCATGATCAAGACTCATAAATAAAAAATGAAGGTAGTGGAAGGAGCATTAAAATTAGGCATAATGATCAAGAATGCTCAGGTAGATGTAAAAGGAAAAGGGATTAAATATATTGAAAGTTATTTATTATATTTATAATAAGGAAATGAATATAAATTAAATTTTATCAAAAGGTAATATGAATACAAAGTAAAATCATTATTATATGAAATATATTGGATTAATTTGAAGTGATTTAGTTTAGAATTTATGTTGAATAATGTTGAAGACTCAAATACAAAAAAAAACTCTTTATAGATTTGTGAATTCATTAATAAACGAAGTCGAATGTCTTAAAATACAAAGAATAACGGTTATTATTGTACTATTTTTGAGGTTTGGTATATCATCATCCATAGAAATCAATAAAATTTTAGTGAATTACAAAAGGGGGATGAGTGATGTTTTTCATAATAAATCAAGGAAAATGAGTCATAAATGGAGAAAGTGATTGAATCAAACAAGTGATTTTAAAGAGAGAAGTATAACAATATATGTTTCTATTTTGGGATGACTGGTCATATAGTAAGCTTTTGTGAAGATATTATTGGGATGATTTTAGATTTTGAATTGAATATATGATCAGAAAAATTATTCCATAAGAAATAAGGCATATGTCTTTCTCTTCTTATTATTATCCTTCTAATTATGGTGTTAATAAATTTAAAAACAAATATAAATCTCAAATAAAGGTTATGTCCAGACAAAGTAATTAAATCTATACCTTTTAAGGAATTTGTTTCTTTATAGACAGAAAATTCATTAGATGAATAAGTGAAGAATAACATATTTGGGTTGGTATCCATGGATGAGAAGAATAATCGGTAGTCATTATAAAAGATGATGTTTTGAATGTTGTTACAAAGGATATATTTTAAGGTATTTTAATACCAGAAGAATATAAGTAATTATGATAAGTAAGTTTTCTCCTATAACTAGTAAAAATAAAGCTGGTATAGAAAGTAAATTTGTTACATTAAAGAACAAATTCATGTATTTGATGAAATATGAGACAGACTATCAAAGGTGAGTATGTCAGACATCAAAGTTTGTTATATTATAATACCCTTCATGAAAGGAAAATAAGAAATTAGGGAAAATTAATAAGAATGGGGAATTTATTCTCATAACTATAAAAGAATATGTAAATAAAAATATATCTATTCAAAATGTGAAAAGGAAATAGCATAAAGATACTAATAGAACTGGTAGAGGATGTATTGTTATGAAAAGGAGGAAACTTGCATAAGTGGAATCATATAAAATATTACCACATATTTAATGTACAATAATTTAATGGATAATATGTATAAGGAATCGTAGACTCATTAGGGAAAATGAATTTGTTATATAATTGAAGTAAATACTGCTAAGACTTGTAAGAAAGTTGGAAGAAATTGGTTGATTCATAATGACTAACCACAATCCTCTACTTGAGGATTTAAAAGGTAACCCTATCCCCATTCACTTAATGTTTTATCTAATGATTGGAGTGATGTATAATTAAATGGGATATATGATCCATAGGTTATGTATGCATTCAAAGGATATGAATGCATAGAAATAAAGTGAATTCATTAAGATGAACTAGTTGTATTGAGAGTGGATAAAGTGAAATAAGTGGTGTTAGAAGTAGTCACTATAGATTCCAAAGAAAGGATATATTCCAAAAAATAGTATCACTAGAAGTAAAAGTGTTGAAGATTCATACAAAAAATAGGTTGATATATTTAAAGAAGAAACATGATAAACATAGAGATACATGTAGTGATGGAAAAATTCATGCGGTGTTAAGAAAAACGTGATAAAAATTGATATCATGTATCTACCATGAAAATTAATTTTATATTTGGTTATATATGCTGAGATTAATTATAGATGGTATAGAGATTGATTTTCATGAAGCATGTGTCTAAACCATATCTGAGTTTTTCAAATGGTATCAAGCAAATTTTCAAATTTAGAATTTGGTATCAAACCTTTACCATGAGGTGGTAGTCCATGAAGAATGATACAGTTTTATGGATTAGCAACTACATTCATGAATAAATACATGTTCCATCTATCTATGAGACAAAAATATGGTTTCAACTGATTTTATTTTAGGATACTGAAAACTTTTGAGAATAATGTATTTTAACCGATAATCAGTTTCCCCATACAAAAGATTATCATAATAACCAGTGTCAAAAATTAAAGAAAATATAGGGAAAAGGTTATGTACATTAAAAGGATAATTATCCTTATTTATAAATTGATAAGTCTTAAAAATTAATTAAGATCATGGATATAAAGTCGTATCCCTAGTTTATCATAAATAAGTGGTATCAATTGGTTCGACATGTGTTATGTCACACACACTTTATGCTTTATTTCATATACTATGATAATCTTGTGTAAGTGTGATTGAGATCATAGTAAGTTTGATATTGAAGGAACTTAATATCTTAAAATTCAGGTTTTTATTAAAATTATTGAGTGGCATGGAAAATATTGAAATTATTAACTTGGACTCCCATTTCCTACACTGAGTTCTGACTCATTAGGTTGAGAGGATTTATTGATGAATCATTATTAAGTGGTAAATTCACTTACTATAATTTATTAAATAATGTAACATAAATTTAAAGAGGGTTGAAGTTGAAGTTACAATGAAGGTTTATTGAATAGAAGAAAAAAAATTTAATGATATTCAACACATAGTTCAAATAGTCTAAAGTTTTTAAGGCAAAATAATTTGGATGAACTTTATGAATATTGTTGAAAAATATGGAGTAAATATTGTAAAGACACACTAATGCCTTCTCATAGATAAAAGGATAAGAAAGAATAAATTATTCTATTAAGGATGAACCCTTTTCATATTACTAACAAAGTGGGTGAAAAGAATTATATAAAATCTACATGTTAGAAGGATTTTTATTGAAATAGAAAGGATGAAAGATTATATCTACCTCTTGATAATTTATGGATTTTATGGAAGTATTGTCAAAAAAATACATAAGGGGGTATTTTTCTACCCATAGTTTGTATGTTTGATTTATTGAAAATTACAAAATAATGATAAATAATTAATTGAAAAACATTGGTCGATAATCACAAAAGGTTTATGAATTTGTGTAAAGGATTTTTTGTCAATATATAGCTATTAATTATTAATAAAAATTAGATATTTAGGAGACATTCTGATGTTATAAGTTTGGAAATTGGAAGTTCCAACTATTTTTTTTGAAGTTATAAGTTTTTTTGATCCATAAAAATTAAATGATAATAAGTTTATTTGGATGTAAATTTGTTCTAGAAGTTGTAATTCTGGAATTGGATTTATCTAGTAATTAAAATCTATAATTTGGAAGTTCAAACATTAAAAGTAGTAAATAACTTGAAAAAGGAAAGAATAAATCCTTAGAATATGTAAATGTCATCAATTTAGTTTATAAAAGTAACATTTATGTTATTCAGAAAAATTAGTGAAGTATGGAACCACCTTGGGATATGTAAGAGTGAATCTGAAGCATACATAATGGTTATCAGGCAGTGTGTAAGAGTCATTTTCAGGACTCAAGGGAATTATAAAATGTTTATTCCCTTTTTTCTTTGAGGAGAAGAGTTTTCCATACCGTTGGGTGTTGGCCACACTATGAAGAATATTTTCCAGTTTTGAGTTTCTCTAAATATTGAGATAATTTCACACAATTGAATAATTCAAGACACATCAGATATCATAAAGTACGACTGTTGGTTAAAACAATGGATTTTGGGGGGTTAGATATATTGTAATGGGAATACAATGAAGGTCACACCATAGCAGAATTCCTCATGACTATGAAACATGGAGAAAATTAGTACCACACCATGGAAGATAGTTTTTTACGTAGAAAGAGTCCCTATGTAAAATGGTAAACTATATCGTGGGTGCTTATGGAAGTTATGATGGATCTCATGGAAGAGTAATTGATCTGAATGTAAGATCCATAGAGGATTTTGATAAAGATTTTCAAAATGGGTTCCTAGAAAAAGCACCATGTTAAGGAGCAATACATATCAAGTATTGGGATTTTTGGAACTAAATAGAAATGGGTAGGTGAGCATAGATTTAGACATTTCTTAAGGGTTTTTTTCCAAAAAGGATAACTATTCCATGATATTTGAAAAAACACTCTATATTCGATCTAATAAAAATCCCAAAATATAAATTTTAAATAGAGAACATACCATAGAGTTTGAAAATTTGGTGGCTACATCCATTTTTTTATTTGGAACTCTTTTAACCATTTGGTGGTTATGAATCAAATTTCAACAACTAGGAATTCAATAGTGAAGATTAACTTTATTATGACCTAAGAGATGAGATTTAAGCAGTATGAGTTCAAGGTAGTTGTTTATTTTAATCTGAAATTGAAATTCAAATTCTTCAAATCATTAAAAGATCAAGAATACATGTTGGGTGACTAAGAGAGGAAAATATACAAATAAATAGAAAAATGAATTGTGTGTTTTGAGAGGAAAAGGGAAAAATAAGGAAGGTTCAACAATGTAACACCCCGATATTTTCAATTATATTTTCATTTAAAATCTAATGTGTTAAATAGCCCATTTCACACGCAACACCAAAAAAATAAACTATCATAATTTAAAATAAAATTATTAAATTTTACCATTATAATATAATCATTAAATTATAGGGTATAAAATGAAGTAACCATATTATGAAATCTATAAAGAAAAAGAAAATAAATGACATCATGTGGTGGAATTATCCCTTATAAAGCATGTTTTTCAAATATTGGGAATAAATTATATTTATTAAGGTTTTCCCTAGACCAAACCTAATTGTAACTCTAAAAATTATAGTATGAGTGAAATCATATGTTATAGAAGTTCAAGCTTAGGAAAATTTCCATGAGATCCATGCTAACTGAATCACCACCCATGGCTACCCCCAGGGATTAAATTATGTATAGGTATTACACAAAGATCTTGAGAGGTTATATAAATGGAAATTAGGTTGAAATAAAAATTTAATTATTTATAAATTTTCTTTTTTATATTTATATTTAAATGAAAAAAATAAAGGATATATATTCATATAAGAATCATTTTTTTGCTAAAAATACATTTTATCTAAAATTAGATTTTTATGTGATTTATTTTATTAAAATAGATATATCATGGAAAAAATATATTTTTTATATTAATAATGTATTAACCCCAATATAATTATTAATTTATATAAAATAATAATAAGAACATTTGATGTTTGAATGTTATTTTTCTATAAAAGCGGTTTTCCTTTATATTTTTTATTTTCATTTAAAAAATAAATTTATAAATTTTAGAATGTGGATTTGAAAAAAAATGAACTTAATTTTTAAATATATCGTGTAAAACTTATCTTAGTGTGAATTTTTGGGATTTTTCTAAAATAATTTATTTTTAGGTGAATAATGAAAAGTGTAATTTATACCTATACCATAGCTTTTATGACACTATCATAAAATAAGTATGAATATAAAACCAATAAACCACTCTTAATGAAAGAAATATAAATTTAAGGATTAAAATTATTCATTTAAAAATACTTTGATGAGTTTTGAATACTCAAGATTAACATTTTAAAAATAAAACAATATTTTTCTAAGAAAAAACATTTTTAGTCTTTTTTTAATTGAGATTTCACTAAGTGAAATTAGGTATTAGATTTATTTTAAATTCATGTAACAATTTATTTAGTTAATTATAAATTAATTAATTTCTTTAAAATCAATAATATTAATAATTTTATCTTAATCACAATTTTAAGCATAAAAATGCACCTTTTCTAAAAATGAGTTTTTACATTTACATGCGCTAATGTTAAAATTATTTTTTATTAAACATAGAAATTTTATTTTATAAAGTTATTTAAGATCTTAAAATATTAGGTAAAAATTAAATAATAATTTTCATTTTATTTTTAATCATTAAAATTAATTTACATAGGTAAAAATTAATTACCATAATAAAAATAAAAAATGGTAAAGGTGAAAAATCTAAGAGTGAAAGGCATAAAAACATGTTAAAAACATGTGTTAAAATGTATTATTGAGTCTTTATTGACATTAACCATTATAAAAATCCATTATTATCTATTATTATATCCATTTAACCCTTTAATAGTGACTTTTCCATTTATATTATTACAAAAATGTCACTACCTTCATTTATAAAAGGATCATTCACTGACCCACTTCTCCTCACACCCAAAGACACTTATTTCACTAAAAAATATACCAAAAAACCTTCAAAAAATTACTCCCCACATATTATTGGTTCTAGTATTCTCAAAATACCACACTTAAAAGTCTTAATCCTTTTTTCAAATGAGTTTTCCAAGGAGTAAGGTAAAAATTCCTAATTACTCCTTTCCCATTTCAATTCATTTATTTCTTCTTACACCTCATGAAGATATATTTTTTCCATTATATTATAATTAAATCATTATTATTAATATAGTTAAATTTCATTATTACAATTTAATAATCATTCACCGGTTTTTATCTTTAACTTAGAAAAACAAAAATGTTGTTATGTGTGTGTGCAGACTACCACTTCCATGGATGATGTGTTTGATTTTTCACAACCATATTGCATGGATGGTTAGAAATGGGTATTTAATGAATTAATATGATTTGTAAAAAAATTTAATATTATTAAATCATAAATAATTCCCTATCTTCCTCCCATTTTATAGAAAAGGAACGCGTCAGTCGTGCATACACGCAGACTACCGCCTCCACGAAAGTGACGTATTTTGTTTTTTATATAGTCTTTAATTATTTATAAATAAATATATTAAAATATGGTTAAACACCTTATAAAAATATAAATAATTTTATTATTCATATTTAATAATGAAATTATTCCTAAATAATCACTTCCTTAACCATACTCACCCATGGATTATAGCTTGTTCTTGTTTAGGTCGGTTTAACCACCTATATGAACAATATTATAAATATATATCATGGATGACTATATAAACTTAAATAATTGTGTTATTATAGATTAATTATCAAATAATTTATGGTGTATGTTTATTTAAAGGTTATATTAATGTTTAAATTATTATTATTGAACCACCCTTTTTGTTCGTTAAAATTTACTAAAATAAGCTCATCTCCAACTTTATCATCACGAATCATAACTAAACTACTTATGAAATTAAATTATAATAATATAAATCATTAATAAACATATATTACAGTACATATAATTGTATTTTAATTATGAACTTTGAATCTATAAATATGAATCAACATCGCCATTATGAAACTCGTACTAAAAAACAATTAAATCTAATAACATTCGATGATGAAAATAAAATACAGCTAAAAATATATTTATAATAAATAATTATAAATAAAGTTTATAAAAGTTCATAGGTGTGAATAATTATCCTCAATAGGCTATTATTTTAGTTATTTTTTTTATTAAAAATTTTATATCATGTTCAGTTATGTGAGATTAAAATATGGGTTTTTGCATATCAATTTCTCTTCATTGAGATATGATGTGTATTCACAAACTATTTACTTTTTGTTGAATTTATATTTGATTTTTATTTATTTTATAATAATTTTTCATTAAATATATAGTATTTAAAAATACATCCCATGTTTTACATTTCATTTATTCTCAATTTGAATGATAACACAGATTTAAGGGTTCTGGTATCATTTTAAATCCTTAAGACAAGTTTTGTTTTATTCATGAATTTTCTTTTACATGATGTATATATTTACTATTTGATATATTTTATCATGATTCCATTTATATTTATATTATTTTAATTTCCATTCCAAGATCTATCTTTCAATAGCATTTGATTCATTTGTTACCCATGTTGTAATCTTTTTTCATAACTCAGTTTCCTTTGTTTGAGTTATAATGATTATTCTTGAACCCCCTTTCTTATAAGTTAAATTATTTCATACAATTATTGTATGAGAAAGTAATTCCAATTTAATTTCTTTTGATTTACATTTCACCCTCATGAAATCATTTTTGAAGGATCATTTCCTGTTAATTTCCTTATGCCATGAAAGTACTCCTCACTGCTACCTTATTATCATTCATTTGATAAGGGTACCTTCCATTGCATTGTTAATATTCATATTGTTAGATATTAAAATAGTTAGCCACATTATTCTTATTGGTACCTCCTTGTTTTAATGATAAAAAACATGTTAATTATGTGTTTAATGGTTTTACTATTTTATGATATCGTTTTATAATATAATACAGTTTAAAGAAATATTGGCTAAGTATTGAAAAGGCCTACCAGTGAGAAAGACTCACTGTTAGAAAAGATTCACCATTGAGTATGAGTCACCATTGAACTTGATTCACCATTGAATATGAACTAAATTCATAATTTACTCACTGCCAGAGTTAAGTCACCATCAGACTTTACCTACCATTAGGAAAGAGTCACTGCAATAAATGACTTTCTGTTGAGAATGAGTCACCAGTAGATATGAATAACCATTGAGAATGCATCACTTTCAGACTTTACCTATCGTAAGATTTGAGTCGCCTTTAGGGATGACCTATCTTTGGATGACCTAATGTTAGATGAGTCACTATTGATCATGATTCACTGCCAAAATAACTACTTCCATACAACATACCTTCAACCTGACTCGCCATTGGCCTGACTCACCATTGGTTTGACTTACTACCAGACATGAGTCACTATCAGCTTGTGCCACCGTTGTTGTTATAAGAATTTTGAATTAAATTATCTCAACATCTATATTAATGAAATTAATACAAAGAGTTATTTTTTAATTATATTCTTACCTATTATAGGGAACATTAAAGTATATGTCAAAGATCAATATGAAGATGCATAGGATCATGATTCTTCTTCTTCAAATAGACTCTCCATCATGCAACACTTTAAATTAAAAGGAGTATCCCTTGGTCTTGAAAGTTCTTTGTCTATGAGAAAAAACATACTTACTAAATACAAGTAAGGATCATTCCATGAGAGCTTAAAAAATTCATTCTTACCAGCATTTTGACTGTGAAATAGTGGAGTACATCAAACATCCAAATAATTTCTATAGACATAAAAAAGATAAATTTACAATGCTTTTTTATTGATACTTTTAGAAAAATGGCTCAAGATCCTCTCCAAGCTATATCTAACGAGACTCAAGAATCTGGAGAACTTTAGATCAAGCAACATCATCTTTTCAAAACCTTATTTATTTTTTTCTCTATTTGTTGCTTTTATACTCGAGGAGTGTGTTGTTTTCTTTATTTATCAACACACATTTTCTCCTACACTAGAATTGTAGAATACTTGATATTCTCTTCAATCTATTTTTATATTCTTACCCACTATATTTTTGGAAGAGGTCCTTATGTGGCCTGAGTTATTTTCTTCCCATGCTTATTATGGAAGAGGTCCCTACATGGCCTGGACAACTTGTAAGCTATTATATGTATACCTGGTCTAGGTTGTGGATTATATTATATTTATATAATCTTATTTTAAGTGGGTGATTTCCAAGTGAAGAGGATTAGGTATCGACTCAATACTGAACCCCTTTTTTATTTTGTTGTGTGTTTTTTTAATTCATTCTTTTCAAATATTTAAACTATATTTTTTTAAGATGAATACAAAACTAGTACTTTTATAGTTAATATGAACCAATGTTTATATAAATATTTGATTGATTAAATTGATTTAAAATTTTAAATTAATTATCATATTGTTTTAACTTAGCACAAATCAAGCTTTGAGGAATATTTTAAAAGATCAAAATTATATCAGACTAATCTTTTTATTAATTGGGATTTTTTATTTTAATTGGGGAATTTTATTAAAAAAAAATTAATTGAAATTTCTATTTGGAACACAATTAACCCCATCTTAAGTTACTCACTCTGACCAACAATTGGTATCATATGTTTTCAAAATGTTTTCAACTGTGATTTTAGTTGTGTTTTAAATATCCTAAATTTCTGTTAGTTCTAAATTTATTTCTTCAATGGATAATAGGAAATAAAGTTCTGCGACCAACAAAAATACCTAATTTAATGGAACTAACTATTCTCAATGTAAAATCAAAATGAAAATTCACATTGAAAGTATGGGTTTTGAAATATGGAATACTATAGAAGATAAATATGAATTTCCTAAGACTTCTAGAGCTGCATGGGATAATGCTACTAAAACTTCTTATGAAAAAATTCAACTCTATGAATTATCTATATTTCACTTTAGAATATTAAAATTTTAATAGAATATATTCATGTACAAATATATATGAAATTTTGGATACATTATCTATTTCTCATAAAGAAACAACTAATGTTAATGAAATGAGATTAAATACTTATACAATTAACTATGATACATTCAAGATGAAACCTAATGAGATTATTTCTTACATATATCTTAGGTTCCATGATATATTTAATACGATGCATTCTTTGGGGAATTCAATCTCTAATAAGGATCAAGTCATGCGACTGTTGAGGTGCCTTCCAGAAAAATGGAGATGAACCTCAGTTTCAATTATAGAATCTTGTGATATTAGTAAACTATCTGTCAAATATTTTTTTTTTAAAAATATAGAGGTTATTTCTCTTTTATTAAGAGAAAGTAAAAGATAGTAACCAAGGGGAGGGGGAACGGGAAAACAGGGAAAAACCAAAACAAAAGAAACTATTTTCTTAACTATATGGGAAGTTAATGAATTTTGAGGAAGAACATAAAGTGAAAATATAAGAGGAATATGAACCTAAAATTAAATCTATATCATTAAAGTCTAATACCTCAAAACAGAAAGATAAAGTTCAAGCTAAAAGTTTAAGTGATTAAGAATCACCAGCTGATAGCGATGAAGAAATGAAACATTAGGCCTGAAGGATTAAAAGGTTTATAAGAAAACAATTCTTTAATAAACCAAGATAAAATGTAAAATATGATAATAGAGTAAATTGGAATAAATATTGAATTATAGATGACACTACAAATGAGATAGTGCGTTATGAATGTTAGAGTAAAGGGAATGTCAAAGCTGACTTTCCTAAGCTAAAATATAAAAATAAATATGAGGATAAGGATAGGAAATACAATAAAGTGATGAAAGAGACCTTTATTACTTATAAATATATCTACAGTGATTCAAATTTGACCCATGATTAAAATCATGATAAAGAAAACATGTTTTTCATGAAAAAAAAACATCTAAGGTATCAAATATATTTCCTACTTCTCCTGTAAATATTACTAATAACTATGGAGAAGAAAATAATGATGAAAATATTTCAAATTAGGAAATGTTCAAAAAAATTAACATGCTGGAGGAAACTTTCAATGAACTTGAGGATAAATATAAAATTCTAAAGAGATATAATTATTTAACTGTTAATAATAAATTTGATCTTGGTGTAGAAAAATACAATAATTATCAACTATTAAAAGAAAATACTGAATTGAAATTATCTAATGGGAAACTAAAAAAGACTTAGATAGATCTACTAATGGTATAAATAATCACACTCAAATTTTGTGAAAATATATATAACCTAAATATATCACAGGTTTAGGTTATTAACCTAGACAAAAAAGGATTGTCAAGACAATTTTTGTTCCTAAATCCAGTTCTAGAAATTCTACTCCTTGTTATTATTCAACTAGAAATGATAATGTTTTTATTTAAAACATCTTACAATCGGCTTTTAATAAACCCATTAAGAAAATATGGGTTCCTAAATCCTTAATTACTAACATTTTTGGACCTAATAAGTTTTGGGTACCAAAATCATTTTTGGTATAAAATCTATTTTTTAGGGAATTAGCTTAAAGATCTCCAATAAAATTATATGGTACCTGGATAGAAGATGTTCCAAAAATATGATTATATATTACTCAAGCAACAAAAACATGATAAAGGTTGATGGATTAAACATCACCTTTGGTGATAATTCTAGAGGAAAAACAATTGGCTTTGGCCAAATTGGTAATTCTCACTCTATTTTAATTTCTAAAGTATTATTTGTCGAAGGTTTAAAAATGATCTACTTATCATCTCATAGCTATATAATGATTGTTTTTATGTGAAATTTGAAAAAAAAAATTATAATGTTTTTTATTCTAATAATTAATTTAGTTTTTACTGATTTGATAAATAAAAATATTTATGTTGTTAATTTAGGTTCTTTAATTTCTAAAAATGTTTCTAACCTAAGTGTATTTCATAAGGAATATTGTTTTGGCATAGGATACTAGTACACTGTAATATTTATTCACTTAGAATGATAAATAGGAAAGGGTTAGTCAAAAATCCCACTAATCTTGAATTCCCAGATGATAATGTCTATAACCCAGGTTAAAAAGGGAAAACCATAAAATATATTTCAAATCAAAGAAAAAAGTTTCAACTTATCAACCTCTAGAGCTAGTTCACGTGGATTTTTTTGAACCATAGAGATTTTCTAGTTTAAATGGGAATCACTATATCTATGCCCTTCTAGATGGTTTTTCTAGTTATACTTGGGTATTTTTTTAGCTCACAAAAGTTAATCTTTCTCCTACTTTAAAAAGTATGATAGATCTATAGAAAATATTAATGGAATTAGGATTAAGACCTTAAGAATTGATCATGGCCATGAGTTTGAAAATCAGGACTTTGATTCATTTTACTCACAAAGTGGCTATAATCACAAAATTTTATGTTCCTAGGACCCCACAACAAAATTGATTTTTAAAGAGAATTAATAGACCACTTCAAGAAATTTCTTGTACTATGTTTAATGAATATGACCATCCAGTTTACTTTGGGGAAGAGGTTATGCATACATCCTTTTATATAATTAATAGAATTTTTAATTAGACCACTAATAAAGAAAACCCCTTATGAACTTTGGAATAATATAAAGGCTAAGTTTAATTAATATTGAGTTTTTTCTATAAATTCTTTATTCTTAACACTAATGATAATATTGAAAAAATTTCTTCCAAGAGTGATGAAGGAATTTTCCTTGGTTATTCAACCTCTAGTATATCTTATAGAGTGTTTAATAATATAACCAATACTATAGAAGAGTATTTTCATGTAAATATTGATGAAACATATCTACATGAGCCTAAAAACCCTTTAGAAAACCTTGATGATGATTTTTCAAACCCGAAAGTCAATGTCGAACCTTCTAACACTTCTGTGAAATAAGTAGAAAATCATCCAATTCTAAAGAATAGCCTGAACCTAAACCTGTAGAATACTATAAGATAACTAGACCTTTTTTTCAATACCTATTGGGAGTCATAAATACCATCTAATAGATTTTGTATTTGGAGACCTAGATAGAGGTATAGAGACTAGATATTCTCTTAAAAATCAGGTTGAACATCAAGTATTCTTGTCACATCTTGAACCTAAGAACATCACTAATGTAATTAATGATGAATTATGGGTAATGAATATGCAAGAAAAACTTAACCAATTCAAAATAAATAAAGTTTGGGAACATGTAGATATACCTAAAGACACCTTTACTATTGGAACTAAATGGGTTTTTAGAAACAAGGTTGATAAATCTATCACTATATTAATAAATAAGGCTAGGTAAGTTTCACAAGGGTATAGTCAAGAAGAGGGTATGAATATGAGGAAACCTTTTCACTTGTATCCATACTTGAATACATTATAATACTACTTTCCTATGCAACACATTTGGATTCAAACAATATCAAGTGGGTTTTAAAATTGTATTATTGAATAGTTATATAGTTTAGTATTCTTTTATTGAACAAACCCCTGATTTTAAAAATCATCATTTTCTAAATCATGCATTTAAACTAAAAAAAGATTTATATGGTTTAAAATAGGCTCCTAGATCTTGGTATGAAAGGCTCATCTCTTTTCTTATTTCTAAAGGTTTTTCAAAAGGTATAGTTGATCCTACCCTTTTGATAAAAATAATTTCAAATGATGTTTTAGTTATTCAAATTTATGTATATGATATTATTTTTGGATCTTCTAAAAATTATTTGTGTACTGGTTTTTCAAAAATGATGAAAAATGAATTCAAAATAAGTTTAATGGGTGAACTTAAATTCTTTCTTGGTTTCAAAATTTTTCAAAATAAATAATGAATTATTTTAAATCAAAGTATGTACATCAAATATCTTATTAAATTTTTTGGTTTGGATAGCACAAAAATTAGTGAAAATCCTATGAGTATCACCTGTAAGTTAGATCTTGATAAAGCTGAGAACCCAGTGGATCAAACCAATTATAGATATATGGTTGGAATTATTATCTACTTAACTATTGTTCAGTCTGATATTATTTTTATTGTGTGTATGTGTTCTTATTTTCAAGAAAACCCTAAAGAGTCGCATTTACTTATTGTTAAAAGGATTTTAAAAAACCTCAAGTATACAACCAATTTAATATTGTTCTAACCTAGAGGAAAAAAATTGGCTTAGTGAGTTATTCATATGCTAATTTTGGTAGTATCAAGTTAGATAGAAAAAACACCTCTAGAACTGTCATATTTTGGGAAAGTATCTAGAATATTGGTGTGGTAATAAAAAAATTAGGTTTCACTGTCTACTATTGAAGTTGAATATATAGCAGAAGGTAGTTGTTGTGCTTAGATTTTATGGATGAAACACACTCTACTAGATTATGGATATCAATTCAGACATGTCCCTATAAATTTTGATAACACGAGTGCTAAAAATATCTCGAAGAATCTTGTGTCTCAATCTAGAAAAAATAACATGGATGTAAGACGTCACTTTTGTAGAGATCATTTTCAAAGGGGTGATATAAATCTTGAATTCATAGGAACTGAACATTAGCTTGCTGATATTTTTACTAATCCATTGAATTCTTAGAGACTGAACTATAAAAAACATGAATTAGGAATGATAAATTTTGGTTAGTATTTGTTAGAAATTACCCACCATTTAAAATTAACCACCATTGTAAATTACCCACCATTGGAAGTTTACCACTGTTGAAAATTACCCACCATTAAAAACAACCCACTGTTGGAAATGAACCTTCATTGGTATTAAGCCTCTGTTTCTAATTTCCTTTTGGATTAATTATTTTATTTATTTTAAATTAAATTTTTTATTTGATTTTAGATTTTCAAATCCCTATATGATATAAATTTGGGACTTTTCTAATCTCGATGCACTCACTCCCTCATGTCTTTTGTCCTTTGAGCTTCTATATGACCATTACTCTCTTGATATTTTTCCTTCACTCACCCTCTCCAAAAACGTAAACTCTATTTAAATGGTCATATTAAAAAAAGAAGATGTGTCATATCTATAGGATTCAAAAACTTAGAATAATTCTAGAGGAGATTCAAGCTGACTGGTAGTTGGGTCACGAAACTCACAACTCATGAATCTCACAGTAGTTGCTAAAAAGTAAGGTAATGTTAAATGGTTACTGTCTAGAAAATATTTGGTTCTTAAAGTGATCCAGGACTAAGGATGGATAAATTGTTTCTTTAATAATGAGATACCATTATATCCTAGGTTGGTTCATGAGCTTTGTCAGTATGTTGAGTTCAGCATTAGGGAAAATAAATATCAGATTATAAGCATGATATATAGAAAGAAGATGGTATTTTCTTTGAAGAAATGGGATAAAGTTATTAAAGTAACTCATAAAAGAGTTTTTAATGACTATAAAGGGCTAATTCCCAATGAAAGTGATTCCTTTTTGTATGAGAATGCTTTAGCCGAACTAACAGAAGATGGAACTTAAGAATACCTACTACAACTGAATTAGATGGTAAGTTTTTTTCTATTAAATTTTATATATAACATGTTATTCTCAAGAAAATGAGGCTTCAACATAATGAGATATCATTATGTATATCTTCTATACATTATGAAGTGAGGATAAGTAATTAATCTATGCAGGTAATTGATGGTTCATATAATGGAGATGTGAAATACACCATCTAGGTATAATTATCTTATTTATCCTAAATTTATTTCATCCATTATTGAGGAAAAATGATTGGTTAAAGAGGATAAAGAATCATAAATGAAGTGTGGTGGATTTTTCTTGACCAAAGTCATCTATAAAAGAATGAAGGTTAACTGGAATCCCTGGATGAGGAATTGGGTTGATGATGTTGATAATGTTTATTAGGATTTCAATCCTAAGGACCACCCTACTAGACCAAAGGATATTATTGATCTTGTATTAGATCCAGATGAGGTAGAGGAGTGTTGAGATTAAGAGGAGAAGGTTGTTTCCCTAGGTGATGAGGATGAGTTTTTCTTTGAGGAGGGCAGTGACTCTAACATACCAAAGATACCAGTGGTCTCTTTTGGTCCATCTATTCCTCCTGGATCACTTCCTTCTAAATAAAGTATTTTTATTGAATGAAGTGAATATGATGAAACTGAGGTTCTAGAAAAAGAATAGTATAAGAGTTATTTAAAATATTTTGATGAAAATGGTAATGGTGAAAATGGTGAAAATGGTGAAAATGGAAATGATGAGAGTAATGGAAATGAAAATGAAAGTGACGGAGATAGATAGGATAAATATGGAGAATATAGTGATGATAAAAATGAAGGATATGATGGAAGTTATATATATGTTAAAGATAATGGATATAATGTTGTTGATAGCAGTGATGATGGTTCAGACCATGATGGTGTTGATGATCATGAGATGACTCAGACACATATTTCTTCTCTAGTTATATTTGAGTCTACTAGGTCTAAAGACAGACCAAGTATTGTGAAAAATGTTGATGAATCTATTGGATATGATTTGAGATCATCTATTGAGGGGGAGTAAACCCCTAGTTTTGTCAGTCATCGATTTAACCCTACAGTTGGTGAGTCTGCTGATTTCACTTATACCATAATGGATTTCTCTATTTTTCAAGAAAGGGAAAGATTCCCAGGGTATGTTAGACTAGGTTTGGACTACTTTTAATTTGATTATGAGAGTCCTACTACCCCAATTCAAATGGAGGTAGACCCTAATGGATCTATGGTTAAGAATATTGATGTTGTAGGAGAGATTCATAGTTTTTCTTCTAATGTTCCTACCAGACCCGAGTCAGTAGAGGCTATTGTGCCTCATACTGAGATATTTGTTGTAACCCTTCATATTTTTTTCTCATTTTTTGCATTTTGATTCTATTTATAGAAGTGATCTGGAGTCTTTCAGAGAGAGGATACTTTTTGAATTTGGTACAATTTTTAGGATTCAGGAACCTCCAGTCACCCAACTCAATCAGACCGTTGTTATACACTTGTTTGAGATAGTGGTATTCCGTATCTAGAAAAATATGATTCATTATATTCAAGAAGTTGATATATAGAAGAGACAGTTTTCTAGTGAGTTGGACACCTTGAGTTCTAAAGTTAAGGAGATTAGGACTTTTTTTCTTCCACTCTATCATTTTTTTTGGATAGGTTGAAGGATACAACTTCAGTATATTATACTTCAAGTGCTCCACCTCCCATATCTTCCTTGGATATAGAGTTGATATGGTCAGTTGTTAGGGAGTAACTCCATGCAATTTCAGTAGATATTCCTACCACTCCTTAGGAGATTCTAAGATAGATTAGACACAATAGTGATCATGTTTATAAAATGGTAAGGGAATTCCTAAATGAAGTCATATCTGATCGAGAAATAATTAATAAGTCTATAAAATATTATCTTTTAAGAATTCAGAACAAGCATTAGTTGAGATCACACTTCAAGTTTCTTGATGATAACCTCTGAATGCCACCAGTCACCCAATATTTCAAGGAGTAGTTCAATCAGTTGAAGGTGATGAATCTAGTGTTTAAGTTTTTTATGGAGAAAAAGAAGGATTTCCATAGTTCTATGGAGCATGGAGGAAATATCATTATAGACTTCATCAATCTGATGAAGCCTTTTCTCCATGTGTCTGGTAATGTAGTATTAGATCATGAAACCATTCTAGTGACATCTCATATATATCCTCCATTGACTACCTCAGAGTTTTTCAAACCAACTATTATCAAGAATTTGAATGCACTTTTACCTCCTTAGTTACAGATTCTTAACTTGTCTCCAGTGGAAGTAATTCATTATCTTCAACCAATGATTATCAGGGTCCCTCTTCCACCTATTTCCGTAAAACCACTATTTCAGTTTCTTTAGCCTCCACCTTTGTTCCCTCTACCTATAACAAGGAAAAATCACCTACTGTTCCTACTATCAGGGTTGAGAAGTAGTTGAGATTAGATATTTATATTTTGATAGGGACTTCATTGTATCTATTTTTTCTGGATGTGCTACAATATCTTTTTACCTTAATAAAATGTATCTTATCATTCAAAATTTTCATCTTTTCCTTTACTATATATTATTATCACTTTTTTATAATCCCAAAAGGGGGAGAATAACTATGGAATTTATTTGAGAAGACTAATTACGAACCCTTTTTTACATTTATTTTACTCTTGGATATCATATCTTTAATACCATATTTATTTATTTAGATTTTATTTAAAGTTTTAAACATTATGTTCAAACCCTTAAATTAGATTTTAAATTTTTAATCAGTTATATTTTATGCCGAAGTTTATTCTATAGATTATTTTTGTGAAAATGTTTATTCTTTACAGGGTTTCTAAAATACCATGATTTTTTATCATCAAAAAGGGGAAGATTATTAGAACCTCATTTTTTTAATGATCACAAATCATGTTAATTATGTGTTTAATGGTTTTATTTTTTTATGATAGAATTTTATAATATAAGTAAGTTTGAAGAAATATTGGTTAAGTGTTGAAAATATCTACCACTAAGAAAAACTCACTGTCAGAAAAGAGTTGTTGTTGAGTATGAGTCACTGTTGAACTTGAGTCACAATTGAGGATAACCTACTATCATACTTTAATCACCACCAAAGTTAAGTCACCAGTAGAAAAGAGTAACTACAGGACTTTACCTACCATTAGAAAATATTCATCACCAGACATGACTCACAATTGAGAATTAGTAACCATCAGACATTACCTATCATCAAATCTAAGTCACCACCAGGGATGAACTACCACTGGATGACCTACTATCAGATGAGTCACCACTGAGCATGAGTCACCTCCAGATGACTTGCCTCCAGAAAAACTACCATCATCCTAACTCACTATTGTCCAGACTCACTTCTAGACATGATTTTTCATCAAATTGTTCAACCATTGTTGTTATGATACATTTTAATTAAATTATATCAACAGCTATATTAATATAATTAATGTGAAGAGTTATTTTTTAATTATATTCTTAACTATTTTAGGGAACATTAAAGTTTATGTCAGATCTTAGTATGAGGATGAAAAGGATCACGATGATTGTTCTTCAAATGGAATCCCATAATGTAGTGATTTATATTAAAAGGAGTCTCCCTTATGCATGAAAGTGTGCTAGCTATGAGAAAATACATACTTTATGAATACAAATAAGGTTCATTACATGAGAGATTACACGCTACATTATTACCTTGATTTTGACTATGAAATAAAGGAATACATTGAACATACATTTCCTTTCTACAATCAAAAACAAAGAGAGATTTACGATGCTCTATTTTATTGCTACTTTCATAAAAATGGCTCAATATCCTCTCCAAGCTACATCTGAGGAGACTCAAGCATCTAGAGAACTTGATACCAATAAACATCATCTCTTTAAAACCTTATTTCTTTCTTTATCTATTTTATTTATTTTAAATTCGAGTAATGTGTTGTTTTCTTTTTTTATTGACACATGTTGTCTCAACTGATAGAACTATAGAATACTTGATATTTACTTCACTCTATTTCTATCTTCTTACCCACAATGTTTTTGGAAGAGGTAATTGTGTGAATTGAGTTATTTTCTTCTCACATTTATTGTGTAAGAGGTCCCTACGTAGCCTAGATATCATGTAAATGGTTGTCTATATACCTGATTCAGGTTGTGGATTAGAAAACATTTATATAATCTACTTGGTAGTGGGTGATTTTCAAGTGAAGGGGATTAGGTCTTTAAATGAGAAAAACCCCTTGTTTTATTCTATTCTGTGTTTTTGTTATGTTTCATTATTTTCAAATATTAAAACTATATTTTTTTAAGCTGCAAACAAAACTGACAATTTGATAGTTAATCTTAACTAGTGTTTATATAAATATTTGATTAAGTAAATTTATTTCAAAAGTTAAATTAATTTTTATATTGTTTTAACTAAGAACTAATCAATCTTTGAGGAATATTTTAAAAGATAAAACTTATATCATACTACTCTTTTGATTAGCTAGGAATTTTTATTTTAATTGAGGGATTTTATTTAAACTTGTTTTTAATAGAAATTTTTATTAGTAACTCAATTCACCCCCTCTTGAGTTACTCACTCCAACCAGTAATTATATTGAATATGGAAATATTGATAATATGTATATCTACTATTTTTATACATATAAATATGATCAAATTAATTATGAATATGTATGAGGTTCCTAAGGGGACATTAAGATATTTGTTATTTAACCATCCTCATTCTTTATCTAGATGGATTATGATCATATAATTAAATTAATTTATTGGTGAAATTATTAACTTAACTTTATACTCATTATTCTATATGATGTTGGTTTAAGATATGCTTACATATAGAGTTATTCCATTTATATATTGGTAAAATATTGACAATCCATATACTTGTCATTTAAATTTAGATTCTTATTGATTACTAAGACATGTTTGTTATGTATATTATATTTTATTCATTCATTTATATTATTAATTTTTTAGACATAATTAGTGTAGTTAAGGGCCCTTAATATCCCCTTGATGCATCGGTAAGTCTTATGAGATAAACTAGTTTGGCTATTTGGTGTATGTCCATCCATTTATTTAGTTTTTAGTTTAACAATAAATAGATTTATTATCAAAAGTCTTTGATAGTATGTAATATCTTGGCATAGGGCCTTGAAAATTCTAGCATTAAGAATTCTATTATTATGAAACTGGTTATTGTTATCCATGTGATTATTTATTTTTTTATGTCATGTATGGATTTATTTTAAGATCATGTGATCAGTTATATAAAATTATTTGATTATAAAATACTTATTTACATATTATTCATGCCTTTTTTATTCTATAATAACTTCTGGTATATAATTTCCCTTATTAAGTTTTTGATATCACCCTTTTTATGTTTTCATCCCCTCCGTTTATGAAGAAAATTATTACACGTGATATGTCTAAAATAATAGAATGTGTGTAGAATTTATGGGAGATATTGAAGACTTATTATGGACTAATTAGTTCCTAATATAGTGGAAAAAAATTCAATTTTATGATAAATACATGGTTTATACTAGTTAATTATGTTTCCTAATTCTCTAAAACTCTAATCCTAAAAGGTTGTGGGAATGTATGTAGTGAAATATTTGCTATAAATTATGTAATTATGGGATTGTAACATCCAAGATATCATGGTTTTTATCATATTAGGGTTAAAATAAATTTAAATATTATGATATTATTGATTTAGGGTAATTTAAGAGTTATAAATGTCATTTAGGGTTGACTAGTTAAGGCTGATCAAGATTTCAAAGGTATAGATAATACTTTAGGTTGGTTGAGGTAATACTTAATATTTTATTTTATTTAGGCAATAATATGTGAAAACATTATATAAACTTATTGGGATGAGTCTAAGTATAGGAAAACATCCTAAATTTTGGTAAAGTATGGAGTGTGTGGTTCCCCTAAAAATTACATCCATGTCTGGATACTGGCAAGTGGATGTGGCTGTGACACCAAATAACCTAGTGGTAATCACCCAAAAAATATTGGTTGAGTATTAACTTGATCTTTACTCAATGCACAATGATTGTTCCTAAGATGGAACACATGGTTAAATACTCTAATGGGATATGTTTTTGAAATTCACAATCTCTTTATAAACCATTATGAGGGATTTGAATATATTTAGTTTAGAGAACCTAATAGGAAATTACCATAGATAACTTAGATTAAAACATGGAGATTCATAAGTTAGGGTATTTATAAATTGATATGTTCTTTTATGGATAATAGGTATGTTGAATTTTGATATTATATATATCATTGATTTTTGGTTTTAGAATATTATAGTAAAGTTCATGATAAATTTGTGATAGTTATTTTTAGTATTAGGTTAATAAGTACAATATAACCTTTTTTTCAAAGATAACTAGATTATACTGAAAGTATTATAGGTTTAAATGGATTTCTAATTGTGGAATACATATTAGGGTTAAGTTTCCATATCTATACGATAATTTACTCCAATTGGATAATATCATGCCCATTTTGGATTTAGTATTTGGTTTGAAATAGGATCTTTAAAATGAATTTATGGAAGGTATGCCTCTAGAAATCCCTATGTATTATAAGCCTATTAAGGGATCATATTGAGCCCAAATGGTTGGGATAAATGGAAATCTATATATATGTTTATTAAGAGGTAAAATGGGAGTTTCCCAGTCTTACCTAAGATAGTAAGGATTAAACATTATTAGAAATTAAATTTTGAATCATGGACACCCTCAACTATTTTTATTAGTAAGTGTTAATTAAAATTGTGAGGATTTAATTTATTTAATGGGGTGTAAAAAAATGAGATTTTAAAACCTATTTTCCTTTAAAACATTATGTGTTAAATAACTTTTTTCACACACAACACCAAATTAAAATGGAATTATGATAATTTAAAATAAATGTATCAAATTTTTCAATTATAATATAGTCGTTAAATTATTGGGTGTAAAAGGAAGTAACCATATTATAAAATCTATAAAGAAAAAGAAAAGAAATTGCATCAGGTAGCAGAATTATCCATTATGAAGCTCATTTACGCAAGCTTGTAAAATAGGTAGATTAAATAGGGATTTCCCTAGACTAATACTAAATTGAACTCCAACAATTATGGTATGAAAAAAAATTATGTGAGAGAATTTTAATCTCATAGAAATTTCCATGAGATCCATGCCAGTGGAATCACCACCTGGGACTACCATCTGATCTTATCTTATTCTTAGGTCTTACATAGATATCTTAAGGGTATATATAAGTATAAATTAGGATGAAATAAACATCTAATTATTAATATATTTTATATTTAGATTTAAGGGAATAAAAAATAAGGATATATAATAATGTAATAATTATTTTATATTAAAAATGTATTTTATCTAAAATTTGATTTTTATGTGCTTTATTTTATAAAAATAGATATATCATGGATATAATATATTGTTGATATAAATAATATGTTAACCAAAATTTAATTAACAATTTATATAAAATAAGTACAATTAATATTTGAAAAAGTTATTTATTAATAAAATTTGTTTTTTTATATTTGGAATTTTTATTTAAAAGATAAATTTATAAATTTTAGAATTTTAATTTTAAAAAATTGTCTTAATTTTTTAATCTATCATTTTAAAATTATATTAGGATGATTTTTTTTGGATTTTTCTGAAATAATTACTTTTTAGGTGAATAGTGAAAAAATGCAGTTTATACATATACCGTATCTTTTATGACATTATCATAAAGTAAGTATGACTATAAAAATTATAAAAAAATCATGAAAATATATTAATTTAAGGATTAAAATGATTCATTTAAAAATACTATATTGAATTTTGAAAACCAATGTTTAAAACCTCAAAAATTAAGTAATATTTTTCTAATAAAAACTATTTTTAGTTTTTTTTAATTAAGTTTTCAGTATAATAAATTTGTATTTGGGTTTATTTTAAAGTAATTTAAATATTACTTTATTTAATAATAAACCAATTAATTTCATTAAAATAAAAAACATTGATAACTTTATCTTAATTGTAATTTTTAAGCATAAAAATACACTTTTTCTAAAAAAGGTTTTTGCCCAGTTATATATTGTTGTGTTAAAATTAATATTTCGTAAACACATAAATTTTATTTTAAAAATTTATTAAATATTTGGAATCATTAGGTAAAAAATATTTAATAAAACCCATTTTATTTTAGTCATTAAAAGTAAATTACTTAGGTGATAATTTATTACTATGGTAAAAACCAAAAATGGTAAAAGTGAAATATCTAAGAGTAAAATATTTAAAAAAAATTTAAAAAATATATATGAAAATGTATGTTTGGGGATTTATTTACATTAACCTTTACCCCAATCCATTACTTTCCATTATTGGATCTATTTGACCCTTTAATAGTGACATTGACTTTTATATTTTTATAAAAATGTCGCTCCCTTAACTTATAAAAGGAGCTTTCACCACTTCATTTCTCCACACACCCAAATCCACTTATTTAAAAAAAATAAAAAAAATACCTCCCCAAAATTTCTATAAATATCCAATTGGTTCTATTATTCTCAAAATACCACCCCTCAAATTCTTAATCCTTTTTACAAAGGAGTTTTCCAATGATTTAGGTACGAAATATTAATTACTTCCTTTCCATTTCAATTATTTTATTTCTTATTCCACCTCATTAATATCTATTTTATCCATTTTATTATAATTAAATCAGTATTATTAATATAATAAAATTTTCTTATGATGATTTAATAATCATTAACTACCCTTTCCCTTTTACTTTTAAAAATAAGAATGTCGTCATGCTTATGTGTGGACTACAGCCTCCGTGAATGAAGATTTTTATTTTTTACAACCGCCTTGAGTGGATGGTTAAAAGGGGAATTTAATATATTAATATGATAATTATAACCTTTTTAATATTCTAAAATTATAAACCATTCCTCATATTCCGCACATTCTATGGAAAATGAATGTGTCGCTCGTGCGTACATACGGACTATCGCCGCCACAAAAGCGACATATTTAATTTTACATCTAGTATTTTATTATTTATCAATATATCTTATAATATGATTTGAAACATTAAAAACAACTAAATAATATTATTATTCTTATATAATTATGATATTATTCCAAAATAATAACTTCTATAACCATACTCACTCATAGATTTTAGTTGTTTTTATTTAGGTCGATTTAACCACCTACATAAATAGTGTTATAAATCTATATCAGGGAAGACTATGTAAAATTAAATGTTGGTTATATTATAAATTAATTATAAAACTTTATTTTTTATGGTCTTTTAATGATCATATAAATATTTAACTTATTATTATTATACTATCATTTTTGTTTATTAAAAATTACCGAAACAAGCTCGTCGCCAACTTCGTCATCACAAATCATACTTAAAATAATTATGAAATAAAATTAGATCATTATAAATAATTATAAAAAATATATTATAGTGACTATAATGATATAAAAATGATGAAATTTGAATCTATAAACAAGAATCAACACTACCATTTTGAAACTAGTACTAAACAAACAAGCAAAGATAATAGCATATGGTGATGAAAATAAAATATAAAAAACTAATATATTTGTAAAAAATGATTATAAATGAAGTTTATGAAATTTTATAGGTATAATAATGTTCTTAAATATGTGAATATGATATTTATTTTTATTATATAGGTGTTTAGGGCATATTCAGCTAAATAGGATTAAAGGTAAGGGTTTTGGTATCTCAATTTTGTTTCATTGAGATATGATGTGTATTCAACACTCATTTCCTTTTTAAGGTGTATATATTGGTAATGGATTTATTTTATCATAATTTTTTATAAGATATATTGGATTTACAAATCTATTGCATGTTCAACCTTTCCTGGTGTTTCAATTTGAGAGATAATGATGATGTAAGGGTTCTGGTCTTAATTTCAACTCATTGAGAAAAATTTTGTTTTATGTACCTATATTATTTTACATGGTTTATATACTACCTATTTGATATATTATATTATGATTTAATTTATATTCATGTTATTTTAACATTTATTTCAATATCTCTCTTTCAAGAGTGTTTGACTCATTTGTTACCCAATCTTTAAGGGTTTTTTATAACTCAATTTCTATTCTTTGAGTTATAATAATTATTATTGAACCCCAATTATTCTAATTTGAATTATTTTATCCTATTATTATATAAAATAGTATTTCCACTTTAATTTCTATGTATTTTTATATCAACCTCATAAAATACTTTTTGAAGGATCATTTACTATTGATATCCTAATACCATTAAAGTACTCCTCGCCACTACCTTGTTATCATTACTTCGATAAGGGTACTTCCAATTACATTGTTAATATTAATATTACTTGATATTCACATAGTTATCCACATTATTCCATTGAATGGGTAAATATTGATAATCTATATATCTACTATTTCTATATAGATAACTAGTGACCTCTTAGAAATCCCTATGTATGAGGTTCCTTAGGGAACATTAAGGTATGCTTTGTTTAGTCATATAACCTATTAATTTGTATTTATTATGATCATATAATTCAATTTATTTATTTGTAAATTTTTAACCTGCCTGGATACCTATTACTCTATACATTGTTAGTTTGGGGAATGATTAAATAGAGAGATATTCCATCAATTGATTGGGGAAATGTTGAAAATATGTATACTTTATATTTAAATATAAATTTTTATTGATTACTAAGGTATTTTAGTTATATATTGTATAGTTTATTAATTTATTCATATGAAAAATTCATTGGACATAATTAGTGATGGGTGGGGCCTACAAAAGCCCATATATGCATCTATAAGTCTCATGAGATAAACTAATTTATGTGTTAGGTGTATATTTATCCATTTATTTATAGTTTTAGAGAATTATGAAAAACTATTACATATAAAAATCATACAAAAAAGTGAACATTTCCACTCAATGTCTATTTTTTCCAAAAAAATGGGATTCTAAAATTTAAACTACTTTTTTATTCAAAACGCACTCTCTTCTTTTAAGAAGAATCCCCATAGAAGAAATATACACCTTTCTACTGTTCCTATTTATACATAAGACCTATGAAAATTATTTGAAAATTTGGGATAAGCACAAAAATATTTGTAAGGTATACAAAAATAAATAAACTCATTATTCCATTTGGAAAATAATGTAATCTATGAGGAATTTTTTTATTTTTACATAATAAACTTTGAGATCAAATATTTGTTTACTTATTCAGTAAATTAGATATATTACTTAATGTTTTCATAAAAAATTTCATAAGAAATAATGAATTAAAAATCATAATCATGAGGGTTTATTATATAACATGAGAACCCATGAAAATCTTTTTCTTTCAAAACATAACATTCACCCTTACAAGGGTCAAAAACATTCTTAAAACATAAGATTATTTTCTTACATTGTGAAATCAAAATATTTCCATAAAAATTAATTCTAAATCATAGAAAGGTCATATAGGTTCCTTGGGAAATCATTTTCATATAACCCTTAAAATAACCCTTATAAATGGAATAACCTACTTGGTTAATTCCAACATAATTATCCAAAGAATAGAATCATTACCTAATGAATTGGAGAGTTATATAAAGCTCACCCATCATCATAAACAGTGTACAACGACTATAGCATACATAAAAAATATATAATGTTTAATTTATATCATAAAATCTCAAAAAATATTAAGTTTAATAAATATGGAGAAACACTTTTGAGCTTTATGTCAAAATAAGGATAAAAATCCTTTTTCTTTGAAAAATCTTAAAATGAAATTTTCCCAAGATAATAGGAAATAATATTTTCTTTGAAAAACCATGGATATTTTTAGAATAATATTGATAACAAATAATTTCTATTATTATAGTAAAATAAAATCAAAAAATACATGTTAAAAACAATCTTTTTCACTTCAGTAAAAAGAGTCAAAAGTGACCCGTATGAAAAATCATTAAAAAGAATTAATTTTTAAAACCATTATAAAAACACAAGTATAGTTTAAATTTTATTTAAAAAACCATTTTATTTTATATAATAACATTATTGAAACATTTTTAATAACATGGATATAGAGGGAAAAGAGTTTAAAACATTTAAAACAACATTTAAAAGAAAAATATTTTACCTCAAGTATGACTCACCACATATGTTATTTAACTCATGTATAATAAAATTATATTAATTATTTAATTAATTAAAAAAATTAAGTTATACTAATTTATCATAATCTCTTTTATTTCATTTATTACTATATCTTATTTAGTTACAAAATCAATTAAGTTCATGTCGGACATTTTGAGGATGTTCGGTTCATAATACCAAAATAACTTTCTTAGGTTAACCATGATCAAAGGGTTCATGATTAAATAATATTCAGGATATTAATAATGAACTGATTATAATTTTTATACATTAAATATAATTTTATAACCATCCATTAAATTCAAACATGAAAATTAAATCACATCTCTTTGTGGAGGTGGTTGTCTGCACATATGCATGAGCGACTTTATCATTTTCCAATGGATGTAAGGGTGAGAAGGTAAGTAATATATTTTCTTTCAAAAATAATAATTATGTCATAAATATAATATATATTCATTAAATACACCATAATAATCATCCTTATGAGGCGGTGGTTAAAAATGAAACACATCACATTGTGGAGGTGGTAGTCTATATATACGCACAAGCGCTGTTTTCATTTCCCATGGGATGGAAAAGGTGATGAATAAGTTTATAACATAAAAATAATAAAATTTTGGTATATTTTATATATATATATATATATATTATCATTATGTTTATAATAGTTTTTAAGTATGTATTAGAATAAGTAAACATGAAAACACTCGGTTAAGAGTTATACCTCTTCTTTGGAAAACCTCCTTTGGATTAAACCATAAGCCGTCTATGTTTGGTATTTTTATGAGACTGAGACCTATAATATTTTGGTAGAGATGTTGGGAAGTAATTTTTATAGGTATTAGTTGATCTTAATGGCTCAAATTATTTAAATAAGAGAGAAGAGGGTGTTCCCTTTTATAAGTGAGTGAGTGACACTCTTGTAATTGCTTTAAAGTTTTAAGATAATATAAAGTCTAATTCATATGAATTGTTAATAAATATACAAAATTTAAAATATAAGTTTATAAGGGTCTAAATAATCTCATCCAATAAGATTTAATATGAGATTTTGTGACCTTATCACTTTGTTTTAACCGTAATTAACACATTTTACCCTTTATCACAGAGAAAGTTTTTATCATGGTTACTATTCATTATGAACAAAAATAAAATTCACCTCATTAATAAATTTAAAAAGCATGATTATAAATATGAAATCAATTTTTCAAGATTCAATTTCCATAAGTGGCATAAATTAATTTTAATATAAGTTTTTAAAAAGCAATGAAAAACTGTTTTTTAATGCGTTTTTAAGCCTAGAAATGAATTTATAAAAAAAATAAAGTATAATGTTTATTAAAATATAATTAATTGTATTATATTTAATAAAATAGTACTTATGTTAATTTAAAACCAATCCAAAACATAATGTTACTTTTTTAATACTTGAAATGAAATTTTAGTTTTAATAAAAATCGATAATTTTCACCATTTTCCCAAAAATAAATCTTTTTTGAAAAATCCTAAAAATTCACCCTAGACTATATTTGATATAAAAATATAAAATATTAATTCCATTTTATCATATTAAATTTATAAAATTTAGAAATTAAACTTTTAAAAAAAACCATATAATATATAGAATACACGTTAGTTGGAATAAAACTATTTCTTTCTTCGATTTGAAAAATCATATAAAATTATTGTAATGAATGTGAATCCATAAAATCTAATAATTAATATCAATAATACATGAAATTTATTTATTATTGAAATTATCTAGGTTTTCACATTCTTCCCTCATTAAATAAATTATGACCTCATAATTTTATTCATCACTTAAACAGATAGGTATATTTTTTCCCCATAGCCTTTTCAAGTTATTATATTGCTTCCTTGATAATGTGGCTCTTCAAAAAAATTTAACCAAGAGAGTTACCTTATTTCATAATAAATTCTCTCTATGATCTAGAATATATACTATATTTTCATCATAAGAAAAAATTTCTTCCAATCGTACCACCTCAGGGCTCAAAACATGAGAAGCATCAGGTATATATTTTCTTAAAAGTTAAATATAAAACATATCTTGTAACTTAGATAAACTTTAAGGTAAAGTTACTCAATAATTAATTGATCCCAACTTTTCCAAAATTTAATACATTCCAATAAACCACAATATTAACTTTCTCATTTTACCAAATTGCATAACACCTTTCCATATAGATATTTTAAGAAAGACATGATCTCCTACCTCAAATGAAAGGTCTTCACTCCTACTATCTGAAAAATTATTCTAAATGTTCTAATATACACTCATGTTCTATTGATTCATCTTTACCCTATCATCAATTTTTATACTGATTTTAGTCCCAAAAACTTCTTCTCACCAACATCATCCCAATATTCTAGGGTTTAATACCACTTTCCATATAATGCCTCAAAAGGTGAAAGTTGTATACTAGAATGAAAACTATTATTATAATTAAATTAAAATAATTAAATATGTTTATTCTAAATTCCCTATTAATTTAATGATCAATCTATAGGAATATCTTACAAAGTCTGAATCGTGTGCTCTAACTATCTATGAGATAGTTAATGAGAGGTTTTGCTAAATTTTAATTCAATAACCAACTAAATATAAAGTTATTTTAAAAAATTTGAGGTAAATATGGGATCGTGGTTACTGATAATATAAAAAGTAACTCTATTTAACCTGATTATATCCTTAATATAAATTCAATAAATTTAGTCCAAAGACATAGTATCTTGAATAGGAATAAAATACACATATTTGGTTAATTGATCAACAATAACCTAAATCATATTATCACCTCAATATTTATTTGGTAATTCCATTATCAAATCTATGGATATATTCTCCCATTTCCACGTAGTCACTATAAAAGGCTAAAGTATCCCCTTCAATAATTGACACTTAAATTTTAACCTATTGACAAGTCAAACATTTCATGGTAAAATCAACAATATCTTTCTTCATTTCTTCCCACTAATAATATTCTTGAAGTTATTTGTACATATTAGTACTTCTAGGATAAATAAAAAATATTTATGAGCTTCACTCAAAAATTCCTTCTTTTAAATGAGGATCACTTAGCACGCACAACCTCTTTCCAAATCTTATAACACCTTCTTTTTCAATATTAAATTTAGGCATATTTCCCTTCTTAATAAACTCTACTCTTTCTTTAAAACCAAGATATTCCTTTTGGGCAAGCATAATTTTGTCTGAAAAATATCACTAAATTGACACCTAAACCAAAATATAGGGAACTTCTATATACACAATTTATAGTAAAACATTCATTAAATCATTAATCATAGGATCATGTTCCAAACATACCATAGCTACTGATGTATTATCTTTTTTTCTCAAGGAATCGGTTACTATGTTTTCTTTATATGGATGATAGTGAATTGTGTAATAGTAATCCTTTATCAGTTCCATCTTTCTTCTTTAAATCATGTTCAAATATTTTTTATTGAATATATAATTCAAACTTTTATGCTTAGTATATATTTTACATTTTACCCCAAATAAAATATGACTCTAAATTTTTAAAGAAAAAACATTGTTGAAATATCAAGATCATTTGTAGGGTAATTTTTATCATGGAGTTTCAATAAACATGAAGAATATTGTCATGAACGTGATCTATCAGGTCCCTAACTCAGCTAGAAGTAAATTAAGAGTGGCACCACAATCATGCCTCTAATAGGACAGGGGCTAGCAATAAGCACCAAGTAGTCATATCACTGAAATGGGAGGTCATGGAATAATATACCTATATGCACACACACACATCCAACTCCATGAAATAGTGTATAGATATAATATAACTAAAACATCTAGAGAGATATCAATTCATGAGAAATACTCTAGGAAAAATGTAACGCCCCGACCCCAGCTACCCAGAGTTGATGCATTACCTCGTAACATCGGCATGATCACAAAAGATCAAGTCTCGAAAGACCGATTAGTTTAGTAGCCTTGGAAACACTAGATACATTCGTAAACGTTACATTACATCATAAAGTGAAAAACTACAATAACAAAGTCTCCATAGTCCACACTCATATCTTCTTCTGACAATCTCTGCAGTTCATTCATAAAATACTTCTTCACATCCTGGAAAATATTAAAACATTGAAAGGGGTGAGCTCATATGCTCAGTAAGGATAACAATATTGAGGAAGCTTTCATAAATAAACATTAACATTTAAGGCAATGTATAACTAAAACAAAAGCCTTTTTAAACTTGAACTTCAGTATAATATGGCAAAAATAAAATTAAATAATGCCATTTACTTACTCATATGGATATTCTACTAGTCGAATAATCACATGCAATGTCAATAACCACTTTCATAATGAGGGAATGTATAATGCCAGACATTCTGAAACATTTTGTCAAGGCCTCGGCCAAGACGTCTAAAATGATTAAGGCCTTGGCCAAAACCATAAATCAAATTGGGAAAGGGCCTCGGCCAATTCCACGTCTAGTTGTCTCATGAGACCTACCGATGCATCGAGGAGCTATAGCGGGCTCCACCCATCACTTATTAAGTCCAATGCATTCCTTATATGAAAAATGGTATATAAAAATTTAGGAATACCATTTTTTTAAAATACCATTTGAAATTAATTACGGTATCAAAATACCAATTTAATTTTTTAGAAGATACTTAAATTTAAAATTGCTCAAATATACTCCAGTTTTTTTCTGAAAACATTATGCAAGCTTCTGAAAACAAAATAACTAATTCTGAGACTGCTCGACTAATTACAGGCCATGATGGGTCCACGCCCAATCCCTTCCTGTCTACCACACTCGAGAGTCAGGTTTTATAACAACATTTTTAAGCTTCCATTAAATATGTATACATTTTCACTAGATTTTCATACATTTGAGAGATATATCTCTTTTTTTTAAATCATTTAAAAACAGTTATGGCTTGTAGAGGAAGCCGGAACTCAAATAATGGTCACGGCGGCGGAGAAGTCATTGTCTCCACATATGTACGGAAATAAAAACATTCCCTTTTTGTCGTTTATTAAAACGCTTTGTATAAAAAAGATTCTTTTTGAATAAACGTAAAAGTCAAAGGGGTTTATACACCGTATAAAAGAAAATTGTGTATAAAACCAAATATGCCTCAATGAAAGGAGATTGAGACGAAGTACTTAAAAAAATCATTTTTAAAATAAAATAGATCTATTATGTGTATTCACTATAGGTACACATAAATAACGTAAAAATACAAAATAGGACATAATAATATCATGACATAATTTGAAAGTAGGAGATTAACCCAAAGAATATAAATTGGGTTAAGAAGTTCCCTTACCTCGTGTCTGACTTGACTCAACTGTTCTTTAACCTCCTGAATAATAAACTAGAGTTAATATATACCTTATTAAGAACCATTTTTAATTTCATTATCCTTTTTATATCACTTATTACAATGTTATGAACATTATGTAATTATTTAAGTTAATAACGGTCGTTTTGTCGATCATTGGTACTTGAGTCAACAATAAACTTCTTATAATTACAAGTTGTTTATGTGGTAGAATATCCATTATCTCCAGAATTATATTCATGATTTAGATGTCATATATATCATATATATCTAGTATATACATTCATTTATAATATTACATAACATTTAGAGGTAAGAAATGAAATGCACCGTTCATGGAGACGGTAAGCCGTACGTACGCATGAACGCTACTTTCATTTCTATTTCGTATTTAATGGAATGAAATCATAATTATATAAATGTATAATATAATTCCAGTATAATATAGTGTATAATACCATTTACTCCATCCTTTATACATCCCACATATGGCATTAACGATTCAAATCACTTTGAGGGGGCGGTAGTCCGCACTTCCTAAAATGAAATTATCGTGTTTTACCCATAATGGAAATCATAAATTATGCCATAAATGAGAAATAAAGAAGCATAAGTAAAACATAAACATATTATATATCATATATAAATATAGTGACATCTTAATGGCCACCTTTTAAGGTGTTATATGAGTGTTGAACAATCATCGTTTCGTGAGGCAGAAATTCGCCATCCACAGAAACCGTATGTTCTTTAACCATTAGATGTAGGTGTGTGTAAGTGTAGATAGAATCATTATTATAACAACATACTAGTATATTGAGGATACTGGTGTTGTTACAAAAGAAACGAATAAAAAGAGTTTAGGGGGTTGGAGAAGAAAAATAAAACAAAACAACATTAGAGAAGACATTACCTCAAAATCGGGTAACTCTTTTTGACTTGAGCCAAAGGCTTCCTTGGGAAGAGTTATGCCCAAAGTGAGGCTTCTAGGAGTAATAGGGGGAAGTTGGTATAGTATTTGGGCAGAGGTTGTCCGAGCCAAATGGCTTGAAAGTGTGAATGAGGTGGTAGAGGTGGGGGCCTTTTATAAGAGGAGAGGAGGGGCACTCTTGGAAAGTAAGGAAATTTTACATTATTATACAATGCTTTTCGGATTCTAAATGTCCCACACTTATATAATTCGTGTATAAGGTGATAAGGTTTCGAAATATGCCCATCCAATAGTCTTTTGACAAGCGTAAGCCTTGGATTGTACATTATCTTTTCATTTTATTAAAATCGTTAAATAATGAGGTCATCTCTGCATCATAATGATGTCATAAATAATTTAATTTATTTAAGGTCTAAAAATTATAAAAAAAATACTATGATGTAGGAAATCTTTTTATCTTTCCAATGACTATTTATAGTAAAAAATATGACTTGTATAACCCCATGTAAAAATTGTGTTAGTAAAACATTTCATGTTTGTGTCATTTTTTACTTTAACATTAAATAAAAGGTATTTATGTCATTTTCCACCTAAAGTGGCTCCATGGGGTCCCCAATTTGACCCATGGATTGTATTGATCGTCCATGGAACATCCAATGAGGGTAGGACATGTTTCAAGCTCATCTCATATTATTAAAACATTATTTTTACCTTAAACTACACTAATTACCTCTAATCGCGATTAAGAACTTAAAAGTTACTATTCACCAAAAAATATTTTAATCTCATTGAACCACATTTTACTTCTTAATGACAACCATGTATGTCGGATTTTTGAAAATCAAATCACAGAGGTGGTAATATTTCATTTAAACAAAAAATCAGTTATTTAACTACCACTTAGTGGTTTCACTATTCATCAAAAATTGAAGTTTTTCAGAACAATGCCAAAATTTCACCCTAAGCTATAACTGATATTCCGATTTCAAAAAAGATGCCTATTTTACAAAATTCCAAAAATATTAGTTGCATTAATTTATTTTATAATTAATTCCCGCTGTCACAACAAATAGCGTGTTTTTACGAAACAATTTATATCAAAATATTGGCAATTGTTTATGTCCAATTTCAATGTTAAATTAATTCTAATGACCACCATTGGATAAAATGGTAAAAATATATTCTAATTATACTTTAAAATCACTAAATAGTATAATTTATCACTATAAATTATTTTGATTAAAAAAGTTGTTTTTAAGTATTTTTCACTATTCATAAAAAATTAGAAGTTCTTAGAAAAATACCAAAAATTCAACATAGGATATTTTCGATATTCCAAATCCAAAAATGAAGTCCATTTTGAAATATAAAATTTATATAATTTTAAAAAGTGGTTATTACTATTCATAACGGCTACTATGATTAGTCGTGGTGTTTTAGAACTCGAAGTTGCGTATAATGCAAGTTATTGCATTATTGAATGACAAGCGTATTGTGGAAGCTCTGGGTGTTACATTCTCCCCTCCTTCAATAAATTGCGTCCTCGCAATTTGAAATTTTTCTTTGAAAATAAAAGGTTGAAAAGAGAAAATACCTTTGAGGAAAACCCACATCGGAAATAAGATTAATAAAATTTAGCCTTAATAAGAGGGAAAGAGAAATGAAAAAGTCACCACCCAATTATGATCTCGATTAGAAGAACATTGGTGGCAATTAGAGACATATAATTGGAGGAAAAACGTAAATATTTGTAGGGAGTGATTGAGTTCATCAATCACAATCAACTGTCAAATTGAGGGCCTCAAAGCCTTCAATCTATGTTGATTTAAAATATCATCAGTTCAACAAGACATAAGGTATTAGGATAACACATTTTTTTTGTTTTAATATCCCTTTACTAAAGTTTAAGAATTAATTCATTCATTGAATAAGAGATAGGTATATATATATTTATTCTTGACAATTAGAGTTTCAACCTTCAACTCATCTTTCACTCAAAAAGATAATAGAACTCAAAAATATTATACTTATCCTAATTGTATAAGGTTCTAAATGTTAACACATACCATTTATATTAGTAAAATTATTTTGTAATAACCAGGGACTTCCTGTAGGCTAGTGGTAGGTAATAAAGGCCTGTCGCACCATAGTTGTGGGTTCGATTCCTGCAGCTTTGTCTGACGCGACGGGTTATGCCCCACCCTGCAGGTTGTCCTTTTCCTAAAACTATAGTATTATAATATTCCAAAAATAATATTCATAAATTTTCACCTTAAACAATACTATCCAAAGATCAACTTAATCCACTCCAACCTTTATAGTTATCCAAAATACCTCTGTCCAGACTTTCTCTAAAAGGTCTCTTAATTCCAAAATCAATTTATCAGATTCCCCAAACAAATTAAAGTTTCTCTTTTTGTCACATACTAAAAATATGATTACCTTCATCATATTAAAACCTTACTGTAATCAACAAGTACTTCAGTACAATCCTTATATATATATCACATTATTCTAATAACCAGAATATAATCCATGAGTCCAAAAGCACCAATACATTAGTTATTCTGCTTCAACTGTAGTAATAGCATAAGATTATCCTTGATCCCTTGGCCTTTTCTGAGGTAAGTTTCCTTGACGCTTAGGACATTCATTTGCATAATGCCCCATTTCTATACAATTGTAGCATTCAACATTGATAGCCTCTTTCTTTCCCTTGCAATCACGCGCCTGGTGACCTTTTTCTCCACATTTATAACAAACTCTCATTCCTTTTAGGCAAGTACCAGGGTGATTCTTCCCACAATTATCACAGGGTGGAAATTCATTTCTACCATTCTTCCATGTTTCCTTATTTCCTTTCCCAGAGTTTTCAGCGGATCTCTTCTTATCTTGCTTTGATTTAAAGTCATAAGACTTAGAGAATTCCTTTTCCGTCTTGATAGCGCACGAGACAATACCTTCGTATAACGAGAAGGTTTGTGAGACTAATGCTCGACAGAGAAATGGTTTTAACCCATCAAAGAAACGATCAATCTTACTCCTTGGGTTACGTATATAATCGACAGTATGCCTCGCTAACCTTGTAAAGTTGGCCTCATACTTTGCGACATTCTCATCCTCCTTCTGCCTCAGACTCAGAAATTGCCTTTCCATATCTGCTCGATGGTCACGAGGAATGTATTTTTCTAAGAAAAGATCTTTGAACTCCCTCCATTCCATATTCGATACGTCATCATCTTCCTTTGTGTTTCGAATCAGCGACCACCACTGATCGGCATCTCCAGTGAGGCGGTAAACTGCCATGAAAACCTTCTCCCTTTCGCTACTCCCCAAGGCATGGAATATTTTCTCTAAGGAGTTTATCCACTGCTCAGTTACTAACGGATTTGTACCCCCATTAAATGTTGGTGGTTGTTGCCTCATGAAGCGGTCTAACATTGATCCTCCACGTTGCGGATCTGGGTGCTCCATACGAGTAAGGTTATTATTCATAACCTGAGTGAGTTGTCCTAGTATGGTAATAAGTTGATCAGCACCAGTTGTATCTCCAGATCCACAATAATTATCTTGAGAAGGAGGGAAATCCCTACACGGAGTGTGTGCATTGATACGGTTTCCATTCCTTCCACTAGGTGCCATTTCTAAACAATGGCATAAACTAGATTAGTTTATGAATTAAAATACATAATTCCATATTTTTAAAACACCTTACATAAATTGAACTATTTATGGATATAATCCATAATCATAAAAAGAAATGTTTCCATTGAGGAAGTATATACTCATAACCCTTCATAGTGGTTTGTAAAGAAAATGAGAATTATCCTAAGCATATCCCTCGGGAGTATCGTAACCAAGAGTGCAGCAAGGCTCGTTGTCGTGCACCAGTTCCCGTTCGAGTCTAGCTCAAAGCGGTGTTTTCGGGTTTTACCCCTTGGTACATCTGTGCCAGAGCCGCCTCTACCTACTCGTATACAGACAGGGATGTATTTCTCGGAAAACTCACAAAATCTCTATAATACCAAAATTCGATGAAGTTTTTCTATACTAATCCTCAAAGTCTATCTTCGGGATATGTGCTCTAATCAGAGTTTATCTAAATCTATCTTCCAAGGTTAGTACTAAACTGCCTCTGATACCAACTGTAACGCCCCGACCCCAGCTACCCAGAGTCGTTGCATTACCTCGTAACATTGGCATGATCACAAAAGATCAAGTCTTGAAAGACCGATTAGTTTAGTAGCCTTGGAAACACTAGATACATTCGTAAACGTTACATTACATCATAAAGTGAAAAACTACAATAATAAAGTCTCCATAGTCCACACTCATATCCTCTTCTGACAATCCCTGCAGGTCATTCATAAAATACTTCTTCACATCCTGGAAAATATTAAAACATTGAAAGGGGTGAGCTCAGATGCTCAGTAAGGATAACAATATTGCGGAAGCTTTCATAAATAAACATTAACATTTAAGGAAATGTATAACTAAAAAAAAGCCTTTTTAAACTTTAACTTCAGTATAATATGGAAAAAATAAAATTAAATAATTCCATTTACTTACTCACATGGATATTCTACTAGTTGAATAATCACATGCAATGTCAATAACCACTTTCATAATGAGTGAATGTATAATGCCAGACATTCTGAAACATTTTGTCAAGGCCTCGGCCAAGAATTCTAAAATGATTAAGGCCTCGGCCAAAACCATAAATCAAATTGGGAAAGGTCCTCGGCCAATTCCACGTCTAGTTGTCTCATGAGACCTACCGATGCATCGAGGAGCTATAGCGGGCTCCACCCGTCACTTATTAAGTCCAATGCATTCCTTATATGAAAAATGGTATATAAACATTTAGGAATACCATTTTTTTAAAATACAATTTGAAATTAATTGCGGTATCAAAATACAAGTTTAATTTTTTAGAAGATACTTAAATTTAAAATTTCTCAAATATACTCCAGTGTTTTTCTGAAAACATTATGCAAGCTTCTGAAAACAAAATAACTAATTCTGAGACTGCTCGACTAATTGCAAGCCATGATGGGTCCACGCCCAATCCCTTCCTGTCTACCACACTCGAGATTCAGGTTTTCTAACAACATTTTTAAGCTTGCGTTAAATACGTATACATTTTCACTGGATTTTCATACATTTGAGAGAAATATCTCTTTTTTTAAATCATTTAAAAACATTTATGGCTTGTAGAGGAAGCCGGAACTCAAATAATGGTCACGGCGGCGGAGAAGTCATTGTCGCCACATATGTACGGAAAGAAAAAAATTCCCTTTTTGTCGTTTATTAAAACGCTTTGTATAAAAAAGATTCCTTTTTAATAAACGTAAAAGTCAAAGGGGTTTATACACCGTATAAAAGAAAATTGTGTATAAAACCAAATATGCCTCAATGAAAGGAGATTGAGACGAAGTCCTTAAAAAGATCTTTTTTAAAATAAAATAGATCTATTATGTGTATTCACTATAGGTACACATAAATAACATAAAAATACAAAATAGGACATAATAATATCATGACATAATTTTAAAGTAGGAGATTAACCCAAAGAATAGAAATTGGGTTAAGAAGTTCCCTTACCTCGTGTCTGACTTGACTCAACCGTTCTTTAACCTCCTGAATAATAAACTAGAGTTAATATATACCTTATTAAGAACCATTTTTAATTTCATTATCCTTTTTATATCACTTATTACAATGTTATGAACATTATGTAATTATTTAAGTTAATAACGGTCGTTTTGTCGATCATTGGTACTTGAGTCAACAATAAACTTCTTATAATTACAAGTTGTTTATGTGGTAGAATATCCATTATCTCCATAATTATATTCATTATTTAGATGTCATATATATCATATATATCCAGTATATACATTCATTTATAATATTACGTAACATTTAGAGGTAAGAAATGAAATGCACCGTTCATGGAGACGGTAAGCCGTACGTACGCATGAACGCTACTTTCATTTCTATTTCGTATTTAATGGAATGAAATAATAATGATATAAATTTATAATATAATTCCAGTATAATATAGTGTATAATACCATTTACTCCATCCTTTATACATCCCACATATGGCATTAACGATTCAAATCACTTTGAGGGGGCGGTAGTCTGCACTTTCTAAAATGAAATTATCGTGTTTTACCCATAATGGAAATCATAAAGTATGCCATAAATGAGAAATACAGAAGAATAAGTAAAACATAAACATATTATATATCATATATAAATATAGTGACATCTTAATGTCCACCTTTTAAGGTGTTATATGAGTGTTGAACAATCATCGTTTCGTGAGGCAGAAATTCGCCATCCACAGAAACCGTATATTCTTTAACCATTAGATGTAGGTGTGTGTAAGTGTAGATATAATCATTATTATAACAACATCCTAGTATATTGAGGATACTTGTGTTGTTACAAAAGAAACGAATAAAAAGAGTTAAGGGGTTGGAGAAGAAAAATAAAACAAAACAACATTAGAGAAGACATTACCTCAAAATCGGGTAACTCTTTTTGACTTGAGCCAAAGGCTTCCTTGGGAAGAGTTCTGCCCAAAGTGAGGCTTCTAGGAGTAATAGGGGGAAGTTGGGAGAGTATTTGGGCAGAGGTTGGCCGATCTAAATGGCTTGAAAGTGTGAATGAGGTGGTAGAGGTGGGGGCCTTTTATAAGAGGAGAGGAGGGGCACTCTTGGAAAGTAAGGAAATTTTACATTATTATACAATGATTTTCGGATTCTAAAGGTCCCACACTTATATAATTCGTGGATAAGGTGATAAGGGTTCTAAATATACCCATCGAATAGTCTTTGGACAAGTGTAAGCCTTGGATTGTATATTATTTTTTCATTTTATTAAAATCGTTAAATAATGAGGTCATCGCTGCATCATAATGATGTCATAAATAATTTAATTTATTTAATGTCTAAAAATTATAAAAAAAAACTATGATGTAGGAAATATTTTTAGCTTTCCAATGACTATTTATAGTCAAAAATATGACTTGTATAACCCCATGTAAAAAATTCTGTTAGTAAAACATTTCATGTTTGTGTCATTTTTTACTTTAACATTAAATAAAAGGTATTTATGTCATTTTCCACCTAAAGTGGCTCCATGGGGTCCCCAAGTTGACCCATGGATTGTCTTGGTCTTCCATGGCACATCCAATGAGGGTAGGACATGTGTCAAGCTCATCTCATATTATTAAAACATTATTTTTACCTTAAACTACACTAATTACCTCTAATCGCAATTAAGAACTTAAAAGTTACTATTCACAAAAAATTATTTTAATCTCATTGAACCACATTTTACTTCTTAATGACAACCATGTATGTCGGATTTTTGAAAATCAAATCACAGAGGTGGTAATATTTCATTTAAACAAAAAATCAGTTATTTAACTACCACTTAGTGGTTTCACTATTCATCAAAAATTGAAGTTTTTCAGAACAATGCCAAAATTTCACCCTAAGATATAACTGATATTCCGATTTCAAAAAAGATTTCTATTTTACAAAATTACAAAAATATTAGTTGCATAAATTTATTTTATAATTAATTCTCGCTGTCACAACAAATATCGTGTTTTTACGAAACAATTTATATCAAAAGATTGGCAATTGTTTATGTCCAATTTCAATGTTAAATTAATTCTAATGACCAACATTGGATAAAATGGTAAAAATATATTCTAATTATACTTTAAAACCACTAAATATTATAATTTATCACTATAAATTATTTTTATTAAAAAAGTTGTTTTTAAGTATTTTTCACTATTCATAAAAAATTAGAAGTTCTTAGAAAAATACCAAAAATTAAACATAGGCTAATTTCGATATTCCGAATCCAAAAATGAAGTCCATTTTGAAATATAAAATTTCTATAATTTTAAAAAGTGGTTATTACTATTCACAATGGCTACTATGATTAGTCGTGGTGTTTTAGAACTCGAAGTTGCGTACAATGCAAGCTATTGCATTATTGAATGACAAGCGTATTGTGGAAGCTCGGGGTGTTACATTCTCCCCTCTTTCAATAAATTGCGTCCTCGCAATTTGAAATTTTTCTTTGAAAATAAAAGGTTGAAAAGAGAAAATACCTTTGAGGAAAACCCACATCGGAAATAAGATTAATAAAATTTAGCCTTAATAAGAATGAAAGGGAAATGAAAAAGTCACCACCCAATTATGATCTCGATTAGAAGAACATTGGTGGAAATTAGAGACATATAATTGGAGGAAAAACGTAAATATTTTTAGGGAGTGATTGAGGTCATCAATCACAATCAACTGTCAAATTGAGGGCCTCAAAGACTTCAATCTATGTTGATTTAAAATATCATCAGTTCAACAAGACATAAGGTATTAGGATAACACATTTTTTTTGTTTTAATATCCCTTTACTAAAGTTTAAGAATTAATTCATTCATTGAATAAGAGATAGGTATATATATATTTATTCTTGACAATTAGAGTTTCAACCTTCAACTCATCTTTCACTCAAAAAGATAATATAACTCAAAAATATTATACTTATCCTAATTGTATAAGGTTCCAAATGTTAACACATACCATTTATATTAGTAAAATTATTTTGTAATAACCAGGGACTTCCTGTAGGCTAGTGGTAGGTAATAAAGGCCTGTCGCACCATAGTTGTGGGTTCGATTCCTGCAGCTTTGTCCGACGCGACGGGTTATGCCCCACCCTGCAGGTTGTCCTTTTCCTAAAACTATAGTATTATAATATTCCAAAAATAATCTTCATAAATTTTCACCTTAAACAATACTATCCAAAGATCAACTTAATCCACTCCAACCTTTATAGTTATCGAAAATACCTCTGTCCAGACTTTCTCTAAAAGGTCTCTTAATTCCAAAATCAATTTATCAGATTCCCCAAACAAATTAAAGATTATCTTTTTGTCACATACTAAAAATATGATTACCTTCATCATATTAAAACCTTACTGAAATCAACAAGTACTCCAGTACAATCCTTATATATATATCACATTATTCTAATAACCAGAATATAATCCATGAGTCCAAAAGCACCAATACATTAGTTATTCTGCTTCAACTGTAGTAACAGCATAAGATTGTCCTTGATCCCTTGGCCTTTTCTGAGGTAAGTTTCCTTGACGCTTAGGACATTCATTTGCATAATGCCCCATTTCTCTACAATTGTAGCATTCAACATTGATAGCCTCTTTCTTTCCCTTGCAATCACGCGCCTGGTGACCTTTTTCTCCACATTTATAACAAACTCTCATTCCTTTTAGGCAAGTACCAGGGTGATTCTTCCCACAATTATCATAGGGTGGAAATTCATTTCTACCCTTCTTCCATGTTTCCTTATTTCCTTTCCCAGAGTTTTCAGTGGATCTCTTTTTATCTTGCTTTGATTTAAAGTCATAATACTTAGAGAATTCATTTTCTGTCTTGATAGCGCACGAGACAATACCTTCGTATAACGAGAAGGTTTGTGAGACTAATGCTCGACAGAGAAATGGTTTTAACCCATCAAATAAACGATCAATCTTACTCCTTGGGTTATGTATATAATCGGCAGCATGCCTCGCTAACCTTGTAAAGTTGGCCTCATACTTTGTGACATTCTCATCCTCCTTCTGTCTCAGACTCATAAATTGCCTTTCCATATCTGCTCGATGGTCACGAGGAAAGTATTTTTCTAAGAAAAGCTCATTGAACTCCCTCCATTCCATATTCGATACGTCATCATCTTCCTTTGTGTTTTGAATCAGCGACCACCACTGATCGGCATCTCCAGTGAGGCGGTAAACTGCCATGACAACCTTCTCCCTTTCGCTACTCCCCAAGGCATGGAATATTTTCTCTAAAGAGTTTATCCATTGCTCAGCTACTAACGGATTTGTACCCCCATTAAATGTTGGTGGTTGTTGCCTCATGAAGAGGTCTAACATTGATCCTCCACGTTGCGGATCAGGGTGCTCCATACGAGTAAGGTTATTATTCATAACCTGAGTGAGTTGTCCCAGTATGATAATAAGTTGATCAGCACCAGTTGTATCTCCAGATCCACAATAATTATCTTGAGCAGGAGGGAAATCCCTACACGGAGTGCGTGCATTGATACGGTTTCCATTCCTTCCACTAGGTTCCATTTCTAAACAATGGCATAAACTAGATTAGTTTATGAATTAAAATACATAATTCCATATTTTTAAAACACCTTACATAAATTAAACTATTTATGGATATAATCCATAATCATAAAAAGAAATGTTTCCTTTGAGGAATTATATACTCATAACCCTTCATAGTGGTTTGTAAAGAAAATGGGAATTATCCTAAGCATATCCCCCGGGAGTGTCGTAACCAAGAGTGCAGCAAGGCTCGTTGTCGTGCACCAGTTCCCGTTCGAGTCTAGCTCAAAGCGGTGTTTTCGGTTTTTACCCCTAGGTACATCTGTGCCAGAGCCGCCTCTACCTGCTCGTATACAGACAGGGATGTATTGCTCGGAAAACTCACAAAATCTCTATAATACCAAAATTCGAGGAAGTTTTTCTATACTAATCCTCAAAGTCTATCTTCGGGATATGTGCTCTAATCAGAGTTTATCTAAATCTAGCTTCCAAGGTTAGTACTAAACTGCCTCTGATACCAACTGTAACGCCCTGACCCCAGCTACCCAGAGTCGGTGCATTACCTCGTAACATTGGCATGATCACAAAAGATCAAGTCTCGAAAGACCGATTAGTTTAGTAGCCTTGGAAACACTAGATAAATTCGTAAACGTTACATTACATCATAAAGTGAAAAACTACAATAACAAAGTCTCCATAGTCCACACTCATATCCTCTTCTGACAATCCCTGCAGGTCATTCATAAAATACTTCTTCACATTCTGGAAAATATTAAAACATTGAAAGGGGTGAGCTCAGATGCTCAGTAAGGATAACAATATTGCGGAAGCTTTTATAAATAAACATTAACATTTAAGGCAATGTATAACTAAAACAAAAGCCTTTTTAAACTTTAACTTCAGTATAATATGGCAAAAATAAAATTAAATAATGCCATTTACTTACTCACATGGATATTCTACTAGTCGAATAATCACATGCAATGTCAATAACCACTTTCATAATGAGGGAATGTATAATGCCAGACATTCTGAAACATTTTTTCAAGGCCTCGGCCAAGACGTCTAAAGTGATTAAGGCCTCGGCCAAAACCATAAATCAAATTGGGAAAGGGCCTCGGCCAATTCCACGTCTAGTTGTCTCATGAGACCTATCGATGCATCGAGGAGCTATAGTGGGCTCCACCTGTCACTTATTAAGTCCAGTGCATTCCTTATATGAAAAATGGTATATAAACATTTAGGAATACCATTTTTTTAAAATACCATTTGAAATTAATTGCGGTATCAAAATACCAGTTTAATTTTTTAGAAGATACTTAAATTTAAAATTGCTCAAATATACTCCAGTGTTTTTCTGAAAACATTATGCAAGCTTCTGAAAACAAAATAACTAATTCTGAGAATGCTCGACTAATTGTAGGCCATGATGGGTCCACGCCCAATCCCTTCCTGTCTACCACACTCGAGAGTCAGGTTTTCTAACAACATTTTTAAGCTTGCGTTAAATATGTATACATTTTCACTGGATTTTCATACATTTGAGAGAAATATCTCTTTTTTTTAAATCATTTAAAAACAGTTATGGCTTGTAGAGGAAGCCGGAACTCAAATAATGGTCACGGCAGTGGAGAAGTCATTGTCACCACATATGTTCGGAAAGAAAAACATTCCCTTTTTGTCGTTTATTAAAACGCTTCGTATAAAAAAGATTCATTTTGAATAAACGTAAAAGTCAAAGGGGTTTATACACCGTATAAAAGAAAATTGTGTATAAAACCAAATATGCCTCAATGAAAGGAGATTGAGACGAAGTCCTTAAAAAGATCATTTTTAAAATAAAATAGATCTATTATGTGTATTCACTATAGGTACATATAAATAACGTAAAAATACAAAATAGGACATAATAATATCATGACATAATTTGAAAGTAGGAGATTAACCCAAAGAATAGAAATTGGGTTAAGAAGTTCCCTTACCTCGTGTCTGACTTGACTCAACCGTTCTTTAACCTCCTGAATAATAAACTAGAGTTAATATATACCTTATTAAGAACCATTTTTAATTTCATTATACTTTTTATATCACTTATTACAATGTTATGAACATTATGTAATTATTTAAGTTAATAACGGTCGTTTTGTCGATCATTGGTACTTGAGTCAACAATAAACTTCTTATAATTACAAGTTGTTTATGTGGTAGAATATCCATTATCTCCAGAATTATATTCATGATTTAGATGTCATATATATCATATATATCCAGTATATACATTCATTTATAATATTACGTAACATTTAGAGGTAAGAAATGAAATGCACCGTTCATGGAGACGGTAAGCCGTACGTACGCATGAACGCTACTTTCATTTCTATTTCGTATTTAATGGAATGAAATCATAATGATATAAATGTATAATATAATTCAAGTATAATATATTGTATAATACCATTTACTCCATCCTTTATACATCCCACATATGGCATTAACGATTCAAATCACTTTGAGGGGGCGGTAGTCCGCACTTCCTAAAATGAAATTATCACGTTTTACCCATAATGGAAATCATAAAGTATGCCATAAATGAGAAATACAGAAGCATAAGTAAAACATAAACATATTATATATCATATATAAATATAGTGACATCTTAATGTCCACCTTTTAAGGTGTTATATGAGTGTTGAACAATCATCGTTTCGTGAGGCAGAAATTCGCCATCCACAGAAACCGTATGTTCTTTAACCATTAGATGTAGGTGTGTGTAAGTGTAGATATAATAATTATTATAACAACATCCTAGTATATTGAGGATACTGGTTTTGTTACAAAATAAACGAATAAAAAGAGTTTAGGGGGTTGGAGAAGAAAAATAAAACAAAACAACATTAGAGAAGACATTACCTCAAAATCGGGTAACTCTTTTTGACTTGAGCCAAAGGCTTCCTTGGGAATAGTTCTGCCCAAAGTGAGGCTTCTGGGAGTAAGAGGGGGAAGTTGGTAGAGTATTAGGGCAGAGTTTGGCCGAGCCAAATGGCTTGAATGTGTGAATGAGGTGGTAGAGGTGGGGGCCTTTTATAAGAGGAGAGGAGGGGCACTCTTGGAAAGTAAGGAAATTTTACATTATTATACAATGCTTTTCGGATTCTAAATGTCCCACACTTATATAATTCGTGGATAAGGTGATAAGGGTTCTAAATCTACTCATCCAATAGTCTTTGGACAAGTGTAAGCCTTGTATTATACATTATATTTTCATTTTATTAAAATCGTTAAATAATGAGGTCATCGCTGCATCATAATGATGTCATAAATAATTTAATTTATTTAATGTCTAAAAATTATGAAAAAAATACTATGATGTAGGAAATCTTTTTATATTTCCAATGACTATTTATAGTCAAAAATATGACTTGTATAACCCCATGTAAAAATTGTGTTAGTAAAACAGTTTATGTTTGTGTCATTTTTTACTTTAACATTAAATAAAAGGTATTTATGTCATTTTCCACCTAAAGTGGCTCCATGGGGTCCCCAAGTTGACCCATGGATTGTCTTGGTCGGCCATGGAACATCCAATTAGGGTAGGACATGTGTCAAGCTCATCTCATATTATTAAAACATTATTTTTACCTTAAACTACACTAATTACCTCTAATCGCGATTAAGAACTTAAAAGTTACTATTCACCAAAAATTATTTTAATCTCATTGAACCACATTTTACTTCTTAATGATAACCATGTATGTCGGATTTTTGAAAATCAAATCACAGAGGTGGTAATATTTCATTTAAACGAAAAATCAGTTATTTAACTACCACTTAGTGGTTTCACTATTCATCAAAAATTGAAGTTTTTCAGAACAATGCCAAAATTTCACCCTAAGCTATAACTGATATTCCAATTTCAAAAAATATGTCTATTTTACAAAATTCCAAAAATATTAGTTTCATTAATTTATTTTATAATTAATTCCCGCTGTCACAACAAATAGTGTGTTTTTACGAAACAATTTATATCAAAAGATTGGCAATTGTTTATGTCCAATTTCAATGTTAAATTAATTCTAATGACCACCATTGGATAAAATGGTAAAAATATATTCTAATTATACTTTAAAACCACTAAATAGTATAATTTATCACTATAAATTATTTTGATTAAAAAAGTTGTTTTTAAGTATTTTTCACTATTCATAAAAAATTAGAAGTTCTTAGAAAAATACCAAAAATTCAACATAGGCTAATTTCGATATTCCGAATCCAAAAATGAAGTCCATTTTGAAATATAAAATTTATATAATTTTAAAATGTGGTTATTACTATTCATAACGGCTACTATGATTAGTCGTGGTGTTTTAGAACTCGAAGTTGCGTACAATGCAAGCTATTGCATTATTGAATGACAAGCGTATTGTGGAAGCTCGGGGTGTTACATTCTCCCCTCCTTCAATAAATTGCGTCCTCGCAATTTGAAATTTTTCTTTGAAAATAAATGGTTGAAAAGAGAAAATACCTTTGAGGAAAACCCACATCGGAAATAAGATTAATAAAATTTAGCCTTAATAAGAGGGAAAGGAAAATGAAAAAGTCACCACCCAATTATGATCTCGATTAGAAGAACATTGGTGGAAATTAGAGACATATAATTGGAGGAAAAACGTAAATATTTGTAGGGAGTGATTGAGGTCATCAATCACAATCAACTTTCAAATTGAGGGCCTCAAAGCCTTCAATCTATGTTGATTTAAAATATCATCAGTTCAACAAGACATAAGGTATTAGGATAACACATTTTTTTTTTGTTTTAATATCCCTTTACTAAAGTTTAAGAATTAATTCATTCATTGAATAAGAGATAGGTATATATATATTTATTCTTGACAATTAGAGTTTCAACCTTCAACTCATCTTTCACTCAAAAAGATAATAGAACTCAAAAATATTATACTTATCCTAATTGTATAAGGTTCCAAATGTTAACACATACCATTTATATTAGTAAAATTATTTTGTAATAACCAGGGACTTCCTGTAGGCTAGTGGTAGGTAATAAAGGCCTGTCGCACCATAGTTGTGGGTTCGATTCCTGCAGCTTTGTCTGACGCGACGGGTTATGCCCCACACTGCAGGTTGTCCTTTTCCTAAAACTATAGTATTATAATATTCCAAAAATAATCTTCATAAATTTTCACCTTAAACAATACCATCCAAAGATTAACTTAATCCACTCCAACCTTTATAGTTATCCAAAATACCTCTGTCCAGACTTTCTCTAAAAGGTCTCTTAATTCCAAAATCAATTTATCAGATTCCCCAAACAAATTAAAGTTTCTCTTTTTGTCACATACTAAAAATATGATTACCTTCATCATATTAAAACCTTACTGAAATCAACAAGTACTGTAGTACAATCCTTATATATATATCACATTATTCTAATAACCAGAATATAATCCATGAGTCCAAAATCACCAATACATTAGTTATTCTGCTTCAACTGTAGTAATAGCATAAGATTGTCCTTGATCCCTTGGCCTTTTCTGAGGTAAGTTTCCTTGACGCTTAGGAAATTCATTTTCATAATGCCCCATTTCTCTACAATGGTAGCATTCAACATTGATAACCTCTTTCTTTCCCTTGCAATCACGCGCCTGGTGACCTTTTTCTCCACATTTATAACAAACTCCCATTCCTTTTAGGCAAGTACCAGGGTGATTCTTCCCACAATTATCACAAGGTGGAAATTCATTTCTACCCTTCTTCCATGTTTCCTTATTTCCTTTCCCAGAGTTTTCAGCGGATCTCTTCTTATCTTGCTTTGATTTAAAGTCATAAGACTTAGAGAATTCCTTTTCCTTCTTGATAGCGCACGAGACAATACCTTCGTATGACGAGAAGGTTTGTGAGACTAATGCTCGACGGAGAAATGGTTTTAACCCATCAAAGAAACGATCAATCTTACTCCTTGGGTTACGTATATAATCGGCAGCATGCCTCGCTAACCTTGTAAAGTTGGCCTCATACTTTGCGACATTCTCATCCTCCTTCTGCCTCAGACTCAGAAATTGCCTTTCCATATCTTCTCGATGGTCACGAGGAAAGTATTTTTCTAAGAAAAGCTCTTTGAACTCCCTCCATTCCATATTCGATACGTCATCATCATCCTTTGTGTTTTGAATCAGCGACCACCACTGATCGGCATCTCCAGTGAGGCGGTAAACTGCCATGACAACCTTCTCCCTTTCGCTACTCCCCAAGGCATGGAATATTTTCTCTAAGGAGTTTATCCATTGCTCAGCTACTAACGGATTTGTACCCCCATTAAATGTTGGTGGTTGTTGCCTCATGAAGCGGTCTAACATTGATCCTCCACGTTGCGGATCAGGGTGCTCCATACGAGTAAGGTTGTTATTCATAACCTGAGTGAGTTGTCCCATTATGGTAATAAGTTGATCAGCACCAGTTGTATCTCCAGATCCACAATAATTATCTTGAGAAGGAGGGAAATCCCTACACGAAGTGCGTGCATTGATACGGTTTCCATTCCTTCCACTAGGTTCCATTTCTAAACAATGGCATAAACTAGATTAGTTTATGAATTAAAATACATAATTCCATATTTTTAAAACACCTTACATAAATTGAACTATTTATGGATATAATCCATAATCATAAAAAGAAATATTTCCTTTGAGGAAGTATATACTCATAACCCTTCATAGTGGTTTGTAAAGAAAATGAGAATTATCCTAAGCATATCCCCCGGGAGTGTCGTAACCAAGAGTGCAGCAAGGCTCGTTGTCATGCACCAGTTCCCGTTCGAGTCTAGCTCAAAGCGGTGTTTTCGGGTTTTACCCCTAGGTACATCTGTGCCAGAGCCGCCTCTACCTGCTCGTATACATACAGGGATGTATTGCTCGGAAAACTCACAAAATCTCTATAATACCAAAATTTGAGGAAGTTTTTCTATACTAATCCTCAAAGTCTATCTTCGGGATATGTGCTCTAATCAGAGTTTATCTAAATCTAGCTTCCAAGGTTAGTACTAAACTTCCTCTGATACCAACTGTAATACCCCGACCCCAGCTACCCAGAGTCGGTGCATTACCTCGTAACATTGGCATGATCACAAAAGATCAAGTCTCGAAAGACCGATTAGTTTAGTAGCCTTGGAAACACTAGATACATTCGTAAACGTTACATTACATCATAAAGTGAAAAACTACAATAACAAAGTCTCCATTGTCCACACTCATATCCTCTTCTGACAATCCCTGCAGGTCATTCATAAAATACTTCTTCACATCCTGGGAAATATTAAAACATTGAAAGGGGTGAGCTCAGATGCTCAGTAAGGATAACAATATTGCGGAAGCTTTCATAAATAAACATTAACATTTAAGGCAATGTATAACTAAAACAAAAGCCTTTTTAAACTTGAACTTCAGTATAATATGGAAAAAATAAAATTAAATAATGTCATTTACTTACTCACATGGATATTCTACTAGTCGAATAATCACATGCAATGTCAATAACCACTTTCATAATGAGGGAATGTATAATGCCAGACATTCTGAAACATTTTGTCAAGGCCTCGGCCAAGACGTCTAAAATGATTAAGGCCTCGGCCAAAACCATAAATCAAATTGGGAAAGGGCCTTGGCCAATTCCACGTCTAGTTGTCTCATGAGACCTACCGATGCATCGAGGAGCTATAGCGGGCTCCACCCGTCACTTATTAAGTCCAATGCATTCCTTATATGAAAAATGGTATATAAACATTTAGGAATACCATTTTTTTAAAATACCATTTGAAATTAATTGTGGTATCAAAATACCAGTTTAATTTTTTAGAAGATACTTCAATTTAAAATTGCTCAAATATACTCCAGTGTTTTTCTGAAAACATTATGCAAGCTTCTGAAAACAAAATAACTAATTCTAAGACTGCTCGACTAATTGCAGGCCATGATGGGTCCACGCCCAATCCCTTCATGTCTACCACACTCGAGAGTCAGGTTTTCTAACAACATTTTTAAGCTTGCGTTAAATACGTATACATTTTCACTGGATTTTCATACATTTGAGAGAAATATCTCTTTTTTTTAAATCATTTAAAAACAGTTATGGCTTGTAGAGGAAGCCGAAACTCAAATAATGGTCACGGCGGCAGAGAAGTCATTGTCGCCACATATGTACGAAAAGAAAAACATTCCTTTTTTGTCGTTTATTAAAACTCTTCGTATAAAAAAGATTCCTTTTGAATAAACGTAAAAGTCAAAGGGGTTTATACACCGTATAAAAGAAAATTGTGTATAAAACCAAATATGCCTCAATGAAAGGAGATTGAGACGAAGTCCTTAAAAAGATCATTTTTAAAATAAAATAGATCTATTATGTGTATTCACTATAGGTACACATAAATAACGTAAAAATACAAAATAGTACATAATAATATCATGACATAATTTGAAAGTAGGAGATTAACCCAAAGAATAGAAATTGTGTTAAGAAGTTCCCTTACCTCGTGTCTGACTTGACTCAACCGTTCTTTAACCTCCTGAATAATAAAATAGAGTTAATATATACCTTATTAAGAACCATTTTTAATTTCATTATCCTTTTTATATCACTTATTACAATGTTATGAACATTATGTAATTATTTAAGTTAATAACGGTCGTTTTGTCGATCATTGGTACTTGAGTCAACAATAAACTTCTTATAATTACAAGTTGTTTATGTGGTAGAATATCCATTATCTCCAGAATTATATTCATGATTTAGATGTCATATATATCATATATATCCAGTATATACATTCATTTATAATTTTACTTAACATTTAGAGGTAAGAAATGAAATGCACCGTTCATGGAGACGGTAAGCCGTACGTACGCATGAACGCTACTTTCATTTCTATTTCGTATTTAATGGAATGAAATCATAATGATATAAATGTATAATATAATTCCAGTATAATATAGTGTATAATACCATTTACTCCATCCTTTATACATCCCACATATGGCATTAACGATTCAAATCACTTTGAGGGGGCGGTAGTCCGCACTTCCTAAAATGAAATTATCGCGTTTTACCCATAATGGAAATCATAAAGTATGCCATAAATGAGAAATACAGAAGCATAAGTAAAACATAAACATATTATATATCATATATAAATATAGTTACATCTTAATGGCCACATTTTATGGTGTTATATGAGTGTTGAACAATCATCGTTTTGTGAGGCAGAAATTCGCCATCCACAGAAACCGTATGTTCTTTAACCATTAGATGTAGGTGTGTGTAAGTGTAGATAGAATCATTATTATAACAACATCCTAGTATATTGAGGATACTGGTGTTGTTACAAAAGAAACTAATAAAAAGAGTTTAGGGGGTTGGAGAAGAAAAATAAAACAAAACAACATTAGAGAAGACATTACCTCAAAATCGGGTAACTCTTTTTGACTTGAGCCAAAGGCTTCCTTGGGAAGAGTTCTGCCCAAAGTGAGGCTTCTAGGAGTAAGAGGGGGAAGTTGGGAGAGTATTTGGGCAGAGGTTGGCCTATCCAAATGGCTTGAAAGTGTGAATGAGGTGGTAGAGGTGGGGGCCTTTTATAAGAGGAGAGGAGGGGCACTCTTGGAAAGTAAGGAAATTTTACATTATTATACAATGCTTTTCGGATTCTATAGGTCCCACACTTATATAACTCGTGGATAAGGTGATAAGGGTTCGAAATATACCCATACAATAGTCTTTGGACAAGTGTAAGCCTTGTATTGTACATTATCTTTTCATTGTATTAAAATCGTTAAATAATGAGGTCATCGCTGCATCATAATGATGTCATAAATAATTTAATTTATTTAATGTCTAAAAATTATAAAAAAAATACTATGATGTAGGAAATCGTTTTAGATTTCCAATGACTATTTATAGTCAAAAATATGACTTGTACCCATGTAAAAATTGTGTTAGTTAAACATTTCATGTTTGTGTCATTTTTTACTTTAACATTAAATAAAAGGTATTTATGTCATTTTCCACCTAAAGTGGCTCCATGGGGTCCCAAAGTTGACCCATGGATTGTCTTGGTCGGCCATGGAACATCCAATGAGGGTAGGACATGTGTCAAGCTCATCTCATATTATTAAAACATTATTTTTACCTTAAACTACACTAATTACCTCTAATCGCGATTAAGAACTTAAAAGTTACTATTCACCAAAAATTATTTTAATCTCATTGAACCACATTTTACTTCTTAATGACAACCATGTATGTCGGATTTTTGAAAATCAAATCACAGAGGTGGTAATATTTCATTTAAACGAAAAATCAGTTATTTAACTACCACTTAGTGGTTTCACTATTCATCAAAAATTGAAGTTTTTCAGAACAATGCCAAAATTTCACCCTAAGCTATAACTGATATTCCAATTTCAAAAAAGATGTCTATTTTAAAAAATTCCAAAAATATTAGTTGCATTAATTTATTTTATAATTAATTCCCGCTGTCACAACAAATAGCGTGTTTTTACGAAACAATTTATATCAAAAGATTGGCAATTGTTTATGTCCAATTTCAATGTTAAATTAATTATAATGACCACCATTGGATAAAATGGTAAAAATATATTATAATTATACTTTAAAACCACTAAATAGTATAATTTATCACTATAAATTATTTTGATTAAAAAAGTTGTTTTTAAGTATTTTTCACTATTCATAAAAAATTAGAAGTTCTTAGAAAAATACCAAAAATTCAACATAGGCTAATTTCGATATTCCGAATCCAAAAATGAAGTCCATTTTGAAATATAAAATTTCTATAATTTTAAAAATTGATTATTACTATTCATAACGGCTACTATGATTAGTCGTTGTGTTTTAGAACTCAAAGTTGCGTACAATGCAAGCTATTGCATTATTGAATGACAAGCGTATTGTGGAAGCTCAGGGTGTTACAAAAAACTTTAATTGAGGCAACATAATATAAATGTATAAAAGAGAAAAATACACACCCAGCTAGAAAGGAGATCCCAACATAAAAACAATTGGGAAAGGGGAAAATGGAAGAGATCCCATATTACAATCTCCAATTATGAACATCAAACATGGTCAGTGCCTCCAAACACTGTTATGCTTCTCTGGTGCCAGGTCTACCAAACTCACCAAAAAATTTCTTTTCGTCTGCATAAGACATGATACGTGAGAACAAATCCCATGTATGGGTGAGGATAAACATACTTGTTAGGATAACCTAAAAACCAAAATGGAATCAAGGGAATAAAATAGTCATCTCAACCCATAAGTCATTAGGGAAAGGAAACCCAATGTCAAATATGATCATACTGAAACCCTTTTCAAAAAGGAAAGGAATATCAAACTCCACAGTTGGTTAATAATGATGAGTTGTTCTATAGCTCTAAAGGTCTCATATATGATGCCAAGAATCATGTGCAACCTCACAAGGATCAGAGTTTTGGGATCACTTATTTCCACTACTCTCTACAGCTGAGAAAGAACTATCTTTGGTAGAGGGCCTACTCCTCATCATAGATCGATAACAGGGGAGTAACATACTATAGATAGAGGATTGTGCACTCTATAATGTGGGGGAGTATCAACCCTGACTATATAAAGAGTATGAAGGACCTATTCCTAGGTGGGGCAGGGGCGTACTGACCCTGAAAACTCTTTGATGATCAAACCTAATCATTATCATCTACTAAGAATCACTAAAATAAGAACCCTGCTCTAATAACCTTGCACCATATCTCAAATGTCAAAAAAATTACAACATCACATCCAACATAGAATTATACTCATAGTGGTCTATTCAAAGACCACAATACAAGTCCAAGTGAAAGAGATATGTATAGTAGAAGGTTCTAGGAAAATTACATGGCATGTTAATTAGGTAACACACTGTGTCATAATACCCAAATACTTGGGTGTGTTATTCCCTAGAAATGAATCAGCCATCCATGTACCACTACACAATATGTCCCTAAGGGAACATAGTGTGTCTGATCACATAATCCCTTGGGCGTGTCCTCTTAGCACACATCCTGGTCACCCAGGTAGTATCACATGACATGTGTTCTCAGTCACACAGCATGTGGTATTTAACTTGAGATGAAGCCCAAATCTATATGGGAATCTGAGAAACACAGCTCGTGTTCCTCTAGAATACATGTCATTTAGTTGATATTGTATAAAACAGTGAATCATAGTCTCCTGGTCATTACACACTCACCAAATCCACCAAATTAGTCACTATAATCATTGTTGACACACCAAAATATACCAAAATTGAAGGGATCCTCTGATTATTTATTTATGGCCTTCGATGTCCAAAAATTGGGATTCAGGTCACCTGAGATTGATCTGTAACACCTCCCATTTCCAAAATGGGGTCTCAATACCAAAACCAACTTCTTTGGTCTATCATTCAACCTCAATCCGTCTATATAAAATAAATATAAATTCCATTCACATAACCATCATGATTTTGGGTTTTCGATCATGCTCAAACAAGTCTGAATATATCAAATTGCTAACCCCGTGCATCAATAATGAAGAACACAAATAACAGGGGTGGGAGAGGCAGAAAAAAAAAGTAAGATTAACTTTGACTAATGTGATCCCTACCAGTTATCATAAAAATAGAAACCAAATGGGGGAACATGGGTACAATTAAAATTAATAATTAGGTTCAATACCATTAATTAAATTATTTATTCATGTGAAGAATTAAAATCAAGGAATTAAGTATATATATAATATATGCCCAATAATTAAGAACACAAGGGAGTAAATCCACAAAAAAATGAGACCTACCTTGGTAATATATTGATCATTGGTGAAGAAAACATTCTCTAGTGATGTAATTGAAAATTTTTATACATTTTTCATTCGTCTCATAAATCCCTTTGATTCATTCATCTTCAATCCATGATCTTGAGTTTGCCAATGCAAACTATGGCTCCTCAACCTCCTCTATATTCTCTTAGGTTTATGTAGATAACCTTGTGGATTTTAAATAATATCTTATTTATATATGGTTTGATCTAGGTTTAAAAATTTAATACATTAAATAAATTATTTATTTAATTTATTTAATGCACACACCAACAATTGTCTTCAATGAAATGTATGACATTGTCCAAGATTATGTTGTGCCTAGGGTGAACCCCAAGTTCCAAAAACAATAACAGTCTCAAATTTTTCATCTGAGGTTCTAATCAATGGGAAATACATTTATTCTGAAATGGTTCATGTGAGTACTTTAATATATTTAATATTTTTTATATATTAATTTTGGGATCACTACTACAAAATTGACCATTAGAGACTGTCAAAAGAGGTCGCTAATGGTCTTTAGCGACCGCCAACCAACGGCCAATGGCGGTCGTAGTTGGCTCATTTCTATAGGGGGTCATGACCAACCATGATGGCGGTCGTTGGTAGGACGAGTAGTGACCGCTTTTGGAGATTTCTAATGATTTAAAAAATGAAACAATTAGTGACTTCCTAAGGAGGTCGCTAGCCCGGGATTTTTTTTTTAAAATCAGCATTTTGACAATAGCCAAAGAACCAAAAAAATAACCTACAACAAACAAAATCACATGAAAAAGGTTCAATGTGGCTGTGTGTTTGGATTAAGTGGAAGAAAACTTCATTTTAAAACTCACCTAATATGAAAAACATTCATTCACCCATGACCGAAAGATTCATGTGTTAAAGTAATGATGTAGAATTTAGTCCGCCAGAAGTATGATAATGGAAAATATCATATTGATATAGTTGATTGGAAGAAGGTTTGATTGGAAGACATTTCAATCAAAACTCATGATGAAGCAATAAATCAGAGTAAAAAATATATTCAGATAAAGGAAAATGACCAGACAATAATTCATCAAAAAATATAGTAATGTTTTCATGAGATCTACTAAAATCCATGCTTGATGATTATTGGATGATCTCTAAATGTATTTTCATAGAATTACATGCATGAATCCATGTAATGTTTATGTAAGTGCTTCATGTTTCTTGAATGAAGTCAAGATCATGTGAATGAAAAAGATTTTATTCCTTCAACAACTGAAGAAACTCATAGAATGATCAGTTTATACTCACTAGTCTTCTCATCTGCAGTCATTATAATATATCCATTTTAGTCATCAAATCTAACCCAAACTTCCTCATCAAGTTCAAATATATTTTTGATAAATAAGGGAATGATGTTGAGGTTTATACTAAGGTAAATGATCAAATAGAGACTCAATCTAAGTAACTTTATGTTGAGAATATATTTAATAAGTTGATATGTAATATTAATAAAGTCCAAGAGATTTATACTCAATCCTTTAAGATTACTAAAAATAATATTATAGAAAGAAACAAATTGAATTTGAAAAATAATGATTGAAATTTTAATTGGTAGGAATTACATCTACAACAAAAAAAATTTAATTTGAAATTAGTAATACATTGTTGGTATTGTTTACAGGATAAATAAAAATTTAAATGTATTTAGAAAGAAAATTTACCTTGATTCCAAGGATCTGATATAAGTTGATACTACTTTATTTCATTCTTAGATCGGTCTGCCTCTCCTAGTGCTACCTTGGGTGCTACGTGATGACTCCCTCATGGAAGGTTGGTGATTGGTTGTTGAAAATAAAAATAGTTATTGTTGTCCACAAAATTAAAAGAATAGAGGCAACAATAGTTAACAGTTGGTTGTGTACTTGTCCACTCAAACTGGTCATGTTGATGTTTTCCATGAGATCCTCCAAGTGCATACTTGTATAAATCTTAATGTCAAACAGGCTGCCAACATTTACCACAGCTTCTAAGAAAATATTCATATCATGAATAGGTTTTTCATGCCCTCTTCAGTCATCAAGAATAAATGGAATGCTGAAACAAGTTTCTTCTCAGCCTTATTATTCCAAACCTAGAAAAACTTCCACCATAAAACATTTACCTTGAATGGAGAAGAAAATCAAAAAACCAGACAAAACCTAAAACTTACAATATGATTCAAACTCTAGTGATTCATACTCACACCACTGATTTTGGTTTTTTACCTCCTCTATTTTCAGTTTTATGAAAAAGATGATGGGACTTTGGGTGCTCAAATGTTTAGGATTTGGGGTTTTATGTGGATACACAAAGTTTGTTCCATGTTTTGTGCCAAAGTAATTTGAGTGTGTATTTCATGAAGGTTTTTATTTAACCTAATAGTATGTGTGTGCGTTAAGTGAGAAAGTTCATGCAGAGATTTACGATTGCTTGATGTGTTGAGCATCAGAAATATTGAGGTTTGTGATGTAATGAGAAGTTGTACAAATAATAGAAGTGTATTTTTGAGTTCACTCGACAGTGATAGTGTTATGTTTATCCACAACTTTAAGTAGCACTAGTTTCAGAAGTACATTTGAGTAATTTAGACGAAATAGAATCTATAGGGTTGTGTGTGAACAAAATTGTTCATTTAGTAGTGCAAAGTTTATAATAAAATCCATGTTTCATTATTTCTAAATCATGTAATGTAGATAAATAGATGTTCATATATATGTTTACTTTGTAATCATAAAATAAAAACATTTACATTCATACATACCTCGACCCTTATATGTATATGTCTCTAAAAAATTATATGGATATGGTGTCTCTTCCCCTGACGTATCTGCCATCATAAAAAGCATTAATGAGGAAATGATCTGATACCTATTACATTGCCATATAATGTGAACTATAGAGGACTCATGTACTTTTTATTTACTGCATACATATTTCATCAAGTATAATGGGGTGTTGAATTTTAATGATTTTATTTCTAGTTATAAACAATTTCTATAGACACATCAAAATGAAGAGTTCATGGAATCACAAGTGGCTATCATTGTTTATACACTAAATTTCAAACCACCCCTTTCCAATGATATAAACAATACAACCAAATGAACAATTAAAACATTGTTTATACACTAAAATGAAACATTTTTCGCAAAGTAAAGGCATTATCTAAGACATGACCTTATAATTTGATTCTCTTTATTCATCAATACATCAAAAACAAATTTATAAACAAATAGTAGGCAAGTGCATTAGTGAATTTAAAACTTTTATCTACCCTAAGAAAGCTCCATTATTTCGGCTTTGAAAATGAGAGTTTAACACGTGATTATTCCTTTCCTTGGCTACCACCATAATAAATCTCCATCCATGCTCCTTCCACTAAGATAGCCTAACATATTATAAAGTACCTTCCTACCCAATCCACTAAAAGAATGTCTCAAATAAATCCATGTATGATGAAAAAAAACCCAATTCATATTCTTTACATCGAGATACAGCAGCTTATAGTCATTTACATCATCTTGGACAACAATATTTAATCTTTTTAGAATTACAAGGGCAACGCCGCATAGGAATGACCTTCTCCATACTGATGTTTTTCATCATGATTATGCAGTTGTCCATAACTAAAATGGCCCTTGAAATTATTCCTTCCATATTTACAAAATATGTGAAGTGTTCTAGAAATATATATCAAAGAAATTGGTTTTCCAGTCATTATAGTTTCTACCTTAGAAATTATATTAAAATATTATTTCAGATCATAAAATTATTATGAAAGTAGCATCAAAAGTAGATAATTTATGGTGTTAATTTCCTGTGGGTTAGATATTATAATTATGATGATTAAGGTTAATCAAATCATCATTAATCTACTTAAAACCACACTCCATTGTGGTCACACAAAATTTGAAATATGTATGGGTAATAAATGAGAAAAAAATCATTTTACATAGACTAAACAATCAACAAAAAACAAATCACAAAGCTAATTCATTATGTAATCTAAGTGATGGAAGTGCCCAAAATAAAAACTCATAAACTGAAATTAGGGATTACCATATAGCGCAAAAAATCTAGAACCAAGTGAATTTGTCGAGTCAGAGGTCGGGTGAGATGCGAAGGAGGGACGTAGGTGAGGGTGGATGGGCAACACGAGGCTCCGGGTGCGGGTGAGGTAATGAACGATCTGCGATTAGAGGCAGGTGGGGGTGAGGGAGGCAGAGGCAGAGGTGGGGAGGGGATATGGGGAGGGAGAGAGAAGAGGGAGCTAGATTAGGTGGTGGAGGCGGGTTCGGTGAGGGAGAGGATGAGCAGCGGCGAAGGCAGAGGTAGGGTTTTCTGAGGGTGGGTGGTGCACGAGGGATGAGTCCGGGCTGGGGGTGTGATATCACATGATTTTTTTAAGCCTAGAGACCACCATTGACTGTTGTTATTGATACCCAATAGATACCTCCAATGGCGATCGCCCGTTCCATGGGGCTCCAAATCTTAAATTTCTAGTAGTGGGTTTTGTGAAACCCAAAACACAATTCCAAATTTGAAGAAAAATATAGATAGATGTATAGAATTATTTAAAGGATAAAACTATGAAAATCATAGTTGTTACATTCTCCCTACCTTCAAGGATTTTAACCCCCAAAATCACAAGCTGTAAAAAAATGTGAGGGTATTATGCCTGCATATGGCTCTCACACTCTTAAGAGATATCTGACACATTCTCATGATTCCAAAGCACTTGAACTAGAGTAATGGTCTACCCATATAGGATCCTCTCCTATCGATCCTCAATCACCACCCAGTACTCTAAGATGGTGGCTCTATCCTGAATGTCCAACTATCCACATTCAATATTGTGTGATAAGTCATGCACGTATCTCCTTAGCTATGACACATGGAAGACATCATGCACCAGATCTAACTATTAGGGTATATCCGAGTGGTAATATACCTTACCATCCCTCCTTAGGATCTGAAATGTCCTGATTAAACTCAAGGATATATTTCTACCCTAACCAAATATTTACAATCCTTATCATGGGGAGACCCTCAGAAAAACATGGTCTCTCTACTTGAACTCCAATGGCCAACAAATTCAGTCTACATAATATTTCTGTCAACTCTAAGTTGTCATCATATACTCATGGATCACATAAACCTTCTGTATCATCACCTACACCAACTTGGTCCTAAAAAGAGATGTCTTTCTCCAATAGAAGGGTGGACTATAGGGTTTCTCATATATTTACTTGAATAGTTTTATGCCGATAGTGAAGTGATAGCTATTATTATAGGAAAACTCCACTAACGATAATTGATCCTCCCGGCTTCGGTAAATGTATAACATGTAACCTCTTAGAATATTTTCCAAAACCTGGGTAGTTAACTTAGTCTAACCATCATTCTATGGGTGGAACATCATGCACATCCATAACTGGTTCTCGAAGTCCACCTGTAAGCCTCTCCATAACTATGACATGAACCAAGAATAATAGTTAGATATGATCATCATGGGTACCCCCTGAATTCATATGATCTCTTTCACATACCGACACTCCCAAAATCTCAATTGAAATCTACTCCTAGATAGCAATAAATTATGAAAAATTATTAAGTTGGTCAAAAATCACCCATATAATTCAATATCCTTTTTTATCCATGGAATTACCACCATAAAATCCATCAATATGTCATCCCACTTCCACTATGGTGTCTTAAGAAGCTAATTCATACCTACTAGAACCTGATGTTAAGTCTTTACATGTTGACATGTGAGGCATTGAGGAACAAACTTGGAAACACTATGTATCATTCCATCCCACAAAAACTATTGTTAAAGGACTTTGTGCATCTTTTTAACTCATGGATGTACCACCAAGGGGGGTATTAAACTTCCTCAACACCTAATCATGAAAAGTGACCAAAACTATAGTCTAAACCTAGAAAAAAAATTCATGCTCCACACCTTCAGAAAATTCACTTAGTGTATCACTTGAGGATATATGGTCACATAAAACTTCATAGTTGATGTCCCCCAACCAAGCCTCTCTCACATGCTGAAGAAACAGTGGAGTTATCACCATCGACTGAAGAAAATTTATCCCTCTCTCCTCTACTAGGCTTAGATTTAATGAGGCCAACTAATTTGAAACCTCTTACACCATGAGATAACTGGATTTATTGTTAAGGGGATCTACCACCACATTTCCCTTCCCCGGAGTATAGACTATCTCAAATCCATAGTCTTAGAAGAACTCCAACAAACACATCTGTCCCAAGTTTAGGACTCCCTAGGTAAAGATGTATCTAATAATCTAGTTTTATAAATAAAAAATTCAACCCTAACCCATATGATAATGGCTTCACATATTTAAGGTGAAGACTACAACTTCCAACTCTAAGTCATGGGTCACATAGTTCTTCTCATGGGTTCTCAACTACCTCAACCCATAAACAATCACTACCCACCTCTATATTAACAAGTATATGATCCCAACTATGGAAGCATTATAAAACACCACATACTTGATACCCTCCTTTGGTATTTTCAACAAAATATCATTTTTCAATCTCTGCCTTGGTACCTCAAGTACCTCTAACAATACTCGGTCTAGGAAAACAACTTCTCTTTCCACATCAAGGTAGAAAAATTTATCACAATACTATAAATTTTTTCCATAAACCTCTGATAGTACCATGCCAAACTTAGAAAAACCTATACCTCTCACATTCTCTTGGGTGTTTTTAAAGTGATCACTATAACAATATTTATTCGGTCAATATCTACTCCACACTTAAAGATGAAATTCCCTAAAAAGTAAACCTCTTGGATACAAAATTGACACTTCAAGATCTTATTGTATAGTTGGTGATCTTGGAGTAAGTATAGAACCATCCTCAAATGATCTGTATACTCCTCCTTTGATGCAAATTAAATGATAATTTCATTGATAAAGATAACCAAGAACAAGTTCAAGAGATGATATAAGATCTATTGTATAAGTTCTATGAACACAGTGGGATCATTTATCACATCGAAAGGAATCAATAGGAAATCAAAATACTTGTAGTGACATTAGAGTTAAATATTCTAAATATCATCCTCATGAACCCTCAACTGATAGTATATTGGCCTAATATCAATCTTTGAGAACCATCATATGACTTTAAACTGGTCGAAGAGATCATTAATCCTTGTCAATGGGTACTTGTTCTTGATTTTAACCTGATTTAGGTGATTATATTCAATAAAAATAATCAAGATCTCATCTAAAATTTTCATGAACAACACTGGTGACACACAGGGGGACACACTGGGTTAGATAAAACCCTTCTCATGAAGTTATTTTACCTGCACCCTCAACTCCGAGAGCTCAAAAGGGGTCATCTAATATGATGAAAAAGATATCAGTGTGTTTTTTGGGATAAATTCAATACAGAATTTGATATCCCATGTCAAAGGTAGTTCAAAAAATATTTAAGTAAGGAATCTATAAAATACTCTACTAAAACTAGAATCTATATTTTTGAAAATATTACTGCACTAAAATCTAAAATCCCCAACTGATGGGTGATAGGTAACAGTTTCCTACTCACAGGACCTTCTGTATCTGAAATAAGGTACTTCTATCCCATGAAGGAGAACCATGTCCCATCAGTATGTAGGAATCTAACTCTCATATAGTGATATTTTATATGATCATGCATTACAGACAACCAGTATATACCCAGGATGATGTCATAAGGTTTCATTGTAACAAATAAGTGGTCCCACGTAAAATTCTCTCCATTGAGCACCAACTCACACTGCCAATAGATGTATGATATAAAATAATTTCTCCCTTTAGTGACCTCTAGTCAAAGATGATGGGCCAAAGACTCTACAGGAATCTTTATCTCTTATATAAGTGATATGGAGATGAAGGAATAACTTGTTATGGTGTCAAAAATTACTAGAGATAAAGTAAAGAAGACAAATATTATACCTTGAATCATCTCATGTGTAGCCTAGTCATATCCCTATATATCCTAAAACTAACCATTACCTCTACCACATTCTCTTTGAGCCTATCTAGACTACCTGGTGGTGGTGGTGGTGGGAGTAGGTCAAAACATCATCCACCATATGTAGCTCCTTCCTCTAGGGCTCCACCTACCCCTCTATTAGCACCGCCTCACAGGGGGATTTTCTAACCATACCTGGGAGATACCTGATCACGAAGTTTCCTCTTACATATAGTTATTTCCAATATCTTTTCCCATATTCATCATTTCAATTTAGGAAAAAACGAGTCATGTGACCATACCTATCACAAGCACAGAATCATCCATCACCAGGATGACTGGACCCTCTATGTGATCCCTATATTATAGATCCCCATGTCTAAGTCTATTCATGAATGTTCCTACTGCATCGAGACCCGGATGGATGACACTTGCTAGCTGTTATAGATGAATCAACCCAAAGATGTCCACTATCTACTCTATATGCTCAATGACCCTATGTAAGAAAACTATTAGTCACCAAGGCCCGCTCCGTCACTCTAGCATAAGTGGGACTATATAAAGAGACCACGCTAGCCTGTATATCACTAAAAATACCCTGATCAGATATCAATACCAAAAGTATCCATATCACACAATATATAGGTAGTAGCTCATGAGGTTGGTAAACCTCAATGCATACTCAGAAACTGATATATCAACCTTATGCAACTCAAGAGGCTCTTAAATTTGTACAAAGTGAAATATCAAATGATAATACTTGTTTTGGAAAAAATTATGAAATTTTTTCCACGAGAGTGTCATATCATCATGATTCAGAGTGATCAGACCCCACTAGTACCTGCTGCTCCATGAATAATATCAGTTACATGTCCAACCATTTGATCAATTAGGTTCTATAGAAGCTAAAAAAATTATACCACTAACTTGATCCAATCCTCTACCATCTTAGGGTCTATATTTCCATGAAAACTGAGCAGTATTTATTATTAGAACTTGTGAAATGTGATAATCTTGTGTGCATTGCCATCTTAATGTACTGGATCTATCAGTTTCACAACATGTATTCAGTCATCCATATAAACCATTGGATGTGGATCTATGCACTAAAAATCTATGGAAGCACTTCTCTATGCTCTCCTAGAGAAAAAATATAAATAATAGGTCCCTCCACTAAAGCCTTATCACTCAACTGGTCATCACCATGAGCCTATATAACAATCCTAGTTGGCTCTCATCATGGAGGCATCCTAAAAATTTACAAGATGTGTCATGATTAGATGAGAATATCTAATGGGATGACTCAATAAGGACATTGAAGTCAAAATACCAAATCTTATATGATACATATACCATTGGTTTCCCTAAAACCGGTACCTCAATATACCGAGTTGAAAAGAAGGTATTCAAAGTCTTGGTGTATGGATACGTCGGCTGATGCACCGTCACTTGGTTCCTTATCCTGCGATCCAAACTAGAGACACTTCAAAATCATTTCCATAAGTTCCCAAAACAATCCTCATGACATGTTTATCTCCAAACATAATTCCTAGGACAAACCATATTTAATACCACTCTGTCATGACCCAGCCCACAAAGGCCCAGTCTAGGTTGGCAGTAATCCAAGATTGACACCCCAATCCCACCTATAATAATACATGGGTTAGTAATAATCATTGAGAAGGAATGTCACTAAAATGGGAGGCCTTGTCCTAATATACCTATACATACACACAAATAACCAGCTCCATGAAACTATGTAGATATATAATATAATTGAAACATTTAGATAGTAATCGATGCATGTGACATACTCTATGAATAACATCAAAGTGTGGCAGGGTAAAATAAAATTATAAATATGAAAAATAAATTTCCAACAAAAAAGGAGTCTCAACCTGAAAACAACTGAGAAAGGGGGAAAAGGAAGGGTTCCTGGATCATAATCTCTAAGTCTAACCACCAAACATGGTCATTTCCTCCAAACACTGTCATGATTCTCTAATACCAAGTCCAACAAAGTCACCTCCAAACTATTTTTCATCTATATAAGACATGGAATGTGTGGTAAAATCCCATACATGGGTGAGTATAAAAATACTTAGTAGGATTACTCAAAAACCAAAAGGGAAGAAATAGAATAAAATATTCATCTCAACCCATTAGTCATAGAGGGAAAGGAATCCCAATGTATGATATACTCATACTAAAACCCAGTTGAAAAGGAGAAGAATTTAAAACTTCATAGCCATATAAGAATGATTATTTAGCCTATATCTTTAAATTTACCATCTCTGATTCTAAGAACCATGTATAACCTCACCAGGATCAGAGTGGAGGGATCGATCCTCACCACTACAATCCACAAATAAGGGATCATTATCTCTAGTAGAGGAACCACTTCCTTCCAAATCTTGATAATGGGAGAGTACCACTTCATATATAGAGGACCCATGTACTTTTTAATATGTGGTAGTACCGACCCTACATGTATAAAGAGTATTGGGGTCATGTTACCTAGTGAGATAAGGGAGTACTAACCTTGATAACTCTCTGATAATCAAACATGATCATTGTTATCTTCTGAGTGTTGTTGAAATAAGTTCCCTGATCAAATAACCTCTCATTGTGTCTCAAATTCCAAAATAAAATTCACCATTGTGTTCTATATATAATTATAATTAGAATGGGATACTCATGGGCCCTAATCTGAGTTCTTAAGAAATAGATACGTAAGGTAAAAGGTTTTAGAAAAAGTATATATGTTGTGTGAATCGGGGCACATGTAATGTAATATCACCTAAATTCCAAGGAATGTTATTCCTAGGACACAAATCATTCATCCACGTACCTCTACATGGTGTTTACCTTAGGTAACATTGTGTTTCTGATCACCCGGGGCCCTGGGCATGTTCTTTCGATATACAACTCGGTCACCCGAGTAGTATCACATGGAATGTGGGCCCAGACACACAACGTGTGAAATTTAACTCAACCTGAAACCATATCCTCCATGATAATCTAAGAAACATGGAATGTGTCCCTATAAAATACATAGTGTGTAGTTAGGATTTTTGAAGATAGTGAAGCATGGTTTCCATGTCTTCATGTGCTCTCTAGAACCGCCAAATCTACCACTGTAACTACTATTAACTTACCCAAAAATTATAATTTTGAAGGAATGGATACCCTGATTATCTATTCTTAGCCTCCAGTGGTCATAAATTGGGAATCTAGTCATCCAAGTTTGATTTTCCATTCCTCTAGTTGCCAAAAAGGGGTCTTAATACCCAAAACCAACATGTGTGATCCATCATTCCACTTCAATCCATCTGAATACCATTGATCCCAAGGTCATTCTCATAACTATCATGATTCCAGGGGTTTTATCACACTCAAACTAGTACGAAAATGTTGAATCTCTAACACCATGGGCCAATGACTAAGAACACGAAGAACAGGGGTAAGAGGGGCACAAAAACAAAGTAAGATTATCGTTGGCAGATGCAATCTTAGACAACAATCATAATCATAGAAACAAAAAATGGTGAAACATGGATGTAATGAAAATAGATAATTAGGTTAAATAATGCTAATTAAATTTTTAGTTCACATAAAGAACAAAATTCAAGGAATTAAGTAGATGTACGATCCATGCTCAACAATCAAGAACACAAGAGTGGAAATCAACAAAATAATGATCCCTACCTCAAGAAATAATTAAACATTGGTGAAGTATGCATTCACTAGTAATGAAATTAAATATTTCACTATGTTCATCATTCATCCTATGAATCCCATTTATTCATTCAATGTTGATCCATGATCCTGAGTTCATCAATGCCAATGGTGGCCAATCCTCCTCCTCTATTATCTCAAGGTTATGTGACTAACCCTGTGTATTTTACATAATTGTTTATTTATAGAGAGGTTGAGCTAGGTTTATATATTTAATACATTAAATAAATTATTCATTTAATTTATGTAATGCTCCCACCAATGATTGTATTCAAAAGAACATTAAATTCTAGCCAAACATACGACTCAACTAAGTTAAACCCTATGTTCTAGAAACAACTATAGTCCTAGATTTTCCATATGAGGTTATAATCAATAGGAAAACCATTTATTCCAAAAATATGTGTGTGCGTGATTAAATGTATTTAATATTTTTAATATATCAATTTAGGGTCCTGGGTAGCCTAAAACACAATGCCAAATCTAAGTAAAAATCTAGATATATATATATATTCAAAGGTTTAAACTATGAAAACTGTATTTTTTATACATGTGAAATTACCTGATCATATTTCATCAAGACACAACCAAGTAACTTTAAAGAAGCATCATTATAAGTGATAAATTCACCATTTATTATTGGTAATTCTATAATTAGATAATTAACTGATCTTAATTTTAATTCCTATAAACATTCATCACACTCATTTTTTCAGATTAATTTAACTCTTTTTTTCATTAACTTAGTTATTAGGCTAGATAAACAAGAAAAAAATTCAACAAAATTTCGGTAGTAACCCACTAATACAAGAAAATTAAAATCTAAATGACATTAATAGGTCTTGGAAACTATTCTAGCACTTTATTTTTAGCAGTTTCAATAGTTATGTTATCTTTAGAAACAATATTCCTATGGAAAGAAACCAATTAAAACCAAAATTCACATTTACTAAATTTTCCATGAAAAATATTTTCTTTTAAATTATATAGAACAATACTTTAATGTTTCTCATGTTACTTGTAATTTTTAAAACAAAATAGAATGTAATAAATGAAAACCACCAAAAATTTATCCAAATACTCATAGAAAAAATTATTCATAAGATTCATAAATACAGTTGGTGCATTTTTTAACCCAAATGGAAAAAACACAAACTCATAATGGTCATTCCTAGTATGAAATTTTTTCCATGTAATTTCTTCCAACATTAGTTTTATATGATTAAATTCAAACCTGAGATAAATATTCTAAAAATATTATGCTCCCTAATGATGATAAAATAATTCATATATATGAGGAAATAGATACTTGTTATTAAAATCAATGTTATTGAGTACTCTATAATCAATGAAAACCTCATAGAACCATCCTTCTTTTTAACAAAGAAAATAGGAGCACCCTAAGGTAAAGTTATATGGATAATGAATCCCTAATCAAGAAACTTTTGTAAATTATTTTTCAATTCAAATAAATCTAATAGAGACATTCAATAAGGGATTTTTGAAATTGGATTAAATTATAAAACTAAGTAAATAATGGATTCAGCCTACTGATCAAAAATAAAACCAGGTAAATCATCATGAAATGAATCCATTTATTCATTTACTACTAGCACATCACTAATCTATACAATTTATTTTCTTAAAATAATGTGAGAAAGATAACTCTCACTACCAAATTTAATCTATTTCTTATCTTCTTGATATGTTATCATAGGTATGAACTCGTTATTATATACAAATTAAAACTCACTATGAAAATTGAATATAACTTCTTTGGATCTTTAATTTATCTTAGAATGATAAAAGGAAAGTCAATCCACACATAGGATAATAGAAAACACAATTATGGGAAATACAATACGATTTCTAATAAAAAATATTCAATATATAATCAAAAAAATATTCCTATAAATATTTTAAACTTTATTAATTATACTATGGGTTTTTACTAAAATTTATCTCCATTTATTGAGGTAATATTTCCATTTTACTAGAAAATTTTATAGAAATAAAATAATGCATAGACCTCGAATAAGAAAACACATTAGCATAATTTGAGTAAATAAGTGGTGTACCTTTCACCACTTCATTTGATAGTCTTTTATTTCCTGAGGTATTCACATGTGAATTCTCCACACCCTTATGATTATGGTATTAATGATTTCTATCCTTCATTCTTATCTTTAAACACACATTTTCATAACAGACCATCTCATTACAATTATAACACCTTACCACTTGATTATCATTATTGGTATAACCATTAACATTGCCTTTCCCCATGTAGTCATGAGAAATATTTTCCAACTTAACACATTGGAAACACTTCCCAAATTTGATGAGACACTCACTAAGAAGATTCTTACCACACTTATCATAATAAGTAAATTTATTCCTCTTAACTTCATATTTCTTTGTTGAGTACTTCCCTGTTTCTTTCCACCTAGAAAGCCTCTTATCCTTATTGTTGTAAAATTCAAAAAACTCCATCTCGACATTCTCAAAACATCACACAACTTTCTAATAGATTTTAAATTCATGAGATGCCAAATATCTTCATAAACTTGGTTTTAGTCCTAAATAAAACATAACAATTTTAATATCATGGTCCATAATGAAATTTGGTGTATACCTTGACAATATAGTAAAATTAGCTTTACAGGTGGAAAAAGAATCCTCCTCATTTTTCTTTAGTTCCAAAAATTTCCTTCCCATCCTAATTTGAACCACCTTGGGAAAATAATTCTCAAGTAAAATATCTTTAAACAATGACCACTTCATAGAATCATTCTCATATTTCTCCATGGTATTTTTAACCAATAACCACCACTGATCGACATCACCTTCAAAACAATAAATATAAAGAATTTCCTTTTCATGTTTAAAACAACCTAAAAATCAAATATATTTTCTAAATCATTGATATTTCCTTTTCCTACCATTGGGATTGAGGTTCTACTAAATACCATAGGGTGTTGTTTCATGAAATGATTCACTATAGACATGTTATTCTATAGAGAGTTCAGTTACTCTCTAGTATGGTTCCACCATTAATAACCTATGTCAACTAAGTTAAAATAGCGAAAAACTGATCTGTTTCAATTTCAACCATTCTAGGTTGTTGATTTGGAAGGATATTATCCTCCTAATGTCTTTACACTTCATTCACCCTATTTCCTATATGGAAAGAAATTCTGAAACAAACATGGATTACATGAATAAATATAGAAACACTCAATGTTTTCTCATGATTATATAATCCATATATTATCACACCTTAAATGATTTTTCTTAACAACATCCTAACCTATAATGTTATCTAAATCCTTCTCTGATACCAACTATAATGATTGTACCTTTAATAATATATAATTATGAATTTAATATAAAGGATTGAATTTTATAACATTCCTAATATCTTTTAGGTTTATATTTTTAGAGAATTGTGAAAAACTCTTACATATCAAACCCTTACAAAATTAAGTGGATACTTCTACTCAATATCCATTTTTTCACAAAAAATAGGATTCTTAAATTTAAACTTATTTTTTATTCAAAACATGTTCACATATTTTAATACGGATCCCCATAGCAGAAAGATAGACCATTTTATAGTTCCTACTCATCCTTAATCCCTGTGAATTATTTTTTTGAAAATATGGGATGAGAAAAAAATATCATTAAGGGATTAAAAAAATCATTAGTCCATTTAGAAAATAATGAAATCTAAAAGAACTTTTTCCCTTTTTACATAATAAAACTTGATCAGAAATATTCATTTACTTATTAATTAAATCGTCTTTATTGCCCAATTTTTTTCATAAAACATTTCATAAAAAATAATGAATGTAAAATCATAATCATGAGGATTTATTATAAAACATGAGAACCCATGTGAAGCGTTTTCTTGAAAATCATACATTTCACCCTTATAAGGGTCATAAAATTTCTTAAAACATAATCTCATTTTATTACCTTGTGAAATCAAAATATTTTCATAAAAACTCATTTGAAATAATAAAAAATTCAGGCAGGATACTTGGGTTATCATCTTCATATAAATCTTACTAGATCCCTTACAAATTAAATAGCCTATTATGTAAATTACAACATAATTATCTGAAGAAAAAAATCATTACCCATTGCATTTGAGAGATATATCGAGCTCACCTATCATCATAAATAATTTAAAAGGGACATAACATACATAAAACACATATAATATTTCATTTTAATCATAAAATATCATAAAATGTTTTGTTTAATAGATATGTGGAAACATTTTTAGGCTTTATGTAAAAATAAGGATAAAAACCTTCTTTCTATGAAAACTATTAAAATGAAAGTTTCCCATAAGAATGATAAATAATATTTTTTTTGAAAAAACATGAATACTTTTAGATGAATATTTATAATAAATAATGGCTATGATAGTGAAAAAATATGATTAATCAATACATGTTAAAAATATTCTTTTTCACTTTGGTCAAAATAGTTAAAAGTAACCCATGTAGAAAATATTAAAAAGAAAACTCTTTTAAAACCATTTTAAAATTTAAAGTATAGTTTAAAATGAATTTAAAGAATTATTTTAGTATATATAATAACATTATTGAAACATTTTCAAGAACATGTATATGGAGGGAAAGGAGTTTAAAATATTTCAAATAATGTTTCAAAGAAAAATAGCATACCTCAAGTCTGAATCACTATGTACATTCTTTAACTCATGTATAATAAACTTATATTCATATTTACATGATTAAGAAAAAAAAATAGGTTTATTAAATTATAATAATCTCTTTTATTTCATTTATTACCATATCTTATATAGTTACTAAATCAATTAAGTTTATGTTAGATATTTTGAGGGCATTTTATTCATAATCCAAAAAAAACTTAGATAAAAATACCATGGTAAAAAAGATACAAGGTTAAATCATCTAACAAATATTAATTATGAAATAATTATCATTTTTATACATTAAATAAAATGTTATTACCATCTATTAAAGGTAGATATGAAAAATTAATCACATCGCTTCGTGGAAGTTGTAGTCCACATGTAAGCACAAGTGATGTTATCATTTTCCAATGGATAGAAGGGTAAGAAGGTAAGTAATATATTATCTTTAAATAATCATAATTATTTAATAAATATCATATATATTCCTTAAATTTATCATAATAATCATCCTTTTAAGGTGGTGATGAAAAATGAAACACGTTACTTTGAGGAGGTGGGAGTGCACACGTATGCACGAATGATGTTTTCATTTCCCATGAGATGGAAAAGGAGATGAAAAAGGGTTGTAACATAAACATAATAACATTTAAGTATATTTTATATACTATTTTTATTATATAATCATGTTTATAATATGTTTTAAGGAGGTAGATGAATAAATAAACATGAAAACACCCAGTTAAGGGTTATACATATTCTTTGGAAAACCTCATTTGGATTATACCTTAAGCATTATAGGCATGGTATTTTGGTGATATTAGGACCTAAAGGATTTGGGTAGGGATGTTGGGAAGGTATTTGGGTAGTTATTTATTGAGATAAATGGATCACATTATGTAAATAAGAGATTAGAGGGGGGGTTCCCTTTATAAGTGAGGAGAGTGGAACTCTTATAATTATGTCAAAGTTTTAAAATAATATAAAGTATTATTCACGGTAAAGTGACACTAAATATATAAAATTTTGAATATAAAGTGATAAGTGTAAAAATTATCTCACAAAATAATATTTAAGATGAGATTTTATAGCCTTATTACTTAGTTTTAACCTTAATTAACCCATTTACCCTTTACTGTGGTCACAACTTTTTTCTATGGTTACTATTGACTAAATGTCTCAAAGGTTGAAATTTTTATTGATTTAAGATAAGCCCCTTTTAAGGGTAAAGTGGTTGGAACCAATACTTCAAGGATATCAAGACTTTAACAAAAAACGAGAAACAAGGGGGATGCAACCCAGAACAAAACTATGAGGGAGTGCTTCAACCTAGCATCAACATCATTAAGGCACGCCTCTACCAAATCATGGTTGCTCAGCAAATAGTCTCGTGCAAGAGTTCACAAGAATAGTACTGATGGATGCGCCATACCCTCTAAATCTTCCAACTCTGAAAAGTCATGTGCAATGAAGACAGCCAGCTCTATCCACATCTGAAGAAAACCCTTGAAGAAAGTCTGGGTTCCCCAACCAACCATCCTATTCATCTCCAACAACTCAACCCAAGAGCATCCAAAACCACCAAAGTAATAGCCATTCAAACATACACCCGTATTTACCAAAAATAGAACCTAGAAACAACAAACAGAAGCCCCAAAATGCAAATCCTCCCCCCTCCAAGCCACAGGAACTAACCACGAGCACACTGAAGCACATGAGGACCAACGTCGAGCTAGGACGAAGCTGAACCAGAGGCAGATCTATTGTTTCTGAACACGCCAACGCCGAGCACACTACAGCTGTGATAGAAACCCGAACAAGCAGAGCAAGCCAAAAGTGAGCACTAGGTCAATGGTGATAGTCACGACAAGATCCAGAGGCCCTAGAAGGAGTCTTCACTGAGCCACTCAAAGCCAAATCCATGAAAATATCCCGAAGTTGGACCACTCGGAATCACACGATGATGCTGAGATGAGAACCCGAATCCATGGATGTTGAGGTCGTCACTGAGCGCACCAGAGCCAACGACGAACACACCATAGCCGAGGAAATATCCCAACCCGAAGAAAATCCACCGCTAAGCCCAAAGCAAAGTCATACCAAGAAGATCTATCACTCAATAATTTCGATCTGAGAGGAGACCACCGTCGCCAAAGTTGGGCCAAGCCGGAGGAGGGGAGGAGACAGATTGAAGGGGAAATAGTTTTTTTAAATTTTTTTTAAGCCTAAAAATGAATCTATACCAAAATAAAGCACAATTTTTATCAATATAGAATTAATTAGATTATTTATAATTAAAGGGGTTTATTTTTACTTTAAAACCTATACAAAACATAATGGGACTTTGTAAATTCTTGAAAATAAATGATAGTTTTTATAAAAAATGGTATTTTTATTATTCATCCAAAAATAAATCTTTTCAGAAAAATACAAACAATTCACCCAAAACTATTTTTGATATAATGATATAAAAAATTCATCCCATTTTATCAAATTATATTTATAAAATTTAGAAATATAACTTTTAAATAAAACCATATAATAAATGGAAAACACTTTAGTTGGATTAAAACTACTTCTTTATTTGATTTGAAAAATCATATAAAATTATTGTAATGAAAGTGAATATATAAAATCTAATCATGAATTTTAATAAGACGTGAAATTTATTTATTATTAACATTATATAGGTTATCACATGTAATATCTTGGCATCAAGCCTTGATAATTCCGGAATTTTTCATTATATAGTTATGAAACCATTTATTGTTATCCATGTGATTATTTATATTATTATGTCATTCATGGATTTATTTCAGGATCATGTGATCAATTGTATGGAATTATTTTATTATCATCTACTTCCTTCCATATTATACATGTCTTGTTTATTTTATGATATCTTTTGGTATACGCTTTCCCTTATTGGGAATTTTAGATCACCTTTCTTATCTTTCCATTTCCCCAGGTTATGAAGAAAAGTATTACACATGATATGTCTAAAAAACTAGAATGTGAAGAGAATTTATGGGGGATTTTGAAGACTTATTATAGATTAATTAGTTTCTAATTTAGCAAAAAAATGTAAATTTGATGAGAAAGATGTGGAACATTTAGTTAATGATGTGTCATGATTCATTAAAACACTAAAACTAAATGGTCATGGGAATGAATGTCATGAAATATTTGTTATAAATCCTGTAATTATGGGGTAGTTAAATTCATTCTATTACAAAAAATAGGGGACTTATTATATAGCTTATTTAGAGATGAATATTTGTTGTTAAATAGGATTATATTGAAGATATATTTTGAGGAGGAAAAGTGTTATATATAAAAGAATAATATCTAGTTTTTTAGTAGACAATAAGACTCGAGGATTGTGGAATATCATGGATACATTTGGTTTTCTAAAGTAAGAAGGATAGAATATATTAAATATAATTCCTATGATATAATTATTTTATCTAAATAATATTATTTACTTTTGTGTGGGATTTTTTTTAATATCAAATATTCAACTCTTCTAACATGGAGTAGAATATATTTAGCAGTGGATTTGAGATTAGTGAACTTATACTCATTTTATAATCACATCTATAAATTATGATATAGATTACATCAAGTCTGCATACTGATATGGGAGTGACCTTCATGTCAATAAACTAATAAGGGACCTACAATTCCATGAACTAATATCTTCTAGAGAAGTGCACAAAAGAAGAAAATGGAGTGACCCTTGAGAGGTAGTGAGTTATTCCTCAAGACTTTCAATTGGTAATGAGCTTTGGTGAGGAGTGACTTCACCTAAACTTATAAAATTAGTGATCCTTAGTGAGGAGTGAATTCACTTAAACCTTGTATCCACAAAAATAGTGAGTTATAGTGGATTTTTAGTACATCAACACAACGTTGATTGTATACTCCTTAGACATAACCTAGTGTGGATGAACTAAGTAAAATATCTACGTGATTTAAAAATCTTCATTCATGATTTAGATTTAGTGAAATTATGTTAGAAGGAAATAAAAGGCTAAGTTAATTCCTTCTTTTGAGGGAATAATATCTGAAGAGAAAATATTTAAAAGATAAGTTTGAATTGGGAAATACTATAATTCACCCCCCCCCCCAGGGTGTCTTGGGTTACAAATAATAATAATACATTCATATTATAACATATTCATAATGCTAATAATATTACTTATATGTTATATCAAAATACTAATAATACTTGCATGTATAACTTAATTATAATATTAATTATAATAATAATAACTATGTATCTTTACATACTATAACTAAAAACTTAACATTTATTATTAATAAATTATTTATTAACATACACATATATGTTATATGTGTATATTTTCCACACACAATATTATATTATGATGATATCAAAGTTACACCTTCATTGTTTAATTATTATTTATCACTAAAAATAACAACTTAATACACTTCATTAGTAAAACGATAATTTGAAATTATCTATAATCCATAATATTCAATCCATGTCATGTATTGATTATCTACCATGATTAAATGTACATATTACCAACAAATTATAAAATAATATCATTTACCGATTACCACTTCACTTTAAGTATATTTATACAATAATTAAAAAACCATAATGTATTTTTTTTAAATATATTTAATTACCCATTTTTTAACAATAATTATAAAAATAATAGCAATAAATAAATTAAAATACAACATGGCCTATAGGGTACCAAGTACCCCACCACCAAGTACCTAGTGGTCTCTTTAGACCACTTAATCTACTAGATACCTCGCCAAGCACCTAATGAGCCTCTATTAGGTACCCACTAGCCTCTGAATTTTTTTTCATTCCACCAAACATCTAATCTTCATCTGATCCTCTATTTTACCACCTTTTATCACTTACCTATAGAATACTAAATCACTAAAAAACACTCCTAATCTAAACTCAAAAACTCAAACAAAACATGGTTTTAATCCCTTAAATCACTAGTTTAAATAAAAATTAAAACCATAATTAATATACCTAGAACACATTTCAATAAAACCTCCCACCATATCACTTTTCATCCCTATAAATTCTGAACCATCTCTGACACAAGAATATCTACCTGTCTAGATCCTCATTTCAAAATTAAATCACTAAATCATATACCAAGATACTAGCTATAATTTTGATTATCAACATTCAAAATCGAAATAGACCACCAAATAATTGAGGTTCTAATACCAAAAAAACATAATGAAAACCCTATGGTTCTAAAAATATTGGCAATCAATTGAATTTTAACCTTATGTTTCTCCTTACTATAAGAATTAGAAAGGGTTTTGCACTTTGTGCCCTTCCATTGGATTTTTTTTTTATCAAATACATTTATTATTCAAAATAGTTTTATGCAAGGTTATATTTAATTTTAATATTTTGGATCAATTTCAATTTTAAAAACTCTCTTTTCCACCAAACAAGATAAAATTTATGAATAATATTCATAAAAATATCTCTAAGGCCACTTTAAAAGAAAAAACATTTCATGATTGTGAAACATTTTAACATCTCATTCATATTAAACATATTTATATAAAACTTTTTTAGCTAATTTTAAAACACAAGAGTGTTCTACTAAAAATTTAAATACCATAATGATAAACACATTCAGTAACACAATACTGAACAAATAAATAATGTATCTCCTTTAATAAGGTATTTGGGAAAATAGTAATTACTTTATTAGTTGTTGATAATTAATTAAATTTTTTCACATATAATATTCATAACATAAACTAAAATTCCTATGTCCTAATGGGATAATATATTGATGATGCATGGACCAATACAAAATTTGGTTCCTAGATTATCTCTATTAAACTTATCAAGTCCCACTATATTGTACACTATGAATTTAAAAAAACTAATACTCACCTATTCTATTACACGGTGCATTCGATTATTAGGTTTTTATTTTAATAAGAGATTAATATTTATAAATTTTCAGAAGAAACAATAATGTTGAAAAAAATTAATTAGAAAGTAATGGTGTATGATAATGAAATATGAGTTCTTATTATACTAAAATTTCAAAATGTACCTATTATTTCATTTGAATTGTACTGAAACTATAGGAACTCATCTCTCCATATCATTGATATACCATACCTCATGGTTCCATATAAATCTCAAAACATCATGCCAAAACATCAAAATATTGTCCACATTGGAATGATGATAATCCTAGGGAGAAAACATTAAAAAGGCATATCCTTTAAATAACTACTCACAATATGAAATGCAGGAATGGAAAATACAACACACTCCAGTTGAAGAACATCAGAAATCTACAATATGAAAAACTCCATCTAGATCCACCATTTGAAAACACCATTTGGAACCACCCTATAGATATCATAATTTGTCTCCAAAATCCATATTCAAAGAATCCAAACACTGTACCTGCTAAATAATATTAGCAAAAACATCACCACATATATCAATAATCATAACACAACACCATTTCATTTATAAATTTATAAACAAGCCAATAATTCTAGCAACCTCTCCTGGTGGAGTTAAAGAGCATCACAACATTTTGAAATGAGAGGGAATCTGCAGAAATATAAGGTGAGGTCCAGAATCCTGTAATAAACATGAAAGAATTTGAATGAAACCCTGAAAAAAAAATACTAACCTTCTTTGGAGTAGCGCACAGGATGGGCGTGATCACATAAAGTATCTCCCTTTATACATCAATGCTTCTTAAATTCCAAGACCTTCACACTGAGGCAATTCAGAATAATGAGATCTAATTGCCAAGACAACAATAGTTTCATTCATTCTGTAGAAAATTTAATACCAAGGGAGCTCTAAGAGAATATTTCTAGTAGTAATACAATATATGGAGATCTTATAAGGAGGTTGTGATGCCAATTCATGTGTAAGTTCCTTGACGGTGGTGATATTCACACTGATTACGATACACGACCTAAAATAATATGTATTTCACATTTCCTGCAAGAATTTTTCTTCACTCCATGATAACAGGGATCTGTTAAATGAGTCTCAACAAAAATAATCCATATTGATCAATGTCATTCTATCTTCACTATGATCGTTGATATAGAATGGCCCAGGTGGTATATTCTCGCAGAAAACTGGTATCTTGACCTTCAAATTACTGGTTAGGAAAAATAGTGACACTTAATTACAATATACTAACTTATAGAATATTTTGGATAAGTTTCATTTATTCTGTTAAAAAACACTCACAAAAAAACTAAGAATTAATGACACCACACAATGGGAAATGCAGGGAAAAATTAGAAAGATTCAAAAATAGAGTAAACATATATAAGGAAATGTAGGTGGAAATGAAATTGGAGAAATGATAATGAATGGGGGAATGCAGTTGAAGAAATGAAATAAAAAAATGGAAAATGAAGTGAAAAAAATGATATGCCGTGGGTAATGAAATAAAACGCAGAGAAAAAATAATTTCTTAACAAAACAATTATAACTTTTACAGTTTATGAAAATGAAATCAGTAAAAATAACTGAATTTATATTGATACCTAAAATATGTAATTAAACTTTAACGTGAGTAAATGACACATATTAGTATTATAAAACAACCAGTGACATGTAACAGAAGAACATAATAGTAGGTACAATCATAATAATTCCACTGAGAAAAAACAACTGACATATTTATCTTCATATGCATAACTATGATATGATTATGAACTTCAGCCCAAAGCCTCAATGTAGGCTTCACATTATACTCTTCTTTAATAGAAATAAATAAACTTGAGATATCATAACATAGGATATAATTTTTTCTACAATGAAACATGTGTACTCATAAAATGTTAAATCTGGAAACAAACATTAGTATTCAGAAATTGGTTTTATTGTTTAACAGGAAGCTATAATAAGATTTCATAAAATGGGATTTCAGTTTTATTGGAGGGAAACATGACCAATCTAAATTTTTTTAATCTGATAAACTAGAAATAGACATGACATCATCAAATGGGTGTTCTTTTTTATAATAATCATACATTACAAATCATCATACAAAAAAAAATTGACTGGAAAAAAATGCCTAATCACAAAAATGGTAAATCACTAATAATGGAAACAAACAAAAGAAGACATTAATTGGGTACAATTTGTTACAGGAAATAGAAATCTATAATTAAAAATAGTTAAATCTATTTTAGTAAAAAAACTCTTAATAACAATATGGAAAATTAGTTTAACTGGAAACATACATAATAATTTAGAATATTGGAATTCTGTTATATAAGAAACAGACATCAAAATTCAGATAATTCAAAAAAAAATTATAGAAACAAACTTGAAAACTAAAAAATAATTAGATTTATTTTACTGAAAAAAAACAGTGAAAAATCCTAGAATGGTAAATCTATTCAAGTGGAGAAAAAATTGAGATATCATATTATGATAACACTAAATTACTGGAAACTATCAATACATATCAGAACAAGGATTATCTATTTTAATGTATATAAATTTTCCATCAAGGAAATTTATTTTATAATTTTACAATCTCATTACAGTGTATTAGTAAACTATAGTATAAGTAGACAAAACAGTGGTGATATTATTTGTAACAGTCCATTTAAAACTTACCTCCTCTTTGGCCAAGGAGGTGGTACATGTTCACTTGCCTCGTTCTTCTGAACCTTGAGAAAGTATTTCTGCGCATGGATTTATATCTACAGTGATGGTGAAAGATTAAAACAGGTTGAGAAAGACAACTATTATCACACTCCAGGAAATTTAAATTACTTGAATCACTATCTTTGAGCCCAATAAGGCTTTAATTTTCTTCCAATCATGATGAAAGATGAAAATGATCAGAAAGTGTTCACACCTGGAATGTTCCAGCAGGTCAACCCCAGTCTATTAGCAGGTGTGGTCTTCAGAGTAGAAACCACCACATCTTGTTTCTATTGAGTGTTGATTGTATTTCTGATTAAACTTAATCTTTATTGAAGTCAATACAATGTCTATTAATACATCTCATCATACATTTTGTATTTATGGTACAAAAAAATAAATAAACATGCCAACATGTTTCCTTCGAGCAGAAGGGAACCTTAAGAGTACTTTGGGAACATATTTCTTGTTCTTATTTATCCTATATTTTTCCTACAGAAAATAAAGAAAAAAAACTTCAAAAGAAATCAGAATTAATATGGTAGAGTAGAAACAACTGATAAGAAATATATCAGTGTTTATGAGAATGAAAACACACATCTATCCTGCAAAAATACTACATGCAAGAACCACAAATCAAATTGGTTGGAGGCTTGAATGCCTAAAATCAAATTGTTTTCTCCAATCATGTAACATGGTTACATGAAGCAGTAGTCAATGACCTGACATATCTAATGTACACATAATAAATCTTGTGGTAATGAATGAACTTGATGGAGAATACCTACCAACCAACTCACATATGAGCATGCATGGTAATGCATGCTTTCAGAAGGAAATTTCATTCTACATAAGGAAACAACATGAATGATAATATAATATACAAGAGAAATGAAATCCTAGTACATTATAATGCAATATAAACTTCAATATAAACTGCAATATAAAGTTATATTGAAATATCTATAAAAACAGGAATCAAAACTGCAATTTCAGTGCAACATGAACTAATATAAAGTGAAATATAAAATGAAATATAAATGGCAGTATAATGTAATATAGAATGAAGTTCTAGTTGAAGTTATAATTATTCAGAAACTATAAAAGTCATGGTATTCATGAACCACTATGTTCTTATGTATTTTGGGTTTTTTCATGTTCCATAATTTTACCAGAATGGCTTTGATATAATCATGCATAAATTCTAACCAGAATGGCTTTGAAAAGGATAATAAAATAACCTATGAATTTCATTGAGATTTATACATTGTTATACTTCCTTTATTTCTATCAGTAAAGTGTATAAGAGCACATGATTGCAAAAAAAACATGTTGATGAAAAAGGGAGAACAATCACCTTTGTATGAATAGGTTTTAATGGATAATTTACAGCACAAATAGCCCAGTCACATAAATTGATTTCTATAATAGAAAATAGTGTAGAGATAATTACATCAATTCATCCAAAAATACAGAATAATATAGAATATGAATGATAAAAAAAGACAATGAGTAAAAACATTAAAACATACCAGTAGGAAGACTAATATCATCCCCTAAAATCAAACACCCTAAATAGGCAAGTTAATTTTTTGATAATAGGTTGAGAACTGCAATCAAATAAACTATTTTCAAAGGAAATTTAAATAAACAATAGACAATGAGAGATTTAAAACAAAGGAAAAATGGATAAAAAATGAGAATAGAAATTGATACCATCAAATCGTAGACCATGGAACAGCTACCAATGTGTACCTCAATGGAGTTTCTAATGATGTAAGGAGTTTGTCACTAATGGGGGTATCAAACCTATTACACCGTACAGAATTTTCAGAATAAAAATTATGACTGTTAACATACATGAATTAGTTAGAAACAAAAATCATGAAAAGATAAAATTTATTTGGGGGTATCAAACCTGTAACACCAATATGTCATGAAACTTCTCCATTCATAACACATTTCATACAGAAGAAATCATTTTCAGACACTGAATCTAGAAAAAAAAATAGTAATTGAACATTTTTTCCTTTAAAAAAACCAAAACAATGCATACTATAGACCAAGGATGTATTTCTATTGAGTAGAGTGATACATTACAGTACTCCAGCTTGATATTTAGCTCAAAGTCAATTCACAACTCAAACTCAATCAAATATTGGTTTTAAAAATTTAAATGTGATTTGATTTTTAAAATTAACAAATGAATCCCACTATTTTAAGCATTATGACATTATATGAAATTAAAAATAGAAAACATATAAAATTTACTATATGAAAATTGAGAAGAAGATTTGGCTACTGCAAATGATGGTTTAGAGGTCGACTGTGAAGAAATACCTGAACATTTTGTGGGAGTTCGTCACCAGGGTTATTCTACAGGAAGAGTAAGAGGAATAGATAGAATATGTGAGAGGGATATATTGTAATTTTATTTTTTGTCACCAAAATCATTTGAAGTAATTAACTCGAGAAAAACAATAGTTGTGATAAATGGGAGTCATAGGAGGAGATGAGGAAAATCACAAGTAGCATCCCAAGTAGGAGAGGAGCAGAGTCACGAGAAGAAGTTTAGCTCTGTATTTTCTAGATTTGTAGTAGGAGGGGACATCAATGTTGTGTGGGAACCTTAGGAGTAGCAGAGGTAAATACCTTGCAAAGGCAGGTATGGAAGGAGGGAATGAGAAGCAATAGAGATTTTGTTACCGAAATCGCTTGAAGGAGATTGTTGTAGCTCGATGCCGACAGTGTTATTCATCAAAAGTAGGAGGACGTCCAAGGAATCGTGAGCAAGAACCCAAATAGAGTAGGAACGGAGGTGTGATGAGGTCATCTTTGTACTGAGGGAGCGGTAGTAGGAGGGCAGTGAGAACCCTTGAGAAGTAGGAGAGGGGATTCGGGGAGGGGTTGGGAACCCTAAAGCAGGGAGAGGGGTTTCAGGGAGTGAAACCGAGGAGGGAATCGTGAGGGGTGAATAGTTTTAGGTTAATCCGTAGAGAAATTTTGAGATAATGGAGATGTGGAGCATTGTAGGATGGTCACGTATTGAAGAAATGATGTGGGTGAATGTGAGTGTGACATGTGGCAGTGGAGAATACCTAAGATTAGTATATATATAGATATATCACTCATACTTATGGTTCCCACTCAATATCTAGATATCCATACTAACATGAGTTTTCACCATAAAGAGTTTAATTATACCTTTTCATAGGTTACTTTCCATGCCTTGAAAATCCTATTTATTATATAAAATCACCCCAAAATACCTAAACACTACTTTTATAACACTTGTAATAACCTAGTTCGAAGTCCTTCGTCATCATGAACCACGCTTCTACTAACCCTATGAGCATTACTTGATCTCCAAGGGTAAAAACTATTAAAGTTAGGGCCCTAGAACTAACTTATATATAATTAATGATTACTTATATTCATGGTTTTTAAATATTAATAAATTTATTATCACATCATGATTATTCTTCTCTATGATATTGTATGTGATAATTCCCTAAGGGTACTTGTTATGCTGAAAGGTCATAGTAGTTCTCCACTATGATGAGAACCAATAGGTGTTATGATGTTATTCTTAAATAATTGTTTTATGGTCGGATGATATAATCTAATTGGATATAGATGATGTAGGCTATCATGGGTAGGGGGCTCATAAAACGATGAGACTTCTTCTCATGAAGTTTTTCCTTGGTAAGCTCAAGAAATGAGGTTATGAGAACTTGAACCAATAGTAGTAAATATATATATTTTATTGGATATTCCTATAAACGAATGAATTTAATGGTCCTTATAATTTAATATTATTATTAATACATATCATTATTCATGTACATTGATTTATTGATAAAAACTATGATGATTTATTCTCAAGGAAAGGTAGGATACATTGGGGGTATCACGACTAATATTGTATTAATGAATAATGTGAGAAAGGATTTTTCCACTATGTTATTTAATGGAATTTTATATCTAAGGCCCTTCAAAGAAATTATAATTTCTTGATTAAGTCCATGGCCATGTTGTTCTATCCAAAAGTTTATTTCTAGAAAGTCAAAGAAAGATGCATCGATCATATAGGTTAATAACACTAGTATGCAACCTACTTAATTAAAGATATTAATATAAAGTGATTATATTACATAGTGTAAATTTTTATGAAATTTTATTTCATTATGATATTAACTTCTTTCAATATGGGTTTCTTGGTATGTTTTTAGATTCTAACCATAGAATTTTTGCAGTTTTGTTTAATGACACTAAGAAAGGATCTTAGAGGGTCACACACTAAGTATATCAAAAAACTTAGTTAAATTATATATAAATTTAACATTTTGAATAAATATTATTCTCTTACATAATTTTATAGTTATTCATGTTTGGTTGGTCATAAACATTCAGTTACTAGTTATTCAAGTGAATAAATGTGAGTTTAATATTTAAGACATATTTATTTTCTATTTAGGTAATATAACATTTATTTATTTATCATAAAATAATGATGTGATATTTATTTAATTAAATAGATATTCCTTATTCAAGGTTTGATAAATACCAAGGAGGAAAATAGAGGTTGAGTTAATAGTTCATTAAAAATGATATATTAAATATCATTGGACTAAATATTAATTTATTTATTCAAGAAGTGATGTTTATTTATTCGTGATTTTAGAACATGTAAATTAAATAATATTATTATTACTATTATTTATACATGGTGTTTTTCAAGTATTAATATAATTATAAGGGAACATGTACAGTTATTATTCTCTAACCCCAGTTCTATATAAACCCCGTTATGTTATTCTCAACCCTAGTCATCATTGTGCAAAATGAAAGTATCTAGAGAATTATCTTAATACCTATAGATTCCTTACTCTAGAATGATCTCAAGAATGTAGGGAAATTCTACTCATCTACCCTCTCAATTCTAGTGAGTAGTAAGAATCCTTCTAACCTTGAAGAAATTCATGTGGCAATCATTAATGAATAATGAAAGTGTTATAATCTTCCACACTAGCATCTATGTATTTCTACAATGATGTTCAAAGGTTTTTTATTCATGTGTAGATCATGGCTATAGAGATTATACCATTGAATCCTCTAACATGATGGTGGTGATATGTAAAGTCATTATTTGATTTATCAATAAAGAAATAATTTTGATGCAAGGTAATTTTGTATTTACAAATATTAATTATAAATAATAAATTATATGTGATGATATTATCTCATGGATTTAAGGGTTTTTATTCATCTAGTTTTTAGGAAAAATCCAAACAATATGATGAATTTCCATTATTGGGAATAGGATCGATCGCTTATTTTGTTCCCTTGAACCATTAAGTGGCGTTCGAGTGGTCACATAATAATTTATAAATATTTATTATTCATTTATTTATTATACACATTTGTTGTTAGTTTTTCATTTTTAGTTTATTAATTATTTAATAAAAAATCAATTAACATGTTTTGGTGATTAAAAATGCTATGTTCAAGTTTATAAGTTCTTAAGCTGGTTAAGAATAGGTAAAGAATGATCAAAGATTTCATCAAGAGGTTCTAGAGGTCCTGGATGGTTGATACAGTTACACGGCATGTAATGGAAATTCCCACACCATGTACCAAGGTTCATCACATCAGTATGGGGTGCAGGATATGTGGCTCACCTAATAGATCAGCACACGGAATGTAATTACAAAATCATGTTTTGATAAGCCATATTGGCACATAGTTTTTTGTCCCAAAAAGTGTGTAGTTGACGTAAATCTCGTGTAGTCTACATGATTTCATTATGAGTTTCATGAAATCTATATATTCAAAAGGATGTGATGTATTAATACAAAATGTGTGGGACTGATGGCCTGGAAACACAGAGGTTACATGTCATGTAGCTAGTGTATATAGTTTGTACCATATAAGTGTCAATAGCCAAGACACACATTGACTCCCTAGGCTTATAACACACACACATGAAAAATGACATACATTTCATGTAGATAATTAGTACACACTATGTATTCATCCTTTAATTAACATAATTAAATTATATAATTAATTATATCGTGGAAAACCAAATTAAATGGTAAATATCTAGTGTGAATACTATGTAATAAGGTTTTTAGAATTAATAAATTCTCAATTAACTCCATATAATAATATGAAAAATATTAGTGAATCTATTTACTTGTCATGTTTCCATAGATGATGGGAATTTTCATGACTCTTTAGATGGAAATTATGATAAAATAAATAATTAATTTAATTAATCCAAGCATTTTTATCTTAATAATAAAAAATTAATTAAAGTAAATGCTAGCTAGTTTAGATTTTGTATTCCTTGTATGTGTGGATGATCATGATCTTAGACCAACCTATGTATGTGTTTGGTTTCTTTTAATTTATTATTATTATTAAATTAAAATGATATCATGTGAGTTATCCCTCCTCTATACTATATAGGGATCGTGTGTTTGTGGTTTCTTTTATTTAAACTCCCTTAACCATTCATTTTGTTCCCCTATTCTTTGTGTAAGTAAAATCATATATAAAGGATAAATATCCAAGTTGAAAGGAGGCATTCCAATTATAAAATTCAAGGTGAAACCAACCCATGAGGTACATAGGTGCATAGGTGGATTACTGAAACTCGAACCAAGAATTTTTCCAAGAGTTATATCCCAAGGACCAAGGTTCGGTTTATCATCCTCTAGATAAAATAAACATTATAAAAAACTCATGATCATACCATTTTATTTTATTTTATTTTCTATCACATGGTCAATTATTTATGGATTCTTTATCACTAAATAAATAAATTAAAAAATATTCAATATGTAAATAAAATAAAATTGGATCATGCATAAATATTTTCTAGACATAGTTAATCACTGAAGTAAAATACACTTAATATTAACAAGAATGTAATAATACAATATGGGAATTTTATGTATAAAATATAAAAAATCCCTCAAATCAAATATTAGGTCAAAAGGCTTACACTACTTGGGTTGAAATCAAACCATAGTTCAAAGTTCTTAACCAACCTATTTTAGGATGATTTTAATTATTGGTGAATTTCTTACTTCAGTTTTGGGTTAACTTAAATTATTTATCCTTAAGGGTTGATCAGATTCATGAGACTTAGTGAAACTATTGAGAAAGGGTTGAGCAAATCCAAGTCCAAGATTTCTGGATGGGGGAGTCCACTCAAATGAATCAAGGAGCTATAAGTTAATATAATTTCAAATAACCACCTACCTAAATTCATTATAATATCTTTTTAGGCCTCCATATAGGTTATGAGAAGAGAATATAGATACTGTACACTATAATATCTATGTGATAGGATATTTTAAAACCAATTGGGAGAGCTACTAGGATTCGATAAAATATAGGGAGATTGGTAAATTAATAAATTAAAATTTATTATCATATTATATAACCCAGATAAATAACTAAAATATGCCATTATTATAAAAATTTAAGTCCATGAGACATCAAATCTATCACTTAATTGTATACTAGAGAATGATAACCTTCTCACGAACACAAATTTATAGGAATGTTATAGGTTCTTATGTGTTATAAAACTCCATGAACAGAAATTATACATACTAGAAACTCATGCTCCTAAAGTGTCTAATAAAGAGGCTAGTGAGGAGGATCACTCTCTCTAATTGAAACATCTTGATTATGTAGTAGATGTCCAATGTTTAATGTTATCAACCATGTCTAATGATCTCTTTAAGGAACATGAATAAATGGATGAATATATCATGTTGTATCACCTTTATAATATTTATTGAGAAAGATATATAGGAAGTATATGAGATATCCAAGTCACTATTCATGTATAATCTTAGTGATTTAACACTATTTGATCGACACATAGTCAAAATGATTAGATACATGGTGCAGTTGTACATCTTGGGCTTTAAGCTTCCAGATAAGTTACTCATAGATCTCATCTTATCCCCACCACCTCATAGATTACCCAGTTTCATTGTAAATTATAATATAAGAAATAGTGATAAGACTCTTTATAATATTATTTCCTTAGTTAAATAAGTTTATAAGGATATAAGGTGTGAAAAAACTATTATACTTGTAGTTAATAAAAGGAAAACAAGGAAAAGGGCCCCAAATCACACTCTAAATCTAAGGATACCAAGCATTATCCTTGTCAAACCTCAACCTTTTTAAATAATTTTATTTTATTATTTATTGGATTTAGTTAGCCTCGTTAAGGTTCAAGTTGAGAAATGGTCTAAAATTTTTGACGTTTAATGATTTGGTGGGTTTCAAACCGGGGTGCGGGCACCGTACGGACGGTGGTAACCGCATGGTCGGTCCAAGTGCCCATGTAGTTGTCTAACATTTGAAATAAATAAAATTTTATGTAAATAAAATAAAATAAATGTTTAAACTGTAATAATAATATTATTATTGTGTAGATAATAATAATATTATTATTAAAATAATTTTTAATAATATTGTTTTCATTAGATTTTTTATTAATATAAATATGATTAAATTGTTATTAATATCATTGTGGTTTAAAATGAAATGAATAAAATTATTATTCTTAAAATTACCCTTGTACATAATTTGTTATTATTGTTATTATTTTTATTATTACTAATAGTGTTATTTTTTTTAAAAAAATGAACCCTAGGGGGGGAATCCCCCCCCCCTCCTTCTCCCTCATGGAGCATCCACCATTCCACCTGGGCCTCCCTCCTGTGAACTCACTAGCTCCAGCCAGAGCTCCTACTTGACAACCCCCTTGCCCGCTTGCCTTCCCATCTGGCCGCTCTCCCTCTCACCGGCTTTCTCCCCCTGCTCTCTTTCATAGCTGCCCCCCTACTCCCCCTTTCTCCATCTCGGCCTACAGCACACCACCCCTCCCAGCAACCTTAGGTGTGACGGCCTCACCTTGGCTCCTTCTCCCTTGGCACGAGATCCACCTCCCATGGCCGAAGCACATCAAGTCTGAAACCTTCTCTTGACCATGACCTACAGCAGGCGTGCACGAACCCCTAGCCGAGACCTTGTGGTGTGCAACCCCTCCTCCTTCCATGGTCAATTCTTACCAGATGATTTGTGAATTAGGTCTTATTATTCAAGGTAATTCTATATCTGATGTCCTACTTCATTGCTTTAACGATTTGATTCACTTTTAGCAACTGATATGGTTTTGGCTGAACCTAGGTTTTGAAGATAATACCGGTTTTTGTGTTACTTACTTCAATAGGACAAGTGAATGATGTATCAGGACTTGTTGGTCCATGTTCTAGCATCCACCTCCAAGTACGAGGTAGATGGACTAAATTCTCTTTGAATCCATTGGTTAGGGTAAGATTCTAAACCCACTGTTGGGTTTTGCACCATCTAATTTAGGGTCTATTGTGATAAATGAGTCTCTGATATTTAATTGGATGTGTGTTGGTCCTCACTACACTAATTATGGGTGCTTAATTTTTTTGTTAAGGTTTGGAGATAAATTCCAAGTGTGTGCGCTTTTGTGGAAGTTTGTGTATGTGAGCACATGGTGGTTTGAGTTAAAAATCATTGACTCAGCCAATTCTTTGTTATAGGTTTCTCCATGCCCTTAATTCCAATTTCATTCCATGTGATGCTTTAATTTTAGTATTTAATCCTTAAAACATATTTCACACCCTTATTATATTCATAATTAATTAATCGTAGCATTTTCGTTTTCATAGATTTGATTAAAAATAGATTTTTGATTGTTTATCTATTATGCCTATGTGTGTGCCTTGCCTTTGGATTTGGATAATTGTCATTTTCCTTCAAAATGGTTATATTGGACATGTTGGGTGGTGTTTTATTAAAGAAAAATTTTTTGTGGAAGTTGTTTGGCTTGGTTTGGTTGATTTTATTAAACTTAGTGTTTTAATGTAAATGGTTTATTGTGATAATAAATGGTGTGTGTGTGTGGTTTCTTTAAAAATGGTTGGGAGAAAACCACTTGTGCTATTCCATTAGATGTGGGCACATCCATGGATGCATGGAGTGCACCCATGAATAGGACTACAAATGATGATGACATTTGGAGTGACTCTTCTCTCGAACCTTGGTTTCCTAATAAGGACTTCTATCTTCTATTTCCCTCTCCATTTGATAAATGGGGTAATGTTTTACAAAGTGACATAAGGAATTTTCAAAATTGGGTGAGAGATTTTATGACATGTTTGGTGTTTGATAAATAGGAAATGGTTTCTTAAAATGGTTGAAATCATGTTTGTCACTTTTGGATGAGTTGTGCATGTTTCAAACTCATTTTTATGGTAAATTGGATTTGAGTTAAGGGTCCATTTGGAAAATGTGGCATGTTTGGGTGTGTGTTTGAAACTTAAAAGGATGAATGGAAATGGCATAGTGGAAATGTAATTTCTTATGGTTATAAATGATTTTAAGGTATTTCTTTCTCTTTGATAAATGTACCCTAGATGGGTAGAACTAAAGGCCCATTTTTAATTTTGTAATGGTTTTTGTAAAACCCTTATTGGTTTGGGTTCCTTTCATAGTTGTTGATCCATGAGATTGGAAGAGTCCTTGGTTTGGAACCTCCCTTTTACAATGAATGTTTAATGGTAGGGGACCACCGTTGAGGTGGCCGGGGTGGTTCCGGATTGTGTGGTGTGTGTGTGGTTATAATTGTATGTATATTTTTGTTTGAATTTCATGGCACACCCCCTTATGAAATATACATGGGAACCAATCTAGCAAAGAGGTTTACCAAGAATGATTGTTTCACTTGTTTAGACTATGCACTAGTTAGTGGCCCATAACAGGGGGATGTTTTGTTATTATTGTTATGGGATTTTTCCCCTCGACCAGGCTAGGTAGGGAAATGGTCGGGAATTAGGGAGTTATAATGTCATCGGGTATGGTGTGCCTTTGAGATGGGTCACATGTATAGGATGTTCTGGTCTTCCTATAAGTTTCTAGGATTTCCCATGGTCCCCCATTACGATCATTAATAGATCAATTACCCTCATTGTGTATAATTTTATTCCCATACCTAGTTTTAGTCTTTGTTTGGAAAACTGTGAATGTGTGATTGCATTAAAATTATTTTGAAGTATATGTTTCAAATAATTAAGCACAAATCCCTATTCTATTCTTGTGTTTTTAAAATTTTGAGGGAAATGGAAAATGTTGTTTGTTTTAAAATGTTATGTGTATCTAAAAACCTAATTTTTATTAATGTATTTCAAACTAATATTGATGGAATTTTTTTGGGAAGAAGTTACATGGATTCTGTGGGGTTTACCTATTGAGCTGTCGAGATGACACCCTACCTATACCACTAGGTGTTGGTAGACCCAAGTTGTTTTGCAGGTTCAGTTTAATTCAGGTTTCCCAAATAGGTTCTCTTGATTAGAGCTGGTTGTTCTTGTGGTTAGAGGTGACCAAGAGGTCACATGGAGATCACACATCAGCAGTTCAGTTTTTTCCTTTTAATTTCAGTTTTGTATTTTAGTTTTCATCTTATTGAGTCTATTGTGATAAATGAGTCCCTGGTATTTAATTGGATGTCTGTTGGTCCTCAATGCACTAATTATGGTTTCTTAATTTTCTTGTTAAGGTGTGGAGATAAATTCCCAGTTCACGCACTTTTATGAAAGTGTGTGTATGCGTGCACATGGTGGTTTGAGTTAGAAAGCATTGACTTAGCCAATTCTTTGAGATAGGTTTCTCCATGCCCTTAATTCCAATTTCATTCCATGTGATGCTTTAATTTTAGTATTTAATCCTTAAAACATATTTCACACCCTTATTATAGTCATAATTAATTAATCGTATCATTTTTTTTTCATAGATTTGATTAAAAATAGATTTTTGATTGTTTATCTATTATTCCTATGTGTGTTCCTTGCCTTTGGATTTGTAAAATTGTCATTTTCCTTCAAAATGGTTATGTTGAACATTTTGGGTGGTGTTTTCTTAAAGAAAAATTTTTTTGTGGAAGTTGTTTGGCTTGGTTTGGTTGGTTTTATGAAACTTAGTGTTTTAATGTAAATGATTTATTGTGATAATAAATGGTGTGTGTGTGGTTTCTTTAAAAATGGTTGGGAGAAAACCACTTGTGCTATTCCATTAGATGTGGGCACATTCCTGGATGCACGGAGTGCACCCATGGATGGGCCTACAAATGATGATGACATTTGGAGTGACTCTTCTCTCAAACCTTGGTTTCCTAAAAAGGACTTATATCTTATATTTCCCTCTCCTTTTGATAAATAGGTCCATGTTTTATAAAGTGACTTAAATAATTTTTAAAATTGGGTGAAATATTTTATGACATGTTTGGTGTTTGATAACTAGGAAATGGTTGAAATCCTGTTTGGCACTTTTTCATGCATTGTGCATGTTTCAAACTCATTTTTATAGTAAATTGGATTTGAGGTAAGGTCCCATTTAGAAAATGTGGCATGTTTGGGTGTGTGTTTGAAACTTAAAGGATGAATGGAAAGGGCATAGTGGAAATGGAATTTCTTATGGTTAGAAATGATTTTAAGGTATTTCTTTCTCTTTGATAAATTTACCCTAGATGGGTAGAACTAAAGGCCCGTTTTTCATTTTGAAATGGTTTTTGTAAAACCCTTCTTGGGTTGGGTTCCTTTCATAGTTGTTGATCCATGAGATTGGGAGGGTACTCGTTTTGGAACCTCCCTTGTCCAATGAATGTTTAATGGTAGGGGACCACTGTTGAGGTGGCCGGGGTGGTGCCAGATTGTGTGGTGTGTGTGTGGTTATAATTGTATGTGTATTGTTGTTTGAATTTCATGGCACACCCCCTTATGAAATATACATGTGAACCAAGCTAGCAAATAGGTTTACCAAGAATGATTTTTACACTAGTTTAGACTATGAACTAGCTAGTGTCCCATAGTAGGGGGATTTTTTTTATTATTTTTATGGGATTTTCCCCTCGACCATGCTAGGTAGGGAAATGGTCGAGAATTAGGGAGTTATAATGTCATCGGGTAGGGTATGCCTTCGAGATGGGTCACATGTATAGGATGTTCGGTCTTCCTATGAGTTTCTAGGATTTACCATGGTCCCCCATTAAGAGCATTAATATATCCATTACCCTCATTGTGTAGAATTTTATTCTCATACCTAGTTTTAGTCTTTCTTTGGAAAATTTTGAATGTGTGATTGCATTTAAAAAAATTTGAAGTATATGTTTCAAATGATTAAGCACAAATCCCTTTTCTATTCTTGTGTTTTTAAAATTATGAGGGCAATGGAGAATGTTGTTTGTTTTAAAATGTTATGTGTATCTAAAATACTAATTTTTGTTAATGTATTTCAAACTAATATTGATGGAATTTTTTTGTTAATAAGTGACATGGATTCTGTGGGGTTTACCTACTGAGCTATCGAGATGACACCCTACCTATACCACTAGGTGTTGGTAGACCCAAGTTGTTTTTAAGGTTCAGTTTTGTTCAGGTTTCCCTAATAGGTTCTCGTGATTAAAGAATGGCTGGTCTTGTGGTTAGAGGTGACCAAGAGGTCACATGGAGATCACACATCAGCAGTTCAGTTTGTTCCTTTTAGTTTCAGTTTTGTATTTTATTTTTCATATGATTGAGTTGAATTTTTTAGATGGATATATTTATATTATTTATGATTAGTTATTGGTTCTTGTGGCTTGTTTGGTTCATTTATCTATTTGGTCCTGGTTTATTTCTTTTGGGATAAATCGTTCCCTATTTTATTTTTTGATTTCTGGCACTAGTTTCCATCCCAGGGGGATTGGGAATGCCCCTCGGGACATGTTGAGGACCTGCTCAGATGACCGGTTCAGGGTCAACCTAGTCTGGTTTGTGAAAAAATGGCATCAAAACTAGGTTCTTGTTATTTGGGGTGTCTAGTATAAGGAGATTTGGACTATCGGGACTTGAGAGGTAGGTGTAGGAAGAGCATTGCAAACTCTTGCTTACACTTATCCTTGAGATACTAGGGGTAGTCCAGGATTTGAGTCTTTAGTCTTGGATTTTTTTGTATTGAGGGATGACAATGGAGGCGAATTGGGTTATGTTGTGGCCTCGCATGGGGAAGTGACCCATGTGGATTCCAAGTGCCTGGTTCAAGGTCCTCTTAGAGTCATGCCTTACTTGGGGCATGGCTCACCACCATGTCACCAGGTTAGGCATAGGCACTAGTTTTTCATTATGGTGGTTTTTTGTTGGTTGTGTTTTGTTTTGATCATGGTTGATGTGAGTTTTTGTTAAAAATAAAGGTGGTTTTGAAAAGAGAAATAAAATTTTTGGAAACTGGATTTGGTTTAAAAGGAGGGTTCTAGTATTTTTAAAGTGGTTTGTAAATGTTTTGATTTTAAAAATAAATATGTAATGGGATTTTTGAAAGGGCGTTTTTGGTTGTGATCAAGTTCATTTGTCTTCCAAGCTGGTTGTTTTGAGCTCGGGGTGTTTGTTTTGATTGTGTTCTGGGCTTCATGCTAGTTTTAGGTTGTGTCTTTCATGTTGTTTAGGATGTGCCACCTAAAAAGTCCCCCAAGGTTGCCAATGATTCATAGCCAGTTCCCAGTTCTTTTCATGTGATTCCTATTTATCAAGGTAATCGAAGTATGTTAGAGGCGGTTGTGTGCTGTTGGACTTCTCATGTTTTAATGATCACAAATCATGTTTGAAGATTTTTTGACTTCTCATGTTTCAATTCTCACAAATCATGTTTGTAGATTGTTGGAATCCTCATGTTTTAATGCTTAAAAATCATGTTTTACACTCTTATAACTCGTGTTTTAAACTCTCACAAGATCATGATTTAGAATCTCACATATCATGTTTGAATCTTGTAAAAAAATTTAATCTTGTTCTCTTAGGTTTCAGTATAATTATGTTTAATCTTAATCCATTCTGTGAATATTGCTTCTTAATATAGCTTACAAATATTTGGCTAAGTCTGTGAAACTATAAGTTTTCTAATGGTTACAGATTTTCACAAAGTCTGTGACTATGTAATCTTACCACGAGTTCCAGATTTTCACAAAGGACCTGACACCATTTTCTTGTAACCATTTCCAAGACACTTTAATAAGACATCATTCATAATTTTGAAAAAATACTATACAATGTTACCTGAGACATCATTTATCTAACATCGTTGTCTTGCTATTGATTCCAGAATTCGCAAAGGACCAAACAACACAACTTTTCTACCAGTTCTAGATCTCATTGTGACTATCTCACTATGACTATCTCATTGTGACTGTCTCACTACATCTGTGACATTGTTCCATACTTAACCATTTTTCTATCTTTTTCAATTAAATTTAAAAATTCTTTCTAATGGTAATATTTTAGTCATTTAATGACACTAATATAATTAATGTTCTTCTTCATTCCTATCAGCAGACAGTATGAGGTACAAGGTTTGTAGATAGTCCATCATGTCGGCTCCAACACAAGCACCCAACATAAAAATAAAAGTGTGGCACTGGAGAAAATATATATAGCATTGGATTGAATGAAAAGAGAGAAGAACATCCATACATGAAAGAACACACCGAAAGAATAATATACAGTTTCTATAGGTTGTAAATAAAGAAGAACTTGGTGTGAACCATATTGAAAGAATCCTTGTAGCAACTCGAAGGAGAAGAGGAACATCTCACTACACCAAAAAAATAGAACAATCAACTTGAAACACTTTGTTTTTAGAAGAGAATTGTAAATTTTCATCTACTACATCCAAAGAGTTGAAAGCTGCATTTCATGAAACACAGAGCCTTCTAAACTCTATCTCGTTAAATTTTTCTCTGTTGTGTACTATTTCATTACTTTTAAAGAAGTGTGTGTATCTGTATTAAAACATATACTATCTCCGACACCAAATTGGAGGATACAAGATATTCTCACTCAAATATCTTTCTACACCCTGTTTCACCCATGTATAACTACGGAAGAGGTCATGTGTGACCTGGCTGTTAGTTTTTCCACGTACAATAGTGGAAGAGGTTTTGTGGCTTAGACAGTTTCATGTACTTTTGTTAACCTCAACCCAAGGTGTGGATCAAAGATTATTTTATATATTGCTTGGTGTCAGTTGATCACCAAGTGGAGTGGACTAAGTCTTAACTTGAGACTTAACCACTTATTTTATTGGATGTGTCTTTCAATTTAGTCTTTCTCTGTTTTAATTCATATTTCAAAAAACTAAATTTTACTTTGATATTTAGCCTTGTATAGTAGTTATAACTATTTTTCCTTATTATAATAGTTTCAAAAGTTGTATCAATATCTTATATTTTTATTACTGATAATTAATCAATCTTATAAGAAACTATTTGAACAGACAAGCTATTATAATTTTACTACCATGGTTAACTGTCCTGTTTTATTTTTAATTGGGGGAATATTTTAAATAACCTTTTTAACAGAAATTTGTATAGGAACTCAATTCACCCCCCCCCCCCTCCCCTCTTGAGTGTCCTAATCCGACCAACATTTAGTATCAGAGATTGTTTTCAAGTTACTGTTTCCAAACTTTTAAATATGTTTTAACATCTTTTACAACTGTGATTTTAATTGTATTTTAAAGATCTTTAAATTTATGTTAGTTCTAAATTTAAAGTTCTTTAAAATCATATTTATTTATCATGGATAATATATTGGAATGTGCTTCTACAAATAGACCTCATTTATTAAATCAAAAAAAATTATGCATAGTGGAAAATTAAAATGAAAATGAACCTAGAAAGTATGGGTTTTGAGATTTGGTCTTCAATTATAGATGAATATAAGATTCCTTCTACTAATATTCATACTTGGAATGACCCAACTAAGGCTTCTTATAACAGTAATTTTAAATCCATGAATTTCATATACATTTATATAGGAGATGAAGAGTTTAACATAATTTATGTATGTAAAATAGCCCATAAAATTTGGAAGACTATCTATTTCACATGAAGGAACCTCTTGTGTTACACGAATGAGACTTAACATATATACTATTAAATATGATAACTTTAAAATAAATCTTGATGATCCTATTTTTTACATGTATCTCAGGTTTAATGAAATTTTGAATACTATGATCTCTCTGGGAAGAGATGTTACAGCCAAGGAGAAAATTATGAGAATACTCATATACTTGCCAGATAGATGGAGAGGGACCTATGTCTCAATTAGAGAATATTGTGATAATATAAAGCTTACAGTAAAGGATCTAATATGCAAGTTGATGATGTATGAGGAAGAATTAAAAGTCAAAAAACAAAGAGGAAGATGAACTGAAGAGAAAGTCAATGGCCTTCAAAACCACTACTTCCAAAACTAAATAAAAGGAAAGGATATAACCTCATTCTGAAAGTACAAGTAATTAAGATTCACCATATTATAGTGATGATAAAATGACTCAATTAGTTAGATTATTTAAGAAGTTTTATAAAAGAAAGAAATTCTTCAGGCAGCCTAACTATAAAGGAAAAGATGATAACAAGTACAACTGGAAAAAGGATTGGAACAAAGGTGATACCTCTAGTGAAATAGTCTGTTATGAATATAAGATAAAGTTACATGTAAAGGCTGATTTTACCAAGTTAAAATATAATAAGAGATATGAGGAAAAATATATAAATTATAAAAAGCCCATGAAGGAAACTTGGAGTGCTTCTGAGGACAGTTCAAGTGACTCAGAGACTTCACGTGATGAAAATTCTGACAAAGCCAAATTTGTTTTATGACAAAAACATCTGAGGTAACCCTTGAGTATCTTGTACAAAAATCTTACTATTATAGAGATAAAAGTGATTCTAAAAATATAACTAGTGAAGAAATGTTTGAATACTGACAAATTCTAGAGGACACCTATAATGAACTAAAAGATAAATACAAATCTTTAAAGAAACATTATGCCTTGACTACCACTGTTAAATCTAACCTAGCTGTGGAAAAAGAGAAAAATTCTCAAGTAATTAAATAAAACAATGGACTCAAATTATCTAATGAGAAATTGAGAAAGGACTTTGAAAATTTTACCAATAGAAACAATACTCTAACACAAATTCTTTGTAAACAAGTAGCTCCTAGGTATACTACTAGTATAAGATATCAATCTGGAAAAAGGAACATTGCTAAAAAATATGGAGAAACTTTTTTTATTCCTAAAACTGACAAATATTCTGCAAGTTCTCATACTGGGAACTATTTTATAGCTTCCAATTTCTCAAGACCGAATAGAGTTTACTTCTCAAATGATTTACAATTTTCCTATAGGAAACCCATGAAGCAAGTATGGGTTCTCAAAGCATTTATTACTAAGGTTTCTGGACCCAAGAAAATATGGGTACCAAAATCTTATCTTGTTTGACTCTTATGTAGGAAAACTTCTTGAAAAGATCCTACAAAAGCTTATGTTACTTGGATATCAGATTTTCAAGACACGTGATAGGATATTACTCATGATTCAAGAATTTAATAAAGATTTATAGTGGTCATGTCACCTTTTGTGATAATTCAAAAGCAAAAATAATTGGCCACATCTAGATTGGTAACCCTAACTCAGTTTTAATTTCTAAATTACTTTTTTTATGGATTAAAATATAATCTTCTTAGTATTTCAAATTTACGTGATAATGGTTTTCATGTTAAATTTGAAAATAATGCTTGTGATGTTTTTAATTCTAAGAATGAATTCGTATTTTCTAATTTTAGAAATGAAAATATTTATGCTGTTAACTTAGATTATTTAGTTTCTCAAAATGTTTCATGCTTAAGTGTATTTTACAAAGAGTACTGAATTTGGAATAGAAGACTTGGATAATGAAATATAAACTCCCTTAAAAAGATTATTAGAAAAGGTTTAGTCAAGGATTTACCCAAACTTTAGTTTCCAAATGATAAAGTTTGTAGTCCTTATCAAAAAGGTAAATAGTACAAAATCTCTTTCAAAAACAAAAATATGTTTCAAATTCTCAACCTCTCAAGTTGGTTTAAATGGATTTTTTTGCACCTTCTAGTGTCTCAAGTATTAATGGGAATAACTATGTATATGTTCTTGTAGATGACTACTCTAGATATACTTAGACCTTCTTCTGGGCTCAAAAAAGTGAAGCTTGCTCTCATTTTACCTAGTATGCTAGAACTGTAGAAAATCTTAGTAGTCTTAGAATTAAAACCCTAAGAAGTGACCATGGCCAAGAGTTTAAAAACCAAGTGATTAAATCCTTTTTCTCACAAAATGGCTATAGTCGTAACTTCTCTACCCCTAGGAAACCTCAACAAAATGGTGTTGTAGAAGGAAGAAATAGAACCCTACAAGAAATTTCTAGAACTATGCTTAGTGAGTATGACCTACCTATCTAATTTTGGTCATAAGTTGTTAATACATCATGCTCTATAATCAATAGAGTCTTGATTAGAAAAATCCTTAAAATAACTCCCTATGAGTTGTGTAACAATAGAAAACCCAAGGTTAACTACTTCAAAGTTTTTGGTTATAAAGTCTATATTCTTAACACTAAGGATAATTTGGACAAATTTTCCTCCAATAGTGATGAAGTAATTTTTCTAGGATATTCAATTTCTATTAAATCCTATAGAGTCTTTAATAAAAGAACCAAATGTGTGGAAGAATATGTACATGTCAAATTTTATGAAACATATCCACGTGAACCTAATACCTCTCGAGAAAATATTGAGAATGATATTTCAAATCTGGACATCAATGGTAAATCTTATGACCATCCTATGAAGGAATCTGTTAAAACTTCCAGTTCTGGAAATTCTCCAAATTCAATCCATAATGAATCCAAACCTATTGAAGAATCTGATATTACTAGTCCTTCTTTTTCTAGAACTGTTATAACCCTTAAGAACCATACTCTAGATGTTTTTGTTGGAGATTTAAATAAAGGAACACAGACTAGATCTTCTCTAAGAAATCAGGTTGAGCATCAAGCCTTCTTGTCACAACTTGAACCTAAAAACGTCAATGAGGAAATCAATAATGAATTTTGGGTGATATCTATGCAAGAGTAATTAAATCAGTTTGAAAGAAATAAATTCTAGAAAATTGTGGATAGACCTAAATAAATCTTGACCATAGGCACTAAATGGGTGTTTAGAAATAAATTAGAAGAATCTAGAACCATAGTAAGAAATAAAGCTAGATTGGTTGCTCAGGGCTATAATCAAGAAGAAGTGATTGACTATGAGGAAATTTTTTCACCAATTTCTAGACTTGAATACATTAGAATACTACTTACATATGCAGCACATATAAATTTCAAACTATATCAAATAGATATCAAGAGTGAATTCCTAAATGGGTATATAATTGAGGTTGTTTTTGTTTAACAACCTCCTGGTTTTACAAACTCCCATTTTCCAAATAATATTTTTAAATTAAAAAAATCTTTATATGGTTTAAAACAAGATCTAAGATCTTGGTATGATAGACTAAGTAGTTTTCTTATTTCCAAAGGTTTTATAAAAGGTATAATTGATCCTAATATCTTTATGAAAATAATTTATAAATATGTTTTAGTTTTTCAAATCTATGTTGATGATATTACTTTTGGATCTTCAAAAATTATTTATGTATTGATTTTCAAAGATGGTGAAAATGAAATTGAAATGAGTTTGATGGGTGAAATAAAATTCTTTCTTGGACATCAATAATTTCAAAATAATGAAGTTATTATTTTAAATCAAATTAAATATACTAAAGATATTATAAAACGTTTTGGTTTAGATAATACTAAAAGTAGTGATACTCTAATGAGTACCACCTGTAAGTTGGATCTTGATGAGAATAGTAAATCGGTTGATCAAACCACTTACAGAGGAATTATTGGTAGTTTAATCTACTTGATTTCTAGTAGACTTGATATTATGTTTAGTGTGTGTCTATGTGCTCATTTCAAGAAAATCCTAAAGAGTCACATCTTCTTACTGTTAAAAGGATTTTAAAATACCTCAAACATACAACCAACTTAGGACTATTTTATCCTAGAGGAAAATCATTTGACTTAGTTAGATATTCAAATGATTATTTTGGTGGTTGTAAGTTAGATAGAAAAATCACCTCTGGAATATGTCACTTTTTGAGAAAGTCACTAGTTTCATGGTGTAGTAAAAAGCAAAATTTTATTGCAATGTCTATTTTTGAAGTTTAATACATAGATGTTGGTGGTTGTTGTGCTCATATTTTATAGATGAAACACACCTTGCTAGAATATGGATATCAGTTCATACATGTTCCTATAAATTGTGAAAACACAAGTGCTATTAACATATCAAAGAATCATATTTCTCATTCTAGAACAAAGCATATTGATGTAACACATAACTTTTTGAGATATCATTATCAAAAAGGTGATATTACTTTAGAATTCATTGGAACATAACATCATCTTGCTGACATTTTCACTAAGCCATTAAATTCTAAAAGAATGAATTACATCATACATGAATTAGGAATGATTAACCTTGAGTGAAAATATTACTATATCAGTTTAATTTCTTATTTTACTATCTCAGTTTACTATCTCAAGATTACTGTCTGCGGATTACTGTCTCACAACTTGTTGTCTCATTTGTTATGGTCCCACCATTTTGAGTCACACAGTAATACTGACACTGTGAATGCTTGTACCAGTCTCACCATATTATTTATAATTTCTTTTTAAATATTTATTTTGGTACCAAATGTTTTATTTGCCACATTTTTTATTTTTGGTACGTTTTAACTCCTTGAATGATAAATACTTATCACTTAACTTCTCTCAAGATCACTTATCTCAAAACTGAAACCCTTTGTCTCTCGCAAACCGAATTCCCTCCTTCTCATCCTTCTTGATCCCATATTTAATTCCCAAGATGAATTATTCATCCTCATCGACTACTGAAAAGCTCTATTCTCAAAAAAATAGAAGAAATATCTTGTTGTAATGCCCAAGAAACCACTAAACCTAGGTCTTGAGGATCGCAAAGTTGTACCATAAAAGGAAATCTATGAAAAGTGGCTCTTGACCAGTAAGTCTCTAGTTTTAAGATTTCTAAAGGAATAGGGGTGGTTGGATTGTTTTACCAAGGAGAAAAGACTCATCTACCTAAGGCTTGTTTTTTAGTTTTATTAGTATGTTCAGTTTTCTTTTAGCTCCAAGGATGGTTTTGTGGTTAGGATCTAGGTAAATGGTCAAAGATGCACTTTTTATTCAAGTTTATGGGATTCTTACATAGGAATACCTCATTAAGGTATTTTTAAGGACTACCAATGAGGTTTTTCTTCAACTTAGTGATGTGTTTAGACTAGAAGAGGCTCTTGGAAGTTTGACTGGAAATAATAAAAAGATAAGGGAAATTGATACTGGTCTTTATGGTGAGTCAAGGTTGTTGTTCAAGTTTGTTCAACACCACATTTGTCTAAGAAAAGGTGATTTTTCCACTCTTACGTATCAGGATGTATTTTTTATTCATCTTCTAAAAATGGACACAGAATCAACTTGGGTAAGTATATTATACTTCACTAGAGTGATATGCTAAAAACAATATCAAATTCCACTTCCCTTTTCTATTCAAGGTTCATTTATGATATTCTTTTAGACAAAGGTGTGGTTGGCCAGAATAAAGAAGTGCTGGAGGAATGTGATTTCTGTATCTCCAAGTCTATTTGCAGGAGAATGAGGATAAGTAAGAATCCATGGAAGAAATTATGGGTTGAGGATAATGATAGGTTGTATGAGGATTTTAATACTATTGAAAATCCCTTGAAACCTAAAAATGTAGCTAATTCTGGATTAGAATCTGATGAGATTGGGTAATATTTGGATGAAGAAATAGATGATGATGCTAGTGAAGGTGTTGTGAGAGTATCTCCTAAGATATCATTTCTCTATAAAAGTGATGTTGATGCAAGTGAAAAGGTTAAATATACCTCTAAAGGAAGTGTTAGTATTGAGTAAGAGCCTACTGTAGAAGAAGATCTTGATGTTGAGGAAGAAGTTGATGTTGTGGAATAGTCTAAAGAATAAATTGAAACTGAAATAATCTTATCTTCTAAGGAAAGAATGGAACAGGCCTTTCAGGTAGCTAGAGAAGACATGGGTGAACCTGACTGAGCTAAGAATTTAGGGATGGGTTAAGAGACTGAATCTATTATTTCTAGAAGAGATGCACCTATTGAGGGGGAGCAGCACCCCATCTTAGAAAGTATTTAACTTCCAAATCCTGTTGACCAAATTTATGTGGATACCTGGTATAGATTTCCTAGTTATTTTGATGTGGATAATTCTTAAGAGGTATTAGTAAAATGAATAGATATTTCCACTGTGTTTCAATTGAAAAAAAAATTCTACCATAGAAGTAACCTCTGCTAAGGAGTCTAAACTTGTTTCAGTTCCTATTCCTAAACCTACTCAAGAATATTCTGATTTTTTAAGTCATAATGATCTGAAAGTTTTTGGAGACAACTTTCTATATGGTTTTGGGAAGCTATTTGAGTATCAACATTCACCTGTGACAAATCTCAGCGAAAGAGATGTTACACCACTATTAAATAAAATTATTTGGAAGATTCAACTGAAAATGATTCATGAAATTCAGGAAGTTTGGATTGAGAACAATCTTTTGAGTGATGAGGTGAAATCTCTAAAAACTATGGTTAAAGATATGCAGAAATTCTTGCCAACTGCTCATACTTCTATTTCTCATTTTAGTGAATATGATGCTAATAATATTCCACAGAATGTTGTATCTCTAATTCAACCAAACCTGATCATTGTATATGAAAAAGTGGTTAATAATAACACCAAGATAGCCAATGATATGTGTGGGCTTGTTGATGGACTCAATAAGCTGACCGATGAATATAAAGGATGCTTACAAAAGGTTAAAAATTAAATTAAGTCTCTCACATCAGATGTTACAGATTCATCTAGATTTGGATATCCATCTCAGCCTATGGACAGTGACTTGATCGGATCAGTTGTCAGAGAAGAGCTTCAGTCAGTGTTGAGTGGTTCTGATGAGGAAAGTCTCTATGTTGTCATCAAGAACAGTGACCATGTACTTGATTTGGTGAGGTTCCATTCAAATATTTCCAATGATGGTCAAGAAGAAATATCTAATAAAGTGGAATTCTTCTTTAATATAATTTATTATAATCTTGAGTTGACCAATAACTTTAAGTATCTTGTATAGAATTTGAAAATACCTCTAGTCACTCAAGCCTTTAAGGATCAAGTGCAGAAGATCAAGAAATTCACACCCACTCTAGATAAGTTTTTATAAAAAAATAATGATTTTGAGAAGTCCATGTAGTATGGTGCAGAGATAATCACAAACTTTATAAACCTCTTGAAGCCTTATCTCCATGTTTATAGTATTGCGATTGTGGATCCTATGGCTACTTCTTTGAGGCATGGACTACCTTCTGCTACATATCCTTATACCTCTACCCCTTTTTCTCCAGTGACTATGACTATTGCTTAGGCGCTGAGTCAGATCAGACCTGTCATTATTAATCAACCTTAGCCTCGGTCTTCCACCAGACCTACCCTTTACCCTTTTATCATTGAAGGAGTTCCACTACCTTCCCTAACCACTTCTTTTACCTCCTCTACTTCTGCACCTTTTTCTTATCCATATGATGTCTCTAATAAATTAAAAGTCAATTATACTGATTCTATAGAGAATTTATTGCTGATTTTGATAGGGATCTATTGTATTTTCCTTTTTTCTTGTACTGGACTTTGTCCTTTTATTTAATGGAAAGTGGCCTACTATTGTTTCTTCACTTGTTATTTTCTTGTTCTCTTTTTGATAATCCCAAAAGGGGGAGAAATCATACAAATTCATTTAAAGAGGATAACATATCTGCACTGATACTCTAAGGGGGATAAATAATGAGGATACATAAGGGAAACGAATTACCCTTTATGCTATTTACTACATATATGCTTTAAATACTGAGGAGACATAAGGGATATTAATTACCCTTTATTCTATTTATTACATATATGCTTTAATATCTTAATTTGATAATTAATCTATTTATTTCCTTCTAAAATATTTGGATTATAAATTCTGTGATTTGTGATCATCAAAAAGGGGGAGATTTTTAAACTCCTCATGTTTTAATGATCACAAATCATGTTTGAATATTGTTGGAATTACCATGTTTTAATGCTCATAAATCATATTTGGATATTTTTGGACTCCTTATATTTCAATGATTACAAATCATGTTTTACACTCTTATAACTCATGTTTTAAACTCTCAAAATATCATGATTCAGAATCTCAAAAATCATGTTTGAATCTTGTAAACTATGTTTAATATTGTTCTATTATGTTTCAGTGTGATTATGTTTAATCTTAATCCATTCTGTGAATATTTCTTCTTAAGAAAGCTTACAGATATTTGTCTAAGTCTATGAAACTGTAAGTTTGATACTAGTTCCAGATTTTAACAAAGTCTATGACACCATAAGCTTGATACCAGTTTCAGATTTTTGCAAAGGACCTAATACCATTTTATTGCTACTATTTCCAAGACACTGTAACAAGTCACCATTTATAATTTTGGCAAAGGACTAGACACCATTACCTAAGACATCATTTATCTAACACCATAATCCTACTACTGATTCCAGAATTCACAAAGGACCAGACACTATAACTTTGCTACCCGTTTCAGATCTCACTATGATTGTCTCACCGTGACTGTCTCACCATGACTGTCTCATCAAGACTGTCTCACTGCAACTGTGACACTATTCCATACTTAACCATTTTTCAATCTTTTTCAATTAAATTTAAAATTTGTTTCTAATGGTAATATTTGAGTCATTTAATGACACTGATATAATTAATGTGATTTTGAAATCCTATCAGCACATAGTACAAGGTATGAGGTCTTTAGATAGTGCATATTATTGGATCCAACACAAGCACATGAAATAAAAATAAAAGTGTGGCACTGGAGAAAATATACGAAGCATTGGATTGCATGAAAAGAGAGAAGAACAAGAACATGCATACATGAAAGAACACACCGAAGGAAGAATATACAATTTCTAATACCATTAGACAAAGAATAACCTGGTGTGAACCATCTTGAAACTATCCTTGCAGTAACTCGAAGGAGAATAGGAACATCTCACTACACTGAAAAATAGAACACTCAACTCACAACACTCTATTTTTAGAAGAGTACTAGAACTATGCATCTATTGCATCCAAAGAGTCCAAAGCTTTATTTCATGACATTCAAAGCCTTCTAAACTCTATTTTGTTAAATTTTTCTCTATTATGTATTGTTTCATCACTTTTGGATCATTGTGTGCATCTGTATTAAAAAAACACTATCTCCTACACAAAAATGAAGGATACAAGATATCCTCACTCTAATACCTTTCTACACCCTTTTTTACCCATGTACAACTATGGAAGAGGTCTTATGTGACCTGGTTGTTATTTTTTTCACATAAAATAGTGTAAGAGGTCTTGTGACCTGGATAGTTCCATGTATTATTGTTAACCCTAAACTTGGGTGTGGATCCAAGCTTATTTTATATATTTCTTAGTGGAAGGTGATCACCAAGTGGAGTGGACTAAGTCTCAGCTTTAGACTGAACCACTTGTTTTATCTGCTGTGTCTTTCAATTTAGTCTTTCTCTGTTTTAACTCACATTTTAGAAAACTAAATTTTAATTTGATAGTTATTCTTAGATAGCTGTTAAACTATTTTGACTTAATATAATAGTTTCAAAAATTTATATCAATATCTTATATTTTTATTATAGAGAATTAATCAATCTCATGAGAAACTATTTTAACAATCAATCTATTATAATTTTACTGCCTTGGTTAACTAGCCTGTTTTATTTTTAATTGGAGGAATCTTTTAAATAACCTTTTTAATAAAAAAATGTATAGGAACTCAATTACCCCCCCCCCTCTTAAGAGTCCTACTATAACCAACATGTGGTTTGTGTAATTAGGGTGGGTCTTCGGTTTGTTAGGAACTCCTAGGGTTGTTAAGGGGCATGTCGTCTCGAGTTTGTTTGAGGGTCCAGTTTTGGGATCAGTGAAGGTTGGATGTCCCACCATCATTAAATTTTGGGGTGTTTTTAATGGTGGTTGGATCTTGTGAAGGGTCCCCATATGGCATGGAGTGAATGTGGTAGGAACACATCTCCAAAAATATATCTTCATCGTTGTTGAATCTCAGTTTGTCGGACTGTTCTCTTATGATCCACCAGTATAGACAGTTCAATCATTTTAATCCATCATGTTTAATCCCTTTGAAAATGTACCACCCTTTTGGTCATTTTAATCATTGAGAGGAAGAAGGATTTGGGGACTGAAGGATGAAAATGTCTAACTGTGTGGCAGGAGATGCTTCAACAATCACGGCCCCAGCCATAAGTCTTGGGGTGAAAATTGCACACAGTCCGGAGTTACTGAGGGTGTGGAACCTCAATCCAAATAATTTTTTCAGCTTTGGGATGTAAATATCCAAAGTTTCCTTATTTTATTCTTTCCATCATCATAATCTCATCCTTTTTGTGGTGGTGTGATGAGCTCATTCTACTGCAATCCAGGTGGCCCTATCTGCTCTTAGTGTGGTTTCTAAATCGTTCAGATTCCTTGAATGGTGTTGGGTCCATGAATAAATGGACCTATTCTGATTTTGAGTTTGGTTTCAGATGTGTTTTTTAGGGGATGTTTGGTTTTTTGAAATTAATTGGTGGTGTTTCTAGTCCCTTTCTTAGTCCGGGCGCCTCTTTGTGGGTTTTCCTATAGTGTGTTTCAGTTTTTGTAAGGGATTCATCCATCCCAGTGTCCTAGTGTGATGTTTTTCCCCATATTAGTTTTAATCCTATTCATGGAGTTGTGCCATTATCATTGAGAAAGTGGGTTAAATTTGGGCTAGGAATTCCCTAATCTCTGGTTGCAGTGAGAATTTTATTTAGTCAGTGTGGGCGGTGTTTAGTTAATTTATCATCCTCAGGTTACTGGTTTGTTTTGTAGAAAGATTCCCATTTTAGTCTCTAGGGTGTTGTTTGGTCCGTGTGGATAAATTTAATGAGTTTGGGTTGGGATTTCTCGCATCCCCCCCCCGGGGGTGGTGTGTTCGGGTTTCAAGGTTTTCGTGTTAGTGAATTCTTGTTGGGGGAGAACCCTCCCATGTTATCCCCTCAACCTTAGTCAGTGGTTTTTCTTGAATTGGTCGGGTGTGACGTGTTTTGGGAATGGTCACCCCGAGGCTCTTAGTTTCCTCTAGTTTTGTCTGGGCATGGACTCGAGTTGTGTTAACTATTGGCTTGGTGACTTTATAGGGGAAGAAATTTTTGTGGTGGGGAGAATTGTCACACCCTAACCTTTTTAAATAATTTTATTTTATTATTTATTGGCTTTAGTTAGCCTCATCAAGGTGAGGGTTGAGAACTAGTCTAAATATTTTGATGTTTAATGATTTTGGTGGGTTTCGGACTGGTGCGCGGGCACCGCACAGACGGCGGTAACCACGCGGTCGGCCCCGGTGCCCATGTAGTTGTTCAACGTTTGAAATAAATAAAATTTTATGTAAATAAAATAAACTAAATGTTTAATCCATAATAATATTATTATTATTGTGTAGAGAATATTATTATTATTATTAAAAGAATTGTTAATAATATTATTTTAATTAAAATTGTTATTAATATAAATATTATTAAATTTTTATTAATATCACCATTGTTTAAAATGAAATTAATAATATTATTATTATTAAAATTACCTTTATACTTAATTTATTATTATTGTTATTATTATTTTTATTATTATTATTATTAGTATTATTATTATTTTTAAAACAAAAAAATGGAACCCTATGGGGAAGAGTACCCCCCTCCTCCCTCGTGGCGCAGCAACCATCCCACCCAAGAAGCCCTCCTGCACGCTCCCAAGCTTTGGTTGGATCTCCTACCCGGAGACCCCCTTGCCTGCTTTCCACCCCGTCCGGTCACTCTCCCTCTCGCCGGACTGCTACCCTTGCCCTCTTGTGTGGTGGCCCCCTATTCCCCCTTTCCCCCACTCATCCTATATCACACCATCCTTCCTTTCAACCTTAGGCATGACGGCCTCGCACCGTCTCCCTCTCCCTTGGTTCTAGCTCCACCTCCCATGGTCGCAACACATAAAGGTTGTAACCTTCTCTTGATCACGACCTGCAGTAGGCGCGCGTGAATCCTTGGCCAAGACCCAGTGGTGCACATCCCCACATCCTTCCATGGTTGATTCCTTCTAGATGCTTCATGAATGAGGTCTGATTCTTCAAGGTAAGACCTTCTCCAATTTCCTCCTTCATCGCTTTAGTGATTTGATTCACTTTCAGCAACTGATATGGTTTTTTTTGAACCTAGGGTTTGAAGATAATATCAGGTTTTATGTTTCTTACTTTAATAGGATACAAAAATGATGTTTTGGGACCCATTATTCCATGGTGCAGCATCTGCCTCCAAGAGAAAGGTAAATGGGCTCGATTTTCTTTGAAGTCGTTGGTTCGGATAAGCTTTTAATCCCACTGTTGGGTTTTTCACCATCTAATTTGTGGTCTATTGTGATAAGTGAGTCCCTGGTATTTAATTGGATGTGTGTTGGTCTTCACTGCACAAATTATGGGTGCCAATTTTTTTTGAGGTGTAGCAATAAATTTCAAGTGTGCACACTTTTTTGTGGAAGTGTGTGTATGTGAGCGCGTAGCAGTTTGAGTTAGAAAGCATTAGTTCGGCCAATTCATTGAGGTAGATGTCTCTATGCCCTTTCTTCTAATTTCATTCCATGTGATTCTTTCATTCTATTATTTAATCCTTAAAAATATTTTTCACCCTTATTATAGTCATAGTTAATTAATCGTAGTATTTTCATGTTAATATATTTGATTAAAAATAGATTTTTGATTGTTTATCTATTATGCCCATGTGTGTGTCTTGCCTTTGGATTTGGATAATTGTTATTTTCCATCAAAATGGTTATGTTGGACATGTTGGGTGGTGTTTTCTTAAAGAAACATTTTTTGTGGAAGTTGGTTGGCTTGGTTTGGTTGGTTTTATGAAACTTGGTGTTTTATTGTGCTAATAAATGGTGTGTGTGTGTTTTCTTTAAAAATGGTTGGGAGAAGACCACTTGTGCAGTGACATTTGGTGTGGGTACATCCATGGATGCACGGAGTGTACCCATGGATGGGCCTACAAATGATGACGACATTTGGAGTGACTCTTCTCTAGAACCTTGGTTTCCTAAAAAGGACTTCTATCTTCTCTTTACCTCTCCTTTTGATAAATATATCTATGGTTTGCAAAGTGACTTAAGGCATTTCCGAAATTGGGTGAAAGGTTTTATGACATGTTTGGTGTTTGATAACTAAGCAATGGTTTCTTAAAATGGTTGAAAGTTCATTTGGCACCTTTGTGTTCATTTTTCATATTTCAAACTCATTTTTATGGTAAAGTTGATTTGAGGTAAGAAACCATTTGAAAAATGTGACATGTTTAGGTGTGTGTTTGAAACTTAAAGTCCAAATGTCAAGGTCATAGTGGAAATAGAATTTCTTATGGTTGGAAATGGTTTTAAGGTATTTATTTCTCTTTCATAAATGTACCCTATATGGGTAGAACTGAAGGTCTGTTTTTGTTTTGAAATGGTTTTTGTAAAACCCTTGGGTTGTGTTCCTTTCCTAGTTATTGATCTATGATATTGGGAGGTTCCTCGGTATGGGACCTCCCTTGTGCCATGAATGTTTGATGGAAAGGGACCACCCTTGAGGTGGCTGTGGTGGCACCAGATTGTGTGGTGTGTGTGTGTGGTTATTTATGTATGTGGCTTGTTGTTTTAATTGCATGGAACACCCCCTTATGAAATATACATGGCAACCTAGCATAGAAAATATATCTATCGAGAATGATTATTGCACTAGTTTAGAATATGCACTGGATAGTGTCCCATAGTAGGGGATGTTTTGTTATTATTGTTATGGGATTGGGCCCCTCGACCAGGCCAGGTAGGGTGATGGTCGGGCGTTAGGGAATTATGACATCATCGGGTAGGGCATGCCTTCAGGATGAGTCACATGTGTAGTACATTTTGGTCTTCCTCTGAGTTCCTAGGATTTCCTGTGTTCCCCCATTATGAGCATTAATAGATCAATTTCCCTTGTTGTGTAGAATTTTATTCTCGTTCCTCGTTTTAGTCTTTGTTTGGAAAACTATGAATGTGTGACTTTTTTAAAAGGATTTTGAAGTAGATGTTTCAAATGAGTAATCACAGCTCCCTTTTCTTTTCTTGTTTTTTTTAAATTATGAGGGAAATGGGGCAAGTTTTTTGTTTTAAAATGTAATTTTTATCTAAAAACCTAATTTTTATTAAAGTATTTTAAACTAGTATTAATGGATTTTTTTTTGGGAATAATTGACATTGATTCTATGGTGCTTACCTACTAAGTTGTTGAGATCACACTCTACCTATACCACTCGGTGTCAGTAGAGCTGGGCTATTTTTTAGGTTCAATTTTGTTTAGGTTTATTTAATAGGTTCTCACAATTGGAGCATGTCTAGTCTTGTGGTTGGAGGTGACCAAGAGGTCACATGGAGATCGTGCGTTAGCAGTTCAGTTTGTTCATTTTAGTTTCAGTTTTGTATTTTTTGTTTTCAGCTTATTAAGTTGTATTTTGTAGCTAGATCAATTTATATTATTTATTATTAGTTTTTGGTTCTTGTGGCTTGTTTGGTTCATTTATCTATCTGGTACTGGTTTATTTCTTTCGGTCCAAATCATTCCCTCTTGTATGTTTTGATGCCCAACACTAGTTTCTATCCCGGGGGGATTAGGAACACCCCTTGGGACATGTCTCGGACTGACTTAGGTGACCGGTTCAGGGTTGACCTAGGCTGGTTCATGACAATCCTTATAAGAAGAGGAAGATCCAAAGATAGGTGAAGGAGACAAATGTAGTATGTTTTTTATATGGAAATATAGGACACTTGAAGAAGAATTTTACCCAATTAAAGAAGTGCGTGAAAGCTTCAAGTGCATTCATTATCAAGTTAAATCTTTCCATATCTACTAATTGGGTATTAGATATAGCTTGTGGTACTCATATATGTATTCAAGTACAGGAACTAAGTATATTTCAGAATATTTCCAGAAGATATGTAGATCTATGAGTTTTTAATAGATCATGACTTATTGAATTGGATATAGGAGATTATCATCTTCCATTTCCAACATGGATGATCTTGGTTTTGAAAAAAAATTATTATGTTACAGCTGTTACGAAAAATATATTTTTTTGTATCCTACCTAGATATAGGTGGTTTCATTTTCAAATTTGGAAATAAAATATATTTATTTTACAAAGATAACATATTTTATGGTATGGTTCATTTAAATAATGGTATCTATGTGTTAGATTATGAAAACCAAGCATTGAAAACTAATAAAAATTAAGTTTGCATGACTTATATCACCCCCGGTTGAGGCATCATAAACTTGGTCTTGTAAATGAGAAGTAATTAAAAAATATCTATCAAGATAGATATTTAGATTATTTTGAACTAAAAATATTTGATAGTTGTATTGTTTGTTTACAAGGTAAGATGAACAAACATCATTTTGGTGTGGAAGATCCAAAAAGATTCTAGACACATAGATGTGTGTAGGCCTTTTCTAGGAGAATCTAAATGTGGGTATTCTTACTTCATTACTTTTATTGATGACTTGAGTGGATATGGATATGTATAATTAATGAGGTATAAGTATGAATCATTTAAGAAATTCAAAAAATTCAAGAATAAAGTACAGAATAAACTTGGTGAGAAGATAAAGAAGCTTTGATCGGATCAAGGTGGTGAGTATCTTAACTAAGAGTTCATCAACTATTTATAAGAGTTGGGGATTTTATCTTGAATCACTCCTCCTTATACACTATAGTGAAATGGTTGGTGAAAGGAGGAATCATACCTTTCTAAACATGGTAGGGTCAATGATGAGTCATGTAGATCTTCCATTATACTTTTAGTGATATGCATTAAAAGCTATAACACACATTATAAATCAAGTTCCAACTAATTTGGTAAATAAAATACCTTATGAATTGATGTATGGAAATAAATTTTTATTGTAGCATACTCATGTATAGGGTTGAAAGGCATTTTTTAATTCCAACTCTGGAAACAAACTAGAACCCTGAGGCATAAAGTGCATCTCTATAGGATATCTCAAGAAAATGAGGGAATATTACCTATATGTCCCTTCAGATAAGAAATCCATTATAGAAAGACAAGACATATTTTTTTATAGGGATAACATATCTAAAAGATATAGGTAGATAAATATTGTATTTGATGAAGTTTATGCTCAAGATACACAATAGTTGGTAAAAGAACACATTCCATAGGTCCATGTGGAAGATGATTTCTCTGAGACACAAGTACTATATAAGAGCACTAGAGATTTTATAGAACTAGAAATATATGTTTTTATAGTCACTTAGGATGATGAATCATTATTGGTTAACAATAATGATCTTATTTCCTTCAAGGAGGAAGTATAGATCTCATAATATACAAGATAGTAAGAAACCATGAATTCTGATATAGATTCCATGTATCATAAATAATTGTGGGTTTTGGTTGATCTTCAGGTTGATATAAAGCATGTTGGGTGAAAATTAGTATTTAATAGAAAACTAGATATGGAAGGTAAAGTAAGTACCTATAAAGTACTATTGGTGGCTAAAGGGTTTAAATAGCTTTAATGCATAGTCTATAATGAAACCTTTTATATAGTTCCCATGTTTAAATCCATCAAAATTTTACTTTCTATAGTATATATTCAGGACTATGAGATTTAGAATATGGATATAAAAATAAATTTCATTAATGGGATCCCTTGGTAAGATGTCTATATAACACTTCTAGAAGGGTTTGTGACACCAATGAATGCCAACAAAGTATACAAGTTTCTAAGATCCATTTACAAATTAAATCATGCATCCATGACATAGAATATTTGGTTCAATAAATACATAAGATAATTTGGTATCATAAATAAAAATTGTGATCCATGTGTCTATAATCAGTTTAGTGAAAGTACAATAACTTTTCTAGGAACATATGTTGATGAAGTGTTACTTATTGAAAATGACATACCAATCTTACAGTTTGTAAAATATTTGTTAAACTAGTGTTTCTATATGAAGGACTTTAGTGAAGCAGTCTATATTCTTGGGATAAAGATCATTCACAATAGATCTAAGAGGATAATTAGGCTAAGTCAAGGTATATATATTAACTAGATAATGAAGAGATTTAGTATAGGATAATTCAATAGGGGATTGGTTCCAATGTCACATGGTATAAATCTTTCCAAGAAAATGTTTCCTTAGAAACAATAAGGAAGATATATGATTAATAGGATCTGGTACACTTCTATAATAGGATTCATCATGTATTATATGTTATATAATAGGATTGATGTTGTATACACCTTGATCATGGTAGGTAGATATCAATGTGATTTTGGTGAACAACATTGGATTGTTGTTAAGGTTATCCTTAAGTATCTAAGATGCACTAAGGATATATTCCTAGCATATTGTACAGATAGGATCTATTCATCGAAGGACATACAGAGAATAGTTTCCAAACAAATTATAATGATCTAAATTCGTAGTTAAGATGTTTATTTAGTATCGATAGAGGATATTTGAGCTAAAAGAGTTCAAATAAGTTAGGTGTTGTTGATTCTACAATGTAATACAAGTAAATTTTAGCTTCTAATGTACCTAAGGAAGCATTTTGTGTAAGAACTTGGGCCTTATTTTTAGATATGGGTTTTTATTTTCTGGTGTTTTTGAGAAAAATAGGAGAATCTAGAAATTTAAGGAGTGCACGCCATGTACTTAAGAGTACATGTTGTGTACCCTATTGTCGTGGGTGACCGTGTACTGGTCGTGTGACGGCTGAGTACATGGCCATGTGGGGTGACCTGGAGACCGCCTAAAGTGGGGCCCTGTAAAGGTATATACATGTTGTGTACTTTTAAAATACACGTTGTGTACTTTTGTTTTTATTTTTTAAATCAGACTGAGGTCATATCTAATTGGCAGAAACACATTCTTCTCAACTCGTCTCATCCAAGAGTGACTGTAGGGCGCGATTCTTCTCTGATCCCCTGATCGACTGTCCGTTCTTTGAATCAACTGTTGTTGATTGAGTTGGAATTTCCACAGTGAGTTATCCCTTCTTCTAGAGCCTCATTCCTTGATTTCTCCTCTTTCATAAGCTATCCTTGGTTGAATGTTTTAGACTTTTTTGTATATCTATGTCATTATAGGCCGATTCAAGGGTCGACGCCGGAGTATATCGATCGCACAACATTGAGGTAGGTGGGTTGTGCCTTTTCGTAGTTTGTCTTTGAATTATATGTGCAAATTTTCCCAATAAACTAGTTCAGGGTATTGCGTGTTTAGGTATTTTAACCCTGTTGATGCCTGCTATTCTTGTTTTCTTGAGTTAGGGATCTTGTATGTAAATAGGGGTATTTTTTCATGCTATAGAGGTGTTTTCCTAAGTTTGATTTGATCTTGACTGTTTGGTCTAGCTTGCATGTTAGGCTGCTTTCTTTCCATACCTAGTGTTGTTAGGATGGAGTGATATTATCTGATGTTGTGGTATTCTTTGTATCTAATTAGCCAAGTATTAATTTTAGGTTTACTTTGGCTGTTGAATATCATTTTTTCACAATTTCTTACACAAGGTTGTGGGAACCTGGTGTAGTTAGACCATAGAGGGAATGGACACTAAGGGATTCCCCAGAGTGTCTGTTACTTTTCACATTGTGAGACTATAGGGGGGATGGATGTGAGTGCTCCCTCAGAGTGTTTGTAGTTCCTTTTTACGACACCATAGTGGGAATTGGACGTTGAGTGCTTCCTCAGAGTGTCTATAGTTACAGATAAAATACCCCAGGGGGAATTGACGGTGAGTGCTTCCTCAGAGTATTTGTTTAAGCTGAACCAGAAGGGTTAGACCATGAGTATTTCCCATAGTATTGCTTGTGATTGTTTGGTTTCCTATTTTATTAAATGTAAATAAATGTAATTAAAACTGTAGGATTGTTTGCTTTTGAGTACTTCCTTGTTTATTACTTCATTTTGCATATTGTCTACCATATATATTCACTGACAGTTGGGAACATATCTTTGGGTGGTTTCCTACTGGGATTTGTCTCACGCCATATTTGGGTCATGATTTCGGGATCAAAAAGATTATATTGTTGTAGGTACAGATAAGGTAAATCACTCTTCTACTTTAGGTACTTGATTATTGTAGAACTGGAGAGCATGGGACCAAGATGACGCTTGAGATGCAGCTATAGTTGTTTACTTTTTTTACTTTGTACTTGGATTTAGTATTTTATTCCAGAATTTTGACTGTTTGGATGCTTTCCTAGATACTTGTGAAATGCATCATTATTTATATATATGTTGCAGTTGTTTATTACTTTCAGTCTTCCACTGTTTGTTTATTGTATGGTATTACTACTTCTGTTATTATTATCTGATTGTCATTCTACTATGTTACTCTACCAAAGAGGGCATAGTTTCCCCGCTATCACAACCAAGGTCCTCACTACTAGTCAGTAACCTCTAGCATTAGGGTAAATTCACTTGAGGCCATGTGACCAACCGGTTATAGGGAACCTTTGGGCGGCACCCAAAACTGAGATGTTACAAAGTGGTATCAGAGGAATTATTTTCTTCTTGACTTACTGTTTAGAGTCTATATCCAGGGATAGGAAGGAATAGGTAGTTAATAAGTTGTGCCTAGGAGTATTTAACCTGTGCATAGGGAAAATCCAATTTACCTCATATATTGCAATTTTTCTGGTTTTTCAATTATTACTGTTGATTTGATTTCACTGTTGGGTGATTCACATGTTTTGTACTATGATTTCTGAAATTATTGAGGTTCTATTTCTATTTCAACCCAATGATATGAGGGTATGTCATATCATGCATCATATAGGTACTTTATAGAGATCACATGTCATGAATTCTTACCATTCCATTTAGGATTCATTATTGATTGCATGTTGTTGTGATAGATGTTGTGCTAGATATGCATGTTGTTGTGATAGATTCCTTGATAGAATACCTACTATTTGATATGGTATTGGATTGTGTAAGGTTTCGTTATAATGAATGCCAAAATTTGGTTCTTGTGGTGTTATAAGCCCTCATGGATTGGAATTTGGTTGTTCATTTCACTGTTATGCTTGTATATGACCTATATAAGATGTCAAACTTTGATTTACGGGGATTATGGTCCCTCATGGATTAGAATTTTGCACTTTAATGTTTGTTTCAATGCTTTTATGGGTTCCAGAGTAGTTTCTGAGGCTTAATGTTCAGAAAAACTCATAATACACTGCATGTAATGATAAATACATGCCATGTATCCTTCTGTTTGGGAAGGAACTATTTTTCTTATGTACACACTGTGTGCTATATGTACACTTTTTGTAGTCTCTAACTGTGTCACTGGATGTGTAGGCAGAGACACGGGGTTGGGAAATCCTTGGAGGAACACACTGTGTATCGGACTTAAACGTCGTGTTGTAGGGACCATGTGTCCACCCGTGTGACTAATGAAACGGATGTATGAAACTTAGGTTATACACTCTATGTCAATATTGAACATGCCATGTAGTGTAACCCATGTATTCGGCCGTGTGACTAACAACATGGGTCAGTGAAATCCTTCTAGTACACACCATGTCTGGCACGAACACGCCATGTAGTCTCATTCTAAGAGAACTGTGTGGGTTAGTCGTGTAGAATAAATATACCCGGGGAAAACGATTCAAGTACACACCGTGTCTTGGGATAACACGATGTCTGTATAGGGTGTTACATGACTAGGGTTGGAAGGAGTACACTCCCATGTGAAGGCTTAAAGGAACATGCCATATAGGGGTCATACATGTCATTTATCCTTATTTTGAAAGAAAACTTGAATGCTTTACTTCTCTCGTTCCTTTATTGAAAATCTAAGTTCTATTCCTTGATAATCTTGAACTAAGGTGTGTGATTGACCTTTTAGAGTCATGTCATCGTGACTTCCTCTAGTTGTATGCCATATTTACGGTAGTGATCAGAAACTAGACATGGTTGGTCAAGGACTACATTCATATCCTCTCATTGTTCCCATATTAGCATCAACCGTTATTCCGGATACAGGTGCTGATGCATAGTTCTGAGAAGGATTCATGAGATTTATGCAGACCTTTAGGGGATCACCGCATCCTACCCCATATATGGTAGAGTTGATGCGGGTATTTCATCATCATCATCCTACTATTTTCTCAGGGGATGGAGGACCTTAGACTGTAGAGTCATGGTTGGAAGCCATGTTGTCTATTTTCAAGCATCTAAAGACACCTCTAGAGAGGAGGGTGAAGATCGCTACCTATATGCTTTGGGATTCTACCAAGAGATGGTGGTATGTGATATCGTAGATAGGGTTCCAGTAGGGTATAGCTTGGGATGAGTTTCAGCATACCTTTTATGATTACTTCTACCTAGAGACTTTGAGGGACGACTGAGCCCGAGAGTTCATGAGTTTGGAGTAGGGTACTCTCTTAGTCATGGAGTATTTTTCTTGCTTCATAGAGCTGTAGTGCTTCACACCCATTCCATAAGGTGATGATTTATTCCTATTTAGGAAGTTTGAGGATGGTTTCAGGCATGTAATCTGATCTCAGGTGAACATCTTTAGGTTGAATTCCATCACTTTTATAGTCAACCAGGTGCTGATCACAAAGCGCAACCTAAGGGATTCTGGGGTTGTGAGCCAGGGTGGCTTGGCATCTGGAGTTGGTACCCCACCTACTAATAGTAGGAAGCGCCACAGGGAGTCTACATGTGGAGATCTGAGTAGGCAGAATACTTCTTCTGGTGGCCAGGTGGTGTGCTACCAGTGTGGGAAGAGAGGGAATGTGAGGCCACATTTCTCGAGGGACCCGGTGGAGTGCTGATATTGCATCAAGATAGATTATATATATCATTTCTTTCAGATATTCTCACCATAAGTGGGTGATAGAGGTTCTTCTATGACTCCTCATTCAGGATCAGGACCATCAGTTTCTCATCAGTCTAGGAATTGGAGTTCGTCTGGCCGTTCAGGCTGAGGTGGAGGTCATGACTTTGGTAGCTAGTTGCTAGGATTTTAGCGACAACAGGGTGGATCAGCTCAGGGTGGTCAAGCAGGGTCGTAGGGTTTCGGTACAAGTCATACTTTTGAAGTGGATCACACCCAGCAGGAGCAGGATCTCAAACCCTCTACAGTTAGAGGTACAATTCTAGTTGACTCAGTCTTATCTTCTTAACTTTTCGATATGGGGGCTTCTCATAGTTTCATATATGTTGTTGTTGTAGAGAGCCTTGATCTTTGTATCTTTTCTTCTACGGATATCTTGGCACTGGACACTCTGTTGGGGACTAGAATAGCTAGTGTACGTCAATGCAAGGAGTTCCCTCTTGAGTTTGGTGGGTGTCACTTCTTCTTGGACCTCTATGTCCTAGAGATGACAGACTTTGATTTCATTCTTGGAATGGACTAATTAGTTCCCTTCTAGGATTTTCTCGACTTCTATCAATGTAGGGTGAGTTTCACATCACCATAGGGCAGTTTGTTCTTATATAAGGGTGAATGGGATGTCCAGGCAAGCAGAGTAGGACCCAATCATCATGAGTTGGGAGGAATTATAGACCAGATTTCTATTCTATATCTAGATAACCAGAGGACTTCACAGATGGAATTTCCTCCAGTGGTGGATCATTTCAAGGATTTCTTTCTAGGGGACTTTTCAGGTTTGCCTCCAGAGAAAGAGGTGGAATTTTCTATTGATCTTGTTCCCAGAGCAGCACCTGTGTCCATTCCTCCTTATAGGATGGCTACACCAGAGTTATAGGAGCTCAAGAAGCAGTTAGAGGAGTTACAGGAAAAAGAGTTTCATCTGACCCATTACATCTCCTTAGGGTTCTCCTATCCTATTTATGAATAAGGCAGACGGTACTCTCAAAATTTTCATATATTATTAGAAGATTAACTAGTTGACTATTAAGAACTGATATCCCTTTCTGAGGATTTATGATCTATTTGATCAGCTTCAAGGATCCCGGTTGTTCTCAAAGATTGACTTGAGATCCGGTTATCATCAGTTGTGTGTTAGACCATCAGATATACCTCTTATAGCCTTTATAAGTAGGTATGGTCTATACAAGTATATGGTTATTCCGTTCAGTCTCACGAACGTACCTATAGTTTTCATGGAACTGATGAACCGAGTGTTCTATCCATACTTGGATTCATTCGTGGTAGTCTTCGTGGACGATATCTTGGTGTACTCCCACACTCGACATGACTATGCTACCCATCTTGAGATCATTTTGAGTATACTGAAAGGGAATCAATTAAATGATAATCTCTCAAAATTACACTTTTGGATGGATCAAATTCACTTCTTGGGTCATGTTATCCCAGAGACAGGAGTATCAGTAGATCCAGATAAAGTGAGAGCAGTAGTTTACTAGGAGCAGCCGAATAATGTATTTGAGGTGTAGATTTTTCTAGGGATGGAAGGATACTATAGATGTTTCATATAGTAATTTTTACGCTTAGCAGCACCACTAATGGGTCTGACTAAGAAGGTTGCGAAGTACTTATGGTCAGTTTCTTGTGAGTCAGTATTTTAGGATCTGAAAGGGATGTTGACTTCAGCATCAATACTAGTATTTTCAGAGCTATGAAAGAGCTATACTGTATACTATGATGCATTGGGTATCGGGTTGGGAGCAGTGCTTATGGATGGGGAAGGATTCATAGTGTATGGGTCTGGGTAGTTGATGCCACGTGAGAGGAATTACACGACGCATGATCTCGAGTTGGCTGTAGTTGTTCATGACTTACGTTGTTGGAGACATTATCTATTGGGAGATCATTTTGTGGTTTTCACCAACCAAAAAAGTCTCAAGTACATCTTTACTCAGCGTGATCTGAATATGAGACAGTGTAGGTGGGTTAAATACCTTCATTCCTTTGACTTTGATCTTGCCTATACGCCTGGGAAAGGCAATGTTGTGGCTAATGTGTTGAGTATGAGGAATCAGGAATAGGAAGTTTAGGAGGCCAGCAGTTAGTGGAAGCTTATGGCTCTATTCTCTTTAATGAATTCATAGGTTCACGATAGACGGGGGAAGACGATTCTTCCTTCTATAGTTGTTACCTCTACTCTACTTGATCGAGTAAGAATGAGGAATCTATTAGATTCTAAAGTCCTAGTCCTATGGGAGAGTGTGTTAGGGGATTACCCTATTCCTGGATGGACCGTAGGCGAGGATGAGACCTTGTGTTTTCATGGGCATGTATGGGTGTCAGCAGACATACATGAGGAGCTGATAAGGTACATTCATTCCTCAGTTTGGGCAGTTCATCCTAGTGTCACCAAGATGTATCGAGATCTACACCATTAGTATTGGTGTCCAGGTATGAAGATAGATGTTGCTTGGTTTTTCATGAGGTGTTCCACCTGTCAGTAGGTGAAGTCGGAGCATCAATGACCAGTAGGTATTTTGCAGCAGTTACCCATTCCTGAGTGTAAGTGGAATGATGTTGTAATGGATTTCATGACAGGTTTTCTAAGGTCTCCTCAAGAGAATGATACAGTATGGGTTATCATGGACAGACTCACAAAGGTTGCTCACTTCTTTCTGGTCAAGGAGACCTTCAGTGTGAATGATTTGGGAAGGTTGTACATCCGAGAGATTGTACGTTTATATGGAGTTCCACACTCCATTTTTTCAGATAGGGGTGCTCGTTTTACTACTCAGGTATGGTAGGGACTACAGAAGGATTTGGGTACATAGGTACTTCTGAGTATGGCTTATCATCCCCAGACAGATGGCCAGTCTGAGCATACGATTTAGGTGCTAGAGGTCATGATTCGAGCAAGAGTCCTAGATTTTGGAGGTTCTTGGGATAAGAACATACCTCTTGTGGAGTTTTCCTACAATAATAGTTTTCAAGAAACTATTTAGATGGAACCTTATGAGGTTTTCTATGGTAGGCAATGCATATCACCCCTATGTTGACTGGAGGCAGGAGAGGCAGCTATGTTAGGACCTCGTCTTGTCTAAGAGACCACTAAGAAGATAGATTTGATTCGGAAGAGGATGTCTACTACATAGTCATAACAGAAGTCTTATGCTGATCGATGGAGATGACCTCTGGAGATCAAGGTCAGAGATTAGGTTTTTTTATGTGTCACACTCAGGTTGGTACATAGAAGGATTATGAGACAAGGTAAGATTTTGCTGAGATATGTTGGACCGTTTGAGGTTTTGGAAAGAGTTGGGCCGGTTGCCTATAGGTTTCAGTTACCTCAGAGGTATCAAGCTATGCATGAAATCTTTCACATTTCTCAGCTACGGTGTTACTTCTCAGAACTGTCTCATGTTTTTCAACCCGATGAGGTTGAGTTGGAGGTGGATGCATTGTTCGAGGAGCATCCTATTCAGATTTTTTATCACAGTGTGAAGGTTCTCCATGGCTGGTATGTCCCTCCGGTATGGGTGCTATGGCAGTACGGGTAAGTACAAGATGAGACTTGGGAGAGGGAGACTGATGTGCGATCACAGTGGTCGGAGCTGTTTGAAGATTCTTCTTCTAGGCCACCTTTCTAGGGAAATTCAGGGACAAGTTTCTTTAAGAGGAGAAGTTTATAAGAACCTGGACCTTCTTTTCATTTATGGGTTTTTCTTTTCTGGTGTTTTTGAGAAAAATAGGAGAATCTGTAAATTTAAGGAGTAACGCCATGTACTTAAGAGTACACGATGTGTACCCGGTTTCTGTGGGTGACCGTGTACTGGTCATGTGACGACCGAGTACATAGCCGTGTAAGGTGACCTAGAGACCACCTAAAGTGGGTCCTAGTAAAGACATATACACATCGTGTACTTTTAAAATACACACCGTATAATTTTCTTTTTATTTGTTAAATTTGACCAAGGTCGCATCTAATTAGAAGAAATTACTTCTTCTCGACTCATCTCGTCTAAGAGCGACCGTAGGGCGGATTCTTCTCTGAGCCCCCAATCAACCATCTGTTCTCCGAATCAACCGTTGTCGATTGAATTTGAATCACCACAATGAGTTATACCTTCTTCTAGAGCATCGTTCCGTGATTTATCCTCTTTTGTGAGGTATCCTTGGTTGAAAATTTTAGATGTTTTTGTATATCAACGTCGTTCTAGGCTGATTCAAGGGCTGACGCTAGAGTATATCGATCGTACAATGCTGAGGTAGTTGGTTTGTTACTTTCTAAAGTTTGTCTTTGAATTATATGTGAAAATTTTCTCAATAACCCATTTTAGGGTATTTCGTGTTTAAGGATTTTAACCTTGTTGATGCCTGTTATGATTGTTTTCTTTAGTTAGGGCTATTGTTTGTAAATAGGGTTATTTTTTCATTCTATGGAGGTGTTTTCCCATGTTTGATTTGATCTTGACCGTTTGTTCTAGCTTTCCTATTAGAATGATTGCTTTCCATGCCTAGTGTTGTTAGGATGGAGTGATATTATCTGATGTTGTGGTATGCCTTGTAGCTATTTAGCCAAGTAGTAATTTTAGGTTTACTTTGGCTACTGAATACCATTTGTGCACGATTTCTTACATAGGGTTGTGGGAACATGGTGTAGTTAGAACCTAGGGGAAATGGACACTGAGGGCTTCCCCAGAGTGTCTATTACTTTTCAAGTTGTAATACCATATGGGGGGTGGATGTGAGTGCTCACTCATAGTGTTTGTAGTTCCTTGTTGTGAGATCATAGGGGGTGTTGGAAATTGAGTTCTTCCTCAGAGTGTCTGTAGTTACCGATAAAAGACCACAAGGGGAATTGACGGTGAGTGATTCCTTGGAGAGTCTTTGTTTAATTTGAACCAGAGGGGTTAGACCATGATTACTTCCCATAGGGTTGCTTGTGATTTTTTGGTTTCCTGTTTTATTAAATGTAAATGAATGTAGTTAAAACTGTAGGATTGTTTACTTTTGAGTACTTCTTTGTTTATTACTTCATTTTTCATATTGACTGTCATATATATTCACTGACAGTTAGGCACAGATCTTTGGTTGGTTGCCTACTTGGATTCGTCTCACACCCTATTTGTGTCATGCTTTTGGGAAAAAACAGATTATATTGTTGCAGATATAGATAAGGGCAAGCACCCTTCTACTTCAGGTACTTGATTACAGTGGAACTAAAGAGCATGGGACCACGCTGAGGCTTGTAATGTTGCTGGAGTTGTTTACTTGTTTTCCTTTTTACTTGGATTTAGTATTGTATTCCAGCATTGTGACTATTTGGATGCATTCCTAGATACTTGTGACATGCATCATTATTTATATATATGTTGCAGTTGTTTATTAATTTTAGTCTTCTACTATTTTCTTATTGTATAGTATTACTACTTCCGCTATTTTTATATGATTTTTATTATGTTGTTTTAATCTTCCAATGAGGGCACAGTTTCCCCACTATCACACCCAAGGCCCTCACTGCTAGTCGGAAGCCTCTGGCGTTAGGGGAAATTTGCTTGAGGCTATGTGACCAACCAGTTACGGGGTACCTTTGGGAAGCACCCAAAACCGGGACGTTACAGTTTGGATACTAAAATTCATCCAAGAGATTGATGTTGTGACAAATATTAAAGACATTGTCACATCGTAATGTGATAATACTACAGTGATGGATCTTATAAAGGAGTCAAAGTCGCATCAATTTACACGACACATACTTCAAAAATATCACCTCTTAAGGTATTTTTATTATAGGGGTGAGGTCATGGTGAGTAGAGTTTCCACTAAAGATAACATATTGGACCCCTTGACTAAAGACTTATCTTAGTAGAATCATGAACATCATGTGAGAGCTAACAGACAGAAGGTTGTTAACAATTGGATCTAGTGAGAGTGGGAGTCCGTTGGAGTTGGTTCCCTATAACCAACTTTTATATACATTATGATTACCTATATTCATAGTTTTTGAATATTAATAAAGTTATTATCACATCATGGTTTTTCTTCTATGTGAAATTATATGTGATAATGACTTAAGGGTAGTTATTGCACTAAAAGGTCATAATAGCTCATCACTATGTGAGAACCTAAAAGTGATACGATGGTATTATTAAATAATTATTTTATGTCCAAATTAAATAATCTTATGGTAAATAGATTATATAAGATATCAAGGTTAGGGGGATCATAAGATAGTGAGGCTTCTTCTTGTTAATTTCATCATTGGTAATCTCAAGAAAGGAGGTTATGACAACTTGGCCCGCTAGTAGAAAATATGTATTTATATGTTTTATTGGATGTTCCTATCCACTGATGTGTATAATGGTCCATATAATTTAAGGTTATTATTTATGTATACAATAAGTCATATACTTTGATGTAGTGAAGAAAACCATGATTCCATATTCTCACTGAGAGGTAGGATACATTAGGTGTGTCACGACAGATATCATATTAATGAATAATACGAGAGAATTCTTTTCCCTTATATTCTTTAATAGAATTTTATATCTCAAGCCATTTAATGGGAATGAAATTTCCTAATTACGTCAATGTCCATGATGTTTTATCAACAATTTCATTTCTAGAAAGTTAAATAAAGAGACATGAGGCGCATAGTTTAATGACACCAGTATGCAACCTACTTGATTACAAATATAGAGATAAAGGGATTATATTATAAAGTGTCTATTCATATGAGGATATATTTCATTTCAAAATTAAATTAATTATTTATTGATGACTTGTCTTGTTGTTAGACACTAATCTTGGACTTTAAGTTATTCTACATGATGCCACTGAGAAAAGGGCCTAGAGGGTCACACATTAACTGTATCCAGAACCTCTGTTAAATTATATATGAACTTAAAATGTTAAATAAATATTATTCTCTTACATGGTTTAATAATTATTCATGTTAGTTTAGTCGTAAATATTTAGTCACTATATATTCAAGATAATAAATGTAAGTTCTATATTTGATAAATTTTTATTTTCTCTTTAGTGAATATAATTTTTATTTATTTATCGATGGATAATCCAGGTAAATTTATTATTTAGTCATTATTATAGGTTTGATAAATACTGAGGAGAAAAAGATGGGATAAGTTAATGGTTTGATAAAAATTATATATTAAATATCATTTGAATAAATATTAATATATTTATTCAAGAAGTGAAATTTTTTTATCCATGATTTTACCACATGTGTAACAACCCCGAATCCAGTAATCTAGAGCCAGTGGTTACTTTATTACATTAGAATCAGATGAAACTGATTGCATCAAAAATGACCAAATAGTTTAGTATTCTTGAATAACCAGATACATACATTCTTCCCATTTTACATTGGGAATAAAATATAAAATATAGTAATAGAAAACATTCAGCACCCTTGAACTCATTCAAATAATTATTCTTCATATGTTGGGGAATATAAAGATAATAAGGGTGAGATCAAATTCTTAGTAATTATTTCATATAGTTGAATCTATCATGATTAAATAAGGTATAATCAATATATCAAGCTAAATAATTAAAAACACATTACATTTAATCAATAAATTGAGCACAAAATATATCCATAGATAATATCAATACAATAATATCATGGATAATAATAATTGGATTATAAATAAAGTAAATTCATAATATTGGATTTCATGATCTTATAAATCATTATATCTATATCTTCAAAGCCTTGTTCTATGACAGTTTAATCGATGGGTACGGTATACACCAAAAACCCATTTAATTTGGATAATAGATTTATTTCATGAGACATGTCAATGCATTGAGAGGCTATCTATAATAGTTCCCCACCCATCACTTCATTTTTAATGAATTACTCACATATTCAATAATTAATTAAATTCATAAACAATATGCTTTATTAATAAATGTTGGTATTGAATAAAGAATACGAAATATCAATATTTCCCCAATCAATAAAAAAACATTCAAAGTAAAACATTGTATCTAGAAATGGTATATGTTTTAGTAAATAATCATATCCATGATACAAATAACATGGATATTTAAAATAATTTTAATGTCAAACAATCATAATAAAGTGAATGTTTTAATAGAAATTTAATGACCACAAAATTAATAAGAGATAACATAGGTTTTGTAATAAATTCATGTCACTTATAGGATAAAATAAAATAGAATTGGAAAATTAAAATAAGATTTATTAAAATAGTTTTATTTTAAAACCATTTAAAACTTGTATAAGAAGCTAAATATAATAAAATGTTTATGGTGGTGGGGAAGTTTGTTGATTCTGTATATGTTAATAATATTTCTTTTTACTTTTTGTAAATAAAGTTGAAAATAAACCTTTAGGGAGATGTTAAGAACACTTGGGATAATATTTTTAGAATAATAAATGATCTAGAACATGTATAACGATTTTTTGGAGAGATTTTTTCGAGGTTTGGTCAAGATAAATGGCTTAATACATGTAAATAAGTGAGGGGAGGAGGTTCCCTTTTATAATTTAGGTTAGTGTCACACTTATAATTTTTCAAAATTTTAAAATAATGTCAAGTCACTTTATTATAAAAATAGATCCAAAATAGATCATATTATAATTTTTTAAGGGTAAGGTATAAATACAACCAAAAAATTTGTTTTTATTAAGTTTTTAGGTCATTTTAACCCTTATCTTTATAGATTAACCCCTTAGTAAACCCGTTTTGATCTTAACTGTAGTAATTAATTTTTACTATTTTTACTATTAATTATAAATAAAAATCAAGTTATACTTATTAAATAATATTAATTATTATTATTTAAAATATAGAATAAAATTTAACAAATTAAATTCACATACGTGTCAGAATTTAATTTAAAAATAAACCTACAAAATGTGTTGAAAATCGGGTTTTCAAGAAATGCATTTTTCAAGTATAAGATAATCATACATCAACTATATGGATATTAATCATCATTATATGGATTTAAATTCATATATTTATATATATAATCTATACATTTAATTTAAATCATTCACCATTAATTATTATTCTAATTAATTAAAATGGAAAGACATTATGCATTTAAAAATAGTTTTCTAAAAAATATCTCTTTCTACCTATAAGTGATCATATCTTTTTTTTCTATAAAATTGATAGTAAATACATGTTTAATTATACATATTATAATATTTTATTATAAATAAAATTAGGAATAATTAAATACTACATTTTTTAATTATTCATAAAGACTTATTTCTAAGGGAAATTTTCAAAAACTCATTCTAGGCATATTTTGACCAAGTAAGTTCAAAATCAATATTCAACCTATCAAATTAAAAAAAGTGTGCTAGAAATTATTAAAATGTAAATTTTATTAGATTTTTGTTAAAATATAATGTTAATTTACTATAATTTAATCTCGGGTGTTATATTATTCCCTCCTATAAAAATTTCATCATTGAAATTTTCATGGATATCACTTTTTAAACAAATAAGGGTGGTTCTTATTCAAAACATCATATAGTTCCCACATTCCTTCCTCCATTTTGTGATTTCTACAAAGTACCTTACCATTTGAGTCATCTAATTCCTCAATACTTTCTCTCTAGTATCAATAATCTGGATGGGCTCTTCATAGTAAGATAGATCAGGTTACAATTATATTTCTTCTGAGGTGATAACATGTGTTGGGTCTGGTGTGTACTTCTTTAACAATGATATATGAAATACATCATGTATTCTAGAGAGGCTTAGTGTAATTTTAAATTGTTAATATACTACTCTAATTCTTTCCATAATTTCAAAAGTTCTGATGTACCTGGGGCTCATTTTTCATTTCTTACTGAACATTATTACACCCTTCCATAGAGATAATTTCAATAAAATGTGATCCCCCACTTGAAATTACAAATCTATCCCCTGATTATCAATATAATTCTTTTGGATACTTTGATATTCTTTAATGTAATTCTAAATAATCTTTACCATTATTATTGTCTCTTAAACTAATTTTGGGACTATGAGTTTCCTTTCACCAACTTCATCCCTACAAGTTAGAGTATGACATATCTTACCATATAATGCCTCATATGGTTCCATTTGAATATTTGAATAGAATATATTGTTATAGTAAAACTCTACCAAAGTTAAATACTAATCTCACATACCTTTAATGACATATGATCATGAACTCAACATGTCTTCTAAATTTTGAATAGTATTTTCAGACTATCCATCAGTTTGAGGGTGATAGGTAGTGCTCAAATGAAGCTCAGTATCATGAGCCTTCTAAATGATTTTCTAGAATATTGATGTAAATCAGGGATCGTGATCAGACCCAATTGAAAAATGTTCATCATAAAGTATTATAACTTTATTAATATAGATTCACCCAAGGCTCTTAAGAGGTAAATCTTCCCTCATGGTAAAAAAATGTGCAGATTTTATTATGTGATAGAAAATAACTCATATTACATCATTCTATCTAGGATTATTTGGAAATCCAATGACAAAGTCCATAGTAATGTCACCCCGTTTCCACATAGGAATAGGTAGAGGTTTCATAAATCTTATAAGATGTTGTCTCTCAGCCTTCACCAATTAACAAACCAAGAATATTGATACATAATCATTAATTTCCCACTTCATATTATCCCACTAAAAATGTTACTTCAAATACCTATACATATTGGGGTTACTAAGGTGTATATAGAAATTTAAGTTATTAGAATCATCCAATAATAACTTTTTTAGATTAGTTATATATGAAACACATAGAATATTTCTAAATTTTAGAATTCCATATTTATATATAAATTCTACCAATTTCCCATCATTAATGGATTTAATTTTCTTTCAAAAAGCCCAATCATCAGATTCATAAATTTTTATCTTTTATAATAAAGATTATTTTATCATAATTTGAAAAAGGAGTGATGTATAACCATCCTTAATAATTACCATATCCATATCTATATTTATTTTATTCATAAACATAGGATCCCTTTCAATCCTCATTTTTTTTAGAACTCCATGATCTTTCATAATCAATGCATCTGTTACCTTATTTTCCTTATATGGGTGGTAGTGTATTGATAAATCGTAATCCTTGAGTAGCTATATCCATCGTCTTTTTCTCATATTGATCTCTTTCTATGAAAAGATGTATTTTTGGGATCTTATAGCCAGTTTATATCTCAAACATTTAACTATAGATAAAATTTATCCTTATATTCAAATAAAATATTATAGCTACTAACTCAATATCATGGGTTAGATAATTCTGTTCATGGGTATTTAATTTCCTTAATGCATAATAAATAACTTTATTATTTTGTATAAGGACACAACCAAGTACCTTGTTAGATGCGTCATTGTATATCATAAATAAATTATTTCTTGATGGTGGATTCAGAGTCAGATCATTGAATAATATATTATTAAATTATTTAAAACATTATTTACATTCCTTTATCCATGTGAACTTAACCCCTATATGTGTAAGCTTGGTTAATGGATTAGCCAATCAGGAAAATTTTTGAACAAATCACTGACAGTAACCTGCCAAACCAATAAAAATGTGTACCTAAATTATGTTTATCTATGTAGTTCATTCTTGTACTACCTTTGTATTCATAGAATCAGATGATATTCTCTCCTTGGAGACAATATAGATAGAAAAATAAATTTTTTGAATCCATAATTAACACTTTCTAAATTTTCTATATAACACTTTTCCTCTGAGAGTCTCAATAATGATATATAAGTGATCCTCATGGTCCTCATAGATTTTATAATAAACCAATATATTATCAATAAATAACATAAAAAAATTATCAAGATATTTCTTGAATACTCTTTTAATTAGATCTATAAAAACAGAAGCTGAATTAGCTAATAAAAATGGCATTGTTGTGAACTTATAATGTCCATACATTATTCAAAAAGTTGTCTTTGGAATATCTTCCTTCTTTACTTATAATTTATGATACCCAAAATGAAGGTAAATATTTGATAAATATTGATCTTTGTGAATTTTATCAAGTAATTCATCGATGTGAGGTAGTGAATACTTTTTCTTTATCAAAATAGCATTGATTTACCTATAACCAATGCATGACCTCAGGGATCCATCTTTTTTATTAATGAAAAGAATAGGGGATCCCCAAGGTGAAGCACTAGGGTGTATAAATACCTTATCAAACTACTCCTCTAGTTGTTTGTCCAGTTCCACCAATTCTATAGTGGCCATTTTATAGGTAGTATTTGATATAGGTCTTAAATCAGGGATTAAATCAATGGAAAACTCAACTTCATGCTATAGTGTATATCTAGGTAATTCCTTAGGAAATGAATCATTTTATTCATGTATAATAGGTACATCCTTAATTTGAATATTACCTTTTACATCTATAGTATTTTTATAATATTCTTCCCTAGGAATCTCATTTAGAAGAGATATTGGGTGTGGATCTAGATATTACTTAGGTGATGAATTCTCCTCTTTAAAGATAAGGAATTACATATCTTCATCATGAATTATAATTTCCTAATATTTACAACAAATTTTTTCATTATATTTTAAAAGACGATCCATATCAAGTATTATATATCAAATTCAACCATATGTATAATAATAAATTAATCAAATAGAGAACATTTATGTTTCATAATGGGAATTTCCTAACACATCCTTGTTACAGTGAAATTTCCACAAGGAGTTTTTATTGATAAATCATTTCTTAAGGTGATAGGGAAATATTTAATTTCCTTGGAAAACATGGAATATATAAAAGAGTGAGAAGATCCGGAATCAAATAAAGGATTATATAAATTTGAATATATGATTAAATTACCTTCCACCACATCATTAGAAACTTCACCCTCAGCTTTAGTAATCACATAATCTTGTCATTCTCCCCTTAATCTCTTCTATGTTAAGTTCCCTTGATGCTTGGGGAAATAATTTGAATAATTCTCCATTTATTTACATTTTAAACACTGGATATCAGTGATCTATTTCTTTCCCTCACATCCATTATCCAGATTATTCTTTTCTATTCACTTATAACAAACTCCCATACCCTTCAATCATTTTCTAAGATGTTTCTTTCTATAATTTTCATATAATCAAAATTGATTCATTTTATTATTCTTCTTAGATATATTCCCTTTTTCTTGGTGTTCATTTAACCTCTTATTCTCTTGATTCCCTTTGAATATGTATGATCTATAAAATTTATTTACTATTTTAATGTAACATAAAATTATTTCATCATATGATCAAAAAATTTAAGAAACTAGTTCCCTTAGGAGACTCATCTTAATACCTTTAAAGAAATAGTCGATCTTAATTTCTGTATTACATATATAGTCCATAGCATACTTGGATAGTATTATGAATATATCCTTATACTTTTTGACACTATATTATTATTTTTGATTTAAATTTAAGAAACTTCTCTTCATTTCAATCCATTTCTCATGAGGGAAATATTTTTTGAAGAATGTTAATTTAAAAGTTCTCCATTCCATGTGTTCTGTTTATTATTTCTCCCTAGTATTATGGATCAACAACCACCATTGATCAACATCACCTTTTATACAATATACATTAAGTATAAAATTTCCCCTTTAATCACATCATAGGGATAGAAATATATTTTCAAGGTACTTAATCCATTACTCAATTACCACTGGATTAGTAGTTCCAATAAAATATGGGGTATTTTGTCACGTGAAACGATCCAATATATGTGTATAATTCCATGAAACATCATGTTTCTCAATATGTGTAAGTTTATTAGTCATAACCTAGGTCATATTCCTTAATATAGCAATGATCTTCTCAGGTCCAACACTAGTTGTATTGGCTTGCTCGGTGGGGAAATTTCAACATTGGATATGATTATTGATATGATTCTTTCAGTCTGTCTCCCTTTATAAAAAAATTAATATACTAGATTATATAATATCATTAATAATTTTAAATAATAATATATATTTCTAAATATGATTTAACACTTAAAATAAATTAAAATTTTATGTATTGTTAATATCAGAATTATAAACATGGTTTCTTTGGGGATATCTTTAAATCATAAAAATATTTTCAAATATTTCATAATGTTTTGTAAAGAAAATGTGAATTAACCCAAACATATCCCCAAAAAGTGTCCAGCTAGGTTTTTATTAAGGTAACACTCATTGTACACTAAAATTATGGTCAAGATATACTCGACCAACTATTTTCAGTGTTATTACCCCTAAACCATGTCCACTTTTAGTATCTAGATAGGGATGTATTTCTAGGAATAACCACATAATATCTACCTTAACAAAACTTTTATAATATTATCCTACAATTATAGATATTCTCAAATTCTGTCATAGGGTTATGTTCTATAATCTATGTTTTCTTAAATTTAGTTCACAGGGTTTCTACTAAACTTTATCTGATGCCAACTATAACAACCAAAAATCCAAAAACCCAGAGCCAGTGATTAATTTATTACATTGTCATGAGATACAGTCAATTGGATCCCAAATTACCAAATAGTTTAGTAGTGTAAAGAATTAGATACATACATTATTCCCATTTTACATTGGGAATAAAATTTAAAACATGGTAATAGATTACATTTGGCACCCTTGAACTCATTCAAATAATTATTCTTCATATCCTGGGGAAAGGAAACAGGATAAGGGTGATCTCAAATTATCATTAATAGTTACATATAGTGAAATATATCATGAGTAAATAAGGCATAATCAATATGTAAAGGTAAATAACTAAAAACACATGCCATTTAACCAATAACCTGAGAACGAAATACATCTATGGATAATATCAATGTAATAATCTCATGGATAATAATAATTGAATTCTCAATGAATAAAATGAATAATATTGTATTTTATGATATTAGACATCATGGTATCTATACTGTCAAATCCTTATACTAAGATAGTTTAATCGATGGGTGTGTATACACCAGAACCCCGTTTAATTTGGCCAACAAATTTTACTCATTAGAATTTTTGATACGTCAAGGGGGTATTTATAACTATTCCCCACTCATAACTACATTTCCAATTCATTCCTCATATATTTAATGATAATTTAAATTCATAAACAATATTCCTAATAAAAAAATGTTCATATTGAATAAAGAATATGTAATATAAATATTTCCCTAGTCAATCAAATAACTTTCAAAGTAAAGTATTTTATATAGAAATAGTATATTATTTAGGCACTAATAATATCCATGATATAAATAATACATATATTTAAAAGAAATTTAATGTTCAATGATCACAAGAAAGTGAATGATTCAAGATAAAGTTAAAGACCACAGAATTAATGAGAGATAATATAGGTTTTGTGATAAATTCATATTTTTTAGAGGATAAATGAAAATATAATTGAAAAACTAAAATAATATTTCATAAAATAGTTTTATTTTAAAATAATTTAAAAAATTTATATGAAACTAAATATAATAAAAATTTTATGATGGTGGGGAAGTCCATTAGCATCGTCTAAATTAAAAACATTCCTTTTGACTTTTTATAAAAAACTGAAACCAAACCTTTTATAAGACCTTAATAATATTCCTTTAAACCATTTTTAAAATTAAAGGATAACTTTAAATTTCCTTAATAAATCGTTTTATTAATAAAAAGGACCTTTGTAAAGCAATTTTTTAAAAAATGGACATAGAAGAAAAATACAACTGATTAAAAAAGAAATAAAAATTGGGTTTTCTTTTAAAAAATTCCTTATTTTATTAAAGTTCCAAAGAGATTAAAAGTTGAAAAAAAATGTGGAAACTCATTAAATATACAATTATAAGAAAATAAATGTATTTTATGAAGGATTTATTATAATATTCCTTCAACAAAAATTAAGGTAATCCCGAAAAATGAGATTGTAAAATAAATCCTTACCTCTCTGATAACTTTTAAACTATAACCCATTGAAATATTAAACTTAAATTGAAACATTAATCATCATGAATAAATATTTATTAATTTTAAATATATCAAATGGGTAGTATTTACACCACATAAAAGTAAATAGGTTCATATTATCAAATATCTCTCGATGGAATGGAAATTGAGATGAAATCCCTTACCTCATGATTCCCTTTAGTTGAATATGATTTAACATTATATATAATGGTTTTAAACTAGTTATTAGTTTATAATAAAACCTTATTCATATTTATAATATCATATATGATCCTCTTATAACATTTTATCACTCGTTTGTTAATAATATTTCATTATTACCATTATTTCGAGTGTTAACTATTTTGTTTTCTCATGCATGTTTTGTAGTGAAAGTTTCAATTATTGTTTCTATGATATAGTTTCATAATCTCCATAATAATATTAAATTTATAAATATCATATTTATTTATTATATAAATTTTTATAATCATTAATTAAATTTGAACGTGGAAAATGAATCACATCACTTCATGGAGACGGTAGGTCGTACGTACACACGAGAGATATTATCATTTCCTTAATGGGTGAAAGGGTAAATAAATATATGATATATTAATTTTAAATAATTTATATTATTTCATAAGTATCATTTCATGAACCAACCTGAGTAAACCCCAAGCCGGACACCCAAGTCGGACCATGACAAGTCCCGAGATGCATTCTCAATCCTCTTGGCTAGAAAGTAGTTTCGGACATCAAGGATAACACAATTGGGAATAATTTATTCCATAGAACAGAAAATAAATAAACATGAATAGAAAGAATAAAATAAAAGGACAAAAATTGAAGTGGAAAATAGAATAAAAACTACCACATTCCTCCATGCGACCACTAGGTCACCACCACCAACTGAACCAATGTCACTCCACAATAACCAAGTCTGGGCTGGAAGTAGCACCAGAAGCTAAAAACAAAGATATAGATATATGTGTGAGTATTAAAACTCAGTAGGCATGGAAAAATAAACTATTCCCAATTAATTTCATTTAAATAAAATATTCATTTACTACTATTTTTAAATACAATATTAAACATAGGTTTTCCATACATTCCTTTTTAAAACAAATCATGTTCCATTTCCCTCTTCAATTTAAACAGGTTTTTCTACAAGGATGCTTGGGGATTTTAAAATAAGACATGGAAAGTAAGAAAAAGTTTTTTCTCGTAAAGTGGAAAGGGTATTAAAAAAATTTCCAAGACATTTTTCATGAAACATTTGAAAATCAAAAATATTCTTTTACCAAATAAAATATACCAAAGACAGGGAGAAAATGAAATAAAGGTATAATAAGGGAAATGGGAAAATAGTAATCAAGTGACCAAATAGGTGAGGCATCTATATTATATTCCATATATAAACATGTTTTAGAGAACATGGGAATGCCTAGGAGATTAGGGGAAAATCTAGAACATGTTGTAACCTGATCCATCCTATCAGCGCACCCGATGTAATCAAATAGCCCTAACTCTTAGTCATTCCTTACTTGGCCTAATGAGGGAAACCATACCTAAAGAAAATAATGTCCATACTAGGGGAAAACTAGTAAGTCTTTAATCCTAAACTATTGTAGTAAGCGTTCTCATATATTCCACTAGCTATGCTAGGTTTCCATGATGTATCAAAAAGAGGGGTGAGCAAAACAGCCAACAAATATATATATAAATAATAACCAAAATCCACTACAAAAGTCACCAAACCAATCATCACCCCTAAATCATCCTGAGTAATAGTCCTTTTTCCTTTATACACTAATTTAAAATGTAATTCCCATGTTAAGGATGTTCCCTCTCCTTTAACGATGATCAGGGTAAGATTCACATCCCAAAGAGATTTTTTTCAAAGAAATACCACTTTAAAAAGTGCCAACTAGGCCACACACACTCTTGTAAAACCATTTCAAGAAGATCCAACACACCACTTCTAATTTCATGAACACATTTGGAAATTTGAAACACCATTTATAAACCACATACCAATTATAAAGACTAGCCAAGAATTTTATCAAAAACATGGTGTGCAAGGCCATATAAAATAATTCCACCCAATTTAATTCAAAAATAAAACAAACTAATTTAATTCCAAATAATTATTATTAATAATACATATAACTAATTAGAATCAAACGAGCTAAAAATAGAAAACAATTAATGTTTCTTAAATTTAAAGGGCAAATAGAAAGGTAAACCTACCTCAAACTCAAGGAGTTTGGACACGAAAACTAGAATACATTCCTTCAAACTTACATGCACATGAATTTATACATATACATATATATAAATACACCTAGATTAAATGTTAATATTCTCCTCTCCATGAGATAATATCTACAAAGAGGGTCTATATATATACACCTTACCCATGCATATGTGTAAGCCGACTTCATGAACCGAGGTCCAAAGCCACCCCAAGGGGAGTTCAAGGTACGCTAGAAAAATACAATGAATACAAAAATTAAAAAATCTATAAAATAAATTTTGTCCAAACAAAGAGGGAAAAATTAAATGACCTCAAATGGTGGTGGTTGAACCAAAATGATCCAAAATTCTTCACCTTTAGTGGAGGATGTTTAAACACAAATGAAACTAACCTGAGAGGGTCATCACATGCCCCTAACAACTGAAGAAACAACCAAAAATTTGGTCAACCCTCGCCCTAGGGTTCTTATTATCAAAATAGGGCAATGAGAGATAAAAAATCATTGGAATAGGGAAGGATGAGGAAGGTGATGACCTTACCTCAAAGGAATGACCACAAATCCCTAAGATATATGAAGAAATTCCATGGAGGAGAGGGATCGGGAGAGGGGGCATGAATAGTTGGAGAGGGAGGGAGTCATGTGATATGAGGGAGGGGGAGTAGAATAAAATCCCCTTTGGGGTTTTAGAAAACCTAATAATAATATTATTAATAATTAATAAAAATAATAATCATATTAATAATAATAATATAACATTTATTTTATTATTATTATTAATTTCATTTTAATTTTTTTTATTTTATTTATATTTTCCTTTTATCATTTTATTACTATATTTTTTAACATGGTCAAACCACATGGTTTGGTTGCACGGTCTTCTAAACCATGCGCCAATCATGAAGTTGCCTTTGTTCTAAGTGGAAGGGACGACACGAGCTACTGGGGAGAGGCACACACCTATGCACCTATCTATGAACCCTAGGAATTTCCACTGTCTAGGCCGTATGGTTAGCACTAGGTTGTCGCATGGTTTCTCCTAACTGTGTGTTAATCATGTGCATTATTCTGTTCACCCAAAAATTGAAATTTTTTCTAAAAAACACCTAGGAAATCCATGGAATAAAGGTAAGACCAAAAATAAATAAAATAATATATAATTGTTGGGTTGGGGGTGACAATTATCTACCCCATTAACACTTTCTACCACAAAAAAGTCACCCAACCAAATGAGGAACAAAATCATGACTCAAAAATGATCAACACCAAACAAAACTACGAAACACAATGTGAACTTTCAACTTCACAAGTCTCACCCAACCAAATTAGGATAAAAAGTAAATGAGACTCATAGTGGGTCTCTCCACCATTAAGAAACTGACTAGAAAGGTGGTTTCACTAAGAAGAATGCTCAATGAAACATCCCACCAACGTGATAATGGTTCAACCATGGAGACTCGAATAGGTCACTTGGTCAAGTCACAATTCATAATTACCTAAGACACATGCATATTCAAACATGTACCACCTAAAAACTAAAATAGTTCCAAAGGAATACTAACCATTTAAGATTTCACATTCACAAGGCACAACCACATAAATTTCAAGAAAGAGACCACCAAAATCTTTAAAGAGAAAGGATCCTAATAATAGAAAACCACAGTAGGGGAAAACTTTAATGGACACCACTAAAATGTCGAAGAATTCATATTGGAAGTACATCGCCACACCTAGAAACTCATACTATGTGTGAAAATCTTTACTCTGAGACCTATGGATAGAATCCTGATGTCTTGAAGCATCTATTACACCATAATTAGAAGCTGATACTCCCTGACTAAAACTTTCAACAATGAAACTTATAGAACTTCTTTTGGGATCATAAATATCATCACTGATGACAATCCTTTGTAGGATTAAGACAATATATATTAGATATACAAAATTGACCACACTGGAAGAAAATAAGAAAGTGTTTCGATGAATTAAAGGAAATAAATGACAAGGAGACTTAACTGAAATAGGTTCCTCAAGTTCACATTCCTCACCAGATGGGTAACCTTCACAAGAACCAAAAGAAACCAAACTATAAACTGCCACGAGATACCCTTTGAGTCTTACCAAGACAAAGGAACGTGATCCTTGATCCTTGGACAGAGACCCAGTGTGAAAAGAAGAGCTTCCAACTGATTTCTAGACACTAGCACTAGACAAAAGGAAACCATATCATTGAAATGGTCAACATACCCCTTCACTGTCTACTAACCATGTCAAACGTCTATGAGATCTTCTAGTTTCTTCTCCTTCACTTACTCAAGAATAAACTGTTGGACGAAACAGACCTTGAAAATTACCCAACTCATCTTAACTCACAATGAGGATGTAATGTTCACCTTCCACTAATCCACTCTCGGTCCTTCAAACATGCCCAAGACAACTCACACTCTCACAACATCTAAAGTTCCCAAAAACTTGAGGACAATCTCAACTTCCTAAAGACACTCCATAAACTATAACAGGCTTTGATAATTACATAAAATAGGCACTAATTGAGAATATCTCAGCTCTACCACTCTATTAGGAGTCTGAGTAGGGTCGAGGATTGGAATAGAATCCTTATAAACCTTCTAGGAATTTCTGGGTGGCATAATCTAAACAAAATAAAGTAAAACCCCAAATTAACACTGAACCATAACTTGACCAATTAACATTTTAAACCAAACACAAAGCTCATAAACCAACACATCACAAAAACTAAATCAAAAACAAATCAAATATCAACCAAAAAAACACAGTAACATCACAAAACAAGCCAATAACCCTCTTTTAAAAAAAGACCATTTTAAAATTAACCCCTTTTCAAATTCAATTCCCCCTTTTCAAAATTAAAAAACATTTTCTACTTCCCCTTTGAAACCAAAAAATAAATTATAAAAGAATCATCTTACCCTTTTAAAACCCATTTTATCGCTCTAAAACCCTTTTCAAAAACCATTTTCCTTTCAAAATCCACTCACACCAACCAAAAATCAGAAAAAAGCATCACCCATCCTAAAATAACTAAAATAGGAAACTAGTGGTCATGCATATCCCAACCACATGGTTTATCAGACCATGAACTGAGCATGAACTAACCTCTGGAATCATATTAAATCATCCATGTGGGATCCACGTGGTTTGTTACGCCATGTAAGCTCATCGTGTAGCACTAGATCACTTCCACTATCATCCCCCAATATACAAAATCTCATCGAACTAAACAAATACTAATAACATAACCCAAAACCAAAAATAAAGACTTGAAACCCAACTACCCCTGGTGAATCAGGTCTTTTAATGAGTGGTGGTGATCAAGTACCGACCTATAATCAACCTCCTGAGCCCTAAAATTACAATATCTAATCTACCTGAGATCACAAATAACAAAGGGATTCTTTGATACCATTTTCTCATGAACCAACCTAGGTCAACCCCAAACTGGTCACCCAATCTAGCCTATGATAAGTCCTGAGAGGTATTTTCGATCCTCTGAGGCTTGTAACTAGTGTCATTAATCAAGGATAACACAATTGGGAATGATTTAGACCATAGAACAACAAATAAATAAACATGAATAGCAAGAATAAAATAAAAGGACAAAACTGGTAGTGGAAAATAGAATAAAAACTAATACATACCTCCATGTGACCATTGGGTCATCACCGCCCACTAAACCAACATCACTCCACAGTGACTGAGTCCAATCTAGAAGTAGTAGAAGAAGATAAAAACAAAGATAAAGTTATATGTGTGACTATTAAAACTTATTAGGTATGACCGAATAAACTATTCCCCATTAATTTCCTTTAAATAAAATATTTATTTACTACTATTTAGAAATAAAATATTAAACATAGGTTTTTCATACATTCCTTTTAAAAATATCATGGTTCATTTCCCTCTTCATTTTAAACATTTTTTTCAACAAGAGGTATTGGTAATTTTAGAATAAGAGGGGGAATGTAAGAAAAATATTGTTTTTGTAAAAAAGAAAGGTTATGAAAACATTTTTCACAAGATATTTTTCATGAAACATTTAAAAAACAAATATTCCATTTTACCAAATTAAACATACCACATACAGGGAGAAAATGCAATGATGGTACAATGAGGGAAATGGGAAAATAGTACTCAAGTGACCAAACTAGGTGAGGTTACTAGATTAAATTCTATAGATAAAAAAGTTCTAGAGAACATGGGAATACCTAGAAGCTCAAAGTAAAATCTAGAACATACTATAACATGATCCATAATATTGGTGTGCTTGATGCAATCAAACAATCCTAATGCTCGGTCATACCCTACCTGGCCTAACTGAGGGGTACCATCCCCAAAGCAGAGCATGTCCATACTAAGGGGACACTAGTCATAGCATAATCCTAAAATAGTTCAATAATCATTCTCAAATACTCCACTAGTTTTACTAGGTTCCCATGATGTATCAAAAAAGGGGTGATTCATATAGTCAACCATATATATAAATAATATACACAAGCCACTAAAAAAGTCACCCAACCAAGAATCAACCCTAAATCACCCTAATGAATAATCCATTTTCCTTTATCCAATAATTCCCAAGGGAAGTCCCATGTTGAGGACATTACTTCTCCTTTAACGATGAGCAAGGCAAGAGTCGCGTCCCAATGAGAATTTTTTCAAAGAAATACCATTTTAAAAAGTGCTAATTGGTCCTCACATTCTCTTGGAAAATTATTTCAAAGAGATCCAACACACCACTTAGAATTTCATGAAATATCAAAACACATTTTGAAAACTGAAACACCATTTAAAAATCACAAACCACTTATAAAGGCCAATTTGGTATTTTATCAAACACATGGTGTGCAAGTCCATATAAAACAATTCCACCCAATTTGATTCAAAAAGAAAACAACATAATTTCATTACAAATAATTATTATAAATAATTCATATCACTAATTAGCATCAAAATGAGGTGTGAATAGTAATAAATTAATGTTTCTTAAATTTAAAGGCCAAATACAAAGGGAAACCTACCTCAAACTCAAGGTTCTTGTACACAGCAACATGAATCCACTCTTACATGCTTACACACACATGCTTTTATAAATATATATATACACCTAGTTGTAATGTAGATATTCCTCTCTCCATGAGAGAATATCTATAAAGAGGGGTATATATATACACCTTACCTGTTCATATTTATAATCCACCTTCACGAATGGTAGTCTAAAAACATGCCAAGGGGGTCCAAGGTATACTATAAAAATACAAGGAATCCAAAAATTACAAAATCCCTAAAATAAAATTGGGGCAAATATACAGAGAAAATGAGACCAACCTCAAAAGGTAGTGGGTGAACCAAAATGGTCCAAAATGCTTCATATTTGGTCGTGGATTCCAAAATATGAATGAATATGACCCAAGAGAGCCATTTCATTACCCAAAAAACAAATAAACAACCAAAAATTTAGTTAACCTTCACCCTAGGGTTTAGAGGATCAAAACAGGGAAACAAGAGATGAAAAATCATTAGAATGGGGAAGGAGGGGAAAGGTGGAGAACTTAAATCGAAGGAATGACTAAAAATACCCAAGAAATCTAGAGAAAAATCATTGAGGAGAGGGCTCGGTAGAGGGGGAGGTGAACATGGCTAGAGGGGGGGTCACGCAATATGGGAGAGGGGGAGGAGAAGAAAACCCCCTTTGGGGTTTAAGAGAACCTAATAATATTATTATTAATAATTAATAATAATAATAATAATAATAATAGAAAATTTATTTTATTATTATTATTATTAATTTCATTTTAATTTGTTTTATTTTATTTATATTTTCTTTTCATCATTTCATTATTATATTTTTTTTAAATCTAGGAAGAACGCACGGTTTGGCCGCACAAGCTTCCAAACCGTACACCAACTATGTAGTTCCCTCTATCCTAAGTGAGAGGGACCTCATGGGATATTTGGGAGAGTCACACACTTTTGTACATATCCATTTTCCCTAGAAAGTTCCACTGCCTAGGCTACACAGTTATCACTAGGTTGGTGCATGATTTCTCCTAACCGTGCGTCTCCTTCTGTTTGCCAAAAAACTGAAATTTTTCCTGAAAAAACCCTAGAAATACATAGAATAAATTTAAGACCAAAAATAAATAAAATAATAGATAATTGTCAATTTTTGGTGTGTAATATCATATATATTCATTGGTTTCATCATTATTACTATCCATATGAGTCGTTGATGGAAAACAAGTTACATCGGTTCATGAGGCGGTAGTCCTCCGTACACACGAGCGATGGTTTTATTTATCATTCGATAGAGAAGGATATGGATAAATATTATGTCATAAATATAATAAAATCTTATTATATGTTAGATACTGGTGTTATTATATTGTAATTATTAATATATAATTGAAGGTTGTAAAAGAATAAGTAGAAGAAAGATCTTGGTGAACACAATTACCTTTTCTTAGAAAAACATCTTTTAGATCTCTTATTAAGGACCCTAGAGTTGGGATTTTTGGAGGAAAATAATATATATAACATGGATAAGGATTTTCTGGAGAGGTTTTGGAAAGTTTTGGTTGAGATAAAAGGCTTAATAGGTGTGAATAAGTGATGGTAAGAGGTTCCTTTTTATAATTGAGGTGAGTGGCACACTTGTAATTTTTCAAAGTTTTAAAATAATGTCAAGTCAATTTCATGAAAAAATGGACCAAAATAGATAATATTATAATTTTAAAAGTTTAAGGTCAAAATAAAACCAACCAATGGGGTTTCTGAAAGTTTTTAGGTCATTTTAACCCTTATCTTTATAGATTAATCCCCCTGGTAAACTCATTTTGACCTTAACCATAGTAATTAATTTTTATTGTTTTTTCTATTTGTTATGAACAAAAAATAAGTTGAACATAATTAATAATATTAATTATTATGATACTAAATATATAATACATTTTATTAAATTCAATTCACAGAATTTTCTGAAATTAATTTAAAAATAAACCAACAAAATGTGCCAAAAAATAGTTTTTTAAGAAATGCATTTTTCAAGCATAAGAAGATATTACATTAACTATATAACTAGTAATAATAATTATATGTATTTTAATTCATATAGTTAGATATAAAATACATAAATTCCAATTAAATAATTATTTTTAAATATTATTTTAATTAATTAAAATGGAAAGACATTATGCTTAAAAAACAGTTTTCTAAAAAATATTCCTTTTTACCTCCAAATGATCTTATTTTTTTCTATCAAAATGATATTAAATACATGGTTAATTATACATATTAAAAAAATATTATAAATAAAATTAAGATTATTTAAATACTACATTTTCAATTATTCATAAAAGCTTATTTCTAAGGGAAAGTTTCAAAAATTCATTCTAGGCTTATTTTGACCGAGTAAGTTCAAAATTGATATCCATCCTGTAAACTTAGAATTTTGGTGCCATGAAATATTAAAATGTTTTTTATTATAGTTTTATTAAAATATAATTTTCACTTACTATAATTGAATCTTGGGTGTTATACTATGTCAAGTGAATAATAATAATAATAATATTATTATTATTATTATTATTATTATTTAGACATGGGTTTATCAAGGATTAAGAGAATTATAAGAGCCCATGTTAAATTATTATTCTCTAGACCTTGTTCTATATAAATATAATGTTATTATCAACTCCAATATTCATTTTGTACAATGAATGTATCTAGATAATTATCTCAAACCCTATATATTCCTTCCTCTAGAATGATCTCAATAATTCAAATCAATTCTCCTCTTCTACCCTCTAGAATCTAGAGAGACTAAGAAGGTTTCTTTTGGACTCAAAGTGATTACTGTGGAAATCATTAACAAATGATGTAAGTGTTACAATGTTACATTCTAGAACCCAAGGATTTATATAATTACATTTGGAGGTTCATGGTGTATGTGTTGATCATTTATAGAGGGATTCTACCATGAAATACTCTAATTCAAAAACAGTGATACATGAAACTGTTATCTGATTCATCAACAAAGAAGGAATTTCAACATAGAGTAATTATTTATTTACATAAATTAATTATAAATTATAAGTGATAATCCAATATTGTGGATATTTATGTTTTTATTTTTCTAGTTTTGAGGATAAATATGAAGAAGTTGATGAATATCAATTGTTGGGCATGGGATCGACCACTTCCACTATGACCTAGAACCATCAGTAAATAACATCAAGGATCTGAATTATTAGTTAAGGAATGATTTATCCTATTAAATTAACAAAATATTTCAATGTCAGATTCGACCAATAATTAGGTATGATTCCTCCATACATCATAAGTTTTGAAAATTTAAAATAATACTTGCATGCCATATAGAAGAAATTGAACATAGACAATACCTATTGTACATGTTCATATATATAACTAACATCCTATATGTGTATAATAAAACATAAAACAACAATCCAGACAAAAAATAATATTACATATCAATGGAATGATGCAATCATAAACTCAAACACAAGCTAAATAAACTGGATGATTAGCCAAATAAACCCTCTTTCCAAATAGACCTCCCATACTTGAACACCTCCTGGAGTCCCAACCATGCTAATGAAATGCCATAATTTAACAGAATCATAATGTATCCATGTAAATAATTCAATACCTATTTATACCTCTAATGTAACAAATGAAGTTTCATATCCACTGAGGTACACTTGAAAAGTGTAAGTACAAAGGCCCAATATGCACCACCTAATATTTAACACAAGGAAAAAAGCATGTGTATACCTAAGAAAGTGTCTATATGTTTTCAAATCATGTTGTAAACTAGTAATAAGGTAAATTACATATCAATAATAACTATAATAGACAACCCTTATGCCACTTTGATGATCCAAAAATATCTCAATCTATGCTCAGAATCCATAATAGATAATCTTTCACATCAGTAAGTATTTGTGCACTAATGGTACCTTTCTACCATGTAATATCCCCTCCACTGTGGAATAACCAGTCCATCAAAGAATATTCTATCCATCATGGGATATATTGTATACCATGGGATAACCTGTTTCATAAACAAAGGTCGAGGAATTCCATGTCCCATCCTAGATATAATCTCATTTTATATAAACATATGGTAGGACACATCATGGTATGTACTAGTATGTTGTGTCTATATCCCCATATATATAAGAAATTTCATGCATTCCATAGTCATATAAATATATTTTTATATATAATATAATGGGTAGTCAAGGTATTTATGTCCATGGGTAGCTGGGGTGCCAATGCCTAATTATTGTTCCATCGTTCAAGATCAATTTAGTGCCTAATTAACACGTTATAGAAACATGTGTGAAGTAATAATAAATATCTCCAAAAAATCAAAAATATAATTCATAGATGATACTTTCAATATCCCAAGTACCTTTATAGTCATTTAATTTAAATACTAGTAATATAAAATTTCATATAATCATCTAACAATACTAAGTCCCCCACACATTCAATATCATGCATGGAATCATCAACCCACAAAATAATGTATGTAGCATATAATACAAGATATAAACATGGAATAAAAATGATTAATATATGTTTAGTCACATATCACATGGATTACATGTTTATTGTAAGGGTTGTTGTCCTGAGAACCAACTGTTTTGTACTTTGATTACATGAATGTTCACTTATTATATATTGTTCATTATTCTGCATGACTATAATATAATAATGTCCTGGAATATTTGTTGCATTAATAAGGTCATGGCAGATCCCCACTATGATGAGAACCTTGAAATGATATAACAATATTCTTAAATAAAGTTCTACGGTTGGATGACATACTATGATAGGACACATAGTATACAGACCGTCATGTGTGAGTACTCGTAAGAAGAATAGACTCTCTCTCATGGAGTTCGTACTTGGTAATCTCCAAGATGGGATATTATGATAATAGACCCACCAGTAGTAATTCTGCATGTCTTGGTGTCATCGGACATTACTATCTGTGAGCGTGTGTAATGGTCCTTAGACTGGAATATTATCATTAACTCATGTCATGACTCTCGCACTTAGATTTACTGAAGAAAACCGTCACGCAAATAGTTGGCGGGAAGTAGGGTACATTGGGTGCGTCACAAATGACATGTTGTTAATGGATAAGTTGAGGAAGGAATTTTCCCTTCTATTTATGGAAGTTGATATCTTGGCCCTTTGATTTAAATAGAACTGTCGCATTAAATTCCATGGCCATGGTGTAAACGACGAGTTTATTTCAGGTAGTCAAAGAACGACGGATCAAGAATATAGGTTTATGACATTGCCATGAAACCTTTTTGATGATATATTGAGACAAAGGGATTAAATTACATAGTAAGCGTTCGTATGAGGTGATATGTCAATGCAGCGTCAACTTCTTTCTCTTGGGTGCCTTGACCCGTTGCTAGACAGTAATCTTGGACTTTAGGCAAGCCCGCTTAATGCCAATGAGAAAGAGGCCTATAGGGTCACACACTAAGTGTATTCAAGTATCTCAAGTATAATAAAGATTATTCTCGTACGTGGTTTAATAATTATTCAAGGAAGCATAAATTGTTTTAATGTTAGAGGAAGAATAAAATAAAACAAGTACACGTCGTGTATCAATGATTACACGCTGTGTAGTTTTATTTTGAAAACAAGTACACGTCGTGTATTATTAAATGTACATGTCATGTAGTTTTAATTTTGGAAAATAAATGAATAAATGAAAACAAGATATGCACTTTGTGTACATTGAATGTACACGCCGTGTAGTTTTCAATGAAAAACAAGTACACGCCGTGTATTTATTAATACACGCCGTGTAGTTTTTCCAGTCGGGATTTTGAGGATATATCATTTTATTAAATGATATTTATTATAATCAGTGTGGGTGCATGTCAAGGAATTAATGACTCGATATGGGGTTTTCAAAAGGAATTTAATGAAATAAATAAAACATGTAACGCGTTTATTTATTGTCATAACTCTACAACCTCAAACCCAATTATAATTATCCTCACAACCCCAACTCTTTTCCGAACACAAGAGAATAGTTGTGCACAACAATTCTGGAGAATTCTTTCAAGGCCGAAAGAACCTCTTCCTCCAAGAACACTCTCAAGACCAAGAGAGATCCTCTTCCATCGGATCAAGACGATCTAAGGAGGACAACACAAGCAAAGGTTTCTCCACTATAGCACCCGGAGACTCTTTTGGTGACGTCCCGAGATACGAGGTACACGTGTGGATCACCACTAGAGGAATTCTACACTTGGCTTCTGTGATGCAACGACGAATCACATTAGAACGTGATCAAGAAAATAAAATAAGAAAGAACACCCAAAAGGTATTTCTTTTCAATTGATTAAATTAATTATAATCAACCTATAACAATCCTACTTTGTGGTTCCGGGAATTTCCTTTTCTTTGTCCATTTCTGTGATTTGATCCGTGGAGACTGGCGTTTATCATCGCATTGATCCTAGATTGATCATTGTTAATGAAAAAAATCCAAGTGGGCACATCCACTCATGCGCTTTTGCTGTGCTCGGAACCTTTAAATGGTATCAGAGGGAGGTTAAAACATTGATTATAGTTATTTAATTTTCATTGATAATTTACGCATTTATATTTGATTCAATTCGAAATAAATCGTTCTATAAATCTGAATAAATGAGATATGTTCTTCCTCCTTAGTTTCTCGATTTATATCACAGAAACGTCCTTTTAATTTTAATTTTGATTAAAATAAAAATGAGAATCTCATCTGGAGGAGCCGCTCTTTTTGTCTATACAACATGGGAATACACGGCGTGTAATTAAAACTATATGCTGTGTACTTAGGTTCAACGAACCAGTACTGGTCCGCCAAACCACACTGTGTGAATTGATTACACCTAAGCATTTAACACCCTGTGTTGACCAGAATTAAATGGTGCGTGGGAACCAGAATACACGGCGTGTATGTTGGAGTAACACGCCGTGTAGTTCGATCCGGCCCAAGTGAAACCGTGTACAAAGGAGAAGTCGCGTACCACATACACGGGATTGCCAGGCCGGTTACCACGTAAAAAGGAATTACACGCCATGTATGATTTATCTACACGTCATGTACTCCAAAATTTACAAAGTATAGAAAACACGCCAAATCCCTCGGCGTGTACTTTGGATAAAGGGTGAAAAGAAATACACACCATGTAAATATAAACTACACGTCATGTACTTTCTAGAAATTTCACCACGTTTCCTCAAAAAGTACAAAGACCTGTACAAGGAATATGGATGAGAAGAATCTCAAGGAAATTTAGAAAGGAATTTAAGATAAATAATTGATTAATTATAATATCATAATTAATTGAATTCGATCGCGACTTATCTTAAATGAAATAACGATTAAAATAATTTTAATTCTAAATATGTGTAAATGTCATTGCATGCTATGGATGATCATGAGCTAGACCAAAGACCCCTTGTATATGTGTATGGTTTCATTTAAATTTGTTTAATTTAAATTCATTGGCCTGCGAGCCTTCTTCTAATAAAATGTAGGGCCTACGTGCCCATGGTTTCTTTAATGTAAACCCCATGTAATGGAGGATCTATCAAGCCAGAGGAGATGGTTCGAAATTCGAAGCTGAGGTGAAACCAATCCAAGAAGATACAAAGGTGGACAGGTGGGAGCTACAAAACACGAACCATCAGGTTCAAGGTGTTTTCCCTAGGTCAGGGTTAGCTTATCAAAACCGCTAGATAAGATAACCAATAGAATCTCATGATCATTCCATATTATTTTAATTATTTCTAATTGCATGGTTTATTTATTATGTATGTGTTTTCGTGATCACATAATCAATAAACAAGCATGCAAAGATGGAATAAAATAAAAACCGGACTATGCGTAAACATTATCAGAACATGGTTAATCACTTAAGCAAGCATCACTTAATATTAACAAGCATGTGATAATGCAAAACTACACATAAAGAATAAAATCCATAAAATACCATATTAAGTCAGACCAAGCCTTCCATTACTTGATTAAGGGCAATACTCAATAAAACTATGTGTTTGACCAACCCTTGTTGGGACACTTACTTTTATAAAGGAAGCCCTTGTGAAAGGTTTCAGGTTGACTTAACCATATTACATTAAGAGGATTATCCCTTTCAAGACTTGGTGTAATATTGGAGGCAAGTGTTGAGGAAATCCAAGTCAGGATTTCAAGATTGGGGAGTCCACTCAACATATCAAGGAACTGTAAGCTCATAGTTGGCAAAGACCTGCCTACCTAAATACCTTCAAATAGCTTGACCAACCCTTGTTGGGGTTATACGAAGGGTAATATGGATCCTTTTCACTAGAATGTCAAAGCAACTGGACATTCCGAGTTCAATGGTGAGGGCCATTGGGACTTGATAAAATAGTGGGAGAATTAATAAATTCATTTATTATTTATCATAAAAATGTAATCAAGAAAGTACTGATAAATTTTCTCTTTTAATTTGTAGAATCAAAATGACAAACTCGTCAACCACATTTTCTCTATGATCAATTCTGGATAAAGACAACATCCTCACTGGCAGTAACTTTTAGGAATGGTTTAGGTGCCTTCGGGTTATCCTACGCCATGAATGAAATTTTTACGTGCCGGAGTCCTCACTTCCTGATCCGCCTACTCAAGGGGCGAGTGATGAAGATTTCCTGGTCTATGATCAACATTTGAGCGATGTGCCCGACATTCAATGTTTGATGCTGTCATCAATTTCTAGTGAGCTCATGAAGTCTCATGAAGACATGGATGCCTACAGCATTCTCGAGCACCTCTGTGGTCTATACCAGGAGAGATAAAGACAGGAAAGGTATGAGATCTCCAAGTCTCTATTTCAAAGAAAGCTTGGAGAGGGTACCCCAGCCGGGCCTCATGTAGTCAAGCTCATTGGATACATTGAGCGCTTGGAGGTTCTAGGGTTTAAACTCCTTGAAGAATTGGGTATTGATATCATTATTGCATCACTCCCCCAGAACTTCTCAAACTTTGTTGTGAACTTCAATATGAACAACATTGAGAAGTCTCTTCTAATCTTCTTATCCTCATTCACCAAGTGGACAATGACATGAAGCGTGAAAAGCCTTCTATCCTCATGGTGAATAAAAGGAAAGGGAAGGTGAATAGATTTAATCCCAAATCTTCTTCAAGGCCTTCCAAGAAAAGGAAGATCAAAGGGTAGGCAAGGGAACACGATGTTGTTTGTTTCTCATGTGGCAAGAAGGGCCACTGGAAGAAAAACTGCACCGAGACAAGGAAGCAAGGGGAAGCTTCAGGTGTGTTTGTTATCGAATGCAATATATCGGTTTTTACTAATTGGGTATTAGATACTGCTTGTGGTGCTCACATCTGTATCCAAACATAGGAACCAAGTAGATTCAGAAAGATTGACCGAGGTGAGGTGGATCTACGAGCAGCCAATGGAGCCAGACTTGCTGTTGTAGCTGTCAGAGACTACCATCTCACATTGCCTACTGGGATGGTCTTGGTTTTGAAAGGATTTTATTATGTACCCTCTGTAACCAAAAACATTATTTCAGTATCCAGATTAGATACTTATGGATTCATCTTCAAGTTTGGAAGTGGTTGTTGATACTTTTATAAAGATATCATTTGTTTTGGTAGGGCACATTTATATAACGCCCTTTATGTTTTATACTACAAAAACCAAGTAATGGAAATTGATGACAAAGTTAATTCACATGACTCATACCACACCCAACTTTGGCATCACTGGCTAGGTCATGTCAATGAAAAACGTTTGACAAAATTACATCAAATGGGTATTTAGATTCTTTTGACTAAAACCACTTGGTGTATGTCATGCATGTCTACAAGGAAAAATGACCAAATCCCCATTTAGTGGGAAAGGTGAAAGGGCTAAAAAGCTTCTAGAATTAGTTCACACAGATGTGTGTGGTCCATTTCCAGTTGAAGCAAGGGGTGGGTTCTTGTAATTCATAACTTTTACTGATGATTTTAGTAGATAGGGATATATCTACTTAATGAGGTATAAGTCAGATTCTTTTGATCGGTTCAAAGAATACAAGAATGAAGTTTAGAACCATCTTGGTAAGAAGATTAAAAAACTCTGCTCAGATAGAGGAGGAGAATATATTAATCAGGACTTCATTGATTTCTTATGGGAGTTTGGGATTCTATCTCAACTCACTCCTCCATACACACCTCAGTGGAATGTTGTAACTGAAAGGAGGAAATGCACCCTTTTGGACATGGTGAGATCAATGATGAGTCATACAAGTCTTCCATTATCCTTTTGGGGATATGCATTACAAATAGCAGCACACATACTAAACCAATTACCAACTAAATCGATAAATGGTATTCCATACGAGTTATGAAGTGGACGCAAAGCCATGTTATCTAATTTACATGTGTGGGGTAGAAAAGAATTTTTAAGGCCTATTCAGGTAAAAAACTTGCACCCCAAGGCAAAAAGTTTATCTTTATAGGATATCCCAAGGAAACAATGGGATATTACCTATACAACCCCTCAGATAAAAAGGTTATAGTGGAAAGACATTCCATATTCCTTGAGAGGGAGCACATCTCTAAAAGAGATAGTGGGAGTGAGATAGACTTTGATGAAGTCGAGGCTCAAGATACACAGAAGTTGGTACAAGAACAGATTCCACAAAGACCCGTGGAAGAACAATATGTTCCAGAGACAAAAGAACTACGTAGGAGAATGAGAGAGGTGAGAAAACCAGAATGATGTAGTTTTCTTTTCACCGAGGATGGTGACTCGTTACTGGTTTACAATGATGATCCTCTTACCTAAAAGGAAGAAGTTGAAGGTACAGACGTTTCCAAGTGGCAAGAAGCCATGAATTATGAAATGGATTCCATGTACCAAAACCAAGTCTGGATTTTGGTAGATCCTCCAGTTTCTGTAAAACCTATTGGTAATAAATGGGTATTCAAGAAGAAACTGGACATGAAGGGGCAAGCCAGCACCTATAAGGCATGACTGGTTGCAAAAGGTTTTAGACAGTGTCAAGGAATTGACTATGATGAAACCTTTTCACAGGTTGTGATGCTGAAATCCATCAGAATCCTGTTGGCCATTACTGCTTACCATGACTATGAAATTTGGAAAATGGATGTCAAAATAGTATTCCTTAACAGGAACCTCTAGAAAGATGTCTACATGACACAACCTGAAGGTTTTGTGACTCCAAATTATGTCAACAAGGTATGCAAGTTGCAAAAATCTATTTATGGATTAAAGCAAGAATCCAGGTCATGGAACATTCGTTTTGATGAATTTGTAACGGAATTTGGCTTTGTTAAGAACAAATGTGAGCCTTGTATCTATAAGAGCTTTAGTGGAAGTGCAGTCATTTTCATAATAGTATATGTTGATGACATATTACTAATTGGAAACGAAGTACCTGTCTCAAAGTCAGTTAAGGCATGGTTGCATAAATTCTTCTCCATGAAAGGCTTGGGAGAGGCAGCATATATTCTTGGGATCAAGATCCATCATGATAGATCCAAGAGAATGTTGGGCCTGAGTCAAAGTACATACATTGACAAGATACTGAAGAGATTCAGTACGGAATAGTCCAAAAGGGGATTGTTTCCAGTATCACATGGCATTCATCTTTCCAAGAAAATGTGTCCTCAGACACATGAGGAAAGAAAGAGAATAGAAAGGATTCCTTACGGATCCGTGATTGGTTCAGTCATGTATGTTATGCTATGTACGAGGATAGATGTTTCTTACGCATTAAGTGTGGTAGGAAGATATCAAGTTGATCCAGGAGACCTCCATTGGATGGTAGTCAAGAATATCCTTAAGTATATAAGGCATACTAAGAATATGTTCCTGGTTTATGTAGGAGATGAGTAACTAGTCATCATAGGACATGTAGATGCTAGTTTTCAGATTGATCAAGATGACATGAAGTCGTAGACTGGATACATCATCAGTTTGAATGGAGGTTCAGTGAGCTGGAAGATCTCAAAGCAAAGTGTGGTGGAAGATTCTACCGCGGAGTCTGAGTATATCGCAGATTCTGAGGCAGCTAAAGAAGCAGTATGGATGTGAAGCTTCGTCCAAGAGCTGGATGTAGTACCAAGCAGTAAAGATCCTATCACACTCTATAGTGATAATATTGTAGTGGTGGCACTTGCAAAAGAGCCAAGGTCACATCATCGGATAAAGCACATACTTCAGAAGTATCATCTCTTGAGGGATTTTTCTCATAGAGGTGAAGTTGTAGTGAGCAGTATTTCCACAGAAGACAACATGGCAGACCCCTTGACTAAAGCCTTGACTCGGCAGAAACATGATCATCATGAGAGGTCTAGCGGACTAAAAGTTGTAGGCAGTTGGCTCTATTCCAAGTGGGAGTTTGTAAGGGTTGGTGTCCTGAGAACCAACTATTTTGTACTTTGATTATATGAATGTTCACTTATTATATATTGTTCATTATTCTGCATGACTATAATATAATAATGTCCTAGAATATTTGTTGCATTAATAAGGTCATGGAAGATCCCCGCTATGATGAGAACCTTGAAATGCTATAACAATATTCTTAAATAAAGTTCTATGTTTGGATGACATACTATGATAGGACACATAGTATACAGACCGTCATGTATGAGTACTCGTAAGAAGACGAGACTCTCTCTCATGGATTTCGCACTTGGTAATCTCTAAGATGGGAGATTATGAGAACAGACCCACCAGTAGTAATTCCACATGTCTTGGTGTCATCAGACATTACTATCTGCGAGCCTGTGTAATGGTCCTTAGAATGGAATATTATCATTAACTCATGTCATGACTCACGCACTTAGATTTACTGATGAAAACAGTCACGCAGACAGTTGGTGGGAAGTAGGGTACGTTGGGTGCATCACGAATGACATGTTGTTAATGGATAAGTCTAGGAAGGATTTGTACCTTCCATTTATAGAAGTTTATATCTTGTCCCTTTGATTGAAATAGAACTGTCGCATTAAATTTCATGGTCATGGTGTAAACGACAAGTTTATTTCAGGTATTCAAAGAATGACGGATCAAGCATATAGGTTTATGACACTGCCATGAAACCTGCTTGATGACATATTGAGATAAAGGGATTAAATTAAATAGTAAGAATTAATATGAGGTGATATGTCAATGCGGCGTCAACTTCTTTCTCTTGGGTGCATTGACCCGTTTCTAAACAGTAATCTTGGACTTTAGGCAAGCTCGCCTAATGCCAACGAGAAAGATGCCTAGAGGGTCACACACTAAGTGTATTCAAGTATCTCAAGTATAATAAAGATTATTCTCGTACATGGTTTAATAATTAATCAAGGAAGCCTAAATCATTTTAATGTTAGAGGAAGAATGAAATAAAACCAGTACACGTTATGTATCAATGGTTACATGTTGTGTAGTTTTATTTTGAAAACAAGTACACGTCGTGTATTATTAAATGTACACGTCGTGTATTATTAAATGTACACGTCGTGTAGTTTTCATTTTGGAAAGGAAATGAATAAATGAAAACAAGATATACACGTCGTGTACATTGAATTTACACGCCATGTAGCTTTCAATGAAAAACAAGTACACAACATGTATTTATTAATACACACCGTGTAGTTTTTTCAGTCGGGATTTTGAGGATATATCGTTTTATTAAATGATATTTATTATAATCAGTGTGGGCGCATGTCAAGGAATTAATGACTTGATATGGGGTTTTCAAAAGGGAGTTAATGAAATAAATAAAACGCGTAACTCATTTATTTATTGTCATAACTCTACAACCTCAAACCCGATTATAAATATCCTCACAACCCCAACTCTTTTACGAACACAAGAGAATCATTGTGCACAACAATTCTAGAGAATTCTTTCAAGTCCGAAAGAACTTCTTCCTCCAAGAACGCTCTCAAGACCAAGAGAGATCATCTTCCATCGAATCAAGATGATATAAGGCGTACAACACAAGAAAAGGTTTCTCCACGCTAGCACCTGGAGACTCCTTTGGCGACATCCTGAGATACGAGGTACACATGTGGATCACTGCTAGAGGAATTATACACTTGACTTCTACGACGCAATGACGAATCACATCGGAACGTGATCAAGAACATCAAAAAATAAAGAACACCCAAAAGGTATTTCTTTTCAATTGATTAAATTAATTATAATCTACCTGTAACGATCCTACTTTGTGGTTCCGAGACTTTAATTTTCTTTGTCCATTTCTGTGATTCGATCCATGGAGACTGGCATTTATCGTTGTATTGATCCCGGATTGATCATTGTTAATGAAAAAAAGCCAAGTGGGCACATCCACCCACGTGCTTTTTCTGCACCCGGAACCTTCATTTATAACTATCATAACACTCAATGGACTAGGATAAAACATAACACTAAACATGTCATGGAAGAATAACTATTTAACTCCTTTTAATTTAATGATATTCACTTGAAGGGGAAAAAGTTTTATTGGGTCTTATAATAAACTCAACTCAAATTTTATTTCACACTATGTAAAATTTAAAAAATATTGTCAATGTGTATTTCTATAATAAATTAACAATAAGTAGGAACCACATGTAAAACAAGAATGAAGGTTCCAAGTGACACAATGTACTCAATCCAAGAATATTTCAAACCAATGGCTAAAAGTCTTCATGATATGTATACCAATAAAATAAATACCCCAAACTAGTTTGACTCTTTGATTATCCAAACGTGAAGGAAGATGGTTTACATAATAAAGGCCCGAGGAGATATAGGTTATGATGAAAATGTAATTGATTTTATTAAGTTAGAATAAGGAATCAAAAATTGGAGTTTTTTTATAAATAGTTGAATTCATCATTAAAGTGTGGTTTAAAAACAAACCCATACCCTAAAAAATTACTAAAAATAGTACAATAAAGTTTATTCAATTCAATGTTTGGTTTGAAAAAAATTTCTAAACCATCACTTTAATCAAGAAATTGCACTTCATGTTTGGAAAATTAAATTTTGGTTCAAAACCCAATCCATACTCGTTGAATATTTACATGGAAAAATAATATAAATTACACTAATTAACTTTCATTTTTAATCTAAAAACAAAGTACAATGGATAGATTCACACCTTATTAACTTAATCCAAGTGACATGACATGGGAATGATCAAACACTTCCTGCTTTATAAAATAGAGCCACAATAGGTATTTCCTTAAAAATTATAAATTTGAAACACATTGATGGAAGATTATTAATAAACCAAAGATATAAATGTAACCATTTTAATTTTATGGAAAATGGAAAGTGAAAAAAATTCTCATACCTAAGGAAATTTCTATAATTCAAGTATGAATTATAAAAACTAATAATTCTTATAAAGTTAAACAATATATACAATTATTATAATTTACATTTAAACATATAAATAGTTAAAACAAACAATATATTAACCTAAAACAACAATAAAATTCATATAATATTTTCATGAAAATCAATTTAAATAAACTCATAAAATAGGTTCCTAAAAACACTGATTCATATTTCAAGAAAAATAATTTTATACTTAATTAAAATTATGTAAATCAATGTGCAGACATGTTCCAATAATATCCTAATTAAAGAAGAAAAGAGGGATGATTCCACCTTCTAAACTAGCCTAGAGTGAACTTCCCATACCCTAAAAATCATCCCATAGACACCTATAATTAAATAAACAAATAAAAAAACCAATTTAATATTAAAAAATATAAATTTTATAATTAAATAATCAAAAAATTATTAAAACCATCACAAACCATTCATAATGAACCCCAACATAAAAATCACCAAAATCCTTAAAATTTAAAATCTTGAAAATCCCTAATTGCAACCTAAAATAAATAAATTCTAGTGAATTCCATGGAATAAAGGAATCACCATCAATAAAATAAATAAAGGAAATAAAAAAAACCATCATATGTATCCTTTAAAAATATAATGGGAAATCCCTATCATCCCAAGTGGATTTCATAATACTCTAGTGAAATCCATCCTTGAATCCCAAATTACAAAATATAAACATGAAGAGAAATTAAGGACGAAAGAAATAAAAGACTTTGGATTTAATGATTCAAAACACTTCTGAATACCTTAGATTAGTAGAAATATGAAGGAGGGGGAAAAAGATGATGAAGAGAGAGGTATCCCATCAACCCCCTTGTTTCCCACCACACAACGCCTAGGGAACCCCCAATTGGACTATTCTCCTTTTAAAAAAAAATAATTTTACTCCCCCTTATTAAAATTATCATATAATAATACATGCATTCATGTTATAACATATTCATAATAATATTATTATTATTAAATGTATATTATATCAAAGTACTGATAATAGTTACATGTTATAACTTAATTAGAATATTGATCATAAAAACCACATGTGTTTTTACTTCTTACAAATAATAATATAACATTTATCATTAATCCTTAATTAAATAATAAACACACATATATGTCATATGTGTATATTTTACACTCATAGTATCATATTCAAATGATATCACAACTATATTTTTCTGATACTTTTTACCATGGTGCGTGTTATCATGGGGATGTGCCAATTGTTGTCCCATGTTCCCACTTTCCAAAGGTGTGCGACATTCATTACTTCTTTAGAGATGTTTTATCCTTGATCAAAATGGGATGATGGGATATTATTCTCTCCTTCTATGGGTTCCTCCTTAGAATTTGTCGCTTAGTCTGGGTCTCCCTTGGAGATTAAGACATTTTTTGTGAAATTCTTCCAGTTGTCATCTCTTTTTGGACACCAGTTAATTATGTTGCTTCTGTCAGGACATTCCAAAGGTTCAAGTCAAGTTAGAAACCTTTATTTAGTAGAGTAATCACACTGGGCATCGCTGGTATGTATGGATGCTAGAAAATTGGTATACCTGAATTCTCCCTTATTAGAGGGCTTCTCAAGGGTGCAGAAACCTGAGGCATCCCACATCGATTACTGGGTACTGATTCCAGAGGAGTATCTTTGAGGTTTTCCTCGGCTTCCCATGTTTAACATGAGATATGTCAAGAGTTTAACATCAAGAGGAGACAGATCGAACTAATCAGAACACTTATCAAAGTGGATCAGATAGGTACATCCCTAGGAGGTATCACCTAGAGGTTTACCAGATGGATGGATCAAAACGCCCGATGAGGACGGACTCGGGATGGTGCATCCAAAAAAAGGGAAGGTTTCACACCATGAAAGATGATATGGACATCACAAAGGAGGGACCAGGGAGATGCACCCTAAAAAGGGGAACACCAAGGTTTTCCATTGGCTGGTATTGAACCTCATGGAGGCTTCCTACGTACCCTATTTAGAAGACAGGGATCAAAACCCATGTAGTTCGAATGGGTGATTTGGGGATTACACATGGTTAGTTTCCCGTCTCAATAGGGACACTATTGTTTGGATGGATATTAATTGTGTGAGGATTATGCATGTTTATCCACCTGGGTAGATGATGTGATCCTACCGGGATGTGGTGGATCGGGTAGGAATCGGGATGGATGATGGAGGGCTAGATGAAGTGGGTGGAATGGATGATATGGAACCAACATGAAGAATACGGTTAAGGGATTGAACCTTAGGGAGGTTTCCTATGTATCCCAATGGCTAGGAATAAAATTCCATGTAGTTCAAGATGGGGTGATGAGACATATGGGGAGGTGGCTCATTAGAAATGGAGCACATGGATAAGGACCCGAAGGAAGTAGAAACTCTAGATTGGGTCATGATCTTCCCAAGACACAAAGGCTTAAAGGAAAGACCAGTATGGGAAATGGGTGGTGGGATTAAACCTTGGGGAGGATTCCTATATACCATTTTTTAAAGGAAGGGATCAAATTCCACTTAGTTCAGGATGGGGGCATAAAATCAGGGCATACATAATGGAAAGTGACCCGGAGACATTCTAGTGATTACGCATGGTTAGCGGCCCTTCGAAAGAGGGGAACTCTTGGTTGGAGGTGTATAGTGAATTCTATGGCTTATGCATGGTTAGATGCTCATTTGAATGGATCAAAAAACCTTAGGGAGGAAGATTCATGAGATGCATCCCAAAAAGGGGAGATGTCACGTCAGGAGGGTACATCCCTAGAAAGGAGAACCATAGTTTACCATTGGATGGGATTGAACCTCAAGAGGCTTCCTATGTACCTGAAAGGGATCAAAACCCACATAGTTTAGTAAAATAAAGGGTATCACGGGTTAATGTCATGCAGGATAAGAGTTAGCCAACATAAAGTAGTAGGAATAGGTGGATTGTAGAGAGTGAGGGGATTGAACCTCATAGAGGCTTCCAAAATACCCTATTTGAAAGATAGGGATCAAAGTCCACATAGTTCGGTGAATTGGGTCATGGGGATTACGTGTGGCTAGCATCCCAAAGTCATGTTGGGGATTATTCATGGTAGCAGACCAAAGAGTATGTCATGGTTACTATCACTCTAAGCCCATGTGAGTCATTATCGATGTGATAAATAAGAGGTAACAATAGACCTGACAACCATTTCTCGAAATATGCGTCCATAAGAGGTGGTGTGGGGCTTACTCATGTCTAGAGACCTAGGGAGATAAAGATTGGGACTTACTCTAGGGGGGAATCCCAAGGAAGCAGTTCAGGTCTTATACGGAGGCTTCTCAAGGTGCACATATTGATAAAGCCTAAAGGGAGGGAGGGAGAGAGCAGGAGGGTGTTGGTGCCAACCCCCTTTCTGGTTCTCTCAGACTTTCCACATATACAGCGATCACAGATTAACATCATTTGTTGAGGATATAGGTTCTTGGAAGTTTAATGTCCTATAGCTTAGATGATGAGGACTCACTCCCCATCCCTTGTAATTACATAACTTGTACCAATCCACACTTGGGGAAGTGAAGGAACAAGAAATGCCCGATGGGAATTAGGTGGAGGAGTGGTCAATTGAGGGGTCCACATTAGTATATCTATGTGAAGAAGAAATATTTGTTAGCGTACCTATGCTAATAATCATAAGTTAGGGAAACAAAACATGAAACACCACACGTGGGACCCTGAAATCACTTCTCACAAGCCTAGAGGGCCGTGCAGGAAAGGGGTTCATGAAGCCAGGGGGTTCAACAAGAGAAGATTCATGAAGGAAGGGTGCTTCGCAAAGTAAGGGTGCTCCACAAAGGAAGGTGGATTCATGAAGGAAGGGTCTTCATGGATCATGACCTTACCTTAGAAAAGATCTCATTATTATAAGAGTGCTTCATGAAGAATTAATACTTTGTGGATCCTCACGCAAAATGAAGGGGGTCCCTCCTTCGTGAAGGACAAAGGCCTTCTCTAAGGGCATCCCTAAAATTATGGTCTATTAATAACACAAGAAATCATGGTTCACAATGTTATAGTACCTTGGGTGATCCATTTTTATCTTAAGTCCACGATGCTCAGGAGCTTCGTGAAATGGTAGCTCGGAAGGCGAAAGGTTAGGGTAGAAATGGTTATGAAGGGGTGTGAGTCATCTATTTATAAGAAACGAGGGTTCATGAGGGTCATGGGGCTATCTATGAAGAAAAAAAACACCACAAAGGACATAAGTTCACACAAAAATAGAGGGAGGATGCTCGCAATGCTTTCTGCAGAGGAAATGGGATATTTTAGAGGACATACGTTCGCACGGCAGTAGAGGGAAGATGCTTACGGTTCTCTCTACATAGGAAATGTGATGCCACAGAGGACATACATTCGTGTGGGTACCACCAACCTTCTTCACAATCATGTTGGCATGGGATCCCCATAGAGGAGCTTTGAAAAATAGACCTCTTTAATTATTTTTGGGGGATTATGTGGCCATTTGGTCCTAGAAGAATTTGAACTAGCCATGAATTTTTCCATATCTTTTGTACATATTTAGTGGCATGGTTTTCGAAACCAAAAAATGCCCCCCCCCCCCCTCAGAATGGGATATGAAGAAAAATGAGGGTTGGATTCTGAGGGTAAATCACTAAAAAACTTAATGGATCACAAATGTGGATTGTGAGGTGGGATCGCGACGCTTGATCACATATCGTACTGAGCGGAACACACCATGAAGATCTAGTGGGAGAAGGTCAGCATGAATATTTGGATAGGAATCACCTATAAATAGTGTGTGAGGGGCCCATTGACCATGCCAGATCTCCATAAATGATTGTTCTGAAGCTCTCTTTTTGTGCAGTAATCAACCCTGAGAACGCAACTCTATGAACTAGGTTTCTTGGTCCTTTACACCACGAATGATTTCCAATGAATCAGTGCATAAAGATCCACTACTACTCTGTGATTCATGTCAAGGATAGGGTTTCTCTATGAACTTCTACTTCAAAATAGAGTTTCATGAAGGGTCTTTGCGGATAACCTCTGTGAACTCACTCAGAAAATTCTCTAAGTCCCATGTTGATGGCTACTCAGGAGGCTGTTCAGGAGGTTATTGTTGACATCGCCCGAAGGGAAAAATATAGAATGATATCCTAATCTAAGAGTATGTTTGGATCCACTCTGATCATGAATCATTGATGATGATTATACCAAACATTCAAAAGGACTACCCACTATGCAAGAGGTTTTTGTTGTATGGATTTGGATTGCGAGATGATGTCTTCATTACAGAGTCAAGAAAAGATGAGTTATTTTATTGTTTCAGGGGAATTATAGGGAAACATCAATGGTGTCAAGCTGATTACATCTATATCAGGTTGGACCATACCCGTGTCATAGCACACTACCTCTACAATCGTCTCAACAACATCAATGGAAAAGGTTTTGGAGAAAGAAGTATCCCTGCCGTAGTACAAAACGATTATCAAGGAAGGGATAGAGAACCCATAGAAGGGGTGGAAATATGTATGGGATCTACTCTAGGGTGTAAAATTCATGGATGAGTGGTCCTAGACCTACTAGGTGTGCGCATCTTGCACATAATTCGAAACGGTGCTGAGGCGAGTAGGCTTGTACGTAGCAGCATGGGGTTCTCAATTCCATGTCTCTCAACTAAAGGAAATAATAATAGAGTTGCTAAGCCTATGTTTACCAGATACCAACACATTTCATCTACATAATGGGGTGGTTAGCATCAACCTCTGGGACCTCTTCCATATCTCAGGGATCTTGATCCTAGGAGCGATGTATGATGAGTTCCTCCCTAATGAGAATTTCTAGGAGGATTTAGAACATATGCCTCCCCTAGAGAAGGTATTTCTGAATCTCATGATAATCTCTAATAATGACAAGAATACAACTGGGGTAATCCACTTCAAGTAGTGGTTTGGCTACTTTTTAAACTTTCCAGCGTAAAAACTACCAATGCGACCCCACACCTATCCAAAGGGAGCTCAGCGAGGCAGGGACGGATCCTACTGGAGGATCTTGGAGGATATCTAGTGGAAAATATAGGTATATAGTATCAAGGAAGATCAGTATCCAATATTCATGTTTTCCAAATTCATCTTGGCACAAATATACAACTGGATACTTCCAGTGAGGGACATGCACATGGGGGCGCAACCGACCACATTCATCATGGAAACACAGCTATCCTCTAGGAAATACATCAATATGGGGATTCCCATGATGGAAAAGTTGTATAAGTTAATTTGGTATATCATCCAGGGGAAGAGTCTATTGCATATTTGTGGGCCATTCCATTTCTTGTATAGCTTGGTCGCAGCGCACATGGGGGGTTACGAATACCTCAACCCCATCTCTCCTCTTAGTCCAAGTTTTCAACTAGAAATTATAAACATTGTGTGGACTCTTCCACTAAATCTAGGTCCAATGGTCATGATAAACAATATAGGTTGATCAGACCAATTCATCTTCTATCCATTCCCTCTGCCAATGGTATCATTTATCGATGACAGCAAAGACGCCATAGAGAATTGGTCATATCTATTATCATTTTGCGGCAGAGTACTAGTGGCGTAGGTGGACTCTGAACCAATATATGAGCCATATACCCCCACAAAAATTCGCAACAGTTCAAATGAATGCAGAGGCTGACTCAGAAGGCATATCTAGGGGTGTGTCATGAGCACCACCCATGTATGATGAGGTAGTTTGGGTGATGTTTATATGGGAGGATGGGAAGATGTGTAATGAGCTTCCACCACCCAACACTGCATTCGGGCTAATTCGCGAGTATGCATAGATCTGGGTAGCTTCTTATCTGGGTGAGACACTAAAGTAGCCAACAATTCGGGCCAGTAAAGCAGTGTTTTCCATGCCTTGAAGTCAAAGTCCAGTAGCGGTGAGAAGAAATCATGAGGGTAGTGTCGACACATATCATGGTGAATAGGATAAGGAATCAAGGGAAGCAGACCACGAACTACCATCAACTGGAGGCAGAGAGAAAATTGAGGCATCAGTGCCAGTCTTAGTGCCTCTGACCGGGAGGACTGGAAAGAGAGGGAAATCATTGAGGGGATTCCTCAAGACACCTACTCAGGCTCCTGGGAAACAATTACGTCGGGTGGTGTTTCCCCCTGATGTCGTCCATCCAAAGGCCTAGAAAGATTGGTTCACTTGAAAATAGGTCCTTAACATCGATGACTTGTGGGAGAACCTGAATAGTTGTGGGATGGAGTTGGGGGATATCAGATTCACAAAAGGTGGCTTCAACGTAGCCCCAAATATGGGGAGAAAATTAGTGATATAATTGGAGGAACTTGTGCACTCTTGATGTACCGCATATCCCATGGAGAATAAATTGAGGGTGTTGTTAAACATGACTCCCCCCCTCCAATGTTGTCGACAACTCATCTGGCATAGCGCTTCCCCTTATCCGAAAACTCATATGAATACTGGGGGAAGAGGTCGGTGAGGGGAACCCTCATAAGGATGATGAGGACATATATTTTATGGGAGGTTCTCTAAAATAATGCTAAATAATGGTCTCATAGGAAACCTATATAGGTGGATTTTCTACAAATATTTAAGTAATATCTAACTCATCCCTAATGTACCATTATCTTTCTTAATGTAGATGATCCTCTAAACTGGAATCTACCTATGCAGGAGGATCTTGTGTAGATCATTCCTACTGATGAGGATGGAGGCATGGTGATGGGTGTGGAGGACCAAGCACCAGGACCCACATCCAGAGAAATAATAGTTGTAGATTACAACAGCACTGGGAAGGCAAGTGTCACTACTACAAATACCCCTTTTATCAGTGATAAAAAACCCCATTTATCAGTGCTAGAAAAGCACTGTTAATGTCGGCGAAGATAAAGGGGGAGAGCCTTTATTAGTGCTCTAAAAAAGCACTGATAAAGGACCCTTTTATCAGCACTAAAAAAAGCGCTGATAAAAGGGGTCTTTTATCAGCACTAAAACAAAGCACTGAAAAAGGGTCCTTTATCAGCGCTTCCATTATCAGCACTTTCTTTTTAGTGCTGATAAAGGACCCTTTTATCAGTGCTAAAACAAAGCGCTGATAAAAGTTTAAAAAAATTAAAAAAATTTAAAAAAATTTAAAAAAATTTAAAAAAAATTTAAAAAAATCATACCAGTCGGGGGGGCTTTTATAGCACTTGAGCCCCCCCCCCCCCTTTTACAGCACTTTTCTTCTCCCTTACAGCGCCCCTACGCACCCCCTCCACCCTTTATCAGCGCTAGCTCCCATATTCCCCCATGCGCGTGCGCCCCTACCTCCACCAGGATTTGAACTCGAGACCTCCCCCCTGCATGTCTAAGCCCTTACCACTCCTCTATTTTGATTTGTTTTCCATTTCATGATACCTCTATATATATATTTATATTTAGTTATATTTATTCGTATTGTAATATATATTTATATTAATATATATATAGTTATATTAATATATATATAGTTATATTAATATATATATATATATATAGTTATATTAATATATATCGCTATTTATATATATATATTTAGTTATATTTATTCATATCGTAATATATATTTGTATTAGTATATATATATATAGTTATATTAATATATATATTTATAGTGATATTAATATATATATTTATAATAATATTAATATATATATGTAGTTATATTAATATATATATATAGTTAGATTAATATATAGGTATATAAATATTCATATATTTGTATTTTAAATAAAATGGATATTAGTTATTATTTAGATAAAGGTAATATATTTTATATGTAAATATATTTTATTATTTATATTTATAATTAAATTTTTATGTGTGAATATATAAAAAATATGTATATATTGTTATATATTTGATTATAAATAGCAGTGAAATATAAAAAACGATAAAATTTCAAAGACATAATATCAATATGAATGTAATACCTTGGAATAAATTCAGTCCCCACCAAAAAAATCCAATAATACCCCCTTAAACGAGGCTAAAAATCCACAAAATGTTAAAAAATCAGGGTACCCCAACTAAAAACTCAGTTTTGGAGGCCTTCTGGGCCTTTTCTGGCCTCGAGAAAACCTTGATTGGGGTTCTCCCCAATCAAAGTGATGTAGATCTCGTTGTAGGCTTCGATTTGATATGTGGTAGAGCTCAAACGGACACCCGGATCAAAATTTATGGTCGTTTGAAGTTCGAGTTGCATTTTCCACATATTTTGGATCTTTTTTTATTTTTTTTTTTATTTTTTAGTCTTCAAATTGTTATTAAAAGACTATTACTCCATAATAATTAGCAAATTATTAATTAAAAATATTTTTTAAATTTTTTTATAATCCATTTTCACTAAATATCTTATACATTAAGTATATTAAGTGTAAATGTATATTTATACTTATCTAAAATATATTTAAAAATTATATATTATATTCATATCAATATAACTATATTTATATATTTATATATTAATATATTATTTTTAATTTTTTTTTTGAATTCGACCCTTTATCAGCACTTTTAAAAAAACTACTGATAAAGGATCCCCCTTTATCAGTGCTACTAAAAAAGCGTTGATAAAGGAGGTCCCTTTATCAGCGCTAATAAAGGGGGTACCTTTATCAGGGCTAAAAAATGCTGATAAAGGGGTACTTTTATCAGCGCTTTTTTTAGCACTGATAAAGGCACCCCCCTTTATCAACGCTTTTTCGTTAATGCTGATAAAAGTGTGGTGCTGGGAAAAACTATTTTTGTGGTAGTGTGTGGTCTCCTCAGAATCCTCAGAAACCACCATCATGTATAGGGGTGCATGCCCTAGTATCCCAATGATAACAAGCTAGAGGCAAGAACATGGGCAGATTTCACTCGACCGTCATAAGTTTCCTGCCTTGAGAATCCATACCTATTGTTTTCTTAATCAAAATGACTGACACGGCCCTCATCTGAACAGTTATCAGAGTGGCGGGCATCCTGCTGGGATAGATGGTTGGAGGACCCAGGCCCCTTTCCTGAGAGGAATGTCGGTCCATATGGAACCAACTACCCAAGCTATCTAGGCCATGGTTCTTTATAATTGATCAATTATGATCGTGGGTGATGCCACTAGTGGGGTAGATCCTGGAGCCAGGTGGGATAGAATCATTGAGATAGAATCAAGTGATAAGTACCAGTTAGATGACCTAGAACGTGACTCTTCGGATGTGATTCTAGAAGAGGATACTATTGTTGATCTACTGGATGCATTTCTTGAGTATGAACTGGTTGATCCTATGAAGCTAGATGAATCTTACTCTGATGTAGCTGAGGATAGTTAGAATACCCGATGTCAAGCATGGAAATGAATCAAATTCTTCCTTGAAAAGGTTCTAGAATCTAAGTGGATAATCCGGATGGGATCGCTCCACCTTTGGTTGCACGATCTATGTGCTAGAGGGGTTGATGCAAGAAATTTGCACATGTTGATCCAAGACTACCTCGATGAGAATATTCTTGTGAGTAGTCAGCACTTGTATGCTACTTGGTGCCGAAAGAAATATGAGAACATTTAGAAGCTCCAATATTTCGAGTGGTCAATCCAACACCTAGATGAGAAGATGAGTGAGCATTTCACATTTGTCGTGAAGCAGACCAATCTCATCGAATGACTGAAGGCCCAATTAGTGGAAGCCCAAGAGAAACTAGCACAAGCGATTCATCAGGTGGAATAACTCTGAGCTGAGCAGGATTGAATACATATCAGGGCTAATGAGCTTCACTCTATGGTTGTTGATAAGAAGAGGGATCCCAAGAGATGGAGGGAAACTCTAGAAGCTATACACTGGAGTTAGAAGAATTGAATAATTCCATTGAAGGAGAGAATCTGTGAGGGTCATGTTTTATCCAAACTCATGAAACATACTTTCCCTTCTTACCTTCTTATTTAAACTACATGCATGGTTATATCGTTACTTGCCATTATTACTGCATCTCCATCATATCTTTGAAAAAATTAATGATAAATCTCGAATCTCGTGTGGGTCATACCCAGTGTGTGAAACAAGGGACAACCACATAATTATCCACTTTGGATATGAGAGTTCCAGCCAATCATCAAACACTCTGGGTCTGCTATTTTTTGAATAACCACCTAGAGTATTCGGGAGAGGGGGAATATGAATGGATAATAGGATCCCAAAAATTTCCAACTTTCCTTTCCCAAAATACTTCAGTACACAAGCAGGATAACACTGGGGGTATTGGAATAAATCCGAACAAATGGGAATGAAAAGTGTGAATCATGATACCCAAAATTCAGAACATATTGGTGGTGTCATCACGATATGAGATGATTTCTGACTATATTCGAAACGCAGTACCTATACCACTATCCTGAAATAGGGGGAAACAAATGCGGGCCAACCATTGAGCAAATTCTAAAACACAAGTACAAAATTGAAATGTCATCCTATGTCTTCTAGAATGTTGGATCAAAATGGTAGATGAGACAAAGCAGCATGGTACCAAGCCATTAGGGGGTTCCTTCAGATTTGAAAGAGGATGAGGATCCAAATAAAGGGCTCGAAAAGCATGGAGGTGTAGTGATGGAATGTTCGAAATGATTCCAACACTCTTGAAATTATGCCACTATGGCAAAAGCACATTTGTGTGAGTACATTGGTCTGAAAAATGATCAAACTTATCTTCTAGGGAGAGCATCTTCTTGGATGTTTGAATGGAATCTAAAGATATGAGCAATGCGGTGGATGACCAGCACTTCAGGAGATGGGATACTTTGTAGTTTCATGTCATGCAAGTGCATATGATACATGTGTATTTTAACGTCGTATGGTAAGGATATTTCATTGAACAATTTTATGTCATGTGATCAAGACGTTTCCTACAGTTTAATTTCATATGATTAAGATGTTGCACATATTTTAAGATCATACCACATAGACCCTGTCTAATAGTTTAAAGTCGTGTTGCATGGACTATTACATCTATTAATGGCACGAATGAGATCAACCTGATGTGAATGAGCCAAAAGAGGATTTCATGCCATACAAATACCAAGGAACATGTAGGAAGAAGGCAGATGTGATGCGGATCATAATCGGGTCCAAAGGGATAGGGAGGTTAGTGAATCTGTGGCTGGGCCTGAGACAAAATGTCTGGGAAACACTACATATACCATAAAGATAGGAATCAAGCTGCATGTAGTTCTAAAAACACAGCATGGTGAGAGACCAACACTGGTGGGGTAAATCCTCTCTAAGGAGGAAGAGTAAGCATCCCATAATTACCATGGGGCATCCTGAACTTGTTTAGGATAGGGTTGCAGTTTAAAGTCATGTGTTGAGGACATCATCTCTTAGTTCTCAAATCCCATGTAGTTTAACATCATGTGGTAATAATTCTATGGTTGGACCCAAGATTGATGATCCATGTATCACTACATATCCCATAAGGATGGGAATCAATCCATGTATATTTCTTGGATAAAGAGAATACATTTGATATTTCTTGTTTCTTATTTTGTTGTTGATGTGTGTGTGTGTTTTTTGAGAGACCGGCCCAGGATGAAAATTTTGGGTGTTTCTATGGTAATAAAGCCTTACATAGGTCTTAAAACGTGGCATGGTGGTGAATAGTGCCAAAGGTGATGCCCTATAAAGTGAGAACACCACAATGCTATGTCATTTTTCATTGTGCAGCCAGGACGATGATGTCGTGGTTTAGGGTCATAGACAGGACTAGCCCACCCATTTTAATATAATACGGTAAGGATTAAATAGTTTAATGTCATGGGGGGGGACTAAGAAACGTAGTTTAACATCATATTGTCAGATATAAGAGATATTAGTTTAAGTTCATAGAGATCAGACCTCAAGTTTGCACAGATTTCTATGTGGGTATGACCCTACCAAAACTCTTAAGCCAATGTGAGCCATACTCAGTGTGGGGAACAAGGAGTTTTGTCAGTATTTCCCCATCACATGAGAGTGTAAAATAGTGACAAAGAAATTTCAGGAGGGAAAATCCCAACCCATAAAACATTCATACTCAACGCACGCAAATGCAGAGAGGAACAACACTAGGGGTGTTGGAGACCAATAAGAATAGAAGGGTATGAAAACATGAATCACAGAATATGATATTTGGGATGCAATGGGGGTGGAGTAATGATGTAGGAAAACTATTGACCATATTTGAGACATAATATTCATATCACATAACCTAGGATGGGAACAAACAAATTAGGGTTGACTGTTGACCATATTCTAAACACAGGAATTATCTCTAAGTGTCATTTGAAATATTCTGGGGCATTGGCCCAGGACGGTAGGTGAGCCATGAGGCCAAGCATCTATACCATTAGGGGGTACCTTCAGACATGAAAGATAATGTAGAACCAAATAAAGGGACACATGAAGCCTAGAAATTATGATGGAATATATCTTCATGCAGGACCAGGTTCATTCTCAACGGAGGTACATGGTGCAGTTTTTGTAAACCCGGTGTGAATGAGGACCAAAGAGGCCTCAACCACATCATGTACCCATGGGAAGAACCTAGGATAATAGTTCAAAAAGATGAAATGATTTTGTAGCTAGACCATAGATGAAAGGTCTTGGTTCTCCCATGTATCAAGAAAGTATGGGAATCAATCCATACATAGTTCTTAGAGATGGAACAAAAAATGGCCAATGCAAAAAAGAGGTAGAAATACTCTCAAATGGGGAAAAAAATTTGTTACATATTTTACCATCATGTGAACTTGGATACTAGAAATATTAGTTTAAGGTCATAAAGTTCATACCATAAGGTGCATAGATGTGAAGTGTGATTCCATAAGGTAGCCTGACGTGAGTGAGGACTAAGGAGATCTCACCGCACCACACATTTCTGAGGAGAAAACCCAGACTAAGAAAGGGGTGAACAGGGTCATGAACCTATGGATGAACATGAAGACAAGATGTTTGGGCATCACTATGTATCCCATAATTATGGGAATCAATCCACATGTAGTTCTTGAAGATGGCATGGTAGATGACTGGTCTAAAGAGACAATGTTTTCTTGAGTAAAGACACCATAGTTCCATGTAGTTTATCATCATACATCCTAGATGAATAATTTTTAGTTTAACATCATATGATAAGGATAAGGGTTATTATAAAGTTTATCATCATGAAACAAGGATACTGAAGATCTTAGTTTATGTTCCTAGAGCTCGGACCATAAGGTGAGCCTTCTGAAGCAGGAGTGTGTAGTGTGACATCATGAGGAAAACCAATGTAAATTAGGACCAAAGAGATCCACACCACACCACACATTCTTGAGGGAGCACACATATAGTTTAAATTCATGATTCTTAGACTCGTGTATGATGTAACCTCTTAGTTTAAATTCATAGAGTTCAGACTGTAGGGATGAGATCTCCAAAGAGAAAATGTGTAACGCGGTTTTATAAAGCCACCTAACATAAATGGGGATAGCAGAGGGGTCCACACCACAAATTCCCAAGATAATACACAAATAGTTTAAAGTCGTGATGCATGGAATTTGGGACCTAGAATCCTAGTTTAAGGTTATAGAGTTCAGATCATAGGATGGTATGATTCATCCATGAAGGTATAAAACTTACCAATACCCCTAAGCCCATGCGATCCATGATTTTTGTGGGAAACAAGGGTCAGAAAAGATCTCTATGGCACATCAAATCACATTTAAGGGGAACGGAGGTGCAAATTCAAGAATGAACCGATGATGTTTCTATGCCCACTCAACACGTAAAGGTGCACGAAGGGATAACTCTGAGAGTTTTGAAGTTCCTCTTAGACATAAGGATGTCGAAAATGATGTAAATCAAAATGCATGATAATTAGGATAAAATGGGTTTAGCATAACGATAGAGGATAACTACTGACCATATTCGAGACATAGTATCCATATCGTGTAACCTAGGATGGGAAAAACACTTGAGGGTCATTTGCTGACCGTATTAGAAATATGGAACCTATCTCAAAATATTTTTTGAAATATTTTAGTACATTGTCTCAAGACAATAAGCGATCCATGAGGCCAATCATCCATACCGTCAGGGGTTCCCTTCAAACATGGAAGATGATAGAGACCCAAATAAAGGGATACGTGAGAGATGGAGATGAAATGAGAGAATATCCATGCAGAATCCAACACTCTAAGTCCCACACCATGATGCACCTGAGAACATTAATGGGGCATAATAGAGTTCAATGGATTCAATTAAGGGAAGATGACTCAAAATGATGAGTGGAGTAAAGAGAGAAAATAGGTTGATGAACCTAAGGCTATACCCGAAGACAAGATTCCAGGACGTTCCTACATATCCCATAAGGATGGGAATCAATCCAAACATAGTTCTTGAATGTTTTGTAGTTTAACATCACGTGGTAATGAAATTGGGAATGAAATGATATCCCAAATGGGATGTACATGGTGTGATAAAATAAACCCGATGAGAATGAGGACCATAGAGATCCAACCCACACCACACACTCCCAAGATAGAATTCAGGGCAAGGGGCTAAAAGGATGGAATAACTTGGAAAACATAGGGTTGGACCCAAAGAAAAAATGTTTGGGATTCCTACATATCCTATGAAGGTAGGAATAAAAGAAAATGTAGTACTTGAATTTCATGCATTTTAACATCATTCGGTAAGGATGAAAGAATAGTTTAATGTCATATGGGATGGGATAAAAGGTTCTTGTAGTTTTGGTGTCATGTAGGAAAAAAGGGCACTTACCTTTTAAGGTCATGAAAAAAGGACCATGAATGCCATGCATTTTAATGTCTTGCAGGTAGGACACAATAATTTAACATCATGTGGGATGGAAGAGATATTAGTTTGAGTTCGTAGAACTAGAACCATAAGGTGAGGCCAAAAGGGCCAGAAAGGTTGAGGAACCTAGGACGAGACCTGAAGACAAGATGTTTGGGAGTTCCTACATATCCCATAAGGATGGAAATAAATCCAAACTTAGTTCTTGAATTTCATGTAGTTTAACGTCATATGATAAGGATTAAGGATAGGTAAATCCTAGAGGGAGGCACATGGTGTAGCTATTGTAAACTCTATGTGAATGCGGAACAAAGAGGTCTCATATCACACCACATTCTCCTAGGAAAGAACTTAGGCCAAGGGGCCAAAGAGATGGAGGATCTTGGGAAACCTGGGGCCAGACCCAAAGATAAAATGCTCGAGCATTCCTACATATCCTGTAAAGGAAGAAATCAAGTCAAATGTTGTTTTTGAATGTTGTTTAGTTTAACATCATGCGGTAAAGATAAAGGAAACTCCGTGCAATTTAACTTATTGTTGGATGTGACAAAAGGTTCTTGCGGTTTAGTTTCATGCAAGACACACTTGTAGTTTAACGTCATGTAGGACGAAAGAGGCCTTAGTTTAAGGTCATAGAGCACAAAACATAAAGGATTGTGTTTTTAGTTTGAATATTATCATCATGTAGGACGAAAACTCACTCATATAAAGTACTACTTGAGGAACTTGGAATTAGTGGGAGGAGTGATTCTCTCTCCATCCATGGTGATAAAAAAGTATGCACCATTGAGGTAAACCATGTGAATGATGTAATCTCCCTCTTGTTGGACTCCTCATGTATTAATCATGTTTTAATGATCAAAAATCCTATTTAGTCTCTAAACCATGTTAAATCTATGTAATCTATCTCACATCAAATGTAAAGTAGCTTAGTAAAAGCTATCTAAATCTCTTAAGTGATATACACTCAGTTTGGATACTATATACTATCTTTTGATTCAATTTATGATGATTTCTATACTAAATGATTAAGTTTAATTCATTTCATGAATATCACTGCTTAAGTCTGAATAAAGATATTTGCCTAAGTCTAAGACACCGTGAAGCAGACACCATGAAGAAGACACCATGAAAAAGACACTGTGAAGCTGACACAGTGACCATGAGACACCGTGAAGTAGACACTATGAACAAGACACTGTGAAGTAGACACTGTGACCATGAGACACCGTGAAGCAGACGCCGTGAAGCAGACACCGTGAACAAGACACCGTGAAGCAGACACCGTGAACAAGACACCGTGAAGTAGACACCATGAAGCAGTCACCATGAACAAGACATTGTGACATCAAGACACCGTGACATCAAGACACCATGGAATCCAGACACTGTGACATCCATACACTGTGAAATCCAGACATCATGACATCAAGACACCATGACATCCAGACATCATGACCACAAGACACTGTGACCAATCCAGACAACGTGTGAAGGAGACATCGTTTCCATGACATACTGTGACATCGTTTCCTAATATGTTTTGTCATCTTTTGATTTGATCTCTAACGGTCATATTTGAAGATTTTAATGCACTGACATAATTAATGTTTATTTTGTAGACATGTCCTTGACAGTATGAGGTACGAGGTGCAGAATACATGCAACCTGTCGGCTCAAACACATGCACCCCAAGATAAAAGAGTAATGCGGCCCAGAAACAAAAATATAATATACGCGAGAGAAGTTGCACGATATTGAAAAAAAACAATATGGTGGGCATAAGAGCAACAACAGAATACACTTAGAGAATTGTCTTATGCAACTCGACTCTGCTGAAGAACACACGAAGCATACTAGAATCCTAGAATCCCAAGAACATCTTCATACTGTAAAACACCACAAAGAACACAATATGGATCTGTCTGACTTGTGACACTCTGTTTTCCATATGAGGACTTGAGTTCTGCATTTTCCTCATCTCAGAAGTCTAGAACTGCAAAGACTAACACTCAGAGAACTTATAAACCTATCTCATTACTTCTGCTCTGTTGTGTATAATTTTACTAACTTTCGAGTAGAGTGTGTCTCTTTATTACAACACACTTTGTCTCCTGCATTAAACTAAAGGATACAGTATATCCTTACTCAAACATTCATTTACTCTTGTGTATACCCACGATAAGTGTGGAATAGGTCCCTATGTGTCCGGGTTATTTATACCCATGAAGAACTATGGAAGAGGTCCCTGTGTGGCCTGGATAGTTCTGTATACTGTTGTTAACCCCGATCCAGGGTGTGGATCAAGTTTATTTATATAAACTCCTTGGTGGCAGGTGATCATCAAGTGAAGTGTATTAGGTCTCAACTTGAGACTGAACCACTTGTTTCATATCTGTTGTGCTGATTAATTTAGTTTTCTCTATTTTACTAATTTACTATATAATTCAGATATTACTAAATTAACTTTGATAGTTAATCTTGGAATGAAGTTATAATTGTCTTGTATTAATATAATAGATTCAAAAGTAATCTTAATAACTGACATTAAGATTACTGAGAACTAATCAATCTTCTAAGAAGTTATTTAAACAGTCAAACCTTTATAATAGTATAACCTTGATTAACTGGGTTGTATTTAACCTTTTGAGGAAACCTTTTATAAATACTTTTTAATCAAAAATTCATATAGTTACTCAATTCAGCCCCCCCCCCCCCCCCTTGAGTAATCTACTTCGACCAACATTTGGTATCAAAGGCTATTTATTAAGACTTTGTTTAACCTTATTCAACTGTGATTGTAGTTATACTTTGAAGATCAGTAAATTTCTATTAATTTTAAATTTCTATCTCTTTCAAAGTATTTATATATTATGGATAATATATTGGAAGGTGTTGCATCCAATAGACCACCATTCTTTAATGGAACCAACTATGCTCAATGGAAAATTAAAATGGAAATGCACTTAGAGAGTATGGGTTTTGAAATTTGGTATTCTATTATAGATGAATATAATATTCTTACTACTGATTGAATCATTTGGGATGAACCTATCAAAACTGCCTACAATAACAATTGCAAAGCTATGAATGATTTACACTGCTCCTTAGGAGATGAAGAATTCAATAGAATTTCTGCTTGTAAAACTGCCCATGAAATTTGGGATACTCTATCTGTCTCACATGAAGGAACATATAGTGTAAAAAAATGATACTTAATACTTATACTATTAAATATGATAAATTTAAAATGAAACCGGATGAGCCTATCTCTAACATGTATCTTATGTTCAATGAGATTGTCAACACAATGATTTCTCTTGGAAGAGAAGTCACTAACAAGGAACAAATCATGAGAATTCTCAGATGTTTGCCTGACAGATGGAGAGGAACCTATGTCTCTATTATAGAATCATGAGACATCAGAAAGCTACCTGTAAAAGAACTCATTGGGAAATTGATGATGTATGAAGAGAAAATGAAAGTCAATAAGGAAGAGGAGGACGAACTAAAGAGGAAATCTATTACATTCAAGACCACTACCTCTAAACACAAATACAAAGGAAAATTGGAAGCTTCTGTAGAAATTTCTATTAGTGAACAATCATCACATGACATTGATGAGGAAATAGCTCAATTATCCAGAAGATTCAAGAAATTTTACAAGAAGAATAACTTTTTTTGAAATCCTAACTTCAAGGGAAAATATAACCAAAAAGGAAATTTGAAGAAGGACTGGAAAAGAAGTGAAAAGACTGATGATATTGTCTGCTATGAATGTAAGAGTAAAGGACATATCAAGGATGATATTCCAAAGATCAAGTACAAAAAGAGGTATGAGGACAAGGATGGGAAGCATAAAAAGGTCATGAAAGAAACTTGGAGTGCTTCTGAAGACATTTCAAGTGACTTAGAAACATCACATGATGAACAAGCAAACAAAGACAATATGTGTTTTATGACAAACACATCTGAGGTAACACTGGACTCTGCTGTACATAATTCATACTATTCTGAAAATGAGAGTGAATTCGAAAATATGACTAATGAAGAAATGTTTGAATATTGTAACATGCTTGAAGAAACATTCAATGAACTAAAAGATAAATATAAATCATTGAAGAAATAGTGTTCTCTTACTGTGACTGTTAAATCTGAACTCACAACTGAAAAATAGAAAAATGCTCAAATTCTCAAAGATAAAAACAAATTAAAAATGTATAATGAGAAATTGAAGAATGACCAAGAAAAGTTTACCAATGGGAAGAATACCCTTACTGAAATGCTAGAAAAACAAATTTCCCTTAAATACAACACTGGCATTGGTTATTAACCTGGAAAAAAAATCTTGGTAGAACAAATTTTGTTTCAAAATCTAGGACATATAGTTTTACTCCCAATTCTAGACACAAATCAACTAATTCTATTTATGATACATCTTATACTGTTTCAAGTTTTTCTGGACCAAATAGAGTTTATTTTTAAAATAATTTACTTAATGTTTATAGGAAACCTATGAGGCAGATATGGATTCCTAAAGCACTTATTACTAATATTACTAGACCCAAACAAGTATGGGTGACAAAATCTATTTTTTATTAATCATTTTGTAGGAAATATTCTTAAAGAGTTTCTGTAAAAGTGTATTGTAATTGGATAGTGAATGTTCAAGACACATGACAGGGGACTAATCATGCTTCAAGAATCTAATAAAAATAGATGGAGGACATGTCACATTTGGTGACAATGCCAAAGGAAAGATCATTGGCCTCGGCCAAATTGGTAACTTTAACTTAGTTTTAATTTCTAAATTATTGTTTTTTGATGGATTAAAATATAATCTTCTTAGTATCTCACAATTATGTGATGATGGATTTCATGTTATATTTGAATATGATGCTTGCAATGTCTTTAATTCTAAAGAGAATTAGTGTTTTTTCATTAAGAAATGAAAATGTTTACTCTGTTAACATAGATTCTTTAGCTTCTCAAAATGATTCATGTTTAAGTGTATTTAATAAAGAGTCTTGGCTCTGGAATAGGAGACTAGGACACTGTAATATTCACTCCCTTAGAAAGCTAACTAGAAAAATCTTAGTTAAAGACTTACCCAAACTTGAGTTTCCAAATGACAAAGTGTGTAATCCCTGTCAAAAGGTAAAACAACACAAAATTTCCTTTAAAACAAAGAAATAAGTATCAACTTCTCAACCTCTCGAACTGGTTCACATGGATTTATTTGAACCATCTATAGTTTCTAGTTTAAATGGGAAGAACTATGTTTATGTTCTTGTAGATGACTTTTCTAGATATACTTGGACCTTATTTCTAGCTCAAAAAAGTGAAGTCTGCTCTTATTTTACTAAATATGCCAAGTTTATGGAAAATATTAGTGGACTTAGAATTAAATCCTTAAGAAGTGATCATGGCTGTGAGTTTGAAAATCAAGAGTTTGAATCCTTTTTCTCACAAAATGGTTATAGTCACAATTTCTTTTCCCCTAGAACACCTCAAAAAAATGGAGTTGTAGAAAGAAGAAATATAACCCTACAAGAGATTGCTACAATAATGCTTAGTGAATATGACCTACCTATTTATTTTTTGGATGAAGTTGTCAATACATCATGCTACATAATCAATAGAGTGTTAATCAGACCTATTCTTAGTAGGACTCATTATGAGTTATGGAATAATAAAAAACCCAAGGTTAAATACTTAAAAGTTTTTGGCTGCAAAGTCTATATTCTTAATACTAAGGACAATATTGACAAATTTGCATCTAAGATTGATGAAGGTATATTTTAGGATATTCCATATCTAGTAAATCCTATAAAGTGTTCAATAAAATAACTAAATGTGTGTAAGAATCTTTCCATGTCAAATTTTATAAAACAGATCCACATGATCCTAAAACTATTCTAGAGAACCTGGAGGATGATGTATCAAATCTGAACATTAATACAAAATCCTCAAACCATTATATGAAAGAATCTGTGAAAACTTTCAGTTCTAGAAATTCCTTAGACTCAAGCCATAATGAACCTAAACCTGTTGATGAACCTAAAATCACTAGTCCCTCCTTTTCTAGAGATATTAAAACTCTTAAGAATCATCCTTTAGATGATGTTGTAGGAGACCTAGAAAAAGGAACTTAAACTAGAGATTCTCTTAGAAATCAGGTTGAACATCAAGTCTTCTTGTCATAACTTGAACCCAAAAACCCTAATGATGCTATCAATGATGAATTTTGGGAGATGGATATGCAAGAAGAACTTAATCGGTTTGAAAGGAAAAAATTTTGGAAACTTGTTGAAAGACCTGAGGACACATTCACCATAGGCACTAAATGGGTGTTTATAAACAAGGTAGATGAGGTTGGTAACATAGTTAGAAACAAGGCTAGATTAGTGGCATAAGGCTATATTCAAGAAGAAGTAATTTACTATGAGGATACCTTTGCACTAGTAGCTAGAATTGAAGGCATAAGAATCCCGATTGCTTATATTGCACATCTTAATTTCAAACTATATCAAATGGATGTTAAGAGTGCATTCTTAAATGGGTATATAGCTGAGGATGTCTTTGTTGAACAATCCCCTAGTTTTACAAACCCCCATTTTCCAAATAATATTTTTAAATTATCAAAAGCTTTATATGGTTTGAAACAAGCTCCAAGAGCTTGGTATGATCAGTTGAGTACTTTTCTTATTTCCAAAGGTTTTACAAAAGGAATAGTTGATCCTAATATTTTTATAAAACGAATTTCAAATGATGTTTTATTTGTTCAAATCTATGTGGATGACATTATCTTTAGATCTTCAAGAAATTATTTATGTGTTGATTTTTCTAAAATGATGCAAAACGAATTTGAAATGAGTTTAATGGGTGAACTAAAATTTTTTCTCAGATTTCAAATCTTTCAAAATAATTGTGGTATTATTTTAACTCAAATTAAATATACTAGAGATCTCATAAATCATTTTAAATTGGATATCACTAAAAGTAGTGACACTCCCATGAGTACCACTTGTAAGCTGGATCTTGATAAAGATGGAAAATCTATTGATCAAACCACTTATAGAAGAATGATTGGAAGTTTACTCTACTTAACTGCTAGTTGACCTCACATTATGTTTAGTGTGTGTATGTGTGCTCATTTTCAAGAAAATCCTAAGGAATATCATTTAAATGTTGTAAAGATAATTTTCAAATACCTCAAGAATACACCCAAACTAGGATTGTTCTATCCTAGAGGACAATCACTTGAATTAGTTAGTTATTCTGATGCTGACTTCGGTGGCTGTGAGTTATATAGAAAAAGAACCTTTGGAACATGTCACTTTTTAGGCAAGTCACTAGTATCATTGTGTAGTAAGAAACAAAATTCGGTTGCATTATTTACTAAAGAAGCTAAATACATAGCTGCTAGAAGCTATTGTGAAAAAATCTTGTGGATGAAACACACATTACTAGATTATGGATATCAATTCAGGCATGTACCTATAAATTGTGACAACACAAGTGCTATTAACATTTTGAAAAATCATGTTTCACATTCTAGGACAAATCATATTGATGTAAGACATAACTTTTTGAGATATCATTATCAAAAGGGTGATATCACTTTGGAATTCATTAGTACTGAGTATCAGCTTGCTAATATATTCACCAAACCACTAAATTCTGAAAGAATAGACTACATCATACATGGATTAGGCATGATAAATCTTAAGTAAATGTCTTACTGGTTTATATATTATTGTTTTATATTTTACTATTTTATGTCTTACTGTTGTATCTCTTACTAGTTCATGTTTACTATCTCACCGTAAAGTTCATGTTTACTGTCTCACCGTAAAGTTCATGTTTACTGTCTCACCATGAAGTTTTTTTATTGTCTCACCATGAAGTTTGTTTACTGTATCACCATAAAGTTTATGTTTATTTTCTCATCGTGAAGTTCATTCACTATCTCACTGTAACATTTATTCACTGTCTCACCATAAAAACCTGATATAGTCTCACCGTAATGATTCTTTATGATTTTTATTTATGAATTAAAAACCGTATCGCGGTAATTATTCATTTCACCTCTTTATTTTCACACATTTTTACTTTTTCGACGTTTGGTATTCCTAAATGATAAAATAAATTAAGTATCACTTGTCCTTCACTCAAGATCTCTTCTAATCACTCAATTTATAACCCTTATTTAACCCTTCAACCCTTCTCTCTCAAAACTTTGGTAAATGACCAGGATGAAACACCCTTCATCGTCAACTCCTGAGAAACGTAGCTCAAAAAAGAAGAAAATCGCACCCAAGATAGAACCCGAAGGCCCTCTAAACCCAAATCTAGTAAAACGAGTTGTAGTACCTGAGAAAGAGGTTTTCCCCAAATGGATTATGTCAAGTAAGTCTCTGGTTCTAAAAATGTTAAAAGAGAAAGGCTGGTTAGAGTGGTTTTTGAAGGAAGATAGACCTATCTATCCTAAGTTAGTGGCTCAGTTTTATCAATATGTTCAGTTCTCCTTTCATTCTGAAGATGGGTATGTTGTGAAAAGATGGATAAATGGCAAGAAATGCTCATTTTCTTCAAGGTTATGGGATGCACGCCTTAGTATACCTCATGAAGGCATCTGTGAGGACTATCAGAGAGGACCTCCACCTTCTAGTGAGTTATTTATGTTAGAAGATGCTCTAAAAATCTTAACCAAAAATGGAACTAAGAGAAGAGACATTGTTGCCGAACTAGATGGAGAATCAAGACTGTTGTTTAAGTTTATACAGAACCTGATTAGCCCTAGAAAATGTGATTTTGATGTTCTAAAATATCAAGATGTGTTTCTGATTCATCTTATGAAAAATGGTCATAAGATCAACCTTTGTAAGTATATCATACACCATATGTGTGAACTGATCAAAGCCATATCCAAGTCGACCTCCCTATTTTACTCTCGGTTTATCTTAGCCTTGCTTCATTCCAAAGGTATGGTTGGACCTAATAAAGAAGTTATCAAGGATTGTGAGTTCTGCCTTTCGAAAGTCACTATCAAGAGGATGAAAATAAATTGGAATACTTGGAAAATGGCATGGGTGGAATACAATGATATAATTTATGAAAAAATCAATCTAGTAGAACATCCCTCAAGACCAAGAGATATTTCTGATCCTGTTTTGGAACCAGATGAGGTTGTTGAGTATTCTGAATAAGAATAAGAAGAGGCTGTTATGCCTCCCATGGAAATTGTTTTTGATAAAGAAGACATTACTTATGTCCCACATGTAGTAAGTGAAAAAGAATTCCATGCTTCTAAAGATATTGTTAATCTAGAAGATCAACCCGAGGTTGAAATAGAATCTGTTTTCAAAGAAAACAAAAAGAATGTTGTGGAAGAACCTATAGAAGAATAATTACCTACTATGCAAGAAGCTGACCTTGAAGAAATCCTAGTGGAACAATATGTTCCTGAAGTCATTCCTTCGGCTGAGGAAAGGCTGTAGCTAGATTTTCAACTGGCTAGGAAAGAAATGGGTGAGGAACTAAGAGATGAATTTATGGAATTAGATCAAGACCCTAAGCTTCTCAGTCCTGAGAAATATGCAACTGTTAAGGGGGAGAAACCCCCAAATCTAGAATCTACTGAAGTACCAAACTTGATAGTTTCAAGCCCTGTAGACACTCACTATAAATTCCCCAGTTTTTATGATGTGGAGGACTCTCAACAAGTTTTAGTAAAAGGACTTGACCTTTCTACTATGTTTTAACTGAAATATGTCTCTAATATTTCCCTTGAGAAGGAACCTGAGATTGTATCAGTACCTATTTCTGAACCTTCATCAGAATAACCATCCTTGGTGAGTAAAAATGATCTGAAAGAATTTGGAGTTACCGTTTTTTCTAGTGTTGAGAAAGTACTGAATTCCCAACCTGCTCTTGTAACTCATCTAAGTGAGAAAGATGCCTCACTATTGTTGGAAAAAATTATTTGGAAGATTCAACCCAAAATGATTCATGAGATTCAGGGAGTTAGATTTGAAAACATACTGCTTAGTGATGAAGTGAAGACTCTAAGAGGTATGATTGAAGAAATGAAGAAAGAGATGAATTCAAGATCAGAGCTTGCTTCTCATCCTGTAGAACCTGTTGTTCCTAAAACCCCACAGAATGTTGTGTCCCAGATTCAACCTCATTTAGCTTACTTAGCTGAAAAGGTCACTGAAAGGAACAAACAGATTGTGAAGGAGATGAGATAGATTGTTGTTAATCTTAACAAGCTCACTGATGAATATACAGGGTGTCTTCAAAAAGTGCTAAACCAACTGAAATCTCTGACCTCAGCTGTCAATGCTTCTAAGGCATCAGGGAAATCATCTCAACCTTCCCTAGATAGTGACCTTCTCAAAATAGTGGTCAAAGAAGAACTTCATATTGTGCTTAGTGGTTTTAATAAATATTATCTATATGAAGTCATCAAGAACAATGACATAGTTCTTTATCTGGTCCAAATCCATTCAAAATTTCTAATGATACTCAGCAAGAAATTTCCAAGAAAGTGGATTTCTACTTCAACCGAATCTTCTCAAAGACTAACATGACCAATCACTTTAAATATCTTATAGAAAATTTGAGGATTACTCCTGTTACTCAAGCTTTCAAGACCCAAGTTCAAAAGATCATAGAGTTCACTCATTTATTGGATAAGTTTATGGAAAACAAATATAACTTTGAGAAGGCTATGCAATATGGTGGAGAGATCATTTCAGATTTTATCAAACTTATGAGGCCCTATCCTAATGTCCAGAGTACAGCCATTTTTGCTCCTACGGATGCACCTCTGAGACCCAATCTTCCTACATTCACCTCTTCCCTAGCCTCCACTTCTATGTATATCAGTCAGGCACTGAGTCAGATTAGGACAGTGATCCTTGATCAACAACTGCCTCGGTCTTCTACTACACCTACTCCGGCTCCCTCTGTCTTTGAAGGCCTTCCTTTACCTTCTCTATCAACCATCTCACTCCCTTCTTCTACCTCAACTTCTGCTCCTATGGCTTCCTCTTCTGTTGCTACTTCTAAAGGAAAAGAGAATACCAATCAATGAAGAAGGATAGTGTTTACTCTATTTTTATGGGAATATTGTTTCATTTTTTTTACTTTTTGTAATGCCACTATTTTTATCTAATACATTATGCACTTTTCTTGTCTCTTTTGTCTTTATTTTCCCTCCTACTTTTTTATAATCCCAAAAGGGGGATAAATATATGAGAAATTAATATATGAGAAATATATGAGAAATTCATGTATGAGAAATATATGAGAAATGCATATATGAGAAATATATGAAAAAATATGGGAGAAATATAAGGAAAAATATAGGAGAAGAGAACACTCACTCTATATATGTTATATGCATTCGATCTATGTTGTTAGGACAAATATACACTCTAAATATACATGGTTTATGATCATCAAAAAGGGGGATATTGTTGGACTCCTCGGGTATTAATCATGTTTTAATGATCACAAATACTATTTAGTCTCTAAACCATGTTAACTCTATGTAATCTATCTCACATCAAATGTACAGTAGCTTAGTAAAAGCTATCCAAATCTCTTAAGTTCTATACACTTAGTTTGGATACTATATACTATCTTTTGATTCACTTTATAATGATTTCTATGAAAAATGATTAAGTTTAATTCATTTCATGAATATCACTGCTTAAGTATGAATACAGATATTTGCCTAAGTTTGAGACATCGTGAAGCAGACACCGTGAAGCAGACACCATGAACAAGACACCGTGAAGTTGACACTGTGACCATAAGACACCATGAAGCAAACACCGTGAATCAGACACCGTGAAGCAGACACCATGAACAAGACACCATGACCATGAGACACTGTGAAGCAGATGCCATGAAGCAGACACCGTGAACAAGACACCGTGAAGTAGACACCATGAACAAGACACCGTGAAGTAGACACCGTAAAGCAGTCACTGTGAACAAGACACCGTGAAATCAAGACACCGTGACATCAAGACACTATGAGATCCAAACACTGTGACATCCAGACATCGTGACATCCAGACATTGTGACATCAAGACAGTGTGACATCCAGACACCGTGACCACAAGACACCATGACCAATCCTGACACTGTGTGAAGGAGAAATTGTTTCCATGAAATATTGTGACACCATTTCCTAATATGTTTTGTCGTCTTTTGATTTGATCTCTAACGGTCATATTTGAATATTTTAATGCACTGACATAATTAATGTTTCTTTTATAGACATTTCCTTTATATTATGAGGTACGAGGTGTAGAATAAATGCAACTTGTCGACTCAAACACATTCACTCCAAGATAAAAGAGTAACGCGGCCCAAAAACAAAAACAGGATATACACGAGAGCAGTTGCATGATACTGAAAAAGAAAACAAGCTAGTGGGCATGAGTGTGACAATAGAATACACTTAGATAATTGTCTTATGAAACTCGACTCTGCTGAAGAACACATGAAGCATACTAGAATCCTAGAATCCTAAGAACACCTTTACACTTTAAAACACCACGAAGAACACAAGTTGGATCTGTCTGACTTGCGACACTCTGTTTTTCATACGAGGACTTGAGTTCTGCATCTGCCTCATCTCATAAGTCCAAAGCTGCAAAGACTGACACTCAGAGCACTTCTAAACCTATCTCAATACTTCTGCTCTATTGTGTATCATTTTATTAACTTTCAAGCAGAGTGTGTATCTGTATTACAACACATTTTGTCTCCTGCATTAAACTGAAGGATACAGAATATCCTTACTCAAACATTCATTTACTCTTGTGTATAACCATGATAAGTGTGGAAGAGTTCCATGTGTGTCCTGGTTTTTTGTACCCACAAATAAGTATGGAAGAGGTACCTGTGTGGCCGGGATAGTCATGTGTACTGTTGTTAACCCTGATCCAGGGTGTAGATCAAGTTTATTTATATAAACTGCTTGGTGGAAGGTGATCACCAAGTGGAGTGTATTAGGTCCCAGCTTGAGACTGAACCACTTATTTCATATCCGTTGTGCTGATTAATTTAGTCTTCTTTGTTTTACTGCTTTACTTTATAATTTAGATATCACTAAATTTACTTTGATATTTAATCTTGTAAAGAAGTTATAATTGTCTTGTCTTAATAGAATAGCTTCAAAAGAAATCTTAATAACTGACATTAATATTTCTAAGAACTAATAAATCTTCTAAGAAGTTATTTAAATAGTCAAAACTTTATAACAGTATAACCTTGATTAACTGGGTTGTATTTAACCTTTTGGGGAAACCTTTTAGAAATACTTTTTAATCAGAAATTTTTATAGTTACTCAATTCACCCCCCCCCCCCCTCTTGAGTAATATACTTTGACCAACACCTCCCATCTGGGCTCTAACTTTGGTGTATTCCTATCAAGTATCATCGACATTCTTAGGGACAATACTGTTTCACCCTAAAGGAAGGATAAGAGGTGAACTTTCTTGTTGAAATCTCTAGCTATCTTGTTCTATTGCCTCTCCAAATTGTGCAAGGCCCAGAGCTTGTTCTCATCGAGGGTCTCCAGTTAATTCAGATGGACTTATACTACCCTATTTGATGTTTATGATCATAGATGGTTGTACGGAGTGATGGAAACTAAATCTCGATGGGTAGGACTAATTCTGTTCTGTACACCAGGGGATATGGGGTCACCTTGGTGGAATTTCGAGTTATCATCCGGTAATCCCAGATATCATTGGGGAGATTTTCCGACCAACTCTTCTTATTCTAACCAAACATATTTTGAAAAACTTTAGAGATGGTATTGTTTATTTCCTCGATATTTCCATTTTCCTACTGGTTATCATCATTATCCAGATTGACGGGAGTGATGACCATTCGATGTAACACATGTATAATCAAATCATACTGGTCAGGCTCTATGAGAGACACAACAAGGCTGGCCAAGGAATCATCTTGACCATTCTATGACTGAGGAGCATGAGTGATTTATGTACAATAATGGAATCGATCCATCAGCTGGTGATTGTTCTCTAACAGGGTCACGAGTTCTTACTTCCTGATGACATAGTCACCGTTGATATACTTGATGACTAGCTCATAGTCCCCCTTCACATTTAGAAGGAGAACATTAATCTTGAGTTCTAACTCGAGACTAGTTATCAGAGCCTGATACTCTGCCTCGTTGTTGGTATAGCCTTCTAACAATAATAATGAATAGGAAAAAATAGCATGTATAGGCATGATAAAGACTATACCCAAACCTACTATGTTGATTTTGGGATTATTGAGCCTCCTGCTGATAGGGCTCCGTGAGTCACCATTGAAGTGCATCTTCCAACATGGTACGACGTGATCTACTGAGAGAATAGAATCATCTAGAAATTCAAGATCCAAAGACTAATATGCGGGGGTGGATGGGCGGCCATAAAATCTTCCAATGCCTGACCCATGACATATTTCTGTGGAATGAACCTAATGTCAAACTGTTGAAGGATCATTTCCCATAGAGATAGAAGGCCAATTAACATTGGTTGGTTTAGAATGTACTTTAGAGAATCCACACAGGACACCAGTTGTATCTCATGATGTTGTAAGTAATGCCATAACTTTTTCACTTTAAAAACCAGTGTGAGGTAGTTCTTCTCGATAGAGGTATATCTGGTCTCGGTGTCGAGGAGCATGCGACTGAGATAGTTCAAAATATTCTTTATCCCTTCATTGTTCTTCTAGGTGTGAAGGGTGTTGAGGGATAATTCTAGGGTGGTAAATTAAAGGACCAATAGATTTTTGAAGACATGTGGCATCATAATTGTAGGTTATAGCAGATATTTCTTGATCTCCTCAAAATATGTCTAACACTCTTCATCCCAATGATAGAATACACCTTTTTTTATGAGTTGGTAAAATGTATTTCACTTTCTAGATATATTTTCAATGAATCAGTGTATGTAAGCTATGTGGCCTTGAAAACCTTAGATATCCAAAAGGTTGCTTGGAGGAGGAATCTAACTAATAGTCTTGATCTTCTCTAGATCGATCTCGATGCCTCTATATCTAACAACAAAGATAAGGAACTTTACAGAGGTAAACCTGAAGGCACACTTAAAAGGTTTCATCATCAGATGGCAGGAGTGAAGGAAGTCAAACACTTTTTCAAGATATCTCAGATGGTTCTAATGCTATAGGGATTTGACCACAAAATCATCCATGTATCATTCCACCAACATTCCTAGGATTGGCTTGAATATGTGGTGCATAGCATGCTGATAATTAGCTCCTACATTCTTCAGACCGAAAGGCATTACCTAATAGTATAAGTTTCCCTACGGCACCTTGAAGATGGTGTATTATTCATCCTTTTGGGCCATCATATTTGATTATATCCAAAATATCCATACATTAAGGAGAGATCTTGGAATCTGGTAGTGGTATCAATCAATAGCTCCATCACAAGAAGGGGAAAATCATCCTTCAGATAGTGACAGTTGAGATCCCAGAAGTCGATTTAGACTCTAATCTATCAATTCTTCTTCCTGACTATAATGATGTTGTCTAACTATCTAGGGTACTGGACCTCCTTAATGAAGTCGTATTTGATGATCTTATCAACTTCATCCTCACCCATGGCACTATGAGAAAGGTGTATATTCCCAAGAAGATTCCCCCATAGCTTAGGTGGATTCAGTAATGTATATTGTAGAAATTTTCCATAAACTCTTCCCTCTTCCCTATCAGGATGCATAGGGTTTTCAAGATCAATGAGAGGAAATTTGCTAAGAAGAACCTGTGGTTTCCCCTGCTGCTCTAGTGGAGGGTGGATGGGATCATACCAAGGATCATTATAGTTTGGGAACTGTTATGCAAGGCGCTGAGTGAGGAGGTCATCAATGATATTCTTCTCTTCTGCGAACAGTTGAAGTAGCACAGCCTTCTCATGATCATATTCCATATTCTAAATTGAACCATATGGATCAAAGAGCTTGACGGTCCCAGTGTGTCCTTTTCCCATGTTGGGGTCCCAACTGAGAGACAATGACTCATTAGTTTTAGCAAGGCCAAGAAAGTGTATTTTTTGAAGATTGATAATTCCTTGGGGATCCAGGAGATGTTGCATTGTTCCCAAGGTAAGTTTCTCTTAAATGAACCCTATCTCGATGTCCTTATCCTTAAGTATATTGAGGTCATCCATGTTTACCATGACTATACCTGGTGGAATATCCTCAATATTATCAGATAAGTCAGGTTGGCTCAGGATAGGACTGAAGTGGAGAGCTGTGTACTTTCCCCAACCATGGATCTATACATGTGAGGATCCCTTGAAAATAATTCTACAGAGCATAGTAAATATATAAATGCATCATTGCTTAAGGTTCTAGTGATAACCGGGCAATTTAGGGTTCTGAGTGATGGGAAGCGTGGCCAGTTCAACCACGAGACACTGTTGGTTGATGTCATCATAATTCTTCTAGCTTATTGGATAAGTCAGTTGATGGTGATGGATATGGAAGTGTGTCATCCATAGAGTCTATAAGAAACAAAAGACTTTGTCCTAGGTGAAGGAATCTAGTATATTGAATTTTAGAGTCATGATCAGCTAGAACATCTTGGAGAAGTGGTCCTCCATGAGAATTCCCCACAAGATTCTCTATTTAGAAGTGGGATCTGGTATCTGGTTTCCCCATTCCTCAATTGGGGGTGGCTAGGGGACCGATAGTAGCACCGATGTAGACTGTTGCGATAGTGGATTGGCATATGGAGAGAATGGAACATGAGCTGATAGGCCGCTGCTCATTGGGTCATCTCTCAGAGACAGTACCAATTGCATCATCACGTCCCTGTAGGATGGAGTTTCAACCACTACTTCCTGTACGAAGGAGGAGATCATTGGTGGTCAGTCGGGCTGGTGTTCATCATCTAATAGTACCTAGAATAACTCTTTTTGATCTCATTTTGAGGTAGAGAATGATCCTAGTGATGATATAGATGACTACACGGTGAGACCCTGGAAAGAAGCCAAATATTACTCCTCCTATATGTACCTATAGAGGGATTCGAGGATCTGGTGCATTTCACTTTCTGGAAGGATGAATCTCACATTCCAGGTTCCTACCCCATACCCTAACACATAGAATTTGGGTGAAGGTTTCTTCATTGAATCACACTCTGCTTCAAAATCTGAAAAGAGAACTGGATTGACAACGATCTAGCATTTCTCAGAGTTCTTCCCTCAACAGCGATGGTTTGCTCTGCTACCCCAGGATGGTTATTCAGGGAAATTTATATCTTCAACATGGGGGGAAAATTATTTTGGATTAGTTCTGGAGTGGGGAGGACCTCCACGTGAGCTGGATGGGATATGGAAAGGACCTCCATACCTGTTTTTGTTGAAGTGGGGAGGACCTCCGTTGGGACTGTGGTGAGAGTGGGGAGGACCTCCACTATGGGTGATGATGAGAACATGGGGAGGACATCCATGTTGGTTATGAGAGTGGGGAGGACCTCCACTATAGTTAGATGTGGTGTGAGGAGCTCCTGGGCATATGTCAAATAGGACATGGGTGTGACCTTAATGTCGAGAATCTTGGGTACAGAGAAGACTTTCGTACTAGTTGTTGGGCACACAGGGAGGACCTCTGCCAAAGATGGTGAGAATATGGGGAGTACCTCTATGTCATCCACCTATGGAATGGGGAGGACCTCTATACCAGTTGGTAGTAGTAGCATGAGGAGGACCTTCATGTTAACCATCAATATAATAGGGAGTTCCTTCGCTTAGATTGGTGATGGTACTGGGAGTACCACCGTGTTGGATCTCGACGTGATGGGTTGGCCTGTGACGACTGTAGATCATGCCAGTGACTGGAAGAGTCAACTCAGCCTGCCCATGGGGAGGATGGGGTTTCAATCCCAATAGGGTGATGGTGAATCCCTGATTTTCAGTAATAGAGACCTGATATAATGTGTTGGGGGTGGCATGGTCCACTGAAGCTATAGAATATGGCACCCCATGACAGGAATCTTCCTAAACTAGCACCCAACATTGGAATTAGGTTAGCAGAACCGGGGATGATGGTGCGGGGGTATAGACCACATGTTCCTCAGTCTAAGGGACTGGATAGAGGCAATGATGTGGCCTGGTGTGAGCCCTCCTTAGATGATCTCAGGAAAAAATCATATCCAGTTTGACTTTGATGTCCCTTACCTCATCGGCATAGATGAATGAGTCGTAGGAGAGTTTTGGGGAGAGGCTCCTAAAACTTTTGGATGTTAGAGTGGGGAGTAGTGGGTCCCTATGCGACCCTTGGGGGTAGTGATGGTGAGGTACATAAGCCTCCAAATCCTGGTGGGCCATATCCCTCATTGGGATGACCCCCTCTAATTCATATTGTTAGATAAGAGTGTCAATCACACTTCTATGGATAAATTATGAGGGTGAGATGGGGCATGGGTGCCCGGTAGCCATGGTTTTGGATGAATTCATGGCAGAGGTGGAGCCATATAGGATTATTGCATTAGCATTTCTCCCGCCCCTATATCTATAGGTGGAAGGCGACAGGTTTCCTATAGCTTGGGTCCTACAAAGTAGGAAGATTTAGCCATCAATATAGATAGTAGGAAATCAGTGGCTAGTTCCTCAGCATAATTTAGTCTTCCATGAATGGATAGAGAGATCCACACTGATGATCTCATGGACCAAAACGTCCAATAATTAAGTGCCCCAAATTCTAGTGAGTTCCACGCCAGGCCCACTATCTCTTTGGCTGGACCTAGAATTGGATAGCTGGATCTAACGATAATCTTATCTGTTGATGTCTTGAAAACTATTAATCTCCATGGTTGTAGGATAAAATATTCACATTGAGTTCACCATTTTATATTTCCAACACTTTTTTTCAGGGTATGTGTCATCATGGGGATGTGCCAATTGTTGCCCTGCAATATTGCTTTCCAAAGGTGGGTAGAATTCATCACTTCTTCAGTGATGTTTTCTCCTTGATCGAAACATGATGAAGGAATGCTAGTCTCTCCTTCTGTGGATTTCTCCTTGGAATTTGTCACCTAGTCCAGATCTCCCTTATATATTAAGACATTTTTCGTGAAACTCTTCCCGATGCCATCTCTTTGTGGATGTTGGTTAATTATGCTTCTTCTTTCAGGAAATTCCAAAGGGTTGAGTTAGGGTAGCAACCTTCGGTCGAGAGAGTAGTCGCGTTGGGCATCACTGGCATGTCTGGATACTGAAACATTGGTATAACTAAATTCTTCCTTATTATAAGGCTTCTTTAGGGTTCAAAATCCTAAGGCATCGCACGTAGATTGTGGGGTACTGATTTCGGAGGCATGTCTCCAAGGTTTTCCACAGATCCTTATATTTAACACAGGGTATGTCGTGCATTTAACATCTATCAGAGATGGATCGTACTGATTAGAAAACTTAGTAAAGTAGATCAGATAGGTACATCCCTAGGAGGGAGAACCTGGAGATTTACTATATGGATGGATCAGAATGCTCAATGAGGATGGACCTAGGATGGAGTTCCCTAAAAATGGAAGGTTTCACACCGTGAAAGCTAATCTGGACATCACAAAGGACGAATCAAGGAGGCACACCCCAAAAAGGGGAACACCAAGGTTCACCATTGGATGGGATTGAACCTCGTGGAGGTTTCCTACGTACCCTATTTAGAATACTAGGATCAAAACCCATGTAGTTCAAATGGGTTATTTGGGGCTTACACGTGGTTTGATGTCCATCGTAAGAGGGGACATCTTAGTTGGATGGATATGAATTGTTTGGGGATTATGCATGGTTAGTCACCCTGGTGGATGATGTGATCGTATTGGGATGTGGCAGCCCATGTAGAAATCAGGATGGATGATGGAGGGATGGATGAATTAGGTGGAATAGATGAGATGAAACTGACTTGAAGAAGATGGTTGATGACTTGAACCTCAAAGAGGCTTCCTATGTATTCCAGTGGCTAGGAATCAAAGTCCACATAGTTTTGGATGAGGCAATGAGACACCTAGAGAGGTTTATCATGAGAAATGGAGGGCATGGATAAGGACCCGAAGGAAGTAGAACATCTAGGTTGGGGCATGATCTTCCTGATACATAAAGGCTCGAAGGAAAGACTATGATGGGAAATGGGTGATGGGCATGAACCTTGGGGAGGATTCCTACATACTCTATTTGAAAGTCATGAAAAAAGTCCATGTGGTTTAGGATGAGAGAATAGAATTATGGTGTACACAATGGATAGTGACCTGGAGACATGTTGAGGATTATGCATGGTTAGAGGCCCTTCGCAAGAGGGTCACTCTTGGTTGGAGGAGTTTGGTGAACTACATGGCTTATGTATGGTTAGATTCCCATGTGAATGGATCGAAACACCTCAGGGAGGAGGATCTAGGAGATGCATCCCAAAAAGGGAAGATGTCACATCAGGAAGGTACTTCCCTATAAGAGAGAACTAGAGTTTACTATTAGTTGTGATTGAACCTCAAGGAGGCTTCCTACATACCCGAAAGGGATCAAAACCCATGTAGTTCGGTAAAATAAAGGGGCTCGTAGTTTAATGTCATGTGGGATGAGAATGATCTGACATGAAGTAGTTAGAACAAGTGGATTATAAAGAGTTGTGGGCTTAAACCTCAAAGAGTCTTCCTATGTACCCTGTTTTAAAGACAGGGATCAAAGTCCACATAGTTTGGTGAAGAGGGGTATGGGGATTACGCATGGCTAATGACCCAAAGTCGTGTTGGGGCTTACACGTGGTAGAATCCCAAAGAGAATTTCATGGTTACTATCACTCTAAACCCACATGAGTCATGCTCAGTGTGAGAAATAAGAGGTAGCAGCAGACCTGGCGATCGTGTCATGAAATATGCATCCACAAGAGTTGGTGTGGGGATTACGCATGGCTAGCGGCCCAAAGAGATGGAGATTGGTACTTAATCTATCAGGTAATCCCGAGGAAGTGGTTTGGGGATTATGTGGAGGCTTCCTAAGGTTCACATGGTGAAAAATCCCAAAGGGGGAGAGGGGGGGCACTGGTGCCAACCCCCTTTCTGGTCCTCTCGGACTTGCCACGCATGTGGAGATCATAGTTTAACATCATGTGTTGAAAATATAGGTGCTTGGTAGTTTAATGTCCTGTATCTTGGATGATGATGACTCAATACCCATCCCTTTTACTTACATAACTTGTACCAATCCACACCTAGGGAAGGTAAGGCACAAGCAATGCCTAACAGGAGTGAGGTGGAGGAGTGGTCAATTGAGGGGTCCATGTTATCACAACTATGAGAAGAAGCAATAGATATTAGCGTACCTATGTGAATAAACATAAGGTAGGGAAATGTAACATGAAACACCACATGTGGGACCCTGAAGTCACTTTGTACAATCCTGGAGGGCCGTTCAAGAAAGGGGTTTGTGAATCTAGGGTGATAAACATGAGGACCTTTTTGAAGGAAGGGTGCTTCATGAAGGAAGGGTGATTCATAAAGAAAGGGGTCTTCATGAAGGGTCTTTGGAGAGCATGACCTTTCCTTAGAAAATATATCATTATTAGAAGAGTGATATGCAAAGGATTAATGCTTCACAGAGCCTTGAGCATCCTAAAGGGGATCCCACCTTCATGAAGGGCGGAGGCCTTCGCAAAGGGTATCCCTACAAGTAGGGGCCATGAAGAATACAAAAAATCACAATTCGCGATGCTCCAGTACCTTGGGAATTCCATTTTTCTCTCAAGTTCATGATTATCAGGAGCTTCATGAAATGGGATCTCGGAAGGAGAAAGGTCAGGGTAGAAATGGTTATGAAGGGGGTTGAGTCAGCTATTTATAGGCAATGGGAGTTTGTGAGGGTCGTGGGGCTGGCCATGAAGAAAAAGGACACCGCAAAGGACATATGATCACACAAGAATGGAGGATGGACTCTCGCGGTGCTCCCTACAGAGGAAATGGGACACCGTAGAGGACATATGTTCATGTGGTAGTGGAGGGCCGACGCTCACGGTGCTTTCCACAAAGGATATACGTTAACGTGGTAGTGGAGGAAGAATGCTCGTAGTGCTCATCGTGGCGTACATACATTCACGCAGGTACCATCAACCTTATTCGTGGTTGTGCTGGCATGGGATCCCCACTGAGTAGCTTTGTGAAACAGACCCCTTTGATGATTTTTGGGGGATTATGAGACCATTTGGGTATAGAAGAACTTCAAACCAGTCGTGACTTTGTCCATGTCTTTTGTATGTCTTCAGTGGCATGATTTTTGGTGCCAACATACACCTTAATTCTTTAATTATTATATTATTATCAATAATAATAACTTAATACACTTCATTAGTAAAAAGATAATTTTAAATTATCAAGAATCCATAGTATTTGATCCCAATTATATATTTATCATTCATCATAATTAAATAAACACATTGTGAAAAAATTATAAAATAATACCATTTACAAATTAACACTTCAATTTAAGTATATTTATAAAAAAATTAAAAAACTATGATATATTTATTTGAATATATCATATTACCCATTTGTTAACAATAATAATAATAATAGTAATTCTCAATAAATTAAAATCCACAATAGCCTACCAAGTCCTCAGTACCCCACTATTAGGTACCCGGTGGTCTCCCTAGGCCACTCACTCTAGTGGATACCTCTTCAGACACCCGGTTAGCCTCTAAAGGGTACCTAGTAACCTTTAAAAAAAATTCTTTATTCCACCAACCTTCCGACCTTCACCTGATTCTTTTCCTTACCACCTTTGATTGCACACTTAGAGAATCCTGAATCACCAAAAAGAATCACTCTCTCAATATAAACTCAAAAATTCAAAAAATTCATGGTTATCACCACTTGAATTAATAGTTTAAATATAAATTTAAAATTAATTAATATCTAATATATGATCCAACACATCATTTTATCATTTTAGGTTGGTGTTAATGGTGTTGATTCTCCTAAAAAAATTGTGAGTATTTCTCACTCCTTTCACCTCTTAAATATTTTGAATTTAATTTAAAAGGGAGGAGAAAAGGATATAAATCCTTAGATAAAATATTATAAATACCTTGATACCCCTTATTAAATTTTTGTGTAAAGGGGTATAATAATTAGAGGGAAAATGTATAAAGAAAAATTCATGAGCAATAGGGGAGTATGAAAACCCATATCTTTCATAAACTTTATTTTATGATTTATTGCATAAAGATACACTTAATACAACCCCATAAGATCATGATGCCTAGTGTATTTGGGTAATTAGGTTCATAGAATAAAAAAATTAAACTGAAATTAAAATACATAAACTAAAACTCCATAACATTCCCTAAAATTTCCTTGAACTTCTAAAATTGCACAGGATAACTTGCAGACGTATATAAGAAAATGGTGATTTATAAAGGTCGGTAAGGGAATAATAAAAGAAAAACTTAATGGAAGTAATAAATGTGATTAAATAGTAATATCAAGGTAACATAATAGGGGTGATAATAATAAACGTGAACATAAAATTATGATATATGATGATAACATAAAGGCAACATGGGAATGTGGAAACAACGTAAAATGTGACATCATAAGCATAAGTCAAGGTTAATCACCAAGACATCATAACATAGTGTTCTTATAATAACCTCACATGTACCATAAATTTAATATCATGAGATCAAAACAATACTCAATTCATTTTAGGGATATATAATTTCAGGCTCACCTGTCGCATTTATATCATGTTCATGCATAAGTGTGCTACATAGATCATACAACATAATGATGTATTTTATCACTTTTAATACCATTATTAAAGAGTGTGGGTTATATAAATGTAATTTATAAATAAATTAAGGATAGTTACATCTATATGAATACTCTTTAGTGTAAATGGTGATGGGTACTCACTACACAAATTTTTGGCATGGAAAATCATAGGATAATTTCGGAAGCATAACAGGGGTACATGAAGATTCATGGAAAGGTTTAATGAGAGTTAAAGGGGTATCTCATAACTTATACATAATCATTAAATCAATATTTATGTGTAAAAATATTTCCAAACATGAAAAATTGGAAATAAAAAGACATAATATAAAGATGGTGCTTAAACAAAGAGGAGAAGGAGAGGATCCCTTACCATGAGAGGGCACTTTTAAAATCTTGGCAGAATATTTTTAAGAGATTGGGAACACCTTGGGAGAGATATAGAGAGGTAAGGGTAGAGTAAATATATGATACAGGGGTTTTGAGTGAATATTAATGATATTTCTTTGTGGGTTTATAGAAAAAGAGAGAAGAATTATTTATTAATTTCTAAACTTAAGTTTTGGACTCTATATAATAAATTAATCCAAAACTCAAACCATACCATATTTTATCCCATGATTTCTACCAAATAGGATTGGATTTAATTATTTTATAATTATAAGAACCTAAATCCTTAAAATAATACCCTTGGTGATTTGGAAGTGAGTCATGTTTATAAAGATATGATTTAAAACCTTAAAATATAATATAGATTTTGGAGGATCCATTAAGGGTTTATAAAATTAATCAAATAACTTCAAAATAAAATTATTTTAAATGTGAAACATAATTTTTGTTTTGGATACTATTTATAGTATTTATTAAATCACTTTTGAGCTTTCCTGATTTCATAATATATATCGTATAAATATACCATATTTAATTTTTACCTAAAAATTTGATTGTCTCATAAAATTATGAAAAAATAAATTTTGGATAATTTTTAAACAATTATTTCAAAGATAATATTTATTTTATCAAAATAATTCTATGAATATTTTAATTTACCATTTTAAATAAAAAATCTCCATTTATTGAAAAATATTGGGTTTTTTACAATAATAATTTTCAAACCCTTACAACAATTACATTTGACTTCAAAATTATATTATCATTTATATATAATAAATATTATTTAATAATAATATTTTATTAAAATATAATTTATTTAAAATACTATTGAATTCATCAAAAATAGTGTCTTGATTGAGACTATATATTTTCCAAAAATACAATTTATGTTTCATCATATCAAAATATAATTTTTATCATAATTTATTATTTAACCATTATAAAGTAAGAAAAGATAAATATAATAATTTTTTATTAAAAATAAAAAAAAAACATAAAAAATCATACTATTAGGGTATAGATATATAACCCTTTTTTACACCATTTAATTCCCTAAGGGTAAGGTGTGCAATTGTGAGATTTTCTTGGAGTGGTCTAGTGAACATAGTTTGGGTTGTGATCTCGATGAGATTTAACTCCTCTCATAAACGGTTTCACACATGATTTCGTTATTGAATATAAACTTTGTCTTGGTTAAGAGAAAATCCTAGTGATTTTATCTCCCTTGTAAGCTTCGATAAATTGGCTTCATAAGGTATGATCCTACTGATTAAGGTCATTTCTTATTTTTTCTGTGTCAAATGGATTTATCATAATCCTATATATACTAATCATACAATCACTATATAATGGATATAATATCAATGGTTATTATGTTTAATGGTATTTTAAATCCAATAGGTTATAACTTATAATGGTCCAAAATTACCAAATTAGTACATGTGTTTTCTATAATTTCATTTCTTAATAAGGAATTTACTCATTCAAAAAAGGAATTTCATTTGTAAATGTTTGGTTCATTACATTATTCTCCCTTCATAAATTTTGACCTCAAAATTTCATTCATACAATAAAACATATTAGGGTACTTCTATTTCATCACATATTCTGGTTCTCAAGACACTTTATTAAACTTCTAGTTCCGCCACATCACTTTGAATAGGTGAGTTATCTTATTTCATAGAACCTTGTCTCTATAATCTAAGATCTTCACTGGATTCTCCTCATATGAAAGATCATTCTACAATGGAACCACCTTTGTATTCAATACATGTATGGGGTTTGGTATATACTTCCTCAAGAGTGATACATGGAACACATCATGTATTTGAGATAGGATAGGTGGGAATTCTAGTCAATAGACTACCGCTCTGATCTGATCAAATATCTTGAAGGGGTCGATGCATCTTGGACTGAAATTTACCTTCTTCCCAAAGCTCATGAATTTCTTCCATGGATATATACAAACAAACACTTTATCTCCAACCTCAAAATCTAAGTATCATCGATGATTGTATATATTTTTTTTCTATAAAATTTGTGTGGATTTCATATTACACTTAATGTTTTGAACCTTATCTATCATATATTAGATAATATTAAGTCTCACCAGCTTCTACTCTCCAACTTCATCCCAACATGTTGGATTTTGACACCTCTTCCTATACAGAGCCTCATAAGGTGTCATTTGAATGATAGAATGGAAACTATTTTTATATGAGAACTCCACTAGGGGAAGGTGTTGATACCAACATCCTTGGAAATCCATTAAAAATGGTCTCATCATATCCTATAGATTTTGAATGGTTCTATCAGACTAATCATTCGTCTAAGGGTGATAAATAGTGTTGAATCTTAGTTTTGTATCCAACACTTGCTGAAGGATTCTCCAAAACCTTAAGGTAAACCTCATATCTTTATTAGATTTAATATATAGTGGAACTTCATGCAGTATTACCACTTCGCTTATATATATCTTGGTGAGTTGGTTAAGATAGAAATCTTCCTTGATAGTAATGAAATATACTAACTTGGTAAGGTGATCGACTACCACCTAGATGGCATTATTATTTTTAGGGGTCCCAAGGATCCCTATGATAAAATACATGGTTATGTTTTCTCATTTCCATACTGGTATGGGAAATGGTTTCATCATACCCTTATACTTCTATAGTTCATCCTTGACTTATTGGAATACCAATAATTATGATACAAATTCTAAAATCTCCCTTTTCATGTTATCCCACCATAAGTTTTTTTTGGATATTTATAAATCTTAGTGCTTCCAAGATGAATAAAGAAGGATTAGATATGTGTATCATCCAAAATATCCCTCTTCAGTTCTGGTTTTTATGTGACACATATCTAAGTTCCAAACCTTATAACTTCATTTTTAGTAAAGTTGAACTTTGTAATATTCGCTACCTTTTTTTGTATCACCTCATCATCTTTTTGGGCCTCCTTAATCCTCTAAAGAATAGATGGTTGCGTAATCATTTGATTGAGCTAGGATTAAGATAATTTTATTATTCCCATGTCCATCCTCTTTATATCCAATAATATTAGATCACTTTCAATTATCATCATGGATAGGTTTGTAGGATCATTTATACTTAGATCATCTGCCACATTGTTCGCCTTCCCATGATATTAATGGATTGAAAAATCATAATAATTGATCATACCTAACCACATTCATTGGAACATATTGAGCTCCTTTTTATGTGAATATATACTTGATGATTTTATGATCCATATGTTTGTCACACTTCTCCCCATAGAGATAATGTCACCAAATCTTTATCATGAAGATCACTGCAGCCAATTCTAGATCATGTGTTAGGTAATTATACTCATGGATATTTAATTAGAGGAAGGAATAGACTATCACTTTTTCATCTTGAATGAGTACACAATATAAACCTTTTTTGGATTCATTGTTTTAGACACAAATCCTTCCCCACTGGTGGGTAATGTGAGCACATATGTAGTGATTGGCCTCTTCTTCAACTATTTAAATCTTTCTTTACATTCCTTATTCTAGAAAAACTTCAACCCCTTCTAAGTTATCTTGGTTAATGGGATTGAAAATCATGAGAAGTTTCTCACAAATCAATGATAATACCAAAATAATTTAATGAAACCAAATATTTCCATCACATATGTTGGTATGGTCCATCCTTATGATTGAATTTTTTTTTTCAAAAATACTTTTTAGGAGAAAGTGGGAAACCGCACAAGTTCAAACCAAAAGGTCATTTCACATAGAAAGAAATTACAAAATCATTAAAGATGAGACTAATATTATTTGAACTAATTTCCATATATAATACCCATTAAAGAGTGTTTATATTAGTTTCTAGATTATTTTTTATTATATCTTTAAAATAATTAGCCATCTTGTCCCAAGTCTAGATATATTCCTCAAATTAATCTTCCCTTCGTTAAAGCCTCATGCCAAAATGAGATATTGTTTATTGATCCATGCCCTTTAATCCTCATTAATATCAAACCAAATAATTATCTCATATATTATATTAACATTATCCTATGAAGCACTAATCTGGAAAACTACTTCTATCATTTCTTTTTTAGAGTTGAGAATGAGATCCAAATATTTTTCTTTCTCCGCTTCCACCTTTCTTGCCATACCCACCTAATCTTGTTCCTTAAAATCACTAAACTTTTCTATTTTATTTTCACTTTTAAGGTCCAAACTCTTATTATGTTCCTAGTCATGAGTTTTGGCCTCATCATTCATCTCCTAGGTCCTTTTGGTAGACTTTATTTACATAATATTAGGTAGTTGAGAGTATTCTTTACACCATTTAGCCATATTTTCCTTAAAGAAAATGCAGATCCCTACATATCGATTTCCCTTATTTCCCTTCTTCCTCTTTGTTTTGTGAAGTACTCTACCTTTTATTCCATTTACACTATCTACAGATAATTGAATAGAGATCTCATCATCAAGTTCAGCCTCAGATAAACTTTGACCATCATTGAAATTATCCTCTAGAATTATGTTCTAATTGCCCATTTCGGTTGGTACTAAATCACATTTTTCCTAAACCGGGCATTCGAGCTCAAGACCTTTAAAGTAGTTGGATATATTAAAGGTCAAAGGAGTCCCAGGAATGTTACTTTCTCCATGTTTAAGTTCAATTGAGAACTCAAAATCTATGTTAAGAGGAAGACCCATCTATTCTTTGAGGAATATATTATCTCACAATGGGAGTGTCATTAAGGATGATCTTTTACTTATTATCAATCATTTAATCTAGATATTATTGCTGACATAATAATAATATCCATGCCTCAAATGATGATTCCAAAAGATATTGATCCTCCTCCTTTCACTTATATAGAATTTGAGGATGATTTCTGATATAGAGGGTGATTTCCTTATCTCAGAAATTTTTGTTGGATCTATACAAGTAAAGCAAATTCCTTACCAGAATAGCATTTAATTTTTCTAAAGGGATTATCACAAGGTTTTTTGGGAAATTTAGCCTACAAATTTTGATAAGGGAGGAGTTATATACTTCGAATGCAATAATTTCTTTATTTTTCATTTTCACTGATATCTCTACTTCCATTTTTTGTAGTGGTGTTTGAATAGTTCTACTAAGATCGCATGATATAAAGGAATGTGTAGAACTAGAATCAAATAGTAAATTCACCATCCTTGAATGAATGACTAGAATACCTATCAACACTTCATTATTAGGATCCACCTCAATAGTTGTGATGGAATAATATATCCCTTTCTATCTAGGTCTTGGAGGTTTTTGGGACGACAAACCTTGGCTTAGTGCATTGATTCACATAGTGTCCTTTTCATGACCCTACCCAAGCCGGGGCTTAAGTTGAAACTACCCCAAGACCACCTCCATAGGCTAGGGGGTGGAGACAAGCATCGAAGGCATAACTAACTCAGGGAGGCCTTTTCCTAAGAACCTGTACACACACACACAACCAACTCAATGCAAAAGTGTAGAGAGATAATAGAAAAGATGTAACATAGTTATAAAATAAACCAAACATTCATGAACCTCTAGATATTACAAAAGTAAAGTAGTGTATACTAAAAATTAAAGGGGAAAATACATGCCCAACCAGAAATATGTCCCAACCTGACAAAACTAGAAAAGATTAAAAATCTAAGAGAGTTTTGATCCTATATCCCAAGATATGATCATCATACATGGTCCAAACACCCAGTATCTCTAAGCTCCTATGAAGTCACAGTTGACCTATCCATCATCTGCAAAAGACATGACACGTGTCGGAGAATCCCATGTAGTGGTGAGTATATACATACCTAGTAGAATTCCCCAAAAGGGTGAAGGAGCATTAGTAAGAGATAAAACTGAATAGGAAAATAGTAGATAGAACAAGGTATAGTGAAAGAGTATAGCTCAACCCAACAAGAGAGTGAAAACAAGCTCTTCCAGGAATAAGGGGATAAACATAGTGAGTAGATGAACTACCCGTTGAGCCTTCACCATCTACAGTAGGAGAGTATACTCATCCAACCATAAGAATCTAAACACATAAATCATGTGCCATACCCTATGTATCCCCGCCTCTCCTAGAAGGAGAGTATCCAAATCCAAGATGTGAATCCATAAGAAAGAATCTACATATATTTTTATTCAAAGAAGCCCAAATGAGATAGTAAGGGGATATACATCTCATAACTCATCCTAAGAAGAAGAGTATCCAAAAATTAAAAAATTACACCAACAATGCCCAACATCCTACACGTCTAACCTAAACACGCAAGTATAAGTAACTCAATCACCACACCATGATATTTTACACTTTGGGTGGAACTGACTCACCCACATGGTTTTAGGTTGCATTATAAGAACACGTCTTGGTGTGGAAAACATTTCTCTTCCTCATGAGTCCAAGTCTACATCAAACTATGTCTCTTCAATGTGCCACACAGTAAAGGGGTCACAATATATAGGTAAGGATCTCATGCCTTGGTATGATAGGAGGGTCCTACTCTAATAGTCACTAAAAAACTCCACTGTCCAGCCTTGTTGGAGGGTAATGCTCGAGAATGTAATTAGGGAACTCCACTGCCCATCCCCTCTAGAGGGTAATACCCAGAAGAGCCATTGGGGAACTCCACTGCCCAGCCCTACTAGAGGGTAATTCTTGGAAGAAGGACTTTGGGGAACTCCACCACCTAGAACTACTAGAGGGTAATGCCTGGAAGAATGTCTTTAGGAAAATATAATTCTTATCCCTACTATAGAGTAATGTTCAGAACATTGAGGAACTCCACTGCCTAGCCTTGTTGGAGGGTAACTCAAAAAGATCATTAGGGAACTCCACAACCTAGCCCTGCTAGAGGGTAATGCCCGAAACATCTCTGGTGATACCACCTAATCATTACCATCTTCAAGCATCACCTAATAAGGTTTCGATCTTGGAATATTTCACATCATATCTCAAAAACCACTACTAAGGGAACCATCATGTTCTACATGGAAAAACACTCATGATATGCTATTCATGGCACAAAACCTGAGTTCAAACGAAGGAGATATAGATGTTTGAAGTCTCTTGGAAGGAGCTCAAGAAGAACACAACATGTGAGGGGACCCACACGTCATTTGGTCCTACTTCACTACTTGCTAGTGTATTTGGTCGGTACATGAGTTCCCATCAATGTAGGGTAAATTCCGTGTAGGTGGACTACACAGAATGACCAACCTATCCGGGGACCGGGTCGTGTCTGTGTACTTGGACCATGTGTTCGTGTACTCAGACCCAATGTTCATGTACTATGGTACATGGCATGTGGCTTCACACAGGATGATTCTAGTGTACTCAAGATGTGTATATGTAATTTTCACATGTCATGTGCCTGGTCGTGTGATCCATCACACAAATCACTCACACAGAAATGAATTATATGGTTTTTAAAGGTAAGTACACACCGTTCCATCCTTATGGGTTTCCAAAACCCTAGAATCATCACTAGAAGGGACTACACGTTGTGTTGTTCATGTACAGGGAATGTAGTTCGGTTTTTTCTATAAAGTTTGTATTTCCAAATATGCACACATGCTTCAAATATATTTTCTCGGTCATATATTCCTCCTAAAATTAGCCTAAAATTTGTGTATTTGACTATGGATTGCGGAATCCGTTTGTTTCTCAGTGGAAAACGGTCATCGTTATGCAAGGGGTTTTGTTGGGAGTTCCACACACACCTGTGGCTATCACCATCAAAGGTCTAGCCTCAAACCATCGAATCAATCATCCCCATACTACAATATTCTCATATCTATGCTTGATTTACCATTTCATTATCACTTTATCGATTCACCATGAATTTGGGGGTTCGATTGAACTCGGTACCTCCCATCAAGTTGAAACGAGACTGTGGGGATCCAACTGATGAAGAACATAAAGAATATTTGAGAGAAAAGTACCAAAAACAAGGTTTTAAACATCACCAACTAAGTGGTCTTGGTCGGTGATCAAGAATGGGGCACATAGGTCAGATGAAAAATTAAAAAATAATTAAATTTCAAAACATGGGAACATGCAAAGGTCGTAATTAGTGAAGATCCAAGAAAAAGGATGTATTTTCTCAATCATTTAATCTAAGGGAATAAAACACTAAAAGAGTATTCTTACCTCTATTTTGGATCGATCACTAATAAATAATTCAATTTCACAATGATTGGAAGGAGTTTTTGTGTTCATCATTCTTTGATTCACCTTGATCCATAGATTCGTCATTATTTTCCAAAGGGAGGTGGGTGGAGCTATCTCGCCAAAAAATTCAGAAAGAAAAGATCCAACCCTAGAAAATTTACTTTAATAATATATTTATAAACATCATTTTAGGTCAAAATAATTAATAAATTAATTAAATTAATTAATTAATTCACTTATACACACCACCAATGAGAGAGGGGTATGAACATCTTGTGCTAACTCATTTTATGTTGCACCTAGGGTAAACACCAAGTTATGGACACAACTATGGTCTCATATTTCTAATTAGAACAAACATTTAAGAGTTATCCTATTTTCTATGAGGTATCATGTGTGCGTAATATAAAATATATTTAATATTTTTATAAAATTAATTTTGGGCACACCAGGACTCAAAATCGCATGTCGTCTCAGTGCCTAGCTTTGGAAATATATATAGAAATATTTCAAAGTATTACAAGAAAAAAAACATATCTCTACATTCCTTGTTCCATGAAATTAGAACGATGTACAATATATTGAGGGTTTACTAGAGCATTACTTTCTTCCATCACATTGTTGGGTTTCTATCATCACCAATCCCTAGCTAGGTGCCCTTCCTTCCCACACCTAAATCATTTCCTTATACCCTTCAAGAAATTTCCAAGATTCCTCTTCCCATAATTTTGAGAAGTAGGATAGTAGTATTTCTTTCACCCATATGAATTTTCCATAGCACCTCCAGAATAAAAATCTATTATCCACTCCTTATCTCCAGACCCATGAGACCATTGAGATTTTCTTATCTCTATTTAAATTTTTAGGTAACATAAAACAATTTTCTCATAGATTTTAAAGACTTCAATATCATATTATTTTCATAGACTCGACTTTATCCCACCAAATAAGTGGTTATATTTACTTTTAAGAGAAATGATAGAGTCTGAGGCATATTATGCAAGTCTTGTAAAGTTTGTCTCGCATGCCCCAATGGATTCTTCATCCTTTTTCTTAAGGAAAGGGAAATCCCTATACATTTTTAGTTGGACAATGTGGGGAAAATATTTTTCAAAAAAACATTTTTTTTTGGAATTCTTTCCACTCCATCGCTTCAATCTCATCCTCAGGATTTGTATTTTTGATCAATGTCCACCATTGATAAGTTTATCCCTCCATATGATTAACAACCAATATGACCTTTTATTTCACAGAGAATTGAAGGATGGAGGAGATATTTTCAATGGGGTTGATATATTATTCCATTACTAAAGGATGGTAAGATTGATTGAAAGTTATGGGCCTTTGTCACATGATGTTCTCAATTACAACTTTATCTTTATTAAGGGTATGTGAGTTTTCCCCCAAATTCAAGTTTCTATTTAAACTTTATTTAATCGATAAATTATTTACATGAAGTTCCCAACTCCTAATCCCATTGGGTTGGTCATCTCATTTGGGTATTTGACATGTTTATCATCATACTAGTTGTTGACTCGATTCCTCTTATTTTCTGCTATTGACTAAAATAAAGTGAAAATTAGGGATGAAAATTTTTAAACTATTAAACACATAAATGGGAAACCATGAACATTAAAGGGATAACTCATAAATTATATATGTAACTTAACCTATGAATTTATAGATTTAAATTTAAGTTATCCATGATCTATTTCCTAACATGAATTTGTATGGGTGTTTTTGTCCCCTTAATAATGGTTAATAATAAGATTATAAATTTACCAAAGCATATCTCCTGGGAGTGTCAAACCAGGTATGTATCAAGGCCTATCTATTTTACACCAGGTGATGATTGAGTCAATATCAATTCACCCTTTTTGGGGTTATTACCCCTATGTACAACTGTGTTAGTGAAACATCCACTTGTAGTATCCTAACAGAGATATATTTTCTTGAAAACCAATTACTCTATACTTTACCAAAATTTAGGGCTATTTTCCTATGTTTAGACTTATCACTAAGACTTTCACTAAATTTTTTCAATCCTAATCCCAAAAAATAACTAAACTTTTATTTAATACCAACTATGATAACCCATATCTTTCATACACTTTACTTCATGATTTATTGCATAAAGATACAATTAATACAACCCTAAAAGATTGTGAGACCTATTGTATTTGGGTAATTAAGTTCATAGAATAAAATATTTAAACAAAAATAAAATTACATAAACTAAAACTCTATATCACGACCTTAAATTTTCTTGATCTTCTCAAACTTCATGGGATAACTTGGGTATGTACATAAGAAAGGGGTGAGTTATAAATCCCAATAAGGGAATAATAAAATAAAAACATGATAAAAGTAATACATGTGAGTCTATAGGAAAATAAAGGCAACATAATATGGGTGATAATCATAAACTTTAACATCAAATCATGATATAAGATGATAAAATAAAGGTGGCATGGGAATGTAGCAACAACATAAAACATAATATCATAATCATAAGTCAAGGATAACCACCAATACATCATAACATAGTTTTATTAGGATAACCTCGTGTAAACCATACATTGAATATCATGATATAAAAACATTACACAATGCATTGGGGGGCTATATAATTCCAATCCCACCCACCGCATTCATATCATATACATGCATAAGTATGCCACATAGATCATACAACGTAAGGATGTATTTAATCACTTTTAATACCAAAATTAAGAAGTTTGGGTTATATAAATGTAAGTACCTTATCAATTAAGGAAAGGTACATCTTAGTGAATACCCTTGAGTGTAAATGGGTATGGGTATTCACTACACAAATGTTTGGCATGGAAAATCATAGGATAATTTCAGCAGTATAACAGGGGTACATAAATATTCATGGAAGGGTTTAATGAGAGAAAAATTGGTCTACCATAAATTAGATATCATAAGTATGCTAAGGTGGATTTGTAAAAACATATACCAACATGAAAAATTGGAAATAAAAATCCATAATATAAATAAAGTTCATGAATAAAGAGGAGAAGGAGAGCATCCCTTACCTTGAGAGGGCACTTCTAAAAGATTGGTAGGAGATTATTAAGAGATTGGGAACAACTTGGGAGGGTTATATAGAGATAATATGGGATTAAATTAATTATATGAGGGTTTTGAGTGAAGGGGGTGGTAGGTTGGGTGGGTTTTTATAGAAAATGAGAGGTGAATTCTTTATTAGTTATTAAACTAAGGTTTTGGACTCTGTATGATAAATTGATCCAAACCACAATCCATACCATGGTTTTCCCATGGTTTCTTACAAATAGGAGTGGATTTAATTATTTTATAATTATAATAATAATACCTTTGGTTATGTGTAAGTGAGACATGTTTATAAAGAATTGATTTTAAAACCTTAAAATATAATATAGGTTTTGGAGGATTCATTAAGGGTTTATAAAATTAATCAAATAACTTCATAATCACTTTATTTTAAAGAAGAAACATAATTTTGGTCATGGATACTCTTTATAGTATTTATTACATCACTTTTGGTCTTTTATGATATCATAATACATACCATATAATTATATCGTATTGAATTTTTACCCAAAAATTTGATTATCTCATAAAATTATGAAAGATTAACCATTGGATAATTTTGAAATGATGATATTAAAAATAATATTTATTTTAGAAAATTAATTCTCTAAATATTATAATTTACACTTATATAAAAAATCATCATTTATTAAAAAATACTGGATTTTTTACAATAACAATTTTCGGAACCTTATAATAATTACATTTGAATTCATAATATTATATTATCATTTATATCTAATAAATATTATTTAATAATAATATTTTATTAAAATATAATTTATTTTAAAATTTCTTAAATTCATCAAAAATACTTTCTTGAATGAACCTAAATATTTCCTAAAAATGCAATTTGTGTTTCATCGTATCAAAATCTAATTTTTATCAAACTTTATTATTTAACCATTGTAAAGTCATAAAGGATAAATATAATCATTATTTTATTAAAATATATATATATATATATATTCATGATTTTAGGGTCTAGATACATATCTCTTTAATACACCAGTGAATTTCTTGAGGGTAAGGTGTTTAATGGTGATATTTTCTTGGCACTACAACAAAATCGACATATGGCAGCGATTATTTTTTGATTTGGAGGTAGTTTAAACCGCCGCCATATGATTCTATGATGGTTTTCAAAAACCACCACAAAATTTGGTGTCATCATTAAACTCACATCAGTTTCTTCCATTTAGCGATGATTTCTAGGAATCGTCACATAACATTTGTTTAGCAGTGGTTTTTTTGGTTTTAGCGGTGGTTTTTCCTCCCAAAAAATGTTTAAAGGATAGATGTGGTTGCCACTAAACAAAGATCGGACCTAAATAATGGTGGTTTAAACTACTGCTAAATAATAATTTGGTATATGTGGTGGTGGTTTAAACTGCTACTATATATCGATTTTAAAAAAAATACAGCTATAGAATCTGCAGCTTCAAAACAACTGAACAAAAATAGATATCCAACTATAACAGATCAAGATATAAATAATCACTATATTTTCTATATAAATGCTCTGAAATCTATAATTTTAATTAAATACACCAACTCGATGAGTTTATGATATACCACATTGATAACATTAAGTATCTAAAGCATTTCGGACAATCCAGTGCAAAGGGCCCTAAGAAATCACTCCCATGACTGAAAATATATAAGAAAAAGTAAAAATTTGCATTGATTTGTGTTCTGAATTCACTACTCCATGTACCATCCCAATGAAATCTACTCAAAACCCTCACTATCTCCATCTCCACTTCCTGGTATTGGCACCTACATGAAAATTATTTTGAGAATTAAATAGTGTTGTATATTTAAATTTAAACTTAAAACCAGTAAAATTTTGTGTACTAAATGATTTTAAAGTTGTGTGATTTACCTTCTCACTACCATCCATCGATGAAATATCACCAAGTATAGATTCATTCATCTTCTGATATAATTCAATCAACGCATTCTATAGAGTGATGACCATTTCATCTTGTATATTTATATAATCCCACTATTCCTGAATTGTACTTTACATTGCAACAAGCTCCTTATCCGCTACAGTAAAGTGGGATAACATCTGTACAAAGAGATTAATTTTTAAAATATTATAATTTAATAACATAATTACATTCAATTTCACCATAATGTATTAAAATTACCTTTATTTGTGAATTAAAGACTTCATTTTTTCAAGATTGAGGCACATGCCTACAATCATCACAGGTAATCGGAAGGGTAACTGGATCCACCACTAGCTAGCCTAGAATGTGGGAAAATAATCATGTGGTTTCATTTTTAGGGACCCCCTAATATTAAAATAGGATAACTATATTTAATTCATTTAGATTCCAAACATCTGAATTGTTCATATTTCTCTCAGTGGTAACATTGTTTGAATATTTTGTGAAAAAATAGTTAGTAGTATAAAAAGTGAATTGACTTTATTCAAATTAAGATTTGTTTCTATAACTATAACCCTTCAATATCCTCATGAAGAAAAAAGATTGATGACCTGCTCCCTCATTACTAAATGGGGAGGTACTGTCTCGGATACTGGGAGTTGACTGGGATTAGTGAAATATTTCCTCTTTGACATTCCTACCATTTAATCAAATAAAATTAACTTCATAACATATATTTAAAAAAATCATGAAAAAAAATTAATAAATAGTAACATATTCATAGTACTGACAAACAAAATATACATAGCTATGATAATGAATGATTTCACATATTACATAATTGGTTAAAAATTTAATGGATTACTACACATACAATCATTTTGTCTATCAATCATGTCATTATCTTGCTCCATCATTACTTAATCTACTTCATCCTCCCTTATAAGACTAATATTTTCAATATCATGATGTAAAAATAAGTTCATTTCTTGCTATTGATGGGACTCAATGTCAAATTTTAAATCTTACACTTCATCACCCATATCATACAAGTCTTTCTTTATGTGAAAAAACTACACTTCACCCTTCATCCATGACATCTTCCACATAATATACCATTTTTTCTTGCGATGATAAGATATATTGATCATGTAATTCATGGTCACCGACATCCATCAACTGAGAGAAGTTCACAAAAATAAATTGAAAGGAATATATTTTAATACCCTTGGTAATATCGACCCACTTGCATTTGAATAAAACAACTGAAAAATACTTGTGGTAGTTTAATTTGATAATATCAGTCAACTTTCCATAGAATCCCAATTAAAAAACCATAAATATACCACTATTTTGTGTTTTCAAACCCTCTTTCCAATTTACTGTATGAAATTTAAATCCATTTACATTATAAGCATCAAACTTTCTAGCCAGTTTTAGATGATCTCAACCCAAAAACTTTAAATCTTCTAACAACTCAGTCCGAGTATCATTATTCATGATCTAAAAAATGTAATGTAAATTATTATATTTAAAAAATATATTTGTCAAACTAATATCCATATTGATTTCAATATTTATGAACTTTCATAACATGAAAACCATTCTACAATATATTTATTAATAAATTTTGTAATATCTTTCTCATTTCATGTTTGTCCTGTCATTTTTCTCTTTGTTTGAATCCTAATATCATCAATAAATGTATTTTCAATTTCACTATTTAGAAATAAATATCTATGTGCCTATAATAATTCCATTTCTATCAATGTAACATTTGAGCTCCTCTCAACTAATCAGCCAATAGCAATAAAGATTTTTGATTTCCCATATAGTTAAGATTGAGTTGATATGTAATAAACACATCCAACTTGATTGAATATTGTCTCAATATCATCCAAGTATCTAGAAAAAAAGGTAAGACACTCCTATTCCAAATAGCCTTCAAAAATAGAGCCTTCAGGTTGAGCTTTATTTTTCATGTATGATTTCAAATGGATAAGATATCTATGAAATAAAATAAATAAAACATAATAGTGTATTTAATTAAGTGCCAATAATTGTTTACTTAATATTAAAAACATATAAATAAATTACCTCTCAATTGGATACATACATCGATAATGTATAGGGCCTCCTAATTTAGTTTCCTCGACCAAATTCATACTTAAATTAATCATGATAGTAAAAAATGATAGAGTAAAGATCATCTCCTTTGAAAAAAATGTCAATAAAAATATCTCCTAAAGTTTTTAAAGCTTGAATGGTTGTAGAGTTTTCTCACATAGTTGTATGGAGAATGTGAAAAATTGGAGTACAACATCAGTAACCATTTTAGTTAATAATGTACAAAATTCCAATGGTAGTAATTGATGTAACAAAATATGTGAATCGTGAATTTTCAATCCATGTAACCTATGATGCTTTAAGTCAACACACCTTAAGATGTTACTTGAATACCCATCATATACCTTCATATGTTTTAAAATTCGAAGTAATGTATCTTTATACCTATTTTTTATTGCAAATTTTTCCAGAGAAAACATTCCATTCTCATATGGGCAGAGATAACGCTTTATGCTCATTGTTTTTAAGTCCTTCCTGCATTGAGATGGTCCTTTGATTTTCTATGATCATTAAGTAATGTGAAGATAAAATTTTAAAAAAAATTCTTATCAATATGCATAACATAAATATTATGTTGTAATAAATTAAATTCCCAATACAAAAGTTTGAAGAATATACTTTTTTTCTTCCATTGTTGCATTCCAATTTCACTTGATGATGCACTTGATACTTGTTTCCCACTATCATTAAAATGATGCACCTTACCAAATTCTGTTTCAAAGTTTCAAAATTATTCTAATATTTTATAACCTATCAACAACTTTGGAGGTGGTCTTCGGTCAATAGAATCATTGAATTTTGACTTGTTCAACTAAAATTTATGAGATGCGTCTATAAATATTTGATGATGCAAGAAGCACCATTTTTTACTATAAGGTAGTAGTTCGGTCTCAAAATCAAAGTTACAAATAGGATAATCCAAATCTATATAAGTGTTCCAACCAGATAAGTTCCCAAGTCTGGGAAATCACTAATGGTCCACATTAGAGAAGCGTGTATTTTGAACATTGTTCTAGCTGATGTATCATATGTCTCAACATCTTTGCTCCATAACTCCTATAATTCTTCAATTAGAGGCTGTAAGTATACATCAATATCATTTATAGGCATTTTTTTACTAGGAATAATCATCTAAATGATAAAAGAAATTTATTGTGTACACATCTATGGAGGAAAATTGTAAGGGATCAAAACAACTAGCTAAATGCTATAACTAGTTCTCAAAGTACCAAATGGGTTGAATCCATCAATAGCCAATCCCAATAAAAAATTCCTAGGATCAGATGAGAAATTTTTATGTAATGAATCAAATGTATTCCATGATTGTGAATATTTTGGATATCTCATTAAATCATCATTGTTATTATCTATAGAATGTCACTTCATGTGATCAGTGATTTTTTATGGCATTAATAATATTTTCAATCAAGGATTTAAAGGAAAATAATGAAAACCCTTTATAGGTGTGTTATCTTTATTCTTCTTCATAGTAGTATGTTTATTCAGACTTCTAGAATCACCCATTTAATTCCATCTATAAGAATAACATTTTTTTCAATCATGTCTACTTGAATCCTCTTCCCAATAAAGCATACAATCATTGGGACAAGCATGTATTTTTATATAATTCAGACCAAGATTGTTAGAAACATTTTTCATTTCATAAAAATAATTAGGGATCTTAGATTTATAAAATGCATCATGCAACAATTCCAATATTATGGACATCGCCTTATTTGTAATTCTGCATAGGCATTTGATGTGATACAACTTAAGTAGAAAAGAAAGTTTTGAATATTTCAAATATCCACCATACAACTCTTGATTTCCATCGTCAAATAAATCATGAAATGCATTTTTATGCTCAATTAAGTTATCTATTACATTTGTATCTACATAATCAAGAAGAGGATCCAATGATATGTTACAATCTTGATCTGGTTTCCCTATAGTTCCAAAAACATCACTTGCCAAGTTACTATTTGTAACATCCTCAAATGGTTGTTTTGATATGTTTTGATGCTGATGTTGTTTCCTTGTAATGATTAAAGCATCGTTTATAAGGTTTTTCACTTTATTTTCCATTATCTATGAATTTGGGAGCTCATTCTTTTGATTAACATCGGTGCTCAAACTTTTTTGTAACATTCGATTCTCCATGCCAAATCCAACAAAAATATTGAGCAGGTAATTTCTTTTATATCGATTGTTCATAAACTTCATCCCTCTTTAACCATCTTCTAAATTTATATTTAGGACATAGAAATCTTATTTTACCATAAATGGATCGATTGGAAATTGAAAATTCTAAAAACTCCTCCAAAACCCTAGTATACTGAGGTGTGTTCCTCAATAATGTGATCCATCTTTTATCCATATATATCATAATGTACCTACACTATATTTAAAAAAATTAAAACACATAAAAATTATTATTTCGTGATTATAAATAATGTAATATTGATTATAAAAGGTCATAAAAATATATAATTATTTATGTGGAATCAAAGAAACTAACTTATAAAAACAATGTAATTTTTTTTTGAACACATACAACCCATCTTAATTTTAAGTTTTATCAATTGGATATAATTTTTTATCTAAAATAAAAAAACTACACATTTCAGCATGATTCACAATAAAATATATGTTTTTATCTCATGCACTACATGAAGTTTTCCTTCTTTAAACAATTCAATAAACACCTATCAAAATTTTCAAATAATACAACACTTTTAATTTCCCCTATAAAAGAAATTAACATATTTATAAAAACATGCATTATATTTATTCCATAATTCTCATCATTGAATTAATAACATTCAATAACATGATAAATTCCTACTAAATAGTTCACATTAACATTCTCTTTAAAAAAAATATGAAATGTTAATCAAAACAATAATAACGAAAAAGCCCCAAAAATAAAAATGTTGAGCTAAAAATTATAAAATTATGATAATCACATATCATCAAAAAATTAACATGTATAATTTTACTTCTATGTTTTTATTATAAGGAAATTAATAACCTTTTTATCACCATGTTTAAGACAATAATGAAACATTTTACCATGAATGTTAAACTTTTAAAAGAAGACATAATATTTTATTATATCTCTTTTTCATGTCAATATTTTACTTTATCACACTTCTCATGAGTCATAATTTAATACATAAAAACATGTTGAAATTAATAATTCAACTCATATCATAATTCTTAAAGAATATATCAAAAATATATATTAAGCAGTATAATTTCAAAACTACTAAAATTTGAAGTTTTAAAAACATACATATTTCTCTTTTTAGAAGCATAAATTTTAAAAAAAAATTACATAATAATTTAAACACATTCAAACAATATTTAAAAACAAACTGAAAAAATCTATACCAATAATATCACATTAACTAGGTTAATGTGAAATAATTTCCAAAATTCTGTCTCTAAATTACTAAAAAAATTATAAAACCAGGATTCAATGTGATTATTAATGGAGGTGTCTCGAAGATCATGGTAAGGGTTCCTTATCCGACACTATTATTTTAGAAATATTTAGTTATAATATCATATCAACACCATATTTATATGTATTAATTATTATAATTACATGGTATTCTCATCAATTGGTTCAATTAATTAATTAATATAATTAAATTACCTGAAACTCCCTGACCTTGAAAATGATGATGAAATTCCACCTCAAAACAGCCAACAGCACCCTAAAAATTAAGAGGAACCAAAAAATCACAAAAGAACTAATTTAATTTGATTCAAAATCAAATAAAAACATAAAAAACTACCTTAAATAGGGCGAAAACTGTCGCCATCAATGAAATCCCATAGAATGAGTCTCAAATCACATGGCATAAACCCTAAGAACCAAAAATCGGAAAAATAAATTACCCAAATTCATTAGGGTTCAACCATGGGCTATGATGGACCAAAAATAGGAGGAGGAGAGAGGAAGGGGGTCAGTGGAATGGGGGGCAGTGGCGAGGGGGTATAGGGGAAGTGGCAAGGGGGAATGGGGTCGACACCTAGGGATGAGGGGGATGAAAGGGGAGAGTTTAGGGGCTCGAGGGTAGCGAGGGGAGAGGAAAACAGAAAGCTATAATGGGGGGGTGGCAAGCTGGAATGAGGGGAAGCAATGAGATATAATGGGGGAAATGGAGAAGGAAGTAAGGGGAGAAAGGGGAGAGGACGGTGACATTAGGGATTGGGATTGGTGAGAGAGGGATCGAGAGAGAGAGAGGGAGGAGTAAAGAGGGGGGATTGGGTAGGGGGATGAAGTGAATTTTAAAAAAAAATCAAAAATTTCACACCAATTTTTAGAATACCACTACAAAATATTTGGTAAAAAATAGCAGTGGTTTTAGATTCCTCTACTATTACCCTTTTTTATTGTACTGTGGTGTGGTTTGGTGAACATGGTTTGGTTCATGATCTTGAGCTTTAAATTTTTTCCATAAAAGGTTTTTCTCATGCTGTAGTTATTGAATCTTGGATTGGGAAAATACCAGTGAAGCTATCTCCCTTTGAAGCTTTGATAAATGGGATTCATAGGGTATGATCCTACTGGTCAAGGATAACACTTTTTTTGTCTGTGTCAAATGGATTTATCATAATATCATATACATACTAATAATATTATTATTGTATAATGGCTATACTTTCAATGGTTATGATTCTTAACGGTCTTCTAAAATCAACATGATATAACTTATAACAGTCAAAAATAACTAAAGTAGTGCATGTTTTTTATATAATTTCATTTATTAATAAGAAATTTACTTGTTTAAAAAAGAAAATTTTATTTATAAATTTTCAGGTCATTTTAGGGAGAATTATATTTTATAATGAGAAAAATTAATAGACCCATAATTGAGATGATTTATTCTTATGGATTTATGTTGAGCATATTTCCAACAAATTCAAAGAGGAAGATTGAAAAAATTATTAAGAAAATTGAAGTGATCATTTGAGAATAGTCATCATAATGATCCATAAGCTTATGAAATATTATTACCAAGAGATGAAGATATCTCAAAAACAATACTCCATCTTAAGTTGTAGTATTAAAAAATTCTCTAAGGAGAGTTGGTTATAGAGTTAATTTGATAACGATCTTTATTTCATATTATAATTGTTTTCATTTGGTACTAGATTTAATGATGTTTAATAAAGAGTGTTGAGGTTTTTATCATGAAAAAAATTATGAAGAAGTATAAAAAGAGTCTTGAGATGTTTGATGATGTTTATATAGCAAAGAAGGAAACCATGATATGATAGATATAACCATTTCATGGTCAAACACAAAACACCCATAAAATCTCAATCATTTTCTGAGAAGAGGATGGGGTCTATTGATGAAAGAAGAAAGATCCAAATAACCATGACATGAAAAATATTTCCATGTTATAGTGTGGTGACTAGAAGTCATTTTTAGATCTCATGGTGGATGATTGGAATCTATTATATTTCATGACCAATTGAAATTCATGTGGTGGTAATCATGTTTGAGGAAGCCAAATATACTCATTCTAAATGAAATGGGTAAATGAAGATGATCATGTTGGAGTTGGTATTATAGAAACAAGTTATTTATACTTTATGATAACTTTTATTCATTATTTTGAATATTAATAAACTCCTTATCACGTCATGATTTTTCTTCTACATAACATAGTATGTGATAATGTCCTAGAATTATTTGTCACACTAAAAGGTCATAACAGTTCTATGATGAGAACTCAAAAGTGTCATGACAGTATTCTTAAATATATATTATATATCTAGATGAAATTATATTAGGACACAAATGATATAGGATATCATGGGTAGAAACTCATAAGACTTTGAGATGAATTTTCATGGTATATGCCCTTGGTAATATCCAGTGTAGGATATTATGAGAATGAGACTCGCTGGTAGGAAATCCACATTTAGATGTGTCATTGGATGTTCCTATCTATAGATGTGTCTATTGATCCTTATACATTAATATTATTATTAATGAGTATTATAAGTCACATACATTGATGTATTTATGAAAACCGTGATGATAGATGTTTGCAATGTGGTAGGATACGTTGGGTGAATCATGAGTAATATTTCATTAATGAATAACGCGAGAAAGGATGTGTCCCTTATTTTCTTTAATGGAAGTTTATATCGTAGGCCATTTGATGGAAATGATATGTCCTAAATAAATCTATGGTCATGTTGTTCTATAGGAAAGTTTGATTTCTAGAAATTCAAATAAAGATACACCGAGAACATAGGTTGATGGCACTACCATGAAACCTACTTGTTTGAGATATCATGATAAAGGGATTATATTATATGGTAAGTGCATGTATGAGGTATTATGTCATGATGGTGTTAACTTATTTCTCTATAGGTGTCTTGGTGTGTTTATAGATGTTAACCTTGGAATTTATGCTGCTTCGCATATGCCACTAAGAAAGAGGCCTAGGGGGACATACACTAAATGTATCCAAAATCTTAGTTAAATAATATATTATTATTTATTATTTAACAAGTTGAATAAATATTATTCCCATATGTGGTTTAATAATTATTAATGTTTGATTAATATCATATATTAAATGAGGCTTCGGCCCCAACCTTTTAAAAAAACATGTTAATAAATAATAATAATAATATTATTATTATTATTATTATAGACATGGGGTTCTGCAGGGATTACAAAAATAATAAGGACACATGTGCAATTATTATTTTCTAACCCTAGTGGTATATAAACCCAATTATATTATTTTCTTAGGAGATTCAATTCATTTTTTATGCACAGTGAGATCCAAATAGAATCCTCTCAAAGCCCTATATAAATCCCTCTCTAAGAAAACTCTCAATAACAGAGAGTGATCCTCCTACACCAACACTCTCAAGTATATAGAGATCGAAGAGAATCATTCCTTGAAGCAATTCTCAAGGTGATCAAAGACAAATGACACAAGCTTTAGGATCTACCGCACTAGCACCCGAAGATTACTACGATGTCCTTTGGAGGTTCGTGGAACATGTGTGGATAACCTCTATAGGGAATCTACTCCTAATTACTAAAATTCAACAATAGTATGACATAAAGGCGTTGGAAGATGCATCAATGAAGAAATAATTTCTCGCAAGGTAATTATTTAATTTCTTAAATTAATTATAAATAATCTGTGAGAGTACTGCACTTTGGTTTTAGTATTATTTTTATTGTCTATATTATTTGATTCAATTCCATTGATCACGACATTTATTTTCATGTAAATTTCATATTAATCATCGATTATGAAAAAAAGATGAGTTGGACATGCCCCATCTGATTCTTCTTTTACGCTCGAAACCTACGAGTGGTATCAGAGTCGTCACATAATTATTTATAATTATTTAAATATCGTTGATTTATTTACACATTTTTCATTAGTTTTCAATTCTATTTTAATTGTTCTTTAATATGGATGGATTGTAGGATATGATTTCTTACTCTTCATTTATTGCAAATATAATCAAATCGATTAATTTTATGAATGAAATAAATTCAAATATCACATCTTGAGGTGTCGAGGAGTCTATACAGACAACAAAAGAGTATATGTTGTGTATTCCAGAGGTGCATGTCGTGTACCCATGTTTAATGTACCATAAATTAATTTAGAATTAATTCGAGTCATGTACATTTATTACATGCAGTGAATTTAATTATACACCACATGTTGATCGGGCCAGCCTAGTGCATGGTCAGCTGGAGTACACACCATGTAACTTCCATACACAAAGTGTAGTCCTTTAGTCATAGACAAACCATGTATCTTCTTACACAACCTACATGATTGGTGACCGTGTAACTTGGAGAATACATGTCGTATAGACCATGTACACACTTTGTACTCCAATATTTTTCATAGCATAGTTACACATTGACTCCCTAGGCATGTGTCACAGATAGACTATGAGAGTAATACATGACATGTTGCTACAATGTAAAAGCCATGTACTTTTACCAAATTACGTGGAATTAAAAATTAATTTATTATACTGTTCAAAACTTATTAACATGTGTTATGTGTGGTCATTAAATTGATATTACACACCATGTGATGAGTTTTATATATATAAATTTCTAATTAATTTTATGTAATGTTAGGATCTTTATATCATGTATAAATCGTATTACAATTATCGCTCTACATGTAATGAAGCATAACACACTATGTAAACACCATGTGTTCCGTGTGGTCATTAATTTGATATTACATGCCATGAAATTACATGATAAGTCGTGTATTCCAGATACTGTAAGAGTAAATATTATATGAGTATAATACACATTGGATAAATTGAATGAGTACTCAATGTGTTTCCTCTAAGGCACATTTTTTTGTATATAGTTAATTTTAAATAAATTTATTTATTTTTTAAAAAATTATAATGGATGATATTCTCAAGAAAAATCAGATGAAAATTAAGATAAAATAATTGATTACTTAAAGAAGATAATTAATTGATTCAAGTGAGGTTTATCTTAAATAAGAATGATTAGAATTGAATGTTAATTTTATTAAATGCGCAATTTGTTGATTGCATGTGGATGATCATGATCTTAAAACAAAACTTTTTATGTGATTGGTTTCTTTTAATTTATTATTAAATCATATCATTGGAATGTGTATAATACCTCCTCTCATTATGTAAGGGAATGTGTGCCCACGGTTTCCTTAATGTAAACCCCCTAACTAATCCTTTGGTTACAATCACCTGTGAGTGATTAAAAGCATATATACTGGATTGATCTCCCAATATAGTGAAGGTGGTTCAAGTTTAGATACAATAAGAAACTAATCCAAGAGATATACATAGGTGGATAGGTGGAAAGCTACAACATGAACCATAAATGGTTAAAGGTTTTTTCCCCTAGGTACATAGTTAGTTTTTCATCCGCTAGATAAACTAACCATTAGTAAAAGATCATGATAGTATAACTTTATTATTTTATTTTTTCAAGTTACATGGTTATTTCATTATGGATGTTTTGTCATTATCACATGAATTAATGAATTGACAAGCATGCAAGATACAACTTAAATAAACTAAATTATACATAAACATTATTTAAGAAATGGTTAACAAATTAAGTAAATCCATTTAATATTAATAAGAATGTAATAAAGATAATAATTGGAAAATTACACATAAATATTAAATCCGTCAATTTTATATATTAAGTTAGTATATCCTTCTACTACTTAGGTTAAAATCAAACCATAGTTCAAAGTGTTTGACCAGCTAAAGTTGGGGTGTTTTCAATTATTGAGGAATTCTAACTTGAAGTTTTGGATTGACTTAACTTAGTCAACATCAAAGGTTGACTGTCAAAGTAGGACTTGGTGTAACTGAGTGGAAAAGGTTTTGGAAATTCAATTTAAGGATTTTAGGATTGGGGATTGTACTCAACAGATCAAGGAAATATGAGTTAATGCACTTGGAATTTGGAATTCCTACCTAAAACCCTTCAAATTTCTTGACCGACCAAATTTAGGGTGATGATAAGGGGAATATGTATCCTTTCAACTAGAATATACAATCAACATGATATTATGAATCTAATGTTAAGGTATAATGGTTTTCTATAAAATAGTGGGAGATTAATAAACATAATATTTATTTATTAGTCTAATTTTATCAGATAAAGTACTAAAATTATGATCTTATTATTTGCAGAAATGGAAATAAAAATGACTTCAAACATATCACTATGATCCATGATTGATAAGGATAACATTATCTCCAGCACAAATTTCTAAGAGTGTAAAATGTTCTTATGCATTATTCTATGCCATGAAAGAAAATTATATGTGCTGGAAGAACCTATTCCTGAAGTACCTAATAAAGAGGACAATGAGGAAGAGTTGTCTCTCTATGAGAAAATTTTTAATGATGCTACATATGTTTATAGCTTCATGTTATCATCCATGACCAATGAGCTTCTGAAGAAATATGAGGACATGAATCCATATAGCATGATGTCCCACCTTTGGAACATCTATCAATAGAAGGTGATACAAGAGAGATACAAGATATCCAATGCTCTATTTACAAATAATATTAGAGATTCAATGCCAACTAGGCCTCATGTGGTCAATATTATTGGATACATTTAATATTTATACATATTAGGATTAAATTCCCAGATGAGTTTCACATTGATCTCATACTTTTCACACAACCTAATTCCTTCTCTAGTTTTATTGTTAATCATAACATGAGCAATAGTAAGAAGAGTCTTTTAGAACCTCTTACTCTGATTCTCCAAGTGAATAAGTACATGGGGAATGACAAACTTGTAGTTATTATAGTGAATAAGAAAATGAAGAACAAGTTGAAGGGGCCCAAGACTCATAGAAATTCTAAAGATCCCAATCACTATCCTTACAAGAAGAGGAAGATCTAGAGGTAGGGTAAGGAAAAAGAAGCAATATGTTTTTCATGTGGAAAGAAAGTCCACTAGAAGATGAAATATACCCAGAAGTAAGGGGAAGATAAATGTGTATTCTTTGTCGAGTGTAATCTTTCAATATCCACACATTGGGTATTAGATATGGATTGTGGTTCTCATATTTGTATCCAAATGTAGGAACCAAGTAGATTCTGAAATATTTCTAGATGAGAGGTGGATTTGTGAGCAGCTAATGGTGCAAGGTTGGAAGCACTAGCCATTAGTGACTACCACCTTTCATTACTAATAGGAATGATATTGGTTTTAAGAGATTGTTATTATGTACCAACTATTACCAAGAACATAACATTTTTATCATGCCTAGATACAGAGGTTTTATTTTCAAATTTGGAAATAAAATTTGTTTCTTTTATAAAGACAATATATGTTATGGTATGGCACATTTAAATAATGGTATTTAAATATTAAATTATGAAAACCAAGTTTTGGAAATAAATAAAGAATCATGTTCACACAAATCATATAACACCCAGTTATGAAATCATAATCTTGGTCATGTAAATGAGAATCATTTGACAAATCTTTTTCCATATGGTTATTTAGACTCTTTTGAGATGAAACCACTTGAAATATTTCATGCTTGTTTATAAGTCAAAATGACTAAACCACTATTTAGTGGATAGGGTGAAAGGGTCATAAATCTTTTAGGATTGGTACACACTTATGTGTGTGCACTATTTCTAGTAAAATCTAGAGGTGGGTATTTTTACTTCATAAGTTTTAATAATGAATTGAGTAGATATGGTTATGTCTACTTAATGAGGTATAAGTATGAGTCTTTGAGAAATTCAATGAATTATAGAATGAAGTATAGAATTAAGTTGGAAATAAGATAAAGAATCTTCAATTGGATTGAGGTGGTGAATATCTTAACCAATAGTCTATAAACTTTATATGGGGTTTTGAGATTATATATCAACTCACTCCACCTTACACACCATAGTGGAATATTGTTAGTGAAAGGAGGAATTGTAACTTTTTATACATGGTAAGGTTGATGCTGATTCATATAGATATTCCATTATCCTTTTGGGGATATACATTAAAAACTATGGCATACACACTAAACTAAGTACCAACTAAAGTGGAAAACAGAATTCCCTTCAAGTTATGGAAAGGGTATCCTAATGAAACAAAGGGATACTACCTATAAAACCTATAATATAAGAAAGTGATTGTTTCTAGACAATCTATCTTTCTTGAGAGGGTTCACATCCTCAAAAACAATAGTGGGAGAAATATTGAATTCAATGAAGTTGATTCTCAAGATACACAAGAGTTAGTAATGAAAAATGAGATTGTGGGATTTGTGGATATGGGGAGGATATGGGTTGGGGTAGGCCTAAAAAATTTGACTGTTTAAAGTTTGAGCTAATGCAGGTTAAGCCCGCATGGATGTGGGCCAAGACGGGTTAAGCATGTGTGGGTGTGGGCTTACCCGTGGGTTTAATTTATAAAAAATAAATAGTGAAATTCATTGGCATGTGCGAGATTACCTACATGAGTGGATGCCATTTATCAAGACTCTTTGGTTCTAGCCTCACACTGATTATGAACCTCTTACTCCGAACTTAGGCCATGATGATTTTTTTTCTATTAACTTCACTCTCCGGTAACCACTACCTCGTCCCTGAGGGTGACCCACATTTCATCAGTGAGTAATAGTTGTCTTCCCACCCTCTCCCTCACCACCCCTACTTGAACTCCTCTTGGATCTACAAGCCTATCATGTTGGCCACGACGGAGGGATAAAAGTCATCATAAAGCACAATGATGTGGAGCTTCATCATAAATGTAAGGGATGCGGGGAGGGCGGTGACGTCGATGAGGTTGATGTGAAGCGGGCTTCCCTTATTGATGAGAATTTTGGTGCCTGTGAAGACCGAGTGAAGAAGATAGTTTCTGAACATGATATGCAGACCAGCTAGATATGGGGGTGTCAGGTGGACATCACAGCACCACAATGCCCTCTCTAGTTCCTCAGCAACCTAAAATAGATGGAATGGAACTAACATTAACACCATTTACAGTGTAGAAATCAAATCCAACATCCCCGGTGATGAAAATAGTGGTTATGTGCATACCATCATCCAAAATTTGGTTCCATGGATGAGGATAAGTTATGTAGTGAATTAATTAATAGAGCCTAAAATATGATAAAATGAGGAAAAAAATATTATATAAATGCATAAAACTAATAATTTTTTGAAAAAAATGGTAAAATTACCATAGGCTACCCACATGTTTATGTGGGATGATGTGGGTTTGATAGTTTTTATTCAAATTTTATAGAGGATTTTGCGGACAAACCCATGCGGTCTCAAATCCATGCGGGCTTAGTCCACCTCACCCCAGCCCTCCCTTTTTTCATCACTAACAAGAGTTGGTACATGAACAAATTCTACATGTCCCCATGGAAGAAGTAGTTCATGAAACATAAGTATTATGTAGGATCACTACAGTGGTAAGAGAACCAAAGAGATAAGGTTTTCTAGTCACCAAATATGGTGACTCATTATTGGTTGACAATGATAAACCTATACCCTACAAATAGGTAGTAGAGAGATTATAAGCTACAAGTTCTTAAGAAGTTATGAATTCTGAAATAGATTTCATGTATTATAAAAAAGTTTTTGTTCTAGTTGATGCTCCAGTTTATGTAAATCTCGTAGGGTGAAAATGTGTATTCAATATAAAACTAGACATGAAATATAAATTAAATACCTATAAAGAAAGTCTAGTGGATAAAGGGTCTAAAAACATCAAGTAATTGAATATTATGAAATATTTTCATCAGTTTTCATGTTTAAATTCATTAGAATTCTACTTGCTATAGCAGTTTATTGTGACTGTGAAATTTGGCAGATGGATGTCAAAACAACTTTGTTTAATGGGAACTTCAGGAAGATGTCTACATGACACAACTAAAAGGTTTTGTGACTCTATGTGATTCAAAAAGAATATAAAAGTTATAGAGATCCATTTATGGATTGAAATAAGAATCCAGGTTATGGAACATTTGATTCAATGAAGCTATAAAATAATTTGGTTTCATTAAGAATGAATGTGAGCCATTTTTTATAAGAGGTTTAGTGGGAATTTGGTCATTATCTTGGTAGTATATTTTGATGACATATTACTTATTGGAAATGACATACCAGTCTTACAGTCTTTTAAGGAATGGTTAAACAAGTGTTTCTCCATGAAGTACTTGGGTTAAGTAGCCTATATTATAGGGATCAAGATCACTCATGATAGATACAATAGGATTCTTGGACTAAGTTAAAGTACATACATTTACTAGATACTAAATAGATTTAGTATGGAACAATACAATAGGGGATTGGTTCCAATGTCACATTATATACATATTTCTAATAAAATTTTCCCTTGTACACAACATGAGAAAGAGAGAATGAGTAAGATCTCGTACGTTTCAGTTATAGGATCAATAATGTATTCCATGTTATGTACTAGACTTGATGTTGTCTATGCACTGAGAATTGTAGTTAGATATCAAGATAATCTATTAGAACAACATTGGTTTATTATTAAGGTTATACTTAAGTATCTGAGAAGAACTAAGGATGTGTTCCTGATGTGTGGAGGAGATGAGAAGCTAGTCATCAAGGGTTATATAGATTCTAGTTTTCAAACAAATCAAAATGATCTGAAGTCATGGTCAAGATATGTTTTCTATCTCATCAGAGGAGATGTGATCTAGAAGAGGTCAAAGAAGTCAGTTGTCATTGATTCTACAATAGAGTCTGAGTATATAGCATATTCTAATGTATCAAATGAATATGTTTGGAGAATAAACTTTGTCTAGGATATTGATGAGGTGCCTATCAGTAAATACCATATCACATTGTATTGTGATAATACTATAGTGGTGACTCTTATAAGATCCAAGGTTACACCAATGGACAAAGCATATACTCTAGAAGTATATTCTCTTGAGGTATTTTTCTCAGAGGGGTGAAGTTGTAGTAAGTAGAGTTACCACAAAATAAAACATGTAGAACCCCTTGACTAAAGGCCTATATTAGCAAAAGTATGAGTATCATGTGAGAGATAGTGGACTGAAGGTTGTTATTAGTTGGCTCTAATGCAAGTGATAATCTATTGGAGTTTGTGCTCTAAAATCAAATTCTATATACTTTATGATAACTTGTATTCATTGATTTGAATATTAATTAACTCCTTATCACGTAATGATTGTTATTTTTCATAACATAGTATCTGGTAATGTCCTAAGAGTAGATGTTTCACTAATAGTTCATATAAATTCCCCGCTATGATGAGAACCTAGAAATTTCATGGTGTTATTCTTAAATATATGTTCTATAGTCAGATGAAATAATTTGAGGAACATAAATTATACAAGATATGTTGGGTAGAGACTAATAGGACTTTGAGGAACCTTCTTATGGTGTACACCCTTGGTAATATCTAGTGTATGATATTGTGAGAATGAGACATGCCAGTAGGAAATACATATTTATATGTCTCATTGGATGTTCCTATCTACAGACATGTGTATTGAAACTTAGAATTTATGATTATTATTAATGAGTATTATAAGTTGTGTACTTTGATGTATTGATGAAAATATTGATTGTAAAATCCCATCTTTTTTTAGGTTTGTCCCTCTTTATTTTTTTCATTGAATCTCTTTCATTTGGGTTTTCTTTCTTATTTGCACCTTGGTGGTCAATTATCATTTAGAGATGGAGATATTTTTCTAAAGAAAATGACCTAAATTTAAAGGATGTATGTTTTTTTGAATCAATATAGTTTGGTTATAAACATGTGAAAGGGGATTATGAGGGGTTTCATGAGTTTGGAAGGCTTCAGAGGTGGTTCGGGATCTTTTATAGAAGCTAGGATTAAAGCTGGTTGCAAGGTATTTACACACCATGTAAATGTTATGCGATGTATAATTGTTTCCAGGATGATGTCGTGAAATGGGTTCCTGACATGAAATGAATACACATTGTGAACCCAGTTCACATTGTGTGATGTTCAATCAGGGTTATTTTAACTTGAAGTGATGCATTTTTCAGTGTGACTCATAAATAGAGAATTATACGTCTGTAAATGTTACACATTGTGTATTTCTTCAGCTCAGCAGTTTTAAAGCCACGATCAGTATGTGATTTCATTCTTCATCTATTTAATCTATCCTCTCTCAATCCTTAGGTATTTTCTAGGTGATTTTTGAGTGCTTTCCTCCATTCCAAATGTCTTGATCAAGCATATGATCCCTAGTGAGTTTTTCTTCTTTGGTTTTCTCCTCTCTTCAATTTTTATCCATTGTTGCAGTGTAATCTCTTGACTAATTTGGAATCGAGTGTTGAATATTGATCTTGTGTGATCTGAGTTTTCTTCATAATCATAATTATCTTCAACCTTTGTTGGCATTTCTTATTAGAATCATTGTGTTGAGCACCGGTTAAAGGTAGGTAGTCTAAAATCTAACCCTATGGTTTTTTTAATTGCTTAATTATCTGCAATATTGTGATTGTGCCAACACAAATTGAACATTAATTAATTGAATGATGAATGATAATAAATCATGTGTGGGTTTATTTTTTGGATCCCTTTGGATTCAATGGTGATCCGACCTAGCTTGTGGCTACCTATTGGGTGAGCCTTACCATAGAATAATAATGAATTGGAAAATAGTTCAAAGTGTGTTTAGCATGAAATAAGACCTCAGGTTATTTCTTGATATAGATTCAATTTGGTAATGGATTATTGTTTATTGAAATGGATATGTTTGATATGATATGATTGGGTCCAAACTATCATGTTAATGGTTTAAGGCCCATTTAATAAATGAAATGTTTAATTTTAAGACCAATGGTAATTTTTAGAATTAACTATTGAGTATTATGATATGATATTGTGATATCCTTATTTTTATTACTTGTGTTGTGATTCATGTTGCAATATTTATATAGTGGGATCGACCTAGTTTCATGTTAAAATGATTATATAGCGATCTTGGACTAGTTTCATGTTGTAATACTTATATAGATGTCTTGGCCCAATTTCTTTATAAAATTATTATATAGAGGGTTTTCTGGATGTTGAAATTATTATATAGAGGGCTTGTCTTGAATGCTGAAATGATTTCACAGAGGGCTCTTCTAGGTTATGTGATTATACCATGAACTTGTGGTTAAGGTTTTCATGGTTGTTCTAAATGATCAGATATATTCTATCATGGTGCCGAAGTAGGTTGATTGTTATATTATTTTGAGTTTATTTAATAATACACTTATTTATCACTTTATTACATGAACTTATTAATCAAACTAGTTTTGTTTAGACACTGTGGTGTCGACCTACTAATTTTTACTCAGATTATATTTGGGATTCCATTTTTTACCTAATCAAATTATAATGATGTAGGTTTGGAAAAGGGTAAGAGACCTTATAGTTGATTATTACTTGTTGGATAGGTTGGAGCTCAGAGATGGGACCGAAATGGGGTTCGGGACCAGATTCTTTGATTTATTTATGTCATCATGGTATTTTATCTTATATTACCTTTATTTTACATTTAGATACATTCCATCCTGACATTACATGATTCCCTATTATTTGGTTTAGTGGTTTCTCCCTTTATTTCTCAGTTCTATGATGTACTATTTTTTCTATATCCATTACTTTGATATTTATTTATATTTTTTTATTTTTGTTTTATTGTAACACTATACCTAGGGGTATAGTCTCCCCACTATATTCTTCCTACCCCTGATACTATTTGGTAGACTCTGGCATATGAGGAGGCACGCTTGAGGTTCCATAACCAACTTGATTTAACCATGTGAGAGAGTGACGGGTCAAGGGACATTACAAAGTGGTATAAAAGGAGATCATTTTTTTCTTGTTGGTTGCTTTACTATTTGGGAAAAGTAAAAAGAAGACTGGGATGTGTCAGGGATTGATAATGATCTTGTGCATGGGAGTAAGTAACCCATGTATGGGGAGAATCTGAGTACCTAGGGATGGGATTGTTGTTCATTATGTTTGATTGTTACGGTTGATGTTATTTCACCTTGGTTTATTCACATGTTGTGTGATGGTTATTGTTTCTTAAGATTTATACTTGTGGCTTGGTATGGTGCATTATGAGTATGTATGTGTCATGATAGGAACATAGGGATATATATTGGCATGCATTGTTCATGGTAGGGACATATTTATTTCATTTGATATATTTTCTTATATGAAATGTGAAATGAGATACCTATTATATTTGATAAAGGGGAAAAGGTAATAAATGAAAAGACTATTATATCCTACTAAAACACTTTAAAACACATTTAAAGAGACCATGATCTAGTGGTTCTCCGTTGATGTCACTTGTTGAGGTTGACCATATTGTTATCCAGTGTTCTAAGGAGTGTGTTTGTCTTGTAGATAAAATGTCTCCTTATTATCTTTTAATTTAGAATTAAGAGCATGGTAATCATCATGCTCCTAATGCAGCTAATTCGGAGCTTCATGTGGATCCTAAGGATTATATGGATGTTTAGATTTGTGGTGGATTCCTAAGGGTCATGTGATCTATGGAATGGGAGGTTGTTTTCATTGTTTCTTCGATGTTTGAGTTGACAAGAGAGTTTCAATTGTAGCATCTTACTACATTCACTGGGGTGGGAAGCCCCTAGGTAGTGAGTTCTGGATTGAGTCAATCCAGAATATCTTCAATCACCTTGAGAAACCCATATATTGGAGGGTTAATCTTACTGCATACATTCTTCATGGACCAGCCGAGCATTGATGATACATTCTAGAGAAAGATGGGAAATAAGAGGAGTTGTCCTGGAAGGACTTCTAGGTAAAAAACATTGAGTCACTTCTATCTAGAGACATTTTTGGATGAAAAGTCTCATGAGTTTCTTGCACCTGAAATAAGAGGTCATGTTAATGAGGGACTAAACAAGACATTTCACTAAATTATAGTGATTCACACCATCTTTAGCTTATGATGAGATCTCCAGAGTTTGAAATTTTCAGGATGGGATTCTCTATGATATTAGTTTATAGGTGAAGATCTTTCACTTGAGTAGATTTTCAGATGTGATGAATCATGAACTCATCAGGGAAGGTAATCTGAGAGAGGCCTCAAGTAGAGGCCATATTATTTCAGTAGGTAAAATGGGGATCTATTCTTCTAGTGTAAATAAGCACCACTACAATAGTTTTCATTGAGGCAATAGTGGGTAGAGAAGACAGGGCAGTGGGAAAACATCTCAGGACTGTGTTCCGTTGCAGTTCTATCAGTGTGGTAAGTTGGGACACAAGAAGCCTCAGTGTCTATACCCTACTTTGGAGTTTCATTCTTACAGTAATTTGAGTCACCTTCAGAGTTTTTGGAGGGGCATACAGTAGCATAGTAGTGGCAGGGGATCAAGATAGGTACCAGAGTCTGGGAAGGACACAACTATCCCTCAACAGGCTGGTATCTGGAGTTCCACTGGAAATTCAGGTTGAGGTAGGTAATGTGGTTCCCCAGTGCAAGAGTGGTAGTATACTCTAGCTAGTGTTTATGTAGGACCTTCTACCGATAAAGGTATTATTTTTGTATCATCTACCCTTGATTGTGTTTTGTTTAATATAAGAGTATCACATTCTTTTTTATCTGCTATTTTTGTAAATGGTTTGGGCTTGGTTGTGTAAATCTTGGATGGTTTATTGACCATCATCACACCATTGTGAGTGCTATCAGAGAATATAAAATATTGTAAGGCATGTTCTCTAGAAATTGGTGGTTACTATTTCTTTTGGGAACCGTTCATGCAGGAAATGATAGGTTTCAATTTGATTATTGGTATGGATTGTATAGTCCTATACCAAGATCATATCAATTGTTATCAAAGAATAATTTCCTTTTAATATCCATAAGGAGATAGTTATTTTCACCAGGGTGAGTGGGATATTCAAGCTAGTCATACAGAACCAATTCAGTGCAGATTGGATTGTATCACGACTCAGATAGCAATTATTTCTCTAGATGATGGTGGAATGAATTAGGGTATTGTTCCTTTAATGGTATACTATTTTCAGGATCCCTTTCTTGATGATTTTCATGAATTACCACCTGATAAAGATATAGATTTCATGATTGAGTTGGTGTTGGGATCATGGTCATTTTTAATTCCACCTTATAGGATGGCACCGGTAAAGCTTAGAGAGTTGGAAGTTTAGTTGGAAGATCTAGAATATAAAGGTTTTATATAGCCTAATATATCTCCATGGGTTTATCTATTATTTTTCTATAATAATTTTGATGAGACTTTGTGCTTATATGTGGATTATCAAAGATTGAACCAAATAACGATCAAAAATCGGTATCCCCTTCCATGCATTGATGATCTCTTCAATCAACTAAGAGGTTCTAAGATCTTATCCATGATTTATTTGAGATAATGATTACACTAGTTGAGGGTGATACTATAGAACATACATCTTACTGATTTTAGGAGAAGGGATGTCTTGTATGAGTTCATAGTGATGTCGTTCAGTCTAACAAACGCACCGGCAGTATTCATGGACTTGATGAATCAGATATTTCATCATTTCCTAGATAGGTTTGTGGTAGTTTTCATAAATTTAATATTAATATAATCTGAGCTAGTAAAAGATCATGCCCAACATCTTGACATCATCCTGAGTACACTGAGAGTGCATCAGCATTACGTTAAGTTGTCCAAATGCAATTTCTGGATTGATAAAGTGCACTTATTAGGCCATGTGATCTCAGAGGTTGGAGTGTCAATGGACCTAGAGAAGGTTACATCCATGGTATCTTGGGATAGACTCAATAATGTATTAAATATTCATATTTTTCTAGGTTTAGTAAGTTATTATCGATGTTTCATCTAGGACTTCTCTCGTCTGGTAGTAGCAATGTTTGGGGTGGCTAAGAAATGGGTGAAGTTTGTTTGGTCAGATGTTTATAAGAGAGATTTTTAGGAGATGAAGAGAAGGATAAACTTAGAACTTATACTCACTTTACCTATTCCAAGTAAATCATATACCATGTACTATGATACATATGGAGTTGGACTCAGAGCAATTCTGATATAGGAGGATCGAGTGGTTGCTTATGGATCCAGACATCTGAGACCACATGAGAGGAATTATCCTACTCATGGCATGGATTTATAAATTGTGATACATTCCATAAGATTCTAGAGAAATTATCTTATATAAAAGAGTTTTGTGATTTACATGGAGCACAATATCCTTAGGCACATCTTTTCTTAGTAGGACCTGAACCTTTGGTAGTGGTGGTAGGTTGAGTATCTGCAATCTTTTGACTTTTAGTTGACTTATACACTATGAAAGGGTAATTTTGTTGTTGATGCCTTGAGATGGAAGATATATAAAGAGGTAGTGTGGGGATCCACTAACTGGATGGTCTCTTGGTAGTAAAAATTATCTTCTTTTCTATGGTTGATTATGGGTTCCTATGGGCTTGTGTGAGGATATGATGAGAGAGTTTCATGCTTCTAGATGGGTGATACATCTGAGTTTGACAAAGATATTTCATGATATCTATAGATGGTACTAGTGTCTAGGAATAAAGAAGTATTTATCAAGATTTTTGGAAAGATGTTTCACTTTTAAGTAGGTGAAGGCTGAGCATCATAGGTTCATTGGGTTGTTACAGTATCTACCCAGTCTAGATTGGAAATGGGATGATGTCACTATGGATTTTTCTATATGATTACCCAGTACAATCCACAAGAACGATGCATTATGGGTGATAATATATTGACTAATGAAGGTAGCCCACTTTTTTTCTATTAGGGATACCTTCACTATTTATGATCTAGGTAGTCTCTACATGCACGAGATAATTCGGTTGCACAATGTTCTAGGAGTATCATTTCTAATAGAGATCATATTTTCACATTTTGGTTATGGAGGGGTCTTTATAAGGCTTTGGGATTGCAGGTTATTCTAAGTACAACCTTTCATACTTAGATTGATGGTAAATATGAGTGAACTATTTAGATTCTAGAGGATATATTATGATCCTATGTTTTGGATTTCATTAGTTTGTGGGAGGAACATAAAAAACTTGTGGATTTTTCATATAATAACGGCTTCCAGACATTAATCCAAATGAAACCTTTCAAGGATTTGTATGGTAGGTTGTGTTATTCACCTATTTTTTGGTTGGAGGTAGGTGAGTCAGTGCTTGTTGGACCTAGTATCATGTAGGAGATGTCTTAGTAGATTAGATTGATCAAGAGGTGGCTGGTGACTGCACAAAGTAGGCATAAATCTTATGTTGATTAGTGAATATGACCTCTAGAGTTTGAGGTTGGTCATTGTGTTTTTCTTCAGGTGTCTCCTAGGTTAGGGAAACACTGTATTAGAAAATAGGGAAAGCTAGCACCCAGTTTTTTCAGGCCGTTTGAGATAGTGGAAAGGGTTGTTCTAGTGGTGTATTGATTAGACCTTCCACAATGCTACAGTGCCATGCACAATGTGTTTTGCATGTTGTGGTTTTAGAGATATCATCCCAATCCTTCTCATATAGTAGATATAGATGATTTCAAGATTAATGTAGATGAATCCTTTTTAGGGTCATCTGATGCGGACAGTGTACTGTAGTGATAAGTATCTATAGGGTAGGACCATACCTCTACTTAGATTGCAGTGGTAGTATGGGTGTGTTCAAGAGGAGACTTGGGAGATGGAGTCTGATATGTGAGCACAATGGTCAGACTTGTTTTTCAAGACCCCATAGTGATTCTTGGATTAGCTTGGGGATAAGCTATTATATGGTGGGGAAGTTGAAATATCCCATCTTTTTTTAGGTAATTCCCTCTTTGAGTTTTTTGTTGAACATGTTTTTTTTTTGGGTTTTATTTCTTCTTTAAACCTTGGTGGTAGAGTCTCATTCAGATATGGAGATATTTTTCTGGGGAAAATGACCTAAATTTTGAGGATATATATCTGTTTGAATTAATGGAGTTAGGTTATAAACATGTGAAAGGGGGTTACAAGGGTTTTCTATGAGTTTGGAAGGCTTCAGAGATAATTCAAGCTCTTTCGAAAGAGTCGAGCTTTAAGCTGACTGTAAGGCATTTACACACCATGTAAATGTTACATGGAATGTAACTATCTCTAGGATAATGTTGAGAAATGGGTTCATGACATGAAATTAATACACACTGTGAACCTAGTTCACATAATGTAATTTTTTATCAGGTTTATTTTAACTTGAGGTGATGCATTTTTCAACATAACTCATAAATCAAGAATTACATGTCATGTAAATGTTACACACCATGTATTTCTCAAGCTCAGCAGTTTTAAATCCATGATCAGTGTGTGATTTCATTCTCCATGCACTTCATCTCTCCTCTCTCAAGACCTAGGAATTTTCCATGAATTTTTTGAGTGATTTCCTTCATTTTGGATGTCTCGATCAAGCATCTAATCCATAGTGAGTTGTTTTTCTTTGGTTTTCTCCTCCATTCCATTATTCTCCATTTTTTGTAGTGCAATCTATTGACTATTTTGGAATCAGGTATTGAATATTGATCTTGTGTAATCTATTTTTTATTTGTAATAATCATTTCCTTTAACTCTTTTTGGCATTGCTTGTTGGAAACCTTACGTTGAACATCGATTAAAGGTAGGTGGTCTAAAACCCAACCCTATGGTTAGTTTAATTGATTAAGTATGTACAATATTGTGATTTCACCAACAAAATGTGTGAAATAATTAATTGAATGATGAATTATGATAAATCATGTGTGGGTTTATTCGTTGGATCCATTTGGATTCAATAGTGATGCAACCTGGCTTATGGCTACCGGTTGGGTAAGCTTACCCTTAGAATAATAATGAATTGGAAAATGGTTTAAAGTGTATTTAGCATGACATAAGACCTCAGGTGATTTCTTGATATAGATTCACTTTGGTAATGGATTATTTTTTATTGAAATGGATATGTTTGATATGATATTATTGGGTGGAAATTGACATGTTAATGGTTTAAGGACCATTTGATAAATAAAATGTGTAATTGAAATACCAATGGTAATTTTCAGAATTAACCATTTAGGCTTATAATATGATATTGTGATATCCTTATTGTTATGACTTATGTTGTGATTCATGTTTTAATGCTTATATAGAGATATTATCCCAGTTTCATGATAAAATGATTATATAGAGGGTTTGGACCAGTTTCATGCTATAATTCTTATATAGCGGGCTTGTCCCAGTTTTATGTTGAAATGCTTATATAGAGGGTTTTTCTAGGATATTGAAATTCTTATATAAAGGGCTTGGACCAAATGTTGAAATGCTTAAATAGAGGGCTCGGCCCGGTTATGTGATTATACTATGGACTTGTGGTTATGGTTGGTATGGTTGTGCTACATACTCAGAGATATTCTAACATAGAGCCAAAGTAGGTTGATTGTTGTATTATTTTGAGTTGATTAAATAATTCACATATTTATCATTTTATTGAATGTATTTATTATCACATCAGTTTTGTTTAGACATGGTGGTGTTGACCTACTAAGTTTTACTCATACCATATTCAGGCCGTCATTTGGTACCCAAGAAGATTACATGGATGTATGTTTGGACAAGGGCAAGGGTCTTTGTAGTTGATTATTTCTTGTTGTATGGGTTGGAGCTTGGATATGGGACCAATGTGGGGTTCAGGACCGAAGTCTTTGATTTATTTGTGTCAGCATAGTATTTTATCTTATATTGCCTTAAGTTGACATTTTGATACATTCCTTCTTAACATTACATGATTCTCTATTATTTTTTTTAGTGGTTCCTCTTTTTATTTTCCAATTGTATGATGTATTGTTTATGCTATTTTCATTACTCTGATAATTATTGATATTTGTTTATTTTTGTTGTATTGTAACTCTATACCAGTAGGTATAGTCTCTCTACTATATTCTTCCCACCTTCACTGCTAGTCTACAGCCTCTGGTGTACAAGGAGGTGTGCTTGAGATCCCATAACCAACCTGATTTAGCCACATGAGAGAGTGAAATATCAGGGGAATTTGTAATGATGGAATATGTTCGCAGCAAGGTAGGATACATTGAGTGCATCACAAATAATATTTCATTAGTGAATAATGCAAGAAATGATTTTTCCCTTCTATTATTTAATGAAAGTTAATATCTCAGACCTTTTGATAGAAATGATATATCCCAAATAAATTCACGGTCATGGTGTTCTATAGGCAAGTTCAATTTCCATAAAGTCAAAGAAAGAGACATTGAACATATAGTTTGATGGCACCATCATGAAACCTTTTTTATTAGAGATATCATGATAAATGGATTATATTACACAGTAATCATTTATATGAGGTATTATATCATTATAGTATTAACTTATTTCTATATGGGTGTTTTGGAATGTTGGTAGACATTAAACTTTGACTTTAGGATGCTTCGTCTAATTCCACTGAAAAAAAGGTCTAGAGGGTTACACATTAAGTGTATCAAAAATCTCAGTTTATAATATATTATTTATTATTATTTAACAAGTTGAATAAATATCATTCCCACGTATGGTTTAATAACTATTTATGTTTTTTTGATCGCATATATTCCATTATCAGTTATTCGAGAAAATATTTTGTGAGCAAAATATTTAATAAATATTTATTTTTCTATTTAGTGAATATAATATTTATTTATTTTTAGAAAATAATATTATGATACTTATTTATTATATAAATAGTCATTATTCAAAGCTCTATAAATATTTTGGAGGAATAACATACTGATTTTAATGGTCTAGTGAGAAATAATATATATTAAATATTATTTGAATAAATAATATTTAATTTAATTCACGAATTTAGTGCATTCCAATAAATAATAATATTTTTATTATTATATACATGAGGTTTCATAGGGATTGCAGAAGTAATAAGGGCACATGTGAAATTATTATTTTTTAACCCTAGCGGTATATAAGCTCAATTATATTATTTTATTAAGAGAGTCAATTCATTTGTTATACACAACAAGATCTAGAGAGAATCCTCTCAGAGACCTAGAGAGATCTCTCTCCAAGAATTCTCTTAAGCATGGAGAGTGATCCTCATCCACCACCACTCTAAAGCATAGAGAGATCAAAGATAACCCTTCCTTGAAGTGATTTTTGAGGTAATCAAAGATGAATGACACAAGAGTCATGATCTTCCATGCTAGCACCTCAAGATTCCTATGGCAATATTTGGAGGTTTGTGGAATATGTGTGGATCACTGCTAGAGGGAATCTACTCTTTATTCCTACAACACAATGATAGTATGATGTAAAGATGTTAGAAAATCCATCAACGAAGAAAGAATTTCTCATAAGGTAATTATTTAATTGCTTAAATTAATTATAAATAAAATGTGATGATCCTATGATTTGGTTCCAATGTTTTTCAATTATCTGTATTTTTTTATTCAATTTAACTGATCTTGAAATTTATCATCATGTAAATCTTGGATTAATCATCGATCATGACAAAAAATATGAGTTGGTCATGCCTCATTTGATACATCTATAGTGTCCAAAACCTATAGACTACATTATGTCTAGAGTAATGGTTATGAGGTTGATGTTTCTCAACTTGTATGTTACAAGGAGGAGGAGGATTCAACATCATGAATGTCTAGTAATGATATGAATGGGAATATAATCACACCATGGGTAATAATGAAACAACATCTTTAGTCTTCATACAAAATTTTCAAAATATAGAAACTACCATGTTTATAGGAGGAAACAAAGTGATAGCCTTGATTTCAGGAAGATTTTCATTAACCCAACATCACCACATCATGGTTGGGGGTATTTTACTAAAAAAAATATATCACATAAAATATTTGGAATATATAGTAAATATTTTGAGGATTTAATTATTCCATAGGGGGGATTTTTTTATCATGTACTTGATAGGAATACAAATGAAATAATATATAATGCCTTTTGAAAATATACAAGGTACTATCCATCATTTTTGGGTTAAAAAACTTATTTGAAGGTGTGTTTATGTATATAGAAACATGTCTCTAGAGGAATAACCACTTCACTTTAGGAGTGACCAAGAAAAACCTAGTTTAGAGGCTCTAATGTATTTTATTGGAGTATTCTTGATTAAAGACCTTTTGAGGAACCATGTTTCATAAAGGAATCTTTATACTTTAATGTCAAAGGAAGGTTTATTAGAGAGTGATGAATGATATGTTTCTTTGATTACAATGATTTTTTCTTGATTTTTTATCTTCTTTACAAGTTGATATTGTAGTTTTTTTTTGTATTTGTTTGGGTGGCGCAACAATAACTAGGAGATGCTTTGTAAAGGGTTCTGGGTCATTCCCCTTTCCCTATTTATTTTTATCTCGATAATAAAAGGAATGACATGTGAAGTGGGTTATCATCCACAACTCATCAAAACTAAACACTCACATTAAGAAGAGAACCATCTCAAAACTCTCAGTGTCAAATTGTGTTTGATCGTGTTCTTCATACATGAGACAATGGGGGTATAACAACCCAAAATTTTATCAATGGAATTTCTCCTTTATTATAATAATTTCATATAGTATAAATCACATAAAATAACTTAGATACCATAATAAAAACTTAATAAATTAAGAATTAATGAAATAAGAAGTATTTATAGAATTTAAGGAACCAATACCAATGAAATAGTAACTTGACCTTAGGAATAGTAATATGAACCTTGTGAATAGTAAACTGGTCAAATGAATAGTAACCTCACCCATGAAATTATGATATAATTATATAATAGTCTAAGTAAATACATGTTTTAAAAATTATTAATTAAGTGTTGGTATTTTTGTAAGTCATAAATATTTAATTACAAATTTATGATTAATTAAATAATTTAAAATGAAATTTTATTTTCATAAAATGTATTCATAAATTAATATATTTTTTTCTTATGATTATAAGATAATTTTATGAAACCTTAAGTGATTTTTCAAAGTGTTATAAAATCAATTATAATTTTAAAATCTGTATTTTTTGAGTAAATGATGATTTTAATTAAAAATTAAATTTCTCATATTTAGAAAATTATTTCCATAAAATGGAGTTACTATTTAAATTATACATGTCAAAAATGGTTAGGGTGAATTTTTGAGATTTTTCTAAAATACTTGAATTTTTTATGAATAGTAAAATATGATAATTTTTTATAAATGCTAAATACATGAATTTTTGAGTCATTGTTGATGTAAGGATAATGTAAGAACCTTAATCTAAAAACATACTTCATTATTTTAATATATTTTATGATAATTCTCAAACTATTCATAGTCTTGATCCAAAATAATAAATTAATGATGAAAACAATGAGAAAACACCTCTCTCCCCCACTATAAATACGACCCCTCGCCACTTATTCTCCTCACACCTACCAAGATTTGATCCTTGTCCAAATTCTTACCAATCCTCTTTCCAAGACCCTACCCCACATACAAGGGCCCTTGGTCTCATAAAAAGACCAAAACATTTTCTCTAAGGAGGTTCTCAAGGAGGATAAATTCAAGAGGTAAATTCCTATTTCTTTTCTTTTAATTTCTTTTCAAGTTATTTTCTCTTCTTATTCTCTCCTCACCTCCCCTCATCTAAATGGTATGATAACTCCAATACCTTACATATACTGTAATTATATCATTTTAATGGAATATCCATCATTAAACTCCTCTTTATCTCTCTTTTATTCTAAAACTGAAATCATCGCCCATGATGTGCCAATTTACCCGACACACGATCTCGAGTTAGCTACAACTGTTCATGATTTACATTGTTGGAGACATTATCTTTTGGGAGATAATTTTGTGGTATACACTAACCACAAAAGCCTCAAGTATATCTTTACTCAACAATATCAAATTTGAGATAGCGAAGGTGGGTTGAGTACCTTCAGTCTTTTGACTTTGAGCTTGCATACATGTCTGGGAAAGGAAACGCAGTGGCTGATGCATTGAGCAGGAGGACTCAGATACAGATAGTTCAGGAGGCCAGTAGTGAGTGGAATCTTATGGCTCTATTCTCTGAGATACATTTGGATTTGCATGACAAACAGGGACAGACGTTTCTTTCTTCTATAGTTGTTACCTCTACTCTACTGGATCGAGTGAGAATGAGGAAGCTACCAGATTCTGAAGGCCCAGTCCTACGGGAGAGTGTGTCAGGTGACGAACCTACTCCTGGGTGGACAATAGTCAGGGATGGGGTTTTGCGTTTTCATGGGTGTGTATGGGTATTAGCAGACATACGTGAAGAGTTGTTGCGAGATTTTCATTCCTCGGTATGGTTAGTTCATCCTAGTGTCACCAATATGTATCGAGGTATACATCATTAATATTGGTGGTCAGGCATGAAGAGGGATGTAGTTGGTTTTGTTATGAGATATTCCACCTATCAGCAGGTGAAGGCGGAGCATCAGTGACCATCAGGGCTATTGCAGCAGTTACCCATTCCTGAGTGGATGTGGAATGATGTCGCGATGGATTTTGTGACAGGTTTACTGAGGTCGCCTCGAGGGAATGATGTGGTTTAGGTTGTTATCTAAAAACTCATTAAGTTTTCACATTTCCTACTGATTAAGAAAATCTTTAGTTTTTATGAGTTTGGATGGTTGTAAATCCAAGAGATTGTACATTTTCACAAGGTTCCACACTCTATCATTTCAGACAGGGACGTCTGGTTTACTTCTCATGTTTGGAGAGGACTACATAGGGATTTGGGTACATGGTTACTTCTGAGTACAACTTACCATACCCAGATAGATGGAAATTCCAAGTGCACGATTCAGGTTTTGGAGTACATGCTTCAAGCATGTGTCCTGAATTTCAGGGGCTCCTGGAAAAGACACATACCCCTAGTGGAGTTTTCCTACAATAACAGTTTTCTGGCCACAATTCAGATAGAACCTTATGAGGCTTTGTATAGTAGGTCATACCAATCACCCCTATGTTGGCTAGAGGTAGGAGAGTTAGCTATGCTGGGACCTCATCTTGTCTAGGAGACCACTAAGCAGGTGGAGTTGATTTAGAAGAGGATGGCTACTGCACAATCTCGGCAGAAATCTTATGTTGATTGATGGAGATGACCTCTGGAGTTTTAGGTCGGAGATCAGGTTTTTCTACGTGTCACATCAAGGTTAGGACACAGGTGTATTAGGAGATAGGGGAATCTTTTATCAAGATATTTTGGCCCGTTTGAGGTTTTGGAGAGAGTCGAGCCGGTTGTCTATCGGTTGCAGTTACCTCAGAGGTATTGGGATATGAATGATGTCTTTTATGTTTCTCAGCTACAACGTTACTTTTCAGACCCATATCATGTTTTTCAACCAAGGAGGTTGAGTTGGAGGTGTATGCATCCTTCAAGGAGCACCTTATTCATATTGTGGATCATATCATGAAGGTTCTATGTGGCCGGTATGTTCCTATGGTACAGGTGTTATGGCACCATGACCAAGTGCAGGATGAGACTTGGGAGATGGAGGTCGATGTGCGATCACAATGGCCAGAGTTGTTCGCAAATTCTTATTCACCACCCTTGGAAGGGAAATTCTAGGATGAATTGTTGTAAGGGGGGAAGTTTATAAGAACTTGAATCTTCTTTTCAGGTATGGATCTTGATTTTGGGTTGTTTTGAGGAAAAATGAAGAAATGGGGAATTTATGAGTACACATCGTGTACTTCCATGTACACTCCGTGTACCTAGTTTCCGCGTATAGCCACGTATTGTCCGTGTAATGACCGAGTACATGGCCATGTGGTGACCTGGCAGACCGCTTAAGTCGGGGGCTAGTTAAGGCTACTACACAGAGTGTAGTTTTAATGAACACTCCATGTAGTTTTCTTTTTATTTGATATATCAGAGCAGGTTCACGTCTCATATTAATAAATATCTTCTTCTGGTCATGGTTCATACAGGAGCATGATGGAACAGTCGATGAACTCTGAAACCCTCCAGATTCTTTGTCTGAGCTCGGATTGAGACAATGTTGGGTGTGTTGGAATCCCAACGGTGAGTTCTCAAAACCCCTAGAGCCTTTATTAGTGATTCCTCATCTCTTATGAGTTATTCAAGGTTGGTAGTTTTTTACCGTTTTATATATCTATGCTGATCTAGGCCGATTCAAGGGTCAACGTTCAAGTATATCGATCATACGACATCAAGGTAGGTGGTTTGTTCCTTTTGTTGTGTTGTCTTGGATTATATATGCTTAAAGTGTCGCATACCCACGTTTGGGGTATTTCTTGATTTAGAATTTAACCCTGTTTATCATCTACTATAGTTTATTTAATTGATAAAGGGTATTTTCTTATGCTTAAGGTTAGATACCCTATTTATGGTACACCCTGTGGGTGCATTTCCCTTGTTTGACTATTTATAGTCATTTGGTCTAGAATGCCTGTGAGGCTTTCCTTGTTTTCCATGCCTTGTTTTGTTAGGATAGAGTTATTAATTATAATAAATGCATGTGATAAACATTATGAATATTTGACCAAGGGGGATTGGACTATGAGAGCTTCCTAAAGGGGTTAGACCGTGAAAGTTTCCCAGGTGGTCGTTTATATTTGATTAAATGAATGTTAGATCCAAAGGGGTTAGACTGTGAGAGCTGCCCAGGTGGTCATTTATAATTGATTTTTGTTATGTTAGAACAAAGGGGTTAGACCATGAGAGATTTACTAGAGGTTCATTATTTTAATGAATTGATAGCATGTTGGACTAAAGGGGTTAAACTATGAGAGATTTCCCATAGGGTCATTATTTTAATGAATTGATGGCATGTTGGACCAAAGGGGATAGACCGTGAGAGCTTCTCAGAGAGTCGTTATTTAATGATTTGATGATAGGTTAAACCATAGGGGATAGACTGTGATAACTTCCCAAAGGGTCATGTATGAATAAATGAATGATTTTGACGTGTCTACCAAGCCAAAGCACAAGATTGGATTCGATATTACTTGATTTTTTATGGTATTATGAGACGTATTTTTTGGTTACCTTGCATGAGGGATACAGATCTTAGTCTAGATCCCAAGGTTACATGATTCAATGGATGAATAATAAATGTTAAATGAATATAATTTAAAATTGTAGGATTGGTTACCTTTGAGTAGTTCATAGTTTATTGCTTCATTTCTTGCATATTACCTGCTATATATATTCACTGACAAATAGACACAGATCTTTTGGTAGTTTTCTACTGGGATTCGTCTCACACTCTGTTTGGGTCATGCTTTTGGAACCAAATAGATTATATGGTTGCAGGTATAGATAGGGGCAATTGTCCTTCTTCATCAAGTACTTGATTTTTGTTGGAGATGGAGAGCATAGGACCAAGCTGAGGCTTGCAGTGATGCTAGATTTTACTTGTTTCTTTTTTAATTTGGTTTCTATATTTCTTTTCATAATTGTGATTCATTTGGATATTTTATTAGATACATATTCCATGCATCATATATATATATATATATATATATTGTGGCTTCTATTGGATTTACTTCCAGTCTTCCGCTGTTATTCCTATTTGGTATTATTGCTTCTGTTATTATTTACCATATAACGACCCATACTTTACATACATTGTTAATAATTAAAAATTGAAGCATACTTATTACAACATATAACAAAATCATGAAAATACCGTATAGGTATAGTTTCTTTAGAAACTGGGAAACATAAACAACTCGTTCATAAAGCATCTACATTGTCCCCCATTTATTTCATCATATCTAGATTCCCTTTTGGCATATCCTACTTAATAACCTTCTTCCTGACCTGGGGAAAGAAAACATACAAAATGTTGAGCTAAAATTCTCAGTAAGGGTAAACAAAAGAAATATCAATCACATCATATTCATAAGAACATAACATTTTGGAAATCTTAACCTGCAAAAGAGATCATAATTTCATAATCATGGGATAAATCATAGTAGTGAAATGTAATCCCAATAATAATAACTTAAAACATGAAACTTTGTGGAATACACACATAATCATAGAGAATCATTTCTTAGTAGTCAAGACTCGTTTCCAAGACTATCTTAGCGGACAAATTCCATTTCTGAACTGAGTTCACTCCTCGTTTCAGTCCTGTTTCACTGAACCGGTTTAACCCGTCGTTCCAGCCATGTCTATCTCATGAGATATAAATCTTTACCCAATGAATTTGAGGGAGATATAGGTCCCACCCATCTCATAATGATACCATTATTATGTGTGCCACAAAATCATAAATCATACATCATTGCATAACCCATGTAATAAAAATGGGATTCTTAAACATCGTGACATCATAAAACAATTCATATAAGATAAAGGAATTAATAAAAATAATTCCATCACAACATAATCAAATCAATGTAATAATAGGGATAAAAACATAACCCTATATTATCTTATATGGAAAATAATTTTGATAAAACACTTGAACTTCATTCTTGAGGAAAATATCCTTTCTACTTCAAAAACATTTTCCTTTATTAACATGTCATACAATTTTAAACTAAAAGAAGTTGATTAAAAATAAACTTGAAAACTTGTAATGGATGCTTCTTGGAAATAATGTTTTAAAAATATATTCATGCCGTATAAGTTAAAACAAACATTCTTCTCGTACTTTTTTCGGAAAAGTCAAAAAGTACCTCGTACGAAAAATGAAAAAATATTCCTTTCATATCTTTTACTAAAAACTCACCTAAGGGTAAAATTGGATTTAAAAAATTGTAGGTGGATGGAAATAATATTAAATATTGAGTAAACATGTATGTGGATGATAAAATACACCCTAGTAAATACCATAGTATAAACAATCTCGGATAAAAATGAGATTGTGATATTTTCTCTTACCTTAGGTCTGATTTGCTTTGTAAGTGTCTGAACCTCCTGTATAATGATTTAAATAATATCATTGACTTATTCCAGAATCATACTAATTGTTATGATATCATATATGTACATATTCTTAGCTTCTTATTAGTAATATTTCATTACTACTTGTTATTCGGGTGTTTATTACTTTTTGTTCTTATGCGTGTTTTGTCGAATAAATTCATGTTCTTTTATTTAGGTTATAGATACCTAATTTCCAGAATGTTATTAGTGTAATATATATCATATTCATTCATTCAATTCATTTATATAATCATTATGCAATGAAGATCATGTAGAATGAGTCGCATCACATCGTGAAGACGGTATTTCGTACGTACGCACGAGCGATGATATCGTTCCTATGATCGTGGAATTGTATTGGAGTGTATGTATACTATTTAAGAATCAAAATCACTTTAAAATAATCATATATAGTTATTATTTACACCATTATACCCATCCAAGTAAGTTGGTGGTGGAAAATAGATTACACCACGGCGTGGAGACGGTATTCCGTACGTACGCACGCGCGGTGATTTCGTTTTTCGTAGGATGGATAGATGGTGAAATAGGGTTGTTTCATAATTATAATAACATACCATTATATGAGTGATACTTATGTTATTACTTCATAATGAAACAACTAAAGAAGAAGAAGTGGAAGAAGAAATAAAGTTGAAAGAATCGGTAACGGACATTACCTCTTCTTTGAAGCGCCTCTTTGAGACCTCCTCTTAGGGCACTAAAATTGGTCTTTGAAGAAGACCAGGACCTCTAGGATGTTTCTAGGGAAGTGTAGAAGATAATTTGGTAGGTTTTTTCCGAGATTGAAGGCTCAAAGTGGTGTGAGAAAGAGAGGTAGGAGGTTCCCTTTTATAAGGGAGGAGAGGGGCACCTTAGGAAAAACTAAAAATATTATTTTATTATAAAGTCATATTCGGTTTTTAATAGCTCCAAATTGATTTATTTATAATCTAAGATGGTGATGGGTCGAAATAATCTCATCCAATATAATTTAGACAAGTTTAGGTATCTATTTTAACCTTATAATTTAGATTTAACTTTAAGTTAGATAATTTAACTTTTACCGTGTCTTCTTGTTTTCTTACACTATAAGGTTAATAAACTTACTATAACAAGCCAAACGAACCCCAAGTTGTTTATTATTAATATATATAACCTTATCTAAGTAATTTGGCCGAACCTTATATTTTTAGTAATAAAATAACAATTAATAATATAATATTTGTTTTAAAAACTATTTTATGTCAATTTTAACACTATTTGGTAATTGATTTTTGTGAAAATCATAACAGAAAGATTAGTTCTAAAAAATTTAATTAAATCAATACTAACATGTCATATTAACCTAGAAAATTATTTTAATTCATAAAAAGTCTCAAATTACATTTATTTGGGTATTTATAACATCAATTATGTCAATATTTCATTAATAAGATAATTACTGCATCATCATTGTGTCATAAATAAATTAAATTATTTAATATCTAAAAATTATAAATAAAATACCATTATGTATGAAATATTTTTATCTTTCTAATTAATATTTATAGTCGAATTTATCTTATGTATAACCCTATATTAAAAATTATTTAGTTATTAAACTTTGATTTTAACTATTTTAACCCTTCTTTGAATAAATTAATAATAAATGTCCTAATCTAATCCAAGTGGGCCTAAATGGTCATATTTTATTCCTAAGGTTTTTTTTTGGTCGAATTACACTTATCCAATAGAATTAGGACATGTGTTAGGGTAATAATAATATCATTTTTACCCTTAATTACCCTATTTACTTTTAACCGTGGTAAAAAAAGTAAAAAGTTACTATTCACCAAAAATTATTTTAATCTCATTGAACCACATTTTAGTCCTTGATATTAATCGTGTCTCTCGGATTTTTGAAATTTCACTCACAGAAGCGGTAAAATTAGGTTTTATGTGAATTTGGAAATTCTCCTAGGAGGTGGGTAAAAGACGGTGAAAAGTTCAATAATTTTTTTTATATATCTAAAATTATTATAAAATGACTCCAATGAATTGCATTGAACTTATATAGGTATTATGTATCAATTTTGACATAAAATAAATTTAAATAAAACAAATAATTATTTAAATAAAAAGTCGGTTTTTAAATAGTAACCCAGTGTTTTCACTATTCATCAAAAATTGAAAGTTTTCAGAAAAATACCAAAATTTCACCCTAGGATAATTTTGATATTCTAAATCCAAAAATGAAGTCCATTTTGAAAGATGAAATTTACAAAATTCCAAAAATTGGGTATTACTATTCATAACGGCTAGTTTTAATAATATTTTAATAGCATATCGTTGTTTAGTGAAACTTGGTATTGCGTACGATGCAACCTATCGAGGAAGGTCATGATTGCGTGTAAAGCAAGCCAAGCTAGTGTTGTGTGTGGTGAAAGATTCCTTTGATGATTTATATAAAAACAAAATATTTCTCATAAAAGTCTCGGGTGTTACATACCATCTATTTTCTACTGTGTATGCAATGCTAATGAGAGAATAGTTTCCGCAATATCACACCTTGGCCCTCACTTCTAGTCGGTAGCCTCTGGCATTTGGGGAAATACGCTTGTGGTTATGTGACAAACCAGGTTCGGGGCACCTTTGGGCGACACCCAGACCCGGGATGTTACAAAGTGGTATCAAAGGTTTTTCTTTCTTTATTTGCCTTAATATTTAGAGCTCATAGATTGGTATATGAAGGAATAGGTAGTTGGTAATAAGTTTTTCTTGAGAGTAGCTAACCTGTGTATAGGTAAAATCCAAGTTACCTTGAATATTTCAATTTTTTTGGTTTTGAAATTATTATAGTTGATTTGGTTTCACTGTTGGGTGATTCACTTGTTTTGTGTTGTTAGGATTTATATAATTGTGGTTCTATTTCTATTGCAACCAGATGAGATGAGGGTATTCCATCTCATGCATCATATAGACACTTTTTATAGATCACATGTCATGTATTCTTTTCATGCCATGTAGGGTGAATTACTTATTAGATGTTGTTGTGATAGATATTGTGCTAGATATGCATGATGTTGTGATAGATGCCATGATAGAATACCTTCTATTTTGATAGGGTATTGTTATATGTAAAGTTTCATTGGATGGATGCCAAGATTTGGTCCCTGAGGTGTTATGGGCCCTCTTGGATCGGAATTTGGTGGATCATGATTGAACTTTAATTGAATTATGTTAATATGTGATATGTATAAGGATTCCAAACTTTGATCCGTAGAGAGTATGGGCTCTCACGGATCGGAACTTGGCATGCCTTGGTCAAATTTTAAGATTTTGGGGGTTCTAGAGAATTTTCAGAGGCTTACTATATAGAAAACTCAGAAAACACGGCATGTGATGTTATAAACACATGCCATGTGTTCTTCTATTCTGGAAGAAATGATTTTTCTTAAGTACACATTGTGTACTATATGTACACACCGTGTAGTGGTTGGCCATGTGACTGAATGTGTGAGTAGAGCCATGGGGTAGGTAAACTCTTGGTAGAACACACTGTGTACTGGGAGTACACGTCGTGTTTTAATCTACCATGTATCTGGTCATTTGACTAACAACACAGGTGGATAGAACTTTTGAGTACACGTTGTGTCTAGGGTGAGCACGTCGTGTAGTGTTACACCAGTAGAACCGTGTAGTTCTCGGCGTGTAGAAGTACCTAGGCAGGAGTGAATATTCAAGTACATGTTGTGTCTCATGAGGAACATGCCGTGTGTATGGGGTGTTACACAACCAGGTTGGAAGGGGTACACACCCATGTTAAGGCTTATGGGAACACGTTGTGTAGTGGTTCTACACGCTATGTAACCCTATTTTGTAAAATTTAAATGCTTTCATTCTCTTGTTCCATTATTTCACTTCTAAGTTACAGTCCTTGATAATCTTGAACTGAGGTGTGTGCTTGAACTGGTAGAGTCATGTCACCAAGACATCCTCCGGTTGTACGCCAGGTACAGGGCGATGATCAGACACCAGAAATGGTAGATTAGGGACTACCAACATATCCTCTCGTCATGCCCGCCTTAGAACCAGCTATTATATCAGACACAGGTGCTGATGAATAGTTTCTTGAGGGATTTATAAGAATGATATAGACTTTTTAGGGAGTACCACATCCTACCCTGAATATGGAAAAGTAGATGTGGGTATTCCAACAGTAGCATCCTCCCACTTTTTTAAGGGATGGAGGACTTTAGGCTGCAGAGTCATGGTTAGAGGCCATGCTTTCTATCTTAGAGCATCTAGAGACACCTCCTGAGAGGAGGGTGAACCTCCCGACTTACATGCTATGTGATTCCTCCAAGATATGGTGGGGCGTTATCTCACAGGAGGGACGTCATTGGGATATGGATTAGGAAGAGTTCCAGAGGACCTTCTATGATTACTTCTACCCTGATACTTTGAGGGATGACCGAACTTGGGATTTCATGCATTTGGAGCAGGGAACTCTTTCGATGATAGATTATTCTTATTTATTTACAGACCTTCAGTGCTTTGCACTAATTCTATGGGGTGATGAGTTATCACTAGCTAAGAGATTTGAGGATGGTCTTAGGTATGACATCTGATTGTAGGTGAATGTTTTCAGGTTGAATTTGGTGACTACTATAGTAAATTAGGCACTGATTTCTGAGTGAAATATGAGAGAGTTTGGAGCTGCGAGCTAGAGCAGTTCATCATCCAGGGTTGAGACTCCTTAAACCGAAATAAGGAAGCATCGTAGGGAGCTTTCACACGGTGATTCTTCTAGTAGTATGGATGTTTCTTCAGGTAACCAAGTGGTGTGCTACTAGTGTGGGAAGAGTGGGCATACAAGACCACATTGCCCAAAGAGCCCATTCGAGTGTCGATCATACAATAGGATAGGATACATTCAGAATTTTTGTAGGAAGTTCTCCCTAATAGCGAGTGAGAAGGGATATTTTATGACTCTTCATTTAGGAGCAGGACCACCGGTTTCTCATTAGTCATGGAATTGGGGTTCGTCGGGATGAGGAGGTGGTCGCGGTCATGGTAGCCAGATCACAGGTTCTCAATGACAGTAGGGTGGACCAGATCAGGGTAGCCAGGCAGGGTTGCAGGGCCGCGATACATGTCAGACTTTTGCAATGGAGCAGACCTAGCAAGAGCAGGATCCCAGACCCTCTACAGTTAGAGGTACGATTCTAGTTTCCTCATTTTTAGATTATGCTCTTTTTGATATAGGGGATTCCCATAGTTTTATATCTATTTATATTATGGAGATCCTTGGGATATGTATCTTTGCTTTTGATGATGTTATGACTCTAGACACTCCGTTGGGAATTAAGATGACTAGTGTACATCAGTGAAAGGATTTCCCTATTGAGGTTGGTGGGTGTCACTTCTTATGGGACCTATATGTATTAGAGATGTTAGGTTTTGATTTCATACTCGGAATGGACTGGTTGGTCTCCTTCTAGGCCTTTGTTGACTGCTATCACTACAGGGTGAGCTTTATGTCACCATAGGGTGGATCTTTTCTACACAAGGGCGAATGGGATGTCCAAGTGAGTAGAGATGGATCTGAGCATCATGGGTTGGGAGGAATCATAGCCCAGACTGTTAGCCTATATCTGGATGACTAGGGGACTTCACAGATAGACTTTCTTCTAGTGGTGGATCACTTCAGGGATGTCTTTCTAGTTGAAATTTTAGGTTTCCCTTCAGAGAGAGGGGTAGATTTCTCTATTGATCTTATGCCAGGAGTGGCACCTGTGTTCATTCCTCTTTATAGGATGGAAACACCAGAATTATAGGAGCTCAAGAAGCAGTTAGAAAAGTTGTAGGAAAAGGGTTTCATCTGACCCAGTGCTTCTCCTTGGGGTTCGCCTATCCTTTTTTCGAAGAAGGTGGGTAGTACCCTCAAACTCTGTGTGGGTTATCGAAAGCTGGACCAGTTGACAGTCAAGAACCGATATCCCTTTCCAAGTATTGATAATATTTTTTATCATCTTAGAGGATCCCGGGTGTTCTAGAAGATTTAATTGAGATCCAGTTATCATCAGTTTCACATTAGACCAACTGATATACCTCTTACAACCTTTCGGAGCATGTATGTTCTATACGAGTATTTGGTTATGCCATTTTTTCTCATGAAAATTCCAGCAGTTTTCATGGCACTGATGAACCAAGTGTTCCATCCTTACTTGGATTCTTTTGTGGTAGTCTTTGTGGATGATATCTTGGTGTACTCTCACACTCGAAACGACCATGCCATCCATCTTAAGATCGTATTGAGTACACTGAGAGAACATCACTTATATGATAAGCTCACAAAGTGCCACTTTTGGATGGACCAAATAGATAGTAAATAATAGATGGTAAACAATAGTGGAATTAATAATACCAAATAGGAATAACAGCAAAAGAATGGAAGTAAATCCAATAGAAGCCACAATATATATATATATGTGTGTGTGTGTGTGTGTGTGTGTGTGATGCATGGAATATATATCTAAGAAAATATCAAAATGAGTCACAATGCTAGAAATAAATACAGAAACCAAAATACAAAATAAAAAAAGTAAACTCCAGCAGCATCGCAAGCCTCAGCTTGGTCTCATTCTCTCCAACTCCAACAACAATCAAGTACCTGATGATGAAGGTTGATTGCCCCTATCTATACCTGCAATAATATAATCTGTTTGGGTCCAAAATTATGACTCAAATAGGGTGTGAGATTAATCTCAGTAGGAAAACACCAAAATATATATGCATATCTATTAGTGAATATGTATATTAGGTAATATGCAAGAAATGAAGCAATAAACTAGGAAGTACTCAAAGGTAACCAATCCTACAGTTTTCAATTACATTCATTTAACATTTATTATTCATCCAATGAATCATGTAACCCTAGTATCTAGCCTAATATCTGTATCCCCCATGCAAGGTAACCAAAAAATATGTCTCATAATACCATCAACAATCAAGTAAGACCAAATCCAAGCTTGTGCTTTGGCTTGGTAGATGCATCACAATCATTCATTTATTCATACACAACCCTTCAGGAAGTTATCACAGTCTATCCCCTATTGTCTAACCTATCATCAAATCATTAAATAAAAACTCTTTGGGAAGCTATCATGACCTATACCCTTTGGTCCAACATGCCATAAATTCATTAAAATAATGACCCTCTGGGAAAGCTCTCATAGTCTAATCCCTTTGGTCCAATATGTTATCAATTCATTAAAATAAAAACCCTCTCGGAAATCTCTCATGGTCTAACCCCTTTGGTCCAACCTAATAATAATAAATTATAAACAACCACCTAGGCATCTATCATGATATAACCCCTTTGGGTCTAACATTCATTTAATAAAATATAAATGACCACTTGGGTAGCTCTCATGGTCTAACCCCTTTGGGAATATCTCACAGTCCGATCCCCCTTGGTCAAACATTCACAATGCATATCACGTGCATTTCATATAATTAATAACTCCATCCTAACAAAACTAGGAATGGAAAATAAGGCAATACTCACATGCATTCTATACCAAATGACCATAAATAGTTAAACAAGGGAAACTCATCCACGGGGTGTCCCATAAACAAGGTATCTAACCTTACGCATAAGAAACTATCCTTTATCAATTAAATAAACCATAGTAGGTGATAAATAGGGTTAAATTACAAATCAAGAAATACCTCAAACATGGGTATGTAGAAATTTAAGCATATATAATCCAAGACAACACAAAGAAAGGCACAAACCACCTACCTCGATGTCATACGATCGATATACTTGAACGTCGGCCCTTGAATCATCCTAGATCAGTGTAGATCTACAAAACATTGAACAATGACCAACCTTGAATAACTCACAAGAGAAATGAAATTGGGAAGAAAGGATCTAGGGGTTTTGAGAACTCATCGGTGATATTCCAATACACCTGATAGTGTCTCAATTGGAGCTCAGATGGAGAATCGGGAGGGGTTTAGAGTTCGTCAGTCATTTTTTTATACTCCTGTACGAACCATAACTAGAAGAATATATTTCTGGATATGATACATGAACCTGCTCCAATATATCAAATAAAAACACACAACATGTTCATTAAAACTATATGTTGTGTATTAGCCTCAACCTGCCCTTGACATAAACGGTCTACCAGGTCACCACACGACCATGTACTTGACTGTTACACAGCCAGTATGCGGCTGTACACAGCGTGTACATGGAAGTACATGGTGTATACTCATAAAACCCCTATTTATTACTTTTTCCTCAAAAATAACCTGAAATCAAGATCCATACCAGAAAAGAAGATCCGGGTTCTTACAAACTCCCCCCTTAAAGCAATTCATCCCTGGATTTCCCTTCCAAGGGTGGTGAAGGAGAATCTGTGAACAACTTTGGTCACTATAATTGTACATTGGTCTCCCTCTCCCAAGTCTTGTTATGCACTCGGTCATGCTGCCATAACACCCGTACCAGAGAAACAAACCATCCATGAAGAACCTTCATGGTGTGATCCATAATCCGAATAGGGTGATCCTAGAAGGATGCATCCACCTCCAACTCAACCTCCTCGAGTTGAAAAACATGAGAGAAGTCTTAAAGGAATGTCATAGCTGAGAAACATGAAAGACATCGTGCATAGCCTGGTACCTCTGAGGAAACTACAACTGATAGGCAACCATCCTAACTCTCTCCAAAACCTCAAATGAACTGACGTATCTTGATCAAAGATTCTTCTATCTCCTAATCCTCCTATGTCCTAACCTTGGTGTGACATGTAGAAAAACCTAATATCCGACCTCAAACTCTAGCGGATGTCTCCGTCAATCAGCATAACATTTCTACTGAGACTGTGCAATATCCATCCTCTTCTGAATCAACTCCACTTGATCAATGGACTCCTAGACAAGATGAGGTCTTAGTATAGTTGTCTTTCCTACATCCATCCAACATAGGGGTGATCAACATAGCCTACAATACAAAGCCTCATATGGTTCCATTTGAATCATGTCCTGAAAACTATTTTTGTAGGAAAACTCCACCAAGGGTATATGTCTCTCCCAAGAGCCCTTGAAATTAAAGACACATGCTCAAAGCATGTCCTCCAAAACCTGAATTGTGCACTTGGACTAACCATCTATCTCAGGATGGTAAGTTGTACTCAGAATTACCTGTGTACCCAAATACCTTTGTAGTCCCTTCTAGACATGAGAAGTAAACTGATCATGCCTATATGAAACAATAGAGTGTGAAACCCCATGAAAATATACAATCTCTCGGATGTACAACCTCTCAAGATCGTCAACACTGAAGTTCTCCTTGATCTGAAAGAAGTGTGCAACCTTCATGAGTCTGTAGATTACAACCCACACCGAATCATTACCTTGTAGTGACCTTGGTAAACCCATCACAAAATCCATCACAACATCATTCCACTTCCACTCGGGAATGGGTAAATACTGTAATAGTCCTGACGATCGTTAATGCTCTGTCTTCACCTGTTGATAGGTGGAACATCTCATAACAAAACTAGCTACATCCCTTTTCATGTTTGTCCGCCAAAACTAGAGATGTAGATCTCGATACATCTTGGTGACACCAGGATGAACTACTCATACTGAGGCATGAAAATCATACAACAAATCCTCACATATGTCTGATGACACCCATATGTTCCCATGAAAATTCAATACCTCATCTTCTTCTATGGTCCACCCAGGAGTAGGGTTCTCACCTGACACACTATCTCGTAGGACTAGGCTTTTAGAATCTAATAGTTTCCTCATTCGCACTCAATCTAATAGAGTAGAGGTAACAGTTATAGAAGAAAGAAATGCCTGCCCCTATTTGTTGTGAAACTCAAAATGCATTTTAGAGAATAGATCTATAAGATTCCACTCACTTCTGGCCTCCTAAACTTCTTGTATCTGAGTTCCCATTCTTAACGCGTCAGGAACTGCGTTGCCTTTCCCAGACATATAGGCAAGATCAAAGTCAAAAGACTAAAGGTACTCAACCCACCTTCGTTATCTCAACTTCATATTACACTAAGTAAAGATATAATTTAGGCTTTTGTGGTCAGTGTACACCACAAAATTCTCTCTCAGTAAGTAATGTCTCCAACAACATAAATCATGAATAACCATAGCCAACTTGAGATCATGTGTTGGGTAATTCCTCTCATGTGTCCTCAACTATCGAGACCGCTTAATTCGAGGGTCGGTTGAGTCTAATACATGGCGTGTAGTTTTAATGAACATGCAGTGTAGTTTTCTTTTTATTTGATATATCGGAGTGGGGTTTCATCTCATATCCGGAAATATCTTTATCTGGCCATGGTTTGTACAGGAGCTCAATGAAACAACCAACGAACTCCGGACCCCTCTCGATTTTCCATCTGAGCTCTGATTGAGACATAGGTGGGTGTGTTGGAATCCCACCAGTGAGTTCTCAAAATCCCTAAAACCTTTCTTCCTGATTCCTCTTATCTTCTGATTTATTCAAGGTTGGTAATTTTTAACCGTTTTGTATATCTACATTGATTCAAGGGTTGACGTTCAAGTATATCGATCATACAACATCGAGGTATGTGGTTTGTTCCTTTTTTGTGTTTTCTTGGATTATATATGATTAAAGTGTTGCATACCCACATTTGGGGTATTGCTTTATTTGGAATTTAACCTTGTTTATCTCCTGATATGGTTTATTTAATTGATAAAGGTTTTTTGATTATGTGTAAGGTTAGATACCTTGTTTATGGGACACCCCATGGGTGGGATTCCCCTTGATTGATTTTTTATGGTCATTGGGTCTATAATGACTATAGTGACCCAATCCTTTTACATAAAACATTTTATGATTTTAAGTATAATTAATCATCAGAGTACAAACCAAGGATCGTTAAGTCTAGTGTCTTGGAAGACTAGGTACATATAACATAAAACATGGGGCTAAAAAAACTTCTTTATTTAATCTCTATAAAGATATTCTAACTTACTTTTAGCCCTTACATATGCATAGGGTACCTTGGGGAACACATGAACAAAGGGATGAGCTAAAAATCCCAGTAAGGGAATGAACATAAGGATACATCTCAAGCACATGAGTTAGGAGGCATGACATAATGATATCCAAAGCATGAAACTTATAAAATCATTTAATATAAGCATGGGATCATATAAACATGGAATAATATAAATGTGGAAGAATCATAAATCATATCTTTAGTACAGTTCAAGGCTAACCGCTAATCCCGTTTCCCATTTTAGTACGAGTCAAGGCTAACCGCCAATCCCGTTTCACATTGCATCTCATGAGACTCTACTTTACCCAATGCATTGGAGCTCTATCTGGGTGTACCCACTCAACATTTTCATGAATATTCTTGCCACATAAATATTATTACCACATAAATCTTCTTTACACATGAGTAATCATATATAATCAATTTTTCATAAACATAAGGTTACCCATAGAGAGAATTGGATACCACAATCATGACATAAAGCATAACCAATGAGTGTATCATAAAAGTGTCCATGAAAGAGAAAGGAATTAGAAAATACATGGATGTTAATAAGGTAATTTAGGCATATAAAATGGTAGGTGGTAACAAATATAAGTGGCATCACATAAGAAATATATTTGAGAGACATTAGCATTAAAATATTTTTGTGTGGTTTTAAGGAAAATACTATAGAGATTTTAAAATAGTAAAGAATACATTATTTTATATACAACCAGAATTGAAACAAGAAGGTTTTAATAATAAAAATACTGAATTTAAAAAGACAATGGTGTCTTAAAACAGAATATAGAGTGCACTTGAAATTGGGTAAAAGTTCGGGAAGTTCCTTTAAAATGAGTGTGCTTATTGGGAAGTATCGAGGAGAGATTCACTTAAAAGCATGTATATCCCCAAAAGAGAATGAGAGATGGATCTTGGAACATGAGTTTAGATCATATAAACAGAATTTTGAAGTTATACATAAAAATAAAAGAAAATTATATTTTGGTAAAAATAAAGATAGAGCAACCCGAAGGAATAAAGGAAGTTCGGGTAGAATCCATTATGGTTTATCGGCATGGTATCGGGTGTAACTAAGATGGATTGATGAGAGAGATAAGGGGTTTCTAATCACTTATAAAACATTATGGAAGTATGGGGGAGGTTAGAAAACATACCCCATCACTTTTTATTACACAAAATGCATATCATATAGAACAATCTTGATTAAGAGCGAAAAGGAGAGGATCCCTTACCTTAAATCTGTTGGTGTTCTCCACTTATTATTAAATACCTGAATAAAAAAATTAGTCTTATTAATTAATAAGTCCAGAACCTCTTATATATGTAATTTATTTATTATAACCCTTTTTAGTTCATTAAAAGCCTTTTTGATTAGTTATAATGTTCAATTTCATTGTTCGGTCTCGTTTGATTACTTGGCTTTAAAAGATCGGTTCACTTATATTCAAGTTTGGATTATATGCGAGATGAAATTTGTTGTCAAGAATTGAAGTTATATTCTTTAGTTTATATCCATGAGATTAAATGTTTTTAATTTTAATTAAGTTACTTAGATTGAATCCGAATTATTATATATATAACCTTAGTGATAACCGTTTTTGTTAATCGGTGGATTTGATTACAAAGAATGTGTTTTGATTTATAACTTAATTCCATTTGTACCAAAGGATTATAGAACCAAAAATAGGATATATTACATATATAATAATCTGGTTCAACCATAACAAAAATGTTTTCATGACCAGAATTTAAGATAATAATAGAAATTGATGAACTGTTGTCCTTGAATGTGCTAAATTAGCACATCTCAAACGGTGCTTTCATTTCTTTCAAATAAAAGGGTGGGGAAAGGAGATAAGATAATGAAATATACCACTAGAATGAAGACATTTTAGTACATGTATGTTACTAGATTTATCATACTATTATGGTGAAGGGAGGTGAGGAAAGAAATAAAAAAGAAAAGAACTTAAAAAAAAGAAATTGGGAAGAGGAATTTACCTCTTGAGACTTCCTCCTTTGAGAACCTCTTAAGGGGAGAGGTTTTGGTATTTTGAGAGGCTGAGAGCTTTTGGACATGGGGGAGGACCTTGGGGAGATATTTGGGTAGAATAATGGCAAGGCACAAGGCTTTAGAGGAGTGAAGAGATGAGGGAGTGAATGGGGGGGTTTTATAGTGGAGGAGAGGAGGGATTTCATAATATTATAATCATTAATTTATTATTTATTCACAAGACAAAGAATAGTAAGTATTTAATGACCAATAATAGTGATTTTATCATGTGATCCCAAAACAAGTGGTCTTAAATCATCAGAACATCATCGATGACTCAATTAATCCATTATTTAGCATTTATTGTAAATTATCAGATTCTACTATTCATCAAAAATTCAAATATTTCAGAAAAATCCAAAAAATTCACCCTAACCATTTTTCAACATGTAGAATCCAAAAATGAAGTCCATTTTTTAAAAATATTTTTATAAATATGATTATTTTAATATTTAATTAAAATAATAATTTATTATCAAAGCCAGTTTTAAAACATTCATTAACTTATTCTAAAATATAGGTATATCATACTTCTAACTTGAATATTATTTTTATACCACCATAGGTGAGGTTACTGTTCATTAGGGTGTATCACTATTCATAAGGGTATGTTACTATTCATTAGGGTAGGTTACTATTCACCAAAAAATTAAGTTTTCCTTATCGGACTCCAAATAACTTGCTGATTACAACTGGGTATGCCAGATTTTCGAAATTCCAAACACAGAAGTGACGAACTTATGTTTAAAGGTCACTTAGCACTATGTTGTGTTTTCATGTGATTTTATGACATACTTATGAGAAGGGAATTTCCATTAAAAAACATTGGGTCATTACAATGACTTTTAGGCTTGCCTTGTTTTCCATGCCTTATTTTGTTAGGATGGAGTTACTGATTATATGAAATGCCTATGATATGCATTGTGAATGTTGACCAAGGGGGATTGGACTGTGAGAGCTTCCCAAAGGGGTTAGACCATGAGAGTTTCCCAGGTGGTAATTTATATTTTATTAAATAAATGTTAAACCCAGGGGTTTAGACCATGAGATCTTCCTAGGTGGTCATTTATAATTTATTGATGCTATGTTGAACAAGGGGTATTGACCATGATATCTGCCCAGGTGGTTGTTTGTAATTTATTGATGCTATGTTGACCAAGGGTTATTGACCGTGTGAGCTACCCAGGTTGTCATTTATAATTTATTGATGCTATTTTTATCAAGGGGTATTGACCATGAGAGCTTCCCAAGTGGTTGTTTGTAATTGATCTATACTATGTGGAACCAAAGGGGTTAAACCATGAGAGCTTCCCATAGGGTCTTTTATGAATAATTGAATGATTGTGACGATTCTTCCAAGACAAAGCACAAGCTTGGACTCGGTCTTACTTGATTGTTTATATGGTCTTATAAGACATCTATTTTTTTACTTACACAGGGGATACAGATCTTAGGCCAGATCCCAAAGTTTACATGATTCAACGGATTGAATAATAAATGTAAATGAATGTAATTGAAAACTATAAGATTGTTTACTTTTGAGTATCACCTCAAAGGATAGACATAAAACCATTAAATGGTTGAAAACATATTGTAAATTTTATGTTATAACCCTTTTTATGTTATGTAACTAACTTATATACATAATACTAAATGATAAAACAAAACAAGTTCATTGTGATCGAAAACTGTCAAAATTAACCTAAACGGTTATCATTATCTATTTATCTAATGATCCATCCTCATTACATATAACCAAATAATTTATAAGATCATTTAATCTTCTATAATTTCATTAAGAACATATAATTTCAATTCTAGATAATTATCTCCATTTTATATGAATTTTCATACTCATTATACAAGCGAACCGATCATGAAAACGATGAAAACGAACACTCCTGAATGATAAAATTAAACTCTATAACTCATCAAAAATACCATAAATGAACTTAATAAAACTAAAATGAATAAAATTAATTTATAAAAGGTTGTTTATTTTGTAATTAATTAATTCAATTTTATTATCCAGGATATTAAAGAGAAGAAAGTGCTCAGATATAAGGTAAGGGGATTCTCAAACCCAATTTTCTTTCTTTGGATTATTACTCCTCCATGCCAAATTTCAGTGTGGATGCTCATTTAATAATCCTAAAATATTATTTCATTGTTCTTACATTTTTTATTCTAGGATATACATGTGTCTAATTTGGTTTTATGATAAATACAAATATTTTGTAAAAGAACTCTTCTTTCTTAAAACACACCTTTTACTTCTCTTGAGATTGTTTCTTCTTCACTCGTGATTGATAATTCCTATACCGAGAGTATTATTCCCTTTTTATTTTTCAAAGTTTATTCATGAATTTATGCTTTATGAAATTAAACTCATTCCTTTCCATGGTTTATTTTATGTCCAAGGTTGATATATGTTCTATGTGGCGTGTATGATAATGTAAATGTCATGATGTGATGGGTGCACCCTAAATTATATAGCGCTCCAATGCATTGGGTAATGTGATTTATTTCATGAGAAAAATTGAAATATGTGTGAACATGATGCTAGATTTATCCACAACTATGTGTGGTTTTGACCACTAAGACATGATGTTTCATTTTTATGCATTGTCGCATTCCATGTCTTTATCTAATGTTTTCCCTCTTGATTATGATAATGATTCTATGCTTATGTTATGATGATTATGCTCACCTATGTTATATTGTTTCAGGTTCTTATATATCCTCTTACTACAATTTTATCTCTCCCCTTTCTTTGATGTATACCCTAAGGTGACTACTTGTACTAAAGAGAACTCAAGATCCAATAAGAAGCTAGAGAAAAAGAAATTAAATAATGTTTATGTTTTACTAAATAATTTTTTTGTATGGTCCTAATTTTCCCAAGACACTAAACATTTGGATCTTGGTTTTGTAACACTATTATGTTTTTTATCATTAGAATGATGTAATAGTAATGTAAAAAAATTGGGACGCTATAGGGGGGACAAGGATCCATTTACACTGATCGACGATGAGAGAAAATTTATTTTATTGTTAGTTTTTTTAATATTGATTCACCCCCATCTCAATATTCCTCGATCTTAAAGTTTTCAACGGTTATAATAAGTATAACTATTTGTTCTATTTGTAGGTTCAACTTCAAAAGGTCACATATCAACTTTTCTTGGTAGTTAGTCAACCATAAATGCAATGTTTGAGTTATGGTTTTTTTTGTAATGTTATTTGATTGAATTCAGAGTTTCATGAATGTGTGAAGAGTGAAGATAACATGTTTATTGAATTCCAATCATGAAATGGTTGTTGATTGTTGGGTATTGTACTCCATTTGATATGTTTATTGGGCATTGAGCTGTATAAATGCCTTAATCTAACGTCAATACAGGTTCAAAAGATATTGAAATCTTCTGGTCGACATTGAGTTATATGAACATTCTCACTCATTATTTGTTGTGTAAATTTTTTCAAAGTATTATGTATGGTATCAAGTTAACATTATTTAAATATCAACACAATAAAACCACCAAAAAATGATAGTAGTGGAGTTTTAAGGGTAGTATCTCACATTTTAACAATGATTACTATGAAATTAATCATTATTGGGTAGTCATCCAACTTCCAATGAAATTGAATCACATCACATGAAATGCATGAACACTCATTATGCAATGACCCAGTTCATATTTTATTAAATTAAAACAATTAAATGAACTCCAAAATTAATTATTTTAATAATAGTCATAAACTCAAAAAAAAAATACAAAACCTGGAAAATAAATAAATAAATATACATATAAATCAAACTTTAATAAAAAATATATTTTAAGAAAACACATATCATAAATACAAAGTTATAATGATGATTTATTAACAACTCAAATAACACAGTTCGTCTAATTAAAAAAAAAAATTTCTTAAATGATAATGATTATTAAAATTTAAAATTTATTTTCATATAATTTTCATGCATTTTATGATACTTGATGTGAAAACATCACTAAATATATTTTTTATACATTTAATGGTATTTTCAAATAAATTGATAATTTAGTGCTTATTTGAATTTTTTTCAACATATATGAGCTATTTTATGAATTTATATAATTAAAAACATTTTATGGGTATTATAATATTATTGAAATATTAAAAATAATTTATGGATGTATTTTTTGTTCAAATATTAAAAATAAATATATATATATATATAATAAATAAATAAATAAGTATTTACATCGATTTGAGGAGAGGGACAAATACAAATCAAATCTACCAACGTATACAAAGTATTTGAGGAGACTCAACCCTGAGAACTCCCCAAGTCCCCTAAAATACAAAAATGTGAGGAAATATATATATATATATATATATATATATATATATATATATATAATTTAAGGGCCTAGATCTACGTGGATCGACCCTTTGCATGTTCCCAAGACTTGCGGAGCTTGGACGAGGCTCAGAGGAAGTTGGAGGAGTTCGAGTGCTGAGAACTGGGAGTGGGGAACTTTCACGACATGAAAGTGGGTTTCATGTTGTGAAGAATAATTTCACAACATGAAAGTGGGATTCATGTTGTTTAATATTTCAGGGTTTGAAAAATAAAAAATAAATAAAAAGGTGATGGTTTTTTTGGTGGAAACTGACCTTGAGGCATCACACGACGTGAAAGGGGATTACACATCGTGTAATCCCCCAATGATGTAATGTTTTAAGTATTTTCTAGCAACCCGGGTTGTCAAACCTACAGTTGCAGCTTCCCTCTCTCTCATCCCAGGCAACCCGGAAGTCCCCTCTTTAGCGCTTTGGAGATCCCTTCAATGATAATCGATCTCAGGCTTCCATATTTGATTTTTGGTGACCCAAGTTGCTCCAAGGTGTGTTTTTCCTTCATTTTCTAATATTTTATCCTGGTTTGATCTTGTTTCCTCTTGTATCTTATCTCCATGTTATGGAGGTTGCTTACCCATGCTTCTAATGGGGTTTCTATTGTTTTTTTTTTGGGTGCGGTTGTGCACAACATCCTCATGTGGATTCAGTTCTTATGGTAGGAGTGATCGAAGATTCATTGCATGGTCTATTATCATGCAAAGAATGTCGACGACATTTTAAGGCAGTGGATTCATTTCTTCTCTATTTATTTATGCGCAATCGTATAGTTAGCATGATTTAGCCCCTTAGATCGTAATAAAATTAGCCTAATTAAATATTTGAATCAGAATAAAGAATTTGTATCGATCACAGAGTGATGTTGTTGCTTTATATTGTGATATAGGTTTTTCTCTTGTTTGCTAGATAGTGTGATATATATATATATATGCCTTGCTTGTATTAACATGTTGTTCTTGATATAAATTTGTAAATAATGTAAATCCAAAATTAATTGATAATTAATTATCTAAAGGAATTAAAGAGGTGTGTTTAATGAATTTGGTTGTTGCCATTGTAATTTGATGATAATCAAATTAATAAAAGTGTGTGTGTCTACTTGAATTGGTTAATGAACCTGAATCATGTTGATACTTTTTTATAAAATAATTAAAGGCATGTTAAATTAATTGTTTAATTAATTTGTGATAGATTGAGATAACTTGTTTCTTAGGTTTCCTGTAGTTGAAACCTATGAATAATGAATCTGTTAATTCAAGATGGAATAAGAACCAATTATGTGATAAAAGATAATTCTTTTATAGGGACTGATTTGCTTGTTTGCTTGTAAAGGTCAAGTGTCTTGTGTTTTGGAGTCGTGAGAGCTCATTGTGTGTGAAGGCTAAATGTCTTGCTTTGGGTTTGAGAGCACATTTATATGTTTGTTTCCTACTTCTTTGTGATGTGATGTGATCCTAGAGGGTTGTTGTGGTATGTGGGGCAGGGAGGCTCGGATGTGACGTGAGCCTGGGATGGCTAATCCTAGAGGGTTGTTGTGGTGTGAGGGGCGGGTAGTCCCGATTGTTGTGGTATTATTTGATTCCTAGAGTGGAGAGATGCATCGGGATATGCATGTGAGTGTTGGGGAGGACACTGAAGATGATGTAACGGGTTGAAGCTAGGCTTACTCGTTGATATGAAAGTTGGATGCTTGTTTGAATCAGTTGTTCGGCCGACTAACAAGTTGTTTATTTATCTGCTTTCCTTTCCCCACTGCTTGAGGTAGATTATTTTAGTTACTCTCTTTCCAATAGAGGAGAAGACACATAGGGTATTCCATGTGATTTATGTGTTTAGCTTCTCATGGATGAGTCTACACTCCTGCTATAAGTGGCAAAGACTCGATGGGTAGGTCATCTACTCACCATGTTGATCCCCTTGTGTTTGGTATCTTAGAATGTTTTCCTAGAATACCTGGTAATATGGAAAGTAATTTTTTTAATAAATAAATAAATGTTTGACCCATGGGGTTAGAGATTGCTCGGATGCAATATTGAGGTTGTAATTCTGAGAAGTCATGGACTCGGTTTTCTTATGTATGGAGGGCATGAAAATTTGTTGTAATGTAATGTGTAATTGATAATGGTTATTCAATGGTTACAGAATTAATTAATGTAAAGTGAAACTGATGTAAAAAGGAATAAATTAATGTAATGTAGTTCTTTAAATGGTTGTGTGCTTATAGGATATCTAGTCTTAGCAATGGAAATTGAGAGTCTGAGACTAGATTATTCTTATAGTTTGGTTGTGATCTATATTGTATCCTGTACTTTTTGTGTTTCTATACGCTAATCCATCTTGTCAGTTAGAGAAACTGACACTCTGGGTATTCTGATCCCTGGGGGGTGTTTTCCCCAACATCCCGATAGGAGGATGGATGGATGAATATGAAGGACCCCGGAACACCCTGAGAGGGGAGAGGTGAATCAGGGTGTCAAATTTTTCTTTTAAACTGATGGATCTTGTTCCCACGTTGGTAGGAACCTATTAAACCTGTCTGAAGATGATGTGTATAAAATAAACAATCACATGAAAAGTAATGACACAACAATTTTACTTGGTTCAACACTATGGGCTACGTCCAAGGAGCATACACAGATAGTGTGTCAGTCGTACCAAAACCACTAATATTCACAAGTTGTGTATTAAAGGTGTTTAGAACAATCACTCTGTTCCAAACACACTACCTTTACAAGGTTTTAGGGATAACACACTACATCCCTCAGATCTCTTTTGCTAACTCTCCCTTGCTCACTATGTTAGAAGAATCTTCACACAGTTTAACGACTTGAAGGTCACTTCAATGGTTTAGCATTAAATCATGCATCCTCAACTATAAATGGATGCTCTGTTGAATTATTTTAATCACCCACATATGAAATTTATTTTCATGTACACTGATATGTTATGGAAATTAATTTTACAAACTGATTTGATCAATTTTTAGGCTTCCTTGGGTGTTTCGCGTACTACTGTTGTTTTTGTGTACCACTGCTATTTTTGTGTACCATCTAGCTCCTCTGTGTACCGTCCAACTCCTCTACAAACTTCCCGTCTCAGCGTACTGCCTTGGTCTGCGTACTGCTCCACTCCTCCGCGTACCGTCCTGCTCCACATACTGACTTGCTCTGTCGCGTACTGTAAGAGATACTTATGCGAACCACACTCTCCTCTGTGTATTGTTTTCCTTACATGGATTATTCTCTCTGAGTATCGTCTTCTCCACTGCGTACCACTTCGGACTTCACTGAATTTATTTTTGAAAGTTTAATCTCTAATCTCATCACTTAATAAAGGGGGTTATTATTCATTTAATAGGCACGTTACTCCACAAATGTTGGTAATATGATTTACCCAAATTTTCAATGTGGGGAAATATTTATTGTAAACTGAACTCCATTCGCATACTTTTGGGCTCCATCGTGTACCTCTCCTATTTTTCAAATCACAGCAATCCTACCAACCTTCTGCACTTTGCGTACTGCATGCCTTCAACGCTTATCGTCGCTGCGAACTATTTTTCATTTCTTCCTTTAGCATTTCGCGTACCGCATGCCACCATGTACCATTTCTATGAACCGTTTTCAATTCCACGCATTGCTCCACGCACCACTCCATGCACCGCAATGCGCACCACTCTGTGTACCGCTCCCGCTGCCTGGAATGCAACCACGAACCATTCCCGAAACATGGTACGTGGTCCATGTTCTGTGGTATGTGGTTCCCTTATGTTGTATATTTTATTTCTCATTTCTCATACCATTCACTCCTATCTAAAAACCCTTTGTTTTCCAACACCAAACTCCCGATTTTGAGACCCAAAAATTTGGTAAACACTGGGAAATTGTGCCACCTTCAATACTACTTTCAGCTTCAAATGTATGACCTCATTCCTTGAAAACTCCCTAGTCATCAAGAATATGACCTTGTTCCTTGAAAACTACTTAGTCATCCATATGCATATTGACAACAAACACAAACCAAATTCCATTATTATCTATTATCAACAAATAGCCTTGGTTCCAATAATCTCCCCCTTTGGCCCCGCTCTCTTCTCTTGGTAATTACTTGTGCTGGTAGGCATGGTGGTTAGTTTCCCCGTATATGTGTGCAGAGGGTTGTAATGGATTGTGGTTATTTCACACACATATATTCTTTATATAGTTTCTTAAGGGTTATTATAGGTATAACATGTATAGTCTTTGATGGTTTTAAGATCTGTACTCAGTGTATGGGTTGTGATGGATTGAGGTATAATACCCAATGTATGATACACGTTGTGTGGGCTATAATGGCTCCCAAAAACTACCTGGTTACTTTGGTTATTTGGATGTGGTGGTGTGATGCATTAGGTGCATGTTAACACATAAGGTGTGTGTTGTGGTGCTTCACCCAGGTGTTTACGGGCTAGCCTTTTTTAGAGAGATGCTCAGGACGTGCGATGTTGGTTCAAAGCGGAAAACCAATGGGGAAGAGGTAGTGGGGTAACCTTGATATTCTTTATCATAGTATATTCTCTTGTATGTGATACTTGGTAAGAGTATCCATGGTGAGGATGGTAACTTAGTATACCTATTCAGGTGATGAGTTATTTTCACTTGTTATTCACTATGTTTTAGCATGCTTTCTTTACCTTTTTCATGTGAGACTTCGAGGAGGATCCTACTGAGTATATTGTTATACTCACCCTAAGTATATATAAACCATTTTTCAGGTTGGATATCAGGTTGGTTACTACTAGATTGGGGTTTAGCATGAGTTTTTTGGGCTTCGTGGTCGCTGTCATGTTTACTTTCTTTTAGTACTTGCAGTTTCCCTTTCAATTGTAGTAGTTATTGCATAACATTACATTTATGTACTTAGATTTTCTTTTATATTATAGTCTAAGAAGAATTTGTTTGGTGTTTATCTTATCTCTCTCTTCCAAATGTGTTTCTCTTATAGGGTAATTTCTCTCATATGCATGTTTATTATACCCTCGGTGCAGTTGCCAACCAGGGGTCTACTAGAGGTAGGAATCAGGGGTCACTATCTCTCTTCTCCCATTTCCAACCTAGGAGGGGTACACTTTGTGGGGGGGGTCATGACACAGTGGTATTAGAGGCTCTGGTTGAAGGATATGATGGATTTTGGAGTTAGAAATAGGTTAAGTTGCATGGGTCGGTAGGGTAACGATGTCATCTAAGTTTAACAAGCACTATAAACATGGGAGATCGGCTAAGACACAGGTATTTAGGGACCCTTGTGATCTAATGCATTGACCTTTAATCTTACAATGGCTACTAAATGAGGTGATACTAGTTATAGGGTAGAGACCTAAGAAAGGATCATGAACCATTGTTCTTTGTGACTATGTTTGAATGGGCAGACCTTGGGTTAGTTTAACCTAAAACAAATAAAATAAAATAATTAATTAATGTTAAATTCTTCCATATTCCATGTTAGGAGCTCTATTTGTTTTTATTTCTTATAGTAATGGATCTAGGTCGACGTCCACATTAGGTTTTCATAGAATATGTTCAGTGGGTTGCACCAGCAGATCATCGCAGAGTGGAGGTTGATGATGACAACACTTGGAGGAGGACACTCCAAGAGTTTCAGTGCTAGATTTTGCAGTGGTATGAGGGATCTGTTTTAGAGTCAATCACAAAAAAACTAGTTGTAGGAGGTTGAGATAACATTCAATTTGATCTATGATTAGAAGGAGCACTGGATATCATTGGTTGTGATGATGTTGTGTTGGGTAGCAAGGAAGTGGTGGTTCTTGTTCCTCAGGGATCGCGATGAGTTGACAGTCTCATGGGAGGAGTTTTGAGACTGGTTTAGAGCCGTTTTTTTTCTTTGACTATAAAGGGGCCAGTTTCCAGGAGCTTATTACCCTTTATTAAGGGAGATCCAGTGTGTGAGATTTCATGATCCATTTTAGGAACCTTCTATGATACGCTTCGGACCTATTTCTAGATGAGGAGGATAGGGAGAGGCATTTTGAGGAGGCTTTGCATCTAGGGATTCAATGTCAGGCCACCCTGTTTATGTTGTAGATGTATCTTGAGGTGCTGGTGAGAGTAGAGGTCATTGATAATATGTTATCTAGAAATGGATCATCATGATAGGGGAGTCTTCAGGATTCCTCATGAAGCATAGCTATGGTCTGGGGTTCCCATTTAGCAGAACAGAAGAGCTTCCGATCAACCGGGGGTAAGTCCCAGCCCTCAATGTATCGTTTATCTGGGGGAAACATCTCTCATAACTATGTTAAGGGATAATATGCATGTTTTTCTTGTGTAGTATGAGGTCCTCAGTGGTGATAGTGCCCAACCTTTCTAATCAGTTAGTGTGCACTAGTTGTTCTGCTTCAGGTTCCTCCATTGAGGTAGTTCCAACTGAGGTAGCAGCAGCAAGTTGCTCCAGTTTAGGATCAGCAGAGAGTATATGGGGTAGGTAGAGGATAGCCATGAGACACTCCTCATCCTTAGATAACATAGCATGTCTATATAGGTGTCCATTAGCAGGGTTATAGAGGTCATGGAGCGGGTCATGGTTTGCTTCATGCTTTAGTGTTGTCAGCACCAGGCGAGCTGGACATCATTCGAGGTACCATTTTCTTGTTTTCTACTTGGGTGCATGATTTGTTTGACCCAGGAGTGACACACTCTTTCATATCACCTAACCTTGTCCATACTTTGGGAATTGAGTTAGATAGGCTTCTAGTTCCCTCAAGCATTAACTACACTAGTTGGAGGTCGAGCTGACTTGTTTGAATTATGTAGAAACTATGAGCTAGTGATAGGGTAGCACCGCTCTTGGGGAGATTTTATATGTCTACAAATACACCCATATGACATCATCCTCAACGTGGATTGGTTTTATTCAGTTTAGGATGTCTTGGATTTCTTCAAAATGCAGGTTGTGTTTTTCGATGCTGATGGAGATCCAATAGTGTTTGTTGGCGATCGAGAACCTCAAATGGATCAGAGACATGTTTCATACTTATCATCCTTGATGGATGAGATGATGTTGATTTCATCAAAAGTTTAGAAGTTGTAATTTCCCAGATTCATGGAAGAGTACCCTGATGTCTTTCCAGAGGAGGTTGTAGCATTACCCCCTTGACGAGAGATCCAGTTTGGGATTGAACTACAGCCAGATGTGTTTCCTATCTTGATGTCTTCGTATAAGATGATTCCTTATGATTTGTGAGATATGTGTATACAGCTTAATGTTCTATTGTAGTGTAGTTTTATTTAGTCGAGTGTGTCATCATGGGGTGCACTGGTTTTTTCGTAAAGAAGGATGATGGAAGTTTGCGGTTGTGTATCGATTATCATCACTTGAATCAAGTGACAGTAAATAAATATTATCCTCTTCCATAGATTGATGATTTATTTTATCAACTAAAGGGTGTGAGTTGGTTCTCAAAGATCAATTTACAATCAGGATATCATCAGATTCATGTAAAGGATAAGGATATCCCAAAGACTACTTTTCGTTATCGTCATGGGAATTACAAGTTTGTTGTGATGTCATTTGGTGTGATGAATGCTCCAGATTTGTTCATGGGTTTAATGAACGTCGTGTTCCGTTAGTTCCTAGATAAGTTCATGGTGGTTTTCATCAACAAAATCCTTGTGTACTCCCCATCTGAGGAGGAGAATGCAGATCATCTGTGTGCCATTTTTGGAGTTCTTCGTCATGAGAAATTGTTTGGGGAGTTATCAAAGTGTGAGTTTTAGGCTCATGAAGTCCATTTATTGGGTAATGTTGTATCCCAATAGGGAGTAGTTGTGGATATGTCGAAGATAAAAGTAGTTTTTTATTGTTTTCCCCCTAAGATAGTGGTAGAGGTGTGAAGTTTCCTTGGTCTTTCATGCCATTACAAGAGGTTTGTAGCCGATTTCTCTCGGGCTACGACTCCTCTGACAGCATTGACCATAAAGGATCAGGTGTTCCGATGGAATGATCAATGTTAGGTAGATTTTTAGTATCTGAAGGAGAATTTGGTTTGTGCTCCAGTTCTTTACCTACCAACAGAAGGAGTTTAGTTTGAGGTTTTCTATGGCGCTTTGCACCTTGGGTTGGGTTGTGTTTTGATGCAACATAGATCAGTCCTTTCTTATGAGTCTTGGCAGTTACTCCCCCATGAGTGTAACTATGCCCCCCACGATATCGAGTTGGTGGTAGTGGTGTTTTCCCTAAAGTTGTGGAGATATTACCTAATAGGTGGGCATTTTTTGGTCTTCACCGATCATAAGAGCCCGAGGTATTTTTTCTTCCAACGTGACTTAAACTTGCTTCAGTGTTAGTGTATGGAGTTCTTATAAGATTAATACTTCTATATTTCATATACACCTAGGAAAGGGAATGTGGTAGCCGATGCACTGAGCAGGAATTTACACAGTGATGCAATGCAGAAATCAGGCGATTATTGGAGAGTGATGGAAGAACTCTCGATATTGCATCTAGATATGGGAGAAGTCAGGGGAAGAGGTTGTCTTTTTCAGATGATAGTGCAGTAATCTCTAGTGCGGTAAGCAAAGGAGTCTTAGCTAGGGGATCTTAAGGTGGAGGTCTGGAGAGACCGAGTTTTTTGTGGTGAGGCCCCCGATGGTTGGTCTGATGATGAACTGCATTGATTGTTATTTCAGGGAAGGATTTTTGTTCCTTTAGAAATATGTGAGATGGTTCTAAGAGAGTTTCATAGTTCACCTTTGGCGATACATACTGTCATGAAAAAAAATGTACTAATCTTTGAGAGGTCAGTTTTGGTGGCTAGGGTTGAAGCATGAAGTTGCAGAGTTCGTGTCTCGATGTTTAGTCCGTCAGAAGGTGAAGTTCAAGCATCGTGTTCCTAGTAGTTTGTGATAGCCATTATATGTTCCTCAGTGGAAGTGGGAGGACACATTGATGAACTTTTTTACCAGTTTACCTTGATCTCATGGAGGCTATGATGTTATATGGGTGGTAGTGGATCTTTTGATGAAATCATCCCACTTCATAGCGATCAAGGAGTCGAGCTCTGTGGATTTTTTGTCGAGGTAGTATCTGGAGGAGTTGGTGAGACTCCATGGGGTCCCAAGGATGATCATTTCTGATCGAGATCCTGGTTTTACCTCTAGAGTGTGGATATGTCTCCAATGTTCTTTTTGTTCTCAGTTATGCCTTAGCAATGCTTTTTATCCACAGACGGACGGTCAGACAGAGCGGACCATCTAGATTCTTGAAGACATGTTGCGCTCTTGTGTCTTAGATTTTGGAGGTTCATGGATGAGGCACCTACCCTTAGTAGAGTTCACTTACAACAATATTTTTCACTCCACCATCAGTATGGAACCATTTGAAGCCTTGTATGGTCGATATTTATGTTCTTTGTTGTGCTGGAATGGGGTCCGAGAGTCAGTAATTCTTAGGCCGGAACTGGTACAAAATACAACAGATATGGTTCAGGTGATTCGTGAGAGGATGAAGACAGCATAGGATCGTCAGAAATCCTATGTCGATCATAAGAGGATACCTTTTTAGTTTGACGTTGGGGATCATGTGTTCCTGAAGGTGACATCCCATCGTGGGTAGTGAAGGTTTGGGCGTGGGAGTAAGCTTTCTCCCAGGTTTGTTGGGCCTTTTGAGGTGTTTGCTCATATTGGATTCATGGCATATTGGATAACACTTCCCCCACAAATGAGTCTGATACATGATGTTTTTCATGTGTCGCAACTATTGGTATTTTTTGATTTAAAATTTAAATATTAAGGAGATAGAAAATTATTAATGGAGAGATTTATCTCAACATTAATAGAGGATTTTCTCCCAACATTAATAAAGAGTTATTCTCAATATTAATTGATCTAATAATGAATGTTGGTTACATTAGTTAGAGATATGGATTGGGTCTCTGTATAATATGATGCGGTAGTATGTTTTGAAAGGTGGGTCGGCAAAAATGTAGTCGGTGAGAGAGAACTGAGAAGGTGCACCAGCATGATATAGCTGATGAGAGAGAACATGAAAGGGGTTTATGCGTTTGTGGTTACTGGTGCGAAGAGAAGACGATGATTACGTTAACGGTGGCCCGTGTGACACAGGGTGATGTTTTTGTCACAGATTGATCTTTCGATACATCATGATGGAGAGATTATGAGAGAGAAACCTTTCGGGCGTCGCATGATAGTGCGAGGCTGATGCATGTTTGGATGAAGATCTATAAGGTAGTGAAGTTTCATCGACAAAAGGGTTTTTCCACGTTAAAAAATATTTCATACTGATTTATTTATTTTTCTTTACATCACTGTCATGTTTTTTTGGGTTTCTCGCGTATTTTGCAAGCACTTTTTGGCCTGGAATCAGGATTCTCCCCAACAGTGGTATCAAATGGGTTGGTTGGAGTTCTCGGTTGTAGAACATAGTGGCATGCATCTGGTGGAGCAATTTTTCAAGGACTCAAATGATGTTACCAGAAGACAACAACGAAACCATATGTGTTTTTGGGATATTGAAAATCTGATTGAACTACTGGAGACATGAGGCATGTTCTGTTGTTGGTGATAGTCAGAGCATGGTGGAAGACGGGTGAGGTTCCTTGGGTTTGGTGGTCTATCAAGCATTCAGAAGAATGTCATTGGAAGATGGTGGTAGTATAAGTAGTGTTGCTAGAATATAAAAAGTCTTCTTGGACACAGGTGTCATGCGGCGTGTTTTATTCATTGGGTGACATTTGGATCTTGGTGAATTGATGATCACATTGACCCAGATGGTGGAGATTAATGTGGAATATTTGAATTTTAAATCAAGGTGGAGATTATTGGGATTTTTTATTTAAAGTTTAAATATTGAGGAGAGAGAAAATTATTAATGGAGATATTCATATAAACATTAATGGAGGATTTTCTTTTAACATTAATGAAGAGTTATTCTCAATATTAATTGATGGAATAATGAATGTTGACTGTATTAATTAGACATATGGGTTGGGTGTCAATATAAGAGGATGCGGTAGCATGTTTTGAAAGGTGGGTCAGCAAAGATGTAGTCAGCAATAGAACCGGGAAGGTGTGTCGACATGATATAGTCGGTGAGAGAGAACAAGGAAGAGGTTGTCACGTTTGTGGTTACCGGTGCGAAGCGAATATGGTGATTATGTCAGTGATGGCGTGTTGATGGTGATGATTAAAAGCATCGAAGATGGCATGTGATGATAACAGTGTCATGTATCTAAAGTCCTCTCGGTTGCGTAGATCAAGCGGTGTGTCTCGGTTATGATGATCGATGGTACATCAAAATGGTATGTTCATGGGTGTGGGTGCATTGTAAAAATGTCTTCAGGTGTGATGAGTAAAATGTTTTCAGGTGATAAAATACCTTCAGGTGAATCTTTTCTTGTGTGTTTGTGCGACTGCTTTCATTGCAGAGTCCGACTCCACCCCAATAACACCTCCATTATTATCTTCATGATGACTCGCACGTCATTGATTGGAGTGAGATTGATGTTGACAATGATGCGGCCTTCGAGGAGTGGTCTGTAGAGATCCAAAACCGCTAGGGAAAGGTGTTGCGTGGGCATACTATCCCCTTGGTTTGTGTCTTGTGGCGACACGGTGGTGTGGAGGAGAGTACCTCAAAACATGATTCACAGGTACACGATCAGTACCCTGATCTGTTTGATGTTTATCTATTCTCTTATAACACTATTCATTTTGTGGTTATAGACCTTTTCTGTTTATGAGATGGTTTTATCTTGTTGCTTGTTGTGTCATGCTCTCTTTTGAGAGGTATCTCCCTCTGGAGAGTTTTTTGGAGCTGGCTGCAGTTGTTGCATGGTTTTGTGCTTGTTCCTCTGATGAGGTGGTTGAGCTCCTATGGTGATGAGAGCCTTGAGAGGTATCTCGTGAGGTGGTTGTTCGGATGACCCCTTTTTGTTTCCTCTCTGGGTTGGTTTTAGATTCTCGAGTAAGATAATTTTTTGAGAGGTATTTGATATAAGGGTCTGGATCCATGTGGATTGAACCTTTGTGTATTCCCGAGGCTTGCAGAGCTCGGAGGAGGCTCATAGGAAGTTTGGAGGAGTTCGGGTGCTGAGAACTGGGAGCAGGGAACTTTCATGATGTGAAAGTGGGATTCATGCTATGTAGAAGAATTTCACGATGTGAAAGTTGGATTCACACCGTGTAATATTTCAAGGTTTGAAAAATAAAATAAATTCGAAAGGTAACATTTTTTTTGGCGGAAACCGACCTTGAGGCATTACACAACGTGAAAGGGGATTACACGTCGTGTAATCCCCTGATGTTGTAATGTTTTAAGCATTTTCTAGCCGCCCGGGTTGTCAAACCCTACGGCTGCAGCTTCCCTCTCTCTTGTCCTAGGCAACCCGACAGTCCCCTCTTAGGTGTTTTGAAGATCCCTTCAACATTAATCAATCTTGGGCTTTCATCTTCAATCCATGGTGACCCGGGTTGATCCAAGGTGTGTTTTCCTTCGTTTTCTAGTGGTTTCTCCCGGTTTGATCTTGTTTCCCCTTGTATATTCTCATCGTGCTATAGAGGTTACTTACCCATGGTTCTAATGGGGTTTCTATTGGTTGTTGTTGGTGCGGTTGTGCTGCAGCGTACTCAGATGGATGTAGTTCTTACAGGAGGAGTGATCAGAGATCCGTTGTGTGGTCTATTCTCATGCGAAGAACGTCGATAACCTTTTGAGGTAGGAGATTCATTGCTTCTCTATTTATTTATATGCAATCATAGAGTTAACATGATTTAGCCTCTTGGATCGCAATGAAATTGACCTGATTAAATATTTGAATCGTATTAAAGAATTGGTATCGATCGCATAACGATGTTGTTGTTTTGTACTGTGATAACGGTTTGCCTCTTTTTTGCTAGATAGTGTGATATATATGTCTTTCTTGGATTAGCATGTTGTTCTTGATGAAAATTGGTAAAGAACATAAAGCCACGATTAATTGATAATTAATTGGCTAAAAGAATTAAAGAGACATGTTTAATGAATCCAGTTGTTGTTGTTGTTGTAATTTGATGATAATCAAATTGATGCAAGTGTGCATTTCTACTTGAACGGGTTAATGAACCTGGAGCATGTTGATGCTTGTTGATAAAATAATTAAAGACGTGTTAAGTTATTTTTGTAATTAATTTGTGATAGCTTGAGATAGTTTGTTGCTTGGGTTGCTCGTAGTTGGAACCTATGAATAATGAATCGGTTAATTCAATATGGAATAAGAACCAGTTGTGTGATAAAAGATAATGCTTTTATAGGGTCTGAGTTGCCAATTTTCTTGTAAAGGCCAGGTGTCTTGTGTTTTGGAGTCGTGAGAGCTCGTTGTGTGTGAAGGGTGAATGTCTTGCTTTGGGGCCAAGAGTCAATTGCTATGTTTGTTTCATGTTGCTTGTGATGTGACGTGAGCCTCGAGGGTTGTCGTGGTATGTGGGGTATGGAGGCCTGAATGTGATGTGAACATGGGATGACTGAGCCTGGAGGGTTGTTGTGGTATGAAGGTTAGGGAGACATAGTTGTTGTGGCAGCAGTTGATGTCTGGAGTGACGAGTGCATTGGGATATGCATGTGGGTGTCGGGGAGGACATCGAAGATGATGGAGCGGGTTGAATTCGGGCTTACCCGTTGATATGAAAGTCGGATGCTTGTTTGAATCAGTTGTTCGATTGATGACTAAATTGTTTGTTTATCCGATTTCCTTTCCCTATTGCTTGATGCATGTGATTTTGGTTACTCTCTTTCCAAGAGAGATGAAGACGTGTGAGATATGTCGCGTGCTTTTCGTGTTTAGCTTCTTGTGATTGGATGAGTTTACGCTCTTGTTATAGGTGACGAAGACTCAACAGGTGGTTCATCTACTCGCTATGTTGAGTCCCTTGTGTTTGGTAGCTTATAATGTTTTCCTATAATGCATAGTAATATGGAAAGTAATGTTGTTAATAAATGAATAAATGTTTGACTCGTGGGGTTGGAGCTTGGTGGGATGCAACACTGAGGTTGTAATTCTGAGAAGTTATGGACTCGGTTTGCTTATGCTTGGATGACATGAAACTTTGTTGTAATGTGATGTGGAATTGATAATGGTTAATTAATGGTTAAGGAATTAATTAACGTAAAGTACAACCGATAGAGAAGGGAATAAAGTAATTTAATGTAGCTCTTTAAGTGATTGTGTGCTCATAGAATATATAGTCTCCGCAATGGCAGCCGAGAGCCTGAGAGATGTTAGTTGTAGTTGAGTATAAGACCAGGTTATGCTCATAGTGTGGCTGTGGGCTATATTATATCTTGTACTTTTTGTGTTTCTATACGCTAATCCACCCTGTCGGTTTAGGCAACTAACACCCTGATAATTCTAAGCCTTGGGTGGTGTTTTCCCCAACATCCTGGTGGGAGGATGGATGAGTGATTACCCCCTTTGATCTCGTTATCTTCTCTTGGTAGTTATTTTGTAGTGGTAGGCAGGACGGTTAGTTTTCCCCATGTATGTGTGTAGAGGGCTATAATGGTTTTGGTTATTTCACACACACATATTCTGGATATAGTTTCCTAAGAGTTATCATAGGTATAATATAACCTATATAGGATGTGATGGCTTGAAGGTTCTTACTTGGTGTATGAGATGTGATGACTTCAGGTATAATATGTGATGTATGATACACGTTGTTCGGGTTGCAGTGGCTCTCGAAAACTATCTGGTTACATTGGTTACGTGGACATGGCAGTGTGATGCACGTGGTGCATGTTGATGCACGAGGTGCACGTTGTGGTGTTTCGCCCAGGTGTCCGCGGGCTATCCTTTTTTTTGAAGTGAGATGCTTAGGACGCGTGATGTTGGGGCCAAGCGACAAACCAATAGGGAAGCGGTAGCAGAATACCCTTGATATTCTTTATTATATTATATGTTATTGTATACGATATTTTGTGAGAGTAGTCATGGTGAGGTTGAGAACTTAGTATACCTATTTAGGTGACGAGTTAGTTTTACTTGATGTTCACTTTGATTTACCATATTTTCTTTGCCTTTTGCACGAAAGGTTTTGGGGAGGATCCTACTGAGTACACCGTTATACCCACCCTACGTATATATAAATCGTTTTTCAGGTCAGTTGAAGCAGGTTGAAGAACAGACTAATTACTATTAACTCAGGGTTTAGCATAAACTGTTTGAGTTTCATGATCGTTGTCGTATTTACTTTCTTTTGGTACTTTTCAGTTATAGTAGTTATGGCATGACATTACATTCATGTGCATGAGTTTTCTTTTATATTGCATTAGAAGTAGGAGTTATATCCCTCTTCCACATATATTTCTTTTAGAGGGTAATGATTATCATGTGCGTGTTTATTATACCCTATAGTTAACCTGAGTCTTACGGGAGACGGGACCAAGGATCACTATATTTCTTATCTTATTACCGGTCCCGATAGGTACAATTTGTGGGGTGGGAGTAGTGACACATACACACACCATTCATTTATTAAAAAATTAATTAAGTGATATGATTAAATTAAATAAAAAATTAAAAAATTAAAAAATTAAAAAATTGCCCGGCCCCTCCGCGTCGAGCGGTCCGTTTTCGTCCCCGCATGTCATTTTCTCTTCACTTCCAGACTGCGAATCCCAACGGGGCCCTCCCACGATTCCCGCTAATTCCCGCTAGGGTTGCCGCTCCTTATAAAGCGCAGTGCACGATGTGCTCGACTTCGCGCTCATATAATTCATGGTTCCCGCTCATTGCAACGCGCAGTGCAAGTTTTTCAGGAAGTTCGCTGTCGCAGATGCAGTAAAGCTTTATCTCTCTTCACTTTTCTTGCCTGGTGCACTAAGTGCGCCATTGACTGTCATTTGTCTCTATTCCGTCATCTCCGCCTCTCCCTATTTGTTGCCAATTCACTGGACATTTTGATACGGGTTCAGTTTCATTAGAGCTTTGATGGCGCAATCTTAAGCTCCGGTCTTGGATCATTCCGTGCTGCGTTTTAATAATGGCTTTGGGAGGGAAATTCTCATTCACCGCGGAGTCCATCCCGGAGGTTGTTTTGCAGCAGCATGGGACTCGACTGGGGGAAGACCTTGTTTTGGAGCTCAGAAAAGCAGAGAAAGATGGTCTCTCTCTCTATTTGTGCGTGTGTGTGCTTGTGCGTGCGTGTTTCTGTCTGGGGTTGACTTCTCCTTGCAATGAAACCTCATTAGACCCTCTTTGGTTTTTTCCCTTTCTGTTTTTATCTTTTGTGTATCTTGCATGACTGATCAACATCATGGTATTCATTACCATCACTGTTAATTTCTACACATAGCAAACACTAAAAATATTATCTTTCCACTGCAGCATCTAAAAGGTATGAGGCAACCCAGTGGGTTAGAAGCATGGTTGGGGCTGTCAGTCTTAAGGATATTCCAGCAGATCCTACGGAGGAGGAGTTCATGCTAGGCCTGAGGAATGGGCAAATTTTGTGTAATATTATCAACAAAATTCACCCTGGGGCTGTTCCTAAGGTCGGCATTAACCCTAACGGATGCAATCTCTGTATTTAATATGAACTGTTAATATCTATATTTTCTATTTTTCTTTCAAAGGTCGTGGAAAGTCCTTGTGATCCTGCTCTCATCCCTGATGTTGGAGCTTTAACGGCATTCCAATATTTTGAAAACATGACGAACTTCCTTCTTGCTGTGCAAGAGCTGGGGCTTCCCAATTTCGAGGCTTCTGATCTGGAACACGTAGGTCTTGTTGATGATGATGAAGTGAAATTGATCATTACTTTATGCAACTCTACTTCTTGCTATTCATTTTTAGTTTATAGCCGGTCTAAAATTTTCACATAGGGTTTTCTAACTCTCCGCTCCCTTTTATAGTTTATGGCTTGTCTGAAATCTTCACACAAGGCTTTCTATGACTGCCCCTTTCCTCCAAACAATGGATTTTCAGGGAGGAAACCCATCAAAGATTGTGAATTGCATCCTGGCACTTAAATCATATGGTGAATGGAAAGGAACGGGTGGAGGTGGAACATGGAAATTTGTTGGGAATTTAAAGCCTGAGGCACGTAAGAGTTCAATACCGTTCACCAATAATCTATCAAGGAACTTCTTAGATGATGGCATATCTTCCCATTCTCTTTCATCAAACCTTGAATCTGATATAATGGTCAGTAGAGATTCTTTTTCATTTTATAACCTCATTTTCATCTTTAGTGATGCATTACTTCAATGATAGAGACTCTATTCCCTTTAGTGTTTAACATGCCCTAGAATTTTATTTATTAACAAATAACTATGATGTTTACATCCCCCCTCCCTAATTACATGTAAAATATCTTTTGACTTCAGCACGGGTGATAAATGTTTTTGCTACAGTTTACTAAGAAATGGAAAGAGCTGAAGTCGGACAAGGATGGGAAGACCCAGCTCGAGAGGAGACAAGCAATTTTAGACCGCCATCAGAAGGACTTGCAGGTATATGTGTAAGCAGGAATGTAAAATTGGTTCTCTGTCTTGGGTCTGAGTACCTGATTGGTCCGGCCCAACCTGGGTCCGTATAACATGATTTTTTTTTAAAGTAAAAAAAGAGCTGGGTTGGTTAGCCCTCTATTTGCAAGTTTATTGGATCATATTCCGTATCATTGTGTTTTTACCCATGTTTTTTTCAGGAATTAAAATGAGGGTAGAAATGAATGCATTTGAGTGAAAATTGGAGTGACTCATATTGATGAGAAGGATTGAGTTTAGATTAAGTTGGTTTGAACATGTTAGAAGAACCAGGAATGCCCCTATTAATAGGGCAGTGTTGTCAAAGGCGAGCGGCCCAATAAGGCGCAAAGGCCTCTTGGAGATGCGGCGCGAGGCACAATTAAGGTGCACACACACATAATTAAGTATAGTTAGTTTTTAACAATATTTTAAATTAAAAAAAACTTAAATTCAATTAAAAAATACATACTGAATTTTTTTAACCAAAATCATAATCAAATAATTAATCCTTAGAACTTGATCATCAAAATCATGGTTCAATAAATTAAGTTTTTATAGTGAAAATACATACTGAAAATACATACTGTAAATTTTTATAGTGTATGTTATGTTTTTTTATTAATATATTAAATGTTATATTTAATAGAATTAAGTTACTTATTGATTTCCAGCGTCATTCCTTCCCTGATTTCCATTGTCCTTCCCACCCACCCCCACCCTTGATTTCCAATGTCCTTCCCAGCCACCCTCGATTCCAACGTCCTTCCCCACCACCCTTGATTTCCACGATGTCTGTCGATTGCCCTCACCCACCCACCCCGTTTGTACCCTCGATCTCGGCCGATTGCCCTCACCGCCAGCGACCCTGGATTTGTTTCATCCTACCTACCACGATCTCGGCTGCCACCCTCGATATTGTCGCTCGCCTGTGGTCTCCGCCGTCGCCTGTCTGCTACAATCTCGTCGCTCTTGATCCCAACGGCCACCCGTGCGCCTTACGGCGCCTTGCGCTTTAAGCACCTCATGGTTTGGTGCGAGGGGCGCGCGCCTTGGTGAGGCCGCACCGCCTCACCAATGTTGAGGCGCACCAGGTGCGCCTCGCCTTGCCTCACGCCAAGGCGTGGTGAGGCGAGCGCCTTTGACATCACTGTAATAGGGTAAGCTCAATGATTATTTCACTTATCAAAAGAGGTAGAGGTAGACTTAAGGACTTTTAAAAAGATGATATTGTTCTATGATTTTAATGAAAATATGGTCTTTAATAGAGCTAATTTGTGATGTTTAAATGGGTTCAAATCTTGTTTGTTATTGTTTGTTTTCTAGGAGTTGAAGAGTTGCCTTGAGTCCGCAAAAACTGATATGTCATCCATGCAATTGCAGTTTTGTGCAGAGATCTGCAATATCAGTATGGTGTCTTATTTGTTTTCCCTTTCGGCTGACCCATCAATGTCTTGTTTTTTATTTTTGTGTGGTTTCATTTAAGTGTGTACCTTTTCAGGCATGCACATTCACACCTTAGCTAATGCAGCTTCTAGTTATTATATGGCCATGGAGGAAAACCGCAAGCTATACAATCAAGTGCGCTTCCTTTGGGGTTAGATATTGATAATTTGAAGTATTGTATTTTGGTAATGTTATGTTATGTTTGGTTCATAGGATCACTGGGAATGAAATGAAGTCTAGCGGAACATGAATTTGATAGAATGAAATGTCTAGAGAATAGTAGTTAAGTTGGGTTGCTTTCCAAAACATTTGAAAGCAGGCGATATAATCGCCTGCTTTGTTTTGTTTGTTGGATCCACGATGTGAAAAGTGCAAACATGAACAAAAATAGAAGGGACATGAATATGTAATGTGAAAAAACTCCCAAATAATCATGGGATAAAGAAGCACAGGCAAAATAAATGGTTCTCAGCATGAGTAAAATGTCGATTCACTCAATATTGCAAGAAGAAAACTTCATTGATTTGTCTCTTCAATAATGGGAGAAAAAATACTTAACAAATTCTCACTTAAATGTGTAATAAAAACTATATGAGATGAGTTTTGGACGGGGGAGTCTTCTTTTAATAGGATCAACATCCTCAAGTCCAATTTTAACTCCGATGCTTCACATTATATCACAGACTGATTGTTGTAATGGGAAAAAGCTTCCAAAAAATTGAGAAAAAACGCTTCACAAATAAGAACTTAAATTTGTAAAAAAATAAAACTAGGATTGATACGAGATGAGTTTTGGATTGGGGGGGTCTCCTTTTATAGATTCAACATCCTCAAGTGCCTGACCCTCCAATTCCAAAATCGAATGCATCATATTATGCTACATTGATAGATTGGTGTATTCCACACAACAATCTGTCCAATCTTTGGTTGGCCTTCATCCCAAACCGTGATACCGGCCACTAACGATGGCCACTGTGGGTTGTGGCCCTTTTGTCCACCTCATCGTTGTGGGGTAGGTACTGTCTCCTTCCTGTGGGGTTTTAATTCGCCTCCCCCGCAACTTGAAAGGGCCACAGCAATTGGCGGCTATTGTTAGTGGCTTGTCTCACAGTCATTGGGCTGAAGGATTGGATTTGAAATTGGAGGGTAAGATACTTGAGGGTAAAGCTCCCTTTAGGAGATACTCTCCTCCCCCCATTCCTTCTCAGTTGGTGGGGGCTTGGCCACCAAATTCCCCCATTTTTTCTACTAGAAAACCGGATTGACATCCATTAATGCCTCATTAGCCATTCTATTATTTTTGGAAATTTCCTCTCATGGATTCCTTTACCTCCAACCAAATGCTAGAATGACACATCCTTTCTGTTTCAATCCGACCAAACATTGGAATGATGTATTGTTTTTCATGAACATTATAGTTTGGAATGCAACCGAAGGGACTCTTATTGTGTGGTATGCTTATTGCATCGTTGTTTAAAATAGGAACTATTATGGTGTGTGGTGGAGTTCAAGCTTTCTGGAAGTTGCAACCAAGCAATTTAAGCAGAGGGAGTCACATGGAAGTAGGTGATATTATCATCAAGTCCTCTGGAAAAGGAAACGGGGCCTTTAGTTTGAGCAAGGCTTTTGGGTCATTTGTGGGGCAAGGATGGAAAAGGTTGCTGTTGATGATTTCCCCCTGTTTGGTGATTTGGTTAATGCTGATGCTGTCATCATCAACTCTTCAGAGCCAGACTGCTGGCTTTGGCAATTCAATCATCGCAGAGCATCCCACATAGGCAGCAACAAAGCATCTAATGGCCACAGGTTGATGAGTTTGCTGCCGTTTTGTGTTTTTTTATTGTTCAGGAAAATGATAACCAGGGATCAAGATTGTAATTTTATTCCAATAAAGGCTTTTTTATGGGTGTGTTGGGTCCTTCATTGAATTAAATTTCCAGCAAGTTTGGCTTGTATTTTTGGTTTAGATAATAAAGGATTTTCGTTTATATCTGGGGTTTATATTTAGGCAAAATGATGATGATGGGTTTTATAAATTAATTATTTTCACTCATGGATCTTAAATTTGAAAAATGCTAAGAGTCTGATTTTGAAATTGATTCATGTGAATGATCTTGAATTTATTAATTCTACTTTGTGCACCCTTGATTGGTGAGTTTTTTGGCCCAGTCACGGGTTTGCCTCCTTCCGGAGGGAGAATGATGGGTTTGACTTTATTCTGGTTAAGGATCCTCATATTTATATAAACACTACCTAAAAAAAATGAAAAAAAAACCGAAGGGGTTTTAAATTAACTTTCAGTCTTTGTCTTCCTTTCATTTTCATCCATCGAGAAACCCCATACGTGCTTGTTTAATTTCATGTCTCTTTGAGAGACAGTCGAGGTCCCCACAACCTCAATTTTGATAGCCATGGTTAAGACCAAGAAAAGAAACAACTTTGTGAAGATGAGAAATGATTGCATCCAAAATTTATGGTATTGGTAATGTTTTTTTAAAAACTAATATCACATGCAAGTTATTATTGAAAGATGTGAGACATGTTTCTGATATTTGCTTCAATCTGATATCCATTGGAATGCCTAACGGTGAAGGATATGTCAGTTCTTTTGACGATGAGAAATAGAAGCTTATCAATGGTAACTTGGTAATTGTTAAAGAAAATAAAGATACTTCTCTTTATCTCACGGTCGCAAAACTGTGTGGAGAAGTAAATGTAACCAGAAAAATGTTTCTGCAGAAGTTTGGCACAGACGGCTGGGTCACATGAGTGAGAGATGAATCATAATGCTCTCCAGGAAAGGTCTCTTGTTAGGAATAAAAAGTACATATTTGGATACTTGTGTTGATTGCATAATGAGAAAACAATACAGAGTATCATTTCGTGGTTATATATCGTCCAGAAAAGAAAATATTTTAGATTTGATTCACACTTATGTCCGCATGATGAGCACTAAGACGATGAGAGGTGCTATTTATTTTGTTACCTTCATAGATGATCATTCTAGAAAAGTCTGGGCCTTTGCTTTGAAAACTAAAGACCAAGTGCATGATATTTTCAAGCAGTTTCATGTGAATGTGAAAAGAGAAACAGGTAGGTGATTAAAGTCTGTGCGGACGAACAATGGAGGAGAGTACCTTGATCCATTTGAAGAGTATTGTAGGAGTTTCGACATCAAGCTGGAAAAATCAGTACCGAATACACCTCAACATAACGGTCTTGCTGAGAGGATAAATAGAACAATTTGCGAGAGTAAGATGTATGCTCTCAAATGCAAAGCTGAAAACACCTTTTTTTTGGGGGGGGGGGAGGCAATGATGACCGTAATTGATCTTATCAACTTTTCTCCATCAGTTCCATTGAACTACGACGTTCCAGAAAGTGTCTGGACAGGTACAAATGTTTCTTACGAACACTTAGGAGTATTTGGCTGCAGGGCATTTGTATACATCCTGAAAGATGAGCGGACGAAGCTGGATGGAAAAGGGAAGCAATGTATCTTTTTGGGATATGCTCATGAGGAGTTTGGATACCGACTTTGGGATCCTATCACCAGGAGGATCGTCAGAAGCAGAGATGTGGTGTTTCTTGAGGATCAGACGATTGAAGATTTTGAGAAGCCAGAAAGTGCAAAGAAGCGCAGTCTGAGGAAATTCCAATTAGTCTGGAACCAGTCTCACTACCATCAGTACCAGCTAGCATGAGAGAGATACGCGACACTAATGATACATCACTACCAGGTAATATGTCTCCATCCGCTGATATGTCTCCATCATATGATATTCCAGAGCAAATTCCCCCTGAAGCACAATTGAGGAGATCCACTAGAGAACGACAACCGAGTCGTAGGTACTCACCACATGAGTATGTGATGCTCACTGACGAGGGAGAGCTAAACAATTATGATGATGCGATCAGGAGTCAGCAGAAGATGGAATGAAAGAAGGCCATGCAAGAGGAGATGAGATCCTTGCACAAGAACCACACATTTGATTTGGTAGAGTTACCACATGGAAAGAAGACACTCAAGAATAAACGAGTGTATAGAATTAAAGGAGAAGATGGAAGCTCACAACCGCGTTACAGAGCCAGAATGGTTGTGAAGGGATTCAGTTAGAAGAAAGGTATTGACTTTGATGAAATTTTTTCTCCTGTGGTTAAAATGTCTTCTATCAGAGTTGTTCTTAGATTGGCAGCTAGTTTGAACATAGAGGTTCAACATCTGGATGTAAAGACAACGTTCTTACATGGTGATCTTGATGATGAGATATACATGGAGCAACCAGAGAGATTTCAGGTGAAAGGAAAAGAAAATCTGGCATGAAAGCTTAAGAAAAGTTTATATGGTATGAAACAGACACTAGAGAAATGGTATAAGAAATTTGACTCATTCACGGAGAAAAATGAGTACAGGAGGACAACTGCTGATCATTGTGTTTTCATCAAGCAGTTTTCTGATTGTGATTTCATTATCTTATTACTTTATATTGATGATATGCTGATTATTGGCAGAGATATCACCAAGATTGACAGGTTGAAGGAGTTGAACAAGTCTTTTGAAATGAAGGACTTGAGAGACACTACTTAGATTCTTGGTATGACGATTATTCGTGACAAGAGGAATCACAAGATTTGGCTATCTCAGGAGCGATATATTGAGAAGGTTTTTGAAAGGTTCAACATGAGTAAGGCAAAACTAGTTAGTACTCCACTTGTGAGTCATTTCAGGATCACGACAAGTCAGAGTCCATCAACTGAGAAGGAGAAAGTAGAAATGGAAAAAGTTCCTTATCAGTCAGCAGTTGGCAGTCTTATGTATGTCATGGTGTGCACCAGACCAGATATTGCTCACACTGTTGGCGTTGTAAGCAAATTCTTATCAGATTTGGGATAGGAGTATTGAACAATGGTCAAATGGATATTGAGGTATCTCTGAGGTACATTCAGTCATTGTTTATGTTTTGGAAATGCTAAACCTATTTTAGAAGGATACACAGATACAAATATGGCTGGAGATGTAGACATGAGGAAATCCATATCCGAATACCTGATATCATTTGCAAGGGGAGCAGTCTCATGACAATCACGACTTTAGAAGTGTGTTGCCTTATCCACAACAGTAGCGGAATATATTGAGGTCACTGAAAGCTGCAAGGAGATGTGTGGATGAAGAGATTTTTACAGGAGCTAGGACAGAGTCAGGAGAATTATATTCTCTATTGTGATAGTCAGAGCGCTATTCATCTTAGCAAGAACCCAACATTTCATTTCAGGTACAAACACATCGACATGCGATATCACTGGATTCGAAATGTGTTGGAAGAAAGATTGTTAAAAGTTGAGAAAATCCACACCAATAATAATGGGGCAGACATGATGATGAAGGTTCTACCGAAAGAGAAGCTGGACGCCTGCAAGGAGACGTCATGTCTATCTTCTAACACAAATTGGTCATGAGAGAGAGAGATTTGTGAAGGTCACTCCCATTTTTGGGAGAAGTAAGCGGAAGCCAACACTGTGGATGAGCAGCCGACGACAGATGAGTCTCCTTTGACAACAACTTCATTTTTGGTTGGTAGCCAACACCATAGACTTGCTGCAGGTGGCAGTGGAAGTCTTCATGGGTAGATGGGCTACCCAAACAACCAGCGAAATTTCTGGTTTTCCTCCATCTATAAAACAGGATTAAGATCCCATGGATTTGTAATCAGAAAACTGCTGTAATCCCGTTGTGTATCCTCCGACGATTATCCAGAGAGAATAATAGAAACAAGGCCCCCTTCTCCCGTAGACGTAGGCATATTTCCAAACCATGCTAATTTTGTGTGTTCTTCGTTTTTCTTCTTGTTTTGTGTTTGTTTTGATCCCCACAAACCTCGGCTGCCCCAACAAACTTCTTGTGATGTGGGGGTGAAGAGGATGACTTTTTGCGACGTGAAGCAGGGGCTTGCAACCCCTCTCATTTGAAGACCCTGGAACCTCATCAAACACGACACATTTCTTATCTATGCTTGTTGACATAAATAGATTTTCATCTATATCTTGAAGGCAATGTCAATTTTTGGTCGAGGTTCCTTGCCTATAACACCTCATGCTTTCCTTAACAATGCTTGCACCAGTAGAGGAGTTAACTCTATATCCTCCCAGGCATGGAAGGAATTCATCAAACACGTCTCCTATGAGGATCCACGTGATCTCATACACATCCCATAAGATGTTTCCCACTTTTTCCTGCAACAAGTGGAATATGTTGGTGTGTGATTATCCAATAAAAACATATATTTTAATTACATTTTAATGGTATTAAATATTCATTTTTGATCTTATGAGCCTGAGTTAGTGCATTTTCATTATGAACATCCATTCTCATCATTTGTGCACTTCATGCCTAACATACACCAATTTAGGCCCAATGAGTCATCTGATTCTAAGGAATGTAATTATCAATATTTTAATTTTATATTTTGGGAACTTTATCTACACTTAAATGTGAACATTTTTCATTCAGGGATCAATGGATGATTCATAAACGATGATGGAGATATTTGGAGATGAATGGAAGCAATTCTAAGAGAAGACATATTGGAAACCAGCCCACTTATGAGACTGTGGGGCCCAAAATACAGGCCCAATGAATCCCAAATTTTGTGTGATGCTAGAATAAATATATAGGAACAAATCACTCTTCATGATCCAATGCTAATTCGGCCTCTATGGTGGTCATTGAGGTGGCCCAAGTTAGAGATACAATTCTGGGCCAGATTCTGCGGCCCAGAAAAATAGCCTACTAATTTGATCATATCTAAGAATCCACAACTCTAAATGGGCTCAAATTTTACAGGCGGTTATAAGACATCCGGAGCTCCATTTTCTTATTCTATGGCCCACTCTGATTCGGTCGTTTAGAAGGTCTTCTAGACGCGTCTGTTCGGTGAAGGAAAACTGGCTGCCACCTCGGGTCAAATGTGGAAAAGTTCAAATTCCACAAGCTTTCCACCACCTATGGCCTACCAAAATTAATTGAGATGCTTTGTACTGTTGGAGGCTCGACCCAAGGCTCCCAAAATGCCTATTTAAGGCAGTGGTGGTGAAGGAGTTTTGAATCTTGGATGCTTTGTTCAATTGTAATGTTATGCTGCATTTTTGTTGCCTCAAATTTGTCTTTCACATGTAAGTTGTTCAATTCACTTTAGTTTCTTAATAAAAGTTCTTCTTCTACTCTTATTATGTTTTTATTCATATCACTTTGATACCGTTGGATCAAGGTGTGAATTTATTCACACCAAACCTTGTGAAATTATTCACACAACGGTGGAGTGATCATTTTATTTTTGTTGTTTTCTTTACTTCTCCATTTCCTCCCTCATGAGTCTACTTTCCGCTTCCATTGAAACCATGGGATCAATGGAGGGCTAACCCACTTATGGGTTGATCCAATGGAGTAGCAAGGGGATGAATTGGATGTTATTTATCACCTAATTAATGTATAATCACTTCTTTAATTGGGATTTTTATTTGATGATTTTTAAACTCCATCGTCCTTGTTGAATTTAAGGCCACACACTTCAAGTACTAATACGAACCTTTACCTTGAAGTGCTCAAAACTTTGATCCTTAAAGTGTATAGGTGATTAGTATTAAAGGGTGTAGGCATTAAACCAGCAAGTGATGATGTTGTTTTATCTCCTTAAATGAACCCATCTCAAATATAAGAAATTAAAATCATTGAAAAGGTAATACGTCCAATCCACCCCGAGCGATAACCTAGGATCAACTCATTCTTTTAAATTGAATTCACTTAAATCTGTTAGTTATCCTTTAAAACAATATAAAATCAATCCAAGTTGGCCACTTCATAGCCAAAAACAGTCCATAGAATGTACGTGTCTATAGGTTTCTTTTTTGGTCTCTGAGGATTCGATAACCCAAGCTAAACTACAAGGACCGTTCTACCTTCATCTCTTGGGTAAATTTGAGTGAGAATCAAATTTGGGCGCCGTTGCCGGGGACCCAAGTAAGTCGTATAAACACCCATTCTATTCTCCCCCATTTCTTCTTTTCTCATCCAAATTCTCTTATCTTGTCCCTTTCTCGTTTTTTTTTCTTTTGGCGCATGTCCGCCTACACCCGTGATCAATCAAACCGTCTTGTTAGGGTGGATAGTTCTGGGGTTGGGGAGTCAAGTACACCAAGGGAACTCATTAAATTAGATCCTAATCTTCCTAATACTCTAGAGTCTAAAATTGAGCCCATTTCAATGGAAGGTTTTCAAAGAAACCAACTCATAAACCCGGGTGGGAACCAAAATGGAAACCCAAATGAGGCAGCCCCAAACTTGGGGAATGTGGCCGATCAAACAATGAATGACTACCTCACACCTTCCTGGACCAATGCCCCCTCATGCATTATACACAATTCCCTAGGAGATGCCAACTACATCTTTAAACCCCATGTCCTAAACCACCTTCCCACATTCCATGGAATGGAGTCCGAGATGCCATACCTGCACATTAAGGAGTTCAATGACATTGTAGAAACCATGTGTCCTCCACATCAACTAGAATCTGCTAAGATGAGGCTATTTCCTTTTTCTTTAAAGGATCGAGCTAAAAATTAGCTAAACAATTTGAGACCATCATCCATAAACTCTTGAGACCAACTACAAAGAGAATTCTACAAAAAATACTTTCCCCACCGCAAAACAATTGCACTTAAAAAGAGCATCCAAAACTTTTTTGAAAAAGAGGGAGAATCATTCTATGAAACATGAGAAAGGTTCAAAGACACTCTAAACATGGTTCCACACCATGTTTTTTCTATCCCTGAACAAGTGAGAATTTTCTATGAAGGGTTGGGTCTGGGGAACAAACAGTTCATTGACATGATGTGTAATAGAACCTTTAAAAATAAAGCTCCAAATGATGCTTACGAGTATCTAGAAAGCCTTTCTGAACAAAATAAAACATGGGGAACTTCACCTTATTCTGAAAAGCCACAAAGAACTACTGGAATTCATACAATTAGAGAAGAGGAAAGCCTTAGGGCTAAACTCGCAACACTCTCTAGGAAGGTTGAAGAGATAGACCTTAGGAAAGTCCATGAAATCCAAACTGTAGACCTTGTTTGCACAATTTGTGACAAACATGACCATAAGATAGACAACTGCCCAACCATTCCATTCATCAAGGATGTTATTTTAGGAGGACCCCCAACAGAAGTAAATGCCTTGAACTTTCAAAAGCCTCAATACCAAAACAACTTCAACCCAAGGTATAACGACCACCCAGGCTTCCGCTGGAAAGATAAACAACAACCTAGCCAACCACAGGGACAAAATCCTTACCCCCACCAGTTCCAAACCCATAACCAGTTCCAAACCCATAACCAGTTCCAAACCCAACCTATCCAATACCATCAGCCACCAGTCCATTTTCAACAAACCATCCCACCTCCAAAATATCCCCCTGGGATAAACCAACCTACTCAAGCACCCACCCAAACTGTTCCACAAAGCCTACTAGAACAACTGTACAAACAAATGGAGAGGATGAACTCAGAAGTCTCTTCCCTAAAACAAGAACTTCAAACCATCAAAACTGGAAAGACACCCATGCCTACTCAGGCAGTGCCATCCTCAACTTCAAGGGGAGAGTCAAGTTGCACTCAAACAACTCATGAACAACTAAAGGCTGTGACTGTTTTAAGAAGTGGGAAATCAATTGAGAAACCTGAACAACTAATTCAGAACCCACCTGAAGATTCAAACTTGGATGAAAATTCAAATGAACCACAAGATCAAACTGTGGAAATTGATAACAATATGAAAGAAAAAACTCTTCAACAAACAACCCCACAACCTGCACCATTTACTCAACACATGAGGGGGAAAACCAAGCCTGAACTGAGTGAAACATTGAGGGAAATCTTCTCACAAGTGAAGTTGAAAATTCCTCTTCTCGATGCCATCCAAACCATACCTGCCTAATCAAAGTACCTTAAGGACTTGTGCACTTTTAAAAGAAAATTTTCACATAAAAACCAAGTCCTTTTGGCTGCTAATGTGAGTACCACCATTCAAGGTACCATTCCTCCTAAGTTGAAAGACCCAGGTTTCCCTTACATCAATGTTGAACTAGGAGAAAGCAAAGTTGTCAAGGCCTTGTGTGATCTAGGTGCTAGTGTCAATCTCATCCCCTATGCCATGTACTGCCAGTTAGAAGAACTCCAACCCACATCTGTCACACTTCAACTTGCTGATCGTAGCATTAGGGTTCCAAATGGGATTTTAAAGGACGTTCTGGTAAAGGTTGAAAACTTCATCTACCCTGTTGATTTCATTTTCCTTGACAACCATCCAAACTTAGGAAATAAGGAACAAACCCCAATCATTCTTGGTCGTCCTTTCCTTGCAACAATCAACTATGTTATCCGAGTCCGAAATGGGAACATGACCATCACCTTTGGGAACATGAGTCTAGACTTGAACATCTATAATGCAAGATCACAAATAGGGGATGACGAGGACATTCATGAAGTAAACATGATAGGAAGCATTGATAATGAATCCATGGAACATCAAGGAATATTTGATGAATGTTTAAGTCAGGATGAGATTGATTTCCTTTGTTCATATGAAGGAAGTTTATCTCCTTGGCTTGAATCATTTTCAAATTGCTCTTATGATGAAGTATTAGGTCCAACAATCAGTGAAACCTTTCAGCAAACCACATTCATGGAGACCGATCAAACTCCCTTCCCTAAATCTGATCAAACCGATCTTGTAGCTGAAACTTCTATATATGGGGAATCAATCCTATCTGAAACTCTTAAAAAAGAAATTGATCTTGATCCAATGTACCAATCTTCTGCTGAAATTCTGAACCAACCTGATCTTGAATTGAAGGAAATTCCTGCTGCACTAAAGTATGCCTTCCTAGGGGACAATCAAACACATCCTATTGTCATTTATTCTTCTCTTGAAGCCAATCATGATATGATGCTTCTATATGTCCTTAGGAAACATAAGAAAGCCATTGGTTGGACACTATCTGATATTCCCGGGATTAGCCCACCTGTTGGGACTCATAGGATTGTTCTGGAATCTGATTCAAAGCCATGTTGTCAACCTCAATGGAGACTCAATCCTAATCTCATGGAGGTAGTAAGAAAAGAACTTCTGAAATTGTTAAAAGCTGGTATCATATATCCCATAGCTGAGAGTGAATGGGTGAGCCCAATCCAAGTGGTTCCAAAAAAGGCTGGAATCACAGTGATAACCAATGAGGATGGAGAGATTCTTCCAACAAGGGTGAGTAGTGGATGGAGGGTCTGCATTGACTATAGGAAGCTAAACTCATTCACCAAGAAGGGCCATTTCCCCCTACCATTCATTGACCAAGTCCTTGAGAGAGTGGCAGGTCATGCCTTCTACTGTTTCTTAGATGGGTACTTGGGGTACAATCAAATTGAGGTCTCCCTAGAGGATCAAGGGAAGACTACATTCACATGTCCATTCAGAACCTTTGCTTTCAAACGCATGCCCTTCGGGTTATGCAATGCCCCTAGAACCTTCCAGCGGTGCATGATGGGAATCTTCTCAGACATGGTAGGAGATTTTTTAGAGGTCTTCATGGATGACTTCTCTGTGTTTGGGGATACATTTGAGGGATGTCTGCAGAATGTGGAGAGAGTCTTGTCAAGATGTGAAGAAAAGAATTTGGTCCTAAACTAGGAAAAATGCCATTTCATGGTTAAAGAGGGACTTGTTCTAGGCCATCTGGTCTCGAGTAGGGGGATTGAAGTTGATAAAGCAAAGGTTGACATCATTCATCACCTTCCATCACCCAAAAATGTCAAGGAAGTGAGGTATTTCTTAGGACATGCTGGTTTCTATAGAAGATTCATCAAGGACTTTAGTTCAATATCTCGTCCCCTTTGTGCTCTCCTAGTAAAGGATGCTCCATTTTTTTGGACAGAAAGCTGTGAGGGTTCATTCTCAACCCTCAAATCCTCTCTCACCTCTCCCCCCATCATGAAATCTCCAAATTGGAACCTTCCTTTAGAACTTATGTGTGATTCCAGTGACTTTGCTGTAGGAGCTGTGTTAGGACAACGTTGTGATAAAACTCCTTATGTCATTTCTTATGCAAGCAAATCCTTAAATGATTCCCAAATCAACTACACCACTACTGAAAAGGAGTTACTTGCTATTGTGTTTTCTTTAGAGAAGTTTAGGTCCTACCTCTTAGGATACCCCATCACTGTGTTCACTGACCATTCTGCACTAAAATACCTCTTCCAAAAACCAGATTCCAAGGCTAGACTGATTAGGTGGGTCCTTCTCTTACAAGAATTTGACCTCACAATCAAGGATAAAAAAGGAGTTGAAAATGTTTTAGCTGATCACCTCTCTAGGATGGAATTCAAAGATAACTCAAATCACCTTTTTGTGTCTGATTAATTTCTTGATGAACACCTATACTCTATGAGTGACTGCCCTTGGTATGCCGACTTAGCCAATTTCTTAGTTACAGGAGTTATTCCAAAATTTTTAGGGACTCAAGCTCAAAGGAAATTCCTTTATGATGTTAGAAACTATGTGTTTGATGATCCATACCTCTATAAGTTCTGCCCTGACCAAGTCATTAGGAGGTGTGTTCCAGAATTTGAACAAGAGTCCATCCTTAAATTCTATCATAGTGAGGCATGTGGAGGTCACTTTTCCTCTAAGAAAACATTTGCTAAGATTCTTCAATGTGGTCTTTTCTGGCCCACCCTATCAAGGGACTCCTACACATTTTGTCAAAGCTGTCCTAGGTGTCAACAAGTAGGGTCCATCACAAAAAGGAATCAAATTCCACTCACTCCCACCTTAGTGGTTGAAATATTTGACTGTTGGGGAATTGATTTCATGGGTCCCTTCCCAAAATCTCAGGGATACCTCTATATACTCTTAGCTGTTGATTATGTCTCAAAATGGGTTGAGGCCATTCCCACTAAGTCTAATGATCATCAAGTTGTGATTCGATTTCTGAAAGAGAACATATTTTCTCGATTTGGAATTCCTAGGGCTATAATCAGTGATCGAGGAACCTATTTCTGAAACCGCCCATTCTCTTCACTCATGTCAAAGTATGGTATTTCTCATAAAGTGTCCACTGCATACCATCCTCAAACCAATGGTCAAGCTGAGTTAGCTAATAGGGAGATTAAGCAAATTCTTGAAAAAACTGTCAAACCCTCTAGGAAAGATTGGTCTGAGAAACTCTTAGATGCTCTTTGGGTCTATAGAACCGCATATAAAACCATTTTAGGAATGTCCCCATATAGGTTGGTTTATGTTAAAGCATGCCATTTGCCAGTGGAGATTGAACATAAGGCCTTTTGGGCAATTAAGAAAATGGATTATGATCTCTCATTGGCCGGAACAAAAAGGAAATTAGATCTCAATGAACTGGAGGAACTAAGGATGGAGGCTTATGAAAATTCAAGGATCAATAAAGCTAGAGTTAAAGCCTACCAATCTAGGAATATCAAGTTCAAACATTTTGAACCGGGAAAACTTGTGCTCTTGTATAGTTCAAAACTTCATTTACACCCGGGAAAGTTAAGGACTAGATGGTCAGGTCCTTTCATAGTGCATCATGTATACCCCTATGGGGCAGTAGAGATTCAAGATCCCACTAGTGGTCACATTTTCAAGGTCAATGGTCAAAGGTTAAAAACATTCATTGAATCATTCAATAAATAGGAAATAGATGTTGATTTAATTGAGCCAATATATAAACCAGGAAAAAATTGATAAATTTAGGATCTATGTCGGGCTAACGACGTTAAACAAAGCGCTGCACGGGAGGCAACCCGTGGTTTTTATGTTTTTAATCTTTCTGAATCATATTTATTTTTCAAATAATATTAATTAATCATTTTTATATTTAAAAATAAAAAATATACTTTTGACCTGTTCTTATATTATGAGTATGGATGGGTACGAAAGGGGAGTACCATATTCATCCGTGTCACGTGGTGTGATCCTTGAGTAATACCTTACCCAAAAATTTAAAAAGAAGACAATGTATCATCGGTTTATTATATTTTATTTTTATTATTTTACAGTTTAAGATAAAAATAAAAATAATAAAAATAATATAATAATTAAAAAAGGGACACGCCATAGGCCGTGGGGCAAACCCCGTCACAACCGGCGAAGCCGCGTGGACTCGAACCCGGGACTGAAGGGAGACAGGGGCGCGCGACTACCACTAACCTACGACTTAATGTGCTTACTTATTCTATAATTTTTATATATATACTTATATTTTACTTATATATATATATTGTTTTGTTTTGTTTGTTTGTTTTCTTTTTTTTTCACTAGGGAACTTTGCAAGCGACATGGATATCAAAGGACTAAATTCAAGCGGCAAAAACTTCAAACTTCAACCACCAGGTGACTTCATTCCATGATCCTCATATTTCAATTTCCTTATTGAACTCCCATTTTATTCCTCTACCCCATTCTAAATTTTATTTTTACGAAACTAGGGACAGTTTCATTCTAAGTTGGGGGGTGTGGAAACAAAATGTTTGTTTAAAAAAAAAACAATGATAAAAGAAGAAGAAGTAAAATTCCTTTATCATTCATATAATAACATCTTTGATCACATTAAAAATACATAGCAAATAATTTTTATTTCCTTGACTCTTAATTTAATCCATGATTAAGTTTAAAAGCATTGATTTTGGAAGTTTGGTTGTCCAATGAAAATTTTCATCATTTTTATTTTCATCCATTAAATCAAAATGCCACAATGCACGTCCACTAGACTGTGGGGTACTAATTTGAATTTTTGGGGTCCCATAATAAATAGCATAGGCTGGTTTGATTTTTATGAATAATATGAGTATTCAAAAAAAAATTTAAAAAAATAAAAAATAAAAAAATAAAAATAAAAATTTGCGTGTAGAGCAATGGATTGATAAAATGCGAGGCTTTCGGCACTTGGGGATCGTGACTCCAGAGTTGTCTAGCCCTGAGTTTTTCACTCTATCTCTATTTATGGTTTATGGTAATATGACTTTGTTTTTGATTAAGTTAACTCGAGACGATGCCCGAGTATGTGGGCTTCACTTGGTGCCCTAAGGCCTTTGAGTCTGGGAGTCATCGGCAAAGTCTTGCTACATGAGTTAATTTGATTAACTGCAATCTCAATTACTATGGCAATATTGCAAAAACAAAAATCCAAAAAAAAGAGGAATTAAGAATACTCATATTAGGATTAAATGTGATTCCACCTAGCGCTTCCATGATTTCCCCCTTGAATGAAAATGAACCCCCATATCTATTGTGATTCACAACACATCATTACACCTAATTGAGTTGGATGAAGTATGATGATGGATTTGATCAAAGTAATGGGTTTGGGATTGGGATCTTCTTTTAAATTCATCTTGTTTTAAATTATCTTGATAGGTTATAAAAATATATTTGTGTGCAGTTTACATTGTGAGCACTGTTTGTTATAATGTGTTTGAAGAAAGGAATTCAAATAAAATCATTGAATTATTTGCTCGGGACTAGAAAATCTCAAGTTGGGGGGTGTGATTATCCAATAAAAACATATATTTTAATTACATTTTAATGGTATTAAATATTCATTTTTGATCTTATGGGCCTGAGTTAGTGCATTTTCATTATGAACATCCATTCTCATCATTTGTGCACTTCATGCCTAACATACACCAATTTAGGCCCAATGAGTCATCTGATTATAAGGAATGTAATTATCAATATTTTAATTTGATATTTTGAGAACTTTATCTACACTTAAATGTGAACATTTTTCATTCAGGGATCAATGGATGATTCATAAACGATGATGGAGATATTTGGAGATGAATGGAAGCAATTCTAAGAGAAGACAGATTGGAAACCAGCCCACTTATGAGACTGTGGGGCCCAACATACAGTCCCAATGAATCCCAAATTTTGTGGGATGCTATAAGACATATATAGGAACAAATCACTATTCATGATCCAATGCTAATTCGGCCTCTATGGTGGTTATTGAGGCGTCCCAAGTTAGAGATACAATTCTGGGCCAGATTCTACGGCCCAGAAAAACAGCCTACTAATTTGATCATATCTCAGAATCCACAACTCTAAATGGGCTCAAATTTTACAGGAGGTTATAAGACATCCGGATATCCATTTTCTTCTTCTATGACCCACTCTGATTCGGCCGTCTAGAAGGTCTTCTAGACGCGTCTGTTCGGTGAAGGAAAACTGGCTGCCACCTCGGGTCAAATGTGGAAAAGTTAAAATTCCACAAGCTTTCCACCACCTATGGCCTACCAAAATTAATTGAGATGCTTTGTACTGTTGGAGGATCGACCCAAGGCTCTCAAAATTCCTATTTAAGGCAGTGGTGGTGAAGGAGTTTTGAATCTTGGATGCTTTGTTCAATTGTAATGTTATGCTGCATTTTTGTTGCCTCAAATTTGTCTTTCACATGTAAGTTGTTCAATTCACTTTAGTTTCTTAATAAAAGTTCTTCTTCTACTCTTATTATGCTGTTCTTCATATCACTTTGATACCGTTGGATCAAGGTGTGAATTTATTCACACCAAACCTTGTGAAATTATTCACACAACGGTGGAGTGATCATTTTATTTTTGTTTTTTCTTTACTTCTCCATTTCCTCCCTCATGAGTCTACTTTCTGCTTCCATTGAAACCATGGGATCAATGGAGGGATAACCCACTTATGGGTTGATCCAAGGGAGTAGAAAGGGTCTGTATTGGATGTTATTTATCACCTAATTAATGTATAATCACTTCTTTAATTGAGATTTTTATTTGATGATTTTTAAACTCCATCGTCCTTGTTGAATTTAAGGCCACACACTTCAAGTACTAATACGAACCTTTACCTTGAAGTGATCAAAACTTTCATCCTTCAAGTGTATAGGTGATTAGTATTAAAGGGTGTAGGAATTAAACCAGCAAGTGATGATGTTGTTTTATCTCCTTAAATGAACCCATCTCAAATATAAGAAATTAAAATCATTGAAAAGGTAATACGTCCAATCCACCCCAAGCGATAACCTAGGATCAACTCATTCTTTTAAATTGAATTCACTTAAATCTGTTAGTTATCCTTTAAAACAATATAAAATCAATCCAAGTTGGTCACTTCATATTCAAAAACAGTCCATAGAATGTACGTGTCAATAGGTTTCTTCCTAGGTCTCTGAGGATTCGATAACCCAAGCTAAACTACAAGGACCGTTCTACCTTCATCTCTTGGGTAAATTTGAGTGATAATTAGTGTGCGAGCTTCATTTTCTTAATAAGACACACATGAAGTCAATTGTATTGTAGATGTATATATGTGAAATATATATGACCTCGTATATACCAATGCCTTTTAGCTCCTCCTCAAACATCGTACAACTTTTCCTGATCCAATATACTTTGGTCAATCTTTCTTGAAACAGACTTCGGGGCATAGGTCCCAACTCATGCTCCAGCCTTAAAGTTTGGCCGATGAGCGACAAATGATAAATGAATGAGTAACTTGAAAGAGAAATATACCATAAAACCTACACACACACACACAATGTATATATGTTATATTGTATGGTACAATATACCTAAATATATGATGTATATATGATGTATATAGGGCATATCATATGGTATGATATACTTAAATCATAGAATACAATTTAGATGCTGCAAACAGAGTCTTGTATATGCATGAAATATATTGTATTTTACGATTAAAGGGCAATCATAAAAACATGGAATGAGATTCCATGCTACTTCCAAAGGCTTATCGAATGGTATGATAGATGCATAATCATAAGGCATGAAAATAATATTTTCATGCCATTGCTTTCATCAGACCATGCAAACCTATAAAACTGTATTGTACAAGTGTGCCCCATTATAAATCTTGGCATGCAATGCCTTGCTAATGCCTTTGATGAGTTGGGTGACAAAAATCTTCAATGATGCTGTCATTAAAGATCCATTAAATGAGATGTAATGAGAGGGAGATCCATTCATGCATGAGATGCATGAGTTTTCCAAAGTGATATTTAATCATGTGTTATGAAGCATGGGTAAATGAGACAACCCTGAGGAGAATCCTCAAGGGTTCTATAAGAATCCACTGCTAAATGATGACAATGGGGATGCACACTTCATACTTGGTTGAAACTCCCTAGAATCCCAATGCTCTCTTCTTCTTCCCCCTTTACATCCGAGACACTATCGTGGTGGTTAGAAGAATCTCATCTATACGATGACTGATTTAGGCACAACCCATGGATACCTCTAGTGGTGGGTATCCTTTGATGACCACTTTTGTGATCTTCATCAACCACATATGATGAATATGGATGTTTCTACAACTACAATGTAAGGTAAATAGTTTTACAGTTTTTCATTACAATATGTATATTTCATAAATCTTGCATAGTGATCTTTTCTAGGTTTCATTTTGATTGTTTTCATTGCATATAACAAGTTTCGTTACTCCGAATGGCCCGAAGGCCTTATATTTTTATTCATTTTTGATAATCCCCATTTTAAGGGTTGAAGGGGAACCCTTACATGGACCGTAGGCTTCGTGACATTGCATGACCCAAAGGTCTTATAGGAAATCATCCAGACTATAAATACTTGGAACTGCTCCTCTCCAGCATCTACATCATGATATTAGCTCTTCACCTTTTCATGACTGTTCGACTAGGCTTCCCATGTATGCACAGGCTGGCCCCGATGACAATTGTCATACACTCTCAGTCTTCCAATCTGTTAGCTCTGCTATGGTGAATGTAGATCATTCTGAATCCTCATCTGGAGCCTGCTCTTTATAGATTCTTCCTGGTCCATTTAAGCACAATTTCATGTGGCCCGAAGGCCTTGAGGTGACCCGAAGGCCTTGTGGTGGCCCAAAAGGCCCGAAGGTCTTGGGTGACCCTAAGGCCTTGAAGGACTCGAGGACCAAACCGGTGGTCCAAAATCCCAAATAGATGAATAGTTCCTCCTGCTACAACATCTGCTACAACACCTGCTACAATATTTCTACAGTACCCCAAAAATATGTCTCCACTCGGATTTGATCTCGGGTCTCTTGGATGCACTTTTCGAGTCCTCACCAATCAGGCTGAGGCTCTTGCGTGTGTCATTAGATTCCTCAAAACCTAGCAGTGATATCACAAAATCCCATGCCTTTAGATTTATGAAATCTTGCTTGAATTGTAGAACAACACAATTATATTTCTTGCTGCTAGACAATCGTTAAATACAACATGTTATATTTTTTTGCGGGCTTTATATCATGACCTACAATATGGGATATGAAAATCCATGATATAGTCTAAATTCATAGATTTCCTCTAGTTGTAATGTATGAACCCCTCCCATCGTAAAATATGATTTCTCGCATCGTATATCCTAAAACATAGCATTGTATCGTAAGATAGATACAATTCATATCGTTAAATATGATACACGACATCGAAAGTAAAAGTAAAAATTCCAGTTATAAAATATGTCTGACATCCTTAACGTGCCACAAATTTGTCGTATTCAATGACATTGTTATCAATCGTAATGTATGATTGATAACATTAAGCACTACACTATATCAATCATAGTATATGATTCCCCATGAATCTTAAAATACAAGTGTAGAGAATTTTTTTTATTTTTTTATATTCAATTATAAATTTAATTAATTATTTATAAGCAGTTTATAAATAATGATTAAAATGTGTTTTGGGGATGTTTATTAATTTATAAAGAGTATTAATTAATTAATTATAAATAATTTATAATTAATTAATTAATTTTTATGGAAAATTTATTATTAAATATTCATAAATATTTAAAGTTAATATTATAAATACCATTTATAAAAATTATATGGCATGCCTTGTGATTAAAAATAAAGTGTTTATTTGGTAATCATAAGGGTAAGTTATAAAGTATTTATAAATCACATAATAAGGCTAAATATGAAGTGTTTATATTTAAAGAACATGAATTGTTCACAACACTTTATTTTGAATAGTTCAAATTAAGGGGCCTTATTTGGAATATTATTTAAACCTCATCAAAAGAGTTTTGATGATTGATTTGGTCAAGTTTTAAATAATGTTTAAATATATGATTTAAATTATGTAAAATGTTTACATAATTGATGTTGAATTATAAAATGTTTATAATTAATAAGATATCATATATTTAAAGTAAACTGTCATATAATGAATAATATTAAAAGTTCATATTATGAAATGAATATAAAGAGTTTATATTCAAAAATTATGGAATGCCCATAATGAATAAGTTAAAAATTATTGTGTATATAATTAGTTATGTTTTAAGAATTGTTCATTATTGATTATCTCATGTTTAAATATTTGAAGTGTTCATTTATTTAAAGGTTATTCCCCGTTTTATTTATATTTATAAATTGTTTATATATTATGAATAAGTGTATGATTTAGATTAAATTATTTAAATTGCTCCTTATAAAATTTCCAAACCTTGCATTACATGTTAGGTACTTCAACACAAGATTTAGTTGTAATCTACCTTGACCTCAATTTTTAATTAAAATTATTACCTCTACATAAGATTTTTTTTAATCTATATAAGATTTAGTTTTAACCCCACCAAACCCTACAATTTATACACATTAGATGTTAGAGTTATGATGAATTGAATTCTCTCTTGAGTAAAGTCTTCCCGAGGAGAGAGACTTGGGGTTAGACTTCCCACTGGCTTGGAGGCTTATTCCTTATTCTAGAAAGGTGGGGGTTGACTATATGTCTCTTAGGGATTACTCATGTAGAGATTTTCAATCTCATATAATTCTAATCATTTACATGAAGAGTTCATGTACCTTATGCATGAGATGCATTTAGATGTGTAAATATGTTTGGATTCTATTTTTGGATGAGTAATACAAATTATGAGTTGTGTAAAGAGTTACACATCAATATGGATTAAACATATTGATTTGGTGGAGGAAATATGATTCCAAACCGAATCATTATAAGAATACATACATAAAGGGACTAACATGAGATAAGATTCTTAGATTAAATTCCTTACAAATAATAAGTGTTAGATTCCTTCTAAATCAACACTTTTCAAGACCTTGATCATTCAGTATGGATGACCCTAATGATTTTGTGCCTATGAATTATCTTTTGTAAGGAAAACAAGTAATGAGGTGACCCTAATAGCCAAGTGACTTGTTCTTTTCATTTTCTTTAGGTTACAATTAGTTGGAAACCATAACAGTTAGGATACAGGAATGAGGTTGGGTTTATCCACTTGATAGATTAGACAAAGAGTTGTTTGCATGACTACCCAAGAGTCATATATGATATGATTGAGAATAGTTTTCTTCCAAATATAGTCATGGATTATTTATGTGCTCAACCTGGTGTAATTCATGATGAAATATGGATCTTGGACCACTAATGGATATGATGAGTTTAAAAAGAGGCATCATTTTAGTGAGATTCTGTTTAATAAAAGTCCTTATTAAATGATAATAATACATTATAGTTATTTATAAAAAACTTATGTTATAGATTATAGTATTACCATCATCAGACTAAAAGATTAATCCTTAAGAAGAAGTAGCTTAATGTAAGCAACTCATAAGACTGTTAACTTAAGAAGAGTTCTTAAGTAAAAGAAATTCCATGTGCTAGAGAATCACCTTCACCTTTTTGAGTAACCAAATGTTGAAATTGTTCAACAGATGAATCTAGATGCTTATGAGAAGAGTAGAATGATTCACTCAAGGTTTCAAAGGTATTATATGCTAAATTACCTAAGGAATTTTAGTCTCATATATTCAATATGATTGGTCATGACTTGGTGAGACTAGAGGTTTCCTTAAAGGCTTATATGGTTAAGGAATTTGTTCTAGTGTCATTTATAGAAATGTTCCGACAAGATGAATGATTTCAAGAAAAATTTTACCTGATATTATTAAGTGTTGAGAATGTGATGTTTAATTTATAGTGATGTATAGATAGTATGAGTGGGTAAAAAGTTCAAACCACAAGAATAAATATTAGTTGGAGAGTCCAACAATGTTTCTTCAAGTGGCCAATCAAGGTCATTAAAACCTGAAGGTGTTATAAAAAAGGACTAATAATTCCATAAGATGGAATTGTTTAGGATATCTGAAGGGGTTTGTGAAACTCTATGGAATATTCATGTTAGCTGTCAGTGTTATAAAAATAAAATCTCTAATTTTGATGGGCATGTGATACCAAATGTACACTTTACAAATGTTTTGAGTATACAAGAGTTCAAAATCAAGGGAAGAATTGGTAGAGCTTGTAATTTTCATTCAAATGATGAAACAAGATCTAATATATCACATATTTGAATTTAAATGAATTTATCAAGCTTAGATGGATCATAGTAAATTATGTGTATCTTCATCTCATTTCTCTTATGTGATAAGAGAAGTTGTTTGTTAACAAGGAGTTGTGAATAAAATGAGATGATTAATTATATACTCATGCTTTATGATTATTTTGATTCTATAATGTGTTTAGAAAGAAGATAAGGATAAAAATGTCTTATTCAGGATACATTTTTTATCCATGCATTTATTAAAATATGATTGAAGGTGTTCCCTCCATCCTTCAGTGACATATTATAATAGTATTCTTTTTAGAGGAAAAAATTCTCCAAACACATATAATACCACATGTGACATGTAAACAATTTTTATTTATTAAATATTACTACTAAAATTAAACAAGAGTTATTTCTTGAACACAAAGGTTTTTTACTGGCAGGCGATGACACAAACATGACGCACGCAAACAGTGACGCAGGCATGATGCAGGCATGACACTACACCGGGCCTTCATGCCAGTTTGTGGGCCTTTGGGCCATGTTACCGACTTTATGCCCACTATTCCTTTGGGTCATGTACTGAATAAATAAGTCTTGATGGGTGGACTATCCCTTGGGGGGGATATGACCTGCCTTTCTGGCCTATGTGTGTAGTGTGTGTGTGTGTGTTTAATGTAATTGTACCCCTAGCACCTAATATATATATAATTCTTAAGAAGGTAGAGGGGGTATGTTTGAACTTAGAGAAGTTAAAAAGTTAAAAAATAATAGGTTATACTTACCGAGAGTTAAAATTCATTTAATTTAATATCCTAAAAGTTTAGGATATTTGGCGGTAAGGAAATATGTAAAGTGTTGCATTTAGTTACCGTGAAGAGTGGATATCACTATTTTCTAAAAGAATTATGCCAGTTAAATTACAAAGTGAATTCCACTTATTATCCTAAAAGAGTTTTAGGGTATGGTGGTAAAAATGTAAAGAGTTACATTTAGTTACTGTAATAAAGTGAATGTCACTTTATCCTAAAAGGTTTAGGATGCAATGGTAAATAATGATGTAAATAGTTACATTATTTTATAGGAAAATTTTGATGAAAAGGGTTACAATAATTATAAAAAATGCTAATTATCAACTTTTTTTTTGAGTTAGCGATGTCTATAAATGTTTGTATTTAGAGACACCTCATTTACCGACATTTTCTAGAAATTTCAGTAAATGAGGTTTCATTAACCAATGTTTCTAGAAAACATCGGTATTTTTTTTAAAAAAATTTATATTTTTTTTCTTGAAAATGTTGTATTTTTTTTGAAATTTATAATTTTTTATAATGAAAAATACCCCCCACACCCTTCAATACCCCCTACCACCCTGCCATACACCCCATGCCTCTCCCTCTAGTACCCCCTTGTCACGACCCTCTCCCTCCAAAGATGCCCCTCCTAGGATGGAAATGAAGAAATGGAGATAATGACCACGAGTCCCACCTCCAGTAGGCCTCGGGTTGGTGACTATCACCAAGGGTAGACATATCACACAATATAGAAGGCATTACCCCCTTTTTTAAAACAAGATCAGGAGATATGGTGGAGCGTCCACAAAACAACTCTAAGTCATATATAAAAGAAATCCAAAAACCATCCCATATGAATGCATAAAATAGAACTAGTACAAGTACAATAAAACTCCAAAGTAAAGTGCCCAAAAGAAAGATAGAGCATAAAATCAACAACTATCCCAAATCCCAAGCTAGTAACGCCCAACACGGTCCATGCAATCCTACTGAAAACCTGAAAGAAGTTTTATATACATAGGGTGAGCATACTGGTATAATCAGTAAGAAAACCAAAGTCTCCTGTGCACATGTGAGGGAAACATAATAATGATCTCATGAGAAAACAACAGAACCAAACAAAACATAATAGGTATATCAACCATACCAAACTCACCAAGGAAATATCACCAAATAATTCAAGTTAAGTAATGTAATATAATGCACATCGATGATAGGGTACCCCACACCACTTCCCACTGATTAGCCACTCTTGCCTAATGGAAAATGTCCTCGTGCTCCAATCTCTTTCAAAAGTAACACATCACAACCTAACCACACACACTTGGGCCCCACAAACCACATCACATCCCGACCGTCGACACCTGGGCCACATACCACATCACATCCTTCCCATAAACACCTGGGCCACATAACACATCACATCCCTCCTGCTGACACCTGGGCCACATACCACATCACATCCCGCCTGCAGACACCTGGGCCACATACCACATCACACCCCGCTCACAAACACCTAGGCCATATACCACATCACATACCGCCTGTAGACACCTAATCTACATACCACATCACATCCCACCCCAAAGACACATATGAAAGCACAACTCATATCATCCTGAAGACACTTGGGAAAGCACAACTCGTCTTATTCCGAAGACACATGAGAAAGCATAACTCACCCACACACACCTGGGCCTCACAAACCACAACCTTACTGAAGAATCCTGGTCTATCAACACCTGGAAGAGGGAGTAGGGAAGAGTGGGTGACCATCCATCCATCCTTCCACTAGGATGTTAGGGAAAGACACTCTCCCCCATGACGATGGGGGTGTTCAACACATAGTGCTCAACTAGGGTGGGGTACATATAGAAATCACAATGGAAATACAAGTATATACATATATGATACCAAACAATAAAGACCAACCTATGGGTTCTCAAACAAACAACCAGCTCACAACACTACCTTTTTCACTGTTACCTCTAAATACACAACACTACACATCAAGCCACAACCTCCTTTTAATTTCCAACCAAGTTAATTAACCATTAACATTATTTATTCAAAATTCATTTATTCATTCCATTAAACAAACCAACCCAATATAGTCACAAACTTTATTAATCAATTATTTATTCATTTATTCTACTACTATCTAGGAAACTACTAAACACAACACACAACAAGCAACACAACAACACATCACCACACAACCTAATTACAACCTCGCCGCACAACACTTACCATCCATTCCATAATCAATAAATCTCTCAACTTGAGATTCCATTACATAAACAGGTTGATTTATCATCTACAAGTTAATCCATGACACAACCCAGACCAACCCACAACACACAACCGTGCTCACAGACATACCACAACGCAAACTAGAGAAAACCCACACACATAACAACATAGACACCTGATATTCATTTGTCCCACGCATGATACCACAACTATTCCACAAATATCTTCATAGACCATGACGTAACACATTTTCAGATTTAGCAAAGGGGACACTTATTTAATTCCACTTCATTATTCAAGGGTATTATCACACAAACTAAGTCTTGGGGGATCCATTCATTAGATTTATTTATGTGATTAACCAATTTTATTTTAGGGTAATACCACAACAACCACAACTAAATCAACAAAAACAAAATATGTAACCAACATAAACAAATACACCAACAACCATTATTTTTAGTGGGGTATCAAGACCATATAATCACAATATCACAATCATAATATCAAAACTACAAAAAATACAAAACAAATCCCCAACCCCTTTCAATTTTTTTTAACCAATTTTTATCTTTGATTATCCTAGCACAACCATGATCCATAGGTGAAAAAAAGTAAATCCCTCCCATATGATGCATAATTGAAGAGAAATAAGGGAAATCCTACCTCGAATAATCTTTTCAACTCGTCTGTGCACCACAGGGAAAAGAAGAATGCCCACAAGTGACAACCACACCACTAGAAACACGGATCAACCTATTTGGCACTAGAAGATTATCAAAACATTTCCCAAACATCCAACTCAGAACAACCCATATCACAAAATCAAATATTGAGGAAAGAACAAGAGGAACCAAATGAGTAGGAGGAGAAAACTCACCACAGATCGATCACATATCACCAAAAAACAACCACATAGATTGATAGATCAAGGAGGGAGGAGTAGGTCTCGAAGGAATACTCAGGGTGCTTAGGGTTCATCTGGAATGAGAGGAAAAAGAAAACTATGTCCAAATAAATAATGATTCAACTAAAAATAATTATTAAAACTGCACATGATCGGGGGATTACACAAAGTGTAATACCCTTTCACATCGTGTAATACCCAAGGTTCGGTTTTGACAAAAAACATGTCATCTCTCTATTTATTTTATTTTTCAAACTCTAAAATATTACACATTGTGAAACTTTTCAAACAATCCATGAAACAGAGTTTCATGTCATGCAACGTGATTACATGACGTGTAATCCCCCTACTTACAGCCTTTAGCAACTGAACCTCTCCAAAATCCTTTTGAGCCTCCTCCAAACACTTCCAATGACCAAAATCACAAAGTAAAGGACTAGTAAGGCACATACCATTAAATTAGATACCTCTCAAATGATTCTCTCCCTCAAGAATCTAAAACCAAGACCAGAAGAAAGAGGGGTCTGAAAAACCACCCCGTGAGATACCTCTCAAGGATCTTTCTATGCTTGAAACACCACTAAAAACCAAACACATTTACATTAAATGATAAACCATATTCTCCAAACATCTAAATCAGGTAATTATGTCCTCCATGTTAAGATACTATCTACTCTGGACGACACTGACTCACCTGCACAGGTTTAATCTCATCACAATTAATGCATCTTGATTAAGAGTCAGGTCCTCCCCTTTCCACATGTCAGGACTTTATCAAACAGCACACCACGCACAACACTACTAAGGGAAACAAATCATCTCATATAAAACAAGGTTCAAACATTACATCATAAAACAAAACAGAATATGGAAAATCTTAAAACAACTCCAGGTACTGGGCATGCATCTGCATCTCTTACTCCCAAGTACTCTCCTCCTGGCCACCATGCCTCCAAAACACATAAACCAAAGGAATGGTTTGTCCACACAACACCTTATCTTGATGTTCCTGGATATCCACTAGCCACTCCACAAACATCGTATCATCCTCGATATCCAACTCTCCCCAGTCAATGAAATGAGAAAAATCATGTAGATTCCAATGGAGCTATGATACATGGAAGACGTCGTGGATCCTATCCAAATGTGATGGAAATTCCAAATGATACACCACCTCACCAACTCACTCCAACACATCAAAGGGTCCAAAAAACTTGGGAGAAAGCTTACTCCCTTTACCAAACCTCCACTACCCATGTCAAGGGGAAACCTTCAAGAACACGTGGTCCCCAACCTTGAACTCTAAGGGACTCCTTCTATGATCAACATATGACTTATGCAGGCCCTCTGCTACTTTCATCCTTTCTCAAACAAGCTGAACCTTCTCTATTGTGCTCTGCACCACATCCGTACCAAGAATAGCTATCTCCCCAACCTCCATCCAGCACAACAGAGAACGAAAGCTTTTTCCATACAACACCTCAAAGGGACCCATGCCAATAGAAGAGTGATATCTATTATTATAAGAGAACTCCACCAAGGGTAGGTGTCATACCCAAGATCTTCCAAAATCTAAGATGCACACCCATAACATATCATCCAATGTATGGATAGTCTGCTCTGTATGCCCTATGTATGAGGGTGAAAATCCATGCTGAGGTGTAACTAGGTTCCAAAATCATACTGAAATCCCCTCCAGACTCATGAGGTAAACCACATATCCCGATATGATACAATGGACCTCGGAACTCTGTAAAACTGTACCACTTCATCCATGTACCTCCTGGAAAAGGCATCAACTGTGGCTGACTCCTTAATCACTAAGAAGTGGTCCAATTTCATCAGTCGATCCACTATTACCTAGATAAAATCATAGCCCCCCTAAGCCCTGGGTAAACCTGTGACGAAATTCATCGAGATGTCATCCCACTTCCACTTGGGGAAATCCAAGGGCTGCAACAAACCACTGGGAACATAGTTCTCAACCTTCACCTGCAGGAAAACTAAGCACTTCGTCACAAACTCTACCACTTCCCATTCCATCCAGGTCTACCAAAACGGAATACTCAATCCATGATACATATAAAAAATCCATGGGTGTACAGATAAGGGTGAGTTATGGAACTCACAAAGGAATCCCTCACACATCGCCACTGGAATAAATAGCTTGTCACAAAACAACATTCGATTCCAACTATCCTACGACCATCCCTCCAGAGCATCACCATGGTCAACACAATCAACAAACACCTCTGCCTCTAAGCCTCCCCACTGAGAATCCTCCACTTGATGCATCAGAGAAAACTATACCATCATTTTAAATAAATAGCCTCTACTGCCATCCACCCTTGAATCCAAGTGAAAGGATGTCAACTCCCCAATCGCCTTCCAAAAATCCATAGATTCCCAAAAAACCTCCTTCCACGACCTCCTACTCAAAGCATCGGCCACTACATTGCCCTTTACTGAGGTGTAGGAGATCTCAAAATTGTAGTCCTGAAGAAACTTCATCCACCTTCACTACGGAAAGTTTAGATATCACTGGAAAAAAATATACCTCAAGCTCTTGTGATATGTAAAGACCAAAAAGTGCTCCCCGATGAGGTAATTATACCACAACTTTAGCGCAAACACAACTACTACCAAATCTAAATCATGGGTGGTATAATTACATTCATGGGGACGTAACTACCAAGACCCATAAGAGATTACTTCTCGTTGCCGCATCAAGATGCATCCCAATCCTAGATGGGAGCATCATAAAACACCTCAAACATCACCTATTCCTCTAGAAACTAGAGCATTGGATCACTAGAAAATTCCCCTTCAGATAGCCGAACACTACCTGAAACTTCTCACTCCACACAAAAGATTGTTTCTTCCTAGCCAGAGTTGTCAACAGAGCTGAAACTCGAGAGAAATTGGGTACAAACCTATGATAATATCCTACAAGACCAAGAAAACTGTAAACTTCCACCACATTATTAGGTGCTTCGCAATAAAAAACTACTTCAAACTTTGATGGGTCCACTACCAAACCCTACCGTGACACCAAATTTACAAGAAAATTAACCTACCGTGTCCATAACTTACACTTAGACAACTTTCCATAGAGCTAGTGTTGTCGAAGAACCTATAGGACAGTCCTGAGATGTTCGACATGTTCCTCCTCTAACTTTGAGCATATCAAGATGTCATCAATGAACATGATGACGAACCGGTCCAGGAACTCACAAAAAATGGATTTTATAAGCCCCATGAACATGGATGGTGTGTTTATAACATCGAATGACATGACTACAAACTCGAAGTTTACAACTGAAAACAATCTTCAGGATATCACCTTCCTCCACCCCCAAATGCTGATATCTATACCATAGATTGATCTTATAAAACCAACTTTCCCCTCTCAATTGGTCAAAAAGATATTCTATCCTTGGAAGAGGGTAACGGTTCTTGACCATCACTTGATTCAACCTCTGGTAGTTTATGCAAAACCTCATACCACCATCCACCTTCTTTGAAAAAAACACTGGAGCACCCCACGATGACACACTAGGATAGATAAATCCCTTCTTCATCAAATCATCTATCTGAATCCTCAACTCGCATAACTCATAAGGTGATATTCAATAGGGATACATTGAAATCATAGAATCATCGGGCTATATGTCTATCCTGAACTCAACATCACGTTGAGGGGGTAGCATCACAACCTCCTTAGGGAAAAAATCTAGGAACTCCCCAATGACTCTAGGAACATCTACCATTTCAGCATCCATTGATTCTATTGACAACTCAACCAATAAATAGAGGAGGGGACCCAAACACCTAATTCTCACCTGAAACCACCGCTGGCTAATGAAAACTACACACTAACCATCCACATCTAAAAACACAACTCTCATCTGGAAGCAATCAATGGAAGCATGCATGGAATATAACTAGTCAATGCTAAGGATGACAACATATGGTTGCATATGTAGTAAGAATATATCCTCATGGGACTGATATGGTTCTATCATCAGTCTATATCCTCTAAATACATCAAACAAGCTGGTCTGGCCTCCGAATGGTGTACTCAACACCAGGGGCATGAGAATCCTATCTATGTCTAGTCTTAGAGCATGGGATAGAGCAGGTTCAACAAAGGGGTATGAAGCTCATGAATTAAAAAAGGTATAATCAAGGGTACTAAATAAACTAATCACAACTTTAATGATCTCAGGACCTGCTAGAACCATTGCCTCCACTGTGTACAACTGACCATGCCCAACTCCTATGCCTCTCTTATGATGACCACCTCTAAAACCACACCCGGTTCATGGTCCCTGAGCATGAGGGACGTCCTATGGTTAGACCCTACCTGCTATATCTCCCCTCAGTGGAGAAAAAGCTTGTTGTCCTTGCTGATGAAACCGATTGACTAGAAATTTCTGTTAAGGCTGGTGTTAAACCTGTCCACCTCCACCAAACTAAGTTCGAATAGCCGCTAGACATTGATTCTAAAGATGACCAAAAAATATAAAAAATAAATGCTTCGGTCCCGAGTTCACAGGAAATGCATGAGGACCATATTTTCTAAAAGGAAGCTTCTGTGGTTGACTCCCTACCGGTCGAAACCTCAAAGGTCTTGGCACCTAATACCTACCACTGGTAACCCTACCTCTCAAAGAACCCTACCAGCTCCCATCTCACAGTAATCCTACTCATGAGTGCATCCTCTTGATCAACTCCTCCTTCTATACCTCAAGATAAGTTGATAGCGTAAAGGGAGTAACATCATATTGGATCGAAGGATGGAGTGCCTTCTCAAGACGTATCGCATGAGACTTCTCACCTGGAAAGATATCTAGGAAAAAACTAAGGAGATACTTAAACTTGATCCCCAGCTCTCTTATTGACATACTCCCCAACTGAAGGGAGAGTAGCTCCTGCCTCTTGTCAACCCTCATGGTTGAGGAAAAGAACTCTGCTCGGAACTATTTCTTGAAGTAGAGCCACAAAACATCTGATTCCTTCCTCTCCCCCAGCTAAAGCGTCCACCATAGATGCACAAATCCTTATATTTGGCTAACTGACAAAGGAAATCAGTACTTTTTTAGGGTCTAAATCTAGATAAAGGTGATCTCAAGATCCTTGAGCTAGCTCTATGTCTCCATGTCCAAAACACTACTCTCGTACTTTCCTAAAGCCTGTTGCTGGAAATCATGCAACGTCCTCTGCCATTAGTTATCCTCCTCAACTGGATCAACCCTCCATCGATAAGATAAATTGACCTAATATACCTCAACTTCTAAGCCACACACGAACTACAACCAGGAGTTATAGCTAAAAAGGAAAAAATATTTCTTAAGCCTAAGTAGTATGTAATTTAAGATTCATTTTAACTTGTTTAATTCATTTCATTCATTTTTACCCATTTTAACCTTCCCAAAGAATCCCAATTCAAACAAGAACACAATTCATTATGATGCATGTACATTTATTAGGTCTCTACCCTGAAAACAGTGTAGCCTCACTTGGTCATTCGGTAAGCTCAGAGTCCTTTCATCAGATCACGGGGGCCCATAAATTCTGTGTCCTAGATAGTCTTCCCTGACCTATGTCACACACCAAGATTACCTGACACGATTTCCCTACCAACCCATGAAATAATAACTGTTCCTAACTCCAAACTCTATCCTATATCTCAACCTCACTCTAATATAATTATTTCAGAATCCCCCCCCAAAGATGCCCCTCCTAGGTTGGAAATGAATAAAGGAAGATAATGACCCCCAAGTCCTGCCTCCAGTAAGCCCCGAGTTAGTGACTGAAACCAAGGGTATAAAGGTCACATATTATGGAAGGAATTACCCTTTATTTTAAAACAAGATCGGGATAAATGATGGACCATCCACAAAAAAACTCCAAGAAATATATAAAATAAATCCAAAAACTATCCCATATGCATGCATAAAATAGAACCAGTACAATAACATTAAAACTCCAAAGTAGAGTACCCAAAAGCAAACTAAAGCAATGACTTATAAACTGTACCAAATCCCGATATAGTAACACCCAACATGGTTTTCATAATCCTCTTGAAAACCTAAAAGAAGTTTTATATACATAGGCTGAGCATATGAGTATAATCAGCAGGAAAACCAAAGTCTCTCGTGCACATGTGAGGGAAACATACTAATGATCATGTGAGAAAACAATAGAACCAAACAAAAAATAACATGTATAATAACTATCCAAGCCTCACCAAGGCATTCTCACCAAATAATTCAAGTCAAGTAATGTAATATAATGCACATCAATGACAGGGAACCCCACACCACTTCCCACACCACTTACCACTGATTAGCTGCTCTTTCCTAAAAGAAAATGTCCTCATGCTCCCAACTCTTCTGAAAGTACCACATCACAACCCACCCACATATACCTGGGCCCCAAAAACCACATCACATTCCATCTGTAGACACCTGGTCCACATACCACATCACATCCCACCTTCAGAAACCTATGCCACATACCATATCACATCCCGCTCACAGACACCTGAGCCACATACCACATCACATCCCACCCGTAGACACCTGGGAAACATACCACATCACATTCTATCTGTAGAGTCGTGGTTCACATACCACATCACATCCCATCCTAAAGAAACCTGGGAAAACACAAATCATATCACCCCAAAGATACCTGGGAAAGCACAACTCGCCTCATCCTGAAGACACTTGGGAAAGCACAAATCACCCATACACAAATGGGCCTCAAAAACCACAACCTGACCAAAGAATCTTAGGCTATCACCACCTGGAAGAGGGAGCAGAGAAGAGTAGGTGGCCAACCATCCATCCTACCACCAAGATGTTTGGGAAAGATACCCTCCCCCATGATGATGGGGGTGTTCAGCATGTAGTGCTGAACTAGGATGGGGTGCATATAAAAATCACAAGAGAAATACAAGTATATACATATATGATACCAAACACTCAAACTCAACCTATGGGTTCTCAAAAAAAAAAAACAACCATCTCACAACACTACAAACTTTGATGCTACCTCTAAATTCATAACACCACACATCAAGCCACAACCTCCTTTCAATTTCCAACCAAATTAATTAACCATTCCCATTATTTATTCACAACTCATTTATTCATTCTATTAACTAAACCAACCCAAGCTAGTTACAAACTTTATTAATTAATTATTTATTCATTTATTCCACCACTATATAGGAAACTACCAAGCACAACACACAAAAAACAACAAAACAAAACATCATTGCACAACCCAATTGTAGCCCTGTTGTGCAACACTTCTTATCCATTCCACAATCAATAAATATCTCAACATGATATTCCATTACATAGTCAGGTTAATGTATCATCTACAAGTTCATCCCTGACACCACCTAGGCCAACCCACAATACACAACCATGCTCATAGACATGCCACAACACAAACCAGATCAAACCCACACATCACAACATAGACACCTCACATTCATTTGTCCCTCACACACTTCCATAACTATTCCACACATCTCATCATAAACCATGATGTAACACATTTTCATATTTAGCAAAGGGGACACTTATTTAATTTCACTTCATTATTCAGGGTCATTAACACACAAACCAAGTCCCAAGGCATCCATTCATTAGTCTAAGTTACGTGATTAACCAATTTTCTTTTAGGGTAATACCACAAAACCACAACTAAAGCAACAAACACAAAATATGTAACCAACGCAAAAAAAATCCACAAAAGAACACCATTTTCAGTGGGATATTAAGCCCGTATAATCACAATATCACAATCATAATATCAAAACTGTAAAATCATGCAAAAAAAAATCCCCATACCCCTTTCAATTTTGTTTAAATGATTCTTATATTTGATTATCCTAACAAAAAACATGATCTATAGGTGAAAAAGTAAATTCCTCCCACATGATGCACAATTGAAGAGAAATAAGGGAAATCCTACCTCAAATAATCTTTTCAACTCATCCATGCATCGTAAAGTGAAGAAGAATTCCCGTAAGCAACAACCAAAACCCTAGAAATGCATATCAACCTATTTGAAACCATAAGATTATCAAAATGCTTTCCAAACATCCAAATCAATCCAAACCATATCATAACAGCGAATCCTAGAAAAAAAAAAAGAGAAAACATATGATAAGGAGGAGAAAACTCACCATATATCGATCACGAATCACCAACTAGCAATTCCCCCACCGTAAAGGGTAGGCCAAATTAAATATTTGATGATCCTCGTGTTCCCTTCTAAGCTAACTACTAGGTAGCTAGTGGTAGTTGGGTTCAATACCATGGGGAAAACATGAAAAAATGGTTAGTGCAAGTAGGATGAATCTTGGTCGATTATCTAGACATAAATAAGCGACGGGAACTATCTACTAAATTGAAACAGTTTTTGGGAAAAATAAGTAAAAATAGAAGGAGAGAAGAATAATCATAAAAACACACATGTCGGGGTTTGAATTCAATTAGGGTTTATTGAATTCATTGTTCCTTAGCATTTAAATTATAAATGACATTTAGTTACCACATAGATTCAATTAAACTGATGTTTATTGGACCGAAAATAATCTATTATATGTTTAAAGGTTAATTCCTTGGTCTAGTAATTAACTGCTTAAAACAGATTTAGGTTCATTACCCATAAACAGTGACAATGATTTACCCCAATGATCATGGGTTCATCCACCTCAACTCCTTTATTTTTCTCTATTGAAGTCGTTCTTGTTCTGATACGACATCAATGATGGTTTTGAAAGTACGCTCATCAAAGGAATTGTAAAACAAAAATCATAACAAGAGAAACACTTTAAAATTCAAATAACATAAAAATGGAATCCTATTACAACCCCAACGTGAGTGGAACTAGCCTCTTATGACCATGGTCACAGTGTAAGGATTGATTCAGAACTCAATCCTTACCTTGGATATGAGAGGAGAATGGGGGAAAAGGATAATTACACTAAAACAGGACTTGAAAACAAAAAAGGAAAACTTGAAATAGATCTGAGGGAGGCTCTAATGGAAGAGCAGCATCACCTCCCACCTGGATGTCTATCTGAACAAGGAGGTATACTCTCTTATTTATAGATTTTAAAACTACATGGTGTGTAACAAAAAGTACATGCTTTATATATTGTTCAACTTAGTTTTGCTTTTTTTTCTTAGCCGGTAGGTGATCTTCCATGACACCCTTGACTTTGAAGGTGTCGATGGTCGGTTTGTGGGGGTACACAATGTGTATCTCTACCCACATGGTGTGTAGTATCAACTTCAGGAACCAACTACATCTATAAGGGAGGACAAAACATGTAGATGGGAAGAACACGATGTGTAAGCTCTGGATGGCTACTAGGGCGTGTACTCAAGTTGGTCAATCCGTTTCGTGGAAATGGTACACAATGTGTGTAAGAAGTACACACTGTGTATATTTAAACTTCTATTCCGATCTTTCTCAATTTTTGATTTTGAACAGAAAACACCTGAAAATTACCATGATCACCAACATAAAGGATTTTATCCAAAAAATGAAATATATTTAGTGAAAACATGTTTTTATGCTCAATAATACGCATGAAAGGGGTATACACAAATCGGGCACATCAAACTCCCCCACACTTAGTCATGTTCTTTCCATAAAGAAAAATCTCAACATCAAATCAATAGAATCCATAATCTAAAAAGGGAATCATTCAACTAATTATATTGATAAATACTAAAGTCATATCAGAGTATTTCAAAAGGAACAAAACATATTTCATTTTCAAAGATATTTTAATCATTCCTTCTATATAATACAATTAAATATTTTCATTCTCTTTTATCCAAATTGTTTAAATTTTCATAAATAAACATGCCACTTGATGATTTACCTCACCAAAAAGTACCACACTCATCACTCAAGATCATTTAATCAGAGTTATGATAAATATTAAGTATATGCACTCTATACATAGGCTTGAAAGTGTCCCCATTCACTAATTTAGATGTCAAATCAAAAAAATTATGAGGGATTTCAATAAGGTTTAAATGTTTCTAAGGATAAGGGTTGGTAGGTAATGATGTGAAAAAAATCTCAGTGGCTTGAAAAAGGAGGATGAATTATTAAACAATAATGCATGATATTTATAAATAGATCTCAATGAAAATGAATCCCCAATCAATATCTCTCAAAGGGTATCATCACCATGATATTCCCTTACCAACATGGGTCTATAAACCATCAATAATGTGTAATGATGAATCTGGTCCCTCTTTTGAATTTTTCAGTACTTTTTTTTCAGAGGCCACCAAGAATACAATGAATAGTGGTTTTGGAACCCTTATGCCAAAATAAACAAGTGGAACTCTCCCCCACTCTTATTTTCATGGTTTCTCACCAAAATGTACCATGAATATCCAAAAATCCCTCTCTAAAGCTCAAATTAATAATCATGCAAAATTATGAAAGAATTAGGGTAGGAAGGTTAAATATGCATGTAATGTGGGTTCCTACCAAGGTAGTTCAAGGTTTCTAAGGGTTTTATGAATATTGGATATAGGTTAGGTCTTAAGGTCAAAGGGGATGAAAAATAATCAATTGCCTCAATCATTTTAATGTGATAAAAAAATCTTCATGTTTTGAAGAAAAAAGACTAGCAAGTTCTAGTAGTTATGCATATCCCAATAAACTCTCAAGAAAGAGGGTATAAGAAATAATATGTTAAAAGGTATTAGAATACCTATTGGGAATGAGGAAAAATAAAAGGTCAATTAGGTCATGACATGAATAAAAATTATCAGTATAATAAATGTAAATGTCTAAGACTTTAAATCCAGAATCAAACTATATCAACAATCATTTTTCAATTCTTTGAAATTTAAAATAAGCATGTAACTTTTAAAATTACCTTTAATGTATTTAGTATTTATAATTATAATTAATCAAAAATTTTCCACATTTTAAAATATTTCAACTATTAATGATGTATCATAGATCAGTTCAAGGGTAAACACTAGTGTAGTCAGAAACTCTCCCCCACACTTAATATTGCATAGGGTCCCCCAAGTGAAATGCTAAGGTAAAGGAGAGGATGTGAGGACACATGGGCGGTCAGGATGAGGGGAAGTAGTTAAATAAGTAAATCCAAAGGAAAAATGAAAAAAGAAACTCCAAAATAATACTCCCATTGTGGTGAGTCTACAAAGATGGAAAGTAGTTGAAAGAAAAGTGCCAAGAAACACTCCATGGTACCTATGACTGGAGAGGAAAAGAAAAAAGAAATGTTCAGGCACATAAAACATTAGAGAACATCCATAACACAAAATATAGATATATAAATGAAATAAATGTGCAAAAAAATAGTCACTGGGTCACCTCAGAAGAGGCGCTATTGTCAATAGAAGGATCCAGAAAAAGGGGGCTCATCAGTAGTAGAAACTGGAGGCACCTGATCTGTGATTTGACTGGAAGGTGCAGTGAGAACATCCATCACAGTAGTAGGAGGAACAAAAGCTTGAGACACAGGATCAATGAACTACATGGGAGGCTCTACTTACACATTCTGTTGGGCAGTAGTAGTAGCAGTAGTCGAGCTGGTAGTGGATAAGTGAACTGAATCTAGGGCCAGCACTGTCAATGGTGACAGTGCTGCAGAAGGCTAAGGAGAAGATGGAGGAATAGGTGCGGGGTGAAACTAAAGACCATGATGTTGAATAAGAAGCCCCAAAATCTTCTCTAGACATGTTTGGGACTGTAGGATGGTAGTCTGATGGTGATCAAGGATGTCCAGATGATGGACAATCACAACTAGGTAGAGGGTGATGGGGAGATTATACAAGGGTACAAGTGGAAGTGGAGATGTGGAGGGAATAGAAGAATAAGTAATGATGGAAGAATATGGAAGGGGGGAATAAGTGGAGTGGGGTGGGGAAGGATTATCCACTAGTGGATGGGGTGGGATTGGCTCAGCAACACCATCAGGAGTCGCTGGGTCATCTCTTACCCCCACTAGAGCTGGGGCATCCTGCACGAGCATGTAGCCCTCTCCCCGACACTTGAATATCCTCATGAAGATAAGAATGAGGAAGTAAAGATGCTGAGGAGATCCTAAGGGGTCACAAGGGAGAGAGGGATCAAAAACACCCAGGTGGTGTGCCAAGAGGGTGGCATAAAAGCCATCATTTAGGTTTCCCTGATGACCATGAATCATGGAGTGGAAGTAAGAAGCAGCTAGATAAGGGAGGTTAGGGTAATCATGCTAGAAAATATAGGTGAGAAGCTCCATGTATCACCCAGACACAACACCTATATCATAATGGTGGGGAAAAAGAATGGTACTGAAGAATCGATGGAGGAAATTAAGGGGAGGGGAAATGATGAGTGTTATATTATAGAATTTGGGGGTGTACTGGTGGTCAGGCTCAGTAAGATCCCACCACATGGAGATAAGGTCAGAGCGCTCAAGGCGAGTGAGGGTGGAGATAAGAGATGGGGTGGAAGAATTGGGGTAGAAGCTGCACCCTCAGCCAAAATCAGACATGGTCAAGGAAAAGTGTCATCCACCCAGCTAAAAGTGAATTGGAGTGTCTATATTGGTGGGCATATGGCGGTAGGCAGACCCAGAGAACTTGAAGGTCACAACGAACTCCAAAAATAAATCATGGAATGTAGGAGTTCTGACCAAAAGTGTGTCCAATAAATGTGTATGCCCAAGGAGCTCCTCAATCTCCTACAAGATGCTAAGGCACTATGGAACACTGATGTCGAGGAAGCGGCTGTTCAACTATATCGTGTGGTGTGAAAATCACCGCACCCTATCTTCCATAGGATTCCCCTCAGCGATGCTTAGGTAGGGATACAATTGAGGTCAGGTAGCTACCGGTGCTGGATGAGGTGGGGCTACAGCTGCTGAGGCCATGCCAGTACTAGATAGTGGAGTGGGCACAGAAGGGTCCACACTAGCAGGAGGATCTGGACTGGGGCCCTCAGTAGTGGAAGATGGAGTCACAACCACACTCGATGGTGATGTACTATCAGCAGGTGAAGAAACAACTGCTGAAGATGGTAGCACGGTGGAATCTATACCGATGGAGATTGAAGAAGTGGATGCAAGTGGAATCAGAGGCATCATCACCAATGTTGGAAGCTGAAACACTAGAAGATCCGGTGCTGGTGCCACAGGTGATCTGAGTCGAATCCATCGTGTGGGTCATCCACTATCAGTGGCAATTATGGGTCACTTCCCACCCATGTTATCCCTATCTTCCATAATTTAAAAGAAAAGAAAGGAAAACAATGAAAGAAAAGGAAATAGAAAAGAAGGAAGAAAAGTGAGATATCATGAAATTAAAATTAAACGGTGTGTAGATCTAGGTTACACGACATTCAGTATGACCGGGTTTGGAAACTGTGTACTCTTAATGAACACTCTGAGTGGGCGTGTGTTTGGGAAAATAGCCAGTAGACGGCGTGTACTAATACAGACACACCGTGTGTAAGTACATGAGTTTTTGGTCCATGTGAATCCCCACACATGGACTCGGCTAGTGGGAGAGATCAAATATCACAGTACACGCTATGTGTAATACAGATACGATGTGTATAAGAACATGGTGTCCAATTCGTGTACACTCGTTTCACGGACAATTTTGGATTAATGGATACATGACATGTACCGAACATTCACATCATGTATAGATACATATGGTACTATTTGTGTGGTATTAGTACATGGGTCACTCTTAAAGTATGGGTAAAGGTACTATACATGGTGTGTGCCGAACATACACTCCATGTGTTTTTGAAATTCAAAAAATTAGCATGTGTGGCTGTATACTTTAGAGTACACGATGTACGTTCTTCATTGAACTCATGTACTACACGGGAGACCTGAATGGTCACCCGATCCAAAAACACCCTAAACCTATATAAAGAACTGAAATAAAGGGTGTAGACATGCATAACTGGACCGAGAATCACAATGAATCTTAAATCAGGGGTTGAAACGAACAAAAATGGGATATTGGGAGGAGGGGGTGATGGCGATGTACAGGAGAAGAAAACAGGGAGGGGGGGGGGGGGTGCATGACATGTGGTTAGGCCGGGTAGGGTTACCGACATTTATAGGCAGATTACACGGTGGGTAGTATTACCTACATGCCGTGTATAGGTTTTTTTTCAAATATAAATAAAAATATTATAGTAAGCTATATAATAATTATTATTTATAATTAAAAAATAAATATTTAAGAAAAATATATTTTATTTATAAAAAAACTAAACCCATACACGTAATGTATTGAGGAAATACACTTCATGTTTTCTAAAATTGAAAAAAAGAATTATAACCTTCGGTACGGTGCTTGGGGCGCAATTCGAACCGTTGACCGACCATTCCAAACGCAAGCCCTCAACCCCTGGAGCAAAGGTTGTAGTGCTATACGTTTTTATTAACTTTTAATACTTAAAGTATAGGTATAATAATACATGAGGAAAAGAACAACGCACGATGTGTGGTTTTAATTTGAATGATTGGGATGAAGTAGAGAGATTAGCCAAGTTCGAACCCGAGTCTTTTGAATCCAGGGCTGACTCTACCAATCAACCCACTTCAACTACATGTTATTTATTATTTGGTAAAACATTTTAAATTATTATAAAAACATGACACATGTGATGTCTATAAAAATACATGCCGTGTGGGTTTTATTTAAGTGAAAAATTATGGAACTGGGTCGGTTGTTAGAAATCGAACCCGGGTCTTTTGGATCCATGGGTTACAATCCTTCCAGCTGAACCAACCCCATAATGGATTTTTCCTTTAATTTGAAAAAATTTTATTTATTTGAAATCATCTCACACATCGTTTAATTTAAAACACAGGTTCAAAAAAAATGATCCCTGTACCGAAGGCAGGTGTGGAGTGATTCAAACCAGCGACGGATCAGATACATCCCAGTGGCCTTGCCATCGATACATGCCTCATCCATGTTTATTATATTAATTAATAGTTACTTATACTAAAAGTTATTTTAAAATATACATTAAAAATAAAATTACACACCATGTTATAAGAGATACACAATGCATGTTGTCATTTTGTTCTTATTGCACATTGGACAAAAGAGAAATAAGTACACAATGTATTGAGTAGAGGAGCATGACATGTGTTTAGAAAATAAAGACAATAAATAAAGAGGGGAAAAGAAGGATTGGGTTGCCTCCTAGTAAGAGCCTTTGTTTTAAGTCTTTGGATCGATCTGAGTTATAGGTACTTACCTGTAATTCAAAGAAGGATGTGGCTTTCGTAGTGCAAACCACCACATGTGTCCAGCGCCCTCATATTTTATCCATGATTATGGACTTTCAGGTGGTTTGGGTGGCATATTTCAGTATCCCTACTCTATGGAAAGTATATACCAAAGGAGGACTTGGTTTTTAGTGTGATCAGGTATGTCCCCCACCTCTTGAGGTTCCTACTCTAAAATCCTAAAAACCTGAAAATAATGGCAGGTATCATCCAAAATAGATATATAATCAACTAAGGGTTCTAAAATAAATAGGCAATTAAAGTCAGAATTAACAAGATATGATGTGTCCCTATATTTAAATTTTGAGTTTTGAAAATTAATTTCTGAAATTGTTAGTGTATTACATGTGGGGCCCACACCATAACATGTTTCCTCAGTTGAAATGAAATTAGAACACCCACTCTCAAACTCAAATTAAGTATCCATATTGGAAATTATCTTGGAGAGATGCTCTACCATATTTACAAGTCATCCTAACCTTTCAGTTTGGTCCAATTGGCATGTGGTAAAGGCCTCCATTAATGATAATAACCTTTTGGTATTACCTAAATATGGTTCTAGGGTAGAAGAACATAAGTGTGGGATGAAGGATGTACATGGGTTTTCCTCATATTGGAACCCATCATCCATATATGGATAAAATTCCTTCGGTTAGGGGTACAACAACATTGGATCATATGGATAAAGATCCTCTCCAGGTGGATTATACCACTCCCTAGTTAGATATTAATCCATAATATGTGGGGTTGAGGTTCCCAAGAAAAAGAAAGAAGAAAAAAAATAATTTTTTTTTTTTTGGGAAATCAACCTTAACTCAGACATGCACTGGTGCTTTCCACTCCCCAGTAATGGAGCCAAAATTTGACACTACCCCCATCACAAAAGATGGGCTAAATTAAAGATTTGATGATCCTTGTGTTCTCTTTTGAACCAACTACTAGGTATCTAGTGGTAGTCGGGGTTGATCCCACTAGGAAAATGGGGAAACAATGGTCAGTGCAAGCTGGATGAATCTTGGTTGACTATCCAGACATGAAGAAGCGAAGGGAACTATCTACTAAATTGAAACAATTTTCAGAAAAAATAAGTAAAAATAGAAGGAGAGCATAAAAATCATAAAAACACATGTTCTGGGGTTGCAATTCAATTAGGGTTTATTAAAGTCATTATCCCTTAGCATTGTAATTATAAATGACATTTATTTACCATGGGTATTTGATTAAACTAATGTTTATTGGTCAAAAAACAATCAATTACATTTTTAAATGTTAATTCCTTGGTCCGGTAATTAACTTCTTAAAATAGGTTTAGGTTCTTTACCCCTAAAATAGTGGCAACAATTCCCCCCAATGATCATCGGTTCATCCTCCACAACTCCTTTAGTTTTTACCATTGAAGTCGTTCTTGGTCCGATACGAGATCAATGGTGGTTTTTAAAGTACACTCATTAAAGGAATTGTAAAAAAAAAATCATAACAAGAGAAACACTTAAGAATTCAAATAAAATAAAACCATAATCTTATTATAACCCCAATGCGAGGGAAACTAGCCTCTTATGACCATGGTCATAGTGTTCGGATTGATTCAGAACTCAATACCTGCCATGGATATGAGAGGAGAATAGGGGAAAGGGAGAATTACAATAAAACAGAAAAGGAAAACTTGAAATGGATCTGAGGGAGTCTCAAACGGCAGAGCGAAATCACCTCCCCCTTGGATGTCCATCCAAACAAGGAGGCCTGCCATCTTATTTATAGATTTTAAAACTACATGGCATGTAACACAAAGTACATGCTGTGTATATTTGCTAACTTAGTTTTTCTTCGTTTTCTCTACCAGTAGGTGATCTGCCACACCACCCTTAACTTTGAAGGCATCGACGACCAGTTAGTGGGGGTACACGACGTGTATCACCACCCCACATGGCGTGTAGTATCAACTTTAGCCACCAAATGCATCTAGAAGAGAGAAAATAATGTGTAAATGGGAAGAACATGGTGTGTAAGCTCTGGCTAGCTGCTTGGGTGTGTACTCAGGTTGGTTGATCCGTGTCATGGCTATGGTACATGACGTGTGTAAGAAGTACATGCTATGTATATTTGAACTCTTGTTATGATCTTTCCCGATTTGTGACTTTGAACAGAAAACACTTGAAAATTACCATGATCGCCAATATAAAGGATTTTATCCACAAAATGAAATATATTTAGTGAAAACATGTTTTTATGCTCAATAATATGCATGAAAGGGGTATACAAAAATCAGGCACATCACCAATGAACAACCATCTAGATTGATAGATCATGGAGGGAGGAGTAGGGCTTGAAGGACTCCTTAGGGCACCTAGGGTTTGTCTAGAATGAGAGGAAAAAGAAAACCATGACTGAATGAATAATTGTTCAGCCAAAAAGAATTATTAAAACTTCACATGATCAGGGTTTTACACAACATGTAATACCCTTTCACGTCGTGTAATACTCGGGGTTCGGTTTCACCGAAAAAAAAGTCATCACTTTATTTATTTTATTTTTCAAACCCCGAAATATTACACATAGTAAAACTTTCCATACAAGTCGTGAAACAGAGTTTCACATCGTGTAACGTGATTACATGATGTGTAATCCACATACTTCTAGCCTTTAGCAACTAAACCTCTCCAAACTCCTTCCGAGCCTCCTCCAAACACTTCCAACGACCAAACTCACAAAGTAATGGATCAGGAAGGCACATACCGTTACACCCCCAGCCTCGACCTTGACCCTCACCCTCCAGTACCCCTTCTGGTCTCAACCTCACCCCTCGCCCTCCAGTACCCACTCTACCTCCCCGCCCTAGGCCCCTTGCCCTTCAGTACATGTAACCCACTACCTCCCACACCCTAATAATGTAAAATGGGGGGACAACAGAATTTGAGTGTCAGGCCTACTGATTAACATGGAAAGAGCCTTTCAACTTACCCATTCAAGTTATTAAAAAATAACTGTATTTTTTTAGTATTTATATATATATATATATGTTTATATTATACTATATATATATGTTTATATTTTATGTTTATATATATATATGTTTATATTATATATGTATATATAAATCTGTTTATGTTTTATATTATATATATAAATGTTTATATGTGTGTGTAATTAGTCACATTTTAAAATGTTCAAATGTCACTAAAATAGTCACGTTTTCTTAAAAACATGGCTAAATTTAAAATATTTAACTGTATTATGTTATATATATATAAATACATTTCAATATTTAAAATTTAATAATATATATATATGTTTATATGTTTATATATTTTTTATATATGTGTGTGTGTTTATATTATATTATATATATATATTTACATGTTTATATTTTATATATATATATATGTGTGTGTGTGTGTGTTTATATTATATATATATGTTTATATTTTATGTTTACACACACACACACACATATGTGTGTGTTTTTATTATTATTATATATATATATATGTTTATATTATATATATATGTGTGTGTGTTATATTATATATATATGATCATATATATATATATATTATATGTTTATATTAATATATATATATATATGTATATGTTTATAAATATATATGTGTGTATCTGTGTATAAATATACATGTGTACGTGTGTGCGTGTGTATATATATATAATTAACCACATTTTAAATGTATAAATGTCACTAAAATAGTCATGTTTTCTTAAAAACATGATCAAATAAACAATATTTAATTGTATTATGTTATACACATATAAATACATTTTAGTATTTAAAATTTAATATTATATATATATATATTTTATATATTAATATACATATATTAATATATATAAATATGTTTATATATTTAAATTTTATATTTTATGTCTACATATATGTGTGTTTATATTATATTATATTTATATATATGTTTATATTATATATATATACATATATATATCTATGTTTATATTATATATATATGTTTATGTTTTATATTATATATATATGTTTATATTATATATATGTGTGTGTGTGTGTGTTTATATTATATATATATGTTCATATATATATATGTATATATGTATATATATATATATTATATATTTATATTAATATAACTATATATGTATATATATATATGTTTATATATATCTCTCTATGTGTGTAAATATATATGTGTATGTAAACATATATATAATTATAAATATATATATAATTAGGCACGTTTTAAAACACTCATAAAAATGTCACTAAAATAGTCACATTTTCTTAAAAATGTGAGTAAATTTAAAATATATATGTGTTTATATATATAAATATATGTATATATATATATTTATATATATATGTGTGTTTATATATAAATAAATAAATAAATAAATATATAAATATATATATATGTTTATATACATGTGTATGTGTTTATATATATATATGTGCGTGTGTGTATGTGTTTATATATATATATATATATATATATATCTAAATATATATTTACATCGATGCGGGGAAATGAGCTATATAAATATATATATATATTTTGTGGCATTTTTTAGGAAAGGTCACTAATTTAGCGACGTTTTTCACGAAACGTTGTTAATTTAGCGATGTTTTCAGGAAACATCGCTCATTTTGCGATGTTAAATTAGCAATATTTTTCAGAAAACGTAGCTAATTGAACAACAATTTTCACGAAACGTCACTAAAAAAATGTCTCTAAATTACAGTTTTTTTTGTAGTGAATGATGATGATGTTAGACTTAGAAAAATTTCTATGTAGACAATGAAAGTTATCATCATAACATTTGATGTTGTAAAGTTAAGAAGTTCGAATATGTTCAAGGAGTTGAACATTAAGAATATGATTCCAAACTCTCATTATTATTCAAACTTTCTTTCTTAAAAGATGTCGCTCACTAAAGAGTTTAATAAGAGAGTTTTTATCAGATGGTCACATAAAAATGTGGCAGGAGTTACATATAAATGTAATGGGTTAAAAAAACCCCATAAAGTACAATAAACACGAGGATGATTTGGAATCCTATCATATATGATATGTTAGATAGGTTCTTATATAGGATTTTTAAGCATTCTTAATTTTTTAAGAGTATTAAAATGTATCATATAAAAGGAAATATCAATCTTATAATCCTTTCACATTTTTTGCATGTATATATATATTGTGAAATTTAATGATAATTGACATTTGAAAGTATGAATTTGAATTATCCCTAACTGATATTAGTTATGATTATTATGGGTTATGATGAAATGTTAAGGTTAACCTAAGTAGGATTCTTGTATGAGATACAAAATATGCCCATGAGGCACAAAAAGTGTTTTTTTTGTGCTGGATGACCCACTATGTATACCACACAGAGTTTCATACTACGAATTTGGTATACTAAAGGTGCATAGATCATATAGGAGTTACCTTTACTTGAGGTTAGCAAGATACCTCGCATGAAAACCTTTATACTTGGATACATTTCTTACGCAAGCCATTGGAGCTTAGCTAGTTAGGGGTGCTTGGGTATGTTGCTGACCATGTCATCAATTGGAGCTCAACCAAGATGATATTTGTCCTCTCATATGATGAGTATGAAATCAAATCCATCAATTGAGATAGACTAGGGAGTGGGCAACCACCCCTAGATAGTACATATGGTGTGCTTATCTATTCAGGTAAAATACATGTGATGTGCTCATCCATAAAGATGAATGACATGTGATGTATTCACCAACCAAGGTCAGTCTATACTCAAAAATTCGAGAACGTATGATATGATTTAGCTATATGTGATTGATATTTCACATCCCATTACCACTCTATGTATTGGACAATGGTAACATATGATAATTCATACTAGAAAGAGATGCGACTAATGGAAACATGTGTTTAATAAATACCACACTAGATCCCTTTGTAGATTTAGTAGCATTGACACTTTGATAGAGTCCACTCTTTTCTTACATTTATGGATTTGGCGATTCATATTTATTTTTCAACTCTATAAAGGCCCACAGGGTGACAATTTTTGGTTGAGTGGATGAGGATTAAGTTTGAATCATAGAGTTTCTCTAAAGATGTTTTAGACTTTAGTCCAAAAGTGTTTTGGATGGGTGTTCACAAGGTGTTTCATATGATGTGATACAAGGTTAAGTTTGATGATAATTTTTCAAAACTGTTTTGGAAGATATCCAAAAGAGTTTTGTATATGATTTCATAAGTTATTGTATACAATACAATATAAGGTGAAATGACACAAAGTATTTTAGGCTTTAGTGCAAGTGGGATATTGAAGGAGATATATAACCTAAGGTATATATATATGTTATATATATAGTATATCATATGGTATAATATACTTAAATCATAGAATATGATTTAGATGTTGAAAAAGAGTTTTTTATATACATGAAATAAATCACATTTTATGATTAAAGGGAAATCATGAAAACATGGAATGGAATTCCATGCTACTACCAATGAATTATTAATTTTTTTTAACAATGTTATCATTAAAGATTTGTTACATGATATGTAATAGGTGGGAGACTCATTCATGCATGATATGTATGATTTGTCTGAAGTGGCATTTACTCATGCATTATAATATTGCAAATGAAGGTTCTGGGTGCAGTGGAAGTGTGTGGTGGGTGATGAGATAATTAAATTTTCTTTTAATTTCAATTGTCTAGAACCCCAATAGGGGATCTTACATGTTAAGTGTATAATTAATTTATTTATATTTGAATAAAGAAATTACCTCATCTTAGGTTTCTTTCTTCATAGTCGATGTTGATCATCTGAAAAAACCCTTTCAGATTTCCTTCGTTGCGCTTGTGGGGATCCAAGGGTAGAATCCCTTTAGTAGTGATCCACATGTGCTCTTAATGATTTCTGAGCAACACCACTCGATCTCAAAGTGCTAGCACGATGAATCAAATATCTTTCATTATTTGTTCTTGATCGATTGTTCTTTGTTCTTTAAGAAATATCTCTTGTGTTTTAGTTCTTAAGAGGGAGAGAGATGGAGGAGTCGAAAGAGAATTTGTTGTGCACAACAATTCTCTCTTTTTCGATTACCTACACAATAGCCATAATGATCCATTTATATAGTTATTTTTATATAGAATATTGTTTAATTGAATTATAACCCTTAAACAATATTAAAACCTTTAATAAACCCCATACCGCAAAATAATAATATAATTATTATTTTGTGGCATGTTCCATATTTTGAAAATGATAAATAATATTTACTGGATTGTAAATAATTATTTATCACCAAACACAGTCTTGGCCCATTTGAAATCCTTAGTATTTATTGAATACCCAAATAAATATTTTATTCACAAAGAAATATTTCATTCACATACAGAAGAATAAATATTTATTAAATATTCAATAAAATAAATAAATATATTTTTATTTACATGTTAGAGAATAAATATTTATTTAATTTATGTGATCAATACAACTTGAATAAAATTATTTCTCGGTCTTGAGAATAATATTTATTCCATTAATTAAATTCAAATAGAATTTAATCGAGATCAATGGAAACACTTAGTGTGTGACCCTCTAGGTTTCTTTCTCATTGAAATTAGGTGGGCTTGCCTAAATTCCAAGATTAATATCTAGCAATGGGCCAAGACACCCAAGAGAAAGAAATTTATGTCACAATGTCGAAAACCACATACGAATGCTCACTGTATAATATAATCTCTTTGTCACAATATCTCATCAAGCAGGTTTCAAAAAAAATGTCATCAACCTATATGCTTGATATGTCTTTCTTTGACTATTTGAAATAAACACGTTGATACACCATGACAATGGAATTTCGGTAATGATTATATTCTAATCAAATGGCTGAGACATAAAATCCCATAAATATGTAAAGTAAAAATCATTACTAAACTTATCTATTAATGACATGTCAACCATGACACACCCAACATACCCTACTTATCGTAACATGTGGAATTTCTATTTTTGTCAGTAAATCTAAGTGCGTGGGTCATGACATGCACTGATGATAATCTTAAAGTCTAAGTACCATTACACACACTCACAGATAGGAATATCCGATGACACCAAAATATCCATAATTCTTACTGGAGGTTTTGTTATCATAATCTACTATCTTAGAGATTAAAAAGTGAAAACTTCATGAGAAGAAGCCTCATCCACTTATGACTACTCACACCTCATAGCATGTTATCTAATAGTAGAACTATATTAAGAATATTTTCATAACACTTCAGGTTATCATCATAGTGGGGAACTACTATAAACCTATCAATGTTAAAAATACTCTGGTACATTATTACATTAAATTCATATAGAAAAATGAACAATATTTAATAAATTTTTTAATTAATATTCAATATATTGAATATACATACAATCAAAGTACAATCAATTGATCCTAGGACTCCAAATCTAACAGGGAAAATTTCAAGAGCTCTAATGATAGTAAAATTTATAGAAGAAGAGTAAAAAGAAGAAACAAAAATAATATGAAGAATATCACAAACATAGAGATTTTCATGGATTGAAAATAATCCCTACGTCCAAAAAGAGGTAGAATAATTTCACTAATTTTAGGAGAAAGATTACAGGATGATTTTAGAGTGTCAAGAAACCCTAGCTCGAATTAATTCATAATGAAACATAGTGCTAGAGTAACCTGTGTTAGTACAGTGACATCAAATGAATCAATCAACCTCTCTATATCTTGAGTACAATAACTAATATTATAAAGGTTTTCCATAAGTTTCCATTTATGATATACTTTTGTTTCAAAATATACGAGATGTGAATGATTTCTTAAAGGATTCCCTATAATTCCCCCGACATCATTGATGTGGGATAGCTATACGAATAAAACTAATATTCCAGGCACATTGTGTTCAAAGGAATATATGGGTATGACTCATCCTACTTGGTGAAAGAGGATTAATTATTGTGATGTGGGCATTTTATTAGACCTTATTCTTTGGAAACCACCTCACTCCATAGCTTTATTCTGTTAGAGTTCCCCAATTCAATCTCTATCATCCATGACTCTTCAATTCTTACTAATAAGGTGGGTTGTTTATACCTTTTAATATGACATAGTGGATCTTATTATGTAGATTATTCTTTATAATATTTATAGGTTCATCGTCAACATCTCTCCACATATGAAGGTTTATTAGCCAATAAAAAAACATATGTTAATTACATTTTAATGGTATTAAATGTTCATTTTTGATCTTATGAGCCTGATTTAGTGGATTTTAATTTTGAACATCCATTCTTGTCATTTGTGCACTTCATGCTTAATGTACACCAATTTAGGCCCAATGATTCATATGATTTTAAGGAATTAAATTATCCATATTTTAATTTGATATTTTGGGAAATATATATAAACTTAAATATGAACATTTTTCATTCAGGGATCAATGGAGTATTCATAAAGGATTATGGAGATATTTGGCGATGAAAGGAAACAATTCTGGAGAAGGCAGATTGGACACCATCCCATTGATGAGAATGTGGGGACCAACATACAGGCCAAATGAATCCAAAATTTAGTGGTATTCTAGAATACATATATAGGAACAAATAATTATTTAGGATATAGTGCTAATTCATCCTCCATGGTGGTTATTAAGGCGGCCCAAATAGAATATCAAAATCTGGACCAGAATCTACAGCTCAGAATGTTAGTCCAATAAATAGGCCATAACTCCTTATCCAAAACTCCAAATGGGCCCAAATTTTACAGAAATATAGAAGATATCTGGGGACACAAAATAATAATCTATGGGCTTCCTATATTCTTCGATATGCTCCCCATACAGGATGATCTTTCCAGGGGAGACAAGGAGGATAAGAAGTAAAGGAGGGAATCAATTTCTCTACTACTTTCCACCACCCTAAGGCCTAAATTAATTTAATAATTGGGAATAAATTGATTGAGGATAAGAATAAGGCTTCCCAATTGCCTATTTAAGGCAGTGGGGGTGAGGCGGAAGGGATATCTTGTTTTTGATGTAATGTTATTATGAAAAAGTTCCTTTGTAATGTTTTCAATTACCATGTAAGTTTCTTTTTTTTTGTATTTATATGTTCTTAATCAACATATTTCTCTTCTGTTATTCCCATTTATTTAATTAAAACTATATAATCACAAATCACAGTGATATATCTATGTTTTGTTGAATTATTTCACACATAGGTTTGAATTTCTTTCACACACACGGAGGAGTGCTCGCTATTTCCACAATTTTAATTTCTTCAATCCAATTATTGTAAGCCATATTCAGCCCACCATTGAGAGTATACCATCAATGGAGGGATAAAACCTTAATGGGTTGATCATAGGAATATGAAAAGTCTAGATTGAATGTTATTTTATGAATGAATTTTTATTAATTGGATAACTAATTTAAGACTTAAATTCTTCAATTATTTCCACTCTTCATCTTCACTATGTTTGAGAAAGCTAAATCCAAGTACAAAAATGACCATATACCTTGGAGAGATCATGAATTTAGTTATCTAAGTGTGTATGGGATTAGTAATTGAGTTTAGTTAGCATAAAACTAGAAAATTATAAAGTTAGTGTTATTTTGAAGAATGGATTCATCAAGAATTAATAAAACCAAAATTGTCAAAAGAAGTAAAATTCATTCAATCCACCCTGAGCATAATTCTAAGATCAACCCATTTTAATTGAATTGAATTCACTAAGGTTTATTAGTGTTATTTAAAACTATATAAAATCAAAACCAAGTTGGCCACTTCATATCCAAAAATCCATCTCATAGGTTGTGTATCTTAGGTATCTTCTTAGGTCTCAGTGGATCTGATAACCCAAGCTAGACTACAAGGACCGTTCTACCTTCATCTCTTGGTTAAATTTGAACGTGAATCAAATTTTGGCACTGTTTCTGGGGAACAAGTAAGTACCTTAGACCAAAACCTTCTTTCCTCACACCCATTATTCTATTCTCACTCAAGATCTCTTATCTTGTCCCTTTCTCTATTTTTTCCCTTTTGGCGCATGTCTGCCTACACCCGCGATAATTCAAACAAACTTGTTATGGTGGAAAGTCCTAGGATAGGGGAGTCAAGTGAACATAGGGGATTATTTCTATTAGATCCTAATTTTATTTATACTAGAATAAAAAATTTAATCAATTATAATAGAGGTTCTTTCAAGAAATCAAATTTTAAATCCTAGGGGAAATCAAATGAGAAACCAAAATCAAGAAGCTCCAAACCTAGGGAATGTAGTCGATCAAACCATGAATGACTACCTGACTCCAGCTTGGACCAATGTCCCCTCATGAATTACACACAATTCCCTAGGATATATCAATTACATCTTTAAACCCCTTTTCCTAAACCACCTTCTATCCTTTCATGGGATGGAGTCCGAGATGCCCTACCTTCATGTTAAGGAGTTTAATGACATTGTAGAAACCATGTGTCCCCCACATCAACTAGAATTAGATAAGATGAGGCCCTTTCATTTTTAATTTAAGGATTGATCTAAAAATTATATAAACAACTTGATACCTACATCAAACTACTCATAGGACCAATTGTAAAGAGAATTCTACAAAAAATACTTTCCTCATCACAAAACAATTGCACTTAAAAAGTGCATTCATTTTTTTTGAAAAAGAGGGAGAGTCATTATATGAAATATGGGAGAGGTTCAAAGACACCCTAAAAATGGTTCCACATAATGGTTTTTATATACCTAAATAAGTGAGAAATTTTTATGAAGATTTGGGCCTGGGGAACAAAAAATTCATTAACATGATGTGTAATGGAAATTTTAAAAACAAAGCCCCAAATGATGCTTACGAGTATCTGGAAAGCCTTACTGAACAAAACCAAACATGGGGAACTTCACCTTATTCTGAAAATCCAAAAATAACTATTGGAATTCATACACTTAGTGAAGAGAAAATCCTTAGGGATAAACACTCGCAACACTCTCTAGGAAGGTTTAAGAGATAGACCTTAGGAAAGTCCATGAAATCCAAATTATATACCCTGTTTGCACAATTTGTGACAAAAATAACCATAAGATAGAAAACTGCCCAACCATTCCATCCATCAAGGATGTTATTTTAGGAGGACCCCCAGTGGAAGTAAATGCTTTGAACTTTCAAAAGCCTCAATACCAAAACACCTTCAACCCAAGGTATAATGACCACCTAGGCTTCCGCTGGAAAGATAACCAACAACCTAGCCAACCACAAGGACAAAATACTTACCCCCATCAGAACTACCAAACCTATAACTAGTTCCAAACCCAACCTATCCAATACCAACAACCACTGGTCCATTTTCAATAAACCATCCCATATCCAAAATATCCCCCTAGGATAAACCAATCTTCTCAAGTACCAACCCAAAATGTTCCACAAAGCCTACTAGAACAACTGTGAAAACAAATGGAAAGGATTAACTCAGAAGTATCTTCCCTAAAACAAGAACTTCAAAACATCAAAACTGGAAAGGAACCCATGCCTACACAAGCCATTCCACAACAAACAATAATGGGAGAGTCAAGTTTCACTCAAAAAACTCATGAAAAACTAAAGTCTATGACTATTTTAAGAAGTGGTAAATAAATTGAGAAACCTGAACAACTAATTCAGAACCCATATGAAGATTCAAACTCAGATGAAAATTCAAATGAACCAAATGATCAAACTGAAAAACATGATAACATTGTCAAAGAAACAAATCTCCAACAAAAAACCCCACAACTCACACCATTTCCTCAATGCGTGAGGGGGAAAACCAAACCTAAATTGAGTGAAACATTGAGGGAAATATTCTAACAAGTAAAGTCGAACATTCCCCTTCTTGATGAAATCCAAACCATACCTTCCTACTCAACGTACCTTAAGGACTTGTGCACTTTAAAAGAAAAATTTTCATATAAAAACAAAGTCCTTTTGGATGATAATGTGAGTACCACCATTAAAGGGACCATTCCTCCTAATTTGAAAGACCCGAGTTGCCCTTACATCAATGTTGAACTAGGAGAGAGAAAAGTTTTCAAGGCCTTGTGTGACCTAGGTGCTAGTGTCAATATCATCCCCTATGCTGTGTATTTCCAGTTATTCCTAGAAGAGATCCAACCCACATCTATCACACTTCAACTTTCTAATTGTAGTATTAGGGTTCCAAAGGGGATTTTAAAGGGCGTTCTGGTGAAGGTTGAAAACTTCATCTACCCTACTGACTTCATTGTTCTTGAAAACCATCAAAACTTTGGAAATAAGGAACAAAACCCAATCATCCTTGGTCATCTTTTCCTTTCAAAAATCAACTCTGTTATCCAAGTTTGAAATGGGAATATGACCATCACCTTTGGAAACATGAGTCTAGACTTGAACATCTATAATGAGAGATCACAAATAGGGGATAACGAAGACATTCATGAAGTAAACATGATAGGAAGCATTTATAATAAATCTATAGAACATTAAGTAATATTTAATGTATGTTTAAGTTAGGATGAGATTGATTTACTTTTTTCAAATGAAGGAAGTTTATCTCCTTGGATTGAATAATTTTTAAATTTCTCTTATGATGAAGTCTTAGGTCCCATAATCAGTAAAAACTTTAAAGAAACCACTTTCATGGGGACCAATAAAACTCCCTTCCCTAAATATGATCTAAACAATCTTGTAGCTGAAACTTCTACACATGGGGATTTGATTCTATCTAAAACTCTAGGAAACAAAATTGATCTTGATCCAATGTCCCAATATTATGCTAAAATTCTGAACCAATATAATCTTGAATTGAAGGAAATTCCCACTGCACTCAAGTATGCCTTCCTAGGGGACAATCAAACACATCCTATTGTCATTTCATCTTCTCTTGAATCCAATCATGATAAGATACTTATATATTTCCTTAGGAAACATAATAAAGCCATTAGTTGGACCCTGTCTGATATTCTTGGGATTAGCCCACTAATCAGGACTCATAGGATTGTTCTAGAATCTTATTAAAATCCATGTAGTCAACCTCAATGGAGACTCAATACTAATATCATGGAGGTAGTAAGGAAAGAAATTCTGAAATTTTTAAAAGACGGTATCATCTATCCCATAGCTGAGAGTGAGTGGGTGAGCCTAATCCAAGTGGTTCCCAAGAAGGTAGGAATCAAAATGATAACCAATAAGGATAAAGAGATTATTCCAACTAGGGTGAGTAGTATATGGAGGGTATACATTGACTATAGGAAGCTAAACTCATTCACCAAGAAGGACCATTTCCCCTTACCATTCATTGACCAAGTCCTTGAGATAGTGGAAGGTCATGAGTTCTATTGTTTCTTAGATGGGTACTTGGGGTACAATCAGATTGAGGTCTCCCTAGAGGATCAAGGGAAGACTACATTCACCTATCCATTCAGCACCTTTGCATTCAAATGCATTCCATTCAAGTTATGCAATGCCCCTGGAACCTTTTAGCGATGCATGATGGAAATATTTTCAGACATGGTAGGGGATTTTTTTGAGGTCTTCATGGATGACTTCTTTGTATTTGGGGATACATTTGAGGGATGTCTTAGGAATATGGAGAGAGTTTTTTCTAGATGTGAAGAAATTAATCTGGTCCTAAACTGGGAAAAATTCCATTTCATGCTTAAACAGGGGTTAGTCCTTGGCCATATAGTCTCGAGTAGGGGGATTGAAGTTGATAAAGAAAAGTTTTACAACATTCTTCACCTTCCATCACCTAGAACTGTTAAGGAAGTGAGTTATTTCTTAGGACATGCTGGTTTCTATAGAAGATTCATCAAGGACTTTAGTTAAATATCCCATCCCCTTTGTGCTCTCCTAGTAAAGGATGCTCCATTTGTTTGTACAGAAAGCTGTGAGGGTTCATTCTCAACCCTCAAATCCTCTTTCACCTCTCCTCCCATTATGAAATCTCTAAATTGGAACCTTACTTTTGAACTTATGTGTGATTACAGTGACTTTACTATAGGAGCTGTGTTAGGACACCATTGTGATAAAACTCCTTATGTCATTGCTTATGCAAGAAAATCCTTAAATGATTCCCAAATCAACTACACCACCACTGAAAAAAAGTTACTTTATATTGTGTTTTACTTAGAGAAGTTTAGGTTCTACCTCTTAGGATCCCCCATCACCGTGTTAACTGACCATTCTTCACTGAAATACCTCTTCCAAAAACAAGATGCTAAGGCTAGAATGATTAGGTGGGTCTTTCTCTTACAATATTTGACCTCACAATCAAGGACAAAAAGGGTGTCGAAAATGTCGTAGCTAATCAACTCTCTAGGATAGAATTCAATGAAAAAATTTCTCACCTCTCTGTGTCTGCTTCATTCCCTGATGAATACCTATACTCCATGAGTGACTTCCCTTGGTATGCCGACATAGCCAACTTCTTAGTTACATGGGTAATTCCAAAATTCTTAGGGACTCAAGCTAGAAGGAAATTCCTTTCTGATGTCAAGCATTGTTTGATGATCCATAACTCTATAAGTTCTATCCTAACCAAGTCATTAGGAGGTGTGTCCCAGAATATGAACAAGAGTCCATCCTTAAATTCTATCATAGCGAGGCATGCGGGGGTCACTTTTCCTATAAGAAAACATATTATAAGATTCTTCAATGTGGTCTCTTTTGGCCCACCCTCTCAAGGTACTCCTATACATTTTGTAAAAGTTTTCCTAAGTGTCAAGAAGTAGGGTCCATCACAAAAAGGAATCAAATACCACTCAATCCCATCTTAGTGGTTGAAATCTTTGACTGTTGGGGAATTTATTTCATGGGTCCCTTCCCAAACTCTAGGGGATATCTTTACATTCTCTTAGATATTGATTTTTTCTCAAAATGGGTTGATACTATTCACATATAATCTAATGATCATCAAACTGTGATTAGATTCCTAAAAGAAAACATCTTCTCTAGATTTAGAATTATTAGGGATATCATTAGTGATCGTGGAACTCATTTTTGAAATCATCCATTCTCATCACTCATGGAAAAGTATGTATTTTCTCACAAAGTGTCCACCACTTACCAAACACAAACAAATGGTCAAGCTAAACTAGCCAATCAAGAAATTAAACAAATTCTTGAGAAAACTGTTAATACATCTAGGAAAGATTGGTCAAACAAACTCTTAGATTCCCTTTGGGCCTATCGTACTGCATTTAAAACCATTTTAGGAATGTCCCCATATAGGTTTGTTTATGGTAAAGCATGCCATTTGCGTGTAGAGATTGAACATAGGGCCTTTTGAGAAATAAAGAAAATGAATTATGACCTCTACTTGGCTGAAGAAAAAAAAGGAAATTAGATCTAAATGAACTTGAAGAACTTAGGATGAAGGCTTATGAAAATTAAAGGCTCAATAAAGAAAAAGTACAAGCCTACCAATCTCAAAACCTTAAAACCAAACACATTGAACCAAAAAAACCTATTCTTTTATATAATTCTAAACTTCACTTACACCCGGGAAAATTGAGATCTAGATGGTCAGGTCCATACATAGTGCATACAGTGTACCCCTATGGGGATGTTGAAATTCAATATCCCACCAATGGTCAAACATTTAAAGTTAATGGTCATAGAATCAAACCATTCATAAAACCATTCCAAAAACATGAATTTGATAAAGAATTGTGTGAAACTACCTTAGATGATAAAAACAATTAATTAATTAGGGGTCCAAGTCAAGCTAACAATGTTAAACAAAGCGCTGCATGGGAGGTAACCCGTGGTTTTCAAGTTTGCAATCATTTTGTTGTTTTAATCAACTTTATATTTCAAATAGGATTATTGGATCATTTTGATATAATTTTATTTTACCTCAGACTGTTGACCTATTCTTCTCTTATGAGTATGGATGGGTATGAAAGGGGAGAACCATATTCATCTGTGTTACATGGTGTGATCCCTGAGTACTACCTTATCTAGAAATTAAAAAGAAGAAAATGTATCATCATTTTGATTTAAAAAAAGGAAAACCATACAAATGATGATACTTGGTATTAAATAAATTGCTATGTTGTTTGTTTTGTCTGGTTTATTCTTGTTTTTATAGTTCAGGGACTATTTTTGGTGATACATATTCAATCAAGGAGGTGCCTACATCTCCCATGAGAAAAAAGAGTGATTTGGGAGCACCAAAATAATCATTATGAAGCCACCATGTGAACTTTTTCCATGCCCTTTCCAACTCACCCCCACCCACTTTCTCCTCTCTTTTCTTTTTAAGAAACTAAGGATAGTTTCATTCTAAGTTGGGGGGGTGTGGAAACAAAATGTTTGTTAAAAAAAACAATGAGAAAGAAAAAAAATAAGTAAAATTCCTTTATCTTTGATATAATAACATCATTACTCACATTAAAACCACATAGAAAATAATTTTTATTTCCTTGAATCTTAATTTAATTCATGATTAAGTTTATAAGCATTGATTTTGGAAGTTTGGTTGTCCAATGAGAATTTTAATCATTTTTATTTTCATCTATTAAATCAAAATGCCACAATGAACATCCTCTAGACTGTGGGGTACTAATTTTAATTCTTGGGGCCCCATAATAAATAGCATAGTCTGGTTTGATTTTTATTAATAATACGATCATTCAAAAAAGAAAAATTTGCGTGTATAGCAATGGATTGATAAAATGAGAGGCTTTTGGCACTTGGAAATAATGACTCTAGAGTTGTTTAGCCCTGAGTTTTTCACTTTATCTCTATTTATATTAATATGAATTTGTTTTTGATCAAGTTAACTCGAGATGATGCCTGAGTATGTGGGCTTCACTTGATGCCCTAAGGCCTTTGATCCTAAGAGTAATCGGAAAACTCTTGCTACATGTGTTAATTTGATTAACTGCAATCTCAATTACTATGGAAACATTGCAAAAAAAAAAAATGAATTCTCATATTAGGATTAAATGTTATTCCACCTAGAGCTTCCATGATTTCCCCCTTGAATGAAAATAAACCCCCATATCTATTGTGATTCACAACACATCATTTCACTTAATTGAGTTGGATGAAGTATGATGATGGATTTGATCAAAAGAATGGGATTGGTATTGGGATATTATTTTAAATTTATCTTGTTTTAAATTATTTTGATAGTTTATAAAGATATATTTGTGTGTATTTTACATTGTGAGCACTGTTTGTTATAATGTGTTTGGAAAAAAAGAATTCAAATATAATCTTTGAATTATTTGTTAGGGACTAGAAAATATCAAGTTGGGGGTGTGATTAGACAATAAAAACACATATGTTAATTAAATTTTAATGGTATTAAATGTTCATTTTTGATCTTATGGGTCTGAGTTAGCCGATTTTAATTTTGAACATCCATTCTCACCATTTGTGCACTTCATGCCTAATGTACACCAATTTAGGCCCAATGATTCATCTGATTTTAAGGAATGTAATTATCCATATTTTAATTTGGTAAATTTATATTCAATTAAATATGAAAATTTTTCATTCAGGGATCAATGGAGGATTCATAAAGTATTATGGGGGTATTTGGCGATGAAAGGAAACAATTCTGGAGAAGGTAGATTGGACACCAGACCACTGATGAGAATGCGGGGCTCAAAATATAGGCACACTGAATCCCAAGTTTTATGGGATTATAGAATAAATATATATTAACAAATAATTCTTTAGTATCCAGTGCTAATTCTTCCTCCATGGTGGTTATTAAGGTGGCCCAAATAGAATATCAAAATCTGGGCCAGAATCTGCGGCCCAAAATGTTAGCCCACTAAATTGGACATAACTCCCGATAAACAACTCCAAATAGGCCCAAATTTTATAGACGTCTAGAAGAAATCCTGGTACACAAAATACTCTTCTATGGACTACTGAGATTCGGTGATATGATTTCCCATACATGATGATATTTACAGGGGATACAAGGAGGATAAAAAGTAAAGGAGGGAATCAATTTCTCCACTACTTTCCACCACCCTAAGGCCTAAATTAATTTAATAATTGGGCATACATTGATTGAGGATTAGAATAAGGCTTCCCAATTGCCTATTTAAGGCATTTGTGGTGAGGGGGAAGGGATATCTTATTTTTATTGTAATGTTATTATGCCAAAGTTCCTTTGTAATGTTTTCAATTGCCATGTAAGTTTCTTTTTTTTTGTATTTATATGTTCTTAATCAACATATTTCTCTTATATTCTTCACATTTATTTCATTAAAATTATATAATCACAAATCAAAGTGATATCTCCATGTTTTGGTGAATTATTTCACACATAGGTGTGAATCTCGTTCACACACACAGAGGAGTGCTCGTTATTTCCACAGTTTTAATTTCTTCAATCCAATTATTGTAAGCCATATTCTGACCACCATTGAGAGTATAACATCAATGGAAGGATAACCCTTTAATGGGTTTATTGTAGGAAAATGAAAAGGCTGGATTGAATGTTATTTTATGAATGAATTGTTGTTAATTGGCTAACTAATTTAAGACTTCCATTCTTTAGTTATTTCCACTCTTCATCTTCACTGTGTTTGAGGAAGATAAATACAAGTACTAAAATGTTCATATACCTTGGAGGGATCATGAATTTGGTTCTCTAAGTGTTTAGGGGATTAGTAATTGAGTTTATTTAGCATCAGATCAGAAAATGACGAAGGTAGTGTTATTTTGAAGAATGGATTCATCAAGAATTAATAAAACCAAAATTGTCTAAAGAAGTAAAATTTATTCAATCTACCCTGAGCATAATACTAAGATCAACCCATTTTCATTGAATTGAATTCACTTAGGTTTATTAGTTTTCTTTAAAACCATCTAAAATCAAAACCAAGTTGGCCACTTCATAGCCAAAAATCCATCTCATAGGTTGTGTATCTTAGGTATCTTCTTAGGTCTCAGTGGATTCGACAACCCAAGCTAGACTAAAAGGACAATTATACCTTCATCTCTTGGGTAAATTTGAGAATGATTCAAAGGGCCTTCAATCCTGATAACTATCTCCCTCAACATCACCATCGAATAAGACCACATATATGCCTCGATATACTCCCAACACAACCCAATGGTAGGGTGATGCATGCACAAGTGTCTTTCTATTCCATCATTATCCAAAATTATTGAGCCATAAAAAGGTGTTTGTATACTTGTATTTTAGTAAATAGTGAATTTATTTTCATTTAAAGGCATCAGAATTGGTGCGTAAATTGGAAAGGGGTATACAGTTCACAGTTCATGTTGTAGTCAATTTGTGTGACCAAGATCCCATCCATGAGCTCCATCTTGTATGAACTCTCATTATAAATATCACAATATTCATAGTTAATCACCTTAGTTGGAACTCTATGGAATTGAGAGAAGTAAAACTAGGAATAAATTCTCATGTTCATGATGTTCTCTCAACCTACAATAATCAATGGACAAACCCCTAAGACTCTGTACAGAATTTTTAACGAACTTGATGTATGGAACACTGATCAACTATGGTACATGTTTAATAATGAACAATATATCTTTGTTAAAATAGGCACAGTTAAGTTTATTTTTCTTCCTTATGCTAGTTGGGAAACCATGATAAAGGAGTTTAGACTTACATTGGTGTGCACATCCCTGACCAAAAACAAGTATCTAATTAGGAAAACTACAAGAAAATTGACTAGGAGGAATCTGGGGTTAACCTCAAGCATGATTCACTACACCCACTTGTACCAACCTTATTCTAGGTGAGGCCAATAGGTGCTTGTAACCCCTCTCATATGAAGACCTATACACCTCATCAAACACTTCAAACACATTTCTTTTCTATACTCCTTGACATATATTTTCAATTATGCCTCGAAGGAAATGTATATTTTTAGTCAAGGTTCCTTGACCATAATAGCTCATGCTTCACTTAACAATTATTACACTAGAAAAGGGGCTTTCTCTATGTCCTTTTAGGTAGATTATGGTTGAAGGAATTCAAAAAAAATTCTCCCCTATGATGGGGAACCTGCTGATCTCATACACATTCCATAGGATGTTTCCAACATCCTCATGCAAGTGGAATGTGTTGGTATGCAAGATTTATTTTCTTAATAATCTAGAAAAGAAGTAGATGGTATTATAGATGTATATTTGTGAAATATTGATGAAATAATATATAAAATTCCATTTATATCTTGCTCAAACTCCATACAACTTTTCTTGATCCAATATACTCAGGCCCAATCTCTCTTGAAACAGCCTTTAGGGCATAGGTCCCAACTCATGGCCCAACCTTAAAGTTTTTCGATGAGTGAAAAGTGATAAATGAATTAGTAGCTCGAAGAAGATGTATACCCTAAAGCCTATATATATACAATATATATATGGTATATTATATGGTATGATATACCAAAATATATGATGTATATATGATGTATATTGGTATATCATATGGTATGATATACCTAAATCGCAGAATACGATTTAGATGTTGTAAAAGAGTTTTTTATATGCATAAAATAAATCATATATTACAATTAAAGGGAAAATATAAAAACATGGAATGAGATTCCATGCTACTACCAAAATCTTATCGAATGGTATGATAGATGCCTAATAATAAGGAATGAACATAATATTTTCATTCCACTGCCTTCATTAGCCCATGAAAACCCATGCGGCTATATTTCACAAGTGCACCCCATCATAAATCCCAGTATAAGATTTCTTGATACTAATTTTGATGATTTGGGTGATGAAAATATTCCATAATTCTATCATTAAAGACCTGTTAAAAGAGATGTAACATGAGGGATACTCATTCATGCATGAGATTCATGAGTTGGTTAAAGTGGCATTTAATCATGAGTTATGACTCATGAGTAAATATGACATCACCAAGGATCATCCTCAAGGATTTTATATAAAACCATGACCATGTGATGCAAATGGGGATGATCGCTTCATACTTGGTCGAAAATTCCTAAAACCTTGATGATCTCTTCTTCCACATCCTTTACATCTAAGACACTAGCATGTCATGGTGGTTAGAAGAATCACATCCATACAATGGATGATTCAGGGGAAACCCATGGATACCTCTAGTGGTGGGTGTCCTTTGATAGCCACTTTTTTGATCTTCATCAACCACATATAATGAATATGGATGCTGCTATGACTATGGTGTAAGGTACATTATTTTATAAATTTTCATTACAATATACATATTTCATAAATCTTCATAGTGATCTTGGTTAGGTTTCATTTTGATTTTCTCCATTACATCAAACAAGTGTTGTTAGACTCCTTGAAACCTAATAGTGATATCACAACATTACACACATTTAGATTTATGAAGTCATGCTTGAATTGTAAAATAATGAAATCACATTTATTATTGCTAGACAATATTTAAATATGACTTGTTATATTTTTACATAGACTTTATATCATGGACCATGATATGATATATCATAAGCTATAATACAATTTAAATTCATGTATTTCTTCTGGTCATAGTATACAACTCCCTACCATCATAGAATATGATTGCCTGCATCGTATATCCTAAAATAGAGCATCGTATCATAAGATCAATACAATGCATATTGTTAAATATGATATATGATATCACAAGTAAAGATAGAAATTTCATCATAAAATATGACTGATACTGGTAACGCGCCACAAATTTATGGTATTTGATGACATGAATGTCAATCGTAAAGTAATATTGACAACATTAAGAGCCACACTCTATCAACCATAGTCTATGATTCACCAAGAATCTTAGAATATGATTGAAAAGGAAATTTTTTACTTTTCTTTATATTCAATTATAAATTGAATTAATTATTTATAAATAGTTTATAAATAACGATTAAAATGTGTTTTGGGGATATTTATTAATTTAGAGAGTTTATAAATTAATTAATTATAAATAATTTATAATTAATTAATAAATTATTATAAAACATTTATTATTAAATTTTCTTTAATATTAAAGGTTATTATTATAAATAACATTTATAAAAATTATATAGAATTCCTTGTGATTAAAAATAAAGTGTTTATTTGGTAATCATAAGGGGTAAGTTATAAAGTATTTATAAATTACATAATATGTCTAAATATGAAGTGTTTATATTTAAAGAATATGAATTGTTCATAACACTTTATTTAATAGTTCAAATTAAGGGGTCTTATTTGAAATATTATTTAAACCCTATCAAAGGAGTTTTGATGATTGATTTTATCAATGTTTAAATAATGTTTAAATATGTGATTTAAATTATATAAAATGTTTACATAATCGAATTTGAATTATAAAATGTTTATAATTCATTAGATATCTTATATTTAAAGTAAAATTCCATATAATGAATAATATAAAAAGTTCATATTATGAAATGAATATAAAGAGTTTATATTCAAAATTATGAAATGCCCATAATGAAAAAGTTAAAAATTATAAAGTGTTTATAATTAGCTATGTTTTATGAATTGTTTATAATTGATTATCTTTTATTTAAATATTTGAAGTATTAATTTATTTAAAGGTTATTCCTTTCTTTATTCATAGTTTTATTTTTTTATATATTATGAATAAGTGTATGCTTTAGTTTAAATTATTTAAATTACTTCTTATAAAATTTCCAATCCTTGCATTACATCTTAGGCACTTAATAAATTGATTTAGTTTTCATTTACCTCGACCTCTGTAACATCCTCAAATTTTTAAGGATAATAAAGCACTATTTTTAAATAATTTATAAGTATTTTTATGTAAAAAATATAAATTTTTAATAAAAATAACTTAATAAATGATTTAAAGGCTTTATGTAGGAATAAAATCTCAGTTAACACTTTAGAATATTCTATAAAATATTTTTGGAGTTAGGCACTGAGTTAGTATATAATTCTAAGCCTTGTAAAGCCTTTATATTGATTTAATAAAAATATTAAATATATTATATTATGTGCGTGTGCTATTTTTCCAAAATAATGAAATATCTCCTGAATGGTGTCTCATATGTGAAATCAGAGATCACCATTAGGTCTGAGATACATGGTTTACCTTAGGCGTGACATAACATTTGTGCATATTGGATTTTTGGTAAAACCACACATGAGGATAATTTATTTAATATTCTTATTATATTTTTTTTCAAAAATAATGGAATATATTCTAAACGGTGCATCGTATGAGAAATTTGAGACCACCGTTAGGTCTAGAATATAAATTTAACCCTAAGTGGGATATATGTTTTTTGTGCATTTGGTTTTTGGATACATCTCACACAAGAGTAATAATTATTATATTATAATTATTGTTCAAGTTGAAGAAATTAAAATGGAAATTACATATGTAATTAAATAATTCAGAATCCTCTTAAATGATGAGCAATGTTTCTCTATGTGTTTATATCTATTGGTGATCAATGTAATAGCGGTGAAATTATTACTTGTGATAAATAAATGAAATTGTGTGGTTAATAAAAAATTTATTAAATATTTAGTTTTTAATGGAATTTGTATTTAAAAATTTAATAGTGGAAATGATGTGTGTTTTTAATAATAATAATTAATATTGTTGTTATTAATATTATTATTATATTTGTGTGTGGTAAATTAAAAATGAGTATATGTGTGTATGTATGTATATATATATATATGTGTGATAAATATATATGTAGATATATAAATGTGAGGATGTATATATGTATGTGTGTGTATATATAATGTGTATATATATGGGTTATATATATATGTGGGTGAATGTATGTATATACATGTGTGTGTGTGTGTGTATAACAGGTATATATATGGGTTAAATATATGTATATATACATATGTGTGTGTGTGAGTGTATGTATATATGGGTATGTATATACATATATATAACACACACACACATATATGACATTTAATATACATATTTAATAAGGGTGGATTAAATATGTTTTAAAAAGGGGAATAAAAAAAACGCATGAAGGGAGCCATGGGGTGGAGAATGACTTTAAGATGATAGAGGAAAGTAAATTATTAAATATAATAATTAAAAACAATGGAAGTGGAGTGTACACGAGGGAGAGCATAAATTTAAAAGGTTAATATAGGAGAGGAATATATAATAAATGGTATTAAATTAAAATTAGAAAAATATATTATAAATTGGAATTGGGGTGTGCATGGAGGTAGAATTACTCCCCCCCACATCACATTCCTCCCTATCTCTTTTATTTTTTCCCAAACTTCTTTGTTCAATATCTTCTTCAATATTTATCAGATTGATGTGCCATTAGATCCATTGGATTCGTCTTGATGAATAGAAGTTAAATCAATTTTTTAAGGAAGAAAGGTATTTTCAATCCATTTTTCACATTTTAAATGGATCATTTTAAAATAAATTATCAAAATACAATTAGAAAAGGATAATTTATAAGAAATTATTAGAAGATAATTATAGAATGATAATTATTTTGGAGGGGGAAATTTCTAATGCATGTGTTTGTATAAAATGATAATTTGAAAATTATCCAGAAGATAAAGTATTATCACATATAATATTTTATTTATTTTGGAAATAAAATATATGGTTTTGGTTTTATAAATACTTGGAATGTGATCGTATTTCTGGTTGGCATGTGAACATGGTTCGGGTGATAAACCCTTCGATGGATCTATCATTGACGTCGATGAATTTAAGGTAGGAGTTTTCTTATTATTATGGGCCATGTGTATATGATGTTAACATGATGTGATATTTATATTGGACTAACCTTTTCTTGTTCTGAGATTCCTATGGGTGTATGAATGGTCATGGGATTTCTTTTTTATGATATTTGATTATGTGTGACTCCTTACATTGATCTTGGTGTTCCTTATAATTCCTTTATATGGAATGTATTATTTGTGTGTTCCATAGATTGTGGAATTATACTTTAGGTACTGATATATTCAGGTGGAGCCTTGAGGTTGTGTGTCACGACCCGTCCTCGGGGCCCGTGCCGTGACTACCCCAAGCCCGCCTTCCATAGGCCAGGGGCTGGCGACTAGAACCAAAGCGTAAATCCCGGTAAAAAGGGAAGGCATTGCCTTTGTAAAGTAAAAGAACACCACAGAGCAAGCAAGCAGTAAAAGTAAACACTAAGTTAAAACTGAGTACAACAGTAAGTGCGGAAAGTAAAGGGGTCGGAAATACAAGCTCAACTATAAAGTACATCTGAAAAGGGTAAACAACAACTGAAAAGTAAAACTACAGCCTCGAGCCGTCCACTAGAAGTCCCTCATGAAGGGTGAGTACAGATAGCCTCCACAGCTCCTCGGGTTCCACCGTCTACTCCGAGTACGCCCCGCCCAGTGGTCCACCTCCGGGTACCGACCTGCTCCGTAAGCCTCAACCGCGATCAGCGCTGTCCATCGTCTGCAACCAACACAACATAGTGCGGGCATATCCCGTGCAGGGGTGAGTATAAGCTACTCAGTAGGGACCCTGAGACCCCCGAAGGTCTCCCAAAATCCACAAAGGATAAACCACAAAGGAAATATACAACCACGAAGTAACATCCGACACTGCTTAGGTATATGCCCATACATATACCGAAGTCATCAATTCCAGTACGCTTTAACCTCCGAGCCCAAGTACAACCCAGTCCACACAGGAAAGAAAATTTATTCCACACTGGAAAGAAAAATGTAATCGACACAGGATAGAACAACACAATCCACAGAGGAAAGAAAACAGGATTCAGCTCACACAGGAATACTTCTTCGTATGACGATAGAGATGATCAGATGTAGTTACTGATTCATCTAAGCCGTCGGATCCACAAAGGATCGATAGGTACTAACCCCCACAATGACCCAGGAAGGGTCTGACCCACACAGGATCGATAGGTAACTAACCCTCACAATGACCCAGGAAGGGTCTGACCCACACAGGATCGATAGGTAACTAACCCCCGCAATGACCCACAGAGGATCGGACCCACACAGGATCTGTAGGTGCTAGCTCACACAGAACCGCTGAGCACTGACCCACATAGGATCGGACCCACACAGGATATGTAGCACTTATCCACATAGGATCTCTGAGTGCTGTAGTCGTCACCGTCGAATCCACCGAGGATCTCTGTACAGTCATCGTCGTCGTCGCAGTCGCAGCCAGCTCTAGGGTTCCCGCACACAGCAAGCTCGTTCGGGAGGCTCCGCTCCACGAGCCAAGAGGCTGATACATAAACTGACACAACGTCCAGAGTTGATGTATCCAAAAGTTCCGTATTGTCAACAGGAACTCAACGCCACAGACGGCGCGTCAATTGGACACCCGGTCTGAGAGTTATTGGCTTTTTCATCCCAGGGGCCCGGTTGGTTTTTAAGTCAAACCAATCCTGACCATACTCCACCTATATCCAAACCTTGGGCAGAGTAATCCAAAAGATCCACCTCACTAAGAGGAATCCAACCAAGTCGATGGCACGTCAATCGGACGTCCGAAGCTCAAGTTATGAGCGTTTCCGCTCCGAGGGCCCGGTTGGTTTCGTGTATGAACCAACTCGGCCGAACCCAAAGTGTTCTGAGACCTTGAGTGCGATATACCGAAACGACCGTCTCGATCCAAGGATCGCATCGCAACTGACGGTGCGTCGATCGGAGGCCCATATCACAAGTTATGGGCGTCCGACCGGAAGAGGTTCAGTATTAAGGGGTTTGGGCCCGGTCCGACCCGACCCGATACCCCTAGGGTTGGCCCGAACCGGGTCGACCCGAACCGGGTCCGGGTCTGGCCCGCTTGGGCGCGTCCCGGCCCGCTAGGGCGCGGTCCGGCCAGCGCGGCCCGAACCGGCCCGGCCCGACCTGGGCGCGGTCCGGCCTGGCGGACCGACCAGGCAGCCGGCCCGGCTGGGGCGCGGCGCTTGGCCAAACGGCCGAGCCGTTTGAAGGGGGGGGGGGGGGGGTGCCTGCCCCCCTGGATTTTGTAACCGCGGCCCCCATTAAGGGGGCCGCTTGAGCTGGCCGCCGAGGGTTTGTAACCCCCGGCCTTCCCTTGTCCGGCCGGCCCACCCTGGCCGGCCGGCTTCTGCCATCAAGGAACGGCGACGGCCGGTCCTCCCCCTTGCTCCGACGCCGGCGGCCCGGAACCAGCCGCCGGTCACCCTGCTCCGCCGCGGCCCGGAACCGGCCGCGACGGCGCCGCGCCCCTCCGCCGCGACCCCGCTCCGGCTGCGGTATCTTCGGGTTTCTACGACGCGGCGCGACGGCGTCGCGTCCTTGTTCGTTTTCACGGCGCGACGCGACAGCGCCGCACATTCCTTGTCGCATGATCCCGTGTGGTGCGACGGCACCACGTCATTCTCGTTTCAAACCACAATAGAAACCAACATGGATAAAGGAGGAGGGTCGGCCGTGTTTGTGCAGTCTGGCCCCCTCTCGTTAATCGATAGCATTTGTTCATATTTCACGAAGAACGTCAAGGTAGTAATCAGTAACAAAATAAATAAACCCCCTACCTTGTCGAACTAGTTGGGTGAGGATTCATCGCGGAGAAAACTGTCGCGGGAAGAGGCATCGCGGAAGGAGACGTCGACCTCAGAGGAATCCAACGTTCTTCGCGTTCTTCACGTTCTTCGTGTTATTCGATGAAGAGGATGAAAAAACTCAAGTCTCCCTTATATTTTCTCCCAAAAGCTCTCAAGAAACAAGCCTCCAACCCAAAATAAAATAAGTCCCTTACTTATTTTATTAACACAACTTAAGGTTTGAAAATCAAAAATTGAATTAATCCACATAATTAAATATCACAAGTTGTCAAAATTAATGAAAGGTTATGGAAGGTTGGAGAAGGTGAAGGGGTAGGGTTCGTGTGGGCCCCACTACCCTCATAACCTCCAAATGAAAGTTGGGTGGTTTTCCCCAACTTCCTTCCCAAGCTTTAAACCACTTAGAGTAAAATAAAAATTGTAGTTAAATTTTTATTTTAACTTCCACAATTTTTATCAACCTCTCTCGTGAAAACGCAACTCCGGAATAGGTTTTCCTAAGCAATTACCAGCACTGCGAATCCATCGGTGCCCTCGAAATTCGATTCCGAGCACCGGTTCAAAAGTTAGAAATTCCTGCTCGTTCGTTCACTGAACGTACCCGAGCTAAACTTCAGATAGAAATTCCGAGCACACCGGGCCTCAGAATCAAGTGTCGTCAGAAACTGCGTTCTTGTAAAATCCCAAATAAAATTAAGAAAAAATTTTCCTTGAATTTTACGGGTCTTTACATTACTCCCACCTCAGGGCTTTACGTCCCCATAAAGATACATCGAAAACTAGGGAAACAAATGTGGGTACTGAGCACGCATCTGAGCCTCCCGCTCCCAAGTGCTCTCCTGGAGATTCCCGTGCTGCCATCTGATGCGCACTAGAGGAATCGACCGTCCACATAGGACCCGCTCCTGTCGATCCTCGATATCCACTGGGACCTCCGTAAAAGTCGCCCCATCATCAATGTCTATCTCCCCAAGGTCAATGATATGCGTCGGGTCGTGCACATATCTCCTCAGCTGAGACACGTGGAAGACGTCGTGCACCCGGTGCAACTGAGGTGGTAGAGCCAGGCGATAAAACACCTCGCCAATCCTGCTGAGGACCTGAAATGGTCCAATAAAGCATGGAGACAACTTGCCACCTTGGATAAATCTCCGTATACCACGTCGAGGTGAGACTCACAAGAAGACGTGGTCACCATCCTCGAACTCAAGTGGCCTTCTCCTCCTGTCCGCATAAGACTTCTACCGGCTCTGAGCTGTCCTCATCCACTCCTGGATAACTTGGACCTTCTCTGTCGTGGCCTGGACCATCTCCGGTCCCACAAGTGCTGACTCCCCAGGGTTTGTCCAGCACAACGGTGATCTACAAGGTCGGCCGTACAACGCCTCATATGGTGCCATCCCGATGGTGGAATGGTAGCTGTTGTTGTACGCGAACTCCACCAAGGGTAGGTGGTCCTCCCAGCTACGACCAAAGTCGAGGACACATGCGCGGAACATGTCCTTGAGAGTCTGAATGATCCTCTCCATCTGACCATCCGTCTGAGGGTGAAAGGCGGTGCTCAGACGTAACTGCGTCCCGAACGCCTCCTACAACCCCTTCCAAAGCCGGGAAGTAAAGCGAGCATCTCGATCGGAGATGATAGATGATGGCACACCGTGAAGTCGCACAAACTTCTGAACGTAGAGACACCCCAAGCTCTCTACTGAGCCCTGCTCTCTGATGGGTAAAAAGTGTGCCGACTTGGTGAGTCGGTCGACAATCACCCAAATGGAGTCGTGACCTCTGGAAGTGCGTGGAAGTCCAGTCACGAAGTCCATAGATATGCCGTCCCACTTCCACTCCGGGACCTCCAAGGGATGTACCAAGCCTGCTGGTACCTGATGCTCTGCCTTCACCTACTAGCAGGTGAGGCATCAAGAAATGAACTCTGCCACAACCTTCTTCATGGCCGACCACCAGTGCTGTCATCTGAGATCCTGGTACATCTTCACCACTCCAGGATGTACCGCCAAAGGTGAAGTGTGAAACTCTCTCAACACCTCCTCCCGTAAAGCAACTGGTACCAAGGCACATCCTCTAAAAAGGACGTCGTGATCTCCTCCTAAAGAGAAACCATCAGGTGCCTGTCCTGAGGATATCTGTGCACGCCGCGTCTCACAGTCAGCGTCCCCACGCTGTGCCTCTCTGACCCGCTCCAGTAGTGGAGGGGTGACTATGAGAGACTGAAGGAAGGCCGCTCCATCTCTATCCACGAAGGATATCTGCAAAGAGGCTAGCTGCTCTGACGCCTCCTCTAGTAGCTGAATGCCCGTCCTCCTGCTGATAGCATCGGCTACCACGTTCACCTTCCCAGGAGTATAGACTATCTCAAAGTCATAGTCCTGGAGGAACTCGAGCCATCGCCAATGTGTCAGGTTCAGGTCCTTCTGAGAGAAGATGTACCTGAGACTCTGGTGGTCAGAATAGACTGTAAATCATTCGCCCATCAGATAGTGTCGCCATGTCTTCAGAGCGAAGACCACTGCTGCTAACTCCAGGTCATGGGTAGCGTAGTTCTTCTCATGCGGCCTCAACTGACATGATCCATAGGCGATCACTACCCTCTCCTGCATCAGGACACATCCAAGTCCGGTCCCTGATGCATCGCAGTAGACTACGTACCCTACTCCCTCCTCTGGAAACCTCAAGATAGGTGCACTGGTCAATCTCTGTCTCAGCTCCTGGAAGCTCTGCTGACATCTGTCCGACCACACAAAGGGTTTCCCCTTCTTCGTCAAAGCTGAGAGTGGTGCCGCAACTCTGGAAAAGTATGGCATGAATCTCCAATAGTATCTAGCTAGTCCCAAGAAACTCCGCACCTTCGTCACGCACCTAGGTGGCTCCCAAGCTAACACTGCCTCGATCTTCGCAGGATCCACTGAAACTCCCGCCTCAGAGATGACGTGTCCCAAGAAGTGGACCTCGCGTATCCAGAACTGACACTTTGAGAGCTTTCCATAATGCTGGTGCTCTCGGAGTGTGTCCAGAACAACCCGTAAGTGGTAGGCATGCTCCTCCTTAGTCGTCGAGTAAATCAAAATGTCGTCGATGAAGACTATGAAAAATCGATCGAGGTATGGCTGAAAGATCCTGTTCATGAGGGCCATGAACACTGCTGGAGCATTGGTTACGCCAAATGTCATAACCAAGAACTCATAGTGGCCATACCGACATCTAAAGGCCGTATTCTGCACGTCCTCATCCCGAACTTTGAGCTGATGATAGCCTGACCTGAGGTCTATCTTCGAGAACCACCGCGCTCCCTTGAGCTAATTGAAGAGGTCGTCAATCCTCGGTAGAGGATACTTGTTCCTCACAGTCACCTAGTTCAGGCGACGGTAATCAAAAAAAAGTTGCAAGCTCCCGTCCGCCTTCTTGGCGAACAAAATCGGGGAAGCCCAGGGTGAAACACTGGGTCAGATGAATCCCTTGCCCAACAAGTCCTCCAACTGTACCCGTAGCTCTAGAAGCTCAGCGGGGGCCATCCGATATGATGGGGTGGATATCGGGGCTATCTCGGGGTATAGGTCAATATAAAAGTCTACCTCTCTGCAAGGAGGTAGTCCTGGAACGTCGTCGAGAAAAACGTCCGCATACTGATCCACCACTACAGGAAAACCAGGACTCCATACGTCAACTGCTCCTAGGATGAGGCTAGCCAACTGATGAGTGATGGGCTGTCCTCTCCTCTACGTGAGTCCATCCTGTGCTTCTAAGGCTCCCTTCTCACCGGTGAAGGTGAACCTGCTCCCGTTGGTGCGTACACATCGCACCTTGCGCCTAAAACAGTCGATATGAGCATGAACCGTAGATAACCAATCCATGCCCAAGATGACGTCGTAAGGCCTCAACGCCACTACAAGAAGATCCCAGCCGAAGCTCTCGCCTCCTAGAGTAAGCTCACACTATCGGCACCAGTGCGTAATCGTCGAGTCTGCTCCCGTATGAGTCTCTAGCCGTAAGGATCGAGCCAACGGCTCTATCGGAATCTACGAGCTCCGAACAAGGGCAGCGACTATGAAAGAATGACTCGCTCTTGTGTCTATAAGAACTGCAGCAAGGCTGGAATAGACACAGATAGTACCTCGAATCATCTCAGGCACGCCGTGGTCGTAGGCCTCTGCTGCCTGGAGCTGTGCCTGTCTCTGCCCGCTAGCTCCCTGTGGTCGGGGTGGACCTCCTGGTGGTGGTTGTGGTAGGGACTAAAAGCGTCTCCCACCACCTGCTGCTCGGCCAGCTCCTCTGCCTCATCCGCCTGCTCCCTTCAGACCGCCACGGTCGACCCTCTGCCTCTTCCAGGGTGGTCCCTCAACTGTCTGCTGCTCCTCGGCACAACAGGTCGGGCAGTCACGAGCCATGTGACCCTGCCCGCCGCATGCGTAGCACTGTCTGCCTCTCGAAATACTGGCTCTGTGTTGAGTGCTCCGCACTGCTGAGCCCATGTCCTGAGGTCATCTTCCTGAGGGTCTGATCTTCCTGGAACCATGAGTCATCCGTCGACTACCTGCTGCAGAAGACTCTGCTATGTGCCGCCCTGCGGTAGGTCTCGCTGCTGAAGTAGACTCAGCAAGAAAACTCTCGATCAAAAGGACTCGCTCCAATACCCCTGCCTGAGTCAGAATACTGAGGGAGATCAGCGATGCTCTGATCTCTTTCCTCAATCCCTGCTCAAAGGTCTAGGCCCAGAAGAATGGGTCCTGTACCATGTCTGTCGAGTAGTGCGAGAGATCGGTAAATCTTGCCGAGTACTGGGCGACCGTCAAGATGCCCTGCCGCAGCTGTAGAAGCTCCTGGATGAGCACCGCACGGAGGGTGGCTGGGACAAAATCTGAGTGGAAGAGGCTCTCAAAGTCCGTCCAGAGGAGAGATGCCTCATCGTGCACCTAGAGCATCAAGCTCCACCATCTACCTGCCGCCGCGTGCAGTAGGCTCGCTGCGAGGATCACCATGAGGTCTGCTGCTGTCCTCACTAACCTAAAAACCCGTACCACTATCTCCAGCCAATCCTCGGCTGCCTGGGGGTCCGTCTCCCCGCGGAACCTCGGTGGTCACTAGCGCTGAAACTCGTGCAGTGTGCTAAGGCGACGTGCATCGTCAGCGGCTGGGGCTGGTAGCGTCAGTGGCTCGGCGGGTAGAGGTACCACCGGTGCCTCAGCTTTCAAAGGGCCCTGTACCGAGGCCTCGTCGCTCAGTGGGCTATCGTCACGCACAACTCTCGGAACCCTAGATGACTGTCATCATGGGGCCATCCTGAAATAAACAGGTGCGCCACAGTCAAATAGTATACCTGGTGAGCTGATATTAAGTAATCACAAAGAAAACTTGAAACACACATGCAATCAATGTTTTCATGAATTAAGTTGGAAATCAGAAGTCAGGGTCCTGGTGTATGGATACGTTGGCCTCCGCACCAACACTAGACTCCCTGGACTGATAACCACACCCAATACACTTAACACTATTGCTTCACATAGGAAACGATCATAGTCCTGAGTTCTGTGGTAGAACCGAACGCCTCTGATAGCAATTTTTCACGACCCGTCCTCAGGGACCGTGCCATGACTACCGCAAGCCCGCCTTCCATAGGCCAGGGGATGGCGACTAGCACCAAGGCATAAATCCCGGTAAAAAGGGAATGCATTGCCTTTTTAAATTAAAAGAACACCACAGAGCAAGAAAGCAGTAGAAGTAAACACTAAGTAAAAACTGAGTTCTACAGTAAGTGCGGAAAGTAAAGGGGCCAGAAATACAAGTCCAACTGTAAAGTACATCTGAAAAGGGTAAACAGCAACTGAAAAGTAAAACTGCAGCCTCGAGCCGTCCACTGGAATTCCCTCCTGAAGGGTGAGAACAGATAGCCTCCACAGCTCCTCGGGTTCCACCGTCTAATCCAAGTACGCCCCGCCCAGTGGTCCACCTCCGGGTACCGACCTGCTCCGTAAGCCTCAACCGCAATCAGCGCTGCCCATCGTCTGCAACCAACACAACGTAGTGTGGGCATATCCCATGTAGGGGTGAGTATAAGCTACTCAGTAGGGACCCCGAGACCCCCGAGGGTCTCCCAAAATCCATAAAGGATAAACCACAAAGGAAAGATACAACCACGAAGTAACATCCGACACTACTTAGGTATATGCCCATACATATACCTAAGTCATCAATTCCAGTACGCTCCAACCTCCGAGCCCAAGTACAACCCAGTCCACACAGGAAAGCAAACGTATTCCACACAGAAAAGAAAAACGTAATCGACACAGGATAGCACAACACAATCCACAGAGGAAAGCAAACAGGATTCAACTCACACAGGAATACTTCTTCGTATGACGACCGAGATGATCATATGTAGTTACTGATTCATCTAAGCCGTTGGACCCACAAAGGATCGATAGGTACTAACCCCCGCAATGACCCATGAAGGGTCTGACCCACACATGATCGATAGGTAACTAACCCCCGCAATGACCTAGGAAGGGTCTGACCCACACATGATCGATAGGTAACTAACCCCCGCAATGAACCACACAGGATCGGACCCACATAGGATCTGTAGGCGCTGGCTCACACAGAACCGCTGAGCGCTGACCCACACAGGATCAGACCCACACAGGATATGTAGCACTGATCCACGTAGGATCGCTAAGTGCTGTAGTCGTCGCCGTCGAATCCACTGAGGATCTCTGTACAGTCGTCGTCATCGTCACAGTCACAGCCAGCTCTAGGGTTCCCGCACACATCAAGCTCATTCGGGAGGGTCCGCTCCATGATATGAGAGGATGATACATCAAATGACACAAAGTCCAGAGTTGATGTATCCAAAAGTTCCGTATCGTCAACAGGAACTCAACGCCATAGACGGCGCGTCAATCGGACGCCCGGTCTGAGAGTTATTGGATTTTTCATCCCAGGGGCCTGGTTGGTTTTTAAGTCAAACCAATCCCGGAACCGGCCACAGCCATGGTCATCCGGCGCGGCGTGATGGTGCTACGCCCCTCTACCGCGGCCCCGCTCCGGCCGCGGTGTCTTCGGGTTTCTCTGATGCGGTGCGACGGCGTTGCGTCCTTGTTCGTTTTCACGGCGCGGCGCGACGCCGCCGCGTATTCCTTGTCGCACGATCCCGCGCGGTGCGACGGCACCGCACCATTCTCATTTCAGACCACAATAGAAACCAACATGGATAAAGGAGGAGGGTCAGCCATATTTGTGCGGTCCAGCCCCCTCTCGTTAATCGATAGCATTTGTTCATATTTCACGAAGAACGTCAATGTAGTAATCACAAACAAAATAAATAAACCCCCTACCTCGTCGAAATAGTTGGGTGAGGATTCGTCGCGAAGAAAAAAATCGCGAGAAGAGGTGTCGCGGAAGGAGACGTCGACCTCTGAGGAATCCGGCGTTCTTCACGTTCTTCGTGTTCTTCGTGTTCTTCGACGAAGATGATGAAGAAACTCAAGTCTCCCTTAGATTTTCTCCCAAAAGCTCTCAAGCAACAAGCCTCCAACCCAAAATAAAATAAATCCCTTACTTATTTTATTAACACAACTTAAGGTTTGAAAATCAAAAATTGAATTAGTCCACATAATTAAATTTCACAATTTTTCAAAATTAATGAAAGGTTATGGAAGGTTAGAGAAGGTTAAGGGGTAGGGTTCGTGTGGGCCCCACTACCCTCATAACCTCCAAATGGAAGTTGGGTGGTATTCCCCAACTTCCTTCCCAAGCTTTAAACCACTTAGAGTAAAATAAAAATTATAGTTAAATTTTTATTTTAACTTCCACAATTTTTATCAACCTCTCTCGTGAAAACGCAACTTCGGAATAGGTTTTCCTAAGCAATTACCGGTGCTGCGAATCCATCGGTGCCCTCAGAATTAAATTCTGAGCACCGGTTCAAAATTTAGAAATTCCCGCTCTTTCGTTCACTGAACGTACCTGAGCTAAACTTCAGATAGAAATTCCAGGCACATCGGGCCTCGGAATCAAGTGTCGTTAGAAACTGAGTTCTTGTAAAATCCCAAAGAAAATTAAGAAAAAATTTTCCTTGAATTTTACGGGTCTTTACATTGTGGGTTATGCAGTTCTAACTTCCTTAAAGGTAGGTGTGACTACCCTTTTAGAGAGAAAAAATCAGTAGATGGTTACCCAACATGATGCAGTCCTAATGTCCTTAAAAGAAGGCATAGATACCCCTGTAGAGGGGAAAACATAGCAGCTAGCTGTCAGATACCGCGTAGGGATTCCTAAAAATTTGGGCCATGGGTGATTAAAAAGGATAATATGACTGGGGATTGACCTAATGGAATGTTCTGAGTTCTGGTGACAACCACCGACTGGGTGGGGTGAGCTAATGACTTGATGGAGCATGTGGCACTCCTGTGACAACCACCGACTGGGTGGGGTGAGCTATGTTACCTTGATAGAGGTATATGAATTCTTTGACATCCTTTTTGGAAATGAGCCAAATCATGTGGGGCTAGGGTTTGTGGTGGCTTGGTTAGTGCACGATGACTCTTCTTATGGCGGTCTCCTTTCCTCTTCTCCACTCACTAATTTTTGGTTCACTCGACCTGGGATTTGTGTGATGATTCCACCAAAGACTAGTGGAATCATCCTAGGATGATGTGTCTTCCATGAAGCCTAGCTAGAGGACATCCCAAGACAACGTCTTCATAATTCTACCTTTCCTTTTGTTATAGGAATTTGACAATGTTATTTTTTCAAGGGTTTTGAGTAAAATTATATGTCTTTTCTTATATTCTTGGTTTCGGTTGATAGGGATATGAACCGAGTTAGTGTCATAAGAATGGAACATACTTTCATAGGATGGTTTGGTCTCAATTTAGGTGTGATAAGGCACCTAGTGAGTAAATAACCATTTATTCCTAAGTGAATAAAGTTGTTTATTTAGTTTTAATTTTTAAATTAATTATAAATTTATTATAATTAATTAAGTTGGTTGTTTGGATATGAGTTAGGACTGCAGGTGGTTTGAGTATGGTCCATTAGCCTTAGATGAGCTTGGGAAGTAGGTTACCAAGATGAGATTTAAAAAGGAGATACTTTACATGAGGTATGTGGTCCCTTAAATTAACCCATAGTTTTATTTAATTTAAAATTCATTGGTTGTGTGGTCTCACTAACTTCTCAAGTGATGATATTAAAAATTCATTGGATCCTTCTATTGTGTTTTTGCCTTATTTAAATGATTATTTAAATTTATTATGGACCCATAATGTAGGAAAGATCCATTGGGACACTCTACTGAGCTTTGACCCTAATTTTTCCTAATGAAATATTATAGATTCTAAGAATGGTAACATGATAGTATGGAATACCTTGTTTGTTATTGTGAAATGGGTGATCTTTGTTTAAATGGTTAAAAAATCATGTCTTAGATTGATGATTGTGAAATATAATTTCCCAATCATCAATAATCTTGGATTAGGAATTAAGCTTTACCAGGGTCATAAAATTAAACATGGATTTATAAGTGGATGCTTTACTTATTTAAATAATTGTTAAAATGGTTCATGTAGAGGACTATAGAGGATATGTTTAAGAGTGATGATTCTTGTTTTGGCTAGAGATGGTTACTTGGTAATATAATGATGTTATAAGATTGTATGGGCTTGATGTATAATTTATAAATGAATAAAGTGTTAATGATATGATCTTGACAATTAATTGTAAAAAGAAAATGGTGGGACTTAGTTACCTAATGAATGGGATGTTGTAATAGGTAATGTGGTGAATTAAAGGGGTGCTTACTTGGAAAATAAATAATGAATTAAATGTTTGAGTGGAATGAGTTCCTTTTTTTATTGGTGTTTTTATAAGAATTCATTGGAGAAATTCCATGGATTCCATATGGGCTTGGTTGGTGTGGAATTCCATGAGCATGCCCTAGATTATAGTAGGGGACTCAGATTAATTTCAAGGTATGATGACACCATTGGATTCATTAAGGTCCAATACTATTGAATTCCTTGATCAAGCCATTCGATTACACTTAGATTTATGATCATGAATTCCTCAGGGCGGATACCCCTAGATTTAGGTAATGTCTATACTTATCTAATTCCACACATTAATGCCATGGATTCTTATACGACACCCTTGTTTAATTCCTTGGGATGAGATCCCCAGATTCGATTTGGTCTTCTTAGGTGGAATACCTTAGGTGTGACACATGGATTCCAATCAAGCCATTCTTATGAATATTAAGAACTATTCCTTGAGTTCATATGGTAGAATGGATTAGTGGAATTACAAGGTTCACCCTTCTTGGATTCCTTATGGGATTTTTTTGAGAGGGAATGACTGGTTGAGCCACATGGATTCCCTTGGATTATTGTGACTATGGTTGCCTCAGTAGTATACCTTAGAATGATTCAAACCATGATGTATACCATGATTTGAGACTCACCAGCACTGGATGAGGTAGGTATAGACCAATTTCAAGTGTCACCGTAGATCCCAGGCATCAGTACTTTTTTTTTTTGATTTTGACTTTACTTGTTAATCTGTTAACCATTGAATTGATAAATTAGTAATACATATAAATTTTTATTTATATCACTCCATCATGATTTTTTTATCAAATGGTTATTTTAGGGATTCTGTTGGTGGTGGTCTAATAGATTTTACTCACACAAGGCTCAGGCATCCATGACACTTGATTACTTCAAAAGATGGTACTTGATTGAAGGTTGGGGTTTGACTGCTAGGATGGAGCATGGGCGTTGGAATCGGGCTAGGAATCAGGACTGTTTTTGGGTTATGTCAATTTATGTCTTTTATACTTTCATAAATTTTTGTATGGTATGATGTTGTATGCTTTCCTGACATTGTACATGATTCACTTTATTATTTCATTAGTTATTCTGATCATTAATTGGCACTTTCCTAGATGTTTACTTACCGCTTTATCTGGATACTATATCTGATTTGTATTATTTTCATTATTTTTTTCCTTTAATATGTGGGTATAGTCTCCCCAATATACCACCTTAGACCAACATTTCTATTTAATAGTCTTTGGCATATAGGGAGGAATGCTTGAGGTATAATAGCAACCATTTTCTCAGGCACTAATTAAGAGTATGGGGAGGCGGACTGTTACAAAGTGGTATCAAAGATTTTCTTTTGTCTTATTATTTTGGAGAGGTAGATAGGATAATAAGAGTTTTATAGGAAATGATATGAAGATTTTGATTGGTATTAGACACCCCAAATACAAGTGAAGTCTATGTTGCCAAGGATGAGATTATGGTTCATGCGGTTCACTTTTACTATTGATCTAATTTCACCTCGAGTGATGCACTTGATTATGAGGTTATTGATTTATGGTATTTTATCTCTTCACTCGGTATGGAAAGAGAGATGTGTTCATGAATAGTATCAAGTACATACAATTCAAATATCATTTTCATTATTATCGATTATTGATTATCTATTTACCCAGACTGTGACTTGGTTCAATTTCTTAAAGTGTCCACAACCATTTAAGTAGTTTTTTTTTTCTATATAAGTGTATGGTATAATCTTACATAATATATCCCTCAAATGGATAAAAGGAATTTTATGTGACCACTTATCTTGATTATTATGAGGTATCATATAAATAAAATTATAATTACAACTTAAAGATAATTTTCCTCTATAAATTATAATTGAAATCTTATTTAACTGAGCATAATATGCAGAAATTTATTGGATAAATTAAATTCTTAAAAGTAAATTATAGGATAAATTGTTTTGGTTTTTACATGGTGTAAAATGAATAAAATTCCAAGTGAAACTTATAAATCATTTTACTATATAACTTGTACTTGGAATTTTATTTATACGATCCCTTGTTATGAGAAGTTTTGGTAAATGTGAAATGGAAGAGTAAAATTATAAATCCTATATGTATATGGTGTGAAACTGGTTAGTATTGTTGGAGTTGGTGGTCTAGAACCAACTACTTTGTACTTTATTCATTAATGAATACTTTATCACATCTTGATTGTTCTTCTGCGTGACAATGCATGTGATAATGTTCTAAGGATAACTGTTGCATTAAAGGGTCATAGTGGATCCCTGCTATGATGAGAACCCAAAAGTTCCATAACACTGTTCTTGAATATATTTTCTATGGCTGGATGATGTTATTTGAGGGAAAAAATAAAACAGTCCATTAGGGGTGAAAACTCATAAAACTTTGAGGCACCTTCTCATGGTGTGCGCCCTTGGTAATATCCAGGAGGATATTATGGGAACGATACCCGCCAATAGAAAATCCACATTTCATAGTGTCATTGGATGTTCCTATCTGCGGATGTGTGTATTGGTCCTTAGACTTTAAGATTATTATTAATGAGTATTATAAATCACACACTTAGATGTATTGATGAAAATTGTGGCGACACACTATTTGCAGCGAGGTAGGATACATTGAGTGCGTCACAAGTGATACTACATTAATATATAATGCGAGAAAGGGTTTGTCCCTTCTGTTCCATAAAAAAAGTAGATATCTTAGGCCCTTTTATGGAATCGATATAGCCTAAATAAATCTATGTCCATGGAGAGTAATGTGAAAGTTCAATTCTGGAAAGTCAAAGAAAGAATAATCGAGCACATGAGTTGATGGCACTAGCATGCAACCCGCTTGATTCGAGATATTGAGACAAAGTGATTAAATTACATGGTAAGCATTCATATGAGGTGACAAATCAATGCAGTGTCAACTTATTTCTATTGGGTGCATTGACCTGTTACTAGACAGTAATCTTGGACTTCAGTCAAGCCCGCCTAATGCCAATGAGAAAGAGGCCTAGAGGGTCACACACTAAGTGTATCCAAGTATCTCAAGTAGAATAGACATTATTCCCGTATGTGGTTTAATAATTATTCAAGGAATCCTAAATCGTTTTAATGTTGGAGGAAAAAAGGAAATGAAAACAAAATATACATGCCGTGTACATTGAATGTATATTTCGTGTAGTTTTTATTTTGGAAAGAAAATGAAAACAATATATACACGCCGTGTACATTGAATGTACACGCTGTGTAGTTTTCATTTTAGAAATGAAATGAAAAAAATGAGTACATGCTGTGTATTAATGATTACACATCATGTAATTTTTCCCAATCAATATTTTGAGGAAATAATATCATTTTATTAAATGATATTTATTATAATCAGTGTGGGTGCATGTCAAAGAATTAATGATTCGACATGGGGGGTTTTCAATAAGTGTTAATGAAATAAATAAAACACGTAATGCATTTATTTATTGTCATAACTCTATAACCTCAAACCTGATTATAAATATACTCACAAACCCAACACTTTTCCCTAATTGTTGTGCACAACAATTCTAGAGAATTCTCTCAAGGATGAAAGAACTCCTTCCTCCAAGAATGCTCTCAAGACCGAGAGAGATCCTCCTCCATCGGATCAAGGTGATATAAGGCGAATAATGCAAGCAAAGGCTTATCCATGCTAGCACCTTAAGATTCCTTTGGCGACATCTAGAGGTATGTGGAGCACATGTGGATCACTTCTAGAGTAATCCTACACTTGGATTTTTTGACACAATGATGGATCACATCAGATCGTGACCAGAGACATCAAAGAAGAAAGAATCCCATCAAGGTAATTCTTGTCAATTAATTAAATTAATTATAACCAACATATGATGATCCTACTTTGTGGTTATAGGACTATTCTTCTTCTTTGTCTATTTCTGTGATTTGATCCATGGAGTCTGGCATTTATCATCATATTGATCCTGGATTGATCATTTCTAATGAAAAAAACCCAAGTGGGCACATCCACCCATGAGCTTCCGCTGCGCTCGGAACCTACAAGTGGTATCAAGTCATATCATTGATTATAATTGTTTAGTTTTTCATTGGTGATTTACGCATTTAATAGTTTAGTTGTTTCAATTCAAGTTAATTGTTATTTAAATCTGAACCTCGAGATCTGTTCCTCCTCTCTCGTTTCTCATTAACCTTATAGAAATAATTTTTTCTTTTAATTTTGAATAAAATAAAATAGAGGATATCATATGGAGGTGCCAAATGTTCCTGGCTGTACAACACCAGAATACACAACATGTATTCAGAAGTACACACCTTGTAGTCTAGGTTCATTTCATCAGACTGATTTGCCAAATCAGGCCGTGTATTAGAGTATTCCTAAGTCATAAATGACACAGTGTGTTGACCAGGAATATATGGCACACAGTTTCTATATTACACACTGTGTGGTCCATCGAACACGGCGTGTAGTCCCTTTAGGTTAGGGTTGGACCGTGTACCCCACACATGGATTTCCCAGCCGAAAACTATGTAACGCGGAGACTACATGGTTTGTTTCCCACTGTACACACCGTGAACTCCAAAAATTTCTAAAGTAAAAAAACATGCCATGTCCTCAGGTGTGTACTTCAGATGGATGGTGAACAAAAGTACATGCTGTGTAGTCAGAACTACACTCCGTGTACTCATCCAAATTACGTATATTTATTAAAATTTATTATTATATTATACAAACCCTTGAGACATGTACCATAGTGTTGGTGTAAAGTTAAGACACAACACGCGATATGTGTTTTATATATATGTGTTTAATTTAATATTTGCGTAAATGGGAATTCACCAAGTTTCCTCCAAGGTACAAGTTATGTACAAAGATAATTTTAAATGACTTTATTTGTTTAAAATTATGATGGATTAGAATATCAAGGAAATTCAGAAAAATGATTTAAGATAAAATGATTGATTAAGTAAAGATAATTAATTGATTCGAGCGTAATTTATCTTAAACAAGAACGATTAAATAATTTAATTCTAGTTTTATTTATGTGTAAATATCATTTCATGTATGGATAATCATGAGCTAGACCAAGACCTTCTTATGTGAATGGTTTCTTTTAATTTATTTATTTAAATTAAATTTGTTGGCCTGTGAGCCTTCTTCTCATTAATATGCAGGGCCTACGAGGCCAAGGTTTATTTTATGTAAAACCCCATTTTTACCCCTCACCTGCATGTGAGATAAATTCATATGTAATGGAAGGAGTTCCCAAGCTAGTGGAGGTGGCTCAAGTCAGGCGCCAAGGTGAAACCAATACAAGGAGATCCAAAGGTGGACAAGTGGAAAGCTGTAAACAAGAACCTGAAAGGTTCAAGGTGTTTATCCCCTAGGTCTTGGGTTAGTTTATCAACTGCTAGATAAACTAACCAATAGAACAAGCTCATGATCATAATGTTTATTTTATTTCTGTTAGTTTCACTGTTTATTTATTGTGGGTGTGTTGTCATGATAACACAATTAATGAATTAAACAAGCATTCAAGATGGAACTAAAATAAGACCGACTTATGTGTAAAATATTATCTTAGACATGGTTAATCACTTAAGTATACCCCACTTAATATTAACAAGCATGTAATCAGAGATAATAAAATGTAAATTTACATATAAGGATAAAATCCCTCAAAGAAATATTATGTCGGTATAGCCTTCCATAAACTTAGTTAGAATCGAACCATAGTTCAAAGTGCTTGACCAACTTTATTTGGGGTGATTTCAATTATCGGGGAATTCTAATTCAAGGTTTTTGGTTTAATTTACTTGGTTCACATCAAGGGTTGACTACCACGACAGGACTTAGTGTGACCAAGAGGCAAAGGTTGAGGAAGTCCAAAATAAAATGATTTCAGGATTGGGGAGTCCACTCAACGGATCAAGGAGCTGCGGGTTAATGCAGTTGGTATTTGGAATGCCTACCTAAAACCCTTCAAGTTGCTTGAAAAACCCTAGTTGGGGTAATGATAAGGGAAATATGGATCCTTTCCACTAGAATATTCAGGAAACAAAATATTTCGAAGTCAATGGTGAGAGCTATTGGATTTCGATAAAATAGTGGGAGACTAATAAGTATTAATTTTTCTCAGTTTTATAATAAAGTACTAAACCTTTTCTCATATTAATTTGTAGAAACGGCAAGAAAATGACTTCAAACATATCATTTCAAACCATACTTGATAAATAAAACCTACTCACCAACACCAATTTCCAAGAGTGGAAGAGGCATTTACGCGTCATCCTTTTCCATGAGAGAAAATTATATGTGCTAGAAGAGCCTATTCCAGTTGCACCTGGAAAAGAGGCCAGTGATGAGAAATTATTTTTCTATATGAAGTACATGGTTGATGCCACATATGTTCAGTGTTTCATGCTATCATCCATGTCTAATGATCTCCTGAAGCAATATGAAAACATGGATGCATATAGTATGATATCTCACCTTAAGGATCTCTACCAAGATAAGGTGATACAGAAGAGATATAAGATCTCCAACACTTTTTTTACAACTAATCTTGGAGAGTCTGTGCCAGCTGGGCCTCATGTAGTCAAGATTATTGGCTACATTGAATGCTTGGACATCTTAGGGATTAAGTTCCCGGATGATTTGCGTACAGATATCATCCTATCATCACTGCCCAAGACCTTCTCTAGATTTATTGTCAACTACAACATGAGAAACAATGAGAAGAGTCTATCAGAACTTCTAACATTAATTCTCCAGGTAGATAAGGACATGGGTCATGACAAACCCATAGTTCTTATGGTGAATAAGAAAAGGAAGGATAAGGCAAAGGGGCTAAAGACTTATAAATGGTCTAAATCCCCCGAGCGTCGTCCCTTCAAGAAGGGGAAGATCCATAGATAGGGCAAGGAACATGAGGCATTATGTTTTTCATGTGGAAAGCAAGGCCACTAGAAGTGTAACTGCACCCAAAAGCGTGGGGAAACTAAAGGTGCATTCGTTATCGAGTGAAATCTTTCCATTTATACACATTGGGTATTAGATACAACTTGTGGGGATTACATCTATATTCAAATATAGGAACCAAGTAGATTTAGAAAGATTTCCAGAGGAGAGGTGGATCTTCGAGTTGCCAATGGTGTGAGGCTAGCTACGTTATCCATTGGCGATTACCACCTATCATTGCTGACTGGGATGATTTTGGTTTTACATAACTGCTATTATGTGCCTAATGTTACCAAGAACATAATTTCTGTATCTTGTTTGGATATGGATAGATTTATTTTCAAGTTTGGAAATAAGGGTTGTCTATTTTATAAGAACAATGTATGTTATGATATGACACATTTAAATAATGGTTTGTATGTATTAAATTACGAAAACCAAGTGTTGACAATCAATAATGAAATAGACTCACATGAATCATACATCACCCAGTTGTGGCATCACCATCTAGGTCATGTAAACGAGAAGCGCTTGACAAATCTCTACCAAGATGTCTATTTAGACTCTACTAAGCTAAAACCACTTGATAAATGTCACTCTTGTTTACAAGGAAAAATGACCAAGCCACCTTTCGGTGGACAAGGTGAAAGGGCCATAGAGCTTCTAGGATTAGTGCACACGGATGTGTGTAGACCATTTGCAGTAGAAGATAGAGGTGGATATTCTTACTTCATAACTTTTACTGATGATTTGAGTAGATATGGATATGTCTACTTAATGAGGTATAATTCAGAATCCTTAAAGAAATTTAAGGAATTCAATAATGAAGTAGAGACTATGCTTGGTAAGAAGATAAAGAAGCTTCAATCGGATTGAGGTAGAGAATATCTAAACCAAGAGTTCATCGATCTTCTATGAGAGTCTGAGATTCTATCTCATCTCACTCCTCCTTATACACTATAGTGGAATGGTGTTAGTGAAAGGAGGAACCACACCTTGTTGGACATGGTGAGGTCGATGATGAGTCATGAAGATCTTCCATTATCCTTTTGGGGATATGCATTACAAACTGCAGCATACACATTAAACTAAGTGCCAACTAAGGAGGAAAATAGAATTCCCTCCGAGTTATGGAATGGAAATAAAGCCATTTTTTCGCACACATGTGTATGGGGATGCGAGGTGTTTGTTAAGGCCTTCTTAGGCAACAAACTAGCACCCCAAGGCACGGGGTGTATCTTTATAGGATATCCCAAGGAAATGAAAGGATATCACCTATATAACCCTTCAGAAAAGAAAGTGACTATCATCAGAAAAGCCGTCATTCTTGAGAGGGAGAACATCCTCAAAAAGGAAAGTGAGAGCACTATTGACTTTGATGAAGTTAATACTCAAGATACATAGGAGTTGGTACAGGAACAAGTTCTACAGGTCCCTGTGGAAGAGGTTCCAGAAACACAAGTACTGCATAGGAGCTCAAGATAGGTAATGGAACCAGAGAGATTTGGATTCCTAGTCACAGAGGATAGTGAATCATTATTGTTGGACAATGATGAACCTCTCTCCTACAAGGAAGTAGCAGAAAGCTCAGAATATTCAAGATATATAGAATCTATGAATTCTGAGATGGATTCCATGTATCAGAACCAATTCTAGGTTCTGGTCGATGAGCCAGTTGATATAAATCCTGTTTTATGAAAATGGGTATTCAAGAGAAAACTGGACATGGAAGGTCAAGTTAGCACCTATAAATCAAGGCTAGTGGATAAAGGATTCAGAAAACATCAAGGAATTGACTATGATGAAACCTTCTCGCTAGTTTCCATGTTTAAATCCATAAGAATCATACTTTCCATAACATATTACCATGACTACAAGATTTGGAAAATGGATGTCAAAACAATATTCCTTAATGGGAACCTTCAGGAGGATGTCTATATGACATAACCAGAAGGATTTGTGACACCAGGTGAAGCCAAACGGGTTTGCAAGTTGTATAAATCCATTTATGGATTAAAGAAAGCATCCAGGTTGTGGAACATATGATTTGATGAATCCATAAAGGAATTTGGTTTCATTAAGAAATAATGTGAGCCATGTGTTTATAATCGGTTTAATGGGAATGTGGTCGTTATCCTAGTAGTATATGTTGATGACATATTTCTTATTGAAAATGATGTACCAGTCTTACTGTCAGTTAAGGACTAGTTGAACAAGTGTTTCTCCATGAAGGACTTGGGTGAATCAGCCTACATTCTATGGATCAAAATCATTTGTGATAGATCCAAGAGGCTGCTTGGACTAAGTCAGGGTACATACATTGACCATATACTAAAGAGATTTAGTATGGAAAAATCCAAGAGAGTATTGGTTCCAGTTTTACATGGCCTACATCTTTCTAAGAAAATGTGTCCTCAGACACAATAAGAGAAAGATAGAATCAGTAAGATCCCATATGCTTCAGCTATAGGATCCATCATGTTTTCCATGTTATGTACCGGGCTTGATGTTGCCTATGCATTGATCATGGTAGGAAGATATCAAGCAGATCTAAGAGAACAACATTGGACTACTGTTAAGACTAATATTAAGTATCTGAGAAGAACTAAGGATATGTTCTTGGGGTATGGAGGAGATAAGGAGCTTGTAATCAGAGGGTATAATGATGCTAGCTTTCAGATAGATCAGAACAATCTAAAGTCATAGTATGGATATGTTTTTTGTCTCAATGGAGGAGCTGTGAGTTGGAAGAGTTCAAAGAAGCCAGTTGTTGCCGATTCTACAGTGGAGTCCGAATATATAGCAGATTTTTATGTAGACAAGGAATCTGTCTAGATTTGGAACTTTGTATAGGAGATTTATGTGGTGCCTAGTAGTAAAGATCCTATCACGTTGTATTGTGATAATACTGCAGCAGTGGATCTTGCAAAAGAACCAAGGTTATATTAATGGACAAAGCATATATTCCTGAAGTATCACCTCTTGAGGGATTTTTATCAAAGGGGTGAAGTTGAAGTTAGAAGAGTGTCCACAGAAGAGAACGTGGAGTACCCCATGACTAAAGTACTATCTTAGCAAAAGCATGAATATCATGTGAGAGCTAGCAGGTTAAAGGTTATTAGCAGTTGACTCTAGTCCAAGTGGGAGTCTGTTGAAGTTTTTAGCCTAGAACCAACTACTTTGTACTTTATTCATTAATGAATACTTTATCACATCTTGATTGTTCTTCTGCATGAAAATTCATGTGATAATGTCCTAAGGATAGCTATTTCATTAAAGGGTCATAGCAGATCCCTGCTATTATGAGAACTCGGAAGTTCCATAACACTGTTCTTGAATATATGTTCTATGTATGGATGATGTTATTTGAGGGACACAAATAATATAGGCCATTAGGGGTGAGGACTCATAAAACTTTGAGGCACCTTCTCATGGTGTGCGCTCTTGGTAATATCCAGGAGGATATTATGAGAACGAGACCCGCCAGTAGGAAATCCACATTTCATAGTGTCATTGGATGTTCCTATCTGCGGACATGTGTATTGGTCCTTAGACTTTAAGATTATTATTAATGGATATTACAACTCATGCACTTAGATGTATTGATGAAAACTATGATGACACACTGTTCGCAGTGAGGTAGGATACGTTGAGTGCGTCATGAGTGATACTACATTTATAGATAATGTGAGAAAGGATCTATCACTTCTATTCCATAATGGAAGTAGATATCTCAAGACCTTTTATGGAATTTATATAGCCTAAATAAATCCATGGCCATGGTGAGGAATGGGCAAGTTCAATTTCATAAAGTCAAAGAAAGAATAATTGAGCACATGGGTTTATGGAACTAGCATGCAACCCGCTTGATTCGAGATATCGAGAGAAAGGGATTAAATTACACGGTAAGAATTCATATGAGGTGACATGTCAATGAAGCATCAACTTCTTTCTCTTGGGTGCCTTGACCCATTGCTAGATAGTAATCTTGGACTTTAGGCAAGCCCACCTAATGCCAATGAGAAAGAGGCCTAGAGGGTCACACACTAAGTTTATACAAGTATCTAAAATAGAATAGAGATTATTCTTGTATGTGGTTTAATAATTATTCAAGTAAGCCTAAATCATTTTAATGTTGGAGGAAGAAAGGAAATGAAAACAAGATATACATGCCATGTAAATTTAATGTACAATCCATGTAGTTTTCATTTTGGAAAGAAAATGAAAAACAAGATATACACGCCTGTACATTGAATGTACATGCCGTGTAGTTTTAATTTTGGAGAGGAAATGAAAAATATGAGTACACTCCATGTATTAATGATTACACACCATGTAGTTTTTCCCAGTCAGGATTTTTAGGAAATAATATCATTTTATTAAATGATATTTATTATAATCAGTGTGGGCGCATATCAAGGAATTAATGATTTGACATGGGGGTTTTCAATAAGAGTTAATGAAATAAATAAAATGCGTAACACATTTATTTATTGTCATAAATCTATAACCTCAAACCCAATTATAAATATCCTCATAACCCCAACAATTTTCCCTAATCGTTGTGCATAATAATTCTAGAGAATTCTCTCAAGGCCGAAAGAACTCCTTCCTCCAAGAACTCTCTCAAGACTGAGAGAGATCCTCCTCCACCGAATCAATGTGATCTAAGGCGGACAATGCAAGCAAATGATTCTCCACACTAGCACCTGGAGATTCCTTTGGTGACGTCCAGTGGTACGTAGAGCACATGTGGATCACCGCTAGAGGAATCCTACACTTGGATTCTATGACGCAATGACGTATCACATCAGATTGTGACTGGAGACATTAACAAAGAGATAATTCCATCAAGGAAATTATTTTCAATTAATTAAATTAATTATAACCAACATATGATGATCCTACTTTGTGGTTCTGAGACTATTCTTTTTCTTTGTCTATTTCTATGATTCGATCCATGGAGTCTGGTGTTTATCATCGTATTGATCCCGGATTGATCATTTCTAATGAAAAAAATCCAAGTGGGAACATCCACCCATGATCTTCCGCTGCGCTCGGAACCTATAAGTATTTGGTGTTGAACCCATTTATGGGTAGTTTGGGTCATTGAGAGTGCCTTATTTATGTACTATCCCAATGATTTGGATACTTTCAGATAGAAATGTAGTTTAATGTAGGTCATAGTTTGTCTGACTTGACCTTGAGATTGGGGAAATGGGGATAAATTAAGATCTCGAGTTTTTAGGCCTTGTGATATGGGGTTTATGTGATAGTGAAAATCCTTTCCTTTTATGAATTTGGTCAAAGTGGTGACCTTGACTCATGTTGTCTATGAATACTTGTGGCCTTAGTATTGTGATTGACCTTAGAGTAGGTAGAGTAGGCTTGGCTTGAACCTGTGTGTGAGACCCTTTAGTGGGTCTTTGGCATGTTAGGTTCCATGTGACCTTGGGATGGGGGTGAGTTATGCCTAGGATTGTGACTTGGTAGGATATAAATCATGGTCTAAGTGGGATATACTAGAGTTCTTCCTTAGGCATGACTCTAAGACATAGATTCAGTTCCTTGTGACATTTAAGGGAGACCCATAAGAGGGGTTGACTTGTTTTGCTGAGTGCCTTTAAGTGTGTGAGGTATAGGTGGATATCTCAATGTATAAGATTAGTGCATTCTAAGTGCTTCCTAGTATGTGGTATAATCACTTTAGATTCCTTTTTAATTTTTTGATAAACACTTATATACTATTACATTAAGTCTTATGACTAGTTTTGGGAGGGAAAAATTCAACAATATATCTATCCCTATTAAACACCTAGTGTGATTTATGGTAAGTGATCATTGAGAATCACAGATGGTATATCTAGAACTAGCGAGGTGTGTCTAAATTCTTTGTCATAGATCGATTCATAAGAAACATAGTTAGTATGTAATAGAAGTTGGTGAGACTCATCAAGAATGTTTGGTTCCATATTTCTTTGTATGTATGGGTTCCCCTAGATAGGATCGAGAAAGGTAATGTTGATGCCTTAGGGTGTTTTTGTTTTAGGATCTATTTTGGATGCCCAGGTCATTCAAATTCCCAGATTTGTTGATCACTATTGTATTCAATAATGAGGTGGTTGATGATAATCCTAGATGGTTGAATCTGGGGTGAGAAGAGAATGGTTAGATGCTTGTGTTAAAGAATGAAACTTGGGTTATGATTGTTCATGTGTATAGATTATCTCAGTGAGATGCCTTTGGTTTTTAAAAGTTATGAGGGTTATTTCACTTGATGAGACTGGAATGTGGAGGAGGCATGGATAATAGATGAAGCATGTGAGCCTATTTTTGACGAAACATGGTTTTCTATAGCTTGTGTCAGTCATTATGATTAGGTTGTATAGGCATTAACAACCATTGATATTTGATGAGATCAATTAGGAAAGAGTAATTTAGGGATGCTTCATGTCATTAGATTATAGTTTAGGTGGTATAGGAGCATACACCATAGTGTTTAAGTAAAAAATCATCCATGTGTGTAGGATAGGGATCGATGTAGAATCAATGAGGACCTTATAGTCTTGGTGGACTAGGGACTCAATTGAAAATTGTGATTTTCATATGGTGAGAATGAGAATGTGGATAGACCAAGATGTGATGGCATGGTTGATCTGAGCCTGACCCTTGTTATGGGCTAGTGTGATGAGTGAGTGTGGATCAGGAATAGTGGCACACATACATTGATGATGAAACTTTTCAAGTCCATGCTATTAAATTCTATAGGGATGGTAAGTTTGGATATATGGTGGGGGGAGAACCATTGGATAACTAAAGGTATAAACCTCATTTTTAATGATTTTTTTAGCTTCATAGATGAACTCCATGGGAAACCAAGAGTGGGACGTGGTTGGTGTTCCGTACTGTCTCTTGGGTATGAGTAGGGAGATCATATATGGTTTTTCATATGATACCAAATTTGGAGCTAGGATGTGGAATTGGTAAGAGTATGGATGTTGGTATTGAAATTGAGGTTGAATTTGGTGATATAATCAGGAGTCAAATCAGCGACGTGTTGATACTCAAAACCCAACACAATAGTGGTTCTGGTTAGTTGTGGTTTTAATTAGTAAATGTAACTAGGATTCTATAGTGTTCTTGATTTGATGGCATTGATATGCCTTTGAGGTTTGAGGCATCATGATTGGGTTTTTTGGTAATGCATTGGATGGGGATGTCAAGCAGTTTTTTGAGACAATTCATCTAGGGGAGGTTTGACTATTTCTCTTATAGTTATTTGGACGTGGATAAATAGAATACTTATTAGGAATTTCATTTCAGATGTAAACATGGTGTTCAATAATCAGATGGGTCATTTTGAGGAAAATCCTATTTCTATGTAATTATTGAATGGACTGCGAGCACATATCTATTTGGGTTCAGAATTAGGATCAAGGAGTTATACCATCCTTTGGATTATGTTACTTGGGTAATTAATCATGGTGGATTAGAAATCACATCAAAGTCACCATTGGAACTCCAAGATCACATTTCATTAGGAAATTCCAATGGTAGAGGGTGATGTGGCTTAGAATTTCCCTCTTTTAGCAAGGTCTTATGGTGGGGAGTACCACAATAAGAGTGAGCTAATGGATGGAGACACCTTGGGTGCCTCAGGGTATATGGGTATGAAAATTCATATCCTAATAAACCTTAATTCATGATTTATTACATAAAGGTACACATAATACAATCCTAGAAGATTGTGAGGCCTAGAATCTTTAGGAAATTAGGTACATATGAAAATAACTTGAAACATGGGCATAACAAAATTATTTAAAAACTCCACAACATTCCCTTAAAATTCTATTGGTATTCTAAAACTACATGGGATAACCTAGAGATGTACATAAGAAAGGGATGAGATATAAAGCCTAATAAGATAATAATAAAATCATAGCATAAGTTAAATTAGTACTTGTGATTCAATAGACATATAAAGGTAACATAAGAGGGGTGAGAATAATAAAATTGAACATCAAATAATGATATAATATGACAACATAAATGAAACATGGGAATGTGGTAACAATCTAAAACATGAAATTATAAACATAAGTTAAGGTAAAACACTGAGACATCATAACATAGTGTGCTTAGGATAACCTCCCATGAACCATACATGGTATATCATGAGAAAAAAACATTAACCAATGTATTGGATGAATATATAATTCTGGGACTACCCATCACATTCATATCATGTATATGCATAAATGTGTCACATATATCATACAACATAAGTATGTCTATCATTAATTTTAATCCCACGATTAAGGAGTATGTGTTATATACATATAATTCCCCAATCAATGAAGGATATGTACATCTAGGTAAATAAAATTAGGTTGAAATGGGAAAAAGTATTCACTACACAAATATTTTGGCATGGAAAATTGAAGGATAATTTTAGCAGCATAACGAGTGCACATGAAGGTTTATGGAAGGGGTGAATGAGAGTGAAAGGTGGTCTATCATTATGTGGGAATTATAAGGATAGTAAAGGGATGTGTAAAAAGCATTAAAACATGGAAAATTATAAATCAAAAGGACTTTGTTTCATGACCTCCTTCCACCAAATATTCCATAATAAAGGGAGAAAGATAATGACCCCTGAGTCCTGGATCCAGTAGGCCCTAGGTTGACAACTAGAATTGAGAGTATAAAAATCTCACAGTATGGGAGGAATTATCCTCTATCAATAAAACAATATTTAGATATAGGATAAACAAACACCAAAAAAATCTAGTAGATAATATAAAATAAACCCTAAACTAACTCACAATGCATGAATAAAGTAAAACTAATTCATATAAAAGTCTCTAAATATACCAGAAGACAAGTATATGGTAGCAAATCAACAACAGATCCAACCCATCTAGTAATGTCTAGATCAGTCAGCAAAGTCCTCCTAGAAACTTGAAAAATTGTTTATATATATAGGGAAATCATAACAAGTATACTCAGTAGGGACATAACCAAGGTCTCAAGTGCACATGTGAAAAGATCATGCTAATGCGCCAATGAACAAACAACGGAATTAAAAAGAACCAATATAGGTCATCTAAGTAATTTTAGCCCCACCATGAATTTCATACCAAATCAAACATACAATATAGTAATATAACATCAAGATCATAATTATCAAGGTTCCCCGCTGATTCTTCCCACTGATTTACTGCTCTCACGCCCCGACATCGAACGTCCTATGCTCCCTTTGCTTCTATACACATCACATCACAACCACATCACATCAAATCTCTCCTAAAGACACCTAGGAAATCTATGATGTGGGATAGGATGCATAACTACTTACCAAACCCTCTAAAAGTCTATAATCCTATACTAGAATCTGACATCACCACACCACATCTTTCCTAAAGACACTTGGTCCATCACACCTTATCTTTCCGAACATCTGGGCCATCACACCACATCTCATCACATAACTAGAGAAATGGGGTACCATGAACATGAAAGAAATAAAACTCATGACCACCTATAACCACACATTCCCCCACAACAAATCACATATCATCACAACCTCATCACATCACATCTCACTAAAAAACACATGGGATATCACTCTTGAAGGAATATTGGGGAAGAGGGGGTATCTAGCTATCCATATCACCACCATCCTAGATGTTGGGGGAAACACTCATAACCTGGAATCTATAATCATTGGTAAGGTTATACAACTAGAGTAGGGAACATATATAAATAACATAAACATACATGATATAGATAGAACACCATATCTAAACTATGGGTTCACAACAACTACACTAGTGCACACCACATCACCACCACTATAGCATACATCAACCATCACAACCACTTCCACCACTATATGAAACACACCACACAACCACCACACAAGGCCACACAAAATTTCCCACTTTCAATTACTAGTTCACCATTTTCTAGATATAACACGTTTCCACTGCCTTATAATTACCAAGCCACTTCATTCACATTTACATAGCCTGTTCATCTATTCATTTCATTTAATTCATATAATACAACTAGGTTTCCATCCCATTATTATTAATTTATCAACCCATAACATCTCATAATTATTTATTCCATGGATAACTGGGCAACTAACACAACCACAACACACAAAAAAAACTCACCCATCTCAAATCAACCATCGTTTTTGCACCACACTAGCCAAACAATCTCACTACGTCAACTGCATGCCTCATCCATCACACATCATCACCACCACACAACCAGAACCACTAAGTAACATCTACTACACACCACATAACACCTTCACACATCAAAACCACACCACACACCGCAACCATGTCACACAATACCACCACACACCATCTTCACCACATATCACAACCTCTACATTCCAGAACCACTGCACAACTAACCAAAAGGCATAACCAAAACTACCATGCATCTGCACCACATTGCACAAATTCCCACATCACAAATAATATCCTTACCAAAAACCACCATAATATAACCCCACACATCACACGGACCATCTGGTCACCACCATCACCACAAAACAACCACAAGCCATACAAGAAATCACAACAAGAACAACCACACACAAAAACAACACATCTTAGATTTACATTTATTTAGGGGATTTAATAACATTAATTTTTCAATTATCATGATTATTATTACACAAACCAGATTCTATGGGAAACCAATTTATTATCCAAATATATGTTCATTAGCCTTTTATTCAGGGTGTAATCACATAACAACACAACGAGGGTATCACATATATCAACTAGAACACAATCATGACTTCCAACAATAGATATTTTTAGTATTGGAAACAATAATTCATAATAACATCAAAAACATATATCAAATAGTAAAGCATGTGATATCTCCCCATACCCATCAATTTTAGTTATGCCAATTTACTATCTTATTACATCGACCCTTATTATCCAACCAAAGAAAGTCAAAACCATGAAGATCCCACACATAGCACGTAAACTAGTGAGAATGAGGATACCCTACCTATAAGAAGCTTTCCAATCTCATTGAAAACCATAGGGAGAAGAAGAAATATCCCAAAAAACCACAACCACATAATAAAACCTTGGATCAAACTGAACCGCACCAAAGGGTTGTCAAAAAAAGAATCCCAACACACACCCAAAATGAAAAAAACCACCACAACAGATATATGGAAGAGGAATGGAAGGAAAAAAATTGGGGAGGGAGAAGAACTTACTAAAAATTACCATAACTCGATCACCAGAACCCGAAGATTGAAGTAGGAGGAAAAGGGTTGGAAGATATCTGAAAACTACCTAGAGTTCACCCAAAATCCAAGAGAAGTAATGACCGAATGAAAAAATAACCAGACAAAAAAAAATTATAAAAAACCTATAACTTGACTCTTTTATGGTGTAAACCAAACTTTTATATTGTAATTTACATGGTCTTGAAAAACTTATTCCGTAAAACCAACCTTTAGGCCATAAAACCCTCAAAACCTCAACTTCCACTGAAAAAAATGTATTCTAGGGATTAATTGATTTACTTTGTAAATACATATCTTATGGAATAAAACCCTTTTTCATGATCAGCACCACTATATAAAAGCTGTAAACCATCAGCCACTCAATCCACAAAACAAAGGCTTACATCATAAAATCCTCTTTTATGACATAAGAAGCCTACTGTAGTTTTATTATAGCTCCAACCTCCATTGAAACTCCTATATCCTTCTTCGAGCACTCTCCAACAAAAAAAATAGCAATATAACAAGATGATAGGGAATATACCATTACATTAGATACCTATCAAATGATTCTTACCCTTGAGAATCAAAACCAAACCCAGAAGGAAAGGGGTTTGAACAAACACCCCTCAAGATACCTATCAAGGATCTCATTACACCTAAAATTACACCAACCAAACATGCCAACTGAAACACCTATGAAACATACCATGAAACTACATCACTTAACTACAACATCACAACCTCTCATTGGGTACAACACCACACATCTGGCACCATACACAACCACCTCCTCTCCATACATCCACATCACCGCACAACCACACAACCACACAACCATCTCAACCTCTACACAACCCAAACCAACCACTGGCATAATAAACACATAGCACTACCCCGAACATACAAATCAAGGAATTCCATCTTCCATGTCAAGATATTATCTACTTCATATGGAATTGAACTTCCCTCAAGAATATAATCACATAAGAGTATAATGCATCTTGATTAGGATTTAGGTCCTACCCCTTTCATATTCTAGGATATTAATCACACATAACACATAAAGAAAACAAAAAATATTATAAAACAATGAGATCCAAACATTAAATTGTAAAAACAAAATTGGGAAAAGAAAAACTCAAAATAACACCTGGTACTAAGAACACATCTGCATCTCTCGCTCCTAAGTACTCTCCTATAGGTCACCATGCCTCTATAAAATGTAAACTAAGGGAGTGGTTCATCCACATAGCACCTTATCTCAAAGACATTGGATCTCTACTATCCACTCTATGAAAATCAATTTATCCTCAATATGTAACTCCCCCCAGTCAATGATGTGGGATTCATCATGAAGATACCGACAAAGTTGAGACACATGAAAGATGTCATCAATACTTCTCAATCATGGTAAAAATTCCAAATGATACTCCACCTTTCCAACACACCCCAACACCTAAAAGGGCCCAAAAAACCAATGATTAATCTTACTCTCCCTACCAAACCTCCATTACCCACATTGAGGGGAGACTCTCAAGAACACATGGTCTCCAAACTTGAACTCCAAGATCCTTTACCTATGATTATCATAGTCATTCTGATAGTAATGATCCACCCTAATACACTCTTGAACCAACTGGATCTTCTCGATCATGATCTATACCACATCATGACCAAGAACTATTGACTCTTTAACCTCATCCAACACAATAGAGAATGACATGATCATCTATACAATGCCTCAAATATATCCATTCCAATGGAAACATGACATACTGTTTTGTATGAAAACTCAATGAGAGGAAGGTTCCTTACCCAAGATCCACCAAAGTCTAAGATGTAATCTTGTAACATATCCTTTAGTTTTTGGATGGTCCAATTCGTCTGCCCATTTGTATGAGGGTTGGAGGTAGTGCTAAAAAGTAATTAGGATCCAAAATAATGTTGAAATACCCACCATAACCACAAGGTAAAATACGGATTCTAATTATATATGATGGTCCTTGGTACCCCATGAATATGAACTACATCATCCACATATCGCCTCACCAAAACATCTATGGTAATCTACTCACGAATCACCAGAAAGTGAGATTACTTTTTCAACCAGTCCATTATCTCCAAAATTTCATCACAACCTCCCTAATCTTGGAGAAACCTGGTGACTAAATCCATCAATATGTCTTCTCATATCCACTTGGGAATATCCCAGTACTACAATAAACCTCCAAGAATATGGTTCTCATCTTTCACCTTCTAAAAACCATACACCTCACCATAAACTCTGCCACTGACCATTTCATCCTTGACCACCAAATCTACCTCTTCAATCCATGATACATATTTTTCACTTTAGGATGTACCCATAAAGGCAGGCTATGAAACTCATGAAGAAATACCTAGTGAATTTCTTGTATAATGAACAACCTTTCCTGGAACAACATTCAATTCCAACCATCCTCTCACCATCCCTCAGGGGCATCACCATGACCAACATGGTCATACATCACCTCTGCCTCTAAGTCTCCCCATGGAGACTCCTACTATTGTAATAAGGATGAATCCATAGTCATCTCATAAAGAAAACCCCATACACTACTCTCTTGTATTCCAATATTCATCATTGTAAGCTCCTCCATCCCTTTCCAAACATCTGTAGACTCTTGAGCCATATATTCTTTAGAATTACAACTCAATGCATTAGAAACCACATTCCCCTTTACCAGGGTATAAGAGATCTCAAAATAATAATCCTAAAGAAACTCCATCCATATATTCTAGAATAAATTATGATCTCACTAACAAAAAACATATTTTAGGATCTTGTGGTTTGTAAAAACCATAAAGTTCTTTATGATAAGGTAATTCCACCACAACTTTAGAAAAAATAAAACTACCACCAACTACAAATCATGGGTGGATTAGTTTTTATCCTAAGGAAATAACTTCCTAGACCCATAATAGATCAATACTATTTGATACATCAATATGAATCTAAATCCTAGATGGGATTCATTATAGAAAACCTCAAACAACATTCCCTCCTTAGGCAACCAAAGCACTGGATCACTAACCAAATTATCCTTCAGGTAACCAAACACTATTTGGAATTGATCAGTCCACAAAAAATCCTGGTCCTTCCTAGTCAAATCTATTAGTGGGGGTGAAACTTGAGAGAAATTGTTCACAAACCTCCAATAATAACCATCCATACTAAGAAAACTGAGAACCTTTTCTACATTATTGGGTACTTTCCAAGAAATAAATGCCCCAACCTTTGGAGGGTCCACTACCACACCCTTATGAGACACCACTTGTCTAATTAAATTCTCCTACCACATCCATAATTCACACTTGGATAACTTTCCATAGAGCTGGTGGTGTCGAAGGACTTGAAAAACATCTCTGAGATGCTCGACATACTCCTCCTCCAACTTTGAGTAGATAAATATATCATCAATGAATACTATGATAAACCAATCCAGTAACTCATGGAACATAGATTTCATAATCCCCATGAACATAGTTGGTGTATTCGTAACACTAAATAACATGATATAAACTTGAAGCGCCCATACATGCATCTGAAGGCAATATTTGGAATATCTTCATCGTTTACCCTCAACTGGTGATATCCAAAACACAAATCGATCTTTGAGAACCAAATATCACCTCTAAACTATTATAAAATATTTTTTATCCATAAAAGGCTAATATTTATTGAACATTACTTAATTCAACCTCTAGTAGTTTATGCCAAACCTCAGACTACACCTTCTTGGAGAACAACACTGGAGCACCCCATGATGAAAAACTGGGCCAGATAAAACTTCTATGCATCATATCATCCACCTATGACCTCAAATCATGTAACTACATTAGCTCCATCTAATAGAGGACATCAAAATCAGAGACGTGCCAAACTACTACTCTATCCCAAACCTGATATCGCATCAAGGGGGTAGTTCCATAACCTCCTTTTGGGAAACATATATGAACTCCTCCACAACTCTAGGAACATCATCAACCTATGATTATACTTAAATCTCCACTAACTAAAATAAAATAGGCTCCACTTTCCTAACACCCATTTGAAATCCTCACTCACCAATGAACGCCACTCACTGTCCTACTACATCAGAAAAAACTATCCTATAAAAATAGTCGATGAATACACACATGGAATACAAAAAATCCATACTAAGGATAAAAATGTATGGATATATCTATAAAAAGAGGAAATATCCCATAGACTGGTGCTTCCCCATCACCAGTCTACATCCTTAACACACATCAAATAAAGAGCCTGACCTATATTTGATTTAGATAACACAAGGGTCATTGGAAGTCTCTCCACATCCAGTCCCAATGCACAAAATAAAGCAGGAAAAAAGGAGTGTGTGGATCCTAAATCAAACAAAACACACATAATGGTAGATGATAAACTGATTTTACCTCGAACAACTCTTATCTTTTCTGGAGATGCTGCCTCTAACATGTTCATTTGACCACGTCAAGCTCCTATACCTATCTATTTCTAAACTTCACAACCACTCTTAGGACTATGTACCTATAGATGGGGATTATCATGAAGCTTCCCTCTCCCAAAAAAACATTCTTTTTAATGTTAAACAAGCACCGACGATCCTTGCCGCTATAACTGAATCGAAGGAAACTGATGCTACTAAAAAGGGTCTTGAACAACCACCCAATACTATTCTCCTAGAGTGGTTGGGAAATAGTTTTGGTAGTTCCCATATCTCTTGAATATATAACATGCAAACATAAAACTCTTGGAAGGTGATAAAAAACCACCAGTCCATGACGATCGAGAAAGAAACTACTGTGGTTGGTTCTCCACTGATCAGAACCATGAATGCCAGAACTCCCGCGACCCACTTCCTAAAGCCCTTATGTAAAACCCCGACCCCAGTTACCCAGAGTCGGTGCATTATTACAAAACATTGGAATGATCACAAAAGATCAAGTCTCGAAAGACCGATTAGTTTAGTAGCATTGGAAACACAAGATATATTCATAAGTCTTACATTACATAATAATGTAAAAAAAACTACAACAACTTCTTGTCTTTATATTCCCTCATACATTCCCTGCAGGTCATTCATAAAATACTTCTTCACATCCTGGAAAAAATTAAAAATTGAAAGGGGTGAGCTCAAATGCCCACTAAGGATAACAATATAGCAGAAACTTTCCTAAATAAGCTTAAACATTTAAGGCAATGTATAACTAAAACAAAATCATTTTAAACTTGAACTTCAGCATAATATGGAAAAGATAAAATTAAATAATTCCATTTACTTATTCACATGGATATTCTACTAGTCTAATAATCACATGCAATATCAATAACCACTTTCATAATGATGGAATGCATAATGTCAGACTATCATAACCACATAGTCAAGGCCTTGTGACAAGACTACAAATAAGATTTTGTAAAGGCCTTGTGCCAAGACACTAGTTTGTCTCATGAGATCTACCAATGCATCGAGGATCTATAGTGGGCTCCACCTGTCACTTATTAAGTCCAATTCATTCCTCATATGAATAGGTTTAAACATAACATAAACATTCATACTAAAACTAGCATAAAAAATGTCAATACTTCCTCCATAAACCATGAATGGTATAAAAATAACACATACACAATCAAACATATCACAAAAACTTCAATACAATATGGAAGTTTTGTATCATAATAAATAAACTTCAAATAATCTTAAAATCCATCAAAGTATGTTGACATAGATGAAATCAAAACTATTTGGGAGAAATATCTCTTTTTTTGAAATCATTTAAAAGTAACATAATTATAAAATAAAACATTTACTTTGAAAATATTATTATAAGCTTGTAAGGTAAGCTTAGAAGATTTTACAATGGTGGAAAATAGACGCACCCACCGTATAAGTTAAAAAAAGACATTCTTACCTTAATTTTGTTGAAAAGGTTAAAAAGGACCTTGTTTGGAAAATGACGTAAAGATCCCTTTATAAAATTCTTATAAAAAGTTAAAAAATGGTATAAATGACTTTAAAACATATTCTTTAAAATAGTAAGAATGTTTTGAAATACATTTTTAAGAAACATGGATGTGGATGATAAAGAGGTCCCAGTAGATAATTAGGTATAAACAACCTCGGATAATAAAGAGATTGTGAAATAAACCCTTACATTGTACTTTTACTTAGTTGAGGGTAGGTTAAACTCATGTATAATGGTTAAATAATTGTTATTAAATTATACAAGAATCATATATATTAATATGATATCATATTTGATCTTTTAACATTGCTTTGTTAATAATATCTTAGTATTATCGTCGTTTCGGGTGTTAATTTACTCGTTTTCTTTTATATGTTTTGTTACATAAGTCATGTTTGTTATGGATAGGTTGTATATTATTCATATCCAGAATGATATCAAGTCCTTAAACATTATTTTTAATCATTTAATGAGAATTAGTCTTGAATGGATATAATGGGGAATGAAACTCATCGCGTTTGTGGAGACGGTAGTCCGTACATACGCACATGCAACAATATCATTCTTTTGATATTAAAATAATATATAATTGGATATTATATCATATATACAGAATAATTATCATGTTATATTTATTATTTACATGAATTTCACATCATTAGTATACCCATCCAAATAATAATGTTTTGAATAACAATACACCACGACGTGGAGACGGTAAGCCGTACATACGCACGTATGGTGACATGCCATTAAAATGATGGATAAAATACTGAATATGGTTGTAAAATATTTATAATAACATCACATTATATAGAAAATATTGGAGTTATTATTTTAGAATGGTAATAACAAAGAAAGAAGAAGTGGAAGAAGAAAGAAACTTGAAAGAGGGTGGTGAAAACATTACCTCTTCTTCAGGTTCTTCCTTTTGATTTGATAAAAAAGGCTCCTTAGGTTGTATTTCTGATCAAACTAATGCCTATAGGTTGAATTGAGGGAAGTTGAGAGAGTATTTTGGCAGGTTTTGGCCGATACAAAAGGCTTTGAAGGTGTAAATTAGAGAGAAGGGGGAGTGCCCTTTTATAAGAGGGGTGAGGGGCTCCTTTGGAAAAGCTAGAAATATTATTTTATAATAAATTAATATTCGGTTTCTAATGGATCCAAAGTGGATTATTTAAAGTTTAAGGTGGGTATGGGTCAAAATCCTTTCAAAAAATAGATTTTAGACAGGTTTGGGTCACTATATTAACCTTATCATTTATATTTAACTCTTTGTTAAATAGTTTGACATTTACCATGTCTCTTTGTATTTTTATATTATATAGTTAATAAAATTACTATATACATCCAAGAAACCTCCAAGTAGTACATTAATAATACAAATATTATTATATAATTCCTTTGGACAAACCTTATTTTTTTAGGAATAGAATTTCAATTAATAATATAATATTTGTTTTAAAAACTCTTTTATGTCAATTTTGACACTATTGGGTTTTTTGTTTTTGATAATTTTATAAAAGCATTATTACTTTGAAAAAACTCTATATAACCAATCATAATATGTCATAGTGACCTATAAAATTAGTGGAATTCATAAAAAGTCTCAAATTACATTTATTTTTATATTTATAATATCAATTATTTTAATATTTCATTAATTAGGTAATTACTGCATCACCATTGTGTCATAAATAAATTAAATCATTTAATATATAAAAATTATAAATAAAATACCATTATTTAGGAAAACTTTTTATCTTTCTAATTAATATTTATAATCTAATTTATCTTATGTATAACCCTATATTAAAAATGTTTTAGTAATTAAACTTTGATTTTAACTCTTTTAACTCTTCTTTGAATTAAATAATAATAAATGTCCTAATCTAATCCAAGTGGACCTAAATGATAATATTTTATTACTAAGGTTTTTTTTGGTGGAGATACACTTTTCCAATAGAATTAGGACATGTGTTAGTGTAATATTAATATCATTTTTACCCTTAATTACCCTATTTACTTTTAACCATGGTAAATAAAAGTAAAAAGTTACTATTCACCAAAAATTATTTTTATCTTTTACTCATTGATATTAACCGTGTCTCTCAGATTTTTTAAATTCCACTCACAGAAGTGTTAAAATTAAGTTTTATGTGTATTTCCAAATTCTCCTAGGAGGTGGGTAAAAGATTGTGAAAAGTTTAATTTTTTTATATATCTAAAATCATTCTAAACTGACTCAAATGAATTACATTGAAATTATATAGGTATTATGTATCCATTTTGAACTTAATTAAAATTAAATAAAATAAGGAATTATTTAAATAAAAATTCGGTTTTAAACTATAACTCAGTGTTTTTTCACTATTCATCAAAAATTGAATGTTCTCAGAAAAATACTAAAAATTCACCCTAGGATAATTTTGATATTCTAAATCCAAAAATGAAGTCCATTTTGAAAGATAAAATGTATAAACTTTCAAAAAGTGGGTATTACTATTCATAAAGGCTAGTTTTATTGGTTGTGGTGTGTGTTAGAACTCGAAGTTGCGTACAACACACGCTACTATATTATTCAAAGAGAAGCGTACCATGGAAGCTTGGGGTGTTACATTCTCCCCTCATTCAAATAATTTTATCCTCAAAATTTCTATAATACTACTGCATGAAAAGACTTGGGTGGTTCTTCATCATAAGTTCCTCAGGTTCCCACGTTGCCTCTTCCATCTTATGGTTTCTCCATAGAACTTTTACCAGACAAGTTTTCCGATTTCTTAGCACTTGTTCTCTTGTATCAAGAATCCTGAAGGGCTCTTCACAATAAGACAGGTCAGGTTCCAGTTCTAATTCCTCATAGGTGAGTACATGCATTGGGTCATACATGTATTTTCTCAATAGTGATACGTGGAACACATCATGAACTTTGGAGAGATTTGGCAGCATTGCCAAACAGTAAACTACCACCACAATTCGTTCTAGAATTTCAAAAGGTTCGATGTACCTGGGACTCAATTTTCCCTTATTACCGAAATGTATAACTCCCTTCCATGGAGATAACTTCAAGAAAACATGATCTACTACCTGAAATTCCAAATCCTTACTTCGGTTATCGGTATAGCTTTTCTGCCTACTTTGAGCTGCTTTGATGTGGTTTTGGATAAACTTTACCTTTTCTATTATTTCCTCCACCAGTTCTGGTCCTACAAGTTTTCTTTCACCAACGTCATCCCAACAGGTTGGTGTGCGACATCTCTTTCCATATAACGTTTCATATGGTGCCATCCGAATACTTGAATGGAAGCTATTGTTATAGGAAAATTCCACCAGAGGTAAATATTGATCCCACATACCCTGAAAGTCAAGTGAGCATGATCTCAACATGTCTTCTAAGGTTTGAATAGTCCATTCTGATTGTCCATCTATTTGAGGGTGGTAGGCAGTGCTCAAACGAAGTTCAGTATCCAAGGCCTTCTGAAGACTCTTCCAGAATCTTGAAGTAAAACAAGGATCACGATAAAAAACAATCGATAGGGGTACTCCATGAAGTCTCACAAATTCATTAATATATAGTCTTACTAGATGTTCCAGTGGCAGATCTTCTCTTATAGCAAGTAAATGTGCTGACTTGGTAAGACGATCAACAATAACCCATATTGCATCGTTACTTCTAGGAGTCTTTGGTAGCCCCATGACAAAGTCCATCATGATATTATCCCATTTCCACTCAGGTATGGGAAGAGGTTTCATGAATCCTCCAAGATGTTGCCTTCCAGATTTCACTTATTGATAAACCATACATCTTGACACAAAATCAGCAATCTCCCTCTTCATGTTGTCCCACCAAAAATGTTCCTTCAAATCTCTATACATTTTGGTTCTCCCATGGTGTATAGATAAATTGGAACTATGAGCATCATCCAACAATTCTCTTTTTAAATCAGGTTTATCGGGAACACAAAGTCTCTTCCCGAATTTCAAAATTCCATCTTCATACACAAAGTAACTCAATCTCCCATCATTCACATCTTTAATCTTATTTTGAAATTCTTCATCATCGATATAAGAACTCTTAATCCTTTCTAGTAAAGATGGTTTGGAAACCATTTTAAAAAGCATTGATGTTTCACCTTCCATGGTGATTCCCATATCCATCTTTACCAAATCCATGAAAATAGGATCCATTTCAACTCTCATCATATTCAAAACTCCATTATCCTTTCTGCTCAAAGCATCTGCCACCTTATTTTCCTTCCCCGGGTGGTAGTGTATCGTGCAATCATAATCCTTGAGTAGTTAAAGCCATCGCCTTTGCCTCATTCTGAGTTCTTTCTGTGAGAAAATTTACTTCAAACTCTTGTGATCGGTATATATATCACATTTTTCACCATAGAGATAATGTCTCCATATCTTCAAAGCAAAGATTATAGCTTCTAACTCAAGATCATGAGTAGGATAGTTTTTCTTATGAATTTTCAGCTGTCGTGATGCATAGACAATAACTCTATCATTCTATATAAGGGCACAACCAATTCCTTTCTTCGATGCATCACTATAAATAACAAACACATCATTCCCCAATGGTAGAGTCAATATAGGAGAATTGAATAATATTCTGTTCAGTTCTTCAAAACATTCTTCACACTCTTTTTTCCAAACAAATTTAACCCCTTTACGTGTGAGATTTGTTAATGGGTTAGCCAATCGGGCGAAATTCTGGATGAAACACAGATAATAACCTGCTAAGCCAATAAAACTACGTACCTCAGTTATACTCGTCGGTGAATTCCATTCTTGGATTGCCTTGGTCTTAGAAGGATCAACAGAGATTCCATCCTTAGAGACAATATGTCCAAGAAAAGAAATATTCTAAAGCCAGAATTCACACTTGCTAAACTTCCCATATAATTCCTGTCTTCTCAGAGTCTTTAGGATACTGTGCAAGTGATTTTCATGATCTTAGTAGCTTTTGGAATATACCAATATATCATCAATAAATACCACCACAAAATCATCGAGATATTCCTTGAAAACTCTATTCATTAGATCCATGAATACAGAGGGTTCATTAGTCAATCCAAAAGGCATTACTGTAAACTCATAATGCCCGTACCTGGTTCGAAATGCTATCTTCGGAATGTCTTCCTTCTTCACACACAACTGATGGTATCCAGATCGAAGGTTAATCTTTGAAAAGTATTGATCTCCTTGCAGTTAGTCAAATAAATCATCAATGCGAGGTATGGGATACTTGTTCTTTATTGTTATAACATTGATTTCCCTGTAGTCGATACATAACCTCATAGATCCATCTTTCTTCTTAACAAAAAGGACAGGGGCTCCCCATGGAGAAACACTAGGGAAAATAAATCCCTTATTACTCAATTCCTATAGCTGTTTCTTTAGTTCAACTAATTCCATAATGGCCATTCTATAAGGGGTCTTCGATATAGGCCTTGAACCAGGAATTAAATCAATGGAAAACTCAATTTCTCGTTTTGGAGGATGTCCAAGTAAATCTTCTGAAAACACATCAACATATTCTCTCACAATTGGTACATCCTCTATTTGAACATTCCTTTACCCACCCACAGTCATTTCATTCTCTTCCTCCCCAATAATTGAATTTAGTTGAGCTACTGGGGGTGGATCTAGGTAAGAATTAGGTGGTGATGATTCCTCTCTAAAGATAAGGTGTTCCTTATCATCATCAAAAAAAATAGTAACCTCCTTCTTCTTATAATAAATTGTTGTATCATGGTCCGAAAGCCAATCCATACTGAGGATTATATCAAATTCAATCATAGGTATGACAATGATATCCACAGATAAAGAAAATTTATGTGCTCTAATGGGGACTGATTCACAAAAATTTGTTGCAATGATACTTACCTTAGGAGTTTTAACTGACAACTCCTTTGTTAAATCAAATTGGAAATATCTAATTTTCTTAGAAAAATGGGAAGATATGAAACAATTCAATGATCCAAAATCAAATAATGAATTTTCTAAACTTGAGGAAACCATTAAATTACCTGCCACCACGTCTTTTGGAGCATCAACCTCAGCAGTAGTGATAGCATAAGCTTGGCCTTGATCCCTTGGCCTTTTCTGAGGTAATTTTCCTTGACTCTTAGGACATTCATTTGCATAATGTCCCATCTCCCTGAAATTGTAGCATTGAACATCGGTAGCTTCTTTCTTCCCCTTGAAATCACGAGTTTGGTGGCCTTTTTCACCACACTTGTAAAAGACTCCCATTCCTTTTAAGTAAGTACCAGGGTGTTTCTTCCCATATTTACTGTAGGATGGATATTCAAATTTTCCCTTCTTCCTATTATTTCCATTTCCAGAGTGATCAGTAGATCTCTTCTTCTCTTGCTTTTCTTTAAAGTCGTAAGACTTAGAGAATTCCTTTTCTATATTGATAGCACATGAGACAATATCTTCGTAAGACGAGAAGGATTGTGAGACTAATGCCTGATGGAGAAATGGTTTTAACCCATCAAAGAAACGATTAATATTACTTCTTGGGTTATGTATATAATCTACAACATACCTTTCTAACCTTGTAAAGTTAGCCTCATACTTTGCGATATTCTCATCCTCCTTTTGTCTTAGACTTAGAAATTGCCTTTCCATATCTGCTCGATGGTCACAAGGAAAGTATTTTTCTAAGAAAATATCTTTAAACTCCCTCCATTCCATATTTGATACTTCATCATCTTCCTTTGTGTTTTGAATCAATGACCACCATTGATCAGCATCTCCAGTGAGGCGGTAAACTGCCATGATAACTTTTTCCCTTTCACTACTCCCCAAAGCCTGAAATATTTTCTCTAGGGAACTTATCCATTTCTTAGCTACCAATGGATTTTTACTCCCATTGAATGTTGGTGTTTGTTTCCTCATGAAGTGATCTAACATTTATCCTCCACACTGCGGATCAGTGTGCTCCATATAGGTAAGGTTATTATTAATAACCTGAGTGAGTTGTCCCAGTACAATGATTAGATAATCAACTCCAGTTGTAACACCATATCCACTATAATTATCTTGTGCAGGAGGGAAATCCCTACATGGAGTTCGTGCATTGATACAGTTTCCATTTCTTCTACTAGGTGCCATTTCTAAACAGTGGCATAAACTAGATTAATTTATGAATCAAAATACATAATTCCATACTTGTAAAACACTTAACATAAATTGAACTATTTATGGATATAATTCATAACCATAAAAATGTTTTCTTTGTGGAAGTATATACCCTTCATAATGGTTTTTAAAGAAAATGAGAATTATCCTAAGCATATCCCCCAAGAGTGTCGTAACCAAGAGTGTATCAAGTCCCGTTGTTGTGCACCAGTTCCCGTTTGAGTCTAGCTCAAAGCGGTGTTTTCGGGTTTTACCCCTAGGTACATCTATGCCAGAGCCGCCTCTACCTGTTCATATCCAGACATGGATGTATTTCTCAGAAAACTCATAAAATCCCTACAATACCAAAATTCTGGGAAGTTCTTATATACTAATTCTCAAAGTCCATCTTAGGTCTATGTGCTCTAATTAGAGTTTATCTAAATCTAACTTCCAAGGTTTGTACTAAACTTCCTTTGATACCAACTGTAATTCCCCGACCCTAGTTACCCATATTTGGTGCATTATTACAAAACATTGGCATGATAAAAAAAGATCAAGTCTTGAAAGACCGATTAGTTTAGTAGCCTTGGAAACAATAGATATATTCATAAGTCATACATTACATCATAATGTAAAAAAAAACTACAACAACATCTTATCTTCATATTCCCTCATACATTCCCTACAGGTCATTCATAAAATACTTCTTCACATCCTGGGAAAAATTAAAACATTGAAAGGGGTGAGCTCAAATGCCCATTAAGGATAACAATATAGCGAAAACTTTCATAAATAAGCTTAAACATTTAAGAAAATGTATAACTAAAACAAAATCATTTTAAACTTGAACTTCAGAATAATACGGAAAAGATAAAATGAAATAATTCCATTTACTTATTCACATGGATATTCTACTAGTCGAATAATCACATGCAATATCAATAACCACTTTCATAATGATGGAATGCATAATGCAAGACCATCATAACCACATAGTCAAGGCCTTGTTCCAAGACTGAAAATAAGATTTTGTCAAGGCCTTGTTCCAAGACACTATTTTGTCTCATGAGACCTACTGATGCATCGAGAAACTATAGCGGGCTCCACCCGTCACTTATTAAGTCCAATGTATTCCTCATATGAACAGGTTTAAACATAACATAAACATTCGTACTAAAAATAACATATGAAATGTCAATAATTCCTCCATAAACCATGAATGGTATAAAAATAACACATCCACAGTCAAACATATCACAAAACCTTCAATACAATATGAAAGTTTTGTATCATAATATATAAACTTCAAATAAGCTTAAAATCCATCAAAGGATGTTGACATAGATGAAATCAAAACTATTTAAGAGAAATATCTCTTTTTTTGAAATCATTTAAAAGTCACATAATTATAAAATAAAACATTTACTTTGAAAATATTCTTATAAGCTTGTAAGGGAAGCTTTTAAGATTTTACAACAGTGGAAAATAGCCGCACCCACCGTATAAGTTAAAAAAAAGACATTCTTACCTTAATTTTGTTGAAAAGGTTAAAAAGGACCTTGTTTGGAAAATGACATAAATACCCCTTTATAAAATTCTTATAAAAAGTCAAACAAGGGTATAAATGACTTTAACCCATATTCTGTAAAATAGTAAGAATGTTTTGAAATACATTTTTAAGAAACATGGATGTTGATGATAAAGAGGTCCGAGTAGATAATTACGTATAAACAACCTCGGATAATAAAAAGATTGTGAAATAAACCCTTACCTTGTACTTTTACTTGGTTGAGGGTAGGTTAAACTTTTGTATAATGGTTAAATAATTGTTATTAAATTATACAAGAATCATATACATTAATATGATATCATATATGATCTTTTAACATTGCTTTGTTAATAATATCTTAGTATTATCGTCGTTTCGGGTGTTAAATTACTCATTTTATTTTATATGTTTTGTTACATAAGTCATGTTTGTTATGGATAGGTTATATATTATTCATATTCGTAATGATAAAAAGTCATTAAACATTATTTTTAATCATTAAATGTGAATTAGTCTTGAATTGATACGATGAGGAATGAATCTCATCGCGTTCGTGGAGACGGTAGTCTGTACGTACGCACGAGCGACAATATCATTATTTTGATATTAAAATAATATATAATTGGATAGTATATGATATATAAAGAATCATTATCATGTTATATTCATTATTTATATGAATTACACATCATTATTATACCCATCCAAATAATAATGTTTTGAATAACAATTACACCACGACGTGGAGACGGTAAGTCGTACGTACGCACGTATGGTGACATGTCATTCAAAGGATGGATAGAATACTGAATATGGTTGTACAATATTTATAATAACATCACAGTATATAGAATATACTGGAGTTATTATTTTATAATTGGAATAACAAAGAAATAAGAAGTGGAAGAAGAAAGGAACTTGAAAGAGGGTGGTGAAAACATTACCTCTTCTTCGGGTTCTTCCTTTTGATTTGATAAAAAGGGCTCCTTAGGTTGGATTTATGATAAAAATAATGCCCCTAGGTTGAATTTATAGAAGTTGAGAGAATATTTGGGCAGGGTTTGGCCGAGCCAAAAGGCTTTTAAGGTGTAAATTAGAGAGAAGGGGGAGTTCCCTTTTATAAGAGGGGTGATAGGCACCTTTGGAAAAGATAGAAATATTATTTTATAATAAATTCATATTCGGTTTTTAATGGCTACAAAGTGGATTATTTAAAGGTCAAGGTGAGTATGGATCTAAATCCTTTCAACAATAGATTTTAGGCAGGTTTGGGTTACTATATTAACCTTATCATTTATATTTTACTCTTAGTTAAATAGTTTGACATTTACCATGTCTCTTTGTATTTTTATATTATATAGTTAATAAACTTAATATATACATCCAAGCGACCTCCAAGTGGTCCATTAATAATACACCTATCATTATATAAGTCTTTTGTCCGAACCTTAGATTTTTAGGAATAGAATATCAATTAATAATATAATATTTGTTTTAAAAACTCTTTTAAGTCAATTTTGACACTATTGGGTATTTTGTTTTTGATAATTTTATAATAGCATTATTACTTCGAAAAAACTCTATATAACCAATAATAATATGTCATATTAACCTAGAAAATTAGTGTAATTCATAAAAAGTCTCAAATTAAATTTATTTTGATATTTATAATATCAATTATTTTAATATTTCATTAATTAGGTAATTACTGCATCACCATTGTGTAATAAATAAATTAAATTATTTAATGTCTAAAAATTATAAATAAAATAAAATAATGTAGGAAATATTTTTAGATTTATAATTAATATTTATAATCTAATTTATCTTATGTATAACCCTATATTAAAAATATTTTAGTAATTAAACTTTGATTTTACCTCTTTTAACTCTTCTTTGAATTAAATAATAATAAATGTCCTAATCTAATCCAAGTGGACCTAAATGATAATATTTTATTCCTAAGGTTGTTTTTGGTCGAGATACACTTGTACAATAGAATTAGGACATGTGTTAGGGTAATATTAATATCTTTTTTACCCTTAATTACCCTATTTACTTTTAACCGTGATAAATAAAAGTGAAAAGTTACTATTCACTAAAAATTATTTTTATCTTATTGAACCACATTTTACTCCTTGATATTAACCGTGTCTCTCAGATTTTTGAAATTACACTCACAGAAGTGGTAAAATTAAGTTTTATGTGAATTTTCAAATTCTCCTAGGAGGTGGGTAAAAGACGGTGAAAAGTTCAATAAAATTTTTATATATCTAAAATTATTCTAAACTAACTCTAATTAATTAAATTGAAATTATATAGGTATTATGTATCCATTTTGACCTTAATTAAATTTAAATAAAATAAGAAATTATTTAAATAAAAATTCGGTTTTAAACTATAACTCAGTGTTTTTTCACTATTCGTCAAAAATTGACTGTTCTCAGAAAAATACCAAAAATTCACCCTAGGCTAATTTCGATATTCCGAATCCAAAAATGAAGTCCATTTTGAAATATAAAATGTATAAAATTTTAAAAAGTGGGTATTACTATTCATAATGACTAGTTTGATTGGTTGTGGTGTGTGTTAGAACTCGAAGTTGCGTACAACACACGCTACTGTATTATTCAAAGAGAAGCGTACCATGGAAGATTGGGGTGTTACACCTTGTCCTCAAGACACCCTTCTAGACACTCTCTCAATATCCAACTCCCAAGAAAATAATCTTCTTAATAACCTCTACCTTTTTATTCACTTCCAGATACACTGGGATAGTAAACGGTGTGACTGTATACCTAATTACTAGGTGAAAATTATCCTATAGACACTAAATTCTAGACTCCTCATCTAGGAAAACATATCAGAAAAAGTGAAAGAGATCCTTGAACCTGATCCCAAGATTCCACACACTCAGGCGACCCTACTAAAGAGATAGAAACTCCTTTCACTTCGTTGCCTTCATCATAAAAGAAAGGAACTTTGAATGGAACTCCCTATAAAAGTTGGGCCACAACACATCCATCTCCTTAAATTCACCAAGAAGAAACTTCCACCATTGAAATGTAGATCCCTATATCTGACTCACTACCACTAAAAGGCACATAAATACCTCCGATATACCTCATCCTCCTCTATCAGGTCAACCTTTCAATGATAAACCAGATCATCCTATTGTACCTCAACTACCTGAACCACTCGTAGATAAAAAATAAGATCCATTCCTAAAAAAAAAATACCCTAAGCCTGATAGCATAGAATTTTATCAAATATTATTTATTTAATTACTTTTATTTTCCATAAAAACTTAATCTAGACATGAACACAATCAATCATGATGCATGTACCCCTCATAGGTCTCGGCCCTATAAAAGGTCTACCTCACTTGGTTGTTCAATAACCTTAGAGTCTATTTTCTTGATCACAGGGGCCCCTAAAATCCTATGTCCTAGCTGGTCTCCCTGACCCATGTCACACACCAAGATAAACTAACACCATTTACCTAACAATCCATGCAAATATCACTATTCATTACTCCAAACTCCATCCTATCTCTCAACCAAAACCTCTGATACCACTATGTCACAATCTCCTCCCACCAAAGAAGTCATAATGAAGGGAGAGATGTAATGACCCCTGAGTTCCACCTCCAGTAGGATTCAGGTTGGAGACTAGCACCAAGGGTATAAAAATATCACAATATGGGAGGAATTACACTCTCTAAATAAAATTGAATCAGTAAATAAGATAAAAAACCAAAAAAAATGTAACAAATAATATAAAATAAAACCCAAACCATCCCACAATACATGAATAAAGTAAAAGTGATACATATAAAAGCATCAAAATATACCAAAAGATAAGTCTATTCTAGAGACTCAACAACAACTCCAACCCATCTAGTAATGTTCAGATCAGTCCCCAAAGTCCTATTAGAAACCTAAAAAACATTTAATATATGTTGTTTGAGCATAACATGTATACTCAATAGGGACATAACTAAGGTATCAAGTTCACATATGAAAAGATTATACTAATGTGCCAATGAACAAATAGTATAACCAACAAGAACCTATACAGGTCATCTAACCAATCCCATCCTCACCATGTCTCGCTCACAAAATCATGCATCCAATATAGTTGTATAATATTGATATCATATCAAGAAAGGAAACCTGCTACTGATTCCCCACTGATTTGCTACTCTCACACACAAATGTTGAAACTCCTATGCTTCCATCCCTTCTATACACATCACATCATAACCACATTGTAAAACATCTTGCCCAAAGACACCTGGTCTATTTTGATGTGGGTTAGAATGCATCCCTACCTACCCCACCCTCACCAAGTCTATCATCCTATGCTAGCATCAGACATCACCACACCATATCTCACCCAAAGACACCTGGTCAATCACACCTTATCTCACCCAAAGAAATTTGTTCCATCACACCACATCTCATAAAATAACCAAAGTAGTAGGGTATCATGAACATGAAGGACATCAACCTCATGCCCACCTCCAACCACGCATTACCCCCACCACAAATCAAATCTCATTATAGACCCATCGCCTCACATCTCACCTGAAAACACCTGGGCTATCACTGCTAAAGTAAGAGAAGGTAAGTGGGGGTATCCAGCCATCCTTATCATCACCATACTGAATATTGGGGAAAACACGCAGAACCCATAACCTCTAAGAATTGGTAAGGTAATCCAACTCAGGTGGGGCATCTATAGAAATAACATAAAAATACATGATATAGATAACAAACCATACCAAACCTATGGGTTCACAACAAATTCACTAGCGCACACCACATCACCACCACCATACAATAGATTAAAGGACACAACCACTACCACCACTACATGCAACACACCACACAACCACCACACAAGGCCACACAACATTTCCCACTTTTAATAACCAATTCACCATTTTCCAGATATAAAACATTTTCACTACCTTTCAATTACTAAGCCACTTTATTCACATTTACAAATCCCATTAATTTATTCATTTCGATTAATCCATCTACCACAACTAGGTTTTTAGCCCCTTATTATTCATGTACCATACCATCACATCTCATTATTAGATATTCCATGGATAACTGGGTAACTAACAAAACCATGCCACATCACAACAACTCACCCATATCACACCAACTTTCATAACCATGCCACACTAGCCAAACCATATCACCACATAAACCAAACACTTTATCAATTGCACACCATCACCACCACACAACCAAAACCACTAAAAAACATCCACTACACACCACATAAAATTTCCACACATTGTAAACACACCACAGACCACAAACACATCGCACACCACCACAACACACCATTTCCACTACACATCACAACTAATGCACAAATCATCATTTCCACTACACATCACAACCAATGCATTCCCCAACCACCAAAAAACTTTCCAAAAAAAAAAATAACCGAAACCACTGAGCATCTGTATCACATCTCACAAAAACCCACATTGCACATCACATCCATGCCAACCAACCTCCACAACATAGACCCACACATCACACAACCCAATCGGTCAACACCATCACCGCACAACAACCGTAAACCACAAAAGGAATCATAACAAGAATAACCGCACACAAAAGAAACACACCCCAACTTCAAATTTGTTTAGGGGATTTAATCACATTACTTCTTTAATTATCATTGGTATTATCAAACAAAAATAATTCCATGTGTAACCAATTTATTAGCCAAATATACGTTCATTATCCTTTTATTCAGGGTGAGATCACACAACAACACAACCAGGGTTTAACATATATAAAAAAACACAATCAAAGATTCTAATAACTGTTATTTTTAGTATTTGTAACAAGAGTACTCAATAACATGAGTAATATATATCAAATAAGTAAAGCATGCGATATCTCCTCATACCCATCAATTTCAATTATGCTAATTTATTATCCTATTATGCCGACTCTTGATATCCACCCAAAGGAAAGAAAAACCATGAAGATCCCACACATAACATGTAAAATAGTGATAACAAGGATCCCTTACATCAAATAAGCCTTTTTGATCATACTTCACACCATCAGGTGAAGAAGAAATTGACTGCAAAGCACAACCACATAACAAAAAACTAGATCAAACTAAACTACACCAAAGGCTTGTAAAAAACATAGCCTGAAACACACAAAAAATGAAAAAAAATCATCAAAATGGATACCAAAAATTGGAATTAAATGAAAACAATGGGGGGGGGGAGAAGAACTTACCATGTATCACCATAATTCGATCACTAGAACCCATGAATTGAAGTTGGAGGAAGAGGAATGAAAGATCATTGAAAACTGCCTCGGGTTCTCCCAAAAGTCGAGAGAAAGAATGTCCAAATGAAAAAAATCAACTGAATAAAACTTTTAAACAACCTGTAACTCACCCCTTTTATGGTGTAAACCACAATTTTATGTCATAATTTCCACAGACCTGAAAAATTACACCATAAAACTAACCTTTAGGTTGGAAAACCCTCAAAACCTCAACTTCCACTAAAAAACATGGTGTATATGAATTAATTGATTTACACCATAAATACCTTTATTATGGCGTAAAATTTTTTTTCATGGCCACCCCTCTGCTGCGTACAAGCTGTAAACCACTGACCACTTAAGCCGCAAAATAAAGGCTTATGCCATAAAATACTCATTTACAGTGTAAAAATCCTACTACAGCTCTACCACAACTCCGAACTCAACTGAACCTCCTATAGCCTCATCCAATCGATCCCCAACCACAAAACTATCAAACAAGTTGTGATGGAATAGACCGTTATACTTAGTACAAAGAAAGTACTTAAAATAAAAAGAAGAGGAGAGAGTCCCTTACCTTGAGAGGGTGCTTCTAAAATCTTGGGTTGAGTTTATTAAGAGTTTAGGAATGCCTTGGGAGAGATTTATATAGGTAAATTTAGAGTAACTTCATGATCAAAGGGTTTTTAGTAAAGAGGAATGTTAAGTTGGGTGAGTTTTTATAGCAAAAGAGAGGGGAATTCTTTATTAATTTCTAAACTTAGGTTTTAGACTCTATATGATAAAACAAGAAAAACCATAAACTTTCCCATGGTTTTTCCCATTTATTCTAATAAAGAGGAGTGGTTTTAAATATTTTATTAGTCTAAGAACCGAAATCCTTAAAATAACACCCATAGTGACGTGAAAGTGAGTCATATTTATAAATAATTGATTTTAAAACCTTAAAATATAATATAGGTTTTGGAGTATTCATTAAGGGTTTATAAAATTAATCAAATAACTTAAAAAACACATTATTTTAAAGGCAGAAAATAATTTTATTCATGGATACTATTTATATTGTTTATTAAATCACTTTTAGGCTTTTATGATGTCATAATACATACTGTATTTAATTTTTACCCAAAAAATCCACTGCATCATAAAATTAATAAAAATCACAGTTGGATAATTTTGACATGCTGATTTCAAAAAAAAATATGTATTTAATCAAAATAATTCTATAAATATAAAAATGTATACTTTTAAATAAAAATACCCATTTATTGAAAAATACAAATTTTTATAATGATAATAGTTTTTGACCCTTATAAAAATTATATTTGACTTCATAAATTTATATTATCATTTATATTTAATAAAATATTATTTAATAATAATATTTTATTAAAATAAAATTTATTTAAAAATTATTGAATTCATCAAAAAGAGTTCCTTAATTGAAACTATATATTTATTAAAAATACATTTCTTTTCATTATATAAAAATATATTTTTTATCAAACTCATTATTTAATCATTTATAAAGTAGTAATAAAAAAGGATAAATATACAAATTATTTTATTCTAAATAAAAATAAATAAAGTCATACTATTAGGTTCTAGATACATAAATCCTTATTGCACCATCATATTCCCTAAGGGTAAGGTGCGTGATAGTGACACTTTCTTGGGGTGGTTCAACGAACATGGTTTGGAATGTGATCTCAATAAGCTTGAAATTCTCTCATAAAAGGTTTCACTAATGCTTTAGTTGTTAAATATCAGCTTGAACTTCGTTAAGGTAAATGAACAGTGATACCATCTCTGTCAAAAGCTCAAAAAAATGGACTTCATAGGGTACAATCCTACCAACCGATTCCATCACTCCTTCCATCCATGTTAATTGGAATTTATCTTAACCCTTAATATATACTAATCTTAATTGTCACTATACAACTATTATATTAGCAATAGTTATGATGCTTAATGGTCTTTTAAAACCAACATGATATAACTTATAACGATCCAAAATAACCAAATTAGGTCATTCTTTTTCTATAACATCATTACTTGATAATGAATTTATTAATTTGAAAAGAGAATTTCATTTATGAAACTTTGGGTCATTAAATTATTTTACCCTTTAGAAATTTATCCATGAAAATTTCATTTCATAGACTAAAATAGATGAGGGTACTTTTTTTAATCTCCTATTTCGGTTCCTAATTTGTTTCCTCAAACTTGTGGTTCCACCATAGCACTTTGACCAAGTGAGTTTTCTTATTTCATAGAAATTTTTTCTCTATGTTCTAATATCTTCTCTGACCGCTCCTTGCAAGAAAGATCATTCTCCAATTGTACCACCACTGGATTCAGTACATGTTAGGGGTATGGTATGTACTACTTAAAGAGGGATACATGAAACACATTATGCACTTGAGATAGGTTATCCATAAGTTCTAGTTGATAAGCCACATATCTGATGTGATCAAGGATCTCAAAGGTGATGATGTATCTTGGACTAAGATTTACCTTATTCTCAAACATCATGATTTTATTCCATGTCAATATAAAAAGGAACGCTCTATCTTTGATCTCAAACTCTAGATGATTTTGATGATTGTATCCATATATTTTATATTGAATTTTTGATGATTTTATAAGATTATGAATGGTTTCAACCTTCTATATCATTGAAAGCCACTGTTGTGGGTTCTCTCAAATGATGTGTGATTTTTGGGTACTTAGGTGAAGTAGAGTGGATGAACAAGGTTTATCTATAATGAGAAAGTAATTAAAACAAAATATTAAATTTATTTTGAAAAGAAACACACAAATTAAAAGTATAGGGGGTTATTTAACATTTATAAAACTAGAATACTTATTCTAGAAGAAGATTGTATTTTTTTCTTTTTTGGAATTTGATTGATAAAACACAATGAGAATATTTTTCTTTAAAATATTTTTTAGAAGGAATAATCAATATAACTCTATCTATTAACTTAATTATTAATAATTATAATTTAAATTAACATCCACTTAATTATTATCCCCTAATTTATTAACCCATGAACCCATGAGAATTAACCTTAACCATAAATATGAAATGAATTAAATCCTAGGATCACTTTGGAATATGAAATTATAGCACCCTACTTTGATTGTCATTCCAAGGATAGATTATGGTCAGTGGTAAATTAGGTCTCATATAATAACTATAAGTTAGTATTAATTGATATTATATATATTATATTTCAACTTTATAAATTGACCCCATTTTATTTTGTTTTACTAATTAAGGCCGTGTTCTCACAATTAACACATTACCCGACCTTGTGTGTTTTGTGTCAATTGTTAAATTGCTTACATAGTTTCTTTTATGTTAAAAATTAAATTAATAGATCATATTAATAGAATTATAGTATATAATTTATTAAAAAAAAGTGAAGAAGGTGATACTTAGATCAATTACTAATAAAAACTATTCTTCCATGGGTGGTGTAGTCATTGTAGAAATATTTTGCATGTGCAAAGGTTTAGAAAGGGTATAACCCAATAACATTTATATTACTAATTTAAATCCAAAAGAGGAAAATTATAGAATAAAGTAATTTAGAATAACTAAAGAAATGGAGATTTTATTACAAAAAAACATTGGAATGTGAAGAAGATGAATGGGGCTTTGATAAGGGGATCCTTACTTCAAGAGATACCCCTCTTGAAATGATTATATAATTAGAGTGGAACCACTTATCCTATGCCCTAAAATTATTAATGAATTACCAAACAATTAAAAAGGATAAAAATACACATTTATATAGGGTATGAAATGGGAGGATAGGGTTATAAGTGGTTACAAGTGTGAATGGGAAAATTCATCCAAATATTTTAATTTAACTTGCACCGACTAATTAACCTCCAAAACTCATGAACTAGCTATCCTTATAGTTGGATTATTTTTTTATATATTTTTTACTTTATCTTATGTCTAAATTTTATCCCAATACAATATTGGATGAAGAATCTATGGCCCAAATAGTGAATTTGTGTCGAATCTGGTGAGTCAAGTCCATCTTTTACTTCATGGACCATTTACTACAATAAAATTAAAGATCCAGCTCAGATGTCAAAAATAAAAGTTGTATCCCATTGAGTGATTAACAATTTTAAAAAATTTTAAGTTCAAATAAGTAAAATAAAAATATTTATTGCTGATGATCTAATCCAAAATATTCCTTAAATAAACATATTTAACAAAATGTGAGGAAATTATGTCATCTATTATAAATAAAATATTTTATAAAAATTTATTTTATCAATTCCCCCACACTTACCCCTTTTCAATCCCAGGAAAAACCTCATATCATAAAATCCATAAATTATGCAATTTAAAATTTCTCAATCCATGACAGTAATATGAGCATAACAAGAATCACAAAAAATAATTCAATATTAAAAAATCAGGAATACAATGTATTATAAATTGTATCAAAACAAAATACAGTGAGATCAATGAAAATAATTAGGTGGAAACATCTTATGAGTCAATTGTGCCACAAATTCCCCATATGTGTGCATTCCAATCATTTCAAGCTTGTCGCTCCACCCTTTATCTAGTGTATTCAGGTCAAGTAAAACTTTTATTCTTAACTAATTTTATTAAACCAAACTTTTTCAACATTATTTTTAATCAAATTCTAAAACCCACTAAATTAATCATTCCCAGAAGTCAAGTCTTAAGCTCTCAACCTAGATATCCCAACATGTTGTAAATTACATCACTCCTATCTTTATTATTATTTTTTGTTTTTTTTTCATTTTTGAGGGCGTAAAATATTCAAATATCAGTTACTCATACATAGTTCAATCTAGTAAAGTAATGTAACTGATTATAGGAGAAAAGAACATATGAAAAAACCATGTTATAAGGTGAAAAATATTACTTAATGTGGCTATAATTTAATTGGGTAAGAGAAACGCACAAGTCATGATTGTGTGTGAAGTATGAAAAGAGATTAAATGAAATAATTTTCGCACAATATATCCCATATATAATGATTCCAAAATCTCAAGGGCTTTATAGAGACACAATCAAAGATATAATTGACCAAATTCCATTGTCACTAAAATCAACCACCGATGAAAGATTTCCCATGCTTATCATGCTTCCTATGAGGTTAGAAAAAAATAAAACATACATTCTCGATAGGTTACATAGAATAAATGAGCATGTGACATGATATATATATATTTTGGTTTTTTTATTGATTTTTTTCTTTTTTTTTCATTTTTTAAAGCAACGATAATTGAAAGAAGAAAAACACAAAAAGAAAAATCATAAAAAATATACACAAAATTTCATCCTCTCCACAATACTTAAAATGTTGCATTTTCATCAATGAAAATATATAAAATTAATGGTGAAAATTAAATAAAGAATTAAAATTAGAATAAATAACATAAAAGTGAGAGGGTAAGGAAAAACCTGATGTTTTCATGTGATGGAGGTCTCATACAGTGTGATGGAATCAACTGCATGTGTGGGGAATACCTCAAAGTACCGCTTTATCCACTATCCATTGACTACAAAAATCCTTATTGTAGCCTATTGTGTGACTTTCAATATTTTATAAGAAAGAACATGATATACAACATAAGGTCCCAACCATCTAGAGCACAACTTACCATACATCAACTTCAATCATGAACTGTAGAGAAAGACTTTGTATCCTACATGAAACTCTATTTTTTGGATCATTCTATTATGTGACACTTTTTATATTTCCTTATAGATCCTTGAGTTATCATATGATGACAATTTAATCTCCTCAATATCTTTAATTTTTAGTTTACTTTGAATTCCAGCTTGGGTGAAATCCATACTATATTTCTTTATATCCCAATATGCCTGATGCCCGATCTATATAGGAAGATGACATGATTTCCCAAAAACAATCTGGTAGGGGGAATACTAATGGGATTTTTGAATGCCATACATAATACTATAACACATCATCCAAGAACTTACTTTAATCCTTCTTATTAGGATGAAGTGTTTTCTCCAATATCTTATTTAAATTAAAATTGGAAACTTTGGTATGTCCATTTTTTTTGGGGTGGTATAGTGTTGATGTTTTGTGTGTCACCCCATAATTCTGAAGGAGGGAAGATAAATTTTGATTATAAAAATGGGACCCTAGATCACTGATGATAGTATTCAGTACTCCAAACCTAAATAAAATTTTATCCTTGACAAAAATACACTGAAACATGAGAATAATCAGTCTTGGTGGCCTTGGAATCCACCCATTTTATAATATAATAAATAGATACAAGAATTTATAAGAAACCAAATGATCTTGGAAACAAATCCATGAAATCATTTCCCAATGCATAAAAAATCTCACAAAATAATATAGGCTGTTGGGTCATCTCGTGTCTCCTTGAAATGTTTCCAGTGTGTTGGAAATCAAATCATGACTTACAAAACACATGGGTATCATTAAATAATGTGGGCCATTATAATCTAGAGTCTAAGAAATTCATAGACATCCTTTGGGTTCCAAAGTGTCCACCACAAGCAAGTGTATGAACAAAATAAAAAATAGGCCCAAACTCACGATCAAGGAAACATATCCTAATGACCTGATCACTACAAATGTGCTGAAGGCAAGGATCATCCCACACATAAAACATAGACTCATTATTCAATTATTCAACTTGGTGTTTCTTTATATTTTTAAGAATTTCAAAGTAAACCATGTAATTTTCTAAATTTTCATACCAAGGATGTGTACCTAAGATGATATAGAGAATCTAATCAAATAAAGTGTCCCAAAGTAGTACCTGGTTTGGGGTTTTATGCTCCAATATATGAGTGATCCTACTCATGTGGTTAGCTACCAATTTCTCTGACCCCTTGTTATCACTTATTTCAATGTCAAAATTTTAAATAAAGAGGATCCAATGAATAATTCCTAGCTTTACAACTGATTTTTTTACAAGGTACCTTAAAGCTGCATGATCAGATAGAACAACCACTTTAGATCCTAATAAATAAGAGTGGAATTTGTCTAAAGAAAATATAACAACAAGAAATTCTTTTTCTGTTGTGGCATAATTTTCTTGTTCTGAATCTAAAGTCCTCAATGCATAAAAAATCCCATAAGACCTCCCTTCCACCATCTATAATAAGACATGTCCAACTTCAAAGTTTTAATCATCATGAATAATCTCAAAAAGTATATCCCACCATGGGGGCTATATGATCAGCGGACTGGTCAGACACTTATTTAGATCAGTAAATGATATATTTCACGAATCATCAAAAATTAATTCAATATCTTTTTGAATTAATTGAGATAATGTTAGAGAAATATTACCGAAATATCTGATAAAGTGATGATAAAAACCATAATATTCAGGGAGTGATTGAACATCATTCACACATATAGGATATGGTATGAATGAAAGGATAACTACCTTAGATCTATCAACCTCAATTCCATGCCATGGCACTAAATTACCTTTTACAATTCCCTTATATAACATGAAATGACATTTATAAAAGTTTAAAACTAGATTTTTCTCAATACAACAATGAAAAACATTGCCCAAACTCAAGAGACACTCATAAAATGAGTAATTTTACATAGTAAAATAATCCATAAATACCTCCATTAAAGTCTCAATTAAATTAGAAAAGATACTCACCATGCATATATGAAAGGTACATGGGGAATTAAAAATCCCAAATTACATCCTACAGTAAGAAAATGTACTAAATTATTAGGTGAATTTCATATTATCCTAGTCCTCTACTATAATGGGAACTTGAAAATATCCAGAGAAACCATCCAAGAATAAATAGTGTTTCCTACCCACAAGTCTCTAAAGCATCTAGTCAATGAATAGAAGTGGTAAATGGACCTTATGAGTGTATTGATTTAGTTTCCTATAATCTATGCACACCTGCCAACTATTTTTTACTCTCATAGGAACTAACTCATCATTCTTATATTTTATAATAGCTAACCTAGTTCTCATTGGTACAAACTGGATAGGGATGACCCATAGAGAGTTAGAAATGGGGTAAATGATACCCATGTTAAGAAAATTTTCCACCTATTTCTTTAAAAATTCTAATAATATGGGGTTAAGTCTCCTTTGTGGATATCAAAACAATTTATCTATATCCTTTAAAATAATCCTATGCATACAAATGAAGGGGATACTAATTTTCATGTATGTTAAGTTCTACCCAATTGACCTAATATTATCCTTTAAAATATTTAAAATTCATGTTTATTTTTCAGGAAAAAAATTATGAACAATTATTATAGAAAATTTATCATAATTCATTGGGTATGAATATTTTAAGTTTGGTGGCATTGGTTTGAGTTCTAGTTTGGGCGGGTTCTGTATTGATGTAAATGATGCGAGAAATAAAATATGTGAATAATGAATGTCTAGGTATGGATATACATTATCAATATTAGTGAATAATTCATCAAATCCATTTTTAAATCAACAACCCTGTCATAATGAGAAAGAACATGCTCAGAATTAGGAAAATAATCCACAAAATAATCAGAAATGATTGTGGAGTGATCATGATAAATAGACATGGAAGTTTTTTTAAAGAATCAAACTAAAACAAATTCTCAATATCTCTTTAAGAATGTAATGATCCCCATTTAAAAAATATTGAAAATAATTATTTGGAGAATCATCTCAAGATGAGTCAGAATGGAAGATAAAGAGAGCATAATGGTATTCTAAGGGGTACATCAAGGAGTATAGAATGTTAAATCTTATGATATCATCTCTGAACTCTATATAAAGTGTTCCCTCATGGAAATTAATGATTGTATTGATATTTTGAGTACGGGTATTCCAAGAATTATGGGATTAATAGAACTAACCTAATCATACCCCATATTCAACATGTATTTTTTTTCCAAAAAGATAATGTCCCTTACCTGAATAAGTACATCTTCAAGGAATCCCACCAGATATTTCATAGCTCTATTTTTTAATTATACCACTATTCTTTTCAGATTTAAATCACCAATATGTAAAGAATAAAAAACCAAGTGAGGCCTGACATTAATGAAGAAACCTAAATCACATAAAGAATTATAGAAATGAAACTCCCCTATGCTTCATAGAATGGTGAATGTCCTAGGGTCCTTGCACTTTTTATACATCACCAAGGTTGTTGTGATGAGTGCAGAGACATTCTTCCCAAGGTTTATCTCCTCGTTTAACTTTATATCTATTCTATTTGTACATAGTTCTTTAAAAAACTTAGAATACCTTGGAATTTTCTTGATTGCATTAATTAAAGTGATATTGATCTCAACATGCTTAAATGTATCCAAAACCTATTTTTTCATCACCTTTTAATTATATTCTTGGTTTATAAAACTCTATTTAGAAATGGAATGTATTTAGGTGGAAAATAATCAATATTTTTCTTACCATTGTCTTTCTCCTTGGGCCGCTCATTAGTTTTTCTTGAATGGGGATTCTCTAGAATTGTGGTAAATACTAGCGGAATGATATTCATAGTTGTATCAGTCACTTTATTCCCACTTCTCAATGTGATGGAATTGAAATTTTATTTGGGATTTGGAGTATATTGGAAAGGAATATGTATGGAGTTCTTACTTACCAATTCATGGAGGGTGGTGTCAATCTAGTTTATTTTCATATTCAACTCCCTCAACTCAAAACCTTGACTATTCAAATCATTCTTTTGATTATGAACAATTTGTTTCAAAAGGTCATCAATATTAGAATCTACCATTTATTTAGAATTCCCTTATTATTGTTGACTTATTGATGTTTAGGATTCAAATCTCCTCTAGGGTTTTTGAAAAAATTGTTGGTAAAGTGGAGGCTATTGGATGTTTTGATGAAAATAGAGATTTTTATATTGTCCAGATTCATCACTCATGTCTAATTGAACTTTATAGCCTTGGTTGTTTATTTATGAAAAGGAATCATACTTCTTCTGGGGATGCAGTTGTTGCTACTGCTAATATGGTCTCATAGGGAACAAAGATACGTAATACTCTCTCTCTTGTAATTGGGGGAAATAATTAGTTGTATGGTTTGTTTTAGTGAAAATTCTAAAAGGCCTTATAGGTGTGGGTTGGGATTTATTTTGATCCAAAAAAATATGTCTCACCATAGTGGTTAATTCATCCAACTTGGTATCAATTAAATGATTTTTAAGAGAATATGGACTCACCCGTTATACTCCTCTAACATGTGGAGTAACTAGATTACAAAATAGTTGGGAGTTTTGTACCATGTTATTAATTAATACACATGAAACCACCATTTTTTTCAACCAATTCCCCTCCATCCATAATATTCACCATATCTCCATAGGTGAGAGGCCTTCATAGACATATTCGATGAAATTTTCTCACTAATTTGGTGATATAGATAGCTTTCACATAACTTCTTGAATTGCTCATAGTACTCATACATTAAATCCCATTAGGATTTCTTGATTCCTAAGATCTCTTTTTGAATGGGAGTGGTCCTTGATATTGGAAAAAATTTCTATAAGAAAATACATTTCAAATCGTTCCAACATGTTATATATTCAGGTTGTGAATAATACACTTAATATTTTATAGTTATATAAAGTGAGAATGATCATTCTATTATTTTTATTTTATATTAAGAGAAATTTCTTGGTTTTAGGGTTTATCAAACCAAATTAAATTATTTTATATGTTTTTTGGGATCCTCTCTAGAGAGTCTATGAAATTTTGGGAGAAGGTGTATCAATCAAGATTTTAATTCAAATTCTGATTCAATGTTTGGGTATGTAATAAAATTTGGTTCATAGTTAATGTGTGGTGTAGAAAATTATTGAATGGTTCTATTAAGTTCATTGTTATTATTTTCATCCATTAGTTCTAGTTTTATGTTTGATTAATAAGTGATTCCAATTTCAATGTTCCCAGAATGGAGGAATTCCCCAACCGAGTGAATGTTGAAACTTATTGTAGACTGAGACTGTCTGATTCAATATACAAGGCTACATTAAATATTAGGGTCAAGATATAAGATATCCTCAATATCAGTTCATGTTATAAATCAGAGAAAAATTAAATGAATAAAAAATAAACCATAATAAAAAGAAAATATTTTTGAATTAATGGTCCAAAAAAATAAAATAAAAGAAAAATTGAGAAAGGAGAAAGAAGTAAGAATAAAAATAGAAGAATAAAATTAAATAAAAGTAAATAAATACCTCTAATTTGTTGAAAAAAATACATTCCTCCCAAAAAATTGTTCCAATTTGAAAGGCACTATTGTGGGTGCTCTCAAATTATGTGTGATTTTTGGGTACTTAAGTGCAGTAGAGTGGCTGACCAAGGTCATTATCTAAGAAGGAAGTAATAAAAAAACATATTAAAGGTATTTTAAAAATAAAAAACTACTTAAAAGTATGGGTTTTTTTTACGTTTATAAAACTATAATATTTATGCTGGGATAAGATTGTATTTTTTTTCATTTTTGAAATTTGATTGATAAAACACAACCATAAGATTTTTTAGAAAATATTTTTCTATAAGGCATTAACAATATAACTCTACCTATTAAATTAATTATTAATTATTATAATTTAAATAAACACCCACTTAATTATGATCCTCTAATTTTTTAACCTCTAAACCCATGATAATTTACCTCAACCAAAAAGATGAAATAAATTTAATTCTAGGATTAATTCGGAACATGAAATCATAGTACGCTACTTTGATTATCATTACAAGGATAGATTATGTTCAGGGGTTAATTATGCCTCATATAAACACTTTAAGTGAGTATTAATTGAGATTATGGATTATATTCAAACTCTACAAATTGATCCTATGTTGTTTTGTTTTACCGATTAAGATCACGCTCTTACAATTAACACATTACTCGACCTCATGTGTTTTGTGTTAATTGTTCAATTAATTTATTAGTTTATTTTATATTAAAAAATCAATACATAGATAATATTAAGTGAAATATATTATCTAATTTATTAAAAAAAATAAGTTAATAAGGTGATAATTAGATCAATTACTAAGAAAAAATACTCTTCCATGGGCAGTGTAGTCATCGTAGAAACATTTTCAAGTGAAAATTTTTAGAAAGGGTATAACCAAATCATGATTATAATATTGATTTAAATTAAAAATAAAAAAATTATAGAATAAATTAATTTAAAATAATATAATAAATGGAATATAAATGGAGTGTTTATTCCAAAAAATACAAACATTATAATGCGAAGAAGAAGAATGTGGCTTCGATGAGGCGATCCTTACTTCAAGAGCCACCCCTATTGAAATGCTTGGATAATTAGAGAAGAAACACTTATAATATTCCATAAAATTATTAATACACTTAAAATACCTTCTAAATGATAAACATACACATTTATATTGAGGAGTGGAGGATAGGGTTATAAGTAGTTACAAGCATGAATGGGGAAATTCAGCCAAAAATTTTAATCCAACTTGAACAGACTGGTCAACCTTAAAATCACATGAACCATCTATTCTTATAGAAGGATTATTTTTTAGTAATTTTGTTCTATATATTTCTCATAAATTTTATCCCAATCCAATCTAGGATGAATATGTTATAGCTTAAATAGTGAAGTGGTGTCCGATCTAGCAAGTCCAGTACAACTTTAATTTCATGGACCATTTACTCCAATAAAATGCAATATACAACTCAGATTTCCTAAATAAAATTTTTAACCCATTGAGTTATTAACACTATTACAAAATTTTAATTTTAAATAAGTTAAAAAAAATATTATGGATGAAATACTACAGTGAAATTTAAAGGGTCAAAAATGTAATTTTCATCAAATTTGAAAATGAATGATCTAATCCAAAATATTCCATAAATAAACATATTTAACATAATGTGAGGAAATTATGTCATTTATTATCAATAAAATATTCAATAAAAATGTGTTTAATCATTAACCTATTAGAAAAGACCAATCCTCATCAAATTCTCTCTCCAACTTCATCCCAACACGTGAGAGTCCAACATCACTTCTCATATAGATCCTCATAAGGTGCCATTTAAATGTTATAATGAAAAATTTTGTTATATGAGAAATAAACTAGGTTAAGGTGTTGATATACAAATCCTTGTAAATTCACTGAACATGATCTCAATATATCCTCTAGAGTTTGAATGGTTCTCTTAGTCCAACCATCCATCTGAGGGTGATAAGTAATACTGAAACATAACTCTCTATCCAATTATTATTGAAGGATTATCCAAAACCTCAAGGTAAAATTTGGATATTTTTTAGATACAATAGATATTTCCATAATATACAATCTTACCACTTCTCTTATATATATATTTGTGAGATAATTAATATATAAATATTTATTGATAACAATGAAATGTGTAGACTTTTTAAGGCGATCAACTACCACCCAGATGGCGTTATTGCCTTTAGATGTCCTGGGGTGTCCTATGATGAGATCATTGGTTATGTTTTCCCATTTAAATAATGGTATGTGAAATGTTTTTATCATATCCATATACTTTTTTATTCAGACTTGACTTGTTGGTTTACCAAGAATCGAGATATAAATTTCACAATCTTTCTCTTTATGATATCACACCAAAAGTTTTTCTTCAAATATATATACATCTTAGTGATTCTTGTATAAATAGAGAAGGATGAGCTATGAATATCATATAGAAGTTCCCTCTTCAGTTATGGTTTTGATGGGTCACATATTCAGGTTACAAACCATATAACTCCATATTTAGAAAAGTTAAACTCTAAAATATTCACTACATTTTTCTATAACACCTCATCATCTTTTTAGGCCTCCATGATACTCTCAATAATGTATGGTTGAGAATTTATTTGAGAAAGTTAGAACGAGGATACTTTTATTATTCCCATTTACATCCTTTATATGTAAAATAATATTGGATCCCTTTCAATCCACATCATGGATAGGGTTGTGGGATCTTTTCTACTCAAAGTATCTGCCACTTTTTTCACCTTCCCAGTATCGTAATGGATTGAACAATCATAATTAATTATCAACACTAACCACCATTGTTGGTTCAAATTAATCTCATTTTGTATTAATATATGATTGAGGATTTTATTATATATATATATATATATGTCATACTTCTCCCCATAGAGATAATGTCACCAAATATTTAATACGAAGATCACTATGGAAAATTTCAGATCACATGTTTGGTAGTTATACTCATGTATATTTAATTTAAAGGAGGAATAGGCTATCAATGTAAATACCCAAAGCTTGATGTACATAGAAATTACATTACTTTTTCATAATACTTAATACATGAAAAAAATATATGCCCAAAGACCATATTAGTTTAGTGTCTTTGGAAACTCAGAACATAATCTTCTAATCATTGTGAAAGATCTCCAAAATCTCCCATAAATATATTCCCTTTTTGTTTTCTTACCTAAAACCTTTATTTATATCCCGGGGAAAAGAAAAAATAAAAAGGGTGATCTCAAATTCTCAGTAAGGGTAAGCATGGAGAAAATAAAACAAACCATATACATTTGAACTAAAAAAACATGAATATAAAGTTCAAACATCAAAATCTTGAGTTGTGAAATAAATATTGGCTGTACATAAGGCATAAATCATAACGGAACATCAATCAAGATAAAATAGCATGGGAATAAAACATATAATTGTGGAATCCATTAAGCACATGATATGATTTCCATAGTATCTAAGACATTGCTGCAAAGACCATCATAGTGGACAAAGTCCATTACTGAACCGGGTTTACTTGTCGTTCCAGCCCTGTTTTACTGAACCAGATTTTACTTGACGTTCCATCCATGTCTATCTCATGAGATATAAATCTTTACCCAATGCATTTTAGGTAGATATAGGTCCCAATCATCTCATAATTAAATCATTCTTATGTGTTCCACAAAATAAACATAAATCATTCATCATAACCCAAAGAATAAAATGGGTTTCATAAACATCATCCCATAATAACGTAATCCATATAAAACAAATGGATATAATTTCATCATAAGAACAATCAAACCATGTAAATAATAGAGAAATTATAATTGAAACATAATCATACTAAATAATGTCATCTTATATGGAAAATAGTTTTGACAAAACACTTGAAATGAATTCTTGAGGAAAATATCCTTTCTTCTTCAAAATCATTTTCTTTTCACAAAATTCCATTCAATTTTAAAAGAAAAGGATTTTTTTGAAAATAATAATGAAATATTTTAGAGTAAGATTCATGAAAATTAGGCATTATGAAACCATAAAAATCCATTCATGCTGTATAAGTTAAAAAAAACATTATCCTCGTACTTTTTCTGAAAAAGTCAAAAAGTTTCTCGTATGATAAAAAAAAGAAAGATTCCTTCCATAACACAATGTAAAAGTCAAATAGGGGTAAACATGACTTTAAACATACATGGAAGAATATTAAACACTTTATAAAAAAACATTTTTATGGACATGGATGAAAAATATAACCCTAGTAAATACTTACGTATAAGCAATCTCGGATAAAAATGAGATTTGAAAAATTATCCCTTACCTTATGTCCAATTTCTTCTGTATGTGTCCGAGAACCCTGTATAGTGGGTATAAAAATATTATTAACTTGTAACAGAACCATAATAATATTTATGTTATCATATATGATTCACTTACGACTTTATATTATCCATTCATTTGTCAATTCCATGTTAAAGTAGCGTTTTGGGTAAAATCATTTCATTTATCGTACGTGTTTGGACTTGTTGTTCTTGATATTATTACTTATATCTTGATTTACTTAATTCCATAATTTAAAACATGATTTTCATATAATATATATTCATCATATAAATATATATGATAGATCGATAAATGGAATGAAATACACTGTTCATGGAGACGGTAGGCCGTACGTACGCATGAACACTGTTTTCGTTTCCTTATTGAATTGAATGGAATTAAGTAAATGAAAAATATATATACATAAATCCAGTATCATTATTATGTCACATATTTCATGATTATTTATTATATATAATTTATAATCAATCTTGAATGGTTAACATGGAGAATGAATCTCATCGCGTCGTGGAGACGGTAATCCATACGTACGCACGAGCGATGATATCATTCCCATAATTATTGAATGGAATTGGAGTGGATGATATAATATCTCATAATCAGTAAGATGTTATAATAACTATATATAGTTATTATTTACATCATTATACCCATCCAAGTAATGTGGTGGTGGAAAAACAGATTACACCACGGCGTGGAGACATTATTCCGTACGTACACACGCGCGACGATTTTTTTTCCGTAGGATGGATAGAAGGTGAAATGAGGTTGTTTCATATTTATAATATAATATCATTATATTAGTGATACTGATTATATTAATTTATAATTAAACAAATAAAGAAGAGGAAGTTTAAGATGAAAGAAACTTGAAAGAATCGGTAGAAGAGATTACCTCTTCTTCGACGCGCCTCCTCTTAACCTCTTGGTCTTGGAAGAAGACCAGGACATCTAGTAGGTTTATAGGGAAGTGGATAAGTAAAATGGACAGGGTTTGGATGAGCATGAAGGCTCAAAATTTTTTGAAGAGGAGAGGGATTAGGTGCCCTTTTATAAGAGAAGAGAGGGGCACTTTTGGAAACCTCAAAAATATTAATTAATAATAAAATAAAACCCCACTTAAAAACTTCCAAAGTGACTCAAATTAGGATATGAGGTAAGATATGGTTTTAATATCATCAAAAAATTAAATTTAGACATGTTGGGAAATTATTTTTAACCTTATCAATTTGATTTATCCTTATTTAATTTATTTACTCTTAATTATGGTAATAATATTCTAAATTTTAAATTGTTATAAATACATACTTATATGTAGTAAATTTCCTATAATTGTATACTTCATAAAACTTTAGATCATATAATTTTCAATTTGTAATTTTTTAAATATTTTTGTGATTTTTAAATAATTTAATAATATGTTATTTTTATAAAATACCAATAGTGTAAATTTTGACACTATTCATTTATTTGAATTTGAATAAAATACAAACAGAGAATATATTCAAAAAAAAATATTTAATAGGTTACTAACATGTCATATTTATCTATAAAATTCTTTGAGAATGTTAATTAGTTCATATAATATTTATTTTAATATTTTTAAAACCATTTATTTGATATTTCTCTTAATAAACTAATTACTACAACATTTTTGTATAATTATTTAATATACTTAATTGTTGCATAAAAATTAATAATAAAATACTATGATGAATATAAATCTAATAGATTTTATAATATTACTTTGAGTTGAATTTATCTTCTAAAACAACCAAATTTTAAAATGATATATTTATTAAATTATGAAGGTGACAACTTTGACATCATTTAAAATAAAAAAATATAAATGTCATAATTGATTTTATAAAGCTCCAAATGGTCAAAAATTATACCTTTGGATTATTATGGTTCATATGTACACTAAAAATAAGTTTTGGTCTGGTTTTTGTTCCTTTTAATGGGTATTATTATTTTAATAAAAACTATATTTATGATTTTTCACTAAATAAATAATTTCTACATCATTAATGTATAAGCTATTAAGGTAATTAAATATCTCTTAAAAATTACAAATAAATTACCATAACAAATAAAAACATTTTATCTTTCAAATGAGAATTTATAATTGAATTTATATTTTGTATAACCTTATATTAAAAATACTTTAATTATTAAAGTTTGAGTGAGACATATTTCACTTTTCTTTAAAATAAAATAAATTAAAGGTCTTAATCACATCCAAGTGGGTTCCAATGGATTCAATTTCGACTCAAATATTCCTTAGGATGAAATATAATCATAAAATTATACTAAGACAAGTGTTAGGGTAATTTTATAATATTATATTTACCCTTAATTACCCGATTTACCTTTAACTATGGTAAATAAAATTTACCATGGTTACTATTCATAATTCCCAAAAATAAAAAGTAGTCTATTAACATAATTTTGAAATACTAATTCCAAATATGGAATCCATTTTTCCAAATTCAAATCACAGAAGTTGCATAAATTAATTTAAAATTAATCCCGTTGTTAAGAAAACGAGTTTTAAAAGTTAATACATTGCAAAATATTGAAATGATTTTACTTATGAATTCATTGTAAAATCAATGCTAATAAAATAAATTATATTAAATGGTAAAAATATATTATATTTATACTTTAAAACAATTTACTATTATAATTTAACTATATAAATTATCTAGATGAAAAAAGTTGTTTTTAAGTAAAATTTAGCGTGTTTTTACTATTCATCAAAATAAGAACGTTGTCAGAAAAATATCAAAACTTTATACAATGTTAATTTTTATATAATGATTCAAAATAAGAAGTTTATTTTGTAAAATCGAACTTATAAACTTGTCAAAAATTAAATTTAAAATGGGTGCGCCATCAAAAGGCGGCAAAACTGCATTTTTTGAAAAATACTTCTTTTATCTGAAAAATTGATTTTGTTCTCATACCTCATTCTAGAAAATGTGTAAGATGAATTATAATGTTATAAAATTAAAAATGCGGTTAATAATATTCATAACGGCCAGTTCATAATAATATTATAACAGTATATCATTGTTTAGTGAAACCCGTTATTGCGCACAACTCACGCTATTGAGGAAGGTCGCTCTTGCGTGCAACACAAGCCAATAATAGTGTTTGCGTATACTAAAAGCTAATATGGTGTTGTGTATAGCACAATATAATCTTGGTGTAGCGTACAACACAAGACATCAAAGAAATTAAAAATAATATTTCTCATAAAATCTTGGGGTGTTACATTCTACCCCCCTTAAAATGAATTTCACCCTCGAAATTAGTTGGGGTTATAAATCGTTTACTACTTGAAAGTTTCTTTCATAGAAACCCACATCGTAAAAAGGAATACTAAAACTTAATTTTAAAAAGGAAATTTAGAAACATAATGGTCACCCAAAGTAAGTCAACATTGGGTTTCCACATAGGAGAATATTGGTGAAAATATGGATATGGAGGAGAAATCTAACCATCATGTTCTGATGAAGAGTGGTAGAGAACATGGATATAAAAAAGCCATCAATCAAAAAGACATAAATTTGTGATGATCTAAGGTACCATTTGATTCATTGGATATGAGGGTACTAGGACAACATTTTTGGTTTTCAAGATCATTTCTCTAAAGTTGATGAATTTTTGAATAAGGAGAAATACTGACTTGATTTTAGTGTAATATCATTGTTGGTCATTATATGAACAATTTCCACTTCATCTCTTATTTAAAGAAATGAAGTTGAATTTTTCATTCTCGAAGTGTTATCAGATCATGTGATAGAAAGATAGGTCATTCCATAAGTCAATCTGTGCTGAGATTAATCGTATATGGTTCCTAAAATGGACTTATAATTCATCTATCATACCTATTAATAAAATAAAACTAGTTTCTACTAACCAAGGACTTATTGTAGGCTAGTGGTAGGTGATAAAGGCCTGTCGCACTTTGGTTGTGGGTTCGATTCCCACATCCTTGTCCGACGCGACGGGTTGTCGCTCGTTCTGCAGGTTGTCCCTTTTCTTAAACTACACTATTATAACATTCCAGAAATAAAGCCGAAAAAAGTTCTAGCCTTAAAAAATACTATCTGATGTCCAAATTAATCCATTCAAACCTTAAGACTTATCCAAAATAATTCTTTCCAAACTCATAGTATAAAGAGAAAGATTACAAAAAAATTCATATAACAAGCACGTGAATACCACCATTTATCCCTCATATATCACAAGATATATCTTTGTTGGTCACATTCCAAACATGTGATTACCTTAATCATGTATTCCCTTGAAACATTTATTACCATAGAACCTCAGTGAAAACATGAATGCTATCAAAAGTTAACTCTTTCCACATACCAAAATCCCAAAAATTCTTTATACTCAAACCATGATATCACTTTGTCCTTATATCAATCATGAGCTCATGAATACTATAAAACATATTATTTTCTCCTTATCCCTTCATTATTCTCATATCATATACTTTCCAAAAATATTTCAATCACTTTTCATGGTTACCGGTACCATATTCTTATGGAAAACCACAATGGACCAATACATAGATATTCCAATATACCATAAAAGTACCTCAACAACATTATTCTTGAATACCAATACATAAACACTTAAATCCATCCTCTTTAATGATTTTCATGGAATAAGTCCTTCCTTGATTTAGAAGTAACCTCTTAGGTCAGGGCATTGAGTTGGGTAATGCCCATGTTCTCCACAGATAAGACATTGAACTCTATAACAGTCTGTTACTCTATGGCCCTTCTCTCCACACAGATAACATCTTCCTATACATTTGATGTATTCATCAAGGATCTTCTTCCCTTCTTTAGAAATCTCAATATTTTTTTCTCTATGCTCCTCACCATGCGAACATGCATAAAAGTCCATATTCCTCTTATTTGATGAATTAGGAATACCACTAAAGTTCACCTAGTTAATCATATATCACGATGACTAATTCGGCATAACCAAAATGTATTTATTTCTAGGAATTACAAAATTTCGTTGCTCATAGTCACCAATTTGTCTATTGGATTCAATGTTGACCCAATTCCTTCTGGTTCCCTCCATTGATAAAACCAAAAACCATGGTGTAAGAAACAATTAAAATAACGAGGAACCATATAATTATAAAAAGTATAACTTATCACACATTATTTAATCCATGACACCTTAGGTTCACCCTAGGTTATTCATGATCGTAAAAATAATTCTAGGACTGTAACCTATAGTTATAATAAACCTTATGGACATCCCTAGACATACTATAGAAATATCTCTGGGGATCTCACCAAAATTTTCACATCCTAGTTTTCAAAGGTTAACTAAACCTTCGCTCTGATACCAACTGTAAAGACCCAAAGCTTGATGTACATAGACATTACATTACTTTTTCAGAATACTTAATACAAGACAAAAATAGATGCCCAAATACTGTATTATTTTAGTGTCTTTGGAAACTCGGAACATAATCTTCTAATCATGGTGAAAGATCTCTAACATCTCACATAAATATCTTCCCTTTTTATTTTCTTACCTAAAACCTTTATTTATATTCTGGGGAAAAGAAAACATAAAAATGGTGAGCTCAAATGATCAGTAAGGGTAATCATTGAGAAAATAAAACAAACCATATACATTTGAACTAAAAAAACATGAACATAAAGTTCAAACATCAAAATCTTGAGTTGTGAAATAAATCTTGGCAGTACGTAAGGCATAGATCATACAACATCAATCATGATAAAATAGCATGGGAATAAAACATGTAATTATGGAATCCATTAAGTTCATGATATGATTTCCATAGTATCCAAGGCATTGCTGCCAAGACCATCATAGTGGACAAAGTCCATTATTGAATCGGGTTTACTTTCCATTCCAGCCCTGTATTAATGAACCAGATTTTACTTTCCATTCCATCCATGTCTATATCATGAGATATAAATCTTTACCCAATTCATTGGAGGGAGATATAGGTCCCACCAATCTAATAATGAAATCATTATTACGTGTTCCACAAAATAAACATAAATCATTCATCATAACCCAAAGAATAAAATGGGTTTCATAAACATCATCCCATTATAACGTAATCCATATAAAACAAATGGATATCATTTCATCATAAGAAGAATCAAAACCATATAAATAATAGAGACATTATACTTGAAACATAATAATACTAAATAATGTCATCTTAGATGGAAAATAGTTTTGACAAAACACTTGAAATGAATTCTTGAGGAAAATATTCTTTCTTCTTCAAAATCATTTTCTTTTCACAAAATGCCATTCAATTTTAAAAGAAAAGGATTTTGTTAAAAATAATCATGAAATATTGTAGAGTAAGATTCATGAAAATTAGGCATTATGAAACCATAAAAATCCATTCATGCTGTATAAGTTAAAAAAACATTCTCCTCGTACTTTTTCTGGAAAAGTCAAAAAGTTCCTCGTATGGTAAACAAAAGAAAGATTCCTTCCATAACACAATGTAAAAGTCAAATAGGGGTAAACATGAATTTAAAAATATATGTAATAATATTAAACACTTTATAAAAAAACATTTTGAAGGACATGGATGAAAAATATAACCCCAATAAATACTTACGTATAAGCAATCTCGGATAAAAATGAGATTTGCAAAATTATCCCTTACCTTATGTCCAATTTCTTCTGTATGTGTCTGAGACCCCTGTATAGTGGGTTTAAACATATTATTAACTTGTAACATAACCATAATAATATTTATGTCATCATATATGATTCACTTATGACTTTATATTACCCGTTCATTTGTCAATTCCATGTTAATGTAGCATTTTGGGTAAAATTGTTTCATTTATCGTACGTGTTTGGACTTGTTGTTCTTGATATTATTACTTATATCCCGATTTACTTAATTACAGAATTTAAAACATGATTTAAATATAATATATATTCATCATATAAATATATATGATAGATCGATAAATGGAATGAAATACACCGTTCATGGAGACGGTAGGCCGTACGTACGCATGAACGCTGTTTTCGTTTCCTTATTGAATTGAATGGAATTAAGTAAATGAAACATATATTTAAATAAATAAAGTATCATTATTATGTCACATATTTCAGGATTATTTATTATATATACTTTATAATCATTCTTGAATGGTTAACATGGAGAATGAATCTCATCACGTCGTGAAGACGGTAATTCGTACGTACGCACAAGTGATGATATCGTTCCCATAATTATTGAATGGAATTGAAGTGGATGATATAGTATATCTGAATTATTATGATGTTATAATAACCATATATAGTTATTATTTACACCATTATACCCATCCAATTAAGGTGGTGGTGTAAAAATAGATTACACCACGACTTGGAGACGGTATTCCATACGTACGCACGCGCGGTGATTTCGTTTTCCATAGGATGGATAGAAGGTGAAATGGGGTTGTTTCATATTTATAATATCATATAAGTATATTATTGATACTTATTGTATTACTTTATAATGAAACAACTAAATAAGAGGAAGTTGAAGAAGAAAGAAACTTGAAAGAATCGGTAGATGAGATTACCTCTTCTTCGACGCACCTCCTCTTAACCTCCTCTTAGGGCACTAAAGTTGGTCTTGGAAGAAGACCAGAACCTCTAGTAGGTTTCTAGGGAAGTGTAGAAGTATAATGGGCAGGTTTTTGCTGAGAATGGAGGCTCAAAATGATGTGAATAGGAGAGGGATGAGGTTCCCTTTTATAAGAGAATAGAGGGGCACTTTTGGAAACCTCAAAAATATTAATTAATAATAAAATAAAACCCCACTTAAAAACTTAAAAAGTGAATAAAATTAGGATATGAGGTAATATAGGGTTTTAATATCATCAACCTATCAAATTTATACATGTTGTGAAATTATTTTAAACCTTATCAATTTGATTTATCCTTATTTAATTTATTTAATCTCATTTGTGGTAATAATATTCTAAATTTTAAATTGTTATAAATACATTATTATATGTGGTAAATTTCCCATAATTGTATAATTTATAAAATTTCTATCATATAATTTTCAATTTGTAAATTTTTAAATATTTTTGTGATTTTTAAATAATTTAATAATATGTTATTTTTATAAAATACCAAGTGTAAATTTTGACACTATTCATTTATTTGAATTTAAATAAAATACATACAGATAATATATTCAAACCAAAATATTTAATAAGTTACTAACATGTCATATTAATCTATAAAATTCGTGGATCATGTTAATTAGTTCATATAATATTTATTTTAATATTTTTAATACCATTTATTTGATATTTCTCTTAATAAAATAATTACTACAACATTTTTGTACAATTATTTAATATACTTATTTTTGGAATAAAAATTACAAATAAAATACTATGATGAATATAAATCTAATATATTTCATAATATTACTTTTAGTTGAATTTATCTTCTAAAACACCCAACTTTTAAAATGATACATTTATTAAATTATGAAGGTGAAAACTTTGACATCATTTAAAATAAAAAAAATATAAAGGTCATAATAGATTTTTTAAAGCTCCAAATGGTCAAAAATTATAAATTTGGATGATTATGGTTCATATGTACAAGAAAAATAAGTTTTGGTCAGGTTTTTGGGCCTTTTAATGGGTATTATTATTTTAATAAAAACTATATTACTGATTTTTCACTAAATAAATAATTTCTGCATCACTAATGTATAAGATATTAAGATAATTAAATATCTCTTAAAAATTACAAATAAATTACCATAACAAAGAAAAACATTTTATCTTTCAAATGAGTATTTATAATAGAATTTATATTCTATATAACATTATATTAAAAATAATTTATTTATTAAAGTTTGAGTGAGACATATTTCACTTTTCTTTAAAATAAAATAAACTAAAGGTCTTAATCACATCCAAGTGGTTTCCAATAGATTTCATTTCGACCCAAATACGCCTTAGGAAAAAATATAATCATCCAATTATACTAAGACAAGTGTTAGGGTAATTATTAGAATATTATATTTACCCTTAATTACCCGATTTACCTTTAACTATGGTAAATAAAATTTACCGTAGTTACTATTCATATTGCCCAAAAATAAAAATTATCCTATTAACATAATTTGGACCTAATAATTCCAAATATGGAATCCATTTTTCCAAATTCAAATCACAGAAGTTGCAGAAATTAATTTAAAATTAATCCCATTGTTAAGAAAATGAGTTTTAAAAGTTAATACATTGCAAAAGATTGAAATTATTTTACCTATGAATTCAATGTAAAATCAATGCTAATGACATACTGTAACAACCCGATATTTTATAAGATATATTCGTTTTAATTTCTTTCATATCTTCTGTTGTATGCTACACCAAGATTATCTTGTGCTATACGCAACACTGTATTAGCTTGCAGTATACGGAACACAATTCTTGGATCGTGTTATACACAATTTCAAGTTCATTTGATAGAAGTTATTCTACGCAACATTGAGTGTGTGTATATATATATATATATTCAATGTATAAATGAAAAATGGTTGGATTATGTTATAATGAAACAAAAAAGGAGTATTTCACTATACGCAACCCTGACTTGGCTTGCATTACACGCAATCACGACCTTCTTCGACAGTGTGTGTTGTACGCAATACTGGGTTTTACTAAACAACAATATGCTATTATAATATTATTATGAACTAGCCGTTATGAATAGTATTAACTAAATTTTTAAATTTAAAACATTATTATTCATCTTACATATTTTCTAGAACATGGTATAAGAACAAAATAAATATCTCGGATAAAATAAGTATTTTTCAAAAAATGCAGTTTTGCCACCTTTTGATGGCGCACCCACTTAAAATATAGTTTTTGACATATTTATAAGTTAAATTTTACAAAATAAAATTATTCTTTGGGATCAGGATATAAAATTTTACCTTGGATAAATTTTTCATATTATTCTGATAACTTTCATATTTTAATGAATAGTAAAAACACGCTATATTTTAATTAAAAATAACTTTTTTCATCGTAATAATTTATGTGGTTAAATTATAATATTGAATGGTTTTAAAGTATAAATATAATATATTTTTACCATTTAATATAATGTATGTCATTAGCATTGATTTTACATTGAATTCGTAGGTTAAATAAATTCAATCTTTTGCAATGTTTTAAACAAAAACTCATTTTCTTTCAACAACGAGATTAATTTTAATTTAATTTCTGCAACTTCTGTGTATTGAATTTGGAAAAATGGATTCCATATTTGGAATCAGTGGGTCCAAATTATATTAATAGACTACTCTTTATTTTTGGGCTTTATGAATAGTACCAACGGTAAATTTTATTTACCATAATAAAAGGTAAATTGGGTAATTAAGGGTAAATATAATATTATAAAATTATCCTAACACTTGTATTAATATAATTGGATGATTATATTTTTTCCTAAGTCATATTTGGGTCGAAATGGAATCCATTAGAACCCACTTGGAGGTGATTAAAACCTTTAGTTTATTTTATTTAAAAGAAAGTGAAATATGTCTCACTCAACTTTAATAATTAAAGTATTTTTAATATAAGTTTATACAAAATATAAATTCGGTTATAAATACTCATTTGAAATATAAAATGTTTTTCTTTATCATGGTAATTTATTTGTAATTTTTAAGAGTTATTTAATTACCTTATTATCTTATACATTAATGATGAAGAAATTATTTATTTAGTGAAAAATCAATAATATAGTTTTTATTGAAATAGTAATACATATCAAAAGGCCCAAAAATCTGCACAAAACTTATTATTAGTGTATATATAAACCCTAATCATCCACTGGCCGAATTGTTGACCATTGGGATCCTTATTAAGGCGATTATGACACTTATATTATTTTATTTTAAATGATGCCAAAGTTGTCACCTTCATAATTTAATACATATAAAAATTTAAATATTGTGATTTTATGATGATAAATTCGAGTAAAAGTATTATTGTGAAATTTAATATATTTATAATCATCATAGGATTTTATTTTTAATTTTTATGCAACAAATAATTATATTAATTATACCAAAAATGTTGTAGTAATTATTTTATTAAGAGATAAACCAAATAAATGGTTTTAAAAATAATAAAATAAATATTATATGAACTATTTAATGTGCCCCACTAATTTTCTAGATACATATGACCTTTTATGAATCTATTAAAGCTTTTAGTTCGAACATATCTTCTGTAGATATTTTATTTAAATTCAAATAAATGAATAGTGTCAAAATTGACACTATTGTTACTTTATAAAAATAACATATTATAAAATAGTTTAAAAATAAAAAAAATATTTAAAAATTATAAATTTAAATATATATGGTTTAAAATGTTATAAAGTATCCAATTATAGACAATTCACAACAAATAAGTAATTATTTGTTATAATTTAAAATTTAGAATGTTATTACCACAAATAAAATTAAATTGATTAAATAAGGATAAATCAAGTTGATAATGTTTAAAATAAATTCTTAACATGTCTAAATTTTATTGGTTGATAATATTACAACCCTATCTCATATAATATTCGGATATGAGTCATTTTGGAAGTTTTTAAGTTGGGTTGGGATTTAATATAAACTAATATTTCTTATATTTCCAAAGGTGCCCCTCTCCTCTCTTATAAAAGGGCACCTCCTACCTCTCCCCCTCACACCAATTTGAGCCTTCAAGTTTGACCAAACCCTGCCCATTTCACTTACCCACTTCCTTAGAAACCTACTATAGGTACTGGCCTTCTCAAAAGACCAACTCTAGTGCCTTAAGAGAAAGTTTAAAGGAGGCACTTCGAGAAAGAGGTAATACCTTCTACCGTTTTCTTCAAGTTCCATTCTTCTTCTACTCCATCTTATTTAGTTGTTTAATTATGAGGTAATAACATAAGTATCCCTAATATACTGATATGTTATTATAAATATGAAACAACCCTATTTCACCTCTTATCCATCCTACGGAAAATGAAATCACCGCGCGTGCGTACGTACGGAATACCGTCTCCACGTCGTGGTGTAATCTGTTTTCCACCACCACCTTACTTGGAAGAGTATAATGGTGTAAAGAATAACTATATGTGATTATTGTAAAGTGATATTGATTCTTAAATAGTATACATATACTTCAATACGATTCCACGATCATGGGAACAATATCATCGCTCGTGCGTACGTACGGCCTACCGTCTCCACGATGTGATGCGACTCGTTCTATATGATCTTCATTGAATAATGATTATATAAATTAATTGAATTAATTAATATGATATATATTACACTAATACCATTATATAAATGATGTATATATATCCTATAAAAAGTAATAATAATTTATTCGACAAAACACACATAAGAACAAAAAGTAATAAACACCCGAATAACAAGTAGTAATGAAATATTACTAATAAGAAGCTAAGAATATGACCATATATGATATCATAATAATGAATATGATTCTGTAATAAGTCAATGAAATTATTTAAATCATTATACAGGAGGTTCAGACACGTACAAAGCATATCAGACCTAATGTAAGGGAAAATCTCGCAATCTCAATTTTTATCCGAGATTGTTTATACTTCAGAATTTATTGGGGAATATTTATCATCCACATCCATGTTTACTCAATATGTAATATTATTTATATCCTCCTAAAATAGTTTGAATCCAATTTTACCCTTCGGTGAGTTTTTAGTAAAAGATATGAAAGGAATCTTTTGTCGTTTTTCGTACAAGGTACTTTTTGACTTTTCCGACAAAAGTACGAGAAGAATGTTTTTTTAACTTGTACGGCATGAATGGATTTTTAAAACATTATTTCCAAGAATCTTCCTTTAGAATATTTCAAGTTTATTTTTAATCAACTTCTTTTGGTTTTAAATTATATTACATGTTAATAAAGTAATTTTTTTTGAAGTAGAAAGGATATTTTCCTCTAGAATGGAGTTCAAGTGTTTTATAAAAATTATTTTCCATCTAAGATAATATAAAGTTTTGTTTCTATTCCTATTTTTACATTGTTTTAATTATGTTATGATGGAATTATTTTTATGATGTCCTTTTATCTTATATGGATTATGTTATGATGGCATGTTGTTTAAGAATCCCATTTTTATTACATGGGTTATGCTATGATGTATGATTTATGATTTTGTGGCACACATAAGAATGGTGTCATTATGAGATGGCTGGGACCTATATCTCCCTCCAATGCATTGGGTAAAGATTTATACCTCATGAGATAGACATGGCTGGAATGGTAAGTTAATCCGGTTCAGTATTACAGGACTGAAATGAGGAGTGAACTCGATTCAGAAAGGGACTTTGTCCACTAAGATGGTCTTGGCAGCAATGCCTTGGCTACTATGGAAATCATAACATGTGCTGAATGGTTTCCACAATTACATGTTTTATTACCATTTTTTTTATCATGGTTGATGTTCCATTATTATATATGCCTTACGTACTCCCACAGTTTATGTCTTTGCTCAAGATTTTGATGTTTAAATTTCATGTTCAAGTTTTTGCTTTCAAATGTTTATGGATGGTTTTATTTTCTCTATGTTTGCCCTTACTGAGCATTTGAGCTCACCCTTTATATGATTTCTTTTCCCCAGGTTATAAAGAAATGTTTTAGGTAAGAAAACAAAAGGGGAAGATCTTTATGAGAGATTTTGAAGATCTTTCACCACGATTAGAAGATTATTTTCTGAGTTTCCAAAGACACTAAACTATTACAATCCTTGTGTGTCTGTTTTCGTTATGTATCAAGTATTCCGCAAAAGTAATGTAATGTCCATGTATATCAAGCTTTGGGTCTCTACACATAAATTATATTAAATGGTAAAAATATATTCTATTTATACTTTAAAACAATTTACTATTATAATTTAACCATATAAATTATCTCGATGAAACAAGTTGTTTTTAAGTAAAATTTAGCGTGTTTTTACTATTCATCAAAATAAGAACGTTGTTAGAAAAATATCAAAACTTTATCCAATGTAAATTTTTATATCCTGATTCAAAAGAAGAAGTTTATTTTGTAAAATTTAACTTATAAACTTGTCAAAAATTATATTTAAAATGGGTTCACCATCAAAATGTGGCAAAATTACATTTTTTGAAAAATACTTCTTTTATCCAAAAAATTGATTTTGTTCTCATACCTCATTATAGAAAATGTTTAAGATGAATTATAATGTTATAAAATTCAAAATACGGTTAATAATATTCATAACGAATAGTTCATAATAATATTATAACAATATATCCTTGTTTAGTGAAACTTGGTATTGCGTACAACACACGCTATTGAGGAAGGTCGTTCTTGCGTGCAATACAAGCCAAGAATAGTGTTTACGTATACTACAAGCTAATATGGTGTTGCGTATAGTGAAATATAATCTTTGTGTAGCGTACAAAAAAAGACATAAAAGAAATTAAAAACAATATTTTTCATAAAATATTGGGGTGTTACAATCACTTTTATATATTTCATGAGTACACAACCTAATTCATTTTTGGGAATGTGGAAACAATATATAACATGACATCATAACTATAAGCCAAGGATAACCGCCGAGACATTATAACATAGTGTGATTAGGATAACCTCCCATGAACCATACATGGTATCTTATGAGATAGAAACATTACCAAATTCATTGGAGGGATATATATTTTGGCTCCACCCATCACATTCATATCATGTACATACATAAGTGCACCACATTGATCATACAACATAAGGATGTATTTTATCACTTTTAATACTATGACTAAGGAGTGTGGGTTATATACATGGAAGTCCCCAATAAATTAACGATAGGTAAATCTAGGTTAATTCCCTTGGGTGTAAATGGGAATGGGTACTCACTATAGAAATGTTTTGGCATGAAAAAGCGTAGGACAATTTTAGCAGCATAATGGGTGCATATAAGGGTTTATGGAAGGGGTGAATGAAAGTGAAATATGTTATTTCATTACATGGGAATCATAAGGATAGTAAATAAATGTGTAAAAACACATTAAAACATGGATAATTGGAAATAAAAATGACTTAGTTCAAAGAAAGTACTTGAAATAAAAATGATATGAGAGAGCCGATTACCTTAAGTGGGTGCTTTTAAAAGATTGAAAGGAGTTTCTTAATAGATTGGGAGCAACTTGGGAAAGATTTAAAGTGGTAAATTTAGATTAAATTCATTATAAAATGGTTTTTATTTAAGAAGTATGGGAGGTTGGGTGGGTTTTTATAGAAAAATAGAGGGAAATTCTTTATTAATTTCTAAACTTAGGTTTTTTGACTCTATATGATAAAATAATAAAAAAAACCTTAACATGGTTTTTGATCATGTTTTACACACAAGATGATTATATTTACATATTTAATATTTCCAAGAACCAAAATAATTAAAACAATAACCTTGGTGATGTGGAAGTGTTTCATGTTTATAAATAATTGATTTTAAAACCCTAAAATATAATGTAGGTTTTGGAGGATTCATTAAGGATTTATAAAATTAATCAAATCACCTCAAAAACAAATTATTTTTAAGTGTAAACATAATTTTGTTCTTTTATACTATTTATAGTATTTTTTACTTCACTTTTTTGGCTTTTATGATGTCATAATACATACTATATATTTATACTATATTTAATTTTTACCCAAAAATTTGACCGTCACATAAAATTATAAAAAATTCACCATTCGATAATTTATATGTTTTTATTTCAAAAATAATATTTATTTTATCAAAAAAATTCTATAAATATGAAAATTCACACTTTTAAATCAAAATTCCCATTTACTGAAAAAATACAGGTTTTCATGACGATAATAGTTTTCGACCCTTATAAAAACTATATTTGAATTAATAAAATTATAATATCATTTAAATTTAATTTAATATTATTTAATAATAATATTTTAATGAAATAAAACTTTTTTAAAAAATTATTGAATTCATTAAAAAGAGTTTCCTGATAGAAACTATATATTTTCCAAAAATACAATTTTTGTTTCATCGTATCAAAATATAATTTTTTTCAAACTCATTATTTAATCATTTATACAGTTATAATAAAAAAAGATAAATATCAACATTATTTTAAAAAAAAAAATATAAAAATTTATATTGTTAGGTTTTAGATATATAACCCCTTATTACATAATCATATGCCATAAGGGCAAGGTGAGCGATGGTGAAACTTTCTTAGTGGGGTTCAGTGAACATGACTTGGAACATGATCTTGATATGCTTGAAATTATCTAGTAAAGGGTTTCAATCATTATTTAGTTGTTTAATATTATCTTGGGATTAGTCAAGGGTAAATCCCAGTGATGCAACCTCCCTTGAAATATTTGATAAATGAGCTTCATAGGGTATGAACCTACTGGTTGAGGCCATCGCTCATTCCATCTATGTCAATTAGAATTTATCATAACCCTTAATATATACTAATCTTAATAGTCAATATAGAATGAATATATTATCAATGGTTATGCTGATTTATGATCTTTTAAATATGATAAGATATAACTTATAATGGTTTAAAATAACCAAATTAGTGCATGTGTTTTCAATAAAATCATTACTTAATAAGGAATTCATTCATTTGAAAAGGGAATTTCATTTATAAAACTTTTATTCATTACAAAGAGTGTGGGTGAGCTATGTATTTATGTTTTGGTAATGAATTTAAGTGGAAAATTGTGTTTCTATGGTTTAAGTTCTTTGAGTTCAAAGTTATGCTCTATAAGTGTATTGAGCTTTCAATATCGGAACATTAACTTTGAATGAGAATTGATGGCCTATATAGGTTAGAAGATCTAACTGGACAACCACTAGGACTTATTGGGGATGAGAAGTGTTATGGTGGGGAGTTTGTAATACAATGGGTGTATGGACAGGTTTGAGTTTCCAGGGTAAATTTAAAATTTTGTTTACTACATGAGTTTTTTAAGAATCAGGGTTCAGAAGTGTACTTAAAAGGTTTGTATGCCTCAAAGGGGTGTTTTTGGGTAAGGAATAAGGGTTTGAAGGTGGTCTGGAGTTGTAGGAAAACACCGAAGGAAGGCTATGTGGTTGGGGCTACAACCTGCAGCCACTAGTTAGCCAGTGGGTCTACTAGCTTTATAGGGGTCCACCGACTAGCTGTTGGAGTTTGGAAGTGGAATGAGTCACTACCTATAGGAACATGATAGTTATTGATTCTTATATGAAAAAAATAACAATTCTTACCCTATGGGGTTTTAGAGGGGCAACCCCTCTTTCCCCCCTCTTTGGATCACGTGGACTAGGGTGACTCCCTCTTCTCCTCTCTTTCCCCCCTTCATGTTGGGGTGGTTTTAGGTGACATTTCTTGGTGATTCTTTTTAATTTTATTCTTTTGATTGTATCCTTTCCCATCCTACCCCACTATCACTAATTTTTTAGTTCTCCTAGGTAGGGATTTGAGTGAAGATTCCACCAGAGGTTGGTGTAATCATCCCGAGGCAATGGGGATTCCATGAGGCCTAGATAGAGGACATCCTAAGACAACATATACACCCTGGAACCCATCATTTTGGTGGAGGTATGTTTTGATGTGATATTTTCAAGGGATTTGAGTTAAATTATATGTATTTTCTTATGGTATTGGTTTCAGTAGATAGGGATATGGTCTAAGTTTGTGTTGTAAGCATGGAATAGACCTCCAAAGGATGGTTATTATTGGTTTAGGTGTAGTGGGAGAACTTAGTGAGTAAATAAAAGTTTATGCCTAAGTGAATTAAGTTTTTTATTTAGTTGTAAAATATTAAGTAATTATAATTTGATTATAATTAATTAAGTTGGTTGTTTGTATGTGAGTTAGGACCATGGGTGGTTTGAGTGTGGGTCGTTGGTCTTAGACGAGCTTGGGAAGCGAGTTTCTGAGATGGGATTTAAAAATTAGAGACTTCACATCAATTAGGTGGACCCTTAAATTAACCTATAATCATGTTTAATTTTAAAATTCATCAGTTATACAGTTTCATCAATTTCTTGTGTGATGAACTCAGAAATTAATTAGATCATTCCATTATGTTTTTTCTTTAGTTAAATGCCAGTTAAATTTATTATGGACCTATTAGGTAGGGAGGTTCCAATGGTATGATATACAGGGATTTAAACCTAATCTAGACAAATGCAATATTATAGATTCTAATATTATAAATGTGAGAGTATGTAATTCATTATTTATTATTTCAAAATGGGTGAGCCTTGTTTAAGTGGTTAAAAAGTAAATCATGACTTAGATCGATGATTTTGAAATGGAATTTACCAATTATCGATATCCTTGGATTAGGAATTAATCTTGACTATAGTCTTAAAATGAAATGTGGAATTATAATCAGATGTTGGCTTAATTTAAATAAATGTAATAATGGTCTATAAAGAGAACCATATAGGATATGTTTAAGAGAGATGGTTCTTGTTTTGAAAAAAGATAGTTACTTAGAAACCTAGTGATGTTATAAGATTTTATGGGATTTATGTAGCCTATATAAATTGGGAAAGATATAATGAGATAACCTTGATATTGAAGTATAAGAAGGTATCAATGGCACTTAGTTTCCTAATGAATGAAATGTTTTAATTGGTAATGTGGTGAATTAAAGGGGTGTTTATTTGGAAAGTAAAGAATGAATTAAATAATTGAGTGGAATGAGTTCCTTATGTATTGGTGTTTTTCTAGGAATGAATTAGATAAATTCCGTGGATTCTATATAGAAATTTTTAGTATTGAATGCTATGAGTGAGACTTAGATTCTAGTAGGGGACTTATATGAATATTGGGGGTGAAATGATACCATTGGATTCATTGAGGGATGATGCTATGGAATGACTTGAAAAATCCATTATATTTCACTTAGATTCATTATCATTAATTCCTTTGTGAATCTTCCCCTAGATTTGGGTAATGAGGATACTTATTTAATTACACTAATTAATACTATGGATTCTCATTAGTTACCCTTATTGAATTCCATGGGATGAGATCCTTATATTTTACTTGATATTCTTATGTGAAATTCCTCAGGTGTGATTTAGAGATTCATATCAAGCCATGCTTATGAATTTCAAGGATGGTTCCTTGAGTTCAAAATAGTATATCAGAATAGTATAATTCCAAGGTTCACCCCCTTGGATTCCACATATGATTTGTTGGGAGGGAATGCTTGGTTGATCCACATGGATTCCATCAGATTATTGCTATTATGGTTTCTTCAGCAGTATACCTTGGAATAAGTTGAGCCATCATGTGTACCATGATCAAAGACACACCAGAACTGGATGAGGTGGGTAAACAATGATGTTGGGTGTCACCATAGAGACCAATAATCAGTGGCTATTTTATAATTTTTATTTTATTTTTTAATCTATTGATCATTAAATCAATAAATTGATACACTGTATAAATACTTATTTATATCACTAATGTATGATTTTTTTTATCGACTGGTTATTTTAAGTATACTGTTGGTCATGGCCTACCAAGTTATACTCACACCCTATTTGGGCTTCCCTAACACCTAGGTGTCCAAGGAGATGATAATTGATTGCAAGTTAGGGTTTGACTGTTAGGACAGAGCATGAGAGTTGGGATCAACTATGACTCAGGACTATTTTCAGATTCTCTCTAATTATGTATTTCTGAATTTTAGGATTTTTTGTATGATCTACCATTGTATTCTTCCCTAAAACTTTACATGGTTCACCTTATCATAACATGTGTTATGTTGATTACTATTTGGAACTTTCTTGGATGTTTACTTTCATCTTTATTTGGATACTGTATCTGATTGATATTATTTACACTGATTTTTTCCTATGATATTTGGGTATAGTCTCCCCACCATATCACCTTAGACCCATACCACTAATCTTCCACCTCAGGCGTATATGGATACACGCCTGAGGTATAGTAGTGCCTTCCAGTCCAAGTACCGATTTGTGGTCCGGAGTAGTGGGATGTTACAAAAACTTTCTAATATAGTTATCCTATGATAACATCAAGGTCCTAGATAAATGGTCTCTATTGATATTTGTCCCAAAAATCTTACTATCTTATCTAATATTTTTTATCTCAAACTCATAAACCACCTTCCATTTCATCTCATCAATCCTCTATATACATGATCCCATAATGAGAATTACATCCAAATACAAAAAGAAATATGATGTATTCATTACTAAAAGACTTAAAATAAAAATATTGATCTATGACAAACCATTTTTATGAATTTTTACTCATGAATTCATCAAACTTATTATTCCACTATTTGGGTGCCTACTTTAGCCCATATAAGCTCTTTTGAAGTTTTCACACTAGGTCTTATTTTCCTGACTCAACTTATCCCTCTGACTACTGAATAGAAATATCCTCATCCAGATCTCCATGAAGGAAATAAATATTTACATCAATCCACTCATGAAGTAAATCCTCTTATGTAACCATATTAATAACTACTTAGATGGTGGTAATATTCACAATAGGTGAGAAAATTTCAGTGAAGTTTCCTTATGTTGAAATCCTTTCATCGCTAGCCTTTCCTTGTACCTCCTCTTACCATCATGTTCTCCCTGGACCTAGTAAACCCATTTTTTTTAAAATTATTTCTTTTCTTGTTTCAAAGGTTTTAAATCCCAAGTATTGTTATCATGAAATGAAAAAATATCCTTCTTCACAGCCAACTCCCACTTTCTTGAATCCTTTAACTAGTATTGCCTCTTCAAATAATTATGAATATCCATCGTAAGTTAATAAAAAGTAGGGTAAGGATGAAGAATACCTCTATATAGGCCTTATAACCCATTTTGATATCCTCAAATCCACTTGAGGATTAGGCCCCACCAGTTTTGGTTTCACATGATCAGGTACACCTTCAAGATCCATTTGCTCTTAGAATTCAGATTCTTTATTACAAAAATCAATTTCAACAACGTGATGGTTTTTGTAAATGACACATTCATTAAATATCATGTTCTATATTTTTATGATCATATTTTTCTTATCATCCTAGAACAAATAAAAAAACTCCTCAACACTAAATACAATAAAGAAACGTTATTTGTACCTAGAATCAAGCATGTCCCTTACATTAATATCTATATATACACATGAAGAAAAACTAAAGACTTATAAATGAGAGAGTCTTACCTTCTTTCCTGAATAGAAATCCTTGGGTAAACATTCTACCAATGGTAAATATGGACTCCTATTGATTATTTATTCTTCCATATTCACCATATCTTCCCATAAGGTCTTAGGTTACCCCAAATACCACCTCATACTCATGAAACATTCATTCAATGTCCCATTAATACTTTTAGCCACACCATTATATTGTGGTGTACTTGTAAGAGTCTTCATCCACATAATTCCATTATTAGAATATAATTACTTAAACTATTTACTATCATACTCTCCTCCATTACCAGACCTCAATCATTTTCATCCTTGAACCTGACTCATTATTTACCAAATCTTGTACTTCTAAAACATTATAAATACATTAGATTTTATTTTCATAAATTAAACCCATATGTTCTTTATTGATTAATCAATAAATTTCACATATTATCATGAAACTAAAAGGTAATTTATTGGTTTAGGCCCCAAAATATTAGTGTTCACTAGGTCTAGATTCCTAGCCTTTAGTGTCCTACCATATTTTGGAAAATATAATTTCTTCTGATTTCTAAATATATTGTCTTCACACAATCCTACTTCCACTAACTTCAACTCTAGTAACATTCCTTTTGTTTCTAGTATCTTTATCCCCTTCTCACTCATATGGGCCAACCTATAATTCCAAAGTTGCGAATCCCTAACATAATTTATTTTTTCAAGCATTCTCATGAAATTATCTATCATATTGTATAGGGTTACATTCCCTTTAAACCATGATATATGACCATATATCCCTTGGTAAATTTTCATGATCTACTAGTGAATGTAGTGCTAAATCATACATCATCAAGATATGCAATAGAAATAATATTCCTTCCCAGTTTAGGAATATGCCTCAAATTTTCTATAATTAGAAAACTCCCACTATTGGTTTTAATCCATTCATCTCTATTCCCCACAATTTATAAGGGTTCATCATCAGCAAGATGTACCATTCCAAAATTTATAGAAACAAAATTTCTCAGGAAAAATTTCTCCAAAGTTGAATGGAAAGATTCCTCTAAGTATAAAATTCAAGATTCCATAGGGATGAACATTATCAGCAACAACACATAATTAGTTCCTTAACCTACTATGTTTATTATATTGGTTTTAGGTGACATTGATTTTTCTTTATAATCCTTCTTAACATGTCATTTCTTCCCAAAATTCCAGCAGGTAGGACCAGGCCCCTTTTCCATGTCTTGGATCTTTCCCCTTGATTTTGATCATCATATATGATTATCTTACTGCAAATATTTTCCTATTACTTTCACATTTAGAGTGGAACCATATAATCTACCTGATTCTCATATCTGTATATCCACATAGAGGATCAGGTCTCTCATATCATTCAAGTTCAACTTTTTTCTTTCTAAAGCATTTCACATAGATGTTACAATAGCTTCCCAATTTTCAAGTAATAAAGGCAGAAAAACTAATGCATATACTTCATTGTCTAGTGAAATTATCACTAACATCAACTGAATTTTTATGGTTTTAAAGTCATTGATGTGATTAATAAAAATATTCCCTTAAATTATCTTTAGATTGAAGAGTCATCATATCAAGTACACTTTGTTTTACGTACAAGGATTATCATACATATTCTCAAGAGTTTTCGTCAACCTAGTCATCGTATTATCCTTTATGAAGTTAAATTCCATGTTTTTGGACAAAATAAGGCACAAGAATTTAAAAACCTATCAATACTATAGCTATCAATCCATATTCTCTATCTCTATTGGTTTTTCACCCAAATTTGGAAATTAATATTTCTCAGATAATGATAATATTTGATTTTCATCCTCTAGTAACTGAAGTTAGTTTCATTAAAATTATTGATCTTCAAATTTATTTATTTCATATCCATTGTTCAATTCAATAAAAAATTAAACTTGAACTTCCAAAATCCGAATCTGATACTAGTTATTACAAAAAATTGGGAGCTCTAATGATAGTGGAATTTGTAGAAGAAGAGTAAAAGGGAGGAAAAAGAATAAGAAAAACATAAAAAATAGATATTTATGTGGTTTTGGAATAATCCCTACATCTATAGAGTGGCGTAATGATTTCACTAATTTTGAGAGTAAGATTATATGGTGATTTTAGGGTATCAAGCAACCCTACCTTGAATGAGTTCATAAAGAAACACGGTGCTATAGTAACTTGCATTTCTATAGTTCCACCAACTACATAGTAATTCCACTGTGATACAGTATCTGGTGGATGGAAGTCCATGGAGATATAGTGAGTTAATGACGTCTTTAGTTACATGCTGTTATATTACCACATCGAAGTCCACACTAGTACAATAACTAGTCAGTGTTATTGGTCAGCTATGCTATAATGAGCCAACATTACTACAATGAACTAAAATTTAGAACAGGGGTCAAATTCCCCTAAAACCCCAAGAAAGATCACAATTTTAATTATCCAAACATTTATAAGTGAAATACCTTTATGAATGAATACATTCCTTATAAAAACACATGCCCTATATTTCATTTATTATTTTGAACCATTATAAAATATATCCATAATTATATTATTAGATTTAAAATATTATTATGAATCATAACTATTTATAATATATCCATTCGATAGTGACTGTTAATATTAGTATATATTAAGGGTTATAATAAAGTCTAATTGACATATATATAATAAGTTATGGCCTCAACCAGTAGGATCGTACCCTATGAGGCCCATTTATCAAAGTTTCTAAGGGAGATGGGATCACTGAGATTTTCCCTCGACCGATCCCAAGCTAGTATTAAACAACTGAAACTCAATCAAAACCATTTATAGGATAAGTTAAATCTTATACAGATCACTGCTCAAACCATGTTCATTGAACCACCCTAAGTAAGTACCACCATCACACACCTTACCCTTAGGGTGCACACTAGTGTAATAAGAAGTTATGTATCTATGCCTTAGTAATATAAATTTTTATGTTTTATTTATAATAAAATAATTATTACACTTATACATTTTCATTATTACTATATAAACATGATTATATAATTATTTGAATAAAAACTAGATTTTGATATGAAGAAACCAAAATTATATTTTTGGGAAATATATAGTTTCAATTAAAACACTATTTTATAAGAATTCAATAATTTTGAAATAAATGATATTTTCATGAAATATTCTTATTAAATAATATTTATTTAAATATAAATGATAGTATAATTTAATGAAGTCTAATGTAATTTTTAAAAAGGACAGAAAGTGGTTAGTCTTGTAAAAACTATTATTTTTTAGTAAATAAGGTTTTTTATTTAAAAGTGTAATTTTTCATATTTATAAAATTATTTTATTAAAATAAATATTTTTTTGAAATTATTATATTAAAATTATATGATGGTTAATTTTTCATAATTTTTTTAGACATGGTAAAAATTAAATACGATATAAATATACGACTTGTATTATTACATCATAATAGCCAAAAAGTGATATAATAAATACTATAAAGATAATAAATAACCAAAAATAGATTTACCCTTTAAAATATCATGTTTTTTAAGTTATTTTATTAATTTTACAAACCTATAATGAATCATCTAAAACCTATATTATATTTTAAGGTGTTAAAAAAATTCTTTATGAACATGACTCACTTACACATCATCAACAATATTATTTTAAGGTGATAAGTTCTTATTCTAATAAAATATTTAAAACCAATCCCCTTTGGTATAATATTTTATAAAAAAATATGATACGTTTTGTGGTTTTTATTATTTTATCACTTAGAGTCCAAAACCTAATTTTAGAAATTAATAAAGAATTCCACTCTTTTTTACTATAAATACACATCCAAAATCCCATTAATATTCACTAAAAACCCATTGAGTATAAATTTACTCTCCCTATACATCTCTAAATACCTCCCAAGGTGTTCCCAAGATCTTAAAAAGCTCCTCCCAAGATTTTAAAAGTGACCTATCAAGTAGGAGATTCTCTTCCTCTTCCTCTTTATTCAAGTACTTTCTTTGTATTAATCCTTTTTATTTATAATTGTTTATGTGGAGATATGTTTTTACAAATAACTTTACTATCCTTATGATTCCCATGTAATGATATAACACCTTTAAATCTCATTAATCCCTTATATAAACCTTTATGTAAACCCATTACGCTGTTGAAATTATCCCGTGACTCACCCTGACAAAATTTTATTTTGTGAATACCATCCCCGTTTCTACTCAAGGGTATTAAAATAGTTGTACCTATCCTTAATTTATTTGGGAATTACATTTATTTAACCCACACTCCTTAATCATAGGGCTAAATTTTATGAAATATGTTATTATGTTGTATGATCTATGTGGCATACAAATGCAAGCACATAATATGAATGTGACAGGTGAGCCCAGAATTATATATCCATTCAATACGTTGGGTGATGTTTTTATCTCATGAGATACCATTTATGGTGCATGGGATGTTATATTAATCACAATATTTTATTATTTATCTATAATTATCCCTGACTTATACTTATGATGTCATGTTTTATGTTATTTTCACATTCCTATGATGCCTTGATGTTATCATATTATATCATGATTTGATGTTCATGATCATGATTCTCACCTTTATATGTCATCATGTTATGTATCTTGACTCACATGTAGTCCTTTACTTTATATTATTATTTGATTATTCTATTAATATGTTTTATATCTCATCCATTTCTTATGCATGTCCATAGGTTATCCCATTTAGTATTAAAAGATCAATAGAATATAATATTATGTTATGGAGTTTTTAAATAATGTCCTTGTTTACCCATTTCAAGTTATTGTGATATGTATCTAATTATCCAAATACACCAAGGAACTTTATCTTTTGGTATTGTGTTATGTGTATCTTAATTTATTATATCTTTAAATTAAGTGTATAAAAGACATGGGTTGTTATAGTGCTGACCCTCACAACCCCCAATGATTTCACTATGGAGGTCAAACCACAAGAGTTGTTGTCTGGTGTACTGTATGGCCTTCTAACAGTTGACCCAACTTCATATAAAGTATTGGGATACATAATTCCAACATATAAAACATGAGTAAATACAAAATACTTGAGGATCATCCTCAAGGGTTATATAAGAACCCACTACCATGAGATAATAGTGGGGATGTGTGATTCATACTTGTTTGAAACTCCCTAGAACCCTGATGCTCTCTTTTTCAACCTCTATTACACATGATTCAATATCATTCAATTTTATTTGGAAGAATACCATCCATATGACAAATGATTTAGGTGCATTATGTGGATACCTCAGGTGGTGGGTGTCCTTTGATAGCCACTCTAGTGATCTTCATCAACCACATATTATGAAGATTGATGCTGCTATGACTACAGTGTAAGGTATTCTGTTTTAAATTTTTTCATTACTATATATATATTTCATAAATCTTGTATGGTGATCTTTGTTAGATTTCATTTTGATTGATTCCATTGAATCTAATAATTATTATTTGACTCCTTGAAACCTATCATAATTATGTATTTTAGGATTTACTTCAAGTGAGTTGTTTTAATAAGTGGAAATTGGATACCACAGAAGGTATTCTACCTGATCCAAATACTATATTATATATGAAATGTCCTAAGAGATGTTTTCCCTTCATCCCTATTTCATGTCAGATCAATGAAAAAGGGTAAATTGTGGTTCAGTATTGGAAGGGATGCATCGATTGGTAGCCCAAAGCTGTACATAGATATGCAATCTGATAGTGGGAAGTTTCTTAGGATATATGGTAAAATCATCACAAGTACTTATACTTGAGGCTTCCATTAAAAAATAGGCAATTATCCATGTTATCTTAAAATGTGGATAATTTAGATACATTTTTTGATGTGTTAAAACATGGACAATTTTTTAGTTTAGCCACATTTTCATAAAAAAATGGATAATTATATTCACTACTTGTGTATTAAATACAATATTATTACAACATAAATGTATTTAAATACAGGAAATGGGGAATAATATAAAGGTTATAGAGTGAACTCAAAAGGATATGAGAAATGGTGATTCCTATATCAGCAAAGGGGAGCTCACTATTTCTCATTACCATATTAGATTGATTCAAGTTTGTAATAAATTTTACCCAAAAATTTATCTTAGTTTCTGTCTAGATACAATGATACATTATTTTCTTTTTGGAGTAAATTTTGTTATGATACTTTAATACTAAACTAATAGTTTAATAACTCTTGAATCATATATATATATTACAATGAATGATGAATATAAAATATAAAAATATTACCTTTTTATGTAAAGATAATTATTTTTCAAATAAAACTGAATGTTGTTTACCTATTTATACCCATGCAAATGTGTTAGTCTCAATTGATCTAAGATACTGGATATAAAAATAAACTACTTATCATTTTTTAGATAAATAAAAAATTATAAATAAATGTACATCACAAAACTTTTAAAATTAATTCGACATGGCCATGTGAACTATTTTGAAGCTAAAGGTAACTTCATATACTTCATGATATTTCTTTAAGAAATTTTATAAATTCTTAGTAAAGTAAATGAGTGCACTTGGTAATAATTGAGGAATATCTGTGATGGATTGTTAGAAAAACATCTTATCCAAGTAATCATTGATCATATATGTGGAGAAAAGGTTATCCATAACACATATTTCATTATATACATTAATTTCATGATGGTAGTAAAAGGAATATCAATAGAAATTCATATATATATTGAAAATTGTCCATTATTCTATTTAAGACATGGTTTTTCAAATCAAAGTGAAACAAATAACCATATTCCAAACATATTGTCTAATGAATATCATATCAATTGTGATATGATAAAAATAAATTAGGAAACTACTACAAGTATTTTTTGAAAACCATTTATTTAAATGACATCCTTAGCTACAAACAAACATCAAAACACTAAGGTGAATTTAATTTAATAATCCTATATACACTAAAGATATTAATGTCTAGTTAAGATCAAATAAATTTCTATAAAGGAAGCCCATATATATATGAAGATAGTGAAGCCTGACTTAACTTCTATGGGTTAAGGATCTGGATGCACATGAGTTGGTATAGGAATACTAGAATCCCCATGGCTTAGTGGTAGGAGTATTTCTAGATACACATACCACATAGAAATTTATAACCAAAGAGGTGGTTTATATTCACCACGGTGGGTGATACATGTATTATTCTTTTAGAATAAATATTACTACAGTGAAAAAAGAAATGGTAATATTCTAAGGTTGAAATGTATGTATAAATTCAAGTAATTGACTTCATGTATCAATATTTAAGGAATCTATATTTTAAATGTTTCTAATACTTGATACTACTGGTGAGTATTCAAGAGAATCTATACAAGTATGGTACAAGATGGTACCAATAAATCATGATTTATTTTTGAAAGGTCTAGTCTATGAAAAAACCCATACACCATACACCAATCATCATGAATTAAATTATTCTTGAATTATACCTTTTCAAAGAATATTTCTATGATCATAATATTAGGATATTTATTTTCAAGGATAGCTCACTTAGAGGAAAACATATTATATATGTCTATACAATGCAACCAAAAGGTGACCCTATGGTATATTTCTACTAGGCATAACTTAAAAGGGTTAGTGACATCAATAAATTACAATAAGATACAAAAATTACATAAATCAATTTATGAATAAATCATGTATATTGATCATATAATATTCATTTGGAAAAAAATGAGTGACATGTGTCTCTATCTGGTCAGTGGGAGCACTATAAGTTTTCAAGATAGATATGTTGATAACATATGGAAACGAATTTTTTTGTCTTACTAGTTTGTTAAGACTAAGGAATGAAATTTATGTAAGTATAACTTAAAGAAGAAACTGTGTTCTAGGTAACAAGATCTATAAGATAGATCCATGAGCTATCTAAATTTAGTCATAGTACATATATTAACTAAGTATTGAAGAATACAAGTTATAACAATTCAAGACCGAATTTTTGTTGGCACATAATTCTTCCATCATAACATACATATTCACAGGAAGAGATTACTGACATTAATATAATTTCAAAAGCTTAAGTGCTAGAAATTTATCTCATGTTCTATGTAATGTATTGATGTTTGATATTACTTATGAATGATGCATAATATGTAAATATTAAATAGATCCAACACAACTACATTGAATTATAGTTATAACTATCTGATAGTACTTTGCAAAGTAGAAATGGATGAGTTCTTGGTGTCTAAATAGGTGAGAATGCTATTAATAAAGGTAATTACAAACTTTTACACACTTGTTTCAATTTGATCTAGTATCATATAAAAGGATAAGCTAATATGCAAGAAAAATTTATTACAACCAGTGGTTTCTATATTTATATTTCTAAGTACGTTGTGGATTTTGATGTATCTTAATAAGTGGTTTAGAAACAACTTATTCTGATTTTGGGTTATACCAAATGAAATAGATTTATCATTTTATGATAAGTATTGAATATGGATTAGTCAGGATGTTAGGATTCCAACATGAGAATAAGAGGTGGATACTTGGTTATATCACTACTTGAGGGTTTTTTTAAGATAGTAATGTTTTGGTAAATATATTCACCACATTGACACATGGATTTACCAACCGTAGCCATGAAAACTTGGTAGGACTAGAATCTGTAGCCATACTTAGTAGAATCTTGTTTTTCATGTGAGGAATAATCGATCATTAGAAGTTAGCTCTAGTCAAAGTGGAAGTTTTTTGGAGTTGGTTCTCTAGATTCAACTTCTTTTTTACTTTGGATTACACAGATATATATATTCAAAGAAGTGAAATTAATATAAATATCTTATCACATATTATTTTTTCTTCTGCATAACATTTACGTGATAATTTCTGAGAATATCTATCACATCGATAAGTTTATAATAGTTTTGCACAATGATAATAACCTTGAAATTATATGATAGTATTCTTAAATATGGTTCTATGATTGGATAATATAATTTGATTGGGAAAAAAGTATATAGAATGTCAGGTGTGAGTAATAATAAGTGGATGAGGCTTCTTCTGATGAAATTTTCACTTGGTAATCTCTAAGATGGGAGATTATGAGAATAAACCCACTAGTAGGAATTATTTATGTTTTCGTGTCATCAAATATTCTTATATGTGAGAATGTGTAATGGTCTTTAGACTTTAATATTATTATTAATTAATTTTATGACTCACATAATTAGATTTATTTTATAAACCATGATGACAACAGTTCATGGTGAAGTTAGATATGTTGGGTGCATCATCAAGGACTTGTTGTTAATTAATAAGTCATGGAAAAATTTGTCCCTTCTATATTTATGAAAGTTTACATCTCAGTCCTTTGATTGAAATATAACTATCACATTAAATTACATGGTCATAATGTAACGACATTTATTTCATATAGTTAAATAAATACATATCAATCATATACATTGATGATATATATGTGAAACCTACATGATGAGATATTGAGAAAAATTGATTATATTACATAATGAGCATTCTTATGTGGTTGTCGATGTTGTGGCATTAAGTTATTTATCTTGGGTGCCTTGACCCATTACTAGACAATAATCTTGGAATTTGGGAAAACCTACCTAATTCTAACTAGAAAGGATCCTAGAGGGTCACTAACTAAGTGCTTCCATTGATCTTGATTAAATCATATTTGAATTTAATTATTGGAATAAATATTATTCTCATGACTAAGGAATAATTTTATTCAAGTTTTATTAATCCCTAATATTCAGAAGGTAATAAATAATTATTTATTCATTAAACAAATAATTCATTTAATCACGTGAATATTTAATAAATATTTATTCACTAGAATGTGGATAAAATATTTATTTTATTTATTGAATATTTAATAAATATTCATTCACTATTTTGTGAATAAAATATTTATTTAAGTGAATAAAATATTTATTTGGGTATTCAATAAATGCTGAGAAATTTGAGTAGATGAAGATCGTGTATGATGATAAATATTAATTTACAAGATGATTAAAAAATATTTATCATTGCATGAGTTAGCGCACGCTGTAAAATAATTATAATAATAATATTATATGGAACAAGATTTATTAAATATTATAATATTATTTAAGGACTGGTACGTAGTTAAATGATATTTTAACCTTAACCCTAGATCTATAAATAGATGGTTATGTCTATTGTGTAGGGTTAATCAAGAAATAGAGAATCTTTGTGCATAACTGATTTCTCTCCCAAATTCATCTTTATCTTTCCCTCTCAAGAATGAGAAACAGAAGATAAATTCATTCATGATCAAAAGATGAGCGATAAACAAAAACTTTTCAATATAATTTATTTCTCATGCTAGCATCTGAAAATCAATTGGTATTTTTTGGAGATCAAATGAGCATGTTTGGATCACCGCTAGAGAGATTCTACACTTAGATCCTTACAGCATAATGAAGGTAATCGAGAGAAGCAGTTTTAAATAATCAATATCTACATCGAAGAAAGGATCCTAAGGCAAGGTAAACCATTTCTTCTAATATTAAATAAATTAATTATAAATTTAATGTGAAAATCTCCTCTATTGGGGTTTCATATAACACTATGTTAAAATAAATTTTAATTTAATTCCCACCAAAGGTGCTTTCTCTGCACCCAGAACCTTCAGCGTGCACACACACATGCACATACATACACATAAACACACACACACACAAAAGTTAAAACATAATTATAATTAATTAGTAATAACTAAATAAATGATCATTATATATATATAATCATATTAACTATATTAGAAATATAATTTTATTTTATAAAAATAAAAATAAAAATTATTTATATAAAATTAATATACTTATATAAACAAACATTTAAACATATAAACATAAAAGTTAAAACATAATATATATATTTATATATAAATAGATTAATATATATATATATATAATTAATAATGACTAAAAATGACCATTAATATATAAATTAATATATATGTATATATAAGTATATTTATATTAATTTTCACACACACACACATTAATATATTTATATATATACACATCTAAATTAATATAATAATACGTATAAATATATATATTTATATATATATTAACATATTAATTAATATTGAAATATATGTATATTAACATATTAATTAATATTTAAATATATACTTATTAATATATAAATTTATAAGTATAATTTCATTATCATACATATTTATATTAATATATTAAATTTATATTAGTATATAAATACATAAATTTATAGATAAATGTATAAATATATGTAATAATATTAAAATTATATATATATACACACACAAAAAGATGTGAATATACATGTAACGATATTAAAAATTACTAATTTTGTATATATATTTACACACACACATGTATAAAAATATAAATATAAATATATATATATATATATATATATATTAGTTTTTATATATCCAAACATAAAAATTCTAATATATATTAATATTAATATATTAAATTTATATTATTATATATATATATATATATTACTTTATATATAAATATATAAGAATATGTTTATAAAAAAAATAAAATCACCCACAGAAGTTGTTTGGGTGGGTAATCACCTTTTTCCCCATCCTGGGTTTGTGTCCCAGTCGACACATATTTTTCATATATTATTAGATTATTAGTTGTGGAGTGTGTTTATTGGTGTGAGAACACGAGGGTGGGATGCAATGATGAGAAAAAGTAGTGTGAGGGAGGAAGGGATAAGTAGCAGTGAGGTTAAGCGAGTAGGGAAACAATGAAAAGCATTATCCCATGTAATTTTTTTATATAAATAGTGAAATATAAAAAATATATAAAAATCAGAAAAATAAATTACCCATATTTAGAGAAAACATGGGTAACTGATGATATATTTACCAATGTTTCATAAAAACATGGGTAAATGGTGTGTATCTAAATTAGCCAAATTTTTACAAAAATGAGGCTAATTAGCCACATTTAAAAACATGGTTAATTTACCCACACACAATTTCCTTCCATTTTGATGAAATGTGGGTAAATGGCTTAGTCATGTTTATAAACATTTCTAAATAAAAAATAAAACATGTAAAAATGCAATTTTTTGTAGTTTTGGAATAATACACATGGGGGCCAGTCATTATAATTTATCATTGACTCAATTAAAGTGGAGAAAACATCAACAGGCACAAGGTGTGCAATATAGGATTCCATTTCTTTAAAGAAAGGATATAAAAAGTTGGTCAAAGATTATTAATAATACTATAATCACATCAAAAAATATAAAACTTCAAGTGGAGGGATTTTTTTTGACAAAGTATACTTTATTTACTAAGCACATTTGTGAAGACCTTACATATTGAGGCCTAAGATAAGTAGTACTTCACCCATTACTTACCTGAACAAATTTTTTATTGAGGTAGAACCTTAGTGAAAGGAGAGAGAAACATAAATAAAATTAGATATAGAGAATGGTTCCATCCTTTGGTGTTGGACCCCCTATTTATAGGAATACAAATTACCTTTCATCTACCACATTAGCACAAATCAATACAAATGTACCAAATTCCTTTGATTTTCCTCCTAATTCGATATTTTTCATCTTAAAATAGATATAATTCTATCAAGGTTGGGGAATTTTAAGCACTCAAAAATTTTTCATTAAAATTGAATAATTACTAAGAAAAAATTTAGGTAATTTCTTACTTATAAAGAATGCCATGCCAAGCTCAAGGATCAGTTCTCACCAAGGTGAAATCTCAATATACACAAAGATAAAGGATCAACATGTGCCACGATTCCAGGTTATACATGAAAAAATATTTTTCTTATAAATAGATTATTTGACATACCATTTTCAAGAGAGAAAGATAAATAGTCACATCTCAAGGAAACCAACACCTTAGTCTTAGCTAATTGTCACTTTTCTAAGCCTTAAAAGTGAATATAAACTACCATAGTTTATTTACAAATAAAAACCTAATATAAAGGAAGTAAATGGATTTAGAGGAGTTATACAAAGGTTTAATAAATAATACCTTTGTGAAATATCACTTCTTCAAATTACTAAATTCTTACCTTGGAGAAGGATGTCCTTTTTAGGGAATTTTAAAACATGATTGGAAAAGAGAATCTACATCACCCCCTTCAAACTAATGATACTTATACACAGATCTTTATACCTTCAACATGCTCCTAAAGTTCACCAAAACCTCATTTTTTTCCAATTTCACCTACCTTGGAAAATTTGATACAATTTTCTAAGTGGGTCACCTAGCCTCAATGGTCTATCTTTGCAAAGAATTTGGACTCAGGAAGGTTTCTTCAACATGGTCTTCACCTTATCAGTTCTCCTTACCTTACTAAACCATTTGATTATTTTTTTGATAAGACCACCTGACCATGGTGTTATAAGTTCAAAAAAGTTATGAAGTGTTAGAGACTTACTTTTCTAAGTTATTATACCTTCCCCATGTTCTCCCACTCATGTGAACCCCTTAGGCTTATCACGTGTAAGTCCAAAATATAGACAACCACCATCCGTTTCACTAATATAACAAAAAAACCAGTGATGATCATACATAAGAACAAACCATATTATCTGAATTCCACATCTATATAGTGCCCGACCATGTCATGTCACTTGATCTATAATTATCTCTGGAGTACTTCTACATAAAACCCAATCATATTATATGCACTCCTCTTCTTACCTATATCCACTTGTTCCATATCACAAGGATCATGGTGCACCTTAGGATCATTTACATAATCCTCACACATTATATCAATTAATCCATAGGATCTTACCTCTAGGATTCTTCAATCTAATTCCCACATATCACTTACAGGTATCAACCTCCTATGGGTTCAGAATCAGCATGGGATACCCTTGCAAAACTTATTTGGATAGTCCTCATCACATAACCATAAGTTGAAATACATTATGGTTTATCCCCCATGACCTTAAGATATATGGAATGTTCCTAACTGTATAACCTAAAACTATATAGTACTATTCCTTACCATATAATCTTAAGCTGTATAGCACAACTTCCTCCCTGTATAACATTAAAAATGTATAGTATACCCTCTTACATTACTTTCAACTATAAGACTCATTATCAAGGATGATTTTTATGCCCAGATAACATGGATTTAAACTTCATGTTATAACTTATTGCTTTAATTAAAATCAAAAGCCACATTATTTAAACATGATTACCATTATTTGGTTATATGTAATTAAAATGAGACCCCAAACTATATGGGTTTTTATTCCTTTAATTCAACTACTTTATAAACTATCTGTAGGTTCAATTAAAAAATTTTCATAACTATCTCCCATTTAATAACCCTTAATACTTACTAGATAGTAAAAAAATCTAGAATAAAGCCTTCATCTTTTTGGATGAAACTAACTTTAGAATAACCTTTAATACTTCCTAGATGGCATGTAATTCAAGCATAAACCTTCTTATCCTCATGAATAAAATTAAACTACCACTTAAACCTTATTCCATCTTGAACAACATAAAACTATAAAATTAAAACTTTTATCTTCTTGGATGATATTAAAATATTATATAACCCTTAAGTCTTCCTAGATATCAAAAAACTCTAACACCAACCCTCCTATATTATTGGATGAAATTAAAAACTAGTGTAACCCTTAAGATTTACTGGATGAAAAAAACCTCCAATATAACCCCTTTAACTTCTTAGGTGACATTAAACTATAGTGAAAGATTTTCTGTCTTCTTAGAGGATGAAAAAATCCAAGATAACTTTCATGCCTTTTCATTTATCTTTAAACTACAATGTAACTATTTAACCTTCTTTCATAACAATAAAATTTCGAGTGGATTACTATATGGATTTAAAACAAAACATAATCACCCCTTCCTTACGTAATAATCATGACATATCCTATTCCCTAAGTGTGAGAGTATTTAATTTTATATAACATATTTAATGTATAAAAATAAATAAATCCATTTCACTATTGGTTTTTACTCCATTGAAGTGGAAATTCATGTAATTAACTAATATTATTATTGGGAATAATTTTATACAAGTCTTAACTCTAAAAGAGAGTCCTAAACTAGAATATATGCACTTGATGAAATGATTTGACCTCCCATACTCTCAATTTTAACAAAAACATCCCAATACACCTATTATATCTCCACCAAAGGGGGAATCAAATATGGGGAATGTAAATATTGGATGTAACACCTCAAGATTTTAAAATATGGAAATTATGTCTGATAGCATAAAAGACACGCAACACTAAACTTAGATGAGAATGTAACTCCCCAAGAATTTATGATATATTTAATTTTAAATAAATTTAATCTCTTCAATAGCTTGTGATACACATAACCCCAATAATTTTATGCTCGATAGCATATTCAACATGCAATGCCAAGCTTAACCCATGATATATATATATATATAACCATTATAAGCTAGCTATTAAATTGGTAGGTATGAATATTATTAACTAATTTATGATATATATATATATATATAAATGTTGTACTCAATATAAATTATTGATAAACTTTTAGTAAATAATCAATTAATTTTTAGTAAGGTGATTTTATTCTTCAAAATACGCTTTCTTTAAAAATGATTTTTATTGTTTTTCATGAAAAAAATGTTATAATAGATTTTTAAAACTTTTAGATTTTTTTTGATAAAATTAAATTAATTTTTGGAATCATAATATAAAAATTTACTTCAGGTAAAATTTATTATTTTTTTTGAAAATATTAATTTTTTAGTGAATAGTGAAAAATACCGATTTTTGTAAAACTATCATTTATTTTCAATAAATTATGTAATTTAAAAGTAACATTATGTTTTAAATATTATTTATTGTGACATAAGTATTCTTTAGTTATATTTAATCCAATAAATTAATTTTTAGTCAACTTTATATTGGTTTTTAGTATAAGTTTTTTAGGTTTAAAAATAGGGTTTTCTAAAAACTGTTATAAAATGCATAATGTTTATCCATTTTAATTAATTAAAATAATACCTAATGAAAAATATTTTAAATTAAATATGTTTTTTATATATTAGTGAATATTAATTTAAATCAAAACAATGATTATTATTTGTCATAGATTTAATATACAATCATCCTTTTCATGAAAAATACACTTATTAAGCTTCTGTTTTCTCACCAACGAGCCTATAACTGAGTGGTAATGGCTCCCGATTGGAATCCAAAATACCCAAGATTGAATATGGGTAGGATACATTTTGGGTATTTATGATGTGGAAGTGAAATATGAAAGAATTAGGAATGATTCAATAGTCCTTGGACATGCTGATGTAGCAGGGCCTTTGGTCCATCAAAGGCTTTCGGGCCACTAGGCCTCCAGGCTATGGAATAAGATCAACCCACATGGGACCAAGTCCCAAAAGATTAATCAGAGCAGTAGAATCCATTGAAAAATCTAAATTTATTGAAATAATGAGAGAGTATGAAAACAAACATCAGTACCAGGAATCATACAACTCTACACAGGGCAATGCTATCTGATCATCCATGTGAGGTGGGGAGCTAGGCATCATCAACAAAGAAGATGTTGGGGAGGGGAAGTTTCAGTGCATCAGGTCTTCGGGCCTTCAGAAAATATATTAGTCCTTATGAATATGGGAATATGTGACATGTAAGGGTTTACTATCAACCCAGTTAAAAAGGTAATTATCTAAAAATAAATAAAAAACTAAAGGCCTTAGGGCCATTCGAGAACTCCTGCTTTCTCTCCATGTTTTCTGGATTAATTTTAAATTATTTTCCCACTTATATAAATATAATTTTAAAAAATGGATTCCATATTTTGAATCATAATAATTTATATTATCTATTAAGATAAAATTAATTTTTGACTATAATTATTAGTGAAAAAATTTAAAAATTAATTACAACAATTAAGGTTAAAACAGAGTTTTGCCTATTAAATGCACTTATGTTAAAATTAATTTTACACAAACCTATGATTTTTATTTAATAAACTAGATTTCATATTTAGAATTATTGGGTCTAAATTATCTAATAAATCTCATTTTAATTTTATTCTTAAAGGAAAAATTACCTAGGTAAATAAAAAGATACAAGTTACCATGGTAAAAACCAAAAGGGTAAAATTGAGTAAACTTAAGGAATAAGAAATAACATGAAAAAAATATGTTTATTTTTATGTGGTGGAGATTTTTATTGAAAAAATAATCCCTCCCATCCATTTTAATCAATTTTGGAGCCATATGAGGTGAGAGTGACTTCCCATTATTGAATACCTTTGAGTATTTACAAAAATTCCACTCCTCAATTATAAAAGGCCACCACTATCCTCTCTTATTTACACATTAAAACCTATTTTATTTAAAAAATAACTACCCAAATCACTTAAAAAATTCCCTAATATCATCCTAGAATTATTATTTTGGGCAGAAATCCAAACTAGAATGGCCTTTGGTAAAAGCTAAGGAGGATACCTAAAGAATAGGCAATGTTATTCAAAGATTTATTTTATTTTATTTCTTTCTCCACATACTTAAATTATTCTTAAAACATTATTATATAATAAAATAAGTATCTTAAATATGCTTAGATATTATTATTTTAATGGAATAATCCAAATCTTTTCCCGCTTCCATCAAATGGGTAACAAAATCATTATTCGTGTGTACGGTGGACTACTACCTCATGAAATAATGTCATTTGTTTTTACATTACCACCTCTCACAGCTGGATATAATGATGGATATAAAGTTTATATATGGTATTTATAATATTATTTTAAATATGGAGTCATTATGTCATATATAACTTTTTATATTTCATTCTTTAGGGTATATGATAACGCCTCTTGTATGTACAGTAGACTACCACCTCACAAAGCGATGTGATTCGTTTTTCACTAACATGTTACATGGAAGGTAATAAGGGTGAAAATAATGAATATATGTAATATAAATGAAATAATTATGATATTAATGACATATTTATCATTTCTTAAATATAATATATCATTTTATTTCTTACCTTTTCCCTCACTGAAAAAGTGATAACATCATTTGTGGATGTGTGGACTATCGCCTCCTCGAAGCGATGTGATTCCATTTTTTCATCATCACATAACAATAATGATATATATATATATATATATATAAGTATATATAATTAAATAATATAGTATTTATGATATAATTATCATTCTATAAATATTAAATTTTACTTACCTTCTTTCCATAATGATCATTGATAGATGGAAATGTTACTCTTGCATATATACGACCTACTGTCTCCATGATTATAACATAGACCATTTTTCATAACCATATTTTATGATTGGTATAAAATTATAACTTATGTATAAATATTATAATTATTTCATGATTATTATTATTTATATTTTTCTATAATTTCCTCTTTGACCATAGTCAACCTACCAAATTCATTTTTGACATATAAGCAAAATATGGTCAAAACATTCGATGTAAAAATAATTTATTAAGTAATAATATATAATAGAATAATAAGTGAAATAAAAGTAATATTAAACTTGAAAAGAGTTATAAAAAAATTATATAATTAATATAATTTTATTATCTAAGAAGATAAATAACAAGTGCAATGAATTGAACTCGAGGTAAGGGATTTCCGTCCCACTTTTTACTTCTAGGAGACACATGCCATATTCACCACCTATTTATTTTATGTGGTGTATATAATTAAAATGAATTTATATTATTATTATTATCCTTAAAATTATGGGTATTTACTTATCCATTTTAGAATATCTCTTTCTGGGGGTTTATAGTTAAAATGTTAACAAATCAATAAGGGATTTTGTCTTAGTTTACCTTCTTTGGGACGTAAGTTATGCTATGAACCTATAATATTCTATGAGGTGTATATAATACCTCTTTGATATGTTATATCAAGAATATACTTATTTTCATGATATTTTAAGTTCCATTTATTTTTATTCTTTTATGGGGCATATGATTCAAAGTTATCAAAGTGGTAAGAATTTTATGTTACAATCTCATCATTTATCGGGACTGTTTATGATTATGCTTCCAATGATGAAATATTATGGTATATATATAAATAAAATCGTTAATTTTCTTATATTATAGTTATGTCATGAGAATAAATATTTTCCCTTCATTTCGCTCTCTTTATGTACTCAAGAGCTCATAAGATGTTTTTATTAAAAATCATATTTTTAGTCAAAAACTCCTTTTCTTCCAAAACTATGTTTTCTAAAATGTTTTAAAAGGTGATTTTTAAATAAAAAAGGATATTTTACTCAAGAAATGTTTTAAATTATTTTTAAATCTTCTTTATATGTTTCTAAGGTTTTTTTCAAAGAAAATGATTTTCACAATATTTTGTGAATTTTTAGTTTTTAAAAAGTGATTTTAAAAATAAAAAGGTTATTTTCTTCTAAATTTTTAATGATATTTTAATGATATTTCCATTCATCAACATCAAAAACCCTTGTTGTTACTTATTCTCTATTAGGGGTATTTTGTAATGATACTATCCTCCTTATTTATCTGGATGGATTGAGATTATTTCAAAATAGATTGTTATGGAACTTGTTTCTTTTCTATGGGCGAATAAAATTTAAAAGAGATTGACATGAAAACCATTTATCTTCCATTGTTTAATCAAGTTATTAAGGGAAAAATGATTGTTTCTATGAATTTTATGATGAATTTAAAGCTCTATGTACTTAATTCATGTTGTTATTCTTAGATATTATATATGATGGGTGCACCTAGATAGCACTGAGTGAGAAATTATAGCTTATATGATGGGGAAACCCAGATAACACTGGGTGATCCCATTACAACTTATATGATGGGTCAGTCCAGATAGTTCTAGGTGATCCCATTATATCTTAAATGATGGGTGCACCTATATAGTGCTCCAATGCATTGGGTAATTTACCTTATCTTGAGAGAAAAGAAATAGAGAGTTACCTGAGGGTTTATCCTATGTATTTAACTAGGCTATAGTTATTTATGATGTGGGTTTAAAACATGTTATGAAGAAAAATGTTCCAAGGTACCAATATGTTTTTGTAATGATTTTTATGTGTTTATAGTTTTTCTTATGATCATGATTGGTATCACATGGTTCTTGATTATTGATTCTAATGACTCTTGAATTTTCTATGTTTTCATATTTGATGATTCAAGTATAGATGGGTATTATTTATTTTATGATTCGATCATGCACTTTGATTATGTCATTATACCCTTATGCACTTCTTATTCTCATTGATGACATTAAATTATTAATGCTTATATTTATCTGTACTAATCATTTGATCTCACCATTATTATGTTCCCTTTTTCCCATGATGTCAAGAAATGATGTTGACCATATTATGTCTAGAAGAGATTTCATACGGATGATGATGATGACTTAATGTGAAATAATAAAAGATGGGTTAATTGGGAGAAATTCTCATTCAACGACATGGGTATTATTTATATAGAAGTTTTTCATAATTCTCTAAAACTTTAAACCTAAAAGGTCCTTGAGAATATAAGTGATCCTTTTTTTCCTTTTGATATTTTAAGGTTTGGATAAAAAAATTGGTTCAAAATTATCGATATCAATACCAAAAATGTAAATTTTATGATTTCAACACTGAATATGGGAGTGCTGGTTCTGGGATATTATATTGGAAATAATGGTTCATGACCATTAATTTTTCAATGATCAGTAGGGAAAAATCAATACTGAAATAGGTATGAGTGTGATGGATTAAGTTTTTGGAAATCATTTTATTCATTTTTAAAGTACATGTTTTTGGTTTTCAAGGATGAAAATATTTTAATGGGTATGAAATATAGAGACTTATAAATTTTATGTTTTAGAGTTTGTGAAAATATTGAGTTTATTTTACTCTTTTTTAATATAAAGGGAAAAATTATGAATTTATTAGTCTCAAAATTAAACTGTAAGTGTTTTCTAAAATTCAAAACAATATATTTACCCTTGAAAATAATTTTGGTAATTTTTATGGTAGTTGTAATATTTTTTATAAAATGGAATTTACTTATTTATTTATTAAAGAAATTATTTATGGGATTATTTTTATAAATGATATTATATGAAGGGAGTGGTATAGAATATTAGAGGTGGATTGAGTTTCCTTGTTCAACTGAAATGTGGTGTCATCTAGTAAGAAAATTTAAATTATTTTTGAATGGAAAGTAAAAGGATTTTTATCACATTAAAGGAATTATTATGAATATAGAAGTTGATAGGGGGAGTTTCTTTGAATTTCATTTTCATTTTTCTTTCCACCAAGGTAATCATACCTTTTATCTCTTTTTTATTATTTGTAAAAACCTTAGAGTTAACATAATGTCAAAATTGGGGAGATAAATGAAGACTAATATGATAAAAATTAAGAGTGATAGTTAATGATTGAATATTTTCTTGGAAATTGAGGTATTAGATTCGAGATTCCCATTTTTATTATATATATTTTAATTTAACAAGATTTTTTAGGGGGTGTGAGTAATAATGATATATAATATATAATAAATTATTTATGACATAAAAGATATATACAATAGAGGAATAAATTATATGATGAATTTGATAGAAGGTATATAAATATGAATAATGAGTGATATTTTGTACGTGTTATTTATGATGGGTTTTTTAGGGATCTAAGAACACTTATTAGATGTAATGAAATTTATAAATAAACTCAAACCAATATCACCATGAAATAATAAATGAAATCACATAAACTTGAAATATAGAATAATCTAATATGTGTACCTTACAATGAAGCATCCATTTCTCCTTAATCTATGCTTGATGATGATCACCAAACAATAATAGAAAGATTCTTTCCTTCATAGTGTATCCATGATTTGAATATGAATCAATATTCACATGGGTGGGATCACCATTCAATCTATGTTATGCTATACCTATTTAGATAAAAGATAAAAGTATAAAGAGTGATTTTTTTTAAATATATTCAACCGAGCATAAAAAAACAAGAACATATCCTACCATCACATTGAAATAGGCTTTATAAATCCTTTGAGGACACTCATCAACTATACATGAATTAACTAATTTGTTATAACACATGAGTTAATGCCTTATCCAACTCATGCATGAGTGTATCATACCCCCCATGTTATATCTTATGTAATGATTTTTAATGATAAATAATCATGGAAGATTCATCCAATTGTTAACTTTTAATGTTCATCCACCATGAATATCAAAGAAAATATCATAGACCATGCCATACGATATGGAAGTCATACATTAAAACTTTTCCATGCAGCCACCTTATGATATTATTCAATCACACCTTAAAATTGAGAATGGAAGTAACATGAAATCTCATTTAATTTATTATGATACCCTTTAATCATAGAATACAATTCAACATATTGTATCATATTCAAAATTATTTAGGGAAAATCAACTCCTTTAATATCACACTTACACTAAATCCTAAAAGACATTTGTTCAATTTTTTATAATGTATCATATATAATAAATTATGAAACCATATCTAAAATTATTTTGGATATATTCTAAAGTAAATACATCATTAACTTTATAGTGTATCACATAATTTGAAATAACTTGTGAACACCCATAAAAAATTCTTTTAGTTGAACTCTAAATCAATTCTAGAGTATCTCTCTGAGTCAAACTCATTTCTCATTCGGTCATCCAAAAAGTGTAACCCAATTGAATTTTTAGTGTTGAAAAAAATATTAATATCTAGAACCATAAAAGTAAGTAAATACCAGCCTCTACAAAAGTATCATTTATACTTATGATACACAAGGATCTGACATAATCCCCATCAAACACATGCATTTCTATACCCGTGACCACTAGTGGCATCACATGCTAGAATGAATTCTTATAAATTCCCATCATCTATGTCATCAAGTGAACATGAGACATGGAGAATGTTGATCCCATATATCCAACTCATATGTTTTCAAATCTCGAGTATAGACTGACCAAGTCAATAAATACATCACATGTCATTCATATTTAGGGATAATCATATCACATACCCCTTATCTGAATATACAAACACATCATACATACTATCTATGTGTAGCCACACACTTCCCATTATATCTCAATTATGGTACCATATGCCATAATTGTCACATAAGAGAAAAAATTCCATATTTTTTGAGCTCCAACTGATGAAATGATCAACAACATACTCAACCACCCCCAATTAGTTAAAAATAAAGGTTTGAGTAAGAAAGGTATCAAAGTATGAAGGTTATTAGTCTAGGTATATCTACAAACTTAGGTAAAAGGGACTATATGATCCATTAACCTCTAGTATTCCAAAGAAATTATCATGAACTGACCCATAGGGGCTTGCTTGGTTAGCGGTAAGTTGAGAATGACACCCCAATATGGACTATAATAGTCTAGGGGATAGTGACTAGCACCTATTAGACATATCACACATATGGTAGGCTTTAACCTAAAGTACCTATATACACATACACATATCCATATACTAGTATAATTAATAAAGGTAAATAACTCATACTATAAATTCATGAATAACATCCATCCCACATTAGAGTATAATAATGAGTACAATGAATTAAAAGGGCTAAATAAAATCCCACCAAAACTGTAAAGAACCCAACCTTCTGACAACACAGGGGAAGCTACCCAAAATAAACACCTAGTACAAACCATGATCTATCTAGCTCAACTATACTACACCTGCTCCTAGTCCACATAGGACTCCCTCAAAAAGGAATACCATATACCAAAGACATGACATGTGTGGGTAGAGCTCATGCAGGGGTGAGTATAATAATACTCAGTAGGACACCCTAAATCACCAAACATAAAGTATCAAGAGAGTAGTCAGCTCATCACCATGAAGGTATGTCAATCAGAATATGAGATATAATGATATATAAAAATAATAACCAGATATGCTCAAAGGTAGAAACCAAGTCTCAAAGTGAGATCATGTCATCAGTGCCAGAATAAAATTATAATAGAGGCTAAAAGTTAGAAATAATATAGTAGAACTCACTCCACAAGCCTTACCATCCCCGATGGAACTCATATGTGAGGTCTCACTCATCGGGTCTAACCATGAAGAAGCATAAAGGAAACTGGGAAGTATCATCCGAGATACACACTCGATCGAACTATAACTCACTGATAGATGATAGATTTTGATGCATAGATAGGGGATCACCCCTAGGTCCATAGGGTGTGACAAAACCTATCTGGAATAACCTACTAAGTAAAGGATCAAATTCACAGGTATATTGGTCATACAGATTCATGAAACCCCACTTAGGGTAGAAGATATGATAGAGGATCCCACTCCGAGCCTCATGGAGGGTTTAGTGAAACCTATCTATGAATAATCCCATAAAGGGGATCACATACTATGCTCAGGACATGATGACATACTATACCCTCTTGGGGATAGGATAAGGGAAAAAACCCTTGAGAAATAGGTCCATACTGAAACGGTTTGAGGGAACTCACCCAAGATCACACTAGAGTTTAATTGATAATGAAAAGGGCTCCAAACGAACCCTTTAAGGGGTACACATCATATCCCACAAGGGTACATGGTGTGTATCACTAAGCTTATAACTTCCCATGTCTCAGACTCACATGACATGCATTTCTCTAAAATAGATGGGGTGTCCCTAGGGGTACATGGTGCATAGAGGTTGGCCTGACACTTGGTGTACCATTTGGTCTAGGTCGTGTGCTATGGTCATTCCTATGTACAATGGATGTGTCTGTGTGAACTAGAAATACCTTGGTCCATGACTATACACTTTATAAAGCACACAATGTGTTCCTCAACACACCTAGCATGTGGGGTCACATGATCTCCTGGGTGTGTAATCCTTGTACACGTTGAGCCATTTTCTAAGGCTTACACAATGTGTAGTAAAACCACACAACATGTAACTCAACATGGATTATTTGGAATGTAATAACTTTACACATTGATCTAGCCAACTTGGTGTCACATAACATATAAAACTTCCGCACAAAATGTGATATTTAACTCAACATGAAACACTATCCACCAAACAAAGGAGGCTACACTGCATGTTTTACTCTTTAATACATGGCGTGTAGTTCAAAAATTCATAGAAATTCTAGTTAATCACACATAATTCCCCACTTTACACCAAAACCTTTGGATATAATAGATTTCATGGCCATAACTTCTGTAACAGAGTTGACCGACACCCATGAATGGACAAAAGTCATATTTTGACCATTCTTTACTGGAAAACCATTACTGTAACTATACCAAAGAAACCGCATGAACCAAATTGTGAATCCACTATCTCCCACACCATGATCAGACAACTATCTACATTGGTGACTAGATTTAGGCCACCCATCCATTTGGGAACCATATTCCATTGTACCACATCGTCAGAATGACCAAAACCCACAAAATGAGAATCTCCAATATGACCCCAAACCTCCACCACTATTGTACTATGTAACCTCACTATCAAACATGAACTTAATCCCAAATACAAACCCATAGAAATGACCTGTTTCACAAAATTTTAAATGTGCAATGATCAATTTTTGGGTATTTTCAAATTTCCGATCAAACAAGACACCTAAAATGAATGCATGAAGAATTATGGGAGAAAGAAAAAAAAACACAAGGAATGAACTTAGACCATTGTTTAGGTTGACCTAAATCTATTTCCATGAGAATTATGAATGGAGAGAAAATAATAAAATAACACCAGTTTATATTTCTAGGAAGATAAATCCAATCACATAATTCAACAGTCAATCCGTGAATCAAATTTTTAGGAGACTTGATTCATGTTCATCATGGGATCAACAAAAAGGGATAGATCCAGATAAAAAAATTCCATAACTTGAGTTTGGATCAATATATATTGAAGAATGGTTGCGTGTTGATGTTGTTGGTGAGATCTTTAGACTCCCTTTCTAGACCAACACTAGTATAAATAGTGGTTTCAATAACGAAGCAATAACTTCAGTTTTTTATAAAATGATGAAAAATGTATCTAAATGAAATTTTTGGCATCAATTTTAACATAAAATGATGCCGGATATTTTCTATATTGACTTTTTTTTGTGTTGGTTTTTAACAAAAATGACACAAAAAGCGTCCATTGAAAGGGTTTATAACATCATTTTTTTAAAAAACCGACACCATAAATTGTTAGAAAATATTTACCAGTGTTCTTTTTCACAAAAAATGATTCCATTAATAATTTTTTGGCATCGTTTTATATAAAAACTAACAAAAAAACATTTTAAAACATACTCAGGATTGTGAAACCCTCATTTTTTGGATCTTCAGAACTTTTTTTTTCTACTCGTGATGGATCCAAAGGTGACCCAATAATCCTCAATGACCATTGTTGTTGGTTTTCTTCAATTTTTATCATAATTTCACAATATGGGGTCTCAATTATTTATAATTTATCATTGTTTCATCATCCATGAATGTATTGTGTCTTTATAAACCATTTTATGGCCAACCATCAACCATGGTTTGATTTTATTTCTTTGTTATTGTTTATTGTTTGTTTCTACAAACATTTTTGTTAGATCTTATAGTGTTTATTCTTCCAATGAATTAAAGGGAGAAATTTCAGATTAAGGATCCATTTTCCTTTTTTAACTCTGAATTTTGTAAGTTTTTTTTTAAATTTTGAAGATAAATTATTTATCAATTAGTTATATTTTTGAGTTATTGTTTCAATTATTTGTATGTAGTTGATTTTTATTTATAAATGTTGTTGTTAAAATTTGTTTATTTTGATAAATTTTTTATTTGATGAAATTATCAAATGGTGTTGATGATATTATATAATGAACAATGATATATGGTTTCACCATTCATCAATATAATGTACATCACATTAATTCCTTTTGACACACACAACACAAAAATAATGTAACAACTATGTAAAATGAACTAATATATGTTAGATGATTGAAAATAATTAAATTATAATATCAATAAACCAAATTTATATAATATGAAAATAAAAAATTTACTATTTTTAAATTCAGAAGATATATAATTTATATTACAATAGGATTTTTTTCAAATAAAATATACTAACATTTTGTGTAATTGACCTTAATAAATTAAATCGACCACTTTAAATGATTGAAACAATATATTATATTTTCATATATAAACTAATATATTATAATTAATTAAATTTAATATTATTTTGAAATAATATGGAAAAATAATAAATGTTCAATTGGTCATATTTTAATAAAAATAGTTTTACTTATATATAATACTTCATTAAAAAATATAATTATATAATTTTAATTTGGTAAAATGAACTTCAATTATTTATTTAGAATTTCGATATTATCATAGTATAATTTTTTTGTATTTTTTCAATAGTAAGGTATTTTTGTGTAAATAATGATGATATTAAGGACACTGTCTTCAGTTTAAACCCTGATAGTTCTCTAGGTCCTGCTGGTTTTAATAATGGGTTCTTTCAACACTTTTGGGACATTTTACAATGTGATGTTTGTAAAGTTGTAAAATATTTCTTCTCCAATAGTGTCCTCCCTCATGGTCTTAATGATCAATTTCTTTCTTTGATCCCTAAAGTGGACAATGCTTTTGAGATCCATTTGTTTAGACTCATTGCTCCCATTAACATCCTTTATAAAATAATCACCAAAATCATTGTTAATAAACTGTCAACTATCATGGAAAAAATTGTTTTCTGGAACCAATTTGGGTTCATTAAGGGTAGATCCATAAAAGATTGTATTTTTCTTACCTTTGAGTGTGTCAACACTTTAAACAAAGCTAATAGAAGGGGTAATATTACCATAAAACTTGATATTAAAAAATATTTTGACACCATGGAATGGAGCTTCATCTTCAAGGTCCTTTAAGGTTTTGGTTTTAACGACTCATTTATTACTACTATTAGAACCCTTTTAAATTAGGATTCTATTTCCATCCTTGTCAATGATTCTCCCAAGGGATACTTCAAATGTACCAAAGGTGTAAGGAAAGGTGACCCCCAATCTGCCATTCTCTTCCCCATTGCAGAAGACTATCCTAGTCGCCTCCTCAATCACTTTGTGGAATAGACCAAACTCAAGCCCATTCATGTCTCTAGAAATACTCGTAATCTATATGATGATGATATCATCCATTTTTTACAAGGTGATAAAAGTAATATTTGAAACCTAAAAAATGATCTCTCACACTATGAAGAGTTTTCTAGTCAATCCATTAGTTGGAAAAAATATTCTATATTATTTGGAAAAAACATTCCTCTTAGTAGGAAATGTAATATTATCAGTGACTTAGGAAATAGAGAAGGATATTTTCCTTTTTCTTACCTTAGTTTCCCCCTTTTTTGGGGCATACCCAAGTCCTGTCACTTTTTGGAAATAGTTGACCAAATTCTTAACCAAATATCTTTTTGGAAAGTTAAATCCCTCTCTATGGAAGGTATAATATGCCTTATAAAATCCACTATTATTTCTAAAATGGTTTACTCCATGATGGTTTATAAATGGACTATTGGGATTATTAAGAAAATGAATATATCAATCAAAAAATTTATCTGGACAGGTAGCACTTTGGAAATAAAGCTTGTGACTATCCCCTAGTCGACTTTTTACAAACCTATTAATAAGGGTGGGATTGGCATAAAAAATATCAAGTACTTTATTGAGGCTCTTCAAGCCAGACTCACCTAGAACCTTCTCTATAATATATATAATTCTGTTTCTTTTCTCAAAGATAGATTTCTTGGAAACTTAAGGAAATAAAAATGAATTTCCTCAGCTCCTCTATCTGACCTCTGATAAGGAAATATTTTCTTAGCGTTATGAATAATTCTAGATGGATGGTTTCCAGGAACTCCTCCATGAATTTCTGGTTGGATAACTGGACTGGAACCCCACTTAAATCTATGATACATCCTGATCAAACACCTAAAATTACTAACTATTCAATTATAGATATGATAAACTCTCATAATGATCACCTACCTAAAACCATTATGCATGTCATTAACAACTACCCTTTCTAAAACATTGATGTTTTTTTTAATTTGGGAGCCTTCTCACGATGGTATTCTCGACTCTAATTTTTTTTATAATAACTGCTTCTCTAATTTTAAAATTGATTTTTACTAGATAAAACTTTTTGAAAAATCTTAGATAAAACCTTCAAGATTCACTCTTATTTGGTGCCTTTCTCACAACAGAGTCCCCACAGATAGGTGCCTTCAATTGTTTGGAATCCAAATTTTCTCTAAATGTAGAAAATGCAATCAACACAGAGAAGACACTAATCATATCTTCCTTTATTTTTCTACTTCCTCTGCTCTTTGGAACTATATTTTTGAAATTTTTAACTATGGATGGTTGATTCTTGACTTCTTCAACACTCAACTAAATATATGTGTATAAATGGAAAGTTCTCAGCAAATTAAGAATCTATTCCTTGTTGTTGTTGCTGAGCTAAATCATGTGATCTGGTATGATAGAAATTATTATATTCATAAAAACTAATCATTCAATTATAATACAGGTTGAATTCATATTCTTATTTCCATACATGAAGCTGCTTCGATTCAAAAGCATTACTATAACAACACTATTGACAACTTTTCAATTTTGCGATGTCTTCAGATCGATGGAAATTTTTGTCAACCTCATCTAACTTTTGAAGTGTTCAGGCATGATCTTCTTCCTGGTTGGATTAAGGTTAATGTGGATGTTTCCTCTAAAGGAAATCTAGGTCCTGCGGGGTGTGGAGTTGTCTTTAGGAACAACCTTGGTCAGATCCTTGGATGTATTCTTGGTAACTACGATATTTCCTCTTCTCTGGAGGCCAAAATGATGAGTATAATACATGTTTTTACCTTCTAAAAACAACATGGTTGAAATAATATCTATATTGAATGTGATTTGACTACCATTGTTCAAGATATTTGGAATGGTGTGACAAACCTTGCATGGCTGATTACTACCTGTTGGATTAATTTCAACCCCTCACTTCTCAACATCAACTACATTATAACTCAAATTTATCATGAATCTAATATGGTTGCATATTTCCTTTATAACAAGAGAGTAAATCAAGACATTACATGGATCGATGATCTCCCTTATGATCTTCTCCCTCTTCATGATAAAGATTATAATATGATTCTATCATTTAGACTCATGTAATTGCTTTCTTTTATAAAATTTGTTCTCTGGTCTTTTGGACATGGCACCGCCTATTTAAAAAAAGTGTAAATAATGATTAATACTATTTTTACTAAAAAGAGGTTTTTGATAGTAGTGGGAGTCTAAGGAGTTACCATGGGGCGACTGTACCCCCTATATTAGAATGTTAATTTGTAAAATAAGTAAGAATTTATCATACAAAACCACAAAAATTAGGGTGTGAAATTAAATAAACATCATAATATTATAATATTAGGTGTAGAAAACATACATATAGTGACAAAATAATGATTTTCTACTAGGAATATCACATATATATAAAGAAATAAATGGAAATAAATTAAAACCAAACAATAGATTAGTTTACAAGATCATGATTTTCTACTGGGAATTTCTACTGGGGTAATTACATGTGATGTACATTGGATCTGTATGACACACATCATGAAAAATAAATAACTTTAGTAGAATATTTTTTATTTTATTCTTAATAATAATTAATGTTTCCTATCTGATTACCAATCATTTTTATTAAATGTGTTTATGTTTACAATTTATTTTGTTTATATATATATATTTATATGTTTTAATATATTCACTTATTATATTGTGATATCAGGTATTGAATGAATCGTAATTGGATAAATTTACCAAGAAAAACTAGTGAATATTAAAAAAGAGTTGATAATTTCTTGTAATTTTCTAAACGAAATCTTCAAAACAAAAATTTTATTTTCTGTCTATGTGTGAATTGTTTGAATATAAGAAAGTTAAACTCTAGATAAATCAATGATCATATCATTTGTTATGGTTTAGCCTTAATTACACATGTTGGATCTGGAATGGTGAAAGAAGTGAAAATTTAACATCTAATGTTGATGAAAATATCCATAATGAGGTAGAGGATTGTATTGAAGAATTAATTCATGATTTAGGTGCCAAAACCATTGAAAAAACAACAACTATTGAATGATGATAAACCATTATTCATAGGTTTTTGTAAATATATAGTGTTATCAATAGTTTTGAGATTAGTTAACTTGAAAGCAAGAAATGGGTGGAGTGATAAAAGTTCCTCCAACTTACTTGAGTTTTTAAGAGCTACTTCCATAAGGAAAAGTGAATCCAGATTTCAATTATGAGGTGAAGAAAATATTATGCCCAATGGTATTGGGGTATAGAAAGATACTTGATTTCCCCAATGATTATGTGTTGTATAGAAAAGAATATGAATTTTTATCAAATTGTCCTACATGTGGGACATCACATAATAAGATCGATGAAAAAGTTAACTTAGATTAATTCTAAGGTACTAATATCTAACCTCATGAAAAATCAATTTTTTTTATACTTTTTAATAATTTCATCCAATAATTCCTTCAGATAATTTTGATAATTCAACTTTGATTCATTCTCAGGTACCCAAATCAAAGCTCATACTAAATAAATTTGGTACCTTCCAATAATTACTTATTTGAAACATCTATTTTCAAATTAAATTTATGGAAAAAGGTTAATATAGAATTCAGATGAGTGCATATTTAATGGTAACTTACATCACCCTACTGATTCACCACAGTAGAAGATATTTGATAAAAAAAATCACAATTTTGGAAGTGAAGTTAGAAATATAAGAATGAGATTGTGTACTAATGGAATGAATCCATATCAGAGCCTAAGTATCCAATATAGTTCATGGATTGTTTTTTTGGTAGTTTACAACTTATCCCCACATATATGTATGAAGAAAAAATATTTTATCATGATATTGATGATTTCTAGACTAAAATATCCAAGAAATGATATTGATGTGTATCTTTAACCATTGATTGATGATTTGAAACTACTATGGGAGACTAGTGTTAAAGTTTTTGATGTATACAAGAAAGAGAATTTTCTTCTTCATTCTATGATAATGTTCATTATAAATGACTTTCCTACATATGGAAACTTATTTGGATATAGTGTTATGGGACATAAATTATTTACAATTTGTGAATAAGAGACATCATATTATCAATTACTGAATGGAAGAAAGACAGTCTACATGGTACATCAAACATTTTTGTGAATTGATCATCCTTATCATAGATTTAAAAAATAATTTAATGGTTTATAGTAATACAATCTTCCCCCAAGACCATTTTCAGGTGAAGAATATTATGATAGGGTGAAAAATATTGATTCAACATTTGGAAAGAAAAGAACTACTGGTATTCAAAAAAATATCTATAAGAAATAATATATCCTTTTCAAACCACCTTATTAGATATTTTTGGAGATAAAATATAACATTGATGTTACATATGTTGAGAAAAACTTATGTGATAGTTTGATTGGAACTTTTTTAGACACAAAATAGAAGACAAAAGATAGACTGTTTACTATATTAGACTTGATATCAATAGGAATACATTTAGAGTTTTCTCCCACTATTAAAGGAAACAAAACATATTTACCTATGACTTGTCACACATTAATAAAGATTGAGAAGATGAATTTTTTTCAGTGTCTTCATGGTAATAAATTATTTAGTGGTTGTTCTTAAAATGTGAAGAATTTGGTGTCATTGAAGGATTGAAAATTAATAGGTATGAAATATCATTATTATTATGTATTGATGAAAAAACTTATACTAGTTGTCCTACATGGTATATTTCCTAAAACTATCAAAAATACTATCATCAGGTTAGGTAATTTTTTCAAATCCATTTGTGGAAAAGTTATTGATCCAAATTTGTTAGATGTGTTGGATAATGAAGGTGTTCTTATTCTTTGTCAAATATAAATGTATTTCCCAGCTACATTTTTTATATAATGGTTCATCTAGTGATTTATTTGGTGTGTGAGATAAGAATATGTTGTCCTATTTATTTGCGATGGATATATCCTTTTGAAAGATATATGAAAATTTTTAAGGGATATGTTAAAAATCCTTATCATCCAGAGGCCACTATTGTTCAAAAATATGTATCAGAAGAGGTGATTGAGTTATGTATTGATTATTTGTATGAATTATAGTATATTGGTCTCCCTATATCTCAACATATTACAATTGATAGTGAAGGTATATGAATTATAGTCTTAAAGGTAATGTTTATTCTACATGATGAAGTGATGTTGGAAAATTTATACATTTTAAACAACACAGATGAGTTTCAATGATATATATCATCACATATTGCTGAATTAAAGTTACAACATCTGAAAATAAATGAAAAGTGGCTGATGATTGAGCATAAAAAGACATTTGATTCATGGTTTAAAGAGAAAGTCATTACATAAATATCTGCATCATAAACATTGAAATGGTTTCCAAGGAGACCATCTCTTAATGTGATTACATGGTTTGGTTTTGATATTAATGGGTAAACATTTTACACAAAAAATATAGATGAAAAGATTACCATTCAAAATAGTGGTGTAATGGTCATTGTTGAAGCACTGCATTTTTTGAGTAAAAAAGGTAAAAACCCAATTTCTGCATCAATTCCATATTTTGGAGTTCTTGAAAACATATAGGAAATTGATTATATTACATTTTGAGTCACCATGTTTAATTTTAATTTGGTTTCAAGTAATAGTAGTGTGAAAAATGATGAATATGGGTTTAAATTGGTTGATTTGAAAATATTTAGTTGTAATAAGGAACCATTTATCATGACCACACATGAAAAACAAAAATTTTATGTCATTGATCCATAAAATGATCAGTGGTATGCCATTTTTCAAGGGAAAATAATCCATTTGGATGATGAGGACAATGATGATGTTATTGATTTATATGAGTCTTCTTTATCTATTACATGATTTATGGATAACAATGACTATAACATAGATATAGTGCATGCAGTACAAAATGATCATGTTGAAGTGACATGGGAAAACACTAAATTACTCTCATAATTAATATGGTAATTATTTACATTATATTTTTTTTTGAAATTTAAATATGTAAAAACTATATTATTTAATAACTATTGGATATTTAATTATATATATTTGATTATTTATAAGATTTTTTGTGTTAAATTTTGATATTTTATGGTTATGGTTAATTTTTTTTCATTGAAATGTCTAACATACATTATTATATTTTGGTTAAAGTTACACATATGAGAATAGTTTTTTGAAATTTAATATTTAAATTTATAAATGTTTCTATCATTTTAGAAGTAATGTTTATATTTAATAGTTTACCTTGTATATTTTTTTGGTTAAGAATCATAAAATTATTATTTATTTTTAAAATTACATAGTTGTTTTACTTTTTTTACTTTCAAATTTCGATTTTCCTATTTTCTAATTATTTACTTTTCTAATAATATACAACTACATAATAATTTAATTACATTTTCCCATTTCAATGATGAATATAGATACAGAGATATAATAACTTGTACTGAGGTATTTTTATTTTTTCATATTATTAAATATCTAGTAATATAATTATTTATTGAAAAAAACTTTTAATTTGCAAAAAATAATTACAGGACTAAAGATGAGACTTCATTGGAAAAGTATTCTACTTTTATATTATGAAATTGAGTTCTCAAGTTGGTAAATGTGGCATTATAAGTTTACCAAAAGTTTCACTTTCTCATGGAGATGAGCGATTGCATATTATTTTTGATGATAATAATAATGCAACTGGACCAAATTCAATGTAGTTTGTCAGCTATATCTCCATGAAGATTCATTGTAGGATTTGTATTTTATATCTTTATTTTAATTCCATTGAAAAAAGGTTATAAATTAGCTTTTCAGGGTCGTAATGGTAAAATATTTCAATTGTTTTATTTTATCTCATTTTTGGAATATGATATATTTTAAAGACTAATATTTATTTTATTCAATTTCATATTTCATTCAATTTTGAAAAAAAAATAAATTAAGAAAATATTTATTTCTTTAGTGGTGGTTTGATAGAGATATTTCAAAACAAAGTTGAAAAAAATTATGTTTTTGGAAAGAGACAAAATGAAAACCCATGCCTCAAGTATGAGTTTTTAGATACAGAGACATGGAATAAATTTGTTTCCAGCATACATGATGAAGCCTTTCTGGTATTGTAATTATATTGTATTGCAAAATTTTGTATATATGTACCTAATTAATTATTATTTTAATTTATATATAACATTCCTCCAGGAAATCCCATCAAGATATCCAGTTTTAGAATGTACACCCTCATACTTTATCACGTGGAGGGTATCATTTATTGGAGAAAAAAATTATTGAGGAAATGTTTGAAGCATTAAGAGATCAGTATGCTAGTGGTTCTAATGTGGTCCAGTTCAGTCCTCCATACCCCCCACCTTCCATGGAAAATGGAAAAGGTTGAGAAGAGGAAAAAATGAAAAGTATCTTACAGAGAAAGCTAAGGAAGTAGCTGAAGGAATTTTAAGTAAACAGTTTTTATTTTTCATGAATTTTTCTATTTTATAAATTAATAACACTAATATAACATTTTCATTTTTCATTTCAGGATGAACTTCATAAGAAATATTCACAGGGAAATTTTATCCCTGAGGGTAGGACCTACATCCTAGCCACTACTTTAGAAAAGCCCGAACACCCCGGCTGCATAAGAGGATATGAGGTGGGTGTTAGTATTCAAAAAGTTTTTGGTCATCAATGTAAACAATCAAGAGACCCATACATCAAATCCTTAAAAGCTGAGATGAAAGATATGAAACAGTCCATGAGTGATCATATTTAATCAACTATGCAAACTATGTTAGAATAATTGAAGAGATAGTCAGAGTCTGTGTAGCCTTCCCATCCTATCCAGCCTTTCCAACTAGCTACCTAGCCTATACATCCCTCCTAGCTAGATTGGCCTACCCAACCTACCTATTTAGATCCTCCACCTCCTCACTCTAACCCAACTTTATAATGTGAGTTGTATGCTAAAGATCCTCATGTACATATTGTAGCGTTCAGATTCATGCATTTTTTGATGGATTATATACATCAACAACCTATACAGATGGGCCAAGTTAGAGTATCATTATATGATATTATTGATCCTACTACTATACTACCATTTCCTATTGAGGAGGTTACTAGATTTGGGGATTGTATGGGTCATTTTTTACTTTGTTCATCTAGACTTATTCATTATATTTCATATGAGGTATGAATTTTTTTAAATATTAATTAAATCTAATTGATAATTAATTAAAATGTTTTCTGACATTTAACTTATATAGGAGTATCTAAAATCAAAATAAATGGCACAAAGGAAATAAAAGGTTTAAGAATAAACAACTGTAGATACTTCTAATATTTCTGATGGGATACAAAGATTATCTCAGGCTTCTTCTTTCTTGGATAATATCTATGAGTTTTAGATGAAATCCAATATATGTGGAAGAGACTATACATTAAGAATATTCATAAAATATATCGTGGATCTAATTGATTTTAAAGAGCTCAGTGTACTTTTGTTGTAGTTGTTTTCCATGTAAGTAAATTGACATTTCATTTTTTATTTCTTTAAGTAAAGATAGTTTAAATTGAATAACTATATTATTTTTTAAATCAGGTATCAACAAACAATTCTTATTCAAAATGAGTCTATATATGTTTATGGTTTTATAGATCCATAATTCATTTAAATGGATATGAAATATTTGAAGACTGTTGATAGAGTTACATATATATATTAGATATTATCAAAGATAGAGATTGGGTTTTGGTTTTTTCCATTTCTTGATGGGTAATAACATAAAAAAATTATGAACCATTGTAAATTATAATGTCATTAATTGTGAAATTTTTTTATTGTAGGGGGAATTGGATGTTAGGTGTATTCTACCCAATTGAATGAACATTATGTTGGATTTTCACTTTATTAGGTTATGTTCTTAAAAAATTTACCACCTTTTTAGATAGGTGAGTTTTCTTCTTTTTTATAAGTTCATTATATTTAATTCTTATTGTATATACACGTATTATTAGATGATATATATGAAAATTTAGGTCATTGAAAAAATTTAACAAAGATCACTTGTCGATAAAGAACAAAAATGCAATCCAATATGTGAAAGTAACGATAATTATTTTTTATATTAGATATTATTCTAATTTTTGATATATTTATATATATATATTGGTTTTTATTATCAAGTTAATGTTTTATAACTACAGTGTCATCATCAACAAGGATATATTGAATGTGGTTATTATGTTCTACGATTCATGTATGAACTAATCACAACTGAGGTAACTACTGAATTTGATAAAGTCAGTTATATTAATTAATTTACATTTTCCATCATAGTATTCTATTTTTTAATCTGATATCATTCAATGTTATTGTATACATTCAATGATGCTGAGTATTATATGAAATATGAACTTACCCATCTTCGATCTTTTTTTATGAACTATTTGTTAAGTATGATTATGATTTAAGGTATGCATATTCTAATGTTTATGATTAGTATTACATTTTCCTAATAAAAAGTGTGAAAAACTAATTATTTTGTTATAATAGGGGTTTGAAAATAATGATATCAAAAGAACACTTAAACATCAACCAACAATAATCATGTTGTAAATTTCAGGTATGTGTTTTTTAATTCTACTTTATACTACAAATGTGTTGATAATTTTTTGATTAACTTGTTAAAAGTATGTTTATTTTTATAAATTTTTAGTCAATAATACATGTTGTTTTAGGTCTATATACTATTTTTTATATTACAGGGATTCTAATTTTTTGGGGGTGTAATATTCAATTTTTTTTAATTTTTTTAACTTTCTATGTCTGTTTTCATCAAAACCAATGCTGAAACATTAAAAAAAATTCTCAAGGTTTTCAATGTTGGTTTTTATGAAAACCAATGCCAAAAATGAAGCTGATTCACATTTTTAGTGTCATTTTTCCAAAAAATGACACCGAAAACCTTGTTTTTAATGTCACCTTTATAGATATTTGTTAAAATTCAATGTTAAAATTATAAAAAAACTAACATTAAATCGTGTTTTTTGCACTAGTGCAATCACCAAGACATGATCCTTTGCCATTTTCCTAAGAACTATCCTCTAACAACCCTCTCTCAATCCCTAGGGTTATACACATAACCTTATATATTTTATATGGTAGAGATTTTATAATATAGGAAATTAGGTTTAGTGATTAATTAATTAAATAAATTAATTATTTAATTAATTTATTTATAAATCCACCCATAACAACTCTTAAACTAAACAACTGATTCACACAAAGATCATGTCATGAATAGGGTAAAACCCATATTTTAGATTTAATAGATTTCTCATAATTTCTATCCAAGATAGTATTCGAGAGTTATTCCATTATTTCTAAAAAAATACTCACGCGTGATATAATATATTTATTTTTTTAATATCATCACACCAAGGCTTCTAAGCCCCATAATTATGCACTAACTCAGTACCTATATCCAAAAATATTCCTTAAAAGAACCCAATGTTATATCCAGTAAAAAAATATTCATTACATTCTACCCACCATCAAGGATTTTCCTCCTAAAAAGTTAAAATATACTCATAAGTGAGGACACTGAGCTCTCATTTGGGTCTCCCACACCCACGATCTCTCCTTAAGGTTCCTGTGCTATCAAAAAACACACACCCAAGGGAAAAACTTTCTCATTAAGGGTATTATTCTATATGTTATCAAACACCAATGGGCTCCACTAACTACTTGAAAAGGTAACTTCACCCTCAATGTCTAGTGCATACTATTCAAAATCGTGGAACATGTTGTGCATGTACCTCCTCAGCTATGACATGTGGAATAAATTGTTCACCCAATATGACTGCAGTCTTAGGGTAAAGCAATATGATACCTCACTAACCTAACAAAGTAACTAGAAAAAGGGTTTTATTAACCTTAGATATAGCATGATTCCCCGACCAAATCTTTGTAATCCTTGACGAGGTGATATATTTTGAAACACATGATCTCATAATCAAACTACAAAGCCCACTTCCATTAGTCCACAAAGGACTCTTGATGTTTTTGGGAAGTTCTCATCCACCCCTAAATGAACTACACCTTTCACAACCATTTATAGCACAAACTCTAGGCCCACAAGTTTTTTCTCCCACTGGATCTGACCAGTACAATGGTGACCTATAGGGTCTCTAATACATGGCCTCAAATGATGCTACATTAATGGTGTAGTGGTAACTATTGTGATACAAAAACTACATAAATGGTGGACTAATCTCCTATATATGTATTATAACTACCATGAAAACTCTAAGTATGTCTATGAGAACCCAAATGGTTTTCTTTACCTAGCCATATGTCTGGGGTATAAAAACTATACTAAACTAACACTGAGCCCCAAATAACTCCTGCATCATGGTATAAAATGTCCATGAAGATAATTCCATGCATTTGGACTAACTTATGAATGCACATACATCCCAAAATACCTATTAATATATGATATTATATGGTTAAGAAGTGAACCAACTTGTTAAGATAATCTAAGATCACCTAGATATCCTCATGAAATATCACTGATCATGGAAGTCCCATCATGAAAAACATGAAGATAATATCTCATTTATGATTCTATAAAGGCAACTTGGACTTCACCTACAGATAGGTGAGACATCAAGGATTAATCTCAACAAAATTCATTCAAAGGATCTTAGTACAACAATACCTCTCTTGGGTGAAATATCAAGGGAAATAAACCTTCTGACCACTTCTTATCATAGTGTGACTGGGGTCATCATCCATCCTAGGAAGGGTAAGATGCTCCCCACCTTAAAAAAAATCCATTAGGAATATTTCCAATGAATATCTAGTCATATAATACCACAAAATATATATTCCCAATTTTTGCTCCCTGGATCATTAAAGAAGCGGCAGGGTAACAAACATCGACTGAAGATATGTTATACCATCCACACCCTCAACAACCAACTACAAAGAGGTCAAATGCTCCATCAACTTTATCAACAACAACAAATGAAAAACTTCACTATGAGCATCTTCTTTCATGACCATTCCCTTGGGTGTATCTCAATCTAGAACTAACTCAACCTTTATTGGGTCCACTATCACTAAAATGCATGAGGAGATGCATCCAAATAAGTAGAGTTCTTGAATCCTGAATTGACTCTATGAGAGCTTCCCATAAGGTTGGTACTCTCATAGTATGTCTTGAATCACCCTCTGGTGTCTCTCCTACTCCACCTTTGACACCAAGTATATAGGGATGTCATCGATGGAGATTAATGCGAACTAATCTAAGAAGGGTTGAAGATTTGGTTCATAAGTACCACCAAATACATTGGGGTGTTCAAAACACTAAAGGGTATTACCAAGAACTCAAGGAGACCATAAAATCTTTAGAAATACACCTTTGGTATAACCTCCTCACAAACTCGGAGTTGGTGATAACTAGTCCAGTGGTCAAACTATGAGAACTACTTCATCCCTAACTGTTGGATGAATAATTCATTGATTATCATGGGTAGATACTCCTTCCTGAAAATCACCTAGTTTAAGTGATTTTAGTACACACCTAACCTCATAATCTCTTTTACCTATTAGGAGAACAACATAGGGCTACCCATGTGAACACATAAGGTTTAACAAATCCCTTACTATATAGATTTATCTAACCACATATTTAGCTCTCAAAGATACACATGGTCATCCTATATGATAGAGCAGATATCGGTCCATATCTGGGTGTAGGACTATGCTGAAAACAAACTTTCAATAGGGAGGTAGTCCTAGTACATCCTTATGGAAGATTCCCTTGTACCTCTCTAGCATCAGAAGAAAATGAAATCTCATATCATCCATTACTCTAAGGATCGTACTATCCATCTGATAAGAAATATAATGTATCCTCCTGCACATGATATCATACTCCTCCTCCTAGAATTCCTTCTCACTAAAGAAGAAAGATCCCATCCCACTAACCCAGATACACTGAAAACATCTATAGTAATAGTCAAATAAGCATGTATGGTAGGAAATCAGTCTATACCAAGGAAAAAATTATAGGGTCTCACTACCAATATGGAAATATTCTATATGAGGCTCTCTATACTCCCAGAGTCAAGTCACACTGTCAGAAAGAACATGTGATCACCAATCCTCTCTTTTGAAGCCTCCAAACACAAGGGTCAACCTAAAAGACTCCATTTTCATCGCTAAGCCTCAAACAAGGGATATGTTTTGAAAAAAATGTCTTATGAATGTGTAATAAAACTACAATTGAAGAAGAGGAGAAACATTTCATACTTTAAAACACACTCAAATCCTCTGACCACAATATCCCACCGCCTGAATCTATCCTTTCCCTAGACCACCTATTCCCCACCACCAGGGCTCACAAAGAAACCTTATCACATTAGGACAACATCAAACATACAAGTCAAAGGAAATCATATTCCAAACCTCAAAACTATCTGCTTTGGGAGATAATAACTCGCCTGTATTATTTTCGATCGTATCACAAGAACACATCTCGGTGGGGGAAGTTCCCCTCTTCCTTGCGTATTTGAAGCCATAGAAAACATCACCAATATAAGGCTCTACCGACACCCTGTTTCACCTTGGAGAAGTATCACTACTTGGAATACCATCAAGAGGGGTCCTATATTAGTGTGAATTTCACACCATAGGCTCATTCCAATCCTCTACTGATTGAGAAGGGGACCCTCCTCACTATAAAACATGAGTGATATTTATCTTTGAAACTCATGAAGTGAACTCAGTATAGATGCATCATCTGTCAATACTGTTAGGAATAACTATTTATCAAACTGATGAGGAACATCCACCTAAACCAATATATGTGGATTGATATACTAATGAATGGGTGGATACATTTATCTCTATCCACTTGGAGGAACTGTCTCTTATACATATCTACAAACTAAAGCCTCATTTACAAGTATATTATAACCATGATCCCTTTATAGATTCCTAGTTGGTTGTTATATAGAAGCATTAAACTATAGCTAAGATGCACCACAGTCAAAAGATAATGTATGGGGAGATGACTTAAGAAGGATATGAAAACCACAACCCATTCCTATATGATGCATGTTTCAATATTTTAATTGTTACCAATTCTTACATGTAACGAGTTAATAAATTGGTTATGAGAGTCCTGGTGAATAGATATATTGGTTTTCACACTAACACTAGGTTTCTTAGCTTGAAATATAAACTTGTGATGCTTTAATATTGTTGTCCTAGTTCCCAAACAAAACTTCACAGCTATAAAATCTCCAAAATATGGTCTTAGTATGACCACTTTTATACCAATATATCATGACCCAACCCACTAGGGCCTTCTTGGCCAACAGTAAGCCAATAATGATGCACAATCCCAACTCTAATGTGCCAAGGGATGGATACTAGCATCAATTATACTTATCAAACACATGTGAGGATTTAGCTTAAATTACCTGTACCCATGCACACATCTCCATATACCATTATAATGTAGAAAGGTAAACAATTCATACTATAAATTCATACATAACACCTATACCACATCAAAAGTACAATAATAATTATAGTCAATATAAAAGGTCTAAATACAAGCCTAATAAAATTTAAAATAACCTAACCTATTGACAACATAGGGGTAGATACCAAAAATCAACACCTAGTACAAACCACAGTCTTTTTAGAGAAACTATGATCTTCCTACTCCTAGTTTACCTACAAATTTATCAAAAAGCCTTATCATATGTATAATATATGAAATATGTAGGAAGAGCCTATTTGGGGGTGAGTATAACATTTACCAATAATACACCCCGAAATCACCAAACATAAAGGATCAAAAGAGTAGTCAGCTCATCACCACAATGATATTTTGGTCAGAATAAGAGAAATAATGATATATAACAATAATAACCAAATATGATCAAAGGTATACCCCAAAACTCAAGGTTTGGACATGTCCTCACTTCCAGCCTAGAATTCTACTAGATACTCAAAGGTAACACTCTTTTAGGAGAAATATCTCCATGATCCTTACCATCCCTAATTGAACTCATCTAATAGGTATTACTCATTAGGTATAAACAAGAAGAAGCTCAATGAAAACTGATAGGGAATATTCAAGATACAAAATTGATCAAAATACACTTCACCAGAAGATGATAGATTTCGATACACAGATAGAGGATCACATCGAGGTCTATGGGGTATGCCAGATCCTATCTCGAATAACCTGCTAAGTAGAGGATCAAATTCCTAGGTATGTTGGTCACATCGATTCTTGAAACCCCACTTATGTAAGAATATATGATAGAGGATCCCACTCCAGGCCTCACAGAGGAATTCTATAACTCTATTGGAGACAAACCCATAGAGGGGATCACATCATATGCTCAAGATGTGATGACACACTATACCCTATTGGGTATTGATCAAGATAATATACCCTTGATAAATAGGTTCATATTGAAATAGTTTAAGGGAAATCACCCAAGAATTTACCAGAGATGAACTGAGAAGAACAAGGGCTCTGACTTTACTTTTTAAAGAGTACATGACATGTCTTATAGGGGTAGACAATGTGTATCACTCATCCTAGAACTGATCATGTCTCTCACTCTCATGACATGCATTTGTACAAAATACACAGTGTGTCCCTAAGGGTACATGGTGTGTATAGGCTATCCAGGCACTCAACATGCCGTCTGGTCTAGTATGTGTACTATGGTCATGGCTGTGTACAATGGACATGCCCATATATACTAGCTATTCCCCGGTATATATTCTTGAAATTTCCAAAGTACACGATGTATTCCCCAACACACAAAATTTTTGGGGTCACATGGGCTCTTGTGTGTGTACTCCCTGTACATTCTAACCCATTCACCAAGGCTTACATGGTATGTGGGAAAACCACATGGTGTATAACTATACATGTATTCCTGGGTGTGTACTCCCTTTACACACTGAACTAGATGGATAGGTATTACATGATCTGTAGGACTTCCACACAACATGTGATATTTAACTCAATGTGAAACCCCAATTTCTACACAAAGGATACTACACGACATGTATCCCTTTGGACTACATGATGCAGAGTTTTTAAATTTACAAAAAATTCCATTTCATCATGCATATTCTCCCATGTAAATTGAAAAAAAATCCATTTCATCATGAATATTCTCCATGAAACACCGTAGACTTCATATCTTTTTAATTTCATTACCATAAATCCCATAATGGAGTTTACTGAAACCCACATCCATCCAAAAGTTAGATTCCTACCATTATTCCAAAAACCATCTCTGTATATATCTCGAAACAACCCGTATGACCCAACTCATGAATCCTCTATTTCACACACCATTATTGGACCACCATTGTTATTGTTGGATGGATTCTAGCCACCTATCCATTTGGTAACATTTATGCATAATTTTGTATCATCAAAACACCCAAAACCCATGAAAATAGAATCTCCAATCCAACCGTAAACCTTTTCCACTATTTTACACCATAAATGCTCCATTAAACATTCCCTCAATCCTAGATCCAAAACCTTGAAAATGATTTATTATTCTAAATATTTAACACACAATGATCGATTTATGGGTATTTTTGAACCACTAATCAAATAAGACACTGATGATGAACACATGGAGAATTAGTGGAGAAATACACAAAACAGAAACCTGAGAAAAATCCCTTGGCCATTTTTCAGGTTGACCTCAATCCATTACTATGATAATGAAGAACAAATATAAAATAATCAAATAACATTAATTACTATTTCTAAGAAGATAAACTGAGTCACATAATTCAAAGGTTGACCTGAAAATCAAATTGTTAGGGGATTTTATTTGTGTTCGACATGGGATCAACAAATGAAGATAAATACACATAAAAATAATTCACTACCTAAATATTGGATCAATTAATAATGAATAATGACCACACATTGATGTTGTTAGTGACATCCATAGACTCCCTTGGAACACTGATTACCAAGCCATGATCCATTTCCATTTTTCCAAGAACCCTCCTCTAATATACCACTCTCAATACCTAGGTTTATATGCCTAACCTTAAGGATTTTACATATTATGGATTTTATAAGAGTGGAAATTAGGTATGGAGATTAATTAAAAAAATTAATTAGTTAATTAATTAATATATTTATAAATCATCCCATGACCACTCTTAAACTAAACACCTGACACACACAGATATTATGTGATGCCTAGGGTAAAACTCACATTATAAATTTAATAGAGGTATCAAAATTCCTATCCAGGATACCATTTTGGAGTTATTCCATTATTTCTGAAAAACTACTAATTCGTGATAATATATATATATATATATATATATTAATATCACCGCACCAAGTATCTTCAAACCCCATAATTCCACACTGAATCGATGCCTTGATTCAAAAATATTCCAAATTCTTACATGAAAAAATAGATACATTAAAAACATAGTGTATGAAACTCTATGTGGTATACATAGTGGGTCATCCAGTTCACAAAAACACCTTTTACACCTCATAAGAATATTCCCTATCTCATAATAGAATCCTACTCACACTAAGCTTAACATTTTATCATAACCTAAAATACTCTATGATGAAAATCAGTTAGGGATAACTCAAAGTCAGGATTTTAGAGTCAATTATTATTACATTTCACAAAATGTATATCAATATATACATATATGCAGCTAGTGTGAAGGAATGATAAAGTGAAAATTTTATTTAATTATTCTTAATTTTTTTTAAGAGTATAAAATTTATATTCATATAATATTTTATTTGTTAGATTTGAAATTATCCAAGTTCAAACATACCCAAAATATCATCTTAGACACTATATTATATTCATAATATCATTCTAAGAAACAAAAACTTCTTTGTTCTTCCTATAAATAACATATATTTCCTTTTAGTATGAATATTTGAAAAATAAAACATTGTTTCCAAATCATATATGGTATTACATGTGTTTGGAAAATTTTCCTCTGAAAAGGAGACTTTATTAAAATATACCATTTATGGGTGATGGTAACACATTCCCTTATATTTTAATAAATATTTGGATAAAAATTTATCTTGGATAATTTTTTTTATCCTTATATCATTTTCAAAACATGAATCCAATGAATCATAAACCATGTGTATATAATTAATCATATCATTTTGTTCACAAAAATTTTTTTTTTGATGAAAACCTTCTCTCAATATATAAGAAGAGTGCTATAAAGATACATAATCTTTGCTTATATCCATATAATATTGATAAATTATTTTAAATTATAATATTTTATGTAACAAATCTTTGCTTTATCATTTGAATGTAAACTAAAATATATATCAATTATTCAATTGATTTTGAAATCTTGTATATTTACAACACTTGTAAAACATAAAATTTGTATCACATACCCTTTAAAACCAAATAATAAATTTCTATAACATAGATATTTAAATTTCTATAACATTGAAACCTAACTTGAAAATTACATGGAGTTTCATAAACCCTTTCATTTATCCTGAAAAATTACATCTTATTTAATCATTATATATTTCTAATAACACTCTTAGGTTTTAATAACCCTGATAGGCTACTTGAATAAAAATTATTGGACTATACAAATTACTTATCTACTCTCCATTTTTAATTTTACCCATTTTTATTATCTACATAACACCATAACCTAGATATCACATACCTAGTCCATCTATCCTAAACACTTGTAAATATTCAATGAGAACCTAGACCTCACATGCCTAGTTAATATATTCTCAACAATTGAGAATATAAGGGATTTTTTTAACTCATGAATATTGTTGGATCATTTCCATAGATGAAAATAGAACGAATTTCTTCACAAAAATAAGCGTTAGTAAATTCCATAGTCTATTCAAGTTATTAGCATACTCAATAAAATTGAGTATCATTGGCATACCCAATCATACGAAGTATACGAGACTACAATTCCTTAGGTTATTTTGTATCTAATGAATTTAAAACCCAAATTGAATCATACTTTACTTATCATATGTATTTATATTTATCTATTTAAAAAATTCAATACTTGGTTACCCAAGAATGTATTTATCTAATAAATAAAATTTACTTTTACTTAAGATTTTTTATAAATTTATAAGTCTTATAAGTTTCATACAATAATATTATCCTTCTCAAGTATTAATCTCAAAGTCATGTTCTATGATAATGATTCTATTACCTAAAATAGAATCTTTTATTAGATGAGTAACATGTTTTAATACCATTTAATATAGGATTTTATTAAATGATATCCTACTAAAATGATGACCTCTTTTGAATCTATCTTACCCATAAATGGTTCAATATCTATATTTCACTATACTTTTGGCCACTTTAGTATTTATCCCATTACTTATCTATTTAAGTATAAAATCATCTCAATTATATCATATATGACTCTTGGATAGTCAATAAAACAACTATATCCAATCCCATCAAGTGAATAAATCCAACTCTATTCCGTTAGTAACTTAGTCCCATTAGGGTCTCTAGTATAAGGGTAATCCAAATAAAATTCCAAGAATGAGTACCTTATCCTATTAAGGTCACCCATTACTTTCTTTCCTTACACAAAATAATTCAGGGGCACAAAAATTTAGTATGAGATACCTAGTTTAATGATCAAGGTGTTGACACATGTCACTTTAAAAGGAATCTAATACTTAGCATTTTGAATTGGATTTAATATCACCATCTTATCTCATTTTATCCCCTTTATATATTCATGATTATAGTAATTTAGTTTGAAATCCTATTCCTTACACCAAACTAATATGTTCAAACCATATTGATGTGTAACTCTTTATATAAATCATACTTCGTGTTACTCACCCAAAAATAGAAGCAAAACATATTTACAAATATCCAAATAAATCTCAGGTATAAGGTACATGGAAACTTAATTTAAAGTTTTATATTGATATGAAATTTAAAATCCCCTCATGATTATTCCTGGAGCTACACATAGACAACTCCCACCTTTCTAGAACATGACATAAGCCTCTGGTCCAATGGGAAGTCTGACCCAAAGTCCCTCTACCAAGGGATACTTTACTCAATAGAGATTACAATTCATAGTAACTCTAAAACATAATATGTATACACTATATTCAATAGCTAAATTCAAGATAATAATTTTATTTACAAACTAAATTAAAGGTATGTGGAAACTAAATCCATCATTATTCCTAGAATGTAACTCCTTAGATGCATGTATTAAAATATCTAAAAGCTGTTTAACATTTAAACTAAAACATAATCTTATTCATAATATAAAAAATTTATATCCATGAATAATAAAAAAAATAAATTTTAATTAAATGAACATTTCAATTATTTAAACATGAGATAAATATTTATAAATAATTCATAAATGAAATCAAATTACAAACACAATATATTTTTTTCTACTTATTATGGACATTACATAATCTTGAATATATACACTTTAAACAAAAGATAAATATTTATGAAGAATTCATAAATGAAATCAAATTATAAACACATTATATTTTTTGCTACTTATTATGGACATTCCATGATCTTGAATATATATACTTTATATTTATTATAGAATATGAACACCTTTATGTTATTCTTTATATTTAATTTCCTTTAAATATATTATATTTTATAAATTATAAACATTTTATAATTAAATTTTTATTATGTAAAAATTTCACATAATCTAAATATCATACACTTAACATTATTTAAATCTTGATTAAAATCAATCATGAAAACTCTTTTGTTGTGGTCTAAATAATTTCCCAAAAAAGTCCTTTATCTTGAATAATTCAAATTAAGAATCATGAATAATTCATTATCTAAATATAATCACTTTATATTTGGCCTTAATTTAGTAATTTATAAACATTTTATAAATTATCCTTATGATTTATAAATAAAAAATTTATTTTTTAAGTCATAAGGAAAGACATATAATTTGGTAAAAGGAAATTGTAATATTTATTTTTAATATTATTGAATATGTTTTAATAATTTTTTCATAAAAAATAAATTAATAAATTAATTACAAACTTTTTATAATTAATTAATTTTAAACACTTTATAAATTGATAAATATCCCCAAAATACCTTTTATTATTATTTATAAATAATTTATAAATAATAAAATCAAATTCATAATTGAATTTAAAGAAAAATAATAATTTATACTAATCATATTTTGTGGTACAATATGTGTCATAGGATATAATACATATCGTATTCAATGAAACATACAAAATTTTTGGATATGATTGATTGAAAATAAGTGCACACTATCAATCATATTTTATGACTGATAGCCCAGTCATCTCCTATGATATCTGAATTCATATTTTATGATTTTCAAAGATATTGTATTGGTGATACAATACTTTGTTTTGTAAGCCTAGTGTAGTGATATCATTGAATATGATAGACAAGAGTCATACACTATGACTAATGAAAATTCATGGGATTTTCACTACATCATTTCTTATAATATCACTATATCACAAGAGATGATTCAAACTACTAGAAATATTTCTAGGTCATTGTAGCAGTACTATAGTAGGAATTGTTCAGTACTGTAGCATATACTGTTCAGTACTGTAGTAGGTACTATTCGGTACTATGGTGACCAAGAGACCCAAGTTCAATTCTAGGCGTAGAAATATTTTTCGAGTACTATAGAAGTACTATAGCTGGAACTATAGTAGATATTATAGCAGGTACTGTTCAGTACTATAGTAGTTGGAAATATTCATTTGTTTTGCCTTTGGGCTACCAGTTTAGCCCTTGGGTCCTGTAAGGCCTTTGAGACACCCAAGGCCTTCATGCCAGTAAGGCTTTTGGGCCACCTCAAGGCCTTCGAGACACCACAAGGCCTTTGGGCCACATGTGAGGTATATACAACCAGAAAGACTTCAATGAACAAGGATCGAGATGAGGATTCAATAGAAGACACATTCACTAGAGTAGAGCTAACCAAAATTGGAAGAATGAGAGGGTATGGAATTTCCATTAGTATCAGGCATGTGTATCTCTATACATGACAACTAGTTGACCATCCTTGCAAAGGTGAAGAGTTGACATCCCAATATTTTCTAGGGAGGGGTAGTTTCAAGTAGTCTGTAAGGGATGAATTCCTCTAAGTCATCCAGGTCATGTAATGTGTCTCTATTCCTGTGGTCCATTTAAGGGTTCCCCCTCAACCCTTAAAATGGGGATTATCAAAAATCAATAAAAATTGAAGGCCTTTAGGCCATTCTGATAGGATTATGATAGTGGGTTAAGATTTAAAAATCTTTATTTTTATGGCATGATTTCAAGAATCAATTCATGTATTTATATAATACTATTAATGGGTTTTGTATGGATCTAATAAAAATTATTATACACAATATAATTTATAAAGAAACCCAAACCAAGATCACCATGAAAGATTAAATGAAATCACATAAACAGGAAATGAAGAACAATATAATATATGTACCTTACATTGAGGTTTCCACTACTCCTTCATCTATGATTTATGATGATCACCGAGGAATAATTGAAAATTAATTATGGTGTATCCATTGATTGAATCTAAATCAATTATACCATGAGTGGGATAACAATCCCATATATGGTATTCCAGTACCTATTTATAAAACTGATTAAAGGATTAAAAGATCTTTGGGTTTTAATGGATATGGCTATGCATGAATGAACAAGAACACATACTACCATCACATGATAATAGGTTTTAAAAATACTTCCAAGAAACTCCTCAAATGTAAATGAATTAAATAATTAATTATAACATATTATTTAATTCCAAATCTAACTCATTCATGAATACATCATGTTCCATCACGCCACATATTATCTAACTAATTTTAATGGTAGATAATCATGGAAGATTCATTTAAACATTAGCTATTAAAATTAGATCACCATAAATATTGAAGATAATATCATATACTATGCCATGTGATATTCTAGTCATACATGATGATTTTCCCATGCATCCAACTTATGTTATTAATGAATCATACCTTATAATAGATAAAGTTATTATCAAAAAGCAACATTTCATGCATTATGATACCCTTTAATTGTAGAATATGATTTTGCTTATTGCATCACATTTAAAATGCTTTTGAGAAAATCACCACCTTTAGTTTTAATATTTTAAGTATGGAAATTGAAAAAATGTAATATGGTGAGGATTGTGAAATTAATATGTTATAGAAGTTTGATTATATTTTATTGATAAAAAAATAGTTTAACCTTGTGTTCATGTTTTTAAGAATTATTTATTAAAGTAATATTATTTCATATGATAGGTGTTAGAACATAACTTATGAATTTTAGAATGGGGTTTATTCCAAATGACACGGGGGTTATGCTATTTTCAAGACAAAACCCTAGTTATTTATGTATTTATTTAGGTATAAAAGTAGTGTCTTATATAGGGGTCATTCCAGAAAGAAATAGTACCACCCCACTTATTAGAAAATTAGAATTTTAAATTGTGTGTTACATAAGGTCTTTGTAATTTTAAAATGAGCTATTCCAAAATAGGTATGAGGTTATAATGAATTGTCATGGGGATCATTCTACTTGATGATTTCCATTAACTTTTCTCTTAAGTGTTTAGATGGAGGTGTGAATGTGTAAGGGTGATATGAGTAGATAGATAATGCTGTTAAATATGATATCATGTTAAGTTTTATGATGTTACCAACTAATAAATTTTTTATATAGTATTGATTCATTTTATGTGCTCTATGATATTAATGATTAAATTGATAGCGATATAGTAAAAAGGGATATGGTATTTCTAGAGGGTGATGAAACATGGAGGGGTGTTGCATCTATGATGATCAGGTGGTATAGGGGGATGTTTTATTCCCTAAGGTATGTTGTAGTCCAAACATATGTATTTTTTTTATTATTATAACTATTCTACTATGTGATTTTTTTGTAGTAGTATAATACTCATATTTATTTTTTATTGTATCCGCAACATCTGTTATTTATTGTGGTTATAACCATTTTTTCATTAGAGGTGTGGATAATGAGATTAAGTGGGTGATATGATGTGGTTGTTCTGATATGGTTGATGTGATATGGTTGTAATTATACAAAATATAGTGCTTAATGATGTGGATGGGAATATTGGATAACATGAAGTGACTGTTTACTTACATTAAATGTTTCTCTAGATTATTGTGGTGCTTAAATTGATTAATAACATATATGTTATTCATAGATGCATTGATATACTCACTTCACATAGACACTTGGGAGTTTTTGGGAGAAACCTACAGAGAATATTTATATACTCACCCTTTCTTTATATATATTATTTTTCAAACTTACCTGATCGGGTGAAAGGTAGTTTGAAATGATTTTATTTTGGGAATAAGGTACCTAGTAGGGAGTAGGAATATTTTTATGACTTTTTTATTATTTGGTTCGGTGGATTATTTTGTAAGTTTGTGAGTGGTTTTATGTGTGAAACATACCCATTCATGTTTTCATTTAATATATTTGGAAGAATTTAATAGTTTATTACATTTGTTTTGTTTTAAATAAATATAATAGAAATTCCTTCCATATTGTTGTTTCAATACCCTTTGTGCCACTCACCACCACATTACCTATAAGAGGCGGGCTTCAGGGGGGTCACTCTCAATCCCATTATCAATTTAAGAGTAGTCTCATAAAGTTAATTTTGTAATAAAATGGAAACCAATCTAAGTTTAAAGGACAGAGTATGGATTAGGAATTGGTGAAGATTACATGGATAGGAAAGGAAATTGTATTACTTAAAACTTGTAGGTAAATTAGACTAAATAAAAAGAGTATGGATACAGAGGGACTTTATAATTCCAAGAGCATACTTTTATTTTTTATTAATTTTTACTAAAGTAATGGTGAACTATACATAAGGAAGATATATGGGATTGGGTGTATACATAATATGACATCAATTAATGATGTTTTTTGTAAAATAAATTGAATTTTTGTTTGGGAATAATGTTGATGTAGTTTAAATGAAAATATACACTTTATCCTAGAGAAAAAATGTTTTTATTCCTATATAATTCTTCCGATTATACATAAAAACCATGAGGTAAAGTAAAAGAGAGTGTATGAATCACTTATTGTTCATTAGATAGTAGACCTGATAGTTACCAAGTTATAGAGTGTTATCTTATGAGTGGTTCAAGATAGAACTTATTGAAGTATGAAGTTTCAATTTCTAAGAAAAATATGAAGAAATTTTTTTAGGAAGTGATAGCCTTATGACTTATTTAGGCATCAAAGGATTGTTGAATTCCATTAACGATGAGATTATTTTATGGATAGACATGAAAATGGTATACATACTTCCTTGGATATTATGATGTTTCTATAATCAAATGGATTTATTTTTAGGAATACTTTAGAGAAAATATTTTGAGCGCTCTAATTAGATTAGAGTGTCAATAAGATATATTAGATGTATAATAGAATAATTATAGTTTTTATTGGAATATAGAGTAAATGTTATTATTTTATTATGATATTCACCATATTTTATAGTATATGTGGATTGTATAACCAATCATTTTTAGAGGGTAATATGGTAAGTATTTTAATAGTAGGTTAGCCCCTTTGAGGATTTACACCAATGAGCTATAGAAATCAAATGTTATTAAGAAAAATTTGGTGTGGATAAAAGTTGTATGGGATGGAAGACAATATATTTTAGTAAAACGTTTATCTAGAAGAAATAGTCTTTTAATTTTAGAAAATTAGGCCATCATTGTAGATCACCTTATTCATAATTCCTAAGAGATTTCAATTCACATTCCTCATTTAAAACCCTAAAAATTTAAAGTATGAATATCATATTAGATAAAATTTATGAAATGTAAAAAAATGTAGAAGGAAATATAAAATACCAAGAATTTAGAATAAATTTACTATTTTAAATAAATTCAATCTTTGATATAGCTTTCAATGCACATAACATTGAGTTAGCTCGTGTTACACTCAAGATCGAGTTTTATCAAATACTATTAATATTATTATTTAAATTGCAAATTATCTCTAGATGTTAAATTGGTGATCATGAATAGTATTAAGTAAATTATGAAAATATATGTTTGAATTAATTGGTTAATAATTAATTAGGAATTAATTTAAAAACCAATTGAATATAAAAGAAATATTTTTATAAAAAAACTATTTTTATGCGCTAAAGGTGTTTTATCATAATAAATTAAATTAATTACTATTAGTGAATGATATTAATTAAATTTATATATTATATATTTATTAATTTTTTTTGACTTTCATACAATAGATTTTATGGGAATAAGATAATAACAAATCCAATTTTACACATAAAAGTTATATTTTTCTAAAGGCATTTTTGCCACCTTTTAATGGAGAACTTGTTTTAAAACTAAATTTTGACACTTTTATAAATTTTATTTTAAAAAATAAACTTTATTTTTTAAATTTTAATTTCAAAATTATCTTAGGGTTAATTGTTTGTATAATTCTTAAAATTTTCATTTTTTGACTAATAGTGAAAATACTGAATTTTAATTGAAAAATGACTTTTAATCTAAATAATTTATAATGTTAAATTATATTTCTAATTGGTTTTAAACTATAATTATATCAATTATAAATATATTAATTCAATTTAGGTCATTTTAATCATTTTTATATTGGATTTAGATATAAAAACTTAGTAAACTGTTGAACATTTTCACTTTAAAAACCTGCTTTCTCATTTCTTTTATGGGATTAATTTTAAATTAATTTTTCCAATTATGTGAATTGAATTTGAAGAAATTAATTCCGTATTTTGATTAATAATAATTTATAATGACTAATAATTCCAAATTAATTTTTACCATAGCGATAAGTGAAAATAGTTAGTATTAATTACATCAATTAAGAGAAAAATGAGTTTACCAAGGGATTAAACTTTAATCTTAAGGGAAAAAATGACCTAAAAACTTGTAAAAAACCAATTTAATTGCCATATTTTGAGGTTAAACCTTCATTATTATATTTTTTTTCATTATTTAAGTAGTTTTTAGGTAATATCATGGGTTCACCAAACTTTATTTTCAAAATAACAACTATGTCCTCTCCCCCACTTATAAAAGGACTACCCCTCTCCACCTATCTTCACACTTTTCAAAAAATCTAGGTTTAGAAATTACCTACCCAAATCACTCAAAAAATTCTCTAACCTCATCTTAGAATCCTTATCTTGTTCATAAATTCAACTTAGGTAGGTATTAGTTCAAACTTAAGGAGGATACCTGCAGAAGAAGTAATGTTTTTCTAAAAGCATTTTTATTTTATTTCCTCCTACACCTCATTAAATTATTTTTATATCATGATTATATAATAACATAAATATAATAAATATACTAATATGTTTTTATGATAAGTTTATTACCTAAAAATTCACACAATTACATCAAATATGTTATGAAATAATCGTTCAAGTGTATGGAGGACTACCGCTTCGCGAACCAATGTCGTTCATTTTTCCATTACCACATTTCAAGGTTGGGAATAATTATGAAAATAATATTTATATATGATATTTATGATAATTATTATTCCTTTATTATTTTTTAATTATTATATAACACATACCTTCATACTTTCCATTTTGCGGGAATACAATAATATCGTTCGTGTGTACGGCGGACTACCGTCTCGCAAAGCGATGTGATTCATTCAGACTTTACATGAAATGTATTAAGGATGATTTTAATAAAAATATATGATATATATGAAATAAATATGATACTATAATGATCATATATGTATATATCATTTACTTTTATTTCTTTAATATTAAATGAAAATGGAAGCAGCGTTTATGCATACGTACGACCTACCGTCTCTATTAAAGATGCATTTCATTTAATATCACTAAATTTTATTAATTAATCTAAATACATATATAATGAATATATATGATATTTAAATAATTATTTAAACTTTTTAAATGATAAAATAATGATTGATGTAAGAGGAACAAAAAATAACAAGTTGAAACATACTCGGAAAACAAGATAATTAACACCCAAAACAGTGAAAATAATGAAAGATTATTAATAAAAGGGTGATAAGAATTTATAAAAGAATTATATATGATATTATAAATATTAATATAGTTATCTTATAAGTTAATAACATTCTTAAAACCATTATAAAGTATATTAAAGAGCATTCATCCAAAAGGAAGTGTGAGGTAAGAGATTTCATCTCAATTTACATTCCATTGAGACATGTATATTATTATGCACTAATTAAATTTTATGTGTTGTATATACTCCCCTATTGAATTTTAATATAATTTTTTATACTTCATGGAATTTTGAGTTCTAATTTGAATTATTTCATCAAAGGGGATTTGAGTTTAAAATTTACAAGTGGTAAAAGTTATTATGCAATCTCACTTTCTTTTGTGATGGTTAAATTTCTCTCAAAACAATCACTTTATTGTAATAATTATTCGTTTGGAATTAAATTTATATTAAATATAAATATTCTTGTTCAATGTATATGATTATTTTCTAAACCATATTCCATTTTTAAATACTTTTTTTTTCTATGAAATTTATTTGATTAAATGGGGAAATATTGATAAATCCACATCCTGTACTAAATATAGATATTTTATAAGGAAAATTATTTATGAGTTAAATAAATTATTCTATATATAAGGAATAATTTGTAATAGTATGAAAAGGGTTATGTAACATTTAAATTAGGACCCTCGATGCATTATTATTTTCACGAGATGAATCAGTTGGCCAAATCATTGAGTTTCTACCCAGTATGTTTTAAACTGCATTGTGAAAGGTCTTAACAGTAAAGGTTCTATGTGTCTGGGAAACATGGAATAAAATATTTAAGAAATTAATTCATTGATAATTCAGTTATTATTATTATTCATGGGATTTTTTCTATGACATTATATATGGATGAATTTCATTATCAATTTATTGATTAAATGTAATGTGTTTTAGTTATCTACCTTTCCATATTTATTATGCCTTATACAGATATTTATGTGGCATGTGTGTTTAGTTATATACCTATACATGTTTATTATGATTATTGATTCATGATATATTCAATTGTACTTAACCCTTAACGAACATTTGATATTACCCTTATTTTTTTTCTTTCCCTAGGCTATGGAGTAGAATCTTTTGAATGACTTTTCAAGGATACTAAACATTTTATTTTGTTATATATTATTTTTAATTTTTTATTCCCAATGTAAAATTGATATCATGTATTTAATATAGTTTTCCAAAACTACTAAACTATTCAGTCCTTTCGGATTTGAATCTTTTATCTATACCAATATAATAAAGTATGACACCAGATCCGAGCTACTTGAGTCAAGGTCATTACAACTCAAGTTTAAACCATGATGTGATATGTTATTAATATGAAGATAGAAGAAATTGTCAGTTTATGTGTCAATAATATCAGGAAATTCATCATAGACTTAAGTATAATGTGATGGTAGATAGGCCACCTCATTAACCACATTTCCCAACCAGAACTTTTCCTTCATAATAATATTAAGTACCCAATGGAAAACTTGTATATAGTGGCTTTGATAGAGAATAACCTAATAATATTTATCATTATAAATGAATAATGAATGAACATAAGTGAGGTAGTGGCCGGATGGTAGGAAATCACAGTAGAGGAGTTGGTCATGAACAACTCAATGAAGTGGGAGTTGAAGAGTTGAGAGAACCTATGGTGGTGTGCAATACGATCTATATCTTTTTTCAATCCTCATATAAATTTTATTTGATTATGTTACTTTTAATTAATTTATCACACCTAATTTAGTGAGTATATTAGAGATTCCCATAGAATGGATTTTTCAACCTCTCAAGTTATCAACTCCAGTTAAGGATTATTTGAGGTTAGTAAAACAGATTCATTGGTGAAAGTTAGTAATTGAGAATAATTATTTGAAATGAGTTCTGTTATTATTTCATATACAACCTTATAAAGTCATAATTGGCCTGAATTATTCAAATTATATGGAATATTGTATTTATTTCTACTAAAAGAGGGTTAATTTTATTAATATGAATAAATATATTGTTGTTTTTATTAAAGAGAGTGATTTAAGAAATGTGTTATGATGTATATAACCACAAATAATTATATATCATATTCAAATTTTAACACTTAATGAACCTAAAATAGAATTGAATGAATTTTTGAGAGCGGTAAGATATTTTATTAATGTAACACCGAAAGTTATTACCTGTTTATCTACATGATGGGAGATCAAGTTTACTATATATTTATATCTAGGTACATATCCTATATTAATTAATGTTTATTTTATGATACCTATTGAGGTTTGGGAGCTATGTATTTATAATAATGATATACTCTAGAGGGGTTTTTTACTTCCTAGTGTATCTCCATGGGGTACCCTAAAATTATTCTTTAAGAAGGCTAATGTATATTTATGGTTGTATATCAATTATAGATAGTTGAATGAAGTAACAAAAAAGAATAAATACCAATTAATATGGATTAAAGTCCCATTAAATTAGTTAAAAGAGGCTAGTTGGTTCTTAAAGATAGACCTATATTCACGATACCATCATATAAGGATAAATAAAGAAGATATTTAGAATACTACATTCTACTATTGTTATGGGAATTTTTGAGTTTATGTTAATACACTTTTGAGTTACTAATACACCAATGGTGTTCATGATATTTATAAATAACACGTTTTAAACTTATTTTGAATATTTTTTAGTGGTTTTTATTAAATAAATTTTAATCGAGTATAGGGTAGTAGCATGATCACACCTACATATAGTTCTAAAACTTATTTTCCAACATTAGCTATAAAATAAGATGTTAAAGTATATGTTTTATTCATGTAAAATTCACTTTATAGAAAATTTTATTTCTCATCACTGATTATCAATGGATTCATCAAATATCAAAGTAGTTGTTTCTTAGGAAGTGCTGAAGAATTAATTTTAGGTATATATATACCTTGTATTATATATGTATCATCAAAAGTTTTTATACGAATTATCTAAGATTGAAATACCATTATCATCTCTAATTAAGAATGTTTACACTTTTATTTGTACACCACAATGTTAATTTACATTTTAATACTTTAAGGAGAAGTTGATTAGAACCCTTATTCATTGTTTAACCAAGGAAGGAATTGTATTTGAATTTTATTGTGATGCTTTACATAATGAATTATGGTTAATGATGATGTATGAGATGAAAATAAGATCTTATGTGTTGAGGAATTTTTATCCCCATGAATGTAACTTTTCCACTCGTGACCTTGAGCTCATAATATCATTTTTAACTTTGATGTAGTGAATATTTTTTTAGGTGAAAGTTTTTTGGTTTAAAAAGACCATAATAGTTTGTAGTATATGTTTTCACAGCTAGATTTGAATCTATGTTAATAGAGTTTGATTAAATTTATATATTATTATGATGCTGAGATTACTTATATTAAGTTAGAAGGTAATGGGGTAGATAATACATTGAGAATGAATACCTATAGTGATTTTTTTAAAGAAGACAGTGAGGTATGAAATATTTTGGATAAGTTGTGAATTTAAATTTAAACATGGATTGAGTTAGTAGTGAAGAGTTTTTATATCAGATGATACTAAATCCTCTCTTGTTTCAACAGGTGTAATATTCTCAGTTCAGAGATGCTAAAGCGGTGGTGTAAAAATACCGAGTAGTTAATGAAATTCTCTTTATAATTGAAAAAATATACATAACATAAGGTATTAATCCACGGGAAGTTATATATTATTAAAAGTATATAAAAACTAGTTTTTTCATGAGTTTTATAGATCACATTTAGTGGTATATTAAGGTATGGTAAAAATGTACCATGCTTTGAAGAAATGGTTTTGATGATATTTGATGAAGAAGTCAGTGGAAGGGTTTGTCACGACCCGTCCTCAGGGCCCGTGAAATGACTACCCCAGGCCTGCCTTCTATAGGCCAGGGGCTGACGACTATCACCAAAGACGAATCCTTAATAAAAAGGGAAGGCATTGCCTTTAAACCTGTAACACATACAGTTTGAACACAAGCAGTAGAGGAAACAAGTACTAAAATAGAAAAGTAAGGTGTGATGAAAGTAAGTGGGCCAGTATACAAACCCATCTGAACCACAAGTACAAGTAAAAAGGGAAAACAGCTCCTGGATCGTCCACCGGGGAATCCTACCTGAAGGTTAGGTACAGAACTCGAACAACTTGTCCCTGCAGTACGTCCCATCTAGTCCAGCTCTGAGTAGCCTCCTGTTTGTCACCCTCAGCCTCGATTACTGTTGTCCGTCATCTGCACAGAACACAACAAGGTGCAGGCAATGACCGTGTAGGGGTGAGTATAACAATACTCAGTAGGGGACCCTGAGACCCCTGAAGGTCTCCCAGAATCCACAAAGGATAAAACATAGAAGAAAGATACAATAATGAGATATCAACCAACCCTACTTAGGTATATGCCCATACATGTACCTAAGTTATCAATCACAGACCGTCTCCAACTCTCGAGCCCAAGCACAAACCATTCCACAAATGTAGTGAGGTCAATCACCATGATGATAATGGTTGAAAGACGTGACTTATCTCACAAAGGTATACATATTTCATAGAGTGATAGAGATGATCAGATGTAGTCACTGATTCATCTAAGCTGCCAGACCCACACAAGACACATGATTGGATAAGCTGTCGAACCCACACAGGATACAAGACCAGCTATTCTGCGGACCCACACAGGATACAGGAAAAGAATTCAGAACTGTCAGACCCACAGAGGATCCCGGTTCAGTAGTCATCGTCGTCGAACCTACAGAAGATTTCGGTAAAGTCGTCATCGCTGTCGAACCCATGGAGGATTCCGATATAGTAGTCGTCACAACCAGCCCTAGGGTTTCCGCACACAGCACGCTCGATTCTGGGAGGGTTCTCTCCTTGAGCCAATGTTGATACATCAACTATCATGAAGTAATGAGTTGATGTATCCCATAGTTCCGTCTCATCATAAGGAATACAACACAACAGATGGCACGTCAATCAGACGCCCGGTCTGAGAGTTATTGACATTTCTGTTCCAGGGGCTTGGTTGGATTTTATGCTCGATCCGACCTGGCCGTTTTCCAAATTTGTCCAAAACTCACTTAGAGTATTCCAAAAGGACTGCTTCATCGCGAGGGTCCCAGTGCTGTAGCTGGTGCGTTGATCGGACGCACGATCTAGGAGTTATTCGCATTTAAGCGAAGACAGGCCCGACCCGTCAAACCCAGTGGGCTGGCAGGTCGACCCGACCTGGCTCGGTGGGTCTTACTCAGCTGGGGGTCGACCCAGACTGGTGTGGCACGACCCACCCTCAGACCCGACCCGTGCTGCGGGCTGGTCTGGTTTGCCCGGTGGCGCCAAGCGGCGCCGCCTCCTCCTTTGCCCCAGCCGGCCATAGCTGGCCGATTCGGTCCAGCTCACCCTGCTAGTCAGTTCACCCAACCGAACAGCCTGCAGATGTGGGCTGCGTCCTCTTCCATGCAGTGCATGCAGGTGTTGCGGTTCTCCAGCAGGCCGGCCGGTCGTCCCGCAGTCCGGCTCCACGGCGACCGGCTTGGCCGACCGCCTTCACATCTCCACCGCGGCGTGACGGCATCGCGGTCCTGCTACCCTCTATGTGGTGTGACGACACCGCGCCACCACCACCACGGACCGACCTATCCGTGGCCTTCGGCTCCACCGTGCGGCATGATGGCGCCGCGCTTCTTTATCCGCCGTGGTTCTTCTCTGGCATGGTGCGACGACACCGCGCCCTTTTGGTTCCGCATCTGATGTCAACCAAATAAAAATATTTTTATTTAAACCACCACCTACATAAAAATATGTTAGTCATATTTTTATTTAATTTATTTAGAAAACCCCTAAAATTAACTTCCACTCTCGACAAAATGCAACTGCGGTAAATGTCTCCTTAAGCGAATACCGGCGCTGCGAGTTCATCAGTGTCCTCAGATTTCAATTTCAAGCACCGGTTCAAAAGATATAAAATCCCGCACGTACGTTTACTAAACCTACCCGAACAAAACATCAGAAATTTATTCCGGGCACACCGGGCCTCAGAATCAGGCGTAGTCAGAAACTGTGGACTCGTAAAATTCCCATGTATTTAAAAAAAAATTTCCATAGAATTTTCGGGTCTTTATAGGGTTTTTATCTATATTTTTACATGATAGTAAGATAAATATGAACATTAGGTTCCAAAAGGTTTATTGGAGCCTGAAATTATTCTATAATAGAAGTTGGTGAAAATTTCCGTGTTTTTTTACTAGATTACCATATACATAGAAGGTGCATGTTTTTATTTGGGTCATTTTTGATTAATTAAAAAATTAAAACCATTTCTTTATAACTATGGAATCAAAATCTATGGATAGTTTTACAAGACATTATGTAGTATAGGTAGTGAAAAGACATTGGGTTTTTAGGATGATTATTTTTTATTTTGATACTCAGTTTACATGATGGATGTTGAGGGGATTATAACATACCTTTTGTACCCAAATTTTCATTAGCACTGTATTCTATCAACATGCTTGTTGTTAAATAGATTTTATAATTCATAAATAAGAATACAAGTTGAGAGAATGTATTATAGATTTCAATAAATCATGAGTGGATTATTTTTTACTAGTTGATTTTACCAATAGAAAAAGTCACCACTAATCTATCGGAATGTAACTGTTTGATGTTTTTTTATGAATGACTATGTAGATCAACATTATTTTGGGTTGATTTTAGTGAAACATTGATTATTTGACCAGATTTTTTTTGTAGAATATGATGAAGAGAGTGAGAATGATACAAGAGATATATAGATGATATCGAGTTGTCTGAAATCATATGATGACCATAAGAAAATACCATTGGATTTTACTATTGATGATCATGTGTTCTTAAATATTCCAACCTGTTATAGACAACACAAATTTGGTGAAGGTGGTAATATTTATCAAAATTGTATTATAATTTTTAAGATGTTAGAGCACATTGGAGAAGTGGTATATCAGTTACCACATCCACCTAGTTTAAATCGAAGTCCAAATGTCTTATATATATCTGATCTTCATAAGTAACTTCATTATGAGTCACATGTTATCAATTGGGGTGCATTGGATATTGAGATAGATTCAACATTTATAAAATGTCCCATGGAAATAAAATATCATAAAGAGAAACTATTTTGTGGATGGGTCATTCCATTACCATGAAAGCTATAAAAACATAGAAGTTTAGGGAAGTTCACTTGGGAATGGGAGTCATATATAGAAGTTTAATTATAATGAACTAACCCAAGATAAAATCAAAATGCTAGTACCTGAATTTATTCTCTACTGATCTAAAGGGCATTCCCAATCCCCATGAGCAGGTGACTAACAATCAAGCATCAAAAAAAAAAAAACTAGAGGGAATGATTTCACACAGCCTAAGACAAGATACATGGAACACACACACACACATATAGAAAAAATAAATAAAAAACATAAAAATACTAAAATAAATATATTCCATAACTAAAGAAGAGACAACGGTAGTGATACAACTCAAAAATAGTAAGATAAAAATACAAGGTACAAGTCCAACAACCCTAAGGGGCAACCAAAATAGGAAAACAACTACTCTATGTAATATTTAGGCAAAGTACCATCATATTAGCACAAGATAACCATGCTCGGATAACATGAACCTTACTGCCTTACTATGATGCCTTGCCTTTTACTTCAACAAAATACAATAAAATTTATACACACAACTGAATGGGTGTATAGGGTGAGAGTTAAATAGGCTCAGTAGGATCCCAACCAGGTGTTCCATATCAATTATTTATACAAAAATACCAAAATTCTCAATTTAAAGAAAAAATGCATTATAAAAAATTTAAAATTTTTATATCAAAAGTATGGTAAAAATTTCCAATTTTCCACACTTCCAAAATAAAGCTAAGTAAAATCAATCAAAGAAAAATTTATATAAACTAGTTATATTTATAAAAAAAGGTATATAAAATTTCAAACTTTACAATCCAAATAACAATAGTAAAACACTCCCAGGATAACTCATGGTTAGTATAACTAGGTCACTCATGTATAAATTATGACTAGTGCACACTAAAATTCCCTAGAACCCATGAACCAAGGTTCAGGGAATAGAGGAACACCCCAGAAACTGAACCCTGCTACCATTTCATTTGATTCCAAGGACCAAATGCTACTTGATCTAGGAAAAGAAGAACACCCCAAAAAGTGGATCCCTTTACAATACCAAAGAATAACCCCCAATAATACACCTTCCACCTAAGTAACCAAGTCTCCCATGTGTTTAATTTAAGAAAAATTATTTCAAAGGTCTTACATATCTCATAATATTTCAAACACTATTTTTCCATCTAAAAATACATTGAAAATTCATTTCACAATCCATTTTGCAATGATTTAAAAAATACCTTTCTTTTCAGAAAAATTGGAAAACCATATTTTCTTAAAAACTTATTTACACAAACAATTCAATCAATATTGCCAATATATTTATAAAAAAAATTTGTAAACCATGAGAAAACATGGTTCATTCAACATAGTCTAGATATAGATCCACCTACCTTAAATTCAGGTTGCAACCACCATTAATAGATTCCATACACACTGGAAGAAACATAGAAACAATGAGTAAAGGCTCACAAGGATGATCTATCAATAGATATAAAAGGGATAAAACAAGAATCATCACCTGGTCACCAATCCACACCAATGCATCCCAAACCCACTGCCAAAACCCAAGATCAATGAAGAAGCAGAGAGGAGAACAAAACACTAACCAATAGAAGAAAAAATAGACACACTATAGACAAAGGTGTTGAATTTAGTGATTAAGAAATAAAGAAATAACACAAAATCACCCAAGGGAGACCAAAGGATGGATGGAGGAGTCTTCATAATGAATGATTATGATTTAGTATTTTAGAGTAATAAAACTTGCTATAAGTGAAGGATTAATGTCATGAATTCCATATTCATGGCGTGAATCCCATGAGTTGTATATACACTGAAAAAGGTGTCACCTTGGGTTAAAAATAAAAATTTACAAATTCATGATGTGAATTCAGTTCAAACCCTGGACCCTTTTCATTCCTTGAACTAAACTAATGAAATTTTCCTAGTGACATATTCCCATCATGAATCATATTTATAGCAAAAATGTGTCCTATAGGAAGTGACCATTCTAGGTTCTGTAGAAAAAAAACACAACAATTTGAATCCATCTGAAATCAAGAAATAAGATCTTAAAAATAAAATAGAGCATACCTTTTCCATAAGATGTAACTATCTCTCCACCATAGGACTTTCCATCCATGGGATTTCTTGTGATAGAAGAATGATCTAGAAATAGGTAAGGCCAATGCTCCCTCACTGAAGATTTATGATCCCAATTATTGTAAGACTATAATATATGCTTCTATATCACTTTGACTAATGAAATAAGACTCCCATGAAAAAATTTCACATGAGAATCAATGATCTAAATTAGTTTATCCATAACAGATTCATCTGGCTCCAACTCAATCTCTCCCAACTGAGAACATGAGAGGGATCAGGATGGTACTTCATGAGCTAAGATATATGGAAAAAATCATGGATAACTACCAACTAAGTATGTAATTACAAATAATAAGAAACCTAAAAAAGTTTCTTAGTGACTTCAAATGGTCTAACATACCTCAGAGTTAGACTTCCCTATTTATCAAGACTATGGTGCCCCAATATAGGAGTAAACATCAAGAAAACACGATCACTAATAGAAAAATCCAAAGGAAGACATATACAATCTGCATAGGATTTATTCTAACCATGAGTAGTAACCAGGAATCAAAATATATCCTATACCCTCACTGATATATCCTGAATAAGATTAGGTCCCACAAGAGAGGCCTCACCCACCTCTACCCAACAGAGAGGCAACCTGCACATGCGAGTATACAAATCCTAGAAGGGAGCGATTCTGATCGATGATTAATGAACATTGTTATAATAAAACTCGACCAATACCATATTTATATTCTAAAATCCACTAAAATCCAAGATGAAAACTCATAGAATATACTCCAGGATTTGAATAGCATGCTCTATCCGACCATCTATCTATGGATGGTAAGATGTAATAAATTTGATATATATCCCCATCACCTTATAAAAACTCTCCCAGAACCTAGAAGTAAACCTAGGATACCTATCCAAGACAATGGAAGAGGGAATCCCATGTATCCTCAAAATATCCTACACACACTTCTTACCCAAATCATCAAATTTGGCAGTGTCCCTAATCGAAATAAAATGATATTTTTTTCAAACGATCAATCATCATCTAGATAGTGTTCTTTCCTTAGGGATTATATGGTAATCCAATAACAATGTCCATGTACACCTCAACTCATTTCTAAACCATTATAAGAAGAGTTTGGAGAAAACCAAAAGGCTCCAGGTGCTCCACCTTTATCTTTTGGTAGGTGTAATAGTGGGACACATAATCAGCTATACTACACTTCATGTTAGACCCCTATAAATTCCATCTCATTTCTAATACGTCCTTGTAGTTCCTGGGTGAATAAACCAAGAATAAATTTGGAAATCATGAAACATTGAATTACTCATGGATGATAGGATGAAAAACCTATCCCTGAAATAAATAATACTATCTTAAGGTAGAGACTAACCAGAAATTGTATCCCCACCATAAAAGGTTTTTTTGATTCATCTAAACTCATCATGTAACTATTGAACTTACAGAATAGACTCAAGGAGAAATGATGATTACTGAAAACTAGTTATAATCATACCTAAATCATTCCCTTGATCATCTAAATGCATTTAAGTGAAGAGTCCTATTAGGTTCCATGATTTCTTTGACTCCAAGATATCCTATGGTGGAACATTATAGATGAGAGCATATGTGATGAAATTCCCCTTACCCAGAGTATATGTGATGTTGAAATAAAATGTCTGGATATATTCCAACCACTATATATGTATAAGATTCAATTACTTATGATAGAAAATATAATTTTGAATCTTATGATCAGAAAAGACCATGAACCTATCCCCAAAAATATAGCGATGCCAAAATTTAAGTGCATGCATAACTGTGACAAGCTCCAAATCACGTGTGGGGTAGTTTTTCTCATTTATTCGAAGTTGATGAGAGATATAGGCCACAATATGATCATATCTCACAAGAACACCACCCATAATTTCACTATAAGTATCAAAGTATACCACATACCCCTTACCAGGATCTGGTAATATCATAATTGGAGTTGATATAAAAATCCATTTCAACTCATAAAAATATGTATGAAATTTAACATTCTATGTGAACTTCACTTATTTCTTGGTAAGATCAGTTAAAGGTGATGAAAACTTTGATAAATCCTTTATGAACCACCGATAGTATGCATCCAGACCTTGGAATATCTATATCTCAAAGATGTTTTGTGGCTCTTCCCATGACAAGAAAACCATAACCTTCATAGTATCAACTAAAAGTTTATGCTTTGAAATCACATGCCCCAAGAACTTCAGTTCTTAGATCCAAAAACTAAATTTCAAAAATATTTCCATAAAGTCAGTGGATCCGAAATATTTATAAAACAAAATTCATGTGGTTATCTTGATCACGTTTGGATCTTGAATAAACCTATATATCATCCCTAAGCACTATGAAAAATGCATTGAGATACTGATAGAATATATGGTTCAAAAAGTCCATGAAAACTGAAGGAGTATTAGTTAGATCAAAAGTCATAACAAGGTATTCATAAAGTCCATATCTACTCTTGATAGAGGTATTTAAAATATCAGACTCTTTAACCCCAAGATGATGATAACCTAATCGAGAATCAATTTTCAAATACTAATTCACCCCCATTAACTGATCAAAAAATTCATCCACATGGTGAAAATGGTTCTTATTCTTAACCATCACCTGGTTCAACTTTTGTTAGTCTATGAAAAAATTAAGTGAACTATCTAATATCTTGGAAAAAATAATGGGGGATGCCTATGACAAAACACTAGGGAAAATAAGACCTTTCTCTATCAAATCAACCAAATATATCTTGATCTCTTTCATCTTAGTATGTTCCATATGATAAGAGGGTATGGAAATCAGTTGCATACCCGATACTAGATCAATCATGAACTATAACTCCCTATATAGTGGAATACAGAATAAATTGTCTTAGAATATATCATAAAAATTCTGAACAACTTCTAGAAGATCAACAACAGAGTAAACATCATCGGTCTCAATTGTGATAGCCAACATAAAAATCTTGAGCTCTATACAGGAAGCCCCAATATGACCAATCCTCAAACACCACTCTCCATAAAACACTTAAGATCTTTCATTGGTAGTAAATAATTAAACATAATGATGATAAAAATCAATCTCATCATGGTGAGAAACTTACCAATCCATCCTGATGATGACATCAAATAGATCCAGATAGAGAACCAATAAATCCCAGACCAGCTCTGCATTAGCTATTAAAAGAGAGAAATATGGACATCAAAACCCCTTATCTTTCATCCTTCCAAGAGACATAACTAGCTCCAGAATAAAGGACATAAGCTCTATTAGAAGTTTTATCACATAAAAAAATGGGCAGATATAAATGATTGTGAGGAACCAATATCAAATAATGCAGTTTCCATAGAATATGCAACAAAAATGGAACCTCTCATTGTAGCTGGTCCCACATCAACCTCTGTTATAAACTTATCCATTACATGAAGGTTATTTACTCTTGAGGCCTATCTCTAAGCCTTGTGGACTTTGAAGTTTTTGACTTCTCCATAGAGGCCTTTGGAGGTGACAGTACCATACCATAATAGGGCATAGACATGGCCTAGAAGAACCTATGAAGTTAGCTCAATGGACACAAACACTGCATATCTTCAGGGGGAAGGAAAAGAAAATTGGATGTGACCTCCCTTATCAAAATGATAGAAAGTAAAAGGTACACCACTAGCTATATATGATGGTATATATGAGGCCCATTATTGAGAACCACCACTACTATCCCTGAAATTATCATGCCACTTTCTCTTCTTTCCCTTCAAATTGCTGAAATTAACCTTGGGAGTAAAAGTATAACTAGAAGAGACAATATTTCCTTCCATATTTATCTCTTACATAATTTACCTATCTACTATATTAGCATGGGTGGTAAGATTTAGCATATAAACCTATGATCAAATATCCGGTTTCAACCCTTGTAAGTATTTCTAAGCTCCCAACTGACCATTCATCACCACCTCTTGAGAAAAATAATCCATCTCCCCAAAACTATTGGTCACAAAATGCTCTCCCTAATGTAAGGGGAGATACTCCATAGAATTTTCTATCATTAGAGACTCCAGATAGAATTATTAAAAAATGAAAGACTTCAAACCCTTGTAATCCAAGTCCACGTGCCAATCTGCCTGTAACATGGAATCCCACCACTTCTTGCTAGTATACTCAAGACTGAATGTCACACACTTTAAATTGATAGCCTCAGGTGTATCTAGGAAGTTTAAGACCTAATAAATATTTTCCATCTAGTCCCCCACCTCTTGGGGATCATTAATACCCATAAAGGACGAGGAATTTTCATATAGGAAATCTCGAGATCAGTCTCTATCTCCTCTATATATTGGATATGACTCAACCATTGGATTCTGAACTCATGGTACATTCTACTCTATGAAAAAAACTTCCTAAATGATAGCCTCAGTAATATTTTGATCATGAAGAGGATTCTATTTATGAGAATCCCTTGTAACACCCTCCCGTGGTACCCAGGGAAGATGCCTCAGAGGCATGTTATTACACACCATAAATAGAAGAAAATGATCAAAATATAAAAAAAACTTGTTCTTAACCAGAAAAAATATGTAGAAAATGATATTAAGATCAAAACTCAATACATTAGATACACATCCTGACATCCCTTGGTAACTTGAGGCTTTTCATGGAAAGAGATGGCTAGGAAGTGACCAAAATTTACATATCAAGTCACAAAAATCATATATAATATCTACCAACTTTCAAAGACTGAGAATAACCATGATATGATACTAATTTGAAACAAAATGACCTAGGATACCCTCCAATGTCTGGTACTTGAACTGATTCTCTACTGACCCAAAGAGTGTTCCTGATCACCAAAGTCTGGTGAATAGCATTCAGACATCAAACAAAAATAAATGGAACAATTTTTATCATCCATAAATAAGATACATGGAATATATATACATTAAATATAAAGAAACAATGAAATAATACTAAAATAAATATATTCCATAAACAAAGAAGTGACAACAGTTGCAATAGAATTCAAAAATAGCAAGATAAAAATCCAACGTACAAGTCCAACAACCCTAAGGGACAACCAAAACAGGAATACCACTACTCCATGTGATATGTAGGAAATGTACCTCCATTACACCACTAGATAAACATACCCAACTAATGAAAATCTCACCACCTCACTGTAGTTCCTTTATTTTTTCTACATAAAAATACTTTATAAGTTCTACACACCACTAAAGGGGTGTACATGGTGTGAGATAAATAGGATCAATAGGATCCCACCCAGGTGTTACATGTTAAGTATCTGTACAATAATCCGAAAATGATCAATATAAATAAAATAAGGCATGATAAAAAATTTAATAGTTTTATTTCAAAATGATGGTAAATAGTTCCCCTTTTCTAAATTTTCAAAAAAAAAATCAGGTAAAATAGTTTGAATCAAAATTTAAAAAAACCAATTAAATTTATCAAAAAATAGGTATATAAAAGAAAAAAATATACAAGTCAAATCACAATGGTAAAATACTCCAATGATAACTCACAATCAGATTATCTAGGTCACTTGAGCGTCAATTATGACTACTGCTCACTACAAGTCCCTAGATCCCATATATAAAGGTCCAAGGAATAGAGGAACTTCATAGAAAGTGAACTATACTACCATTTCAATCAATTTATATAGCCAAATTCATCTTGATCTAAGAATATAATAGAACCCTATAATGTGAACACCATTACAATTCCAAAGGACAATCCCCAATTCTACACCTTCTACCTAAGTACCCAAGGCTTCCTTGTGTTGCATTTATCAAATAATTTCAAAGGGATTACACATTTTATAATATTTGAAAGACCATTTTCCCATAAAAAACTTATTTGAAAACCCATTTTACAATATATTTCATAATACTTTGAAAGACACCATTCTTTTACCAAAATAAGGGGAAAACTATATTTTCTTAAAAACCTATTTATAGAAACAAATGAATTAATCATTCCAATATATTTATTAAACAATTTATTAACCAAGTTAAAATATGATTCATCTAATATAGGCTAGAGAATGAAAAACCTACCACAAATTTGGGTTGAAACCACCCACAAAGGAATACAAACACACTATAAGGAACATGAAAACAAATAACAGAGGTCCTTAGGGATGATAACACAATAGATCTAGAAGGGATCAAACAAGCATCATCACATGGTCAAAAATCCCCACTAACTCAACCCGAACCTACTACCAAAACCCAATAGCAATGAAGAAGAAGAATGGGGAATGTAATAATTACCAAAGTAATAGAAACCAACTACACCAAATATCAAGACACCAAAAAGAGTTATTTAGAAAGAAATGAATCACCCAAAATCACTTGGGAGATACCTAAGGACAGAGAGAGGAGGTTACAAAACAAATGAATAGGATTCAATATTACAATATAATAAAATTTTCTGGACACCAATGATTTATATCGTGAATCCCGTATTCATGAAATGCATCTCACAAGTTTTATGTATGCCAAAAAGGTGTTGCCTAAGGTTGAAAAACTTGATCGATGAATTCATGATGTGAATTCGGTTCACATCCTAAAATTTTTTCACACCCTGAACTAAATTCACAACATATTCCTAGTTACATACTCACATCATGAATTATATTCACGATGTGAATTTGTCCTATAGGCAGCACCCAACCCAGGTCCTCCAGAAAACTCCTAGAAATACTTGAATCCCTTTGAACCTGAGGAGCAAGATCTTAAACAAAAAATAAAGCATACCTTTTCACTAGGATGTTACATTAATTCCCAAAGTTATTTTCTAATTTTTAATTTCATGAAATTATGTGGTGGATATTTGGAATTTGATATGGTAATTATTTAATTTTTCATTGAGATGATATGGTTGATCATTTTAGGGATGAAAATCATTTAATAACTATGTGTTATAATGTACCGAGTTTTGGGTCATTTATTTAATCATTTTAAATTATATATTTATTATTTTTAGGGGTGAAAATGTTTTATGGGGTATGTAATTTATGGAACTATAAATTTGATGTTTCATATTTTGTGAAATTTTTGAGGATATTTTAGTCTTTTTGATAATGTAGGATAAAATTCCAAATTTTAATTATCTTAAAATTAAAATTTGATCATGTAATCAAATTTGGTATAAGATGTTTACTATTGGGTGGAATTTGTTAAATTTTCTATGATAGTTATTTTTTTTGGAAAATAAAATTTATATATTTAAGTAATTAATTATGTGATTTTTTATAAATAATATTATATAAAGGGTGTTACATAGAATATTAGAGGTGGAAGAAGTTTCTTTGGATAACCAACATGGGTTTTTATCTAGTAAAAAAATTTAAATTATTTCTTGAATGAAAATTTAAAAAATGTTATATAATTAAATGAACCATTATGAATGGAGGAATTTAAGTGGGAGGATCTTTGACTTTCACTTTCATTTTCCTTTACACTAAGTGATTTTTCTATTTTATCTTCTTTATTATTCATTAAAAAAACCATAGAGTTAGACATTTTTTGGAGATTAATGAGAAAAATAAAGAATAATATGAGACAAACACATGGATACATTTAAGTATCTATGGTTCCCATGAAAATTGAGGTAGTAGACTCGATATTATCATCTTTAATAAATCAATGTGAAGTTATCATTATTTTTTTGGGGTATGGGTAATATTTTTTGATAATATAAAATAAATTTTTATTGAAATAAAAATTTAATATGATAGAGGAATTGATTATGTGATAAATTTTATAGAGGAATGACGAGTATGAATAATAAGGAATATGTGGCATGTGTCATTTGAATATGTTAGTGAAGGAAATTAAAAATATGGAATGTGGTAAGGGATTTGAAATTAATATGTTATGGAAGTTTGATTATATTTTACTGATATAAGTAAACATTAAACTTATGATTATATTTTTGAGAATAATTTATTTAAAAATATTATTTTATCTGAGATGTGTTAAAACCTAGTTTATGACATTTTTTATGGGATTTATGCTACTTTCTTGATGTAACACTAATTATTGACATATTTCTCTTGGTGAAAAAGCAGCGTCTCATAAGGGGGATATTCTAAAAAGACATGGGGCCATGCCACCTATTAAGAAATCAAAATTTTAAGAAATTTGTTACATGGGGGATGTATAGTTTCCACATGGTAAATACCAATGAGGTATGGATCTATACTAAATTAGCATGGCTGTTATTCCAAATCAATTTAGGGTCCATGATAAATCAACATGAGAGCTATAATAAATCAACACTAGGGGAATACCACTTGATTCTTACCATACTATTTTATCTTAATTATTTAGATATATTCATTAATTTGAAATATTGAGATGGGTAGTGAGGTTATAATATTAAATACGATATCCCGTTACATTTGATGATGTATCTTTTTAATGAATTATTTTATTTAATATAAATTCTTCGATTTGATTTGTGATTTTGAGTCTTAACACGATAATGTCATGGTAAAAAGGAATATGGTATTTCTAAAGGGTTATTCAATATATAAGGATGTTATATTCCCTAATGAAGAGGTAGTATAGAGGGATGTTTCATTTTAAATATAGGTATAACCATTGTTTTTATAGTCATAACACAATATAATTTGTTATTGTTGTACTAATTATATGGTTTTCGTATGAATTTTTTGTTTTTATAGATACACCCAAGGACGGTTTCTATGGATGCATCTATTCTATCATTTGAGGTGTGAATAATTAGATAGGGTGAATATAAAATGTGTTTGTGGTGTTGTAATTGATGTGGTGTGGATATTATGATATATATGATAATGGTTAATGATGTGGATGGATAAAGTGGATGATATGTGATGAATTTTTTCTTAAATTAAATATTTCTCTTGACTATGTGGAAATTAAATTTATTAATAACATATATTTCATTCAAAAATAAATTAATATACTCTTTTTACATTGAAAATTAAGAATTTTGGGGAGGAACCAACTAAGTATATTTATATTCTAACACATTCTTCATATATAATATTTCTCAGTCTTATAGGATCAAGTTGAAGGGCGTGTTAGATGATGTTAGATCAAATATAAGGTGATCTAGTAAGGAGTAGGAGGAGTTGAATTTTCTTATCCTTTTTGGGATGGTTTAATTTTTTGGTTAGTCAATGTGTGGCCATGTTTGTGCAATATACCCATGCATGTGTTCATTTGATACACTAGGAATAGTTTAATGGTTTAGTATAGTTTTAGTTTCTTTATTTTAAATAAATATAAGGGTAATATATCCCAAATTTGTGTTTCAGTACCCTTGGTTCCAGTTTCAATCCCATGGCCTATTAGTGGTAGGATTTGTGTGTTCATTATAGATATCATTACTATCTCAAAAGAAGTCCTAGAGAGAAGAAGTTATGAAAATTACCATGATTAAAATGGCTATGACCATGGATACTATGGGTACCACTAGTAACTTTGGTATGCTTGTAATGTTGGGTTTCTAAGGGATGTTTAACACTTATCCAAGGCAGTAGAATAGAGTAGAAACCTTAAAATACTCAGATCATCTATGCATGTGAAATAAACACATAAATTTTAAATGAAGAACATGCCACATTTAATGAAGTCAAGCTCCTTCTTATTCTTCACTATGATTGAGGAATGTCACTAAGAATCATCCAGATGATTCATTCCTCCTAGGTTATCCAATGGTTTCATAAATCTCCCAATACATGTGAAGGATTTCCCTCCAACTATGATTTGTTAGAACCATGATTAAAGGTATAAAGGAAATAGAGATTTTGGTTTGTATTTTCGGTGTATTGAACACCCACATTACCATCACCATAGTATATATTATATATATAATCTATGAGGATTTTACTCATTAGATCCATAATTAAATTAAATTATTCAACTTAATGATTTAAATTATATATTTCACAAAATGTATAAATAATAATTAATGTTAAAATTTGTAACTAGTTAGATAATAAAATAATTAAAATTTAAATGGTAGATAAACTATTTTCTAAACCATTTGTGATAGCATTAATGGAAGAAATATTAAGCGATGTGGTATCTTATAACACACTACAATGCATATCATAAATTAAAAATTGTGTAAACCATGGAATATGATATCCCATATATCATATCATATGATATATCCAAGCCCAAGGTATATGATATGTATTATATCATACCTTACGATATAAATAAATCATGCAATATAATTCAAGGATTTAATACATACCTCGATCAATATATCACTTTCTCTAAATCCACATAGATTTATATTCTAGTTTACCTTATATCATATATAAAATTAAAAATCTTGTGAAATCATATCCAAAAATACTTTTTGGATATTTTACAAAACACTTTTTAGGCAATTTATCATAAATAACAACTTTATAAAAATATATTTAAAAATACTTTTGGATATCCTCTAAAATACTTTTAGATAATCTCTTTATGTTTTTTAAAATGTAATCCTCATTAAAAAAAACAATCTATACAATCCCATAGACTATTATAGTATTAATAATGACTATGAATTCTCTATCCATTATTATAAGAAAACAAAAAATCTAGAAAATTATTAGTGTTACTCAAGCTATAATATTTATAATTATATATAATATGCATAATCATATGATCCATTTGTCCAGGAAAAAGTGATAACAAGATAAAAAATATGTAAATATTATAAATATAATTCATACATTATAAATTCACTGAGTATATACTAACCAGATGGATGAACACATTACATGCCATTCACCAAGATGGATGAGAACATCACATACCCCTAATCTAAATAAACAATTAAACTACATTTTACTTATCTAGGTATGCATATACACTTCCTTACTTATGATATGAGTAACCATTTCCACATGAAATATCATTTGATTCACCACATGAGAAGTAATAAATTATCGGGATATTCTAGTTCCAAAAAACATTCATTGAAGTTAAATTGAGAAGAATTGAACTACTCACCATTAAGGGACCTATTTCTTCATTATATATGAACTTGTTAGCCCGAAAAAGTTATCAGTTAGCTATAAATAAGTGATTGATTCCTCTATGTTGAGGAGGTTCCTACTAGGATGTTGGGGTTTTCATTGAATCATGATGAATAAGTAAAGTCTGAAGATTATAAATTCTATGATGAGATTATCCAGGTTTAGAAATAGGGGTCTGAATCACACTATAACTATTTACATTATTCAATTTTAGTGTATAGGCATAAAAGATTTTTATATACCCTAGTTGACCACAATTGTGACACTCTCAAAGTGATTCCATACATTCCCTCCTAAAGTAGTCCAAATATCCATATCATAATCAACTCATCTAGTTCCTATCATGTAGAGAAAAATAATATAACCTAGTAGATTGGTTCTTTGGTTATTTTCTACCCAAGAAGGTACTCTTCTTTATGTGATTATTTTCACCACTGGAGTTTCCACCTATAACTAGGTGGAAAAATGTGTTTCCCCTAATAAGGTTCCCAAAAATGTATTTTTATTCCACTATCAACTTATTTACCAAGACAATGAAATTTTTAATGAAAACAATTACCAGTATCAAGAAAATATCTGGTCATAGACCCAACTTAAACATGCATTCCTTAAGAGATACACATGATATCACTTTTGGCGCAAAGCATGAAAGGTAATTAAACTGAGCTCTGTATTCCATAACCAACAAGTTTCTTCATTTTTAATAAAATAAATCTTTTTTTGAGACACTTTAAAGGTATATGATTATAATTGTTTATTATATAATTCTTAAAATCCCTCCCAAGTAAGGACTTATTCTACCTTAGTTTGGTGATCTACATACCACCATTTTCTTTCCAAATCCTTGGGCATATATACATCCAAATTAACCTTAATTTCATATGTATTACCAAGTAAATTTAAGATTCAATTTATCCCACCTAACCATTCCTTAGTCTATTTAGGTCCTATATTGTTCCAAAATATAGGTGGCTTCTACCTTTGAAATTTAAATAAGTGGTCCATGAAGTGTGGTTCCTCAGTATGATTTCCTTTATCCATAGATTGAAAATTTTCCACAATGATTATAAGAAACTATTGGTTTATATATTGTTTATTTTGAACCATATTCTCACTAGCATCCTCCTACTAATTTTTAGGTCTCATGATCAGAGAAATTTTCCTTTATACAAAGTAAAAATAACTACTCAGTCACTACACCATACCCAATTCATATGTTTTAACCATATACTATATCATTAAAATCCTGATTATAATATCAAAATTTTAAATCGTGATCCATAAAACATCATATTAATGATGAATTCCTTGTGGGAAGTTTTTTTAATAATGCATGATACAAAACTATCATCTATTAAACCCATGATGATGAGGTGAAGAAAAAAAGAGAAGTGGTTAAAAACAATTTTTTACTTTTACTACCCTAGTAACTTTAATTTATGTATAAATAGGTTAGATATTACTTTTTATACTTTACATTTTAAGTTCCAACACATCCTATCTCTATGCCTACCATCCCAACTGATAGAATGTACCAAAATGATACCTGCTGTAACATTCTAACTCCAAATCATTGGCTTGGGAAGGAATGGAATTCCACTAACCTTAGGTGCATCCCCTATACATAAAAGTATAAAAATAAATTCTAAGGGTATATAATATAATTTGGAGACAATTTTATCCTATGTTCCATACAACATATGATAACACAACATATATAATGTACAAAATAAAATAACCAATCTCCAATTAATATAACATAAAATCAATCAGATTTATAGTAGTCTACAACACACACATGCGTCCAAAAGACTCCAAAATACACATAGAAAATAAATTGACAAAGTATCATGACACCATGCTATACTACACGACTTCCACCAACTCCCATCCAATAACCATGTTCATGGCCTCAAGTTGCATCACTAAAATAGCAGTAGATCTTCCTCTTATCTATATAATTAAAAACAATATCTACATACACAACATGGTACATATACAGGGGGTGAGTATATAACCTAGTAGGTAATACCCTAAATACATCCCACACACTTCATTAGAACAATATAAAATTATATCACATTTTATAAAAACAAGATAAAAATATAAAACTGGTGCACATGATATACATATATAAGTAAAATAGTGTAAACTAATCATGACATAATGAATAGACCCATAAAATGTACTAAAACCTATATCCTAGGAGACAAATTGTGAAATCAATGCATCCCCTACCGAAACAGACCTACCCAAATGGAACAAAATCATGAGTGGAACCCCATTCTCCTCGACCCAAGTCATTAATTGGTGGTACAATCTAATTTGACCCCAAAAATGGTTTTAGTATCCAAGTTTGAACTAATAATTCCCCATTCATATGCATCATAAACACACACCAACCCATGCCATAACCCATTTTCATACACCAAAAACCTTTTTTTGAAAACCAATATCAAGAGACTGTAATTTGAAGATAATTTATTTAGAATCTATCATTAATAATAAAAAGAAATAAATTTAGATATTATAAGCTTCTAAGACCGAAGTAGAGAGAGAGTGGGTCAGAATACACCTAACTACCAATGATTTTCTCATACAATTCCAAGAGGAAGATATTTTCAAGGAATAGAATCAACCAAAATTGCCTATAATAACCTTTATTTCAAGATCCCTAGAATTAAGTGGAAGAATGAAGTTTTTTTTCCAGAAGTCTATGGATCGAAAATAAAATTTATTGACCCCTAAAAGGCCACACATGGTTTCTCTATTATGGAACAAACCACTCCCCCAAAGCTCAATGGACATTTCAGTTGTTTTAAAATTGTGATGACCAATACCACAATATAGTGGAACCCACCATAGTTGTAGCACCCATGACCATGCTTTCCCCTTAGTGACCCACCATGATGAGGAGTGATCTCTCTTTCTATTTTAGACACTCCACATATAACACCTTGATGTAGAGGAGTCATCCTACCCATTTCCTACCTCACTTGTAAAACCTAACCCCCTTTAGACTCAACACCACCATATTCACCAAAACACACATTTCAACTTCCCCATTTCACACAAAAAAATATCTTGGTGCCACACCCATAAAATGGGCGTTTTTACCTTCTTCATGGTCTCTATTTTTTTAACAAACTCACCCGGACACCATGTACTGTGACATGACCATTTCGTACCCTGTAGTCCACCCTAAAACACAATATTCACCACCCCCATAACAACACACAACATGGGCCAAGACCTTCACCATGATTAGTGTCATAAGTTTTTTGAATCATGGTCAGTAAAAATTTCATTTTCCAATCATGAACCCCTCCAAAACCTCCTGAAACCAAATCAAACCATCTCATAACTTGGAATAAAAACACAAAATAGTAAATTACCTCAAATCAGTGGTGTCACATCACCAATATAGATATATTAATGAATGATATGATTGTTGGGGAGGATTTTGGATTAATTTAAAATAGGATAGTAACATTATGAATTTTGAATGTATGATCAATTATAGTGAAATGAAACTAAATTCAAGTGTATTAGATAGGATATAATCAATGTGGTTGGTGGATTGAACAAAAAAGCTTTTGAGAAATACAAATTTCATCTGGATGAAGTACGATAATGAAATACCATCATACTATTGATATTATAAGTTAGAGATAAACATTAAATTTCAATGGATGGAGTGATTCAATAAAAATATGTTGAAATGATCCTCAGGGAAGAGAGGTCATAAGGAGGGGAGTTTACAATGACCTATTTCAATACAGTTTGGTTTAATGTAGAGAAAAAAAATCTCCAATAGATATTGAGCTGGGTTTATCTTTAAATTTTATATTCATATTAATCTTATAGTGTTTTAGGATCAATTTTAGGATGATTTTATATGGGTTTATATAATTTGGAGTCTATAGGTGAAAACCTTGGGTGTTTAGTAGGTGGGTCTTCTTAAATATAGAATCATAGACCACCGAGTGACCAATAGTAAAGAAACGACTACCCAATATCATTATAGGGATTGTAGAACCACTTTTTGAGACATAGGAGAGTGGGTGGACCTTGATAAGGTGGTCAACAAGCCACTAAGTACTTGATGTAATTCTACCGGGTACTTGGTTGATTCTAGGGATGTTTAATATAGGAAATTTTTTTGGGATTTATTAAAAACCTAATAAAATTAACCATTAAGGTTATATTATTCTATATGTATTGAAATAAGGAAGACCATATTCCTTACCCTTTACTTTCCCTCTCTTCTCCTTTATTAACCTAATATGATCTAGTCTTATTTCTATGTTCCTAACTAAGGTAAAACTTATTCTACTTCCTATATTATTCTCCCTATTTATTTTATTATAATTTATAATTTTCAAGTTATATATGTGATGATGGATTCATGATAGCATGGAAAAATCCATATTGAATGATGGGGATTATTAGTGAAGTTTCTAGAATATGAAAAAGGAGGAAGAACGCTCCCCGTATTTCACCATTTCATTGAAGGAAAATAACCCAATCGGTTTACATATACATTTCATTAATTTTGGTAAAAATTAATAGAAAAATGGGTGTATAATAATTGGTAATTTTTTTTGGAGTTTTGGGATAATTTTTTGGGATGATGGTGTGCTATTTCTTGGGGTTTTTTCTTGTTGATACTGTTGGGTGGTTTATTTTAGATTTTTTATTTTTGAATTAATTTTATACATTAATTTTAACTTTTTATAATTAACTAGTTGGGATTATTTTTATGTGATAGGATCTCAGGAAATTAATGATGTTGATATAGTCTTGATGAAAGCATGCTCTTTCATGGAAAATAGGAGAAGTAACTCTAAAAATAAGGCAGGTGGTCCCTTTAATATTAGGAAATATATCACACATACTTATGTGATATGTGTATTTATTCATAGAGGTTTTTATTTATAAAATTTTAATAAGGTATGATTAGGTTTGGAATTATGTTTCAGGATAATTATATCCTCCTAGGATTATAATAGGTGTTTTGATTAGTTTTAGGAATTTTAGAACCACACAACAACTACGTCATTATTGTTAACTACCAATAGTTATGTAAAACAAAGGAAAATAGATTCATAAGACATAGAATATGTTATATATATATATATTATTATTAGACTCATTATTTTATTATATTAATATTCAGTGAGTGGTCTCTTAATAATTGGTCTAACTAGAGGTTAAACTTTATTTTTTTGGAAAAATATGGGTTATAGTCCTAGGATCTTGGAGATACCTATAATGGAATAGATTGATAGTGACATGGGATTTGAATTTGGATTTATCCTTTTATAATTAAGGTATTTTTTTGGTAATGTTGGATGGAGAGGTTGATAGGTGAATTGTTTGCTAGAATATGGGTTTTCATGGGCTTTGTACTCTCTTTTAGGACACAACTTAGTGTATGATAGGGAAAGGCCTTCGTAGGATGTCATATATGGATTTTCTAGAATTCCAGAGTGTATTACCATAGGTTTGATTAAGGAGTTGGTTGAGATATTGTTATGTCATATGGTTAATGGATTATTAGGTTTTGGAACATGGTTTATGGATACTCTAGTCACTAGTGGATAATGGTCTTGGGGTCGATGATGTAAGAAGAGGCAGGGAAGGTTCCTTTAGACCTATGGAATGAATTTTATGGTGTGATCAATGTTTCTTATAGATTTAACATCATATGACTGGTGAGTTGGGGTTATTATATGGGTCATATACTACTGGATTTAGGGTTGTTATAGGGTTACAAAAAAGGCAATGGGTTATGTTGGGATATATGTGTCGAGTGAAGGGGCTTGATTTTGGTTATATTTGGTTGTTGTATTCTAGTGGGGAGATAAGTGAGGTTTTATTTCTAAAAAAGATCTAGGTATTGTGTGGTTTTTTATAACACCCTATGATTTTATGATATAATTATATTTAAATAAATTTTATAAATTTGATATTTTTCTTTACCCACAACTCTAATATTAAACAAACCAATATTTACTATAGAAATATTATTATTAAATGTGACTTTTATCAACTAGATGTTGAATCATTGGGGTTTAATAGGACTAAATAAATTCAGAAATATTTTTTAAGATTTTTACTTAATGAAATTTTACTTATTAATTGCTAATAAATATGTATTTAATTTTGAATGTTAAAAATAATGTTGTTTTATGTTTAGAGATCAATTTTCAAAGTATTTTATTTTTTTATATATTATGTTTCTTGATCAGTAATGAAATATAATTTTGATGAAATATATTGGAATAAAATGTTGAAAAATGAATAATCATTCATAAATCGATTAACATTTGGTTATAAATGAACATAAATGCATTTGACGGTAAAAAGAGATATTTTTTAGATTATTGTCTTTATTTCACGTAATGTATTTTATCTTAAAAATTTAATTAATAAGTATTAATAAATTATTTTAATAAAATAAATATATAATTTATTCAATAAAATATATTAACACTCATCTAATGTTTTTAGTAGGAAATTAATAAGAATAAATTCAATATTATGCTTAAAAATGCATTTTTCTAAAAACTTTTTTCATTGCGTTTTGCACAATTATTTTAAAATGAATTTATTACAATTATAGAAATTTAATTTGATAAAATGGTTTCCATATGTGGAATAAATATATCCAAATTTATTAATGAGTTAAATTTATTTTTTTGGTCATTATGAATAGTAACCGAGGTAAAAATTCATTACTACTATAAAGGTTAAAATGGTTAATGAGGAGTTAAACTAAAGATATAAGGATTAAAATGAACTAAAATATTGTTTAATTAGATTAATGTATTTAAATATTATATTATTAAATATTCTAAACTATGTCAATTTGGAGCTAGTTTACCATGAGTGTGACTTCATTATATTTTAATATTCTTAATAATTACAAGTGTGCCACTCCCCTCGATTTTAAAAGGGAACATAATCTCCTATATTCTATACACAACTTGATCCATTTATATTTTAAAAAATCTACCCAAATACTCTCCTAACATACTTATCCATGAACTTGATGTTCCAGTATTCCTAAAAAACCCATCTAAGAAGCCTTACATCGCTTTTCAATGGTGGATACCCAAAGAAGATGTATATGTTCTTAGTGATCATTTTCATGTTTCTTTCATCTTAAACCTCCTAAAAATGTTCTATATACATATTAAAGTGATATAATTAGTATATTTACTATAACTATATGTATTTAGGTTAATTTTATATCAATTTTCTATCTCTTTCTAATCTTTTGGAAAATGATAACATTTCTCATGCGTACATGTGGATTACCATCTCCACAGAGCGATGTGATTCATTTTTCATATATTATTTACGTATTAAGTAACATGGATATATTTAATGAATATATATGATATTTATGATATAATTATGATTATATAAAGGTGAATTATTATATACCTTTCTATCATTCTATCCATCATAAAGTGAAACCATCACCCTTGTGTCTGTATAGACTACCGTCTCCAAAAGTGATATAATTCATTTCTCATAACCAATTTATATGTTTAGTTATTAAAGTTAATATAATGAGTAAATATGATACTTAATATATGATTAATATTTTTTATATGATGAAACCATGAACATGGTGAAAGGATCAGAACCTTCGAACTGAAATATGCATGGAAAATAGACCATTTTCCCATAATGTTCATTTTAATTAAGAATTATTAATAGAAGGGTAATTTGAAATTATACGGGAATGATATATAGTAAGATTTATATTAATTTTGTTTTTAAATATATGTATAATAAATCTATATTTATTATACATGAGGTTTGAATGCATATGAATCAAGAAAGGATCTGATGTAAGGGTTTATGTTAGCATCTCATTTATTTTTAGGATTATCTATATTAAATTTCCATTGAGGGAAATTATATCATCCTTTTAACAGCCTAAAATTTAATAAATAAAATTTCTCATTTGAATTTATTCATGTGTTATAACTGGTAAAATAGTATAATATAAAATATATGCACCACATAATATAAATCAACAACACTTTATTATATTAATTCAAACATTATAGTTAGAGAATAAATATATCCATAAGAATTGAAAGTGTTATAATGGGACATAAAATATAAAATAAGATAACTATAATATGAAAATTTGGATATGATCGATCCCCTATAATGATCGCACTTAGGAAAAACAATGTAGAAATGAAATAGAATATTAATAATGAAATATTCTTTCTAAAAATGAAAATATATAAAACCATAAGAGAAAACAGAAGTGATTGAAGAATGAATGAAATGTTAGGTATTTATAGAAGTTAGGGGACCCATATGACCATTACAAATATAACCATTGGAATAGTAATCTAACCCTTAGAATAGTAATATGATCATTAGGATTAGTAAGCTTTCTATTAGAATAATAGCCATAACCATGTCATTGTGAAATAATCTTTATCTATCTTATAAAATGAAAATATATAAAATTTATATCATGATAAAAATAAATATATTTTTTAAAATGATAAAATAATTGTTTGGATTTTTGTTTAAAACATTTATTTTATTTACATTTTTATGATAAATATAAAAATTTAAAATAAAGTTTATTTTCCTAAAAATGGTTTTTAAAATAATATTAAATTTACTTAAAATGATAATTGTAACATCCTGGTCCAGGTGCCATGTGAGGATTCCCTGATCCGGACCTCCACATGACCTCAAGTGAAACTCCCTATATGCAAGATACTTCCGACTAGCAGTGAGGGTCTAAAATCAATCATGGAGATACTATACCATTCTATATCAGAGGAATACACTTTTGGAAAATAATAAATAATAACTGAATAACATATAACCATAGAAGAATAGTACCAAGATCATAAGATGACCAAAACCAGAGATACAATATCAAAACTGAACTATAAATGTAATATGCTAAAGTATGTTCCAAGTGTCAAAATGAAAATCCAAAAATAAAGGAATTGATGACTCCAAAGAGGGTCCCAAACCACATCTAGTTCCTTTAACCGTTCTCCATACTGACTCAGCCATCTAATACATGTCCTTTTCGCTTATCCTATCCTAAAATCATAAAATCTATTCAAGTACTGATCAGGCATCCCAAGTGGGCTGTGAGTACAACTCATTAGGCCACCACCAATGGTGTCTAAAACAAATCCAATCAATAAAAATATATGTAGTTGTATAAATAATAAAATACCAGTAATAAATTAAATATTTTACATTTATTAAATTACTCTTTATTTAACCAAATAACATGCTCGGGTTCTCAAGGATACTTAATCTTCAATATATGCTTCATCCTATTCCAAAGTATGAACCTTCTCCAAGTAATATCATATTTATAAATTCCATTGTTACTAATCATTATCAAAATTTATATCAGATAAAATACATAAGATATGTAAATCACTTTGACATGAGTAATGTGCACATAAGGATCTAACATCAAGGTTCTAATATGAGTGAGACTAAATAAATCATAATTTCATGCTAGGGAAAGGGGGAAGCTAGCATGATATTTCCCCTTTCCCAACTCCAAGATCTCTCATGTTCCCTTGGAAATCAAATAGATTCTCTAACGGTCTTCCTCCCCAAAGGATCTCATGGTCCTTTAGAATAAAAAAGAAGCTCTCACGATCTTCCTCCCCAAAGGATCCCATGGTTATTTGGAATCAAAATAGAATATCTCATGGTCTTCCTACCCAAAGGCTCTCACAGTCCTTTGGAATAAAAAATAGAATCTCTCACGGTCTTCCTCTCCCAAGGCTCTCATAGTCCTTTGGGTAATCCCTCACTCACACCCCGGTTAACCCATGTGCCACTCCATGCCAACATAATCACAACCAAGTGACATACAATCAATAAACATTTCAAAAAATAATTCCATTATTTGATTCATACAATTAATTAATCATACCCATTTCCATTAATTAATCCAATGATTAATTAGTCACATCAATCCTTTTAATTAATTAAATAATTAATTAATCATATCTATTATATTAATTAAATCACCTATTAATCAATCAAATATATTATGTTAATTAATTCGATAATTAATTAAACATATAAAGTCCATTAATTAATTCAACAATTAATTAATCATTTCACAGTCTCAACATACAATAATTAATTCACCCATTAGTTATTCTCAATTCACAATTAAACATTTTGATAATTATCCCAATAATTAATTATACCCAATTCCACAAATCAATAATCAGATAATTAACCCAATAATTAATTATCCACAATTCCACAATTAAATACTTTGATAATTAATTCCTCAGTTAATTATCCCAATTCTATTATTTAATCAAATCTACAAATCCCTAATTAATTAATTAACCACATTAATTAATTCAACTTAAGAATTTTAATTACTAAACAATCCCTAGTAATTCTATGTTAACATTCACATAATTGATATCATGACTATGATATTTGAATAATAGACTACCTACCTCAATTCATTGAAAAAAAATCGCCCAACAGAAATCCCAAAAAATTAAGCGGTGTAACAGTGTAGAACAAGATCCATATCTATAAACTAAATCAAGATTGAACAATCATGATATTATGAATATAGATCTAGATCTATAATCCTATATCTAGATCAAAAAATATATTTATATATATAACCAAAAAATTGAATAACTTACCTTAAAGAAAGAGAGAAGAAATGAGGATGAATGAGAAACCAATTGGAATAAGATTTTCTTATTGGGAGGGGTGAAGATCTTCAATTAGGGCTTCGAATCATGAAGAAAGGAGGTTAGGAAGGCTTGGATTTCATCCGAGAGGTTATATAATCATGAAATAAAATCTATAGTCAAATGGGGGTTTATTTGGGATTAATATGGGGGTTTGGGAAATTTTTAAATCATTTTTCAGGCTAATTAAATTCTTATTCACGGTTATATGAGAAAGGGATTATAGTTTCTCCTAAATATGAACCTAAAATGTGAAAATATTTTATAGGGCTTCATAGTTACTCTTAAGAGGGTGTACAGTTTGAGAAACTTTTCACCAACCATGCGATTACCCATTTCTAGGGTTGCACGGTTTGTTGGGATGGGGTGTATGGTTAGGGAAAACCATGCACCAACTATGCACTTCCCCATTTCTTCCATTTTTCTCAAATTTCCACCCAAACACACCCCATGGTAAAAACCAAATGAAAAGTACTCAACACAAGGAAAAAGAGTACCTATAAAAGATCATGATACAACTCCAAAAAAGGTTGAGATCTTACAATCTCCCTACCTTATAACATATCATCATCGAGATTCACTCCCAAGAATCCCTAAGATTCCGAGTCAAAAAGATTGGGCCAATGTGCCCTCATATCTGCTTCTCTTTCCCATGTTTCCTCCAACACACGTCCATGTTTCCATAGTACACAAACTATCAGCATAGTATTTTCCTGTAACACTTTATCACTATGATCTATCAAACATATCAGATGCTCATCAAAGGACACATATATCTCTATCTCAACATCATCTATGTTGATCACATGATCAAGGTTGGGGCGATACTGCGGAAGTTATGACACATGGAAAATGTTATACATAACACTGTATTTTTGTTGAAGAGACAATCGGTATGCCACTAGCTTGATTCTATCCATAACCTCAAACAAACCAATGAACATGGGCACTATCTTTCCCTGCTTTCGTATCCTATGGCGACAAAACCTATGTGACACTCGATGGAATATATGATCACCCTCTATAAACTCTAGGGTTCATAAATGTCTATCTGTATATGACTTTTGTCTACTATGAGACGTAGCCATACTTTTCTGAATCAACTGAACATGTTTTGATGTCTCCTATACGAGACTCAGTCCAAAAAAATCTGACTCACGTACCTCCATCCAGCATAATGGTGATGTGAATGGACTACCATAAAGTGCCTCATATGGCACTATCTAAATCATTTCCTAATAAATTTTGTTATAGAAAAAATCCACAAAATCTAGGTACTTCTCCCAAGATCCTCTAAAGTCTATGACACATGCTCGTAGCATATCCTCAATCACATGTATATTACACCCCGACTTCCCATTAGTCTATGGGTGGAAAGCTGTACTCAATAGAACCTGCATATCAAGCACCTTTGGTAAGACTTACCAGAAGAGATAATTAAAGAATGAGTTTCATTTTGAAACTATAGTCTGTGGAACCTTGTGTATATAGACTATCTTCTGAATGTACAAAAATCCCAGCCGCTTCTCTAAGAAAGTCTCCCGTATAGGCAACAATAGTGCAAAAACATGTTTAAAGGTCATTTTTTTTAATTTTAACATCAATTTTTAACCAAATTTTATAACGGTATCGTAAAATAAATAAGGTTTTCATTGTCGGTTTTCTAAAAACTAATGACAAAAACAATTTTTTTTATATTTTAGTACTATTTTTGGCATTGATTTTTACTAGAAACCAATGAAGAATTTCCACTGTTTTTGAATTTTGTGTGTTAGTTTCTAATAAAAAATAACGCTAAAAATTTGTTTCAGAGTTATTTTCAATGTCAGTTTCTACAAGAAATTGATGTTGACACCATTGCATATTTTTATAAAGTTTTGGCATTGGTTTTGATAAAAAATGACACTTAAAGATATTTTTTTAGAAAATTGTCAATATTATACCCTAAAATAATTAGAATCCTTATAATAGAAAAAACAATATAAATCCATCAAACAACATGTATCATAGATTAAAAATGTATAAAAACAACTATATTTTTTACAACATAATCAAAAAATCATTATCTATACATTTTTATTATAAAGTATAATTAAAAAACACATACCTAATGATTTACAACATAATAATTAATGTTTGTTTTTTAAGAATTCTTTTGATATCTTTATATTCAAACATCTATTATTACAAAATAATTAGTTTTTGATCACTTTTATTTTTAAAATGTAATATTAATCATAAAAATTAGAATATACATACCTTAAATTGTAATCATACTTAAAAAATAGTTTAAAAAAATGATGTTTAAGTTCATCTTTCGTATAAGAATCAACATCATTGAATTTCTAGAATAACATTTAATGATATAAGATTAAAAAATAGAATAATATGAAAAAATATAAACTAATTAATATAACCAACCTTATCAAATTCAATAGTGACCTATAATGCCTAGACCCTAGTTACCCAGAGTTGGTGCATTATTACATAACATTGGCATGATCACAGGAGATCAAGTTCGAAAGACCGATCAATTTAGTAGTCTTGGAAGTACTATATAAATTCATAAGTTTTACATTACATTATGAAATGAAAATAACAAAATTATGTCTCCTTATAACACACTCATATCCCTTAACCTATCCCTATAGGTCAGTTATAATATACTTCTTTACATCTTGAAAAAAATAAAACATAATAAATAGGTGAGATCGGATACTCAGTAAGGATAAAAATATAGCGGAAACTATCATAAGAAATCATAAACATTTAAGGAAATTTATAACACTATAACACAAGCATTTTAAACTTTAAATTTAGCATAATATGGAAAAGATAAATCAAATAATTTCATTTAATTATTCACATGTATATTCTTCTAGTTGAATAATCACATGTAATATCAATAGCTAATTTCATAATGATGGAATGAATAATGCTGGACATCATAAACACATAGTCAAGGCCTCGTGGCAAGACTAAAAATAAAGATTTTTTCAAGGCCTTATGCCAAGACACTAGTTTGTCTCATGAAATCTACTGATTCATCAAGGGGCTATAGCGGGCCTCGCCCGTCACTTACTACGTCCAATGCGATCCTCATATGAAAAGGATGAAACATAACATAAACATTCATATTAAAACTGGCATATGAAATGTTAATAATTTAACCATAAACCATTAATGGTATAAAAATAGCACATCCATAGTCAAACATATCACAAAATATTCAATAAAATATTAAAGATTCTATCATAATAAATCAACTTAAATAAGCATAAAATCCAACAAAGGATGTTGACATAGATGAAGTCAAAACTATTTTAGAGAAATATATCTTTCTATTTTGAAATAATTTAAAAGTAAAGAAAAAATTTATTTTAAAAATATTCTTATAATCTTATAAGGGAAGCTTATAAGGTGTTATATTGGTGGAAAATATCTCCACCCTCCATATAAGTTAAAAAAACATTCCTTCCTTAATTTGTCGAAATGGTCATAAAGTACCTTATTTGGAAAGCGATGTAAATATTACTTTCAAACCATTTTATAAAAAGTAAAATGATGGTATAAATGACTTTAAAACATATTATAGTAAATATAAAAAATGTTTTGAAATACATTTTTAAGAAACATGGATGTTGATGATAAAGAAGTCCTAGTAGATACTTACGTATAAACAACCTCAGATAATAAAGAGATTATGAAATTAACCCTTAACTTTTACTTTTACTTTGTCGAGGGTAGGTTAAAATCTTATATAATTGTGAATTAATTTTTATTAAATTATACAAGAACCACATACATAAATATGATATCGTATATGATCTTCTAATATTGCTTTGTTAAAGATATTTCAGTAGTATCATTATTTTGAGTGTTAACTGATTCATTTTATTTTATATGTTTTGTTAAGTAAGTCATGTTTGTTATGGATAGGATGTATTTGATTCATATCTAGAATTATATTAAGTTCTTAAACATTATTTTTAATCATCAAATGAAAATTATTCTTGAATGTTTACGATGGGAAACAGAATCTCATCACGTCGTGGAGACGGTAAGCCATACGTACGCACGAGCGAAAATATCATTCTATTAGTGGTGAAATCATATGTAATTGGATGGTATATTATATATACAGAATCATTGAAATGTTATATTTATTATTTAAATCAATTATATTCATTATTATACCCATCCAAATAATGAATTATTGAATAACAAACTACACCATGACGTGGAGATGACAAGCCTTACGTACGCACGTATGGTGACTTTATCATTCATAGGATGGATAGAATAATGAATATGATTATACCATATTTATAATAACATCATAGTATGTAGAAGGTACTGGAAAAAATATTTTGGTATAGAAACAACAAAGAAATAAGAATTGGAAGAAGAAAAGAACTTTGAAAAAGGTGATGAACTAATTACCTCTTCTTCAGGTTCTTCCTTTTAATTTGAACAAAAAGGGATACTTTGGTTGGCTTTCTGATCAATGTGAGGCCTCTAGATTAAATTTAGGGTAGTTTTTAGGATATTGTAGTAGTTTTTGGCTGATCCAAAAGGCTTTGGAGGTGTGAAATTAAGATAAGAGGAAGTACCATTTTATAAGATAGGTGAGGGTCACTTTAGGAAAAGCTTGAAATATTATTTTATTATAAAATAATTTTCGGTTTCTAGTAGCACAAAATGGATTTATTTAAAGTATAATGTGATTATGGGTTGAAAAAATCTCAACCAATAGGTTTTATACAAGTTTAGGTCATCATATGAACCTTATCTTTTATATTTAACTCTTAGTTAAATAGTTTAACATTGTAACATGTCTTCTTATATTTTTATATTACATGGTTAATAAACTTACTATAAAATTACAAGAGAACCTAAAGTGGTTCTTTAATGACATATATATAATTATATAAGTCTTTTGTCTGAACCTTTGATTTTTAGAAGTATTATATAATTTAATAAAATAGTATTTTTTTAAAAACTCATTTATGTCAATTTTCACACTATTTTGTATTTGGTTTTTTTAAGTCAAAAAAACTTTATTACTTAGAAAAAAATTTATTTAATCAACCCTAAAATTTAATATTTACCTATAAAATTAGTTTAATGATTCAAAAGTCTCAAATTACATTTTTTTAATATTTATAACATCAATTATTTTAATCTTTCATTAATAAGGTAATTACTGCATCATCGTTGTGTCATAAATAAATTTAATTATTTAATGTCTAAAATTATAAATAAAATAACATGATTTAGGAAATATTTTTTATCTTTATAATGAATATTTATAGTTGAATTTATCTTATGTATAACCCTATATTAAAAATGTTTTAGTTATTAAACTTTGAATTTAACACTTTTAACTCTTCTTTAAATAAAATATAATAAATGTCCTAATATAATCCAATTGGATAAAAAATAATCATAGTTTTTTCCTAAGGTTTATTTTGGTTGTAATAAAATTATCCAATAGAATTAGGACATGTGTTAGGGTAATTATAATATCATTTTTACCTTTAATTACCCTATTTACTTTTAACCGTTGTAAATAAAATTCAAAAGTTACCATTCACCAAAAAATATTTTCATCCTATTGAACCAAATTTTACTTAATTATGTAAACTGTGTCTCTCAGATTTTTGAAATTCAATTGAAAGAAGCAGTAAAATTACGTTTTATGCAAATTTGCAAATGTGCCTAGAAGGTGGGTAAAAGACGTTAAATAGTTCAATAAAATTTTATATATATAATATTATTATAAAATGAATCCAATGAACTAAATTGAATTTATATAGGTATTATGTATATATTTTGACTTAAAATAAATTTAAATTAAATATATAATTATTTAAAAAAAAGTCAGTTTTAAACAATAATGCAATGTTTTCACTATTCATCAAAAATTGAAAGTTTTTAGAAAAATACCAAAAATTCACATTAGGCTAATTTTGATATTCTGAATCCAAAAATGAAGTCCATTTTGAAAAATAAAATTTATAAAATTTTAAAAAGTGGGTTTTACTATTCATAATGACTAGTTTGATTGGTCATGGTGTGCTAGAACTCAAAGTTACATACAACGCAAGCTATTGAATTATTCAAAGAGAAGCATTCCGTGGAAGATTGGGGTGTTAAATTCTTCCCTCCTTCAAATAATTTCATCCTAGAAATTTTTAGAATACTACTGCATTAAAAGATTTGGGTGGTTCTTCATCATAAGTTCCTTAGGTTTCCACATTGTCTCTTCCATTTTATGGTTACTTCGAAGAACTTTTACCAAATGAGTCATCCAGTTTCTTAACACTTTTTCTCTGGTATCAAGAATATTGATAGGATCTTCACAATAAGATATATCGAATTCCATTTCTAATTCTTCATAGGAGTGTACATGCATTACGTCAGTCATGTATTTTGTCAACAATGATATGTGGAACACATCATGAACTTTGGAGAGACTTGGCGGCATTTCCAAATGGTAAGCTATAAATCCAATTAATTATAGAATTTCAAAAGGTCCTATATACCTGGGACTTAATTTACCCTTATTACCGAAACTTATAACACCATTCCATGGAGATAACTTCAAGAAAACATGATCACCTACTTGAAATTCAAAATCCTTCCTTTAGTTATCAACATATCTCTTCTTCCTACTTTGAGATGCTTTGATGTGGGTTTGGATAATCTTAAACTTTTTCAATATTTCCTCAACAAGTTCTATTCCTAAGAGTTTTATTTCACCAACATCATCCCAACAAGTTGGTGTGCGACATCTCTTTCCATATAATGCTTCATATGGTGCCATATGAATACTTTAATGGATGCTATTTTTATAGGAAAGTTATACCAGAGGTAAAACTTGATCCCACAAACTTTTAAATACAACTGAGAAAGATCTCAACATGTATTCTAAGGTTTGAAAAGTCTATTCTAATTGTCCATCAGTTTGAGGGTGGTAGGCAGTGCTTAAATGAAGTTCAGTATCTAGGTATTTATAAATACTTTTCTAGAATCTTGATGTGAAATGAGGATCACGATTAGAAACAATCGATAGGGGTACTCCATGAAGTATTACAACTTCATTAATATATAGTCTTGCAAAATTTTCAAGTGGTGAATCTTCTCTTATAACAATAAAATGTTCTGACTTGGTAAGACAATCAAAATTGACCCATATTGCATCATTCCTTCAAGGAATATTTGGTATCCCCATGAAAAAGTCCATCATAATATCATACCATTTACACCCAGGTATGGGAAGAGGTTTCATGAATCCTCTAGGATGTTTTCTTCCAGACTTAAACTGTTGAAAAACCATACATCTTGACACATAATCAGCAATCTCCCTCTTCATGTTGTCCCACCAAAAATGTTCCTTCAAATCTCGATACATCTTAGTGCTACAAGGGTGTATAGAGATATTAGATCTATTAACATCATTTAATAATTCCCTTTTTAGATTAGGTATATCTGGAACACAAAGCCTCCTCCCAGATTTTAAAATTCCATCTTCATATATGAAGTCGATTAATCTCCCATCATTCACAGCTTTAATTTTCTTTTGAAAATTCTCATCATTAGTCTGAGAAATTTTTATCCTTTCTAGTAAAGATGGTTTGGAAACCATTTGAAAAAGTATAGATGTTTCACCTTCCATGATTATTCCCATATCCATATTTACTAGATCGATAAACATAGGATCCCTTTCCACTCTCATCTTTTTCAAAACTCCATGATCCTTTCCGCTCAAAGAATCTTCCACCTTATTTTCCTTCCCCAGGTGGTAGTGTATTATGAAATCATAATCCTTGAGTAGTTAAATCCATCAAATTTACCTCATTTTGATTTATTTCTATTATAAAATATACTTAAAACTCTTATGATCGGTATATATCTCACATTTTCACCCTAGAGATAGTGTATCCACATCTTCAAAGAAAATATTACAACTGCTAACTCAAGATAATGAGTATGATAGTTTTGTTCATGAATTTTTAGTTGTCATGATGCATAGTCAATAACTCTATCATTCTATATAAGGACACAACCAAGTCATTTCTTTTAAGTATCACTATAAACAACAAAATCATCATTCCCCGATGGTAGAGTCAAGATAGGAGCATTGAATAACCTTCTTTTCTATTATTTAAAACATTATTCACACTATTTTTTCCAAACAAATTTAACCCCTTTACATGTGATCTTGGTTAATGGGTTAGCCAATCAGGCAAAATTCTGGACAAAATGCTGATAATAACCTGCTAAACCAATAAATTTTCATACCTCAGTTATACTTGTTGGTGCTGGAAATTATTGTATTGATATTTTATTAGAAGGATCAACAAATATTCCATCCTTAGAGACAATATGGAAAATAAAATAAATATCTTTAAGCTATAATTCTCACTTTCTAAACTTCCCATATAGTTCATTTCTTTTAAGAGTCTTTAGAATAGTGTGCAAGTGATTTTCAAAATCTTCATAGATTTTGGAGTATACCAATATATCATCATTAAATACCACTAAAAAGTCATCAATATATTCATTGATAACTCTATTCATTAGATCCATGAAAACAGAGGGTGCTTTAGTCAGTCCAAAAGGCATTACTGTAAACTTATAATCCCATACCTGGTACAAAATGCTGTCTTCAGAATGTATCCCTTCTTCATGCCCAACTGATGATATCCAGATCTAAGATCAATATTTGAAAAATATTGAGCTCCATGATGTTGATCAAATAAATCATCAATGTGAGGTAGGAGATACTTGTTATTTATTGTTTTAGAATTTATCTCACTGTAGTCAATGCACAACCTCATAGATCCGTATTTTTTCTCAACAAAAAGAATAGGGGATCCCCATGGAGAAACACTAGAGAAAATAAGTCCTTTATTACTAAATTCCTATAGTTGTTTCTTTAGTTCCACTAATTCTATAGTTTCCATTCTATAAGGGGCCTTTGATATGGGCCTTTAATGAGGAATTAAATCAATGGAAAACTCAATTTCTCATTCTGGAGGATATCCAGATAAATCCTCTAGAAACACATCAACATATTCTTGCACAATAGGTACATACTCTATTTGAAAATTCCTTTCCTCACCCATAGTTATTTCACTCTCTTCCTCCCCAATAATTGAGTTTAGTAGAGCTACTAGGGATGGATCTAGATAAGAATCAGATAGTGATGTTTTTGCTCTAAAGATAAGGGATTCCTTATCATCATAAAAAATTGTAACCTCCTTCTTACAATAAATTTTATCATCATAGTCTGAAAGCCAATCCATATCAAGGATTATATCAAATTCAATCATGGGTATGAAAATAAGAACAGTAGATAAATCAAATTTATATTCTATAATGGTAGATGATTGACAAAACTTTTTTGCAATGATACTCCCCTTAGGAGTTTTGACTGCCAACTCCCTTGTCAAATAAAATTGGAAATATCTAATTTTCTGGGAAAATTGGGAAGATATGAAAGAATGAAATGATCCAAAATCAAATAAAGCATCAACTAAATTTGAGTAAATGATTAAAATACCTGGCACTATGTCATTAGGATCTTCAACCTCAACAGTAGCGATCATATAAGCCTGGAATTTCTCCCTTGGATTTTTATGAGGTAAGTTTCATTGGCACTTAATACATTCATTTTCAAAATGCCCCATTTCTCTATAACTATAGCATTCAACATTGACAACCTCTTTCTTCCCCTTACAATCACGAGCTTGGTGGCATTTTTCTCCACACTTGTAACAAACTCCCATTCCCTTCAGAAAAGTACCATGGTGTTTCTTCCCACATATACTATAGGATAGAAATTCAAATTTTCCCTTCTTCCCCTTATTTCCATTTCCAAAATGTTCAACATATCTCTTCTTCTCTTGATTTTCTTTAAAGTCATAATACTTAGAGAATTTCTTTTCTATCTTGATAGCATATAAGACTATATTTTTGTACAACGAGAAGGATTGTGAGAATAATGCTCGATGGAGAAATGGTTTTAACCCATCAAAGAATCAATCAATATTACTCCTTGGGTTACGTATATAATATGCAACATTCCTTGCTAACCTCGTAAAGTTATCCTTATACTTTGCGACATTCTTATCCTCATTTTACCTTAGACTCAAAAATTTCCTTTCCATATCCGCTTGATGTTCATGAGGAAAGTATTTTTCTAAGAAAATATCTTCAAACTCCCTCTATTCCATATTTGATACTTATTCACCCTCCTTTGTTTTTTGAATTAATGACCACCATTGATCTGCATCTTCTATGAGGTGATAAATTTCCATGATAATTTTTCCCTTTTGCTACTCCCTAAAGCATGAAATAATTTTTCTAAGGAACTTATCTATTGTTCAGCTAAAAATGGATTTGTAGTCCCATTGAATGTTGGTGGTTGTTGACTCATGAAGCGGTCTAACATTGATCCTACACATTTTGGATTAGGGTGCTCCATATGGGTAAGGTTATTATTCATAACCTGAGTGAGTTGTCCCAGTATGGTTATAATATGTTCAGCACCAGTTACACCACCAACTCCACTATAATTATCTTGAGTTGGAGGGAAGCTTCTATAGGGATTATGTGCATTGATACTATTTCCATTCCTTCTACTAGAAACTATTTGTAAACAATTCCATACACTAGATTACTTTCTGAATTGCAATATATAAATCTAAACTAGTAAAATACCTAACATAAATTGAAAAGTTTATGCATATAATCTGTAGTACCCCCGATTTTCGGTATATAACCCTTACTTAATGCTTTTCATGGTTTTAAAGTTAAGGGTGATAAATGGGAGAGTCGAAAGAACTTTGAATGAAGTTTTGAGGAAAAGGGGAAGTCGCAGGGATGGTGCACGATTTGTCTAAACTGTGTGGAAAAACCATGCATAGTTGGTATTGAAGGCAGTATCTTCCTCACGGATGGTGCATGGTTTGTCTAACCGTGTGGCCAAACCGTGCATGGAGGGTCTTCTGAGGCAGTGGATAATGCACGATTAGCGCACGGTTTGTCTATCCGTGTGAGCAAACTGTGCAGCCACTTAAATGAGATCCTATAAAAGTGGATCTCACTCATTTTTTCCTCTAAGTGCCTCTTTTAAGATTCTAAGAGGCCATAAATCGAGAGTTTTCTTCTCCTAAGGTCAAATAGGGTTCCACCATCATTCCGGAGGTGATCCTAAGGCTTCACTTGGCGAATCAAATCCGAATTCTTGAGGTATGTGATTGTTCTTCTTCGTTCTTGATCAGTTTCTTAGATCTAATTAGATCTACTTCTCCTCTTCTCTCGGTTTCATAGATCTACACACTTTATGGGTAGATCTAAGTGTGTGTATTCCAAATATGATGAGTTTTGGTCTTGGTCTTGCTAGGAGAAGAGATATAAGGCAGGTTTTTGAAGAAACAACCTCATTTTCTTGTGCGTTCTTTGTTCATTGTAGTTTTCGTCAAAACCCTAAAGGTAGGAGGATTCACTCTCGAATCCTCCTATTATAATTGATTGGATTAGTTTTAAATTGGGTTATTTTAATGGAAATGATTGTGAAATGCATAGAATAAATCTTTTTTAGTGAAGATTTATGGTTTTAGAAGAATTGTGAAATCTTGGTGAATTGTTGTGCAAGTGATTTGGCTTATTGAATTTAAAATGTTGATTTTAAATTATGGATTTTCTAAAATTGTAAATGGTTTGATGAAAAATGGGTTTTCAATAAAAAGGGAGTTTTTTTGAAATGGTTTGATATTGAAATGATCTTGATGGAATTGGTTTTCAATAAAAAGGGAGTTTTATTGAAATGGTTTGGAATTGAAATGGTTTGGTATTGAAATGGTTTTGATGGAAACAGTTTTCAATAAAAAGGGAGTTTTATTGAAATGGTTTGGAATTGAAATGGTTTGGCATTGAAATGGGTTTGATAGAAATGGTTTTCAATAAAAAGGTGTTTTTATTGAAAGGGTGTTTTGGCATGATTGATGGGCATATGTGGTGTGTGTTCATGTTGCATGTATGAGGCTTGGTTGAAATATGACCTTGTGCTCGGTGCCAAACGTTTAATGGCACAATGGTAACTATATGTACGAGTCTTGGTTAAAATATAACCTTGTTCTCACTACCAAATGTGTAATGGCACATGGGAAACAATTACCTTGTGATGACTTGGTAGATCAACGAGAAACCACTCATTAGTATCGAACTATCATAACAAAGCATGCATGGTTGGTTTCATAGGTTGGGAAATGGTTGGATATGCCAAAATGGGATGTTTGTAAAATGGTTCTAAAGCTTGTTTAGATATTTTTCTGGAAAAATAACTCACTGGAAAATTGATTTCTTTTGCATTTGAATGCTTTTGGTTATAAGTGGTTTTGGGAAACTTTTTTTTTATTTAGTTATAAACGGATTTTGGGAAAATGTTTTATATAAACTATTTTATATAAATGTTGCTAACTCTTCTATCCTAGTGGCGTGAGTAGGGAAGTCATTGGGGAAACCTACTAAGTTTTATACTCACCCCTGCGTTAGTACTTTGGTGCTTTTGCAGATGTCAAGTTCCGGGAAATAGGTAAACATAAAGCATATTATTATTAGTGGCTAGTGGTGATGCTTGGGAGATGTTTTGGAGCTTGGAGCTTGTAGAGCACGGATTCATGGTGTCTTTTGAGAGTCTTGAGTTGTTCATCCGCTGTGTACTTTGATGCTTGGTTTGGTCTTCCGCTATTGTGTAATTGATGTGGCTTGACATAAATGAAGTTGTTTAGTTGTCATTCATTTGTTCATGCATCATATAATGAATGTTTGGTTGTGATTGGTTGGTTTATGGGTTATTTCTTAAAGGGTAAATCATCCCCCAAATTGTATTTGAATCCCTTTAGCATTTATTTCCAACCTTTGGCGTCTTGGGGATGTCTCTTAAAAACACCACATATCTCATTGTGAGGAATGACTTATGATTTTCTGTAAGGTGCGAATTTTTGAAAAGAAAAAAATGTAGAAATTATTTTAAGTGAAATATTTTGAAAACAGGATATTTGGTGTATTTTGAAAATAGTTTGATTTTTAAAAATCATGTTGAATGTTTTCAAAAATGGTTGAGCATGGAAAAAGGTTGTTTTGGAAAACAATGTTGTGATAGTTGATGTGATAGAATTTGAAATGCTAAGCCATCAGTTTCTAGAGAGTGAGATTGACGGAGGTTGTTGTTTGTTTATAAATGGTACTGGGTAAGCGTCGTAGAGACCAACCAGAAGTGGGTGATGAGAACGTGGTTGCACCTAAGCCCCAGGTGAACCAACAGTTAGTCCAGAGCATAGTGAAAACTTTCAAGGCTATGGGAAGTGTGAATAAAGTGCAAGAGCCAAAGTATGTTGATTATGCAGCCCAATTTCAAAATCAGGATCCACCCGTCTTTAGGGTTGATTCGGACCTGGAAAGGGAAGAGGCGTGGCTGCCCGGAATAAATAGAATTTTTGAATTCTTGGGGATGCTGGTAGAGTTGAAAGTAAATCTAGAAATGGATAATCTAGAGGATATTGCTCTTCAATGGTGGAAGTTGGTAGTCCATGTGGGAATGAACTAGGGTATGATGTGGGAAGGCTTTGAGGAATTGTTTAATAAACAATTCTACCCACATATGTTCAGAATTCAGTGCACAACTGATTTCCTCAGTCTAAAGCAAGAGCATATGTCTGTGACAGAGTATGAAACTATGTTTATGAGCTTAGTGTGTTTTTCACCCGAGGCGATGGGTAGCACGTCATTGAAGGAAAGGATATTCAAAGCGGGGTTAAGGCATGAGATCTATTCAAAAAAATAGTAGTGCTGTGTATCGGTGATTACATAGAGATGGTGAATTGAGCATCGGTAGCTAAGTAGGATCTATTGGGAGCTCTGGGAAGAGGAAGCATGGTGGTACCCATGGAGAATATGCATGTTTCACACTATTTTTTTTAATGCACGTGTAGTTGAGTTGCTGGGTTTAAGGGTAGAAATAATGCCTTCATTTTTGAAACTTCAAACTCCTCTGGGTCGAAGAGAGTGTAAATCCCTCTTATGTAGAGCATGTGGTATCGTTGTGGGAAAGGTTGAGATAATGTGGAATTTCTCAATGCTTGAGATAGATGGGTATGATGTAATCTTGGGGATGGATTGGTTGGTGGCGTTTAAGGCCCACATCGACTGTAATGCGTGAATAGTGGATTTTACAACACATGATGGTGTTAGAAATCTCTTTAGAGGAGAGAGGAATGAAAGGTAGGGTGAAACGGGTTTGTTGGCACCAGTAGTGGGCACGTTATCATATCATTTTGTGGTGTCGTTGTTGGAATCAGTAGAGGGTGTTGAGCAGAGTGTTCTTCCGACAGTGGTGGATCAGTTCATGGAAGTTTTTCCTGAAGAATTCTCTAGGTTACCTCCCATAAGAGAAGTGGAGTTTACAATTGATCTCCTTCTGAGGACCAATCCTATCTCACTTCCATCTTACTGAATGGAACCAACAGAGTTGTGGTAATTGAAAGTTCTCATAGAGGAGATAGAAAGAAAAAGGTTTATTTGACCAAGTACATCTCCATGGGCAGCACCGGTTTTGTTTGTGAAGAAAGAAGATGGAACTCTTCAGCTGTGTGTTGATTATCGTAAGCTTAACCAAGTTATGATAAAGAATAGATATCCACTTCCATGAATTGATGATTTATTAGACCAGTTGAGGGGATCCTAGTGGTTCTCCAAGATCGAATTGAGGTCAGTATATCATCAATTGCGGGTGAGGAAGGACAATATTTCTAAAACAACTTTTAGTAGTAGATATGGCCATTATGAATATGTGGTTATTCCCTTGGGTCTAATGAATGCCCCAGTGTTGTTCATGGCATTGATGAATCAGATATTTCAACAATATCTAGATTCTTTTGTTGTGGTCTTTGTGGATGACATTTTTTTCTATTCAAAGATAAGGGATGATCATGAGGTGCACCTGGAAACAGTATTAAAAATCTTGAGATATCATCGCTTGTATTCCAAATTATCAAAGTGTGATTTTTGGATATAGGAAGTATGTATCCTTGGACATGTCATTTATAATAAAGGCATTTCTATTGATCCTGAAAGGATAGAAGATGTTATCTCTTGGAAACCACCAAATAATGTGTTCGAGATATGAAGTTTTCTTGGTCTATCTGGTTACTATCGATGCTTTGTGCATGATTTATCATGACTAGATTCACCAATGACAGCTCTAAAAAAGAAGAATTCTCCATTCCTATAGACAGAAGAATGTCAGAAGTCTTTCCAAGAATCGAGAGTTCATCTTACATCAAAAACTATCTTGATTTTACCAGAATCAGGACAGGGATATGTGGTGTATTATGATGCTTCAAGATCAGGGTTGGGTTGTGTTATCATGAAAAGAGACCATGTGGTTGCTTATGGTTCAAGGAAGTTGAGGATGCATGAGAAGAATTACCCAACACATGATTTGGAGTTAGCTACAGTAGTCTATGCTTTGAAAACATGAAGACATTATCTCTTTGGGGAGAAATTTACTGTGTTTACAAATCAAAAAAGATTAAAACACATTTTCTCATAGCAAGATTTGAATATGAGGCAAAGGAGGTGGATGGAGTATCTCCAAATGTTTGACTTTGACTTGATGTACACACTGGGGAAAGGAAATTCAATGGTAGATGGATTGAGTAGAAAGTCATATGCTCAGTTGGAGAAAGAATCTTCAGATAAATGGCAGTTGATGTCAGTCTTAGCCAACATGCATGTGGAATGTGAAGAACGAGGTGATGTTGTAGTTTTCTTTTTTATCTACGCTTGTTCCTGATCTAGTAAAAATGATCAAAGAAGCACAAAAATCTAATGCAGAATGTTTGTTTGTAAGTTAAAAACTCAATGGTGGGGAGACTATTGATGGTTGGTAACTTGATGGGGGTTTAATTTTGTGTTTCAGAGATCATATGGTTGTACCTATAGTTTTTGAAAAACAACTCCTTCATGCTTACCACCATTCAAAATGGGTTGTACATCCAGGTACACAGAAGATGTATAAGGCGTTGAAGGTGCATTTTTGGTGGAGCGGCATGAAAAGGAAGGTGGTCGAGTTTGTCTCGCGGTGCTTAACTTATTAGTAGGTTAAAGAAGAACATTAGAGACCAGATGGAAGATTACAATCTTTGTCTATCCCAGTGTGGAAATGGGATCAGATAGAAATGGATTTTGTTACAGGTCTTCCAAGAACGGTCTAGAAACACGATTCCATTTGGGTGATAGTGGATCATCTAACCAAGTTGTCCCATTTCATCCCTATTCGTGAAACTCATACGGTGGAGGATCTTTAAAAAATTTATATCTGATAAGTGGTAAATATGTATGGTGTACCAATTTCTATAGTCTCAGATAGAGATTTGAGGTTCACATCTCGTTTCTGGAAATCATTACAATAAGCCCTTGGAACTCAGTTGACTATGAGCACAACATATCATCCTCAGATAGATGGGAAATCCGAGCGGATGATACAAACATTTTATGACATGTTGCGGGCTTGTATACTGGATTTCAGTGGCTCATGGGAAGAGCATATACCCTTAGTGGAGTCCTCATATAATAACATCTATCAAGCATCGGTACACATGGATCCGTTTGAAGTATTGTATGGGCGTCCTTGTCGTTCTCCACTATGCTGGGTGTACACGAGTGAAACTTCAATAGTCAGGCTAAGACTTATCCAAGAAATAATAGAGAAGATCTAGTTGATTAGAAAAAGGATAGAGACAGGTCAGAGTCATCAGAAATCTTATGCAGATCACCATCGTAGACCGTTTTTGTTCATTGTGGGTGATAATGTCTTCTTGAGGATCTCCCCAAGTCTTGGACATCATTGTTTCAGGAAGCAGGGCAAGTTATCTCCTAGATACAATGTCCCTTTTAACATACTGGAATGGGTTGGAGAGGTGGAATATCGGTTGAAATTACTACTACGACTTAGTTCGGTGCATAAAGTGTTCTATGTATCTCAGTTGAAGAAGTATCAGCCTGATCCTAACCATGTGATCAGATGGGATCACGTTGTACTAGAGCCATATTCTTCATTGATACATATCCTGGTATGGATTGTGGTTAGGCAAGAGAAAGTCTTGTGTGAAAAAATCATCGGTCTAGTGCAGGTTTTATGGCAGCATGGTCAGATTCAGGAAGAGACTTGGGAACGTGAAAAGGAAATGAAAGAGCAGTGATCAGAACTATTTCAGTTGGATGAAGGTTTTATACTTTCCGAGGATGGAAAGACCAATGGTGGGGAGAATGTAGTACCACCGGTTTCCAGTATGTAACCCTTAATTGATGATTTTCATGGTTTTAAAGTTAAGGGTGATGAATGGGAGAGTTGGGAGAACTTTGAATGAAGTTTTGAGGCAAAGGGGAAGTCGCACGGACATCGCACAGTTTGTCTAAACTGTGTGGAAAAACTGTGTTTAGTTGGTCTTGGAGTCAGTAGCTTCTACATGGGCATTGCATGGTTTTTCTAACCGCGCGGACAAACCATGTGTGGATGGTCTGCCAAGGAAGTGGCTAACACACTGTTAGCACACAGTTTGTCTAACCATGCGAGAAAACTGTGTGACCACTTAAATGAGATCCTATAAAAGTGGATCTCACTCGTTTTTTTCCTCTAAGTGCCTCATTTAAGCTCCTAAGTGGCCATAACTTGGGATTTTTCTTCTCATAAGGTCAAAGAGGGTTCTCCCATCATTCCGAAGGTGATCCGAAGGCTTCTCTTGGAGAATCAAAGCCGGATTCTTGATGTATGTGATCGTTCTTCTTTGTTCTTGATTGGTTTCTTAGATCTACTTAGATCTACTACTCCTCTTCTCTCGGTTTCTCAGATCTATGCCCATTATTCTTAGATATAAGTGTGTGGATGCCAAATATGATGAGTTTTGGTCTTGGTCTTTCTAGGAGAAGAGATCAAAGGCGGGTTTTTGAAGAAGCAACCCGGTTTTCTTGTGCGTTCTTCATTCGTTGTGGTTTTCGTCAAAACCCTAAAGGTGAGAGGATTCACTCTCGACTCCTCTTGTTAGAATTGATTGGATTAGTTTCAAATTGGGTTATTTGAATCTAAATGATTGTGAAATGCATTGAATAAATCTTCTTTAGTGAAGATTTATGGTTTTAGTGGAATTGTGAAGTCTTGGTGAATTGTTGTGCAAGTGATTTGGCTTCTTGAATTTAAAATGTTGATTTTAAATTATGGTTTTTATGAAATTGTAAATGGTTTGATGAAAAATGGGTTTTCAATAAAAATTGCATTTTATTGAAATGGTTTGAGATTGAAATGATCTTGATGGAATTGGTTTTCAATAAAAAGGGAGTTTTATTGAAATGGTTTGGAATTGAAATGGTTTGGAATTGAAATAGTTTTGATTGAAATGGTTTTCAATAAAAAGGGATTTTTATTGAAATGGTTTGGAATTGATATGGTTTTTATGAAAATGGTTTTCAATAAAAAGGTGTTTTTATTAAAAGGGTGTTTTGGCATGATTGATGGGTATATGTGGTGTGTGTTCATTTTGCATGTACGAGGTTTGGTTGAAATATGACCTTGTGCTTGATGCCAAACATTTAATGGAACAATGGTAACAATATGTACGAGGCTTGGTTTAAATATGACCTTTTTCTCGGTGCCAAAGGTGTAATGGAACATGGGAAACAATTAACTTGTGACAACTTGGTAGATCGAAGAGAAACCACTCATGAGTATGGATTTGGCATAACGAAGCATGCATGGTTGGTTGAACTGGTTGAAAAATGGTTGGATATGACAAAATGGGATGTTTGTAAAATGGTTCTAAATCTTGTTTAATTATTTTTCTGGAAAAATAACTCACTGTAAAATTGGTTTCTTTTGCATTTTAATGCTTTTGGTTATAAGTGGTTTTGGGAAACTTGTTTATATTTAGTTATAAACTGCTTTTGGGAAAATTTCTTATATAAACTATTTTTATATAAATGTTTCTAACTCTTATATCCTAGTGGAATGAGTAGGGAAGTCATTGGGGAAACCTACTGAGTTTTATACTCACCCCTGCGTTGGCACTTTGATGATTTTTTAGATGTCGTGTTCCAGGAAATAGGTAAAGGTAAAGCATATTATTGTTAGTGGCTAGTGGTGATGCTTGGGAGATGTTGTGGAGCTTGGATCTTGTGTAGAACATAGTCATGGTGTATTTTGAGAGTATTGAGTTGTTCATCCACTGTGTACTTTGATGCCTGGTTTGGTCTTCCGTTGTTGTGTACTTGATGTGGTTTGACATAAATGAAGTTGTTTAGTTGTCATTCATTTGTTCATGCATCATATAGTGAATGTTTGGTTGTGCTTGGTTGGTTTATGGGTTATTTATTAAAGGGTAAATTTTCCCATAACTTGTATTTGAAACCCTTCAGCATTTATTTCTATCCTTTGGCATCTTGGGGATGTCGCTTAAGGCCATGTAATGAATTGTTGTACTCTCAAGCCAATGAGAATTGGCAGGTCATTACATAATCCATAATCATAAAAAATGTTTTCTTTGAGGAAGTATTTACTCATAAATCCTTAATAATGGCTTGTAAATAAAATGTGAATTATTCTAAGCATATCCCCTGGGAGTGTCGTAACCAAGAGTGAAATAAGGCCCATTGTTGTGCACTAGTTCCCGTTCAAGTCTAGATCAAAGCAGTGTTTTTGGGTTTTACCCCTAGATACATCTATACCCAAATTGCCTCTACCTGTTCATATCCAGATAGGGATGTATTGATTGGAAAATTCTCAAAATCTCTACATTACCAAAATTCTAGGAAGTTCTTCTATACAAATCCTCAAATTCTATCTTAGGGTAATGTTCTCTAATCAGAGTTTTTCTAAATCTAGTTTCCAAGGTGTGTAATAAACATCCTCTAATACCAAATGTAACTCCCCAACCCTAGTTAACCATAGTCAGTGCATTATTACATAACATTGGCATGATCATAAGAGATCAAGTCCGAAATACCGATCAATTTAGTATCCTTGTAAGTACTAGATACATTCATATTTTTTTTAAATTACATTATGAAATGAAAATAACAACATTGTGTCTCCTTCTAACACACTCATATCCCTTAGCCTATCCATATAAGTTAGTTATAATATACTTCTTCACATCCTGGAGAAAATAAAACATAAGAAATGGGTGAGCTCATATGCCCAGTAAAGATAACAATATATTGGAAACTATCACAAGAAATCATAAACATTTAAGGCAATGTATAAGACTAAAACACAAGCATTTTAAACATTAACTTTAGAAAAATATGGAAAAGATAAATAAAATAATTCCACTTACTTATTCACATGGATATTCTACTAGTCAAATAATCACATGTAATATCAATAGCTAATTTCATAATGATGGAATGTATAATGTCGGGCATCATAACCACATAATCAAGGCCTAGTTCCAAGACTAAAAATAAATATTGTGTCAAGGCCTTGTGCCAAGAAACTAGTTTGTCTCATGAGGCCTACTGATGCATAGAGGAGCTATAGTGGGCCCCGCCCATCACTTACTACGTTCAATGCATTCCTTATACGAAAATATTGAAACATAACATAAACATTCGTATTAAAACTACCATATAAAATGTTAATACTTTAACCATAAACCATGAATGGTATAAAAATAGCACATCCACATTCAAACATATCACAAAATGTTCAATACAATATATAATATTCTATCATAATAAATCAACTTCAAACAAGCGTAAAATCCAACAAAGGATGTTGACATAGATGAAATCAAAACTATTTGAGAGAAATATTTCTTTATATTTTTAAGAAATTTAAAAGTAAAGAAAAATTTATTTTAAAAATATTCTTATAAGCTTTTAAGGAAAGCTTATAATGTGTTATAACGGTGGAAAATAGCTTCACCCTCCGTATAATTTAAAATAAACATTCTTTCCTTAATTTGTCAAAAAGTTCATAAAGTACCTTGTTTGGAAAGCGATGAAAAGATTCCTTTCAAACCATTTTATAAAAATTAAAATGAGGGTATAAATGACTTTAACCCATAGTCTATTAAATAGTAAAAATGTTTTAAAATACATTTTTAAGAAACATTAATGTGGATGATAAAGAAGTCCCGGTAGATACTTATGTATAAACAACCACATATAATAAAGAGATTGTGAAATTAACCATCACCTTGTACTTTTCCTTAGTAGAGGGTAGGTTAACCTCCTGTATAATGGTGAAATAATTTTTGTTAAATTATAAAATAACCACCTACATAAATATTATATCAAATATGATCTTTTAATATTGCTTTGTTAAAGATATTTCAGTAGTATCATTGTTTTGGGTGTTAACTGATTTGTTTTCCTTTATATGTTTATTACGTAAGTCATGTGTTTTATGGATATGATGTATTTAATTCATATAAATAATTATATTAAGTTATTAAACATTATTTTTAATCAAAAAATGAAAATTATTCTTGAATGGTTATGATGGGAAACAAAATCTCATCACGTCGTGGAGACGGTAAGCCATACATATGCATGAGCGACAATATTATTCTATTAGTGGTGAAAGCATATTTAATTGGATGGTATATTATATATAAAGAATCATGGAAATGTTATATTTATTATTTACACCAATTATACTCATTATTATACCCATCCAAATAATGAAGTATTGAATAAAAAACTACACCATGACGTAGAGACGACAAGTCATATGTACGCACGTATGGTGACTTTTTCATTAATAGGATGGACAAAATAATGAACATGGTTGTACCATATTTATAATAACATAACAGTATTTAGAAGTTACTATAGTTTTTATTTTGGTATGGAAAACACAAATAAAGAGGAAGTGGAAGAAGAAATAAACTTTGAAAGAGGTGATGAAGTAATTACCTCTTCTTGGGGTTCTTCATTTTGATTTGAACAAAAGGGATACTTAGGTTGGATTCCTGATAAAATTAAGGCCTCTAGGTTGAATTGAAGGTATTTGGGAGGATATTTGAGTAGGGTTTGAACGATCCAAAAGGTTTTCTAGGTATCAAATTAAGATAAGGGGAAGTACCCTTTTATAAGAGAGGTGAGAGTCACTTTAGGAAAAGCTTGAAATATTATTTTATTATAAAATAATTTTCAGTTTATAATAGCTAAAAATAGATTTATTTTGAGGCTAATGTGGGTATGGGTATAAAACCTCTCAACTAATAGGTTTTAGAAAAGTTTAGTTCACCATATTAACATTATCTTTTAGATTTAACTCTTAGTTAAATAGTTTAACATTTAACATATTTTTCATGTATTTTTATATTAGAGGGTTAATAAACTTACTATAAAATTCCAATAGAACCTAAAGTGGTTATTTAATTAAATATATATAATTATATAAGTCCTTTAGTCGAACCTTAGATTTTTATTACTATTATATAATTTAATAAAACAGTATTTGTTTTAAAAACCCATTTATGTCAATTTTGACACTATTTTACATTTGGTTTTTTTGAAAGTCATAAAAACATTATTACTTTGAAAAAAATATATTTAATTTACTCTAAAATTTAATATTTACCTAGAAAATTCTTGGGATGCATCCAAAGTCTCAAATTACAATTATTTTAATATTTATAACATCAATTATTTTAATCTTTCATTAATAAAGTAATTACTACATCATCATTATGTCATAAATAAATTTAATTATTTAATTTATAAAATTATAAATAAAATACCATGATGTATTAAATATTTTTATCTTTTTAATGAATATTTATAGTTGAATTTATCTTATCTATAACCCTATATTAAAAATGTTTTAGTTATTAAACTTTGAATTTAACACTTTTAACTCTTGTTTAAATAAAATATAATAAATGTCCTAATCTAATCCAAGTGGATAAAAAAGAATAATATTTTTGTCCTAAGGTTTATTTTGAGTGAAATAAACTTATCCAATATAATTATTACATGTTTTAGGGAAATTATAATATTATTTTTACCTTTAATTACCCTATTTATTTTTAACTGTGGTAAATAAAATTCAAAAGTTACTCTTCACCAAAAATTATTTTTCATCCTATTGAACCAAATTTTACTTAATTATGTCAAATATGTCTCTTAGATTTTTGAAATTCCATTCACAGAAGAGGTAAAATTACGTTTTATGCAAATTTGTAAATGTGCCTAAAAGGTGGGTAAAAGGCGTTAATAGTTCAATAAAATTTTATCTATCTAATCTTATTATAAAATGAATCCAATGAATTACATTGAACTTATATAGGTATTATGAATATATTTTTACTTAAAATAAATTTAAATAAAATAAATAATTATTTAAATAAAATTCCGGTTTTAAACAATAACGTAGTGTTTTTCACTATTCATCAAAAATTGAAAGTTTTCAAAAAAATACCAAAAATTAACCCTAAGATAATTTTGATATTATGAATCCAAAAATGAAGTCCATTTTGAAAAATAAAATTTATAAAATTCAAAAATTGGATATTTCAATTCTTAATGGCTAGTTTGATTGGTCGTGGTGTGCTAAAACTCAAAGTTGCATAAAACGCAAGATATTACATTATTCAAAGAGAAGCATACCATGGAAGCTTGAGGTGTTACATTACCCCAATTGTGATTATCTTATACAAGAATATTAGAATATAGTAACCACATTCATCATATCCTTGTTGGTGATGACACTACGATTATAAAACATTAACTTGATAATAAACACACACACACACACACATATATATATATATCAAAAATAAAAATAATATCTAATAAAAATAATAATTACCATTACTTTATCATATTGAATTTCATTTAGGTTCTTTATCGACAAGTTATCTTCGTTAATTTTTTCCATGACCTTCATTTTCATATATATCATCTAATAATACATGTATATACAATAATAATTAAATATAATAAACTTATAAAAAAGAAGAAAAATTACCTATCAAATAAGGTGGTAATTTTTTTACAAACATAACCTAATAATGAGAAAAACCATTATAATGTGTATTCAATTGGGGGCATAATAATCCAAAAATACAATTATACCTACAATACAAAAAGTTCAAAATTAATAATATTATAATGAACATTATTTCATAATTATGTTTGTGTTCTTACCCGTCAAGAAATGGAAAAAACTAACACCCAATCTATATCTTTGATAATCCCTCACATATATATGTAACTCTATCTGCAGTATTCCAATATTGCTCAACTGTTGAAATGAATTATGGATCTATAAAACCATAAACATATGTGGCCCCATTTTGAATAAGAAGCATGTGTATATACATAACTAAAAAAGTAATATAGTTAGTCAATTTAAACCATAATTAATTAAAGAAATAAAAACTGAAACGTCAATGTACTTACATGGAAAAAAATACAACATAGGCATGCTGAACTCTTTAAAATAAATTATATCCATGATATATTTTCTAAATATTCTCAATGGATATTCTCATCCACATATATCTGACATCATTTGAAATTGATAGATATTATCCAAGGAAGAATAACCCAACGATAATCTTTTTATCCCATAAAAATATCAAAAGTATCTACAATTATTTGTTTTTGAACCTTTTTTCCTTTGGTACATTAATTTTGATTTTAGATACTCATATATAAGTTAAATGTCAGAAAAAATTATAAGTAATTGTCAATTAGATGTAATTAATATTTAAAAAAAATCACATACCTCATATGAAAGATAACGAAGAAGGACAGATGGATAAAGTATAAAATAAACCATACAATCCCCAAATTTAGTAACCTCCTCAATAGGAAATGGTAGTAGAGAAATAGGATCAATAATATCATGTACTGATACTCTAAAATGACCCATCTTCCTAGGATGGTGATATAAAGAATCCAAAAAAATCACAATTCTGAATACTGGAATATGTACATGAGGATCTACAATATACAACTCATAATATAAGGTTGGGTTCAAGCGAGGAGGTGGTGGATCTGAGTAGGAAGACTGGTCCAAATGGGAGTGCTGTATAAGCCGCACAACCAACTAAAAAGGCTAGACATGCTGGGAAGGATGCATAAACTGTGATTTTATCATCAATTGTTGTAAAATATCATGCATAGTTGATTGAATTTGATCACCCATGTACTATTTTATATCTTTTAGCTTAGCTTTTAAGGATTCAATTTTTGGGTCTCTTGATTTCTTAATTTGATGACCAAAAACCTTCTGATTACTACCACTCACCTCATATCCTCTTATGCGGTTGGGGTGTTCTGGCTTTTCTAAAGAAGTGTCTAAGATGTCCATCCTACCCTCAGGGATAAAAGTGACAAGTGAAAATTTCTCCTGAAGTTTATCCTAAAATAAAAAATGAAAATAGTATATTAGTTTTGTTAATTTCTAAAGTATAAAAATTCATTAAAAATAAAAAATATTTACTTAAAATCATTTCAGATACTTCCTTAGCTATCTATATAAGATATTTTTCATTTTTTCTTATTCTCACTCTTTTCAATTTTTCATGGTGGGTGGGGGGAGATGGAGGACCGAACTTGACCTCATCGGAACCACTAGTAGATTGAGCTCTTAATGCTTCAAACTTTTCCTTAATCATTTTTTGCTTCAATAAATGATACCCTTCACGTGATAAAGTATGAGGGTATACATTCTGTAAGTGTATGTCTTGAAGGGATTTCCTGGAGGCCTATTATATAAAAAGTAAAATAATAAGTAATTAGGTTCATATAAAAGAAATTTTACTATATAATATAATTATGATACCGGAAAGGCTTCATCATGTCGACTGGAAACAAGTTTATTCCATGTATCTGCATCTAAAACTCATACTTGAGGAATGGGTTTTCATTTTTTCTCTTTCCAAAAACATAATTGTTTGTCAACTATGTTTTGAAATCTCTTCATTGAACTTCCACTAAAAAAATACATTTTTCTTAATTTCTTTTGTTTCTTCAAAATTGAATGTAATCTATAATTGAATAAAATAAATATTAGTCATTTAAAATATATAATATTAAAAAAATGAGATATAATAAAAAATTGAGATATTATACCATTACGGCATCCCAAAGATGATATGTCACCATCTTGTCGAATTCCTTCCATTCAGGATATAAAATGTTAATCCTATAATGGATCTTCATGGCGATATAACTGATAAACTGTCTTGCATTTGGTCTAGTTTCATTATTATTATCATCAAAAGTAATATTTAATCACTCGTATCCACAAAAAAGTGACACTTTTGGTAAATGTGTAATGCCAATTTTACCAACGCGAGAACTCAGTTTCTTAATAGTAAAAGTAGAAGAATCCAACGCTGAAGTATCATCAGTAGTCCTGTAATTATTATTTTTAATTAAATACTTATTTTCAATAAATAATTATATTATTGGATATTTAATAATATGAAAAAAGAAAAATAACTTGGTACATGTTCCTTTATCTATGTATCTATATCCGTCATTGAAATCTGAAAATGTAGTGAAATTATTATGTAGCTTCATATTATTAGAAAATTAAATAATTAGAAAATAGGAAAATATAAATATGTAAGTAAAAAACATGTAAAACATGTGTAATTTTAAAAATAAATAATGATGTTATTATTATTAACCAAAAAAATATACAAGTTAAACTATTAAATATAAACATTACTTCTAAAATGATAGAAACATTTATAAATTTATATATCAAATTTTGAAAAAGTGTTTTCATATGCATAACTTTAAGAAATATATAATAATGTATTTTATTTATTTAAATGAAAAAATGTTTAACCATAACCATAGAATATCAAAATTTAACAAAAAAAAAATATAAATGATTAAATATATAATTAAATATCCAATAGTTATTCAATAAAACAGTTTTTAAAAATGTAAATTTCAAAAAATAAATATAATGTTAATAATTTCCAGATTAATTAGTAGAGTAATTTAGTATTTTCTTATATCTCTTTAGTATTATCATTTCATACTGCATTAACTATATAAGGGATATATTCATTATTATCTAGAAATCATGTAATAGAAGAAGACTCAAATAAATCAATGACATCATCACAATCCTCATTAGCTAAATGAATTATTTTCTCTTGAAAAATAATGGACCACTGATCATTTGATGGATCAATGACATAAAGTATTTTATTTTCATGTGTGGCCAATATAAATGGTTCCTCATTTAAAATAAATCTTTTCAAGTCAACCAATTTAAACCCATATTCATCATGTTTTACACCACAATTACTAGCAAACCAATTACACTTAAACATGGTGAATTGAAATTTAATAAAATCAATTTACCATATATCTTCAAGAACTCCAAAATATGGCATTCATGTAGAAGTTGGTTTTTTATCTTTTTCATTTGAAAAATGCAGTGCTTCAGCGATGAATGTTACACCATTATTTTGAACAGTACTCTTGTCCTCTAGATTTTGTGTATAAAATGTATAACCATTAATATAAAAACCAGACCATGTGATAACATTAAGATATGGTCCCCCTTCCAACCATATCAATGTTTCTGATGTAGATATATCTGTGATGTCTTTCTCTTTAAACCATGAAACAAATGACTTTTTTTACTCAATCATCATCCACTTTTAATTTCTTTTCAGATATCATAACTTTAATTTAGAAATATATGACGATATATATGATTGAACCTCATCTGTGTTGTTCAAAATGTATATATATGAATGCATCAATTCATCACGTGAAATGGACTTTACTTTTAAGCCTTGAATCCATCCACCTTTAATATAAAATATCATATATCGATATAAAGGGAGACCAATATGCTCCACTTCATACAAATAATCAATATATAACTCAATAAACTCTTTTGATACATATTTTTGAACAATAGAGGCCTATTGTCGATAAGGATTTTTAATATATCCCTTTAAAATTTTCATATATCTTTCAAAAGGAAACATGCATCGTAAATAAATAGGCGCACATATTCTTATCTCATGCACCAAATGAACCACCAGATGAACCATTATATTAAAAAACATAGGTGTGAAATATATTTCTATTTTATAAAGAATACGATTAGATTTATTTCACAACACATCTAACAAATTTGGATCAACGAATTTTCTACTAATGGATTTGAAAAAAAATACATAAACTGATGTTAGTATTTATAAAAGCTTTCAGAAATATACCATGCATTTTGAATGGTATAATTTATTTCATCAATACATGAGAATCCTGAGATTTCATACCTATTAATTTAAAATCCTTCAATGACACAAAATTCTTCACATTTGAAGAATAACTTCCAGTTACTTTAATACCATGAAGACACTAACAAAAATTTATCTTCTCAATCTTTCTTAATGTGTGACAAGATGGAGGTAAATATGTTTTATTTCCTTTCATAGTTAGAGCTAACTCTAAATGTATTCCCATTTATATCAAGTACAATCTAGTATGTAATCCATCTTTAGTCTTTTATTTTATGTCTAAAAATGTTCCAATGAAACTATCACATATTTTTTCTCAACATGATTAACACGAATGTTATGTCTTATCTCTAAAAATATCTAATAAGGTGTTAGAAAAAGATAGATTATTTCTTCAAAATATTTTTTTGAAGACCATAATTTTCTTTCTTTTTAAATGTAGAATCAATATTTTTCACCTTATCGTAATATTATTCAACTAAAAATGGTCATGGGAGAATACTGTATTCCAGTAAACCATTAAATTATTTTTTCAATCTATTATAAGGATGACCAATTCACAAAAATCTTCAATTTCCCAGGTACACTGTATTTCATCTATTCTTCAATTGATAATATAAAGTCTCTTCTTCACAAATTAGACATGATTTATGTCCCTTAACACTATATCCATATAAGTTTCCATATATAGGAAAGTCATTTATAGTGAAAATTATCATAACATGAAGGATAAAAAAACCCTTTATTGTATGACTAAAAAAATTTAACACTTGTATCACATAGCAGTTTTAAATAATCAATCAATGGTGAAAGATACACATCAATATCATTTCGTGTCTATTTTGATCCAAAAATCATCAAGCTCATCATAAAATATTTTTTCTTCATACATATATGTGGGGAAAAGTTTTAAACTAACAAAAAAATAGGCCATGAACTATGTTGGCTACTTAGTCCCTGATATAGATTCATTCCATTAGTACACAATCCCATTATGATATTTATAACTTCACTTCAAAAATCATGAAACTGTTTATCAAATATCTTACACTATGATGAATCAGTAGGTTGATGTAAGTTACCATCATATATGTACTCATATGAATTCCACCTTAACTTTTTTTGCATCAATTGAATTTTCAAATATATGCTTCAAACAAGTAATTATTGGAAGGTACCAAATTTTTTTAGCATGAGCTTTGATTTTGGTACCTGAGAATGAATCATCTTTGAATTATTAGAATTATATGATGGAATTATTGGATGAAATTATTATAAAGTATACAAAATTGATTTTTCATGAGGTTATATACCAATACCTAATAATGAATTTGAGTTGACTTTTTTTATCCATCTTATAGTGTGACATCCCACATATAAGATATTTTGATAAATATTCATATTCTTTTCTATATGACACACAATCATCGAGGAAAGAATATATCTTTTTATACCCCAATCCCATTGGGAATAATATTTTATTCACCCCATAATTGAAATCTGGAAGCCCATTTCCTTTTGGAAGTATCTCTTTTAAAATCTCAAGTAATTTAAAGAAAATTTTAACACTCCACTCATTTCTTGCTTTCAAGTTAACTAATCTAAAAACTACTAATAACACTGTATATTTACTACAACCTAGGAATAATGGTTTATCAGAATCTCCATACAATTTTTCAATTTTTTTTATTTTTTGATGGTTTCAATACTTTAATCATGAATTAATTCTTCAATACGATCCTATGCCTCATTATTAATATTTTCATCAACACAATATATTTAATTTTTAGTTATTTAACCATTCAAGATATAACATATATAATTATGTCTAAAACCATATCAAATGATATGATCCTTGATTTCTATGGAGTTTTACTTTCATATATTCAAACACTTCACACATGAAAAAATATCAAATCTATGTTTTGAATATTTAGTTTAGAAAATTCCCAGAAATCATCAACTCCTTTTTCATATTCACAAGTGGTTATTTGTAAATTTATCAAATTATGATCCATTCAATACCTGATATCATAATATAATCAATGAATATATTAAAAAATATAAAAATTTAAATATATATATATATATATATATATATATATAAAGATAGATTGTAAATGTAAACTCATTCATTAAAAATGATTTGTAATGAGATAGGAAACATCAATGATTTTTAGGAATAAAATAAAAAATAATCTATGAAAGGTATTTGTTTTTCATGATGAGTGTCATGCTAATCCAATGTACATCACATGTAATGACCCTAGTAGAAATTCATGGTAAAAAATCATGATTTTTTAAACTAATCTATTTTTTGGTTTCAATTTATTTCCTTTTATTATATATATATATATGTGTGATATTCCTTGTAGAAAATCATGATTTTCTCACTATATGTATGTTTTCTACACCTCATATTATAATATTAGGGTGTTAATTTAATTTAGTTTTCTAATGTTTGTGGTTGTGTATGTTAAATGTTTACTTATTTTACTAATTAAAATTCTAATATAGGGGGTATAGTCACCCCATGGAAACTCCTTAGACCCCACTACTATTGAAAACCACTTTTTGGTAAAAATAGTATTAATAATTATTTACAAAAAAAATAAATTTTTCCCAAAAAATCCCAAAAAGTTATACTATGATAATATTGAAATTATAAATCAATAATTAAAGTTAATTTTACTAAATTAAATTTATACAATTATATTTTTTAAATAAAGTATTTTATATAATGATTTTTTTATTGAAATATGACAATTTAAACAATTATTGATTTGTAATATTATTTCTAAAGAATACGAAATTTAATTAATGCTAATATATTAGTTCATTTATTGAAATATAATACATTGTTTCAATAATTTAAAAGCGGTCAATTTAATTTATTAATGTCAATTACATAAATTGTTAACATATTTTATTTGAAAAGAATCTTATTGTAATATAAATTATATATCTTCTGAATTTACAAATTGTAAATTTTTTATTTTCATATTATATACATGTTGTTTATTGATATTATAATTTAATTATTTTCAATCATCTAACATGTATTATTTCATTTTAAATAGTTGTTACATTAGTTTGGTTTCGCATGTGTCAAAATTTATTGATGATTGTATTAATTTAAGAGGTGTAAAATATAGAATTATTACATGTGATGTAAAATATATTGATGAACAATGACACCATATATCAATGTTCATTGCATAATATCATCAAGACCATGTGATAACTTCATATAATAAAACATTTATCAAAATAAAAAAACTTTAACAATAACATTTATAAATAATAATCAACTATATACAAATAATTGAAACAATAACTCAAAAATATAACTAAATGATAAATAATTTATCTTCAAGATTTTAAAAAACTTACAAAATTTGGATTTTAATAAGGAAAGTGGATCCTTAATTTGAACCTGATCCCTAAAATTCATTGGAAGAATAAACACTGCAGGATCTAACAAAAAATGTTTGTTGAAATGAACAATAAACAAGAACAAAGAAATAAAATAAAACTACAGTTTATGGTTGAAAAAATGGTTAATAAATAAAAAATAATACTTTGGATGATTAAACAATGATATAAGATGAAGAATAAAGACCAAATATCATGAAATGATGATAAAAATCAAAGAAAATCAATAACAATGACCATTGAGGATCAGCGGGTCACCTTCAGAGTCACCACAAGTCAAGAACAAAAGTTTCACAGATCCAAAAATAGAGGGTTTCATGATCCTAGGTATTTTTTTAAATTTTTTTCTATCAATTTTTATAGAAACCAATTCTATAAACTGATTAATGGTGTCATTTTTTGTGAAAACCCATGCTGATAATTTTTTTTTTTAATTTATGGTGTCGTTTTTATGAAAACCGAGACCATAAAGCCTTTAGATGGCCAATTTGGCATTAGTGTTTAACTAAACCAATGAAAAAAGTCAATATAAAAAATATTGGGCATCAATTTATGTTAAAGATGATGCCAAAAAGTGCATGTAGATACATTTTTCACCGGCTTATAAAAAACGGATGTCATAGATTCAACATCGAAGACAATATTTCTTCTAGTGAAAGAAATGCACTAGCTTTGTCAATCTGTCCAAAATAACCCAAATAGAATCATTCTTTTGAGGATTCCTTTGGAGAACCACCACAAAGTCCATGGTCATGCCATCCAACTTCCACTCCATAATGGGAAGCAATTTTAGCAAACCTCCAGGTCATTGATTCATGTCCTTCACCTACTGATACATGTAGCATCATGTTATGAACCCTGCTATTTTCCTTTTCAAACCTATCAACCAAAACTATTAACGTAGTTCACGATACATTTTTTTCACACCTAAATGTACTACCCACTTCAAGGCATGAAATTCATGAATCAAATCCTCTCTCATACTTGAAGGCACAATAACTTGATTCTTGATGTAGATGATATCATCGTCATCTATGATCCAATATGAAGGTGAATTCCCACCTTAATGGATTTCCCTCAAGGTAAATCACTCAGAGTCCTCATAATACCTATCTATAATCCATCTCATAAGTGTAAAATCCACTGAAACTGATATGAGAGTCATATACTCCAGACTCTCTTGAACCACCACATGTATTTTAGCCAGCAAAGTCATAATCTTCCACTCAGCACTAGAATCCTAAATTTCTTAAGTCTAAGTTTTCTTGCTCAAAACATCATCCACACTTATTGATTTCCTGGGCATGTATTCTTGTTAGAAATCAAATGACTACATATACTCAACCCATCTCTGTTGTCGGAAATTTAAGTCTTGATATGAAAATATGTACTTCAAGATCTTATGATCTATATACACAGTAATTTTTTCCCAATAGGTAATGTCGTTAACACTTCAAAGTATATAACACTATAGAAAACTCGAGTTCATGTATAGGGTAGTTTTTTTCATGTGTACTCAAATACTAAGACCCATACGTCACAAATCGATCTCCTTGAATCAACATAGCTCTGAGTTAAATCTGAGAAGCATCAAAATACACCGTATACTCCTCACCTCGTTCGAGTATGATGAATATCGGTGAAAATTTCAAACACTTATTCACCTCCTGGAATGAATTATTACATGCTTCTAACCATTAAAACTTTATCTCGTTTTTGGTCAAGCCCTTAAGTTGCACTGTCAGTTGGGAAACATCCTAGAAAAATCTATGATAATAACCATCCAACCCCAAAAAGATTCAGATATCAAACACATTCTTGGGATGCTCCCAAGAAACCACTACGTGAACTTTCTCTAGGTCCATAGACACACCTTCATATGAGATGATATGTCCAAATAAGTGTACCTGATAAATAAAAAAAATGACAGTTAGATAGCTTGGAGTATATCCTATTCTCTCTTAGTATACTTAGGATGATGTCAAGGTGTTGGGATAATCTTCACGAGTCTTGGAGTACACCAATATGTCATCCACAAACACTAAAAAAAACTGATCTAGGTATAGATGGAAGATTCTGTTCATCAATTCCATAAACACTATCGATGCTTTCATCAACCCAAATAAAATTATGAAGAACTCACAAATGATATACTTTCTTCTAAAAGTAGTCCTCAGTATATCAGAAGTTTGAAATCTCAGTTAATGATACCTTGATCTCAGGTTAATCTTGTAGAAAAAACAAGATCCCCTCAATTGGTCAAAGAGATCATTGATATGTGGAAGTGGATGTCGGTTCTTCAAAGTCATCTGGTTCAACTTATAGTAATGGAGACATAATCATAAAATCCCATCATCCTTATTTGTAAACAACACTAGAGAACCCCAAGGTGACGTACTCATATGGATAAATCCCTTATCCTCCAACTCCTATAGCTGAGTCTTGTGATCTTGATGTTCTACTGGTTCCATTCAGTATAGTGGAATAGAAACTGTCTTAGCCCTCGACATGAGATCAATAGTGAATTATATATCTCTCTTATGTGGAAATCCTGTTAAGCCTTTAAGAAACACTTCCTAAAACCTATCCACTATGGGTGGAAAGAAATATTTATTCAATACTTCTTTATCTTATAGTATACTTGCAACCTAGGCTATGAGATCTCCCAGTTGCTGAGTAATTTCCCATGCTTAGCCTTCCTAGATATCCCACTCTCTATAGTGAATGTAATGGTCATACTTTGGAGACATAAAAGTTACTCTCCTATGGTAACAACCAATACATGCTTGGTATGCAACTAGATAGTCTATACCCAAAATTAGTTCTAAGCCTAAATTTTTTAGAATATAGAGATCCCAAAGAAAATGATACTCCCTGATCTAAAGTGAACATCATTTTCACAAAAAATTATCTCTAGACCGTACTCTCAACGGTGTATCTATTGTCATTTCCCTTCTCACAAACTCCACTTCCACACTCAAACCATTAACATGTTTTGTAGATATAAAGGAATGAGAGGCACTGGTATCAAATAAGGCACTAGATAATATAGAATCTACCAGAATAGTACCTATCATGTCAATGGTAAAACCTATCTATCCATAAGTGCAAGAAGAATGGTGTGTAACTATGCTTACCCTCTTCCCTATGATACAGTCTGACTCCCCTGAGCTACTCCGCTCAGCTGATATGGGATCTCTTTCCTAGAGGCACCATGTCCACTGCCTCTACTATCTCAACAAGTAAAAATCCAGCTTCCAGACTGATATGGTGCATAAGACCCCCTTCCGACACTTTGGTGCTATCTATATCCTCCATCACTAACTATCTTCCATGGTTTCCTACAGAACCTTTTTTATATGTCCCATATTGATTCATCCTCGACACTCTACTGGTACTTGAATAAAATGTCTCTAGAAGTTTCCCTACTTACCACAATGGGGAAAAACCACATTGGTATGGTCTTATATAACTAACCCTTCCCCCTGTATACTCTTATTTAAATTGCTATGAGAGAAATTATTGTAATGATGTTTCTAATTTCAGAAGTCTTTCCTTCTGACCATCCAGAAGAAATCACATATACACCATTGGAAGACTTCTTTAGGTTTCCCTCAATAATGAGTGCCTAATTTACCACTTCTAAAAACTTCCTTATCCTGAATATATTAACCTATGACTTAATTTCACACTTAATTACATCCTAAAATCATTTTACTAAAGTTGCCTCATCTGCTTTCAACACTGGAGAAAAGCACTGCAAATATGTAAAGCTTCTAACATAATCCATCACAAATATACTCCCCTGAGTCAACCTCATGAACTCTGATGCTCTTTACTATCTTAGTGTGTCTGGATAGAATTGTTCTTATAATTTCTCTTGAAATCCATTCCAGTCCATAGTCTCCAGCTATCCATCTCGTGTTTGGATGTCCCACCATCACTTTTCCTGACCACATAACATATAGGCATCTAATTTGACTCTCTTATCAACAAGAGTCTCCAAGTTGTCAAGTATAGTATAGATAATCTAAATCCAGAAATCATCTCCCTCAGGTCCACCCTATATAGTAATTGTTAAAGGGTGCTGCAATTGATACTCCCTCATTAGATCAGAAATTATTTTCACCACCCTCCTCAGATCTCTTTCCATGAATTGCATGAAGTGATAAAATATCTCTTGTAACTACCACCATACTTCCTCAACTAGAACTATTGGTGCCTCAAGTTACACTACTAGTTTATATAAGAGGTAAACATAATAATTCATACCAAGTAATTTTCCAAACCTCACCACATGGTCAAAACCAAGGCGCTACCACTACCCTTAACCATCCAACATCTAGGTCTTGGTTAATAAGGGTAAAAATATTATCATTATTCACATTCCATTAAACACCCATTTATTCACATTTTGAATCATTTTTACAATTTTAAATTTTTTATTAAACACCATTTTCCATTCAATTTCACTAGAGATGAGAAACAATTCATGTTCAAAAACATACCCAAAACCCATTTTCCTGTGTGTTCCTAAAATGATGCATGTCACAATAATACTGAGTACCTTTAATTATGCATGCATACTCAAATCTCGTTCCATACTAGGTAATGAGTCACAACATGGAAAATATCAAAAAATCTCTAAAACAATAATCCCATCACACAAAAAGTGAATCACCCAGATGAAATAATATCCAACTATAACAACACACATTAATGATAGAAATCCCACCCTGGGTACATGATTTTTTCTCCATACATAGGTTTTAAACTCCCATTCATGAGATCATTTCCAAGGCCCAACACTTTATAATCTCTTTTCTACCTTTCCCAAAAAATATGACAAAAAAGAAAAAGAAAAACAAACTGGGCTCTGATACCACTTTGTAACATCCCAACCTGGGTTCCACACATTGGTTCTTCGAGATGGACTTCCTCATGACATCAATCACACCTCTCTATACATAAGGGGTTTCCAAATATTAGTAATGGTCTAAAATTTATCATGGGGATACCATACCTTCATTTATTAGAGTAATAAACCAACCAAAAAATAAGAAACAATAATTAAATAATATATAACCATAACATAACAATACCAAGATCATAAGATGAACAAAACTGGAGATTCAATATCAAAAATAAATTGTAAATGTGCTATGCTAAAGTATGTTCCAAGTGTCAAAATTCAAATCCAAAAATAAATACACTGATGACTCCCAAGTGGGTCCCAAACCATGTCTAGTTCCTTCAACTGTGACTCATCCCAACTCATCAATCTGACACTGGGTGTTTTCCTTTAGCTTTCCTACAATCATGAAATCTATTTAGGTACCAATCAGGCAGCCCAAGTATAGTGTGAGTACAACTCAGTAGGCCACCACCAATGGTGTCTAAAACAAATCCATTTAATAACAATGTATTAAATTTTATAAAGAATAAAATACAAGCTATAAAGTAAAAAATTTGTAATTATTCAATTACTCTTTATTTAATCACAAAACATACCCAAGTTCCTAGGGACACCCAATGCTCAATACCTGCTTCAACCAGTGACAGATTCTAAACCATCCCAAGGGATATCATATATCTGAATTCCATTGTTAAGATTCATTATCACAATTTATATCAAATAAAATACATAAGACATGTAAATTAGTTTGACAAGAGCAAAGTGCACATAAGGATCTAACCTTAAGGGTCTAATGTGAGTGAGACTAAATGAAGCATAATAGTGTTCTAGTAAAAGGGAGAAGATATCATGGTCTTTACCCTATCCCAACTCCAAGATCTCTCATAGTCCCTTGAAAATAAAATATAATCTCTCAAGGTCTTCCTCTCCTAAGGCTCTCATGGCACTTTGGAATAAAAATATAATCTCTCACAGTCTTTCTCCCAAAAGGCTCTCACTGTCCTTTGGAATCAGAATATAATATCTCACAGTATTCCTCCCTAAAGTCTCTCATGTCTCTTTGGAATAAAAAATAGAAGCTCTCATAGTCTTCCTCCTCGAAGGCTCTCATGGTCCTTTGGGTAATCCCTCATTCACACCCCAGTTAAACCATGTGCTACTCAATGCCAACATAATCACAGCCAAGTGACATATAATCAATAACGATTTCAAAAATCATTCCATTAATTCATTCATAAAATTAATTAATCACACCCATTTTCATTAATTAATACAATGATTAATTAATCACATCATTTTTTTAATTAATTAAACATATAATTAATCATATCTATTCCATTAATTAATTCTCAAATTAATTAATCACATCTCTACCATTAATTAATTTGACAATTAATTAACCAAATAAATTCCTTTAATTAATTAAAAAATTAATTAATCATTTAATAATCTCAATATCCATTAATTAATTCATCAATTAATTACTCTTAATTCATAATTCAATATTTCAATAATTAACCTAACAATTAATTATCCCCAATTTGAAAATTCAATAATTCAATAATTAACCCAAAAATAAATTATACCAAATTCTACAATTAAATAATTTTATAATTAATTCCTCAATTAATTTTCACAATTACATTATTCAATGAAATCTCTTAATCCATAATTGATAAATTGACCACATTAATTAATTCAACTTATGAATTACAATTGCTAAATAAAAACAAAAAATTATAAAATCACATAAATATAATTGATATCATGAATATGGTATTTGAATAATAGACCACATAACTTGATTATTTGATGAAAAATTTCCCAATAGAAATTCCCAAAAATTCAGTGAAGTAATGGTACAAAATAAGACCCATATATATAACCTAAATCAAGATTGAAGAATCAAGATCTCATAAATCTAGATATAAATATAAAATCCTAGATCTTGATCCAAAAATATAGTTATATATCTAACTAAAATATAGAATAACCTTTCTTAAATAAATACTTAATAAATGAGGATGAATGGAAAACCAAGCGGAATAGGATTCACTTACCAGGAGGGATGTAGATCTTCGATCAGAACTTTAAATTGTGAGGAACAGAGGTTGATAAGGATTGAAATCTATTCAAGAGGATATGAAATAGTGGAAGAAATTATATGGTAGAAATTGGGTTTATTTAGTATTAAAATTCATGTTGATTAAAATTTTAAAAAAACTTTTGGGCTAATTAAATTCCCACGCATGGTTAGCTGAGAAGGGGCGCAAAGTTTCTCCTAACTGTGTGCCTAAACTATACACCTAAACTATGCTACTATTTTATAGGGTGTTCATGGTTACTCCTGATAGGGAGAAAATTTTTACAAACAATTAACCAACCATGAAATTACCCATTGTCTAGGTTTTCAGAATTTTCTAGGCTGCGACACACGGTTCGGGCAAACTGTGCGCCAACCGTGCATTACTCTATTTCTTCCATTTTTATCAAATTTCCAAAAAAACACACCACAAGGTAAAAAAAAAATGAAAGTTATTAAAAAAAAGTAAAAATAATACCTAAAAAGTATCCCAACACAAATATACAAAAATTCAGGATCTTACAATAATATAATTTTATAAGTCCATAAGTAATTTTTCAAAGGGTCAAAAAATTGATCACAATATTAAAATTTGAAAATTTCAAATTAATCAAGATTTTATTTAAAAATTAATTATCTCATATTTATAAAATTCATTTCATAAAATGTATTTCATTTTTTAATCTAATCATTGAAAAATGGTTAGGCTGAATTTTTTTATTTTTCAAATATAGTTGAATTTTTGGTGAATAGTGAAATATGATAAAATATGTTATTTAAAATTATAATTTAAATACATGAATAAGTGAGTTATGGATGATATAAGCAACCATTATCTTGAAATAATGTGAAATAATTACTATATGTTTTTAAAATAATAATCACTATTGGTTTTTTTGAGACAAACTAATAAACTAATGAATATTATACTAAAAAACACCCCTCTTTTCCTCTTATAAACACCACCCCTCACCACCCATTATCTTAAATCCTTCTAAGCCTTGTAGCTTACCAAATTTCTAAAAAATTATCTTCCAAATCATCTCCCCCACATCTTAGTGATTGTGGTCTCACCAAATACCATTCCAAGGAGTGTTAAGGGGTAGCCTAAGAGGAGATACTCGAAGGAAGAAGTAAATTCTCAACTAAACCTCTTTCAATTACATACTTATTTTATCACCCCAATATGTTTTCCATACACCATTTAATAGTATAATTAGTATAATAAATATATTTATATGTTATTATAATTTTTAAATATCTATTTTCTACCCTCCCCTCAATTGATTCTAAAACAAAAATGAATGTTCATAATACAGTCGGATCACCGCCCCCATGAACAATTAATTTCATTTTCCACCACCACATTCATGGATAGTTTAAATTAAATAATTATGATTTTAAATTATCTACATAAGTATATTTTATTTTAATTAACATTCTATAATAGATATATATACATAATATTTAAGGAAACCACATAAGATCAGCGTGGTTGAAAAAACCGCCTAAATGAATAAACCATATAATGATAATAATTAAACTCAATGAAAAATGTAAATTTTTAATACTATTTGAATTTTATAATAATTTTAAACTCTCATAATAATATTAAAATAAATTTACCATACTTTTGGAGTTATGTAACCATTTCAAAAAGAATAACTATAATTACCTATAATTGATGCGACCTTGGAACCATGAAATGAACAACCTCAAGAAAAAAATAAATAGAAAATATCTAAATTAAATGACTCTAAAATATCTTAAAATATTGATAATAAATTAAATATTTTATAATAATATCCTAAATAATTAATTTATTAAAGATAATTTGATTATTCAGGATGTTAAGTGAAAGTGTAGAGAGAATCATAACTCAAGGTAAGGGAAATCTCAGAACCACCCTCTTTTATTTAGATTATTCCATATCACTATCTAAATCACTTTATTTTTCCAAATTTATGATTAAAACATTATATATTATTCATATATGTACCTTGTATATATACCTAAGTTATCCTTGTTTACTTTTATGAAGATATAGAAGCTTTTAAAGTTCTCTTCCCAAATATTACTACTAAGTACACCCAATTTAAGGGAACTTCACATTTCTTATTTCATGCTATAAAACACCCAAATAAATATTTTTAATCATAATTTTGTTTCTTTAAATAGTCATTATTTTAGAGATAACCCTCCTAGTTCACTTTTGTTTTTATGAGAAATATTATGTTATTACCATCTTTAAACAATCCATAACATTATCTTAAAATATTTATAAAGATGTTCAATTTCAAAATTACTTCTCTGCCATTCCTCATGAAATTTTATTAAAATAAAATCCATATTTGTGACCTATTATTATTGATTCAAATATGAAAACCAAAATATTTTATTCATTCTTCTCTTTGGAATCTTTATGAAATGTCCTTTGAATATGATTTTATGTAAGATCATGTAACCCATTACTTTTTAGGGGAATTTATTATGATTATGATTTATGCTTTATTCCCTTATATGGAACACATATTTATGTACATGTTATGATTGGTGTTCTCATAGATCACTCTAATGCATTGGGTAATGTCCATATCTCCTGAGATGATATGGATGGGACTAGGGATTAAACCTAATCCATGATGGGACTCAATGCACCATGTTATGCTGTCTTGGTAGTGAGCCTTTAATCATGCTTATCTCCTATTCTATATTGTCACAAAATTCCTATAATTACATAATATTATAGTGTCATATTCTTTATTTCATTCTTCCCTATGACTATTCATGTGAATTATCTCTTATGATATCATGTTATTCCATTTGAAACGTATGTTCTGATTCATTATCATGATGATTACTTTACTAGGATTTATGGATCACCCCTTGGTTTATGTATTCCCCAGGTCATCCTATGTAGTTTTAGAAGATCTAATGGACCTCAAAGAATATTATAGAGATTAAAATAAATTAATTTTATTTTAGTTTCTTGCCGATGTTTTATGCACCAAATATCCTAAAGACATTATGATTATTGATACCTTATTGTAAATTTATGTTAAAAATAATGAAATAATATGTTTAAGATGATTGGGTCACTATAGTTATTATGAGTGAATGGACTAATTATTTTAGGGGATTAGGAAAATAATACTTTAGTAAAATACCCTAGGGATAAGTATAAGTATATGAATACATCCCCAAATTTTGGTAAAGTATAGAGTGAGTCTTTTTTTAAATGAAATCCATGTCTAGATATTACAAGTGGATATGGATATAACAAAAATATAGCTATGGGTAATAATATTGAAAGGGTTAATTGGGAATTAACTCAACCTATAACATGTACGTGAAAATAATGCCTTGTTTCAAACCTGATTTGAAACAACCGAGGGATATTCTTTTGTAAATCCACAAGATCATTACAAACCATTAGGAATGAATTGAATATATTGTTAGGTTTTAAAACCTAATAGGATAATTATCATAGATAAACTATCTTGAAACTTAAAGAATCATAGGTCAGGGTATACATGTCACTTATAAATTATTACTTGTATATTTACATTTTCTCTTATATATGCTTATTAGTTTAAATATCCTCATCCAAAATTTTACTTTAGTTAATGATAATAAATAGGAGGAATCAATACAAAAACCAATGTGACAGGAAATGTGATGATTGCTTAATGATATATCCAACCTGATGGGAGTGATAGTTGAGAACTTTATGATAGTACTAGATCAACTAACTCAAGTCATAAATAATAACTTGAATCATATAGAATACCATAATTCTCCTAATAAAGAAAAAATTTTGGTTTATGTGACAAAATCCTCTTACCTTTAGTGTATAATTTGATCCCCTTATCATGGAGGAATGAAATAACTCTATTGAGAAGATACAGTCTATCCTCCATTAATTTGAATAATCAAAAAATAGCACTATACATTTATCACATGAAGGGAGAATTTAATCATTGGTGGACATTGATCAAGTACATGAAGCCTATAGAGTAAATCATATCCATGGAATGTGAAGGATTTAATATTTTTTTTCAATAATTTCTTCCCCTGAACACTTAGTATTAAAATGAAGAGGGAGTTTCTTGGAATTAAGTAAAAGGAAAAAGAGTCTATCATGGCCTTTGAGGCACACATCACACGGTTTTAGTGGTATTAATCTAGTGTTTTTATCTAAACCAAAAGTAAGGTGGGACACTTCTTTAGTGGATTAAAGGTGAGTCCATGAAAATATTTGGTGATTAAGGACTTTAATAACTATGAAGAGATTGTATGTTGTGCCCTTAATGGTCGAGATAGATATTGGTGATTCTTATTAGTCTTGAGGTGATAGAGATAAAAAGAAAAAAATGGAGTTTAATTTAAGTGTATAAATAGATAAATTCTGTTGAGGAAAGAAAATACAACTACCCATGTGTTAAAAGTGTGGGAAGAAGCATCCTGGAAACTATCTCAAGGGATCATGAAGATGCTTAAAGTTTGAAAAAGAGGGAAATTGGGATAATCAATAATGAAGGGAGATGAAGAATTCCCCTAATGCATTTATATAAAACATTTTTCTAATCAAAATCTGTAATACCCTCAATATTTATGTTATGTATTTTCCTTTAAAACATAATGTGTTCAATAACTTTCTTTACATGCAACACCAAACCTAAACAAACTGAAAAATGTTATATTATAACTAATATGTAGCTATAAAATTGGAGGGTTAAAATAGATGTAATAAAATTATAAAATGTACGTAGAAAAAAAATAATGTTCATTATTAATAGTATGTCATTGATGAAAAGTTCAACTAGTGTAGCTACATAACTAATAAGACTGATATATGCTTTAAAATGTAACCTTTCTGAAAAATTATTTTACCTATTTTATTTTAAGAAAATAAATATATTATGGATAAAATATATTATTTATATTAATAATATATTAACACCAATTTGATTAGTAATTGATTGGAAATAAGAATAATAGTAGTTGATATTTTTAAAAGGTTACTTTTTTATGAAAATAGTTTTCATTATATTTTAATGCTTTTGTTTAAAAGTTAAATTCAAAAATTTTAGAATTTTAATTTTAAAAAATAAAATTAATTTATAGATTTATAATTTCAATATTATCTTAAGATTTTTTTTATTTTTTTGAAATAATTGATTTTAAGTGAATAGTGAAAAATATAGTCTTTATAAAAAATATAAATTTTATGACTTTATCAATATATGATCAAGACCAAAAAGTTTATAAAATTATTTAATTGATTGAATATTTATTTAATTAGTAAAACTTTTTAATTTAAAATATTATTTTTGAACTCAGAAAACCAATGTTTAATTTTTATAACACAGGTAACATTTTATTCCAAATTAAAAACAGTTTTCTGTCTTTTATTTTAACTAAAAATTTTAATGGTGATATTCAGTTTTTTATTTAATTGAATTCCACATAAATTTTATTTGATTAATAAGAAACTAATTTATTTAATTAAAATAAAAAACATTTCTATTTTTATCATACACATAAAGGTTAATCTTAAAAATACACTTTCTAAAAATGAGTTTTTACATGCACTAATATTGGATATTTATTTTTCTTACACTTATAAATTTTATATAATAAAATGGATTTAATATTTAGAATATGTATTTAAAAATTAACCAATAAGGTATATTTTATTTTTAATAATTGAAGTAAATTACTAATGTATAAACTAGTTACCATGGTAAAACCAAAAATGGTAAAAGTGAAAATTTTAAGAGTAAAGGACTTAAAAAATATTTAAAAAATGGGTGAAAATGAATTTTAGGGATATGATCAATATTATTTAATACCAAAATCCATTGTTTTTTATTTTTGAGTCTTATTTACATGTGAAACATGTGCTATTTTTATATTAATTTTAATATTTTCAATAATTAAATTCTCATAACTTATAAAAGGGGCCTCTCACCACCTCTTCACAACCACTAAAAAAAATTAAGTTTTCTCCTGTAACTATAAAACTTTTCATCCCCGATAATTCCCTTCCGTTCCCTTGACCCTCTAATCAAAAAATATTATCCTAAGACCTACATTTCCAAGGAGTCTTCCATGGGAAAGCTCAAACCCTCAACATGAGTACTTTTTATTAAATTAAATTATTTTATTTATTACTTTAACAAATATAATTTTATAATTAATATATAATTAAATAATTATTGTTTTTATACTAAATTTTAATATTCTAAGGTAATAAATATTCTCCACCTTTTCTTTTTTTTTTCTATTAAGAAAAATGAAAAATATCATTCGTGCCTTGTGCGAACTACCCCCTCCATGAAGTAACATATCATATTTTTCATATGGTTTTTTATTTTAAAACCTATTAAAATATGATTATACTCATTAAAAGTATCTAAATAATTTCACTATTCTTATTTCATAATTATATTATTCCCAAAATAAACCTCTTTCATAATCACAATCATCCATTAATTATGGTATGTTCATATTTGAGTCAGTCTAACAACCTACTTGAACAATACTATAAAATAATATAATAGATGACTATAAGAACTTAATTAATGACAATAAATGATATAAATAATAAAATAAATATTTTATTTTGGTTATATAATAATAACATTAATATTAAACTCACTAATGATGATACCACCATTCATTTATTAAAAATCACCAAAACATGCTTATTTCCAATTTTATCTACAAGAAACATAACAAAAACTATCATATAATAAAAAATTATAAAAAATTATAAAGAATTATTTATAATACCCTTTATAATCTATAATTATGAAAAATTTGATAATAATTAATAACAACACCATTATTATGAAATTAGTTCAAAACAACCAAGATTACTCACACTCGATATTGAAAATAGAAAAAAATAACTAATATAAATCTAGAGAAAAATTATAAATGAAGTTTATAAAAGTTCATATATATGAAAAAGTTTATAAAGTAGGTGATTAAGAGTTTTATTTTTTATAGGATATTCAAGAGCTTTAGTGGAATTTGGGCATTAAGGTAAGGGTCTATGTAAACTCAATTTTCATTCATTGAGTTACAAAATATATTTTTGAACTATATTTTTATAAGTTTTATTTATTATAACTAATGAATAATTTGTATATACTTTTCTATTTAATTCTTTTTTTCTAAATTTTTTCATTATAACCTCATTATAAAATGATTTTTACCTCAAAGATTATGTTACTTATAAGGGGTTTCTTGTCTCAATTTTCACCGCTTGAGACATATTTCTTATTATAAACCATGTTTCCTTTTGTTTGGTGTATCTACAACACCCTTTAATATTTTTTATCAAGATTATTTCATTATTAATTTCATTTAATGTTTCATTTTAAATTATATCCTTCAAGGTTTTTGGGTCAAAAGTCTCTAAATCCATAATTTTCATTTTTCTTTATTTTCAATTCCACGAGGCATATTTGATATTGCACACCATAATTTCTTTGATATAGTGTATTAAATTCCATTTTTAATTTATATATAATGAATATATTTCATTTCATTATATTTTAATTTCATGGTATCCCTATCATATTCTTTTGATTCTTATGTTACTATTACCTTAAGGGTGTTTGAATCTCAATTTTTCTTCAGTTATATATGATTCATATTCAGAACTTGTTTAATTTTTTATTCTATAAATATTGGACATTGATTAATTGATAAATACTATTATACTATTTTCTTTTTTGTGTATTAAACACATTAACTCTATCCATGCCTTTCTATTTCTTAATAATCCTCTGTTACAAACATAATTTTTATTCTAATGAATTTACTATATGAACACTATATTTTATTCCTTCTATTAAAAGATTTTCCAATATTATATACATCAGTTGATTAAGGAAATTGTTTTTTTAATCATATAACATTAGTAAATATGGTTTTAGTTTGAGTCATGCTTACACTGAAATATTTTCTATTTATTTATTAGGTAAATATTCATAATATATATACTTTTTATTTCAATATGAATGTTTATTGATTAATAAGGAATGTTGGTTTTTTAATTTATAGTTTATTTATTCCTTAATATAATTAAAGCATTGGAATTAATTAGATATGGGTGGGAATTGGTATATATAACCAATAGACGCATTGATAGGTCTTATGAGGAAAACTAGCTTGGGTATTTTGGTGTATTCCTTCCCAAAACAAGATATTTCCTAAAAACATGAACTTGATAGTAAGATCATGATTTCTAAGATCATGATGTTTTGTCTTAGGGCATGGAATTAACAGTACAATATTATGCATTTTATCACTAAGGAGCCATTTATTATTATCCATGTGACCTTTTAATTTTTATTTTTATCTATGGATATATTATTCTTCTAGTTTTATTCTATTATGGAACTATTTTTGGTTATATATTCCTACTATATTATTTGTGGTCATATTATTTTCACTTATGATTTTTGATTGTTAACTCTTATGCTTACCCTTACCGAGAATTTGAGATCACCCCTTATCACATTTCCATTTCCCTTGGTTATGCAGAAATGTATTACACATGACGTGTCTAAAATAATAGTCATGTGGATAATTTGTGTGATATATTAAATATTTATTATGAATTATGTAGTTTCTTATACAGTGAAAAAATTTCCATTAGTTGAGAAAGACATGAGACTTATTAGTTTATAATTTTTATTAATTATGTAAATTTATAAATCTAAGAGGTTTTGGGAATGTATATAATGAAATATTTGTTTTAAATCATGCAATTATGGGATAGTTATGTCTTTGAAACTACAGTTAGTGTAAATTTAATTATTTAAATTATGTGTTTTCAACACCTGATCTAGGAGTGTAGTCTTAGGGAAACACAATTAATATTATAGAAAGGGTTAAATAAATTTATAGATTAGGAAGTTATCAGTTGAGGATGTAAATGTCATTAAGGAGTGATAAGTTAAGGTTGATAATAATTTAAAAAGTTATAGATAATCCTCTTGGTTAGTTGAGGTAATATTGAGTATTTTAGGGATTAAGATAAGATAATTTTAGAAAAAACCTTTGGGATAATTCTAAGGGATAATTCCTAGTATAGTATAACATCCTAAAATTTTGTTAAAGTAAATATTTTGATATTTTCATAATAATTAAATCCCAATTTGGATACTTAAAAGTGGATACAGTAGTGAAATAAATTCATGAAGGGATATTTATCTAAAACCGTCTTGTTGAGAACCGACTCAATCATCACTCTGGTGTATGATGAGTGGGCCTAAGACTATCCACCTAGCTAGACACTCCTAGGGGATATGATATGGATAATAAAATGATTCTTAAAATCAATTAAAAATTATTTATTATGTTAAGAAATATTTGAGAACCTAATTTAATGAAACCAAGATTGAATAAAGAGTGATTTAGGTTGACGTAACGAATCAGATTTTTTGAATAGTAATTGTTTCCTAAAAATGTGTGATATATTATTTTTCACTAAAAAAAACTATATCCATTTAATAATGAAGTGGGTATAATTAAAATGTGACTATTGGGTTTTGATCGTTATATGACCATTGGATACTATAAACTTAATAATATTTTTAACATTATAATTAGTATTATAAATAGAGATGATAATGGTTAATTAATGAAGAAAGAAGAGTCGATGGCTTCATCTAGTAGAGTTGTACTGTATGAATTCCATTTATCATAGCTTGGGAAGGAGGTACCATCATTTGAATTCTCTCTTGACCAAGCCCAAGACGGGCTTCTACATTCTAATCTTGAATGAAATCACTTACAAGAGAAGTCCAAGTTAGTGGAAATTATCACTCATGCGATGTTTTCTGAGCCACCCCAAGAATCAATCACTATCACACACCTCACCCTTAGGACATATACATGTGTTATAAGGGGTTATGTTTTAAGTACTTAGTTTCTTATTGTATAATGTTGGTTGAATTGGAATCTCAAGAGGGGGTGAATTGAGTTCCTACTTAAAATTTATGTTAAAAACTTTATTATAAAGATCCCTCAAATTTTGAAAATGACTCAGTTAATTAAGGAAGTAGAGATATAGATCTCTAATTGGTCAACAGGTTTCTCAAAGGGTGATTAGTCTTCAGTTGAATTAGTGTATAACACTTATTCAACTTTTGAAACAAGTTTAATGAATTAAACACATACACACACTTACCTAAACTAAATATCAAATTGAATGAAAAACATATTTATGTTTTATCAATAAGTAGTGGAAAATAGATAAAACAGAGTAAAATAAAATATAGAAGATAGAAAAGTTAAAAAAGAGGTTATGTCTCAAGCCAAGACTTAATCCTCTCCACTTGGTGATCACTTGCCACCAAGTAGTTTATATTAACAATAAACTTGATACACATCCTGTATTGGGATTTACAACAGTTATCACAAACTATCTAGGGTCCACACCCTCTACCACTATTCTTCATGGGAAATACAAACAATATAGACCACACATGGTCTCTTCCACAATTGTACATGAGAACAAAATATAAATGAGGTTTGATGTGAGGATATTCAGTATCCTACAGTTTAAGCACAAAGATAGAGTGTGTAACAGTCAGACACACACACACTTATAAAAAATGTAAAATGAAGGAACAAAATAGAGAAAATATGATGAGATAGATTTTAGAAGGCTCTATATGTTTGTAGTTCAACTCTTGACTCCTTGAAGTGAAGAATTTCAAGCTGGAGTCTTTCTTTGGAAGTTGTCTCCAAAACAGAGTGTCGCAACTCCAGGTTCTATATTTTAGGAATTGAATGTTATGATTATTTATTTTATTGAAAGTTTATGAGAAATGGAAGGTAGCCTCAAGTTGTTTTTCCAAAATTATCTTCTTGATGTTCTTGGGGTTCGTAGTGAAGGTGCTCAAATGGTTCTTCCGTGTTCTTCAGTAGTTTCTTCCACTTTCATTTAACTTCTAGACTTGCATTACTCGTTTTTCTCTATTCCTCATTGTCAATTTCTTCTTTGGTCTTCTCTTTTATATTTGAGGTCTGACAATAAAAGTAAGTACATAATGTGAAATCTTTATCGTACATCGTAATGTCAAGATATGGTCTCCTGATATGTCTACAATAAGCATTAATTAAAGTCAGAAGCATTAAAGTTAGAAAATATGACCGTTAGAATAATCTTAAGAATTTTAAAAAGTATGGTGTAGAAGAGTATGGTAGACTTGTAACGGCAGCCTACACAACGGTAGGTAGTTCACATAGGTCATCATTCATCGGTAACCTTTCCAATGATAACCTTCCATCAATAACTCTCCATTGGTAGCCTTTCATCAGTGACTCTCCATCGGTAACCTTTCTTCAATAGGCTTGCATTGATAAATTTTCATCGGTAGGCTTGCATCAGTAACTTATCATTGGTGACTCTCCATCAGAAACCTTTCATCGGTGACCCTTCATCGGTAACCTTTCATTAGTGACTTTGTATCAGTAAACTTTGCATCGGTAACCTTTCAATCGACGACCTTTGCATCGATGAACTTTGCATTAGTGACCTTTGCATCGTTGACCTTTGCATCGATGACCTTTGCACTTAGATAAATTTTGCACTGTAAGATTAAACCAACAAGCTATGTGATTAAAAGTATATGAATATTACTTTGATATAAACATGATTTTCACATAAATGATTATCTTGTAAGAGAAACATAATTATCACATAAAGAAAACATGATATGGAATTATCAAAACATGATTTGGGATTATCAAAACATGATTTGGGATTATCAAAACATTATTTGGGATTATCAAAATAGGTGAGTCCAATAATCCCCCCCTTTTTGATAATCACAAATTATGTCATTATTTTCTGAATTAGGGTTAAGTACATATACTAATTTCAATGTTAGCATACACATACTATTATATCATTACAACTAAATTGAATATAGGAAATTGAAACACTAAACAATTATCTCTATTTGGGTAACTGTGAGATTCAAGATTCAAGTTTAAATATTTCTCCCCATTTGTGATTAATAAAAAGCATACATAACAAAAAGAGAGAAACAAGAGAGTGTTTGTATTAATAAAACAGTAATAAAATATACAAAAAGAAATACACCGATCCCTATCTACTAAGATAGTCCACACTCAATCCACATTAGATATATCCATTATAGATTTGTCTTTAGAAGCTGAAGATGAAGGTTCTGAAGGTGGAGGGATAGTTCAAGGGATGGCAGTTAGCAGTGTAACTGGAGCTGCAACAGAATCATTAGTAGAACTGTAGTGAGTAGATCTCTAAGGAATGGTGGGGTTTAAGCTTCTGATGGCCTGTGTAGAAGTCATCATAGGTGTAGCACTAGCAGATCCTGAGGCAGCTGAGGTAGAAGGAAAGGCTAGAGGAACAATGATGGGTGTGCAGTCCACATGGAGGAAGGGTAACAGAATATTTATAAAATACATAATAATACTTACTCCTCTTTCCATAGTAGAAATGGAATCATCCTTATTCTCTATAAATTTCTCCAAAGAAGGAGTCATATCTTTAAGCTTGCTCACTTGATCCTTAAATTCCTGAGTGACAGGAGGGATTCTCAAGTTTTCCAAAAGCAGCTTAAAGTGACCATCCATCTGATGCTTAGTGTAGACCCATTTATAATAGAAGTCAACTTTATCTTTGATGACCTTCTAATATTGATCAACTTCCCTTAGATAATTTATCACAAGTTTATGAATTTCCCTAGTAATTGAAATGACCCGAGAGTCTGAGGTACTAGAACCAGAGAACTTTTCCACTTCTTCTCTAACAATGGTCCTGAAAGCTTCAATGTCAACTAGTGGAGAGGATGAAGAAGATGAAAATGCACACAGAGGTGCCATAGTGAAAGCTACAGTATCCTTAAACGACTTTGTTATCCCACTGATTATCCTTTTCACATCATCATCTTGGCCTTTCACATGTGTTTCCATGGACTTCTTAAAGTCCTCAAACACAGTTACCAACTGCTGAACCACAATCTTGATATATCTGATATCTCTATCCAATTGAGCCCTTGAATCCATATATGCATTTAGGCTGACAATAGACTGCTTCACTAATTCCATAGAATCTGCTAATTCTTATACCTAATTATGACATTCCTTAACCTCATGTAACATAGTTGAGTGAGAGGTGGAAACAAGCCTTTCCATTATAGATGTGTCAGCTTCTTCATTTTGCATAATATCCCTCCTTAAACCAACCAATCACACATCAATGTGGCTCTTCAGATCTGACTTTATTGATTCCAAATCTTCTTTCTTTACATAGTCATGAGGTAAAAGAAACACTGGCTACACAATAGTGGTTTTTAAAATAGTAGGAATTGGAGGACTTCTGATAGGATGGTCATCTTCAAAATCTCCATAATCTAATACTAAGACCACAAAACCAGGAGCTTCTGTCCAGTCCTCTATTCCATGAGCATCAACAAATGATCCTATAGCAACAGGTTCCTCCCCCTTAGGTGTATCATTCTCCTGATCAACCATATCCATCTCTTCCATACCTCCTTGAGCAACTACATCAACAGGAGGGTCCACTACTACTTCTTATACTGAATCTTTAACTACTTCTAAAGCAATTTCAGCTTCAACTGAATCAGTAACTTCTTCATCTACAAATTCAATCATTTCTATATGTCCTATTAGAGGACTGAGACTTAGACATTCCTCTTCACTTTCAGCATCAACTATCTCAAAGTTATCATGACTTGAATTAGTGTCCTTATCCTCATCCAAGGTTCCTCTAATGTCTCTTAAGACATTTTCTGCCCCTTCTTCCTTATGGGTCTCTTCATCATCACTGTCCCTTAGGAAAGTCTCCCTTCTAGGAAATCTCTTTGGTGTGATAGGCTCACCAAAGGATATAGTATTAGCACAAGGATCTAAGGGAAGGTCTGGATCACTCCTGTCATCTATAGGAGAGTCCTCTCTTTCTGGCAGAGCAACAAATTCTCCTTATTCATCTGAATATGCAGGTTCTACTTCACCAGTCTTAAGACCCAGGTCTCTCTTATTTTTAGGCCTAATATAATTAGAAATAGGGTTAAAATCTTCATATACCTTAGCCTTATCATTCACCCATCTCCTCAGCCATGAATTCTAGTTAATATTCATCAACTTTCAAATCACTTTGGTGATGCAATTGTTATACCTCACAACAACAGTTTCCTTGTTAGATCTAGCAACTCCTTTCACTTTCAACACAAGGGATATCAACTTAGCATGAAATAGGGCATTATATTTGGAACTGCTCTTGGTCATATCTTCTAGTTGAATCATAAACAACCTACATAAATTTATTTTCTATCCATGATTTAACAGATAAAAAAGAAATACATCCTGAAATTTCAGTGTAGCAAAGTCTCCTTTCTTGGGACTTAAAACATACTGGAAAAACTTGAACAAAAGCTTATCTTCTCCTTCCATCTCAGCAGTAATGACTTTCCTAGGGATCTGACTCCCTATCAGTTTGGCCAAGGCTTCTTCATAACAGAAGAAATCAATCTTGGGAGGTACCACTCTTAAGCAGTAATCATAAATCACTTCATGTGGTACTCTCAGACATTCAGCCTATTCAACAGAGGAGAAGCTTACACTTACTCCATTTACTCTGGAAGTCATCCAATTCTCATTCTCAGATTTCTTAAATCTTAGATATTCATAAAACTCCTTTACAAGCTTTGGATAATAAGGTCCATCGTTTTTTGCAAAGCATTCGACCCAACCTAAGCTTCAAGTTCCTTTAGCACTAAAGACCGACTCATCAGCAGCCATTCCGAGCTAAGATCCTTCTCAATCACTATTTACTTCTTCGATAAATGCAGGTTATGAACCTTTTCCACTATATGTCTTCCACTACTAGACTTATCTCTAGGTCTCTTAGGATCCGGCCCATCTCCTTCATTAGCAACCAATGGTCGTTTCACTCTTACCATCGATTTGGAGTGGTTTGAGGGTTTCAAAAGAGGGTTAGGTTCAGGATTAGGGAGAAAAAGGTTCGGGAAAGAGTTTTATGTAGATAAAAATGTGGTCTATGTTTTAATTTAATCATTTAGGATCGATAAAAAAAATCAAGTAAAAGAATAAATAAAAAAGAAAATGTTTCTACTTCTTGAAGAAAGAAAACACGAAGTCCCAGAAAATATCAACTATCAGTAAGATGCCATTAGTAAGGTCCCATCAGTAAGGTTCAACGGTAAGGTAATATTAGTAAGGTCCAATGGTGAGGTTCTATCGGTAAGGTCCAATAGTGAGGTTTTATTGGTAGGGTCCAACGGTGAGGTTTTATCGGTGAGGTTTCTAACGGTGAGGTTTCAAACGGCGAGGTTTCAAACAGTGAGGTTTCTAATGGTGAGGTTTCTAACTCAACACTTTATCATACCTAACTCATGTTTGATGTAGTTTAACCTCTCAGAATTCAAATGATTTATGAATATATCAGCCAATTAGTGGTTAGTGCCGATGAATTCAAGAGTAATATCACCTCTTTGATAATGATCTCTCAAGAAGTGATGTCTCACATCAGTGTGCTTTGTCCTAGAATGAGATACTAGATTTTTAGAGATGTTAATAGCACTTGTGTTGTCACAGTTTATAGAGACATGTTTGAATTGATATCCATAGTCTAGTAAAGTGTGTTTCATCCACAGAATTTGAGCACAAAAACTAATAGCATCTATATATTTAGCTTCGGTAGTAGATAATGAAACAAAATTCTTTTTCTTACTACACCATGATACTAGTGACTTTCTTAACATGTGACACGTTCTATAGGTGCTTTTTTTTATCTAACTTACAACCAGAAAAGTTAGAATCTGAATAACTTTTTAAATCAAATGGTTGTACTCTTGGATAAACCAGTCCTAAATTTATAGTAAACTTGAGATATTTAAAAATCCTTTTAACAGTATTTAAATGAGATTCTTTGGGATTTTCTTGAAAATGAGTACACATGCATACACTAAACATGATGTCAGGCCTACTAGCAGTAAGGTATAACCGACTCCCAATCATACCTCAGTAATTGGTTTGATCCACTAGTTTACCAGTTTCATCAGCATCCAACTTACAAGTGGTACTCATATGTGTATCACAACCTTTATTACTATCCAAACCAAAATGTTTCAAAAGATCCTTAGTATATTTACTTTGATTTAAAATAATACCCTTTTTATTTTGAAAAATTTGAAATCCAAGGAAAAATTTAAGTTCCCCCATTAAACTCATTTCAAATTCATCTTGCATCATTTTTGAATAATCAATACATAAATAGTTTTTATAGGATCCAAAAATTATATCATCTACATAAATTTTTACTATTAAAACATCTTTGGAAATCCTTTTAATAAAAAAAGTAGGATCTTCTATCCCTTTAGTGAAATATTTTGAGATAAGAAAGGAACTAAGTCTATCATACCAAGCTCTTGGAGATTGTTTAATACCATATAATGCTTTAGATAGTTTAAAAACACTATTTGGAAAATGGGAATTTGTAAATCCAGGGGGTTGTTCAACAAATACGTATTCAACTATGTACCCATTTAAAAATGCACTTTTGACATCCATTTGATAAAGTTTGAAATTCAGATGAGCTGTATAAGCAAGTAGTATCCTAATGGATTTTAGTCTAAATATAGGAGAAAAGGTTTATTTATAGTTTATTCCTTATTCTTGACTACATCCTTATGATAATTGTCTAGACTTTTTTCTAACTATGTTTCCAGATTCATCAACTTTATTTCTTAACACCCATTTTTTCCTATGATCAAAGTGTCTTTAGGTCTGTCTAATAATTCCCAAACTTTGTTTATTTCAAACTGTTTTAATTCTTCTTGAATATCTATCACCCAAAATTCATCACTGATTTCATCATTAATATTTTTGGGTTCAAGTTGTGAAATAAAAGCTTGATGTTCAACCTGGTTTCTCAAAGAATATCTAGTTTGAGTCCCTATATTTAAATCACATAATACCCCATCAAAAGAATAATTTTTGAGAGTTATAATACCTCTAGAAAAAGTTAAACTAGACTCCTCATGGTTTTCTATAGGTTCAGATTCACTAGGCTCAGATTCTGGAAAATTTCCAGAACTTGTTGTTTTTACAGGAATATTACTGTCTTTATCATTAAGATCCAGAATTGACATATCTTACTCAAGATGTTCAAGTGTGGTTTTGGGTTCATGTGGATCAGTCTCATCAAATTTGACATGAACAGATTCTTCCAAACATTTGGTTCTCTTATTAAATACTCTATAGTATTTTCTAGAGATTGAGTAACCTAGGAAAATTCCTTCATCACTTTTTGAAGAAAATTTGTCAAGATTATATTTAGTGTTAAAGATAAAGAATTTTCAACCAAAAAAATCTAAAGTAATTAACCTTAGGCTTCCTATTATTCTAAATCTCATAAGGGGTCTTCTTAAGAATAGGTCTAATTACGAATCTATTGATAATGTAACAAGCTGTGTTAATAGCTTCAACCCAAAAATAGATAGATAGATTATACTCATTAAGCATAGTCCGAGAATCTCTTGAAGTGTCATAATTCTTATTTATACAACTCCATTTTTTTGAGGTGTTCTAGAAGCAGAGAAATTGTGAGTATAACCATTATGTGAGCAAGAGGATTCAAATTCCTGATTTTCAAACTCATAGCCATGATCACTTATCAAGGTCTTAATTATAAGTCCACTAAGATTTTCTACAGACTTGAAATATTTAATGAAGTAAGAAAATGCTTCCCTTTTGTGAGCTAGAAAATATATCCAAGTATATCTATAAAAATCATCTATAAGAACATAAACATAGTGCTTCCCATTTAAACTTGAAACTCTAGATGCTCTAAAAAAATCTATGTGAACCAACTCAAGCGGTTGAGAAGTAGAAACTTATTTCTTTGGTTTGAAAAAAACTTTGTGTTGTTTTAACTTTTGACAAGGATTACACACTTTGTTAAGAGGGAATTCCAATTTAGGTAAGACTCTAACTAAACCTTTCCTAGTCAGTTTCCTAATTGAGTGCACATTGCAGTGTCCTAATCTTCTGTGCCACAACCAGGATTCCTTATGAAACACATTTAAACAAGAAGCATTTTTCTTATCTAAAGAATATAAATCAACAACATATACATTATCATTTGTAAGAGCAGTAAATATTAAATCATTTTTATAATTAAAAAAATTTCATGAATCATTTTTAAATTTAACATTGAAACCATCGTCACAAAACTGAGAGATACTTATCAGTTTGTATTTTAACCCATCAACAAAAAGTACTTTTGAAATCAATACATCATTAGAGTTACCAATTTGGCATAAGCTGATGATCTTCCCTTTTTCATTATCACCGAATGTGACATGTCCACCATCAAATTTAATTAATATTTTGAAGCATGAGTATTCTCATTTCACGTGTCTTGAACATACACCATCCAAGTACCATATAATTTTATAGGAGCTATTTAAATAGTTTTCCTTCAAAACAGATTAAGTGCAGCGTAACTTTGGTACCCAGATTTCCTTGGGTTTAGAGAGGTTAGCAAGTAAAAATTTGGGAACCAATACTTGTCTCATATATTTTCTATGATAAAAAGATATATTTTGAGACATAAACACTTTTTTTGGTCCTTTAGATAATTGTTTTTCAAGATATGGTCCAAAACTTGAACTGGTAGTGAACTGTCCAGATTTTGGAACAAATTTATTCTTAAGAATTCTTCTCTGTCCTGGATGATATCCTATACTAGTTGTATATTTTGGAGCAATCTGTTTTCCTAGTAACTGATTCATGGTATCTCTACCTGCAGTAAACTTCTCAGGATCTCTCTTTAATTGCTCATTGGATAATTTGAGTTCATTATTTTCTTTTAACAGCTGGGAAAATTTTTATTTTTCAATATTCAGATCAGAATTATAATTGGTGTGAATGAGAGCCAATTTTTAGGTTCATGAGGTGTTATGGGCCCTCATTAATTTAGAAATTGGTAAAAACTTAGTGAAATTTCTTGAATAACTGAATGTGAAATGAAAATTTGAACTAATGGATAGAGACTTGGACTAGACCCAGCTTTGAGTGGAAAAGAGGCGAGGTTTCCATTGGTTTGATGGCTTTTCTATATAAAATCCTAGATTAGGAGTAGGCTATGTATTTGAATTGGTTTATAAGAGGTTTTTGACCTATCCTATGCTTTGAGCTATGTGATTTGATGGTGTTCCTTCCCAAGTCATGCGTTTGGAATTGTAGAGACTTTCCAACATGACGACCTCTAGTGGTGCACTGCGAGGGAGTCGATGAACATACTTTGGAGATGGTGGGCCAAAAGATACTGGTAGATCCTTTTATAGTTCTAGCTGTGGAACCTAAGGTTGTTCTGGACATAGTTAGTGAGGAACAGTTCTGTGAGGGCTTCTTTCTCTATATACAGACGATTCAGGGAGCACTATAGCCAGACTTGACTATGGATGAGCTGACACAGGTGTTCCAGTAGTAGCATCCTCCTACGTTTTCAGGGGATATAGGACCATAAACTTTAGAGATATGGCTATAGACAACATTAAAAATTTTAGAGTATTTGGAGATGCAACCTGAGAAGAGGGTCAAGATTGAAACTTATATGCTACATGGAGAGGCAAAGTGCTGGTGTGATGTTTTAAACTAGACTGATGGGCTACGAGATATGGGTTGTGTTGAGTTATGAACCCTCTTCTATGAATAATTTTACCTCATGAACCTGTGAGAAGAGTAGGCTACCATGTTTATTCATCTAACTTAGGGCACGATGACAGTTATGGAAAGCTGAACATGCTTTACAGAGCTGAAATACTTTGCATGGATGTATATTACTGATGATCTTTCGAGGGAGAGATGCTTTTAGGAAGGTCTCAGACATGCTATCAAATATTAGGTAAACATGTTTAGGTTTCATTATATCATTGATATTGTTAATCAAGCACTGATTATAGAGTGAAACCTAAGGGAAGCTAGGGGTAGAGAATAGGGGAGTGCTATTTCCCTCCCCAGTGGATCTACATCTTCAGGAAGGAAGCATCATTTTGAGGCTTCCCATGATGTGAGTTCTAGTTAAGCTATGGGTGCATGAATCTTGGTGTATTAATATTAGTGTGGTAGGTGAGGCCACATGAAAAATCAGTGCGATTGCAATCCAGTCGAGTGTATAGCTTGCAGTAGGATGGGGAAATTACAACGGTTTGGCAGGACCTTCACTCTAGCTATGAGTGGTAGGGTTCAACTCAAACAACGAGTTTAGGAGAAATTTCATTAGATCCGAGTTAGGATAAGAGCTAGATCAGTACAGGAAATTCAGTCCAGGGTAGTGGTGCTCATGGTCGTAGTAGCCATACATCGGGTTCTTAGAGACAATAGGGTGGATCATATCAGTGTAGCAAGATAGGGTCACAGGGCAGCGGTGTAGGCTAGACATATGCAATGAAAAAGTCCCAACATGAGTAGGATACCAGACCATCTATGGTGAGAGGTACAATCTTAGTATCTTATACTATTGCATCTATTTTTTTTGATATTGGTGCATCACACAATTTTATCTCTACACAAGTGGTAAAAAGCCTTGGGATTGTGGTTTTTCTTTCAGAGGGTGTTTTGAATCTAGAAACACCATTGAGAGTTATAATAGATGATGTGTCAAGTGTATGGAGTTTCCCCAACATTTTGGAGGGTGTCACTTCATCTAGGATATTTATTTACTTGGGATGACTTGGTTTGACTACATTCTTGGAATGGGCTTCCTAATGGATTATTGACCATATGTTGACAGCTATCACTATAGGGTGACTTTCACATCACCAGAGGGTGCAATGTTTATTCAAAAGGGTGAATGGAATATCCAAGAGATCATAGAGGAACCTAAGCATCATGGGATGGGCCGGATGGCAACACATATTGAAAGTTTGTTTCTGGATGATCAAGGAGTGAGTCAGGAAGGCTTTACTCCTGTCATTGAGAGCTTTAGGGACGTCTTTCCAAACTAATTTTTTGGTTTACCTCTTGAGATAGAAATGAATTTCTCTATTGATCTAGTTCCAGAAGATTTTCCAGTATCAATTCCTCCTTACAAGATGGCCACGATGGAGTTGCAGGAGCTTTAGAAGCACCTAGAGGATTTGGAGGAAAATGGGTTTATCAGACCCAGTGCTTCTTTGTGGGGTTCTCTAGTCCTTTTTTTCAAAAAGGTTTATGGAATTATTAGGATATGCATGGATTATCAAAAAATGAACTAGCTGACATTTAAAAACTGATATCTCTTGACATAGATAGAAAATCTGTTTGATCAGCTTCGAGGATCTTGAGGATTGAATTGAGGTCAGGATATCACCAGGTATGTGTTTTACCTACAAACATACCTTATACATTCTTCAATAGAAGGTATGAGTTATATGAGTACTTGGTTATGCCATTCAGTCTCACGAATGTTCCATCAGGTTTCATGGCATTGATGAACCGAGTGTTCCACCCTTACATGGATTCTTTTATGGTGGTTTTCATGGATGATATCTTGGTGTATTCTTACAATCAACATGACCATGCCAAAAATCTTGAGATTGTTTTGAATACACTGAGAGAGCATCAGTTATATTCTATGATCACAAAGTGCCACTTTTGGATGGATCAGATTCACTTCCTGGCTCACATCATCTTGAAGATAAGAGTGTTAGTGGACCCATAGAAGGTGAGAGTTATAGTTTCCTGAGAACATCCCATGAAATTTTTTGACATATGAAGTTTATTAGGGATAGTTTTCTACTATGAGAATATTATATAGGATTTATCACACTTATTAGCACTTTTGATGGGTTTGACTAAGAATGGTGTGAAGTTTGTGTGGTCAAAATCTTGTGAGACCTCCTTTCAGGAGCTGAAAGGGTGGTGGACATCAACACCAGTCCTGATACTGCTTGAGAAAGGAAAGAGCTACATGGTGTACTGTGATGCTTCAGGTATTGAGCTAGGGGAAGTTTTGATCCAGGGAGATCGAGTCGTGGCATACGAGTCTCGGAAGCTGAGGCATCACGAGAAGAACCACCCTATGTACAATCCTTATTTAGATATATTTGTTCATGAATTGTGCTGTTGGAGGAACTATTTACTGGGAGAGCATTTTATAGTGTACATGGACCAAAAAAGACTCATGTGTATCTTTACATGTCATGATCTAAATTTGAGGTAGTGAAGGTGGGTGGATTACCTACAGTCCTTTGAATTCAAGCTTGCCTATATGCCTAGTAAGTTTAATGTAGTAGCCGATTCACTAAGAAGGAGGAATCAAATATTGGAAGTGCAGTAGTCTAGTAGCGATTTGAAGATCATGAAGTTTTTTTTGAGATGCATTTGGAGGTGCATGAAACATAGGGGAAAACTTTTCTTTCATCCTTAGCTGTTACCTCCACCCTACTAGACAAAGTTAGGATGAGGAAACTATTGGATTTAGAAGTCCTAGTTCTATGAGAGTGTGTGGTAGGTGAGGGCCCTCCCCCTAGATGGACAGTAGATGATGATGTGTTTCTACGTATCCATGGATGTGTTTAGGTTCCAGTGGATATACATAAGAAGATGATGCCTGATTTTCATGCTTCATCTTGGGAAGTGCATTCTAGGGTCACCAAGATGTAACATGAATTGAGACACCAGTATTGGTAGACGGGAATGAAGAGAGAGGTAGTTGGTTTTGTTATGAGGTGTTCCACCTGTTAGTAGGTGAAGGTGGAACATCAACGACTAGATGGGATTTTATAGTAGTTACCTATACTAAAGTGGAAGTGGGATGATGTTGTGATGGATTTTTTGACTGGTTTTCCAAGGTCACCTCGATGTAATGATGTTGTGTGTGTTGCTGTTTACAGGATCATAAAGGTCACACATTTCTTAACGATCAAGGATACCTTCGGTGTTGATGATATTGGGAATTTGTACATCCGAGAGGTGGTGTGAATTCATGGGGTACCATGCATTATCATTTCAGATAGTGATGACCTCTTTACATCTTGTTTTTGATAGATATTTTAGAGGGATCTGGGTATACATTTTCTTTTAATCATATCATACCGCCCTCAGAATGATGGACAATCAGAGTACATGATATAGGTTCTTAAGGGCATGCTGTGAGCATGAATCCTGGATTTTGGGGGCTCTTGGGAGAGGCACATTCCCTTGGATTATTTCACCTATAATAATAGTTTTCAGGTGATGATATATATGGAAACTTACGAAGATTTATAGGGTAGTCCATGTCGTTCTACCATATTCTGGTTAGAGGTAGGAGAGGAAGGTTTACTGGGACCATGTCTCATACAGGAGACTTCAGAGCATGTCCAGATGATTCAGAAATGGATGGCTAATGAAAATTCTCTCCATAAATCATACACTGATCGCAATAAATAACCTCTAGAGTTCAAGGTCAGGGATTGGGTTTTCTTATGTGTTTCATCAAGGTTAAAACACATGCAGATCAGGATACAGGGTAAAATTTCACTGAGATATATTGGTTTGTTTGTGATTCTAGAGAGATTTGGGTCAGTTTACAATTAGTAGTAGTTACCTCAAAGGTACCAATCCATAAAATATGTGTTCCATGTATCTCAACTATTATCCTGTCACTCAAAACCATCTCACATTTTTCAGATCGAGGAGGTTGAGGTTCAGGTTGATGCATCCTTTTAGGAGCATCTGATTCTTGTAGTTGACAGAAGCATGAAGGTTCTTCGAGGCCACTCAGTTCCTCTAGTATGGGTGCTATAAAAGCACAAATATTTATAGGAAGATCCTTGGGAGAGGGAGGCTGACTTATGTGCTCAGTGGCTGGAGATGTTCTTAGATGAATCTTGACCACCCATCAAAGCGCAATTCGGGGATGAATTGCTATAAGGGGGAAGACTTTAAGATCCTGAGTTTTTCTTGAGGTACATATATCTCTTTTTTGGTTAATGTTAATGCTTTAAATTTTGGCTTAGAACCTATTCTCGGTCATGGTAATGTTGGGTTGTTTTTGGGAAAGAAGGGGGAAAATAGGATAAAATCTGGTTTCAGGCCAAGTACACATCTTGTACTTGGCCTACATGCCATGTACTTCCAGTACACACGATGTACTGGCTCGTAACGATGTATAACTAGTCTGTTTTAGAAAAAATACATGAATGTACATGTTGTGTACTTGAGTTACATTCCATGAACTTTCCCAATGTATTTTTTTATAAAAGGGGAAGTAACCTCATTTTTTATGGACAAAGCTTTTTCCTCTCATTTTGGAACCCAAAACCACTCGTAAACTAGTTTTTCAGTTTCAGAAGCCATACATAATCTATTTCTTCTAATGTATGTCACATTGGAACCACATTGATAAGTAATATATTCCTTTTTTTTTGATTCTTAGGAATGATGACTATGCTATTTAGAATTAGGCTCATATTCCCTAATATCTCATTCTTTTTCTATTCTTCAGATCTCTTCCAAACCATGATGAATAAAAACTTGATACTGGATGAGTTGTCTACTACTGAGACATGGTAGGTGGTATATACTTTCTTTCAACTTTTTGGGTTCTTTTTAGGTGTTCGAACTTTTCACTGCCATCGGACTTTCCAGTGAGGCCTCGTTTTTTAGCGAGTTGCTTTCCGTAGGCTAAGTCGGACAAAGTAAGGATGCCCTTAGGTTACGTTTAGGTGAATTGACACCCATTACATGATTCAACGTCACCCAAGGGGTGAACCTTAAAGATATAAGTTGTTTATTCTAGTTTAAACCACCCAAGGGGTGTGTGCTTGTGCTTTCCTAGTTAGAAGAATTCCTTAGATGCCTTAATAGCTTGAGTAGCTTATTTAGGAGATGTACTGCCTCCTTTATTAACAAATATCATGTTATACCTTGTCTATTTTGATAGTTTGGAATGTTAAATGGATGATATGGGTGGGTATACCTATATAAAATGACAATGGCATGATAAATGGTTTATATGGGAGGGTAGGCCCATATTCTTATTTTGATAAATGGTTTTCATGAGTGGGTTACTCATGGATTGTGTAGGTTGATGTGAGTGGGTATAATCACATAGAATGAATGTTTAATTTGAATGCATGAATGATTGAATTAATGGTTTGATAAATTCCATGGATTTCACTCTATGGATCTGGAATGCAGTAGTGGATGCCTTGGGCTAACTCTGCCCCTTGGGTCTTGATTCTATGGGATTCCTCAGACCTTGCTACCCCATGGATCTAGATTATTTGGGATCGCATAGTAATTTCTATTTCAATGCTCCTAGGAACCCAACCATTTCCTGAATGACTTTCCACCAGGGATTCCCATGAGACTCTATGGGATTCCGTGGACAAGATCCTTGGATTTGACCCTCCGTGGTCTAGAAATATTACATGGATTCCTTGGTTTTCCTACACCTTGGATCTGGCCCTTGTGGTCTAAACTTCATTATAAAATGTGGTTCTGGAATATTTGACTTCACTATATGGCGTGTCCATTAGATAATTAACTTCTTTATATAGTGTGGTTTTGGGTTACATGATATAGATGGATTTATAGAGTGGTAGTGTGACTTCCTTTTTTACTTGGATATAGCTTCCTTGTTAGGAGAAGAGTCTCTTTTGTAGGTATACTTGAGGGATATATGTTTTTACATAATGCTATAGGCTTATGACATGGGCATACACATTTTAATTTACTGGTTGTTTACACTTGCTAGCACTTTTGTAGAATTTCTATTAGAACTCTGTAGGCATGGGTGGTTTCCTATAGGGATGTTTATCTCACACCATTTTTGGGCCTCCTTGGGGACCCAAACAAATTATATGGTTGTAGGTGATGATAGGATAAAGTTCCCTAGTACAGGTTGTTGACTATGGCTTTGGATCATGGGAGCATAGGGCCAAGCTAAGGCTTGCGATGATGGGATGTATTTTGGGTATTTTGTTATTTTTGGAATTTATGCTATATTAAATTTCCATGGAAATGATTTGGATTATTTCTAGATACATGTATCATCCACATAATTTTTTATATGAGACAATTCTTATTATTGTTATGTAGTCATGTCTTGCTTTCCTTACTTTCATTTGAATGCTATTTATTTCACTTCCGCTATTTACTGTATGTTTTTACTTTCATTGTGATACTCTGGTAATGAGGAGATAGTCTCCACACTAACTAACTTAGTCCCTCACTACTAGTTGGTAGCCTCTGGAGTTTGGAGAGATGTGCTTGAGGCCATTTGGCCAACCGGGCTCGGGGCACCATTTCAGGTGGCATCTGGGTTCAGGACGTTACACTTTTAGTGTGATAGCTACTCTTGGGACATTATCACATGCCATATTACACATAAGAACAATCATTATGTGATAAGAAATTTATTCTTATTAAAAACCATGAATACAAGTTTATCATAAAGTAAAAAGAAGCTGGTTCTAGAGCACCAACTCCAATATGGACTTAGTTTCATGTCTATAAATTTTATACGGGGACTTAATTACATGTCCTTATTATGACGAGTGGACCTGTTGGGGATTATACGTGTTTAAAATTCTATGATTTCCTAATTTTATACTTGTGTCATATTCATATGATATATAGTCATATTATACTCCTTGAATCTTGATTTTGGATTCATGATTATACACATGTCTTATGTTGGGATAAATACTTATTCTATGACTCATGATTTGTGATCATGACTGACTGGGTTTGATTTTTATAAGTTATGAGCATGCTCTAATACCCTTGTACTTATCTTATTCTCACTTAATATCATTGAATGGTATATCAAATTTTTACCCTTTTTAATCATATAAGCTTCCACTTATTATGTTTCTTATACACTCAGGTTATGAAGAAGGATATTAAGTATTATAATTCTAGAAGGGTTATTTATTTGAATAATTTTATGGCATACATTGAATATATTTCATGAAAATAAGTTGTTTATATATCTATTCACAAATGTCACTAGACATTTATTATATTCAGACATGCATTATTATGAGATGTATTTAATATTCATATAAAAATATGTAATATTTATATTAGAAATGCTTGGGATGATATAGTTGGCATCAAAGCATGGTTAAGTTATTTTTATAGATTATGATTAGAAAACTTTGGTGAAAACCTAGGGGATGAGTCTATGTGTAGGAAAAAATTTTATAGTTTTGATAAAGAAAATATTGTGTAGTTTCTTATCAATTATATCCCTATTTAGATATAAAAAAGTTGATATAGGCTCTTGAACAGATGCACCTAGGGGTAATAACCATGAAAAGGACAGTTGATTATCAACTCGATCTTCACCTTATGCATGAAAAAGAGGCATAAATACACACATAGTTTGAAACTCCTGAAGGATATTATTTTGTTAATTAAAACTCTATTTATGAATTATTATGAAAAATGTGAGGATTAAATATATGAAAAACTATGATAAGACATAGTGATATGAGGTAAACTTAAAGTATCATGGGTTGAAATATGGTGCCATAATTTAAGACATCACAAGAATTATTTTCATTATCAAATGATTGTTTAGTATAATTATTTATGTTTGATACACAAACTAAAATTTTTGATTTTAGTAAATAGATTAAATTTGGAGGAACCAATTTTAAAATGGTTGTGAAGGAAAATGTGGTGGTTTTTCGATTGAAAAACCAATCAGGATAGAAGTTGGATTTAAAAATATTTTGGTTATTCCTAACCACCTATCTTTATTTATGATTAACAACATGAACCTAGCTCATTTTCTTGACAAAAATAATAATATAAAAATTGAGTTTAATGGGATTTTATTTGATGAAGACCATAAAGGAAAGAATAATCAATTTCCTATATGCTAAGAATGTGGGAAGAAACACACTTGTAAATAACTCAAAGGAATCTGAAGATTTTTTATGTCTAAAAAATAGGGGTATAGAGTAACTAATTACTAAGGAAAAAAGTATATTTTATGGAGAAAAATAATGTCCATCCTAAAGCACCACTGAAATTTCAATGTCCTAAATTTGGAAAACATAGGTAATATCCGAGTCAATGTTCAAATCTAAGGGCTAACTCCTAGAATAGTAAGGTCCTATGCTATGTCCATCACTAAAGTGGATTATGAAAATCATAGAACACTTTTCCACTACTATTGATTTAGGGATGTCATTTTGACATTTTCAATAATTTGTTTATTCAAAAATTATTATTCTTCCTTTAGTGGAATTTGATGTGATTAGAGCATTGAATATCTCTAGCTTCATAGACCCCTTATAAAATTATAGAATAAGGTAATAACATTTGATATTTATAATCAATATATAATCATCTATAGGTGTGGGTATGAACATGAAATTTCAATAGAAATTATTTCTATTGTATCAGTGTTACTACCTATTCATGAGGTATTTTTATCTCAAATGGTTGGAGAGAAACTCAACATTGAATATATGCCTATTGTTTGAGAATTTTTTGATGTATTTTATAAATACTTTAATAGTATTTCCACAAATATTGAATTTGAGTTTTCAATATTAATCATACCTAGGGATACACCTATTTCAAAGACTACATATATAATGTAGCCAATTTAGTTTCAAAAACAGAATAAGCAACTCCAAGAGAATCTTTAAAAGGGATTAATATACCTGAGTGCATCACCTTGGGGTGCACCAATTCTTTTTTTAAAAAGAAATATGGGTCAATGCATATTTTCATTGATAATAAATAACATAAAAATATCACTTTCAAGAATAAGATTCCTCTACCATGTATTGATGAATTATTAAATTAACTACATGAATATAAATAATTTTTAAATATTGATCTTAATTTTGGATATCATAAATTGAGGATCAAGAATGAGGATATACCCAAGATATCCTTCAATACAATGTATAAAAATTATTAATTTATAGTGATTCCATTTGGACTAAATAATTCATCCACTATATTCATGAATCTAATGAATAAAGTCTTTAGAGATTACCCTTATTAGTTTTTAGTAGTGTTTATAAATTATATTACTATATATTAAAAGAGAAAGTAAGAGCATGAATATTATTTAAGGATTTTGTTTAAGACCCCCAAGTAATAATAATCTATATTCCAAATTTACCAAGTGTGAATTTTGGAAATGGAAAATTTTATTCTTGGATCATATAATATCAATTGAGAGAATATCATTAGATCCTTCAAATATGGAAGTTATTTAGTAATATACTAGACCAAAAATGGTGATTGATATCCATATTTTTCTTGGATTTTATGGAAACCATTAAATATTTGTGAGAAATGTTTCATGACAATCAAATCCTATAACAAAATTTACTTAAAAGAGAGAAAAGATCCATTGGATAGATAAATTTGAGGAAAATTTTAAGTTACTAAAGAGAAGGTTGGTCAGTGTACCTATTCTAACACTACCATACTATGGAGAATGATTTTTGATTTAAAGTGATGAATCGAAGAAGGGATTGAGATTTTTTCTCATGCAGAATGATATGGTGGAAGTATATGCCTCTCAAAAATTGAAAACACATCAAAAAAAATTCCCAATTGATGATTTAGAGATTGTAAAGGTAAATTTTTAATTAAATATATTAAGGAATTATATATATGGTTAAAGGTGTGATATATAAATATAGATCCTAAAATCTTGAAGTATATATTCACATAGAAAGAGTTGAATATACGCCAAAGGAGATAGTTGTTGTTGATTAAAGATTATATCTTCTCCATACATATCCACCCTATAAAGGAGAACAATGTGGTTAATTCTCTAGGTCAGAATGACCATGTTAGTTTTTCCATGATGAGGATTTAAAAAGATACAATAATTCTAGATTTGTAGAATATGGATCTTAAAATCATAAGAAAAGAATACAAATCATATATTCTTTAGTTGATTATTCAACCATCCATAAATGTAAGTATTAAAGAGGTTTATGAGGAAGATTTGGAACCACAGAAGATGGTAAGGAATGTTTTTTGAAGTTCAGCCATGATTATTATGGAATGAAATGTTTAGGAACTAGGAATATTTCACATCAATATCGTATTTTAAGATTAATTTTTTGGATGAATCTCAGATTTCATCATTCTCTATTCATTTTGTAAGTATGAATATGTATATAGATCTAAAATATTATTTATGGTGGGATAACATGAAAAGAGATATTGTAGAGTATGTGTATTTATTCCTAGTATATCAATAAATTAATACTAAGAGATATAATTATAAGAGGATGTTATATCCATTACCCATACCAAGATGAAAATAGAAAAACACCACAAGGTATTTTTTTATCAAACTCCCCCAAAACTCTAGAGGACATTATTCTATTTGGGTTGTAGTTAATCACTTTAAAATATAAACACATTTCATTGTTATTAAATAATATTTCTCTATTGATCAAAATTTTGGGTTATATATTAAGGAAGTGTTAGGATTTCAACTATTTTTACTCTCAATCATATTTTATAAAAAACTGAGGTTTATCTTGAAGTTCCATAGAATTATTTAGTAAGCTTTGAATCCATAGTTGATATATAGAAACAAATGTCAACCTTAGATAGATGGTCAGTCTGAGTGGAATATTAAAACCCTATAAGATATTTTGAGAGATTTTTCTATGGATTTAAATGGTTTTTGAGATCAATATATTCCTTTAGTAAATGTTTCTTACTAAAATATATTTCAATCAAGAATTCATATGGCTCCTTAGTAATCCCTCTATGGTAGAAAGTGAAAACTCCAATATCCTAGGATGAAGTTTATGAAAGAAAACTATTGGGACATGAGTTAGCTAAGGTAATAGAAGATAAGGTAAGAACCATTCAATATAACATTAAGATAGATTAGATTCTATATAATAGTTATATTGATAATCATTAGAAATACCTTGAGATCAAAGTTAGTGACAAGGTATTCCTAGGAATATATCCTTAGAAGAAGGTTATCAGATTTGGAAAAAAAGAAATATATTATATATATATATTAGTCCCTTTGAGATATTGGATCATATCAGGATGATAGATTATTATTTTTTACTTCCACTAAATATCTCTCAAGTTCATCATGTGTTTTATGTATCAATTTTGAGGAAATACATACATGATCCTTCACAAGTACTGAACTAAGAAGCTGTATCACTAGATCATGATTATTATTATGAGTAAAAACTAGTGGAAATCCTTTATCTTAATGATAAAGAACTATGGAAGATGAATAATCACCTAATAACATTTTTCTAGAGGAATCATAAATTTTAGGAAGCTATGTGGGAACTCATGGTTGTGATAAAGAAGAATTTTCCTCTGTTTTTGGTATGAGAGTGAAAAAAATTTAAGGGTGAAATTCATATGGGTGGGAGTAAAACATAACATAATGAGATTTTATAATATATTTCTCTTAAAATAAATTTTATGGGTTTAATATATTACTTTACATGTAACACCAAACTTAAACGAATAATGATTTAATATTGAAATATTATTATTAAATGTGATTATTATCACCTAGATATTGGATTGATGGGTTTGAATAAGAATAAATAAATTATGAAAATTATGTATTAAAGTTTTCTTTAATGAAAAAGTATTTATTAATTATTAGGAAATAATTATTCAAATTTAAATAGTAAAAATAATGTCAATTTATGTTAAAAGATACATTTTTCAAAGTATTGTATTTTTCTATATATTATGCATCTTTATCAATAATGAACTACGATTTTGATGAAATATATTGGTATTGAATGGGAAAAATGAATAACATTTCATTAATAGATTATTAATTCATTATAAATGAAGATAAAAACATTTTAAGACAAAAAGTTATTTTTAGAAAACTATTTTTTATTATTCATTGTGTATTTTATATTAATAAATTGAATTAATCATTATTAATGAATGATTTTAATAGAACATTTATATAATTTATTCAATAAAATATATTAACACTAATATAATGGTTTTTACTTGATAATAAATAAGATTTTTTTTATTCTTAAAAATTCATTTTTCTAAAAATCGTTTTTATTACATTTTAGACACTTATTTTAAAATGAATTTCCATCACTTATAAAAATTGAATATAATAAAATGGTTCCATATTTTTTATTATAATTTATAAATTGATTAATGAGTCCAATTACATTTTTGTTTACTATGAATAGTAACCTAAGTAAAAATTCATTATTATAGTAAAGGTTAAAAGAGTCAACAAGAGGTTAAACTAAAGAGATAAGGGTTAAAATGACCTAAAAAATTGTATTAATACTATTTTATAAGAAGGGTGAGAAATTATTCATATGGAATTTTCTCTTTTATTGAACAAAAATAGACTTACAAAAATCTAAAATAATTTATTTTACAATAATCACTTTGTAAGAAAAAAACAATTCATTTAAAAAATCATTGGACCAAATCTTGTCACTAAAAATCACTCCTTTATTTGGTAGACCATCATCCAAAAAATTGGATTCATGGTATGAATGTGTGATTATGTATCTTATATATTAGAGAGTTTCCATTAATTTGATCCATCAAGAAGTTAACTTTCTTGAGAGATTAATACTACCATTTTTGATATACTACACAATGGTTGTAGAATAATATTAAAACCAAACAAATTACAACCTCATTGAATTTCCATTTCAACTACATTGACCATACCAATATTTTTAGCATCAAGAGATGGGATAACTTCACATGGTCAATAGAGGCATCCCATAACATCACCTGAATTTTTAGGACAACTCCAAAATATGATGGTTATGGATTATCTCTTGATGCCCCACCCATGTTGCATTTAATCCATCTAGAGAAAAGGGGAATCCAAGTGACTTAAAAAGTTCCATAAGAAGGCTAGAAATTTCCTAAAATTGCAATACAGTTAAGAACTAAAAAGTCATGAATAGAGTTATTATAGTGAGTATTTTAGAGGGTGTTCACATTTTTCTACCCAAACATAATCTTAACAAGTTTTGATTAAAGGTTTAAAGTGAAATACTCATGAATCAATTTATTTTATTTGTTCCATAAAACATGAATCACTTATGCACTATCCACCTATAAAAGTTTAATAATCTCTTGAGATAGAGGAAGCCTAAGTTAGGAATTGAAATTATCTTAGACATAGGTTGTCTGAGGAGGCTATACATCAAAGACATCCAAAATAACATTTCATAACATTGGATTAGTTTCAAATCTCAAGAAGAAATGGTTAATTTCTTCCCTTTTATGATTGAATAAAACACATTTAGAAAAAAGAGGAATTCCGACAGACTAAAGGCATGAGTTGATGGGGAGATTAGAGTATAAAAACCTATATATAAACATGAATATATAAAGGGAGATCCTTCTTTTGTTAAATATCCCAATCCAGGTGTGTAGGTGTTCATCTATGGCATTGATATAGTGCCTTTTAGAGGTTAATATAACATTAAATACAGGATTCAAGATTAAAAAGTCATCACTCTTTAGGAAATTATAGTTTTAGGCCACTGTCTTGATCTCATTAGTGAGTAAATCCAGATAAATATCTATTTTCTCTTTAATTGTAGAATTTAGATCCATTAATGGGTTAACAGGGTTATAGAAATTTAGAAGTGGCATATTTGTCCAACTGTCCAAATAGAATTTAAGAGGATAATTCTAATTGACCAAAAAATGAAAATGTTATGAGATATTGAAGAAGGAAACCCTGAGGGTAGGACAAATAGAGGAGTCCAAATAATTTAAACTTCTATATTTGAGTATTCTTAAGAATTTGGATCTAAGAAATCTAAGAATATATGAATTCTCATTAAGAAATCACCAAACTAAATTTTCCTACAAACATTGTTTGAAATTACAAAGATTTTTTCATTCCAATTCATCCATGATCCAAGGGTCGACATCATTACTTCTAAGGGATAGTAACCATACCACTTAAAAGTATTCTCCGACTCTATATGAACTTTTTGATGGAAATATTTATGATATTAATAAGGTAAACTGACTATTTTTAAACCTTGATCAAAATATAAAAATTTAAAAACAATAACTACTTTTAGAAAATAGGCTCTACCAGATATCAATAAAAATTTTCCTTTCCAAGAAGCTAATTGATTTTTGATCTGGACTAAGATGTGATTGAAGTGAAAATAATAAGGTCTTCCAAAAAACATGGGTATACAAATATAAGTGAATGGGGACACATCTTTTTTTATTCCTAACTCATTAATAATGTCTACTTTTCTGGATACAAGGATATTGTTTCTAAAATATATAAAAAAATTTTTCTAATTGTTTTCATAACCCAAAAAAATTTCATAATGAATATGGAAATCCTTAATATTATTAATGTTTCTATTATATTAGTGAGTTAATATAATTATATCATCCACATACAATGAATGATTTAGGGAAATTAAACCTCTAATATCTCTGATGGGTTTAGTTTTGTGATTCTCTACCAGGTTGAGGAAAAGTCTAATTAAATAGCCTTATGAAATAGAGAAAACAATGGTTAAGAGATAATAACTTTTTCTAAGAACTCATGAACATGTTATGAAACCTTAAAGAGAGTCATTAATGAGAACTGGAATATGGGATAAGCTCATAAGAACTTTGAACCACTTGATATAAGTCTCATTAAAACCAAATCTTGTTAATAACTTACAAATGAAACCCTAGTCCATCATGTCAAAGGATATTTTAACATCAAGTTTCAAAGAAATATTACCCCTAGTGGTTTTTCTGAGAATTTTGTTGCATTTTGACATAGTGATGATGCATTCCTGTATGGATCATCATTTAATAAAGCAAAATTGATTTGAGGATACAATATTTATACCAATTTTGGAAATCCTATTTGAAATAATTATTCAAATAATTTTTTGGATCATATTGACAAGAGAAATGTTTCTAAATAGATGGATTTAATTTTCAACATATCCTTTACTAATGAGGGAAATAAATTGGGAATTGATACCCTAAGTGACGTGACCACCATTAAAGAATTCAATGACAAGCCAAAAAACATTATATTGAACAACCTCCCAAAAGTTTTGGATGAAGAAGTTGGAAAATCTATTTAGCCCAAGAGAGATACCAATATTTAGTTCAAAGACAACTTATTTGATATAAAATAAAAAAGAAATTGAAGTAAGATTTTTAATATTATCATGATTGGATAGAATAGGTATAATATCCACCAATAAGTCAGAGAAGTTTGTAGTACCATTAAAAATATTCTAATAGAAGGAGACAACATGACCAGCTAAAGCTTTCTTGTTGTCAAAGAAATTCCCATAATCATTGAGAATGAAAAAAGTCATGATGAATTTTCAATATCTTTGTAGAAATTTAAAAAACATAGAGTTTTTATCACCATACTTAATACATTTAGATTTAAAGGTTTCTCTATGAATTCTTTTCTTAAGTTTTATAAGGATATTTAGATCATGAGAGACCATATTTTCTTTCTCAATACCTATGAAAAAATAACTGAAAGTGATATTTTCTTGAATGGGATGATGGGATGATTCAAGATGAATAATGTAATTATCTAGAGATATAAAATAATTTTTTTATTCATTCTTTAAAATTCCTCTTAAGTAGTTTGAACTTGAGGGAACAAGCCAATACAATATCCTTATAATCAAAATAACATTGGGTATCCTGAACCAACTGTTTTTCATTCAGGGTACAAGATCCAACCATTGATTAATATTAATGGAAAATGTGGTTTTAAATATATTGTAACAAAATTATAAAATATTGGGTGATGATCCAAATTTATTATTTCTAGGTTAGAATAAGATTTTGAGGCCCAAACATCAAGAGTTTCTTTATTGAAAAAGGCCCTATCATGTTTTATGGCCCCTATTTTATTAAGGAGTCTTCTATACCAAGTCTATTTAATTATAAGGTTGAGGTAGAAGAATTATCCATAATTATCTTCTCATCCATATTGTGATTAATATTAAATTCCCCATGCAGTGTCCATGAAACATTAATAGAGCCACTCAATGATTGAATATTCTTCCAAAAGTCCCTCATATCTTGGTATTTATTATACACAAATATTAAGAATCAAATATGTTGCATTCCTGTGAATTTGAAACTATTAGTGAAAAACTTTTCGCAAGATTTGATAGAAGAAATATCTTCTAAATTTTAGTGAGATAATACCCAGAGTCTTTTAACCTCTATGGAAGACTGGTTTGTGTCAATAAAATGGTAACCCATACTTTCAAGTGTGTTAATCCTTGAAAAGAATATTATTTTAGTTTTAGACAACCTAATAAGACCAGGATTAAGATTTTGAATAAAAATCCATATAGAACTAGTTTTTTAGGGTTGTCTAGACCCTCAAAATTCCTAAAGAAGGTCCTCATTTATATTTGAATTTGGGGTTTGAGTCCCCTTTCTTCTTGTCTTCTAATTTATTCCTCCTAGACGATTTCTTAATTTTACTAACTTTTTTCACATCTAGAAGTAAGATTCCACCATTTTATCTTTTCTCAGAATTGACATCAGATCACAATTTCTTTTCCTATTTTTCTTTAATGGTATAATATTTTTAGCATCAATTCATTGCTTATATGGAGGGAAAGACTTATACTTGGAACTACTATCAGCCTCCATTTCTCCATGAGAACTTGAATAATCATGAATGAATGTAGTTTGGTTTTCCCTAACAATGGAATATCAAGTCTCAGTGGGGAAATTATCATCAATGTTCTCATATTTATGAGGATTAACTACTACAAAACTGGCCTTTAACAACACTAGAAATAGCATTTATCAGTGTTAGAAAAGTGCTGATAACTTGAGCGACGTTAAAATCCCATGACTTCAATTAGTGATAAAAAGGCACTGATAAAGAGTATATTTATCCACGCTAAAAAATCACAGATAAAGATATCATTTATTATCAATTTAATTTAGCATCGCTAATGGATTCCTTTATTCGCACTCATATAATCATTGATAAAGGGACATACTATAGTGTGTTGTTACAACACACTACAACATAATAAACACACCAGAAACACACCATAGACACATATACTATCAACAAAACATGTCCCAATACAGGATTTAAATGAAATGAAATTTATGACACAAATACCAGAAAAAACACAATATTATAGACATTTCAAACCTTGGTTTATAAAATTACATAAATAAAAATTATTACATACATTCAAAAACATCAATGTTCCTTTTTCTTTTAATCCCGAACTGACTCATGCTATTTCTGAACAAACCACCCCTACTCAAGAAAAAGAACACACCTATATAAGAAAACTATTATTATGTTAGTAATAATATTAAAGAACTCTACAAGGAATAATGAAACTAAAATCAATGATCTATTATATAATTTTTCGATAAAATAGATAAATTATATCATAATATTACCTTTACATATTTCCAAAATGTTTTCTTTGTTATATTTTATTCTTCAGAGGGATTGGTAACATCATAAGGTGATGAAGACATTTCCTGCATGAGTATTCAAACATTTAATTTATATTATGTTAATGCAGTAGAGAACAATTAATATTATGAGGAAGAAATGACATATTAAAAAACAACTACCTTCTCATTGAACTCTCTTTCTTTCTTTAAAGGTTTCAAGGATTTGGTCCCTCTTTCGAGAATCCAAATCCCCTCTTTGTGGTCCCCTCTAACATACAAGACATTGTCTACATTAGGACCAACACGATATGATTGTGATATCCCAATGAAAGGTTCATCCTTGATTGAATTTTCATCTGACTCAACATTTGTTTTAGTCTCTAGTAGAAAAATCAACCAATTCTTATTTTTTGTATTAGAGACATAAAATACTTTCACCGATTGTGATGAAATTATGAACAACTTATCTTTTCCCCTACAAAATTTAAATTCACCTTCACAAAGCCCATTTCATCAACTTTTACTCCATTGATATTGTCAACACATTTTCAATGGAAAAGAGGAACTTGAAATTTTGTATAATCTAACTTTTATATCTATTCGATAATGAAAAAATATGCAACATTTTCATAAATTGGATCTCAATAATTGGAACCATATATGTGCATCGCTTCAGACACAAGAGGAACACCATATTGTGATTCATAATGAAGTCATCATATTATTTTGTATATAATTTTTAACCATTTATTACAACACCATTATAAGATATAACATTTGTATTCAGGCCTCTGGCTAGACATTGAAGTAGTTTGACAATTGAATTCAGATTTTTCAGATAACTCCTTATAAATTGATCTCTAAACCATCCTATAAATTGTTGATTATATGTATCTATTATCCATATTTTATCTTCTAATGGATTCAAATCTCTATGAATTTCATTGTGGTCTTCCATTTATGGATCAACATCTTCACTATTATGTAATATTTAAATATGTGTTCTCTATTGCTTAGTCAATGTAATTGTAACAACATCTCTTTAAGAAATCCCTTCATCCATAAGGTGTTCGCTGTGACAAGACTTTGGGATACCAATTATTTCAATGTAACACCCCAATCTTCCACGGTATGCTTCCCATTGAATAATACAGTAGCGTGTGTTATACGCAACTTCGAGTTCTAACACACACCACAACCAATCAAACTAGCCGTTATGAATAGTAATACCCACTTTTTGAAATTTTATAAATTTTATCTTTCAAAATGGACTTCATTTTTGGATTCAAAATATCAAAATTAGCCTTGGGTGAAATTTTGGTACTTTTTGGATAACTTTTATATTTTGATGAATAGTGAAAATTACTAAATTTTAATTAAAAACAACTTTTTTAATCGAAATAATTAACAATGATAAATTATGAATTTGTGTGGATTTAAAGTATATTTAGAATATTTTTTTACCATTTAATACAATTTTTGTCATTGTACATAATTTCACAATTAAACTGGACATAAAAAAGTGTCAATCTTTTGATAGTTCTTATCTCTTAAAAACATGCTTTTTGTTTTAACAACAGAAATTAATTTTAAATTAATTTCTTCCACTTCTGTGTTTTGAATTTGGAAAAATGGATTTCATATTTGGAATCAGTATTTCCAAATTGTGTAAATAAGTAACTTTTATTTTTAGACATTTTGAATAATTACTTCGGTAAATATTTTATTTACCATGGTTAAAGGGTAAATATGGTAAATAAGGGTAAACAAATAATATTATAATAATAATAAATTACCCTAAAACGTGTACTAACCTTATTGGTTGATACATTTACGACAATGGGAATCTTTGGGTCGATTTTGGGACCCCATGGAGCCACTTGTAAGTGATAATGACACTTTATATTAATTAAGTTAAAATAAATACAAAAATGACATAAGCATATATATTTTAGCAAAACAATTTTTACATAGGGTTATATATGTTGTATTTTAGACTATAAATATTCATTAGAAAGAAAAAAATATTTACTACATAATGGTATTTTAATTATAATTTTTAGACATTTAATAATTAAATTTATTAAAGACACAATAATGATAAAGTATTTTCCTTATTAATGAAAGAATCAAATAATTGGTATTATAAATGTTAAAATAAATATAATTTGAAAGTTTTGATGACATTAATGAATTTTATTAGTGAATATGACATGATAGGATTTATTAAATAAATTTGGTTCGAATTAATAAAGTTTTTAAGACTTTAACAAAAATCAATTATTGAATAGTATCAAAATTGACATAAATGAATTTTTAAAACATATATTATATTATTAATTTATATCCTATTTCTAAAAATATAGGATTCGGACAAGAGACTTATATTATGATAGGTGTATCATTATTGAACCACTTGGGGGTCTCTTGGAATTTTATAGTAAGTTTATTGACTATATAATATAAAAATACAAAGAGACATGGTAAGTGTCAATCTAATTAACTAAGAGTTAAAACTAAAATATAAGGTTAATAAAGTGACCCAAACCTGTCTAAAACCTATTGGTTGGGTGGTTTTAGACCCATACCCACCTTAAACTTTAAATAATATACTTTTGAGCCATCATAAACCGAATATGGATTTATTATAAAATAATATTTCTAACTTTTTCAAAGGTGCCCGTCACCCCTCTTATAAAAGGGCACTCCCCCTTCTCTCAGTTTCACCCATTAAAAGCCTTTTGGATTGGCCAAACCCTGCACAAATACTCTCTCAACTTTTCTAATTTAATCCTAGAGGCCTTAGTTTAGTCAGAAATCCAACCTATGGATCCCTTTTGATCAAATCAAAAGGAATAACCCGAAGAAGAGGTAATGATTTCACCACCCTCTTTCAAGTTCCTTTCTTCTTCAACTTCTTCTTTCTTTGTTATTTATATTCTAAAATAATAACTCCAGTATCTTATATATACTATGATGTTATTATAAATATGGTACAACCATATTCAGTATTCTATCCATCCTTTTAATGACATGTCACCATACGTGCGTACGTACGGCTTACCGTCTCCACGTCGTGGTGTAATTGTTATTCAATATATTATTATTTGTATGGGTATAATAATGATGTTTAATTCATGTAAATAATAAATATAAAATTATAAGGATTATTTATATATTATATACCATCCAATTATATATTATTATAATATCAAAAGAATGATATTGTCTCCCATGCGTACGTACGGACTACCGTCTCCACGAACGCGATGAGATTCATTATCCATCGTATCCATTAAAGTCTAATTCTCATTTTATGATTAAAAATAATTTTTATATACATGATATAATTATGGATATGAATAAAATTCATCCCATCCATAACAAATATGGCTCACATAACAAATAATATAAAGGAAAACAAATCTGTTAACACCCAAAACGAAGATAATACCAAGATATTATTAACAAATCAATGTTAAAAGATCATATATGATATCATATTAATGTATATGATTATTTTATAATTTAATAACAATTATTTAACCATTATAGAAGAGGTTAACGTACCCTCAACCAAGGAAAAGTACAAGGCAAGGGTTTATTTTACAATCTTTTCATTATCCGAGGTTGTTTATATGTGATTATCTACTGTGACCTCTTTATCATCCACATCCATGTTTCTTAAAAATGTATTTCAAATCATTCTTACTATTTTAAAGACTATGGTATAAAGTCATTTATACCCTTGTTGACCTTTTAAAAGATTTTTATAAAGGAATATTTCTGTCGTTTTCCAAACAAGGTCCTTTTTAACCTTTTCGACAGAATTAAGGTAAGAATGTATTTTTTAACTTATACGGCAGGTGAGACTATTTTCTGCCATTATAAAATCTTTGAAGATTCCCTTACAAGCTTATAAGGATATTTTCAAAGTAAATGTTTTATTTTATAATTATGTGACTTTTAAATTATTAAAAAAAATATATATATTTCTCTCAAATAGTTTTGATTTCATCTATGTCAACATCCTTTGATAGATTTTAAGCTTATTTAAAGTTTATTTATTATGATACAAAATTTATATATTGTATTGAAGGTTTTGTGATATGTTTGAATGTGGATGTGTTATTTTTATACCATTCATGGTTTATGGAGAAAGTATTGACATTTCGTATGTTACTTTTAATATGAATGTTTATGTTATGTTTAAACCTATTCATGTAAGGAATGCATTGGACTTAATAAGTGACAGGTGGAGCCCACTATAGCTCCTCAATGCATCGGTAGGTCTCATGAGACAAAATAGTGTCTTTGCAGGAGGCCTTGAAAAAATCTTATTTGTAGTATTGGCACGAGGCCTTGGCTATGTGGTTATGGTAGTCTGACATTATGCATTCCATCATTATGAAAGTGGTTATTGATATTGCATGTGATTATTCGACTAGTAGAATATCCATGTGAATAAGTAAATGACATTATTTCATTTTATCTTTTCCATATTATGCTGAATTTCAAGTTTAAATGGCTTTTGTTTTAGTGATAAATTTCCTTAAATGTTTATTCTTATTTATGAAAGTTTCCGCTATATTGTTATCCTTACTGAGCATCTGAGCTCACCCCTTTCAATGTTTTATTTTTCCCAGGATGTGAAGAAGTATTTTATGAATGACCTACAAGGATAGTATAAACGGATATGAGTGTGGAGACAATATGTTGTTGTATTTTTCACTTTATGATGTAATGTATCATTTATGAATGTATCTAATGATTCCAAGGCTACTAAACTAATCAGTATTTCGAGACTTGATCTTTTGTGATCTTTCCAATGTTATGTAGTATTGCACCAACTCTGGGTAACTGGGGCCAGGGAGTTACAGTTGGTATCAGAGGAAGTTTAGTACAAACCTTGGAAACTAGATTTAGATAAACTCTAATTAGAGCAAATAACCCTAAGATAGACTTTGAGGATTAGTATAAAAGAACTTCCTAGAATTTTGGTATTGTAGAGATTTTGTGAGTTTTCAGAGAAATAAATCCTTGTTTGGATACGAGCCGGTAGAGGTGGATATGGAACATATATACCTATGGGTAAAACCCAAAAACACAGCTTTGAGCTAGACTCGAACGGGAATTGGTGCACGACAACGGGCCTTGCTGCACTCTTGGTTACGACACTCTCGGGGGATATGCTTAGGATAATTCTCATTTTCTTTACAAACCATTATGAAGGGTTTATGAGTATATAATTTCTCAAAGAAAACACTTTTTTATGATTATGGATTATATGCATAAATTTTTCAATTTATGTTAAGTGTTTTAAAAGTATGGAATTATGTATTTTGATTCATAAACTGATCTAGTTTATGCCATTGTTTAGAAATGGTGCCTAGTGGAAGAAATGTAAACTATATCAATGCATTCACTTCATGTATGGATTTTCCACCTACTCAAGATAATTATAGTGGAGCTGGTGATGCAACTGGTGCTAATCAACTAATCACCATACTGGGACAACTCACTCAGGTTATGAATAATAAACTTACTCGTATGGAGTACCCTAATCCACAGTGTGGAGGATCAATGTTAGATCGCTTAATGAGGAAACAACCACCAACATTCAATGGGAGTACAAATCCATTGGTAGATGAGCAATGGATAAGTTCCCTAGAGAAAATATTTCAGGCTTTGGGGATTAGTGAAAGGGAAAAAGTTATCATGCCAGTTTACCGCCACACTGGAGAAGATAATATATGGTGGTCATTGATTCAAAACACGAAGGAAGATGATGAAGTATCAAATATGGAATGGAGGGAGTTCAAAGATCTGTTTTTAGAAAAATACTTTCCTCATGACCATCAAGCAGATATGGAAAGGTAATTTCCGAGTCTGAGACAAAAGGAGGATGAGAATGTCACAAAGTATGAGACTAACTTTACAAGGTTAGAAAGGTATGAGAGATATTATATAGATAACCCAATAAGTAAGATTGATCATTTCTTTAATGGGTTAAAACCATTTCTCTATCGAGCATTAGTATCACAATCCTTCTCATCGTACGAAGACATTGTCTCATGTGCTATCAAGACAGAAAAAGAATTCTCTAAGTCTTATGAATTTAAAGAAAAGTAAGAGAAGAAGAGATCTGCCGTTCAATATGGGAATGGAAATAAGGGGAAGAAGGTAAAAGTTGAATATCTATCCTGCAGTAAATGTGGGAAGAAACACCCTAGTACTTGCTTGAAGTTAATGGGAGTCTGTTACAAGTGTGGTGAAAAATTCCACCAAGCTCGTGATTGCAAGGGGAAGAAGGAAGCTACTGATGTACAATGATACAATTACAGGGAGATGGGACATTATGCAAATGAATTTCCTAAGCGTCAGAGGAACTCATCTCAGAAAAGGCCAAGGGATCAAGGCCAAACTTATGCTATCACTACTGTTGAGGTAGAAGCTCCGAAAGATGTGGTGGCAGGTAATTTAATGGTTTCCTCAAGTTTAGAAAATACATTATTTGATTCTGGATCATCGCATTGTTTCATATCTTCCTAATTTTCTAAGAAAATTAGATATTTCCAATTTTATTTAACAAGGGAGTTGTTAGTTAAAACTCCTAAGGGAAGTATCATTGCAACAAAGTTTTGTGAATCAGCCCCCATTAGAGCACATAAATGTTCTTTATCCGCTGATATTATCATCATACCTATGATTGAGTTTGATATAATCCTCAGTATGGATTGGCTTTCAGACCATGATGTGAAGATTTATTGTAAGAATAAGGAGGTTACGTTTTTTGATGATGATGATAAGGAACACCTTATCTTTAGAGCAGAATCATCACCACCTAATTCTTACCTAGATCTGTCCCCAGTAGCTCAAATAAATTAAATTATTGGGGAGGAAGAGAATGAAATGATTATGGGTGAGGAAAGGAATGTTCAAATAGAGGATGTACCTATTGTGAAAAAATATGTAGATGTGTTTTTAGAAGATTTACCTGGACATCCTCCAGAATGAGAAGTTGAGTTTTCCATTGATTTAATTCCTGGATCAAGGCCTATATCGAATACCACTTATAGAATGGACACTGTAGAATTAGTAGAACTAAAGAAACAACTAGATTAATTGAGTAATAAGGGATTTATTCTCCCTAGTGTTTTTCCATGGGGAGCCCCTGTCATTTTTGTTAATAAGAAAGATGGATCCATGAGGTTATGTATCGACTACAGGGAAATCAATTCTATAACAATAAAGAACAAGTATCCCCTACCTCGCATTGATGATTTATTTGACCAACTGCATGGAGATCAATACTTTTCAAAGATTGACCTTCGATCTGGATACTATCAGTTGTGTGTGAAGAAGGAAGACATTTCGAAGACAACATTTCGAACAAGGTATGGGCATTACAAGTTTACATTAATGCCTTTTGGATTGACTAATGCACCCTCTTTATTCATGGATCTAATGAATAGAGTTTTCAAGGAATATATCGATTATTTTATGGTGGTATTTATTGATGATATCTTGGTATACTCTAAAAGCTATGAAGATCATGAAAATTACTTGCGCATTATCCTGAAGACTCTTAGAAGACATGAATTATATGGGAAGTTTACCAGTGTGAATTATAACTTTAGGAGATTTCTTTTCTTGGCCATATTGTCTCTAAAGATGGAATCTCTATTGATCCTTCTAAGAACAAGGCAATCCAAGAATGGCCTGCACCAACGAGTATAACTGAGGTACGCATTTTTATTGGTTTAGCAGGTTATTATCGACGTTTCGTCCAGAATTTTGCCCGGTTGGCTAACCCATTAACAAAGATCACACATAAAGGGGTTAAATTTGTTTGGAAAAAAGAGTGTGAAGAGTGTTTCGAAGAAATAAATTGAATATTAGTCAATGCTCCTATATTGACTCTACCATCGGGGAATGATGGGTTCTTTATTTATAGTGATGCATCAAAGAAAGGACTTGGTTGTGTCCTTATGTAGAATGATAGGGATATTGCCTATGCATCACGACAGTTGAAAATTCATGAAAAAAACTATCCTACTCATGATCTCGAGTTAGAAGCTGTGATCTTTGCTTAAAAATATGGAGACACTACCTCTATGGTGAAAAATGTGATATTTATACTGATTACAAGAGTTTGAAGTATATTTTCTCACAAAAAGAACTCAACATGAGGCAAAGGCGATGGCTTGAACTACTCAAGGATTATTATTGCACGATACACTACCACCTGAGGAAGGAAAATAAGGTGGAAAATGCTTTGAGCAGAACAGATCATGGAGTTTTGAACATGATGAGAATTGAAAGGGATCCTATTTTCATGGATCTAGTAATGTTGGATATGGGAATCACCATGGAAGGTGAAACATCAATGATTTTTCAAATGGTTTCCAAACCATCTTTACTATAAAGGATAAAGAGTTCTCAGACCGACGATGAAGAGTTTCAAAAGAAGATTAAAGCTGTGAATGATGGGAGATTGAGAGCATTTTTGTATGAAGAAGGAATTTTAAAATTTGGGAAGAGACTTTGTGTTCCCAATATACCTAATCTAAAAAGGGAATTTTTGGACGATGCTCATAGTTCCAATTTCTATATACACCCTGGGAGCACCAAAATGTATAGAGATTTGAAGGAACATTTTTGGTGGGACAACATGAAGAGGGAGATTTCTGATTTTGTGTCAAGATGTATGGTTTGTCAGTAAGTGAAAGCTGGAAGACAAAATCCTGGAGGAGTCATGCAACCTCTTCCCATACCTGAGTGGAAATGGGATAATATCACAATGGACTTTGTCATGGGACTACCAAAGACTCCTAGAAAGAAAGATGCAATATGGGTCATTATTGATCATCTTACCAAGTCAGCACATTTTCTTTCTATAAGAGAAGATCTACCACTTGAACTTCTTGCAAGACTATATATTAATTAAGTTGTGAGACTTCATGGAGTACCCCTATCGATTGTTTCTGATCGTGATCCCTATTTTACTTCAAGATTATGGAAAAGTCTTCAAAAGGCATTGGATACTGAACTTCGTTTGAGCACTGCCTACCACCCTCAAACAGATGGACAATCAGAACGGACTATTCAAACCTTAGAAGACATGTTGAGATCTTTCTCACTTGACTTTCAGGATATGTGGGATCAATATTTACCTCTGGTAGGATTTTCCTATAAAAATAGCTTCCATTCGAGTATTCAGATGGCACCATATGAAGCGTTATATGGAAAGAGATGTCGCACACCAACCTGTTGGGATTGCATTGGTGAAAGAAAACTTTTAGGCCCAGAACTGGTGGAGGAAATGATGTAGAAGGTGAAGGTAATCCAAAACCACATCAAAGCAGCTCAAAGTAGACAGAAGAGCTATGATGACAACTGAAGGAAAGATTTCGAATTTCAGGTAGGAGATCATGTTTTCTTAAAGGTATCTCCATGGAAGGGAGTTATATGTTTTGGAAAGAAAGGTAAATTGAGTCCCTGGGACTTAGGACCTTTCGACATTCTAGAACGAATTTGGGTTGTAGCTTACCGATTGGCAATGCCACATAGTCTCTCCAAAGTTCACGATGTGTTCCACGTATCATTGTTGAGAAAATACATGCGTGACCCAATGCATGTACCCACTTATAAGGAATTAGAACTGGAACCCGATCTATCTTATTACGAAGAGGCCATCATGATTCTTTATAGAAGAGAACAAGTGCTGAGAAATCGGACGACTCTTCTGGTAAAAGTTTTATGGAGAAACCATAAGATGGAAGAGGCAACGTGGGAACCCAAGGAACTTATGATAAAGAACCACCTGAGTCTTTTCATGCGGTAGTATTCTAGAAATTTCAAGGACAAAATTATTTGAAGGAGGGGAGAATGTAACACCCCAAGCTTCCACAATACACTTCCCTTTGAATAATACTGTAGCATGTGTTATACGCAACTTCAAGTTCTAACACACACCACAACCAATCAAACTAGCCGTTATGAATAGTAATACCCACTTTTTAAAATTTTATAAATTTCATCTTTCAAAATGGACTTCATTTTTGGATTCAGAATATCGAAATTATCCTAGGGTGAAATTTTGGTACTTTTCGGATAACTTTTATATTTTGATGAATAGTGAAAATTACTAAATTTTAATTAAAAACAACTTTTTTAATCGAAATAATTAACAATGATAAATTATGAATTTGAGTGGTTTTAAAGTATATTTAGAATATATTTTTACCATTTAATACAATTTTGGTCATTGGACATAATTTCACAATTAAACCGGACATAAACTAGTGTTAATATTTTGATAGTTATTATCTCTTAAAAACACGTTTTTTGTTTTAACAACGTGAATTAATTTTAAATTAATTTCTGCCACTTCTCTATTTTGAATTTGAAAAAATTTATTCCATATTTGGAATCAGGATTTCCAAATTGTGTAAATAGGTAACTTTTATTTTTAGACATTTTGAATAATTACTTCGGTAAATATTTTATTTACCATGGTTAAAGGGTAAATCTTGCAAATAAGGTAAAAAAATAATATTATAATAATAATAATTTGCCCTAAAACTTGTACTAACCTTTTTGGTTGATACATTTCCGACCATGAGAATATTTGGGTTGATTTTGGGACCCCATGGAGCCACTTGTAAGTGATAATGATACTTTATATTAATTAAGTTAAAATAAATACAAAAATGACATAAGCATATATCTTTTAGCAAAACAATTTTTAAATAATGTTATATATGTTGGATTTTCGACTATAAATATTCATTATAAATATAAAAATATATCCTATATAATTATATTTTAATTATAATTTTTAGACATTTAATAATTAAATTTATTTATGACACAATAATGATACAATATTTTCCTTATTAATGAAAGAATCAAATAATTGGTATTATAAATGTTAAAATAAATATAATTTGAAAGTTTTGATAATATTGATTAATTTTATTGGTTAATATTACATGATAGGATTTCTTAAATTAATTTTTTTTCGAATTAATAAAGTTTTAAGACTTTAACAAAAATCAATTATTGAATAGTGTCAAAATTGACATAAATGAATTTTTAAAACAAATATTATATTATTAATTTATATCCTATTCCTAAAAATATAAGGTTCACCCAAGAGACTTATATTATTATAGGTGTATCATTAATTAACCACTTGGGGGTATCTTGGAAGTTTATAGTAAGTTTATTGACTATATAATATAAAAATACAAAGAGACATTGTAAGTGTCGAACTAATTAACTAAGAGTTAAAATTAAAATATAAGGTTAATAAAGTGACCCAAACCTGTCTAAAACCTATTATTTGAGTGGTTTTTGACCCATCCCCACATTAACCTTTAAATAATCTACTTTTGAGCCATTAGAAACCGAATATGGATTTATTATAAAATAATATTTCTAGCTTTTCCAAAGGTGCCCCTCACCCCTCTTATAAAAGGGAACTCCACCTTCTCTCAATTTCACACATTCAAAGCCTTTTGGATCGGCCAAAACCTGCCCAAATACTCTCTAAACTTTCTTACCTTAATCCTATAGGCCTTAGTTTAGTTAGAAAGCCAATTTAAGGAGTCCTTTTGATCAAATCAAAAGGAAGAACCCGAAGAAGAGGTAATGATTTCACCACCCTCTTTCATGTTCCTTTCTTCTTCAACTTCTTTTTTCTTTGTTTTTTCCATTATAAAATAATAAATCCAGTATCTTATATATACTGTGATGTTATTATAAATATGGTACAACAATATTCAGTATTCTATTCATTTTTTTAATGAAATGTCACCATACGTGCGTACGTACGACTTACCGTCGCCACATCGTGGTGTAATTGTTATTCAATATATTATTATTTGGATGGGTAAAATAATGATGTGTAATTCATTTAAATAATAAATATAACATGATAATTATTCTGTATATATGATATAACATCCAATTATAAATAATTATAATATCAAAAGAATGATATTGTCGCTCGTGCGTACGTACGGACTACCGTCTCCACAAACGCGATGAGATTCATTCTCCATCATATCCATTCAAGACTAATTATCATTTTATGATTAAAAATAATTTTTAGAGACATTATATCATTCTGGATATGAATAAAATACATGCCATCCATAACAAATATGGCTCACATAACAAAGAATATAAAGGAAAACAGATCCGTTAATACCCGAAACGGTGATAATACTAAGATATTATTAACAAATCAATGTTAAAAGATCATATATGATATCATATTAATGTATATTATTCTTGTATAATTTAATAACAATTATTTCACCATTATATAGGGGTTTAAACTACCCTCAACCAAGTAAAAGTACAAGGTAAGGGTTTATTTCACAATCTCTTCATTATCCGAGGTTGTTTATACGTGATTATCAACTGGGACCTCTTTATCATCTACATCCATGTTTCTTAAAAATGTATTTCAAATCATTCTAAATATTTTAAATACTATAGGATAAATTCATTTATACCCTTGGTGACTTTTTATATGAAGTTTATAATGGAATCATTCTGTCGTTTTCCAAACAAGGTCCTTTTTAACCTTTTCGATAGAATTAAGGTAAGAATGTATTTTTTTTAACTTATACGGTGGGTGCAGCTATTTTACACCATTATAAAATCTTTGAAGCTTCCCTTAAAATATTATAAGGATATTTTCAAAGAAAATGTTTTATTTTATAATTATGTGACTTTTAAATGATTTAAAAAAAAAGAGATATTTCTCTCAAATAGTTTTGATTTCATCTATGTCAACATCCTTTGATGGATTTTAAGCTTATTTGAAGTTTATTTATTTTGATACTAAACTTCCATATTGTATTGAAGGTTTTGTGATATGTTTGACTATGGATGTGTTATTTTTATACCATTCATGGTTTATGGAGAAAGTATTGACATTTCGTATGTTAGTTTTAATACGAATGTTTATGTTATGTTTAAACCTATTCATGTGAAGAATGAATTGGACTTAATAAGTGATGGGTGGAGCCCGCTATAGCTTCTCGATGCATCAGTAGGTCTCATGAGACAAACTAGTGTCTTGGCACGAGGCCTTGAAAAAATCTTATTTGCAGTTTTGGCATGAGGCCTTAGCTACGTGGTTATGATAGTCTGGCATTATGCATTCCATCATTATGAAAGTGGTTATTGATATTGCATGTGATTATTCAACTAGTAGAATATCCATGTGAATAAGTAAATGGAATTATTTAATTTTATCTTTTCCATATTATGCTGAAGTTCAAGTTTAAATGACTTTTGTTTTAGTTATACATTGACTTAAATGTTTATGCTTATTTATGAAAGTTTTCGCTATATTGTTATCCTTACTGAGAATCTGAGCTCACCCCTTTCAATGTTTTATTTTTCCTAGGATGTGAAGAAGTATTTTATGAATGACCTGCAGGGATAGTATAAGGGGATATGAGTGTGGAGACAATATGTTGTTGTATTTTTCACTTTATGATGTAATGTAATATTTATGAATGTATCTAGTGATTCCAAGGCTACTAAACTAATCAGTCTTTCAAGACTTGATCTTTTGTGATCATGCCAATGTTATGTAATAATGCACTAAATCTGGGTAACTGGGGTCAGGGCGTTACATTCAACATCTGATAGGTAATCGATACAAAATTTATTAGATTCTTCAACAATATATTATTCTATAATAAAACATTCTAGATGGCTTCGATTCTTGACATACCCTTTCAAAATCTTCATATACTGTTCAATGGTGTACATATATATGTAATAGATAGGACCATGTATTTGAACCTCTCTGACCTAGTGAACCATCAGGTGGACCATTATATAAAATAATGATGGTGGTAAGAACATTTCTAATTCACATAATATGAATTAAATAACTTTATTCCTGATGGGAAACTTAGTCGGGTCTACAACTTTATTGGATATGGTTTTGAAAAAGAAGTAATGTTTGGTTAATGTTTGTTATACATTTTGAGGCAGAATTTAATGGAAATAAACATGCATTAATCCTTGCATAAAAGCATGACAATCATTTTATTTTAGTCCTTGTAACTTCAAATTAGTCATTTACATGACATTCTTGATATTTTATGAATACCCATGTGGAACTTTTACATTCATAAGGGAAAGGTAAAATTGTAATTTTTTCTATCTGGATAAAGTGTAAGTTGTTGGAGGAAGAAAATTCCACCTTTTACCCTTCACTAGTTCCAACTCTTCCCTTATACCCATTTCAATCAAGTACTACTTAGCCTTGATGTGATCTTCCTTTTTTCCAGGAACATTTAGTAACATGCCAATAACACTATCAAATACATTTTTTTCTACATGCATGACATCAGAAAAATACATGACATACAAAAATTTACAATATAGTAATTCAAATAAAATTGATCTCTTCTTCCAACCTTATTTTGTAAGGTTTTTTGAAAATGGTTTACTGAAAACAATGTTATTCTTTTTTACTTTTTTGTATAGTTGATCACTCATTGCTAGAGATGGTGTTTTATCTTGTTCTCTATTCCCATCGAATATTATCATCTAGGATCGGTATTTATATCGTTGAGGTTAAAAAAATTCGATGTCCTAAAAACATTATCATTGAGGAATGTTTCAACCGAACTGAGTATGTGTATTTTTCCCAAACGGGACACCCCATTATGCCTTTAATGCTATAGTCTGATAAATTTCCATAAGCTAGGAAGTCATTTATCATTCCATCCAACATTTACCTCAATGTTAATTCTTCATTTCTATGAGCATCATACATTATAAAACCTCTATCCTACCTCAATTTCATATCTTAGGTAAATGGAGAAAAATAGACATCAATATCATTAGTAGGATTCTTTGATCTAGATATAAGCAGAGACAACATAATGTATTTGAACCTTATGCATAACTGTGGAGGCAAGTTATAATTTACCAACCTGACAGGCCATGTACTATGAAAACTACTCTGTACACCAAAAGGATTTATTCTATCTGTAGATAATGTAAGACCAAAGTTTCTCGGCTCATCTCCAAATTTAGGAAACACATAATCAATTTTATTCCACTGAGGAGAATCTGCGCGATGATATATCTTCCCATATTTAATTGTTGTATCTACATGATAGGTTAATTTTCTTGTAGTTTCCTAACATTTATATAGTCTTCTAAACCAGGGAATGATATGAAAGTACTATACAAATTTTGAAGGACATGATTCATTTTTCTTGTATCAATCCACACCACACTTTGGGAATTTAGTGAGTGATTCATGGACCTTGAGAAACAATAAGAAATTATTTAGACAAGAATTTATTTTTTAGAGATCATTCCCATTGAACATAACACTCATTTAGCATCATATGTTCGGCATGGTAGTTCATTTTCTTCTAGTAGCATATCTTTCAGAAGACAAAGTAGTTCTCCAAAGCTGGTGTCACTCCATCCATTTCCATCTTTCACATTATATACATTCAATACAGCTTAAAATGTTTTGTATTTAGTACAAATAGTATAAAATGGTTTCTTGGAACAATTATTTAACCCCTCAAACAACTTTGGAAAATCACAAACATCATATTCAATTTCAATTGTCATTTCCTCCATGTGATCTCCAATATCTTTTACATATGTATTTATATCAAATGATTCATAAACTGTAGTATCATTCCAATTGATGTCCACATTAAAATTTCCCCATATTTAGTCCAACATTTAAAGTTTTATCTATTACATGACAAATAAAATGTTCTTAAAACTCTTTCGGACTCATTTTTCAATAATAACAACAACGTAAACACGGACACAGGATTTTAGAAGGGTTGTCTGCATACTCTTTTGAAAACTTTATGAACTCTTTAACTCCATATTCATATTCATTTGTAAAAAATTATCACTAATCCATTTTAGGTTCATATCCATCCTATTGAGTTCATAAATGGAGATTTGTAAGTTCTCAATAATTGTTAAAATAGAGGATATGTTTTAAATAAACTCAAGATAACTCGTATGAAAAGTAAATACAACCAGATGAGCTATATAGGAAGGTAAAAATATATGTGCTTTTATTTTGGATTACAGGGGTATTTTTATAGTTTTCCCTTAATTATTTAGAATATATTCACTATTTTTAAGTTAAAATAATATTTATAAAATAAAGTTACCAATTATACTAATGAAGTTATGGATATTATTAAAATAATTATTTCCATGTTAACTGTGTATCTAGTTGATGTCTCATGTAATATTTAACTAGAATAGAAGTAGGGAACCAATAATAACTCAATGAAAAGTATATTCATTTGATAAATATATTTCATGGGATGGTTATAGAAGATCACTAGGCTAAAAGAGGTTTCAAGAAGAGGTCTAAAAGATGAAAATTTCATCAAAAGATGAAAATTCTTGTTAAGACATACTATGAAGTTATAAATGATGATTTCAAGTAGTGTTTTTTAGAAAGACTAAGAATGAGTTGGTTTCCCAACCCACACCCCCTAAAGTTATTAAATATAAATACAAAGAGGATTAACATGATTAAATTTGCTTGCACGAGCAAAGAGTTTAAAGAAAAAACATGAAAAGTATGGGAAGAATAAAAAGAGAAGAACAATACATCATACTGCAAAACAAAGTTGATAAAAATCATGATATTTACCTTTTAGTAGATGTTTGTAGAAGATCAGAAACAAGTCCACATAGAAAAAGTTCCCATTATCTATCCTAAACCATGATCAACAAACGAGTATTATCATTGGATACAAGTATCATTAGTTCAATGCCAATGAATCAAACAACCAGCGACCTGCATGATACGAATAGATATATTAAACCCTCTATATGATTTGCTGATAGGAGAACACTAATTAAAAGTAGTGAATGAGATATCTTGTTATATATAAAATTTCATGTGTGTGAGTGCAATAAGAGACATCATAACAACATAAAGTAGTCTCCTATTTTTCATCAAGATCTAATTGATGAGTTGGTATAAACAACCAATCATACATTGGTAGTCAATAAAAACAAAAGACCATAAATCATTCTCTAAACAACATATCACAAAAAATTGTAAACAACATATCATAAGCAATAGATCATAAACAATTCATATAAGAAGAAATAAAAAATGAAAAAAAATACACAAAGAAAATTAGAAGGCCTACTTCGCTAGGTTGAAGAATATCGAAGACCCTCTTTGAATGTTAGATAAGATGCTCAGAGGCTATTGAGTGGTTTTATTTGACCTTAGATTCACTGAGGAGGAGCACCGACATCGGGTGGCTTCCGTAGAAAGCCCTATATCACGACAGATTTTCTAAAGGTTAGGGTTTTTAATATAGATCGAGACACTCTTTTCAGCGCTTACAAATAAGAGCTGATTAAGTCCTATCTTTATGAGTGCTAAAAATTCACTGATAAATGTTTATTTTATCAGAACTTTATTTAGCAATGATAAATCCTCATCTTTATCAGTGCAGAAAAAGCCCTGATAAAGATTATTTTATCAGCGCTTATTTTTGAATCATTGTTAAATGATTTTTAATTATAAATATAAATAAAAAAATGAAAAAATTTATAAATACTTAATAAATATATATAAATATAAATATATTAAATATAAATATATTAAATATATTCATTTTTAAATATATTTATTATAATTTTATAATTATTTACTTATAATTACAGAAATATTTTTTTTTAAAATTTTATTTATATCATTATATATATTTATATAATTATACATATATATTTAATAAATATATATAAATATAAATATAGTAAATATATTCATTATTTAATTAAAATTATTGTAAATTTTATAATTAATTAAATATACATAATTATTTATTTAATATTATATAAATACTTTAAAAATATATATATTTATTTTTAATTATAAATATATAATTGTATAAATATAGTGACTATAAATTTATAAATATATTTATTTATAAATATTTTTAAAAAATATTTTTTTAAAATTATTAATGAATATCTAATTTTGAGTGCATACATATATGTTAAAAATGAGTGAAATTGAATAAATTAAAAATATAGGTACACTTTGACAATATTGAATAAATGGATAAGTTTTGTGTGTGGGCATATTATATATAAAAATGAATTAATTACTTATATATGAAATTAATATAACACACATTTGATCTATATTAAATTGAAAAATCAAACGACAATCAATTATATGTCGAGTACTATGCAATTAGTTAATATTTTTTAGTTCATATTAATTTTTAATTATATACCATTATTAAATAAATATATGACTATTTAATGTAAAATGCATAAATATTTTGTAATATATAAATCATATTTATATACATTAATATATATCTATATATTTAATATATACAATCAAATTATCATTGTTATCTAATTAATAAAATGTTTAGTATTTAATAATGTGAAATTAATCGATTTATTATTATCAATAATTTAATTAATAAAATTTGTAATGAACACATTTTTTATGTTTAATTTATTTAATTTTTTCATTTTATCAGCGTTCAAAATGTGTTCATGAAATAAATATTTTTCAAAACTAAACATAAAGCGCTGAATAAGTGTACCCTTTATCAATGCTAAAAATAAAGAACTGATAAAGGATACCCTTTATTTGTGCTAAAAATAAAGCACTAATAAAGGATACTCTTTATCAGTGCTAAAAATAAAGCGATGATAAAGGTTTCCTTTATCAGCGCTAAAATAAATGCTCTGATAAAATGTTAAATGTATCTGCGCTTTTTTTAGTGCTAATAAATATTCCATTTTTCAACATTTTATTCTAGTGCTAATAAATAACAGGTTTGTTAAAGGCTAGTTTTGTAGTAGGGATTTGATGGTGTGGGAGCACCTTTTTTCACACCATTTTCTTAAGAGGTAAGAGGTACTTCAATATTTTCAGGTTGAGTAGATACAATAACTTTGCAATGATAAGAGGCTTAATCATTCTATAGAGAGCCATCCAAATTATTAATTTCATGTGAAATTTTAATTTCTATATTGGTATCTTTACCTCTCTCAAGTGAACTATCTCTCATATCATTTACAATATAAAAAATGCCTCTGTTTGCATCTAAATGGGTCATAGAGGAATTGTTTTCCCTTCCTCTTCATGAAAAAGTCCAACCTAATATTTTCTATCTTCAACTCTTGAATTAGAAATAGTGTATTTCTTGGATTTCATCCTATATTTGATCTTGATCCAATTTTAAGACACTTTCCCCTAAAAGTGACTACTATATTTTAATATCCTTAATAATTACAAGTGTTCCACTCCCCTCACTTATAAAAGAACACCACATCTTCTCTATTTCACATTCCACTTGAACCATTTAGATCAACCAAAATCTATATAAAAAATCTACAAACATCATTATCCATGACCTTGACATGGTGTTCTTCCCAAAATACCCATATAAGAATCCTTAAGGTTCTTTTTAAAAGAGGAAACCTGAAGAAGAGGAATATGTTCTTTCCAGCCTTTTTTAAGTTTCTTTCTTATCAAAACTCATCTGAATGTTCTATAACCATATAAAAATTATTGAATCAGTATATTTAATCTACTAATATTTTGTTATATTAATGTTATAATCATTTTTATTTCATTCCTATCTGTTGAAAAATGATAACATCACTCCTGCATATGTGTGGACTACCACCTCTACAAAGTGATGCGATTAACATTTAATTTATTGTTTAGATGGTTGATAATAAGTAAATATTTGAAATATATATATGATATTTATGATACAATTATATTTTTTTAATTTTTAATTATTATGTACCTTTATTTCATTCCATCTATTGAAAAGGGAAAACATCACTCGTATGTATGTACAGAATATCATCACCATAAAGTGATATAATTCATTTTTCATCTTCTCTTTTTATGAATAGTTATAAAAGTCTATATAATGAATAAATGTGACAACCTCCAGATCATAGGTATGACTTATTTTGATCTTGATTTATCCTTTGGATTTTTTTAGATGTTTTTGAGAGAAGGAGGTTGAAAAAATGAAGTTTTGGGGGAAATAGGAAAGACACATGGTTTAGGCACACATTTAGTACTAATTGTGTAGAAACCATGCGATATAGAAATGTGAGGATCCATTGGTATTTTTCATGGTTTCAGAATGGTTATTCAAAAAATGTGAATTTTTAAGGAAACCATGAGGGTATCTGGGTGATTTTCAGAGGTTCCACATGACTTTAGCATAGTTTTTCCAAACTGTGCAACCCATACCAAGTAATTGTTCACCTTATTTTTCAAAGGTATAATAGCCACAAATGGTTTGTTAAACCATGCAGCCTAACTTTGAATCTGATCCAAAACTTTAATTTTTTTAATTTTTTAAATTTTCCTCAATATTTTTTATATCTAATTACATCTTAATCACATTTTAGATTAAACTAAACCTTCTATAGTACCCCAGATGTCTCCCCTTAAAGTATTGATGGTTTTCTTTCATCCTTATTAGATATATTGAAGGTATGTTTCATTTTTTTGATCAATTTTTCTATATTATTCTTAGACACTTACTAAATATCTTCTCCCCTTATCTCATTAGACCCCGTTTAGGTTTTTATTTCTAGATCAAAGGGGTTCGATATAATATTGATGATGTTTATTATAGATCAAGGTTTTTGAGGATCAGATATGCTCATTTACAATATCTGTTCTCAAAGGTGAATAACTTCCCTCCATTATCAAATCAGGTGTTTCTATATAAAGGTTATAACTCATTTACTACTTAAATTTCTTGTAAATTACATTGGTTTTTCTTAGGAAATTTATTTATTTGATGTCAAATTGTTTTTTAAAGGGATGAATGTTTTAAAGTGGGGTTTCTTTTAGAATATATTTAACCACACTATATATTTTATGAAATGAATTAAATGTGGTTTTGATTCTAAAATTGGTTTTCAAACATGGAATTAGTGAGGCTTCATTGTGAATTTTTTCCTAAATAGTGATAATGGTTTTCAAATAGTTTTTAGAAAAAAATGACATTGGGAACCTTTGGTGCATCGAGTGATGGAAATATGTCACATTAGTGTGTGCGTCACAACTAGGGATCTCTTATTGATATTTAAAGAATATGGTAGGACATAATATCAATTGTATTCACATTATTTATATATTAGTTTTCCATTATATGTACAAGTACATATTCTCTTGGGCTAGATACAAATCTTCTGCTTTCCCATTTATTCTTGGTTTTATACATGATTGTAATCATCATGCTTAGCTTATCACTTTTTTATCTTATGGTGTATCCATGGATGGTTTTGATTATGATTTCATACTAGATCACATTTACTTATCATATTAATAATTTATGTGAATATGGGATATTTTATAAAAACCAAAGGATTATTTTAAAAATGTTTTATGCTAGGAAAATTATTTATAAAATGGGATTTTTATATCTATAGATAATGTTTTTATGGTATTAGAGTTTGTATAGATTATTTTGTGAAATACCATTGGGCTTTTTTCTCACACCCTAATTTTTTCTTTGGTATTTCTTATATGTGGTTTTGTAGGACACATGTAGAGGGAAAGATATCTTGTAGTTCATCAACTTAACTTATTTGTCACTACATTCTCAGCGAGATGTTTTAGTGGCGATAAATGGTCACACATAGGATTGGTTTTAGTAGTTTCTTGTTACATATTTAGATTTAGACTTATGGGATGATTTTATATGTATTATTGATGTTTTTATTTCTTCCATATTTTATTATATTGGTTTAGATTCCTTCGGTTATTCTTGAGACATATTTGTTTGTTTGTGGTTTCTTATCTTGTGGTGGGTCAACTTGGGCGATGTGTCAGGTTGACCTAGGCCGGTTTATTATAAAATGGTATCAAAGATTATAACAAATGAATACCTTAAAGCTAATAGGTTAAATATTGTATCGAGGGATGATATTTGGTTGATACTGATTCTTTTATGCCTTCATAACTTTATAGAGGTGGTTGATAAAGAGGCTATGGATGAGGTAGAAATTACAGGGAAAATAGGTTTAGGTGTAACTTTAATTATTCTAGTGGATATCTTGGGTGTGTCTTCTGGATAGAAAATGAATCACAAGAGTGACTGGTTTTCTTCGAGACTAGTTTTAGGGGATTAATAATGACAATAATAGGTCATTTTATATAACTATGGAAGTCCTGATCATACCAAGAATAATTTTATTAAAGAACCATGAACGTTTTACCATTTTAGATAATATGGACTTCCTAGGAATTTTTGTTTAATGATTTTCCCAGGGAGTAAGGCTAGATCCACTCTCACCAAGGATTCATTGGTTTGTTCTAATGTTTCCAAGGGTGATGAGTATTATCATTATAACTTGGGGGATATTCATGTGGTGAATATGGCTTATAGAGGATCTAAGACCAAATATATTTATATAGTAGAGTATATTCCGAAGGAATATGAAGCAAGACCAACAACTGTTAGAGGTATGATACTCATTTCATCCACTATTATTCTATCTTTATTTGATACAAGTTCAAATCATTCTTTTATATATTAAAAGTTAATTGACCTATTAGGATGATGTTTCAATATTATTACATTCTTAGTGGATCTTTACACACCTTTGGGAAAGTGGTACAAACAAGGTTTTAGATGACCTACGTGTTAGGTGCTGATATATTACTTCGAAGTGGTGTGGGATTTATTAATTCTTGATCTTGATATCTTCAACCTTATTATTGGAATGGATTTGATGATTAGTGTTAAGGACCAAATAAACTATTATCATTATCATGTTTAGTTTTTATCTATTGACTGGGTCTCATATGTTTATCAAGGTTAGTGGTATTATAGATCTAGGAGAGAAGGGACACTACTGGAAAAAGATCATATACCCATGGTTTGGGACCACAGTTATATTCCATAAAACCATGGGTATAGGATATACCCATGGTTCAGAGAACTGTGGGATCTTAAGTAATTGGTATAGTTATGAGATATATCTATGATTTGAAAATTCTATACCATGGTTATGAACTATGGGAATGAGTGTATGACACAATTTCAAAAAAACTATACCTACAGTTTTGAAACCATGGCTATAGGATTTAAAAAAATATATCATTCCAAATTCAATACCTGGACTGCCTTTCTACAAATAACATGGCTAACCACTGCACCACACTCATTTATTAGTATATAAATACATATTTACTTATATATATTTATCTAAAATGTGGATATATATGGAGATTCATGGCAATAGTTTTTCCTGCCGATTTTTTTCTCACGAATTTTTTCCCATGCTTATGTAGGAAAGATATACCCATGGTTTACCAAAATCATGGATATTGGGATGGCCTATAACCATGGTTTTTGGAGAATCATGGGTATATTTTTTTTATCCAAACCCTATACCATGTTTTTTGGAAAACCATGGGTATAGGTTTGACTTATATGCAAGATTTTTTAGAGAACCATGGGTATAGAGGTGTCCTATACCCATGATTTTTGAAAAACCATGGGTATAGGTGGGAATTTACAACCCATACCCATGGTTTACCAAAAACATGGGTATAGGTCTTGAACCAAAACCTATACCCATGGTTGTTGGAAAACCGTGGGTATAACTTTGTTTTCCATTAGTGGGTCTGTTGTTCCTTGTGCCTAAATGATATCATACCAATTGTTGGAAATGTTTCTTGAGATTGTTGATCATTGTTTGAGTAATCCACATCCTATAATAGTGAGTGTGTAACTTGAGGTATTTCCTAACAAATTTTCTAGGCTACCATCATAGTGATAGGATGACTTCACCATTTAACTACTCCCTAGAAATATGCCCATTTCTATGCCATCCTACCATATAGAACCTGACGAGTTAAAGAAGATTAAATTTGAGCTTGTGGAACTTGAGGTTAAAGGATTTGTTTATCCTATTATTCTACCTTGGGATTCTCTTATCCTCATTATTAATAAAAGACATGGGAGCCTTAGGATTTGTATTGATTATCCTAAGATAAATCAAGTGACTATTAAGAACAAATTCCCCTTACAAAGAATTGATGATCTCATTGATCAACTTAAAGGGACTTGTTGGTTTTTAAAATCTATCTAAGATCAGGGTGCCATCAGTTGAGATTCTAAGAAGAGGATATACCTAAGAAATAATTTAGGATCCGATATGAGAATTTCGAGTTTTTTGTTTATTCCTTTCAGTGTCCTTAATTATCGTACAATATTCATGGATTTGATGAAATAGATCGTCTATAAGTTTTTAGTCTCTTTAATAGTCATTTTTATGATATTTTAGGGTACTCTAAGTTAGATGAGGAAGACATAGATCTTTTGGATATCATCTTTAGAACTTTTAAAGAACTTCGCTTGTATGGTAAGATATTCATGTGTGAATTTTGGATCCATAAAGTGAAGTTTTATGGGAATATCATATCTGAGAGGGGAATATCATTAGATTCTAAAAAGATTCAGGTGGTAATTTCTTCGAATCATCCTATAAATGTGTTTGAGATCTAGTGTTTATTAGGCTTAGTTGGGCACTACCTGCAGTTTTTTAGGAATTATATAAGATTACATCTCATATGATAACTTTTACCCACATGGGTGTTAAGTTTGAGTGGAATGAAAAATGTTAGAGATATTACTAGGAAATGAGGAAGAGGTTTACTTCAGCTCTAGTTTTGATTCTTCTAGAACCAGATTCATGTTATGATGTTCCTACGATGCTCCAGGTATTGTATTGGGGTGTCTCTTGATACATAGAAAATAAGTGGTGGCTTATGGTTCTCTCTAGTTATGACCTCATGAGAAGAACTAACTTACCCATGATGTTGAGTTAGAAGATGTTATAAACGCACTCAATAGAGACACTTGGTTGAGTATCTTAATAATTTTTATTTTGATATTTCTTATAGTCCTAGGAAGGGGAATGTGGCGGCTGATGCTTTGAGTAGAAAATTAATAACTTAAGCCTTGAAAGAATAAGTAGAGGAATGGTCTCTAATTATTATTTTTTCTAATATGATATTGAGAGTAGAAGAGGCAAGTGGAAAAGTTTTCCTATCTTTTGTAAAGGTTGAAAATCGTTTAACGATTAAATTTAGCATGAACAAGTTTCATACACTAATTTCTAGAATTTTTGTGAAATCATAAATAGTGGGGAAACATTGGGTGAGTGGACTCAGTCTTCTATTGGTAATTTGGGTTTCTGAGGAAGGTTGTTTGTTTCTATATCTTTAAGGAATGAATTTATAGATGATGGAAACTAGTATTATTAGTCTGTACACATTGGGAATAAAAATACATATCATGATATAAGACATTGATATTGGAGAATGGGGATAAGACAATGAATTTAAAACTTCATATCATGGTTCCTTGTCATAAAATTAAAGTGGATCACTAAATCCCTACTAATTTTTTACAACCTTTTTCCTTTCTAGTATAGAAGTGGGATAATATTTCTATGGACTTCATCATTAGTTTACCACATAATCATAGTGGGAAGGATATTATTTGGGTTATTATTGATTGAATTATGAAATCAGATCACTTAATACATATTAAGAGGACAATGAAAGTGGATTATATTAGTAACTTGTATGTTTGAGAGGTTGTGAAGATTCATGGAATTCCTTCAACAACTATTTTTGATAGGGATGCCTGGTTTACATCAAAGTTTTGGAAAGGTTTGCAAGAGGAAATGGGTTCCTAGTTAGAATTTAGTATGGAATATATAAATACCCAAACCTCTTATTCATAAATATCATATATTAATAATGAATATTCATTACATAACAAAACAATACATTCCAAAATTGTTTAGGTCAAGTGCCATTGTAAACTTTGACACATATAAAACTGCTCCATAAGTGATCTATGCCATATCCTACTAAGTTATTCATAACTAGAACCCTTATTAAACATATCATACATAATTCCTTTCATCATATACTGAGGAAAATGAAACATAAGAATAGGTGAGATCAGATACCCAGTAAGGGTAAACAAGGGAGATATCAATATATCATGAGCATAAGGGTATTATAACATGAGAATAACAATTTTAAAACATAGATTTAATATCATAGATCATAAATTTGAGTCATGGAATAAATATTTCTAGATCATAAGACATGAATAATAATATAATCAAAGAACATGATCCATAAGAATACAACATTGGCATAAGATATAGATATTTTTTCATAAACATAAGCTTATAAAATTGTGAACATATATAAATAAGAATAAGTTCACTCATCAAGTTAATGACATGAAATCATGCCCTTGAATAAATATTTGGAAATATAACCACGTCCACACATAACCTTATGAATAGAAAAAATAGATCCATGAATAACATTGTGAACATATAATCATGTTTACCTATAACATTATGAACATATAATTAGGTCGACATATAACATTATGAACATGTAATCAAGTCCACCCATAACATATTTACTCATGATTTATCCATCTTCACCCAATGAATTATAGGGAGATCTAGGTCCTACCGATCACATAATCCATAAATCAGTTTGTCACAAGATCATAAAAAATGTATCATATCATAAACCGTGAAAAAGTGACTAGTTTGATAAACATTTCCTTATAGTACAACCCAAGGAAAGAAACAGGGTTCATAAACATTTTATCATGATAATAATAAACCATATAGAGAGAAAAATATGGTATCATTAGATCATATCCATAGTAAATATTGTGTAACATCAAAGAATGTCATAATAGATGAAAAATTATTTTGAAAGAAAAATTACTTGGAATATTTTTTGAGGAAAATTACCTTTATTTGAAAACAACCTTTTTAAAACTAGAAATTCATAATATATTTTGGAAATAATTTTATTTGAAAATTAAATTAAAAAATTATAAAGTAATATTTAAAAAATTTATTGGTCATGACGGTGTAAAATTATTTTCATGCCGTACATGTTCAATCAAATATTCTATACACATTTTTAGTAAAAGCCAAATGATCCTTGTTTAGAAAATGACATTAAGATTCATTTTAAAACATTTTGTAAGAAAATTAAAATATAGGTAAAATTTTATTTAATAAATCTTTTAGATAATGTTAAAAAAATAAAAAAAAATTAGAATTTTTTTAGAAAACATGGGTATGGAAGAAAAGGGGTTTTTGTGCAAAGAGAGAAATAAAGTTTATTTTTATTAAAAACATTATTTCGAACTATTTTATAAATAAACAAAAAATAATTATGGGAAAACATAAATTCTCATAAAATAACTATAATAGAATAAAAATCATGTGGTTATTGTAAATTATATCATAATAGTTCATCATTGAAATCATAATTATAAATAATCTCAATAAAAAATGAGATAATTACATCAAACCCTTACCACTTTGGTAACTTTTAAATCATAATATAAATTAAAAAATAAAATAAAATGAAATATTAAATATAATTAAAATAATGATATTGATGATATAAAATTTCAATATGATAGTATACACACCTCATAAAAGAATATAGGTGCATAACATAACATATGTCGCAAAGAAAAAAAATTAAGACAAAAATACCTTACTGATTTGGTAACTTTTGAACTGTAAATACCATGAAAGAGAGAGAATAAATGGATATGTAAATCCAAATAATTTCGAAGAGAATAATCATAAAATAAATTTCTCAAATGTATATACATCACATAAAATAAATACGTGACATGTGTCTCATTGAAGTAAAAAGTGAGAAGAAAATCCCTTACCATAAGTCTTGAATAACTTTGTACACATTTAAAAATTCTTTAAAATAAATATAATTATATTATAAATATATTATATAACCATAATTATATATATATCAAATAATATATGATTTACGTATGACCTTTTATTACCTATTTATTAAAAATTCATTGTTAAGGTCATGTTTTGGGTAATAACTACATAGTTTTACATATATGTTTTGATTTTTTTATCTTTTGTAATCATACTTTGATCATGGTTAAATCATATAAATAATGTTAAAAATTATATAATATCATATATATTTATTATATATGTATTTATAGTAATCCATAAAATTTAGAGATAGAAAATGAAATACACTATTCATGGAGATGGTAGGCAGTACGTATGCATGAACACTGTATCCATTTTCTTGACAGATGAAATGAAAGAAAGGTAAATAATATATTACCTTTAAATAATCATTTTTATTCATATATATATCATATATTTATTAAATTTACACTAATTACCTTCCATGCATAGATTTAGTGAAAAATGAATCACATTACTTCATGAGGCTGTAGTCCACTGTACACAGGAACAATATTATCGTATCCCTCAATGAATGAAAAGTAAGAAGGTGTATATGATTTAATAATTATATAAGTATATTTATGTTAAAAATATAATATATATGTACATTATATCCATAATCATACACAACTGTGATAGGTTTTTATAGAAAACATGTCACATCAGTTCACAAGGCGATAGTCCTCCATACACATGAGCGATGTTATCATTTCCCATTTAAGGGAAGAGGATATGGATATAGCTCATTGCCATAGTATAATAATTTTTTTTATATTTAATATAATGTGGTTATTATTATATTTTGGTTTAATAATTTTTTAAGGAGGTGGATGAAGAAATAAAATAAAACACTCAGTTAGGGATATTACCTCTTTTTTAGAAAACTTCTTTTAGTTTACAACAAAATACTTCCTAGGTTGGATATATAACCAAAAGAGGAATTATAATATGTTATGAGAGAATTAAAGAATAAATTTGTTTAGTTATAGGTGAATAAAAATAGTTTTTTAATAGTAAAGAATAAAGAATAGTGGGTGACCATTTATAAGTAAGGTGAGAGGAATACTTGTAATTTTTGAAAATAAAAAGGTGTACCCACATTTTTATCATGAAACAAGGCTCCAAAATATACCGTTATCAATATTTGAATATATAAGGTAAAAATATATCTATAAAATGGGTTTTATAAAAGTTTTTAGGTTATTTTACCCCATATCTTTTTGTTTAATCCTCGAAAAACTCATTTTTACCTCTACCAAAATAATTAATTTTTACAGATTTTACTATTCATAATGGTCAAAAATTAATATGAAAATATTATAGAATATAAATTATTATAATTAAAATTTTAAAATATATTTTTTTCAAATTTAATTCATGTTAGTGAAAAAAATTAATTTAAAATTAAACCTGCAGATGCGACTAAAATGATGTTTTCTAAAGGGAAAATCTTTAAAAGTTTAAATTTTATTAGAAAAAAATTTGATATGAAATTTATTAAAATGAACTAAATTAGATAAATAAATATATAATTAAAAAATTTTTGTTTTTAAAAACATCTTAAAACAACTTGGATGTTTTTTTAAACTAATTAAAAGAAATGACAATTCTAAATAAAAACTAGTATTTGTCACTATTCATCGAAAAATTTATCATCTTAGAAAATTAAAAATTTCACCCTATGATAATTTAATAATACTTATTTTAAAAATAAATTTCATTTTTTAAAATACATATTCTAAAAGTATGAAAAATTAATTTTAAAATTAAGTGTGTAAAATGCGATAAAATAACTTTTTAGAAAAATATAGTTTTAAGTGTAAAATTGGATTAATACTTATCTCATGTCTATAAAATACATAAGATGAATGTTAAAATTTTTATTGAATATAAAATATATTAATTTCATTAAAATAATTTACCAAAAGTTATTTTTTAAATTTATCGTAGAAAAACACACATATGCGTATAAAAATAGATTTTCAGAAATATATTTCTTTTATTTTCAAATAGTTTTTATTTTCTTTTATAATTAATTGGTCACCAAATAATTAATTTTATATAAATTTTTAATCCATATATTTTCATAATTTAGTTAATCCTATTCATACCCACCATTCTAATGACTATATAGTAACTATCATATTAAATTATAATATTTTAATAGTATGTTGTGTTTCGTTAAAACTTGGTGTTGTGTGTAACACAATCTAAATTCGATGTTGCATGTTAAACAAGGAAAATTAGTGTTGATTATATTAGAAGATAAAATTGGTGTTTCATGTAATAAAAAGTATCCCAAATATTAAATTTATTTGAAAAAAAATATTTCAAAAAATAGAAGGGTTTTACATTCTACCCCCTTAAAATTTAATTTCTCTTTCAAAATTCGTCACTTTGGTGCAAAAAATAGAGGATAATTCTACTTTATTACATATTCAGGTTCCCCTGTAACTTCCTCAAGATGGTGGTTTCTCCACAAAACATTTTCTTGGTGAGTGCTATTGTTTCATAGACGTTTCTCTGTATGATCTATAATCTCCATCAATTATTCCTCATAATAAAGATCATGATCCAGAGGTATGACCTATGATCTCAATATATATGATGGATCAGGTATGTACTTACATAGTATAGAGACATCAAACACATCGTGAACCTAAGATAGTTTTTTTGGAAGTTCCAAGTGATAATATATGGTCCTGATATGATCAATAACTTCGAAAGAAATGTTATACCTAGGGATTAGTTCTCCCTTATTTCTTCCATAGATAAATTCATTGAAACACCTTCTCACCAACATGAAATTACATATCACATCAAATATTGTAATCATAATATTTATAATAATGTTTTTCTTCCCTTATGGGTTTCTAAGAAACTCTAACCTTCTCTACAATTTCTTTATCTATCTTAGTCCCCAATATCTTTTTTTATGAAACTTCATTACAGTACATTGGAGTTCTATAGTTATTTCCTTAATGGGATTTATAAGGATCCATTTGAGTTCTCAAGTGAAATATATTATTATAATAAAACTCAAATAGAAAAAGGTATTGATCCTAACAAACTTTAAAAACTATAGAACATAATATTATCATATCCTTTAGGGTTTTTATTATTCTCTCAGACTATCCATTCATCTGAGGATGATTCACAGTGCTAAAACTCAAATATGTATCATGATATTATTGAATAATTTTCAAAAACTTCAAGGAAAAATTCAGATCATTATCAGATACAATTAAAGGTGGTACTCCATTCAACCTTACCACTTACTTAATTTATATTTTTAATAGGTGGATATAGAGATAAATCTTCTATGATAATAACAATGTGTGTGGAATTTGTAAGTTGGTTGACTCTAACCCATATTACCTCAATATCAAAGATAAGATAACCCCTAAAGGTTACCATTACCTTGAATCACATTTCCAAAAAGTGTAAAGGCATTCCTCCAGAAATAAATTTAACACTAAATCATTTAAAAAACAAAGGGTTTTTATTTCCATGAATGAATATTAAAATATCCTAAATCTTGACAAAATCCCATCACACAAAAAACCAAAATTAGTTTTAATTACTTTGAACTTATGACTAAAATTAAACTCATAAACCCAGGAAGGTATTCATAACTCTTAATTTAATCTTATATGGATACATATACACTTCAAAAATTCAATTCACCATTTATTCCTAATATAAGATTTTATCTTATATAAAAAAATTAATTGGAATCTTAGGTTAATCCTTGTATTGATAGAAAATAAAATGTGATTCAATTATTCCAAAATCCATGTATAAGGATATAATCAAATAAAATTTCACTAAAGTATTAAAAGTAAGATTTTCATAGGGCTCATTCCTACAAAATCAAACTTGAAATTCTCAACTAAGGATGGTAGGATAAGTGTACCCTAATTATCATGTTTCACTTCATCCATTGATATTTCATAATATTTACCTTTATCCTTTATCTTCATAGGTTATTGTAGATTATCATCCAAATTTTCCCATGTATTGGGGTACTGATTCACATAATTCCAAAACATATTTCACTTAAAACACTAGAGTGTGGTTGGTGCATTATATTGAGATCTCCCTCCATTAATTTAATTAACTAGACTCTTCACATCACTTTTACTTTGTTTTTATTGATGGACTAGATTCCCACACTTGTAACACCCTATTTTTCCTTTCAGAAATTTACCTGAGTGTTTATTCCCACATTTCTAGCATGTAGGTGACTAAAATTTCTTTCCACCTATGTGATTTATTTGATTTATTGAGAGAAATGATCTTCATTTTCTTATCAAAACCAGGGTATTGGTCAAAATATCCAATTTTCATTTATACCTTTCTTTCACATCGAATGAATTATTTGTAGAAATAAAAGTCTCTTAAAGACGACTATTTTTGAATACTTGGTCTTATGCCACAAAATAATTGATCTATTTTTATTTCTAGACTAATGATTAAACTAGGATCATACTAGGAAAGTATTGCAAAATTTTCTTCATAGGAACCAATATATTCACCATCCTTTAGTTTGATCTCAATGGATTCCTTATCTATCCTTGTTCATAGAATACGAGGGAAGTACTTAGTAAAAAATATCCTCTTAAAATCATCCCATTATATGGAGTCAATTACCTCCTCTTGACTGGTATTTTTAATAAGGTTAATCCATTGATATACTTTTCCTTTCAAATAATAGACAACCAAAATGATTTTTTCATGATCTAAACTCTATAGAATGAAAAATATATTTTCAGTTGTACTGATCCATTTCTGAGCAACTAGTGGATTAGTGGACCCATTAAAAGAGGGTGGATGTTACCTTATGAAGGAATAAATAGAATTTTTCCCATTATTTTCTCATTTGGAATTTCAGAATGATTCATTTCTTGATAAAGATGTGTTAGAATAGTAATGATGTTTTTTATTCCAACTCCTAAAACATTTGGCTGCTCAGGAGGACAATCATGAAATTTTCCATTACATTCAGCCTTAACTTAGTTCTTTTGGGTTCCATCTGTTGACTAAAACTAGAAAAGTAGTATGAGAAACACTAATTATAGTTTAAAACCATATAATTTTGAAAAATAATTCATAGGATGTATAAATCACGATACACGATTTTCAATCTATGAAACCTTAGACTTAACCTAGGTCATTCATGATCATTATTCCAATACTTTATGATGATTATTAAAGAGTTTTTGAATTTGAAAAAAAAATCCCCCATGAGTGTTAAACCTTGTGTAGAGCAAGGTCCATTGTTGTACACTAGGTGATGATCGAGTCCATCTAAATAAACCCCTTTCTATGTTATTACCCCTAGGAACCTCTATGCCAGAGCGACATCCACTTGTAGTATCCAGACATGGATGGAATTTCTTGGAAACTACTCACTCCATCCTTTACCAAAATTCCAGGACATTTTCCTATACTTTATCTCATACTTATACCTATCCTTAGACATATACCTAGACATATCCTTAGAAATATACCTAGGAATCTCACTAAAGTTTTCTCATCCTAGTTTCTAAAGGTTTACTAAACCTTTATTTGATACCAAATATAAAGTCACAAACCTCTCATACATAAATATTACATATTAATATATGAGTATTAATTACAAAATATAATGATCCATGTAATAATTTTATAGGTCTAGTGACTTTGGAAACTTGGACATGTAAAAAATTCCTCCATAAGTGTTCTATGTCTCCCCCATTAAGTTATTCATAACTATCAACCTTATTAAACATATCATATATAATACCTTTCATCATAAATTTAGGAAAGACAACATAATAAAGGGTGTCCTTAGAATCCCATTAAGGGTAAGAAAGGGAGATATCAACATATCATGAGCAAAGGGGTTTGTGAACATGATAATAACATTTAAAAACTATACCCTACATATCATAGATCATAAAATTGAGTCACAAAATTAATATTTTTAGTTATTAAGACGTGAAACATAATAAAATCAAATAACATGAGCTAAGATAACATAACAATCATATAAGACATAGATTTTTGGAATACACATAAGATTATAACACCGTGGACATGTATAAATTGTAAAAAGTTCACTCGTTAAATTAAGGACATGAAATTAATCTCTCATATAAACTTATGGAAATGAAAATAGTTCCACACATAACCTTATAGACATGAAAACTTGGTCTACACATAATGTTGTGAATAGGTAATTAGGTTCACACATAACATTGTGAACATGTAATTAGGTTCACACATAAAATTATGAACATGTAATGAGGTTTACCCATAAAATATTTAATCATGAGTTATCCATATTTACCTAATGAATTAAAGGTATATATAGGTCCTACCCATAAAATAATCCATTTATCAGTGTGACACAATATCATAAAACATTATTCATATCATTACCTGTGAAAATGGGATTGGTTTTATAAACATTTCATTATAGTATAACACATGGAAAGAAACCATATTCATAAACATCTTGTCATCATAATAATAAACCATATATAGAAAAGTAAAAATAAAGATGATATCATTGAATAATTTCCACATTAAACATTATATAACATAAAATTATGTCATCTTAGATGGAAAATATTTTTGAAAGAAAAATCAATTGGATCATTTATTGAGGAAAACAACCATTCTTTGAAAATCACCTTTTTAAAACTGAGAATTCATAAAAAATTTAGAAAAAAATTTCTTTAAAAATAAACCTTGAAAAATATTAAAAAATATTTAAAAAATCAAGTGGTCATGACATTGGGAAATTCCATTCATGTAGTACATGTTAAAACAATGTTTCCTTTCACATTTTTGGTATAATTCAAATGAACTTTTTTAGAAAAGGATGTAAATGTTACCTTAGAAAAATATATAAGAAAATTAAAAATTGGGTAATAATTTATCTAATAAATCCATTTTAAAATGTTAAATCATATTTTAAAACTTTTTTAGAAAACATGGATATGGAATAAAATAATTTTTCAACTGAAGAGAGAAATAAAGATAATTTTTATTAAAAATATTATTTTGAACTATTGAGTAAATAAATAGAATAACTTTAAGGTAAAACATTTATTCTCATGAAATAAACATAGGAAAATAAAATTCATGAGTTTCTTGATAATTAGATAATAAAATTCATCATTGAAAGAATAATTATAAACAATCTTGACAAAGAATGAGATTATAGCATCAAACGCTTACCATTTTGGTAACTTTTAAAACCTAATACCAATTAAATAATAACATTAAATGAAAATTTAAATATCATAAAAAAATATATTAATTATATAAAACTTCAAAGGGATAGTATTAATACCGCTTATAATAACATAGGTTCATAATATAGAATATTTTTCAAAGAAGGAAAATTGTGATAAAAATCCCTTAACAATTTTGGTAAATTTTGTACTATAAATCCTATGAAAGAGAGATACTAAAATGGATATATAAATATAAATAATTATCATGATAATAATTATAAAATAAATTCATGGGAATTATATACACCATATAAAAAAACAGGCGTTATTTGTCTCATAGAAGTAAAAAGTGATATTAAAATCCATTACCATAAGTATTAAATTCCCCTATACACAGTAAAACCTCATGTATACTAAATATAAGTTTATTTTAAATATATTAAAAAACCATAATTATATATATAATACCATATATGATTTAAGTTTCACCTTTTATTACCCATTTATTAATAATTCTATGTTAAAGTCATGTTTATGGTAATAATTGCTTTGTTTTTTGTGTTTGTTTTGATTTTGTATTTTAGGTCCTAGTACTTTGATGATGGTTAAATCATATAAAAAATTTTAAACATGATATAAATACCATATATATTTTTTATAAATATATTTATAGTAACACATAAAATTTATAGATAGAAAATGAAATACATCGTTCATAGAGATGGTAGGTCGTACGTACACACGAACCCTGTTTTCATTTTCTCAATAGTTGAAATGAAAGAAAGGTAAATAATATACTACCATTAAAAAATAATTTTTATGACTTATATATTACATCTATTCATTAAATTTACCCTAATTACCTTCCATTCAAAGCATTAGTGAAAAAAATCACATCTCTTCGTGAGGCGGTATTTTATCGTACACACGGATGATGTTATTGTATCCAACATAGAAAGAAAAGTAAGAAGGTATATGTGATATAATAATTCCATAAATATATTTATGTTAAAAATATAATAAATATATAAATTATATTCATCATAATACCCAACTGTGATAGGTGTTTATTGAAAATGTGTCACATCGGTTTGTGAGGCGGTTGTCCTCCATACACACGGGCAACATTTTCATTTCCCATTTGATGAAAGAGGAGATAGATGTAGGTCATTCCCATAGTATAATAACATATAAGTATATTTAATATACTGATGTTATTATATAATCACTTTTTAATAATATTTTAAGTAGGTTTAGAAAGAAATAAAATAAAATGCTTGGTTAGGGATGTTACATCTTCTTTGGAAATCATTTTTGGTTTGCACCAAAATCCTTAATATGTTGGAATAAATAAAAAAATAATGATTATAGGATTATAAAAGCGAATTAAAGAATATATTTGGGTAATTATTGGATGATACAAATGGTTTTGTACGTGTGAAGATGAGAAGATAGGGGTGAACTTTTATAAGTTAGGTGAGAGACACACTTGTAATTTTTTAAAAGAAAAATGTGTACCCATGTTTTTCTCAAGACAAAAGGATGTAAAATATACATTTTTACATGATATAAGATATAAGGTCTAAATATATCTATAAAATTTGCGTTTTACTATTTTCTGGTTCATCTTACCCCCCATATATCTAGTTTAACCCCCGATAAATCCATTTCACCTTAACAACAATAATTAATTTTTACTTATTTTACTATTCAAAATGGTAAAAATTTAAGTTGAACATACTATAAAATATAAATTATCATGATTATAAATATATAATCCATTTTTATAAATTAAATTCAAATAATTTGAAAATTTTAATTCATAATTTAACCCACAAAAGCGATGAAAAAACGGTTTTCCAAAGAGAAAATATTCAAAAGTTTAAATTTTTTTATAAAAAATTCAATATTAAATTTATTACAATGACATAAATTGGATTAATATATATATATATATATAATTAAACTAATTATATATTTAAATATTTAAATAATTTTTATATTATTTAAAATCTTTAAAAGAAATGAAAGTTGTTAAAAAAACCAGTATTTTTCACTATTCATCAAAAAATTTATCTTCTCATAAAATTCAAAAATTAACCCTAAAATAATTTTGATATTCTCATTTAAAAAATTAATTTCATTTTTGAATATATATTTTCTAAATGTTTTAAAAATTAATTTTTGAAATAAGTGTGCAAAATACAATAAAACTTCATTTTAGAAAAAATACAGTTTTTAAGAGTAAAATTGGATTTATTTTTAGCACATGCCTAGAAAAAACATAAGTGAATTTTATAAATTTCATTGAAAATATATTATATAAATTTTATTAACATTATTCCTAAAAAGTTTTTTTTTAAATTTATTAAGGTAAAATATCTTTGTATGCATAAAAATAATTTTTCAAAGAAATATTTCCATGATTTTAAAATAGATTTTATTTTCATTTATAATTAATCAATCATGAAATAATTCATCATATATATATTTTTAAACCATATATTTTCATAGTTTAGTTAATCTAATTCACACCCACCATTCCAATGCATATGTGATAAATATCATATTAAATTGTAATATTTTAATAGCATGTAGTGTTTTGTTAAAACTCTGTATTGCGTGTAATGCAAACTAAATTCAGTGTTGCATGTAATGCAAGATAAAATCAGTGTTGAGTGTATTTCAAGCTAAAATCAGTGTTTCATGTAATGAAAAATATCAAAAATATCAAATTTATTTTAATTTTTTTTTCTAAAAAGTCTCAAGGTTTTACAACATATCATTCACATATCAATAGATACACTAAACAAGTTATTATGATACATGAAGATATGTTTTGGGAAAGAATGATTGATTTTGAAGGTTCATGGGAAAATAATATTCCTCTAGTATAATTTTACTATAAAATTTTTTATCAAGATTTGATTAATATGGATTATTTCGAAGCATTATATTGGTGGCCATGTATATCTCTATTCTATTGGGAAGAGTAGAGAGAGTTGTTCTTTGATGGAACGAGCGTTGTTTTGGAGATGATGAAGAAAGATCAGTTGATCCATAAGAGGTTAGCGACTACTCAGAATCATCAAATATCCTATGTGGACCATTATTGTCACCTACTCAATCTTATGGTTAGTGACCAAGTCTTTCTCAATGTGTCACTTTTCTTGGGAAACCATCAATTCAATAAGAGGTGTAAGTTAACACTGAGGTTTTTTGATCTTTTCAAGATCATTGAAAAAATTGGAAAAGTGAATTATCAGTTGGGTTTTCCATCTCAATTTACATTGATTCACATTGTGTTTCATGTTTCTTAGCTGAGGAGGTATCATTCAGACCCTTCCCATGTGATTGAATGGTGATATATTGATCTTGAGACCAACCCCACTATGGTCGAACAACCAAATTATGTTATAGATCACCAAGATAAGGTACTACATAGAAGAAAACTTACCTCTGTCCATGTACTATGGTAGTGAATATGGTACATTCATGATATGTTGGAGTAATAATTGTTTATGATTCATTAACGACCTTCACTTTTTGTGAGTTCAAAATCTTGATCACTTTTTATGGACATAAATGTTTATCGTGACCAGAATTTTATTTCCCTTTAGGTCATTAGTATGCCTTAGTTTATGAAATATTTATCCTCTGGGTCATTTGAGATTTTTTTTCAAGAGTTGGAGGTTGAAAAATTTTATTTTTGTGGAAAACATTCTAGGGTAACAATTTAGGAACATTTTTAGTACTAACCGTGTTGTAACCTTGTGATATGAAACTATGAGGCTTCAAAGAAATTTTGAAAAGTTTAAGAATAATTAGTCAAACCATATGGTTCGATTCATGGAATGTTTTATTTCAATACGACTTTCACTTCTATTCTTATATCCTTTATTTATCTCTTATTATAATATCTCTTTAAACCCCATTTGGATTTTGGTTTCTATATCCAAGTGTTTTGATAGATAATTGATGATGTTTCTTATGAATATAGGCTTGTGAGGACCCTATCAACTCATTTCCAATCTCTATTCTCGAAGGTGAAAAGTTTCCCTCTGTTATCATGGTAGGTGTCTATATAAAATCATTTTAACCCATGAATTTCTTAAATTTAATTTAAATCAATTTGGTTTGTCTTATGAAATTGATTTATTTTTTATCAAAGTGGTTTTCTAAAAGGATGCATGTTTTTAAAGGGAATTTTCTTTAATAACATATTTTTTCACACTATGTATTTGATGAAATTCCTTAAATATAGTTTTTATTCTAAAATTTGTTTTCAAGCATGGTATTTGTGATTATTCATTATGAATTTTTTTTATAAATTTTTGGAATTGTTTTCAAATAGTTTTTGGAAAATAAAGAACATGGGGAACCTTGGGTGAATCAAGAAATAGACACATGTCACCTTAGTGTGTGTGTCACCACTAGGGGTTCCCTTGTTGATATCAATAGCATATGGTAGGATTAGATATTGGGGTTTATTTAAATTATACCTATATTATAGTTCCTTTATAATTTTTATTATATATTCCCATAGGCTAGAACTCAATCTTGTGTTTATTTATTTATTCTTGGTTTTATACATGATGGTAGTATTCATTATCAGTTGCTCAATTATTTATCTTATGTTGTATCCATGGATATTTTTGATTAATCTTTCAAGATACCTCACATTTACTTATTATATTATTGGTTTATGTGAATATGAGATGTTTCATGAAAATAAAATTATGATTTATAAAATGTTTTATCTTTCAAAAATATTTACAAACTAGATTTGTTTTAAATATAAAGCCAACATTTTAATTTTATTTGAATTTATATATATTATTTGATGAAATAATAATGGGATTTTTGATCACACCCCACTATTTCCTTAAGGATTTTTTAGATTTCATTTTGTAGGACATAGGTAAAGGGAAGTGATTCTTATAGTTCTTTGAATTCTCTTAGTTGTCATCACTTTCTTATCGAGTCAAATTAATGGTGACATATGGTCACACAAAGGTTTGGTTTTAGTATTTTATTATTACATATTTGATTTTATTCTTATTTATTTATGTTTTTTGTCTCATGGATGTTTTTATTTCTTTCATGTTTTGTTATTTTTTTATCTTCCTCTGGTTGTTCATGAGACATGTTTGGTTTTTTATGGTTCCTTATCTTATGGCGGGCCAACTTGGGTGACATGTCAGGTTAACATGGGATAGTTCACTACAATAAATATGATACTTAATATATGATTAAAATTATTTATATAATAAAATAATGACTAATGGGCGAGGACTAGAACCATCGAACCGAAACATGGATAAAAAATGAACCAGTTTTCACCTAAATGTTCATTTTAATGAATAATTATTAATAAAATAAAAATTATAAATTATAAAGGAATGACATATATGAATATGTATATGATTTTTTGGAATATATTTTTAGTAAATATATATTTATTATACATGAGGTTTGAATACATATGAATAATTAAAGGTCTTGAGGTAAGGTTTTATGTAATAATCTCATTTATTTTCAGGATTATATATGTTAAATTTCCTTTAAGAGACATTATATGAACCTTATCTTTTAAACCCATATATTTTATTATATTTTGTTTATTATTTGAATTTTTTTATCTTAGTACCAATTCTAAGATTTTTTACATAAAATGATTTAGATTTTTTTTATAAAAAATCGACCTTATTTCTTTTTCAGTCAATGAGATTTTTATTCCATGTAAATGTTCTTTAAAATGTTTTATATACGTTTTTTATTTACTTAAATGTTTGAGAAAAATATTTTTTATTACCTTTCAATTTATTTTATAATTAATAAAATGAATTTTTTTTATTTTTTTATATACTACTCACCTTTAAATTTTACAGTAGTGTGAAAATAATGTCTTATTTTAAAATATATAACATGAATTAATTTTACCACCATCATGTTTTTTCACTAATTTGAATAATCCTTTTCAATTTTCTATTTTTATCTTCAAATAAAATATTTTATCAATATTTAGGGAATTTTTAGTTTATGAAGACAACAAAAGAAAAATATATTTTCCCGATTTTCAAAGAAATGTTCAAAAGATATTTTAAAGGTATTTTTCATCTATGTCAACATCCTTTAATGATTTTTATAATTCACTGGGGATATGATATTTTGATACAATCCACTTTCATTCTTTGGATGGATTATAATGATGATGTTTTAAGTACAACTCTTTGAAACCTATTTATTTCCCTCTTGTTAATTAAGTTATGAATAAATCCTTATGAAACATGTTTCTTTTCCATGGTCTATGCTATGATGAATGTTCTTATGATATTATGGAACACTTATGTACATTTTTCATAATGTGACTAGTGGGCCCATAATTATACTTCCCTCCAAGGTATTTTTTAATTATTTATAACTCATGATACAACTATATTAGGCATGAACCAAATTTAATATCCTCAATATTAAGAATAGACCTATTCATTTATGACTTGTTAATAAGTTTAACATAGACCTAGTTTCATATCCATACATTTTATGTAGGTACCTGATTACATGTACTTATTATAACGAGTGGACTTTTTGGTGTTTATACATTTACACAATGATTTATTTTCCTATTTTTATACTTATTCCACATTACTGTGATATATTCTCAAGTTATTCTCCATGAATCATTATTTGTTTCTTTATGATTTTACACATGTATTATGTTTGGATAAAATTATTATTTCATGACCCATGATTTACAGTCTCAACTAATTGGGTATGATTTTCATACGTTATGATTATTTTTTCAAACCTTTATTATTTTCCTTCCCACTTAAAATCATTAATTTATATCTCCAAAGTTTACCATTACTGAGCAAGTTAGGTTACCCCTTTTTATATATTTACTTTACCAAGGCTATAAAGAAGGATATTAAATATGATAAGTATAGAAGTGTTTTATAAGTGAAGAATGTTGTGGGAGATGTTGAGGATCTTCCATGATTTTTTTATGTATCTAGTCTCTAAAGTCACTAAACATTTATATTCCTTGGGAAAGAATTATAATGATATGTATTGAATATTCCTATAAAAAGATGTAATATTTATGTAATAAATTCTTAGGTTGATATAGTTTTCATGTGATATTCTATATATCCTAAATGGGGTTTTATGCTGCATTCTCATATAGAGACACTACTCATGTGACTAAGACTTAGAGATTTGGGAAATCATTGTATTGTAATTTTTCACCCAGACCTCTAATAATTGATACATAGAGCTCTAGGTATCAGGGTGTTGCATTATACCACCCAAGTATTCATTATTTTAGAGTTATGGTTTTGGGTATTGTTTGGTTGTGATCTAACCCCTAGATTCGTATTTATTTAAGTCTTGATATGTTATTATTTTCCTAGATTCATTTTTTATACACATGATGTGTTATGTATTTATTAGCTAAATTTATTATATCCATGATATTGGATATGTTATACCCCAACTATTATGTAGTTCTTATACAATGTAGTTACGAAATATATGATTGATTAAAAAATGTTTAATTAGTGGGGTTAGGTTTTATGGTGGTATGGTTAGAACACAATGACCAAATATAGTTTCTTACATGTGGTATTCTATTTATTTATTTATTTTATCATATTTACATTCAATTTGGATATTGTGGAATATATTAAGGGAATCAATACTGGGAGACTACTAGGTATTATGATCAAACCCTACCTCTACACCCCGATAGATGTATACACTTTATCTCTATTATACTGAGTAGGATATAGGATTTTTAAGTGATTAGGTTAATGTGGATTGATGAGTTTTAGTAATTTACAAAGAAGACTCTGGTTTTTTATGTATTTTTTTTTATTTTTTTTCTTAGTATACTATGGTATATGAATGGTCTAATTGAAACTATCTTTAGTGTATTCATATATTATCATCATGGGTCCAATTTTTTATAATATATTTAAATTTATATACTATTTAAGGTTATCTATTTAGATATAATTCCTTTTGAGTGCTTTGATGTTATATGTTGTTTTTGTTATTTATTTGATATTACATTTTGTGATATTGAGAGTTCTGTGTCCCCAATGATGGTTATATACTCTCACTAATAGTCATACACCTTTGGTATTTAGGGAGGTTTTTCTGAGGTCACATAACACCACCAACATAGTCACTATTTGGGTAAGATGGTCTAGGGAATTACATCATAGGAAAATTAAATGTTTAATTTTTTTTTTCAAATAGTATATAATAATATTAAAGGAATAATTATTAATAAATATATTAATCATAGTGAAATACCATACATATTATAAATTATGATTGTTTAAACCATGACCTTTATTATCCCGTATATCATATCATATGATATTTCCAAGTTTAATGTATATGATATGATTATATTATAACATATGATATAAATGAATTGAGCCTTATGATTCAAGTCATTAGGGAATATGTCTATCACATGCCTTTAAGGTTGAATAAAGGGTATTGTTGTTCCTATGATGAAATACTATAACATTGGATATTTGTGCAACCTAGTCTTGTTATCACAATGTAACGACCCAAAATTTTGAATAAATCTTGTTTTCTAATTTTGTGTGTTATTTTATTTTTGATACTAAAAAAAACAGTTTCATTTGATAACATGAGTATAATTAAAATGAGACAGTTGGGTTTTGACTGTTATATGACCATTGGTCAATATGACCACTGGAAACTAAATGTTTTGATTATTGTCTCTAAATACAAGTAATCTTGGTTAATTAATATAGAAAGAAGATTCGATGGCCTCACCCAGTAGTCTTGGAACGATCAAAGCCCATCTAACAGAACTTGGGAAGGAGGTAGCACCGCTGGGCTTTGCTCTGGACCGAACCCAAGCCAAACTTCATCGTGTGAAGCTAGAACAGAATCGCCTTCGCGAGAAGTTCAATCTGATAGAAATTACTACTCGTGCGATGTTGGCCGAGCCTCCCTCAGATTCTCTCACCTTAGCACACCTTACACTTAGGTCCAATGCTGGTGTGATAAGGGGATATGTAAGGAGACTGTAACTGCCTTGTGTAACCCTTTGTTTTAAATAATTTTTTTTATTTCTTATTATGATGAAGTTTATGAATTTTGAAATGTCTGGACAAATAGAATATGCATATTTTTTATGAATTTTAGAGAAATGATATTTTAAAAATGTTTATGTAAACCTTAAATAAATAAAAATGTGTAATGATTTTCATAAAATGGTCTTCTACAATTATGTTCAGTACGAAATTTAGAGTCTAATAAGATCAACATAATTTTTGATGAATAGTAAATTATGAATAGTGATTTTATGATTAGGATTAGTAATGTGTCCAAATGGATTAGTAATCTCACTTAAAGAAAGTATGAATATAATCTAGTCACCTTGATTAAGTAATGTGATTCAATAAAATGGTTAAATAACGGTTTCATAAATTATTATTCAAGTATTAGTTTTTTCAGGTGAATAGTATTTTTTAATTTAAAATTAAATTAAAAATATTTATAAAAATATTTTTATAAAATGGATTTCATTTTTGAACTCAGAGCATCGATATTATGTTAAGGTACTTTTTGGGGTTTTTTCTGAAAAAATTAATTTTCTGTGAATAGTGTATTTATTTAAAAATTAAATTAAAAATATTTAGAAAAATATTTTTATAAAATGGAGTTCATTTTTGTAATCAGAGCATCAATATTTGGTTAAGGTGAAATTTTTGGATTTTTTCTGAGAAAGTTGAATTTTCGATGAATAGTGAAAATACAGTTTTAGGGTTTCGGTATGTTTAATGACATCATAACTGTGTCATGATGATTTCATGAGATATTTTAAGGGTTGGACGACCAAATGTGATGAATTATTGTATGGGGGACCCATGTGGCCAATACCATGGGAAAATACCAAGGGCAAGCCCATGGTTTTTCCAAAACCACCAATGAGGTGTCCCTTGGCCATTAATGCCTTGCCCCCTCACTTTCCCTATAAATACCAAGAAATCCTCTCCTCCATTAGACTCCCAACTCCCCCCAACGAAGATCTGGTCTCATTACCTCCAAAGGAGTCCTCCCAGGGTTCCACAAGCTCTCAAGGTCCCAACCTTTGTGTTTTAAGAGTTACATTTTAAGGTAAGGGATCCAAACTCTCTCTTTCTTTTCAAATACTCTCTTTTAAGTCATTGCTTTTATGATCCATGTTCTTATGTTGGAGTATGTTCTTTTATATTCCTCTTACTACCCTTTTAATGTTCATATAATGAGATATCCCCTCTTACTCTCATTATTTTGTTTTATGAATTTTTAAGTGGCACCATTAGGCTGCCGAATTTTTTGTAACGGATTCTTTCACCTTTCCTCTTTTTCAAAGTTCTAATTTCATGTCAAGTCTTTCAAGTTCCTTTTTATTATGTTGGGGTATGATCTCTATATCTATCATACTGATTTTTTATGATCATATTATGAGAGAACCCATTTGATCTCTTCAATTAAGTATTTTTAAGTTTTAAGTGGCATCGTTAGGCTGTCGAATTTTTAAGTGGTTCTATCATCCTTCTCGTTTTCAAGTTCTACTTTCATGTCATGTCTTTAACGTTCCTTTTTGTTATGTTGGGGTATGATGTCTATATCTATCATACTGATCTTTTATGATCATATTATGATATACCCTATTTGATATCTTCAATTCATTATTTTGATGTTTTAAGTGGCGCCGTTAGGCTACCGAATTTTTAAGTGGTTCTTTCACCTTTCCCCCTTTTCAAAGATCTAATTCCATGTAAAGTCTTGAAAGTTAATTTTTATTATGTTGGGGTATGATATCTATATCTATCATACTTATCTTTTATGTTCATATGATGAGAGACCCTATTTGATCTCATCAATTCATTTTTTCTTGAAGTTTATGTGATGCCGTTAGGCTGCCCAATTTTCATAAGAGAAATCTTATTTTTGTCTTCCTTTCATGTTATTCATTTCACATGGTATATTTTCAAATTTCATTAACATGTTCTTAAATCCCTTATATTCTGTCCCTATACTGTTTTATGGGTCATTTATGAATGTTTGACCCATGTGCCCTCTCTTTTCAATGTTTTCTAAAACCCTGTAACATAGTCGTTATGCTGCAAAAATTTTCATCTCAAAATGTCCCTCTCTTTTTCTAAAGATATTTTATTTTATTAAGTGAATACTCAAAGCTCTCTATTCTCTATGGGTATTCACATATATACCAAAATTTTCTATTTTAAATTCTGGTATTTACATACATGAAACCCGTTTTCCCTTTCTGTGGGTTTAAAGTGACATAAAGATCATGTCTTTAAAGCTGTTTTTAAAACGTTATGATTATGAAATGAAACCCATTTCTTTTATTCTATATGGGTTGTTTATGAAATGATTGATGATGATATATGTGGCTCACATAATAATAAAGACATGTCAAGGGTGCACCCAAATAGTGCTCCAATGCATTGAGTAAAGACTTAATCTCTAGAGATGACCATTTAGACTGATACCTTGGTGAATAACCTTGGTAATTTTTAATGAAACCTTGGGGATGGACCTTGGTGAAACTAAATTATTGTCTATATTAAATGTTTTAGCCACATCTTCAAGTTATGAAAAATTTTATTTTTATTATGATATATCTCATGATTTCTTTCTCATGCCTTAATGTTCTTTTCATGGCCTTATTGAAGTATCTCAAGTTCATATGTAAAATGTTTCTCTTGTTTTCCTTACTGGGCCTTCTGCTCACCCTTTCTTTTGATGTATGTCCCCAGGTTATGAGATGCAGTAATGAACCTAGGATGAATATAAGGAGAATCCTTTCAAGTGTTTAAGAATATTGTTTTATGTTTTTTTTGTTTTAAGTTCCTGGTTTCCAAGACACTAAACCTTAAAGATCCTCAGTTTTTTGTAAAATGTAATGAAAGTTTAAGTGATAAAAAGGCATGATATTATAGTTGGTATCAAAGGATGGTTTAGTTATTTGTGGAAATTAGGATATGAAAACTTTAGGAAGAACCCTATAGAAAATTTTAAATATAGAAAATCTTCCTGGTATTTTGGTGAGTATTGAGTAAGGGGTTGCCAAGAAAATATATCCCTGTCTAGATACGAGCAGGTAGAGGTGGCTCTGGCACAGATTTACATAGGGGTAAAACCTAAAAACACCGCTTTGAGCTAGACTCGAATGGGAACTGGTACACGACAACTAGCCTTGCTGCACTCTTGGTTACGACACTCCCGGGGGATATGCTTTGGTAAATTCATAAGCTTAGTATGAACCATTATTAAAGGAACAAAGATAAAATAAAATAAATATTCACATAAGAATATATGCTCATGGATAACCTAGATTGGAACCTAGGGGATCACAAGTTAGGGTGTACTTTTCTTCTACAAGTTATCTTTCTATGCTTTAAGTTCCTTTTCATAATTATTGGCTAAGTATTTAAGCCCCTAATTGTACTTTCTTTTCTTAGTTAATGAAGGTAAATAGAAGAACATGTCCCAACAACCAATGAAATAGGAAATGTGACGATTGCCATATTAATATGACAGAGATGATTAGGGGATTAAAAGATGATTATTATTTTGGAAGATGTTCACTATTTTTGGAACCCTATTTGATTGAGGTAAATAGATTACTACGGTATTTTCTTTGAGGAGTAAAGGTTGAATTATATTTTGATGAATCGATGAATTTAAGGTGAACTTATGATAATATAGGTTACTTATGGAAATGATTAACCTATCTTGGGGAAAATATGTTTAGGTTAGTTACTTTTGTTATAAGATGTTAGGAGTGGTTTATGTTGTTTTAAGATAAACGATGAAGTTTATTTTGGAAGACTATGTTATCAAATCCTTCTTGTACTTGGGTTTCAATCTTAGTTTGGTTTATTTCAAGGAAATTTAAGGAAATTTATTTATGGAATGGTCTATGATGAACTTTGGGTAGTACCATGGAACCTTGGAGATTTAAAAGTAGTTTCCCTTCCTATGAGATTCTTTATTTTTGAAGAGTTGTTTTATCTTACCCTTTATTTTTTTGGGATAATGTTTAAAGATAGAATAAATTGATAGTTAATCTTTTGTGGATTAAGTGACTCTCAAGAAGATGATTCTTGTGTTTTTATGAGACCAAGTATTTTTGAATGCTCATCGTTTGGTGAAAAGATTAGTTTTGGTAGAAACTTATTAAAGTATGAAACTCTACATGAAGGTAGGTATATTTCCTTATGTTTTTTTTCTATGTAGTAAATGAATTCCTCATAATTATGAAAAGAAACGTAAAAAAAATGTTGTTGGTTTACGTTTCCTACTAGGTAATCAAATACCATTTACACACATCATAAGTTTGGGATTTTCTCATCATCAACTTTCTCCTAATCATGTTTTCTATCACTCTCCCCCAGAACTTGACCCTTTGGTTTTTCTTCCATAACCATGTTTTCCCACATGGAATCCTAGTATGGGTTAACTCGGGTGACCTTTGTACTTCCCTTTATTTCATTTAAAGTAATAGTTTTACTGACTCCTTTTCTGATGTGGGACTTTCAATGAAATTTCAAAACCCGATTTAAAAAAAAATTGCGAGGATGTAATTTCTTAAGGGGGGAAGATTGTAACGACCCAAAATTTTGAAAAAATCTTGTTTCCTAATTTTGTGTGTTATTTTATTTTTGATACTCAACAAAACTGTTTCACTTGATAACATGAGTATAATTAATATGAGACCGTTGGGTTTTGACTGTTATATGACCATTGGTCAATATAACTACTAGAAACTAAACATTTTGATTATTGTCTCTAAATACATGTAATCTTGGTTAATTAATATATAAAGAAGATTCGATGGCCTCACCCAGTAGTCTTGGACCGATCAAAGCCCATCTAACAGAACTTGAGAAGGAGGTAGAACCACCGGGCTTTGCTCTGGACCAAACCCAAGCCGAACTTCATCGTGTGAAGCTAGAACGGAATCGCCTTCGCGAGAAGTTCAAGCTGATAGAAATTACTACTCGTACGATGTTGGCTGAGCCTCGCTCGGATTCTCTCACCTTAGCACACCTTACACTTAGGTCCTATGCTGGTGTGATAAGGGGCTATGTAAGAAGACCATAACAGCCTTGTGTAACCCTTCGTTTTAAATAAAAATTTTGATTTCTTCTTATGATGAAGTTTATGAATTTTCAAATGTCCGGATAAATATAGTATGCATATTTTTGATGAATTTTAGAGAAAGGATATTTTAAAAATGTTTATGTAACCATTAAATAAATAAAAATGCGTAATGATTTTCAAAAAATGGTCTTCTACAATTATGTTCAGTTTGAAATTTCGAGTCTAATAAGATCAACTTAATTTTTTATGAATAGTAAATTATGAATAGTGATTTTATGATTAGGATTAGTAATTTGTCCAAATGGATTAGTAATCTCACTTAAAGAAAGTATTAATATAATCTAGGCACCTTGATTAAGTAATGTGATTCAATAAAATGGTTAAATAACAGTTTCATAAATTATTATTCAAGTATTAGTTTTTTCAGGTGAATAGTGTTTCTAATTAAAAATTAAATTAAAAATATTTAGAAAAATATTTTTATAAAATGGATTTCATTTTTGAACCCAGAGAATAGATATTATGTTAAGGTATTTTTTGGGGTTTTTTTCTGAAAAAATGAATTTTCGGTGAATAGTGTATTTATTTAAAAAATAAATTAAAAATATTTAGAAAAATATTTTTATAAAATGGAGTTAATTTTTGTAATCAGAGCATCGATATTTGGTTACGGTGAAATTTTGGGATTTTTCTGAGAAAGTTGAATTTTCATTGAATAGTAAAAATACAGTTTTAGGGTTTCGGTATGTTTAATGTCATCATAACTGTGTCATGATGATGGCATGAGATATTTTAAGGATTGGATGACCAAAGGTGATGACTTATTGTATGGGGGGACCGATGTGGCCAATACCATGGGCAAATACCATGGGCAAGCCCATGGTTTTGCCAAAACCACCAATGAGGTCTCCCTTGGCCATTAATGCCTTTTCCCCTCACTTTCCCTATAAATACCAAGCAATACTCTCATCCATTATACTCCCAACTCTCCCCCAACGAAGCTCTGGCCTCAATACCTCCCAAGTAGTCCTCCCAAGGTGCCCCAAGACCTCAAGGTCCCAACCTTTTAGTTTTAAGAGTTACGTTTTAAGGTAAGGGATCCAAACTCTCTCTTTCTTTTCAAATACTCTCTTTTAAGTCATTTCTTTTATGCTCCATGTTCTTATGTTGGAGGATGTTATTTTATATTACTCTTATTTCCCTTTTCATGTTCATATAATGAGAGATCCCCTCTTACTCTCATTATTTCGTTTTATGAATATTTAAGTGGCGCCGTTAGGCTGCCGAAATTTTTGCAACAGATTCTTTCACCTTTCTCCTTTTTCAAAGTTCTAATTTCATGTCAAGTATTTAAAGTTCCTTTTTATTATGTTGGGGTATGATATATATATCTATCATACTGATCTTTTATGATCATATTATGAGAGACCCCATTTGATCTCTTCAATTTAGTATTTTGAAGTTTTAAGTGGCGTCGTTAGGCTGTCGAATTTTTAAGTGGTTCTTTCACCCTTCTCATTTTCAAGTTCTACTTTCATATCAAGTCTTTAAAGTTCATTTTTATTATGTTGGGGTATGATATCTATATCTATAATAATTATATTTTATTATCATATGATGAGAGACCCCATTTGATCTCTTCAATTCAGTATTTTGAAGTTTTAAGTGGCGCCGTTAGGCTGCCGAATTTTTAAGTGGTTCTTTCACCTTTCTCCTTTTTCAAAGTTCTAATTCCATGTCAAGTCTTGAAAGTTACTTTTTATTATGTTGGGTTATGATCTCTATATCTATAATACTGATATTTTATTTTCATATGATGATAGACCCTATTTGATCTCATCAATTCATTTTTGGTTGAAGTTTATGTGACGCCGTTAGGCTGCCGAATTTTCATAAGATAAATCTTATTTTTTTCTTCCTTTCATGTTCTTCATTTCATATGGTATATTTTAAAATTTCATTAAAATGTTCTTAAATCACTTATATTATGTCCCTCTACTGTTTTATGGGTCATTTATGAATGTTTGACCCATGTCCCATCTCTTTTCAATGTTTTCTAAAACCCCGTAACATAGCCGTTATATTACAGAATTTTTATCTCAAAATGTCTCTCTCTTTTTCTAAATTTATTTTATTTTATTAAGTGAATACTCAAATCTCTCTATTCTATATGGGTATTCACATATATACCAAAATTTTCTATTTTAAATTCTGGGATTTACATACATGAAATCTACTTTCCCTTTCCGTGGGTTTAAAGTGACATAAAGATCATGTCTTTAAAGAAGTTTTTAAAACGTTATGATTATGAAATGTATGATATATGGGTTCTTTATGAAATGATTTATGATGATATATGTGGCTCACATGATAATAAATACATGTCACGGGTGCGTGCAGATAGAGCTCCAATGCATTGGGTAAAGACTTAATCTCTAGAGATGACCATTTAGACTGATACCTTGGTGAATAACCTTGGTAATTTTTAATGACACCTTGGGGATGGACCTTGGTGAAATGAAATGATTGTAAATATTAAATGTTGTAGCCACATATTCAAGTTATGAAAAATGTTATTTTTTTATGATATATCTCATGATTTCTTTCTCATGCCTTAAAGTTCTTTTCATGACCTTATTGAAGTATCTCAAGTTCACATGTAAAATGTTTCTCTTGTTTCCCTTACTGGGCCTTCTGCTCACCCTTTCTTTTGATGTATGTCCCTAGGTTATGAGATGCAGTAATGAACCTAGGATTAACATAAGGATAATCCTTTAAAGTGTTTAAGAAGAATGTTTTATGTTTTTTTTTGTTTTAAGTCCATGGTTTCAAGAAACTAGACCTTAAAGATCCTCGGTTTTTTGTAAAATGTAATGAAAGTTTATGTGATAAAAAGGCAGGATGTTATACACAAGATATAGAACTAGGGTGATTGAACATGGATGCTCACGGTTGGAATGAAACTCATGAATATAACTCTCATTTTTTATTACATGGTGCAACCGTACATCACATGGTCACATAACACCTTTGAAAAGGTGTGATTTTGACCCACATTAAAGAAAATATCCATGTAAAAAAATCCATCCCAAGGCTGAATTCATCCATAAAGAGTAATGTGTGATATTTTCATGAGTTGATATACAATTTCATTTTCAAAAACAACATTAAGACATGCATAAACCATGGTTATGTATTAGATAATATTTATTGAAATGATTATATTTAAAACCTAATACAAAATTTATTGTTTTTTAGATAGTTATGAAATTACATAATTTTATTATAAGAATTATAATATTTTTAATGATAAATTTTTGTGATTTTTAGATGAATTATTTAAAAATATGGATTTAATAAAATTTCTTACAATATAATTTTCTTGAAATTCACCCAAAGAAAAAAATAAAAAATTTATTTGATTAAAGAATCTATAAATAATTATAAATATTTTACTTAATCCATGAATTTTAGTTAATAATATGAGATAATTTTAGGTTTAGATGTTCAATTATGTTTTGTCTTTGAGATATAAATTAAAGAACCATACCTTCTAGATCACATCCCTTGAGAAATGTTGGAAATATCTAGATATGATATAATTTGATCCTATATTTATCCACCAAGTTTTATAGAATAATGAAATGTATTGAAGTCCAAATCATAATTAAACTATTACAGCTCATCCCAGATACCTGAATCCTGATACTCAAGTTGGGGTCACCACATGAACTCAAGAAAATTACCTAACAATAAAAGGCTAACAACTAATACAAAGGGGTAAAAATAATCATTGGGGAATTATTTTATATCAAATAAAAAAAATCAAATAAAATGAAATATTTCCTTAAAAACCAAACAAATCATTAGTATAATGTAATTAAAATAACTTAAGTATAAAAAAACTAAAATAAAAACAAAAAATGAATGAAAACTATCCTAAATTCATGGAAGAAACATTGAAATATCTCTTCATTGATAAAAATATAATGAAATATAACTAATTGGAAATGAAGTTTTAATTTTAACAAAATCAAGAATAATCGTGTTTACATGCACATTAAGGTATGTATGTAGGGGTGATTAAAATATTACTCACTATAATTTCCCCAAATCACTCCCACGAATTCCAATGAATGATCTATCAAATTTTTAAACCAATTCCATTTAAAAAATAGTTAAACACTTTTCAAAATATTAATTTTTAAAATATTCCACTTGAATTTAAATTATTTTTCTAAAAAACTCACCTGAGAGTTTTCTAGAACAATGTTAATCCCTTCTTGTTCATATTGAATCAAAGAGATTTTTTGTTAGGTCCACTAGGTCGAATACCCTGATGGGGGGGGGGGGGTAAATCAGGGCATGAAAAATTAAAACTTTCCCCTGTTCGGATCTTGTTTTGTTGTTAGACAAAACTCAAATCTCTCTTCCTCTCATAGCGATATACAAATAGATTTGAAATCATGCACATAACATATCAATTTTTACTTGGTTCACCCTCACTGAGCTATGTCTAAGGAGCACACAACGATGATGTGTCGATGTACTAAATCCAGTAAGGTTTAAATCTAATAATGTGCAAATTATTCAGGGTAGATATTCTATGCCCAAGATCAATGCTTTTAAAAAGTTTAGGGCCTACTCAGTGCATTTTAAAGGGTCACTTCCAATGCCTCTTTCTTTGGTTCATTTCCGGTGGAAAGGGTCACCATCTTCCTACTCCTTCACTCACTACTCTTGGAATGGAATCTACTCACAGTTTAAAGACTTGTAGGTAAATCAAAGTTTATGGACATGTAGGTCACTTCATTTTCATTAATTCATGCATCCTCAACTATATGTAGATGCTCTATTGAAGTTATTTTTTCACCGATATATGAATTCCACCTTCTCATGTACTACTGGGTATCAGAAAATACTTTCTCAAACTGATTTGAATCTTTGACAAGAATCCTTGTGCAAATCAAAAACCACCTTGTCCACCTTATACTATGTAACAGGTTTGATACAAGGAACACCTCCTTCACATACCTCTTACTCTTCCATGAACTATTACCACCTCCGCGTACTGTTGCATTCATTATGCCTTTGCGAACTTCACTCTATTTGTGAACTATTCTCTGTTTGTAGACCGTCTTCACCACCATGTACCAAAGATCCCCCTCCGCATACAACTTATGGAATCCTCTATTTGGAATACCAGAGATTCCTCCTCCGCGTACTGAGTCAAATCCTTCCACGCACCACTTCTTCCATTGCGGGTTAAGAATCCATGAAAACAACTTTGGTGGATTTTATTCCGTGTGAACCACCTTCAGTTTACGCAAAATTCTCCCTCACGAATAGCCTTCAGGATTTGTAGAAATCCTAGAGAAAAATATGTTCTATAATGATGTTCAATATCCATAGTAATTGGTGAGATTAGAAATTATTATATAGGAAAAGATATCCATAAAAAGCGCTAATCCAAGATTTACCAAATCATCAATCCTACATCCCCCATGTACCGATCCTTCTACAACCACAAACCATAAGCCACCAACGAACTATTTTTCCTATAATATCCACATATTGTCTTTGTTCCTATGCAGTCAATCTCCTTTTCCAACGTCTAGCCATCTAGGTACCTTGTCGCCTTCCACCGCGAACCATTTTTGGTTTTTGTGAACCACTCTGGCGTACTGTTCCTACCACTCCATGTACCATTCCTAGAATATGGTACATGACCCATGAATTATGATACACAGTTCTCACACTTTTTTGATTTTCTTCAATTTTTTTCATCCAGTTCACTCCTATGAAGAAACCAATCCTTTTCCAACATCAAACTCCCAATCTTGAGGCCCAAAAATTTGGAAAATACTGGGAAATTACATCACCTTAAAAAAAGATGTTTGGAAAACACCAAGGATACTCATTTGCGGTCATTTGGATTTGTCAAAAAACATAACCACACCGAAAACATACCAAGAGGACACCTTGAGGGATTTTTCCCAACAATATTCTCCTTTGTGTTTGTTGAAAACTCTTCTCAAAAAAATTATTTTCATTTTAATATCTCATTTGAGATCCTTCAATCTTCAACCATCATTCGTTTCATGCAATCAAGATAGTGATCCAGAATTTTCTCAACACATACTATAATCCCACAGGATCCATGCTTGGCATGAATAACAAGTGTATAATGGAAATTTCATCAATGAATCACTTCATTGCTAATCGCCAACTGCTGATATCATACTAATACACTGATACCAATGAACTGCTTTTATCATGAACCTCAACCATTGTGATATATAATCATTGATTGATCACTTCTTGCATCATTAGATTTAATGCCCCCCTTTCTTATATCTCTTCCAAATAGATTTAGCTTAGATTCAACTCCCCCTATCTCACTGCTTCACTTAACAACTTCTCCCCGTGTCTTTTCTCCCACCTGAATAGTCACACATTCTCCCCCTTTATCAACGAACCTGAATAGAACATCAAGGTCGTATGTAATAGGGTAAAGAACCCATATCAACATATTAGGGAAAGACACATCATAACTTTGAGATAGGGGGTCCCACATACACAATTTTTTAAGCATGGAGATTCGATTGGACTCCCAAATTCAGTTGATTCCTTTCAAATGCTTCTTTGGTTAAGACCTTTGTAAGAATATCTGCAACTTGGTGTTTTGTAGGAACATAATACAACTTTACAAGCCCTTGCTCCACTTTATCTTTGATAAAATTATATTTTATTTCAATTAGATTTGTCCTTGAGTGATGGACTATATTTTTCTCAGATTTATAGCACTTAAATTATCACAATGGATTTCGATCGGAGATTTCACTTCAATTACCATAGCTTCAAGTTTCTTCTTTATCCACAATAGTTGCCTACAATCTTGAGTAGCCGCAATGTATTCAGATTTTGCTGTGCTAAATGAAATGAAATCTTGTTTCTTTCTTAACCAATAAATACACAACCCTCAAAGATAAAAGGTACCTTTTGATGTTGATTTTCAATCATCCACTGAACCAGCTCAATCTACATCTGTATACCCCAATAACTCAAGCTTAGATTTGTCATTATACATTAGGCCAAAATCCACTATTCCCTTGACATAATTAAGAACTTTTTTTACCGCAATCATGTGGCATTCCTTTGGATTAATTTGATACTTCACTGTTTGGCATGTGGAAAATTCAATATCAGGCATTGTTGCTATCAGATACAAAAAAAATCCAATGATTTACCTATATTCTGTGATATTAACTACCCTGCCTTCATCATCTTGCGACAGTTTCAACTTGGTAGCAACCAGAGTCTTCATATCTTTGGAATTATTCATTCCAAATCTTCTCAAAACCTCCTTGGCATATTTATATTGGGATATTAAAGTTCCATTACTTCATTGTGTCACTTGTAAACCAAGGAAAAATGTCAGCTCACCAATCATTTACATTTCAAACTTGCTTTTCAGGAATTGAGAAAACTGTCGGCATTGTGCTTCATCCAATCCACTAAAGATTATGTCATAGACATAAACCAACACCATCATCCTTTGACAGTTTCTATTATTGAAATAAAGATTGTAATCAACTCCACCATGCTAGAAATCAAGTTTCTTTAGAAATTGATCAAGCCTTGAATACCATGCCCTTTGTGCTTGCTTCAATACATATAGGGAATTCTTTGAATGACATACTCTATTCTCATCTTAATGTATGAGAAAACCCTTAGGATGCTCAATGTAAACTTATTCTTCCAAAAATCCATTTAAAAATGATGACTTGACATCCATCTGGAAAACATTAAGCTTTAATTTCATAGTTATGTCCAAGAATAATCTGATTGTCTCTAGCCTTGCAATAGGCACAAACGTCTCATCAACATCAATACCCTCTACTTAAGAGTACCCTTTGCACATCGGGTGTGTTTTGTTTCAAATTAAAACACCATATTCATTCATTTTATTATGAAATAACCATTTTTCCCTATGAAATTATTATCTACTAGCCTCAAAATAATTTACCACGTCTAATTATTCTCAATTTGATCAAGCTATTCATTCATTTCCTGAACCCAATTCTCGTATCCAACTTCTTCATCAAATCATTGAGGAGAAACTTGTGATAAGTATGATGCTTGATGTAGAGACTTCATTCTCCTTGTCTGCACTAATGCTGTCTGATCACCAATTATGTTTTGAATATCAATTTCATCTCTTCTCACCGGTCTCTGAGAAGTCACTAATTCGTTCTCATCATTTTATTCCTCTTTTGAATCATCCTTTAGAGCTTGAGCATCTCATGACCTTATCATCTATTCCTCAATATCACCTTAATTCTAATCAAGTATTTGTTGAATATTTTATTCATTCTCCACTATAGTTACATCATGAATTTAAACTATTTTTCATATCCTCTAATTAAATCATTTATATTCTTTTATCTTCTTTGAGTATCCAAGAAATATTCCTTCATCCCCATGGGATTCAAATTTCCTGTGTTTCTCCTTATTCAGAATGAAACATTTACTTCAGAATTTTTGAAAGTACTTCAATGATGGATTCTTCCCATACCATAACTTTTATGAAGTATTCTCATATTTTGGAAAAAGTAAAGCCCTATTTGAAGTGTATACTGTTGTCATCACTACTTATTTCCAATATTTCTCTAGGAGGTCTTTCTCAATGGGCATTATTCTAGCCATGTTGTTGAAAATTTGATTTCTTCTCTCAATTAATCCATTCTACTATGGAGTTCTTACTGCTGAAACATGATGTATTAACCTATGTTTTTTGTGATAATCCTTCACTTGGATATTTATGAACTCTATTGCATTATATGTTTGAATCATCTAGATTTTATGACCATTCATCTTTTCACATTCCCGCCGATATCTTGTAATGAAACTGAACACTTCAGATTTGTGGGTACACTAATAGAATTATATATATTTACGGCGTCCTATTTGTGATGGGATCCTGTCTCAAATAGGCTTTAGTGATGGGGGCCTGTCGCAAATAGTACATTGCAGAAAACAGCATCGCAAATACATTTATTTGCAACGGGCCCATCACAAATACATTTATTTGCAATGGGCCCGTCGCAAAACATGGTATTTGTGAAGATATTTTTTTCCCATCACAAATAAGCCTCTGATTATAAACATTATATACCAATCAATCATTTGCGATAAGCCCGTTGCAAATAACCGTCCGATTATATAAATTATTTATATAAAAACATTTTACGACGGGTCCGTCGCAAATAGTATTTGTGATGGACCCGACGCCCCGTCGCAAATACTATTTATAAAAAATTATATTTATATTATTTGCGATGTGATCCCATCGCAAAAGGTCCCGTCGGAAATACTAATCATAATAAAAAAAATTATAATTAATGAAAAAATTATGTTATTTTTATTAAAAAATAAAAAAATAAAAAAATAAAATATATTCTTATTAGAAAAATAAACTAACATTAAAAAATATAATACGAAAAAAATATATTTAATAAAATTATTATTAATAATAAATTAATATTAATATTAATAAAATAATAAAAAAATAAAAAATTATTAAAATTATCAATATTTACAAAAAAATATAAAAAAAATCATAAGATATTATTATTATTAGTAAAAAAAACAAATACTAAAAAATATAATACTAATAATAAATAATAAAGTAATAAAAATAAAAAAAATTAAATTATGCAATATTTGCACCAATATAAAATACAGAAACTGTAAATAGTTCATATTACTACAAATCTTGAATTCAAATGTTTTTAACATAAAAAAAATCACTAGGGTTGGTCGTTTGCTGGAGGAGGTGGAGGAGATGGTGGAGGAAACTCCATCCCTAAACTACGAGTCAGACGACGCATGTACTCAATTTTCTTGTGTTGCTGCTACTGCCGCTACTACTCCCATCGACACATCTCCTCCTCGTGCTGTTGTTGTTGCTGCTACTGCCACCGACACATCTCTTCATGCTGCTTCTGCAAACTCTCTATAAGCTCAGCCTAAGTTCGATACTGGTCCTGATACTGTGAGGCAGAAGATGATACCTCTGCACAAGCTCCTCTTGAGTTGGACACTGACATCGCAACAGTACTATAATAAGTACCAAGAGTAAAATTAGAGATGATACCAACTACTCAGCCCTTCTCAAAGATATACTGATTCTCCTGCATCCATTCCACCTCATCAAAATAATGGGCACTGGTCTGCTCAGTCATCTCATCCCAACTCTCAGCCTATGTCTGAGAGGTCGTAGCCTCATATGACTCCTTCAATTCCAATTTGAAATTAAAATGGTGAAAATATTATTTGAAGTTAATAAAAAACAGAAAATAATAATATTAACCACAATATTACGCTGGTGATAACCTCTAATATCTCTAGTGGTTGGATCACTGTACATCCTCTGATAAACGTCGAACTCCATAATATCAGGATGCTCGACTGGCTACATAAATATAAAATAAATTGTTTATATTTAAAGTTATATAAAATATTTAAAAAATATACTTACTAGATGATCTCTATACGTATTGAATGTACGGCTACCAGCTCGATGTGTCACCTCCTGTCTCCCTCGATTCTGTCGTCCCACTGAAGATCTCCTCTAAAATACACCAACCAACCAGTGTAAACATAACCCATCCCAAACGTGAGATTAAATGTACTCTAGTTGGTGGGCTCTACAGGACTCATCAAATTCTGTCACTCATGCTTTCTTAATGGTTGTTCTTCTCAAATTTTGTAAAAACCGACAGAAAAGGTCACACATAGACACCTGCCATGATGCGTGGATAACGTCACGCATGCTATCATCGATGGGATACCATTAAACCTACAAATAATTTATAATATAAAGTTATTAGTAAAATAAATTTCAAAATAAATATTCTATATTTACGTACCATCCAGTGATCGAACATGTCGCGCCTCACATCAACAAGAATCTGTTCCCATGTGATCCATGGCTGTGAAAAATAATTGCACAAGATAGTGCTCCCCTGTCCAATAACTACATGTGCAAAACTATAAAAAAGGAATAAATGATCAAAAAATTAGTATATATGTAAATAAATTAATGAAAGCAAACTAAGATATATAGGTTACCATACCCTTGTGTGTGTGGATCAAAGCCAAGATGTGGATACCACTCAGAGATAGGGTCAAGAATCATCAGTCACACAAGACTGCGCCCCCTCCGCATACCCCCTAAACCGCCAGTAGGCTGAGGGTCAGATGATCCAAAATCCCTCTCATACAAAGGTAGATCAGCCTCCTGCAACTCATGAAATATATCAGGATCCATCTAAAACACAAAATTATTATTGTTAGAAGATATTTGAAAATAACTATCATATATATATATATATATATTAGTTATGATTTTAACCAACATTTAATGTGTCAATGTCAATCTTCATCCTCATCTTCATTGATTTCCATGTCAATTTCTTCATCTTCCTCCTCAACATCATCAATATCCATATTTTTTTTAGTTTCTTCATCTCTTGTCATTTCAAATTCATTTGTAACATCATTAACATCTCTCTCATCATCAATCCTTAATTGTGGGGAATAAACATCGATATTCACATCTCTTTGTGAAAAATATTGATTTTGACCAGTCTCTTGAAAATTTTCAATTCCTTCCACTTCAGCGGAACCACATTCAGTTTGTGTAAACTGATTTTCCTGAGATTTCATTTTTATTATGCTCCACCAATCACTCAACTCTCTTTAAGTAGCACAATACTTTGAGTAATAAATATGATGTGCCTATTGATCTAGTAAAAATGTTTCATTTACTGTAAGAAGACATTTATATTTAATATTGATGATTCCATGAGTCAGATGAACATGCAATCCTCTCTCAGTATCCAACCACTGACATTTAAACATTGTTATATAATTCTGTCCTAGATAACATAGCTCAATAATTTCATCCAGAATTCCATAAAAGTCAACTTCAGTTTCTCTGTGATGCGATCCTCTCAAGAAAACTCCACTATTCATTGTTTTTTTGATTCCCCATATGCACATGTATGAAATCGAAAACCATTCACCATATATTCAATATAATATTTAACCATTTTGGATGGTGGGTTACTCAATATACACAGTCACTTATCAATTTTATCAGCATGTTAAGACACCTGAAATTTTTCAAAAAAGTATCAATATGATAAATAATAAAAAAATTGATATTAAACTGTCAATAATTTATGTTACCAGTTTTTGAAACCATTGAGAATTTTTTTTTGTCTGCATTCTTCAGGAGCGGCTACTGTAATTTGTGGAAGTTGTTTCTTGATATGATTATCATATAACCTACAAATAAAATAATTTTACATACTGAAACATAAATTATCGAATAATTTATAGAAGCACTCACAACGCAATTGATGTCATTTATTAACAGTTGAGAAGAACATATGTATGAGCTCTGTGATGTTCATCATCTGAAATCCACCATTCATGAACTCCACCAAAACCAAGATTTGGCTAATTAAAAATTGATAATTGATTGTTTATTTTGTCATTAACATTCCCCTAATTTTATCCAATGCTATTGTGTTTTGGGGGATATTTAGAATCAAAATAATGAGAGTAGAAAAAGAAATTTCCTATTACAAATAAGCTTCAGCAATTGATCCTTCAACTGATGCTTTGTTACATACTTTTTTCTTCAATTTCTGCATGCATCACTCAAATGGGTACATCCATCAAAATTGTATGGGACCTCCACATTTAGATTCATGTGGAAAATGTAATATCAGATGTTCCATTGAGTCAAAGAAATCTGACGGAAAGAGTTTTTCTGATTTACCTATAATTACAACAACATCTTCTTCCAGTTTTCTTAGGGTATCATATTCTATTGTCACTACAAAAATGTCTCGAAAAAAATATGATATGTCTGTTATCGAATCCTAAATAATAGAATTTAACAAACCTCTTAATCCAATCTGCATAATTCTTTCCATTATAACATGAAAATCATGACTTTTTAAACCGATAATATAACCATTCTTAACACATCTTCCCAAATTGGAAGCACAACCATCTGGAAGTCTCAAATCTGAAATCCACTGACAAAATAATAAGAGAATATCTTTGGACAATGTATAAGATGATTTTGGATTTATTAACCTCTGTAATCTGACATTTTCAAATAGTTGAAGTTCTGGTCGCCTGTAAATTTGGGAAAGATCTAATCGTGCCTTTACAGTATCTTTGGATTTATAAATCGGTGTATCCAAAACTGTATGAAATAAATTATCAATTTTTTTTTATTAATATGCATGACATCCAACTTGTGGTGGACCAACAAATTAGACCAATATGTAAGATCCCAAAAATGCTTCGTTTTATCCAATTATGTTCTTTCCCAAATCCATCAATTTTTTGTTGGTTTATTGTTAGCCCAAATGTGATGGTAGGTAATGAAAATACAACTGATTTTAACTCTGTACCTGAGATCATCTTTGGAGGTTCATCCCTTTCAATTGTACCTTTTATGAAATGAGATTTTTTCCTTTGAAAAGGATGATTGGTTGGAAGAAATCTGTGGTGACAGTCATAATAGCAAGTTTTTTTTCCATTAACGAGCATAACGGCTTTGTTGTCTTTAATACAGTATTGACATGATTTCTGACCATGTGTACTCCTTTCAGATAACATGCCATATGCTGAAAAGTCACTAATCGTCCACATCAATGCAAATTTTAATATGAAATTTTGTTTCACAGCAACATCATATGTACTAACACCATCACACTACAATTCATTTAACTCATCAATCAATGGCTTTAAATAAACATCAATATTCTTTTTCGGATGTCCTGGGATTAATAGAGTCAAAAATATATAGGGCTCCTTCATCAAAATCCATGAAGGTAAATTATACAGAATTATAAATACATGACAACATGAATATTGACTAGCATAAGAACCAAATGGATAGAAACCGTCAGTAGAAAGACCCAATAAAATGTTTTGGCCTTCTAAAGCAAAGGATAGATGCAGACACTCAAAATGTTTCCATGAATTACCATCAGATGGATGATTCAAGATTTTATCAGTTAAAATATTGGTTTTGTGCCATGATATCATTGAAACTGTGTTCTGAGACATAAATAAACGCTGCAACCTGGGTGTAGGGGCAATATCTCATATGTTTTACTGGAATCGATCCAGACTTCCCTGATTGAGCTTATTTATACCTTGATTGTCCACATGTGGGACAACTATCCAATGAATCATTTTCACCAGAATATATGATGAAATCATTTGAAAATGCATGAATATTCTGATAACTAAGTCCTAGATTACAAAACAACCTCTTTCTCTCATAGTAATTTGCAGGTAACACATTTCCTTCAGGTAACAGTGTTTTAACCACAAAAAATATCCGATTAAAATAGTTGTTTGACATTGCATTATCTGATTTAATGGCTATAAATTTTACAACCGCTTTTAATTTTCTTATCTTGAAACCCGGATATAATGCATCCTCAACAGACCTCAACAACTCATAAAATTCGAATGGTGCCAACTCAGGAGTTAAATCACTATCATATTGAGTTTTAGTTTTTTGAACAGATGGACCTGCAACATCATGTACTAAATTTTGAAACCATGATGGATCCAGAATCAAGTTATTAGAATCTTATTTGGAACTACGTTCACCGTTTTGATACCAAAAAACATAATCTGGTTGAAAACCAAACCGCAAGAGATGTCCCCCAACCTTGTCAAATTTGTCAAACGTTCTTAGAGAAGATTTTTTACAAGGACACTTAATTGTGCCTTCTGAAACATATTCTAGTTTTGATTATGTAAATGATAAGAAATCTTCAATACCCTCAATATATATAGGATTTAAACCAGAACCATTTGGATCTCTATGCTGATTTATCCAAGCGCTTCATCTAATAATGACTGATGTTGATTTCCTTGTTCCATATTTTTCTACAAAATATAAATCATCACTATTTTGGAATAATTTTAAATTATAAAAACACTATCTAAAAAAAGAAGATAAATAATTATAACTACTTCTTAAGAATTACCGTTAAATTTAGGCGACACAATTTTCAGTGGATTGACAACTACTCTTTTGTCCGAAAACTCATTTACTTGCATCTTTCTCACACTGAAATCACAATAAAGAATCTATGAGAATGTATAAGCATACCTCCGAGCAGTTTCTATTTATTAGTATTTATTATTATTTATTCCTATTTATTACTATTTATTCTTATTTATTCCTATTTATTACTAATTATTCCTATTTCTAATTATTCATATTTATTACTAATTATTCCTATTTATTAAAAATTATTCCTATATTACTAATTATTACTAATTATTTCCAATTCTTCTTATTTATTACTAATTATTTCTATTTATTACTATTTATTAACAATTATTCCTATTTATTACTAATTATTCCAATTTATTACTATTTATTCTGATTTATTATTATTTATTTCTAATTATTCCTAATTATTACTAATTATTCTTATTTATTACAAAATATTCTTAATTATTCCTATTTATTAGTATTTCTTATTTCTTATTCTTATTTTTTATTATTTATTCCTATTTATTTTTAATTATTTCTAATTGTTACTATTTATCACTAATTATAAATTTTTATTCCTAATTATTACTAATTATTCCTAATTATTCCTAATTATTCCTAACTATTCCTAATTATTCCTAATTATTCCTAATTATTAGTAATTTTTCCTATTTATTACTAATTATTATTAATTACTTATTAATTATTTCTATTTATTACTATTTATTGCTAATTATTCCTATTTATTTCTAATTATTCTTATTTATTGCTAATTATTTTTATTTATTACTATTTATTCCTATTTGTTATTATTTATTCCAATTTATTACTAATTATTCCTATTTATTACTAATTATTCCTAATTATTCCTATTTATTTCTATTTATTACTAATTATTCCTATTTATTATTATTTATTATTATTTATTCCTATTTATTAGTAATTATTCCTATTTATTAGTAATTATTTCTATTTCTTACTAATTATTCCTATTTATTACTAATTATTTCTATTTATTACTATTTATAACTATTTATTCCTATTTATTACTGTATATTCCTATTCATTACTAATTATTCCTATTTATTACTAATTATTCCTATTTATTACTAATTATTCCTATTTATTACTGATTATTCCTATTTATTACTAATTATTGCTAATTATTTCTAATTATTCCTAATTATTCCTAATTATTCCTAATTATTCCTAATTATTTCTAACTATTTCTATTTATTATTATTTATTCCTATTTATTACTATTTATTCCTATTTATTACCAATTATTCCTATTTATTACTAATTATTCTTATTTATTACTATTTATTCATATTTATTACTATTTATTCCTAATTTTTACTATTTATTTCTAATTATTGCAAATTATTCTGTTTTTTGTTAATTATACCTATTAATTTATAATTATTCATATTTATTGCTAATTATAAATATTTGTTCGTAATTATTTCTAATTATTCCTAATAATTACTAATTATTTCTATTTATTGCTAATTATAAATATTTATTCCTAATTATTTATAATTATTTATAATTATTCTAATTATTTCTAATTATTCTAATAATTACTAATTATTCCTATTTAATACTAATTATTCATATTTAGTATTAATTATTCCTATTTATTAAAAATTAGTACTAATACTTTCAATATATTATTACAAATAACTACTATTAATAAAACAATTTAAATCTAATTAACTTAAAACTAATAAAAAATTAATTAAAATTAAGATTAAAAAAATAAATATTAAATTAAATAAAATATAAATACCTTTAAACTTGATTTTCTATTTATGTAGACGACTTCAAAAAATTTTTGTCAAAAAACAACTAACTCAAACAGATTCTCACTGTGAAAATAGGGTTGAGAGAGAGAGAGAAAGTGAGAATTGAGAGGAGGATTTGAAAAAACGGATAAGGGGTATATATAGGTTAGATTATTTGCGACAGGACTACCATTGCAACATATAACTTTTCCGACAGGACCCGCCGCAAATACCTTTGCCCGCATTAATTGTGGTCAGTGGTTAAAAGAGTATTTACAGCAGGCCCCGTCACAAAAGGTATCTTCCAACACACGTTTTGCAACGGGGCATCATCACGTCGCAAAAATGCATTTACCGTCGCCGGGTATTTGCGACGTGTCCCGTCGCAAATAACATCCGAGCGACAAACCATTTGCGACGGGAAAATTCCCCCATCGCAAATAACCTTCTCGTCCCAAAGAAAACCATTTACCGCCGCTGGGTATTTGTGACAAGAATATTCCTCCCGTTGCAAATAAGCTTCCCGCGGTTTGGCGTGCAATCCGCACCAAACCGTGCATTACTTTTTTGCGATAGGCCACCAAAACCTGTAACAAATAACAAGGTATTTGTGATGGGATGACTCCTCCATCGCAAATAATCTCTGGACTAGACTATTTGCGACGAGATATTATCCCGTCACAAATAACCCGTCGCAAAAGTTTGTTTTTCCCGTAGTGGTAATTATTGAAATCCATTCCATTATGCTATAATCATCAATAAAGAGGAAATAATATCTCATCCCATAAATATCCCTTGGTGAAATTGGCCCACACACATCAATATGAACCAACTCAAGCAGTCTTGTTGAATTTTTCTCCTTCTACTTATATGTCTTTTGAATGATCTTCCTCTGTTGGCTTGTATCGCACGTATGATGATCACATGATAATATAGGGAGATTTTGAGTTGCATCATATTTTACAAGATCTTCCAAGGAACCTTGGCTTATGTGGCCAAGACGCTTATTCCATAGATTTTTTTTCTTTATCCTTGGATAGAAAGCACGTATCTTCTTCTCCACTCACGAGGTAGAGATTCTCTTTCGTACTCTTTCCTGGAAACACAACATCACCATCCTTTTCCTTGATGATACATAAATTTTTGGAAAAACTTATGGCATGTCTTGAGTCACACAATTGACTAACACTAAGCAAGTTGTGACTAAGCCCCTCAACATCCAAGACATCTGCTCATCTAATATCTTTTCCACCAAAATTTGTTTTCCTGAACCATTAATTTTCAGGCCCTCATCATTAACGAATCTTACAATACCTTCTTTACCATACCAGATTTCAGTCACTAGATTCTTATTTTCCATCATATGGGAAGTTCATGTACTATCAATTATCCATATCCCCATGCGATCTAATGCCTTAAATGAAATTTCTGAAACCACAGCTTGCTCAAACCTTTTATTTTTGACCCAAGCCTTTGAATTAATACCCTACATGGAATTATAATCTTGATATTCCTCAGTATATGATGGGTCAGCATCAACATATATAGATTCAAATCGATTTTGAATTTTCATCTCACATGAAGATACTTTTGTCCGCTTCTTAGGAACAAATTCAGTTTGCTTCGACACATTCCTATGCATTGTTGTTGCTTAATATCTTGCCATATATCCGAGTCCTTTAAACTAGAAACAATGACCATCAAAGGATGAACTATAATTTTGAGCTCTGTACGACCACCTTTGTTGGTCTTGTTCCCTTTGGTACCTCTTTACTATGGAATATACATTTTGAGAGTTTTCTATATTACCATAACAATATCATCTTATGCGAGGTACATTCCTATGTGGAAATGATGCACCACTAGTTGTGCATTGGGTTCTCTAAATCTTCTGATTCTGCTTTGTGGCCAAATCAATCTTCAATCTTGGACTAGTTTCTTGTGTTCTGACTTGAACCATAACTGATTTATTTTTTAGATCAATCCCCATACCATCCTTATCATTCAGTGTGGATTTGTGCTTCTGTTATGATGAATCACTCTGCTCAAATATTATATTCTCTATTGCCTGTATGATCTTCTTTCCTAGAAGTATCTTCAGATCTTAAATTGTTCATCGAGGACTAAATAATTCTTCTTCTAGTTTTTTGATACTCTTTATTTGATCTTTTAATATTTTAGTCAAACTATCAATTTTAATTTTCTGTTCCTCAATTTTGAGTTTGTACTCAACCACATTTTCGGAGCTTTCTGGCATTGAAGACCTTAGCTTTTCAATTTCTTCATTCAGACCAGAATTATCTTCTTCCTACTACTGCATAAAGAGTTTGGAATCATGAACTACTTTGTTAGATTTCTTTATTTTGGCTTTCAAAATATCTACCTCTTCAAGGGAAGATTCTAATTCATCCTGAAGATCAACTCGTCCTTAAATTTCTCCTTCTTCATTGTCACTTTCTTCTCTTGTTAAATAATTTCTAGCAACTACCACCAAAAAATATAATTTTTGATCTGTGTTGTCCTCTAAATATTCTTCCTCATATTCTTCTGAACTTTTATCCTCTCTTGAAAACAGATTCTTCTTTTTGAAGAACTTTTTCTTAGTACTTCTCCTCCCTTTATCATTTGATGAATACTTCTTCTAGAGAATTTCATCATTTCTTTCATTTTCACCATCAAACTTTTTAGGACACTTTGCTGCAAAATGACCAATCTTTCCACATCAAAAGCATGAAAATGGAAGTTTACCTTTGAACCTCCCTTTTCCCCTTTGTAGATTAGAGGAGATAAATGACATGACATCATCCATATTGTCCTCCTCAGGACTATCTTCAACAGAGAGATTCTTCTTGGCCTTTAATTCTACTTCCTTAGGCTTCCCTTTTTCCACTACATCATTATCATCAGTTCTCATTTCATATGCCACAAGGGTACTATGTAGGTTATCTAGTGTTAGCTCTTCTGGGTCTTCGTCTTCCAATACTGAAACTTTCAGATTAAACCACAGTGGAAGTTTCCCCATGATTTGTTTCCCAATCTTTATATCTTCAATGAATTCTCCAAGACCCCACATGTATTCCATAATAATATTTATCCTGAAAAATCATACATCCATAGTCTCTTTGGAATTCATTCTGAGATCCTCATAATTTTTTCCATAGAACCTACAACTTTGCTTCTCGAACTTTTGTGTCGCCCTCATAAATGTTTAATTTTTTTCCCACATTTTAGGGGATGTTTTACAGGAAATCACATTCATATAGATTTAATTTGATAGGAATCCCCCTAAAGCATTGATCCACTTAGCACCAGCATCCAATTTTCTTCTTTCATCTTCTTAGAAAGAGCCATTATTAATGTTAGCTAATATTCCATGCATAGATGTTGTGAAGACTTCCATCCTTACTGATTGAAAGTTGTGCTACATATGATTCTTCCATAGTTGAAAATTATTTCTGTCAAATATTGTAAATCTTTAATGATTTACCACCTCCATGTCTTCTTCTTAAGAGAGAACCACTAACTTTCAACATTTCCCTATGATACCAATTATTAGGTCCACTAGGTCGAATAACCTGAGAGGGGGGGGGGTGAATCAGGGTATGAAAAATTAGAACTTTCTCCCAATTGAATCTTGTTTCTTTGTTAGAAAAAACTCAACTCTCTATTCCCCCCCATAGAAATATACAAATAGATATGAAATCATGCACAAAACACAACAATTTTTACTTGTTTCACCCTCACTGGGCTAAGTCCAAGGAGGATACAATGATGATATGCCGATGTACCAAATTCACTAAGTCTCAAAGACAATAATGAGTATAATGTTTAGGCTAGATCTTATATGCCTAGGCTCATTACCTTTATAAAGTTTAGGGCCTACTCACTGCATTCCTAGGGGTCACTCCCTATGCCTATTTCTCTGTCTCACTACTGGTGGAAAGGGTCACCGTCTTCTTCTTCCTTCTCTCACTGCTCTTAGAATGGAATCCACTCATAGTTTATATACTTGTAGATCAAACAGAGTTTATGTACATGTAGGTCCCTTCATTTTCATAAATTTCTGCATCCTCAACTATATGTAGATGCTATTTTGAAGTTACTATTTTACATGTACATGAAGTCCACCTTCCCGAGTGCTGCTAGGTACTAGAAAATACTTTCAAAAACTGATTTGAATGTTTGTCAAGATTCCTTGTAAAAATCATGAACCAACTTTTCCACTGCATACTATGTAGCGGGTTTGATATGAAGAACACCTCTTTTGCGTACCGATTCCTCTTCTACAAACCGTTATCACCTCCGTGTACCGCTTCCTTCATTATGCCTTTGCGAACTGCCCTCTTTCTGTGAATTGTTCTCTGTTTGTGGACCGTCTTCACCTACGTGTACCAGAAATCCCCCTCCATGTACTACTTACGTAATCCTCTCTTTATCATATCAGATATTCCTTCTCTAGAAACCGATTCAACTCCTTCCAAATACCGGTTCTTCCTTTGTGGGTTAAGAATCACCACAAACACCTTTGGGGGATTTTCTTTCATGCGAACCACCTTCGGATTTCGTGGAATTCTCCCTTGTGAATAACTTTCATACTTTGCCAAAATTCCAGAGAAAAATATGTTTTCTAATGATGTTCAATATTTACAGAAATTGTTGAAATTAGAAATTCTTATATAGGAAATGATATTCGTAAAACTGTAAATCCAAGATTTAACAAATCTTCAATCCAGCCTCCACCGTGTATTATTCCCCCTGCCACCACGAACCATATGCCACCTGCAGAATGTTTTTCTTATCTTATATGTGTACTGTCTTTGTTCCTATGTGGTTGATCTCATTCAACAACATCAAGCCATCCGCGTACATCACCACCTTCCACCACAAACCATTTTTTGTTTTCGTGAACCTCTTTGGCGTACTGTTCCTGCTGCTCCACGTACCATTCTCAGAACATGGTATGCAGCTCATGAATTTTGATACGCAATTCTTATGCTTTTCCAGTTTTCTTCAACATTCTCCATACCGTTTGATCCTATGAATAAATCCCTCCTTTTCTAACATCAAACTCCTTATTTTGAGGCCCAAAAATTAGGCAAACACTTGGAAATTGCATCACCTTAAAACATATTTTCAAAAAACACCAATCATACTCATTTGCAGTCATCTGGATTTTTCAACAAACACAACCACACCGAAAACATACTGAGAGGACACCTTGAGGGATTTTTTACCAACATTTTTTATCATTGTAATTTTTTAGTAGTCATAACCCACATCAACATCAATTCAATACCAAAACTAGTTATGATCATAATTCCACCCACAATAGATATTTATCTATCTAGAAGTTTATCATTTGTAAATATTTTAATCTATATCAAACTATGGCCCTCCCCCTGTATTCCATTTACAACAACTTCCATTAATTTTTTGTCTATCAAATCTATTACTCCAATACAATTGACCGTTTTTCATATACATGTTTCAGTTAATTAGATAAAAAACATTTATTCTTAAATAAATTTTAAAAAAAAATCATGAAAAATTCAATTTCTTAAATCTAAACCAAATTTAAGAAAAAAAATTATTTTTTCACAAAATCAATATATAATCCAATCCCATGATTTTTAAAATGATTCAATTTCACCAAATTAAATTCCTTAATTTTATTCTAACCCAAATCCATGATGACCATAATGATCTAATTAATTTTTTATATACCAAAAATATATAATTGTAAAATCAATTTCAGATAGACAATCATTTGATAAATTATACATAAAGGTAAATCAATTATAAATCACATTAAATCACACATAAATTTATCATAATCAATAAATTATGGAATAAAATATACCTACCTTATATAAAAAATCTAAAAATCCATAGATCTAGAATCATTGACCTCACTCTTGATTAGATCCTTCAATTCCTATAATTAAAGATATGTTTTTAGAATCCATGATTTAATTCCATAAAGAGAAAATCCATTAAATGATGATTTAAGATGGTGAGATAAGATAGATATGAGAGAGATCATTGATTAAAATAGATATTGGATTACTCATCATTCATCTAGATTTTATTACCCAAATAACCATCAATATCAAAACCCAATCAAATTCATTTACGTTTTACTAATCAAACTAATCTCTTTAGGGAAGACCAATGCCCAATAATAGTCATTTAAGGTCAACTAATGGGTGTATAATATGTATTCAAGTCATTTTAAATTATAATTTCAAACTTTTTTTCCTATGTATAGTTAACTCACATAGTTAGCTAACCATTTCCCTAACCATGAGAAACACCTTTCCTCACAAATCATCCTACATAATTCATTCACATTCTTAACTAATCAGTCACCAAATTGTGTGGTACTCACTACCTCAAAATTAGTTATACTTGGATATCCAATATGAATTTTTAACTATGATCTTAACCATGACTAAACTAAAAATTTCATTAAAATATAACTTTCACCCCCAAAATCAAAAAGAAAAGAAAAATCAAGGAAAAACATATTTTTTGCATTGAGGGTGTTGTAATCCCACTTTTCATCTCTATTATTTATAATTTTTTCATATTTCCCTTTGAAATTTTAATTTATAATTTAATTATTTTTCCATATCAATTTTAGTATTTTTCATTTATTATAATATTTATATAACATCTCATCCTAAACTAGTGATCACAATCTCATTCGAATTGAATCAGTGTGTTAATAGGACTTAAGTGCATTCCATTATCAATAAATGAAAAAAAATTTCTCAAGGACTATAAAATTCCATGCAAGGCAATTTTTTCTCTAGAAAATTTACTCTCATTATAACAAGTTATTATAAAAAATTCAACATGTAGTGCTTGTAACTTAGAAATACCAATAAATTTAAATAAAAAAACAATCTAAAACACATATACTATATAAGATAGTGTAATATTTTTACACTAAATGATACATGTCATATATTTCAATATAAATGGTTAATAAAAAAAGTCATGTAAATCAAAACAAAACTACAAACCATAAAATGATAGGTTGATATATCCATGTAATGTATATAAGAAAAGTAAGGAGTCTCCATTATCCCTCCATGTTTCTAAAATACATTTATAGAATAAAAAACATTGAAATAAACTATCACCTATTTTGTCTAATTGAAGTGTTTATGTTATATTACTAGTGAAGAATGAATACCTTTACCTGCATCATGTAAAACATAATCTACATGAACACTAGTGTGTACATATAAAAGTGAGTAATTTACATTAGTAGTATTTCCATAAAATGACTTTCTATAAAATCTATTTATGTGAAAACCAAACAATAACATTGACGTGGAACCCATTACAATTGATATAACATAACCCATTTCAATTGATATAACAAAACCAAAAAATTTAAATTATGCAAAAACATATACATATTTTAGTGAAACAACTAACCAAAAATACCACAACCACCTCTATGAGGAGGAATCAGCTCACACTCCCATAACCATTTGTAAAATTGTTCTAATATATAATAAACTTGTTTCTTTTTAATCTTTTAAAACCCTAATCATGAGTGAAATAATACCCCAACCTTGAGTCACAACTCAATGGTACTACTAAATAATTAACTCTCTATACCAAGGATGGTACCACCTCACTAAAGTGGGAATCTATTTCTAATGATTATTTTATTATGCACACTTCCACATTTAAATATCCAATATTTTTTTTAAATTTAAAAAACCCAAAAAATATTAATTATTTTTTAAAACAATAATTTATGAAATTTCCTTTTCAACCTATAAAACACTCACCATCAAATTCATCAATGAATCTCCGATAAAATTAATACACACAAAACACCCATACCACTTCCAATTACCACGATCACTAAATATTTTTTTTGTAAATAATTTTAAAATAAATTAAGAGATTTTATTTTTAATATAATTCAAAATTAAATATTTTTTTATAAAAATGGAGAGAAAGAGAATATAACAACCAATAATTGTTCACTAGAGTGAAACTGAGTTTATTCAAGAGATATATATCCTCCACTAATGATCCAATAAAGGAAAAGAGGTCTGAAATAATTTCAAATCCTATGATTTATATACCCAAGATTCCATGTTTAGGGTTTGTTTTAAAAATGGTAAAAGATAATATATATAAGTAATAAGATATATTAGAGAGTAAACAACCTTCTATCCAAAGTTACAAAACCTATGAAAGTAAGGAAGAGGTTTTCAGAGAGATAAAATGCTCTAAAATCTCCCAAAAGACACCAAAGATGCTAAAATCTGAGAAGGGGTTTAAGTGAAATAAATAAGATGGTTTTTGAAAATAAATATCAATATTAAGGATATTTTTAATGGATTTGGTGTTATGATGAATGAATATTAATAAACCATGAATTTATTAATAACCTATTTTTTTTTCAAAAATGAATACTCCAGAAATAACCATGTAATGCCCATGAATAACTTGTGTAATATATGTTAACTCAAATTTTAAGAGATTCACACCCAATATATTATTTGAATAAATATTATACCAACCATTTATTTACTAAATTTTTCCCCAAACTATACATATACCCCACCAAAGCCTAAAAACATTATAAAATTTAAAAATTATAGCTCAAATATCTTATGTGGGTTCTATAATTCTCCTCACCATTGAAATTTTCATCCATAGAAAGTTGGGAAGATGTATCATTGATGAAAATATTAGGACACTAATTATGTATATAAATTTCTTTCCCTCATGTATTTTATTAAATGAAACCATTATTCCAAATAACATGAGCTAATAAAATATATTGGATATAAAATATTTTCCCTTGAAGATCCTTAATTTGAATAGTTTATTAAATAAAATTTGGATTTCACTCTATAATGACCCAATATCTACTAATAACATGATATATTTATGGTTTATAATTTTCTATATAATATGTGTGGAAGAAATTTTTAACAAAACTCCATTAGGGAGGTAAATCCAATTAGTATATGAGGTTCTCAATATATTCAATGATCCTAAATGGACCCAAATTTAAAGACAATAATTTTTATTTATTGCCAATCCATTTATGTCTCAAACTAGGTGAAACCAAGAGAAATTTATGATCTCCCACTATAAAAACCATGGAAAATCTAAGATAATATGTATAGGATTTGAGTCAGCTCTGAGTGGTAGCTATTATTTTATTTATTAATTTTATTTTTTCTATAACCTCTTACATGAGAGCCAGTCCTAGTAGAGATGATTCACCTATATAATGAAAACATGTGAAATATTGATAAGTTATAACATATTTTTCTTCAAATTACCCACACATATAATGTATTTATAACTATTTTATAGGAAAATTAATATAATGTAAGGTATTCCTCCCACGAGTCACCAAAATCTAGCACATAAGCTTTAAAAATATTGTCTAAGAATTGTATAGTATAAATATTCTAGCCTTCTATATGAGGATTAAAATAAATACTAAAATTCAATTACATACCCAAATCCTATTACACATCTTTCCAAAATCACAATGTAAACCTAAATTCCTTATAAAAATAATCAACATAGGAAACCCACGAATCTTAAATACATAAAATATGTAGAGTTTTTAAAAGAAATAAAATTAATGGGTCTCCCTAATATATATATATATATATATATATGTCTATGTATATACATGATATACCAATTTGGTGGGTCTATAAAAATGATAAAAATGGTATCTTGCTTCCAAGAGGTCTTCAATAATGAAAAAACAAAGTAATTCAAAAATTGAACTCATTTATAGATTATAATTTAAAAAATTTCTAACATACTCCTTGAGAATTGGTGTTTAAACTTTAGATAATGATAGTTAAAATAGTGATAGATATCACTGGTAATATCTTTCTTTATCCTTGGCCACCAAAATTATCACCTCATATTATTATAAATTTTAGTATCATAAGTATGAAGATCCTAGTTTGGATGATGAAAATACTTCAAAACATCCTATCTTAATGAGGAAGTAACAATCATGTAATTTTGAAAAAATATCGTCTAATCAATAATTTACGACTATCTATATATGTAATCCTTACTATTTAATGAATCTTTAATCAAGATGAATTCTTAATCAAATAGTTGTACATTTTTAAAAAGGTTTTCCAATGTAGGGTAAATCACTATTATTAATAATATAATATGATTTATGCGATAAGAAACATCTAAATACATTTTTGGTATCATGATAATGAGTTTCTATAATATTTTAGCTTCATGAATAACCAAAACATCGGATTTGTTTCTCAAATAATCAACTACCACAATTATTTTCCAAGTGTATATATTTATCTGAGGTCAAATGTTTAAAGATATTCCATATATCATAATTATAATGAATTTAATCTATATTGAGAGAAGATATACATTAATATCATTCAATTTATATATACCATAAAATTATTAATAAAAATATAGTTTCATAAATATTTCTTAGCATGCACCATATCTACTATCTCAAGTTCGTTTTTAGGGAAATTCTTCATATGGGTCCTCAATTTCCACTACCCATAGGCAACTAAATGATCTATATACATAAGGGAACATTAAATTATCATCACAAAAGGCATCACTAATCCCCTAATTCAGTTAATATGAGTATGTGAATTGATTTTAGGTTACCCTTTAAACATAAAATATTTATAAATTTCAATAATTTAATAAAATTGTATGACTTTTCTAATCAAAACTGTTATTAGTATAACACAACATAAAAATTCAATAATTAAGCATATATAATACCCAACTAAGCCTTAGAAACATCAAACCCCCAAAAAATTATTTATCACTTCTTAGGGCACAACAACCCATATCTTCTTATGATCAACCAAAATACCTTTTTTTGAAATAATATGACTAAGAAAATTGAATACTTTAATTCATAAGTTAAACCTATAATTTTTTTCATTAAGTTGGTGTTCACTTAAATTTATTAACAAAAACATAATGTTTATCTCATTGTTAATATGTGATCATGAATAAACTGATATTTCATTAAAAAGTATAATTCAAAATGAGTTAATGTGCCAATAAAATATATGATTCCTCAGTTATATAAATTTTATGGAGTGATCATAAGACAAAAATGCATAAAAATATTCATAGTTGTTATAATGAATTTAATAATTTATTTTATGAATACCCCCATCTTTACCCAAAATTGGTGATTTATTGATTGATATTTGATTTTGGAAAACCATATAACTATATTAAATTAATTAAATATGTCTTTATTTATATAAATATTATATATTTAATTTATGGAAGATTTTTAAAATTTATTCTTAAGAATAAAATACCATATGCCTTCTTGAAAAAGAGCACTAGAGTAACCCTAGGTGAGGTGAACTGTTTAATGTATCCTTTACTCTATAATTACACTAACTAAACTTTAAACTCTCTAAGGTTAGATTGTATCAATCGATAAAAAGAAAGAGATAATTGAATGGAACTTGGGAGAAATTTATTAGTGAACTTTACCTCTCTCTCATATGGTGGTATGCCTAAATATTTAAGATAAATGTTAGGATACCGAATTACTACAATATGAATTTTCACTTGTATACTTGTTTTAAACACTCTCAAAGAAAGGGGTGATTACTGATAAGAAATAGTTCCACTATACATAGAAACAAGTCCATATCCACCTTAATTTACACCCCAATCTCCCTTGAATGTATGAATAACATCCTTTAGATAGGTAATAGTTAATCTCTATGTATAACAATATATATATATATATATATATATATATATATATTTATGAAATATATTTTACTAACCAATCCATCTTAATAATGATGTGAAGCTCACTCATATCAATGTTGATAAATTCCCATGAGAATTAGAAATTTCTTATTATGATAGTACACAATGGATATTAAAATATTTTATTATTCCTTTTCCCTACAAGATTATATCTAGGATTTTAAGTGATAAACTCTCAATTATCATCCCTATCCTGGTCTTTGAGGAATAGAATTGATTCATCAATGAAATGAGTATCCAAGGAGATATTGAACCTATATAGAAGATGAGGTATGATATATATATAAAGGTGACCGGTTACAATATTATGGTCAAGTTTTATATTGATAAGTTCCATGACATGTTTGGGTGTAACTTAATCATAAATATAATGTACTGTTATGTTTCTCAACATGGTAATGTGATCTTCTCCTAAGATGTTATTACATTGCATTTTTTTATTATCCTAATGGGTAGGAAAATTATCTTATTAAAATAACCGTAGGATTATTCTATAGTGATCCTCTCTCCTAGTCTATTCAATCAGTCCCAAAATGCATTGAGCCTAAATTTGATTAATGCTATTCTGACTAGAGATGTGCAACCATTCCATGATAGATATAGAGAAACAAGAATATCCCATATTCATTTTATTGATGATATGTTTTTCTTACTAAATATAATAAGAGGCATTTTAATGGATTCAATGAGATTCTATGGGTCTATGGAATCCATAGAGGAAGAAAATTTAATATTACCAAAAGTTGAATTTATTTTAACTCCAAATTTATAGTGGATTATGCCAATAGAAATGAAAGTTTTCTTGGTTTGTTTAAATGATACTTTTCTATGAAATAATTGGATTCTACCTCTTGATGGGAAGGATCCTCAATCATTATTTGGTTTATCTGGCATCTAAAATCACAAGATGGATAACTAATTGGAAGAACCACCTCCACTTATTCAGTGATACACTCACTCTCATCAACCACGTAATATCTTCAATGTCAATTTACATTATTTAAATTATCATAGTTCCAAAAAATATTCTATAAAACATAAATAATAATATTAATGGATTATAATGAGATATACAAATTAAGGTTCACAGTCTCTAGGTCAGCTGGAAAGACCTATACAAACCTCTTGAGGGAGGCCCCAATGTCAGGAACCTTGCTGATTCAATTCACACCATGAAATACAATTTATAATGGGATAATATTATAGGTAATTTCTTATGGGAACTTTTTTTCAAGAACAAATATGGGAAACCGGTAGTGGAAATAAATAATGAAAAGGGTGTTTCATCACCCATTTGGAAAAGTTTACAAGGAACTCTTCATACTCTATTTAACCATTCTTGTTAGGTTATAGGGAGAGGGGTCAATATATTTTGGAAAGATAATTGTATGGGTGACACTCCCCCTTTACCTATATTCCCTACACCAAAAATCACTTTTAGAATTGTGAAATAATTTCCTTATTCACTAATACATTCCTTGACACAAACATAAAGGAGGTGTTAAATAATATTTCTCTCATAGAAGAAGATGATAATTGTTCCTTAAATCCATTTACATTTTAATGATTAAATTTAAAGGGCTTAAAAAATTTCAACAATTCTCACTAAGTCTTGGATCAATGGTCCAAGACTCTATTGGATAATGAACTAACATCAATATATAACTTCCTGGTGTCCCATGATAGATGTTGAACCTTACCCATAGATAATACAATTGAACTTAAGGAAATATCCCTCACATAAACATTCCATTACTACATCAATCCATATATAGTGGTTGAAACACATCAGCTTCTTAGAGGTTCTTATTACTAGTATATTTAGACCCTCTTTAGAAACTACCTTGGCATTGGTCCTAGGGAAGAAAATTTTCAATGTTTATTTGTTGGATGGTTCTATTACATCAATACCCACTACATTATTAGTACCTTTATAACTGGTTGTTGGAATATATGGGTCACTCAAAATATTCTATAAATTCTAATAGCATCGGTAATGGGACTCTGAAAATGATAGTGATTGGGATGATCAATGACCTAGTTTCACTTATAAAAGGATATAAGAGATCTCTTGGATACCAAAAACATCCCCTTATCTCCCCTTTTCTTCAACAAAGCATTTAATACACCAACTGAATAAGGTGGATTTCATCTATACATCCAATAATGGTTATAAAATCAACATGGATGATGTATGTATGAATGGAGAAATCAAAGGTAAGGGAATAGTTTTTGACAATATAGGTCTATTTTTTTTATTGAATTTAGAAACTAATATGACATTGGTAACTCTCTAGTGACCACAGTGAATTATATTTTCACTATCCTCACTATTTTCAAATATTATTGGATTTCACTTTATTTAGTTTAAATAAACCATATCCTACTAGTCTTTTTTCTATATTGTAATGAACCTAACTGTTGTAAATAAAATTATCACATTTGAATAATTTAAGTGTATGATTATTTAAGATGGTTATAAAAAACACATGAAATCCTTTTGTTTTATCCTATCAGTTTTAATTGACCATTAAGAATCATTACTATTGATAATATAGCCATTGAATAGTGATCTCAAGATTATTATAAACATAAGGTTTTAAGAAATAAAATTTTCACATACAAATAAAGTGATAAACTTAACCAATAGTATCATACCCTATGAATCCCATTTATTGGAGTTTCCAAGTGAGAAATAATCACTAGTCTTTTCCACTAACCAAGCCCAATCCGAGATCCAATAACTTAAGAATTAGCAAAACCATTTACAGGAGAATTTCAATTTCATCGAGATCATGATCCAAACCATGTCTTCCAAACCACCCCATGAAAGTCCAACCATCACACACATTACTATTATTGTGTATAATGGTGTATTAAATGGATATGTATCAATACCCTAGAAATATACATATTTTTTTTGAATATAATAATGAATATATTTTCATTATATTGTTTTTAATTTATAAATGATTTATATTGATTTTATTTTTTGGGTAATATTAAAATTTAATTAAGTAATTTTTTTTGATGAATTAATGGATTTTTTAACTGAATAACATTTTATTAAATAATAATTATTAAATAATTTTTTTTAAATATAAATTATCATATAATTTTTATGAAGTCAAATGTAATTTTTATAAGGTTTTAAAAATTGTTATTGTAAAAAAAATCATCATTTCCAATAAATGTCAGTTATTATTTTAAAAGTGAAAATTCACATATTTAGAAAATTATCTAGATAAAATGAATATTATTTCTTGAATAAGAATGTATAAATTATCCAGTGATGAATTTTTAATATTCTTTGGAGAGTCAAATTTTCGGGTAAAAGTTAAATACAGTATAAATATACTTTGTGTTTTATGACATTAATGTGACAAAAAAGTGATGTAATAAGTAAAATAAATAGGATAAAAGACCAAATATATGTTTTAAATTTAAAATAATGTTATTATAAGTTTATTATATTTATTTTGTAAAGACATTATGAATCCTCTAAGACTTATAATATATTTTATTTTTTTAAAATCATTTATTTAAGAGTGTGTATAACCACCACATAACCAAGGGTAACATTTTAATAATTTAGGACCTTGGACTTATAAAATAAATAAAACTACTCCCTTTTAGTTGAAACCTTGCAAAAAGACCATGGGATGGTTTTTGGTTTTTAATATTTTATTATTAGAATTCAAAACCAAAATAATAAAGAAATCCTCATCATTTATTATATAAACCCACCCAATCTCCCATTTATCTTCACTAAAACTATTTGGAGCACATCCAAATTCATTCCCCCACTCCCTAGAGTCCTCAAAATGTGCCCCAATCTCTTAAAAAGCCCTTCCAAAGACTTTGGAGTTACACATTCAAGTAAGGTAACCTCATCTTCCACTCTCTTCTTTAATCAATCATTCCTTTTATATTACATCTTTTTTACTTTTCATTTTATTATGATGGGTTATGATATTTCATATTCCCCTTACTGCCAATTTAATGTATAAATGATTATATCTTCTTTTCACTCTCATTAATCCTCCCATTATTCTTTATGTACACCCATTACCATGCCAAAATTTTGTAAGGATTCATTTCTCCATTCATGTTTTCTAATTACCTTATGCCTTATATTTCCAAATTTCTTATTTTGGGATATGATTTTACAAGTACCTATTACTACCAATTTGATGTTAAAATAATAAGATACCCCTTTCTCTCTCATTAATAATTTTTATGAATTTTTAATTAAAACTGTTATAAACATATACTTATTGATTAGTGACTTACATGTATATATTCCACATTCCTTGATTTTGGAATAAATTATGATTTTGAATGAATCCATGTTGTATGATCTATGTGGAAAAATTAATCATGAGAATAAAATGATTATAATGGGTATACCTATATAGTGCTCTAATGCATTGGGTAAAGTTTAGTATGATGATACGTCATGTTGTGATAGGGGTGAACCTGATTCATTTATGGGACTTTGTACACCATGAAGTCTTGGTGTTTTTATACTTGGGATTATGATTTAGTGTTTTAAGTTATTTCCACATTTCCTATGTTATTATTATCATGCTATATAATGCCTTATTATTCATGTTCCTTTTATTCTTCATTGATATGTCTATTATAAAACTTGTATCACTTATTCCATGTTTATTCCCTTACTGGGATTTATAGTTCACCCCAGTATTATTTTGTCCCCATGTTATCCCATAATGTTTTAATTATAAGGGGATATTATGAACATGTTAAGTAGGTTTTCAATAAAGACATCATGTTTCATGTTTTAAGTTGTTATGTAATGTACCAAATTCCTAAATACAATAGACTTAAAAATCTTTTTGGGTTGTATTAAGTGCTTTCTTATATAATAATTCAAAAAATATTGTGTAATAAAGAGTAGGGTTGTTATAGTTTGTATCAAATAAAGAATTTAGTTATTTTGTGGATTAGGATTAGATAAATCTAGAGAAAGTATTAAGGAAGAGAGTAAGTATAAGAAAACATCCCTAAACTTTGGTAAGTAAATATTAACCGATTTATCAAGAAAATACATCCATATCTAGATAGTATAAGTGGATGTGGTTTTGGAACAAATGTATCTTGGAGTAATAACTCCAACAAGGTGTTTCAAGCCTGAATTGAGGTAACATGGTACATGAAAAGGAGCCTTACTACATACTTGGTTTGACAATCCCCATGGATATGATTTGGTAAATTCATAAGCTCATTATGAAACATTATTAAGAGAACAAAAAATTCCCATAAGAACATATCTGGATAACATAGATTGAAGTCTAGAAATTCATAAGTTGAGGAAATAAATGTAATTTATAAGTTATACCTTTATTTTCATTTAATTTACTTTTATGTGTTTAATATTTTAGGATGATCATCCCTAATTTTCATTTTATTTTGTCCAATGGTTGTAAATAGGAGGAATCGGGTTAATGACCATTGAGAAGGAAAATGTGATGAATGACCCTAATGATATGCCAAACCTAATGAGAGAGGGAATCATAAATTTTTTCATGATAATCTCTCAAATAACTCAAGTTCTGAATTTAAAATTGGATCAAGAAGAGCATCCAAACCCCCCTAAGAGAGAACAAGCCACAATCGAGAGATTTATGTTACAAAGGCCTCCTACTTTAAATGAATTATCTAATCCCTTAATAAAAAAACAATGCACATGAGCCTCAACCTAGTTGCTGAGGTACCTTAAGTTTATCTACGAGTCCCAGGATCAAAACCAGGAGAAGGAATATTTCTGGGGTACTGTAGCAGGGACTATAGTAGTACTGTACACTGTGTGGGTACTGTAATAGTTACTGTAGTAGTTACTATAGTAGGTACTGTTCGGTATTGTAGCATCTGGAACTATTCACCTTGGGCCACCAGTTTGGGATTTGAGTCCTTAAGTCCTTTGGGCCACCAATGCCTTCAAGACAGTAGGGATTTTGAGCCACCTTTAAGGAATTCGTGCCACATATAGTTTCCCCAGACAAACTGTACAAAAAAGGAGCATTCCTAGAGGAGGATTCAAGGTTGGCACACTCACTAGAGTAGGTCCAATAGATTTGAAAAAATGAGAGGGTATGGCTATGCCATTGGGACCAGCCTGTGCTTGCACAAGAAGATTATCCAGAAAACCATGCAAATTTGGAGAGCTACCATCATGATGTAGATTCTAGGGAGGGGAAATTTCTTGTAGTTATAGTCTGGTTGAATTACCTATGACCTGTGGGTCATGTCATGTCTCTTAAGCCTATGAGACATGTAATAAAAAAATAATGGATCAACTCCATTAAGAAGATCTTATCCATACTTTAATGTTATGAACCATAGAAGGTTCTCCTAGATATTTATCATATTAAAGGATAATCTGATCAATGGTGAAAATTGATTAAGAATATGAATCCAGAGGAAGTGATGTAGGCGATAGAGTGGAAGGAATTTTGAATTTTTCTCGATAAATATTTTCCTCACACTCTCCATATTAAAATGGAAAATCATTTCCTTTCCCTTAAGAAAAACGTTGATCAATATATTAAGGAGTATGATGAAATATTCATAATACTTTCCCGACATGCCACCGGTTTTGTCGTTACCTTAGAATAAAAGGTTGACCACTTCTTTAGTGGGATAAAGACTAGTTTATGAAAACACCTGGAAATATGAGAATTTGACAGCTATGATGAAATTTTTTGATGTTCCCTAAAATGAATATTGGAAAATCTTAAGGGTGTCTTGGGGATAATAAGAATAAAGTGGAGTTTAATTCTGAAAGTTCTATAAAGAAATATTATGGTGTAAAGAAATTCCAACGTCCCACTTGTAAAAGGTACAGAAAGAAGCACCCTAAAAATTAACTAAAGGGTATGAAAAAATGATTTATGTGTGGGAAGGAAAGACACTTGAATAACATCTTCTGACAGCAGAAACTGGCTAATATTATAGAATAATGGAATCCTCCAGTCAACCCTCATTTCATTGTTCATCTATACAACTTCAAGGAAACATGGGTCTTTTCAAATCAATTACCTAATTCAAGGGTTTTTGGAGACAACTAACAACATCCAAGGTAGAAAGGGTAATATTTTTTCCATCACTATCATTGAAGTGAATCCTGACAATGAAGTGGTGATAGTTATGCTAGTTATTCATTCAAAAATATCGAACATACTTTTTGATTCATTTTTTACTCATTCCTTCATATCATGAATGTTTAGTAGAAATATTTAAACACCCAAAAAAAGAATATAAGTAGGGGATGTTAGTGAAAATAGAAAATGGGGAAATTATTTCATCCCAAGAATATAAGTCCCCCCCAATCATTGTTTTTAGGATTAAATTCCCAAAAAACCTTTTCATACTCTCTTTAGTGGAATTTGATGCAATTATGGGTATGGATTGGATTTCCCTAAATTTCTATGAGAAGGAAATCAATTTCCATATTTTTGAATCAACCCATGATTTTTTTACAAGTGAAAGGAAGATGATGAATATTCTTCCACACCATCACCTCAACCATGGATATTATTACCTTATGAGTAAGTGTATCTAGAAAAAATGATTGATTCTAAAGAAAGAACCATCCTCGAGGACATACCTATTTCTAGGGAATATGCTGATGTGTTTCTTAAATAATTTCTTAGTCTTTCTCATAGTTGAGAGGTTTAATTTTTAATCAATATTGTACCTGGGGAATTCCCAATATCCAAGACTCCTTATAATATGGTTTTTATAGAATTTGAAGAGCTGAAGAAACAATTACAGGATAATCTAGATAAAGGATTCATATTCCCAAGTGCTTCACCATGGGGTGAACCTGTCCCCTTTATCATGAATAAGGATGGGTCAATAACCCATTGTATTGATTATCAAGAGCTCAACAAGTTCATGACAAAGAACAAGTATCCTTAGACACAGATTGGTGGCTTGTTCTATTGGATATGTGGAGTACAATACATCTCTAAGGTGGATCTCTGGTGAGGATATTATCAAGTAAGGTTGAAGAAAAAATATATCCACAATACCACCTTTCATATAAGGAATGGGTACTATTAGTTCATAGATATTCTATTAGGACTCACTAATGTTCCCGAAATCATTGTGGACTTGATGAATATAGTATTTAAATATCACCTTGACAAATTTATGGTAGTCTTTATATATGATATTCTAATATACTAAAAAATCAATGAGGAGAATGAGGAGCATTTGAAAACTATGCCAAAGACCCTAAAAAAGGAGAAAATTTATGCCAAGTATAGAAAATGTGAGTTCTGGTTTAAGGAATCCTCTTTCTTGGGGGAATATCATCATAAGAAATGGGATATCTGTAGACCCTTAAAAGATAGAATCAATTGAAGGATGGTCGATACTAACATTTGTGACAAATATCTATAGTTTCCTTTGGTTATCATGGTATTATCATTGATTTGTGAGACATTTATTGATATCATTGAACCCTCTTAACAAGATAACTTAGAAGGGATTCAATTTTTCATGGAATGATGAATATGAAGAAAGATTCAATTTGTTAAAAAGGCGACTTATAACTACCCTTGTGATCACACTACCCATAATTGGAGAACTTTTCATGGTGTTTAGTGATGATTTAAAGAAGGAATTGGGATGTGTTTTGATAAAAAATGAAAAAGTTATAGCCTATACATCAAGGAAATTGAAATTTCATGAATAGAACTACCCAAAAAAAGATCAAGAGTTGGTAGATTTGATCATTTCATTGAAAATATATTAGAATTATCTCTATGGGGGAAGTGTGAAATATATTATGATCATAAGATCCTCAAATATATATTCAAATAGAAAGAGATTAATATCCACCATAGAATATGGTTAGAGAACATGGAGAATTAAAACTGCTCAATCTACTACCATCCTAGTAATGTAAATAAGGTGGATTATTCTCTAAGTAGAAAGGACCCAAAAATTCTATCATTGATGAGAATTGATAAGGATCTGATCTTTTTAGATTGGAAGGGGATATACATGGAAATCATAAAGAATGAAACATCATCAATACTTTCACAAATGATTTCTTGAAAATCTATTTTGGGATGGTTAAAGGATGCACAAAGAAATGATGTGAGAATTTAGAAGAAAGTTGAAGCTATAATAAAAGGGGAACCCTCATAGTTTAATGTTAATGAAGAAGGAGTTGTGAGATTTGGGTCAAGACTATGTGTTCCATAAAATCATAATTTAAAGAAAGAAATGTTCGATGATGAACATAGTTCAACTTTTTTGCATTCATCTTGGATGCACAAAGATGTATCATGATATCCATGATCACTATTGGTGGGAAAATATGAAGAGAGAGATCTCTAAATATACATCGAAGTGTATAGTATTTCAGTAAGTGAATACTAAAAGGTATAAGTCTAACGTGATTATTTAATAATTACCCATACCAATATGAAAATTGGAGAATATAACCATGGAATTTTTCATTGGAATTCCATAGAAATCTAGGGTAAACAATGCTATATGGGTTGTTATGTATTGTCTTACAAAGACAACTCAGTTTATCATAATTCAAATGGATTTCTCACTGGATCAACTAGAATAGATATACATCAGAGAAGTGGTAAGGATTCATGATGTACTACTATCTATTGTATCTGATTGAGATCTAATATTCCCCTCTAAGTTCTATAAAAGTATCCAACATGATATAAACACTGATATAAACTTTATTATGGCTTATCACCCTCAAATTGATGGATAATCTAAGCAGACTATCCAAACACATGAGGACATGTTTAGAGAATTCTCAATTTACTTCATAGGTGGATGAGATCAAAATATTCCTCTGGTCAAGTTCTCTTACAACAATAGCTACCACTTGAGCATCCAAATGGATCCCTATTAATATCCTAATGGTAAGAGGTGTATAACCCCTATTTGTTGGGATAAATTTAGGGAATGAAAATTTCTATGTCCTACAATGGTCGAGGAAATGCTTGAGAAGGTTAAAACCATTTTGAAACTCATTAAAACTGCTCAAAGTAGATAGAAGAGTTATATTGACAATCTTCGATGAGACCTAGAGTTTGATGATAGAGACATGGTATTCCTACCCCTATCTCCATAGATGAAAGTGAAGCAATTTGAGAAGAATGGAAATCATTGTCCTAGGTACATCATCCCTGTTGAGATCCTTGGTCGCATAGAAGTGGTGGCATACTGACTATAACTCCCGCCGAACCTATCTCAAGTATATGATGTATTTCATGTATCCATCTGGAGAAAGTACATACTATACCCCTCACATGTATTCAATCTAGTGGTGGTTCCATTAAAGAATGCCCTTTCGTTTGAGGAGTAGCTGGTTAAAATTTTAGATTGTAGAGAAAAAGTTCTATGGAATAAGACAATGTACCTAGTCAAAATGTTGTGGAGAAACCAAAAATTTGAAGAAGGAATGTGTGAAATGAAGGAGGTGATGAATTAGAGTTACCCTCATATTTTTAGTGTCAAAAAAGAAAATTTCTAGGGGGAATATTTTTAAGTGGGGAAGATTGTAATGGCCTATACTGTTATAAATAAAATTCCCTTATATGAATTATTTAAATATATTATTATGTAATATGGTTATAAAATCACATGATAACCTTTGGTTTTACCCTAATGGATTTAATTTACCATTAAGAATCATTACCAATGATAATATAGAAATTTAATTGTGATCAAATGATTAGTATAAATATAAGGTTTTGAACAATCCAATTGTCACTAAAAAGGGATGTAACATACTCAAATAGCAGGATCATAGCCTATGAATCCAATTTATTAGAGATTTTAGGGGATATAGAATCAATGGGATTTTATCTTGATAATTCCCAATATAAGATCCATCAACTTAATCATGAGAGAAATCGTTTACAAGAGACGTTTAAGCTCATCGAGATTACAACCCAAACCATGTTCACTAAACCACCCCAAAAAATTCCAACAATCACACACCTTAATTTTAGGAAATATGATGGTATATTAAAGGAATATATATAATAACTTAGAAATATGAATATTTATTTTTATGGAATAATTAATATAGTTTCATCCTATTTTTTTACATTTTAAATGATTTCTATTGATAATATTTTTGGGTAATATTAAAATTAATTAAAGGAATTTATTTAGATGAATTAATGGATTTTTAATTAAATATTATGTTATTAAATTATTATATTTAAATAATTTTTATTAAATATAAATAATCATATAATTTTTATGAATTCAAATTTAATTTTTATAAGCATTTGAAAATTGTTATTGTCAAAAAACCTATTATTTTCAATAAATGCCTGTTATTATTTTAAAATTAAAAATTAAAATATTTATAAAATTATTTTGATAAAATTATTATTACTTTTGGAATCATAATGTCTAAATTATCCAACAATTAATTTTTTATAATTTTCTGAGATAGTATAATTTTTAGGAAAAAAGTAAATACCATATAAATATTTTATTGGGTTTTATAGTATCCAAATGACCCAAAAGTGATGTAATAAGTAATATAAATGGGATAAAAATCCAAATATATGTTTAAAATTTAAAATAATGTAATTTTAAGTTTATTTTATTTATTTTTTAAAGCCATTATGAATCCTCCAAGGCTTATAATATATTTTATGTTTTTAAAACCAATTCATTAAGAGTGTGACTCATCTTCACATCACCAATGGTAATATTTTAATAAGTTAGGCCCTTTGACTTAAAAAATAACTTAAAACACTCTCTTTTGGTAGAAAATATGGGAAAAACCATGGGATGGTTTTTGGTTTTGAATATTTTATTAGGTAGAGTCCAAAACCTAAATAATAAATAAGTCCCTGTCCTTTCTTATATAAAACAACCAAAGCTCCCATTTATCTTCTCTCAAACTCCTTAAATCATGTCAAAAATCTTCCATACACTCTATATAGTCCTCCTAATACACCCACAAGATCTAAATAACTACTTCCCAATCCTTTGGAGTCACATATTCAAGTAAGGGAACCTCATCTTCCACTGTCCTCTTTTATCAAGCAATCCTTTTATGTTATATCTTTTAATTTTCATTTTATTATGATTTTATATGATATTACAGATTCCCTTTACTATCCATTTAAGTATAAATTATTATAGATTCTTTTCACTCTCATTAATCCTTCTATGATCCTTTATGTACACTCATTACCATGTTAAAAATTTGTAAGGATTATTTTCTCTATTCATGTTTCCTAATCACCTTATGTCTTCTATTTAAAAATTTCTAATGTTAGGAAATTCTTTTAAATGTACAAATTACTTCAAATTTTATTTAAAAATAATTAGAGACCCACTTCTCTCCCATAAACTATTTTTATGAATGTTTAAGTAACACCATTATGCAGCCAAAATGTCACTACAATTTTCCAGGATAAAATAAATGTGTAATGAATAACATCCACATTTTTCTATCAAGGGTATTCACCTTTATAAAAACATGATTATAGATTGGGAAATTTCATTTATGTATTCCATATTACTTTACTGTGGAATACATTATGATGTTGAATGAATCCATGTTGTATGATCTATGTGGCACACTTAACGATGAAAATGAAATGATTATGATGGGTGCATCCAAATAGTTCCCCAATGCATTGGTAAAGTTTAGTATCATGACACGTCATGTTGGGATAGGGATATTCCTAATTCATTTATGGGACTTTTTACACTATGAATCCTATGTTTTTTATACTTTAGTTATGTTTATGATTCAGTGTTTTAAGTTGTTTCCTCATTTCCTATGTTATGATTATCATGCCATATAATGACTTATTATTCATTTCCTTTTATTCCTCATTGATATGTATATAGTCGAACTTGTATCACTCATGTAATTTTTATTCCCTTATTGGGTTTTATATATCACCCTTTCTAATGTTTCCCTAGGTTATGTCATGTAGTTTTAATTATGAGGGGATATTATGACCATGTTAAGGATGTTTTCAATAAAGACGATTTATTTCATGTTTTAAGTTCTTATGTAATATACCTAATTCTAAAAGACAATCGATTTAAAAATATTTTGGGTTGTATTAAGTTTATTATTATGTTATAATTAAATTAATAATGTGTAATAAAGAGAAGGTATGTTATATATCTATTCAATCTATTCTGTATTAGAGCATTGTTTATACACTCAGAGAGTGTAAAAGTATAATAGATTAGGGAGTATGTGTAATACCCTAAGATTTTAAAAGAATAAAATTATATTTTATATAATATAGGGTACTCAAAATTGATTTTATATTATGATACATTTAACAATTATTTTCTTCAATATCTTGAGTTACATGAAAGACCAAGTTCTACCAAACAACAATATACTATTAATATTATTTTTAAGATGATAGTTATCACCTAGCCATTAGAATGGAATGTATAGAAAATATTAAAAAAATTATGAACATATGTTTAACACTTGTATATATTATTAATTCTTTAGTGAAAAATTAATTAGAAATGAAAATAAAAAATAATTGAATATAAATGAAATGTTTTTATAAAAAACTATTTTGATGCACCCAAAGGTGTTTTATCTTAATAAATTAAATAAATTAATATTATTTAATGTTATTAATTATATATATATATATATATATTATTAAATAAAAATATATTGACATTAGTCTAATATATTTTATTGGCATAAGATAAAAATAGATCCAATTTTATGCATAAAAGCTATATTTTTCTAAAAGTAGTTTTTCCACCTTTTAATGATGCACTTATTTTAAAACTAAATTTTTATACTTTTGAAAATTTTATTTGAAAAAATAAACTTTATTTTATAAAATTTAATTTCAAAATTATATTAGGGTGAATTTTTGTTGTTTTCCTGAAATGTTTCAATTTTGTATGAATAGTGAAAATATTTAATTTTAATTGAGAATCTGATTTTCAACTAAATTATTGACAAAGTTAATTTGTATTTTTAATTAGGTTTAAAAAAATAGTTCAATTATATATTTATTAATCCAATATAGGCCATTGAAATAATTTTCATATAGTATTTTGATATAAAAACATTATGATTTTTTGATCCTTTTTTACTCTAAAAACCTGCTTTCTCATCACGTATGCAAGATTAATTTTAAAATAAATTACGAAAAATAAGTGAACTGAATTTGGAAAAATGGATTTAATATATTGGATCAGTGTATTTTATATTATCTAATAAGTTTAAATTAATTTTTTACTAAATCTATTAGTGAAAGAAATTAAAATTAATTACATCGATTAAGGTAAAAACAAGTTTACTTAGTAGATAAACTTAGAATATAAGGTGTCAAAATGTCCTAAAACTTATTAAAAACCCATTGTATGAACAAATTTAGACCCTTATGATCTTAGGATATACATTTATCAATTTTAGTAAACTTTTTAAGGAAAGTGAACCATATAATTAGTTAAGAAAATAAAAAAATAGAAAATCTAACTTCGTTCCTTTTAATTTCTAAAAATATTTGGGGATAGGAAAAAACTACACAGGTTCAGTTATAAATATTATTTTGTAATATAAACAATTTTTTTATCATGATAATTTATCTTTAATTTTTATAGATGATATAATTACATTAAATTCTTATGAAACACTAACACATGAATTATTTTGTTAATATCAAAATAAAATAAATGATACAAAAAATATTAAAAGTGATGTAAATAAAATAGAATTCTGTGTTCAAATTTTTTATACGAATATGTCATGATACATATATTTTAACTTAATATATTTGAATCCCATTGTTGTCTTGTTATTTTTTTAATGAAAATTAAAAACAAATAATTTCAAAATCGATATTAGTGTTAGTTTTTAATAAATAATATTAATCAAATTATTTAAAATTACTACAAATAATATATTCTATAAAGTTATTTTGAAATATTATTTAACATTAAATATGGTACATTAAATTACCAATTTATTTTTTTATAATGAACAGATTAACCACCAAATTGTAAAAAAATTATTGTCATAATTAGTGTCAAAGAATTGTTTTTATGTCTTACTGACACATCTATTAAAATTAATTTCTAAAACACATGGGATTTTTTGTTTTATAGTTTGTATTTAATATTTAAAATTAGTGGTTCTAAATTTTATAATAATTATCAATTAAATATAGTTTTGATGGATGAATTACATTGGTTGGAAAACGAGTTGCCTTAATAAAAAACCAAAATGGAAAAAATAAGGAAGCTTAAGAGTCAAGGAGAAAAATGTTTAAAAAATGAATTTATTTTGTGTGTTGGAGGTGTTTATCGACTAAAGAATACCTAACCTCCATTATTATTCAATTTTGTAGGTACATGTGAAAAGGGAGTATAATGACCCAATCTTAACGTATATAAACATTAAATCACTTTTATGAAATTCTTACAACATTAAAAAAATATATTCCCAAAGAATGTATTTTTATAGTGCCTTTGGAAGCATAAAAAAAATGAAAACTGGTATATAAGTGAGCTACATTATCTCACACTAGGTTCTTATTAACTATAAACCTTATTAGACACATCCTACATAATAAATATATTCATAACCTGTGGAAGTAAACATAAAAGGGGTTATATTAGATTCTCAGTAAGGGTAAACAAGCAAGACATATCAGCATAAACACGAGAATAAGAATATGAGAATGTGATCAAAAGATTTCAAGATCATACCCTATATATGAAAGATCATAAACATGAATTATGACATAAATATTGACAGTTTATAAGACATGAATCATAAGAAAACAAAGAACATAATCCATGAAATCATAAAATAGTAATTAAACATAGAATTGTGGAAAATAAATAATCATATGATATGATTTCCATAGTAGTCAGGGGATCACTACCAATACTATCTAAGTAGCATGGGTTTACTCCCCATACCATATTTCTAGTCATGGTTTACTCACATGGCCATATTAGTAGTCATGGTTCAATCCCATGGCCATCTTAGTTGTCAAGGTTCACTTGAAAGACCATCTTAGTATATCACATGATATATAAATCTTTACCTAATGCATTGGAGGGAGATATAGGTCCCACCCATCTCAAAATGAAATCATACATAAAAGTTTCAAAATATCATAAATAATTATATGATAACCCATTGAATGAAATGGAAATCATACACATGTAATCATATTATATCTTGGTAAAAAAGATACAGGTTTTAAAATAATTTAATCAAAAGCATAACTCATGGAAGGAAGCAGGTTTTAGAAGCATATATCCCATGAAAGGGAAATTTTTTTCATAAACATCATTCCATTAAAACATAAACCATCCAAATAAATAATTTAATGTAACCTTGAATCATATCCCTATTAAGGAATGAGTAACACCAAATAATGTCATCTTAGATTGGAAATAATTTTGATATATCTTTTAAAAATATTTCATGAAGAAAATATCCTTTTTATTTGAAAAAAATAGTTTTAAAACATAAAAACATTTGAAAAATATTTTCATTGAAAATGTAATTGAAAATTTATAAATGAATCTTGAAAAAATTTTGAAAACCTTTTTTCTTTAAAATTATAAATAATCTTTTAAACCATTTCAAAACCGTTTTCCTTGAAAACTTATAAAAACTATTAAATTCCCTTTTAGAACATAAAAACTATTCAAGAAATGTCATATAATGGATATGTGAATACCTATAAATTTAATAACAATAATAATAATCCAATAATACATTCAAGATAAATATATACACCATGCAAAAAAAAATAATGGGGAACATGGTATGTATCCCGCAAATATCAAAAGTGAGATTAAATTCGATTACCTTGTGTCTTAACTCTCATATTAATCATAAAAAATTTCTTTATAATAAATATAAGTTTATTATACATCTATAAAATAACCATATTATTGGTTTTATTTAATATATAGTTTAATTATGACTTTTTATTACCCTTTTATTAACAATTCTATGTTATGGTTTCACTTTAGGTAATATTCGCTTTGTTTTTCACATGCCTCTTAACTTGTTGTATATTTGGTCCTTATACTTATATAATGAATTATAGAATGTAAATAATGATATAAATATAATTAATATTCAGCATATTTTTATTATAATAATCTATATAATATATAATTATTTAATGTAATACACCGTTCATGGAGATGGTAGGCCGTACGTACTCAGGAACACTGTTTCCGTTTAATTATCATATTGAAAAAAGAAATTAAATGACATATATACATATATATATATACATATATATCATTATTAAAGTATAATTATTATATTATATATACTATATAATTTCACTAAACTAATTCTTAATAGATTCCATGTAGAGTGTGAGTGAATCACATTGCTTTGAGGGGGCCGTAGTCCACACTTTTTCAAACAAAATTATCGTATTAAAAAAATGGAAAGTATAAATATATGTGTTATAAAATAATTAATGTATCTTAAATACATTATATATATATATATATATATATATTCTATCATAATTACCACCATGAGAGGAGGTAAAGGAAGAATGAACAATCATTGCTACGTGAGGCAATAGTTCACTGTACATGTAAAAAATATGTTCGTTACCTATTAGATGGAAGTATATGTAAGTGTAGGTACAAATCTTAGTATAATAAAATCTAATTAAATTGAGTATACTGTTATTATTATATAATCATGTAATAAAGAGAGTTAATTGGGTGGATAAATAAAATAAAAAGAAAAGATCTTGAGGGAGGGTTTACCTCTTAATTAGGTAACTCCTTTAGGTTTTCACCAAAGGGATTCCTTGGAAGGATTTATGACCAAAGGGAGGCTTAAAGAAGTAATTTAAGAATGTTTATGAGATAATTGGGAAGGGGTTTTCTGAAATTAAATGTCTTGAGAAGTGTGTGGAAGTGGGAGGAGAGGAGTCCTTTTTATAGTGGAGGAGGACTGGAACTCTTGTAATATTTTGGAAAAAGGGAAACCCCAACCATTTTTTTTGTTGCAAGTGGATCCAATAATTTTCCAACACTGAGAAAAGTGAGGATATGGCCGAAATATTTACATCCAATGGATTTTGGAAAATTTTATTGGTTATATTAGGCCTTAAGTTTAGGGTTTAGTCCATTTTTAAGCTTAATTTCACCTTAATCATTGTAATTAATTTTAATTACCCTCACTAATATTTTTAATGAAAACCCAAGTTGATATTATTAGAAATTAATAATTATGATGTTTAAAAATATGGAATCAATTTTTTCAAATTCCAATTTCATAACTGACAAAAATTCACTTAAATTTAATCCCCCACATGAGACGATAAAGCAGGTTTTTAAAGCAAAAATGTTTAAAAGTTTACTAGTTTTTTATAACCAATTTCAATGTAAAGTTGATTTCAATGACATCAATTGGATAAATTAATAAAAATTTCATCTAACTAAAAATTAAAATAAATTTAAAATTTAATTTAACGTTATAAATAAATTAGATGAAAAAGTATTTTTGAGTTAAATTTCAGTATTTTTCAATATTCATCAAAAAATAAAAGTTCCCATAAAAATACCAAAAAATATCTCTAACCTAATTTTTATTTTTCTTATTTAAATAATGATGTTTATTTTGACAATATAAAATTTATAAAGTTCCAAAATTTATATTTTAAATAGGCTTTCCATCAATAGGCTGTTAAAGTACATTAATAAAATATAGTATTAATGTGTAAAATTGGGTTTGTTCTTATCTTATGACTATAGAATATATCAGATAAATATCAAAAATATTTTATTGAATATGTAAAATCAATATTACATTAATATAAATCACTAATTTTTATTATTTTAATTTATTAGGATAAAATATATTTGTGAACATACAAATTATTTTCTATAAAAATATTCCCTTTATATTAAATTGGTTCATTGCAGCTAATGAATTAATATAAATTTTTATAAACCATAGTTTTTCCTAAGTTAGTTAGTAATATTCATAACTTCTAAATTAATGGATAGGTTAAGTTTAAGTATATAATATTTTAATAACATATTTTTGTTTTGTATAACTCAGTGTTGCATGCAATTTACACCAAGTCGGTGTCACATGAAAGGAATGTTTGACTTAGTGCATTGAAAAAAATGAAAATTAAATTATTAAAAAAAAGGTCCATAAAAACTCGGGATGTTTCATTATACCCTCTTAAAATGAATTTTGACCTAAAAATTATTTATTATGGTACAAAAAATGATGATAATTCCACTTCATCATATTCTCATGTTCCCACATAGCTTCCTCTAAATGGTGATTTCTCCACAAAAAATTGACCAGGTGAGTGGTATTGTTTCATTGAACTTTCTCTATATGATCTAGAATTTCAACTAGTTGTTCCTAGTAAGAAAGATCTTACTCCAGTGGTATTTCCTCTGAGTTCAGTACATGTTAAGGGTCAGTTGTATACTTCCTTAGGAGATATATATGGAACATATCATGAACTTGAGAGAGATTTGGGTGAAGTACCAAGCGATAGGCTGCCGTCCTGATACGATCAAGAATCTCAAAGGTACTATAATACCTAGGGATTAGTTTCCCTTTCATCCCAAATCCCATAACCTTATTCTAGGGAGATATTGGTAGAAACAAATTTTCAAAAACATGACATTAAATATCACAACAAAATTTATTAGCATAAAGTTTCTACCGACATTTAGTTTCCATGATGTCCTGCTGGATGACTCTAACATTCTCTACCATTTTCTCCTTATATCAGGGCCCAATAGATCTCTTTATCTAACTTCATGCTAACATGTTGTAAATCCATATTTCTTCCAATATAAATCTTTATAAGCTGCCGTATGAATTCTTGAGTGAAAGATATTATTATAAGAAAACTCAACTAGAGGAAGGTGTTGATTCCAACCACCTTTGAAATCTATTAAAAAAAATCTCAAAATATCCTCTTGGTATTGAATTGTTCTTTTAGATTAACCATCATTCTGAGGATGATAATTAGCACTGAAAGTCAATTCTGTTTCAAGGTCTTGTTGAAGACCTCGCTAGAATTTTGAGGCAAACCTAGGATCTTGATTAGATACAATGGAATGTGGTACATAATGTATCCTTACTACTTTCTTAATGTATATCCTATAAATCCTATACAAATATAAATATTCTCTGATCTAAATGAAGTGTGTTGACTTGGTAAGGTGACCGACTACTGCCCATATAACATTAAAACCTTTAGAGGTTTTGGGTAGTCCAACCCTAAAATACATAGTGATTTTCTCCCATTTCCATTCTGGTATGGGTAATGGATGCAATATAACTATAGAATTTTGTTTTTAAAACTTAATATATTGGAATACCAAGAATCGAGATACAAACTCTACGATATCTCTCTTTGTGACATACCACCATAAATATTCTTTCAAATCCCTATAAATCTTCATATTTCAAGGATGAATAGAGAATGAAGAATTATGAGATTCCTCTAATAGATTCATCTTCATATATCATATAGAAGGAACACATACATAGTTCTTGAAACCTATCAATCCATCTTGATCAAGGTTAAAATCAAGAACATTTCTAAATTTCTTTTTTATCTCTACATCTTCTATCTACACCTCCTTAATCTTCACTTGGATAGCAGGATGAACATTCATTTGAAAATGATAATATTTCCCCCTTCCTTTAGGATATCTAGATCAATCATTTAAAAATCTTGAAATATTGGATGTTTTTTGATCCTCACCATGGGTAATATAGCATGATCCTTTAGACTTAAAGCATCATCCAACTTGTTCATTTTCCTAGGGTTGTAATTTATTAAGAAGTCATAATCATTTATCCACTCTAACCATCTTCTCTTGCACATGTTCAACTCCTTTTTTGTGAATATATATTTCATAATTTTATGATCAGTATAAATATCACACTTTTCTCCATAAAGATAATTCCTCTATATCTTTAATGTAAAAATTTACCATTTCTAACTCCAAATCTTTATTTGGTTAATTTTGATAATAAATCTTCAACTATTATGAGGAATAGGCTATAACCATGTTATTCTTCACAATAACACATCTTAATATCTTATTGGATGCATCAATATAGACTACAAACCCTTATGCACTATAGGGTAATTTACACATGTGTTCACTAACCAAACAATTCTTCAATTCCTTGAAATTTTCCTCACATTCATCTATCCAAAGGAACTTGACACCTTTTTGAGTTAAAATTGGTAGAGGATTAGATAGTCATGAGAAATTTTCCATAAACTATAATTAATATCCAAATAAACCTAGAAATCTATGGATCTAAGTCACTATGGTTGGTCTAGACTAGTATTCAATAGTCTCCATCTTTGATGGATGTACTGCTACATCATCTCTTGAGATTATGTGACATAAAAATGAAACCTTTTGTAGCCAAAATTCACACTTTGTAATTTTTTCATATAGTTTATCCTTTTTAGGGTCTTTAGTACAATTATTATGTGGTATTCATGTTCCTACTTACTCTTTTAAAAGATAATAATATCATCTATAAAGACTACCACAAATTGATCAAGGTAATATCTAAAGAATCTATTCATTAAATCCATGAAGATAGAATGAAAATTAGTAATATAAAAAGATATTACCTTATGTTCATAGTGTTAATACCTTGTAATAAATTCCATCTTGGGTATATCCTCCTTCTTGAACCTCAATTAATGATATCCAGAATGAAGGTCAATGTTGGAAAAGTATTGAGCTCCGCATAGTTGATCAAAAAAGTCATCAATATGGGGAAGATGAAACTTATTCTTGATTGAGATCTTGTTTAACTCTTGATAATAAATACAGAGTTGAATTGAAACATATTTATTTTTCAAAAAAATAATAGTTTCACCCCATGGTGACACACTTGGTCAAATGAATAAATTTTCAAGGTTTTCTTGGAGTTTCTTCTTCAATTACTGAAACTCAATTAGGGCCATTCTATAGGGAGTCTTTAAAATTGGTACAAAACTAGGTATGAGTTCTATTGAGAACACAACTTCAAATTTTTGGTGGAAGGATAAGAAACTATTATTGAAAGACATCTACAAATTCTTGAACAATTAGAATATCATTGATGTCAATTTATCCCAAACCATTTGAGATAAATAACCCTTTTGAATGGGAATTAAGACCCATAAACTAGATGTAATCTCCATAGGAAGTTTATACTTATGATAAAATTGATGGATGATCATAGTAGGGTATGAAATATCAAACATAACTTCTCTTACTCAATAATTGATGTGTTACTTATGTAGGAAAATCAAATATATTCCAAATATGAAATAAAATTAAACCAAAGAAAGAATGCAAATATTTATAGGAAGCACATTCCCACAAATTTCAATTAGAGAGGAATTATAGACTCTTGGTGAAATCATCATACCATTAGGGGTTTATAGTAATAATTCCACATATACTAATTTTGGTATAATCTTAACAACCTTAAAAAATTCATTAGATATTAAATAGTGGGTAGATCTAGAATCAAATAATACATTAACAATTATATAGTGGATGGTAAGTGTACATTTCAACACTTTTTTATTGGTCCCCTCGTAATAAATAGTGATTTCATGAGATTTTCCCTTTTCACTTATCTTAAGATATTTCTAATGTAGATCATAATAACTAGCCATTGGGTTTGGGAACAAGTTAGAATAATGTTCATTCTCTTTACACTTGAAAATTTGAAGTGTGGGAGTTGCATTATGTGCTAGTTTTTCTCCATTCACACCATTATCTAACTTCTTCCCATCACTTCAGTAATCAAATTCCAGATGGCCTTCCCTTACACACATGAAACATTTATTAGACCGCGTAAGGAAATTTCCTCCATGCTTCTTCCCACATTGAGAGAATAAAAGAATTCTCATCTTATTCTCTTCATGGTTTTAAGAGTTTCCCCAAAACTCCATATTCATTTTCTTTTCAAAACCATGGGATTGATATGTGACTCAAACCTCAATTTCAACCTTGATTTCACAAAAAAAAATTATTCATAGCTACTAAAATCTATTATGGAAAATTCCATTCGGAGACATGGCTTTAATATAATAAAGAACATATAAAATTTACTTTTAGATTGGATAATAATTTCTAAAGCGCACCTCAAAAGTCTCTTGAAATTATCCTCATAGGTACTGACAGATTCATTATCTCTATTCTTAAAATCAAGGAACACATTATCCACCATTATATGATTAATACAAGGAATGTACTTATAGAAAAAATAAGTTCTTGAACACGTCCTAATCTATGTATTCAATTTCATCTTACATCCTTGTATTTATTATTAGAGCCCACCACTGGTCCACTTAACCTTCTAACCGATAAACAACCAAAATGACTTTCTCATGATATAAATAATAGAGAATTGAGAATAGATTTTCATTTATAATGATTCATTATTTAAAAAAAATTGGATCAGAAGATCCTATGAAAGAAGGTGGACATTGCCTCATGAAATACTCAATATAATTTCCCCCCTCCTTTTATCATTTAGAAGTCCACCATGATTTATAGATTAAGAAAGATATGTGATCATAACAACAATATTTTTCATTCTAGATCCCATAACATTCAGTTTCTAAGTAGAATAATCATTAAACTATCTATTGAAATCACTGTTAATGTAGTTACTTTGGGTTCTAACCATTTAATAAAACCAAAATCATAGAGTAAGAAACAATTATCATAAGGAGGAACCACATAATCATGAAAAGTCCCTTATAGGATGTCTAATTTAGGAAACCTTCCTTAATAAATGAAACCTTATATTTAACCTAGTTTATTTATGGTCATGTTATATTCAAATCCTTCATAATGGTTCATGAATAGTTTATGACTTTCCAAAGCCTATCACATAAGAGTGTTAAATCAGGTGTCCAACAAGACTCGTTGTCGTGTACTAGATTACCCTAACTCAGAACCAAGACATATTTTAGGAGCTTTTACCCCTAGGTATATATATTATAGAGCCACATTAACTTATAGTATATATAAAAGGATGTATTTCTAGGAACCACTCAATCTATCCTTTACCAAAATTCTAGGACATTTTCCTATACTTTACTTATCCTTAGACTTATCCTTAAACATGTACTTAGAGTTATCACTAAGGTTTTATCATCCTAGTTTCCAAAGGTTAACTAAAAAATTGATTTGATACCAAATATAATGAACCAATATTAATGTACATATACATTACATAACTTTTGTGGAATACTTAAAACATTATAAAAATAGACGCCCAAAGACCGTATTAGTATAGTGACTTTGGAAACATCCACAAATCCTCTTTTCATTTTATGAATAAACCACTTTATAGATGAGTGGAAACATCACAGTACTAGATACCAAATTTCAAAAACCACAAACATAAACATCATTAAGACTTCAAAATTATCCCTGAAACATCAAATTTCAAATTCAATAAATAGAACACAATGTCATTACCTTAGGCCATGATCCACCTCGAGCCATGCCTACTGAATCACAATCAACACATCATCGTCATCTCATCACCGGTAATCATTAACCACCAAAAATAACATCATTATAGTTTTAGAAATCTGAGAACCATTGTAATGGAAGAGGAATATTCGAATTAAATTGGAGACCAAAACCAGAACATCCACAAATCGACTCACCTTTGTTATCACTGTCAACACCAACATTCAACACCACCCAAAAACAAACATAAATGGCACCAGAAATCAGACATTTAAAATAAGTAACCATATTCACATGATAAAATCAAATCATGACACATCTAGAGCACCAAAGGATGCCGAGCCACACATCCCAGAACCTTATAGATTCCACTACTCCAAATCTGACTAGGAGAGGTGCCGAGGAACTCAAGGTTAGAGTAGGGTTGAGTGACTGGGGACTCTGAACGACGCCATCAACTGAGTAGCATAAAACCAATAACAGGCATGAAAAATTTAGTCCAATGCCAAAATCAACTCGAAACCCATAAATGGCCGGAACACTTGACCCAAAAACTCTATGAACTGACACTCCATTTTCGACCTGAAGAGGAGCAAAGTTCAGAGAAGGATTTTAATGGCTGAGGACTTCATAGAAAACCGCAGATGCTAGGATGATCAAAGTATCAGTGGGGGGGATTCCCTTGCAGCAATCCCTAGATATAAGAAAAGAAAGGGACTCTCGATAAAAGGAAATAACAAGAAATAATAAGAAGACTAGAAGGAAGGGTGAAAAGGAAAGAGGTGGGGGAAAGCCACATTTTCTCCCACTAGGTTCTTCTTGACTGGAAACTTTGTTAGAGACATTATAATTAATAGAAATCTTCATAACCTGGGGAAGGAAACATAAAAATAGGTGAGATTATATGATCTGTAAGGGTAAAAAATGGATACATATAAGCTTAAACATGAGAATAAAAGTGTGAGAATGTGATCAAAACATTTGAATATCATACCCTGTATATCCAAGATCATAATAAATAATCATGGTATAAATCTTGATAGTTCATAATACATTAATCATAAGGAAATAATTATCATAATCCATGAAATCATAAAATAGGAATAAAACATAGAATTGTGGAAAACACATAAGTATATAATATGATTTACATATCTAACTAAGGAATTACTTCCACGACCATCTTAGTAGTATGGGTTCACTCCCTAAACCATCTTGGTAGTAATGATTCAATCCCATGTCCATATTGGAAGCATGAGTTCACTCCTAATACAATATTGGTAGTCATGGTTCACTAACATAGCCATATTAGTAGTCAAGGTTCACTCCCAATACTATCTTAGTCTATCTCATGATATATAAATCATTACCCAATGAATTAGACAATTATATAAGTCCCACCATTTTCAAAATGAAATCATACATACATGTGACAAAATATCATAAATGATAATATCATAACCCATGTAATTAAATAGATATCATACACATGTAATCATATCAGAACCTATGGAAAATGATACATGTTTCATAATCATTTAATCAAAATCAAAACCCATGGAAAGAAGAGAGTTTCAAAAGAATATATCCAAAGAAAGGGAAACAAGTTTCATAAAACTCATGTCATAAAAACATAAAACATACAATAAAATTATTGAATAAAACCTTGTATCTTATCCCCAATAAGGCAGGATTAATATGAACAAATTTTCTCTTGGATGAGAAATAATTTTGAAATATATTTAAAAAATATTTCTTGAGGAAAATATCCTTATTATTTGTTTTTTTAAAATTAAATCCTTTTTTAAAACTATTTTCCTTGAAAATAGACTTGAAAACTTATAAATTAATATTGAAAACATATTGAAATCCTTTTTCCTTTAAACCTATAATGAATCTTGTAAACCATTTCAAAATCGTTTTCCTTTAAATATTATAAAAGACTCTTAAAAACCCTTTTAGAAGATAAAACCTATTAAATAAAGTTCATAGAATGGATATTTAAATACCCATAAATTTAATAATAGTAATACTATAATATATTCATGAGAAATATATACACCAGGAAAAATAAAATAGTGGTTAACATGGAATGTATCTCAGAGATATAAAAAGAGAGATGGGATTCCCTTACCTTATATCTTGACTCTCATCATACTCATAAAAAATTCTTGTATAATAAATAAAAATTTATTATAAATCTATCATATAACCATATTATTATATCTAATATCATATATGGGTTGATTATGACTTTATATTACCCTCAAATTAAAAATTCTATGTTAAGGTTTCACTTCAGGTAATATTCACTTTGTTTTTTGCATGTCTCTTAATTTATTCTATCTTTGGTACTTATATTTATATCATGACTTCAAGAATGTAAATAATGATATAAATATAATTAATATTCATTATATGTGTATTATAATAATCTATATAATAATTAATTAAGAAATGGAATACAAAGTTCAAGGGGATAGTAGACTATACGTACACATGAACGTTGTTTCTATTTAATTATCATATTAAAAGAAAGAAAGTAAATGACATATATGTATATGTATTTATATATATAATTATTATAGTAGAATTATTATATTTTATATAACATATTATTTCACTAAACTCATTCTTAATATAGTCCATGTAGTGTGTGAACGAATCATATCACTTTGAGGGGGTGGTAGTCCACATTTCCTCAAATGAAATTAATATATTTACAAAAAGTATAAAGTATAAAGATATATGTTTTAAAATAATTTAATAATATTAAAGAAATTATCAATAAAATATTTATTATATATATTTTTATTTTCCATCATAATTCCTACTACGAGAGACGTAAAGTAATAATGAACAATTATCATTTCGTGAGGTGGTAGTTCTCCGTACACGTAAATAGTATGTTCGTTACCCATTAGATGGAAGTGTGTGTAAGTGTAGGTTGAAAAATTAGTATAATAACATCTTAGTATATTGAGAATAATGTATTTATTATATAATTATAGAATAAGGAGAGTTTATGGGGGTGGAGAAATGAAATAAAAGAAAGGATTTTGTGGGAGGGTGTTACCTCTTAATTAGGTAACTCATTTTGGTTTGCACCGAAGGGATTGCTTGGAAGAATTTCTGCACAAATGGTGGATTAAATGAGGATGGGAGGCAATTTTAGGATATAATTTGGTAGGTATTTTTCTAAATTAATTTTCTTTAGAGGATTGCATAAGTGGGACGAGAGGAGACCTCCTTATAGTGGATGAAGAGTGGTACTATTGTAATATTTGGTAAAAAGGGAAACCCCACCCACATTGTTTATTTAAAGTGGATAAAATAATTGTAAAAATTAGATAAAAGGTAGGATAGGTCATAAATATGTCCTATAAATGGATTTTTCAAAAATTTTTGGGTCATATTAGGCCTTAAGTTTAGGGTTTTTTTCCATTATTAAGCTTAATTTCACCTTAATCATTGTAATTAATTTTAATTACCTTCACTAATATTTTTGGTCAAAAAATATGTTTATATTATTATAAATTATAAATTATTATGATTAAAATTATTTAATCCATTTTTCCAAATTCCAATCACAAAAGTGGAAGAAATTAATTTCAATTTAATCCTACAAATAGGACAACAAATCATGGTTTTAAAGAAAAACATTCATAAGTTTGGTAGATTTTTATAACCCATTTTAGTATGAAATTGATTATAATGACAAAAATTGGATAAATTTATAAAAATTTATCTAATTAAACATTAAAATAAATTGAAAATATAATTTAACCTTATAAAAAAATTAGATGAAAAAGAAGTTTTGAGTTAAATTTCAGTATTTTCACTATTCGTTAAAAAATGAAACTTCATGGAAAAATACCAAAAATTTAACCTAACATAAATTTTATATTTATATTTAAAAAAAAGTTTATTTTAAAATATAAAATTTATTTAAGTTTCAAAAGTTAGATTTAAAATAGGTTCTTGATCAAAAGGCGGTAAAAATACCTTAATAAAATATCGGTTTTAATGTGTAAAATTGGGTTTGTTAACATATTATGCCTATATAATCTATTGGATGAATATAAAAAATAATTTATTTAATATAATATATATATACATATATATTACAGTAATATCACTCTCTAATTGTAATTAATTTAGTTTGTTCAGATAAAGAAGATTTGTGAGCATAAATATAGTTTTCTATTAAAATATTTTCTTTATATTCAATTGGTTTATTGTAACTAATGAATTAAATATATATTTGTTTAAACCATAGGTTTTATAAGTTATTTATAAATATTTATAACTTATAGCTTAACATCTTGATTTAGTATTAATATATAATATTTTAATATAATATTGTTGTCTGGTAAAACTCAGTGTTGCGTGTATTGTATGCCAAGTCAGTGTCCCGTGAAAGGAATTTTTGACATAGTGCATTTAAAAAACTCAATGAAAATTAATTCATTCAATAAAAAATTTCCATAAAAACTCTTGGTGTTACAGGGAGACCAACCAATAGTAAATAATTTTGAGTATTTACAAGAATGCCACTGATCCTCAATTATAAAAAGAAACTCACTCTCCCCACTCATTCACACCTCTCACGCCTTTTAATGGTATTACCTATACCCAAACACACTTCCATGAAACGGGTAAATAAATTATGATTTGTGTGTATGGTAGACTACCGCCTCTCGAATACATGCCTTTCGTTTTTCCATTCCCATCTCTCATGGTAGGGCATAATGATGGAAATAATATATATATATATATATATGATATTTTTGATATATATAACACAATCCTACCTATGGAGTCATTATATCACATTAAACCTTTTTATATTCCATTCCTTTAGGGATATGATTACATCGCTCATGTGTATGACAGACTAATACCTTGCGAAGCAATGTGAAGTGTTTTTCACTAACGTGTTACATAAAAGGTAATAAGGGAAAATATATTGAATATAAATATGATATAAATTAAATAATTATTATATTCATAAAATAATTATCTTACTATAAATATAAATATAATATATAATTTTATTCTTACCTTTTCATACACTAAAAATGTGATAACGCCATTCGTGGACGTGTGAACTACCTTTTTCTCAAAGAGATGCAATTAATTTTACATAAAAATAATGATATATACAAGTATATATAATTAAATGTAATTTTAGTTATGATATAAATATCATTATTTAAATATAAAATATTATTAACCTTCTTTATATAATGATCATAGTAAAATGAAATTGTTACTCATGTGTACATATGACCTACCATCTTCTTGATTGCAATGTTAATTAATTTTTCATAACCATATTTCATGATTGGTTTTAAAATTATATATTTTTTATAAATATGATAACTATTTTATAATTATTTTTCTGTATATTTTTATATAATAACCTTTTTACCATAACAAACCAACCAAATACATTATTGATAAATAATCATAATATGGTCAAAAAATATAACATAAACTTTATTGATTAATTAATTGTATATAACTATTTTATAAGTGAAATAAAATTAATAATAAACTTGTAAAATTTTATCAAGAAAGTAAATAATTAGCATAAGTTTATTATTCAGAAATATAAAAACAATCATGATGTATCATACTCAAGGTTAGGGTTTTTCTCCTCTCAATTGTATTTATGTGATATATATGCCATATTCACCACATATTTTTATTATGTGGTGTATATAATAACCATGATTTTTATTTTATGATTATTATAATTAAATACATTTGGATTTAAATATCCATTTCAGGATCTGTCTTTTATGGGGTTTACAGTTTCAACGTTACTAAGGATATAATGGATTTTTGTTATAATTTGCCTTTCTTTAGACATTTTTATGTTATACACCCATATTCTTTTATGAGGTGTATATATTGCTACTTGGACATGTTATATCATCAATATAATTATTTTAATGAAATTTTAAATGATATTATTTCACGTGGATTGTGATTCAATGTTACTAAAGTTGTAAGAGTCTTTTATTATAGTCTCATTGTTTATCATGGTTGTGTATAATTAAGTATCCAATGTTAAAATATTATAATTACCATGAAATATATTATACTATATTTATTAAATATATTTTAAATTAATTTTACATTTTTCCCACTCTTTTTTACTTTAAATATTTAGGATTTTTTTAAGAAAATCTTACTTTATTTCTCTCTTACACTGGAAATCTATTTTCTTCCAAAAACGTATTTTCAGATTTTTTTTTGAAAAGTGTATTTAAAATACCTAAGGATATTTTACTAATTATTTTTTTTAAATAAATTCTCAAAATATTCATTTACAAGCTATCATGGTTATTTTCAAATAATTTTTTTCCAAATTATTATATTTTATAAAAAGTGATTTTCAAAATAAAAATAATATTTTCATAAAAAAATTAATGATATTTTAATGGTATTTTTATTCATAAATTTAAAAAAATTGTTTTCATTTATGATTCAATGTGGATATTTTGTAATGATACCATCATTATAATTTCTCTAGATGGATTAAGATTTCTTGAGAGAGATTTCTATGGAACCTATTTATTTCCCAGGGTTAACCATGTTTCAAAGGGGTTGTTATGGATTCTATTTCCTTTACATGGGTTAATAATGATTTGAAAATAATAAAGGTTGTTTCAATGAGTTATAATTAAATAAATTTTCTATGTGATTTATTCATTATTCTATTCTTGGACATTATAAATGATGGGTGTACTTTGATATCTCTCCAATGCATTGGGTAATGATTATGTTCTATAGATAATTATATTGGAAGTCATTAGTACAATTATTAAAATTTTTAAGGGCTCTCCAAGGGTTCAATTAGATGATGTTCTAGGATACCAATATGTTTTATCTGTTCTTACTATGTGTTTATGATATTTCATTTGATCTAGATTGATATTAAATGGATCATGATTATTGATTCTGATGAATCATTCCTTTTCTATGTTTTCATATTTGATGATCTAGGTATTGATGTGTATGAGTTCCTTTATGATTCTACCATTCACTTTTATTATTTCATCATACCATTATGAAATCTTATGCTCATTTATGACATTCAATTGTTTATGATTATGTTTACCCTTACTAATAATTTGAGATCTCCTTTATTATATTTCTTTTTACACAAGTTATAAAGAATGAGGATGAATGATTTATTTCTATAAATGATTTTATAAGGATGATGCTGATGACCTAATGTGAAATAAGAAAATCTAGGTTAAATGGGGGAAGTATTCATTTAAAAAATTAGGTATTAATTATTTTCAAGTTTTTCTAATTATCTAAAACTATAAACCTAAAATGTACTTGAAAATATAAGTGGTCCATATTTTCTTTTTGATGTTGTATGGTTTTCTTAGAAAAATTGGGGTCACAAATATTTATATCATATTCGAAAATGTAAAGTTCTTTATTTCAACATAGGATCCAGGAGTGCAAATCTTAGAGGATTAAATTATGAATCTAACATACCTATCATGTAGGAAACATGGTTATAGATAATAGGGATGATAACGTATATCCCCTTTAAGACCTATAAAGTGTAATCTAATCATGATTCCATTCCCCCTGAATGTAAATCCATTATGGTAGGTGTTTCTCTTATCCTACACCACCACATGCCACCTTAACATTCTTTCTACAGAACTTATCCGTTTTTATAATGATGATTATTATTTTTCTCTAATATTTTCTTGTATTTTCATGATTTGAGGCCTAACTTCTGAACATAACCCCAATTAATCTTCTAACCACATATAAATTAATTAATTATAGGCATCAATATAAATAAATCATGGAAATAATAGTATAATCCATCAATAAGATAAATCTTATAGTATAGGGTCTTACTTTAGTGTATGGGGAAGTCTAATTAGTAGTAAATAAATAGTTAATATTCTTTTTTATACTGAGGATTATTTTATTATTGAGAATTTTCATACTATAATCCCCTGATAGTTATTAAATAAAATGTATCAATTTTTTTTGGTTGAGAAATAGTTTTCATGGTATTTTAGAATGAATATATGATATATGGGTCTTATTTGATCTCTCAACACTAGTTTTATATGGTGGATACCTATGATATTGCTTCAAATAGCCTAGAATTCTACATTCATGAAAAGGACAAGGATCAATAGAATAATTATTTTTAAGTATTAAAAATATTTTAAATTAAAAAAATCTACCCCAAAGAATACCTGAGGTATGAAATAATGTGTTCTTATTGTCTGATCATAGGATGTCTCAATTCTATGAAATATGTTATCTTACCTTCTATTTTTCTCAATACTCGAGCTACTCTCTCCACTCAATTGAGTAAATATATATCCTCAACTTTTGTTACTTGATTTATCCTTCTTAGACACTATATTATATTGACTAGATTGATATATGAGTTTATAAAGAATATCATCACCCTGGATAAAATATTAGGACAAAACTTTGAATCAAATCATAAAAACATTAGATAATCTCTCAATGATACATCAAATATGAAAATATTTAAGTTAATAAAATGAGAAGTGTACTCATTTTTGAATATTTTATTCTATTATGGGTCAAATAATGTTTTAGTCTTAGATACTTGAAAAGTATGAGGGTAAAAATAATGATTAAATAATTTCTAAATATCCCTTGAAAGGGATTCATGTAACTTATCCTGAATCACAAAAACCCACCATTGTCTATAAATTCCATCCAATATGTCCATAATTAACTTTATTTTAAAAATTCTAGGCATATTAATAAATTCAAATATGTTATTTACTATACCTAAAATTTTTTATACAACCTTAGGTCTAGTATCACCTTGAAATACTAGAGGACTTTTCCTTTGAAACTGAAGAGACTGATTAAGGCTTTTGTTGGGAAAAATCACTGAAGGAAACATTGCATCACTTTTGGGTTGGTTGTGTTTGTTGATAATGCAGGTTTTCATAGTGAATTTTTCTATTCTAGAGATGTTGTTGACAATCCATGTTGAAAATGAACCACAAAAAAGGAATAGAAGATCTGGAGGTGGTACAAAACAAAAAATATAAGGTGATGTTGTTTTCCAATGTTTGCCAAATTTTTGGGTCACAAAATTTGGTATTTGGTGAGCATCGTGAAAGGTGGATTTCATTGAAGATGTCATCAAAATATGGAAAAGGAATAATTTTTGCAAATATGGGATTCATGAATTGTATTTTGCGAAGACATGAAGAATGTTTACGATGTTTTTTGCGATTATGACGAGCTTTGGTAATGGAAGAGGAGAATAGCTTTGCAAGAGAGCATTGTGGCAGCGAAGATAATTTAAGGTGGAGCATCATAGTAGTGAAAAGGATTTGATGGAATTATTTGTGATTATGAAAAGCATTGAATATCTGAAATATTTCCATGGTGGTTTACGAAATAGAGTGAATTTTAGAGGAAATTTTGGAGAATTAAGATTTCAGCTGATGTGGTGCTGACTTCTCACAGAAGGTTCTAGAGTCAATAGAATCATCTTTAAATAGCCGTAGAACTTCTCAAGAAAAGTAGAGAGTTTCCAAAGAAAATTTTTAGATCTTAAATCACAAAGGTGGTTCATGGTGGCAGTGGGATTCTTGAAAGATAGGAGCTTCGCGGTGGATAATCTGGCTCCGTCAAATAGGTGTGTCCCACGTTGGATTAGTGAGATTTGAGAAGGAAGTCACTTTGAGATGACTTGAGATCTACGATGGCCTAAGCTCTGTGAAGGTGTGAGATTTGAAAATTCTTGATCTCTGTTAAGGTGTAAGATTTGTGAAGGATTGAGATCTGCAAAGTAGTGTGCTCTGTGAAGCAGTGAGCTATGTAAAGGTGATTGATTTGCAAAGAGGTAGGGACTTCACGAAGGCTTGTTAGAGCTTTATGAAATTGGGATCTTTGTGAAGTAGGGAGTTTCATGAAGGTATTTCCAAATATTTTTTACTAGTGAACAATGGAAAAAGGGTATTCATCAGTGGATGAAATTAAGAATTCAATGAAGAATCTACATAAAGTGAAGTATGCACTCATTAGAGATAATTAAAGGACCTAAAAGTCTTTAAACTGTGACTGGATATTCTTATGAAGAAGTGAGCTCACTTCAGTTGAGAGAGAAATGATTTGACAAATTGTGATTGGTTATAAACCAATAGGGATAGCGAGTCCAATATGAACTTGTAAACAATAGTGTGATTATAGTGGATTTGGTACATTGACACATCACTGGTGTATGCTCCTTGGAAGTATCCCATTTTGGGTGAACCAATTTAAATTGTTGTGTCTTGTGCATTATTTAAGATTCATTCATACTCTGTAATGGGAAGAAGAGAGAAAAGAAATTTTTTTCTAACAAGAAAACAAGATCAAAAGGGGCAGTTGTTTTAATTTTTCATACCCTGATTTACCCCCTCTTAGGGTATCAAGCCTAGTGGACCTAACAGTTGGTATCAAAGGAAAGGCTGATATCAGTTTTTCTCTTTCAAATGGAGGTAAATAATCATAAAGGGATTTCGAACTTTGATGAGAACAATTTTCAGCTATGGAAGAATCATATGTAATAGTACTTATGATCTTTGGGAATGGATGTGTTTAGAATAGCTATGCATTCCATAATAGCCAATATTAATAGTGGTTCATTATAAGAAGCTAAGTGTAGAGAATTAGATGATGACACTAAGGGAATTAATTATTTAGTGGGATACATGTCCAATGCTATCTATATGAAGGTGATGTCATTCAAAACATCACATGCCATGTGGAAAAATCTATTGAATATATATGAAGGAGATACAAAGGTCAGAGAGGCAAAGGTGGAAGTTATGTGAAATAAGTATGAAGATCTAAAAGTGAACCCGAATGAGTCTTTTTTATGCATTCTTTGTTAGGGTAAATATTTTTTTGGAAGATATACGGGGTCTTGGAGAAGTCATTAAAAACATAAAGATCATAAATCACATATTTATAAAACTTCCACCTCATTTCAATCTAAAAGTTTCAGTACTAGAAGATAAAGATATGAAGGAGAAGATACTGGACAATTTGTATAGTACCTTTGTTTTATATTAAATGAGGAACAATGATAACGAGGCTGTGAAAATGGGTAAATATAAGGAGGTGAAATTCAAGGACATGATGAAGCTCACCATTGAAGATTCTTAGGAAAATTAAGAGATAGATTAGGTAATGACATTTCTTTCTTGAAACATGCAAAGAGGAAAAATAAAGTTTAGGGGGAAACATCCACTGGCTTGTTTTCAATGTGGAAAGGTAGGACATCTTTTGGAAAGGTACCCCAAGAAGTTCCAAGAAGACTATGAGTATGAAGCTAAAATTCATAGAAATAAGTCTCCAGCCTATGTGAAAGGAAAGAAATAGTTGAAGAGAAATTTCCTTAAAAAAGAACATTTTTTCACAAGAATGTGATAGTTTAGGTGAGTTTGAGGTTGAAGAGATTAAAGAGATAAAGAACAAAAATATTGTAGAGAAAATGCTATGGTGGATGTTGCCCGTAGTTCTCAGAAACAGGAAGAAAAAAATACTGATGATGAAGAAGAATAAGAAGTTGAAGGAAGAGTTGACATGGAAGATGAATTAGAAGCATATCTTGAAGAAATAGATGTTTGGGAAGAAAAAAATAAAGAAATCCAAAAATGTGGTACATGATGCCAAACTCTATCTACAACAACAGGAATAAGAGAAGTCTGAGCTAGAAAAATAAATTGAAAAACTTACATCTTCTAGGCCAGAGAGCTCTGAAAAGGTTGAGGGACAGAAGCTCAAGGCTGATAAAAAGAAAATGCATATTGATGGCTTGAATAACCAAGTGAATGATAAAATCAAGTTTATATAAGAACTTGAAGAAGAAGTCTTCATCTTGCAATGAAATGTTAAGGATCAAGGAAAAATACTGACTCCCAATATGAGATTGGTAAAACAGTTCACTCAAAAAGACAAAAAAATTGGAAGTGAAGAATAACGGTCTAGCAGAAAAGAAGAAACAATCATGTTCAAATGTTAAGACTGATGTGGGGATTAACTAAAAATAGAAATATGTGAAAGATGAATTCAAACCACAAGCACCCATACTAATATTGAAAATTGATTTGGCCCTAAATAAGAATCATAATATTCAGAGATACCAAGGGGAAAATAGCTGTGTAGAAGTAACACCTAGTAATTCACCCTATATCAGGAGTTAATATTGTGAAATGACAGGATATTCACAATATGTGTGTTCCATAACCAAAAGATATTGAATGGAACCAGAGAAAAAATGGCAGCAAAAAAGAGTTCGATATTATAGAACAACCTTTGAGGGACTTTATTTTTGGTGCAGAGAATTTGGTAACATGGACATATATTGTACATCAACCGTGCATAGGAATGTTCCAAGGCAGAATCAAATTAGTCGAAAGTAGTAAATCAACAAACCAACAGGTGATTTGAAAATTCAAAATTGATTTGTAGCTCTACTAGATGAAGTTGGTCCATCACACTCTGAGGAATATCAATATTTTTAAACTAAACCAAATTTTTGGTCAAATAAATGTATCAAAAAGAAAAAGGATGAGAATGTAGTGGTGATAAATTTTTTTCTTAAAGCATCAGAACATTATGGTGTATGGATTATTGACAGTGGTTTCACATATAACATGACATGTAATAAGGATCTTATCACAGAAAAAAATATGACAAAGAAGGTGTTTTAAAGTTTGAAAATGATGAAGGCATGAAGATTATTGGCTCAGGAAAGGATAGGTTTGGGGGAAAAGAGATGAGACGTGCTGATGTCTTAGTAGTAGAAGGTCTTAGTCATAATTTTCTTAGCATCATCTAACTATGTGACTCAGGTATTTCAATAAGGTTTACTAAGAAGATGTGTATTGTTAAAGGAAGAGATGAGGTAGTGTTTTTATAGGTAAAAAGAACAAAGGGAAATCTCTACCTTGTAAGTGGAGAAGAAGATACGTGTTTTCTGTCCAAAGAGGATGAAAACAAGCTATGGAATAAATGACTTAGTCAACTATGTCAACCATCCCTAGAAGATATGATAAAGTGTGAAGTAGAAAGGGACCTCCTTAAGCTCTCACTCAGTCATACTCAAACATGCGATGGATTTCAACAAGGAAAAATCGTTAAAAAACGTACAAGGTTCAAGAAAAATAGACAAAAAGTGCTTGAATTGGTGTATACTGATGTATGTGGACCTATCTCACCAAGGGCCATTGAAGGGAATAGGTAATATGTTCTTTTCATTGATGACTATAGAATAATGGAATGAGTATTCATTGTTTCCCATAAGTAAAATTTGTTCAGTTTCTTAAAATAGTATTGGAGGGAATATGAAAGGATACTTGGGTAGAAAATTATGAAGTTTTGTACTGACAATGGTATGGAATTCACAAACAGTCAGGTGGAATACTATCTCGAGAAAAATGAGATAAGGCATCAAGTTTCTTCAGTATGAACTCCCCAATAGAATGGAGTGGTGGAAAGTATAAACTAGATCATTAACAAAATGGAAAAAATGATGATTATAGATAAATACCTACCATAGAAATTTTTTAAATAAGTAGTATTGACATTAGTCTACATTTTAAACAGGTAACTGTTGTGTCCAAAGGAAGGAAATATTCCATATGAGAGGTGGTATGAAAAAATCCAACAATTAAGTACTTTCAAATCTTTAGAAGTAAGTGACTTATTCTTAACAAAGAAAAACAGATGATTTTTGAATCATGAAGAGATAGGGGATATTCCTTGGCTACTTCAGAAAAATAAAATCTTACAAATTTCTTAACAAGTGGCTGGGAGAAGTATTGAGAGAAATGATTTCACTATAGTGGATAATTAAGAGATAATTAAATAAAACAATGAACAATTTCTTGATTAAAGTGATGAGGAAGAAATCAATGTAGGGGGAGCAGAAGTGGCTGATGCAGATTCAGAAGAAGATAAAGATGATGACCATGAGGAAGTAAAATCCATATCTGCACACAACTCAAGGAGTCGAGCTGAAATTTATAGGCCAAAATATCATTGGGGACCAATCGACTCCAGTTCAAACAAGAAGAATGAAATAACTATAGCATACATCTTTCCTATCTCAAGAAGAGTCTAAATGCTTTGCTGAAATAGCTAAAGATGAAAACTAGGTTTGGGCTTTGAATGAAGAGATATATCAAATTGAGAAGAATTATACAAGGGAGATTGTTTTTGAGGCTATTAGATAAGAATGTCATCAGGACTAAATGAGTCTATCACAACAAGATGAATGAATATGGAACAATGATTAAAAATAAAGAATGAATAGTGTGCAATGGATACTCCAAGATAGAGGGAATAGATGTTGATGAGGCATTTTCACTAGTTTCTAGGCTGGAGACAATTAGATTATTCCTAGCCATTACAGTGAAAAGAAAGTTCCATGTTTTCCTATAGGATGTCAAAGCAACATTATTGAATGGGGTTTTGGAGGAAGAAGTTTATATCAAGTATCCATATAGTTTTCTCATTCATGAGGATGAGAAAAAGGTTTTTTTGACTGAAGAAGGCATTATATGGGATGGAACAAAAACTAAAATCATGGTACTCGAGGCTTGATCAGTATTTGAAAAAGCTTGGTTTCTAGCATGGTGGAGTTGATTATAATATATATTTCAAAAATAACAATAATAAAAGGATGATGGTGCTTGTTTATGTCGATGAAATAATATTTAGCAGATCAGATAAATCTCAGTGTAGATAGTTTTCCGAATTCAGGAAAAGTGAGTTCAAAATGTCGATGATTAGGGAGTTGATGTTTTTCCTTAGTTTACAAGTGTCAAAAGGAAGTAATGAAACTTTCATTTCTAAATAAAAATATTACAAGGAGGTTATCATAAGATTTGGAATGGAAAATTCCAAGGAGATAAAGACTCCAATTGATACCTAGATGAAGTTATCAAAAGATGATGATGGAAATCCAGTTGATATCATAGAATATAGGTAGATTATTGGAAATTTACTGTACCTAATAGCGACAAGACCTGATATTGTTTTTTCCACATTCCAAATAACTCAATATCAAAGAAATCCCAAGGAAATATACATGCTTGAAGTAAAAAGGATATTTTTGTATATAATAGGAATGATAGATTTTGGTTTGATGTATAATGAAAAATCTTAGCTGGAGTTGTTGGGATATATAGATACATATTGAGCTGGTTCAGTAGATGTTAAGAAATCAACATCAGGAGGTGATTTCTATCTTGGTGGATTGAGTATTTCTTAGATAATCAAGAAGAAATATTGCATTTCATTGATCACCATAGAAGCTAAGTATATTAATACCACTTTATCTTGCACATAGTTATTGCGTATGAATCAACAACTTGATGATATGGAAGCTAAAGTGAATTATCTGATCATAATCTTGTGAGATAACTCATGTTCTATAAATCTCATAAAAAATAATATCTATCATTCAAGGACAAATCACATTAAGATAAAGTATAATTTTATCAAGGAGAAAGTTGATTAGGGAATCATGAAGTTGGAGTATGTTACTATATAACTATAGGTTGTAGAAACTTTGACAAAGGCCTTGCCCTAGGAATATTTTGAGAGGCATCAAATAGCTCTGGGAATTCCATTGACTCCCCACATGTGAACAAGTGTGAATATGGGCCCCCCTCTCCCTGAGGTATGATGTGTTTTCCCCCAACGTGATGATATTTATTCTCTACTCTATTGAAGAACACAAAGGAGTGACCATTTGGTTTGTTAACAAAGGGGGAGAAATAATTCCTTAAGGGGGAGAAACTGTGGCTAAAGAAGGGAGAAAATGTCTTAGTCAAAGACATAGGTATAAGTTAATAGGTGAAACAACAAGATAAAGGGAAAGCAACAAGATATGGGGATTATGAATTTTAAATATAACAATGCTTGAAGTGATCGATCAAATATTAAATATCATTATAGATGAGGATCATGATGAAACCAATTTTTTGGTATCGGTATGGTATCAATAGTTGGTGTCATAAATGAAGTGATTCATTAATGAAATTTTCATACAACTCTTGATTCTCATGATGATCATTGCTCATGTGGGGTTAGTGTATGTGGTGAGTGAATCATTGGCCACTATCTGAATCGCAAGAGGTGAATGATGGTGTATGATGAAAGGAGATTCAGTGAGGTATCAAATTGTAGATAATCATTTCGAGAAGTTTTTTCAACAAACCAAAAGGGGGAGATGGTTGGGGAAAAAATCCTTCAAGGTAACATTGTAGAACTTTTAGGTTGGTTGAGTTTGTTAAAAATGCATGTTTTCATGGTGAATTATCCTATTCCAGATATGTTGTTGACAATCCATGTTGGAAAAGAACCTTGATAAAGAAATAGAAGATATGGAGGTGGTACAAAACAATATATATAAGGTGGCATCATTTTCCAGTGTTTGCCAAATTTTTGGGGTCCAAAATTTGGGATTCGGTGAGCATTGTGAAAGGTGGATTTCTTTAAATATCTCATCAAAATATGGAAAAGGAATGAGTTTTGAAAATATGGGATTCTTGAATTGTATTTTTTGAATACAAGAAGAATGTTTACATTGTTCTTCATGATTATGACAAGCCTCACAAATGGCAGAGGAGAATAGCTTTACAATAGAGCATTATGGTAGTGAAGAGAATTGCGAGTGGAACATCATGACAGTGCAAAGGATTTGACGTAATGCTTCGTGATTATGACAAGATTTGTGAATCTGAAAAATGGCTATGGTTCTTCATGAAATAGAGTGAATTTCAAAGGAAATTTTGGAGAATTGATATTTTAGATGACGTGGTGCTGACCTTGCATGGAAAGTCCTAGAGTCGATGGAATCACCTATAAATAGGCCTGGACCCCCTCGAGAGAAGTAGAGAGTTTTCCAAAGAAAAATTTGTAGCTCTCGAATTGCAAATGTGGTTCACGGAGGCAGTGGGATTCATGAATGATAAGAGCTTCACGGTAGCTAATCTAGCTTAGATAAAGAGGTTTTTCCCATGTTAGTTCAGTGAGATTTGCGAAGGAAGTCTCTTTGTAACTACTTGAGATCTGCGATGGCCTAAGCTATGTGAGGGTATGAACTTTTTGAAGGCTTGAACTCTACAAAGGCGTGAGATTTTTGAAGGCTTGAGATATGAAAAATAGCGTTCTCTGCAAAGCAGTGAGCACTGCGAAGGTGTTTGATTTGCGAAGAGGTTGGGACTTTACAAAGGCTTGTTGGAGCTTCGCGAAATTGGGAGCTTCGTGAAGTAGGGATCGTCACGAAGGAATTTACAAAGGCGTTTTCCCAATAAAAAAATGGAAAATTGGTATTCATCAGTGGAGGAAATTAAGACTTCAATTGAGAATCTACATACAGTGAAGTATTCACTCATTAGAGATAATGAAAGGACCTATAAGTCTTTAAACTGTAAGTGGATCTTCTGAAGAAGCTATGAGCTCACTTAAATTGAGAGAGAAGTGAGTTCTCAAATTATGATTGGTTGTAAACCAATAGGGATAGTGAGTCCAATTCAAACTTGTAAATAGAAATGTGATTATATTATATTTGGTACATTGTAACATCGCCAGTGTATGCTCCTTGGACATAGCCCTGTTTGGGTGAACCAAGTAAAATTGCTTTATCCTGTGCATGCTTTAAGATTCATTCATACTCTACAATAGATAGAAGAGATATAAGAGAGTTTTTTCTTACAAAAAACAAGATCAAAAGGGGAAATTGTTTTAAATTTTCATACCCTAATTCACCCCAATCTTAGGGTATCTAGACTAGTGGACCTAAAAATTTGTATTAGAGTAAAGGTTGATATCCGTGTTTCTTTCTCAAATGGATTTCACTTATCATAAATGGATTCCGATCTTTGATGGGAAAAAATTTCATATATGGAAGAATCAAATGCAACAATACTTCCGATATCTAGGAATAGATGTGTTTACAGAAGCAATGCATGGCATAACAACTGATATTAATAGTAGTGAATTATCATAAGCTTAGCATAGATAATTGGATGCTGATGCCAAGGGAAATAATTTTTTAGTGGGATCCCTATGTAATTCTATCTATACGAAGGTGATGTCATGAAAAACATCACATGCCATGTGTGAAAATCTATTGAATATATATGAAGGAGATACAAACGTCATAGAGGAAAAGTTAGAAGTTTTGTGGAATAAGTATGAAGATCTTAAAATGAACCTTAATGAGTGTATTGATGCATTATTTGTTAGGGTAAATATTGTTTTGGAAGATACTCGGGGTCTTGAAGAATTCATTAAAGACATAAAGATCATAAATCATTTCTTGTGGAAACTTTCACATTGGTTCAATCCAAAAGTTTTAGTACTAGAAGATAAAGATCTGAAGGAGTAGATACTGGACAATTTTTGAAGTACATTGGTTGCATATGAAATGAGGAATGATGATAACGAGGCTATGGAAATGGGGAAAACAAAGGAGGTGTCAATGAAGGCCATAAAGAATCTCACCATTGAATATTCTAAGAAAAATGAAAAGACAGATGAGGTAAGGTCATTTCATTCTTCAAATCTACAAAGAGGAAAAAGAAAGTTCAGGGGGAAACATCTATTGGCTTGTTTTTGATGTGAAAAGGAGAGACATCTTGTGAAAAGGTGCCCTAAGAAGTTCCATGATGATGATGAGGATAAAGCTGAAATTCATAGAAATAAGTCTCCAGCCTATGTGAAAGGCAATAAATAGTTCAAGAGAAATTTCTGTAAGAAAAAGAACCTTTTTTCACAAGAATGTGATAGTTTAGATGAGTATGAGGTTGAGGCGATTGAAGAGATAGAGAAATGAAAAGATTGTAGAGAAAATTATATGGTGTATGTTGCCAGTAGTTCTCAGAAACATGAATAAACAATTGTTGATGAAGAAGAAGAAGAAGAAGTTGAAGGAAGAGTCGACATGGAAGCTAAATTAGAAGTATCTCTTGAATAAATAGATGTTTTGAGAGAAAAAACGAAGAAATAAAATAAGGTGGTACATGATGACAACCTCTATACACAACAAAAGGAAGAAGAGAAGTCTGAGATAGTAAAAGAAATTGAAAAACTTAAATCTTCTAGGCCAGAGAGCTCAGAAAAGGTTGAGGGACATAAGCTCAAGTTTGATGAACAGAAAATAGAAATTGATGGATTGAATAATCAAGTGAAAGATAACTTCAAGCGTATAGAATAACTTTAAGAATAATTATTCATCTTGCAATGAAAAGTTAAGGATCAAGGGAAATTCTTACTGCCAATATGACATTGGTAAAATAGATCACTCAAAAGATAGAAAAATTGGATGTGGAGAATAGCGGTCTAGAAAAAAAAGAAGAAACAATCATGTTCGAATGTTAAGACTGATGTGGGGCTTGATTAAAAACAGAAAGTTGTGAAATATGAAGTTAGAACGTGAGCACCCATCTCAATATTGAAAGTTTATTTGGGACTAAATAAGAATCAGAATATTCAGAGATCCCAAGGGGAAAATAGTTATTTAGAAGTGACATGTATGAATGCACCCTATTTCAGGTGTTATTATTGTGAAATGATAGGACATTCACAATATCTGTGTTCCATATCCAAAAGATACCGAAGGGAACAAGTGAAATAGTGGCATCCAAATAGAGTTCGATATTATAAAAAATCCTTTGAGGGACATTGTTTTTGGTTTGGAGAATTTGGGAACATGGCCAGATATTGTACATCAACCTTGCAGAGGAATGTGCCAAGGCAGAATCAAATTAGTCTCAAGCATAAAATCACCAAACCAACAGGTGAGTTAAAAATTCAAAGTTGATTTGTATCTATACAAGATGAAGCTGGTCCATCACACTCCGAGGAATATCAATATTTTTAAACTACACCAAATGTGAGGTCAAAGACAGGGATTAAAAATAAAAAGGATGAGAAGGTAGTGGTGGAAGAAATTTCCCTTAAATCATCAGTCCATTTTGGTGTATGGATCCTTGATAGCAGTTGCACATCTGACATGACAGGTAATAAGGATCCTATCACATGAATAAAATATGACAAATAAGGAGTTGTCATGTTTGGAAACAATTAAGGCCTGAAGATTATTGGCTCAGGAATGGCTAGGTTTGGGAGCCAAGAGATGAGATGTGCTGATATCTTAGTAGTAGAAGGACTTAGTCACAATTTTCTTAGGTTCATCCAACTATGTGACTCAAGGAATTCAATAAGGATTACTAAAAAGATGTGTATCGTCAAAGGAAGATATGATATAGTGGTTCTATAGGTAAAAAGAACAAAGAGAAATCTCTACCTTGTTAGTGGAGAAGAAGATATGTGTTTTCTGTCCAAAGATGAAGAAAACAAGATATGACATAAACGTCTTAGTAAACTATGTCAACCATCCCTAGAAGATCTGGTAAAGTGTGAATCAGCAAGAGACCTTCCCAAGTTATCACTCGGTCATACTCATACATGCGACGCATGTCAAAAAGTAAAAATCATTAGAAAAACTTACAAGGCTAAGGAAAAGAACTCAATAAGAGTGATTGAATTGGTGCATAATGATGTTTTCGGACCTATCTCACCAAGGTCTAGTGAAGGGAAGAGGTATTATGTTCTTTTGATTGATGAATATAGTATAATGGAATGGTTATTCGTCATTTCACATAAGTACAATGTGTTCCATTGCCTAAAAAAGCATCACAGGGAATATGAAAGGATGCCTGTGAAAAAAATTATGAAGTTCCATACTAAAAATGGTACGAAATTCACAAAAAGTTAGGTGGAAGACTATCTCATGAAAAATGGGATAAGGCATAAAGTTTTTTCAGTAAGAACCCCCCAAAATAATGGAGTGGTGTAAAGGATAAACCAGATCATTAACAATATGGAAAAAACAATTCATATAGAAAAAGACCTACTATAGAAAAATTGGAAGTAAGTAGTATTGACATCAGTATACATTTCTAACAGGGCACTATTGTGTCCAAAGGAAGGAAAGACTCCATATGAGATGTGGTATGAAAAAACCCAATAGTGAAGTACATTCGAATATTTGGAAGTAAGTGATTTACTCTCAACCAAGAAAAAAACAGGAAATTTGAGTCATAAGAAGATGAGGGGATATTCTTTGGCTACTCCAGAAAAAGAAAATCTTACAAATGTTTTAATAAGTGGATGTGAAAAGTAGTTGAGAGAAATGATGTCATTGTAGTGGATAATGAAGAGAGAATTCAACAGAACAGTGAACAATTTTTTGATGAAAGTGATGAGGAAGAAATCAATGTAGGGTGAGAATAAGTGGATGATGCTGATTCAGAAAAAGATACGGATGATGACCATGAGGAAGTAAAATCCGTATCTCCACACAAATTAAGGAGTCAAGCTGAAATTGAAAGGCATAATATCATTTGTGATCAATCGACTCCAGTTTAGACAAGAATAATGAAATCACTATAGAAAATATCTTTCCTATCTCAGGTAGAGTCTAAATGCTTTGCTGATGCAGTTGAATTTAAAAACTGGGTTCAAGCTATGAATGAAGAGCTAGATCAAATTGAGAAGAATCAGACATGGAAGATTGTTTTTGAGGCTAGAAAATAAGAATTTCATTGGGACTAAATGATTCTATCACAACAAGTTGAATGAATATGGAACAATGATTCAAAATAAAGCATGAATAGTGTGCAAAGGATATTCCAAGATAGAGGGAATAGATGTTGATGAGAAATTTTAACCAGTTGCCAGACTAAAGACAATCTGATTATTTCTATCCATTATAGTGCAACGGAAATTCAAAGTTTTCCAGATGGATTTCAAATCTACATTCTTGAATGAGGTTCTAGAGGAAGAAGTGTATATCAAGCATCCATATCATTTTCTCATTCATGAATATGATAACAAGGTTTTTCAGATGAAGAAGGAAATATATGGACTGAAACAAGCACTAAAATCATGGTACTCGAGGATTGATTAGTATTTGAAAAAGCTCGGTTTCTAGCATGGTGGAGTTGATTATAATATCTATTTCAATAATGTTATTAATAAAAGGATTATGGTACTATTTTATGTCGATGACATAATATTTAGTATATTAGATGAAGCTTAGTGCAGACAGTTTTCTAAATTCATGAAAATTGAGTTCAAAATGTCAATGATTAGGGAGTTGACGTTTTCCCTTGGTTTACAAGTGCCACAAGGAAGGAATGGAACTTTCATTTCTCAATCCAAATATTATAAAGAGGTTCTAATAAGATTTGGAATAGAAAATTCCAAGGATATGAAGAATACAGTTGCTACCTGGATGAAGTTATCAAAAGATGATGATGGAAAGCCAGTTGATATCATAGAATATAGGTATATTATTAGAAATTTACTATACTTAATAACTACAAGACATGATATTGTTTTTTCTACATGCCAAATAACTTAATATTAAAGCAATCCCATGGAAAGACACATGATTGATGTAAAAAGGATACATTGGTATATCATAGGAATTATGGATTTTGGTTTGATGTACAATGAAAAATATTAACTAGAATTGTTGGGATATACATATACAGATTGAGCTGGTTTAGTGGATGACAAGAAATTAACACCAGGAGGTTCTTTCTATCTTGGTGGATAGTGTATTTCTTGGCTAAGAAAAAAGAAAGATTGCATTTCATTGAGCACCACAAAAGATAGGTATATTACAACCACTCTACCTTGCACACAATTATTATGAATGAAGAAGCATCTTGAAGATATGGGAGTTGAAGTGAAGTCTCCAATTGAAATCCAATGCAATAACTCATGTTCTATAAATCTCAGCAAAAATACCATCCATCATTCAATAAAAAATCACTTTGATATAAAGTATCATTTTATCAAGGTGAAGGTTGAGTAGGGAATTGTGAAGTTGGAGTATGTTCCTATATAACTATAGGTTGCATAAATTTTGACAAAGGCCTTACCCAAGGAATCTTTTTAGAGGAATGAACTAGATCTGGGAATTAAGTCAACTCCCCACACTTGAAAAAGTGTGGATGTGCCCCCCTCTCCCTGAGGCATGGTTTCTTTTTCTCTAATGTGATGATATGTATTCTCTACCCTATTACAGAAAACAATGGAGTGACCATTTGGTTCATTGATAAAGGGGGAGAAATAGTTCCTTAAGGGGGAGAAATTGTGGCTAAACAAGGGATAAAATGTCTTAGTCAAAGACACAGGTAGAAGTTGACAGGTGAAGCAATGATATAGAGGGAGAGAAACAAGATAGGGGGAGTATGAGTTTTAAATATGACAATGCTTAAAGTGATCAATCAAATATTAGATATCACAATAGATGAGGATCATAATGAATTTTTTTTGGTATCAGTATGGTATCAATAGTTAGTGTTAGAAATGAAGTGATTCATTGATGAACTTTTCATACAACACTTGATTCTCATGCTGAGCATTGATCATGTGGTCTTATAGTATGTGGTGAGTGAATCATTGGTCACTATCTGAATCTCAAGAAGCAAATGATGGTGTAAGATGAAAGGAGATTCAATGAGGTAACAATGTGTAGAGAATTGTTTTGAGAAGAGTTGTCAACAAAACCAGAGGGGGATATTGTTGGGAAAAAATCACTCATGGTAACATTGCAACACTTTTGGGTTGGTTGTGTTTGTTGATAATGAATGTATTCATGATGAATTATCCAATTATAGAGATGTTGTGGAAAATCCATGTTGAAAAAGAACCATGAAAAAGAAATAGAAGATCTTGAGGCAAGAAAAAACAACATATATAAGGTGGCATCATTTTCCAGTGTTTTCCAATTTTTTGGGGTCCAAAATATGGGATTTGGTGAGCATCGCAAAAGTTGGATTTCCATGAAGTTCTCATCAAAATATGTAAAAGGCATGATTTTCGTGAATATGGGCTTCATTAAATACATTTTGTGAAGACATGAAGAATTTTGACGCTGTTCTTCGTGATTACGATGAGCTTCGCAAATGGCAGAGGAGAATAGCTTTGCAAGAGAGCATTATGGAAGTGAAGAGCATTGCGAGTGGAGCATCGTGGCAGTGTAAAGGATTTGATGGACTAATTCATGATTACAATGAGATTTTCAAATATAAAAAATGTCCATGGTGCTTCACGAAACAGAGTGAATTTCAGAGAAAATTTTGGAAAATTGAGATTTGAGGTGACGTGGTGCTGACTTCGCGTGGAAGGTTTTAGAGTCGATGGAATCACCTATAAATAAGCCTGGACCCCCTTGAGATAAGTACATGGTTTTATAAAGAAAAATTTGTAGCTCTTGAATTGAAAAGGTGGTTCACGGAGGAAGTGGGATTTGTGAAAGATAAGAGCTTCGTGAAGGCTAATCTAGCACCGTGAAAGAGGTGTGTCCCACATTGGCTTAGTGATATTTGTGAAGGAAGTCTCTATGCGGCGACTTGAGATCTGTGATGGACTAAACTCTATGAAGGCATGAGATTTGTGAAGTCTTGATCTCTGCAAATGCGTGAGATTTGAAAAGTCTTGAGATATGTGAAGCAGTGTGCCCTGTGAAGCAGAGAGCTCTACGAAAGTGTTTGATTTGCGAAGAGGTAGGGACTTTAAGAAGGCTTATGGGAGCTTTCAGAAATTGGGTGCTTTGTGAAGTAGGGAGATTCGCAAAGGTATTTCCAAAGTTTGTTTCCTAGTGAACAATGGTAAAGGGGTATTCATCAGTGGATGAAATTAGGACTTAACCAGATCATCTACATATAATGAAAGATGCACTCATTAGAGATAATGAAGGGACCTAAAAGTATTCAAACTATGAGTGGATCTTCTGAAGAAGTAGTGAGATCACTTTTGTTGAGAGAGAAGTGAGTTCTCAAATTGTGATTGGTTGTAAAACAGGATGGATAGTGAGTCCACTTCGAACTTGTAAATAGAAGTTCTCTTGTAGTGGATTTGGTACATCAACACATTACTGGTGTATGATACTTGGACATAGCCCACTATTTAAAAATCTTAAACTAAACTACTAAAAAATTATTGAACTAAGATATGATATTAAATATATATATTTTTATCCTTATATTATTAATTAATAAGAGGTCTCATTAACTTCATTTTTTTATAATTCTAATGAAATGACCAAAATAGTTATCCATAAAAAAATAGTGTACAAAAATTTAAAAAATTAGATGAGGGTTATCACATTTCACCCAATAATAATCTATTAACCATTAAACATAATATGTTACTTATATCATAATTAAATTTTAAAGAAATATCATGCACTCACCCAATCCATAAACTCATTTGAAAAATTTAAAAATCTACAAAGCCACTTTTGAAAACCATTCACAATTAATATTTATAATCTATAAATGTTCATAAAAACATGCTAAAATATCTATCTATGGATTATTAAATGATTAATAAATATGTCTCTCATCCTTGGGTAAGAACACAATACCAAAATATCCAAAAGAAAAATCTACAAGGGGTAAAATAACCCATTGGTCTTCCTACACTTCTTGATAAATCAAGGTATGCTATAAATATTTTATTTATGCTCATTAATAACTACCATATGAATCTTAAATAACCTATCTCCACAACTAACACATAATAAAAAAACTAAAACCATTTATAACATTACACCCACCCCACTCAATGATCATAATACCATCTTACTTAAATTAGTGTGTTATTGGGACTTAGGCACATATCCTAATAATTAAATGCTGAAAAAAATTACTGAGTGATTAAAAAATTCCATGGGAGAAATTCCCACCACCAAGAAAACCAGTTTCCTCATATTTCATTATAAAAAAATACTGTCATGAAGTGTCTATAACTCAAAATTACTAGTAACCTAAATTAACCAAACAATATCGAACAAATAGATTAAATATATATGCATAAATATTTATCATTGTTATTATTAGTTATTGAATAGAATCAATTTTTTTATTTATAAAACCTACAAAATATAAGAATTATTGTAAGTAGTGATCAAACCTAGGGGAAGGCTATGGCGTGTGACTAAAATAGACAAAAACAAAAAAATGAAATATCAATGAATAAAAAAAAAGTAAAGAGAAGCTTAGTATAAAGTAAAATGTGAAAAGTGATATGGAAATAATGGAGAAGATGAGAAAACAATGAGATCAAAAAAAAGAGGAATGGTGAATATTGGATGGAATTATGGAAACTATTTAGATAGAATTGATATGAAATATTACAACTAATTCCATATATTAGTCTATAGAAGTGATGAATCTATGGGAAGATATAATTGAAACACTTAATTATTATTATATGAACAATATCACTAGAGAAATCTATTAGAAACTTCTATACCTAAAAACACTCAAGATGAGGATTCTTTTTTATGGATAAAATTAGATCCCCAAAAATTTCCATTTAAGTACTTTAGTTATAGATACAAAGGAAAATAAAATTATACTCTTCACCTATCAGTTCATAGAGTAGAGTGAAAAAGATGCACATGAGGAAGTGAACAAGATAAATCTAGACAAAAAGAAAACAAATCTCTATGATTTAAATCAAATCAAGAATAGGTAAAAGATATTTCAATTAATCTCTTCCAATCCCATAAAACTACTCAGTTACATGAAGAATAATCAATAACAATACTCAATAAAATTATCTTGATATAGTAATAAAGGTATTAAAGAGAAATAAAATAATAATCTTCTCTAGTGAGTGTACCTCTTCCTCCAAGTAAATCTCCTCTGAACCCCTACCTCAAGATTACACTAGCCTCTAGGTCTATCTCCCATTGATTGTGTGATGTGTGTGACCAAGGATATCTTTTTGACAACCCATTTCCTTTATACACTTTATTTTTGGATCTATTATATTAAGATACACATAGAACAATCCGCAAATATTGAGATACATATTATATTTTTTTAATTAGATACATATAATAATAACTTGAAATAGAAATACAATGAAATTATTTAAAAACTCCATAACATGCTCTAATAATCCATTGATTTTCTAATACTTCACAGTATAGCCTAGGGACATACATAAGAAATTGGAAATCTATAAATCCCAGAAAATTAATAATCAAAGCATAATATAAATTAAATGAGTACATGTTAGTGGAGAGGCATAACATGTTGTCATATAATGGTGAGAATAATAATCATGAACATCAAATCATGATATAAAATGATAACATCAATACATCATAGGACAACATAAAACATGAAATCATAATGATAAGTCAAGGATAATTGATGAGACATCATAAAATAGTGTACTTAGGCTATCTTCCCATGAACCACACATGGTATATCATGAGACAAGTACATTACTCAGTGCATTGGAGGGATATATAATTCTAGGCACACTATCACATTCATATAATGTACATGAATTTGTGTGCCACATAAGAACATATTTCATCACATTTATCCCCATGATTAAGGAGTTTGGTTATAAAAATGTATATACAAAATTGATTAAGTATGGTTATATCTTGGAAAATACTCTGGAGTAGAAATGGGAATGATATTCACAACCCAGAAGTTTGGCATGGAAAATAATGGTGTAATTTCGAAAATATAATGGGTGCACATAAAGGTTTATTGAATGAATTAATGAGAGTAAAATGTGGTATATAATTACATGAGAATAATAAAGATAGTAAAGGTATGTGTAAGAAATATATAAAAACATGAAAAATTGGAAATCAAAAGTTCAAATACAAAAAATGTTCTTGAATAAATTTGAGGAGTAAGAAAATACCTTATTTAAGAGGTTGCTTCTAAAATCCTGGGAGGAAATTATTAAGGTATTAATAACACCTTGAGATGTATTTAGAGAGGTATAATAAGAGTAAATTCATGAATAAAGGGTTTTTAGTGAAGATTAATGGGAGGTTGGGTCAGTATTTATAGAGAAAGAGAGGAGAATTCTTTATTATTTTATAAACTTAAATTTTGGACTCTAAGTGATAAAATAGTCAAATCTAAAAACCTTCTCATGGGTTTCCCATGGTTTCTACCAAAGGTGAGTTATATTTAAATATTCTATTAGTATATGAAGTGAATTCCTTAATATAATACTATTTATTATATAGAAAATGAGTCTTGTTCATAAAGAATTGTTTTTGAAACCAAAAAATATAATATAGTTTTTAAGGATTCATTATAGGTTTTTTAATTAATAAAATAAATTGAATAACACCCTATTTTAAAGGGAAAAAATATTTTTTTGTTCTGGATTCCATTTATAGTAATTATTACATTACTTTTAGGCTATTATGATGTTATAATACATATAATATATTTATAAAGTATTTAATTTATTTAAAAAAAATCAACTTTTAGAGAAAATTATGAATAATTCATCATTGGATAATATCAATGTTATAAATTCAATAAAAAATATTTTATCAAAAATATTATCTAAATATGAGAATTTACACTTTTAAATAAAAATTATTATTTACTAGAAAATACTAGTTTTTGCGACACTAACTACTTTCTGGACCTTATAAAAATTACAATAATATTCATTAAATTTTATTATAATTTAAACTTAAATAAATATTATTTAATAAGAATATTTTATGAAAGTATAATTTATTTCATAATTATTGAATTTTTCAGAAATGGCGATTTTATTGAAACTATATATTTCCTAAAAAAAAAATACAATTTTGGTTTCTTTGTATCAAAATCTAGTAATTATTCAACTCATTATAGAATCATGTGTATTAAGTAATAAAAAAATTGATAGATATAATAATTATTAAAAAAACATACAAATTTATACTAATAGAGTCTAGATAGATAACCCCTTATTACAAAAATGTACGCCCTAAGGGTAAGGTGTGTGATGATGGAACATTCTTTGGATAGTTTGAGAAACATGGTTTGAGTGTAATCTCTAAAAGATGGAAGTTCTCCCATAAATGGTTTCTCTTGAGTTTTTGTTGTTAATTATCATATTGGGATTGGTCAAGGGAAAATAATAATGATGCTATATCCCTTAGAATATATGATAAATGGGATTCTTAGGGTATGATCCTACTAGATGAGTCCATAAATTCTTACATCTTTTTCAATTATTCTTTATCATAACCCACAATACATACTAATTTTAACAGTCACTGTAGAATGACTATATTATCAACTGTTATGATTCTAATGGAATTTTTTGTTTAAAAAGATAATCATGTATATATTTTAAAATATTAAAAAACAAAAAAATAAATATAGTTCATGCGTTTTCTATAAGGAATTTATTCATTCAAAAGTTAATTTCATTTATAAAAGTTTCGGTCATTATATTTCCCCATTTAGAAACATTTACCTTAAAATTTCAATTCATACATTAAATCTGACTAGGAAACTTATGTTTCATCACCTCATATAGTTCCCATGTTTTCTCCTCAAACTTTTGGTTTCTCCAAAATACAATTACTAGGTGAGTTGTCCTATTTTATATAACTTTTTCTCTACAATCTAATATGTGAACCAGATTCTCCTCGCATGAAATATCATTCTCCAATGGTACCACATCTGGATTCAATACATGTGAGGGGTCTGGAATTTAATTTCTTGAGAGGGGGTACATGGATCATATCATGTAATTAAGATAGGATATATGGTAGTGATAGTTGATATACCACACCTTTGATGTGATCAATGATATCAAATGGGTTGATGTATCTAAGACTAATCATTTCCTTTTAGCTGAACCTCACGAATTCCTTCAAAAATGGCATATAAAGGAATAAATTATCTCCAAAATTAAACTCCAGGTCTCATTTATGACCATATATATATATATATATTCTATTTACTATGAACATATTTAAGATGATTCCAAATGGTTTGAACATTTTTTTTAATCCCTTAGATAAGATTAGGTCCCATCAACTTACATTCTCAAACTTCATCCCAACATGTTGGATCTTGAAACCTCATCCCATATAAATCATCATAAGGTTCCATTTGAATACTAAAATGGAAAATGTTATTATATGAGAACTCTAATTGGCGAAGGAGATGATCCCAATATCCTTATAAATCCATTGAATAATACCTTATCATATCCTCTAGAGTTTGGATTGTTCTCTTAGACTGACCATCTATCTGAGAGTAATAAGTAGTATAAAAAATCATCTCAGTATCCAATTATTGATGAATTATTATTCATAACATTTATTTTAACCTCAAATCTAGATAAAATACAGTAGTGATGGGAAATCCATGAAGTATTATAACTTATCTTATGTATATCTTTGTGAGTTGGTCAAGATAACAATCTTAACTCATATCAAGGAAACAAAATGAATTTGTTATGTAATCAACTACCACCATAATGGAATTATTATATTTAGATGTATTAGGGATTCCTATATTGAAATCAATGTGTATTTTTCACATTTTCAAACTAGAATGGGAAATTATTGCATCATACCCTTAGAATTCTATTGTTTATCCTTAACTTTTTGGAACCCCAAGTACCAAGATACAAGTTCTACAATCTCTCTATTTATGTTATCCCATCATAATTTTTTATTTATATCTCCATAAATCTTAGTGTTTAATGGATTAATATAGAATTATGAGTTAGGTGCATCATTCAGATGTTCTATCTTCAATTCGGGTTTTGATGGGACACAAATCTAGGTTCTAAACCTTATGAATCATTCTTTAGTAAAGTTAAACTCTGATTTTTTTACAAAATTTTTCTATATATAATTATAATACTTTTGGACCTCATTGATCCTCTTAAGGATGGATATTTGAAATGTTATTTGAGAAATTTTGGATAGATTTTCTTTAATGATTCACATGTCCATCTATTTCATGTAAAATAATATTGGGCCTCTTTCAACCATCATCATGGATAGGGTTGTAGGATCCTTTCTACTCAGAGCATCTACCACTTTATTTTCCTTCATTGGATGACAATGGATTGAATAGTCATCATCCTTGATTAGATCTAACAACCTTTTTTGGAATATATTGAGCTTATTTTATTTCAATATATACTTGAGCCTTTTATGATCTATATATATGTCATACTTCTCCTAATATAGATAATTTCACCAAAATTCAACGTAGATATCCCTGTAGCCAATTCCAGATCATGTGTTGGGTTGTATATTTCATGGATATTTAATTTGTGGGAGGCATAGGATATGACCTTGTAATATTTTAAGAGTACACAACACAATCCCTTTATGGATGAATCATAGTAGATCAAAAATTCTTCTCTAATAATTGTTAATGAGGGAATAATTGCACTAATTATCATCTTCTTTAACTTTTTAAATCCCTCCTCTCATTCATTGGTACTAACAAAAATCCACTCCCTTAGGAGTTAACATGGATAGTGGGCCTGATATTCATAAAATGTTTCTCACAAATCTATCATAATATCCAACTAATCCAAGGAAAATGTAAATATATGTCATAGATATTGGCCTAGGTTGTCCTTTAATTGACTATATTTTCAAAGGATCCACAAGTATTCCTTTTCTGGTGATATCATGCCCCTAGAATGTTATTTTATCCATAAAAATATTTTATTTGTTTTATTTTCATACAAATTTTACTATCATAAGGTCTTAAGTAAAACATTCAAATGATCCTCATGGTCTTCCTTACTTTTGGTGTAGATAATAATATCATCTATATATACTACCACTAATTTTTTGATGTAATCCCTAACGACTCTATTCATTTAGTCAATGAAGATTATTTGAGCATCAGTGAGTCAAAAAGGAATCACTGTGAAATCATAGTGCCCACACATTCTACAAAAAATATACTTTGAGATATCCCTCTTCTTCACCTTTAATTAATAATATTCTGATTGAAGATAAACTTTAGAGAAATAATGGGCTCCATGTAGTTGATCAAACAAGTCTTCAATACATAATATAGGATATTTTCTATTTATATTGAACTTTTTGATCTCACGATAATCAAGGTAGAGGCATATTGATCTATCGTAATTCTTAACTAAAATATATCACACCCTATTGTGAAGAACATAGGCTTATAAACCATTTATATATATTCTACTTTACTTTATTCTTCATCTCTTTATGTTCAAAAGTAGATATTCTATATGTAGTCTAGTATATTTTAAAATCATTGGGTGTAAGATCTTTTGATAAATCAACCTCCAAGATAAGAGAAATACTAGGAAATTCATTTAAAAACACATTCGTGTATTGTATTACAATGGGCATGTCATCAAAGATGATATTTTACTTAGTTTCAATTAGCTAAGATAGATATTATTTCTCCTAAGGTAGTAATATAAACACCTTAGGTGATGATTCCAAAGGATATCCATCCTCCTTCTTACTCTTGTATATAATCATAGGGTGATTAATGATACATAGGGTAATTTACTTCCCCCAGTAATTTATATTGGCAATATGAAAGTCAATATATAACTAGAATAACATAAAATTCCTATAAATAGAGTATCATATGTTTTTATAGGAAATTTATCCCACAAATATTGACATGTGATAATTTATATGCTTGGGATTCAATAATTGACCCATTTTTCTTTTTTACTTATAACTCAACTTTCGTGTTTTGAGTTGGTGTTTAAATATTTCTTCTAAACTTGTGTGATATGAAAGAATGTGTAGAACCCAAATAAAACAACATGGTTTCTATCCTTGAATGAATAACTAGTTTACCTTTTAGCACGTAGTTTTTATGATCCATATCAATAGTTGTGATGGAATATATTCACTCTTTATCTCCAGGTCTTGGAGGCTTTTTTTCTCCAATTATATTTGATAACCCTTGGAATAATGAATTGTTTTTTATAGTGTATTTGTTTCTTTTAGATGAAAAATATGATAGTAGGATGAGGATTTACTAGGGAAATAATTTCTTTCAACACATTGTTAAGTATCCCCCCTTCATCATTCGCTAGCTTGGTACCCCTTCTAACCACACCTAAATAATTTCCTAGTATCCTTCATGTTACTTTATGGATTCTTCTTCTTACACTTTTATCTAGTGGGATGTTTGAATTTCTTAACACTATGGGATTTATCCATTGATCTATCAGAATTAAAATCTATTCTCCACTTCATATATATAGGCCCTAGAGACATTTGAGATTTACTAATTTCCTATTTTTTACTTTGAGGGAACATCATAAAATTTATTCATAGCTATCAAAGTCTCTAATCTCCATAAAATTTCATAGATTCATCCTTATCCCACTTAAGAAGTGTTCAAATTTAATTTTTTCTTCAATTTTAAATCTAGAGGTGTATCATGAAATTATTGTGAATTTTTCCTTGTACACCCTTATGAATTCATATTCCTTTTTCTTGATTTCAAGGAACTCACTCTAAATTTTTAGTCAGAGTGTGTGAGGAATATGTTTACTAAAAAACATTTTCATGAATTATTTCTATTTTACAACTTCAATTTATTATTCTGGCGTCCTTATCTTGATAAAAATATACCATTTACTAGATTCACCCTCCATGTGATAAACAAGAAACATGCCCATATCATTCTTAGAGCATTGAAGGATTAGTAATATATTTTCGTTGGTGTTTATAAATTTTTCTATGATTAAGGTATTATAAGATCCACTAAAAGTTAGAGGTCTTTATCACAGAAAGGTATCAATTTCATCTTTCTCTTACTTAGGGGGATATGGGTTTTACCCCTTTTTCATGTTTAAATTACAAACATGAGTTAATTGAGTAAGTATTTTCATGACGTTCTTAACTCCTTCTTCCATTGGGTTAGGCATATCATTTGGACATTCATCACAATTTCCATCACATTGGTTATTGAACCGGTCCCTTATATTTCTAGCCATTGAATAAAATAAAGGGATAATTAAGGATGATAATTCTCAAACTATTAAACATATAAAATTAAACTATTAACATTTAAGGGATAACCTATGAATTTATAGGTTTCCATCATAGTTATTCATGGTCTATTTCCTAACATAAAACTTCTTAGGTATTATTATTCCCTTCATAATGGTTCGTATGAAGCTGGTGAATTTTAAAAATTATACCCCCAAGAGTGTCAATATAGGTGTGTAGTAATGCCGCTTTTTCTTGCACTTGGTAACAATCGAGTTAATACCCAATGGACCTTTTGTGGGTTATTATCCCTATGTGAAATTAGGTTTGAGAAACATCCAATTGTAGTAACCAGACATGGTTTTTATTTCATGGAAACCATTGCATCTATATTTTTACAAAATTTAGTGATGTTTAATTTATTTATTCTTACCCATATGGTTTTCACTATGGTTTTCAAATCATAATCCCCAAAATTAACTATCCTTTTATATGTTACTAATTATAACAACCCATATATTTTATACACGTTATTTCAAGATCTACTACATTAAGATACAAAAAACACAATCCAAAAATATATAGAGGCTTTTTATATTTGGTTAATTTTAAAACTATCATCATAACTTGACATAGGTAAATAATAAAATTATTTAGAAAATCCATTACATTCTCCTATATTCCATTGATCTTTTAGTACAATAGGAGATAACCCAGGGAGATACATAAGAAATGGGAAAGATATAAATACCAATAGGGGAATAAATAAAGCATAATATAAAGTTATGGAGTACATGTGAGTCAAGAGGCATAACATGATGACATATAAAGGTGATAAACATAATCATGAACATAGAAGCATGATATATGATGATAAAATCAAGGAATCACATGAATGTGGAAACAACATAAAACATGAAATCATATGCATAATTCAATAATAACCAATAAGAAATAATAACATAGTGTTCTTAGGCTAATTTTACATGCATAATACATGGTTTATTATGGGGTAAAAAATTACCCAATGCATTATAAGGATATATAATTTTGGGAACACCCATAATATTCCCATTATGAACCTAAATTTGTATACCACATAGATCATACAACATAAGAATTTATTTAATAAAATTTAACCCCATGATTAAGGAGTTCGGTTCAAATATATGGAATTCCCAAATAAGTGAAGTATAGGTATAACTAGGTGAATACCATTGAGCAGAAATAGAGATAGTATTCACAATACAAAAGTTTGGAATGAAATATCACATAATACTTTTGGTATCATAACAGGTGTACATAAAGGTTTATAAAAGGGATAAGTGAGAGTGAAATGTGTTCAATCATACATGGTAAAAATAAGGATAGTAAATTAATGTGTAATGTGATATTCCAATATGAAAAATTAGAAATGAAAATGCTTAATACAAAGAAATTACTTGAATAAAGAGGAGGAGGAAGAGAATCCCTTACTTTAGAAGTCTCTTCTAAAATCTTGTTAGAAGATTATTAAGAGATTGAAAAAAATATTGGAGGGATTTATACATAGATTGGGAGAAAATATTCAAGCTCAATTGGTTTTTAGTGAAGAGTAATGGGAAGTTGGGTGGGTATTTATAGATTAAATGAGTACAATTCTATATTAATTTCTAAACATAGTTTTTTTACTTCAATAGATAAAATAATAAAAACAAAAAACATTACCATGGTTTTTTTGGAAAGGGGAGTGTTTTAAAATATTTAATTAAGAAATTAAATCATTAAAATAATACCATTGATGATATGGAAGTTAGTCATGTTTATGAATATTTTTTTTCTAGAACCTTAAAATATAATATAGGTTTTAGAGCATTTACTTTACATTTTTAAAATTAGTAAAATAACTAAAAACACCCAAGTTTAAAGGTAAAATCTATTTTGTGTTTTTATTTCATTTATAAAATTAATTATGTCACTTTTGGGCTATTATTATGTCATAATACATACTATATATTTATACTGTATTTAATTTTTTACCCAAAAATTAATCTTTCATAGAAAATTATGAAAAAAATTACCAAAGGTTAATTTATATGTGTCTATTTCAATAATAATTTTTATTTAAACAAAATAATTTTCTAAAAATGAAAATTTACACTTTTAAATAAAAATACTTATTTATTAGAAAAAACTAGTTTTTACAACACTAACCCCTTTCTAACACATATAAAATTACATTTGAATTCATTAAAGTATATTATCCTTTATATTTAAAAAATATTAATTAATAATAATATTTATTTAAAATATCATTAATTTAAATATTATTGAATACATAAGAAATAGTATTCTAATTGAAATTATATATTTCACAAAGATACAATTTTGATTTCTTCGTATCAAAATATAGTTTTTATTCAACTCATTATATAATCATTTTTATGAAGTAATAATGAAAATGGATAAATATAATAATTATTTTATTATAAATAAAACATAACAATTTACACTACTAGGTTCCAGATTCATAACCTCTTTTTACGTCAGTATAATCCCTAAGGGTAAGTTGTGTGATTATGGTACTTTCTTATAATGGTTTGAAAAACATGGATTGGGATGTGATATTTATAATATTTAACTTCTCTCATAAAAGGTTTCACTTGAGTTTTAGTTGTTGAATCTCAAATTGGGATTGATAGAGGGAAAATACAAGTGATTCCATCTCCCTTGGAATCTCTCATAAATGTGCTTCATAGGGTACAATCCAACTGGTCAAGGCCACTGCTTCTTCTATATATGTTAGTTAAACTATTTCATAACCCTTAATATATAATAATCTTAAGGGTAACTATAGAATGGATATATTATCAATGGTTATGATTACTAATAGTTTTAATCCTGATATGATAATTAGGGTTATATTTTATAATAGTCCAAAATAAAAAAGGAAATATAGTGCATGCATTTTATATATGGAATTTGTTCATTCAGAAGGGAATCTAATTTATAAAATTTTGGGACATTATAGTCTCTATAAAGGATATCTCCTCAATGTATCTTCAATTAATTCACATTCTCACTCTAACATCACATCCAATAACACTGATATTGAATACTTTCATCACATATTCAACCTCAATCTATTATACCTAAATATTCATTTTCTTACTCATTAGTGACTCAAGAAAATATATATAACTGAATTCACTATGCCTCAGGAAATTTTCATTAGCTTGATTATGAAGAACTCAGATGAGTTCCTAGATTATTTTATTATTCAAGCATCTCCGACAAACTCTAGAAGATTCCAATGCACATTTTATCATTAATATAAGTTCTATCTTTCTATGGGTTCATGTTTTTTTATTTTCCCTTTATAATTTTAGGTATTTCATGTATATTAAAAATTCTAAAAAAATCGACATTAAATTTTTAATTTTTAATAATTCAAAAAAGTAATTGAAAACAAATTCTAGAAAATTTTTAACTAGGTTCTTAAAATAAATGATAAAGATATCAAATTAAAATATATTTAATTTAAACCCCCAAAACACTCATTAAAATAAAAATATTCAAATAAAAACAATTTCATCACAATTTTACAAATATTTAATAATTTCTCATTTAAACCACAATTTTAAATTAAAAACTCAAGGGTCTCGATGCTAGGCCTTGGTCCATTGGATATGCAATTCGTAAATGCCTCTGTATTCTTGAAAATAACACAAAGGTTTTCTATACCCGGTGAGAGGGTAATAGGGAAACATACTATCTAGTATCATGTGACTTTCCTGACTCTAATTGATTATTTTTTCATGGCATTCATAGTCTACCACTGGCTTGTAAGATTATTTTTAAGGAATACACCCTTGGACTTCACCAATTTAGACCCCTGTAGTCTTGTTCGGCCCAAACTTCTCCATTGGGCCATTATGTGTACTTGGTTTTTTCCTTTGAATAAAAATTTTCATGATGATAATTATGATGAAGATACTCACATAATTTGGACTAAATAAATAGACACAAATAATGGAATAATGAGTTTAATAATTAAAAATAAGTAAAAATTATCTCAAAAAAACATTATCGTAAAGAAAAAATGTTTTCAAGGATTAAGTGTTCAATTTATATAACATTTAAATGTATAGATTATGAGTTTAAATTATAGTCATAAAGTTAAAAACCAATGGATATTGCAAACCATACTCCACAAATTTTTCAAGGGAAAAAACTTTTAAGGTGGTAATAGAAATGATATAAATAATTAATTCTATAGTGTAATATACGAAATTAATCTCCTTAAATTGGATAAACATAATTAAAATATTATAAAAAAATTCATTCACTAAAAGTGTTAAAGTGATCTATTAAATCAAAATTTTTTGAAAATTATTAGGGTTTTTATGTGGAAACATTAAAGTAAAGTTATGAATTGTCAAATACCTCTACCCCACACTTAAAACCCAAAATTTTCCCCAATGTTTAAAAATAAGGTCAAAGAAAAATATAAAATATATTCAAGTTCAATAATATTTTTAAAATTTATTAGAGGGAGTAGATGTTTTAGGGTTTACAATAGAGATAAGAAATTCTAATTTTCTATAAAACATTATAAATCAGATATATTATAGTGAATATGCATGTTCGCTATTAGACACTACCTATACACTTTAATATAGAATTTTTTTCCATAAAGTTTCATGATCACATAGTAGAGGTTAAAAAATAACCGAAAATAAACTAAAAAATTAACATCAAGTAAAATTAATCATGAGAATTAAAAAAATGATAAAAGTGACCAATAAGGTTTTTCTATGATCATAGTATACAAGAAACCACTTTAAGAAACAATTTTTAGATTTTAAATCCATAAAAACAACTAAAATATTTTTAATCAATATGATCGACATTAAAAGTTAATAATTTAAAAAATACACCCCTGATATAGAAGCTATTTCCAATTGAGTACACCCAAAATTATCCTCCATTTTTTATTTAATAAAGATCCCAAGTTTCTTAGTTATTGCTCCTAAAAATTATAAAGTAGATAAAACATTAGAATACAATAGGTTAAGTTCAAATTGAATTATAACTAAAGTTTGAGTTACTGAGATTTTTATCCTAAGGATCTAGTGTGTAGCTCCTTTTTTAGTTGAAGAATAATAAATTTTTTTATGGTAGGTTGATTTCCTTTGTATGGTCTATTTACAATCACAGTCGGGCGAATCACATTCAATTCATCTAACTTCTGATCGATTGAACTTCGGAAGGATCGATTCACCTCATGGTTAGTTGAGTGTCAAAATTAGTTGATTCATTATTAATGGTAATTAAGGATAGATATGGTTAGTAGTTTGTTCTTAAATTATGTTGAGGATAATTATGTTTGATAAACTCTTTTGGTCTCTTTATCCCTTAGTGTGGTAGATCAATCTACTTCATGGCCAGTAATATTCCCCGACACTCAATTGACCAACCTCATGAGAAGTTTATTTCTTATTATAGTCAGTCAAATCATGGTCAATATGACCATTACGCTTGTGTTTAGTTAGAGGCAGGAAAATTCAATCAACCTGGACAGTTAGAATGATCAATTATTCATTCTTACGGTTGGTTAAGGGATGACATGAAACTAAGTGAGATATATTTATTCTTAAAGGAAATAAAAAGAATATTTTTTAAAATACCATGGGATTCCTCCCATGCATCACTATGTTTAGATTATTTATTCAAACATAAAACTAGAATGTAAAAATGACCATTCTATGGGTATGATTTCTTGATGATTGTGATTTCACTATTTTTTGTTGAAAATTTATTATATTCTCACAAAATTTATAAAACTCCATCATATATTAAAATTCACATTAAATATTCTAAGTCTATTTGACTAAAATTACTATCCACTACTATTACTATTAATATAATCCACAAAAAGGCAAAAAAAGATAGAATCCCAAAAATATTATGAAAATTTCCAGTATTATTATCCAAGTTCTCCTAAACACGAGACATTAAACAATTTAGAAATAGTTGCAAAAGTTTCTGTTGCTTGCTCAATGTTTTTTAGAAAATAATCTTAAAACAACCTATAAATATAACAACCTAGGACACTCAAACCTAAATAACTAAGTTTTTTTACTAAAAAGATATTTTTAGACTCCAAAGATGACCCAAAAAAGACAATTTTTCAAAAACATGTTGACGATTATTAGTCTTAGAGTCAAACACTGTGTGTGAGAGAATATCAAGAGGGAATAAATGTTCAAAAAGAAAAATATCTAATTTATTTATAGGTGTTACCAAAAAAAATATCCATATCCATTTATACATAAAAACAATCAATCTCATATATAAAAATCAGATAAAAATTTTCACAACATTTATGATGAATGATTTTTAACCATGACTCCTGAATAGGGTCTAGGGAGTTTGTTGTGAGGGTGGACCAACCACCTAAGTGATAATCTATATATTGAATATTTGTTCAATATTAAACACTTATTGATGGTTATAAATTTTTTCCCTATAACAAATTTTAGTCCTACATAATATTTTCAGATCTTATATGGATTTGAATTCAATATAATTGGAACTAAAGTGTTTATTGATAAATTATTTAATTATTTCATCATAAGGTTCAAGAAAATACTTCATATATTTATCTCTAAATACTTCCTCATCTTAAAAAATCAACTTAAAACCTTGTAATTGTTCTTTATAATCACCAAATTAGAGGGTTATTTTACAGTTAGAAACATCTATGAAAACCCCACCTATATCTTGGAAAGGTTTTCCCAAAATGATTGATACCATATTTTTAAACTCTATTTATAGAATAAGGAAATAAATTGGAAATATAATCTTCCCTACATTAACTAAAAAGTCATATACCCTTCCATAAGGATAGTAAATTGTACTACTAGCCAACTATAGTTAAAAAACAGTAAGTTTCACTTCTATTATACCAAATATTTAAATAAGGGGTAAGGTATAAGATTAATACTATCAACTAAACCAACATTGTAATTAATAATATTACTTTCTCCTATTCAATAAGATATAAAACATATTACAGGGTCTTTCAATTTATGAGGTAACTTATTTTGAATGAAACTACTACATTCCTTAATTAGATTGATGGATGTAAAGTTTTCCAAATCTATTTTTAGGCCAAATATTCTTGATAAATTTGACATATGATGAAATCTTATTTAAGGATACTAAAATAAGTATGTTGATATAAAAATTTATAAACATTTTAAGGAATTTTAATTATTAATGTTCAATATTTCATTATTTGAATCTTTATATAAAGGGAATGTGAGGGGAATAATGTGGTAAAATAGTTTGATTATTCACCTTCCCTTCAAAATATGCTTTCTTATTACCTTTCATAATTATTTACTAATTAATTTTATTTTTTTATATTTATTTTTCGAGATCAGACTCATCATTTAATTTAGTTTCGACCTTTCTATCATTTTTCCATTTTTCTATTTTTAATATTTTTATTTTTATATTTTTATAAATCTTATATCCCTTTCTCACAATGTTTCACCCCAACTTTTTCTTGTGTTTTCAAGCCTTGTATAGTGGTAACTATAATAAACCTGACCCCAATCACCCAGATTCAATGGTTATTTTATTAAATGGCATAGATACAAGAGATCAAATCACCAAAGATCAATTGTTTTAGTAGTGTTGAATAACTAGATACTTACACAGTTCCCTTATTACATTGGTGGTTATAAATAAAACATAACAAAGGTAAATAAATTATTTCCTTGACACTTACTTAAAATTTTACCTTCATAACCTAGGGAAGGAAAAAAATTAAAGGGTAAGATAAAACGTTTAGTAAGTGTTTTATATAGAAAAAAAATGAATCCATAATAAGTGAATCATAATTAATATGGCATAATTTAAAAACACATGTCATTTAATCAGTAAAATAAGAATAAAAATTCATCAATATATTTTTCCAGATTGATAATCATATAAATAGCAATAAATGAATATTGAATAAAGGGAATGATTAATTATTTGACATCATGTATCTGGAACATGATCCACTACAGTCAAGGCCTTTCAAAAAATAATTTAATTTTTAGGGTAGAAACACATATCATTCTCCTTGGAAACAAATGCGATGGGTTTGTCGCAAACTGTTTTTGTCTCATGAGACCTTTTGATGCATCAAGAGGCTATCTATAACCACCAACCCATTTCTTCATGTCCAAATAATTCTTAAAATATCTTAATGATATATTTAATTTGTGAAATTAATATACATTATAAAATAATATCTGTATTGAGTAAAATCTGTAGATTTAACATTATTTATCAGTTAATCAAATAACATTCAATTTAAACACCATAGGTAAGAAAAGTTATATAACATAGAAAAAAATCATATACATTAAACAAGAAATTTGTATATTTAAGATAAATATAATTTCAAGTGAAAAATGATCTCAAAATGGTATTATATACACCACATAAAAATGATTAGGTGCACAATACCAAGTAAGTTACAATGAAATGGAGATTGAGACGAATTCCCATACCTTATGCCCGAAAGCGTTGCGTAGTTGTACTTAATGTTTGGGATAATAAAATTAGATTAATTAATTAATTAATTAATAAACTATTAAACATATATATATGATTTATTATAATTTTATTAAGTTCATTTATTGATATTATGATGAGTTATAAAGTTTAATTTAATTGTTCTAGGAGCGTTTGTTTGATGGTTTTATGGTCAGTTCTCTTGTGTATAATTATGTGAGTAATTATAAAAAGGAAGAAAACTAAAAGAGTGGAATGGAATGATATTAATATACTTATATTATTTTAAATGGTCCTCATATATGATTTTGTTATATGGTATGAGGATGATTCATTAGATGAAACATTAATGAAAAATGATTAGTTTATTTTAGCGGTTTTAGGACTATCAAAGAACAATATCATTTTAATTAATATTATGTTTATATAATGGTTGAAAAACATTAAATAAGTTTCAATAAACATATTACAATATTTTTTAATTTTAAAAATGGTTTTATGATTAGATTTTATGGTGGTAATGAAAAAAAACCATCATCTATGAAGGTGGTGAATCGACACCCCACGAACGACATTGTCATTTATATAGTTAAAAGGAGTAGAGAAGAGATTTTATGATGAGTATTACACAAAAAATAAAAATTCATTATATATATATATATGATACTAGAGTTACCATGAAATTTTGGATTGGGGAGCTGATTAGAGGATAAGAAAAGAGAAGAAATTAAAATATAATGAAGGAGTATTTTACCTCTCGAATATCATCTCTATGAGAACCTCCTTAAGACACCTGGATTTTGAATTTTGGTAAGAAAATAAGGTCTTGGATGTTGGGAATATTATTGGGAATGGAATTGGGTAGAATTTATACTATATTAAATGCTTATAAGGTTTGAGGTGAATGGGTGGTATTTATAGTAGATGAGATGGGTGTTTTTTTATTTTATTAATTTGTTTATAATTTTGGCTCAAGACTATAAATATTTTGATTCTTGAGAATAAGTACAATAACTAGTGAATTTACGTTTTAAATAATGGGGTATTACATCATTAATGACAAAAAAGACATGTATTTGGCTTGATATATTAAATACCATAAATTACCGTACTTCACCATTCCACAAAATTCAACTATTTCAAAAAACACCAAAAAAATTCACCCAGAACCATTTTTGATGTGTAGACTTTAAAAATATAATACATTTTTGTAAAATAAATTTCTAAATATTAGAAATTTAATTTCTAATTAAAATCATTATTTATTCGAAAATATCAATTTTATTATTATAACCATTTTTATGACACTTTGAAAAACTAATTAAGGTATCATAAAATTATCTTATAATTATAATAAAAAAACCTTATTTTATAAATATATATTATGAAAATAATTTTTTTTAAATATTAATATTAATTATAAAATGTTATATGAACATTTATGTTTCAAAAAAATACCTACACTAAATTTATCATTTTAAAACATTTTTTACTTATTTTATGATATAAATATATCATATTTTCATTTATGAGATACCTAAATTTTATTTTAAAATTTTATAGGTGAGTTTATTATTCTAATGGACCCATTACTATTCCTAAAATTAATGTTAATATTTAATTGCATATCACTATTCATTTAAGTTTGGTGTTGTGTGCAATGTAAGATATCAAATAAATTGAATTTATTTAAGAAGACACATTTCAATAAATATTGGGGTTTTATATTATTCCATCCTTAAAAAATTTATTCCTCAAATGTTTTACTGAATATCTCCTTCCAAATAGATTGGGGTGGTTCCTTTTCATAAAAACCTCAGGTTTCCATGTTGCTTCTTCCATTTTAGGGGTTTTCTAAAGAACTTTTACCAATAGAGTCATATGATATATCAATACCTGCTCTCTAGTTTCAAAAATCCTAATAGGTGCTTCACTGTAAGAAGAATTAGGTATAAGTTCTATTTCTTCAAAGGTGAGTACATGCATTGGGTCTTACATAAACTTCTTAACAATGATATGTGGAACATATCATGAACTTTTAAGAGACTTAATGACATTACTAATTGATAAGGTACATCTCTAATTTATTAAAAAATTTCAAATGGTATGATGTACCTGTGGATATTTTTACCATTCTTATCGAATCTTATGACACCCTTCCATGGAGATTCTTTTAGAAAGACAAGATCTCCCACTTGAAATTACAAATCCTTTATCTGATTGTCACAATAACTCTTTTTCCTATTTTGAGATACATTAATATAAGCCTGAATAGTATGTTACTTTATCATTGTCTTTTAAATATGTTTTTGGAATATAAGTTTCCTATCACCAACTTCATCCCAACATGTTCGAGTCTGACATCTCTTTCTATATAATTCTCCATATGGAATTATTCGGATACAAGAATGTAAACTATTATTGTAGGAAAACACTACCAAAGGTAAATACTTATCCCACATACCCTTAATGTCAAGTGAGAATGATCTCAACATGTATTCTATTGTTTGAATATTCCTTTTATAGTATTCATTAGTTTGAGGGTAATACAATGTACTCAAATGAAGCTCAATATCTAGAAACTTCTGAAGGCTCTTTCAGAATTTTGATGTAAAACAGGGATCTCCATCGAACACAATTGATAGAGGTTTACCATGAATTCTTAAAAATTCATGAATATAAAGTCTTTATAGGTACTCAAGATGAAAATCTTCTCTTATATAAAGAAATTGTGCCAATTTTGTAAGGTGAAAAAAAATAACCCAAATCATATCATTATTTCTGGGGGTATTTGGTAATCAAGTGACTAATTACATAGTAAGGTTATCCCACATCCACATAGAAATTGGTAGAGGTTTCATGAATCTTCTAGGATACTGTTTATAATCCTTAACATTTAGAAAAACTAGACATATTGACACATAGTCAACAATTTAACATTCATATTATCTCACTAAAAATGTTCCTTCATATATCTATATATCTTGGTACTACTAGGGTGTATAGATAAATTTGAGCTATGAGAATAATCTAATATTTCCATTTTTAGATTAGGTATTGATGGAACACATAAAATCTTCCAATAGTTTCATAATTCCATCCTCATACACGAATTAGGGAAATATTTCATCCTTAATGGATTTAATTTTTTTTAGAATTCTCATCATCAGATTGAGAGATTATTATCTTGTCTAATAAATATAGTTTTAATATAATTTTAAAAAGGAGTGATGTTTCACCTTCCTTATAAATTAAAATATCTATATTTATTATATCTATGAATATAGGATCCTTCTCAATTCTTATTTGGGTTATTAGTCCATGATATTTCCCACTTAATGCACCCACTGCCATATTTTATTTTCCTGAGTGGTAGTGTATTGAGTCGTCATAATCTTTAAGTAACTCGAGTCATTGTCTTTTCCTCATGTTGAGTTCTTTCTATGTAAATATGTATTTAAAACTCTGGTGATCTGTATATATCTCACAAATTACACCATAGAGATATTATCTACATATCTTCTGAGAAAATATTATGGATACTAACTCAAGATCATGTGTTGGATAAATTTTTTCTTGAATCTTCAATTACCATGATCCATATGTAATAAATTTGTAACTTTTCATAATGACATAACCTAGTACTTTATTTGATGCATCATTGTATATCAAAAACCCATCATTTCTTATTGGTAAAGTTAAAATCTTAGTATTGAATAATATTCTATTCAATTATTCAAAACATTCTGCACATTCTTTTTCCATACAAACATAACCTCTTTACATGTGAGATTGGTTAATGGTTTATCCAATCAGGAATAATTTTTAACAAAACACTGAGAGTAACCTACTATACCAATGAAACTACTTACCTCAGTCATGTTTGTTGGTGTACACAATTATTGGATTTCCTTGGTCTTTATAGGATAAACTGAGATTCTATCCGTAGATACAACATGGCCAAGAAAAGAAATTTCCTCTAGCCATAATTTAAACTTTCTGAATTTTCCATATAACTATTTCTTTATGAGAGTCTCAGGAATGGTCCACAAGTGATTCTTAATATCTTTATATGTTTTAGAATATACCGAAATATCTTTAATGAATACCATAACAAAATCATTAAGATACTCCTTGAATTATATATTCATCAGATCTACAAAGACTATGGGTGAATTAGTCAATACAAATGGAATTATTATAAACTCAAAAAGTCAATAACTTTTCTAAAAATATTACTTCATAATATCTTTATTATTTACTCATAATTGATGATACCTAGAACAAAGGTAAATCTTTAAAAAATACTGGGTTCTTTGAAGTTGATCAAATAAATCATCAATATGAGGTAGAGGATAATTGTTATTTATTGTAATATTATTGATTTCTCTATATTCAATGCACAACCTCATTAATCAATATTTTTTCATAAAAAATAGAATATGGGGTCCTCAGTAAGAAACACTAGGGTGAATAAATCCCTTATTACGTTAACTCCTCTAGTTTATTCTTCTTATCTAACAATTCCATAGTGGCCATTCCAAAAAGAGTCTTTGATATTAGGTTTTCATGAGGGATTAAATATATGCTAAAATCAACCACCCACACTAGAGGGTGTCTAGATAATTCCTTAGGAAATACATCAATATTTTCTTGTACAATAAGAAAATCCTCAATTTTAAGATTAACTTATTAATCCTTAAATGTTTTTTATCTTCCTCCCTAATAATTTCATTCATTAAAGCTATTAGGGGTGAATCAATATAAGAATCATATGGTGAATCTTATACCATAAAGGTAATGAATTCTACATCATCCTCAAAAATCATTATTTAATTCTTCTTATAGTAAATTTTCACATCATATTTTGAAATCCTGTCCATACTGAGGAATATATCAAAGGAAACCATAAGTATGATGATAAGGTTAGGAAATAAAGCACATTTATATGACATGATGGGGACTTCTTGACACATATCTTTTTGCAATGAGACTTCCCATAAGTATTTTGACTACAAAATCCCTTATTATATCAAAAGATAAATATCTAATTTTCATAGTAAAATAGGTTTATATAAAAGAGTGGAATGATCTAGAATACAATAATGTATTGGATAAATTTGATGATAGGGTTGATGTACCTTTCACTACATAATTGGGAACTTCTAATTTAGTTGTAGTGATCACATAAAATTTACAATATCTCATTGGACTCTTCTATGGTAGATTCCCTTGGTGCATGAGAAGTTGTTTTGAATAATGCTCCCTTTCATTATAGTTGAAGAATTGAAAATCATTTATTTTTTTCAAAGCCTTTAATTAATTTTGTTGATGACCCATTTATTTGAACTTATAACAAACTCCCATGCCTTTCAAGAATTTACCATGATGATTCTTTCCACAATTTTTACATAATGGGAATTTCTTTGTTACCATATTCTTCTTTGATGCTTTACATTTTTCTTGATTATCAGAATACCTATTATTCTATTGATTTCCCTTGAATATATAGGATATAGAAATTTTTTTATCCATTTTTATGTAATTTAATAATATTTCATCATATGATTAAAATGTTTGAGAAGATAGTTCCCTTCAGCAACTTATCTTAATAACTTCAAAGAAATGATCAATCTTGTTTTTTGAATCACATATATAATCTGTAGCATACCTAGATAGTATTGTGAAGGTATCCTCATACTTTATAACACAATCCTATTCCTTTTTCTTTATGCTAAGGAATATTCTCTTCATTTAAGTTCGTTGCTCAGGAGGGAATTATTTTTCAAATAACTTTCCTTTAAAATTTCTCCATTACATGTATTATATTTCATCTGACTCCTTAGTAATCTAGATCAATGACCACCATTGATCAATATCACCCTTGAGAAAATATAGCTTTAGTACTACCTTATCCCTTTCATCAAATCCCAATGCGAGAAATATATTTTCAAGGGACTTGATCCATTTCTCAGCTACTAATGGATTAGTATTCCCACTAAATTATGGGGGCTTCTACCTCATGAAATGATTCAACATAGGTATAATATGGTTATTATTTATAACCTGAGTAAGCTGTACTAATATGGTCATGATCTACCTAGCTCTAACACCAACTATGTTGAATTTATCTGTGGGTAAATCAATATATTTTTTATGAGTATTGATTACCTTTATTATATTAGGAACCAACACTAAATAATGGCACACAATATGTTATCTGATAACCATTACGAGTATTGAGCTAAAAATTCCCTATAATAAATTATTATAATTCTCATGATTATTTTATATTTAGTCCCTAATATTTCTACTAAACCTACTCTAATACCAAATGTAACAACCCCAACCCCAATAGCCCAGAGTCAGTGGTTATTTTATTACAATAACATAGATACAAGAGATCACATCACTGAGGATCAATCATTTTAGTAGTCTTAAAGAACTCAAAACTTATATAGCTCCCTTATTACATTGGTAATTAAACATCAAACATAAAAAAGTGAAATAAAATGGTTTCTTGACACTTATTCAATGATTTTATCTTTATAACTTGGGGAAGGGAAAAAAATAAAAGGGTGATCTCAAATGCTCAGTTAGGGTTATATGCAATTGACAACTGAGTCAATAATAAGTGAATCATAATCAATATGACATAACAAGAAAAACTAGGCCATTTAATCAGTAAACAATGAATGAAAATGCATCAATAGATTTTTACATAGTGAAAATATCATGGATAGTAATGACTGAATACTGAATGAGGGGAATGATCAATTATTGGACATCATGTATTTGTAACATGAACCACTATCATTAAGAACTTTTATAAGGTGGTTTATGTCTGAGGGTAGAAACCCTTATGATTCTTATTGGAAACAAACACGAAGGGTTTTTTTCCAACTATTTTTTCTCATGAGGCTTATCGATGCATCGAGGGGCTATCAATAACCAAGTACCACCCATGTACGCATGTCCAAAGAATTACTCAAATATTGAAATGATAAATTTAATTCATTAAATAAATATTCCTTATAAAAAAATATTCATTTTGAGTAAAATATACTGATTTAATATTATTTCCCAGTTAATCAAATAACATTCAAAGTAAACACCGTATGTAATAAAAAATGGTATATGGATTAGAAAATAATCATATCCATGTTTTAAGAAATATGGATATTTAAGATAAATATAATTTAAAAAGAAAAATGATCTCAAAATGGTAGTAGATACACCAAATAAAAATTATTAGATGCACAATACCAAGTAAATCTCAATGAAATGAAGATTGAGATGAAGTCCCTTACCATTTGTCCAAAAGTGTTCCACATTTGTACTTAACATCAAGGACAAAAAAAATTATTCATTAATTACTTAATTAATAACCTCTTAAATATATATTTAATTTATTAAAATTTTAATAAGGTCTTTTATGGGAATTTTTATGAGTTTTAATGTGTAATTTTTTGTTTTGAGAGCGTTCTTTTTATGATTTTATGGTTGGTTCCCTTGTGTATAATTATGGGAGTAATTTTCAAATGGACTAAAAAAATACAAAAGTGGAATGGAATGATATTAATATACTTACATGAGTTTAAATTTTCATGATATAAAATTTGGTTATATTTTATGAGGATGATTTATTAGATAAAATGTTAATAAAAAATGATTTGTTCATTTTGGGGGTTTTTACTAATATCACAAACTAGTTTTATTTTATTTATTATTATGTTTAAATACTGGTTCCAGAGTATTAAATAATTTTAAATTCACATATTATAGTATTTTTTAACCATAATAATGGTTTTATGACCATACTTGAAGGTGATAATGAAAAATGAGAACTCGTCATTCACAAAGGTGGTGAATCGACAACTCATGAATGATGTTTTCATTTTTAGAATTAAGAGGACAGGATAAGAGATTTAATGATGATTATTCCATTAACCTAATAAAATTACACTATATATATACAATAATGGAGTTTCTATTCCATTTTGGATAGGTTAGTTTAGGAGAGTACGATAAAATAAAATAAATTAAAAGATAATGAAGTGGTATTATACCTCTTGAATATCATCTCATTGGAAACCTCTGTAAGACACTTGGATTTTGTATTTTGGTAAGAGAATTAGGTATTAGAGATGGGGAAGATATTTGAAGATCTAATTTTGAATAATTTATACATGATTAGAGGATTGTAATGCGTGGGGAGAGAGGTGTTTATGGGAGGTATTTATTGTGGGGGAGAGAAGCATTTTTTGATTATTTTATTAATTTGTGTATTATTATTGGATGAAGACTATAAATACTATTGATTATTATGTCTAATTACATTAATTGTTTCATTTAATTTATAAATAATGAGTGATTACAACATGCATGACCAAAAAATGCATTTATTTGGCAAAAAATATTAAATTTTGTAAATTACCGCATTTCACTATTCACAAAAATTCAACTATTTCAAAAAAATCCCAAAAATTAACCCTTAATTTTTTTAAATATTTAGATTTAATAAATGATATATATTTTATAAAAATAATTTTCTAAATATTATAAATTTAATTTCTAATTAAAATAATCACTTATTAAAAAAATATTGATTTTAATATTATAACTAATTTTACAACACTTTGAAAATTTAATTAAGGTATCATAAAACTATCTTACAATTATAATACAACAAAATTTTAATTTATGAATTTATTTTATGAAAATAAATTTTATTTTAAATAATTTTATGAATTATAAAACTGTAAATAAACAATTACATTTCTCAGAAAAACCAACTCTTAATTTATCATTTGAACACATTTATTTAATTATTTTATAACATAAATATATCATATCTTCATTTATGAAATAAATAAATTTTAATTATAATTTCATAGGTTATTTTATTATTCTAATTTCCATATTACTATTCTTAATGGCCATGTTAGTAGTTAATAGTATATAACAGTTCATTTAAGTTCGGTGTTGTGTGCAACATAAGATATCAAATCCATTGAATTTATTTAGGAAGATAAATACAAACAAATCTTGGGATTTTATAGTAAAAAACATAAAATTATATATTATATTCATTAATATTGTAGTATGATATTTACCCTTATCCATAAAAATATGATCCCTATCCATTTGGACCATTCTGGTTTACTAAAATTTCAATGATAGATTATTTGGAGTCTATCTTTGTGATAAACTACCTAAAAAACCTTTAAATTGGTATTAGAGTTTAAAGGTACATATATGTGCTAAAACTAATTGATAAGGTTATTATAATTCTTTGGGTAGTTGTATGTTGTTTCATCACCTGTTGAACTATCCAGGTCATGTTTGGGTGACTTTTTTAGCCAGTATTATAACGATTCAAAAAATGGGTCATTGTTCTCTTGTTGTCTAGACCTACAATCCATGAATCGAGAACTCTAATTAAATTGAAAAGGTTTATCAAAGTTAGGACATTAGTTTTCATTATTCTCATACATCCCATAGTGATTACATTAATATTTCCTTCAGTGATTATTAATTATAGAAACCAAAGGGTTTGTTTCACTCCAATGAACAATTGTCTTCCTTGATCCCTTGTATTAGAACTTTTGAGAATGTTTATAAAATATTTATTTGATATATTTGACTATCAGTAAAAAAATTCACTACCTAAGGACCAATCCATAATATTTTGATGGTAACGAGTGAGATTATTCTAGAAAATGACCATAAAGAGATGATGGGAAAATTTATGGTTGAGACATTGCCTAAAGTATAATAATTAATCTATCCCATATTTCATGAAATATTTATCCCTCATCCTTGATAGAGAACATGATTTTGTGTCTCAATTTAATGGTGGTGTTCCCAGGATAAAACCTAGAAACAAATGATATTAAGACTTGGTCCCAAGTATAAAAACTTTCCTTATCTATGTTCTTGAAGTAGATATAGCCTTAATCTTCAAGAAAAAGGGAAAATAATTCAACCTAATATTCACCTAAAAAATACCATGGAGAGGTACCTATTGAACTAAACTTTAAAAACCTCTAATAAACTTAATTGAATTCTCATTTCGATGTAAATTTAAAAAGGAAAACATAGATACATTGGACTATTTAATTACATAATTTGTAGAACTAGGAGAATGATTATGCATGAAGGATTACTAGAAACTACATGAAACTAAAACTACCCAATTATAGACATCTCTTCAAATTGATTAATAATATATAATGTATTCATATTTTTATTTAATTTTTCATCTCATTAAATTTTTAGAATATCTATTTCGGCATTGTTTTTATTTTTAAGGGTAGAACAATGTTTTTTTATTTCAGGTATGACATTTTTTATATCAGTAGTAGAAGTGGCCTTAGTTTTCATAAATATTTTCTTAAATAATTTTGAATACAATATATGACAATGAGATAAGTAAAAAAATTCAAAAGTTTTTGTTTTTAATATATTTTCAATTTTTTATCAGACTAGTTTTTTTGTAGTTTTTTGTATTATTGTTTTTGTTTTGACACTCATTTTTCCCTAGAAATGATGTGAAAAATTTAATATTATAGGTTATTTACTATTACCAAAATTGTCATTTTTAACACCTATAAACTATAATAAATATGGTAGGTAAGGATAATAACTATGGGAAGGATATAATGTGTTACTAAATAAGAAAAAAAATAGAAAAAGTTACCATATAGTTTTAAAATAGAAAATAAAGAGAAGTTTTATGGAATGTATTATGTAAAAAGTGACATGGAAATAGTGGGGAAGGTGAGAAAATAGTGAGATCATTAGCGAAATAATGGAATATTGTACAGTGGATGGAATTAGAGAAATAATATGAGATATAAAAGATAGAAATCATAACATATCTTGTGATAGATTACAAAAAAGTGCTAATGTTGTGTAAATATAGAATTGAAGCACATAGTTGTCATTAAAATAATAATATTTCAAAAAACTCTCCTAAGAATAACTATACCTAATATAACTCAAGATAATTATGTTTCTTAATAAATAAAATAAGATCCCAAACCTTTTATATTTAAGTATTTTTTTTGTAGATACAATGGTAAAGAAACCTCTACTATTCACCTATCAGTTTTTGTAGTAGAGTGAAAAATATGATCACGAAGAAGAGAAAAAGAGAACTCTAGAAAAAAACACACCTCTATGATTTAAACTGAATTAAAAATAGGTTAAGTATATTTAAATTCATCTAGTACAACACCCTAAATCTACTAAGTTATATTTAATAGCATCATAAACAATATAAAATAAAATAATCTTGATATAATAATATAAGGAGTAAAGAGAAAGAGAAGATAAATCCTCACTGGAGAGTTAAACTCATTCCACCAGATTGATCTCATCAAAACCCAACCTTAATATCAAACTAGCTTCTATGTCCATCTTCTATTGATTGTGTTATGTATGTGATTAGGGTAGTCTATATGAATTATCGATCCTCAATGTCTCTTCAATTATGTCACACTCCAAATCCAGCATCACTACCAGCAACCCCAATTTCAACTTTAGTCTTTACCTATATAACATAAATGTATAAAAACTCATTGTTCATTATTTTCCTCACTAGTGACTCAAAAAAAATCTCTCCATCTTAATGTGCTCCCCCAAACCATACTTTCATATTCTTGAGTGAAATGAACCAAGAAGAGTTTCTATCTCGGTTTCTTATTTATGAATCTATAGCAATTTCCAGAAGATTCCAATGCACATTTTATATTTGATCGCAACTCACCCTTTCTTTGGGTTAAATTTTATTTTATTTTACATCTATAATTATAAGGATCACATGTGGATTCAAAATATAGATAGAATTAGACATTAATTTTTCAAAATTTAACAATTTAGAAAATGCAATTTAAAATGAATTCCTAAACCCTAGTTATTATGTTCCTAAAAATGATACAAAAGGAAATAATCTTTTTTATCATTTAAACACCACAAACACCCATTTGCATAAAAATATTCAAATTAAAAAAAATCATCAAAACTTAACAAATATTAAATAATTTCTCTTTTAAATCATAGTTTGACATTAAAAACTCAATAAACCCCTATAAAAGATGTGAAAAAATGTATTCACAATTGTACACATCCATCACTATATGTTCATATTCATCATAATAATATAATTGATTTTTTTCTTTCACTACAAGTGATACATGAATATCATGTGGTGCGTTATTCATGTATTGTAAGATATTACACACTACCATCTTGATTATTCCAAACATAGAAATTATATGTTTCTAATACCATCATGAGATAAAATCTAAATTATTTTAAACAAATAAAAATAGATATTAAATATCATATATTCAAATATAATTTTTTAAAATAAAATAAAATATATTTTATAAAATATTATAATGTGTCAATAATTTTATTTTTTGATTCATTCATTCCTTATAGTGTTGAAGGTATCTTATACATAGAATATCAAAATAATATGTGGTACACATAATTTCAATTCAAGTTTTAGATTAATCAAAGTTAAAGCTATCTCATACATCATTACCCTTTAATAACAAGGTTCTATATGGTCACATAGAGAGTGATAAATCCTACCAATTATTTTTCTTATAGATTCTCACAATTAGTTAAAAATAATGTATAATAAAGAAGGCATGTTATCCATGTTTTTAATTCATCCATATAAACTCCTAAAGATCCTTCTAGAAGTTTAATTATTAAAGAGATATTGGAAAAAAATTAGAGGTTTAAAACTAGATAAATTTACTTTTTTTATTTACACTGAGTGTTAGAGTTTACTTTAAAATATTACTATGGTGACCCATCTTTTAATAAATTATTTTTATCATAATTCATTTACAAAATATTACATTAATAACTTTGAAAGAAATTTTGAGGGAGAGTGTCTCTGAAACTAGGTACATAATGAATTAAGTATATAAATATAACTTGAAAATAACTTTATTTATTCCCATTTAAAGTCTATATTATTATACCATCATAGTTCCCCTCACTGTAAGTGATTTATTATAGACATACTTCTAAAGAAAAGGGTGATTATAAATTCCAAAAAGGGGTAAACAAAAGAAATAGAACATGAGATATCATCATGGATAAAACGTTAGGTGTGATATGAGAGAATGATAATAAATATATGATAAATAACATGGAAATGTATCTACAATATAAAAATGATACATTCATAGGCATATCACGAAGGTTCACCTCTAAGGTGTCATAAATAATATTACCAAGGTTGTTCACCAAGGTATCATTAACATGTAATATATAGAGATTAATTAATCACATAATGAATTAGAGTGATATCAGGGTAAATTCATTATATATATTAATTCATGTGTTACAGATAGTTCATAATTAATCATTTCATCAATAACCTGTTGAAATTAAATAATGAGTTTCATATAAAATCATTGAGTATATAAGTGTTAAAGGAATTGATATTTTCACAATTTTTAGCACACAAAAGGTAAATGTGGGATTCATATAAGGAAATAAAAACTAAATTAATTATAAATACACATATATTAATATCATTGAATAAAAATATGGTTGGGTATTCATAACATAAAAATAGAGGCATGGAAAATCAATGGATGATTTTGGAAGAATAACAGGTATAAAAAGTGGTTTACAAAATAGGCTTAATGAGAGATAATATAAATTTTTCATTGATAAAAAATATTATTATAGTAATGTAATGAACCCAATGTCATTAGAGTATAATAAATTTTAAATTACAAGACTAACTACAAAGGAAATACTTAGATAAAAAGGGAGAGGAAGAGAATCCCTTACATTGGAAGATAAATTATTAAATCTTGAGAAGAGTTCTTTGGAACCTTATAAAATAATTGTAAAGGATATAGAGTGTAAAAATGAGGGTAAATTAATTATTAATGGATTGGAATTGAATAAAATGGGATGTAGTGTTAGGTATTTTTAGTAAATGTGGATGGATTTTTTTATTAATTTCTAAATATAGACCATAGAAATATAAGTTGTCAAAAATTGAAAACCATTGGATTACCCAGAGTTTTGGATAATTTTTTATTACATTATTCAGGTTTTTTTGACATATTTGAGTTTTATAAATGAAATTAAATATTTAATATTACTTTTGGAAATGGAAAATATTGTTTCCACAAAATAATATTTTTAAAAGCTTAATTTCCCCTTTAGACATTCGAATGTTATTTATAGGTTTGGAAAATTATTTTAATTCATAAATGTACTTAATATTAATAATATAATATTTTGTTTGGTTTTAGATTTTGTTTTTTTAATTATCATATCATTATAACTTTTGAAGTCATAAAATATGATGAAATCACAAAACGGAGTTTTTTACTATTCACTAAAAAATAAAATATTTTAAAAAATTATCAAAATTTCACCCTAACCTAATTTTTACATGAATATTTAACAAATGAAATTGGATTTATCATAATAATTCTCTAGAATAGTTTATTTTAATTATGGAGAAAAATATTATGATTTTAATGAAATTAATTAAAATACAGTTTATTAAAAAATGGTGTATATTTTATTGAGTTTTTAATATTGATATTTATTTTATGGTATTAAAATATTTATATTTTAATAAATTATTCATGGTAAATATTAGTTATATTAAATATTACATTTTTTAGGTTAAATTACTATTTCAATGGTCATGTTACTATTCATAATGGTTAGGTCACTATTCTTAACTGTTATGTTAATATTAAAATGGCTATATAACTTTTACAAATAATATTACATCTTATAATTAACTATTAATTAATTAATTAACCATTTAACTAATGTCTTATCAAGGTTATATGTTTATGAAATTTTTACTAGATTACTAATTTTTTGTCTTCTTTTTACAGTTTTGTTCATGACTATGATGACCCTAAGGGATTAATATTATAAAAATTTTCCTATTCCTATACATTCATTATTTTATATTCATTTACACATTTTAATATTTTCAATTCTCATCGATATTTTTATTCTATATATTCAATATTCTTATTTAATGAAATCAAGAATTTTTATACCCATTTTTTTTGTGTTTCATTCATATGACACACTTATATAAAATAAAAAATAAATTCCATTTACAAAATTTTTGGTCATTACATTATCCCCTACTTAAGATGCTTTAACCATGAAATTTGTGCCCAAAATAAAAAAGTGGGGGTATTTCACCTTAATTACTTATTCAAGCTCCCAATTCCCTTTTTCAAACTTATTATGTCACCCTAAGTCATTCTTGAGTTGGGTTGTATTTTTCCTCAACACTTGTTCATTTTCATCAAGAAACAAGATCTTTTATTCTTCATATGATAAGATAGGTTACAATTCAAAATTATTTTTGTCTAGTATATGTGTTGGGTATAACATATAATTTTTTAATAGGGACATTTTGAATATTGTATGGACATTGAAAAGATTTATAGGTAGTTCTAATCAATTGGAAACTGATCCATCACACTCATGAATATAAAATGGTATGATATACCTTGGACTCAACTTCCATTTATTTTTGAAACTCCTTAATCTTTCCATGGTGATATGTTTTGGAATACATGATCAAGAACATGAAACATGATGTCCTTCCTTTGATTCTTATTATAATTGTTTTATCGACCATGTGGATCCTTGATATGTTTTTGGATAACTTGAATCATATATATAGTGTCTTTGACAATTTCTGGTCTGAAAATTGTTCTTTTTGAAACTTCATTTCAATATTTTGGAGTTTTAAACCTCTTCCCATAGAGTGCTTCATAAGGATCCATTTGAATGCTCGAGTGGGAACTACTGTTATAGAAGAATTCAAAAAGTGGAAGATGTTGGTCCCAAATTCCATTAAAATAAAGTGAGATAGACCATAACATGTACTAAAATGTTTTAATATTCCTATTAAAATACCCATCCGTTTGTAGATAACAGGCTATGTTATGATTTACATTATTATTTATAGTTTTTTAAGTCTCCTCTAGAACTTAAAAGTAAATCTTGAATCATGTCTAGAAAAAATTGATAGTAGTGCCCCATGAAGTCACACCACTTCTTGAATATACAATTTATCAAGGTTACTAAGGGAGAAATATTCTCATATAAAGAAAATGGGTATAATTATTTATTCTATCAAGCATTACCCATACAACATTTTTTGTCTTGGATATCTTTGGTAGTCTAGTAGAAAATTACATAGAAATGTTGTCCCACTTCTATAAAATCATTAATAGAAGTTAAAATACTCTTATTTGAAATTATCCCTCAACCTTCACTTACTGAAACACCAAAAATCCTATAGTATAATCATAAATATACATTTTTATGTAATCTCTAACAATAATTATCTCATAGATCTCTATACATTTTGTTATTTCTGGGATGTATAGAGAATACATATATATGAGAGTAATTAATTGAATATTTATTTAAAAATATATTAGATAAGATAAATATCCCTATACCAAACATTAGCACTCCCTCTTGATCCACATTAAACATTGAAAGCCTCCCATTTTTCATATATTATATCTTATTTTGTAACTTAGGATCATCATTCTATTATTTATTGACCTTATTTAGTAATAATGTTTGGGAAATAACTTGGGATAGGTTTGATGATATCCCTTCCCTTGTTAATTCAATTTTAATATTTAAAAAATATTTAATCAATGGATGTCCTTAAATACTCATCATAGTAAGAACTCTGAGGTCTTTCATAGACAATGTATCATCAAATTTTTTTACCTTTAAAAGGTTTTAATGGATAGAAAAATAATAATCTTTAAGAAGTTATACCTATCTCCTTTATCTCGTGTTCCGTTTATTTTGTGTGGATATATAATTCAAACTCTATTGGTTAGTGTATATATGAAACTTCTCCCCATAATGATAATGTCCCCATATCTTTAATGAAAATACATGTAGGGATAACACTAAATAAAGGGTATGATAATTATGTCAATTAGTCTTTAACTATCATGATTCATAGGCCATTATTTCATCATTTTTCATGAGTATGTATCCAATTACCTTCATGGATGAATCATTATAAATGAAAAATCATTCCCCATTTGAGGGTAAAATTAGCACAAGGTCACTCACTAACCTCTTATTTAGCTTGTGGAAACTTTATTCTCACTCTTTAATCTAGATAAACTTAACACCCTTTGAAGTTAACTTAGTTTGTGTATTAGAAAGTCATGTATTGATTTTCACAAAACTTACATATTTTTTTGTTAGTACAAGGAAATTGAAAATCTCAGTCACTATTGTAGGACAAGGAAACTACTCTAAAGATTTTTTCTTTGCTAGATATACTGTGAGATTCCTTTATTGGTCACTATGCATCCCAAAAATGTGACTTGTTGCAACTAGAACTATCATTTTATAAATTTATAAAAAAGATTCTTATTTTTCTTAAAGATTTTAATATAAAACATATATGGTCCTCATTCTATCAAATGTTTTTGGAATATATCAGAATATCTTAAACAAGTACCCCCACAAATTTATCAAGGTAGTCCCTTAAGAATATAGTAATTAATTCCATAAACATGGAAATAGAATTAGTTAAGTGAAAGTGTATAAAAAAACTTTTAATGTTTATATATTGTTTAAAAGGCAGTCTTAAAGATACTTTTTTTCTTTACGCTGAGCTAATGATACCCTGATTAGAGTTCAATCTTGGAGAAACATTGAGCCCCATGAAGTTGGTCAAACAAAACATCAATACATGGAAGTCGGTACTTAATCTTCACTATGATCCCATTAAGTTATTATAATCAATGAATTACCTCATTTATCTATAATTATTCTTTACAAATAGATCATGTGCTCCCTAATGAGACACACTTGGATGAATAAAACCTTTCCCCAAAAGATATTAAAGTTTCTTCTTTAATTCGTCAAACTCCACATATTCCATTCTATATGGGGTCTACAATATTTTATTGCATCCATGTATTATTTCAATTGATAAATTTACATCTATTTCCAGGGGGATGTCTAGGTAACTCTTTAGGAAATAAATCAATGTATTTCTGAATAATGGATACATCTACTATCTTTATAATTTCTCTTTCTTCTTATTCTTTTCCAATCATTTATATAAAGAAGGTAATTGGAGGTGGTTCTTGGTAAGACTTAGGCAGTTATATCTCTCCTCTGAAGATAATTATAAATTTCTATTGTTTAAAACTATAATTTCAGTACCTATACTTCTGATCTTGGCATTATACTTTAACAAAAAATAAATCCAAAGTATTATGTAGAATTATACTATTGGAATGAACACCAGGTTTGAATATTTATTATACTCAAAAAAGTTAATAGGGGAATCCCTATAGATATTTGATTCTTAAATAGTTCCTCCAAGAGTATTAACTAATATTTATACAACTATAATTTCAGGGTTTAACTTGATTTTCTTCTCAAACCTAAATGAAAAAAAATAATTCATATAACCATAATCAAACATTGTTCTTACTAGATTTGAGTGTATGATGAGTGTACCTTATAAAACATCATTTGGAGCCTCAAATTCAGCTGTTATGATTATAAAAAAATGAACTTATTCCCTCATACTCTACTGAGGATGATTGTAGTTTCCCTCCATCATCTTCTGATTTAGACATTGATTAGTGAAGTGTACATAATCCCTACACTTGAATAATTTCATGATAGGTTTTTTTGTACCAGATTCCCTTTTTTCATTAGAATTCAAATGTTTATTCTTTATATATCTATAATATTTTCTACCTATAATTCTATCTCCTCTAAAATAATATAATTTTAGAATTCATTTAGAAAAATTAATCAAATTATTATTCCCACAATTATTACACTTGGGTATTTTATATCTCTTTTTTTATCTTTTATGGTCAAAATTATTTCTAAAATTTGGCTCTTTCCACTTTTTATTTTTACTAAATCCATGAGATCACTATACATATCAAAACGCCATTTCTACTTCGAAGAAAAATCACACTATTTCTTCATAACTACCAAAGCCTCAGATTGTAATATATTTCCATATATGAGGTCTTAGCCCATATAATAATCGATCGATATTCCCGCCAAAATCAATAAAAAATCTTGTAGTGTATTAGGAAAGACTTGTAAATTTCTTCCCATATTTTCCCATTGATTCATTTTATTTTTCCATTAGATTAATGAATTTACTCTTCATCCTATTTCAAAGGGTGAGAGGAAAATAGATTTTTAAAAATTATTTTTTATGTCTTCCCACTCCATATATTCAACCTCATCCTTTGGACTCATGTTCTTGATTAGCGTCCGCTATTTATGAGCTTATCCCTTCAAGTGATATACTTTATATGTATCATTATCTTAATAAAAAAATGGAGTATAGAAAATATATTTTCAATATTGTTAATCCAATATTCTATGATTATTGTATTAGAGGTTCCACTAAAAATTGCTGGTCATTGATGGAATGAGTATTCAGTTACTAGTTTTTCTTTCCATGGTGTTGTTGGAAACTCCACATGTTTTAGGTTTTTATTCATAACTTCATCTATCTAATTCATAATCCCCATGAATTTTTCAACTCCATATTTCATCATATTAGGAAGACCATAATTTCATTTTCCATCACATCAGTTATCTACATGAGTACTTCAATTTCCTTCCAATTATCTAGTTAAAAAATACTCAGTGAGAAATTTTCTAATTTGAGAAATATTATAATAATAATTATAAAGGAAATAATAATTGTAATTTTTTAATATCATACTTCTAGAATTATATAATGTAATCTTTAAAAAAATTAATTTTTTTATATATCCTTTATAATTATATTTATATAATGTGATTAAACAAAGAATATCTTTTAATAGTGTCAAACATGGTGTGTAGTAATACCTCTTTATCATGCACCTGATGGAAATCTAGTTAATTCCCAATATTCCCTTTTGGAGGGATATTATAGCTAGATATAACTATTTTATAGGTGCACCGACTTGCAATATCTATACAAGGATTTCATTTCTGGGATACAAATTTATTTATACATTACCAAAATCTATGGATGTTTTACTATATTTATAATTATACATAGGATTCTTACTAATGTTTTTAGTCCCAATTTTCTCAAACAACTAAACCTTGAAATTGATACCAACTATAGTGACCCCCATTTTTAATACATGATTTTTATCACAATTCCTTAAAAAAATATTACATTAATAACTTCAAAATATCTTTTGAGGTTTAGTATCATGTTTAGGGATAAAATAATCATGAATTTTGGTTCCATAGTTGGATGAGGATAGAAAAAATCATGGCTTCATTAAACACTTAACAATTTTTATAACTTATTTAAATATGTAGATTCACTTCAAAAAGGTATTAAATTTCCCCTAAATATTTTTTGAGTGCTTTATTGAGAGGAAAATAATGGTTTTTGAGAATATAGTGAGTAGATACTTCAATAGTAGATTAACGAAACTAGTAAAAGTGGAAGTGGATCATTTTTATACAATTTATACTTTACTAGTTATGATTATTCTTATAGATTTATAATTTTTATTAACTAATATGAGGGAGGAATGTGTGATTGTTAAGAGAAATAATTATAAATTTTTTAAGGCCATCCTAATCACATTAATTTTTTTTATTGATTACAAAATAAATATTTTGTGATATGTGTTTACTACTTCCAATTACAAAGTAATAAACACTTATAAAGAGTCAAAAAACCTTATAAAAATCATGGAGTTTGTGTTATTGATAGATTTGTTTTTAATTTATCATGATTATATCGGTTGAAAAGTTTATGTTATTCATTAACCAACAATAAGATCTGTTATTTATGTGGTAAATGTCTTTAGAACTAATTTACCTTCCCTATAAGTTCTCTCTATATTCACACAAGCACAATGCTTTGTATAAGAATCAAGTTTTCTATCTAGGATCCTATTTTTGTTTTTTTATCATTCATATCTTATTAAAATAATTTATTTTTAAATATTATACCAATTCTATAAACAAAAATGGGATACCAATGTTTGATATAAATTTATTTCATTAGAGGATGTATAAGATGATTCCATACTTGAAATCATTGAAATTAACAGTGTTTATCATTACTATAAATGGAATTATTCCACCTGGAGAATATCTATCTTATTATAAAATAGATCAGTAGAACTCTAAATATTATGTAAGATCTCAAAATGGGTTTCCATCACCACAATCAGAGAAGTAACTAAAAAATGTGATAAGTTATAAAACCCACAAAAATACATTGTATAAAATCTATGGTATTTATGAAGGAGATAAAAATTAAACTAATATTTATTAAAATTATATCATGAATAATTTAAAGATATTATAATAGTCAATGATAAATATATTGATAATTTTATATATGGGTGAAAAACAATACTAAAACTATATGTGAATATGGATAAACTCTTAAATATTTAGTCATCATAATCAAATTGATGTAAATTCATCAAAATAAATTTTATGTAAATATTTTAACACTTAAGGATCAATACTTCTATGAATTCGTGTCTAATAAATTGAAAAAAATACTACTCACATATAAAAGATGAAGAGGATAAATATTGAAGAATAAAGGAAGATCAAATAAATAAATTTCTTTCAAATATTTCAAAAACTGAAAGACTAATGATAGAAATAAATTTTATATTGAATACTCTAAGAATGAAGAGGATGTCATAAATTATATTGACTTTATTTTACTTCACTAAAAAATAATTTTAAAATAAAAATGTCAATATATGGATAATATCTCATTTATATTTTTCAATTATATGAATATTATACATTTTTTAGTGAATTACATGGATAAGACCCATCAGTAAATGGATATTCAACCCAAAAATAATTTATCAAGATCAATAAATACACATTTAATGATATAAATAAAATAAATTTTAGTAAATTAAAATGATTTTTTTTTATCATCATGTAATAAATAAATTTTATTTAAATGAGTTGATTTACCTTTTGATATGTAATGTGATATAGAAGAGAAAAACTTAGAGAAAGAAGTGATCATGATTTATGGATCAATATAAACACTCTAATGAATACTTTAGTAAATAAGAAAATGGTGAATTGACTAATAAATAATAATATATAGAGAAATATTATGTCTTGAGAATAGAGATCATGTTATGAATCAAGAATATTTGAAATATCAAGAAAGATATTACATTCTTGAATAATAAAAATGATTCCCATGATGTTAAAATGGATGTTGATAAGGAAGAATTATTTTCAATGAATATTAATGATATCAATGTCATTATTTCCAATAGGAATAATATTGTTGATGAAATGAACACCCACTTATCAGTTAGAGAAGAATTAGTTTACTTACATGAAGTGAAGTTACTTGAGGCTCAAATTTATTTGAATATAATTCAGTTTAATTTTGATAAATAAATTGTTTTAGTGTGGGAGTATTCTTAAAAATAGATGAATGTTTTCAAATACACAAAAGTGATGATTATTTTATAAATTATAAAAAAACCAAATCTATAGACACCTAATGAAGTGGATAAAGAAAAGGTAGTAATAAAAAATATTGGAAGGAAATAATCATTTCTCTTAGTAAAGGTGTTTTAATATATTGTTTAATTAATGAAGGTTCTAAAAACCATAAGAAAAATGATGTGTAAATGAATAATGAGTTCAAGGATTAGACTAAGGTAAAATCCATTAATAAGGGAAATCACTACAGATTGATAAATTTATCATAAACTAAGGAATATTGGTAGAACTAGTATATTTTATAGTTTTATCACAAAATTCACTATCTACAATCCCATTATTTACATAATTAAAATGGAATTTATCACATTTTTTATTTATTGGCATGTTTTGTAATTAAATGATAAAATTGAATAAAATTTTAATTTAATTTAATTTATTAGTATTTTTGAATTTAATGGTCATAGATGAACTTTAATTGATTTATTTTAATGTTTTAAGTAATGAGAGGATATGGAATCCCAAAAATGTTTGAAAATTTAATGGGTGAACAAGTATTCGTGGTAGGTTAAACCTACCCTGAGAACTATAAAAATTAACCATAAAGGGTTATTAATGATTGATTGTACCTAATGAGACTATATAGTGAAGCGACTATGAACTACTATTCACTGTCAGTTGAAATGACCATGAGTGTCCAACTAATGAACCATTAAGTGAATACCAACTAAAACCTAAGGGGATCAATATTTTGTGATATATTATTAAATGGACATGAGTAATTTGAAAATTATGATAGCTATTATCAACTAATCATGAAAAATTTCAGTTGATCATGATATTTCTTCAATTGACTGTGATTGTTTTTAAAAGATAAAAAATTTAAAAATACCTTGATCCATTGATAAGATCCATAACCTAAATAGAGGTGATGAAAAAAATCAATAAAGGAAAAATATGCTATTTATGACCTTTATAACTAAATTAAGAAATTTAATAATAAAATATACACCTGTAACATGGTGGAGAAAATAGAGGAATCATAGATCATGGGTTGATTTCAATTATTTTAGATGGGATCAAAAACCCTGATATATGAGAAGATAAGTTGGATAAAGAAGTAGTAATGGAGGAATCATATAAACTAAAATTTCTATGTGTACATATTTAAAGACCCTAATAAAGATGTTGGTGAATTTAAAAGTAAGAAGAATTTATGGGGAATAAAAATTCTATAACTCCAGATTAGAATATATTTATTTTATACAATTTTTTTCTCTATAATGTCAATGTGATTATTCTACTATTTTCACCTACTTACATGGAATTATAAACATTATAATTGGTCAAATATGGAATAACTATGTTTTTATTTGTTAAGTTCATGTTATACAATTCCATTAATTTTTTCTATTCTAAGAAATTTACAGCAAGTAGTTTGGGAAAAAAACTCTTGATTACTATTAATTATTTTTATAATCTCATTATAATTTTTATTACCCTTATTCGTTTTAAATGATTTATATTCTATAATTATCTAGTATATGATGTAAATGGGTACTAATATTGGGTGTGGTGCATGATTTTGGCCATGTATATTGGGGAAAATTGCTTGTGACTCAAATTTATAGTAGACTTGTCTCTCAATTGAAGATATTTTTACCCATGTGATCCAAAGTTTCATAGTATCACTTGATTATTTTTTAGATATCTAGAACAATACACACATAAGGATAAAAAGAGATTTTCACTCAAGTATTGTAGGGATTGTCTTCTTGAAATAATGAAATAGTGTGGGGTGACTCAATGAATGATATTGAGTTGATTCATTAAGTGTGAATTAATCTCAAACAATCATTAAGAAGAAAAATGATGAAACGTACCTAACTATTTACTTTTATTTACATAATATTTCTATTAAAAAAAATTAAAAACTTTTTTTATTCTCCTTTTTTATTAATAAATATAAAAAATATAACTAGTGATAAAAATAATGAATGATTAACATGCCTCCTTCAGAGACAACCCAATATTTTCACAAATTTTTCATTCATTTAGGATTATAAGATATTCTTAATTAGAGATACCATTATAGGTTATCTTATGAAAAAAAACTCCACCGGTGAAAAGGAAATAATAAGAAAAAGTTTAAAACATTTTCTAGACTTTGAGAAGATTTATATTCTATTTTAAATGTTAATAATTTGGTGTGTATGGAAACAAATCATATTCATGTCGTTAAAACATATCTCTGCATAATTAAATAAGTTTTTCTAAATCATGGATTGATATAACCAAAAAATATTAAAATCAAATCAACTCAGAACCAAATGAAAATGGTGAAATTAAAAAAAAACAACTCTAAAGAACTCAAGGATACATATGGAAGATGAAAAAATACAGGTCATACAACTAATTAATATCTCACAATAATATAAGAGTAGCTGACTTAAAGTGTAAAATATAAATCACACAATAAGATAAAGAATCAATAACAAGATGTGATATTTTTTTATTAATTATATATAATTGAATCAGGATAATCCTTATATATTAGATAGTGGATGATCATCATATATGACCAAAAATAAAAATATTTTGAAATTAATTTATAAGTATGATAGTGGTGTTGTATTTTTTTTGAAATAATAACTCTTTTAATATAAAATTCATATAAAGCACTCAAATTAGTGAGAAGAAAATAACTAATAAATATTTTTTTCTTCTTTTATGGGTTGAGACAATATTTTCAATGGTATTTTAATTGTGTAATAATTGAAATGATAAGATTTTTTTCTAAAAACAAATGTTTCAATGGATGATTAAATGATAAAATTATCTTGATAAAGGGGAAATGAACAATTGTAAATATTTTTCAAATCATAAATGATAATAATTCTTATTTCTTGAGTTTGGAAGAAAAAAACAATTTATATCATTGATGACTTAGTCTTTTGATAAACATGAGAAGACTTTTATATCATGATTTTTTTAGAAATGTTCTGAATCTTAATCACTATAAATCCATCTTCAGTGGAGTTTTTCATAAAGGTAATATGGTTAAAAAAAGTGAAAAATTGGTGAATATAAACAAATGGAGTTTACTTAAATTCATAAATTAGAATGCGTGTGGGATTATGGGTCTAAAATCAAAGAAGAAAGACATGTATTTCAAAATTTTTATTTATTATTTTACTTATATGGATTATATTTCATTTATTTCAAGTAAATAACATTCACTATAAATGTTAAAGGGCCATTTAATATATTTTTTGAAGAAAATATGATACGTTATAAATATTTTTTAATTCAAAAATGGATCTAAATTTAAAAATTAGGGTCAGAATCATATCTTGGGAATCATGGGATAAATTATAAATATATCAATCCATAAAATCTTCAAATATGGAGTAAGAGAGTGTAAAAATAAAATTATGGATTATATGAGTTGAATTATGTTATTATAGTTTGTAACATCAATGTATTTTTATACACAAGACATAACATTGAATTTCTATATTCTAAATCATTGAAAATTTTGACTGAATTCAATTGATAAATTTTTTTTATTACTAGTTTTGTAAGAGTCTAAAAATTAAATGTTTGAGTGGGTTTGAAATAAATTTCTTTATCAATATCAAAGGAAAGAATTATGAAAAGTTTGATGGAGGAGTTGATGAGGGGAGTTTTATTAGTCATGCACCCAATGGAAAGAGTTATCAATGTTATAACAATAATTACTATAATATTATATAAAACTCTAATTTTATTATCCTATAGTAACAAGACACTCGAATAATATAATTTTAGTTTTAAGATGATATTAAATAGTCTATCTAAGAAAATATAACCAATAAGTTATAATCCATGATGGTGTAATATATTTTAATGAACCAGAAACTAATTTTGAGATATCTAGAGATTAATAAAGAATAAATAAAATTTTAATGAAGTATATATAGCTTTAAAATCATGTTTATCCAAAAAAATAACTGATAAAAGAGTAATGAAATCCCAAACTCAAATTAATTTGAGAAATTATATTCATAGAGGTATTCATTCTTAAGTTGAATTGCAAAGTGTTAAAGATGATTTTTAGTAAAAGGATAAGATAGTTTCTATGAAAGAGATTTTGAATCAAATATAACATAATAACACTTGAGATTTAATTTCATGTTCCACGGTAAACAATGTGACACATGTTGAAGTGAGTTTTTAGAAATTAAATCAATGATAAAGGTGAAGTAACATAAACTAACGATCATTTTTAAAAGGATATTCTTAAATTTAAGGTACAAATTTTAATGATATAGTTTCTCTAGTTTCAATAATTAAAATAATTAGAATATTTCATTAAATATGTTCTCAAATAAAATACTAGGTTTTCAAATGGATATAAAATCTATATTTTTGAATTGGTATCTTGATGACGAGGTAATTAATAAATAACTATAGGTATTTATTATTGATGGTTATGATAGATGATTGTGTAAGATAAATAATACACTTTATGGAATTAATCAAGAACTCCCAACATGGTATTCGAATTTTAATAGCTATTTAAAGATCGTGTGTTTAAAAATAGGAAAAGTAGTATAAATATTTATGTCTAAGAACACTATGCACACTCATTTATTATGATTGTATGTGGTTACTATTTTTTATAAATGAGACAACATATCATGAATATTGTTTTACCCAAATAAATAAATAATTTGAGATGTCAATGATTGAAGTTATGAAATATTTATTGGGTTTTTCAGGTTATTTATACAGTCGGGTTTTTCATATTATAAGAAAAATATTCTCAAGAGTTATTGGAGGGGTTTGAAATGAATTAATTAAAGGAGTTATCTAACCCCATTTTAGATGACACTAAAATTTCTAAGTATGGAATTTAAAGTGTATAGATAAAAAGTATTTTATAATATTGATTCGTATTCTATAATACTTTATAAAATCTAGAGTTCATATAATATACACTATTATATTATTTACACAATTATAAATGAATCCAAAGGTGTCACTTCTTATTCTAGTGAAGTGGATCTTGAGATATGTAAAAGTAAATATTGTGTATGACTTGAGGTGTGATAAAGTTAAATATATTCATCTTTATGAATTTACCTAGAAAAAATCGGTAGGTTATGTTGTAGATAGATGTTGGGACTAATTTTTTTTTGAAATTATTGAGAATAAGATCTTGTGTGAGGATAAAGGAACCCTAAGTTATGGTTCCTCTTAAAGGCTATGGATTTTGAAATAAATTGAAGTGAAGTGGATGTGATAATTATTTTATATTTTTGTCAATACATCAATACTATTATTTAATGAGTGGATCATATTAAAAATTAAGTAAATCATATTGATTCATATAAGGTGAAATCTAACTAGAGTCTTGGAATATCATAAAAGGAGTTTAAAACTAATTATTTTTTGTTTTATTGAGGAGTTTTGGTGTTATAGATAATATCATACCCTAATTTATGATATATTTCATTGATAGTGTTTCATACGATTCAAATATATTGAATTCATTACACATCATGCCATAATGAAAAGGTTCAAACCATAATCTAGTTCTGTAATCAGATTACATTTGAATTGATCCTTCACTACATGAAAATCACACTATAAAGGGTAAGCTATGATTTTTCATATTCACACGGGTTAGCATAGAAAATATGATTATTCCATGGTGAATATGATTACACAGCATAGAGGAAGTTCATGCCAAAATGAATGTTTTAATGAAATATTAGTTTTTATCTATACTAGAAGGATTAAAAATCATGTTACAATAATAATCAATCATGTAAAAATATACCATATGTTTTTAGAGGTTATTGAAAACCACATTAGTTGTGTTGTGAATAATCTCATCAAGCATGGATATGTGTTAATTTGCATAATTTCAAGTTATTTACTATAATGGATTAATTATTATCTCAATTCATACTTAAAATCTATCTATAATTTCTGAAAAACAAATCATGTTTGACTAAGATATCTTCAGTGATATAATGAATTGAAATGAAATAGGATAAGTTGAATGAAGTTTTTCTTTAAAATTTGAATTTGAAAATTAATTTTTATAGGAAGAGGAATGTTTTCTTATATAAAACGTGTGAAAAAAAAATATATAATTAGTGGATAGAGAATTATAATATTATTAGGGAGAAAATAAGTAGTTATTTAACTAACCAAAAAATACTTCATATAAGTGTATGAATTGAAGATGAATAAAAAACTGACATTAAGTAATTATACTTTAGTTAAAGACTATATTGTTGTTTATATTTCATTTTATATTATCAATTTTTGTGTGGTAGAACTTTACACATGTTAATAAGACACATTTTGAATAAATATAACAAGTATAAACATTGATAATTGTACCTAATATTTTTAAATTTTAGGATCATGAGTTTTACTAGATCATTCCAAGGATGTAGTTAATTATTTTGAGCGGTGAAACTATTAAACTCACCATGACCACTTTTTTTGTGTTAGTTGTATTGTCCAATTTGTTTTTTAAAAACTTCTAGTCACTCACTATAATAAGCAATAAAGGTTATTCCTAGGTGGAATATAAAAATAAGAAAATGATTCATAGATTTACACCCATTATTAGTGAATCCATATTATTCCTTAGACATTTCTACTGGTATTAGAGAATTAGTCTAATTATTCTTCAAATATTAATTATCTATTTTGAGTTTATTGAAAAGAAGTTACTCTATTATTAAAGATTTATGGATTATTATTTTTTATTTATCATGGATTGTAATAATTTAGTGAATAGTAAGGGATTTATGATGTTTAATTAGAATAAATATTACATTTATAAATATATAATGCATCCATACCTATTATTTATTTTTTTGGATGCAATTAAAGTGAATATAAATGGGAATATTCCTTATTAAAAAAATAAAACTATGATAGTAGTTGATCAAAAGAACAATTAAAATAATTGTTTATATTGTAATGAAATACTTTCATCACCATTAGAGAGGTAATTCATTATATTCATGGGTATTTTGATAGAAAAAATTTATTTTAGATAATTTAGAGAATATATATGAATGAAATGTGAAGATCAAAGAATAAGACTACATATTTGGTTCATAAAGTATAATTACATTCCAATTCATGATAATGAATTTGTTGATGACTTCTTCACAAGAATAAATGAAGTGGAAAGAACTATTAGAGTCTTTATAGATACACTTGAAGATATTATGTTTTTTAAAAATATACTACACATATGTCCTGAGAATTTGACATAAAGGTATCAACACTTAGATAACAGGATTCTAAGACACTTACATTGGATGATCTAAATTGAATATTGATTAATTATGAAATGAAGGATGGAAGTGATTTTAAAAATTAGAGTAATGAAAGAAAGTAAATATTCTTTAATTTAGTGAATTATGATAAGAGTATAAAATATTTTAAAGTAGAAAGTGGTTTTTTATAAAGAAAAAATATTTAAATGAAATTTAATAAACTTACATCTTTCATTTCAAGAAGTGTGTGAATAGGAAAATGAATATATTAGGAAAATATTCCATTAACAATTTTAAAATATGGATGTAGTAAAAATTTCATAGAAAATTATCTAAAAATAAAAAGAATATAAATATAGTCAAGATGAGGATTATAAGACAAAGAGTTCCTTAAAGAATAAATATTAAAAACCTCAAATAAAACTTTTTCTTCAAAAGTTAAGGGTAAGAGTTTTTCTAAACCCGATAAGAGAAAATTATTATCTAAGTTTTAAAATGTTTGTAGTATTGAGGATAAAGAGTAAGTTGAGACTTCTAGTGAAATTTATCACAAATTGATGATTGAAAAAATTTATATGGAATATATTTCTAATTATTAGTCAAACAATTATGGAAGCTAGGAAGAAACAAAAAATGAAATAATGAAAAATTGAGAACTCAAGGAATGAATTTTAATGATTTTAAAAGTTGAAAATGAGAACAATAAATTAGAGAAATAATTTCATTAAATAATTATAAATATAAATTTATATGCTAAAAGGGAGTTAAATTTTTTAATCAAGATTTATAAACTAAATATAATACTAATTGAAGAGTAGAGATTGAAGTTATTTAATTACATCCCCATATTTGTAAATTTTTATTAATAAACCTCAGCCACATTCATGTTTTAAAGAAATATTATGATCTTGTGAATAATCAAAGACCTCACTCAATTTATGTGAGAGGTTATAAAGTTTTGATGGAAAAGGACGATTCCAAGACATGGGTATAAAAAGTAATTTTTTTTCAAAGAGTGAAAATTCCTAGAAATATAGAAATTCTTGGAATGATGAATTAAATGAGAAAAATACATTAAATATTTATCTATAATGGCCAATAAAGAATACTAGAATAAAGAATAAACTATTTGGAGTTAACCATATTTTTTTTGTAAATAAGAGTAAAATTTAATGATTAAGAGATAACAGAAAATCAGATAACATATATTATAATAAAAGTAGTTTAAAATAAAAAATATTCATTTGTATAGTTATTTCTAGTAGTATGGAGGATTTAGACACATGTAATGGATATTTTGGTTTAGTTTAAAATATTATCAGAAACCTATAATATATAGAAGGCATAGTTTGGGGGAAATTCAACTGGCTTAAATATTAAAACATTTGAAATGATGTAAAACTTTTGTATTAAAGGTTTAAAACAAGTTTCAATAATTTTAGAATGTTTAAGGAAGGTTGGACCAATTGGTTCAATACACTAAATAATGTCTCAATATTCATCCTAACCGAATGAGTATGAACTTATGTACTCAAAAGTCAAAGAAGAATAATGAGGAAGAAAAAGATATTACATTAGGTGTTGAAGAGTAACTAAAAGTATCTTTTAAGAAACATCAATGGAATATGAATAGAAGATGTTATTTATATATGAAAATATATTTAATGCTCCAAATGTTTTCAATGAAGCTTATGGATGGATAAATGAACTTTTATAATGATTGTTCACTCAATATAAGAGGATTCGATTCAATAGTCATTGGATAGGGAAAATTGAATTTAAAGAACACATCATTTATAGAAGGGTCGAAACAAAACGTATTAAGTGTGTCTCAAATTTTTAATAAAGGTAATGAAGTAATTTTTTTGAAAGTATGAATTATTGGTGAATATTTTGAAATATTAATGTGTTTTGACTTAATTATAATGAACATTAGTTAACTTGTTCCAAGTTTGTGATGTATAAAATTCATACTACCTGAGGTTAAATGAATAAAATCAATTATGGAATTTAAGACATGGGAATATTGACCAAAAGTATATAATAATGATTATGAAATTAAATATTTTTCATGATTAAACTTTTTTTAAGAGTTAAATAAATTGGATGTTCTCTACCTGTCAAAAGGGGAGGATTATTTACTCTTTAGAAAGGAAAGTGGAGATTCAAAACTCTCACCCATAAGATCACATTTATTCATATTATTGTTGGTATAAGAGTATGAAATTGACTAATATATATATTTATATTATTAACTAATTCACACTTATTACATGCATCATGTTCCGAAAACATAATTTTTAGGACTTTAAGATGCTTAAAAGTTTTAGAAGAAGTATAGAAAAGTAGTGTGGTTTCTCCATGATTATGTTTTGGATATAAAATGGAGATGAATAACCAATTGAAAAATTAAAAGAATATATTAAATATCATAGTATTATTTATGAATTCAATGAACTATAAAGCCTAAAACAAAATGGTTCCACCAAATAGAAGAAAATGAGATTAGTATAAATAGATTACACTATGTTAGTGGCGTATAATACTACTCAATTTTTTTGGATACTAGTTATTGGTATAATGATTCAAATTAAAAATCATTATTTATATCAATCCAATTATAATATTTTATCATATGTGATGTATTATAATAATCTCATAATATTGAAATACATAATGGTATTTGAAAGCCCCTATATTATTAAGGTAAAAGGTGAAATGTTGGGAAATTTTGAAGAGAGAGGAGTTGAAGTAATATTCTTTTGTATTACTATAGATTCAAAAGGATACCATTTATACAACAAAAATTGGAAATATTATTTATATTTATGATATGAAATTTCTGGAACAATCAAATAATGAAGTTACATATTAACCATAAAGTTCCATTAGTAAAGATGATAATGTAAAATTCATTGAGAAGCCATATGATGTTTTTAAAAATAATTGAAGATTTTCTGAAACATAGTTTAATAAAATGATTTAACTCTTTATGATGATGAATAATAATATTTTTTTAACTAACTAAAGGTTTTTAAATCAGTTGGAGGTCCAATATATCATTGTATATTCAGGACATCCAATTCAAACTAGGTGAACATTGAGGACAATAACCCATTATATATTATTTTCTTGGGTTGATCCAAGACCAGTGAGATAATATTTAGATCACCAAGAGTGTATTGATAATAAAATGAGGATAAATATAAAATTTATAATTATGGTACCTGGAAGTTGGAACCAAAGTTATCTAAAAATAATGTTATAAAAAAACTGATTATTTTGTAACAAGTTATATAAAAATTGGAGGTGATGAGATATAAGGAAAGAGTTGTGTAAAAAAGGCTACTAAAAGTTTGAAGGAATTAATTTCAATGATAAATTTTAATCGGTTTTTGTATTTCAAACCATTAATATTTACTTTATATCATTTCACAAAATAATAATATATCATCCAATAGGATGTCCAGTTGTCCTTCCAAAATGGAGAATTGGAATAAGAAGTGTATATTAAAAAAATAAGTGTATTTTGACTTAGGTAAGACATGGGGATTGTTTATAAGTTAAAGAAATTATTTTATATTAAAATCAATGTTTCATGGGAATGGTATTCAAATATTGATTCATTCTTGAATTAAAATTCTGGAAGGGGAGAATTTATAGTAACCTATTAGTAAATGATTATAAATATGTATATATAATTATTAGTGTCTATGTGGATGATATAATATATTATGGAGATGAAAAATGTTTTTTTGAGAAATTTTATTTATAAAATTAGATTATTTTTGAGATTTCCATGATTGGGGAGATGAAATTTTTTATTTTGATTAGAAAATTTTCAAGCGGGAGATCATATATTTATTTTTTAAGATATGTAGGCTCAAAAACATATGAATAAGTTTGGTATAGAGGATAAAAAATTTAATTATACCCAATATTTAGTGGGAACTAATATTTAAAAGGATGAATAATGAAAATAATTCAATTCAAAATAGTTCAAAAAACTAATTGCAAGTTTACTCGAGCTAAATACTTCATGAAAAGATTTATTATATTCCACTACCTTATGTTTCATAATTAAAAGTTCTCTAAAATAATTACATATTGTTTTTGTAAAGTGGATACTTATATACATTAAAGGGTAAATTAATTATTTACTTAAATATTAAAAATATATAAGGATTGATCACCTTGGATATTCTATGTGAAATATTTAGATAAGAATATATGGATTGGGATAGAAATATTGATGATAAAAGATAAATATATTTTGGTTTTTTATTTCTTGGAGAAAATTATCTAACATGTTACAAAAAGAAGTCAAATTTGGTATCCTTGAGTACGAATGGGGCAGCGTATGTTTCCACAACTCATGAAACAACTAAATTGATGTAGATAAAATCTCATTTGGAAGATATCAAGGAGAATTTTAAGTTACTACTGCCCATAAGATGTGATAATCAAATTAAAATCAATCTATCAAGAAATATATTTCATTATTCTGAATAAATCACATATATATTAAGTACCAAATTATCAAAAATATTTTTTATCATGGAGTGTTAAAGATTATGAATTTTCCCACAAAGAAGAAAATAAAAAATGTTTCTGCTTAACCACTACGGAAAAAACATTTAAAAAAAGGAATTTGATGAAGGGTGTTAAACCTCATTATATTCAAGTTTGAGGCATGGTGATAATATATCCTCAATGATTTTATTTTTGGATGTTATTGTAAGAGGGGGAGAAGATAAAAACATAAATCAAAATATATATATTTTTATAAATGTCAGAGAAATGACTTATTAAGGGGGAGTATATATTTAGGGATAGTATATTTGTGGGGAAAGTTGTGAATTTAGTGTGTGAACTAATATAATTTGTTTGTTGAGTATGTGTAGAGGAAAGTTCGTTTGGAACATGTATAAGAAATTTTATAAAAATATGAAATGAGAAGTGAATGAAGTTAAAAAATATTTTTAGAAGTGTATTCAAGTTATCCTAATGAAAAAATGTTATATTGTAATTCATAGTTATTATTTTATTTAAAAATTTTACTCACATAGTCATAGAATGATTTAATTATGACTCATTTCTATGTTGAATTTTTTATTTATTTTTTATCGATAAAAAAATTTCTTATTTGATAAAAAATAGAGAGATTATTAAGACCATTGATTTAAGTGATATTATTGAGACCTAGATCTTTTTTGAGGATAAATTAACCCAAAGAAATAATATTTTCAAAGGATGCATTTGTTGGGGTAAAGTTAACTCTATTATAGTATATAAGTGTTGTCATTTATTTTTAACACATCAATAAAATTTTTCAATGAATAAATCACATTCAAATTCTATTTAATCAGGATGATTAATATATGGTTAATTATAGTTGGAATATTTGATGAGAATAAAATTATTTTGGAATTGAGAAGATGATGTTTTAAGACGATTTTTGGTGACCCAAATAATATAAAATCACATTAGATATCATCTCACTATGATCATTTTGTGTAAGATTTATAATTAATAAATTTTAAATACATCATTAAATAATGAAAAGTTTTATAGTGTGATATGACTATAGAATCTGAGGATGTTTGATCTAATCCATCATGGCATTAGAATCATGTCTTAATGGGTAAGTTCTAATTTTCCTTGTTCACACTAGTTAACATGGGAAACAATATTGAATCACTGTGGACATGATTACACTATATTGGAGGAAGGTCATAATTTAATGCATGTTTTAATGATATTTTAGTTCTTCTCTAGAATGAATGGAGTTAGCAATTATTACATAATGATTATCAGTTATGCTGCAATGCACCTAGAATTTTTTGATTTATTAGGGGAAATGCATTGGTTATGCTGTGAAAAGCCTTATCATTCCATGATGTGTGTTAGCTTTAAAAACATTAAGTTATTAACTAATGTTTCTCAATTGTTGACTTAAGGGATACTCAAAATCAGTTTCTGAATTCTCTAAAACACATATAATGGGACTAAGAGATCTTGAGGGATCTAATGGCATGAAATGAAGTGGGAGAAATTGATGGAATTTTTTCTTCAGAATTTGGATTTTAATTTCAAAATTATATTGAAATTATAATGTTGGATACCATGTAATGTTTGGAATAAAATAATAGAGATAATTTTATGATAGTAAATAAGAATATAAGAATATAAATAATAAGGAGGGTTCTCACCATAAAAAATATATTTCTTATTAGTATGTTAAATAAATAAGAATAAGAAATAAAACAACTTTATATAATTATAATTTTTTAGAAAACTATATTTTTATTTATATATAATATTATCTAATAATTATTTATTAATATCACATTACATAAGTTGTGAAACCAAATTTTATATCATAAGTACAAGGTTAAACACATATAATTTTATCTAGTATATTGAAACTAGTTGTAACAACCTGTTATGTTTTTTAGGTATTTATTGACTCTTGATTTTTTATTAAATTTTTTTGTGTGAGTTTTAGTACTTTTGTAGATGGAGATCCTTTTATAGGGAAAATGATTTAATTTATAAGGAAATATATTTGTTTAGAGTTAATGGATTCGGGGTATAAATGTATTAGTAGGAGCTATACGGTGGTCTATGGGATACAATGTGGAGAGTCCAAGATGAACTATAGACCAATAGGCTTTGACCTAGAGGAGATTAGGGCTGGTTTTCATGGATAATATCAATTTTGGAAAAGACACTTTGTGTAAGAAGGGAGGTGTCGTAACCCCTTCTAGGGATTTCACCTATGGCGTAGAGGCTTGAGTGAGTGAGTTGTAGTGCCACTACCTATTTGGGAATAATTGTGTCATGGTGTTTGTACTGTGCATTTACCTAACCCTAGGTGATGTAGATATGGGTGAGGTCTAAGGTGTGTTTTCAGGTGTCCAGATGAGACTTTATGGAATATTCTAGGTTAGATGTACCGTGGTCTAGTTCTTTTCAACCTTTTCTGTACCATGGCCATGGGGCCTACAGTGTGGTATCTATTTTTATAAACATAATTATCTCATGCCATGTTCTATATTTTTCCCCCATCTCGAATATCATTATAAATTTAGGCTCTTGAAGGCTCCCTAAATGCATTTCAACTGCCCTGAAATCTATTCTTCTCAGACCAAATATTTAGTGGAAGCATTTGATTCCTCTCTGATAAGTGATCTCTCCCCATTTTGTATTTTTTTATTTTATTCTATTCTTAACTTTTAGAGTTATGAATTCAAATATTGATGATGGATTGGATCCATTTTTTGATGGCTGGTATTTATATGTATTTACTCTTGATCTTATGTGTCTTAGACTCTCTGTTGGAATTTCCATTTTAGGTGTCTGATCATTAGATCACTAATTAGTGGTAGGAGGTTCCATATTGTTTTTTTTTCAGACAATTAATACCTAGTTTACTTGATTTACCCAATGTGAATTTAAAATTAATTTTATATGAATTTATTTAAAGTGGATTTGAAGGATGATTTAAAAGGCATGTGTTTTGAAATAAAACCTTATTTTTGGTAGTTTTGAGATATGTAATGATTTGAGAAAATGATATCTTATGATAGAAATAATTTGGTAAAATGATTTTCCTTGATTTTAGAAAAATTATTTCAAATGAAAATGATTTTAAATGGGAATAAATTCAATGAAAAACTATGATTTAGTTTCAAAAAGATAAATCATGTTGAATACTAGAAGTGAGAAGTTGTATTTTTGAAATAATATGAAATGATTGATTTTCCCATGATTGATTGATTGATTGAAATAGATTTGTTCATAGGTAGTTAGTTGTAACTATTAAAATCATGCTAGGATCTGACCCTTGGAACTAGACTAATGATGAAAACACTAGCTTAAATATATTGCGACATGATTTTTTCCTAGATGGGGTGTTGAGTTCTGATGACATGAGTCGTGGGACATGTGAACACATTGATCCAAGATCATTTATTGAGTAGTGTGAGGATCCTATTTCTTTAAAACAAACATACTATATGTATTAATACATGATTCTATAATATAATTGATTTTATGATTACATATCATTGATTTATGAAACTATTCTATTCATTCAAAATAATTTATATAATTTTTTTATATAAATTGTTCATTTAAGATGGTTTTGATATGTCTGTAATATATTTTGATTTTGAAACCTTGTTTTTTTTGAAAATATTTGAATTACATTCCATTCCTTATTTTATATAAATTAAAATATATTTTTGTTAATTTTCATGGAGTTGATTATGGAAAATGTTTTAAGACCCTATAGGGATTTTTAGCTCACACCCAACATTTTCCTTCAGAAATTTTAGATTTTATTATGCCAGGTGAGATAAAAGGAAATGTGACTATTGAAGGTGGTAAAACTTCTTGAGATTTGGGACCGAGGGTTATAGAGGTGTCCAGTGGAGATGTGATCCACTTTTTTCATGGGTTTTATCTTTTAGATTTACCTTCGAAGACATGGTGTATTTCGATGATGTATATTTGGGTACAACTTTAACCATTTTTATGACACTTTATCCCTTTGTAGTGTTGAGCATACTAACATTTATCATTTTTATTCTGATTTTTATGGTAAAAATCCTTCCCTCACGATTCTTATATGATTCTAGTTTCTATTTTCCAACCTCTGTGGATTGAGAATGCCCTTTGGGCTACGTCGGTTCTAGATTAGGTATCACGGTACCAGGGTATCCACTATGGTTAATGAAAAAGTGGTATCAATGTTGCATGTTGTAAATATTTACTTGATGTTAGTATGATTTGGGTTGTCATAGTGGATAAGAGGTAATATTTTATGGGGTTTAGAAGGTAGTTGAGAGAAAGTGACTAGCAAGATCTCATCGTAACAAGCTTTAAGTCACCATGGGTTTTTAGGAAAGGTTTCTTGAGGAGTGTTTGGAATTATTCTAGTTTTTCCTTGTTTTTAGTCTGAGTATATTGAATACCAAAAATTTAATTTTGTTATAATTAATTGACCTTTCTATGACTCTTATTTTAGTTGATCATCTATGCATCCTTGCTGATAATTTCAATGTTTTCTATTTATTTTGTTTAGTATCATTCAAATGATAAGACATATTAATATGCTATAGGAGGAATATTCTAGTGAACCATAGTTGGAGAACACTTTGGTTGACCTGAATCTCATTTAAATATTAGTGTGGGATGTACAAACTTTGGGATTGGAACCAAAACCTATCCTCATTCAGTCTCTAATTGCAGAACCTCGTTGAGATGAATCTTCAGATCAGACTAATGAGTTTCTTCACTATAAAAAACAAGAATTAAAAATCTTAAATGATCTTCAACAGGATGAATATTTGTTAAAAAAGATAGTGATTAATTTTGAGTTTTTGAAAACACTTGATTTGATAGAGGTAAAGTGTGTTACCTTTAATGGATTTGATGGTGATAGTGAAGAATCATGAGAATCTAGAGTGTAAATAATTTAAGAATATTTTTTCCAAATAGTTCTATCTAGAGTTGATGGTATTATAAAAATACATGGAGTTTATCAACCTTTAGTTGAGTGATCATATTGTGACATAATATAAAAACCATTTTTTTAGCTTTTTCAGTTTCCTCATGTGTTAATGATAAATGAAAAGCTGAAGGCATAAATATTTGAGATGGGTCTTTGTTATGATATCTGGTCATATGTTTTCTTGCTGAATCTCACTTCTTACCCAGATGTACAATATAGAGAGTTGATGGTTGAGCTTGACCTGGCTGACAAGCCAGTATTGATGAGAGTTTCTTTTCCTTTTAGTGGTAGTTTTATGAGTTTCTATTTTAGAAATAGAAAGTTTTATGAGTCTTGTGGTGGTTCTAGAAAGTTGTAATCATCCAAAAATCCAAATCTAGCTAATAGAGGCCATTTGAAGTGCTTCCAGTGTGGAAAGGTTATGAATTTTGGATGGGTTTTTTATAAGCCTCCCAAGATATATAGTTCATGTGGTCACACATGCAACTTCCCTAAGTTATGTAATTAATTTTATTATTTGTGTAGTTTCATGGAATCATCAACACCAAAATTACTATGGTGTAATTATATGCTTCAATAAATGCAGGTTTTTGGCCACATGCATCCAAAATAAATATTATTCACTCAGTGGAAGAGTCTTCAGAGGAAGTTGATGTGGGTCCAATGACTGTGAGAGGTACCATCACTATAACTTCATCTTTAGTGACTATATTATTTGATATTGGTATATATAAATAATTTATATCAACATGTGTTATAAATTTCTTGAATCATCTCACAAAGATTTCTCTTATATGATGGATATTACTATACACTTAAGAATGTAGAGAGAGAAGGGTCTTTATTGTCTTGATTGTGTTTTCTCTTTATTATATATTGAGATTACCTAGAGTTTCTAGTTCTCAACATGAAACCTATTGATGTAATTTTCACAATGTATTGGTTGATTATTCATAAGGCCTCAATTGATAGTAACCTTTGATGGGTCCTATTTACTACACCAGATGGGGTGTGCCATGTATTTTAAGGAGAATGAGACACAAGGTTGAGTATTGACTGACCTTATTTTCTGATGTTGTGTAGGGTAATATCAGTGTTTTAGTTTGACTTGGGGTGATGATCATTGAGTGAAGATCTACATTAAGTTTTCATCAAGTTTCTTGATGTATTCCCTTCTATTTTTTTCTAGATTAACACTGGTAATAGAAGTGAAGTTTTTTATTGATTTGGTACCTATTACCCTTCTATTGTCTCTCCTTTATTACCATATGGTTCCAACAGAGATGAAGGAGTTGAAATATTAGTTGGATGGTTTTCCAGAGATAGGTTTTATGCATTCAAGTGTGTTAACCTGGGTAGAACCTATTCTCATTGAGAATAAATCTAGTGGAACGCTTTACATATGTGTTGATTACCATAAACTCAATAGAGTTATGGTACAAAATAATTATTCATTAACACAGATCAATGATATTTTTGATTAGTGGAAGGGATAAAGTGGTTTTCAAATATTGATCTTAGATATGGTTATTAATACTTAAGAATAAAATAATCTAACATTTATAAGACAACCATAAGGATTAAGTATGCCTATTATTATTATCTTATTATTAAATTTGGTTTAACCAATGATCTTAAAATTTTTATGGATTTAATGAATAGAATATTTCATGATCACTTTCACTCATTCATGGTGGTATTTGAGGATGAAATCCTAGATTAATCATAGGATAAGGTGATCTGTGTTCTTCATTTGAGATAATTTCCTTAAAAATTTAGGAATCATTAACATTATGTCATATTATTGAAACGAAATTTTTGGATTTTATAAGAGAAGTTATTTGGACATGAGTTCTCAGAACATGGTTTTTTAGTTGATCCTAAGAAGGTGAAAGATGCTATTAAATGGGAGAAACCATGTAATGTCTTTGATATATAAATATTCATGGGGTTGGTAAGATATTATCACAAATTATTTATATATTTCTTGATGTTAGATTCTCCAATGATCACTCTTACTGTAAAAGAAGTGAAGTATATTTGGGGTGAAAAATGTTAGAGTTATTTTTTGATCTGAAATTTATTTTAATCTCTGCACCAATGTTGACCCATTTAGTGGCTGCTCAGGACTATGTGGTCTTCTATTATTTTTTAGGTTTGGGTTTGGGTTGTGTTCTTATGTTTGGTGATCTTGTGGTATTCTATGGTTCTAGGAAGCTTAGTCTATATTGGGAGAATTATCCAACCCATAACCTTGAACTCATAACAATGATGGATGAACCTAAGACTTTTTGGAATTACCTTTTTAGATAAAGGACTATCTTTTATTATAGCCACAAAATATTTCCTTATATCTTATCTTAGAAATATTTAAATATTCAACAGAGGAATTGGGTAGAGTACCTAAAAAATTTTAATTTTGACATTGCCTATATCCCTGGTAAGGGTAATGTCGTTGTGAATTACATGAGAAGGAAACAACTCACTAATTCCATGAAATAAACATATAAAGAGTGGGACCTGATGAATCATATTTCTTAGTAGCACTTGGGAGTCTAGGAGAATGAGTGTGAAGTGGGTTTGAAGAGTGTTCTTTTGACCTCCCCTATCCTCAAGATGGTTCTTCAAGAGAATTATGTTGATGATGAATTTCTTGGAATTGAAGACTCAAATTATGGCGGGGATACCACTGGTGAATGATCATTATATCTAGAGGGAATCATTTGTTTTTGGAAATGGAATGTTGTGTCATTTATTGTGAGAAAGTCCATGATGGGGGACTTTTATAGTTCCTAGTGGACTATGCACCCAAGGACTAGAATGACATTTTGTTATATGCGATGATGATTTTTGTGTCTAGGTATAATAAAATAAATTTCTAACTCTTTCTATCATTGTTATACATATCAATTGGTCAAATCCAAGCATTAGAGACCTTTAAGATTGCTTTAGCCACTTACAGTGCTAACATGGAATTGTGATGAGGTTTCAATGGACTTTGTGGTCAGGTTGCCGTAACCCCTTGAGGAAAACACATGACATGAGATATGATTGAAAGGATGACCAAATAATCCCTTTATAACCATTTGGGATACAAAAAAATATTATGAATTGGGATGACTCTATATGTAAGATATTTTTAGTTTTCAGGATGTTCTATATGATATAGTCCATAAAAGGGATTCTCATTTCAATTATCTCTTTTTTAGAGGCCTTCAGGTGGCCATGAGATCCCAAATAGAGATAATTATACAAATTTTCTAGGATATTATATATTCTTGTGTTCTTGAATATGTTGAGCATAAGACAACCATTTGGGATAGGTTGAGTTTTCCAACAATAATAGTTATCAGTATTCTATTAGGATGGATCATTTTGAGGCCTTTTATAGCCAACCTTATAGATATATATTGTTTTGGTTAGTGATTTGTGAAAGGTAATTTGTTTGAACTAGTTTGGTCCAAGAGATGATGATGATTATTCAATTGATTCATTAGACAATGTTAATACAATATAGTCAATATAAATCTTATACTCATCTCCATCATAGACAATTAGATTCTTTAGTGGGTGAAAAGGTGTTCCTATGAGTTTCACCTCGATTAGGTCACTCACATTTTATAAAAAGTGAAAGCCTAAAAAACGGTTTGTGGGTCCCTTTGATATTATTGAGTGAGTAGAGAAAGTGGTATACTATTTATAACTTCTACCGTAGTTTACTTTGATCCACAGAATGATTCTTATATTGAAAATTTAGAAGTGTATTTTGAAACCATCTCACATGCTGATCTGGGAAGATCTTCATGTAGAGAATGGTTTATCCATGACTATGCATTCAGTTAGGATTATTTATTTTGATACAAAGGTTCTTTGTGAAAATATAATACCTTTGGTCCATGTGGTATGGAAGTATGTTTCTGATTTACATGAGGCATGGGAGTGTGAGGCACTGATAGGAAAGAAGTTCCCTCATCTTTTTGACATCAAATCTTCTGGACATGATTTCTATGGATATAATGTGTTTATGGTGGGGGATTGTAACATCATGTTAGCTCTTTTCAGGTATTTCTTGACTATTTCTTCATTTTTCCTTTCTTTTTGGGTATATTTTGGTCGTTTTGAGAATGGAGACATTTTCCTAGGAAAAATGATCTAATTATCATGGATGTATATTTTTTTTTAGTTAATGGAGTTGGGGAATAAAAGTATAAGTATGAATCGTTCCATGGTTTATGGGCTATGGCATGGAGATTCCAAGATGTTTCATAGACCAATATGTTGTGGTGTAGGGGATATTATGGCCAATTTTTATTTCTACATGAAATTTTGATATAGATACACTATAGAGTAAGCGTTATACCATAACCCCATCTCATGGTTTCCCCCTACTATGGGGAGTTTTGATTGAAATGTGGAGGCTCGAGTGAGAAAGTCGTAGTGCCACCACCTATTTGGGCATAACTGCAAATAGGTGCTTATGTTGCGTCATGGACTTACCCAAGGTAAAGCAGATCTGGGAGTGGTTCGTGACATGTTTTCAGGAGGTCAGGGGACTTCGAGGCATTGTATCATGTTCTAGGGTGGTTTCAACCTGGTATAACTATTTTCATCTTTTTGTACCATGACCATGGGGGTCGGAGTGTAAAATCTCATGTTTTGGACCTGTTAAAATTTATTAAATGAATTTGAGTTTTTTCATTTAGAAGATGTTCTAAAATATAAACTAAACTTTTTAATATAAATAAAAACATTCCAACACTTAAAATTGTTGTTTTATGAAAGGGTTCATGTATCTAGAGGTTTCTTGGGTGTTTAGATGAGTTTGGGGAGTGTTAGGCCCCAAAAAAACAATCTTAGGAGAAGTAGATAGGAAACGAAAGTTATAAAATGGTTAGTTATAAATGTGAGGCACATCCATTTATCCATTTTCGTATAGGGAAATAATTTTTTGAAACTGTGTATCCTCTATTGGAAACTATGTATCCTTTATGGGAAACTATGTAGCCTCATACAAGGAAGTTTAGGGTGTAACATGATTTGGTTTAATCATGTGAGAGGCAGTACACAATTGTGAAAAATCTCTATAGTTTATTATATAGGTGAACCACATGTCTAGAACAAGGTTTTTCATCCCATTAACCTTAATTATGCGGGGTGTAGAGTTGGACAGTTCCAATAGAGAGAAGTGAAATAAGGGTAAATATCCCTCCAATAGAGGAATAAGAAAGATATGATGTTTAGTGGAGAAATTCCTATTCAGAGAAAGAATTATGATAAATGGAATTCAGGTGGAACCTCAAAGAAGGGAATTTTTACTACTGGGTATAAACCACCCATTTTAAATAAGGCCAAACCCATAGAACCAAAATATCATAATAAGACTCAGAATGTGGGTAATGGATATTTAGTAATATGGCAAGAACAATTGAGGTTGGATAGGTAGTTAGAACATGCACATAAAGAGCACAATTATTTTCAAGAAACAACTAAGGGTTTATCCAATTGGATCAACCACAATCCTCTTCAAAAGGATTATAGAAAAACCCCTCTCCCTATGTGTATAAATGATAGTAACTGATGTTTAAGTGTTTCAGGTTCAAGGGGGGATATGATCCAAGGGTAAGTGGCATAAAAAGATGAAACATAGTGAAATGATGTGCTCCATAATGTTAACTAATTCAAATCAATTACCAGAGTTGAATAATTAATTTATAAGAATTATTTGAAAGGATTTCATGGGTTATGGCTACATGAGGTGTATAAAATTAATTGGATGCAATGGATAGTAATGGGGATATTAAATTTATCTCTTCTTTCCTACAATGAGTCCCAACTCGTTTGGCTTAAAGGTTTTCTTAATGGACCATTTATATGTGGTATGTTTATCAAATGGAAATCCCATTAAAGGTATTTACAACTAGAATATGTTATTAAGATAGAGAAGTTTTTATAACTTGCAGTCACATGTGAAGAAATGATGTGGGAGAAGAAGAATATTTGTGGGACTAAACAGTGGGCCCAACAACTACAATAGTTTCATATCTTAGGGGGATAATTCATTATCCTGATCAAATGAAAGATATAAATGGGATATAAAGGATGAGAGTTTATATTGTATGACATCAAGAACAAAATTTATGGGGGATGTAGAAAAACTCATGTATTTCATGGTTATCTATTTCTTCCAACAATATGGTATCAGCTGACTATTTTCAGGATACCAAGAAGCTATGAGAGAATGTAAACTATGTTTCAACCAAAATACAGGAAATTAGTTGAAATAAATGATGTCAATATAGTAGAGAATGATTGGAATCTTTAACAACACAGTGAAAAATGTAATAATGATAGGGATAAGGAGAGAAAATCATGTTATTCTTGGAAATATCGGTGAAAATAAGGTTAAAAGTTTTCCAGATGGAAATCAAATCCGCATTTTAGAATGTGGTTTTGGAAGAATAAGTATAAATTGAGAAAAAAGATGATTTTATCATTAATGAAGATGAGAACATAGCATGTATTCTGAAAAAAGAATTCATGTATGGGTTAAATCAAGCACCAGGAGCATGATATTCAAGGATCCATCAATTTTTTACGAAGCACTATTTTCAGTATGTTGGAGTTGATTACAATATCTATGTCCAAAATGATAGTGATAAAAGGATGATGTGATGACATAATCTTGGTGGATCAGATAAAGCACATTAGAGATAGGATATGAAGACTCTAATGGCTAGCTGGATGAAACTATCTTGGTATGATGAAGTAAAAGCATTCAATGTCACAAAATACATGAAAATCATTGGAGGTATATTGTACTTAGTAGTTAAACAACTAGATATTTTTTTTCAACATGTCAAGTAGAATAATATCAAAGTAATCCAAAGGAAATACACATGCTTGTAGTGAGAATAATACTTTGGTATATCAAAGTCACTATGGATTTCAGATTGATGTATAATGAAAAATATTATCCAAAGCTATTTGGATATACAAATACAGATTGGGTTGGTTTATAAGATGATAGGAAATCAATGTCTAGAGGTGCTTTATATATTTTTGGATTGTGTATTTCTAAGTTAAGAAAGAAATAAGATTAAATTTCATTGAGTACCATCGAATCTGAATCTACTAAAGCCACTCAAGCATGCACACAGTTCTTATGGATGATGAAACAGTTTAATAGAAAGGGAGTTGACTTGAAGTCTATGATCAAAATATATTGTGATAATTAAAGTGATACAATCATAGAAAAAATATAGTCCATCACTCAATGAAAAAGCACATTGAAACCAAGTATCATTTTTAAGGATATGGTGCAGTAAGGGATTGTGAAATTGGAGTATGTTTTTACAGAACGATAGGTTGTAGACATTTTAACAGAGGCCTTACTCAAAGAAGTGTTCGAGAGGCATTGACTTACTCTGTAAGTTTAGTAGACTCCCTAAACATGAAAAAGTGTTGACGTGGGAAACCCCTCTTCCTAAGGTATGATGTGTTTTTCCCAAATATAACGATTTATGTTCCTTACTCTATTGCAAACCACAAAGTATTAACCTTTGGGTTTATTGAAAAAGGGGGATAAAGTGTCGTTATTTTCTTTATGGGGGATAAATAAAGGGAGAAAATGTATTAAATCAAGACACTAGGAAAATATGGAAGGTGAAGAAATGAGATAGGGGGAGAAGTTAATAGAAGGAAGTATTAAATCTGACGATGATAGAAGTGATCGATCAAAGAGTATATATCCTGAATTTTGAGATTTATGATCAATGTACGTGTTTGGTTTCAAGAATAGGTGTCAAGAATGAATTGTTTCAATGAATAAATTTTCATTATACTCTTTTTTCTCCAGCTGATCACTATTCATGTAGGCTTAGAGTATGTGCTAAGTAAATATTTGATAACTATCTGAATCACATGAAGAGAATTGTGGAAGGAGTTGGATGCAACTATAAAGAGGTATCAAATTATTAAAGATTTGTCAACAAACCTAATAGTGGAGATTGTTGGGAAGAATCCTTCAAGGTAACATTGAATCATTTTTGTTTTGGTTGTGTTTATTGACAAGGTGGGTTTTGATGGTGAATTATTGAGTTCTAGAAATATTTTTGACAACCAATGTTGAAAAATAACCACGATAATGAATGGATGATCTAGAGGTGGTACAATAAGATAAGATATAAGGTGGATCGCTTTTTTAGTGTTTACCAAATTTTTGGGTTCAAAAATTTGGAGTTTGGATTGCATTTAAAAATATGGATTTTATTGAACATCTAATCAGAATATTGAAAATTCATGAGTTTCCCAAAGATGGTATTATTGGAGATTGTTTCTCAAAGGATCAACGAAAGATAATGGTGATATTTGTAACTATAATGAGCTTCACGAATGGCAGAGATGAATATCATTATGACGATGAAAATGTTTTGACAGACGCTCTATGATTACTAGAGAAGCAGTATATCAGTGGTGAAAAAGATTTGATGGAAGGTTCAATGATTATGAAAACCATTGAAAACTGAAAATTTCCATGGATCTTGGTGAAAAATGGAGCATTGTAGTTAAAAATTGGGAGCTCTACAAAATGTTGCTGACATGGAACAGACATGGACAATAGGTTTTGGAGTCAATGGGTAACACCTATAAGTAGGTCTCTACCCCCTTGAGAAGAGAAGATAGACTCAATAAAAATATTAAGGCGCTCTAAATGAAAATGAGTTTTATGAAGGCAGTGAGCTTCACAATAGTAATGAAATTCATAAAGGCTAATTGATCTTGGTGAAAGAAAGGAACATCACGAAGGATAGTTGAGATTTGAAAAAGATTTATGCTTTGTGAAGGCTAAGGGAGATTTGAAAAATGGAATGTTCTTCATGAAGGCTAGTTATAGGTTTGCGTAATAGTGGGACTTTCAAAAGGAGGTGTACGTCATAAAGGTTTTTTTTGAGATTTGTGAAATAAGGAGCTTCACGAAGCAGTGAGCTTTGAAAAATTTGTTCAAAAGGTATTTATCATTACTTTTTTGGTAAAGTTTTATTCATAACTGGATGAAATTAGGACATTAATAGAGCATCTAGATATAGTAGAGGATGCATTCATTAGTGGTAATGAAGTGACCTAGAAGTCCATAAACTATTTGTGGATCCCTTCCAATAGAGGTGAACGATTGAAGTGGAAGACGATGATCCTTTTTACCAGTAGTGAGACATATGAAGATACATATGAAGTAATACTTGGAAATACAAGGTAAAAACCACAATCTTTGTAAAGAAAGTGATCTTGGGCATAGAATATATGATCCATACCTTTAGATTTAGTGGATTTGGCACATCATCAAATCATCGTTGTATGCTCCTTGGATGTAGCCTAGTGAGGGTGAACCAAGTAAAAATATCTATCTCATGTTCTTTCATTCCGTCATTATATTCCATGAATCATCATCAGATAAAAAAAGAAAATATAAGATCATCATTAACACTTAAGTGAAAACAAAGTTACCCTTATAATAAAGAGGTCAATATCTAGTGGGTTAGAAAGAATTTAGGAAAGAATATCCATACCACGATTCATCCCCCCTATTAGGGTATCTATGCCCCTTTTGTACCTAACATATGTCAATAATCACCACCCTCCCTTTGGTTTGGGAAGTTGTTATCATAATGACCAATCTATGTAAACATGTATCACTAAATTGTGGGTGGTGCATTCTGTGTAGATTAATCACCATTAACATTTTGAACATACTTCTTCCCATAATTTAGACAATCAATTTCTCAATGACCTTACTTTGTACACTTAAAATATTTACTAGAACCTATTAAACATATTAATCCATGCTTATTACAATATTTATAGTAGAAAAGAAAACTCATCTTCTTTACTCCATGGGTTTTAGAGTTTCTTTGGAACTCCATTTTTCTTTTCTTTGCAAAACCATGAGATTGATACATGAATCCAACAACCATTTCAACCATGATTTCACAATACACAATATATTAATATCTACTAATGTATATTATAGTCAAAACCCATCTAATACTTGTATTTAGGCCACTAAAGAACCAATCAACTTTACTTTTGGGTTGGATGACAATTCCTGAAGCATACCTCACAAGTCTCATGAAATTAGCCTAGTAGGTAGCAAAAAATTCATCATCCCATTGTTTCAACTCACGTAACACTTTCCAAATCTTGTTAATAAGAATAAGGGGAAAGTATATATTGAAAAATAAATTATTGAACTCATACTAATACACAGATTCAATCTCATCTTGATGTGTCCTATTCTTAATTATATTCCACCAATGATATGATTTTCCTTCTAACCGATAAACATCCAGAATGACTTTCTCATGCTTTAAAAAATAAATAATGAAGAATATATTTTTAGTAGTAATGATCTATTGTTCATCAAAAAGTGGATCAAAAGACCCTTTGAAAGAAGGTTTTCATTTCTGATTGAAGGACTCACTAAAATTTTGTTCCCTACTTCTCTCATTTGAAAGTGCACCATGATTAATAGCTTAAGAACGTTGTGGGATCATAACAATGAGGTTCTACATTACAAATCTCATATCATTTAGTTTATGATGAGTACAATCATTTCATTTTCCATCACAATTACCATTAACACAATTCTTTCGGGTTCCGTACATTAAAAAAATATGAAAGCATAGAGTAAGAAATAGTTATCGTATTGAGGAACCACATAATCATTATAATTCACTTATAGGATGTCTAAATTATAACTCCTTCCTTAATCTATTAAACCCTAGGTTTACCATAGTTTATTCATAGCCAAAATATATTTAAATCCTTAATGGTTTTTCGTGAAGAGTTTTTGAATTCCCATAGCATATCCCCCAGGAATGTCATACCAAGTTTTGAACAAAGCCCATTATTGTGTACCCGATTACCCCGAGTCAGGACCATAAAATCTAGTCAACGTTATTACCCCTATGTATATCTATTCTAGAGACACATCCACTTGTAGTATCCAGATTGGGATATATTTCTAGGAAACCAATCACTCTATCCTTTAACAAAATTCCAAGACATTTTCCTATACTTTTCCTAATCCTTATACTTATCCTTATACATGTACATAGGTTTCTCACTACGGTTTTCTCATCCTAGCTTCCATAGGTTAAGTAAAACAATACCCTGATACCAATTATAGTGTCCCTCACTTTTCAAATATAGAAATTACATAAATTTTTTGTAATATTTAATACATTATACAAACAAACACCCAAAGACTGTATTAGTCTAGTTTCATTTACAAACATGGAAAAATAAATAATGGAACATAAATGAGCTATATCATCTCCCAATAGGTTCTTCATAACTAGCACCCTTTTTAGACACATCATACATAACACATATCTATATAATATGAGGGGAAGGAAATAGAGAAATGACTGATCTTAGATTCTATTTAAGGGTAAACAAGGAAGATATGTAAATATAATCTTAATCATAAAGGTATAAGAACATGATCATGAAAATTAAAGATCATACTCTGAATATCAAAGATCATATACATGAATCATGGAATAAATCTTAGAAATTCATAAGACATGAATCATAAGGAAATAAAAAACATAATGAATTAAATCATAACATAGAAATAAAACATGTAATTATGTTAAAAACATAATAATATATAATTTTTCCCACAGTAGTCAAGGCATTGATGCTGATATCATCTTAGTGAAAACGTCCTTTACTGAACCAGGTCAAACCTTGTTCCAACCTTGTATTACTGAACCGAGTCCACTCTATGTTCTGGCCCTGTAATATAACACCGAGTTCATTTACCTTTCTAAACATGTCTATCTCATGAGATATAAATCTTTACCTAATGCATCATAAGGATATATAGGTCACACTCATCTCTTAATGAAATCATACATACAAGTGAAATATTATCATAAATAACCATATCATAACCCATGAAATGAAATGGGTATTATTAATATGTAATAATATCATAACCATTGAAAAATTATAGGTTTCATAATCATTTCAACACAAACATAACTAGTGAAAGGAAGAAGGTTTCAAAAGCATATAACCCGTGAAAGAGAAACAAGTTTCATAAACATCATGCCATCAGAACATAATACATTTAGGGAAATAATTTGAATAAAAAAATTGAATAATTTCCCTATAAAGGCATGAGTAACACTATTTTATGTTATCTTATATGGGAATTGTTTTTGAAAGATCTTATAAAAACACTTCCTAAGGAAAATATCCTTTATTCTTTGAAAAATGATATTTAAATAAAAAACCTTTTGAAAACCATTTTCATTGAAAATATATTTAAAAAATTATAAAGGAAGATTAAAAAAAATAATTTTTTTAAAAATTTTCCCTTGAAAATTATCTTCAAGGATCATTTGAAAACATTTTTTAATTTTTTTTGAATACATAGTTTTTGAAATAAAACAGATTTCTGACCAAAGAGATAAATATGGTTAGATTTTCTTAAAATCATTTTCTTAATTATATTAAGTAACAAATAGTGAAATGAAGTTACTAATACATCGATATAACTTTAATAAATAGATTATAAGGAAACTCATCAATTTTTTTATATATGGATAATAATATTTCATCAAAGAAGAATAATCATTAACAATCTCAAAAAGTGATGAGACTGTTTCAATAAACTCTTACCACTTGGTTAATTGAGATAATATTCTCCATGTAAGAAAATGAAATTAAATAAAGATTAAAATATCATTAAAAAAAGTATATTGACGATATAACATGAAAAATTGATGTATATACACCTTGAAAAATAATTTTGGGGCATAACAAAACATAAGTCTCAAAGAAAGAAATTTAAGACAAAACTATTTTACCAATTTGGTAAATTTTGAAACCTAACCCCTATGAAATAAATATAATAAAATGGATATTAAAATTATCATAAATTTAGGTTTAATAATAATTTAATACATCGAAGGTCTGTATACGCACCACACAAAAGGAATGAGTGGTGAATAAAGCATGTATCTCAAATAAATAAAAAGTGTGATGAAATTCCCTTAGCTTGTATGTTGATTCTCATCATTCTACTTAAAACCACCAGTATAATAAATTAAATTTTATTATAAATATTATATAGAACCATATTATTATATATAATACCATATATGGTTTTATCATTACTTTATATTACCCTCTTGTTAACATTCCAATTTTAAGGTTTCACTTCAGGTAATATTCACTTTATTCTTCGTATGTATTTTAATTTGTTATATATTTGGTAATTATAATTATATTAGGATTATAGAATGTAAAAAATGATATAAATATACTTTATATTCAGTATATTTTTATTATAATAATCTATATAATATAGAAATATGAAATGGAAAACACAGTTGATGGAGTCATTAAGCTGTACGTATGCATGAACGCTGTTTCTATTTTTATTGTCGTATTGAAATAAATAAATAAAATTAATTATATTTATATATGAAAATAAATCATTAAATTAGAATTATAATTTTATATATATCATATAATTTCACTGAATCCATCCTTAATACATTCCATGTAGTGTGTGAACAAATCTCATCACTTTGAGGGGGTGGTAGTCCACAGTTCCTCAAACGAAATTATCGCATTTACACAAAATGGAAAGTAAAAAAGATATTTGATATAAAATTAATAAAGAAGATGAAAGATATAATAAATATAATATATAACATATATAAACATATTTTCCATCATAATTTCCACCAAGATAGGTAGTAAAAGAAAAATTCACAATCATTATTTACTGAGGCGGTAGTTCACCGTACACATAAACTGTAGGTTTATTACCCATTACATAGAGGTGTGTGTAAGTGCAAGTTGAAACCTTAGAATAAAAAATCCTAATATATTTAGTATAACTTTTTTTACACAATCATGTAAAAAAAATAGTTTAGGGAAGGAGAAAGAAAATAAAAGAAAGGAGCTTGAGGAGGCGTCATCTCTTAATTGGGTAACTTCTTTTGGTTTGTGCCGAAAGGATTACGTGGAAGAATTTATGTACAAAGATAGGCTTCTAGGATTAAGTGAGGTATTTTTTAAAGTGTATTAATCAGATATTTTTTGAACCTATGTTGTTTTATAGGGGTGTAGAAGAGGGAGAGGTAGTGGCCTTTTATAGGAAAGGGAAAGGACACACTTCGCATTTTTTAAAACAAGTTAGATGTACACATGTTTTTACCAATAAATATTAATAAAAAACAAAAAAAAAAAACAAAATAATGAAATATTAATGGATGAACAATGGTCATAAAATACGTCTTTCACAAGTGTATAGGTCATTTTGGTGCTTAAAGTTACAGTTTATTCCTTAGTTAATCTAAATTTTACCATAATCTATGTAATTAAATTTAATTACATTCAATAATAATTTGGTAAAAAAATAAGTTGAAATTAATAGAAATTATAAATTTTGATGATTCAAATTATAGAATCTATTTTTCCAATTTAAAATCACATTAGTGGCATAAATTAATTTAATATTAATCCTACAGTTGACTCAATAATGCATATTTTTAGAGTAAAAACAAACAAAAGATTGATAAGTTTTTATAGCCAATTTTAAATTGTAATTGATTTCAATGACCTAAATTGGATGAATTTATCAAAAATTTATCTAATTAAACTATGAAACCAAATTAAAATATAGTTCATCCATATAAATAAATTAGATGAAAAATCAGTTTTGAATAAAAATTTGGAATTTGTCACTATTCATCAAAAATGACGTTTCTTAGAAAAATACAAAACATTCACCATAAGATAATTTAGAAATTATAAATTCAAAAATAAATTTTATTTTATCATATTAAATTTCTAAATATATCTAAAATTATTTTTATTTTTTTCACTAAAGGACACGAAAAGTAGTTTGTTTGAAAAATTTGTATCTTTAAACATATAAGGACTTTACCCAAAATTTATCCATAATTATCAATATGTTTTATTTATATAAAACCATTATATAAAATATTCAAAAAGTATTTATCACTACTAATATTACTATTTTTTATAGCTAGGTAATATTTATCTCATTTAAATAATTATAACAATAAAATGATGTTTCATAGAAACATTGGTGTTGCATGTAACATATGCCAAGTCACTATTCTATGTAACGTATTCCAAGTATATGCTTTGTGTAACCTAATCCAATTATATTATATGTGATTTTTTTACTTAGTGAATTATAAGACAGAATTGAATATTTAATTTTTTTGAAAAAAGGTCCATAAAATCACAGGGTGTTACATCATCACCCAAACTAATTCAATTCAAACTCACCTCAAAATGTCACTGAAGTCATTTTCTAAGATTATAAGTATTACCCTTAATTTAATCATGTGTTAATTAATTTAAACAATAATATAAAAATTAATAAGCCATTACAAGGAAAGGCCTTAGGACATGGCATCCACTCCCTATAATAAATCATTTAAATTATAATTAATATCACAAATAAATCTACATATCAATTAAAAATTAAACATTAATTGAAAATTAAATTTTAATGCCCCTTAACAATGGGTAAAGGGGACACCTAAATAGGGGTCCAATTCTATATTCCATTAAAATAGCCTATTTCAATACACAACACACCCAAGGGGTGGTTTCAAATCAAGGTGTTAAACCTATAACCATCCATTACGGGGATTATTTAATTGAATAGGATATACCTATAAATATAATTCAAGGATCTAATTTTATTTCAAGGAGACACCTGAGAATTGGGAATTTAGAACAGTGGAATATATATAACAACTCAACATTAAATAAAAGGTATGATACCACCTACCAAAGTTTCTTGGTTAATAGCTCGTCCAGTATAAACTTCTGATTGAACTCATATCAAGATAAAATTATAGAACAAATCAGGAAAATAATAATAGAGAATATTAGCTTGCACCTAAAAAGAATATATGATACAAAATCTAACGAATAATGTCTAAAAAGGAATCAATTACTCAATGATGTAGATCCAATGAGACAGGCGATGCTTAAATCAGAGATTGGATGGAGAAGGTAGCTCAACTATAAGATTAGTCACCAAAGGAGAGATCTCAAATGAGCCTTTACTTTGAAAGAGGAGGAAATGAAAATAATTTTAGTTTTAATATAATTTTAACTAATGAATTTTCATTTTAACCAAAATACCAGGTTTTTATGGTTTGGCAGTATTTTTTGGACAAACTGTGTTCCAATCAGGCACACTTAGCTATAGGGAAGGTCATATCACATAGTTTGTCTGCATAGTTTACTAACTGTTCCCAAACCATTCCAAAACCCACTATCAAAATTTTATACATTTTCACATGGATGTGTTTCCCATTCACAAGGTTTTTTATAATCGTGTAACCTATAGATCCCCACTATCCAACCTTATATATTTTTATCTAACATAGTGTCATGCCTTGCATGTTTGGAAGTAACCATGATCTAGGTTATTTCACCCAAAATCTTGGGTTCCAGGCTCCAAACCGTCCCCATACACCACCAATACCTCCATAAACTCAAATGGAATTCACATTAGGCCACATTTAAACATTTAAACAGATAATTGACAAAAAATAAAGGATCTATACCTCAAAGAAGATCCATGTTCTTATAAACTTCCCTATTAAAGCAATTCATCCACAAATTTACCTTCCAAGGGTAGTAAATAATGATATGAGAATAACTCCAACAACTATGAACATACATCAGACTCCCACTCCCAAGTCTCATCCTGTACTCAGCCATGCTACCGTAGCACCCATACTAAATGAATTGATCGACCTCATAGAACCTTTGTGATATGATACACAATACATATATGATGATCCTCAAAGGATATACCTTTTTGTAACTAAATCTCAAAGGGATAAAAGGCATGAGATGGTTCTGAATGATAGTGACATAACTAAGATACATGGAAGAATTCGTGCATGACCTGATATCTCTGAGGTAACCAAAACAGATTGGCTACCAGCCCAACTCTCTCCAGAATCTCAAATGACCTGACATAACGTGGTTAAAGATTACAATGTCTCCTAATCCTCCTATATCCCAGCCTTAGCGAAACATGTAAAAATACATGATCCATAAATTAAAACTCTATAGGTATTCTATGGAGATCTATGTATTATTTTTGTTGAGGCTGTGTAGTAGCCATCCACTTCTGAATCAACTAAACCAATTATGTGGTCTCTTGAACAAGACAAAGTCCAAGCATAACTGCCTCTCCATCCCATAACCAACACAAGGGTGATCAACATGGCCTAAAATACAAATCATTATAAGGTGACATTTGAATAATATCATGAAATATATTATTATATAAGAATTCAACCAGGGGTATATACCTCTCCCAAGAGACCCTAAAATCCATAATTCATGCTCGTAGCATGTCCTCAAGCACCTAAATCATGCACTATGACTTGACATCCATATGGAAGGGGTATATTGTGCTCAAAAGCACCTATGTACATAATGCCCTCGATATCCCTTTCTTGAACCATGAAGCAAACTAGGAATCCCTATAAGAAATAATAGTATGTGGGACCCCATGAAGTTGTACTATCTCATGAATATAAAACCTCCTAATCTTATCCACACTAAAGTTTTCATAGAATAGTATGAAATGTTAAAACTCTTTGAACGTATAGAAAAATCAAAAAAAAAAAAACCTCAAGGAAACCTCAGTACACTTGTCACAAAATCTATCACGACATAATTCCATTTTCACTTAAGAATGGGTAACTGTTGTAAAATCTTGACTAGTCGCTGACATTCCTCCTTCACCTATTGATATGAGAAACATATCTTGAAAAAATATGCTACAAATATTTTCATATCTATCCACCAGTATTGGAAATGTAAATCCTGATAAATCTTAGTGATTCTAGGATGAACTGTCCAATTTTAAGCATGAAAGTATCACATTAACTTCTTTAGAATCTATACTGGAACCCAACATGACAATGAACTCATCAAATTTCATCAATTCCTATCGTTAAATCAGAAAAAGGTTCCTTACCTTCCACACCCCCAACAGAACTAGGCCCTCAAAATCTAATAGATTCCTCATCCTCACTCTATTATATAGGGTATAGGTAACAACTAAGGATGATAGATAAGACTATCTGTATCCATCCTTCACCTATAAGTTTATATTAGATAAAAAAGCCATAAGATAACACTCGCTACAGGTTGGTTGAGATGCCTGTATCTGAGTCTACCTACTCAGTGCATCAGCCACTACATTTCCTTTAATAGGCATGTAGGTAAGAATAAAATTAGAATAATACATGTATTCAACCCACCTTCACTACCTAATGTTCAGATCATGTTATGTAAATATGTACTTGAGGATTTTATGGTCTGTGTAAACCACAAAATGTTCTCCAAGTAAATAATGTTTCTAATAGTAAAAAACATGAATAACTACATCTAAATCAAGATCATGTGTCAGGTAATTCATCGCATGTGGCCTCAACTGATGAGACCCGTACACCACAACTCTACCCCCTGCATAAGATCTACTTCTAGCCCGAAACCTAATGCAACATAGTAAACCATTTAAAAACTAGAAGACTCTAGAAAAATAAGTATTGGTGTAGAATTCAATCTCCATTTTAGATCTTGAGAGGCTATCTCACATGAATATAAACATACAAACTTCACACCCTTCTTTGTAATTCTTTTAAGTGGTGATTCAAAGTGTGATAAGTCCTATATTAAATGTCTATAGTAACTAGCCGCCCTTAAGAAAATCCTTACCTCAAAGATATTCTTAGGATGCTCCAAGGAAACTACAACTCTCACCTTCTCTGGATTAATTTATACAATTGTATCTGAGATAATGTGACCAAGGAAGTGAATTTGATCCATCCAAAAGTGTCACTTTATGAGCATATCATATAGCTGATTCTATATTAGTGTATTCAAGACGTTCTCAAGATTTTTGGCTTGGTCTTTTGATTTGTGAGAATACACAAAAATATCATCTATGAAAACCACAAAAAAAAAAGATAAGGATGAAAAACTTGGCTCATCATTCCATGAAGAATGATGGCATGTTTCTGAGACTGAATGAAATAATCCAATACTCATATAGACCATATCTATTATGAAATTTTATGTAAGTTATATAAAATAGTATAACACACCCCAAATTATAACTGAATCTCAAATCAATATTTTATAAGGCTCTAGATCCTTGGAGATGTTCAGATAGATCATATATCTGTGAAAGAGGATATCAGTTCTTAACCATCAATTGGTTCAATTTCCAATAATCTATATATAACCTGAGGGTTCCATTCAACTTTTTAATACAACAGACCGACAAACCCCGTGGATAATTATTGGGTTAGATAAACCCCTTTACCACTAATTCTTATAGATTCATCTTGAACTATTATATCTCAATATTATCTACCCTATACAGAGGAATGGATATCAATGAAGCTCTTGAAACTAGATTAATAGTGAAATCTAACTCTCTAACTGGAGGTAATCCTATAAAGTCATCCAAGAAAATGTACCTGAAACAATCAACCATTGAAGTGAAATATCCCTAACGTGTCCCCTAATCATCTAGATATAAAATCACAATCTGGGGTGTCATCCTACCTAGACCATGATGCTCTGGTCTAGCCTATCTCTCTTAGACATCCTATTCACCATTTAGAATAAACTCTCCACCCTGTAGTGTTGTAAAGGTTACCCTTTGTCTATAGAAATCAATGAAAGCATAAAAGGGAACCAACCGGTCCATCCTGAGAATGATTTCAAAACCCTTCATCTCAAGGGAAAGGAGGTCCCATATGAAGATACACCCAACAATATCATGGTGGGGGGACTCCTATAACTAATGTACATCCTCTATTATAATCCCCAACAAAGTGTCAAACATAATAGAACCATAAAAGGTATAAAAAATGAGCCTAAGGCTCCATACAATTGGAACTGATATCAATCTATGGGAAGCTTCTATATTGAAAAGTGAAGAAGTTGAAGTAGAGGTTACTAGAATATTACCTCTGACAATATAAGTTCTAGTATTCTGATCCTTAAGGGTCCATTGCATTGTGTAGATGTAGTATGAACCATGACCCTATGATACTGCATGGATACCCTAAGCTGATCCACCCTAATATCACTATAAAATAGGGGTACGACTACCAAGACCACAACCACCACCTTGGATTAATCAACTAGTTGTACTCTAGCTCACTATCTAATGAGAATTTACTGACCCTACTACTAAACATGGAGATGGTGTAGAACCTCTCTCAATGGATGTTAGAGGAAACGTTATACAAAAGTGATGTAGATGGACCCTCTTGCCGCATGATCGACACTCTACTGATACTCTCATACACTGAGGTCTCATTTTCCCTAGTCTACCACACTAGTGGCACCTCACATAGCTACTTATGTATGTGTTCTGTCTAATAATATCAATGCATGGAAGATACAAATGATGCTTCCCAAAAAAGGTTGATGTTGTACTTTATTGAGATACAGAACCACCCTCACTCACACCTCCAGCCCCTCTCAGGTAATGCTTCATGATAATCACCAGATTCACTATTCTAAAAATGGTTGACATCCAAAATACATTCACCTATGATCAAATGTTATACTAGAAACCATCCTAAAATTATCCGGCATTAGATAACTCATCACCCACAAGAATAGTTTTGAAGCATTGAAGATTACTAAATGGGCTGAGTAATCCATAACTGATATTGCAACCTCCTCTAGGTGCATGGACTATCCAGATCTATCAACCCTCAATGTCTCGAGATAGAAGTAGTCATATAAAGACTTATGAAAATCCTTCCAAGACATATTCTGATGACGTTATTTCTGTTTAATGGAATCCCACCATCTCTTGAAAAAATCACAAAAAATAAATGTACAGAGATTTACACTCTTCTTAGGAGAAGTCTCTAGATTCTCAAAGATATATAAAATGGAATCTAGCAATGACTTCGTAGAATATGGACTTCTGTCCCCAAATAACGTGGGTGGATGCTACTGTTAGGACTCACACATCTACTATTTCACACTCAAGGCAGGCCGTGGTGTTCCTTAAATAGTCTTCATGAATCGCATAGAATTCTAAAAAAACTATGCCTCAGTACCTATGTCCAGTAAAACTTCAAGACTATTAGGAGGAACTACTATAGTATCCACTAGTATCCCATATCCTACCACCTCTAGAGTGTGGTCATCACCTCCATCCTTGTGTATGACTAGAGGTCGTGCTGGTGATGTTATTATACAATTCCAAACGCACGCCTCTGTTCCAAATCATTATGAAATCACTTAAATCAAAAGAATAGATACAAAAATATGATAGGTAGAATCCTTCCTATATAATATCACACCACTATGCCTGCTCCATGAGTAAAGATTGGTTGATATAAAAATCTTATAAAATCTAGATAAATTTTCTACTTCACACTACTAAGGCTAGGTATAAGTCAAGTTCCATGTTATAAGAAACTCAATTTTCCATTTTATTCATTTTATATTTATTTTTCATTTTCATTTTAATCTGAACACATCTCACATTTATAGAACATTTACATTAAATATGTTGAAACAAATGGTTCATCAAATTCTCATCCATGATGTCCCATACTCCTCAAGAATCATAGTTTGGCATCTAATTAATTGACACCGGAACATGTTCTAGAATACCTATCATAATAGAAGGTATATATATCGTAACACATATCACACCAACATACAAAAAGTCATGCAACCTAAATGGCATGGAATAATGCATGGCATGAGATTCTGATAATATGAAAAATATGATGCATGATATGGAATACCTTGATCTAATTGGGTTATAATAAAATAGATCCCAAAAACATTTAAATAAAAATATCACAATTCAAGGGAATCACCCAAAGGTGGAATCAAATCAAACGTAACAATAAAAATTAAAATAAAAATAATTTAATATGATGCAATTTGGATTTTTCCTGTAAGATGGTTACCTACACTCAGAAAAACTAATTTCCTAAATCCTCTTCCTTTCTATTGCTTTATATAATCACAAAATAGTAAATAAAACTAAAAAATAATGCTCTGACACCACTTTGTAACATTCCATACCTGGATGCCACTCAACATTTCCCCAAGCATGGTTTCCCACATGAACTCAAGTGTATTTTCCCAAATACTAGAGGTTTCTGACCAAAATTGAGGACCTAGGTGTGTCTGTGGGGATACTATTCCATCATTACCAGAGTGAAACATAGTGGAATCAGTAAAATAAAAGTAGAGGAAGCATTATAATAACCAAAAAATTAGTAAATAGTTGGAGAATAATAAAGAAAAAATTCAATAAGTCACCTCATATACAAAATGATAATACATTTAATATGCCTCTATTAAAGTATCAAAAACATGTATATAAGGAAGTTATACAATACATGTAACAAAATAAGAAAAATATAAAAGTATCCATCTATCATCATGAGCCTCAGCTCAATCCCATGCGCCTAGCTTCTAATAAGAAATCTATAACCTGTAGTTAGGAACTTTACCTTTTCTGTACCTGCAATCATATAATATGTTTGGGTGCCCAAGGACACCTTAAGAGGGAGTGATACATAATCCCAATAGGAATCATCCCATGTTCTGGTGTCTCCAGTCAGTAAATATATAACATCGATGTGTAGAATGTAATTTAATATAGAAAGGGAGAACTAAAATTAAAAATCCTATAAATTATAGGTTCTCATTTATAATCATGTTGGTTTATTAAATTTATTTTAAAATATAAGTCTCTGAATTAACATTCATTGCATGTGTCATTTGTAATAATGTTCATTAAAAGAATCAATTTCATTTAATTAATAAACCTCAAGACTTGACATGTATCTAGGTGTCCCCCATTATAATATGAACAAATGATTCGTAAATATGTCATCTACAAGGTGCAATACTAAGACCTAATCCAAGCTTATTCTTTGGATTGGAAGACATGTCATGTTACTAATATCATTTATTAATAAATTTTGAACCTGATCCCATCAATGACATTAAAAAATTTGGAATCCAGGTATCGGTCAAGGTATAAAATAAACAAACACTCTACAAGACCATCGATAGAGATCCTGAAGAATCGAGGTATTGTTCTAGGTGTGGGATAACATCACGTCAACTAGATTCTCTCCTCAAATGTCTACTAAGAGAGCGTAATTATCACCCATGACATATATGATCAATTCTCTATGAGTCTGTCCTTGAAAATCCATACAGAATCCAAGTATCACTTGACAAGTAATAGTCAAGCCTTAGATTCTATCCTTAATAGTCCACTAGGGAGTCCAAGTATCACTCAGGCTTAATAAAGGTAAGTTCCAATTAATTTTGTCCATTGCATTCTCATTTGTATCCAAGTGTCACCCATGGAATATAATAATTCAACCAAAATCAAAACCTTATAATATATTCAATTATACCAAGGGTCATCACCCTAACTAGTTTAATTCAAACTCACCTAAGAAGGTGACTCAAGTCATGGTCTAAGCATTGAAGTCTTACCTTTAATTTAATCACGTGGGAATTTCTTGTAAACAATCATATCAAGAATAATAATACATTAAAAGGTAAGGCCTAGTTAAATGACATACATTACCTATCCTATATCATTTCAATTACAATTGAAATCACAAATAAATATACATATTAATTCACAATTCAACATTAATTGACAATTCAATTTTAACATCCCTTAACAAGGGGTAAATGGAATACCTAAAAAGGGGTCCAATTACATATTCCATAAAAATGGACCATTTCAATAAACAAACCACCCAAGGGGTGATTTCCATTCAAGGTGATCAACCTATAACAATTCATTAATTTGCTTATTTAATTGAATAGGCTAAACCAATCAATTTAATTCAAGGATTGAAATTTATTTCAATCCAATGCTTGAGAACTGGGTGTGTGGCACAATAGAATATATATGACCAATCAATAGTAAATGAAAGGAAAGAGACCACCCACCATAGGACATGGTTGATAGCTGATCAAGTATCAGCTCCTAATTCGACTCAAATCAGGATAAAATCAAAGAACGAATGATAAAACTAATAATAGGTCATATTATCTAGAACCTAATTAGTGTATCCAATACCAAATTAAATTAATAATTTATAAAATGGAATCTATTACTCACTGATGTGAATCCAGTGATACAAGTGGCACTTAAATTGAAGATCAGACAAAGAAGGTACCTCAATCCCTAAACTAGTCACCAAGGGAGATCTCTCAAATGATCCTTTACTATGAATCATGATGAAATGAAAATATTTTTAGGTCTAATAGAAGAAAAAATGGTCATTTTAACCAAAATATATAGGTTTTATTGTTTGGCCACACGTTTTGGACTAATATCATGCCAACCATGCACACTTAGCTGTAAGGAAGGGCACCTAACATGGTTTGTCCATAATGTTTGACTAACCATATAAAAACCATTTCAAAATCCCATATAATAATTTTATACATTCTTGCATATTCATGTAAACCATTTCTCATAGTTTTGTCTAAACCTGTGGCCTACCCCACATAGTTTTAATTAACCATGAGCTAGGCTTATTTCAACAAAAATCTTGGGTTATAGGCTATGAACAAGACCTAGAAACGCCTGATACATTCATAAACTCAATAGGAATTAAAATTAGGCCCTATTTAAACATTTAGACTAAGTATTTATGGAAAATAAAGGATCTTTACCTCAAATAGAACCAGATTCATACAATATACTTCCGATGTTGTTTTATTTTACTTACCACTGTGCTAATTTTCTCAAGAGTGTATAATATCCCCATCATACCACCATTAGAATATAACCGCTAGTTGTTAGTCTTTGGTGTATGATGAGTTGTGCTTGAGGGAATATACTTGACCGACTTAGAGGATCATTTCAAGGGCTCTTGGGTTGGGATGTTACATGTGACGTGGTATGTGATTTACAGAATTAAATGACCCAAGAACCATTCTATATTTATTTTACTCTATATTGACTCTCATTAGATTTTTTTGGCTCTTGAATTATCCCTAGAGGCATTTCATCTCCTCTAAAATTTATTCTTCTTAGATCAAAGCTTTGGTGAAAGTGTTTGATTTCACTATAATAAGTGATATCTCCTCATTTGAGATTTCCCTCTTTTATACTATTCTATAATTTAAGGGTGATGAATCCTAAATTTTAAGATGTATTGGATCCATGATTTTATGGTTGATGTTTTTAGGTATTTCCTATTGATAGTTCATGCCTTTGAGTCTCTATTTTTATTCCCATTTCATGAGATTGATTTTTAGATCACTAATTAAAGTAGGTAGTTTCATAATGTTTATTCCACACAATTGAAACGTTGTTTAATTGATTTATTCAAATTCATTTAAAAATGATTTTCTATTATTTTAATTAAATTGGATTTAATTTATGATTTCAAAGGCACATGTTTTGAAATAAAATCCCATTTTTTGTGGTTTTGAGATATGAAATAATTTGAGGAAAAGATTTCTTGTGATGAAAATTGTCTAGTAAATTGATTTTACAGTATTTGAGAAAAAATGATTTAAATGAAATATTATTTAAAAATGGAATGAATTTTATGAAAACCAATGATTTAGTTTTGAAATGAAAAATAAATATTGAAAACATAAAGTGGGTAATTGTGTTCTTAAACTGATCTAAAATGATTGATTTTAACATGATTGATTGATGGATTGATTGACTGAAGTGCATGTGATCCTAGGTATTCTATGGTAACATGGATAAGAACAACAGGGTATTACCCTATAATACTTCATTGATGATGAAAACACTGATGTAAACATATTTTTCCATTATTTTTCTCTGATGGGGAGTTGAGTCTTGAATACACGGTTCATGGGATGTGTTCACACATTGAGTTGAGATCACTAATTGAGTAGTGTGAGGACTATATTACTATAAAACTAACATACCACATGGCTAGATACATGGTGCTATGATATGTTTGATTTTATAATTACATTTCATTGATTTATGAAACTTTTCTATTAATGAAAATTGATTTATATAAATATTTTATATAACTTGTTCATTTAAGACTATTTTGATATGTCTTATATCTATTTTGATTATAAAATAATTATTTATTAAAAATATAATAATTCCATGGCATGCCATATATTGTATAAAATGAATTAATTTTTGGTTTAATTATATTGAAGTTTATTATGTAACACTTGGTAAGACCCTACTAGGATTTATAGATCAAACCCTACCTTTTCCTTTAGGAATTTTTAGATTTTCTTATGCTAGGTATGAGAAAAGGAAATGTGACATTTGGAGGTAGTATATGTTCTTGAAATTTGGGGCCGAGATTGATGGAGTTAACTTGTGGAGATGTGATCCACTTAATGTAGGGGGTTTATATTTGAGATTTATCTTGGTAGACATGGAGTCTTTTGATGATGTATCATTTTTGTACCGCTTTACATATTTTTATGGTACATTCTCCATTTGAAGTGTTGAGAATACTAAATTTTATACTTTCACTTATAAATTTTTATGAAAAAAATCATTCCCTCATGATTTGTGTATGATTTCAGGTTCTAGTCTCCAACCTATGGAGATTTGGAATGCCATTCAGGCTATGTTAGTGCTAACTTGGGTATCAGGGTACTAGATCATCTTGGCTAGTTCCTATCACTAGTGGATCATGTGATCATGTGTTTTACCAAAGCATTAGAAATATTTATCCATTCATTTTGAGTGGTGAAGCATATATATTCATTATTACATTGTGATTAGTCTATTTATGTTACATAAAGAGTTATTAATAGCTTCTAGTTATTCACTCTAATAGGTGATCCCAGTTATTACTATATGGAATATAAAAATAAGAAAATTATTCACCAATTCACACGTTTCTCAGTGAATTTATAATTTTAATTTTCTATTTTAGTAAAAATTAACTTTCTAAAGGAGTATTATTTATTGGTGTAAGATATGTTTCATAACACTCCAGGAAAGAAAATTCATTCACTATAGGTACTATTTATTCTAGGCATGTTTTCACATGAAAACATGTAACTTAAATGATTTTGATGAAATTATAAATTGTGGATAATAGAGTGATTGTTACATAAAATTATTTATTAGGTGAGAAAATCAAATTGTAATAAAGTTATCAAATAATTCGACGAAGCTTTTAAAATTTAAGCATATTGGTATCTAATACCATTTTAGAAAGGAGAATGCAGAGTATGGAGAACTCAAATAGGAGTTTGTTTCATCAAAGGACCATGTTTAGAATATATTGATAAATCCATTAATTAATGATTCATCCCAAAACATACAAGTATTTTTTTGGATAATATTCTATCCAAAAATTTATATGAGTATGTTCTATATACTTTAATTCTTATTTTTTTCCATTTTTTTTAAAGGGATAAAATTTTGAGGACAATTATTTTTCAGAGATGTTTACTTATTTAAGGGGGTGATATTTTATGTTAAGTAGATAAAGATATGAATAAATGTGTAAGAACCCGAGTTTTTAGAAATGGGTCAAAGCCCGGCCCTGTTTAAACTTTTGACTGGTTTTTGAGAAGTCAAGAAAATCTGGGAAATTTCCAGAAATTTCCAGACTACACACCGTGTACTTTAAGTACACGCCGTGTATGAGTTACCCGAGTGACTGGTCGTGTGCTCGCCGAGTACATGCCATGTGAAGACCGTGCAGAACTTTCCCACTACATGGCATGTATTTATAGACACGCTATGTATCCCTTACCTGTGCGAGGCCAGGTACATGTCGTGTGGTTCCCAGGTTTAAATTTCCATCTACACGACGTGTGGCCTTCCTTGACACGCTGTGTACCCTTGCCCCGTGTAGCGGCCGAGACCCTGGCCGTGTGCTGACCGTGTACCCAGTCCAGACCGTGTGTCAGACTCTGCTTAAGTCAGAGTACAGAAACACATATACACAGAGTGTACTTTGGGAATACACGCCGTGTACTTTTTTTATTTGAGCGATCGGGCCGCCGTCGCGTCTCATTCCCATAACCATCTACTTCTCCCCATTTGGAAGAAAAGTTCGTCCGAAAAACCCCAAAAACTCAAACCATTCTAGAATCTCTGTACGACCTCCATTATTTAATTCATCGATGGCAGAGGGACCGAATCAGAGAGGCTAACCCCGCACACCCTTCTTCGTCCTTGATTCCTCACCTGTTCCTCTGCAGATTCCATCCGAATGGAATTTCCGGATTTGACGGAAACACAGATCTACCACGATTCAGTCCGATTCAGAGGCTGAAATCAAAGGAGTGTCATCGTATGAGTGTGGGGTAGGTGGTGCATACCTTCTTTCGTGTTTTCGTAGATTTTGGGTGTTTCGACCTTCGGGCGCGATGTCAGGTGTTGAGTGAGACCCTGTTTATTTGTTTTTATTTAATTATATGCATTGTGGAATGCCAATGGGTATTCCCTAACCCTATTGCGATTGAGAGAGACTGGGTTAGAGGTCGTTTCTTGTTTGGCGCAATTCAGCAGGGGGTACCGAAATGCATGTGAATTGGACCATTGTTTAAACTGCTGTGTTTATACTGCTTATTGAATGTCTTGAGTTAAACTGTTTAGTTTAATTATGGAATCGTGAATGAGTTAGGTGCTGGTATGGGATAATGTAACACCCCGAGATTTTATGAAAAATATTCTTTTTAATTTCATTAATGTCTTGTGTTGTACGCTACACCAAAAGGAGCTTGCAAAACACGCATCCTTGACTTGCCTTGCATTACACGCAATCGCGACCTTCCTCGATAGCGTGTGTAGTACGCAATACCGAGTTTCACTAAACAATGATATGCTATTAAAATATTATTAAGACTAGCAGTTATGAATAGTAATAACGACTTTTTGAAATTTTTTATTTTTTATTTTTCAAAATGGACTTCATTTCTAGATTCGGAATATCGAAATTAGCTTAGGGTGAAATTTTGGTACTTTTCGGATAACTTTCATTTTCTGATGAATAGTGAAAATTACTAAATTTTAATTAAAAACAACCTTTTTAATAGAAATAATTAATAGTGATAAATTATTAATTTTATTGGTTTTAAAGTATATTTAGAATATATTTTTATAATTTAATACAATGTTGGTCATTGGATGTAATTCTACATTTAAACCACACATAAACAAGTGTCAATCCTTTGATGGTTATTATCTCTTAAAAACACACTATTTGTTTTGACGACGGGAATTAATTTTTAAATTAATTAATGAAACTAATATTTTTTGAATTTGGTAAAATAGAAATCATTTTTGAGTTCATAATATCAAATATAGCTTAGGCCTAATTTTTGGTATTTTTCTGGAAACTTTCATTTTTTGATGAATAGTGAAACCACTAAGTGGTAATTAAAAAAATGAATTTTACCGCTTTTGTGAGGGGAATTTCAAAAATCCGAGAGACATGGTTGATGTTATTAAGTAAAATGTGGTTCAATGAGATGAAAATAATTTTTGGTGAATAGTAACTATTTACTTTTTTTTACCACGGTTAAAAGTAAATAGGGTAATTAAGGGTAAAAATGATATTATTATTACCCTAACACATGTCCTAATTCTATTGTACAACTGTAATTAGACCGAAAACAACCTTAGGAATAAAATATGACCATTTAGTCCCACTTGAATTAGATTAGGACATTTATTATTAATTTATTTAAAGAAGGGTTAAAATAGTTAAAATCAAAGTTTAATAAGTAAATCATTTTTAATATGGGGTTATACACAAGATAAATTCGACTATAAATATTCATTATAAAGATAAAAGGATTTCATACATAATGGTATTTTATATGTAATTTTTAGACTTTAAATAATTTAATTTATTTATAACACAAAGATGATGCAGTAATTATCTTATTAATGAAATACTGACATAATTGATATTATAAATACCTAAATAAGTATAATTTGAGACTTTTTATGAATTAAACTAATTTTATAGGTTAATATGAAATGTTAGGATTTATTTAATTAACTTTTGTCGAAGTAATAATTCTTTTATGAGTTTCAAAAAAATCAACTATTGAATAGTGTCAAAATTGACATAAAATAGTTTTTAAAACAAATATTATATTATTAATTGTTATTTTATTCCTAAAAATCTAAGGTTCGTCCAAATGACTTAGATAATGTTATATATATTAATAAAACACAACTTGGGGTTCTCTTGGATGTATATGGTAAGTTTATTAACTATATAATATAAAAATACAAAGTGACATGGTAAATGTCAATCTAATTAACTAAGAGTTAAAACTAAAAGATAAGGTTAATATAGGAACCTAAACTTGTCTAAATTCTATTGGATGAGATTATTTCGACCCATACCCACCTTATCTTCGAAATAAATCAATTTTTAGCTATTTAAAACCGAATTTTACTTTCTAATAAAATAATAGTTTTAGTTATTCCAAAGGTACCCCTCTCCTCCCTTATAAAAGGGCACCTCCTCCCTCTCTTCCTCACACAACTTTGAGCCTTCAAGCTCGGCCAACCCCTGCAAAATTCTCTTCTCCACTTCCCTAGAAACAACCTAGAGGTTCTGTTCTTCCTCAAAGACCAATTTTAGTGCCCTAAGAGGAGATCTCAAAGAAGCACTTCAAAGAAGAGGTAATGTCCGTTACCGATTCTTTCATCTTTATTTCTTCTTCCACTTCTTCTTATTTAGTTGTTTCATTACGAAGTAATAACATCAGTATCACTCATATACTTATATGTTATTATAAAGATGAAAAAACCATATTTCACCATCTATCCATCCTACGGAAAAAGAAATCACAGCGCGTGTGTACGTACGGAATACCATCTCCACACCGTGGTGTAATCTATTTTCCACCACCACCTTACTTGGATGGGTATAATGGTGTACATAATTACTATATATGATTATTGTAAATTGATATTGATTCTGAAAAAGTATACATACACTCCAATACAATTCCACGATCATGAGAACGATATCATCGCTCGTGCGTACGTACGGACTACCGTCACCACGACGCGATGAGATTCATTCTCCACGTTAACCATTCATGAATGATTATAAAGTATATATAATAATTAATAACGAAATATATGACATAATAATGATTCATGATTTATGTGTATATATATTTATGTCATCTACTTAATTCCGTTCAACTCAATAAGGAAAAGAAAACAACGTTCATGCGTACGTACGGTCTACCGTCTCCATGAATGGTGTATTTATTTCCATTTACTGATCTATTATATATATATATATATATTATGAATATATATTATATATAAGTCATGTTTTATATTCTGGAATTAAGTAATCATGATCTAATTAATCATATGAATAATTACAAGTAAAAACACGGACGACAAATGAAACGATTTTACCCAAAACACTCTTTAACATGGAATTTACAAAAGAACGGATAATATAAAGCCATAAGTGAACCATATATGATATCATAACAATGAGTATGATTCTAGAATAAGTCAATGACATTATTTAAATCATTATACAGGAGGTTCGGACACTTACGGAGCAAATCGGACCTAAGGTAAGGGAAATATCACAATCTCCTTTTTATCCGAGATTGTTTATACATTGGTATTTACTGGGGTTTATTTTATCATCCACATCCATGTAATATTATTTCCATCCACCTACAATTGTTTAAATCCAATTTTACCCTTCGGTGAGTTTTTTAGTAAAAGATATGAAAGGAATCTTTTGTCGTTATTTGTATGAGGTACTTTTTGACTTTTCCGAAAAAAGTACGAGAATAATGTTTTTTTTAACTTATACAGGATGAATGGATTTTTAAAAAATTATTTCCAAGAAGCTTCCTTTACATGTTTTCAAGTTTATTTTTAATCAACTTCTTTTAGTTTAAAATTGTATGACATGTTAAGAAAGGAAAAATGTTTTTGAAGTAGAAAGGATATTTTCCTCAAGAATGGAGTTCAAGTGTTTTATCAAAATTATTTTCCATCTAAGATAATATAGGGTTCTGATTCTATCCCTATAATTACATTGATTTGATTATGTTGTGATGGAATTATTTTTATGAATTCATTTATCTTATATGAAATGTTTTATGATGTCACGATGTTTAAGAATTCCATTTTTATGGGTTATGAAATGATGTATGATTTATGATTTTTTTTGTGGAAGACATAAGAATGGTTTCATTATGAGATGGGTGGGACCTATATCTCCCTCCAATGAATTGGGTAAAGATTTTATATCTCATGAGATAGACATGGCTGGAATGGTAGGTTATACCGGTTCAGTGAAACAGCACTGAAACAAGGAGTGAACTCGGTTCAGAAATGGAATTTGTCCACTAAGATAGTCTTGACAATGAGTCTTGACTAACAAGAAATGATTCTATATGATTATGTGTGTATGCAACAAAGTTTCATGTTTTAAGTTATGATTATTGGGATTTCATTTCACTATTATGATTTATCCCATGTTATGAAATTATGCTCTCTTTTGCAGGTTAAGATTTCCAAAAATGTTATGTTCTTATGAATATGATGTGATTGATATTTCTTTTGTTTACACTTACTGAGCATTTGAGATCACCCTTTTATGTTTTATTTTCCCCAGGTTATAAAGAAATGTTTTAGGTAAAAAAAGAAGATCTTTATGAGAGATGTTGAAGATCTTTCACCACGATTAGAAGATTATATTCTGAGTTTCCAAAGACACTAAACTATTACGGTCCTTGTGTGTCTGTTTTTGTTATGTACTAAGTATTCTGCAAAAGTAATGTAATGTCTATGTACGTCAAGATTTGGGTCTCTATAGTTGGTATCAGAGGAAAGGTTTAGTCAACCTTTGGAAACTAGGATGCGAGAACTTTAGTGATATCCCTAGAGATATTTCTAAGGTATGTCTAGGGATGTCCCTAAGGTTAAGTATAAGTATAGGTTATAGTCCTAGAATTTATCTATCAATCTTAGAATTAAACCTAAGATGTTAGATATTGAAGGTACTCCCCCTTTATTATGTTGTTTTCCCTAGCATGATTTTTGCCTCTCACACTATTCTTTTTGGATTTTAGACGATGGCTGGAACCCAAAGGAACCGTGTTGATCAATGCAATGGAAAATGCAATGATTGTCCTCCTGAACAGACAAATGTTATGGAAGATGGAGTGAAAAAATATTATTTCTATACTTACACAAGCTATAAATCATTCTGGACTTCCAAATGAATAGAGAAGGGAACAATATTCTATTGAGTCCTTCATGAGGCAACGTCCACCTTCTTTCAGTGGGTCTTCTGATCCACTTGTTGCTGAACAATGGATCAGTACTACTGAAAAGATATTTTTAGTTCTTCAATGTTTTGAACATGATAAAGTCATCTTAGCAGTATATCGTTTGGAAGGTGAAGCTGATCAATGGTGGAATCTTATCAAGAATACGAGGCCAAGAGATGAAATTGGGTCCATGGAATAGGACGAGTTCAAGAACTTACTTTTCAATAAGTACTTCCCTCGTATTCTTCGAACAAAGATGGAGAAGGAGTTTCTTGAACTAAAGAAAATGGATGATGAATCTTGTTGGTGTATACGAAGCGAATTTTACAAGGCTTGCAAGGTATGCATCTGGCTTTATCATCCAACCTGAAAGTAAAGTTGATCGATTCTTCTGTGGCTTAAAACCAAATATTCGAAGGGCATTAGCTATAAGAGACTTCAGTAGCTATAAAGAAATTGTGAGTTGTGCTATCAAGGTAGAAATGGAAGTTGGTGTTACCTATCCATCTCATAGATTTGACAAGAAACGAAAGATGGAGTTCAAGGAGAAATCTTAGAATAATGGTGAAAATAAGATGAATGTTTCCTTATGCTCAAAGTGTGGAAAGAAGCATGGTGGAGATTGTCTTAAAGGGACAAGTAAATGTTTCAAATGTGGAAAGGAAGGTCATCAGGCGTTTGAATGCCGCAATGATGGGAAGAAGATGTCTAATGATGCAAACAAAGGAAGGGATATACAGAATGAACCTACTACACTTCAATGTTTCAAGTGCAAGGAGATGGGACATTATGCCAATAAATGCCCTAATCCAAGGGTTAGTGATGATCGACATGAGCAACCACTTAAGGCAAAGGAAAAAGGGAAGTCACATGCGATTACCATTGGTGATGTTGAATATGACAACGATGTGGTGGAATGATTAAGTGTTTATGTAATGGGATTCCAAAATAATGTTAAGTATTGGAATATTTATGTTTTGGTCTATTGTGGTTTTCCATAATTTTATGGCATCGGTAACCATGAAAAGTGATTGAAATATTTCTGGAAAATAGATGACATGCACATAATGAAGGGATAAAGAGAATCTAATATGTTTGATAGTATTCATGAGCTCATGATTGATATAAGGACTAAGTGATATCATGGTTTGAGGATATAGAATTTTGAGGATTTTGGTATGTGGAAAGTGTTAACTTTTAACCGCATTCATGTTTTCACTAAGGTTCAATGGATATTCATTCTTCAAGAGAATACATGATTAAGGTATTCACATGTCTGTAATTTGACCAACAAGATATATCTTATGATATATGGGGGATAAATAATGGCATTCACGTGATCATTTTCTTTATACTATGAGCTTGGACCGAAGTAGTTTAGATAAGCCTAAAGATTGGAATGGATTATGTTGGACATAAGTTAGTATTGTTTAAGGATAAAACATTTTTTGATATTGTTTATGGGATGTTATAGTAATATAGCTTTAGAAAAAGGACAACCTACAGGACGAGCGACATCCCATCGCGTCGGACAAGGCTGTGGGAATCGAACCCACAACCGAAGTGAGACTGGGCTTTATCGCCTACCACTGGCCTACAGGAAGTCCCTGTTTAGTAGAAACTAGTTTTATTATATTAAGCAGTATGATATATGAATTATAAGTCCATTTTAGGAACCATATAGGATTAATCTCACTATAGATGGACTTATGTATTTTTTGATAACTTTTCTAACCTTTTGTTTGAGACAGATGGAATGACACATCATTCTATCACATGATCTTCTAACACATCACGAATGACAAATTCAACTTCATTTCTTTAAAAGATGAAGTGGAAATTGTCCAAAGAACGACAAACGACGAGACTATACCAAAATCACGAAAGTATTTTTTCTAATTCCAATTTCATCAACTTTAGGGAAATGATCTTGAAAATCAAAATGTTGTCCTAGTGCTCTTATATCTGATGAATCAGATGGTACCTTAGATCATCAAAAATTTATGGATTTGTGATTGCTGGCTTTTCCATAGCCATGTTCTCTACCACTCTCCATCAGAACATAATGGATAGATTTCTCTTCCATATCCATATTTTCACCTATGTGGAAACCCAGTAATTAGTTTATTTGGGAAACCGTTACATTTCATACTTTTTTTTTAAAGATTGGTTTTGGTATTCCTTTTTACTATGTGGGTTTCTGTTAAAGAAACTTTTGAATAGTATACCATTTATAACCCTGACGAATTTCGAGGGAGAAATTCATTTTAAGGGGGGTAGAATGTAACACCCCGAGATTTTATGAAAAATATTCTTTTTAATTTCATTAATGTCTTGTGTTGTACGCTACATGAAAATGATCTTTCATAACATGTATCCTTGACTTGCCTTGCATTACACACAATCGCGACCTTCCTCGATAGCGTGTGTAGTACGCAATACCGAGTTTCATTAAACAACAATATGCTATTAAAATATTATTAAAACTAACCGTTATGAATAGTAATAACCAGTTTTTGAAATTTTGTAATTTTTATTTTTCAAAAAGGACTTCATTTCTGGATTTGGAATATCGAAATTAGCTTAGGGTGAAATTTTGGTACTTTTCAGATAACTTTCATTTTCCGATGAATAGTGAAAATTACAAAATTTTAATTAAAAACAACCTTTTTAATAGAAATAATTAATTGTGATAAATTATTAATTTTAGTGGTTTTAAAGTATATTTAGAATATGTTTTTACAATTTAATACAATGTTGGTCATTGGATGTAATTCTACATTTAAACCAGACATAAACAAGTGTCAATCTTTTGATGGTTATTATCTCTTAAAAACACGCTATTTGTTTTGACGACGGGAATTAATTTTTAAATTAATTAATTCAACTAATATGTCTTGAATTTGGTAAAATAGACATCATTTTTGAGTTCATAATATCAAATATATCTTAGGCCTAATTTTTGGTATTTTTCTGGAAACTTTCATTTTTTGATGAATAGTGAAACCACTAAGTGGTAATTAAAAAAATGAATTTTACAGCTTCTGTGAGGGGAATTTGAAAAATCAGAGAGACACGGTTGATGTTAGTAAGTAAAATGTGGTTCAGTGAGATGAAGATAATTTTTGGTGAATAGTAACTTTTTACTTTTTTTTACCACGGTTAAAAGTAAATAGGGTAATTAAGGGTAAAAATGATATTATTATTACCCTAACACATGTCCTAATTCTATTTGACAAGTGTAATTCGACCAAAAACAACCTTACGAATAAAATATGACCATTTAGGCCCACTTGGATTAGATTAGGACATTTATTATTAATTTATTTAAAGAAGGGTTAAAATAGTTAAAATCAATGTTTAATAAGTAAATCATTTTTAATATGGGGTTATAAATAATATAAATTCGACTATAAATATTTATTAGAAATATAAAAAGAATTCATACATAATGGTATTTTATTTGTAATTTTTCGACATTAAATAATTTAATTTATTTATAACACAAAGATGACGCAATAATTATCTTATTAATGAAATACTGAACAAATTGATATTATAAATACCTAAATAAGTATAATTTGAGACTTTTTATGAATTAAACTAATTTTCTAGGTTAATATGAAATGTTAGGATTAAGTTAATTAACTTTGGTCGAAGTAATTATTCTGTTATGAGTTTAAAAAAAATCAACTATTGAATAGTGTCAAAATTGACATAAAATAGTTTTTAAAACAAATATTATATTATTAATTGTTGTTTTATTCCTAAAAATCTAAGGTTCGGCCAAATGACTTAGATAATGTTATATATATTAATAAAACACAACTTGGGTCTCTCTTAGATGTATATGGTAAGTTTATTAACTATATAATATAAAAATACAAAGTGACATGGTAAATGTCAATCTAATTAACTAAGAGTTAAAACTAAAAGATAAGGTTAATATAGGAACCTAAACTTGTATAAATTCTATTGGATGAGATTATTTCGACCCATCCCCACCTTATCTTCAAAATAAATCAATTTGGAGCTATTTAAAACCGAATTTGACTTTATAATGAAATAATAGATTTAGTTATTCCAAAGGTACCCCTCTCCTCCCTTATAAAAGGGCACCTCCTCCCTCTCTTCCTCCCACAAGTTTGAGCCTTAAAGCTCGGCCAACCCCTACCTAAGTCTCTTCTCCACTTCCCTAGAAACATCCTAGAGGTTCTGGTCTTCCTCAAAGACCAATTTTAGTGCCCTAAAAGGAGATCTCAAAGAAGCACTTCAAAGAAGAGGTAATGTCCGTTACCGATTCTTTCATCTTTATTTCTTCTTCCACTTCTTCTTCTTTAGTTGTTTCATTATGAAGTAATAACATCAGTATCACTCATATACTGATATGTTATTATAAAGATTAAACAACCCTATTTCACCATCTATCCATCCTACGGAAAAAGAAATCACCGCGCGTACGTACGTACAGAATACCGTCTCCATGCCGTGGTGTAATCTATTTTCCACCACCACCTTACTTGGATGGGTATAATGGTGTACATCATAACTATATATGATTATTGTAAAGTGATATTGATTATGAAATAGTATACATACACTCCAATACAATTCCACGATCATGAGAATGATATCATCGCTCGTGCGTACGTACGGACTACCGTCTCCACGACGCGATGAGATTCATTCTCCATGTTAACCATTCATGAATGATTATAAAGTATATATAATAATTAATAATGAAATATATGACATAATAATGATTCTGGATTTATGTGTATATATATTTATGTCTTCTACTTAATTCCATTCAACTCAATAAGGAAAAGAAAACAGCGTTCATGCGTACGTACAGTCTACCGTCTCCATGAACGGTGTATTTCTTTCCATTTACTGATATATTATATATATATATATATATTATGAATATACATTATATATAAGTCATGTTTTATGTTATTTAATTAATTAATCATGATCTAAGTAATCATATGAATAATTACAAGTCAAAACACGGATGACAAATGAAACGATTTTACCCAAAACGCTCTTTAACATGGAATTTACAAAAGAACGGGTAATATAAAGCCATAAGTAAACCACATATGATATCATAACAATGTGTATGATTCTGGAATAAGTCAATGACATTATTTAAATCATTATACAGGAGGTTCGGACACTTACGAAGCAAATCGGACCTAAGGTAAGGGAAATATCACAATCTCATTTTTATCCGAGATTGTTTATACATTGGTATTTACTGGGGTGTATTTTATCATCCACATCCATGTAAAATTATTTCCATACACCTACAATTGTTTAAATCCAATTTTAACCTTCGGTGAGTTTTTTAGTAAATGATATGAAAGGAATCTTTTGTCGTTTTTCGTACGAGGTACTTTTTGACTTTTCTGACAAAAGTACGAGAAGAATGTTTTTTTAACTTATACCGCATGAATGGATTTTTAAAACATTATTTCCAAGAATCTTCCCTTAAAAGTTTTCAAGTTTATTTTTATTCATCTTATTTTAGTTTAAAATTGTATGACATGTTAGGAAAAGAAAAATGTTTTTGAAGTAGAAAGGATATTTTCCTCAAGAATGGAGTTCAAGTGTTTTATCAAAATTATTTTCCATATAAGATAATATAGGGTTCTGATTCTATCCCTATCATTACATTGATTTGATTATATTGTGATGGAATTATTTTTATGAATTCATTTATCTTATATGAAATTTTTTATGATGTCACGATGTTTAAGAATTCCATTTTTATGGGTTATGCAATGATGTATGATTTGTGATTTTTTTTGTGGCACATATAAGAATGGTTTCATTACGAGATGGGTGGGACCTATATCTCCCTCCAATGCATTGGGTAAAGATTTTATATCTCATGAGATAGACATGGATGGAACGGTAGGTTATACTGGTTTAGTGAAACAAGACTGAAATAAGGAGTGAACTCGGTTCAGAAATGGACTTTGTCCACTAAGATAGTCTTGGCAATGAGTCTTGACTAAAAAGAAATGATTCTCTATGATTATGTGTGTATTCCACAAAGTTTCATGTTTTAAGTTATGATTATTGGGATTTCATTTCACTATTATGATTTATCCCATGTTATGAAATTATGCTCTCTTTTGCAGGTTAAGATTTCCAAAATGTTATGTTCTTATGAATATGATGTGATTGATATTTCTTTTGTTTACCATTACTGAGCATTTGAGATCACCCTTTTATGTTTTATTTTCCCCAGGATATAAAGAAAGGTTTTAGGTAAAAAATAAGATCTTTATAGGAGATGTTGAAGATCTTTCACCATGATTAGAAGATTATATTCTGAGTTTCCAAAGACACTAAACTATTAGGGTCCTTGTGTGTCTGCTTTTGTTATGTACTAATTATTCCGCAAAAGTAATGTAATGTCTATGTACGTCAAGCTTTGGGTCTCTATAGATAGAACAGGTTATTGCAATTTGACTATTTAGTAATTGCCTGTCTAAAGTGATGCTTCCGAGTATGAATATACAATGTGTGTTATTTCCTGTGTTGAACTACTTTTTGTGTTGGGCGTGGCCTGGATATATTGTTGAGTTATGGGGATCACATGTTGGTTCTTTGGCTCAGGATACTTTGGGTGGTTTCTACCACAGGATTGGGCGTCATGGTAGTCGGTTGAGGAAGTTGGACTGTCAAGTTGGGATTTGGCCTAGGTTACTTGGATGGCAAGGCCATCTGACTTGAGCGGCAGGTTCGCAGGGACACAAGGTGTCAGAGGTGTTGTGTCTTGGGGCATACTGAGGTGATTACCGCTCACTGAGTACTTTTGAGATGTGTGCACATAGATAGAATCTGAGATGAGGTGGTAGGGCCACTCGCTGGGTAGAGACCCTCGGTAGTTGCGGTTAGGTATATTTGGTTTGGGGGTGCTTTCCATAGGAAGCCACATGGAAGGTGAGGATCCTTCGGGAGACAGCTTTGAGGTGGTCAGGTTGGGGGCAACGACTCACTGTGATTTGAGGGCAGACATCGCTGTCCCTCTGGTTATCTTTTGAGGACAGGTATCACTATTTTTCTGGATGTTGTGCCTAGGGCAGGTTGAGCTTTCGAGCTAGGTTACGATGGTTGGGCGTGCCTTCAGGATGTCGGTACTTGAGACACATGGTGTCAGGTGGCATGAGGTTCTGAGCTACAGATCAGACTTTCCGGCGTTGGCCGAAGCAGGTGACACTTCCTGGTGGCTGCTGAGCACCAGTGAAGTCTTTGTTTACTTTTGGGCATTGCACTGTTTACTGTTTTTCATGTATAAGAATGTCTGCCTAAACACTTATATTAGGTACGCACCTCTCGGTAGTATCCTACTGAGACTTGTCTCACACCCTACACGGGCCCTTCGGGACGCGTGTAGACTTTATGAAATTGCGTGCAGGTAGAGGGTCAGCCTCAGGAGCTGGACTTTAGTGCTGTTGGCATGGAGACTGGCATGAACCCTAAGGTCATGCCGTACTGGGGTTATTTGTTTAGTTTTCTTTCCTTGAATCATCATGTTTACCTTATATTGTAGCTACTGTTGGTTAGCCGTTGGCGCCATTGTATATATATTGATTTGTATGACTTGATTGGATGCATGCTTGTTTGTTTTAGCAGTTATTACAGTTGATTTCCTGGCATGATGTTCTCTTTATTTTCCACTGCTGTTGTTTTTATATTGCTTCCTCTGTTTATTGTTATTGTATGTGCTTCTACTATGCGGGTCTGGTTCGAGTCTGCTGAGTCATTTATTTCCGCTGCATATTTAGTATTCTACTCGGACCGGTACCATTTTATTCCTCCGGGAGGGTATAGACTCCCCACTATACCTATCAGACCCTCGCTGCTAGTCGGCAGCCATTGGCGTTCAGGGGAGGTGCACCTAAGGTAGTAACACCCGACCCGTTCGGCACTATTCGGGTGGCAGGCCAGGTTTGGGTTGTCACAAAGTGGTATCAGAGGGGTCTTCATGACAAGGATTTAGTAGTAGTGCCTTACTGACTACTAATGAGTTTGAGACTTCTCTTTTCTTTTTCTTCCAGTTTTACTATTTGGGGTATGGTAGACTGGAGGTAGGTTGTTGTTGGAACTAGAATTTTGAACTTGTGCTTAGGTGCCTGCAGCCCCATGTACGAGGGATGGATTGAGTTGCCTGGGGTGGGGATTGCTTTTTTCTTTTTGCTCAGATTACAGTTGATATGATTTCCACCTCGGGGGCTCACTTGTTGTGAGATGTTATTGATTATGATATGTAAACCTTGGCCGGTATGGCAAGGGTTGATTTCTTGGATTTTGATAGGCATATTTTAGGGTATTTCAATTTCATAACTGCATGCATGCTTTGTGAAGTGATAATGCCATGTGAATAAAATCATATGCCATGCTATGTATGCTTTAAAATGTGAATTGGTGAAATTCCTGATAGAATTCCTTGTTTATGGAAATGTATATGCCATGCTTTGTATTTTTTGTAGAATTGCATGTTGCAGGATATTTGGGTCTGGCTCTTATAAGAGCATACATGTACTATGATTGAGGTAGTGTAACTGTCAATATTTGGGTGACACGGTCGTCGGTTTGAGGCAACGTGAGTTGTCGGGATGGGCATGGCCTGAGGTACTTTTGATACTTGGCTCTGTTGAGGGTGGGTAAGGAGGCCATGAGGCCGGGATGCCGTGGGGCATGGGTTGCGGTGAGGGGGAGTAAGGGTAGTTGTTATGCACTGCCTTTTATTGCTTTTCTTATCTGCGTAGAATATATTGTTATATAGATTTATGTGGGATTTCTGACCATTTATGGTATTCAGTAGGTTACTTATTCACGACACGATGGAGCGACAGGAAGGAGAGGATATGGTACCGCAGGATCAGGTTCAGAATCTGGTGTAGGAAGAGCATGAGCCGCAGGTACTGGATCAGGGACAGGATCAGGTTCAGGATCCAGTGCAGGAAGGGCAGCAACCGGGTTTGGCAGCGTTCAGACTGTGGCTTGACGAGCAGCTCTGAGCTAGCCTAGTACGTGTCTTGCAGGGCATTGACAGAGGCGCGCAGGGTACAAAGCCTTCTATGGCGTATCTGACACGGGAGTTCCAGTCGCAGCACCCGCTGCTTTTTCAAGGTGAGGGTGATCCACAGGTGGTAGAGAACTAGATAGAGAGTATGCACATGATCTTCAAGCAGCTTGAGATGCCTCCAGGGCAGAGGGTCAAATTGGCAATGTACATGCTGAGAGGACCGTAAAAACGTTGGTGGGATGTACAGGTACAGGCTTGTAGGCATGAGGGACTGGTGTGGAAGGACTTCGAGGATAGGTTCTTCGAGCACTTTTATCCAGAGACGCTGTGGGCAGAGAGAGCTCGGGAGTTCTTGAGTCTTCAGTAGGGAGATATGTACGTCATGGACTATGCAGCTACTTTCACAGAGTTGTCCCGTTTTGCACCTGGCATGGTGAGCGATGATGCATCTAGGGTGAGGTGCTTCGAGTACGGCTTACGAAACGCCATTCGGGATTATGTAAAAATATTTAGGCTGGGTTCTTTCTCCGAGGCGGTGAATCAGGCACTCATAGCTGATGGCAACGAGAGAGAGAAATATCGTTTTCGCAGGGTGACAGCTTCAGGTGACAGTTCAGACAACAGGAAGTGAGAGAGAGATGAGTTTCAGCAGGGCAGACATGCCAATGACTCAGCTAGACCACCTCGTGGCTGTTCAGCGGTGGTTTGTTTTCAGTGCGGACAGCCGGGACATTTTCGGGCTCAGTGCGATAGGCCCCCGAAGGAGTGTCGGGCCTGTGGACAGGTCGGAAATCTGGAGAGGTTTTGCAGGCAGCCTTCTCAGACAGTCAGCAGGCAGGGACCAGGACAGACTGTGGCATCAGGAGTTGGTTCAAGTTTGGTACTAGGAGAGGGTGTCTGAGGTTCAGCTGCACATGGAGGATGTGACCGGGATAGCGGGATTAAGCTAAGGGTCCAGTGGTCGGTGACTGGAGCAGCACCGTAGGGAGGTCAGGCATCAGGCAGTCGGGCTTTAGGCCAGGTGCACGCTGTGGAGCTGCCAGGGATTGAGCAGGCTGGAGAGCTGACGATGGTGGCAGGTACACCGCGGGTGTGGCCGTGAGTTCCTTTACTTTCTTTTGGCATGGCCTCTTGAGGCATGTCTGGTTGAGTTCATGGGCTACATAGGATACTTGTGGACTGACTAGATGCTAGTTAGTGGGATTGGCATCATATCAGATGCGTTTTATGTTTTATTTATATATTTGAGATGCATGGCATCAGGAGCATCAAGGATGCAGGATACCTGAGGTTCCATTAGCATCGGGGCATCGTGGATGTGGGTTACTGGAGGTGCATGACACCGGGTTTGAATTGAGCATCTATTAGATGCAGGACCTCAGGGATGTGGACGCCGATGCAGTGAGAGTTACGTTGGGTGTCAGAAGTGACACGTGAGCACCGAGGAGGTGCAGGGGGGACGATGCGTCACAGGAGGACCATGGGTCCGAGAAATAGGTCGTTGGGACATGTTTGTTTATATGTTTCTTTGAGCTTTGTTCGGGTTGAGACCGAGTAGGTGATTCCTAAGGTGGGGAGCCCTTTTTAGGAAATTATCCAGAACCTTGAGACTGGGGTAGTCTGGGTCATTTAACTAGAATGAGCGTGTTCGGTGCCATCTCCTGGTTTCGTTTGGTAGCTCGGGGATGAGCTATGTTAAGGTGGGGAGTTTGTAAGAACCCGAGTTTTTAGAAACGGGTCCAAGCCCGACCCTGTTTAAACTTTTGACTGGTTTTTGAGAAGTCTGGAAAATCTGGACAGTTTTCAGAAATTTCCAGACTACACGCCGTGTACTTTAAGTACACGCCGTGTATGAGTTACCCGAGTAACCGTCCGTGTGATCGCCGAGTACATTCCATGTGAAGACTGTGTAGAACTTTCCCACTACACGGAGTGTATTTATAGACACGCTATGTATCCCTTACCCGTGCGAGGCCAGGTACATGTCATGTGGTGCCCAAGTGTAAATTTCCATCTACACGGCATGTATCCTTCCTTGACACGCCATGTACCCTTGCCCCGTGTAGCATCCAAGACCCTGGCCATGTGCTGACCGTGTACCCAGTCCAGACCGTGTGCTGGACTCCGCTTAAGTTGGAGTACAGAAACACATATACATGGAATGTACTTTGGGAATACACCCCGTGTACTTTTTTTTATTTGAGAGATCGGGCTACCGTCACGTCTCATTCCCATAACCATCTACTTCTCCCCCTTTGGACGAATAGTTCTTCTGAAAAACCCCGACAAATAAAACCCTTCCAGAATCTTTGTACGACCTCCGTTCTTCGATCCGTTAGTGGCAAAGGGACCGAATCAGAGAGGCTAACCACATGCACCCTTCTTCGTCCTTGATTCCACACCTGTTCCTCTACAGATTCCATCTGAACAGAATTTCCGGATTTGACGGAAACGTAGATCTACTGCTATTCAGTCCGATTCAGAGGCTGAAATCAAAGGAGTGTCATAATATGAGTGCGAGGTAGGTGGTTCATACCTTCTTTCGTGTTTTCATAGACTTTTGGGGGTTGTGACCTTTATGCACGACGTCGGGTATTGAGAGAGACCCTGTTTATTTTTTTTATTTAATTATATGCATTGTGGAATACCTCTGATTATTCCCTAACCCTGTTGAGATTGAGAGAGACCGGGTTAGAGGTCGTTGCTCATTTAGGGCCATTCGGCCGGGGGTGCCGAAATACGTGTGAATTGGACCATTGTTTAAACTGATGTGTTTATACTGCTTATTTAATGTCTCGAGTTAAGATGTTTAGTTTAATTGTTGAATCGTGAATGATTTAGGTGTTGGTATGGGATAGCACAGGTTAGTGCAATTTGACTGTTTAGTAATTGCCTGTCTAAGGTGATGCTTCTGAGTATGAATATACAATGTGTGTTATTTTTTGTGTTGAACTGATTATTGTGTTGGGCATGGCCTAGATATATTGTTGAGTGATGGGGATCACATGTTGGGGCTTTGGCTCGTGATACTTTGGGTGGTTGCTACCACGAGATTGGGTGTCATGGACGTCGGTTGAGGCAGTTGGACTGTCAGGTTGGGCTTTGTCCTGGGTTACTTGGACGGCAAGGCCATCTGACTTGAGCGACAGGTTCGTAGGGACATGAGGTGTCGGAGGTGTTGTGGCTTGGGACATACTGAGGTGATTATTGCTCACCGGGTAATTTTGATTAGTGTGCACACAGATAGACTCTGAGATGAGGTGGTACCACCACTTGCTGGGTAGAGACCCCCGGTAGTTGCAGTTAGGTATATTTGGTTTGGGGATGCTTGCCATAGGAAGCCACATGGAAGGTGAGGAGCCTTCGGGAGACAGCTTTGAGGCGGTCAGGTTGGGGGCAGAGGTTCGCCGTGATTTGAGGGCAGACATCGATGTCCCTTTGGTTATCTTTTGAGGACAGGTATCGCTGTACCTCCAGATGTTGTTCCTAGGGAAGGTTGAGCTTTCGAGCTGGGTTACGACGGTTGGGCGTGCCTTTAGGATGTCGGTACTTGAGACACATGGTGTCAGGTGGCACGAGGTGCCGGGCTGCAGATCAGACTTTCCAGCATTGGCTGAAGGAGGTGACACTTCCTGGTGGCTACTGAGCACCAGTGAAGCCTTTGTTTACTTTTGGGCATTGTACTATTTACTATTTTTCTTGTATAATCATGTCTGCCTAAACACTTATATTAGGTACGCTCCTCTGGGTGGTAACCTATTGAGACTTGTCTCACACCCTACACGGGCCCTTCAGGATGCGTGTAGACTTTATGAAATTCCGTGCAGGTATAGGGTCAGCCTCAGGAGCTGGACTTTAGTGCTGTTGACATGGAGACTAGCATGGACCCTGAGTTCATGCCGTACTGGAGTTATTTGTTTAGTTTTCTTTCCTTGCATCAGCATGTTTACCTTATATTGTAGCTACTGATGGTTTTCCATTGGCGCCATTGTATATATATTGATTTTTATGAATTTCTTGGATGCATTCTTGGTTGTTTTAGCAGTTATTGCAGTTGATTTCCTGGCATGATGTTCTGTTTATTTTCCACTGCTGTTGTTTTTATATTGCTTCTGCTGTTTATTGTTATTGAATGTGCTTCTGCTATGTGGGTCTGGTTCGAGTCTGTTGAGTCATTTATTTCCGCTGCATATTTTGTATTCTACTTGGACCGGTACCATTTTATTCCTCTGGTAGGGTATAGCCTCCCCACTATACCTATCAGACCCTCGCTGCAAGTCGGCAGCCTTTGGCATTCAGGGGAGGTGTGCCTAAAATAGTAACACCCAACCCATTCGGCACTGTTCGGGTGGCTGTCCGGGTCCGGGTTGTTACATAATGAATGAGAAGTTATTGGTAAATCCTCTAGTTGGTGAGGGGGGGGGATTATATAATTATTATAAGGGTGAGACATGGGATATAAAACTCTTTAAAAGATTAAAAAACATACTAAAATTATTATTTTAGTTTGATAAGAACCTGATTCACTATTCTAGAAATGGTTAAAATCCAAAATACATTCACCTATGGTTGGATGTTATACCTGAGACCATCCTAAAATCTTTTGGCTTTAGAATACTCATCACCCATCAGAATAGGTGTGATGTGTTGAATCTCAATAAAATGAGATGAGTAATCGGTAATTCATAGTGCGACCAACTCCATGTGGATGAACTCTCGGGCCCTATCATCCCTCAATGTCCTGGGATATAAGTAGTAATAGAAGGCCATATGAAAATCCTTTAATTACATCTCTTTATGATGTTACGTCTTAGTAATTACATCCCACCATCTCTTGGAAAAATCACACAACATATATGCAGTGGGATTTACCCTTATCTTAAGAGGTGTCTCTAGATTCTCAAAGATAGATAACATGGAATTTTTCTATAACTTTGCATCATGTGGTCTACCATCCCCCGAACAATGTTGGTGGATGATACTTCTAGGACTCATGCAACTACACTTTCATACTCAAGGAAGGTCGTGGGGTTCCCTGAATAGACTTCATGAATCACATAAAACCCTAAAAAACAATTCCTTAGTACCAATGTTCTGTACAACTACTGGTTCCTCAGCTAGAACTACTAGAGGATTCACCATTATCCTATGGCCTATCAACCCTAGAGTGTGGTCATAATATCCCTCCTTGTGCATGAATGGAGTTCATGGTGGTGGTGTGCTTCTAAAATTCTAAACACATGCCTCAGTTCAAGATTATTATCAATGTTCTTGGCTCAAATGAATAGATACAAAAATATGATAGGTACAATCCTTCCTATATAGTATCACACCTCTATTCCTACTCCATGGGTTAGGATTGGTTGACTTACAAATCATATAAAAGATAGAGATACTATCCACTACCCACTACTAAGGTTTGGTCTGGGTCAAGTTCTCTGTTATAAGAAACTCATGTTTCTATTTCATACATTTTATATTCATTTTCCAATTTCATTTGAACCTACAATCAGTTCACATTTATATCACATTTACATTAAATAGCTTGAAACAAATTGTTCCCCAAATTTTGATCCATGAGGGCCAATTATCCTTAGAAACCAAAGTATGTAATCTAAATAATTGAAACCATAACATGTTCTAGAATTATTACCACAATATAATGTATACCTATCATGACACCTATCACAACAACATTAAAAAAGTAATGAATCTAAAATGGCATGGAATAATTCTTGGAATGTGATTCCTGTAAGCTGAAAAATATGATGCATGATATGGAATACCCTGATATCATTAGGTTACAATAAAACTAAACCCACAAACATGTCAATAAAAACATCACCATTCAAGTGAATCACCCAAAGGTAGAATCAAATCAAATGCAACTATCAAAATCAAGAGAACAATAATTTAATATGAGGAAATTTGGATTTTTTCTCTATGTGGGTTAGCTACGCCCAAGAAATGAAAATTTCAAAATTCATATTCCTTATTATCACTTTTTTATTATCATGAAATAGTAAAGAAAACTAGAAAATAATATTGTGATACCACTTTGTAACACCCCAGACCTGGATGCCACTCAACATTTCCCAAAGCCTTGTTTCCCACATGAACTCAAGCACATATACCCAAATTATAGTTGCTACCAACTTCCATTAAGTCCCTAAGTGTATTTTTGGGGATACTATTCCCTCATTACCAGAGTGTAACATAGTGGAATCAGTAATATAAAAATAGAGGAACTAGTATAATAACCATACAATTAGTAAATAGTGGAAGACTAATATATAAGAAAATCCAAAATTCACCTCATATAAAAATTGATGATACATTTCATACTTCTCCAATAAATCATTAAAAACATGTATATAAGGTATATTTACAATACATGTAACAAAATTAGAAAAATCAAGTATCCAACTAGCACTGTGACCCTCCACACGTTCCCATGTTCCCAGATCCTAAGAAGCAATCAAGAACCTGTAGTAGGTCACTTTAACTTTTCTATAACTATAATCATATTGTATGTTCAGCTACCCAAGGCGGCCTGAATAGGGTGTGATACATAATCCTAGTAGGCAACTTCCCATGGTATGGTGTCTCAAGTCAGTGAATACATAACAAAAATGTGTAGACAGTAATGTTATATAGAAAGGGTTTACTGAAAGAAAATATCCTATAATGACCAGGTTCTCATTTATAATCATGTTAATTTATTCAATTTCCTTTATAATATAAGTCTCTCAATTAATTTTCATTGATGTTTCATTTATAACAAAGCTCATTCAATGAATCAATCTCATGTAATAAATAAACCTTGAGACGTGAAATGTAGCCTAGTGTCTCATGTTATAATATGAACAAAGGATTCCTAAATATGAAATCTAAATGTTTAAAGACAAATAACTAATCCAAGATTTTGCTTTGGATTGGAAGACATGTCATGTAACTCATTTCATTCATTAATCAATTCTAAACGTGATCCCATCCATGGAATTTCTAAATTTGGAATCCAGGTATCGCTCTAGGTAAAACATAAAACAATACCATAAAAGACCATCCATTGTGATCCTAAAGAACCTAGGTATCATTCTAAGGGTGGGATAACATCACTTCAACTCGAGTCCCTCACTGGAGGTCCACTAAGGGAGCCAAAGTATCACCCATGACATATATGAGGAAATCTCTTTGAGTCCATCCTTGTAAATCCATACTGAATCCAAGTATTACTCAACATGTAATAATTAAGCTTTGGAGTCCATCCCTAGTAGTACAATAGGGATTCCATGTATCACAGAAGCTTAAGAATGGTAACTGCCAATTGAGTATCTCCATTGCATTCTCAGGTGAATCCATGTATCGCCTAAGGCATATAAGAATTCAACGAAATTCAACACCGTTAAATAAATTCAACTATACCAAGGGTCATCACCCAAACCAATTCAATTAAAACTCACATAAAAAGGTTACTCAATTCATGGTATAAGATTATAATTCTTTCCCTTAATTTACTCACATGGTCATTTCATGTAAACAATCATCTCAAGCTTAATAAGACTTTAAATTAAAAGGCCTAGGGATATGGAATCCATTCTCAATTCGAAATCATTTCAATTAAAATTGATATCATAAATAAATATACATATTAATTAAAAATTCAACCTTAATTAACAATCCCATTTTAACATCACTTAACAAGGGGTAATGGGAATGCCTAAAAGGCATCCGATTAAATATTACATATAAATGGGCAATTTTAATACATAACCCACCCAAGTTGTGGTTTCAAATCAAGGTGATCAACCTATAACCATTCATTAACATTACTATTTAATTGAATAAAAGGTATCTATCAATTTAATCCAAGGATATATATTTATTTCAGGGAGACACCTGAGAATTGGTTTTGTGGAACAATGAAATATATATGACCACTCAAATTTAAATGAAAGGCACAATACCACCTACTGTAGGTCCATGGTTTACATATCATCAAGTATCAACTACTGATTCAAATCATATCAGGATAAAATTGAATAAAGAATAAAAAACCTAATAATATGTAATATAATCTTTCACCTAAACAGTACAACTAATACCAAATTAAATAAAGGATCGATAAAACAAAATCACTTACACACCGATGCAAATCCAATGAGACAAGAAACACTTAAATTAGAGATTTGACAAAGAAGGTACCTCAATCACAAGACTAGTCACCAAGGGAGAGAACTAAAATGATCCTTTCCTATTAATAATGAGGAAATGAAAATAGTTTTAGGTTTAATAGAATTTTAAGGAAAAAATGTTCATTTTACCAAAAATATTTAGGTCGTATGGTTTGACAGCATGATTAGCCTAACAGTGTGCCATGCACACTTAGCTACATGGAAGGGAAAATCACACTATATTGTCTATAAGGTTTGACTAACATTGTGTTATCCATTTCAAAATACACTGTCAAAATTATATACATTCTTTTACGGTCATGTGGCCCATTTCTCATAGTTTTTCTAACCATGCGGCCTACCCCGCACGGTTTTAATTAACCATGCACCAGGCTTATTTAACCCAAAATATTGGGTTATGGGCTCTGAAAAAACCTTGAAAACCCCAGATAAATACATAACCTCAAAGGGAATTTATATTATGCCACATTTGAACATTTAAACTGATAATTTATGGAAAATAAAGGATTTATAACTCAAATAATAATCGGGTTCTTACAATCTTCTTCTAATGTTGTTTTATTTTACTAACCACTATGCCACATTGATCATGAGGGTATAGTCTCTCCAAAATACCACCATTTGTTTCAAATTTATATTTATTATCCTTTGGGGTATGATGAGGTGTGCTTGAGTCCATACAACCGACCGACTCAGGGGATCATTTCAATAGCTCTCGAGTTGTGATGTTACATGTGACATGGTTTGTGGTTTACAAGATTAAATGTCTTGAGAATTATTATATATTTATTTTCTATTAGATTGACTCTCATTAGATTTTTTTCTTTTTAAGGTTCCCTAGAATAATTTCAAATCCTAAAAAATTTATTCTTCTTGGATCAAAGCTTTAGTGGAAGTGTTTTATTCTACATTGATAAGTGATCTCCCCTCATTTTGGATTTCCCTCTTTTATACTATTATATAATTTGAGAGTGATGAATCCTTATTTTTATGATGTATTGGATCCATGTTTTGATTTTTGGTGTTTATAGGTATTTCCTCTTGATATTTTGTGCCTTCTACTCTCCATTGGTATTCCAATTTTTTGTGATTGATTGTTAGATCACTAATTAAATTAGGTAGTTCCATAATGTTTCTTCCACAAAATTGAAATGTGGTTTTATTGATTTATTAAAAGTTCTTTTAAAAATGATCTTATATTATTTTAATTAAATTTTATTTAAATTATGATTCTAAAGGAATGTTTTTTAAAATAAAATCCCATCTTGTATAGTTTTGAGATATGGAATGATTTTAGGAAAAGATGTCTTGTGATGAAAATTGTATAGTAAAATGATTTTACTTGATTTGAGAAAAATGGATTTAAATGAAAGATGGCATGAAAAGGGAATCAAATTGATCAAAACCTATTTATTTGTTTTAAAATGAGAAATAAATATTGAAAACATAAAGTGGGTAATTATATTCTTTAACTAATCTAAAATGATCAATTTTCCCATGATGGATTGGTTGATTGATTGATTGAAGTGATTGCGATCAAAATTATTTTATGGTAACTAGGATATTAATTATATTACCTAACCCCATAATACTTTATTTATGATAAAAACAATGACTTAACCATATTGTGTCCTGATTGTTTTCCCGATGGGGAGTTGAGTCCTAAAAACATGGGTTATGGGACGTGTTCACACAATGAGTTGAGATAACTAATTGAGTATCATGAGGACCATATTTCTTGAAAACTAACATAACACATGGCTTGATACAAGGTTCTATGGTATGTTTTATTTTATTATTACACTTCATTGATTTATGAAACTGTTCAATTCATGAAATCTGATTTATATAAATATTTTATATAAAATGATTATTTAAGAATATTTTAATATGTATTCCATCTCGTTTGATTAGTAAATAATTTTTTATTGAAAATATATTAATTCTATTCCATTCCTTATTTTATACAAATTGAAGTAATTTATGATTTAATTATTTTGGATTTTATTATGGAACACTTGGTCAAACTCTACTGGGCTTTGTAGATTACACCCTATAATTTCCTTCAATTTTTTTTTATTTTCTTATGAAAATGACAAGAAAAGGAAAAGTGACCCTTTGAGGTGATGGATTTTCTTGATATTTGGGTCCCAGATTTATGGAGGTGAATAGTGGAGATGTGATCCACTTATTGCAACAGTTTTATCTTTGAGCTTTATCTTTATACACGTGGTGTCTTTTTATAATGTATAATTTGGGTACTACTTTACCTATTTGTTTATGGTACTTTATCCCTTTTTAGTGATGATAATACTAACTTTAATCCTTTCTCATATTATGTTTTATGGAAAAAATTATTCCCTCAGGATTCTTGTATAATTTTGGTTCTAGTCTCTAACCTGTGGGGATCTAGAATGCCATTCGGGCTATGTTAATGATGACTTGGGTATCAGGGTACTAGGGCATCTGGGATGGTTGCTGATAGTAATGGAGCATGTGATCATGTGTTTTACCAAAGCATAAAAAATATTTATCCATTAATTTTGAGTGGTGAAACATGTAAATTCATTATTCCCTTATTTTTAGTCCATTTATATTACATAGAGAGTTAAAAATAGCTTCTAGTTACTCACTCTAATAGTTGATAATAGTTATTACTATATGGAATATAAAAATAATAAAATGATTCAATAATTCAACTCTTTCTATGTGAATTTTTAATTTTATTATTCTACTTTAGTAAAAATTATAATTCCATAGGTGTATTCTTTAATAGTGTAAGATATATTTCATAACACTTCAGGAATGAAAATGCATTCACTATAGATACTATTGATGATAAGTATGTTGTCACATAAAAACATGTAACTCAAATGATTTTGATGAAATATGAAATTGAGGATAATAGAGTGAATGTTACATATAATTATTTATTAGGTGACACAACCAATGTATAATGATCTTATCAAATAATCTAACTCAACATTAAATATTAAAGAATATTAGTATCTAATACCATTTTAGCAAGGAGACTGCAGTGTATGGGGGGACAAAACATTGTGTAGGTTTCATTAAAGAACACGTTTATAATATCTTGATAAATACATTGATTAAAGATTTATTCCAAAACATAATTTTTTTGGGAGAACATTCTGTCCAAAAATTTATATGAGTATGTTTTATATACTTTAATTCTTATATATTTTTTCATTTTTTGTTAAAGGGATAAAATTATGGGGATAATTCTTGATGAGATATGTTTACATGCTTAAAAGGGAGATATTTTATGTTAATGAGATAAAGATATGAATAAAAGAATGTGAATATACTGGGAAATCCTCTAATTGGTGAGGTGGGGGAGATTATAGTCCTACTAGGAGGGGGAGTCATGGGCTGTGAAAAATAAAGGGAGATTAAAAACATAATAAACTTATTATATTTTGATAATTCAAATTGGTGTCATGTTCTCAATTAGTATCATGTTTCCATGAAACAAAAAATGGTTAATTGATGATCCTTTGAAAAGTTTTATGATTTAAGGGATATTTAAAAAATCTTTAAGTGATTTTTATAGAGGAAGAAAATTATTCCTATCGTATTTATTCTTAATCATTGATCATTATTCATTTTAATTTATAATTTTTATTGTGTAACATGTGGAAAGAACAATTTTATTTTTGGGAAAAATCTATATAAAGGATTTATGACTATCCCCTTACCCTTAACATTATTCGTTGATAAAAATACAAAGAACTTGTGATGAGGGATGACACTCACAAATAACTAAAAACTAGACACTCTTAAATAGTTAGTGAACCTTGAAAAAATCTAGGTGTTAATTTAATTTATTTATTGATTTTACATTAATCATAAAACTGTAGGATGATAGGTTTATTTAACACACAAATTAAAGAATAGATCAAAGTTATTTGTTGGAATCTGAGAATTGATTCACCTCACCTATTCTTCTCATATTCATCTAGGCACATCAACTTCTCTGGGAATGATCATATGAAATTTTGGTCTTGTAATGCCATTTCATGATTTTTGGGAGATGATTTATTAATAGTTAGAGATGTTGTTTTTTCATATAAATAATCAATAGATGGTGATTTATGTTATACAATTTATCATTTTTTGTTAATAAATTCTTCTTTATGAATCCATTATGTTATGATACAATTTAATAAGTGTTTTATAATGATAATAAACCCATTGAGGTATGTGAATGGAATAAATTTTATCCATATAAAATGGTCATAATAAAAATAATGAGTTGTGATGAAGTGTTAATACTCGAATGAGTAGGGGATCATATATAAATATAAAGAACACTTGAGATATATATTATAGAACTTAATTTTTTTGACCTAGTTTAAGATCACCACATTGATACTCATGTCTTTAATTGATGTTACACCACAAGTTGTTGATAGTCGGTCATTTTACCTACAAAAATGAATTATTTATATGAATTAATTTTATTTTAAGTTATCATCCATCTTATTTTAGAATCTGGTGAAACTGAGATTTATTAGGTATTTTTTTGGAATATTATAGAAATAATATATAATAAAAAATGATATTTGTTCACTTGTATGAAATATAATGACATCATAACCCAATATTGAGTGATACTAAGTATAACAGTCAAATATTGATTAATAAGTATATATATTAATTTACCTCATCAATATACTCAAATAATCAATAAAATATATGATTATTCTTATGGAATTAACATTATCCTTCACATGTGTTCATACTTTATGTGTTGAAGAGAAAGGATATTTCTGTGTACAAATGTGGGTGACTCTATCACACTAAAAAAATTGTTTTTTTCTATGTTATAATTATGAATAAGAATCATAATTAATTCCACTAGTATTACATGCTAGAAGGCCCACATAACAAGTTAAAAAATATGGATCAACTATTTAAAGTGATAAATCAGAATTGAATTAGTATTTTCTTAATTAAATATTTAATTAAACCTTAAATAATATCATTTTATTATTAAATAATATTTGATCCACATATGGGACATATTAATACATGTTATATGGGTGATATTTTATTAATTAAATTTATTATATTTAATTAAAATAACACAATACATTTCAATTAATAAATTACATTAATTTGAAAAAAAATTGTGTGTAAGAGTATCACTATCTCAATATAATATTTATGTTATATGAAATTATATATATAGACCTCCATCACCTCAAATGTAACGAACCCACCAGGTCCAACCTAACACATCACCTGAGATGACCCACCACAAGGTTGACATCAACCAAACCACTGAACAAGTCTAATGAATACACAAAAAGGGGACAAACCAACAAATTAAAATGAAAAAGTAAAGTAAAAAATCCACGATACATACAAGTTAAACCCAAAAAGGGATGAATCATAATGAAAAACTAAAAAAGTACAAGATCGAGTCTCTAAGTGACAATATATTACCCACATCCCAAACCTCTCCAATAATGATAACATACAAGAGAAGATGTTATTGAACATGACAGCCTTACATTTACATATAACCTAAAAAACAGGGCTGAAAATTCATAATGGTAGAAGTAGGGTGTGAGCACTAATCCTAGGAGGATAAAACCAATAATCTATACAATGTCTATCAGTATGAAACCATTAATTCTATCATTGAAACATAACCGATTTATAAATAAATTTTAATTGAACATAATTTTGTAAAAAATAATTTCATAACTTTTCTAAACTGTCAATATAAAAAACTATGATAATAATAAAAAACCATAATGAAAAATATAAGGAAGTATCCATAACAACCATATCCCCAATGATAATATGGTGAGATTAATGAATCATGGTATACAAAATTTACCAAGAAAATAAAATCATGTCAGGATTCACAACATCCCTATGATAAAATCCTTCAGATAAACATGTTAGTATATAAAACATCATAAAAAATTGAAAGAATTATGTATGAAACATATTTTTGGCTCTAGCCTATGTGAATACATAACTAGTATAAAGAATAGATCATTAAGACAACAAGTAAATTATTACAATATCAAGTTCTACAATAGTATGTCGATATTAGGATAATAATTTTCCGAGAACATCTTCATGATCACAAAAAAATCCCTATTAGTGTAACACATATTAGGGTTTGAATATTTACATAACCAAGGTACCCAAGTGTTCTTTTGTGCCATGTTTTCATAAATCAAAACATAAATGACAATTATTTTCACAAGAAAAGTATATGCACTCCAATGTTTTGAAAATTCACTTGAAAATAATAAATATTTTAAAAATAAAATTATATCCACTCCCATGATTTAAAAAAAAAATTAGAAGAAAATCCATCATTGAGGTATTTTATTAGACACAATAAATGCACAAATCTCTTTTTAAGAAGAAACACTAATAAATTTTCAAAATCATCAGAGGTGGAATTTTATAAAGCCTTACCTCAAATTTTAAAAATAAATGAATTTTATAATTCAACTACAAGTATTTAACAAGAACACCCAACATTACATGGGTTAACACCAATGTATTGATACACCTACCATAGAAAAGACCAAAAATTTGGAATCACCACGTCTGTAGGCCAAAAGCCCAGAGATAAACATGTGAGTATATAAAACATGATACACAAGTGAAAGAATCATGTAAGAAACATATTTAGGCTCTATTATATATGTAAACATAACTAGGACAAGGAATAGAACACTAAGTAGACTAGTGAATTATAATGATATTGATTCTTTCCATTTTCTATTGATATCAGGCTATATCATTTTCAACCACAACTTCATTAGGGCATATAGAAAATACCTACTGGTGTAACACACACCAGGGTTTGAATATTTACATTCTTAAGGTACCCAAGTGTTCACATGTGCTATGTTTTCACAAAAAAACAAAAAATATACTCAACATTTTACTAAATATTTTCATAAGTGAAGTATCACTACTCCCATGCTATGAAAATTCACTATAAAATAATAAAAAAATATATTAGAAAAGTATAAGCAGTCTCATTTTTTAAAACTCACTTTAAAATAATAAATATTTTCAAAAGAAATGTATCACCACTCCCATGCTTTGAAAATACATTTAAAAATAATCCATCACTGAGTTATTTCATCAAACCCATGAAATTTAAAAATATATTTGTTTTAATAAAAACTCATTTAAATACATTTTCTAAAATCATATGAGATGGAATTTTAGAAAGGATACACTCACATATTCCAAATTAATGAATCTAATAAATCAACTAGAAGGATTCACTAGAATAATGAAATTACTTGGGTTATCACCAATGTATAGAGAAACCTACCATATAAATGATCAATAATACTTTGGAATGAAATACAAAAACTAGTGAGGGGGAGAAACATAAAATAAAAAGAGAGGTTCTATGTACAACTTCCCTGGAAGAACAATCTCCACCACCCTTTTATTAATATCCCATCGTGGAAGAACAAAGAAAAAGATCTAATGGAACTAGGACTTCCTTTACGGTAGTGAATGCCCAAAACACTTCTCAAGAGGATAAAAAATCATAGATAATAAGGCTTGGGTAGTTTTAATAGTAAAAAACCATTATTTATGGTTCACATCCTTAAAACCACAAAATTAAATACACTATGAAAATTTTATTTTTAATTGAGCATTAAATGCAGGGAATTTTAATACTTCAAAAATATGAATTAAAAACATTAAATAGGTTTAAAGAATAAATTACATGAGTTTATAACTTTAAAAACATCAAATATGAACTATAGGGTCTTTATAGAGAATAATAAACAAAAAATATATGTTTTAAATTAGTTTTCTCCCAAGAAAATCACTATGTAAGGGTAACATGGATTTACCCTTACAAATATCCCATTTGTTGTGTAAGGGTACTAGGTTACCCTTATGAAACACTTAGAAATCTTGAGCTACCCTTACGAAACTATGGATTATGCTTACAAATCCTTTAAAATGAGAGGATTCCCATACGCAAAAATCCCTAACATTACATTGTGCCCATGGTAACCTTACACAACCTTTGTAAATAGAAGGCTACCCTTACGCAGTACCTATCATAACCTTACAGAGTGCATGAACTGACTCCCTTACCATTACATGGCTTATATGTTACATTTAAAAAACCTTCATAAATTTAAGGATACCCATACATATTGAGGGTTTATTATAATGTAACCTTTAGAAAATCTATGTTACTTTTACACAGTATACTATGGTTACCCTTACACAACTAGGTTACCTTTACACACAATATAGAAAATTCCCTTTACCTTTACACAACTCAAAACTCACCCTTACTCAACCCATTTTAAAAAAGGGGTTACCATCACAAAACCTTAGGATATAAAGGCTTACCCTTACACATCCCATTGAGGCCCCTCCCCACCCTTACACAACTTATGTTGAAGAGGTGTTACCCATACAAACACCCTAAAAACATCCTATACAAGGGTAGAATGTAGTTACCATTACTCAAATGCTCTGCCACATGTATGGGTAAAAATTAAGGTAAAAATTATTTGATTTCTACTTAAAAGAATTAAAAATTAAAACTAAAAGGAAGATTTAATTTATTTTAATTTTTTTTGTTATAAATAAGGAGCGTGTTACAATTCTCCATACCATAAACTCATTTCCCCACAAAAATCCATCAATATTCTAAATACACAAAGAGATAAGGACACCGCCACATAAGAAAAATTTTCCATTCCAATGTTACATATATACCTTGTTTATACATCCATATTACATAGAATAAATATATTGTTTTACCACACAAGAAATTATTATGGAAATTCATATTCTGATCCAGCTACAAAAGCACTATGGTTTTTGGTTTAAGGTCAACATCCTACTATTTGAACATAAGGATAAGGATTAAAAGGAAAAGAAAACCTCAGTGCTATCTTACCCTAATCACTAAAATATGATATCACATACACAAAATGATTTAGTTAAAGAGACTTGATCACCCACCTCTACCTCTGATGGAAAATAATGGTAGTTTTCATAACATCTCAGGTGAATCAGAACAAAATCCAACCTTTATTGAGGTTACCGCACTATATCCAACTCACATTAACAACACTCATTCATACCGAAGACCATTCACTGGTCCTTTCTTGAAATCAAGGAGACTCACGAGGCCACCCATATGGCACTTTAGAGTCAATATCCTTAATAATATATTAAGGGAGATAAAAAATTCAAAAAATAGAACACAATGGAGATTCACAACACCAAAAACACAACATTCAAAATTTACTACCATAACCATCTCATTGGTGATAAATACATGATCCAATTTCTTGAATCAATATATGATTACCTAAATCATATCTCCTTCCATAGTAGATGTTTTTGGTGGTTTAATTATGGTGTATAGGGACTATTTATTCAATATACCTAACATAATGGATATAGATGCACTAAAATGGTAGGTATGTTGCGTTGTGATCTACTTTTATAACATGAAAGGCATCATGGAATAGAGTTTGTAATTGACCATTTTGTTCTGGATAGTAAAATTGATGTCTAAAATTACTACACATCTTAATAAAACTAGAGTGAACATAACAACTAGACATAAGTTCATGATCCATAAACTTTTATCTTATATCAACTAGAATAGACAACTATCTTCAAAGACACAAGGTACCATTAGAAAAATGAATTAATAAACAAGATTTATTTCTATAATAAAAGGTTATATTAAAATACTACCAATCAGTATCTTCCACTTGATCAAGCTGAATTAGATTATGCAAAGAAGAACTAGATAGCTCACAAGATGATAACACAAGCACATTTTAGCCTCAAACACAACCATGTGAATTTGTAAAAATATCTCCACAAGGATCCCTCTTCATCATATTCATCACATCCCATGTTGTTAAAACCCTACTTAAGTTGTCTGTTTGCACACATCCTGTCCTAAGAGTTTATCTAATATTAAAATCAAAGATCCAAAAGAACTTAACAGAATATTTCTATCATATTAATATATTTATCTAGGTGGAATTACTCCCTAGTAACTTATGATATGAGTATATCATAAACTTCTCTTCGATGGACTAGTGCCACAATGTTTCCAGAGCATGTACAACTACTATAAACTCAAGGTCAGAGTGAGATTGATCCTTTCCATGAAGGAATAATTGGTGAAATCCTTATTATATCGACAATTTTACATCATCAGAACACATCCCAACCCCATGTTTTAGGATTCATAATGACATAGTCTTGACCTAACCAGTCTAAGCATAAAACAAAACTGGAGTTGAAATTATCGTCACCTCCATCATTTAAAAGGAGCTATAAGTTCTAGATTTTTTAATACAAGGCTCTCATAAAGACTAAGACCTAACATAAATATCCCCACCATTTATATTCATTATAAAATGGTGCAACATTAAGTTACTACAACTACATAAGAGAGCATAAATAAGAAAATTTAGGTTTTTTATTTCAAATAAAGGAAACCCCTAGGATTTTCACATATAACCAAGGGAACAAACACATGAGACTCAACCTTGTTGGTGAGGACTCCTTAAGTGCATCCAAGAGACCCAGGATAAAATCTAGGTGGAGGCTAATTTTTTGGTTACTACAGCAGTACTGTAGCAGGTACTATAGCATGTACTGTAGCAGGAACTACGTAGATTTGTAGCAGGTATTGTAGCGGGAACTATAGCAGGCACTATTTAGAACTGTAGAAGCTGGGAATATTCTCCCATTTGGGCCTTCGGGCCATCAATTTGGTACCCTAGTCTTTTAAGGCCTTTGGCCCACCTAGGCCTTTGGTTTAGTAAGGTCTTTGGGAAACATTAAGGCCTTTGGGCCACCTTAAGTTGAGATGCAAAACTGAAAACCTACAAGGAACAAGCTTCTGAAGGAGGAGGAGAAAGGAGCTTTCAAAAAAGCAGAATCTAAATGAATTGCAAGATGAGAGGGTATATAACCTGCCATTGGTATAAGCCTGTGCATGCACATGAAATCCTGGATGAACAACCATGTGAAGGTGGAGAGCTGATTTCACAATGAAGATGCTGGGGAGGAGCAGTTCCAAGTAGTTAGTCTGGGTTGTATGTAATTTTTGAAGCATACGGGCAATGAATTAATCTAAGGCATATGAGCCATGTAATAATTACACCTAAAGGCCTTGTAAGGGTTCCACCTCACCACTTGAAAGGTGGATTATCAAAATCAATAAAAAATGAAGGCCTTAGGGCCATTGGAAACCAAAGGAACAAACATACACTCATAGGGTGAAACCAACCAAGGGAGAAACTAGTTAAATCCTATGAAAATGAACTATCCATAAGAAATTTCCAAAATATCATCCTTAATAATCATTAGGAAGGAAGATGACACAAAAACAGGTTTACGTTGCCTTGCATAAATAATAAATAATTTAAACAAAGACGCCTCAATAAGAAACAACAAGGATCTAGTCTTGGGTAATGAGCATGAATATATAGTAACTAAAGTTTAGAAATATTAAATTGGTTTTCCTCATTATAAAAATGATAATAACAAATACCAATGGATCTATTAGCTAATCTAGTTATGAAATTAAATCTTATTACCCATGCAAAAAAAAAAATTCACCAATTATAGAGTGTTAAGACAAAAAACATGGCATAGTTTTAGATAAAATGATATCTTATAGAAAATTTTTCAGAGTGAAATAAAGTAATTAGGCATGAAAAAAATAGGACGACTACTACTATCAATGGAGGATCCCAAGGAAGATAACAAATATCACACTTAAAAGAGGCTACCCCAAAACTATGACCACCCAGAAACTAGTGAATGTGAACTTAAAGTGATTAATAAAAAAATAAATAGATATACCTCAGATTCCAATTTTCTAAATTAACAAAAGAAAACCTTGAGACTAGGTTCTTATATAACCATCTAATCTGTTCAGGACATAAAAGGAAATCATTTTGATTTACCCCAAGACCATCCATTATTAGAACATTAAGTGGGAAGAAAACTCTTATCTACTCATTTGGATTCTAAAAAATACTAAATAGATAAGAAAACAAGTACTCTCAAGGAAATCATCACACTCCTACTCATGACCTCCGCAGAAGAATCATTAAAACCACAAAAGAGGGATAATCCATACAATCAATAACTTTGGAGCACATTAGATAACCCCTACACACAAGAAAGTGTCAAGCTAAACATACAAGTCATCAAATAATGAAAGCACATTTAGAGAGGTTTTAAAAAAACCACTTGAGGAGTTTAAAATTCTTTAAAAAAACTATTTATTTTGATAATAACCAAAAAATAACTTGCAAAAAAGTTTTAAAAATAATTTGTTTCAAAATTAATCACTGTTCATTACCTTAGAAAATTATTCAAAAAGATATAAATTTTAAAATTCCTTAATTAAAAGATGAAACTTTACACCCATTTTAATGAAAATTATTAATTTTTTTTAATTAAATTAAATTATCCAGGATTGAAGTTGTTTTAAAAAGAAACCACTATTCTTGTTATAAAACTGATTTTTTAAAAGATGTAATATTGTTTATCATTCCACCTTTATAGACTATTAACTCTTCTAGAATATAAGTTTAGAATGACCACCATTTTATTTAGAAAACCTAAAATACTCTCCTTAAAACTTTATGGTAAATAACTATTTCTTCTAAAACATTTAATGATTATTTATAACATTTATCAAGTGTGTAAAACCATTTCATGAAAAATATTTAATTGATCTGAAAACCAATTGTTTTCCAATTTTTCGAGAATAAATAACCATATCTAAAAACATGAGTTGGAAACAAAGAATCACTTCATATGAATGAACTAATTTATTAATTTTAAAATAAAAGTAATTTTCATGAAATCTATTTTCACACAATATTCGTTTCGTATAGTACCTACATAACAAGTTGATGAAATAACTATTATTCAAATTGATTCTTGATATCAACATACCATAGAAACCAACTTGATTATTTTACCATTATTGAGAGTCCCTGATAGAATAAATAACCATTGGTTATAGATAATAATATCAACGAGATGTAGTGTCATGACCGAATTAGTCATGTGGTTGATGGCCAAGTTCAAAGCATTTTACAACCCCTTTAATGCGTTCAAAACCAAGTGCCTAGTCATCTAACAGTTTTACAGAACATCTTGGTTGACTTTAAAAATTGATTTCTCATTCGATTTAAGCCCCTATTATAGGATAACCCATGAAGAAGCCAATATATTCCAATTAGTATTATATTACATTACACCAAATTGTAACTTATGTAAAATATCAAATATAAAATAAATCCCAACTACCCATAGTAACTCATGTGGCATCATGAAAGGCACCGATCAAAAAACTATTCACCATGTAAAATTTAGGATATGAAAAGTTTTAGATATATTCTATAATAGAACCTAAACCCAGATCATGAAGTTTCATAATGGTTATGGATGGGAATTGATATAATACCATTTTGGAATGATCCAACCTGGTTCAACCTTACACATCACCCTAGATTGACCAACACAAGTTAAATATCAATCAAATAGTTGAAAAAGTCTCATGAATAATAAATAAGATGATAAAAAACAATGTAACACCTTGAAAATTCCTTTTTTTATTAATATAACTCTTATTTTATAATGAATGTTTTATTATGAAAATTGAAAAATATGTTTAAATTTCATAATAATTGTACACATCCTACATTCATATTGATAAATAATATGATGAATAGTAATGGTATATACAAATGGAATAATAAGAAATACATTAAAACCACCCATAGTTTTGAAATACCCTAAGAAGATTTTCCCTACCATGAAGATCGAAAAAATGAAAAGAAGCGTTAGGAAAACAATAGACATTATCAAAGGATTTGTAAGAACCTTAAAACGAAAAGTAATATGTGATAAAGTAAGAATTATGGTGTATATATCAGGAAATGTGACTTTTATTCACGTGTAATGTTAGTAAATATGGTCTACTGGAATTATGACCATAAATAAATAGGACGATTTGTCATTATTTTTGTTGTTGTTGGCACAATAAAGCGATTGTTAGGATTATTTTATAAATGTATTTTTGGAAATAATATAAATATGTAATTAAAAGCATGTATTGTGGTAAATTTATGAGTTTTAAATAAATTTTATTTTCATGAAAAAATCATAAAAAACACTTTTAAAATGTTATTATATTTTAATTTACTCCTAAGTAATTTTTATGATAGTTAGAATGTTTATTTTTCTATGAAATCACTAAATGTTAATAAATAATGATATTTATTTAAAAGTTAATTTTATCATATTTATTGAGTTATTTTTATAAAATAAGATTAATTTTTGTAATCAAAACATAAAAATTAAATTAATATGTTTTTTTGGGAATTTTCTGATAATGTTACTCTTTTGGTGAAAAGGTGAAAATTATCGCCTTATTTTAAAGCACCGTGATTTTATGAAAACATTATAATGTCAGTATGAATATTTTTTTTGAAAAATTTTATTTAATAAAAATAATATTTATTAATTATAAAAATTAATTTAAAAATATTAATTTCAAAAAATGAATTTATACATTACTTATTCGAACCAAAAATTGGATTTTTGAAATAAAAGTTATTTTTGTTTTATGTTCATTAATTGAGTTAGATGGATGATTTATTTTGTTTTGGGCATTCCTTTTATGTCCAAAAATTTATCCAACTCTTTAATAATATATAAATTTGGATGGAATTTATTAAACCCACAAGTGGTTGGTTTATGTGTTAAAATAACCTATATTTTAACCCTTAAAACCACCCCTCCTCAACTATGAATACCCTATTTCCCTACCCACATTCAACAAAAAATTATTTTATAATTATTTATCTCGAAACTAACCACTAAAGAGTCTCTCTAGGGTGCCTAAAATGTTCTAATGAGTCCCTATGAGGCTTTAAGAAACACCCTCCCGTGGTAAGGGACCTCTCCCTCTTCTTTTCCATTCAAGAACCATCTTTATTTTATGACTTTGATTTTTGATTCCTAATTTTGGGATGTATTCTTATTACACATACATAATAATATAATTTTCATTCTAAAATTATGATATAACCCTTCAATCTCATTAATCCATTTTATGAAACTTTATGTATAGTCATTATTCTGCAGAAATTGCACTACAATTTTTCATACCAAACGATTGTGTTGTGATTATCCACCCCCATTTCCATTCAATGATAGTCACATATCTATACATATAAATAATTTATTTAATAATTCAATAAATTTTACCCACACTACTTAATCATGGGGATAAAATTTATGTCATAAATTCTTATGTTATATGATCCATGTGGCAGAGTTATGCATGTACATGATATCATTTTGAATGGGTGTGCCTGGATAGAGCTACTATGCATTTGATAATGCTTTAGTGTAATGAGATTCCATGTATGGTTCATGAGTGTTTATCCTAAACACAATATGTTATGATTTCTTATTGGTTACACATGACTTATTTTTATGATATCATGTTTAATGTTATTGCCACATTCTAATGTTACCTTCATGTTATCACGTTATACCATGCCTCATTGTCCATGATTATGATTCTTACATGTTTTGTTACACTGTTATGCCTCTTGACCTAAAAGTATTACTTTTTCATATTCTCCTATTTTTTATTCCCTTACCAGGCTTTATAGATTACCCCTTTCATATCAATTTCCCTAGTTTATCCCGTGTAGTTTGAAATGGGCAGTGGAATATGACAATCATATTAACAATGTTTTAAATAATTTCGTTTTATTCATGTAAAATGTTGATATTATATGTACCTAATTCCTAAATACATTTGTATTCTTGATCATATTGGTTTTATTAAGTTCGGTTTTATGTAATAAATCAGGAATAAATGTGTAATAAAGAGAAGGGTTATCATAGTTGGTATCAAAAGAAATTCTAGTTATTCTTGGGATTAAGATTATAAAAAATTAGAGAAATCGTTAGGGATAATACAAAACATAATAATAAATCCCTAAAATATGGTAATTTATAGAGTAAGTTGTCTACAAGAAAATAAAATTATGTTTAGATACTATAAGTGGATGTGGATCTGGCACAAATGTACATAGTGTTAACAACCCCGAAAATACTATATTGATCTAGAATTGATCTTGAACTGGTATAAAACAATAGGCCTTGATACAAACCTATATTGAGACACCCAAGGGATATTATTTTATTTATTCACATGCTCATTAAGAATCATTATTAAGGTAAATAAAATTCTTATAAGTGTTTATATTTGGAAACATATCATGTATAAATTATATTGAAGCCTAGAAAATCATAAGTTAAGTAATATATTCCATTTAGGAGCTATTCCTTTAATTCTAGTGGTTTACTATATATGTTTTTAATAGTTCAAAGATACTAATCCCAAATTTTCCCTTTATTTTAGTCAATGATTAGAAATAAATGGCAATTAATCAGGTAATAATTTAGTTACAGATACATAATTTCCTATTTTTACACTTTCACATCAACATATTAAAGATCAATTATCAGATGGATGGAGAGAAATATTTTACAAAATTAATATCACTTTCAGTTTGTCTAATCTTCAAAAATATTTCAAAAACTAGTTTGAATTATTTTGAAAAGTTTTCAAATATTCAACTCACATGAAAGAAAATATTTGATCTATCCAATAACTTTTAATTTATTTGGAATTTCTATAGATCATTATGTCTTTATAAAATTATATAAAAATCTCAGTTATATCATCTTTTTAGGAAAAATAAACACCCCCAAGGGATTAAACATTTTTATATTGGACTTGCGGACTACATATTGAAGATTTAATTAAATATTGGCAATGTTAAGTAAGAACCTAATCTTTTGAATTAAATATAATGATCAATAAGAGAAAATTTCAAGGATTAAATTTATCTATGGGGGAATAATGTGACTCCATGAAAATTCTTTTATGTTATTAATAGAACTCTTATTTTATAATAAATGTTTTATTATGATAATATATAAATATTTTTAGATTTTATATTAAATTTAGACATCATGATTGATATGGAATAACACAATGAGGAATAGTAATGATATATACACATGGATTAATAATATATTCATTAAAAACAAACTCTACAGGCATGAAATTCCACAATAAGGATTCCCCATCCATGAAGATCATAAAAAAGAAAACAAGTGTTTGAAAAAAATATACATTATCAAAGGATCTGAAAGAACCTCCATAGAAAAGTAGCGTGTGATAAAGAGTGAACTATGGTGTATTTATATGGAAATATGGCCATTAGGAATGATGAACATTGGACAATAATGCTTATAGGAATTATTACAATTAATAAATATGATGATTGGTTATTATTATTATTGTAGGAGTAATAAAGTGACAATTAAGATTATGTTATAAATATTTTTTTGGAAACTATATTAATATGTAATTAAAATTATGTTTTATTATAAATGTATGATTTTTAAATAAATTTTTTTTCATAAAATAATCTTATAAAACACTTTTTAAATGGTACTATATTTTCCCAAATTTATAATGGTATGAATATTTATTTCCATATGAAATTACTAAATGTAAATAAATTAACATATTTATTTAAAAGATAAAATTATATTATTTAGATAATTATTTTGATAATACAAACTTCATTTTTATACTAATCACATCAAAATTAGATTAGGGTGTTTTTGGGAAATTTATGATGAAGTTGATTTTTTAGAGAAAAAGTGAAAAATGACACTTTGCAATGAACTATGATTTTATGACATTATTATTATGTCTACATGACAAGAAAATTATGAATTTTTTTCATTAAAAACAATATTAAATAAGTATAAACATGATATAAAATTTTTTAATTTTAACTTAAAAAATTATATTTCACGTTTTTGAAATTAAATTTATTTTTGTTTGGTGTGCATTAATTGAGTTAGTTGGGAGGATTATTTCAGTTCAGACATTCCTTTTACATCAATCCACTTTCTTCCACTCATTAATAAACAATCAAAATGGTTTTAATTTATTAAAACCACAAGTGATTGTCTTATATTTTAAAAAATATTTTATTTTAACCTTTAAAACCACCCCTCCTCAAGTGTAAATTCCCCCATTCCATCATCACTCTACACAAATAGTATTTTGAGAATGATTTGTCTCTCAATTACCCTCTAAAGTGTCTCTCTAAGGTGGTTCCAAGGTTTTAATGAGTCCCTCTCTAGTTTTAGGAGGCATCCTCTTAGTTAAGGTACCTCTATCTCTTCTTTTCCATTTAGAAACCTTATTTATTTTATGACTTTGACATATAATTATTAATTTTGGGATATTTTATTGCTTTAATTTGGATTTTTAAATCTTGATATACCTATTTATCTCTCATTTAATGATTTTTGTAAACATCAAGTTTTTCATTATTCTGCTAAAATTTAACTATGATTTTTCATGCCAACAGTAGAGACCCAAAGTTTGACGTACATAGAAATTACATTACTTTTTCGGAATACTTAATACATAACAAGAACAGACACCAAAGGACCGTAATATTTTAGTGCCTTTGGAATCTTGGAACATAATCTTCTAATCTTGGTGAAAGATATTCAACATCTACCATAAAGATATTCCTTTTTTTTCTTACCTAAAACCATTCTTTATATCCCGGGGAAAAGAAAACATAAAAAGGGTTATCTCAAATGCTCAGTAAGGTAAAACATAGAGAACATAAAATAATCCCTAAACATTTGAAAGCAATAACTTGAACATAAAATTTAAACATCAAAATCTTGAGCAAAGACATAAATCTTGTAAGCACATAAGGCATATATCATAATGGAACATCAATCATGATAAAATAGAATGAGAATAAAACATGTAATTGTCGCAACCATTCAGCACATGTTATGATTTCCATTGTAGTCAAGGCATTGCTGCCAAGACCATCTTAGTGGACAAAGTCCCTTTCTAAATCGAGTTCACTCCTCGTTTTAGTCATGTAACGCTGAACCAAATTAACTTACCATTCTAGCCATGTCTATCTCATGAGATATAAATCTTTACCCAATGCATTTGAGGGAGATATAGGTCCCATTCATCTCATAATGAAATCATCTTTTTGTGTGCCACAAAATAAACATACATCATTCATAATAACCCAACGAATAAAATAGGTTTCATAAAAATAATCCCATCATAACATAATCCATATAAAATAAATTGAGATCATTTCATCATAAGAAAAATAAAACCATGTAAATAATAGAGGCATTATACTTGAAACATAAACAAACTAAATAATGTCATCTTAGATGGAAAATATTTTTGATAAAACACTTGAAATGAATTGTTGAGGAAAATATCCTTTCTTCTTCAAAATCATATTCTTTTCAGAAAATGCCATGCAATTTTAAAAGAAAACGATTTTTTTTAAAAATAGTCATTAAATCTTGTAGAGTAAGCTTTACAAAAATATGGCGTTATAAAACTGTAAAAATCTGTTCATGTCGTATAAGTTAAAAAGAAACATTCTTCTCGTACTTTTGCTGGAAAAGTCAAAAAGTTCATCGTGTGGTAAACAAAAGTAAGATTCCTTTCATAGCATGTGGTAAATTTTAGAAATGGGTAAAAAGGGACCTAAACATAAATGAATTTTTTTTAGAAAACATGGGCATGGATGGTAACAATAACCCCGGTAAATACTTACGAATAAACAATCTTGGATAAAAACGAGATTGGAAAAGTTATCCCTTACCTTATGTCTGATATGCTTCATATGTGTCTCAACCTCCTGTATAATGATTTCAATAATGTCATTAAATTATTACATAATCATATTCATTATTATGATGTCATATATGGTTCACTTATGACTTTATATTACTCGTTCTTTTGTAAATTCCATTTTAAAGTAGCATTTTGGGTAAAATCGTTTCATTTATCACACGTGTTTCGATTTTCTGTTATTGATATTATTATTAATTAAATCATGATTTACTTACTTCCAAAATGTAAATAATGATTTATATATCATATATATTCAGTATATACATATATATAATAGATAGATGAATGAAATGAAATACACTGTTCATGGAGATGGTAGGCCGTACGTACGCATTAATGCTATTTTCCTTTCCTTATTGACTTGAATGGAATTAAGTAGATGACATAAATATATATATACATGAATCCAGTAGCATTATTATGTCATATATTTCATTATTACTTATTATATATAATTTATAATCATTCTTGAATTGTTTACATGGAAAATGAATCTTATTGCGTCGTGGAGACGGTAATCCGTACGTACACACGAGCGATGATATTTTTCCCATATTTATTGAATGGAATTGTAGTGGATGATATAATATATTAGAACTTTTATGATGTCATAATAATCATATTTAGTTATTCTTTACACCATTTTACCCATCCAAGTAAGGTGGTGTTGGAAAAACATATTACCCTACGTCGTGAAGACAGTATTCCGTACGTACGCACGCGCAGTGATTTCGTTTTCCGTAGGATGGATAGAAGGTGAAATGAGATTATTTAATATTTATAATAACATATCAGTATATTAGTGATACTGATTTTATTACTTTATAATGAAACAAATAAATAAGAAGAAGTTAAAGAAGAATGAAAACTTGAAAGAATCGGTAGAAGAGATTACCTCTTCCTCGATAGACATCCTTTAAACATCTTCTTAGGGCACTAGAGTTGGTATTTTGAGCAGACCAGAACCTCAATTATATAAATAGAGAGGTTGAGAAGAGTAATTGGTAGGGTTTTTCCAAACTTCAAAGCTCAAAAGGGTGTGAAGATTAGAGGGAAGGGGTGCCCTTTTTATAAGGGAGGAGAGGGGTACCTTTTGAAAAACTTAAACTATTATTTTATAATAAAGTCATATACGATTTTTAATAGCTAAAAATTGATTTATTTCAAATATAAGGTGGGGATGGGTCGAAATACTCTCAACCAATAGGTTTTGACAATTTTAGGTTACTATTTTATCCTTATCATTTAGATTTAACTCTAAGTTAAATAATTTAACTTTTACCGTGTCTTTTTGTTTTCTTACACTATATGGTTAATAAACTTACTATAACAAGCCAAAATAATCCCAAGTGGTTCATTATTAATTTTTATATCCTTATATAAGTCATTTTACCTAACCTTATATTTTTAGGAATAAAATAACAATTAATAATATAATATGTTTAAAAAAACTATTTTATGTCAATTTTGAAACTATTTGGTATTTTATTTTTGTAAAAATCATAAAAGCATTATTAGTACAAAAAAATTTAATTAAATCAATACTAACAAGTCATATTAACCTATAAAATTAGTGTAATTCATAAAAAGTCTAAAATTACATTTATTTGGGTATTTATAACATCAATTATGTTAATATTTCATTAATAAGGTGATTAATACATCATATTTGTGTCATAAATTTATTAAATTATTTAATATCTAAAAATTATAAATAAAATACCATTATGTAGGAAATCGTGTTATATATCTAATGAATATTTATAATCTAATTTATCTTATGTATAACCTTATAATAAATATGTTTTAGTTATTAAACTTTGATTTTAACTATTTTAACTCTTCTTTAAATAAAATAATAATAAATGTTCTAATCTAATACAAGTGGACCTAAAGGGTAATATTTAATTACTAAGGTTGTTTTTGGTGGAATTACACTTATCCAATAGAATTAGGATATGTGTTATGGTAATAGTAATATCATTTTACCCTTAATTTCCCTATTTACTTTTAACCGTGGTAAATAAAAGTAAAAAGTTACTATTCACCAAAAAATATTTTCATCTTATTGAACCAAATTTTACTCCTTTTTATTAACCATGTCTCTCTAATTTTTTAAATTCCACTCACAGAAGTGGTAAAATTATGTTTTATGTAAATTTGCAAATTCTCCTATGAGGTGGGTAAAAGACGGTCAAAAGTTCAATAAAATTTTTATATATCTAAAATTATTACAAAATGAATCCATTCAATTACATTGAACTTATATAGGTATTATGTATTAATTTTGACCTAAAATAAATTTAAATCAAATAAGTAATTATTTTAATAAAAAGTCGGGTTTTAAATAGTAACACAGTGTTTTCACTATTCATCAAAAATTGAAAGTTTTCAGAAAAATACCAAAAATTCACCCTAGGCTAATTTTGATATTCCGAATCCAAAAATGAAGTCCATTTCTAAAGATAAAATTTATAAAATTTTAAAAAGTTGGTATTACTATTCATAATGGCTAGTTCATAATAATATTATAGTAATATCTTGTTTAGTAAAACTCGGTATTGCATACAACACACACTATCGTGGAAGGTCGCAATTGCGTGTAGTGAAAGCCAAGTCAGGGATGCGTGTAGTGAAAGCTCATTTTGGTTTAGCGTACAACCCAAGACATCAATGAAATTAAAAGGAATATTTTTCATAAAATCTCGGGGTGTTACATTCTACCCCCTTTAAAATGAATTTCACCCTTGAAATTCATCGGGGTTATAAATGGTTTACTACATGATAGTTTTAATAGAAACCCACATCATAAAAAGGAATACCAAAACTTATCTTTAAAAACTCAAGTATGAAACGTAACATTTACCCAAATTAACTAATCACTGGGTTTCCATATAGGAGAACATAGGTGAAAATATGGATATGGAAGAAAAATATAACCATCATGTTCTGATGGAGAGTGGTATAGAACATGGATATGAAAAATACAACAATAAAAAAGCCATAAATTTGTGATTATCTAAGGTACCATCTGATTCATCGGATATAAGGGCAATAGGAAAACATTTTTGGTTTTCAAGATGATTTCCCTAAAGTTGAAGAATTGTTGAATTAAAAGAAAAACTTACCTGATTTTTGGTACAATCTTACTGTTGTTTTTTCCTTGAAAAATTTACACTTCATCTCTTAAATAAATGAAGCTGAATTTTTCTTCCATGAAGTGGTAGCAGATCATGTGATAGAATGACGGTTCATTCCATCTTTCTCAAACGAAAGGTTAGAAAAAATTATTCAATATACCTAAGTCTAGATATGGAAATATTAAACATATATGGATCCAAGAATGGACTTATACTTCATATATTATATCATTTAATATAATAAAACTAGTTTCTACTGACCAGGGACTTCCTGTAGGCTAGTGGTAGGTGATAAAGGCCTATCACACTTTAGTTGTGGGTTTGATTCCCAAAGCCTTGTCCGACGCGACGGGTTGTCGCCCGTCCTGTAGGTTGTCCTTTTTCTAAAACTACATTATTATAACATTCCATAAATAATATCGAAAAAAGTTATAGCCTTAAACAATACTAACTTATGTCCAACATAATCCATTCCAATCTTTAGGCTTATCCAAAATACTTCTGTCCAAGCTCATAGTATAAAGAAAACAATAACTAGACATGTCATCTTCTGAGCATGTGAATACCATCATTTATCCCCCATATATCATACAATATATCTTTTTGGTCAAATTAAAAACATGTGAATACCTTAATAATATATTCTCTTGAGAAATAATACCCATTGAACCTTAGTGAAAACATGAATGCTGTCAAAATTTAACACTTTCCACATACCAAAATCCCAAAATTTCTATATACTCAAACCATGATATAACTTTGTCCTTATATCAGTCATGAGCTCATTTCATTTTTTCTTTATCCCTTCATTATGTGCATATCGTCTTCTTTCCAAAAACATTTTAATCACTTTTCATTGTTATTGATAGCATATATTTATTTAAAACCAATACATAGATATTCACAATACCATAAATGAGTTCCATGATACTATTTTGAATTCCCATTACATAAAAACTTAATCATTAGACAACATCATTGTCATACTAAACATCACAAATAGTGATCACATGTGACTTCCCTTTATCCTTTTCCTTAAGTGGTTGCTCACGTTGATCATCATTAACCCTTAGATTAGAGATTTGATTAGCATAATTCCCCATTTCTTTGCACTTGAAGCATTGAAGTGTTGGTGGAGCGTTCTCTGTAGTCTTTTCTCTATTCACGTCATTAGAAACCTTTTTCCCATTACTTCAGCACTCAGCTGCTCGATGAACTTCTTTTCCACACTTAAAGCATTTTATAGTACCTTTTATACAATCTCCACCATGCTTCTTTCCACACTTTGAGCATAAAGAAACATTCATCTTCTTTTCACCATTGTTCTGATATTTTCCTTGAACTCCATATTCCATTTCTTGTCAAAACAATAAGATGTATATGTAACACCAACTTCCATTTCAACCTTTATAGAACAACGCACAATTTCTTCATATCTACTGAAGTCTCTTATAGCTAATGCCCTTCAAAGACTTGGTTTTAAGCCACTGAAGAATCGATCAACATTACTTTTAGGTTGGATGATAAATCCAAATGCATACCTTGAAAGCCTTGTAAAATTCGCTTCGTATATACCAACATATTCATAATCATTTTTCTTAAGCTCAAGGGAATCCTTTTCCATCTTTGTTCGAATAATACGAGGGAAGTAATTTTTGAAAAATAAGTTCTTGAACTCATCCCATTCCAAGGATTCAATTTCATCTCGGGGCCTCGTATTCTTAATTAGAGTCCACCATTAATATGATACACCTTCTAAATAGTAAATAGCCAGAAGGACTTTTTCATGTTCCTAATAGCGAAGTATGGAAAATATCTTTTCAATGGTACTGATCCATTATTCAACAACAATTGGATCAGAAGACCCACTGAAAGAAGGTGGAAATTGCCTCATGAAGGACTCAATAGAATATTGTTCCCTTCTCTACTCATTTTGAAGTCTAGAATGATTCATAGCTTGTGTAAGTATAGAAATAAGATTTTTCACTCTATATCCCATAACATCTGTTTGTTCAGGAGGATAATAATTGCATTGTCCATTACATTGATCAACACGGTTCTTTCAGGTTCCCGCCATCGTCTAAAACCCAAAAAGAATAGTGTGAGAGGTAAAAATCATTTTAGGGAAAACGACATAATATAGGGGGAGTAACTTCAATATATAACATATTAGGTTTAATTCTAAGATTGTTACCGTAATTCTAGGACTATAACCTAGAATTATACTTAACCTTAGGGACATCCCTAGAAATACCTTAGAAATATCTCTAGGGATCTCACAAAAGTTTTCGCATCCTAGTTTCCAAAGGTTAACTAAACCTTTCCTCTGATACCAACTATAGAGACCCAAAGCTTGACGTATATAGACATTACATTACTTTTACGGAATAATTAATACATAACAAAAACAGACACCAAAGGACCGTAATAGTTTGGTGGCTTTGGAAACTTGGAACATAATATTCTAATCTTGGTGAAAGATCTTCAACATATCCCATAAAGATATTATTTTTTTCTTACCTAAAACCTTTCTTTATATCCTAGGGAAAAGAAAAAATAAAAAGGGTGAGCTCAAATGCTCAGCAAGGGAAAACATAGAGAACATAAAACAATCCATACACATTTGAAAGCAAAAACTTGAACATAAAATTTAAACATCAAAATCTTGAGCAAAGACATAAATCATGGAAGTATGTAGGGCATATATCATAATGGAACATCAGTCATGATAAAATAGAATGGGAATAAAACATGTAATTGTGGCAGCCATTCAGAACATGTTATGATTTCCATAGTAGCCAAGGCATTGCTTCCAAGACCATATTAGTGGACAAAGTCCCTTTCTGAATCAAGTTCACTAATCGTTTCAGTCATGTAACACTGAACCGGATTAACTTAACATTCTATCCATGTCTATCTCATGAGATATAAATCTTTACCCAATGCATTAGAGGGAGATATAGGTCCCACTAATATCATAATGAAATCATCTTTTCGTGTGCCACAAAATAAACATACATCATTCATAATAACCCAACGAATAAAATGGGTTTTATAAACATCATCCCATCATAAAATAATCCATATAAAATAAATGGATATAATTTCCTCATAAGAAAAATAAAACCATGTAAATAATAGAGACATTATACTTTAAACATAAACAAACTAAATAATTTCATCTTTGATGGAAAATAGTTTTGGTAAAACACTTGAAATGAATTCATGAGGAAAATATCCTTTATTCTTCCAAATCAATTTCTTTTCACAAAATTCCATGAAATTTTAAAAGAAAACAATTTTTTTTTAAAAATAGTAATTAAATATTGTAGAGTAAGATTCATGAAAATAAGGTGTTATAAAACCTTAAAAATCCGATCATGCCGTATGAGTTAAAAAGAAACATTCTTCTCGTACTTTTGCTAGAAAAGTCAAAAAGTTCCTCGTGTGTTAAAAAAAAGTAAGATTCCTTTAATATCATGTGGTAAATTTCAGAAATGGGTAAAAATGGTTTTAAACATACATGAAAACATTTTTAGAAAACATGAGCATGGATGATAACAATAACCCCAGTAAATACTTAAGAATAAACAATCTTAGATAAAAACGAGATTAGAAAAGTTATCCCTTACCTTATGTTCGATATGATTCGTATGTATCTGAAACTTTTTTATAATGATTTAAATAATGTCATTGAATTATTACAGAATTATATTCATTATTATGATATCATATATGGTTCACTTATGACTTTATATTACCCGTTCTTTTGTAAATTCCATTTTAAAGTAGCATTTTGGGTAAAATCGTTTCATTTATCGTACGTGTTTAGATTTGTTGTTCTTGATATTATTATTACTTATATCATGATTTAATTACTTCCAGAATGTAAATAATGATTTATTTATCATACATATTTAGTATATACATATATATAATAGATAGATGAATGAAATGAAATACACCGTTCATGGAGACGGCAAGCAGTACGTATGCATGAACGATGTTTTCCATTCCTTATTGACGTGAATGGAATTAAGTAGATTACATACATATAAATATAAATAAATGCAGTAGCATTATTTTGTCATATATTTCATGATAACTTATTATATATTTTTTATAATCATTCTTGAATTGTTAACATGGAAAATGAATCTCATCGCGTTGTGGAGATGGTAATCCGTATGTACGCACAAGAGATGGCATCATTCCCATATTTATTGAATGGAATTTTAGTGGATGATATAATATCATAGAATTAGTATGATGTTATAATTATCATATAGAGTTATTCTTTACATCATTATACTCATCCAAGTAATGTGGTGCTGGAAAAACATATTACACTACGACATGGAGATGGTATTCCATACGTACACGCGCGCGGTGATTTCGTTTTTAGTAGGATGGATAAAAGGTGAAATGGGGTAATTTAATATTTAAAATGACATATCATTATATTAGTGATACTGATTTTATTACTTTATAATGAAACAACTAAATAAGAAGAAGTTTAAGAAGAAAGAAAACTTGAAAAAATCAGTAGAAGAGATTACCTCTTCCTCGACGCACCTCCTTTAAAAATTTTATTTGGGAACTAGAGTTGGTATTTTGAGAAGACCAGAACCTCTATGATATAACTAGAGAGGTTGAAAATATGAATTTGAAGGGTTTTTCCATGCTTCAATGCACAAAAGGGTGTGATGAGAAGAGGGAAGGGGTGCCCTTTTTATAAGGGAGGAGAGGGGTACCTTTGGAAAAAACATAAAATATTATTTTATAATAAAGTCATATTCGGTTTTTAATAGCTCCAAATTGATTTATTACTAAGATAAGGTGGATATAAGTCAAAATAATCTCAACCAATAGGTTTTATAAAAGTTTAGGTTACTATTTTATCCTTATCATTTAGATTTAACTCTAAGTTAAATAATTTAACTTTTACCGTGTCTTTTTGTTTTCTTACACTATATGTTTAATAAACATAATATAACAAGACAAAAGAACCCCAAGTGGTTCATTATTAATATATATATCCTTATATATGTCATTTTTCTGATCCTTATATTTTTAATAATAAAATAACAATTAATAATATAATATTTGTTTAAAAAACTATTTTATGTCAATTTTGACACTATTTGGTACTTGATTTTGGTGAAAATCATAACAGCATGATTAGTTCTAAAAACTTTAATTAAATCAATACTAACATGTCATATTAACCTATAAAATTAATTTAATTCGTAAAAAGTCTAAAATTACATTTATTTGGGTATTTATAACATCAATTATGTTAATATTTCATTAATCAGGAAATTACTACATCATCATTGTGTCATAAATAAATCAACTTATTTAATGTCTAAAAATTATAAATAAAATAAAATTATGTACGAATTTTTTTTATATTTCTAATGAATATTTATAGTCGAATTTATCTTATGTATAACCCTATATTAAAAATCTTTTAGTTATTAAACTTTGATTTTAACTATTTCAACTCTTCTTTAAATAAAATAAAAATAAATGTCCTAATCTAATACAAGTGGACCTAAAGGGAAATATTTAATTCCTAAGGTTGTTTTTGGTCGAATTACTCTTATCCAATTGAATTATTACATGTGTTAGGGCAATAGTAATATCATTTTTACCATTAATTACACTATTTACTTTTAACCGTGGTAAATAAAAGTAAAAAGTTACTATTCACCAAAAATTATTTTCATCTTATTGAACCAAATTTTACTCCTTTATATTAACCATGTCTCTAATATTTTTAAAATTTGACTCACAGAAGTGGTAAAATTAATATTGTTGTAAATTTTTAAATTCTCCTAGGAGGTTGGTAAAAGACGGTCAAAAGTTCAATAAAATTTTTATATATCTAAAATTATTAAAAAAAATAACTCCAATGAATTGCATTGAACATATATAGGTATTATGTATTAATTTTGACCTAAAATAAATTTAAATAAAATAAGTAATTATTTGAATAAAAAGTCGGTTTTTAAATAGTAACCCAGTGTTTTCACTATTCATCAAAAATTGAAAGTTTTCAAAAAAATACAAAAAAATCACCCTAGGCTAATTTCAATATTCCAAATCCAAAAATGAAGTCCATTTCGAAAGATAAAATTTATAAAATTTCAAAAAGTGGGTATTACTATTCATAACGGCTAGTTCATAATAATATTATAGTAATATCTTTTTTAGTGAAACTCGATATTGCATACAACACACGCTATCGTGGAAGGCCGCAATTGCTTGTAATGCAAGCCATGTCAGGGAAGCGTGTAGTGAAAGCTCCTTTTGGTGTAGCGTACAACACAAGACATCAATGAAATTAAAAAAAATATTTTTCATAAAATCTCAGGGTGTTACACAAACAGATTATATTGTGATTATCAACCTCTATTTCCATTCAAGGATATTCACCTAGATAAACATATCTGTCAATGATTTCATAATTTTATGTATGTGACACAAACTTCTTAATAATGGGGTTAAAATTAATAAAAGGAACACTTATGTTATATGATCCATGTGGCACACTTATTCATTTACATGATATGATTATGAATTGGAGCCCCCAAATAGCTCTCAAATGCATTGGGTATTGTTTTAGTATAATGAGATTCCATGTATTGTACATGAGATGTTATCCTAAGCATATTATGTTATGATTTCCTGGTGGTTAACCTTGAATTATGCTTATGGTGTCATGTTTAATGCGGTTTTTACATTCCCATATTACCTTTATGATATCATGTTACACCATACATCATTATTCGTGATTATGATTCTCACCTATTATGTTACCTTGTTATGCCTCTTGACCCACATGTATATCTTTACCCTATTACATTCTTTGTTTATTCCCTTTCTGGTCTTTATAGATCACACCTTTATTATGTATATTCTAGTTGGAACCATAGTTTTTTTATAGCTAAAAATGGGGTGTTTTTATGTTTGTTTTCAATCCAAAATGAGTTGATCAAGAAGTTTTAAATGAAATTGTTTTTATAGTGTTGATGTATTCAGTGTTGATGATGGAATTATTTCCCCATGTCTTCCAAAATTTTTGTGTCCAAAATTTATAGGATGGATAAAGTTTATTTTGGAAAATAAAGGTTTTTCTTATAAAGACAAAAAATCCTCATGAAAGGGTAAATGAGTTTCACAAAATTTTTCACAAGTTAAGTTATAAGAGAGTCACATCAAAATATGAAAAATTCACATGTTTAAAATTGCACAAAATATGTGTTTCCATGATGGATAAAAGTGTATTAACATTAGATAGCGCATGAGGAACTTGTGCACTAAAGGAGACATTAAATTAAGGAGTTCATCATTAGAGGAAACCTGTACACATAATTATAGGCATGAAAGGAACTTACCTATAGGTTTTACTATGTCTACAAATAGGCGGCTACCCCTTCATATGATGTAACTTTTCTAATGATGATCTGCTGCCTCTATCGCATGAGATACTTGCTTTCCACAGAGTTCCATGAAATTAAATTTCACATAAAATGTTACTCGTGTTTTTGAAGGACAAGTGGAACTCATGATATGTTTAGATGAAATTTGTATTGGCACAAAAGTTAAAATTTTCTGACAAATTCAAAACGTTTCATGGAAGTGAAGGTGTTGCATGCAAGTGCTCGAGTTGCGTGACTATGCAGTTTTGAAAATCTAGTTTGATCGATCAATGATTTAAAGTGCTTAAATTCAGGACTATGGTGCAAGCAGTGTATCATGATAATAAAGGAAAAATAATTAAATGAGAAAACTATTGAATTGGCATTCGATTTGTTAAACTGAGTAAGAATTCACCTGGTGAAGTTAGCTAGGGTGAGTCAATAGAAGTGTTTCTAGGGAGGAAGTGTGCTATCCCTAAAACTCCTCTAAAGGTATCATTCTTGGCATAGAGTGAATGTATCTAAATTTTTTTATTCCACAATAATATTGAATTCTATTGTATTTATTTATGACCAATGCACTGTCATTGTATTCTATATGGACTATCCCTTGGTGGTGAACTAAGTAAAACTATTGTGTTGTCTCCCTGCATGAGATTTTTTAATTACTGAATGACTTGATGAGATAGGTTCTACAAGTTCCCACCAACATGGAAACAACATAAATTAATTTTAAAGAAAAATTTGACACCTGGATTAATCCTTCTCATCTTAGGGTGTTCTAGGGTCCTATAATTGGAGATTAATATACCCTCTTTTGTTTTCATGGAGAAATCAGTGAAGGTTATGGGATCTCCACTCTTTGATGGAAGAAACATCTATATTTATAATAATAAGATGAGATATCATCTTAGATCCCTTGGGAAGGAAGTTATTTTTGCATCTGCTCAAGGGATTTAGTTCTATGATACAACATGACTATCTATGACTAAAAGTGAAAAATAAATGATTTATGCTGAAGCCAATGCTCAAAATTATCTTTATGTAGAACTTTTTGATCAAATCTACTTGAAGGTGACGAGTTTCACCATATCCAAGTATATGATGGAGATATAATAAAATATATTTGATGGTGATAACAAAGTAAAGGAGTCCAAACATCAAGTCTTTCATAATCAGTTCGATGATCAGAAAATGAATCTGGATGAAAACAAAGAATACATTTTTTAATCACATAAGCAAAGTTTTTAGACATATTAAATGACTTGGGAAATAAATTAAGAATATTTAAATTTTGAAAAAATAATAACAAGGATCTCATATATGTATAATACAAATGTTTTGGCTCTAGAAGAGAGTGATTTGTTTAACATCTCTCTTGAGGATCTAATGAGTAGTCTAGTGGCTTATGAAATGAGAGTCAAACTAGAAGACGATTCCACTCTAGTATATAAGGAATCAGAATTCTAATCCATGGGAAAAATTGAGGATTCTAGATTAAGTGGAAATGAGGAAGAATAATTTCTTTATATTTTTTGAAAGAAATTCAAAATAGGAGAAGGGAGATTTAAAGGAAAGATTTTTTTGGATTGTTTTATGTGTAATAAAGTTGAAGTCATTTCCACTCGATTCCCAAGGAAATTTAATGATTATAAAGTGAATCATAAATCATGCATAAATATCATAATAGATTCTCTAACAAATAAGACTTTAAATTAGGAAATAAATTTCAAGAAAATATATGTGTCTACAAAGAAGAAATAATGAAAATCAATTTTGGAAGGATTTAGAAACAATGTTTAAATCTGAACCCAAGTAATCTATGATGGATAAAGTTTGTAACACCCCAAGCATCCACAATACACTTCTCTTTGAATAATACAATAGCGTGTGACGTACACAACACTGATTTGAAGTGTACCATGACCTATCAAACTATATGTTTATTAAGTGGTTAAGAATAATAATAACATTTTTAATTTTATATATATTGAATAAAATTTTAACATTCATCTTTTATGTTTCTTAATGATAATATATGGACATATTCATTTTTTCAAATAAAACAAGTATTTTTCAAAAAACATAGTTTTCCGCCTTTTAAGGGAGAACCCTTTATAAATAAAATATTTGATACTTTTTTATGTTCTATTTGACAAAATAAAATTCTTATTTATAACCAGGACATCAAAATTTACTTTGGATAAATTTTGGTATTTTGCTGATAAAATTCATTTTTTTATGAACAATAAAAAATACTGTATTTTAATTCAAAACTACCTTTTAATCTAATTTATGTATACAATTATATTATATTTTTAATTGTTTTTAATTATTAATTAGATTACATTTTGACCATTGAATCCAATTTTGGTCATTTTAAGTAATTTCACTTTGAAATTGGACATAAACAAGTGTCAATCTTTTGATTGTTCTTATTTCTTCAAAAACACGTTTTTTGTTTTGACAATGTGAATTAATTTTAAATTAATTAATGAAACTTCTATGTTTTGGATTTGGTAAAATAGAAATGTTTTTTAATTTTTAATATGTAATATAACTTAGGTTTAATATTTGGTATTTTTATGAAAAACATCAATTTTGGATGAATAGTGAAAACACTAAGTAGTAGTTAAAAAACCGAATTTTTAATTTAAAAGAAATTTTACCACTTCTGTGTATTGATTTTCAAAAATTAGGTATAAATTATTGTTATTAGTAAATAAAATGTGGTTCAATAAGTTGAAAATAATTTTTTGTGAATATTAACTTTTGACTTTTATTTACCAAGGATAAAAGTAAACAGGGTAATTAAAGGTAAAAACAATATTATAATTACCCTAACACATGTCCCAATTCTATTAGATAAGTGTATTTAGACCAAAACCAACCTTATGAATGAAATATGATTCTTTTGGTCAACTTGGATTAGATTAGGACATTTTTTTAAAGAATAGTTAAACGTGTTAAATTCAATGTTTAATAACTAAACCATTTTTAATATAGGGTTATACATAAGATAAATTTGACTATAAATATTCATTATAAATCTAAAAATATTTCTTACATAAGGATATTTTATTTATTATTTTTAAACCTTAAATAATTAAATTTAATTTTGACACAATTATGATGCAGTAATTACCTTATTAATAAAATATTAAAATAAATGATATTATAAATATCCAAATAAATGTAAATTGAGACTTACGAAGAATTAAACTAATTTTCATGGTTACTATGACATTTTAGGATTTATTAAATAAATTTTATTGAATGTAATCAATTTTTTAGGACTTTAACAAAAATCAAATACCAAACAGTGTCAAAATTGACATAAATGAGTTTTTAAAACAAATACCATATTATCAATTGATATAATTTTCCTAAAGAAATATAAGGTTAAGTAAAAGGACATATATAAAGATATATATATAAATAATTAACCACATGGGTTCTCTTTCCTTTTTATAGTAAATTTATTAACCATTTATTATAATAATACAAGAATACATGGTAAAAGTTAATCTATTTAACTAAGAGTTAAATATAAAATATAAGGTTAATATGGTGACCTAAAACTGTCTAAAACCTATTTTTTTGAGAGTTTTTAGACCCATTCCCACCTTATCCTAGAAATAAATCCATTTGGATCCATTAAAAACCGAAAATGAATTTATAATAAAATAATATTTCAAGGTTTTCCTAAAGTGGCTCTCACCTCTCTTATAAAAGGGAACTTTTCCTTCTCTTAATTTCACACCTCCAAATCCATTTGGATCAACCTAACCCTACCCAAATATCATTCCAACTACTGTCACTACATTCTATAGGCCTTTATTGTATCATAAAGCCAACTTAAGGATCCCTTTTGATCAAATCAAAAGGAAGAACCCGAAGAAGGGGTAATAATTTAATCACCTCTTTCAATGTTATCTTCTTCTTCCAATTCTTATTTCTTTGTAGTTTACATACCAAAATAATAACTCCATTAAATTATAAATAATGTGATTTTATTATAAATATGGTAGAACCATATTCATTATTCGATCCATCCTATTAATGACAAAGTCACCATACGTGCATACATACAACTTGTAGTCTCCACATCATGGTGTAGTTGTTATTCAACAATTTATTGTTTGGATGGGTATAATAATTATTTATAATTTATGTAAATAATAAATATAAGATATTAATTATTACGTATATATGATATAAAATCCAACTATTTATGATATCACCTTCAATTGAATGATAATGTCACTCGTGTGTACGTACGGATTACCGTCTCCACGAAAGTGATGAGATTAAATCCCCATCATAACCATTCAAAAACAATTTTTATTTTATGATTAAAAATAAAATTTAAGAACTTAATATAATTCTGGATAATAATCAAATACATCTTATTCATAACAAACATGACTTACGTAATAAAACATATAAAGGAAAATGAATCTGTTAAGACCCAAAATAATGACACTGCTATAATATTATTAACAAAGAAATATTAAAAGATCATATATGTTATCATATTTATTTATGTGGTTATTTTATAATTTAATAACAATGATTTAACTATTATATATGAGGTTAACATACCCCCAACTATGGAAAAGTACAAGGTAAGGCATTTTCATCTCACTTTTTATTCCTGTGTGATTCATGCTATATTTGCCACTATTTCTTTTTGTGTAGTGTATGTACAAACCATGATTGTATTCTTTGGGTAATATAATTTAATTTATAGGTATTTAAAACTTAATTTTAATATCCTTATTATATATAGTGTATGTTTTGTAAGTTACTAAATCAGTAAGGGAATTTCTAATTTCAATTTACACTCATTAGGTTTTACACAAACTCCATAGATTATTTTACTCCAAGATTATGTGTGAAATAACTATTTATTTACTTATGTAGTAATTTATACTCCCCTTTGTGTTGATATACTCTTGATACACATAATCACTCCATTTATTAATTCTCAAGCCATCGATATGAACATGATAAGAGTAATTTAAACTCAATTTCTATTCATTGAGTTAAACATCAAAGTCATTGGTGTTGCTTTTACAAGAATATGTGTGAATGTAATATGATTTATTTACACTGAATATCAAATAATATTGAGAGTATTTATTTTTTTACACATAATTATTTCATTTATTTATCCTTAACCTAAGGATACAATCATTATTAGGGATTTCATCTCTACTTACTTTCCATTGAGACTTCTTTGTTGTTATGCGCTAATTCACTTTTATTTGGTGTATATACTCTAATTTGAATTAGTATATCATAAATACCTTTATTCTCATTATATTACAATGTTTTGATTAGATCAATTATTTTTATTCAAGCGTCTCTCATTTAGTTAGGAACTCTAACTAAAATATCATTTTAACTGTTTTACAAATTTATTCTTCTAAATCGTTCTCATTAATGTCCCTGTTTTAAAAATGGTTTTAAGTATTAATTTATATAGAGATTAATGCTTTATAATTAAAATTCCTTTTAAAAGTTTAAAAGTGCTATGGGACACTTTCAATAAAAAATCTATTTTAAACAACTTCTTGAAAAATAGTGAGACTTTTAATTGTTTTCAAGAAAAAGGGGGATATTTCTCTAAAATAGTTTTGATAATTATTTTCATATATATCAATATCCTTCACTATTCTACACATGAGCCTCAGCCCTATTGGTGAGGACTCTTTAAGTTCATCTAAGAGACCCGAGATCAAATCCTGGTGGAGGATAATTTCTGGGCAACTGTAGCAGTACTGTAGCAGGTACTGTAGCAGCAAATGTGCAGAACTCTAGCAGGTGCTGTAGCGGGAACTGTAGCAAGAACTATTTGGAATTGTAGCAACTGGGAATATTCTTCCATTTGGGCCTTCGGGCCACCAATTTGGTCCCCGAGTCCTTTAAGGCCTTCGGGCCACCCAGGCCTTTGGGTCAGTAAGGCCTTTGGGCTACCTCAAGGCTTTTGGGCCACTTTAAGTGCAGATGAAAACCAGGAAAACCTATAAGGAACAAGCTTCAGAAGGAGGAGGAGCATGGAGATTTTACTATAGTAGAAGCTAGACAGATTGAAAGAATGAGAGGGCATGGAACCTACCATCGGGACAAGCCTATGCATGCACAGGAAAGCCTAGTAGAATAGTCATGCGAAGGTGTAGAGCTGATTTCACGATGGAGATGTTGGGGAGGAGCAGTTCCAAGTGGTTTGTCTGGGTTGTATATATTGTTTGAAGCCTACAGGTAATGAATTCCTGTAAGGCCTATGTTCCATGTCATACTTATGCATACAAGCCTTGTAAGGGTTCCACCTCACCCCTTGAAAGGCGGATTATCAAAAATCAATAAAAAATGAAGGCCTTCGGGCCATTGGTGGAATATCCTTAATTATTCTTGATTGAAGTTAATTTATTATAATAAAATATTCCATAATGTATTTAATGAATTATGTTTGACTGTTGATGTGCTATTTTTATACAATTAATGGTTAGTGGTAAAAATATTGAAATTTCTTATGCTAGTTTTTATATGAATGTTAAGATTATGTTTCAAAATTTTCATATTAGGAATGAAATAGACTTAGTAAGTGACGGGTGGATCCCACCATAGTTCCTTGATGCATTAGTAGGTCTTGTGATTCAAACTAGTGTATTGTCACATAGCCATGAAAAAATCTTATTTGTAGTCTTGGCACGAGGCCTTGACTATGTGGTTAAGATGTCTGACATTATGCATTATATCGTTAAAAAATTAGCTATTGATATCACATGTGATTATTAAACAAGTAGAAATGTAATTATATGCTATATATTTTCCATATTATGCTAAATTTTTAGTTTAAAAGGCTTGTGTTTTAGTCTTATACATTTCCTTAAATGTTTATTCTTATTTATGATATTTTCTGCTATATTTATAAGGCCCCAGCCTTAAACCTTACTTAATCTTGAGTTATTACAAGATTACACATTGAGGATCTTTTTAGGTTTAGAGTTTTAGAGAATTAGATCATGAAACTTGCATTACATTCCACATTTAAACAAAGTGGTTACATAAAATACATTATTCATTATTCCCATCAACAGAAACATATTTAAAATAAAACATGGATTCTTTCTTGACACATCCTTGACACTATCATCACATCATGTACCCTTCCCTTGACCTGTGAAAAACATTTCAAAAACTTGGGATGAGCATAAAAAGCTCAGTAAGAGATATAAAAATATGGAAAGGAAACATGAGTACATGTATACATAAGAATGAAATCATACTTTACCCATAAAACATAGGCATATCAAATCATGAATAAATCAAAGAAATCATAAGATATAAAAGTAACTTGAGGCATTCATAACATTTTTACGTAAGGAGTAACCCTCTTGGTTACGTTTGGAATACCCATCACAGTATATTCCCTAAATCTCTTCGGAGAAACCTTAACGTTACACTCCTTCGCGTTACCCAATGCATTGGAGAGCTATATCGGGCTCACCTGCCCTTAGTTTATCACGGAACCACCCGTCTTCATAATAATGCCCAAGAACCTCAACATAATCGTATCACATAAAACATGCATAAAGGAAACATAACATTCCCACCTTTCAATCACAAGATATCAATACAACACATTGATATAAAAACGTTATGAAAACCATTTTCAATACCAAAATAAATGAAAAGTAAAACATGGTATTTATTTTTCTTTTAAAAATAAGGTATGGCTTGTAGAGGAAGCCGAAACTCAAATAACGGTCATGGCGGCAAAGAAGTCGTTGTCGCCGCATACGTATGACAAAAACATTCCCTTTTGTCGTTTAGTAAACGCTTCGTATAAAAAATATTCCTTTTGAATAAACGTAAAAGTCAAAGGGGTTTATACACCGTATAAAAGAAGGTTGTGTATAAAACAAAATATGCCTCAATGAAAGGAGATTGAGACGAAGTCCCTTACAAAGACAATATCCTTGGTTTACGGATAAATCAATTGAATAATTATGTGTGACAAATGAATACACCAAATATAAGTGGATATTAAGTGTAAAATAATCAAAGGTCATTCACACATATTCAAAAGATGACATATTCAATAAATATATGTTGAACCCAATGAAATTGAAATTGGGTTAAGAAGTTCCCTTGACAACCTAACGGCTTCACATCAAAATGAGTTGATGAGAGATAAAAAGGGTATCTCATCACATGGAAATAAAATTTACATCAATAAGGATATATAATAACATATCCCAAAATAATATTATGTGAATTAAAAGACATAACAAAATAAGTCTTTTAAAAAGAGGAGGGTGAAAGGTTCCCTTACCGACTTGGGTATCTTTCGAAACATACGCCCCGTGAATGAAGGACAATAAATCATTGATGTAAATACCCATAAATGAATGAATATTACACAATGAGTAAAATAATGTTCAGTACATACACCACTCAAAGGAAATTGTGGAAAATGTAGCATAAATCTCACGGGAATAAAAGTGAGATGAAAAATCACTTACGAAAACTCGGCAGCCTAACGGCGCCACTCAAAACTTCCAAAATGGATTGATGAGAGAGAATAGGGTCTCTCAGCACATGAACATAAAAATTACAGTAAGTGTAATATATAATAACATACCAATCATAAGAAAGATGAGCTTAAAAGGAATGACATAAAAGAGTGTACTTAAAAAGAAAGAGAGGTGTAAGATCCCTTACCTCGGGACCGACTTGACTCGATCGTTCTTTAACGTCCTGAATAATAAACTTGAGTTAATTTCTAGTTTCTTAAGAACCTTTTACAAGTTCATTATTCCTTTTATATCAATTATTGACATGTTATAAACATTATGTAATCATTTAAGTTAATAATGTTTGTTTTGTCGATATTTGGTTCTTAAGTCGAAAGTGGACTTCTTACAATTACATGTTGTTCGTGTGGTCAAAGGTTCTTTATATCCAAAATGAAATTCCTGATTTGGATATCATATATATCATATATATCTAGAATATACATTTATTTATAATATCACATAATCATTTAGAGGTAAGAAATGAAATGCACCGTTCATGGAGACGGTAAGCCGTACGTACGCATGAACGCTACTTTCATTTCTTTGTCATATTAATGGAATTAAAACTAAATGAGAGGTATGTATATTTTAATTACATAATTATATTCATCATTTAGATGTATCATATATATACATTATATACATGTACTTATAATAGTACATTACATTTGGGGATAAGAAATGAAATGCACCGTTCATGGAGACGGTAAGCCGTACGTACGCATGAACGCTACTTTCATTTCTATCTCATACTTTAATGGAAAGAAATAATAATGATATAGAGGTATATAATAATTTCAGTATAACATCATATATAATAACATTAAATCCATCTTTTATACGTCCCACGTATGGCATTAACGAATCACATCACTTTGAGGGGGCGGTAGTCCGCACTTCCGAAAATGAAGATATCGCTTATACCCATAATGGAAGCCATAGAAGTAAGTCAAAAATGAAAAATATAGAAGATTGAGTAAAACATAAACATATTATATATCATATATAAAAATAGTGACATCATAATGGCCACCTTTGAAGGTGTTAAATGAGTATTGAACAATCATCGTTTCGGGAGGCAGAATTTCGCCATCCACGGAAACCGTATGTTCTTTAACCATTTGATGTAGTTGTATGAGAGTGTAGCTCGAATAAATCTTATAACAACATCCTAGTATATTTAAGATACAGGTGTTGTTAAAAAATAAGTAAATAAAAAGATTTTAGGGGGTTGGAGAAGAAAAATAAAACAAATGAACATGAGAGAATGAATTACCTTTAAAAGTGTAAATCCTTTTGATTTGAGCCTAAAGGCTTCCTTTGAAAGGATTCTGCCCAAAGGGAATCCTATAGGATGAGAAGAGGGATGTGGAGAGAGTAAATGGGCAGGGTATGGCCGAGCCAAAGGCTTGAGGAGTGTGTGAAATGAGGTAGAGGTGGGGGCCTTTTATAAGAGGAGAGGAGGGGCACTTTTGGAAATCATGAAACTATTATTTTATTTTCAAAAGTGTTTCGAATTTCTAAGGTCCCAAATTGTTATATTTCGAAGATAAGATGATAATTCTTAGAAATATTCCCATACAATAGTTTTTGGACAAGTGTAGGTCTTAGATTTTATATTATCGTCTCATTTTATTTAAACTGTTCATTAATGAGGTCATCGCTGCGTCATCATGATGTCATAAATAATTTAATTTATTTAAAGTCTAGAAATTATAAAAAAAATACTATGATGTTGGAAATCTATTTATATTTCCAATTACTATTTAATATCAAAAATCGGATCTTTATAACCCCATGTAAAAATTGTTTTCGTAAAATAACACAAGTTTGTGTCATTTTTACTTTAACATTAAATAAAAAGTTATTTATGTCATTTCCAAATCAAAGTGGATCCATGGGGTCCCCAAGTTGACCCATGGTTTTTCTTGGTCGGCCATGACACAACCAATGAGGGTAGGACATATGTCAAGTTCATTTCATATTATTAAAACATTATTTTTACCTTAAACTACACTAATTACCTCTAATCGCGATTAAAAACTTAATAAGTTACTATTCACCAAAAAATTATTTTTATCCCATTGAACCACATTTTACTTCTTAATAAAAACCATGTATGTCGGATTTTTGAAATTCAAAACACAAAGATGGCAAAATTTCATTTAAACGGAAAAATCAGTTTTTATAAGTACCACTTAGTGGTTTCACTATTCATCAAAAATTGAAGTTTTTCAGAAAAATCCCAAAAATTCACCCTAAGCTATATTTGATATTCCGAATTCAAAAAGGAAGTCTATTTTAAAAAATTAAAAACATTTAAGTCACATTAATTAATTTAATAATTAATTCCGTTGTCAGAGCAAATAGCGTGTTTTTATGAAACAATAAGTATCAAAAGATTGACACTAGTTTAAGTTTGATTTCAAAGTGAAATTAATTCCAACGACAACTATTGGATTTAATGGTAAAAATATATTCTAATTTAACTTTAAAACCAATTCAAAAGATAATATAATCATATAAATAAATTAGATTAAAAAGAGGTTTTGAATTAAAATACAACATTTTACACTATTCATTAAAAAAATGAACTTTATCAGAAAGATACCAAAAATTTACACAAAGTAAATTTTTATGTCCCAATTCATAAGAAGAGTTTTATTTGGTCCAAAAGGATGTATAAGAGTGAAAAAAACTATATTTAATTACGGTTCTCCATCAAAAGGCGATAAGTGAACCTTTAGTGAAAACTAGGGCATATACACCTAAAATTGAATTCTTTCCGTATTTTATGCCTTTATCTTTTATTGGATAAATGTAAATACATTTAAAAACATATATAATCATATTTTAGTTATTTCTATCCATTACTGTCAATAGTACGGCTACATGTTAACTACCATTTAAAATAATATTATTTTATTATTAGAGTGCAACGTAAGATTCCCAAGAAACTCGTTGTTGCGTGTTGGGTACGCCATAGAGCATAGCATCCCCTTTAAAGTCATATTAATATTTTATTCACAAATATGGATAAATATGAAAATGTCACATTCTTTATTTACCTGGGGTGTTACAATATTGTTATCCTTACTGAGCTTCTGAGCTCACCCCTTTCTTACGTTTTATTTTTCCCCGGATGAAATGAAGTATATTAAGAGTAACCTAAAAAAATAGGGTAAGGGATATAAGAGTGTTAAAAGGGGACACAATGTTATTTTTTTATTTCATGATGTAATGTAAAACTTATGAAGTTATATAGTACTTCCAAGGAGACTAAAATAATCGGTATTTTGGGACATGATTCCTTGTATCATGACAATGTTATGTAATAATTCACTAATTCTAGGTAATTAGGGTCATGGAGTTAGAAAGTTGAAAAGGAAGAACCAAAAACAGATAAAGATAACCAGTTTTTGATATCATTGTGGAACTTGAGGGTGATCTTGACGTACATGAAAATCAAAGAATGAAAAAATAAAGATGAGAACTATGATAAGAGAGTCATCAGAGTATATTGGTAGCCTTGAAGCAGAACATGATAGACTGGAAGGAGACGTAGAAGAACATGTAACAACTCTTGAAATATTGGAAGAGGTTGGGGAATTTAAGCATAGTATTGATTATAAGACAAAATTAATCATTTATCTTACCTCGACATTGTAGGAAAAGTATATTATAGTTGATGGAATTGAAGAAAAAAATTGTTACTCTAAGGAGTAATCTAGAAATTGAGTCAAAATCTAGGTATAAAAAGAAGAAATTATTGTTTGTAATATTCTCTGATGTGGAGTTTCTAAAAATAGTTAAATTTGGGTTTGAAGGATTAAATGTGGTATTGAATAATAAGAGATCCACAATCATGGGAAAATGTAGAATTGGATGTGATGATGAAATGTTAATGTATGGAAATGGGATGAGCCAAAATAAATGTAATAAGAAAGTTTGATATATCATAAAGTCTCTTTATGTCTTAACAAATAATGACTCAAATAAAATAGAAATGAGAGTTGAAAATTATTCTAATGTATATAGAGAGGATAGGTAGTCAAATACCATTATAAAATAAGGGTATACTAGGAATAATTGGAGTGAAAATAATTTTCCTTTAGAAAAATGTAAATTCTGTGTCTAACTTTTCTATACCATGCCTCACTGTGAAGACACAAGGAGCTATCTGAATTGGGAAGTATCTGGAATTCAACATTGGATACTGATACCATATCATTCATCATATGGAATAAATTGTTTCAATGGATATTTTTTCACTATTCTAAATATGGTCATAATGCTATTCATTTTAGGCATACGAAAACCTGGAACAATTTTTATAGGACTCAGTCACAACTCAATACCCACCAGGAAACCAGAGTTACTCTTGTAAATAAGTATTCTACTATCGAATAAAAATATTAGTATGATAAACCCATGTGTATTTAAAAGAGATTATAAATTCCATATTTATCATCCACCCAATAAAGTATCTTATGGAAGGAAAATAAAGAAATTTCAAAAAATAACCCTTCATAAATAGCCCTCAAAACGACAAAGAACAGTATTACTTGGATTCTTGATAGTGAATAATCATCCCTGATAACAAGAAATGCATATTTTTGAAGAATTTTAAAAACATTTTTGATCGAATATTGAGTTTTTATAATAATGGTGCTTTAAAGATAAAAGGAATAGAAAATATAGAATTGGAAAATGAATTGCAGAGGAAAATTGATGTTCTCTATATTGATGATTTTCATCACAATCTCCAAAGTGTGAGTGAAATCTATGAATAGAGAATTATAGTGACATGTAATTTGAAGGTGTGAACTATAAAAGGAAATGAAAATTGTTCTCTCATGAAATGATGAAAACATATTGAAATTTATACTAGGATGGTAGTAAAGATAATACTTGTTACTTAGTAGTTAAAGTGGAAAATAACTTGTGGCATTGGAGGTTTGTTCACATTAATCAAAAGAGAATAGATTAAACATATATAATTATGAAATTTTTCTAAATTAAAACTATAAAACATGATCAAGAAAATACATGTGATGAATTAATGTAAGGAAACATGGACAAAAGTTCATATTGATCAAAGAACAAAAGGACATCGAATCTACATGATCTTATCCACACACACGTATATGGTCCAATTAATGTGGCTAGAAAAAATAGAGATAGGTACTTAATTATTCTTATTGATGAATATAGTATAATGGATTGTGTAATGTCTATACAAAGTAAACTAAAAGTTCCTGATTTCATGAAGAGTTATCATCGAAGAGTAGATAATGAAACTAGAAGAATAATCAAGATTTAATAATTAAAAAATAGAAGAGAATATATGTCCATTTAATTTGAAAATTACCAAGAATAACATGGGATAAATCACTATATGTCTCTAGTGAGAAACCCTCATCAAAAGGGGGTTTTGAACATATAAATTGATAGGAGAACAATATGGAGAGAACTATGCTGATTGAGATTCACATTTCTCATCATTACTAGAAAGAGGATATTCAATTATCAGTATACACTCAAAATTGTACATGGATTTTTTTGGGAGAAAACAAGACACAATATGAGATATTTAATTCAAATAAGCCCTCTCCAAAGTATTTTCATGTTTTTGGAAGTTAAATTTTCATCCAAAATAAAGAAGGTTATCAATGAAAGTGTGTTGATAATGCATATGAGAGAATTTTTTGGATATTCAATGTAGATTAAATCCTAAAAATGTAACCATAATTATCCAAGAATGGTTGTGAAAATTAATGACATAAAAATCATGGATGATAAATCCATAAATACCTCATTGATCTCATTTGTTGATATGATTAAAGATGAATAATAAAGTTTTCAATGGATCGATTCACATAAAGAAATAGTTGAAGGCTTGAAAAAAATTAAGGGATAAAAAATGATGATGATTTAGAATAAGGATCATAAGAGGAAACCATTGATGAAGAAACATCATCAAAAGCTCACATAAGAAATATAAGAGAAGAAACTGATCGATCCAACATCATTGGTGATTAGTCCGTACCAATAAAGACAAGGGGAATTAGGAGGGAAGCACATTATTCCCTCCACTATATTGTTAAAACAACCTCATTTTAAGAAGAAACAAAGTATAAAACATGGTTTAAGGTCTAAAATAAATAACTGGATCAGATTAATAAGAACCTGACATGGGATATTTTTAAGAGACCCAAAAATCAAAATTTTATTGGAAAAAGTGTGTTTTTTTAAAAAATTGATGAGAATGGAAATGTGATCATAAATAAGGAACACATGGTTTGTAAATGATATTCACACATTGAATACATTTATGTTAAAGAAATATTATTTTTAGTATCTGGAATAGAGTAGATCAATATTTTCTTTTCTAGGGAAATACAAAGAGAATACAAAGTTAATTATATGGTTACCAAAATGGAATTCTGAAATGGACTTTTTAAAGAAGAAGTATACATTGAACAACCAATGATATTTATAATTATAAATTATGATACTAAGGTTTATATAATAAACAAGGCTCTCTATGGTTTGGTTTAGGCACCATGAGAATGGTATTATAGACTAGATGCCTATACAAAGAATTCGAATTTAAAAGTGGAGGTGTCAACCATAATATCTATGTTAATAATTCTAAAAAAGACTAATTTTTAGTAATTATATATATGGATTATATTATTTTTGGTGGAAGAGGGTAGAGATATGTTGAAAACATTTCTAATCACATGAAATCTAAATTTGAAATGTCTATGATGGGTGAACTCATATACTTTTTGGGGCTTTATGTGGTTCAAAAGGAGGATTATTCCTTCATTTCCCAGGAAACATATGAAAGAGTGGTACTGAAGAAATTCAATATGGGTGACTCCAAATAAATGTGGATTCTTATTAAGGTTGAAAAAAACCCTAAAAAGATTATGGATGAGACATTTTTGGATCCCAAATTTTATAACAGAATCATTAAAATTTTATTATTCATGATTGAAAAAAAACTATATATCATGTTTGCAACATGACAATATATCATGTTTGAAACATGCTCATCAGATCTCTTTCAAAGTAAACCAAAAGGAATATCACATGGTAGTAGTTAAAAGAATCATGTGGAATATTCAAGATACTCTCAATTTTGGATTATAATTTTCTACAAGAATACATAATTAATTATCATAATTTTCTCATGCTAACTGGGAAGAAGATGTGGTGGTTAGAAAGTCCAGAAGTGATGGTGCATTTTTTATAGGAAATAATTATGTGGGATGGTTGAGAAAAAAACAAGAAACATATTCACTTATTAAGGTTGAAGTAGAGTATATCTATGCTATAATATCTTGCACTCAACTGTTATGGATGAAGAAACAACTAATTAATATTGTTTGGGAGGTGAAATAACTAATGGTGGTTCAATATTACAATAATATAATGATCGATCTTATAATGAATCTAGTTCAACACTCTCATACCAAAAATATTGAAATCAGATATCACTTCATTAAAGAATAATTGAACAAGGTATGATTCAAATAGAGCATGTTAGAACTAATTACCAAGTTGATGAAATTATAATGAATCTATTGGCATCACACAAATTCACTATACATCGGTTGAACCTTGGTGTTAATCCACCTCCTAGTTCATAAGGAGGTTACTGTTTGTCCCCTCTCCCTGTTTTTGTTAACTAATTTAATCGATTTATGAATGTTTTGTATGTTTATGGGGGAGATACAGTCTAGAGGTATTTTTTATCAATAATTACAACTACATGTCTATTTTAATTATTGTCAATGAGAGAGATAAGTGAAATTAAATGAGAGTTTAGTTGTAGGACTATTCAATGGTCCATGGTGGCATGAAAATATATTTTTACACTTTTTTTTACACCAAACATTATTCATGTACACATAGAGTTATAAAGGTTTTTTTTCATGAATATTAGGTTTTTGATTGAGGTTGGTTTTTTTAATGAATTTATCTACAGATTGACAACAAACACAAAGGGGGGAATTGTTGGAACCAATGTTTTTTTATAGTTAGAAATGGTGTGTTTTATTCAATCCACACTCAGTTTATCAATGAGTTTTAAAGAAAAGTATTTTATGGTGAATATTGATTTAGTGTTGATGATGGAATCATTTTACAGTGTTTGAAAAATATTTGGGTGCTAAATTTGGAGGATGGGGAGAGAATTTTTTTGGAAGAGGAAGGTTTTTTGTGCAAAGAAAAAAATTTCACGCAAGGGTAAAGGTGTTTGAAAAACTTATTTTTTCAAGTGAAGTTACTAGAGCATCACATTAAAACGCAAAAAGGGAAAAAAATTCCCAATATTGTAATTTTATGAAATATAGTTTTGAATGATGGATAAAATTTTCACACATAGTAGAAGGTGTCCAAGGAATTTGAGTGCTAAAAGAAATGTTATAACAATGAGTTAAGCATAAGAGGAAACTTGTGCAGATAGTTGGAGGAGAGAAAGGAACTTCTGTAGGGGGTAAAAAGTGTCTATAAATATTCATCTACCCTCTTTACATGAAGTAAATTCACCAATGATGACCTAGTGCCTCTACCGCCCAAAATACGTGCACTTAGAAGAGTTCCATGAAGTATACTTTCATGTATAATCTTTCTAGTGTCTACAAAGACCATGTAAACCTCATGATATTTTTGTGTGAAAGTTATGGTTGCACAAAATTTGAACGTTTAAAAAAAAATAAAAACATTGTGTGAAAGTGATGGTGTTTCATGAATGCTCTCGAGTTGTGAGACTATGGGTATTTGAATATTAGGTTTGATTGAATAGTCCTTTCAAGTGAATCAATTTAGTACTATGGTTCATATAATGTCTCATTATAATCAAGGACAAATAATTAAATACCTAAACTATCAAATTGGCATTAACATCATTATATAGTGTAACACTTCATCTGAGGCAGTGAGCTAGGGAGAGGTGACAAAAGTGTTGTTAGGGAGGCCGTGTGCTATCCCTAAAATTATTTTCAAGGCAGTGTGCCTGACACAGAGTGAATGTGTCTAAACATTAATATTCCACAACAACTAGTGAAACTTAGTAGTTTAGGTATGATCAATATAATTTCAGAATATTCTCATCTAAATATCCCTTAGTGGTGATCCATGTAAAACTATTATGTTGTCTCCATATATATTATAGTTTAATTACTATACAATTCCATCATATGTGTTTTACAAGTTTATACCAATGCGTGAATATGATCTTTTTTTAAAAGAAAAAGTTGACACCATGATTCTCCCCTCTCCTCTTAGAGTGTTCTTGGATCCTACAACCCCTAGGTTATTCAGTTTAGTTTTAAATAAGGAGTGGAATATTCAAAGCATGTTAAGGATGTTTTAAATAACATTTTTTATCCATGTAACAAGTTGATATTCTATGTACCTGATTATAATATATACAAGGATTTTCAATCTTTTGGGTTTTAATATGTGTGATTTCATGTAATAATTAATGAATTAAAGTGAAATAAAGACAAGGGTAGTCATAAATAGAGTACAATAGAAAATTAATGTACAAATCCATGATACATTTGATGACAATCCAAAAAAAGGGATGAAACTGAAATAAATAATAAACAAGTGTAAGACCAAGTATCTATGTGACTATCTATCACCACAATCACAAATAAAATCAAAGGTGACAACAAGAAATATAATCAACTATTCCAAATACCACCCTTCCATTTACCTATAACCTACAATACCATGGCTACAAACTCCAAATGGAAAAAGTAATGTGTGAGAACCCATCCCATTAGGATACCACAAATAATCTGTACAATTTCTATCAAAATTAAACCATTAATTCTTTATTTAAAACATAATTGTATTAAAAATAAATTTCAAGTGAAAACCATTTCATAAAATATGCATTTTTTTCTTCTCAAAATAGTCAATATTAAAATCCACCAGAATATCAAAATAAAAAATAATGATTAAAAGAGGGAAGTAACCATAAAAACCATATCTCAAAAGGTCACATAGTGAAAAAAATTAATCATTGTACACAAAATTAACCAATATAATACAATCTATCCTAGGAGCACTACATCCATGAAAACAAATACATGAGATAAACATTTGAGTATATAAAACATGATACACAAGTGAAACCATAATGTATGAAGCATATTTTTACTCTAAGAAAGTGGAATACATTACTATGAAAATAATGAAACACTACTATGGAAAGTGAATTCCAAAGATATCGATTCCAACCATATTCTTTTGATATAATTCTACCAATTTTTTTACCAAAACATATTTACCACTTATAGAAAATACATAGTGGTGAAAATCACACTAAGGATTGAATATTTCCATGCCCAATGTACACATATGATCCCGTCTTCCATGTTTTCACAAAAAAAAAAATAAACACTACTAACAATGTTACTACATATTTTCCCAAGGGAAGAATCACCTCTACCATGATTATAAAATTCACTATAAAATAATAAACAGTCACAACAGAAAATTATCACCACTCAATTGATTTTAAAATTCAATTTAAAATGATAAATACATTCACAAGAAAATTATCAGCACTCTGATGATTTAAAAATCATTTATATAAAAAAATCCATCATTGTGGAATTTCATAAAACACACGAAATGAAGAATTTTTTTTCTTTTGGAAATCCATTTTAATGAAAATTTTCAAACCACCTGAGATAAAATTTTAGAAAGGATACCCTAAAATATAACAAATTAACAAATTTAATAAATTAACTAGAATTATTTAGCTAGAACACCCAATATTACACGGGTTAAAACCAATGTATAGAGACACCTACCATATATAATATAAATAATCTATTGTCATGGAATCCAATAACTGGTGAGGGAGATAAACCTACACATATAAGATAATTTCCATAAAGAACATCTAAGTATGAACAACCTTCACCACCCTTTTGTTAATCTCTTAGTAAGAAATAATAATAAAATGATCCAGAGGAACTGAGTCTTCTTTTATGGAAGTGAACACCAAGAACTCTTCTTAGGAGGATAAAAAAAATCTTGGGCAGTAAGGCTTAAGTAATTTTCAAATAAAAAACCAGGTGTTCTAGTTCACAACATTAAAACCTCAAATTAACATCACCATTTAAATATCTATTTTGGTCAAAACGTAAATGAAAATAATTTTTGTTCCTTAAAAAATTTTAATTAAAAACATTAAATAGTTAAAAATAATGAAATCTATGATTTTAGACCTTTAAAATAATCTGAAATGAGTTAGAGGGTCATTCTAGAGAACAAGAAACAAAAATTCAAAATTTTATTCATTTTCTCCCTAAAATAGCACTATGTAAGGGTAACATTGATTTATCCCTTTTTAGCACCCATGTGCCTTATAAGTGTAATTGGTTACCCCTACATAACCATTTGAAATTATGATTTACCCTTATGCAACTCTATATTTATACTATTCATCCTTTTAAAAGGAGAGGTTACCCTTATGTAACTATACCTATCTTTACATAGCACCCCTGGTACCATTATGCGGCCTTTGTAAATGGGACGTAATCGTTACACAATTCCTAACTTACCCATAAACCACGCATGGAATAACTCCCTTACCCTTATGTTTTGTTCATGTTACCTTTACGCAACCTTTATAATCATGGGGTTACCCTTAAGTAGTTGGGGTTTACCCTTATGTATCCTTTAGAAAATCTAGGCTACCTTTACATAGTGTACTAGGGTACCCTTATAAAACTAGGTTACCTTTACACAACAAATAAAAAATTACCCTTAACTTTATTCCACTCAAACCTTACCCTTATAGAGCCTATTTAAAAAATGGGGTTACCTTTACACAACCATTGAAAATAAATACTTACCCTTAAAAAACACATTGATTCCCAAACCTACCCTCAAGAAACTTTTCTTAAAGAGTATTTACCATTATGGAACCCCCAAAAACACCCAACATAAGTGTAGAAGGCACTTACCTTTATGAAGTCCAAATACCAGGAATAAGGGTAAAAAATAGGTTAAAATTTATTTGATTTACACTTAAAGGATTTAAAAATTAAATCAAAAGGGGTTTTAATAATTATATAAATTTTTATTACAATAAAGAAGGAATTACATCGAATTATGTGGTGGAGTTGTGTATACGATTGAAAAAATACCTTGTTCTGAGTCAATGTAGTATATGAATTTAGGATAGTTTAATTTGGATTAAATCGGGGGTGGACCAACACTTTGAGGAGTGGGGTTTGATCTAACCTAATTCAGATCAATGGGAATGTGTATTTATTCTTAATTTTTTAATACTTTAATAATATTACTAATATCTATTATTATATAAAATATTGATATGGTGTTGTTAAATTAAGGTGGTGGAAACACTTATTTGCTTCCCTATACCAATATAGGTTCAATATGATATTTCAGAAATTGACTTAGTTGGGAGTGGAGTGAATTTAACCAATTTCAAAATTAAATAAATATTGAAAATAAAATTTAAATATATATTGATAAGAAATTAACAGAGTTAAAAAATAATAATGAGATATATAAATATTAGGTTTCTATAATAATTTAGATCTCAAGATCCTAGTGATAATTATATTTTTTTACCTTTTCATATCTTTTTTATATTTTTTTATTGCTTTATAAATCTAATTTTTTATTAAATGTCACAATATGAAAGTAATACACTAATATAAACATAATCTAAACCATGGAAAACATAAAATAATCCTATAAGAAGTAGATGAATAACTAGATAAGAAGTTAAACTGTCCTTCAAAATTGGAGAATCACAACCTTCATGGGTAAATGAATAATCTAGAAATTCCTTAACATCTTAACTAAAAAATATATAAGAACTTGATCGAAAGACAAATAATTTTTTTTATTATCAATCACATTTCCCTTTCTTCTTGTCTTTCACTTCTAAAATTACAAAGTAGAGTGATATTATTTTTTAACATAAATATGTATATCAAAATGATTTTGAATAGTGTTTAGGGCGTTATGATCAATAGTATGTACCCATTTATTTGTAGAATATTATTATAGAATTATTTTCAGAACTATAGAGATATTAATAAAATATTCCATTAAAGGATATGACTGCACAATAAGATCAATCAATAAACTTCCTTTATCACCTTTCACAGATGCACCATACATTAAAGTCACCCTATATCAAATTTATTTGAAAAAATTCTAATATGATGCATATTTAAATAGGTAACCTACCATAGAAACCTTTAAATGTAGAGTAACCATATCCTTCCCAAGATAGAACATAAATACATTAATATTAGGAGTTCAAGGAGTGTAGTCAGCTGGTGTTTTCCTTAGGTTAAACTTAGATCATTCTAGAGATATGGAGACCTAAACCATTAAAAAGAGTAAACTAATAAATTCAACATAATTAATGATCTTAGAAAATTAATCTAATTGTTTTCTTAATATTAGTGTCATGGCATTTATATATGGGTTAATTTTTATTGAAATTTTGAGTCTGTTGAATTTTAGAGGATATTTAATATTTATTTAGTAAATAAATAATTTTATTATGTATTAGAATATCGATATCTTCAAAATAGAGTGTGAGATGAAAATTATAACATCACAATTGTGTCTTTGGTTGGGTTTTTGTATAGGTGAGGTGTTATATTCTTTGAGGATTCTAGGCTAAGTTCAGGTCTATTTTGGGAATTAGTGAAATGCTTAATAAAATCCCCAAACTCCCTTATATAAATATGCTTTTGATAACTCTAAATTTAGTGGATTAAAGAATTAATTAGGTAATATAATTCTCTATATATTAACAAAGAAATCAGAGTTTATTATTTTGGATTTTCTGTTAGATCATGAATCATAGATAGATAATGAATCTTTGAAAATTTTACCATTTAGGTTGGAGTATATTTTTAGATTAACAACTAGTTATTTGTGAATTTTATTAAAATACATTTTATCAATTTTTATTTTGAATTTCATTTGTTACCTTTTGGTTTCATGATATTACTCCATAAATTCTTATGTTTCATGTTTTTCAAAATTCATGGTTGCAAATGAAATTTGAGTGGATGGATTTATCTCAACTACTAGTTTATTCATTTTTTACCTATATCACACCTCATATCACCATATTGAGATAAGATAATCCTTTATTTGACCACATGAATGTTGAAGATTCAAAGGAAGAATGAAAAAAGTGAGAAACTATGTTAAACATGGAATCATACATAGGATGGAATACTAGATTGGTTTGAAGTCATTTGTAGGTCTTGGGTTTTGAAATGGAAACATGATAGTAGTGGAATAATTTATATATAAAAAATAATTATGAACAAAAATAGGAAGATCCCATGAGAAAATTTGGTATGAAATGGTATTTTATTCAAGATGAAAACCAGACTACATGGGGTGTAGTCAATAAAGCACACCATATTTCTCATTCCCATACAAAAACTAGGGTTTTCACAAAGGGGTTGAATATCACATTATGTGTATAATTTATAGAAACACAATGTTTAATTGTAGTTGTTTCTAGGGTTTACATGGACGTGTTAAACATTAAATGGTTTTTAGTTTGAATTCCTCCATCGTGTTAGACTAAAGGACACACACCATGGGGTTCAGAGAAGTACACACACAACATCCTTGTTTGGCATATATGGCGTATTATTGGAAGCACATGTCATGTTCAATTACATGACACTACATGGGCCAAAATACATGCTCATGTATTATATAAGGTTTTACTAACCATTTAGGTGGATAAATATACTATGTAAGGTAAGGCCTCTGGTATTAGGGTTTTAATTGAATATTCCAAATACCATTCAATATTCCCATTTCATGTATTAGGAATGACATGTTATATATAGATATAACACATGAATTAGGCATTTATAAGTACACATTGAATACCACCTCTTAGGAATCACGATTTGTGTTTGTTATCAAGACACTTGGTTTTGGTTATAAATGATATGAATGGGTGATAGTGGAACATACCTAGGAAAACCCATAAAGATCACATGATGTTTTTTTCATTATACATGTTATGTACTCATCATTAATTAATGTTTTTCACATATTATATCTTGCGTTTTTAATTAAAAAAATACTCAATTTTGTGTAATTTTCCATAAAGAATGTGATTATGTGATTCTATTCACTATTTTGGGGGATTATTATATTTTTTGGTTCTGTCAAGTATTTAATCTCTATAAGATAAGATAAAGGTTCAGATGGGAATTTTAGAGAAATCATGGGGTTTGGTACTCCCCTACTAATATATGGATGATATGGAATCAAAACCCATATTAATTATAGATCTCATTATTCTTAAATAGTTATTTGGTAGTTGGAGATTTGGTGATGTTTGTTGGAGTTTTCATGAACACAGATACTAGTGAATAATATTTTTCCATTACCTCATAGTGGAAGGGTAATCAAAGAAAACTAATGAATTAATCGAGAGAACATGAGGTTTCATTCCCCTCCTTACAATCCATGGTTTTAGGTTCAAGTGTACTCTCACAAGATGAATGACTTGAATATTATTCATTTACAATTGATACACATTGGTTTTGGGGATTGGTTCCTGATATCATATATTTTTCCCTTTATATTTTTGTTTCATGAGATTGGTTCATGAGTTAGAAATTTAGTCTCTATTGAAGTGAATACTTGATGTAACCCTTTCATGATATATGTTTTTTTTGATAAATTCATCATATAAGTGGTGTGATCTAGAGGTTGATTACTTCCTAAACTAGTTATCATTGATGACGTTTGGGTTACCCTTATAAGGGTAGAGTTAGTAATCCCATAAAGGTCATAGAATGAGTTACCTATATTAGGCTTGATATCATAGACATATTAATTATTATGTGACCATCACATCTTTTTTCACCCTTACTTAAAACGAGATAGGGTGCTCCACCATGGGATGAGGCATGGGACACCCCATATGCGGAGTTAGTAATTGCTCGACCAACATGAATTCTCTTTTTAAAGGGCAGTTTATCTAATATGATTATAATTTCAATGCAGGAACCATAGGGTAAGGTCAGTTGGTGGTTTATTTTGGTATGAGACATAATTTATGATATAATGAGGCACTGATATATCTAGTTTTTTCCTAATAATATGAATGTTGTCCTGACCCCCACACCTCACAAATGATTACCCTTCCTAGGCTAGATATAAGAGAAGGTAGATGGTTATTGATCGAGTCCCACCTCTAGTAGGCCCTTAGTTGGTGAATAACATAGAGGGTATACTACATATACATATAGGAGAAATTAACCTATAAGAGAATAAGTGAAACATAGTGATAAGATATATAAAACAATTAACGAATTATTAGACATATATATAATAATAAATCCCAAGTGAAAATGTAAAATGTAATATTGTACAAAAACAATTGAGAAAGAACCTACAAGTACAAGAAAGGTAAATATAACATCGACCATAAACTAGTAATATCCATCAGGATCTCTAAACTTCTCCCAATAACATGAAAATAATTTATATATGCATATAGTGAGTATAAAAGTATACTCAGTAGGATCCTCCTTCGACACTCTCATGCAATAGATAAAGGAAGCATGCTAAAACATAATGAACAATAATGAATCTTACATTTCATCTAATCTATTATAATATGTTCCCAGCCCCACCCTTGTAAAGTCTCACCAAGTATCACATACAAGAGAACATATAATATAATAATGAAACATTATGGATACCCCCCTCTTACATCACATAAGTTTTCATATCTTCCCCAATGTCGTATATCCTCAACCATCTCTCTCCAAAATAAGCTAGACTGACGACACATGGGAAAAGCATCATAAGATGAAACCTATGCATAGATTCATTACATAATCCCATAACACATATCCATATAGTAGCAAAGTAGTTTTGTGAGCCACCACTACCTGTATCGAGTGTATCATACATCATGATTTATAAATCAATCCATTAAAACCCAAACACCAAGTAAAGAACCTCATGTCATCACAACCTATACATGTGATATTTACAATCATACTTTGGACAATATATCCAAAGATACTTGTGTGTGAAATAACCACAAGCCATCACATCCCTCTACACACATATATGGGGAATCTAACAACCATTTAAACTAGTACAAGTAACTACCAAGAGAAGTGAGTGGCTCCAGTGGGGGTAGTTATCTTTTTATCCTCCCATTAGGATGTTAGAGAAAACAACCTCCTAGAGTCCACTAGGTTTTAGTCACCCTATCCGAAATGGGTGGGGTAGCATATGAAATCACTAAATATATAAGATATAATATATCTCAAAACCACTCTATTTGTATAACCTAGTCTAAATCTCAACCATACTTGTCATCTCCTAGAAACTCGAATTCCATTTCTAGGGACTATATTTCTAATATGCACAAAAGAATTTTAATTGTTTCATTAATTAATTATTTTAGTTTTATCATTTAATTTATGTTAATTTATTAATTAACCATTATTTAACATCATTAATCCACTGGAATTATTCCTTATTACATCCATTAACCAACTAAATCCAAATTTCTATCCTCTAGGCATAATCTAACTGAGTCTATGATTTCTCAAGATTAACATATTTTCAGCATTTTCCTTCCATCAAAACCAACCTCATGATTTTAGTATTTATTATTCACTATTAAAAAAATTACATAATCTATGTACTCTAAAAACCCATCATATGCTACCTCCAAGAGGAAACATGCAACCAATAGCATCTAACTGCCTTAGGTATTGAGGAATAGAATGAAAATAAAATAACAAACCCGACCATCAGCAATTAAACAAATTAATTTCATGAAAGAATATGTATCTATTTCATAAATTGGTAAGCCAAGATTAAACTTGTTCCATAATCTTCAATTCCATACTTTATACCCACATTCATATCCCAACACATCTTGTCATCACATGCATCAACTACTACCAGAAAATATGGGCCTCCCTGCCTACATAACATCACCCATCTCAGAATAATCCATCCCAAGATCATATAACATCATAAAGTAAAGTTATCATCTAGAGAAAAATACAAAAGAAGTAGGAAATAAACAATGAAAGAGAATAGAAAAATAGTGTCCCTAAAACACAACATCCAAAATTTACACATAAATGAGTTCTCACAGCTCCAAACTCAATGTTATCACCCTTATCAAGATGATGAGAAACTCTAACCCTAGAAATAATCTTTATAATATAACTAGTTTCTTCATTCATACTGAATTAACTGAATAACTATTCATAGGTTATAACAATGGGAAACCCAAGGCATCAATTTATATCAAGATATCAAAATTTTAACATTCACCAAGAATTAAAATTAGTTTCATAACACATAGATAGGTTCCATTATCATTAAAATTCATTTTAATTTTAACATTATCAATAAGAATTATCTTACTTAAAATTATTTATAAATTTCATTATCATATAAAAACACATTTAGTTAAGCATGTTTATTGCATCAATTTGAATTTATAAAAAATTATAAGTATCACCAAACTCATTTGACATGCCACTTATTTAATTATTTACCTAAAAATTTAATAATTAATGGATATATGTTCTTTACCATTATCCATCAGGATAAAAATGATAAACCATAAAATAAAAGGACATTTAAATATTCTTATCATAGATCAAACACTATATTGATAATGAAGAGGTAAACTTTTGTCTAAATATAAAACATTGACCTATGATCACAATCCAATTCGTTACTCATATGATTCAATAATTATTATGTTAATTATATTTCCCTATTAAGGGATAAACTATGATAAATTAATTATTTCACATAAATAAATAAGAGAAGAAATGAGCCCCCTACTTCAAAGGAATCAATGTTATTATCATAAGAATATTTGAACATTACAGATCCCGATCACTCCTCTGAAAAGGGTTTCATCCTGCTAAGGATTTCATGCCATTATTTTACCAACAAAAAATGAAGAAAAGTCCATTATAATGATAGATAAAAACCACAAACACATTGAAATAAGAGGTGAGAGGATCCAGATTTAAGAACTATTAGAGAAAATAGTAGGACATGCCTTGAATCACCACAAATGAAACATGAGAAGGAGACAATTGACCCTTGTCAAAGGGATTTAAAAATAACTAAAGAGAGATCCACTAGACTACTGGGATTTGAGAGAAAGGACAAAGGGGTTTATAAAAACTTTGGTGTGGTAATATATTTTAGTGCAATATGAAATATATTTTCAAGGCATAAAATCCTTTCACATAGTGAATGTATTAGTTTTTAAGTCCAATTGAAAAAACATCACCTCAGACCGTTTGGAATCAAATTAATTCATGTTGTGATGAACACGATGAACTAGCCTTACATAATCTATGAACCACACATTCAAGACATGAAAGAGTTACATTTCAGGAATTGTCGCTGGTTTAAGTTTTTAGAATCGAAACACCTCCAAACTAGCTCTAGGCCTCCTCTGAGAACCTTGGAATTTGGAACACATATAAGGCCAGACTAGACAGATACATCCCCTTAAAAAATTAGTGATCCAAATAAATATGATACAGTATTTTTATTTGTGAGATTCATGTTCATGCATTATGCTTTGAAGGGTTCCTATAAGAAGTGTTTAGAGTTGAGGTTATAAGCTTAAATTGCTCTATTTTTATACCCTACAATAAGGATGTATAATGTTTTCTTGAGTTTTCACACCGATTTTTAGAGTTATTCTCTCGATGGGATGGTAAATTTGTTGGATTTTATATTTCATCCAATTATAGGATTATTTTGAAAAATTTATAATATAGATTCATAATTTAACCTTTTCTCTCCACGTTCTATTATATAACCTATGGTAATTCTGATTTGGGTATATATCTTGGTTATACATCAGTTATGATAAGTCTCATTATTTTTTCATTCTTTGTTTTCTATGAATCCTACTAGGTATTTTTATATTCCCCCCAATAAGATATATCATACATGAATGTTTTGTGTCTTTGTAGATGGCGTAATGTTTTAAGGTCGCCTTGGTGGACTTGGATTCAATAGTGTTTGTTATTAGTGATTCTATATGTCTCTAGATGGTGATGTTTTTTACTGGAGATATTTACCTAGAACATATTCTATAAGAAGAATTTTCCCCTTATCATAAGACTATCATACTCTTTGATGTGGTTTGATATATTTTTTTCACCATGGTTGCCTCTATGGAATTGTACCTGTTGATTGGTTCCTTGTACATGAATTATTTATAGAGTTTAGTTATGTTTATTAATATTTTTGGAGATATTTTACTATATTACATTATAGTGAATTTTTATATGTTATACATTGTTATAATATATGGAATCTGAAGTATGTTATGCCTTCTTGATGCAAGTAAATATCTAAAATCCTATTGAAGGTGGGCTTAATGTGACATAATTGGATTATCTTTGACTTAGGTGGGGTCCTAGTGGGTCACAGTAGGTATCAGAGTTTTTTGAGGCCTAGGGATGGATTTTGGATTTTGGAGTCTTATGAAGTTAGTTACAAATCTGTTGAAATAATGATTGAAATACCAAAGTCTATTTATTAGACAAGAGACACCAATTAAAAGATGTGATGGACAACACATTCCTTTTTGAGGAATAAAATAGTCTGTTGACTAGATTGAGTTCCTATAGTATTTCTTATATGTTATAGTTGAGTTGGGTTAGGAATTATATAGTGGTCAGTGCACTTGTTGGTTTAATTTATGTGGTATCAAAATTATATTGGTGTAAACATATGTTGAGAATATATATTTCCTTATGGAATATTTTCCTATAAGGTGTGGTATATACCTTATATGTATTAGAAATGCATAAATAATTACATGGGATGTTGCAAGAATCTTGGATAATGCATTCTCAATATACCATTAAGAAATATCTAAGATAATTCTATTGATGTATTGAAAACACCAAGAGTGGGATTCCAGTTGTAACTCTCTGAGATTTACGAATTAAATTCCCTTTAAAAATTTGATGTGTTTGGTAGATTATGATTCATAAAACTCAAAAATCAAGTGAATAAAAAATTATTAAAAAAATTGAAATTTATTACAATAAAAAAATGAATAATAAATGGTAAAATTAATTAAGTAGTTATTAGAAGTACTATAATAATTCTTAGTTAAAAAGAAATATATTTTTAATTTTTTTTATTAAATAAGTATTAATTAAAAAAAATAAACCATATATATAGAATTAAAATCAGGTAAAATTAATATTTATGCATTTATAAAAATTAATAATCATTCATACATTCATTATAAAATGGTTATAAATGATGATAAATTTATTTGAAGGTAAATAAGATATATTTTCCCGAAAACTATATTTTTATGTCCTTGGGGTATTTTTATCTTAATAAATTAAATAAGTCACTATTTAATAATGGGTAGAATAAATTTTTAGATAAAAAATTAAATATGATATATTAATATTCCTACATTGGTTGTTACTAAGAAAGGAATGAGAATAAAACCATTTTTATGCTTAAAGATACATTTAAAAAAAAATGTTTTTCAAGTGTTTTGTGCACAGACATTAGAAATAATTTCTACCGCCTCTAAGAATTTAATATTTTAATATGGATTAAATAGTTTTAATCATAATAATAAATATAATTTAAAAATTTGAACTTAATTTTTATCCCTAATGAGTAGTTAACAAGGTAAAAAACATATCACTATGGTAATGGTTAAAATGGTTACCAAGGGGGTTAAAAAAGTACATAATAATTAACATATCACTAAATTTGTAATAAATAGTGGATTTTAAAAAAATATTATATTAAAAAACTTATCCATTTAATTCCACTTCTCAATGAAAATTACTCTATATAATTTTAATATTGAGGGTAATTTCAATGGTGCCTCTCCTCTTACAAATAAAATAGAACCTCCTATCCCCACTTATACACAAAAATGATAAAATTATCTCAACCATGATACAAATAAATACATTCCCAAAAACCTTATCTTATACCTATAAGTTCTATTCTTCTCAAAAGACAAATATAATAAGGCATAAGTTGTTTTTAAAGGAGATTATCCAAGGTAGATATATATGTTATTACCACCCTTTTTCAAGTTTCATTCTATATAAACTCCTCTAAATATTCCATAAAATATTAATATAATTAAATTTTATATCTACTATACTAAAATGTTTTTTGATAATGAAATAGAAATTTTCTATCTCTTTTCTATCAAATCAAAAGTGAATGTGTCGCATATTCGTACGTACAAACTACCGCCTCTGTGAAGCAATGTAATTCATTTTTTATAACCATCTTCAAAGTATAGTTATATATATGAATTTAGTGAATATATATAATATTTATTATAAAATTATAAATATTCAATGAAAATTGTTATTAATACTCATTTCTTTCGATACATTTAAAAATCAAATCATCACTTGTGTGTATGTGCAACCTACCGCCTCTACAAAGTGATGTTATTCATTTTTCATCCTATCATTACATGTATTTCTCTAAAAATTCATATAATAAATTAGTTTTATATTTTTGAAATGATTATGATTTTGTAACCGTGAAAAAGGTGAAAGGTCTAATAATTTCAAATCAAAACATGCATGGAAAGAAAATTGATAACACCAAAATATTGATTTTATTGAATCATTTTATTACAATTTTGGGGGAAGCCTCTATTACATAATTAAACAAAGTAATAAAACATTATATATGGTTATAGGAAAACCCATTACATGTAACATAGGATCAGGTTCATAATTCTCCAACAATATCTAGTCTAAAGGCCCCGACACGTAGGTCCTTCCAAAGATAGACCATAATGTGCCTTTTTGCACTGCATATTTTCTATGCGGTCCTCAAATTCGGAGGCTTCCAGAAACAATTACAAAAATTTAACATGTCAACCATGCCATTGGATCTTCATCCCTGTTTCCATGAATTATCAAGATTTTCATTCCATCATTCGACTTCATAAACACTGATCCCCAAAGGCCACCAGCTGTCTACACGTATGCAACCTCATCAGAAGCTGCTGACTGTGTCCCCCCTGCCACCACCTATTGGCTCACCCAATATCACTTATCCAACCTCACTAGAAGACATTGACCATGTAAAAACCTAAAATTGTCAGTTTTCTTAAGTGGCTCGAACCTCAGAGTCCACGTACCCCAACAATTTCAAGCGGTATACACTGCCCATGAGAGAAAATTTCTAAAACAGAGTCATAAGGGATAAAACCCTATAACTGATTTAGTCTAGGGCCTTCTTACCACTCATCGAACCCCCCATCTAAATATCTAATAAATGAGTGATTCTAAATTATAATAGAATTATATATAGAAAGGTAAGTATTAATATGGTTCTGGTATAGATTTATAATAGGATAAAATTCATTACATAGAAAGTTAGTGTACTATTCCATGTTTTTTAATATATTCCCCATCAATATAAATCTAAATTAATTAATATCTTATTTTACATACAACACCAAGATTATATGAACCATTATATATTTTATTATTAAAAGTTACCATTATAATTGTGTTTTTAAATAAATGTGTATGAATTGGAGTAACTATATTATAAAATATATGTATAAATCTTTTACTTAATAAAAATTTATTGTTTAATTCTTATAGAAATAATTACTAAAATTTAAATTATTAAAAAACTCTATAAGATCAAAAATTTCAAGAATTGTAACTTATAAATATTAAATATTGATCAACACTAAAAAATTAATAAATATATTGATAATATTTATTTGAAAGGGAATAACTATTTATAAATTGATTATTAATTTGATATAAATGAAGATAAGGAATTTTAAAAAATATATATTTTTTAAAAAACTGTTTAAATTATGCGCTATGTGTTTTATCTTGATAAATTTAATTAATCACTACTGATGAATGATTTTAATTAATGTTTTAGATATCATATTCAATCAAAAAAATTTAAATTCATCTAAAATATTTACTAGTAAATTAATGAGAATAAAATCAATTTTATGTTTAAAAATATATTTTCCCTAAAATATAAATTTACATGTTTTGATCGGGGATATTAGAATTAATTTAGACAACCTATAAGAATTTAATATTATAAACATATTAAATAATTTGAATCATAAAATTAAAATATCATTATGTAAATAAATTAATTTTTATTCTAATGAATAGTTACCATACTAAACCTATTATCACCATGGTTAAGGTTAAAATTAGTAAAAAGAGATTAAAATAAATGATAAGTCTTCTAATATAACAAAATAATTCTATTCATATAATTGGTTGAGTGGATTTAGAACTACCCTCAACATTTTTTATAAATTTTTTCATTTTATTCAAATTTCACTTCATAATGAAATTTATTATATTTAGATGTTCTAAATATTTACAATGGTTCCATTACCTCTCACTTATAATAGTGAACAACCAATCATTACTTATTAACACACATTGATCACTCTATCTCAGAAGATCCTTGATAAAATATCTTCCCAAACATCCTTCCTATGTTATGAAGATACTTTCCACACTAAAATACCAATATAAGAAGTATTAAGGTGTATGAAAAAGGAATACACTCAAAGGAGAGGTAATTATATTTACCGATCTATTCTACGTTTCATTCATTATTAAACCTAAATCAAATATTACGGAAAAATATTAGAATAATTATGTTAGTATATTTATTATAAAAAATTTTATGTTAAATTTAAATCCATTTTTATCTACTTTACAACTAATGGATAATGAAAGCATTACTCATGCGTACGTATAGACTACCATCTCTATGATGTGACATGTTTCATTTGTCATCACCGCCTCACATGGATGGTTATATTGATGGATTTAATAAATATATAGAATATTTATAATATATTTATGATTATTTCAATATAATTTAATATTTACCTATATTTGATTCCATTCATTAAAAAATTAAAACATAACTGATGCGTACGTATAGACTATCATCTCCATGAAGTGATGCAATTATTTTTTCATCACCGAATCCCATGTTTTTCTATAAAAGTATTTTAAATGACTAAATATTATATTTATGAAATTATTAATATTCTAGATATTTTGAAACCATAACCAAGGTAAATGTACTAGGATCCCCATCATAAAACTTGTATGAAAAAGAAAATAGTTAACACCAAGGAGATTGTTTTTAGTAGAAAAATATTAATATATGGAAGATTGGAAATTATTAATGAATAATATATAGTAAGATAAGTATAAATATTTTTATAAGATATATGTTTAATGAATATAAATTTATTATAATGTAGGTTATCATGTGCCTGAATTAAATTTATACTTGAGTTATGGGTTTATGATACCATCTCACTTTTTTATCAGGATGGTTTATGTTACAAGTTCCATCATGAAAATTTTTATCTTATTCTCTATCAAACCACATACATTTTCTTATATTTTTGTTATTTATAGTGTTTTAAAGTATTATTTATATTTGCATCCATTATTTTTACTCAAAAATACTAAAGAAAAGTTTCTAATACTTTAAATTTTTTTCATTTTATGATAGAATGTAATGTTTTCTAGAAAAAATACTAAAACTCTTTGGACATATTAATTTAGTAAATATGTTTTAAGAAAGGTGATTCTGATTTATAAAACGAAAGGAATGAAAAAATAATATGTAGAACTTCTGAATCAACAATCTCTCCATTTTTGGAAATAAAAAACCCCACAAATTAATTGAAAATATAACATTGAAAAACATACAGTATTTGTTATTTTAAAAAATTCATATTTAGAGTTATTATTTAAATCTTAACTCCCCTAGAGATTGTAACTCTTATTAATAAAATGTATAGTACAATGTTTAATATGATGAACACCTCATTTGCATAATATCTCCCCTTTCTGTAAAACATTCTATCCTTGGAATGATATTCTCCTCCTTAATGAAAAATATCTCTATTTATACTAAAACAATCCATTATTTAAAATATTCTTATATAATAATTCCACCAATATAATAATTTATTCCCCTTTGTGATTTTAAAAAAACAATGGGGAATGACCCAAAGTTTCCAAAAATTTTAGAAAAAGAATCAAAATATATGAAAACATACAACGAATTAACCAATCATACACAAAAAATATGAAATAAAATTCAAGCAATCACAATTGGAAAACATTTAAACAAATTGGATTTGGATGAAAAGGTAATTTCTTTAAAAAAATCTTACAAATGTTTTATAAAACAGGTATAATGAGAGTTAAAAATAAAAAAGATTCTTTTTTTTCATTTGGGTTTTCACAAAGTTCTTCATATTTTTGAATCCCTTTCAGTATTTCTCTAGATTCTCAAATTTTTGTTCTAATGTTCATAACTTCTTGAATTCATCCGAAATAATGTTATTTTCCTCCTTAAATAAGAATTGTTCAACTTCAATAGATTTGAATCTGGTCATCTCTAAATTTATTTCATGGATCTTATTTTTTAGAGCATTAACGTCCTTATCTCATTCATCAGTGGAATCCCTAAATTCTTCCACAAACATTACCCTTTCAGCCATGTGTGAGGATAAATCATTGAAAGAACTTTACGACTCCACCAAAAGCTTATTAAATTCATAAAACTAGTTGTTTTTAATTTTTATATCGATATCAACTTGGTATAACTATTTAAAATTTTTATTGATTTCTATTTTGCGAGTTTTAGAACCTTCATGAAAGAATTTAAACTAAGATTCTATCAAAATTAAATTCTATGTTAAAACCATTATTGATTTTGACTTCTAATTAATACTATATTTAATCAGCTAGCACTAAGATTCAAAAATTGGAAAATATGAAATATTTTCTTCCAAAATTTTCAATGTGTGAATAATATAACCAAAAATTGAAGATAATTTTTTCATATAGAATCCAATTTATATTGATCTAGATGAGGTGGTTTAATTACACTCATTCTGAATTCCAATTCTATGTATTTCTTCTTAAAATTAATTGAATAAAAATTTTCATATTATTTAGCGACTTTCTTGTTATCAAATTCTTTGTGACCCAACAATTCAAGGATGTCAATATCCTTATCAAATTAAATTTTCTCATCAAATTTTGTATTATAATTATGATACTCTTATTATTTATTCAATGAGGACTTGGATTCTTCTTCTAATGAAGATTTTTCAACTTCTTTAGAACTATAACATTTTTAGTCTTTATCAGGTTTTGAGGTTAGTTTTGATGATGATGATGATGATGATGAACCTAATGAATTATTTTCGGAATTAATTTTTTCTTTATCACCCCCTTCCTTATATTTATCTTTATCTAGTTTCTATTCTTCTTCTTCCACATCTTCTTCAATATCGTCTTCAATTTCTTTATATTATACTTATTATTATTCTTATCCACCCCTATAGTTTTGTTCCTTTACTTATTTATCAACTTCTCCATTAAAAAACTAATCGATATATTCTTATAAATTTCCTTCAGTTCTGAGAGTTCCCTTTATGCTGGTTTGAGTTTCAGTTTTTTTTATTGAAATGATGGATCCAATTATTCTTCATAAACCTCATCTTTTTCATTGTCTATGATAAAAATAACATCAACATGTACAATGAATGTGTCACAAAAAGATAATCCAGCTTATGTATTCACTTGATTAATGTGATTAGTTAGTAGATCAAGCTTCTCAGATTCCCTTTATACTCCATTAGTCAAATTCTCAAAGATATTATGTTCTATCAAATTTTTACTTTTGATTATTTTTCTTGGATTGCTACTCTAGGGTTTAGGAAGAAAATTTGCTTAAATATTCTTCCTTTGCTAGATCAAGTTGGATTTATAGATCTAATGGTTTCATTTCATCTTTATTTTTCATCAAGTTATCAAAAATTTCTTTTGGTATTTTCTTTTTCTTATTTTGTTTCTTAGGAGGAGTGGTCTCAACATTCCTCTTCTTTTTCTTATTAGTTTTCACAATTTTTTTTATTGGTTATACCTTTGATTTATCTCCATCAAACTTCTCAGTACACTTATTTGATTTTATATCAAAACAATCCTTAACCTATTCAACATATCCTCACATATAAAATAGATTTTATCCTTCATTGGATATGAATTATTGGATAATTTGAAAATCCCTATATAGATTAAAACCATATTGATTATGAAATTGGGGAAAATGATAATATTGGATTTTATTATGTCAGTTTTGGTTTTTTTACTGTTATAAGGATGAATTTTACAAGGTCTTTCATCATAATATTTATAAGTTAGACTAATACATAAATATCTAATAATTTTAAATACTATCTTTCCCCTTTTCTTAGAATAAAAAACTTTTCATTCACAAAGCCACTACTCTATTATCTAGTTTGAGTTGTGAAAGCTTTATTACATTATCATAATGAGTAAATAATAAATCATTTTAACTTTTCTTATTAAATGTTCTAAGATCATTTTGTATCTTATGTGAAGTATAGTAGGGTTCACCTTCATAAGGTATGCCAACCAAACTAGAAAGTTTCTTATATGATACCTTGTACACTTTTCCATATATCAGAAAATAATTTTTTTCATTATCATCCACCTTCAAAAAATTAATAGATGAAAAAAAAATCGGGAACTACATATGGGAAATATAGATCAAATTCTTTGTATATTTTTTCAACACAATCTGATTACCAATATTTAAAATCAATGATCATTGTCAAAGTAGAATCATATTTCTCATAGAATAACCTTTCAACTAACCTTTCAATAAAAACATAATGCTTCAAAAAAACCTCCTTAGTCTCCATCATATTGTAACTAAGACAATGCCTTGAATGAAATAGAAATTATTATTTTGAAAAAATTAGAGGTTGCAGCAGTTCTGTATCATAATATATGGATATTTGATGTGGGACAAGGGGTGGTCACTCTTCACATAGGAATCGGGTGTGATGGTTGAACTACCATAAGATATTCAATTATTGATATTGAATCTGTTATGATATAAATATTTATATTGATCTAAATATAGTTTTAATGATTTTAGAACTCTTATGCTTTTTGAAGGTTTTATTGGATTTAGAGTAAATCTGATTAGGAATTTTTTTTAAAAACATAAATAATATATTTTTATAAAACTAAAAATATAACAGTAGAAATTAAAGAATTAATGTTACGAGATAATAAAAAAACATAAAATAATTAAAGAGAACACTTCAAAGTAAAAAAGTCTCATATGTATGAATATCCGTGTCTTTTTTTTGTAAAATAAGAAAATTATGATAGTTTAATAAAGATTGATTATAATATTTTTAAACAGAAATCTAATTACAATAGTTTTAGTGAAAACTAAATATGATTGTTTTTAATATAAAACTTAGTAAAAAAAATTTTAATTTGAAAACTTTTTAACAAAATATCATTATGGAAAATATTATAACATTTTATGACGTCTATAATCATTAAGATGATTCTTACTCTGAAAAATTTATAATAAATTTTGAGTTTGGAAAACTTATTATGATAAAAGTTTTAGAAAAAAAATAATTTTTTTAAAAGGTATTTGAAAAACATATAACATATGTACCACCTATGAAAAGAAGTAACTTAATGTATAGAAATGGGTAAAGATGAAGTAGATATGAATGATTACTTTGTGTTAATAATTACGAGATTTTGTTAAATGTATTTAAATCGATCAAAAATACATTTTTTTAAAAAAATTAACATGTTTTTCTTACGTTCCAATGAATTGAAAAATGATATATCCTTTAATTGTGTGATCATGAAGGAAATTGTGTCTTATATCTATGTTGTTAGCATCTGAGGGATGTGATGGGGTTTTTCTTAAATTAATGGAACTTTTATTATCACAAAGTATCTGTGTTTTTGTAAAACTAATTCCTTAGTCAGTGAGTGTGTGTTATATCCACAACACTTGAGCAGAACAACTTACAACTACCATATATCCAACTTCAATAGTGGAATGTGCTGCTGAATATTGTTTCTTACAAGAACACGAAACTAAAGAATGTCCTAATAAATTATACGTTCCAGATGTACTTTTCCTATCCATTCTACATCCACGAATGTCATCATTTGAAAAACCTTTTAATTCAAAAACATTTCCATAAGAATATAAAAGACCTAAACCCATAGTACCCTTAAAATTACAAAATATTGATTTTAAATATTTTAAATGGTATTATTTTGGATTTTCCTGATATATTGAACATAATCATATAAACAAATTAAATCTGGATGACTAGAATTTAGGTAAAGTATACTTACTATCATACCACTCAAAATAATTTGATCAATTGGTTTCCTGACTTTAACAAGATAAAGGGTATTAGAGGTGCCAAAAGGATTACTAATACTTTTAGTATTTTCATATCCAAATTTATTACGAAGATATTTTATATAACTAAGTTCATATATAAAAGTTATTTATAATTTTTGTGATATTTGAAAACCATGGAAATATGTTAACTCACTCATTATACTCTTTTCAAAATCAGATTTCATAAGATTTTCAAAATAATTTACTAATTATTTTGGAGTTGATCCAAATATAATTTCATTACAATAAATTTGAAAAATCATAATATTTTTATAAAATTATTTTATAAAATGTGTTGGATCCATAGCTCCCTTAACAAAGTTTCTTTGTAACAAAAAACATTTTAACCTATCATACTAGGATATAGGGGCTTGTTTATGTTCATATAATTATTTTGTAAGTTTATAAACATTTTCAAGATGTTTTTCATTTTAAAAAAAATGTGATTGTTCAATGTAAAATTCCTCTTGAACGTTTATACTAATAGAAACACACTTTGCATCCATTAATTTTTTTTTGAAATTAATGAATGATCTAAAGGCTAAAAGTATTCTGATAGCTTATAGTATTCCTACTGAAGTATAGGTTTTTTTATAAATAACTCCCTCTTGTTTATTAGAAACCTTTATAATAACTCTTGCATTATTTCTTACAATTATTCCATTATAATTATATTTATTATAGAAAACCCATTTTACACCAATTATATAAGCTTCTTTAAGTTGTTAAACTAAAGTCTATATTTTTTCCTCTCAAACTCATAAAGTTCATATTTTATGGCCTTAATCCAACTTTCATCACCTAGAGCCTCATTAGGATTCAATTGTTCAAATTAGGATAAGAAATATAGATGTTCAATTTAATTCATTAAGGAACTTCTAGTCCTAAATGGTTAACCAACAACACTAATGATACTTTCAGAAGTACGATTCCTATAAAAAATGGATTCTTTGATTCTGAATTTTTTTCTTTAACAAGAGGTAGAATATTATCCTAAGGAATTACTTTAGAAACTAGTTCTTGAGATATTTCCTTATGAGATGATACTTTTAACAAAGGTTATTTTTTTTATAAATAATATATAATTATGCTTAATGATGCTTTTTAAAACAAAAGGATTAGTTTCATCAAACAAAACTTGTACTATTTTCTCAATAGTATAATAATTTTTATTTATAACTATATATGACTTAAAAGTAGTGGAATAACCTAAAAATATTTCTTCATTGAATTTGGGTGAAAATTTATGTAAATTATCTTTAGTATTCAGGATGAATAATTTTCAACAAAAAACCTTAAAGTAATAAAATTTTAGTTTTCTTCCTAACCACAAATCATACAGTGTTTATTAAGAAGAGGTCAAATTAAAATATGATTTATTGTATAATATGAAGTAATATATGCTTCAAACAAATTTTTAGCAACATAGTATTCACTTAGCATGGTTCTAGTTATTTTTTGAAGAATTATTTTTCTTCTTTCAACTAAACCATTTTTTTGAGGATTTCTAAGAGATAAAAATTTATGTTCTATACCATTCTTACTAAAAAAGGTTTCAAAATCATATATTTCAAATTCTATAAAATGATCACTATTAATAGTTATGGAGGATAGGTTTTTCACATTTTTAACAAAAAAAAAGATTAAAAATAATTAAAGGATTCTATTTTCTTTGTGAGAAAATAAACCCAAGTATATCTAATGTAATCATCAACATAGATATATATAACATTTTCCACTAATACATAGAGTTAGTGTAGGACCAAATATGTCCATGTGAACTAACTATAAAGAATATGATGTTGAGACTTAACTAATAGATTTAAAACTTGACTTATGTATCTTACCAAATTGAAAAGGGAAACATTCTATTGATGTATGAAACCTAAGTTCATTTAGATCCTTAATAAGTCCTTTATTAGTCAAATTAGATTAGTTTCTACTGTTACAATGTCCAAAAATACTATTCCATATTAAATATTGGTAATCCATTTCACTAAAGATAGATATGTCTGGGATAATAATGTATTCTAAGTTTAGTTTGTAAACATTCTCATACTGATTGGAAGAAAGAATGAATTCATCATTGCAACAGTGTATAAAACATTTAACATTTATAAATTTCTCAAGGTAACCGTACTTACATAATTGAATTATTCTTATAAGGTATTAATTAAGACCATGAACAAATAAAATATTTTAAATAAGTTTTTTACAAGAATAATAATTTTATATATACCGATAATATCCCCTTTACCATTATCTATGAAAGTTACTTTACAACCTTTCAACATGATTAACTTCATGAAAAAGTCTTTATTTCCAGTCATATTCCTATAACACCTGCTATCTATATACCATAAATTCTTCTTTTTTTAATTATTTTTTTTCCTGAAAAAAATCTTTGGAATTTTGTAACCGAAACATTCTTAGGTCTAATAATGTTTAAAAATAAAACATTAATAATTCACATCTATTTAGAAAAATTTTCTTTGGTAAAACCTAAAGATTGAACTTTTCTAAAAAAGAATCTCTTTTTCCAATGGCCACCATATTGACAATTTGTGAAAAATGTGTAGTTTTTGGAATAATTTATTTTACTAAAAACTAGTATTTTATAAGGAAACACTATTCCAGAACTAATCCCATAAAGAAGAATTTGATTATACATTTTATCAATGTTTTATTTAAAAGTTGTAATGTTTGATAATAGTTTTATCAAAGAAGAAATTTCATATTTTAGTTTTAAAAATAAATTAATATTCTTACTAGAATTAGTTTTAGAACAATGTTTGGTTTGTAAAACGTTTTTTTAGAAAACAAAACTTTTCTAAATCTTTAGAAATAGTTTTATTTTTGGAATTATTCTTATCAAGATATTTAGAATGATAAGATATTTTATATGTTAAAAAATTATTTATAAAATAATTCTTCACTAGTTTATCCTTATCATTATCAATGATTTACAAATTTTACAATTCATATTTCCTAAATTTTTGAAAAATAAAAAACTTCATCATAAGAAGGTAAGAAAATATCTTCACTGGATGAGGGGAATTATTTATCATATGATGTATAATTTTTCACATAAGCATAATTAGAACATAAATACATGTTGGTGAGGGATTTGACTATGCATACCTTATCCATGAAACATTGATATATTATAGGTACATTAGAAAAAAGGTCTAAGTTCCTCTATCTAGAATCTTTATTCTTGGAAGAACTATTAGAATAGTTACCAACATAGGAAATATAAATATCAGTAGCTTTCAAGGAATTCTTACCTTTGGATTCATAATTATTTTTAGAATTAATTTCTATATTTTTACCAATTGTGTCTTTCTTATTCATTTTTGAAAAATCTTCACAGATTTGTCCAGCTTTCTTGTACTCAAAACACGTGACTTCATCTTTCTTATCAGCTTTATCCTCAATACTTTTATAAAAAAAATATTAAAAATATTTATTTTTTACTATATTATTCATCATTCTAATGAGATTATATAATTCATTCTAAAAAATTTCAGAATGAGTCGAATCATATTGATCAATAAATCGATTCTTCCTTGAATATTTAGTACCTTTCTCAGCTGACAATACTTTAGATGGTAAGGTAATGTTGTTGTAAAGGAAACACCATCGTTTTTCTTTTTATTTTTCTTGAAATATCTTTTGATTCTACCCTTGTACTATATAAGGGTACCAATGAGGTTATCCAAGGTAATATTATTTAACTCTCTTGTCTCATTAAAAAAATTTCTCTTATATTCCCACTCATTGGGAATTATATCAATTATCTTCTGAACTCGGATTTCATCATCAAGATCTTTTGCACCAATAGCTTGTAAACTAATTATGGTCATAAATATATGATGTATCTTTGACACTTATTATCTAGGAATAAAATCAAAATCTAATTAATCTTATCATAGAATATCTCTCATAGTTTCTAAAACATTTTATATTCCAAAATGCGTTACTTCAATATTTTTCTAAATACTATTATAAACATAAATAGATGATATTTGACTATATATACTTCTTATAATGTATCATAATAAAGTAATTATTACCCTTAAATTCAATGGATATTATTTTTTTATGCATTCATAAAATAAATAACTTCCATATCAGGAATCTTGTAGTTTCCAATTAGCATAAAAAAATTACCGGCCCAAGTGTTGATAAAAAAAAGACTTCATCATATCTCTCAATTACTCATAATTAGAAACATCAAATATAGGTGCTATATTTTTATTGATATTTTCTACTGAACTAACATTAAAACCTGACATCTTGAAAACAAAAAAACTCTCTTTTTCAACAAATATATGTTAGTGTAACAAATTTTTAAAAAAATAATGTTTATTAAAAAAACATTAATAAACATGTAATAGTAAAGAAAGTAAGATCCTAAAAAAGTATATGAGTAGTGTAATACTACATTGATAATAATTATAGGATCATAATAATATGCTCAGATGAATATACATAAAAGTGGGGGGATTTTAGTTTAAGAACATTGTTTAAAAGAATTAAACTAAATAATAAAAATCATGTATGGTTAACAGACATGGACCTAAATCCAATTTAAAAAGTCATAGAATTAGAATCACAATATGTCTGATTATATTGATGTAATAATCGTAATCACCATGGATCCTATTTATCAGAGTATATTTATTATCATAATCATAATAGTAACAAAAAAACAGAAAAATGTTGAAAGTTTAATATGATGATCAACATTATATTATATTGAGAAGAATTAAAACATGAAAAAACAAGAAATAAAAAAGAAATTTAATAATAATGATGAATTAAATTCTATTATTAAAATCAAAACTCTTTTAAAATTAAGAGAAATGCATTCAATAACATTGACTAAAGTATCCACTATTTTATACTTAAAGTAATGTGATTCTTTCCTTACCATTAAATTCCTCATTATAAAGATCATATTTTCTCTGTATTCCTATCCTTATAATCCTTCAATATGATTGTTGACTCTATCTTCATATCCACAGAATCATCTAATTCATGGGATCAGGTCAATATTACTATCCTCCTAACCCAAGATCTGAAGATAAGATTCTCCATCATTATATCGCTAGAAGCACTTGATTTTTATGATGATAAGGTGCAAGTTAAAATGAAAAAATTTATTAAAGATAAATCCTAATAAGGTTTCCTAATAATAGAAAAAATAGAAAAATAATTTCACTATCAAAGAATGAGAAATTAACAAAGATCAATGTTTAAGAGAAAATGTAATCAACCACATCCAAACTCTTCAAATGATTCATTATTTATAGACATCCTTTAAATTTTAACATAATGATTATATTTAAATGTTTTATATAATTTCCTCAGACATCTGGCACTTATATCTCATCATAACAGAATGTTCGACATCATATTGATTAGCACCATTATAGTGTTAAATATATTCCTTACATTAGAAACACGTTTCCCATATTCAGATTATAAACATCATTCAGTCTATTTTACTTCCTTATCAATTTAAATATGATAATATTTATGAGTGTAAGTTTGACTTTATTAGAACCATTTCCTTTCCAATTGTTAATACTTTGGTTAGTATGAAATATATGACTAAGTTATAACTCTTGTTCTGATAAACGTGAGTCTGATTTATGAGATACAGACTTATTACAATGATCATAATGAAGAAATTTAATGTTTATATTATTAATACTCTATAACATTATCCATGTATGTCAAAAGTTAATATTTTCTAAAAAATATACTAAAATACGTTGGACATAAAAAATTATTAAACATGTTCTTAAGGAAGGAGATTGTGATTTCAAAAACAAAAGGAATGGAAAAATAAGAAGTATAACTTTTGACTCAACAAACAAGGGGTTAAAATAAATAGATAAGGATTAAAATGACCTAAAAAATTGAATAAATCCTATTGTATGAATTTATTAAGATTTATCAAATTATAACTTTTAACTTCATTGAATTTGAAACAATTTTACTGTGAGAGTGAATTTATTATATTATAATATTCTTAATAATTATAAGTGTGCTACTTGCCTCACTTATAAAAATACACCTGATATACTCACTTATACCAATGAATTAATCCCATGATCAGCTTAAAAAATTTCCCAAACTTCCTACCCTCATCCTATAGGTTTTGGTTTTCTTAAAAGACAACTCCATGAAGGCTTAATATGTAAACCAAAGAAAGTTTTACAAAGAAGATATATATGTTCTTACCGACCATTTTTATATTTATTTCCCATAAAAACTCTTAAAAATGTAATATAACAATCTTAATATTATTTAATTATCATATTCAACATACTGATATGTTTTATTTTAATTTTTTAATCTTTTTTTATCTCTTTCCTATCAAGTAAAAAATAACAACATCGCTCAAGCATATGTTTTGACTACCACCTCCATAAAGCGAAGTAATTCGTTTTTCATTTCATCGTAACATGTATGGTAATAATGATATATTTAATGAATATATATGATATATATGATATATTTATTATTTTTATATGGTAATTATTATTTTCATTTATTTTCTTCCATCTATCTAAAAGTTAAAACATTACTAATGTGTGTATGCAGAGTATTGTCTCCATGAAGTGATCTAATTTATTTTTCACCACAACAATATATATTTTTTATAAAACCATATATAATGAATAAATATTATATTTATTAAATTAATAATATTTTTGAGATGATGAATTTTTGGCCAAGGTGCAAAGACCATAACTTTTCAACTAAAACATGCATGGAAAACGAACCAATTTTCACATGAATAATGATTTTAATAAAGAATTGTTAATAAATGAGTTATTTTATATTATAAAGGATTGATATATAGTTTGATATATATGAATATGTTCCATTAATAAATTAAAATTTAATTTAAATTTATTATAAATAATATTTAAACACATACTAAAAAAGATGATACTTGAGGTAAGGATATCTCATCTCACTTTTTTCTATAAGACATAAGGCCGATTCACTACTTTTTTATTTTTTGTGAATTGTTAATAAAAATAGATAAATTTTATTTTTATTTTATTTAAACTTATGGGGATTTAAAAATCCTTTTATGGTTCACTCTTTTATGAGGTTTTTATTAAGAGATCACCAAAACTGTAAGTGTTTACATTAAAATCCCATTTCTTTTATGAATTTATTTAAAAAATTATATTGAGAGAAATCATATAGTCCTTATAATTTAAAACCAACATATTTTATTATCCATTGTAAATTATTATAATTTTCATGTAATAAAACCATTTTTTCCACAATTTGGTACTTAAAATTATCAATTGTTTATTAATTAATGTTGACCTTAATTATAATTTGGAATTTTTTTCATCCAAGTACATATTTTAGAAAATGTTTTATGGAATCTTTTGTATATAAATAAATGTTTTAGAAATATTATTTTTACTAACTTTGAAATTATTTCCAAATTATTAAAATATATATTTTCAAATATTATATGTATGACTCACTTTTGACTTTATACAAAAGTGTAAAATGAATGTTTTTATTTAATATAAATGTCACATACAATTTTTTCCTCCATCACAGCCATTTTTTAATTTGAAGATTAGTTAAGATATTTCCATGATTATTTTTAATGAAAATAGTTTTTTCAATACTGTTGTAAGTTTTTTAAAAATATTGAACGAAAAATACATTTTCCATTTTTTTAAAATAAATGTTAAAATTCTATTTTAATGTTATTTTCATATATGTGAACAACCTTTATGTATTATTATTCTTTACTAGGGATTTAATCTAAATAAACCATCTAATTTATTTCTCAGGATGAATTTTGATGTTGATGTTTAAAGGGTGAATCTATGAAATTTATTACTTTACCATGGGTTAATCAATTGATGGAGAAATATTTATAAAACCCATTAATTTTTCATGGGATATTCTAAGATTAAATAATGAATGATTTTTTGATATTATGACACACCTATGCATGGTTTTCATCATGTGATGTGTGGAAACCAAATTATATATCCATCTAATAGATTGGTTAGATAATTATATCTACTAAGATAATATGAAATGGAATAGAGAGTGAACCTAGTTAACTAAATAATTTTATACACTATGATAGTATTAGTATTGAACCTTGATAACTAAAATTATGGAGTGGGGAGTGAACCCAATCCACTCGGGGAATTTATCCACAGTGATAGCATTTTAGGTGAACCTTGACTAAGGAAATGATTTTGAATGCTTAGGTGTATTCCAAATATTTATGTCTTGTACTTAAAATAGGTTCTAAGGGATCATGATTTATTATTGGTGATTCTAAAATCTTATGACTTATTATTTTGTTATGAAACAGATTTATTCCATGATTCATGATTAATGATATTTGATTGATTGTGTATGAATTTCATATGTTATGACCATATTCTCAAACCCTTATGCTCACTTAATGATAAATTATGATCATTGATGGATATCACCGATGTTTATCCTTATTAATCATATGACATCACCAATTATTATATTTCCATTTCCCTAGGTTATGAAGAAATATTTAAAGAGTGGCATGTCTAAGAAGGTTATTATCTGAGAATAAATTTTTGTGAAAATTTAAATATATTCCATGAAATAAGTTGATTACGTCTCTATTATGAAAATATAACAATAATTTATTGTTTTGGGGTATGTATTATAATGATATTTATGGAATATTCATCTAAAATGAAATAATATTTATATGTTAAATGATATTTCTACATTAGTTGGCATCAAATAAGGGTTTAGTTATTATTGGAGAATAGGATAAGAAAAACTTGGTAAAAATCCTACATGTAAGTCTAAGTATGGGATAATATCTTAATGTCTTAGTAAGGAAGAGATTATATGGTTTCTTAAAAATGAAATACTTATAGGGATATATAGAAGTGGATATAGGATTTGGCATTGATTCATATAGGGGTAATAACTTTGAAAAGTCTAGTTGGGTATTAAATTGATCTTCACTTGGTGAATGATATAGAGGCCTAACTACAATCCTAGTTTGACACTCACATGGTATAGAATTTTTTTAATTCATATTATATTTTAAAAAATTATGATAAATTAGATGATATAGTATATTAAATAATAGGATAAACCACTCTGATATGAGTTAAACCATGTTTCATGGGTTTAAAGAAGGTGTCATAAGTTAGTTCATCATAAGAATTATATTAATTACTATATGATTTCTCATTCTGATTAATGATTCTTGATACTCACACTATGCCCTTTAGTTTTATAAAATGGATTAAACATGGAGTAACAAAGTTAATAATGGATGATAAGGAAAATGTTATGGTTGTCCGAATGAGAAACCAATTGGGATAAAATATAAAGTAAAAAATATTATGGTTATTTCTAACAAACTACTGAACTAATGATTAACAACCTCAACTTGGTTGAGTTTCCTAAAACACCTAATAAGATAAAAATGGAGTTTAATGGGTGTTCATTTGATGAAGAACATTGAAGAAATACGTCTTATATTTTTAAATTTCATGAATTTGAAAATAAGATCCTATGTAAATGTATAAAAGGAATTGGAAGATGTTTTATGTGTGGAAAATTAGGTAATAGATAAATAAGTTATAGAGGAAAAATGAAATGGTTTATGGTGGTAAATAATGTTTATCCTAAGGTAAAAATAATTGTTTAATGTATTTTATATGGGGAACCTGGGAATTATCCAAGTCAATTCTACAATATTAGTTTGAACTTAAAGACCAAGGGAAAAAGAAGGTCCCATTTAATTTTAATCACTGAAGTGGGTCAAGAAAATTAAGGAAAACTTATCCTTCACTCAAAAGTTATGGATGTCATATTTTTGTTTTTAGGAATATTCCCTATTAAAATGTTATTATTTTTATTTTTGTGTAATTATATGTGATGTTGAGCATTGATTATCTCTATCAATAAAGATCCCATATAAATTGATAGAATAAGTGAATCATTTTCAATATCCCAAAACAACTTATGATTATCTATGAGTGCAATAAATAACATTAACTTCCAAAGTAAATTACTTATTTTATATGGGGTTTACTACTTATTCAAAAGGGGTATTAATCTTTAATTGTCAGGGAGGGACCTGACATTGATAATATAGAGTCATTATATTTATAGCGAAATGTGTGATATATATATTGACCATTAAATCAGGAATTATTTATTTTCAAATAGAAAGAGTGGAATATGTTCCAAAGGTGATGGTTGGAGAAGATCAAAGACTATGACTTCTCAATACATTACATCTCTGAGAGGGGAAAAAGGTGTATAATGCTTTGAGTCAGAATAACCGTAGTCGTTTATCCATGGTGGCGATTAAAAGAGACCTAATATATTGTGATTTTCATAAGATGAATTTTTAAATCATGATAAATGGAGAAATATCATTTATTTATTGAATGAATTTTCAACCATTCATCTATATAAGTATTAAAAGGGAACCAAATGATGATATGGCATGAGAAAATAGGTTAGAAGTGTTACTTAGTTTAACCGTGATTTTGATGGAATGATATGTTTTAAGACCTGAGTACGTGTTCCATAAATACAAAATTTTAAGAAGGAGTAGTCGGATAAAGATCATACTTCATCATTCTTCATTCATCATTGAAGTACAAAGATGTATAGAGATATGAAAGAGTATTTCTAGAAGGATAATATGAAAAGGGATATTATGGAGTATATATCTGGATGAATGGTATTTTATAAGGTTAAGGATAAGAGATATAAGTATAAGGGGATTCTATAAACATTAAACATGACATAATGAAGATAGTAAAACATCACCATGGATTTAGTAACCAAAACACCCAAAACATCTAAATACTATAATTATATTTGGGGTATATTTGGTCTTCTTATAATATTAGGACATTCAATTACTATCAAAGATGTTTTATCTCTTGATTGTATTTCTACTATATACATTTAGTATGTAGAAACGTTTAATTGGATGCCACATTCTAATGTATTTTATTTGGTCCTGAGGTTTACATTGATATTCTAGAGAAGTCATAAACAATCTTTGAATAGAAGGTTGAAATTTTTCAATGAATATCATCCTCATAAATATGGATACTATATAAGGAAAATTAAAACCCTAAAAGATATGTTGAGGGATTGTTTTATGAATTTCAAAGGTGTGTGGTATCAACACATTAATCTATTTGAATTTTATTACAAAAATAGTTTTCACTCAAGAATTTAGACAGATATTTATCAAGGCCTTTATAGAAGGTAGGGTAGAACTACAGTATGTTGGGATGAATTTGGAGAAGTAAATATATTGGGATATTATATAGATTATGAAATAGTATATATATTTATATCTATTTAGTAACACATCAGGGTAACTCAAAGTCAATATAAAAGTTATACTGATAATCATCGGTATGATCTGAAGACTAAATTTAGCGACAAGGTATTCCTACGAATATATCCCTAAAATAATGTTATGATATTTGGATATAAGTGAAATATGATTTGTAGATATATCGGCCCCTTTGAGATTTATAATCTTATTGGGACTGTATATTATCTCTTTTTTACTTCTACTGAATCTATCCCAATCTCAGGATGTGTTCCATATATCACTCCCAAAGACATACATACTTGATCATTCACTAGTACCGAACTCATATGTTAAAGCATTAGTGAATAATCACTTTATGGGTAAAAATCAATACAGATTCTAGATTGAAGAGATATTTTTTAAAGAATAAGACCAATCACTTGGTCCGAGTTTTGTGGTGAAACCATAAATTTAAGGAAGCTATCCAAGAATGTGAGTTTTTGATGAGGCGAAGGTATCCTCAGTTTTTTATATCAAAGTTTAAGAATTTTAAAGATCAAATAATTATAATGGGATACAATATAAAACCCTAATATTTTATAATATATTTATCTTGAATTAAATTTGATTTATTTGATAGCTTTCTTTTCATGAAACACTAAGGTTAAATGAACTGTGATATACTATTGAAATATTATTTTTAAATGTGTTTTATCACCTAACCATTAGATTGGAGGGAATGGAATGGACTAATTATATTTTTAAAATTATTTATAAAATTTTTCATTGATGAATAAGTATTGATTAATTATTTGGAAATAACTAATCAATTTTAAATGTAAAAAATAATATTATTTTATATTAAAAGATCATTTATAACTTATTTTATTCTACTATATAATATATGTGATTATCAATAATGAACTATGATTTTGATTAAATATGTTGGTATTTAATGTTAATAAATTAATAATCATTCATACATTTATTATCTATTGGTTAGAAATGAAGATAAAATAATTTTAAGTTAAAAAGATATTTTTCAGAAAACATTTTTTATTGTGAAAAATGAATTTTTCTATAATTAATTGAATTATTTAGTATTGATGAATTAGTTTTATTATATTTTTTTATAATATATTTTTAAATTCATTGAATGGTTTATACTAGATTAAGGATTCGATAAATTTAGATTTACGCTTAAAAATGTTCTTTTCCTAAAAACAGGTTGTGTTGGGTTTGGCACACTTAATTTAAATTAAATTTTTACCACTTATAGAAATTTAATATTATAAAATGGTTTCCATATTTTTAATTATAATTTAAAATTTTAATAATGACTTAAATTTTATTTTTGGTAATTAAGAATGCAACTTGGGTCAAAATTTATTACTTTGGTTGAGGTTAAAAGGGTAAATATAGAAAAAATGATCTAAAAAATTATATAAATTATATCTTATGAGTTTGTTTCGATTATATATCATATTTTATTCAAAAATAATACATGTTTGAGAAAAATATCCATGAAAATGATTTTAATATATTTTAAAATTATTTTATAATAACAAGTTTGCCACCCCTCACTTATAAAAAGACTCCACCACTCCCTTCTATACACCACTTGAGCTATTTATCTCAAAAAATATCTACAAAAATTCTCTCCCAAAATTCATTATATATTCCTATAGTTTTTGGTCTTCATAAAATACAACTTTAATAATGTTTAAGGTGCAGGCCAAAGAAGGTTTCTTGGAAAAGATGTATACATTATTATCAACTTTTATAATGTTTCTTTCACATTAAACCACATTAAAATGTTTTATAAGAATTTTAAAAAGATTTAATTAGTAACTTTACTGTAGATATTTATTTTTTGGAAAATATTATGGTCATTTTCTATCTACTTACAATCTATTAAAAATGATAACGTTACTCGTGCATAATTATGGATTACCACGTCCACAATGTGATGTGATTTGTTTTTCATTTACTATTTATGTGGATGATCATAAGGATATATTTGATGAATATATATGATATTTTGATATAATTATGATTCTTTAAATGGAAATTATTATTTAACATTATTTTATTTCATCCATCGAAAAGTTAAATCATATCCCGTCTGTACATACAGAATACTGTCTCCAAGAAGCAATGTAATTTACTTTTCATCCCCACCCATTTAGGTAGGTTATAAAAGAGTATATAATTAATTAATATTATATTTATGATATTATTAATATATTTTACATGACTAAAACATGAACATGGTGTAAGGACCATAACCGTCGAACTGAAACATCATGGAAAACCAACTAGTTTTCACCTAAATAATGATTTTAATGAAGAATTATTAGTAATGGAGTAATTAGAAATTGTAAGGGTATTATATATATTAATATATTTATAAATATATGTATAAAAAATATATATTTATTATATAGGTAGTTTTAAAACATATTATGTATGAAGGGACCTGGGGTAAGGGTTTCCTGTCTCACTTTTTTTTCTACAAGACATATGAAATATTGACCATTTGTTTCCTTTGTGTGGGGTATATACTACCCATGAATGTATTTTATGATTCATTAATGAAAATTATGGGTATTTAAAAATTCATATATGTCAATATATTTTATGACGTTTTATTTAGAGATTACTAAAACAAAAATAGTTTATGTTACAATCTTTTTTATTTTTGGAATTGTCAATGGTAAATTTACATTAAAATAAATCATATAGACCTTATCCTTTAAACCAAAGCTATTTTATTCTCTTCCATTTATTCTTGGACTTTTAATTTAATAATACCATTTCCCCCTCTTTGGTAATTATAATGATTTATAATTTGTTTCTCAAGAAACTTCAACCTTATTTCCTCTTTGGTCGATGTACTTTTCTTCCATGTCCAAATTATACAATATTTATTATGAAAGTTTATATATATATAAAATGATTTAGAAATTTTATTTTTAATACCTTTTATTTTATTTAGTAATTATTAATAGAAATCTTATAAAATGTTTTACATGTGATTTAGTTTTTATTTTTTTATAAAATTGTTAAAAGAATATTTTCTTTTAAATTATAAAACCTGAAAAAATTATCCATCCATAATAACTATTATTTTATTTGAATGTAAATATAATATTTTACATAGTTATTTTCAATTAAAATGGTTTTCTTAATATTCAAGTATTTTTTCAAAAATAATTTAAAAGATTATATTTACTTATTTTTATAGAAATGTACAAATGATAATTTAAAGGTATCTTTTATCTACGTCATTAACATTTTAGGATTTTTATACTTAAATAAGGATAAAATATTTCAATAGAATCATATTAATTTCTCAAAATATCTTTTCAGTATAATTTCTTTGGACAATTCTATGAATCCTGTTACCTTTCCATGAGTTTATTAAGTGATGTTGAAATCTTTATGAAACTAATTTATATTTTATAGGTTATACTATGATGAAAATATGAATGTTGATATGATCTTATGGAACACTTATATATGGTTTTCGTTATATTATGGAGGGGCCTAAAATTATGTATCCCTCCAATACATTAGATAAATAATGATATCTGATGATATAATATATACTAGAATTGGGAGTGAACACAGTTCTGTAAGGGACTCTACCCACTATGATAATCTTGGGATTGAACCATGACTAAGGAAATTAGGGAATAGGGAGTTAAAATAATAAAATATGAGAGTTTTTCTACTACAGTAGACTTATAAGTTAACCTATACTAAGTAAATGATTATATATACTTATGTGTATGTAATAAATTTATGTCTTATTCTTATAATATGTTTTCAGTGATCATGATTGATTATGGATGATTCCAAACTCTCATGGATTACAATTTTTTTTATGAATGATCCTTATTCCATGACTCATGATTAACCATATATGACTGATTGGGTATGAATTTCATAAGTTATGATCATTTTATTACACCCTTGAGGTTATGTTATAGTCACTTATGATCATTAATTGATATCTTTGATTTTTCCCTTACTGAGAATTTGAACTCACACTTTCTAATGTTTTCACTTCCTAATGTTATGAATAAATATTTAAAATTATGGTATATATAATATGGCTATTATGTGAGAAGAAAATTTTGGGATATATTGAATATATTTGATGAAATTTGTTTAGTCTGTATTAAATATCCAAATACACAACACCTTTACAGTTATGGGGCATGTAATATTATGAGTTGTAATGAATATTCATAAAAAATTATGTAATATTTATTCATGAAATTATTGGTTCCCCTAAATTATAGAAATAATTCCTTATACAATATACTAAGGGTTGTTGGTAGTAATTATTGATATATCACATTAAGGAATTCTAGTAATTATTTCCTATCCATTATGACATGGGATGTTGGAAAGGATCCTCATTCATTATGTTATGGGATTCTAGCAGTGGTTACTAATCTATAATGTTAGGATTTTTTATTCTTATATTTACACCACATTTTTATGTTCTGAAACTTTTTTATCTTTTTTATTTCATGGTTCATGAAAATGGTTTTATTTTGATAACCATTCTTCTTATTATGAAGAATTTTATTCAATGAAACTTATGCTGGGAGATATGTTATTTTTGGAATAAAATTATTATTTTATACACATGAGTACATTATTATACCATTATTATTATCTTATGATCACTTTAAATTACTGATTGATAACTCCCATGGCCACCCTTACTTAGTATCTGAGCTTACCATTTCTTATGTTTCCTTTTCTATAGGTTTTGAAGAATGATCTTAAGTGGTAAATGAATAGGAAATGTACTAGATAAGAATACATTTTTGGGTTAAATTGAAGTTATTTTATTAAATAAGTTATTTATGTATCTAGTCTTCAAATACACTAAAACTTTTTGGTTTTATGGTGTGTATTATTGTGAAAGGGATTCAATATTAATCTAAAATGATGTAATATTTATTTATGTTATACTCAGGCCATCTCTGTTAGTATCAAAGTAGGGATTATTTATTTTTTAAAAATATTTTATAAATAATATGATAACATAACATACATAAACCTATGATTAATAAAATGAGATATAGGATAAACCTAAAGTGTCATTGGTTTAAGTGAGGATGTCAAAATTTACTACATCTCTTGATCGATTTTCTTAATATATGACTTCACACTCTAATTATTTTTTCTCATGTTCTTACATAAACTATTGGTTTTTTTAAATGTTTGAAGTTGTGATGAATTTTGAGATCAATGAATGTGAAGTGAAATTAAATGACTTCCCTCATGAGAAACCAAATGGAATAGTATCCTGAATGAAAACCCTTATTTTAATTCTTACTCAACTATCTTATTTAATGAATAATAATGTAAACCATGTTGTGATTTTGAATTTTCTAAGGAAGGAGAAAAAATCATTTAATCCTTTTATGTGGAAACATCCACATTTTTTTGGTCCCCTATTCCATTAATTGTTGAAAAATGGATCAATGTGATGTAAATAATATTTTTTGTTCTATAGTTATTAGACCATGAGAAGGTTGTTTTAGCTATTTATCACTTATAATGTGAGGTTAATAAATGGTGGATTCTCATCAAGAACATGAGGTATGTGGGAGAAATCAACATCAATGAATTGGAGGATTTTAATAGGATATTTCTTAAAAAATATTTTCCTCAATCTCTTCTTAATAAGATGGAAAGAGAATTTCTAGAGTTTAAGTAGGGATGGTGAATCCTTCTGTACCTATAAAGAAACAATTTCATTAATTTCAATGTATACTAATAGTTTTATCGTTGACTATGATATATAAATATATTGTTTATTTAGTGTAATAAAAAAAATTATGGGAAAGGTGTTAGCAATAATTAGATTTAGTTTCAATGAATAAATCATTTATTGTGCTCTCAAGGTGGAAATAGAGGTTGAAAACTCTCAATTTTATCATGATTTGGTGATAAGAAATGAAATATTGAGCTTCATGGGGACTCAAATGGTGGACCACATAACGTAAAGAAGACTTAACTACGTGAATTCCAAAAATATGTAAATAAGAGAATTAGGAAATTTACCCAAGGGGTAAGATGATGCTTTATATATGGGAGTGCTAACAATTGATCATACAATTTACAAAGAAATATAAAATGTAAAAAAAATATAGGAGAGGTTGGATAAAAATAATGAAAATTATTTTTATAGATTAAAGTATTTTTGAATTAGGTGAATTTATACTCTAATTTGTGGTCTAATGAGAATAGAAATCCTTAACAAAATCTAAGGACAAAGGAAAAAAGGAAATGAATATGAAATAACATCTGCTAATGTGAGTCAAGAAAATGAAGTTGTGAAATATACACTCATCAATCACTATGGAACTAAAAATTTATTATTTTATCCTAGATCCACCAACTCTTATATATTTTTATAATTTAATATGGGTATTACATCACCACCTAAATATTTATATATTAATTTATTAGTGAAAACTCCTCATAATATGATGATTTCATATCATGAATATAGATAATTTCCAATAAAAGGTTATGGGATTGTGACTCCTAGAAATCATTATATTCTCCCTATAGTTGAATTTTATGTGATTTTGGGAATGGATTGGTTCTCTCTATCAACACCCCATATCAATTTCAGAGGAATAGAAGCCAAATATGTTGTTCTGTATCAACCTATGATCATCTATCTATGTGAGGATGAGCATGAACTTCTATAAAAAATTACGTACATTATATGGGTAATCCTACCTATATATTGAATATATTTATCTAAAATGGGTGGGTAGAAGATGAAAATTTTAGATATTTCTATTTTTTAGGAATATGGTAATTTATTTCTCAAATATTTTCCAAGTATTCCTTGAAATCAAGATGTTATGTTCCCAATAGAACTTATACCTAGAAATACCACAATTTAAAAGAATCCTTGTTAGATGGCCCAAATTTATTTGTAGAAATTATAGAATAAAGTGAAGGATAATATTTATAATGGATTCATATTCACTAATGCCTCACTAGAGGGTAAATTCATTCTTTTTTTTAAAAATAAAGATGAGTTAGTGTATATTTTTATTGATAATCCATAACATTACAATATTAGAATTAAGAATAAGTATTCTATACCCCATTTTGATGATTTTTTAATCAACTTTGTAAATCTCAAGGCCTTTCAATGATTTAAATTTATTCTGGATATCATAAATTGAGGGTTTAAAGGGAGGATATACCCATTAAAACCTTCCATATGAGTCATGAACACTATAAATTTATAGTGATACTATTTATACTAACCAATCCCTCTTCTATATTTATGGATCTAATGAATAGATTATTTAAATATGAACTTTATCAATTTTTATTTATATTTATATATATTATTATATATTGAATGATCATGGAAGAGCATGTATATAATTTTTGGATGATTATTAATACCATGGGAAAATAAAGACTTTATGAAAAATTTATAAAATGTAATTTTTGGATATAAAAATATCATTCTTGGATCATATAATTACAAGGCAATGAATATAAGTGGATATTTTAAAGATGGAAGTTGTTGAGAAATGGAACATACCAACAACTAAGACCAAGATCTAGCATTTTCTTGGATTGGATAGACATTATTGATGCTTTATGAGAAATATTTCACTACTTTCAAATACAATGACCAATTTTACTTGGATTGGGGTCATGTTCCATTGAAAAAAATGAATGTCAATCAAATTCTAGGGAGCTAAAGAGAAAGTTGTTCAATGAACTTATGTTTACACTAACCAATATTAGATTATAGTTTTTGATATATAGTGAGAAATAAATAATTTAAAAGGATATGATCTCATGTATAATGTCATTTTATTATTGTATTCCTCATACCAATTGAATATTCACATGGAAAATTATTCGACACATGATCTGAAACTAGAATCTGTAATTTTTTCATTGAAAATATAGTTGAATTATCTATATAGTGAAAGGTGTGATATATTTACCAATCATAAAATATTAAAGTATATATTTACATAGAAATAGTTGAACAAGAATCATATGAGACTGTTTGTGTTGATAAAAGATTAAGAATTCTCAATACATTACCACCCAAGGAAGGAAAATAAGGTGTATAATGATATGATTTGAATGTATTGTGCTATTTTATACATAATGAGTATTTTCAAGAACCAATACATGATGAAATCCAACCCAACACCCATCCCAGTCCTAGACATGAACAAAAGGTCATTCCCAATCCCCATAGGCTGGAAACTAGTGCCTAAGTACAAAAAATATTCTTTTGGAATGATTTTTCACATGAGTATGACCATAATCATTCTAGAAAATTGATCAATGACCCATACCTAATAACATAACAAAACAAGGTGAAAAAAATTCAGAATCAATAATTTACAACATTAACAAAGACTGAACACTAAAATGTAAGGGAAGGGAAAAATGTCCCAAAACCTCTATGAAACATGAGGGGAATCACCCTCAATCCATGAACACCAACACCAGTAACAAGTGTAACTATAGAAACCATACCCACCATCATTAACATGAAACATCTTCCCTTTACCTGGTTCATACATAACAAAGTCAACAAACACCCAAAAGTGTATATAGAATGTGATCCAAAGCCTAGTAGAATTCCATCCTATGAAAATATTACATGTTATAGAATTAGAAAACATATCAACATGCATATTCCAATAAAATTTTTGAAAAAAATTCAAGATACATCCAATAGGAAACATTTTATGAAAAACAATTTTAAATCAAGAAATTTCTAAAGTAAACATTACCAATAATTAAATTTATTTAAAATACACAACATACACAAGGTCCAATGTATATCAACAGTCGACAACACATCACCACAACACATCAAAAGAGAGCACCATGGGTAAATCCCTAAGGGAAGCTAGTATAAGTGAGTCACTAAGAACTTCATACCAAGGTGATCATTATCCTATAACTCAACTACCAAAATATTTCCCATACACGAGTCACTAGGAGGGATCCATACCAAGGTAATATTGGTGTCTAGATTATAATCCAACACAAACAACATCATCATGCGTGAGCCACTAGGAGGGATCATCCCAAGGGACAAATGGTCTCTAATCGTATCAAATGTTTAGTTATAGTTACAAGTGTGAATCTTACTAAGTAAATTCGGCCCTTAAAACTTTTAAATCACTAGTCTACTAGTTCTAGATTTCCCACCTAGATACCCAAGATTCCATTTTTGATCAAATATCATTGAAAATGTCACACAAATTTCTACATTCACATACTGATGCCAAGAATTACAAGCGCATGAGGAAATCACCATTTTCAAAAATCATTACATGTAAACCACACTTTTCTACAAATAACAATATTTACATATTACATACACCCAAAAAAATTTAAAAACACTTTTCAAACCACTTTCACAACTCATGAAACACATTTGAAAACATTACAAGAAAACCCATAATCATTTCAACCATTTCAATAGGCCAAGCCCCTTCAAAATTCACACATAATACAATTTCCTTGTTAAATCATGATTCTCATCATTTACACAATTCAAACATAACATTTAATGGTGAATAAATAAAACATGCCAAAATAATCTATTTTTACTTTGAAAACACATTTTCAACACATTCTCACATCATGTTCCCTTAAAATAACATTTTTCACCACATAAGAAATTAATATAACACTCTTATAAATAAAAAATCATATCAAAATAATTTAAACAGGTTAGATCATGGAACCACCTCCCTCATACTTGTAGAATTTTATAAATTATTGAGAAACAAAAACCACACTACCAAAATACCTTATATAGGAAAGGTCAACCAACAAAAATAAATATCTCCTCCACTACCATAACATCAGACCGCCCTCTAGGTCAAAAATCTACTGGAAAACATAAAACCAATAAAGAGTGAAAGAAAATCCTATAAAGAGGTAAAAAGCAAGAGAGAAACTACTTTGGTGAATATTTCATGAATTTATTTAGTCAAAACCACATAATAAATGGTTCCCAAGAGGTCTAAGGTAGCTTGGAGGGAGATCAAATGGATGAAAATCACGTTTGGGTAGAATGAGGGTGGTTTAGGGTTAAATATTTAGAGAAAAAAAATGGAATTTTTAATTTTATAATGAGCTAGAGAAGTATCACAATTCACCCATATAGTTTTACCAACCATACGAGAACCATGCAACCCTCACTAACCAAGAAGAACAAGATGCTTGGTTAGCTCGCACAGTTCAAAAATAATGAACTAACCATTTAGTTAGCCACTAACCAAAATGTTACATGGCTATAAAGTTTCCTTGGATAGGCTACACGGTTTGACAAACCTTGCACCAGCTATGTGCCACCTACTACCAAGTCCAAACCCTCCATTTTCACAAAAAACACCTAGGAAAACTCAATGGAAAACAAGGCTTCAAAATAAACTAGATAAAGACATGAAATTAAAATCAATGATTTGATAATTCTCCCCAACATGGAAACTTTACATCCCCAGAAATTCAACTCGAATCTTGATCAGAGAATAAAAATAGAAACTCATTTTCAACCCATGATTTCTTCTCCCATGTCTCATGCACATAAATCCCATGATGAAAAAGAACTCAAAACAATGGAATAGACATACCATTAAGTACTTTATCACGAGAATCTAAAATTTTTATAGTTCTCTCAAATAATGAAAAATCAGGACTCAATTACAGTGCATCCAAATTCAATACATGATAGGAATACAGTTTGAACTTTTTCAACTGAGGGAAATAAATATGCCCTTAATTGATGTTAACTGATAAGGAAAAGACAACCTATATGCCAATGTACCAACCCACTCAGTGATCTCAAAAGTTATGAAATACCTTGATGTTACCATTCCCTTTTTACCTAAACAATGATGACCCAAGTGAGGTTACACTTTCAAAAATAACCAATAACTCATAGAAAACTCTAAAGACCAGCACATATGATAAGAATAAGACTTGTAGAGACTCTTAGATATCCAAAAAATATACCTGATCAATATGAGATTATCAGAGGTCTATTTTACAAGGCTAGGTCTCAATAATGATGTCTGACCCACCTCATCCCAACACAAAGGTGACCAACATGGACAACCATAAAGTTCCGAAAAAGGATCTATAGGAATAAAATATTAGTGACCATTGTTATATGAAAACAAAACAAATCCCAAATGGATATCACATACACTACCAAAATCCAAGAAACATGCTCAGAGCATGTCTTCTAAGATTTTATTTTCATGCTTTGTCTGACCATCTATTTAAGGATTGTATTCCATCCTCATCTTGAACTGTGACCCCATTTTCTTCAAAACTCCTTCCCCAAACTGAGAGGTAAAACAAGGTCCCTCTCCAAGACAATTTTTGATGATGCACCATGAATCCTCACTATCTACAAGACTCACAATTGGCTTAAATCATCCACCTTGGCTAAATCTTTGATTGAGATGAAATGGGATGATTTGGTCAAATGATCATTCACCACCCAAATAGAATTTATCCCTAGTGTGTATGAGGTAATCCCATGATGAAATCCATGGCAACATCATCCCACTAACATGTAGTAATAGGTAAATTCAATTGAAAACCAGAGGGCCTTTGGTGCTCTTCCTTAACCTACCGACATGTATAACACTGCTCTATGAAGTCAGATATGTCCCGCCTCAGGCCTATACACCAGAACTATCAACACACATCATAGTATATCTTGGTAGCACTGTGGTGAATGAGACACTGAGATTGGTGGATATCCTACATCACCACATTTCTCATTGAAAAACAAAACCAAAAATCAGAACTTGAAACACTATACTACCTCGGGAGACGAAAAACAATCACAAGGCATATCCCCACCATAATGGATCATTATAGACCATTATCATAGCTCATCATAGGGTTTCACCCACTGAATTAGTTCTAGAAGAGAAGTATGTAGTTGAACCTTGGCCAATAACACACCTTTACCTTGATCCTTGGTGTCCAAGTTAAACTGAGAAAATATCACCATCAATGTCCCTTCATCATTGGAATCATTCAATTCATTCACTGGAAATTTTTTGCTCAAAGCATCCACAACCACATTCCCTTTTCCTGGGGTATACACGATATCAAAACCGAACCCATAAAAACACTCAACCCAACAAGGCTGACTTAGATTATAATATTTTTGGGAGAAAATGTTGGCTATGATATTATTATCAAAATAAACCAAGAGCTTCCCCTAAAAACATAATGACGCCATGTCTTCAAAGAATAAATCACTACTACTAACTCCTATTCATGAGTGAGGTAATTCTTTTCATGTGGTTGGGGATGGAGAGAACCATAAGACATGACTTTTTCATTATATATATGCACGCATCAAAAACCCATAACTGAGGTATCACAGTAAACCAAATATCACTTTCTAGATTCTAGGAATATTAAAATAGGGTTGGTGGTCAACCACCACTTAATCTTTTTTAAGGATGCATGAAACTCTGGAATCCATTCAAACTTCACCCCTTTCTAAGTAATCACTACCATGGAAAAATAAATCCAAGATAAATCCTGAATGAAACACTGGAAATAACCTGCCTGGCCTAAAAATCACATGATCTTAAAAACAGTCTTCATTTTCTCCCAATACATAACCAAACTAATCTTTTCAAGGTCCATAAAAATCCTTGTTTTGGATATTACATGACCCAGAAACATCACATCTTTAATCGAAAAGGTTACCTTAAAAATCATAACATAGACACAATGGTCTTGAAGAGTGCCTAGGAGAATCCTAAAATACTTCTAGTGATCATAATCAGTTCTATAATAGACTATGATATCGTCCATGTATAGCATGATGAAATAATAATTACATTGATAGAACACTCTTTTCATACGTTCTATAAAAACTGTTGGACCATTCGTTAACCCGAAAGGCATGGCCAAGTACTCGAAATGATTGTACCTAATTCGAATGGTAGTTTTGGGTACAACCATCCCTCTAACTATTACATGGTGATAACTATAATTCAAGTAAATTTTGGATCTTTCCCCCTTAATCTCATCAAAAAGTTCATCAATATAGGGGAAAGTGTACTTATTCTTATTGGATACCTTATTCAACTTGAGGTAATTGATGCATAACTGGAGAGATCTGTTGGAATTTATCACAAATAGAAATGGGGATGCCCAGAGAGAGTTGTTCAGGTGAATGAATCCTTTGAATTCTATATCTTACAACTATACCTTTAATTCCATCAACTCATTGGGGACCATACAGTATGAAGGAAGAGATATCAGTTGTGTTCCTAGTGCCAAATCAATAGAAAACTCCACATCATGCTCTAGAGAAAAACCTGAAAAATCCTCTCAAAAAACAAATGGGAACTCACACACCATCATAGGTAATCCACCCAAAATATTACCATCATTATCCTCTAATTAGAGCAATAAGATATGATAAATTTTTTTTCTCTAATTTGGAAGTGGAGGTCTAGAAAAACCTGATTGAGGATCCCATTCACCATGAAATACCTAGGTAATTCCATCAGGTGACATAAATCTCAATCATCACCTATAAAAATAAATGTTTGACATAAAAAGAACTATATAATCAATGACAAGGATCACATAAAATAGGTTCACATACAAAAATATTAAATCCCATTCTAGTTCGACCACGTACATAGTGAGTGCACAAGATAGACACCAGAAACCCTACTCTCACTTCTTACCAAGCAGCATTACCAAATCCCTCACATATGACATATGTTCAGTTCGTAATTTTAACACATAAAAAATATGGTCTTATATAAATGACATAGATGCACCATTGTCAAAAAAAATGAATGCTAAGGATGATATAATAAAATAGTACCTTGAATTGTCACGGGTCTTGCATATGATCCCACTAGTGTTTGGTTCATAGCATAAATATGTTTTTCCTCTACTGAAGAATGGCCACTAGCCTTTGGTTCAACCCTGAACTACCTCTTTCCATAAGATTATCAATCCCTGCCTCCATGACTACTAAACCGATAACCTTCAAAGCTATAATGTTCTGACTAGGCAGACATCCACATAGAATCCATTGATCTTACACCACTCTGATATGGGGGATACACCTTGAAAACCTCTTGAGGTTCCCCAAGTCTCTACATCAATGAAAAGATACAGGGGAGACGAACACACCAATCACTTGTGTCCCTCTTTACCACACTAATGGCACACCACATCCTTAGCACCTAAAGCCATTGATGATGTAAACCTAGAAGGATGGCCTAAACTCTCCCCACCCCACTTTTTTTCCTCCTCTCGTTTCACCATATTCTCAAATGAACAACCACTACACACTATAGTCACCTCTCCCAGGAATCCATACATTCATTTTTGATAAATCCCTACCATACAAGAACAATCAACCACCTCAGCATAGGTTTTTAGCTTAAAAAAAATCATGAGAATAAATCTCTAGCTGAAACCCCCTCTATAACCTCTGACCATTTATTTTATCATTAGAGAGGATATTGAGTGTGTACTAAACTAACACTGCAAAGTGTCTAGATTAATCCATCATGGTACAATCTCCCCAAATAAGGTCTATGAACTCACAGGATCTATCGTAGTCCAAGACCACCAGAAAATACTTCTAATTTAAAGTGACCTTGAAGTTCTTCCAACAAAATTTCTTGTGCTTACCATCTTGCACCACTAAGTCCCACTAATTTAAACTGAGACCATCCAACATAAATGACAAACATTTCACTCTATGTTCCTTGAGAGTATCATGAAAATAGAACATCCTATCCATATACTCAATCCACTCCTTTGCTTCCCAGGGATCCTCATTACCCTAGAAATAAGGATTCATTTTCTTGAGGAACTCCTATATCTTTACTATTCTAGGACTTGGTTCAGCTTCTCTGACCTAAGCAAGACCAAATCCCACTCCCTATCCCAACCCATGGATATCCTGAACTACTGATTCAACTAAACTATAACCAACCATTGAAGAAGAACTCTCTCTATTATGTTCCTGTGTCTGCATAGGAACTCTTTAAGGAGGAATATTGCTACAATAAAAAAATACCACAAGGAAAACCATCAATACAACCCACAGAACATAGTCTAAAATATTATAGCAATAAAAAATATTTTTCAGCCACTTCCATAAATATAAGAAAAATAAAATCCATTACAGTACAAAGTCATCCAAACCAATCCACCCCCACCCAGTGTCTATATATAGTTTGTATACTATACATCTAACCCGAATAAGAAGTAAAATCAATCCCAACATACCATAGTGACTCGAGTACTATCATGTGGTGTGCTAGGAAAACACCCAACTCACAACCATAATATCATGCCCCAAGAATACTAGCTTTGGTCTTTCTAGACTCATCCCAAATATCATGACCCAAAAAGGAATAACCTTATCCAATACCATTTTTCCATGAACTAAGCTGAGATTCAATCCATTCGGACACCTAACCTGGTCCTAGACATGGTCTTATAGGAATTTCTAATCTTCACTGTCTAGAAACTAGTTCCTGGGTACCAAAAATATACTTCTGGGAATGATTTCACCCATGTGTATGACCACAATCATTCCAAAAAATAGTACATTAATTTATAACTGATAACAGAAATAAACAAGGTTTAAAAAATTTTAGAATCAAAGTCTAAAAAATTAACAAAAAAGAAATACTAAAATAGAAGGGATGTGAAAATTTTCCAAAAAACTCCATGAAACATGAGGGTAATCACCCCCCAAACACAACCACCAACACCTACAACAAGTGGAACTCTACTATCCAAATCCACCACCGTCACCACGACACATCTTGCCTTTACTCGGGTCATACATACCAAAGTATACATACACGCAAAGGTAGGGTGTTATCCACATATCAGTAAGATGCCACTCAAAGAAAATATTACATGTTATATAATTAGAATACTTATCGATACGCATATTATTATAAAAACATTTAAAACATTTTCAAGATACATCCTAAATTATTTTCTTTATAAAAACACTTTAAAAGGAAAAATAATTCTAAAGGAAACTTTATCATTAATAAACATCATTAAAATATATAAAATAAACTAGGTCCACTATATACCAATGGTCTACACCACATCAAAACATCACATCGCAAGAGAAAACCATGGGTAAATCTCTAAGTGTAGTTAGCACAAATGAGTAACTAAGAACCTTATACCTCAGTGATCAATATCCACCAACTCAACTACCAAAATATTTCCTATTCATGAGACACTAGGAGAGATCCATCTTTAAGGACTAGTGGTATACAGAAAATAATCTAATACCAACATATTTTTGATGCACAAGCCACTCGAAGGGATAATCCCAAGGACCTAGTTTTCTGTGATCATATCACATGATTTGTTGGAGTTTCAAGTGTGAATCCTACTATGTGAATATGATCCTTTAAAGTTTCAAATCACTCATTACCCAGTAATAAATTATCCACCAAGATACTTGTGGTTCCCCTTATACTCAAATACCATATCACATTTCACACGAATTTCATCGTTTACATATAGATTCCAAGCATTATAAATGCACAAGGAAATAAATTCTTTCAAAAATAATTATATGAAATTATTTATTTTCCATAAATAACCCACTTTCTATTTTACACACACCCAAAACCATTTAATAACACTTTTATAACCACTTTCACATGTCATGAAACTCATTGGGCAACATTACTAGGAAAAAAATAATCAATTAAACTACTTCCTTGGGTCAAGACCCTTCCAAATAAACACACAATCCAAGTTACTTTTTAAAATATGATCCTTATCATTTTCACAATTCACACATTACATTTAAAGGTGAACAAAAAAACATTCCAAAATAATCCATTGTTTCCTTTGATAACCCATTTTCAATACATTCGCACCTCAGGTTCCCTTGAATTCACATTTCACACCACATGAGAAATTAATAGAACAATTTTATAAATCGAAAAAAGCATATAAAAGGAATAAAAAAATGTTAGAGCATGGAACCATCTACCTCACACTTGGAAACTTTTTGAAATCAATAAAAAACAACCAAACCACCACAAGACCCTATAAAGGAAAGATCAACCAAGAATAATTAATATCTTCCCCAATATCATAAGATCAAACCCCATCTAATTCAAACATCCAATAAAAAATAAGAACCTAATATAGAGGGAAAATAAAAACCAAGAAAGTGGGAAGAATCAAGAGAAAAACCACTTACATGATGATTTATTGATGTTCTGGGGTCAAAAACACCCATGAAATGGTGCCCAAGAGGTCTAACGAATCATGGATGGAGCTCCAATATCTAAAAATAATGTATGGGGTGGAATGTGGGATGTTTAGGGTTAAATACTGAGAGTACACTAATGGAATTTTCCAATTTATAATGACAAATATTAGTTTCACCATTTTCCCGCATGGTTTTCAAACCCTGCACCCCTCACTACCCAAGAGGAACATGCCACACATTTCAAAAATGGTGTGCTAACCATTTGGATAACCACTTTAAAAAATGTCACATGTGTAATGTCCTAATTCTAGAAGACACTTAATTGGTTCCCTATACCCGGTTGGCCACATGGCCTCAAGCGCATTTCCCCAAACTACAGAGGCTTTCGACTAGTAGTGAGGGCCTTGGGAGTGATAGTGGGGAAACTATGCCCTCATTGGAAGAGTGCAACAAAATGGAATAAATATTGACAAATAGCAGAAGCAGTGAACACCAAGCAATTGAAACAAAACTATGGAAGTCTAGAAGATAAGTATTCAGGTCTCAAACCATACAAATTATAGTGAAACATGTCTTACATTATAATAAAGTATCCAAAATACGATACACAACAATCAGATTCAAATACAATACACATGCAGAAACAAAAATAAAACTCAAAAGCATCGCAAGACTCGTCTTGGTCTCATGATCTCCTACTCTTAAGAAGCAATCAAGTACCTGTATAATGGTTCTTTCCCTTGTCTACACATACAATAATATAATTGGTTTGGGCCCAAAAGAATGACCCAAATAGGGTGTGAGACTAATCCCAGTAGGCAACTAACAAATATTTGTGCCTAACAGTCAGTGAATATATACAATAGTAGTAAAAGTAAACAGTAACTAGGAAGTACTCAAGTAAACAATCAATTTATTCTATCTATGTTCTTTAGTAATTTTGTTTCATTAAGTGAAACTATATCGAGATTCATCCATAGCCGGCCAATCCCCAATATAGAAGTAAACACTGTAGATGTCTCAGAAGATCATATAGATAAATAAGTGAAGACCGAATCGAAGATTACGATTTGGATTCGAAGACACATAATAAGTAATTCCATTTCATTTAACAAGTTATATGAACTTTATAAAGGTCTTAAAGTTTGGCCTAGGCCTGGCACCCCCCATACAAGAGTAACCGTTAGCTCGTGACATAACCATTTCGCATTTAAGCATATAAGCATTTTAGTATTTAATCATTTGTTCAGTTTCCAGTAGAGCCCATCCTAGGTATCCCTCAATAGACTAAGGATTCAGTTGACATTTACAAAGAAGATTCAGTAAGACCGGCCACCAAACCTATTGCTTTCTCAAAACCCTTAATTAATTAGCCTCTTGAGTCTATACATTTCCTTTAAACTGATGCAATGGTTCATCCAAGGTAATAAAGGTGCAATTAGTCACATGAGTCTGACCTTGTATTTTAACCGAGACTAAGTATCCCCCATGGATAATTACCTCTTTTAATCATTTAACATTTCATTTCAAAAGTGGTACATGTGAATTAAATTATCACATTTATTTAAATGTAACAAATCATATGGGAAATTCACATAGTAGTAAACAAATTTAAATTAAACTATTTCATGGTTTTTAATCATAAAAACTCACGTGGTCATTTCATACAACAATATATGATTCCAATAAACCCCAAAGAGGTAAAACATTCACAATCCTCAAAGGCACTCTTTCCAAATGGCTAACCATGGGAAACACACCCATGAGGTGTCCCCAAAACTAAAACTAGCTATCACATGCTTCTATTTCATATAATCAAATACCTAGATGTCAATAGGTATCAAAAGGTTTCAATTATAGAGAAAAAAGACACCCAAAAATGGTCTCATACCATTTTGTAACATATAATCAACTTGACCTTTAACGAAAGGCACAAGACCACCTACCTCGATCTCATGCAACTGATATAATCCGACAGTGGCCCTTAAATTAGCCTAGAACGTATTAGATCTAAGAAAAGTGGTATATCATTCATCCTTGAATAACATTCTCAAGAGAATAAATCCTCAATAATGGATCAAAGAGAAGAAATATTTTACCGAGAGGAATCCAATGAGACTGAAAACATTTGAATTGGGTTCTGGATGAATAAATGAGAGAAGGAATCGATCTCGTGGTCCCTTCTTCTTCACCTGATAGCTCTTCTATCTAGTAGATGTGAAAACAAGTCTAATACCAATTTTATGCTGAAAATTAGTAGTACATGGTGCATAATTTCATATACACGGTGTATATATCATTTTACTATTCATAAATTCTTCGACTTACTTTACACGTCCCGCAACGACCTGTCTACATGACTACACAGCGTGTACTAGGAAGTACACGATGTGTAGTGGATTTTTCTTCTCTCCTTGGAATAAACCAGAAAAAACCATGTATCCTCATCCTACATGGCTAGACTACATGATGCATACATAGGATTATAGAGAACATACTAATAAAAAATAAATTTTTTTCAGTTTTCCATCTTTCCTAAAAAACAACTCAAAGGAAAAGAAAAACAAGAAAGTTGTACACAGAAGAAGAACCAGGTTCTTACAAACTTCCCCCCTTAAAGAAATTGTCCCCGAATTTTCGTTCTGAGGGTGGTGATAAAATATCTGAGAATAAATCCAGCCACTGAGCATGCATTTCGGCCTCCCTCTCCCATGTCTCGTCATACACTCAATCGTGCTTCCATAACACTCATATGAGAGGAAATGACCAAACTCAGAAAACCATTATACTTCTTTCAACATTAAAAATCTGATTCTTTTGAAAGGATGCATCAACATGCCACTCAACTGCCTTAGGATAAAAATAGTGAGATGTGTCTGAGTGATAGGGGTGCAGCTGAGATACATGGAAGATGTCATGCATGTATCGGTAACTTTGAGGCAACTGAAACTGATAAAAAATCAACCCAAATCCTTACAGAATCTAAAATGGTATGATATATCATGGTGAAATATTACCATATATCTTGATCCTTTTGTGTCCCAATCTTAGCACGATACGTAGGAAAACTCAAACCCCGACCTCGAACTCCAAAGGGAATCTACGGTGATCGGTATAAGATTTATGATGAGACTGCTCAGTAGCCATCCATCTCCAAATCTAGTGAACCTACTCAGTAGTCTCCTGGAAAAGACAAGGTCCCAGAATAGCTTCCTCTCTAAACTCCAGCCAACATAGGGGTGATCGGCATAGCCTACCATTAAATCCTCATATGGCGCATTCTGAATAGTATCCTAGAAGCTATTATTATAGGCGAACTGAACCAAGGGTATATACTTATCCCAAGAATCCCCAAAATCTAGGACGCATGCTCACAACATGTCCTCCATCTCCTGAATCATGCACTCTAACTGGCCATCAGTCTGAGGGTGGTATGATATGCTCAGAAGCATTTGGGGACTTAGCGCCCTTTGAAAATTCTACTAGAAACAAGACGTAAAGTGGGAATCCATACCTAAAATGATAGAATGAAGGACCCCAAGAAGTCATAAAACCTCTCGAATATAAATATCCCCGAGCTCATTAACACCAAAGGTCTCCTTGATAGGCAAGAAGTGAGTGACCGTTGTAATCCTGTCAACTACAACCCACATAGCATAGTTTCCTTTAGGTGACCTCAGTAACCCCATCACAAAATATATCACAAAATCATTACATTTCCACTAAGGAATGGATAGTTTCTATAAAATTCTAGCTGGACACCGATTTTCCTCCATCACATACTTATAGACGAAACACCTAAAAAACCAGCTACTTCTCGCTTCATACTCGGCCACCAGTACTGACACTGAATGTCATAGTACATCTAGGTGACTCCAGGATGCACTAATGAAGTTGAATCATGGAAATCCTGCATCATCTCCCCAGTATATCCCCTTAAACCCATAATATTCAATGGACACAAGTAAATTCATCCTCACCTATCATCCATCCATGTGGATGGTACTCATCTACCACACTCTCTTGTAGAACTAGGCCTTCGTAATCCGATAGATGACTTATCCCCAATCTGTCCAGTAGGGTGGAGGTAATGGCCAAATATGAAGGATAAGTCTGTCCCCTATTGTTTTTCACCTCTAAATGCATCTCAGAAGACAAATCCATAAGCTGTGACTCTCTTCTGGCCTCCTGAGATACCTATATTTGAGTCCTCCTACTCAAGGAATTCACCACTACATTGCCCTTCCCAGGTGTGTAGGCAAGATCAAAGTCGACGGATAATAAGAACTCGACCCACCTCTGCTATCTCATGTAAAATCATGTTGTGTAAAGATATAAATGAGGCTTTTTTGGTCAGTGTATACCAAAAAATGGTCTCCCAAAAGATAGTGTCTCCAATAGTGCAAGGCATGCCCAACTACTGCTAATTCGAGATTGTTTGCCACGTAGTTTATGTCATGTGGTCTCAACTACTAGGACCCATATGCAACAAATTGACCCCCTTCATAATCACTACTCTCAACTCAATACATGATGCATCACATTACACAAAGTAACTCCTACCCAGTCTAGGAAGTATCAGTATCTGTGCTAAATTCAAACATCCTTTGAACTCCTAAAAGTACGCATCACAAGAATCTAACCATTCAAAATTTACACCTTTCTTAGTCAATCCCATCATTAATGATACTAAGCATGATATGTCTTGTATAAAACTCATGTAGTATCCATCTTTCTCCGAGAAACATCAAACTTCAAAAACATTCATGGGATGCTCGCATGTAACGACTTCTCTCACTTTCTTTGGGTCCACTGATACTCTAGTCTCTGAGAAAACATGACCTAGGAAGTGAATCTGATCCATCCAGATTCTGATCTTATAATATAACTGATGCTCTCTCAGTGTATTCAAAACAATATCAATGTGTTTGGCATGGTCATGTTGATTGTGAGAATATACCAAGATATCATCCACAAAAACCACCATAAGGAAATCTTGGTAATGACAGAACAATCGGTTCATCAACTCCATGAAAACTACTGGTGCATTTATGATGCCAAATGGAAACAATTACTCATAGAGACCATACCTACTATGAAATATTGTACAAATTATGTCTACTAGTCGAACACATACCTGGTGATATCCTGACCGTATATCAATACAAGGAGAACACCTGAGATCCTAAAAGTTGTTCAAATAGGCCATCTATCTATGGTAATGGATATTAGTTTTTAACTATCAACTGGTTCCATTTTTAATAGTTCATGAAAATTCTGAGAGTACCATCCTCCTTCTTCATGAAAAGGACCAGTGAACCGCAATGTGAAGTAATGGGTTGGATAAAACCCTTATCTTCCAGATCTTCCAAATTACTCTTGAACTCTTAAAACTACATCATAGCCATCCTATAAAGAGGAATGGATACAAGTGCAGCTCCTGAAACTAGATTGAAAGTGAAATCTACCTTTCAAACCGAAGGTAAGCCTGAGAAGTCGTCGAAGAAAACATCTCGGAAATGATAAAACACTGGAGGAAAATCTACCAAACATATTCCTCAATCGTCCAAATATAAACTCAAAATATGGGTTTCCATCCCACCAACCCACAATGCTTGGGTCCAGTTCTATTCACCTGGACATCCAATCCTCCCTTGTATAGAAATGCCCACCCTCTAGTGACGAAAATCTCACCCTACGATGATAGTAGTCAACAATGGCTCGAAAGGAAACCAACTAGTCCATTTCTATAATTCCATCAAAACTCATAATCTCTAATACATAGAGGTTCCATAGAAAGTGACACCCACCAATCTCTAGGGTGTACTCATTTCACTAACCCACAAATTATGTTCTAATCCCTAAGATAGTGTCTTGCGTCATAACATCAGAAGTTGTAGAAACACAAAGTCTGTGGCTTTCCACATCAACAATAGATATAAAACTATGTGTTGAACTAGTATAAAAAAGTTCTGAAGATAAAATAGAGGTGACTAGAATAGTTCCTCTGATAGTAGAAGGTTCGAGATTATTCTCTTGTTGGGTTTACTACACTTCATATGTCTGAATTGTACCGCAACCCTGTGACATAGCCTAGCTACCCTGAGATGACCCTCCCTACTGTCGCAGATGATATTGGGGTCTGGCTACCATAGAATCACCCACTGCCTTAGCTTGAACAACCTGAAATATTCTAGTTTCTAGACTAGTGGGAAGCTACTGATCCTGCTCTTGCACATGGAGTCTGTACAGAACCTCTCTAACTAGCCACTGGTGGAAACATCCTGTAGAAGAGTTTTATATGGACAATCTTGCTGTAAGCTCAACACTACACTAGGTCCTTCGAGCACTGTGGTCTATTATGCCCAACTCATCCACATTGATATGACCTCACTTATCTACCAGAAGATTCATCCTAACTGCTCGTATTCCCATGAGAAATCTTGATACGATGCTTCTTTCTTTTGGTTGAGACAATACCATATCTTGTTGTCGAACCGCCTTGACTCACACCCCAAGATTCCCATAGGTTTCTCTTGGTAATCAGTTCTTGATTCAAAACGGAATCTATAGAAGACAACCTAAAATTGTTCACATGAGCTTGGATGACATATCAAAGACTATCCTCAAACCACATAGCTCTCAATGCCTTATCACCCATCAAAACAAGTGTGAATCGCTGAATCTCTGTAAAGTGGGAAGAATAGTCCATCACCGACACAGTACCCTGCTCAATATTCATGAACCCCCGAGCTAGATCGGCCCTCAGGGTATCAAGAAAGAATTATTTGTAGAAGGATATTTGGAAGTCTCCCCATGCCATGTTCCAATGTCTCTCAATCTATGTGATAACATCCCAACACCTATTGGATGAATCATGTAACATATATGTTTCAAGATTGAACCTCCTATTTGGAGGCATCTCAAGTTGATCAAAGATATTTTACACTGATTCCAGTCATGATTAAGTAGCCTGTGGTCCTCCATCCCTTGAAAAAGTAGGCGGATTCTAATACTGGAATATATGTGTCAGCTCTACCATAGATGTGGTAGCTTATGGTTCTCCCTAGAAGGTCTGCATGAACCTCACAAAACCTTCTCAAATTTTTGTGTCTTCACCCGTGTCTGGTATAACGGCTCGTGCTATAGCTGGCACAACTGGAGGGTCCATTGGTAGCCCAAGACCTACCACCTCCAGTGTATACTCACCGCCAACCTGCTAGCACACTCCTTGAGGCCATCAGGTTGACATTGCGATGTAATGTCCATAACACACACCTCATCACAAGTTTTAATGAATAGAAGGCTGTCACTTAGAAGTGAAAAATGGGATAGAGAAGAAAAACACTCAAGGTTTTCAAATTAGGAGTACACGACATGTATAGCTCCTTACATGGAATGTTCTCCTAGGCCTCTACATGGTTGTGTACTTCTGCCCAACATTGCCGAGTAACACCCCATGTACACAATGTGTTCCCCAAGAGATACAGTGTGTACGTGAGTTTCCTTCTCACCCAGATACTTCTATATGGCCAGAACTACACAGTTCTTCTAGTTTAAGACTACATGATGTGTTTATCCTAGACACGATGTCTACATCAAAATTTTCAGCCACTCGTGTCATTAGTCACATGGCAGGATACATGGTCAACTTCTACATGGTGTGTACATCAAAGTACATGGCGTGTCCTACTAGAATCTTGACAACCCATGCTCCCTCCTCACACAGTAGGTTACATAGTCAAAAACTACACAACGTGTACATGGGATACTTGACATGTTCTCCTTAAAATTTTTGGTACACATTCTTCCCCAAAAAGGAGGAACACACAGTGTGTTAGGCTATACTACACGCCATGTGTAATAGGTTGTTCTGGGTAGAAACTCTAGATTTCCCAGAGAACCCCTGTTCTGTAGAAAAACCAACCAGCGAGATGCCAAATTCCAATTTGTAAGGGCCCATACTCCCAACGAACCAAATATTTTCACCCAAGAAGAATATATCATAATACAATTATTGATAAAAACTAAATCACGATCCACCAAATTCTAGTCCATGAGGTCCCATACACCTCAGGAACCAAATTTTGGTATCCATTACATCCAAAACAATTCACGTACCAATACACCTATAACAACAACAAGCATAGTTATCACATCATCTATCCAAACAACATTCGATAACTAATGCAACCTAGATGGCATGGAATAATTAATTAAATGTGATTCTAAAAAGTTCCTATATAATGAATTAGATGTAATACCCTCATCTCATCAGGTTTCAACTAAAATAGAACCCACAATTGCAATAATAGTAATAGCAGAAATCAAGTGTGTCACCCAACAGTGAAATCCGTACAACTGTAAAACTATAAATATCACAATTAATTCAAGGTAATAGAGATTTTTCCTATACAAGGGTTATATACTCCCTGGAATAGTTTATTACCAAATCCGTTTTTCCCTTCATATCCAATCTATTGGCTCTAAATAGTAAGACAAAGTAGAAATAAAATCCTATGATACCACTTTCTAACGTCCCAGATCCGAAATATACTTAACTGGTGCCCTGTACCCAGTTGGTCACATGGACTCAGGCCCATTTCCCCAAACTCTAGAGGCCTCTAACTAGAAGCGAGGGCCTTGGGTGTGATAATAGAGAAACAATGCCCTATTTGGCAGAGTGCAACCTAGTGGAATAAATATTAACAAATAGTGAAAGAAGTAAACAACATAAAATTGAAACAAAACTGTGGAAGTATGGTAGATAAATATCCAAGTCTCAAACCATACAAATGATAATGTACCATGGTATATGTTCTAATAAAGTATCCAAAACATGATACATGGAAATCAAATTCAAATACAATACAAGTGCAGAAATAGAAATAAAACTCAGAATCATTACAAGCATCGGCTTGGTAAAATACTCTCATGCTCTTAAGCAACAATCAAGTACCTATATAAGGGAACTTTCCCTTGTCTACACCAATAATAATATATTCTGTTTGGGCGCAAAATAATGACCCAAATAGGGTGTGAGACTAATCCCGGTAAGAAACCACCAAATATCTGTGCCAAATAGTTAGCGAATATATGCAATAATTGTAAAAGAAACCAGTAACTAAGAAGTACTCAACTAAACTATCCATTTATTAAGAGTATGTTCTTAAACAATTCAGTTTCATTAATGTGAAACTATATCGAGATTCGGCCTTAGAATGCCAATCCACTGTATAGAAGTAATCACAACAGATGTCATAGAATATCACCTAGATATACAAGTGAAGACTGAATCCATGTCGGTGCTTTTCTTTGGCAGAGACATCATAATTCATTCTGTCTGATTTAATATGTTCTATTAACTTTATAAAGGTCTTGAAGTCTATCCTGGTCCTGTCGACCCCCCAATCTAGAGTAACCATTAACTCGTGACATAACCATTTTGCATTTAATCATATCATCATTTCATCATTTAGTCATTTGTTTAGTTTCTAACAGATCCCATCATAGGTATCCCTCATTGGACCAAGGATTCACTTGATATTTACAAAGAAGACATAGTAATCCTGACCACTAAAACTGTGGCTCAGTCAAAACACTAAAGTAATTAACCTCTTGAGCCTGTCCATTGCCTTTTGTCCAAGACAGTGGTTCACCCGAGGTATGTATGGTGTAATTAGTCACATGAGCCCGACTTTGTCTTTTAACTGAGACTAAGGATCACCCATGGATAATTACATATTTTAATCATTTAACATTTAATTTCAAAATCAACACATGTGAATTAAACGATCACATGGATTTAAACATAACAACTGACGCAAGACTTTCACAAAGTAGAAAACACATGAAAATTAAACTATTTCATAATTTTTAATCATAATAACTCGTGTAGTAATTTCATATAACAATATATTATTATAATCAACACCTAAAGGTAAAACATTCACAATCCTAAAAGGCTCTCTTTTCAAATGGGTAACTAAGAGAAACAAACTCATGGGGTGTCCCTAAAACAACAACTAGTAATCACATGCTTCAATTTTATATAATCAAATAACTAAAATTCATTAGGTATTAACATGTTTGAATTAAAGAGAAGAACAATGCCCAAAAATGGTATTATACCATTTTGGAACAAATAATCAAATCAACCATTAATGAAAGGCACAAGACCACCTACCTTGATGTCATACAACTAAAATAATCTGACACCAACCCTTGAATTGGACTAGAACGGCGCATATCTAAGAAAATAGGTAAATAATTATACCTTGAATAACTTTATCAAGAAAAAAAATCAACAAGAAAAGCTCAAGGAGAAGAATTATATTACCAATAGGAATCCAATGATACCAACATCACTTGAATTAAGTTCTGAAAGAAGAATCAAGAGAAGAAATCGATCTTGTGGCCCCTTTCTCTTCACCCAGTAGCACTTCTATCCAAAAAAAGAGAAAATGAGGATAGTTCCTGTTTTAAGACAAAAATTATTAGTACATGGAATGTAAGTTCATATACATGATGTGTATATCATTTTACTATTTATAAATTTGACAACTTACATTACACAGGCCACACTGACCTACCGACATGATTACATAGCATGTACTTTGAAGTACACGGTGTGTAGTGGACTTTTCTTCTCTACTTGGACAACACTAGTAGACACCGTGTATCCCCATACTACCTGGCTAGATTACATGGCATGTAAATAGGATTACACAGTGTGTACTACTAAAAGATAACATTTTTCCAGTTTTCATTGTTTCCTAAAAAACAACCCAATGGAAAAGAAAAAGAAGAAAGTTGTACCTCAGAAGAAGAACTGAGTTATTATAACTTGGTTAAAGGGTTCACAAAGCATGTAGTTATCCACTATAAAAAATTCCACTTGGACGCATAGTTTTCAATGCTAGGTCACATGGATTGAAAAATGGTGCACCACCTATTACCAAGTCCTAAACCTCCATTTTTCACCCAAAGACACCTAGGAAAACTCAAGGGAAAATATAGGATCAAAATAAAATGAATAAATACCTAAAAATAAAAACATGAATGTGACCGAGATTGAAAGAGATCCAATACCTATGAATTTATAGAATATATACCTTGATATCAAAAGTAAAGTGAAAAGATTATATCTTTCTTAGATTAATGTTCAACCATAAATTCATGTGATGATTTAAAATTTAATGAAATTGTATTTGGAACAAGAAAATAAAGTATTTATTATTTTAGATTTCGTATATAACCGTGATAAAATGATAAGATTCAAGAAATTGATATGTGTCCCATTAATACCATAAATTATGAATGTGTTGTTGGATGGACTATATATACCATCCTTCTCTATAAATCCTTGAAGTAGATATATTAATAGAGATCCCAAAGATCATTTACTGTTTGAAAATATGAAAAGAAAAATTAAAAATTATGTATGTCAATTTATAGAATGTTATCAAGTTAAGGCCGGTCATTAAAAGTCTAAGGGTATGATACAACAATTACCAATACTAGAATTGAAATGGGAAAATATCACCTTGGATTTCATCATTGAAGTCCCCAATACATCTGAAGTCCATAAGTTCAGTAGGGTTGTAGTAAAACACATTATGAAATCATATAACTTCATTAACATTAGAGAATATATCTCACTTTTTCAACTTTCAATGATATACATTAAAGAAGTGATATGAATCCATGGATTACCAATTTCAATTGTATTCAATTAGTATCTAACTTTTACCTCAATGTTCTATATAATTATTCAATAGGTGTTGAATAAAATATTGAGTATTAATACTATATATATTCCTTTTAAATTGGTATGTTTGAGAGAACCAATCAAACCATATCGGATATGAAGAGACTTTATTTTATTGATTTCAAAGGAGGTTGGGAATAACACCTTCCAATAGTTTAATTTTCTTACAGTTATATAATTCAATGAAAATTTAGAAGGATTATTATGAATCCCTTTTTGGAAATAAGTTTTGAACTCTAATAAATTGAGATGAAATTTGAGAATGAAAGTTGTTGAGATATGGGTTATCTAAGGAAATGGAAGGAAAAGATAATGTCATTCAATACCAAATCAGGGAATCATAGATTAAATATAAGTGTTATACTGATAACCATTTATAGGATATAGTGTTTAAAGTTGGATAGAAGTTATTATTAGTGAAATCTAATTATAAGAATGTTTTGATATTTGGAATGAATAGAATGCTAATCCACAGATACATTGGTATCTTAAAGATTCTTTTTTGGGTTGGGATTATATCTTATCACATGGTTCCTCCCCAAAATAATTTTCATGTGTTTTATGTGTTCCTTGGGTCAATTTATAGAAAATACATACCTCACCAATCACTTTAATAAGAAGTTGTATATATAGAGAATGACCTTTCATATAAGGAACAACCATTAAATATTTTCTATCAACTTGATAAAGTGTTTCAGAACATTATCACTCACTTGGTTAATGTTTTTCATCCAAACCATAAGTTAAAGGATATGACATTGGGACTTGATGATGTAATGAGAAAAAAATATCCTCATTTATTTTTATTAGATTAATGAAATTTGAGGTAAAAAATAATTTTAGGGGGGGGGATAGAATGTAAAGACCCATATTTTTTAAATAATTTTTACATCAATATAAAGTCATTGTATTCGATAAATTACTTCAAATGGAACATCGATCTTATACGAACCATGCTATATCATATTATTAAAATTTATTATTATAGCATTAATATTAAATTTTATGGCATGATTATGATTGAATACATTTTAAAAATTTTATATGAAGGTTATTTAAAAAAAATATTTATTAATGACTAATACATTTGTACTCATATTTTAATAATAGAAATAAAATAATATAAGATCTAAGTATTCATGAAATATATATTATACATATTATACATTGATAAATAATGATAAATTATGAAATATATTGATAGTTTATATAAAAAATAATAACCATTTATAAATTTATTATTATTTATTTAGAAAGAAAGATAAAGGTATTTAAAGGTAAAAAAGAGATAGTTTTAATAAAAGTATTTTTATTATGATTGATTTATTTTTCCTAAAAAATTTATTTAATAACTATTTATGAATTATTTTTATTAATATTTTATATAAAATATTCATTAAAATATAGTAACATTCATCTAATGGTTTTTTACAGGCATGAAATGAGAATAAAATTATTTTATGCTTAATTTTTTCTTTCTAAAAATGGTTTTGATTTGCTTTGTGATTGGATATTAGAAATAAATTCTTTCACCAGTAGAAATGTAATATTGTAAAATGAATTATGAATAAGTAATTAAAATAATAAATATTAGAAAATAAGTTCCACTTAATTTTTATCCATAATGAAAAATTACTATGATAAAAAAAATCCCCATAGTTAATGGAAAAATAGGAAAAAATGGATTAAACTAAAGGTTGTAACTTCAACTATGAAAAAAATATAATTATCTAATTTTTTGAGACTATTTGAACATCTCATCATACTATCATTTAAAATTTTCCATTTTTTACCAATTTTTCTTGATAATTATATTTATTATATTTATGGCTTCTTAATAATTACAAGGGTGCCACTCCCCTCACTTATAAAAGGAAACCTCCTCTCCTCACTTATTTATTTTATTTGAGCATTTTATATTGGATTATACCTACTCAAATATATTTATAAATTTTCTCAATAAGTACTGGAGGACTTACAATCACTAAAAGACAATCCTATGAACTCTTAATGTGTAAGCTAAAAAAAGATACTCAAATGAGAAGTAATCGCATTTACCAATTTATTTCAGTTTATTTATTAAACCATATGAAATTATTATATAAAAAAATTAAAATAATTAAAATATTATGGTAACTATAATTAATTTTTTTAGGTTAATTTTTTTCCATTTTATATCCCCTTTTCATCCATTAGAAAATGAAATCATTGCTTATATATATGTATAGACTACAATTTCCATTGAGCGACATGTTTCATTTTTCATCATCATCTCACATAGATGGTTATGTTTATTAATTAAATAAATATATATCATCTTTATGATAGAAATATTTATTGTAATTATAGAATTTTTTTATTCATTTCTTCCAATACTTTGAAAAATTAAAACATTATATGTGCATATACACGAACTTTCATCCCTACGAAGTGATGTAATTCATTTTTCATCACCACCTTAAATGGATTTTTATGAAATTTTATATAACAAAATCTTATATATATGAAATTATTTATATTTTGAATATGATGAAACCATAAACAAGGTGAAAGGATAAGGATCTTCATAATAAACAAGCATGAAAAATGGAACAGTTAACACCAAAAATATTGTTTTTAGTGGAGAATTATAAAGTTATGGGTGATTGAAAATAAAGAATGAATAGTATCTTATAGAATAGGTATGAATATTTTTATTATATATATGTATAATAAATTTAAATTTTTCATATAGGAGTTTAGAGTTTGTAAGAAGTAAGTCAAGACTTAAGGTTAGAATTTATTTTACAATCCATCTTTTATCGATATTGTTTATGTTTTAATTTTGATTATGGGAAATTATAAGTTAATTATATATTAAACCATATAATTTTTTTTATCCTATATCTATTTGTAGTTTTTAAGGTATTAATTCTATTTACCCCCTTATTGGTACTCCAAAACCCCAAAAAAATGTTTCAAAGAAAAACCATCCTTATTTATCCACTTTGATTGTGAATATATTTCCTCATTGTATATATTATTTAAAATGAAAAAATAATGGTATTTTAAATTATTAAATGATTTTTGAAACAATGATCTACCAAATTTTACTTTATACTAAATGTTTTTAAAATTAATTTTTACAATGTTTTCTGTACGGGTTAAAAGAATATTTATTTAGCATTTGATAAATTAATGTCTTTTTATTACATCATATATGATATTTTTTATGATTAATATATAAATTTAAATTTTTTCCTAGAAAACAGTATTACCATTATATTACAATTTTTTTGTTTTCCAAATTAATAAAAAGATATTTTTATTTGTTCTCATATCATATTTCAAAATCTTTTATAAAAGTTTTTTTTTCATATTTATAAAATAATTTATGGATTTTTATAAATCAAATCAGATAATAACCAATGATACCATCCATTTTATTTATTTAGATGTATTGTGATATGTTATTATGTGATTTATCATGAAACCTACTTCATTCTATAGCTTAATTAATTAATCATGGAATCATGAATGTTGTGTTATTATTGAAGACAAATGTATGGTTCTTTTTGTTCTATGATGGGTGGGTATATTATATTCATAAAATTAATTAGTTAAAGGTGTCATATCTCATGAGATTACGAAGGGATGATGGAAATAATGTATGATCTAATACAATAAGGGGTTTTAGTAATAATTCTTACTCAAATATACTAAGGGATACTGGTAATAATGCATAATCCATTACACTAAGGGAATATAGTGATGATTCATGATCCATTATGATATTGTATGATGGTTTTGATTCATGATAAATTATTTTATGGGATTCTGATAGTAATTTCTGATCTGTAATATTTTGATTTCCCATGATTATGTTTACACCACATTCTTATGTTATCCCACTTGTTTATGTTATTTTTATCATGGATCATGATAAACGATTTTTTTGATAACCATGGTTCTTGTTATGAAGAATTTTATGTAACGAATGTTATGTTTTGATCTATGTTCTTCTAGGTATGAAGCTCTTATGTTATGCACTTTGTTATACTTTCAAACCTATTTGATTATCATATTCTTAGTTTTAGTCGTCATTTGATATCTCCCACGTTTACCCTTACCAAGCATTTGACTTCACCCTTTATTATGTTTACCTTTCCCTAGTATATGATAAATTATTTTTTGTTGAATATATATAGAAAGGGTACTATGTGGGAAAATATTGGGGGATTTTTTAAGGATCTTTATTGAAATAATTTGACTATGTATATATTCTCCAAATGTACTAAAAATTTATAGTTCTTGAGTTTATATTATTTTGAAAAGTATTAAATATTTATCTAAATTAATGTAACAAGTTTTTTCATTATTCTTATGTCACCTATGTTGGAGTGTGTATGAGAAAGTGAGGACCTAAGGTAAGAGTTTTCTAATTGCAATTTCCATTGATTGTGTTATATTATATATTCAAAACCATATTTTTTATTTTTTTGTGGTATTTATACTATCCATGAATTTATTTTATCATTATTTTCTTGAAAATTATGTTAATTTTAAAATCCATATAAGGATATCTCTTTCATGAGGTTTTGATTCAAATTTTAACAAAGCAACAAGTGTTTATGTTATGACCTCACTTTTTATTAGGATTATTTATGTTTCAAATTCTCTTATGAGAAAAAGTTTTTTCTTTCTCTACTAAAACCCATATATTTTATTGTTTTATTATTATATTTATTTTTTTCAAGTATAATTTCCATTTAAATCTTCTTTGGTACTCATAAAGATCAAAAGAATGTTTTTAAGAAATTTTTTTCTTATTTCTTATTTTTTTGGTCAGAATATTTGTCTTCTATATCAAAACTCTTCAAATTTTATTATGAAAGATTTTATCTATAAATAAATGTTTAACAAAATAATTTTCTATCACATATGAATTAATTTACTAATTAATAAAAGGAATATTCATAAAAAAATTATATAAGATGCAATTTTTAATTTTTAAAAACATAAGAATAGAATCGTTTTTTATATTTCTAGATCAACTATATTTTCAAAATTTCATGACGATTTTTCATTATCAATATTACTTTAATAGTTTATATGATTTTTAATAAAAATAATATTCCTATGATTCTATGAATTTTTTAGTTTTTAAGATATAATGGGAGAAAGAATGTTTTAATGCTTTTAGAAAAATATTTTTCATCTATGTCAACATAACATAAGGATTTTATACTTCACTGCTGTTATGATCCTTTGATACCATCCAATTTCATTCTATGGACGTCTTGTGATGATGATTTTTTGAGTTTTTTATGAAACCCACTTTATTCCCATTGGTTAATTAAGCTATGATGAAATTATGAATATTTTTTGGTATTATGGAACAGGTATGTATGTTTATCATTATTTGATAGTTGGGCCCCTAATTTTACATCCCTTTAATAAATTGGGTAAATGTAGATATCTCATGAGATTATATAAAAGGTAATGGGGAGTGAACTAAATACATTAAGTGTATTTGTCTAATACAAATATGGGAATGGGGAGTGAACTAAATCCACTATGGGACTCTATCCACTATGATAGTCTTAGAAGTGATCCTTGAATAAAGAAATGGTTTTCTATTATTTATGTGTATGAAATAAAAATATTTCTTATGCATATGATATGATCTCAGGGTTTATGATTGATTATTGATGATTATACACTCTTATAAATACTGTATTTTATTATGAATAATCCTTATTCAACAACTCATGATTTATGGTCTCTAACTTATTCATACACTTAGAAATATCTTACACTCACTTATGATCATCGACTGATATCTCCCATATTTACCATCACTGAGCATCTAAGCTTACTATTTCTTAGGTTTCCATTTACCCAGGTTAGGAAAATGATTTCAAGTAAGATATATCTAATAAGGGTACAATGAGAGAAGAAATTTGTGGGAGATGTTGAAGATATTTCAATAAATAATTTTATTATTTATCTATTCTCCAAAGGCACAAACCCTTTATAATTATCCGATGTGTACTATTGCTAGATTTATTTAACATATTTCCAATTTTTTTAAATATTTATGTGATTGATACTGAAGTCTCTACATTTGGTATCAATATAGGATTGACACAAGTTAAAAATAGGCATATAACCAAAAATAGAAACTATCGCTGCAAATTATTTCCATAGGAATTTATTCAATTCATTTTAATGCTATGGTAACAGATCTGACTATATATGATTGTTTCCATGCATAATTACCATGGCCACATATACATCCCTTATCAGACCTATAGGCATGGAAGGATTTTCTATAGAAATAACTAAAATTTCAAAAAATATGATCATGGGATTTGAACCCATTTCCTCATCCTTACACCATAGAAAACTTTCCACTATGCTATTTAGTTTATTGAAGTACATACATAATTATATATATATATATATAATTAATAATTTATTATTATTTAATACTATATTTATCATTAAAATAAATGTATTGAATGTTGGATCCTATTTCCATTGGCACCGTGACCATGGAAATAGGTCTTCTACACAGGACAAGGTTTCGAAGGGCTAAATGCCCATGGAAATATATTGTAAACAATTTACTTATTTACACATACCTAATACTTGTGGAAATATGTTATCCACATTGGAAAAAGTTACTATGATCATGAGTGCCTATGAAAATAGGGTTTCATACCACTTTATTGGGATTTTCTCACACCAAACATATATTTCACGCATAACTTTACAACAGTCCTAAATGATTCCCATAGAAAAATAATTTCCTTCCATAGACCCTACTATCATTGGCAGACTATACCCATGGAAACCAATTGTCTATTTCCACATGTAACATATGGTTTTGGAAATAGATGAACCTATTTCCACGATCCATCTAACCATGAAAATATAAACATGGCTATATGTTATAATTCTTGATGACCCACATGTGTTGTTGAACTCACATGGTTGTTGATCATATTAGAAATATATAATCCCGAACAACACTTACTATTAGGGAATAATAAATTGGTAGTGCGGGGTCAAACACACAAAGATCAATGGTAGGAAATTTTTTTTGAACAAAACCCTTAGAATGGATTCTTCATGCATACTCTTAAATATTTGGTTTCTCTAAATCTTGGTAGTTTTGATTTAATTTAGATAATAATGAATGGATCATGGTCAATTTTAGGGATCTTGATAGAAGATAATCCTAGTTTTATCATGGGATAGTCATAAAAATTAGGACGTGAAGTAGTTAAAGGGTTTCCAACTGGTTTTTGTCAAACCAATTCACTCTACCTATGTAGAAACTATCCTAGAGTTATGGTATAAATAAAAACCTAGGTGAATTATGCTTCGATTTTCAGTAGAAATCATCACAAGCTAATGGTCATTGTCTAGATAAACTCTAATTATTATAGGTTCATTCAAGTGTACTCCCCATGGTTATAGTTATGAAAATGAATGCAATGAAAAAATATTATTAGCCTAATTAATGGAAATAACATTACCAAATTTTAATATATAGATTACTTATGTTCAGAAACTCCCTTACTGTCGACCTATAACCATAAGTGGAATAGCTGCACATGATAGTAATGATCAAAAGAATGGAAATAATAAACATACTACACATAATCATAAAATGAATGATAAATAGGAAATATAGGAATAAAACAATTAGAAATATAAATTAAAATAATTAAATTAAATGTAAATATAATAAAAAATCACTTTGACTGGAGAAAAAATTAAGAATCATGTATGTGTTGATGATAAATTGTGGGAGAAGTTGAAATAGACATTGAAAAAGGAAAAAAATCACAATGAATGAAGAAAAAATTTAGATTTACCAACAATTCAAAATTATTTAATGAAATTAGCATTGTAGTGAATTAAAATGGGGTTGGAATGAAAATTGATGAAAAAAAGGAGAGAGAATGTGAGAAAATGAAAGTCTTACAGCAGGTCTTGCACATAGTCTATGCTTGGATATTAATAGGATCAATAATTACATGGTGTGTAATTCCATCATGTCATGTACTGAATTATATGGCTTCTTTCCCAACATCTTCACATCATGAAATCTGGTTGCATGTCATGTATTTGAGATTCTTAATTTCCTTCAAAAAAAATTCTTGTATCTTTAACCAAGTGGAACCATGAACATTTCATGTCACGTAACCTTTGCACGTCATGTACTTTATTTAATTCTAGCAAGATTTTGAACTTGAAATCATCACATCTTATATAGTCTTCACATCATTTAGAGAATTCACAAGTAAGTTTGTGGCACTACAGACATGCTGTGAATGAGGACTACACGTCATGTATGATTTACACGATGTGTAAGGCATGTTTTGTTACTTTTTTAACATTTCTTCTTTTAAGTGAATTTTTCTAATTCATGTGATAACAAACCAAAAACTAGTGTATTTTCAAAAAAAAAATTAATAAATTTTCATTAAATGCATATTATATATATATATATATATATATAAATTCAGCTTATCAAATTCATGCACACTTGAACAAATCCTTTTCCTGAAAAAATTGTATCTGAATAAGGATTCTAAAAGAATTTTTTTTTGAAAATAAGATGAATTATTTATAACTAGAAAAATAAAACTATGGATAAGATAAATATTCTATTCCACCAGAATCTATCCATAAGATAAAATCCTTAATTTCTCATATTTCGTTTCTTAATAATGATTCTTTATTCCATTAATTACAATTTTAATTGTTACATAAATACTATATGCATTTTTCAATTTACCGGACAATAAATTTTATCACATCAATCAAGGTAGAATGTAACATGATTTATAATCATACCCTGAATACATGTTCTTATAAATAATCTTCCATTGGTTCAAACAACACTACTTCATAAAGACCTATAGAAAATCAATCATGAGGGCTTCAACAACAGGTTTCAATTTTCTCTAAAATTGAGTAAATATGGGTAGAAACTAAAAATCAACTCAATGGTAGGGTAAAATCAAAATTATAATATAAGAAAACTGTGAATATTGCAATAAAGTAGCTCCTCTAAAAAAATGTATTCATGTTCCAACATATCAAGTGAGTCAGTGAGTATATCATGTAATTATAAAAATTGTAACTTATTTTTTTCTTCAAAAATCATGTTTAGGTTAGGTATCACATCAATTAACTAACCAGATATGATCCATAATTGGATTCATTGGTTTGATAATGGTGTGTTTTGACATTCCTAATACGTAACCCAATTCTTGTTTCTTTGTATTTCTATATTTTTTTGAAAGGAACATGATAGGTGAAGAAAATTTCGAAATAAATCATAGAATACATCATATCACTTTGGTGAAAGTGCCACCATACGTCTCCTCATTAGTAATATCCCATGTCCATTAGTGGTTAAAATTCCCCTATACTTATTCAATGGATAATCATGCATAATACAAGATAAGGGTAGGAAATGATAATCAGTTTGAAATGGATCCATCCAAATAAGGTTATCCTTGGCTACTATATACTAGAAAAGGAAATATGTAGATGTGGATGTTAGGAAAAATTTTCCCAAAACAATTTTTGTAATGATTTAAAATGTGTATTTATTCTATAATAGCCTCAATAAGATCCCAATATAACTTTTGGTATGTTTACATTACCCACATGTCTCAAAATAAATATGCTTAGAAAAGAACATGATAGGGAATGTTTATAATCCTTTTGGGAATAAGAGTAAGAAAAACTAGCAATCACTGAAAGAGTTATATTCATTAATGAGTTGAATAAATGAAATATATAGAATCTTGAATTTGAACTAAATTATTCAACTTAACAATCATGCTAAAAAATTCTAAACATGAATAAGAACAGGTTTCAACAAACTCAAATCTAAATTTGTTTTTTATTTAAATGGGTGAATTTAGATTTCAGGTTTAAAGCACTATTCTTAATGAAAAATGTCTCATTGATAAGTGAAAACAAGCAATAATCCATGTGTATCGACAATGATGCTCAATAAAGTCTCCCCCACACTTAAAATGAGAAAATTTCCACACTATATTAGAAATCATCATGGGAGATATATCAATAGTATAATTGAAAAAAATTAAATGGAAATTTAAAATTGAAATTTGGGAATCAAGATAATCCTTTAATAGATGGAATTCCATGAGATAACTTATTGGATTTTTGAGCGGAGTTTGTTTGAAATTCAAAATTTTATAGAAATGAAAAACTAACACTTGATAAAATTTTAGTCCAAATGTTTTAAAAAAGATGAAAATAGTAAAATGGAATTGCAACACCATGGATAATAAGGAAAATAAGCTCAGATAAATGTAGTAATAATTTATAGTAAATATCAGGGTGACCTGTGAACAATAATGCTAGTTAATGTAAAATAAGGATCCTATAAACATGACGTAAAAAAAGCAAACAAAAATATGGGTTTCCTCTTATAAACCATTAACAATGACACCATTATATAGATGGATAGACAATGGAATCAATTTGTGTCATCCATCTGCATAGATGTCTGGTGCGTTATACAGGCATTTGAGGTTGTGTCATCGATCTCAGAGGGACATTTAATAGGATTAACAACCTCAGGAGCATACCAAGCATGAATATCATGGGGAAAACATCCATGCTTGTTGTGTTAGGAATCTCTATTGAGCATAGATATGATGTGAGATATCCCCAAGCTAGATCTCTATGTCAACCAGATGCTGAAACATCTGATGTATGAGTGAAGATGGTGGAAGGAAGGCTACACTAATTACCATAGAAGAGTTTGAATAGAAAAGCATTTCTAAAGTAATTTAGTAGTGAAATGGAAATATTCTAGAAAGAAATGAAACAAAAAAAACTATATCCCATCCATATATATATATATATATATATGAAATGATACATGAGTAAAACTGGAATTCAGGTAGTAAAAAAGGAAATCCAAATAGAGTACAAAAGGGGAGGGGAATAGGACAAAACTAAGTAGTAAAATAAAATTTATCTTGGTTCACATGAGATGTCCCATCCTGAATAGTGAGTACATGTAGCTAAAAATATATACCAATTTCATCAATAGAGGATGAATCTAGAGGATCGACCACAGAGGTGTGTGAAGTGGTGCTAGTAGCTGGCTCCATCGAAGATGGGAGAGTTGAGGTATTGATCCATATGAAGGATGAGTGTTTGTAAGCTAGATCGATGAAGGGAACCTTAGATGGAGATGGAATGGTGGGAGCTTCTACCCAGAGGTCGTACTCTGCGAGATACTTCTGTTGGGAAGGAGGGCCAGCGGGATTTGGGGGGATCTAGCCTGAGGTAAGAGGTGGGGTGTGAATAGATGATGTAGTTGAGCCTGTAGTGGGTAGTGGGTGGGTGGAATTAAAGGAAGATATTGGAGTGAGGATGGTGAAATAGAATGGTTCCCATAAGGGAATTCCTAGATAAAGGCAGACTAGGAACTGGTTCACTAGGCCATAGGTCATATGGAGTTAGAGGAGGAGAAGTAGGGAAATATGTGGTAGAACTAGTGTTCATGGTGGTAATAAATGGGTCAGGGGAACTGGTGGAGGTGGTGGTGGTGGTAACATAGGTAGAGTTTGTGATAGAGGTGGTAGAAGGGGGTGAATGGTCATTGGCATGGGAGTTAGGGTAAGTGTATGCTAGGCTAGAGCCTTTTTTGTATCCTTTAAATGTGTCAGTGCCCTCTGGTAGATGCTTACATCCATTGTTAGAAGCCCTATCTTGTAGAGTAGAAGTAGGTTTATACTCGCTATAGTGATGAGGGTGGTGTGGTGCTAGGTGGCCTTAGAGGCACTGTGATGTATGACCAAATGGGTAATAAACGAGCCTCTCATCAATATAACCTCAGTCATCCAAACCATGATCTAGTATAACATGATGAACTTTTTGTCCATGTTGATGGTTGGGCCACCCATGGCTCTTGTGGGGATGAGAAACTCATTCTGTATGGTGCCCCCATGAGCATCTCCTATAGCCAACCATGCATGATTCAACAACCAGGGGAGATTCCAAAGAGATTAACAATGGAGTTTGGTGATATTCATCTTGTGATGATCATATGGGATTTCTGGATCTCCAATGATCCTTTCCCAAATCGGTGTAACATTATCCTTGTTAGGATTGATCAGTAATGTCAGGAAGATAGGGCATGTGACAATGTTTGCAGAGTATATTCCAAGGCCGATTGAAAAATCTCAAATGGATATATCTTAAGGAATACCTCATAGTAAAAAATCAGACTAAGTTAATAAACAACAAAAAGGTTTCTATGAACTCATGGAATATCTACCTAAATTTCTCCTCATGTATATAAGTGATGAGAAAGTGGTGCAGTCGGTCGATGTGGTCAAGGAATTCCTTGTGGAACTGAGTCCACTCTAGTACTGTGAGATCCTAATTCTTGTTGGACCATATCATCTAGGCCTAGATATAGACTAACCAAATATAGTTCTCTGGTAAAGTGAAGTGGAAGAATGAATGAATATGTTAGTGGGATGTTCCCTATGACCTATTTGAAGATGACTGTGATCACTTCAAATCTAAAGGAGAGGAAAATGTGTATGCATATGTCATAGAATATGGATCTATAGGTAGTGGAGATGGTACAAACTTCCACTAGTTGGATGGAAGAGGTGTATCATCACACTCGACTACATATTTTTCAAGAGAAGTGTGGACAGTCTTCATTTGGGCCATGGTAGAGTAGAAGTGGAGGGAAATAGGAATGAGATAGGGAGGTGTGGTTGGAAAAGTAGGATATAAAAGGAGGATTATAGGAGGGATGGCCGAATGGGGGGATGATGAGAGGAATAGGGAGATGATATGTCATGTGTAGGAGATGTAGAAGGAGGAGGGCCGATCATGAAACTTGAGTTTATGGTATTTTAAACCATCATCAAAAGTTACACATTGTGTTTTCTATACATAGTGTTTAATGATTGGGGTTTTAAATTTTTTAGACACTCAATAGTTATAAGTCATGTAATGGATACATGGTGTATATTATGAAATTTGTGGCCATTTCTAGTCCATGTCCTATTTAAAGAAAATTCTATCTATGCTTAACCTACCTCAAGTCTAAACCGACATATTCTATACTATTAAAACTAGCCTGGGTTTCCTCCTAGAAATCACTTTATTTATTGTATACATCTATACATGTTTCGATGCATAATACTTCAACTATAAGGACAAAACCTTTGTAGAATTATTCTTGTATATAGGGAGTAATAAATGTGGGATGACCTTACATATCAATGGTACAATGAAATTTGTGTTCTTGTGAGAATTGTAACCCGTTTCAATAGGATTTAGATTCTTATTTCTTTATTTATTGTCAACATGATTATATTTCTTATAAGTAAGAGAGATTTTTTGATAACTAAGTAAATCATCACTTTTATTAGATGATTTTAAAAAATTAAACATAACCTATTGTTTTTCAACCCCAAATTTCAATCTTCCACAATTAACATCAATCAACGACTTCCCAGTGGTGATAAATGGTCTTCTTATAATGAGGGGAATGTATCATTCTACTTGCATTTCCAAGACATGTAAATCAGTAGGGAAAATTATTTTTATAAATTTTACTATGACATCCTTGAGAAATCCTTGAGGATTCTTGATTGAGTTGTCAGCACGTTAGAGTTACACCTTTATTGGTTTTAGTTATTTGATCCCCATATTCTTTAAATAATCTTTCATGAGCGTGTACATGTGAACTTTTCTCTTCAAAAGAAATATTCATATGAAACTATTTAGACATATCCATTTTTATATTACCTTTTCTTTCTGTATTGTTTCATTATTTCAAGAAAGGGGAGAGGTGGCTTGTATATTGGTTGTCCTACAAAAACATCAATATTTTCAGGTTGTTCTTATATGGGAGCTGTGTCTATTTATTTTACCACATGATTTCTCTCCTGACTAACTTCATCTGATTCTATTCACTATATTTTTCTAATATATCCATGGTTACTAAAAGTAAAACATATTTATTATTCTAATAGCTATAGATTTATCCTTCTTCCTCAGATGATCTTTGGCGTTACTGAGATAAGTAACCAGTAACTGATTAGATAATCTTTTAGAGACCTTTCCCATTTAATTGTCCAAACTGTGTAGGTCAGCCTTGGGGTTTTTCATTTTTTTCTTGATTTTTAATCATTTGGTATGATTTTTGAAAGATTTAATTGATCATATTTTTAAGATTATATTGGAGAGGTTGGTCTTTATGAGGTGTTTAAGGAGGATGTTTTTGATAGTTTTGCTACTCTATTGGTGAAAACTACTAAGGTCTCTGAAATGGTTAGTAGAATAGTTTTTTTTGTCATGGAGCTTGACCTTTTTGTGGGTACCAAGGTGGTACCCAAATATTTGCTAGTAATTATCCACTTCCCTATTGAAAATAACATTGTTTCACCTATTGTGGCCACTGATCCAGCCTCGACTAATAGTTTTTTATTGATATTGTTAAGGCTATGGATTCTACTGATTTTTGATGACTGTAGTTAAGGTAATTACAATATTATAATTGGGTTATTCTAATCTTGACTTCTAGTCCCGGTACTAATGTTGAACTTCATACATCTCATAGTATTGAATTTCCTTTATTGAAGAAAGATGGGGTGGTGGTGCAACATGTAGTTGAAAATAATATATCTTCTTTATTAGGGATTCAAATGTTTCTATTAGGTGGGTAAATTTTTCAACCTGATGGATTCCATAGAAATCTCTATCACTTTTCCATAAAATGGTATTGTGGGAAAATTTATGAGGAATGGATTCTCCCACTTCAAGAATATTAAGAATTAGTCCACCTTTCTTAGTGACATAGACCATGTTATGAGAATATTTTTGGGTCCTTGATAGAACATATGTAATTGTAGCCACACATCTAGTTTGTGATGTGGGAACTTTCGGGTGATTCCCTAAAATCTATCCCATGCCTCCTAGAAAAGTTCTCCATATACTTGGGTGAGGTTTCGAATGTCATTCCAGAGATTAAAGGTCAATATTGTATGGAATTATTCATCCCAGAACATTTTGGCAAGATTTTCGCAAGCTGAGATTGAATTAGGATATTGACTTTTTGTCATATAATCAGCTCAGTCACACAAGGAGAATGAGAAGAAAGAAAATATTATTGTATTCTATGAAATAACCTAGTTGCTAAAGGTATTTAAAACCTCTAAAAAATTTTAAATATGTTCATGGGGGTCTTCAATTTATAGTCCACTAAACCGAACCATGATATGGATCTTTTGAATAAGTCTAGACTTGATCTCAAAAGTATGTGCTTGAATGGGAGGGTGTACAATACTCAGAACAAAACTACTAATGAACAGAAAGATATTGTACATAATGATTCACTTATGTAGTGATGGATACTCTCTGTGGTTTGAATGTTCTACATATTTCATTTTTTACTAATTAGGCTATTTAGGATTTACATGATCTACCATTACAATGAAGTGTTGTACAGTTAAGGACCGATCAATATTAGGATCGAAAAAAATAAGTTCTTGACCATACATGATATTTTAATGAGTTATAGGTCCTTGAAACATGCACTAAAAAAGTAAAATAGAGGTAGGATATAAGTGTTCTTGAAAGAGAAAATTAAAATACAAAAATAGGAAGGAAAGAGAAGAAACATGGAGGGGTGAGGTAATCCAAGGTTTGATCAGAAGGATACTGTTTCTAAGAAAATTTATTCCTTGTAAACGATGAAAAAATTATATGCACCTACACACATCATTTAAATAAATTGGGATTTGATCAAATTAGAAATTTATAATTCCAAAATACATTTACTACCAGGGATTAGTAAAGCAATAGTGCGTGGTTTAACCAACAGATATCAGTAGTAAGAAATAAACCATTTGAAAAAACCCTTTTAAATGATTCTTCATGTTTATTTTTAGAGATTTATTTTTTATAAATATATGTAGTTTGGATTTAATTTAGATAATAAATAAGGAATTAGGGTCAATTTTAGGGCTCTTGGAAAAATATAATTTTATGTTTAACTTAGGATAGTCCTGCAACTTAGGCTATAAAGTGGTGTAATGTTCACCAATTGGTTTTGGTCAATCCATTTGGATATAAATATGATGAAAATATCCCTTGGTCAGGGTATAGCTAAAAAACAAGGTTCATTATGCAAAGAATCTATGAAAAATGTGTCACAGGATAATATTCATAGTCTTGATCAACTCCAATTAGGTTAGTTTTATTCAATTTCACTTCCCATACTCAAGGTTTAGAAAAAAATGTGATGAAAAATTATTATTAACCAAATTAAAATCCACCGGGTTACCAAATATCAATCTATTAATTCATTATGCTCAAAAACAACACTAATGTCACGACCCGTCCTCGGGGCCCGTGCCGTGACTACCCCAAGCCCACCTTCCATTGGCTAGGGGCTGGCGACTAGCACCGAAGGCGTAAATCCCGATAATTGGAAAGACATTGCCTTTTATAAAAGTAAAAAAAACACCACAGAGTACAAGAGGAAGAAAAACACTAAGTAAAAAAGAAAAGCTGAAAAGTAAATGGGCTAGAACACAAACCCAAAAGAAAGTACAATAACAACCGAACAAGGTACAACAACAAAAAGACAAACAGCTGGAAGAAGGATGCAGCTCCTGGGTCGTCCTCCTCGGATCCTACCTGAAGGGTAGGTACAGATAGCCTCCTCCACGCTCTCGTCCGTAAACCTCCTCTGTGTGTCGTCTTGTCGTGTAGTCCACCTACGGGTACTGACTTGTCATGTAGTCCACCTCTGGGTACTGACTCGTTGTGTAATCCACCTCCGGGTACCAGACAGTCCTCAAACACTCGGCCTCCGTCAGCACTGCCCGTCGTCTGCAACCAACACAACGAGGTGCGGGCATAGCCCGTGCAGGGGTGAGTATAACGATACTCAGTAGGGACCCCAAGACCCTCAAGGTCTCACTAAACCAACAAGGTTAACCACAAGAAGATCTCAATAGATAGCCATTACTTAGATATATACCCATACATATAACTAAGTTATCAAGTAACCCATCTCAATCATGAGGAAACACAAGGATTGTGAAATCAACGGATAACCACTACCCAGGTATATGCCCATACATATACCTAAGTTATCAAGCGACCCATCTCAATCATGAGGTAAAAACAAGGTCAAAAGTCTCAGCTCAACCAGGATTTTCATTATCGAAACTGTAACTGCTGAAGAGCTCCGTCTCTGGAGTGTACAGTGGTCCTGTCACGTCTCCGAGGTACTGCTCACTAACCTAAGACTGCTGTGGTACTCCTCCTGTCGAGTACTGCGGGTCTGCGGCCAACTACCGGGCGCTCCGTCCGCTGTGGGTCTGTCGCCATATACCGGGCGCTCCCCCTAATAGCCTACAGAGGTACTCCTCCTGTCGATTACCGCGGGTCTGTGGCCAACTACCAGGCGCTCCGTCCTCCGTGGGTCTACCGCCAAATACCAGGCGCTCCGTCCACTGGGCTAGTCGACTCACTCCAAGTCGAGTCGGTCAAGCTGTCGTCAGGTCTCAGCCGGCTACACTGTCTTTGTACTCCGCACGCTCGTCTCCGGGAGGGTCCGCTCCACGAGCTACTGGTCGATGCTCCAAGTATCACAAAGTCCCACGAAGAAGTATCTCAAAGGCCCGTCTCGTCATAGGGGTCTCAACGCAATAGACGGTGCGTTAATCGGACGCCCGGTCTGTGAGTTACTAGCCTTTTCGTCCCAGGGGCCCGGTTGGTTTCGTGTGCGGACCAACCCATCCATATCTCAACTATACCCCAAACTCTCTTAGGGTATACTCATAGGGACCGTTTCTCAACGAGATCACCAACACCACTGACGGTTCATCAAACGGACGTCCGGTCTGAAAGATATCATCTCTTTTCCGTTCCAGGGGGCCGGTTGGATTTCGGGTACAATCCAACCTGGCTATAACCCAACTGCATCCAACAATCGGGCGGAGGATGCCAAAAGTTTCGTATCGTCAACAGAATGCAATGCGACAGACGGCGCGTCAATTGGATGCCCGGTCTGGAAGTTATTAGCTTTTTCGTTCTAGGGGCCCGGTTGGTTTCATGAGTGAACCAACCCGACCGCACTCCGACGACATCCAAACCTCGAGCAGAGTAAGCCAAAATATCCGTCTCACTTAGAGGAATCCATCAAATTCAAAGGCACGTAAATCGGACGTCCGGAACTCAAGTTACGAGTGTTTCTGCTCCGAGGGCCCGGTTGGTTTCGCGTACGAACCAACCCGGCCGAACCCAAAGTATTCCGAAACCTTAAGTGCGATATACTGAAACGACCGTCTCGATCCAAGGATCGCGTTTCCGCTGACGGCGCGTCGTTCGGAGGCCCGTAGCTCAAGTTAAGGGCAAAAGACCGAAAATGGTCTGAAGACGGGGGGTCCGGGCCCGAGCCGACCCGGCTGGACCCGGTCCGGTTCGGCCAGGGCGCGACCCGGCTAGTTGGACCGGCCTGGCTCGGCTCGGCCGAGCGGCCGAGCGCGGCAGAAGCCGCGGGGAGCTGCCCCCGCGGGTTGGAGGTGCCGCGGCCCCGCGCGGGGCCGCGATGGATCCCCGGACGCGATATGTCTCCGCGTCCCGTGTGTGCGAGCTGGACCCGCGCGGTCGTGGCTGAAGCCGCGACGGCCCTGTCCGGCGGCGCGCCGGCGACCCGCGCTGCCAGTAGCTTCCGCGGGCACCAGAGTTGCTCCGGTGGTCCGTTTTCCTTCCCGTCTGCGCCGCTGTTCCTCCCGCGTTCCGTTCTTCACTGCGGGATCATCAGATCGCCCTTGCGTCACGTTTTGCTGACGCCCGCCAAATCCGCACACCCACGAAGAACGGAGGAGGGTTGTCGGGTCGTGTTCGTTTGGCCCGCACCCTCCGCGTTAGATAATAACAGTCGGGAGAATTTATTCAACACATGAAACAAAAATTTTAATATATTAAAATTGTTCTTATGAAACTGGTTGTTTAATTTAAAAGAAACGTTCACGGGAAAAATAAAATATTCACAAAACCCGTACCTCTTCAAGTCGTCGCACGCGGGTTCTTCGCGGATTTGATCACCGCGGAAGGAGGCGATCGTCGCATCACGGAAGGCGTTGCGTCGTCGCGGAAGGGCGTCGCGTCGTCGCGGAAGGGCGTCGCGTCGTCGCGGAAGGGCGTCGCGTCGTCGCGGAAGGGCGTCGCGTCGACGAACTCCGAGGTTCAAGAAAAACAGGTTTAATTTTTATAATTAAATTCGTGCGTTGTTAAAAACCACAAAGGAGTTTTAAAAGAAACCCGAAATCTCTCACCTTAAATAGAAGATCGAAGATTTCATTGCGGACGAAGGAACGTCACAGAAGAACGTCGTGGAAGAGGAAACGTCGGCGTTGTGGCACACGGTGTCGCGTCGTCGATTACTGCGGTTTCGGCGTTCTTCGTTGGAGGCCGGCGTTCTTCACGTTCTTCGCGTTCTTCGCGAAAAGGGTGAAGACACAAGAATTTTGTCAAAAGCCTCCCAACGTGTAATCCTCAAGATGTCGCATTGGTCTTATTTTATTACTACGCCAACGGATTTCAAACCGGTTAATAAATGAAAAAGAGATAAGTAACGACCCATTAATTTGTAGAATTAATTCAACGAAATAAACCGCCCAATTAATTAAACGAAGAAAACCGCCCAATTAAATGGTGCGTTAAGAAAAAAATAAGAAAACGCGTCAGTTGACTTTCATAATGACGGGTTTTCGTGGGTGCGTTACTTAGCGGGAAAAAAGGTGGGGCTCGTGCGGGCCCCACCTCACAAATATCCTATCAAGAGGGTAGGATATTTCTGGATAACACCCTATCCGCATCGACTCGACTTAAGCTGCTTTAAGTGGCTTTAAGTGGCTTCCAAGCGGCTTAAGCGAAATAAAATAAAGTTTTTCATACAATTATTTTATTTCTTAACTTTAAGCCTGAAAATTAAAAAACCACACCCGAGTAAACGCAAATCCGGAAGAGGCGTTTCTAAGCAATTACCAGCGTTGTGATTCCATCGGTGCCCTCAGAAATCGATTCCGAGCACCGGTTCAAAAGATAGAAAAACCCGCTCGTCTGTTCATTGAACGTACCCGAGCCAAACTTCGGAAAATGATTCCGGGCACACCGGGCCTCAGAATCAGGTGCCGTCAGAAATTGCGTTCTTGTAAAATTCCAAAGAAAATTAAGAAAAAAAATTCCTTGGAATTTACAGGTCTTTACATTACTCCCACCACAGGGCTTTACGTCCCCGTAAAGCTTCACCACAACTTAGGGATACAAAGGCGGTACTGAGCACGCATCTGAGCCTTCCGATCCCATGTGCTCAACTGGAGATTCCCGTGCTGCCAAAGAAAGTGCACCAGAGGAATCGATCATCCCTGTAGGATCCGCTCCTGTCGATCCTTGATCCTTACTAGAACCTCGGTGGAAGTAACCCCATCGCCATTGTCCTGCTCCTCATGGTCGATGATATGCGAAGGGTCGAGCATGTATCTCCTCAGTTGAGATACCTGGAAAACGTTGTGCACCTAGTGCAACTGAAGTGGATGGGTCAAGCGGTAAACCACCTATCCTACGCAGTTGAGGACATAGAAAGGTCCATTGAACCTCAGAGATAACTTTTCTCCCTGGACACATCTCCGTAAACCTCGTCGAGGTGAGACTTGTATAAAGACGTGATGGTCATCCTCGAACTCTAGAGGCCTCCAAGTCCTGTCAGCATAAGGCTTCTGTCGGCCCTGTGCTGTCCTCATCCGCTCTTGGATGACCTGGACCTCCTCTAGTCTCACAAGAGCTGCTATGATTTCTTCTTTGCCGATAAGAGAAATCTGGTCTCATCCCCTGGATGAACCACATTCGTTTCCTAATAAAGTCAATCCTGACATGAATGATGAATTAATGCCATGGATGACGTCGTAAGGCCTCGACGTAACTACAAAGAGATCCAACTGTCACTCTCGCCTCCAAGGGTCGAGTCACACTGTCAGCATCAGTGTGTGGTCACTAGGTCTCCTTCAGTAGAAAACTCGAAAGTGAGGGTCAAGTCAACAGTCTTAACCGGGACCACTTAGTATCAACCAAACATAAAGGATAGGAAAGCAAACTTTACAAAGATAAGTGTCTTTTCATTATTGCAAATCATAGTACAAAGACACAAAGCAACTACAGACAAACATCAACAAAACTAGAAGCAACAGGATTAATAGCCTCCAGGTCGGAAGCTAGTCCTGCTCCTGTCCATCTACTTCCGGAGCTCCATGACCATAGGCCTTAGCTACATGAAGCTGAGCTCTCCCATGTCCTCCTGTCTCCTGCGGTCGGGGTGGGCCTCCTGGTGGTGGGGGTGGTAACACCCCGAAGCGTCGTCCACCTCCAGCTACACGGCCAGCTCCTCTGCCATGGTCGCCTACTCGTAGCGGTCCGCCCTGATCGAACCACTACCTCTGCCTCGGAGGTTCTTCATTTAACTGCTGGTCATCTGCATGGCGGGTCGGATAGTCACGTGCCATGTGACCAATTCCGCCACAGGAGTAACACTGTCCACTCTCGGCACGTCTGGCTCTGACTCCACCCCGGTTTCCCCGCACAACTGAACTTGAGTCCTGCAGTCGACCATCGGTAGGTCTGGTCCTCTTGGACCTCTGCGTCATCAGTCTACTGCCTGCTGCAGAAGACTCTGCCGCAAGCCGGCTAGTGGTGGGTCCTGCTGCTGGAGACTGCTCAACAAGGAAACTCTCCACCAGGAGGTATCTCTCCAACACCCCTCTCTGCATTGGAATTCTGTGAGAAACAACAGAAGCTCTAATCTCTCGCCTGAGCCCCTGCTCAAAGGTTTGGGCCCTGAAGAACGGGCCCCGTACCATATCTGTGGAGTAGCGCGAGAGGTCTGTGAATCTCGCTGAGTACTGCGCCACTGACATGATGCCCTGCCGCAGATGAAGTAGCTCCTGTATACGCACCGCTCGAAGGGTGGCTGGTAAAAAATCTGCCCGAAACGGGCTCTCGAAGTCTACCCATAGAAGTGTCTCCTCGTCATGCATATGAAGCATCAGGCTCCACCATCTTCCTGCTGCTTCCTAAAGAAGGCTGGCAGTAAGGATCACCATGAAATCTGTCGGCATCCCCACTAGCCTGAAGACTCTCACCATAGCCTCCAGCCAATCCTCAGCCGCCTGCAGGTCCGCCCCTCCCTAGAACCTGGGTGGCCTCTGGTGCTGGAACTCATGTAGTGCGCTCAAGCGACGTGCATCCTCTACTGTTGGGTCTGGTGGCATCGGTGGCCCAACGGGTAGTAGTACCGTTGGTGGCTCCGCTAATGCCTCAACTGGGATAGGGCCCTGTACTGAGGCCTCGTCGCTCGGCGGGATGTCAGTACGTACCACTCTCGGGGCTCTAGCTGGTCGTCCACGGGGAGGCATCCTAAAAGAAACAACGTGACACGGTCAAAAGATTATCCCTGGTGAGCTGACCTGGTTTGAGCTGACATTTAAATAAAACTTCTGGAAAACATACACGCAATCATTGTTTTCGTGCACAAAGTCGGAAATCAGTTGTCAGGGTCCTGGTGTATGGATACGTCGGCCGCCCGCACCAACACTGGACTCCCTGAACTGAAAACCACACTCGGTACTCTTAACACTATTGCTTCACAGAAAGAAACATCAGAGTTATAAGTTCTGTGGTAGAACCGAATTCCTCTGATACCAATTGTCACGACCCATCCTCGGGGCCCGTGCCGTGACTACCCCAAGCCCGCCTTCCATAGGCCAGGGGCTGGCGACTAGCACCGAAGGCGTAAATCCTGATAACTAGGAAGGCATTGCATTTTATAAACGTAAACAAAACACCATAGAGTACAAGAGGAATAAAAACACTAAGTACAAAAGAAAAGATGAAAAGTAAATGGGCCAGAATACAAACCCAAAAGAATGTACAATAACAACTGAACAAGGTACAACAGCAAAAAGACAAACAGATGGAAGAAGGATGCAGCTCCTGGGTCGTCCTCCTCGGATCCTACCTGAAGGGTAGGTACAGATAGCCTCCTCCACGCTCTCGTCCGTCAACCTACTCTGTTTGTCGTCTCATCATGTAGTCCACCTCCAGGTACTGACTCGTCGTGTAGTCCACTTCCGGGTACTGACTCGTCGTGGAGTCCACCTCTAGGTACCGGCCAGTCCTCGAACACTCGGTCTCCGTCAGTACTGCCCGTCGTCTGCAACCAACACGATGAGGTGCGGGCATAGCCCGTGCAGGGGTGAGTATAACGATACTCAGTAGGGACCCTGAGACCCTCAAGGTCTCACTAAACCAACAAGGTTAACCACAAGAAGATCTCAACAGATAACCTCTACTGAGATATATTCCCATACATATACTTAAGTTATCAAGTAACCCATCTCAATCATGAGGAAACACAAGGATTGTGAAATCAACGGATAACCACTACCCAGTTATATGCCCATACATATACCTAATTTATTAGGCGACCCATCCCAATCATGAGGTATAAACAAGGTCAAAAGTCTCAGCTCAACCAGGATTTTCATTATCGAAACCGTAACTGCTGAAGAGCTCCGTCTCTGGAGTGTACAGTGGTCCTGTCACGACTCCGAGGTACTGCTCACTAACCTAAGTCTGCTGTGGTACTCCTCCTGTCGAGTACCGCGGGTCTGCGGCCAACTACCGGGCGCTCCGTCTGATGTGGGTCTGTTGCCAAATATCGGGCGCTCCCCCTAATAGCCTACAGAGGTACTCCTCCTATCGTGTACCGCGGGTCTGCGGCCAACTACTGGGCGCTCCGTCCGCCGTGGGTCTGCCGCCAAATACCGGGCGCTCCGTCCACTGGGCTAGTCGACTCACTCCAAGTCGAGTCGGTCAAGCAGTCGTCAGGTCTCAGCCGGCTACACGGTCTCCGTACTCCGCACGCTCGTCTCCGAGAGGGTCCACTCCACGAGCTACTGGTCGATACTCCAAGTATCACAAAGTCCCATGATGAAGTATCTCAATGGACCGTCTCGTCATAGGGGTCTCAATGCAACAGACGGCGCGTCAATCGGACGCCCGGTCTGTGAGTTACTAGCCTTTTCGTCCCAAGGTCCCGGTGGGTTTCGTGTGCGAACCAACCCAGCCGTATCTCAACTATACCCCGAACTCTCTTAGGGTATACTCATAGGGACCGTTTCTCAACGTGATCCCCAACACCGCTGACGGTTCATCAAACGGACGTCCGGTCTGAAAGATATCATCTCTTTTCCGTTCCAGGGGCCCGGTTGGATTTCGGGTACAATCCAACCCGGCTATAACCCAACTGCATCCAACACTCGGGCAGAGGATGCCAAAAGATCCGTATCATCAACAGGAACGCAACACGATAGACGGCGCGTCAATCGGACGCCCGGTCAGGAAGTTATTGGCTTTTTTGTTCCAGGGGCCCGGTTGGTTTCGTGACCGAACCAACCCGACCGCACTCCAACAGCATCCAAACCTCGAGTGGAGTAAGCCAAAAGATCCGTCTCACTTAGAGGAATCCATCAAAGTTGACGGCACGTCAATCGGATGTCCGGAACTCATGTTACGAGCGTTTCATCCTCGAGGGCCCGGTTGGTTTCGCGTACGAACCAACCCGGTCGAACCCAAAGTATTCTGAAACCTTGAGTGCAATATACTGAAACGACCGCCTCAATCCAAGGATCGCGTTGCCGCTGACGACGCGTCATTCGGAGGCCCGTAGCTCAAGTTATGGGAAAAAGACCAAAAACGGTCCGAAGACGGGGGGTTCGGGCCGACCCGGGCCGACCCCCCTGGGTCGGCCGAACCGGGTCGACCCGGTCCGGTCCGGCCAGGGCACGGCCCGGCCGGTCGGACCGGCCCGGCTCGGCTCGGCCGAGCGCGGCAGAAGCCGCGGGGAGCTGCCCTCGCAGGTTGAAGGTGTCACGTCCCCGCGCGGGGCCGCAATGGATCCACGGACGTGGCATGTCGCCGCGTCCCGTGCGTGCGAGCTGGACCCGCGCAGCCGCGGGCCCAATGGCCGCCGCCGCCGCGCCGGCGACCCGTGCCGCCGGTTGCTTCCGCGGGCCACCAGAGTTGCTACCGTGGTCCGTTTTCCTTCCTATCTGCACCGCTGTTCCTCCCGGTTTCTGTTCTTCACTGCGGGATCATCAGATCGCCCTTGCGTCACGTTTTGCCGAGGCCCTCCAAATCCGCACAACCACGAAGAATGGCGGAGGGTTGTCGGGTCGTGTTCGTTTGGCCCGCACCCTCCGCGTTAGATAATAATAGTCGGGAGAATTTATTCAACACATGAAACAACAATTTTAATAAATTAAAATCATTCTTATGAAACCGGTTCTTTAATTTAAAAGAAATGTTCACGGGAAAAATAAAATATTCCCAACAACCCCTACCTCGTCAAGTCGTCGCACGCAGGTTCTTCGCGGATTTGATCACCACGGAAGAAGGCGATCGTCGCGTCGCGGAAGGCGTTGCGTCGTCGCGGAAGGGCGTCGCGTCGTCGCGGAAGGGCGTCGCGTCGTCGCGGAAGGGCGTCGCGTCGACGAACTCCGAGGTTCAAGAACAACAGATTTAATTTTTATAATTAAATCCGTGCGTTGTTAAAAACCAAAAAGGAGTTTTAAAAGAAACCTGAAATCTCTCACCTTAAACAGAAGATCGAAGATTTCGTTGCGGACAAAGGAACGTCGCAGAAGAACATCGCGGAAGAGGAAATGTCAGCATAGCGGCACATGGCGTCGCGTCGTCGATTACTGCGGTTTCGACGTTCTTCGTCGGAGGCCGACGTTCTTCACGTTCTTCGCGTTCTTTGCAAAGAAGGGTGAAGGCACAAGAATTATGTCAAAAGCCTCCCAATGTGTAATCCTCAAGATGTGGCATTGGTCTTATTTTATTACTACGCCTACGGATTTCAAACCGGTTAAGAAACGAAAAAGAGATAAGTAACGATCCATTAATTCGTAGAATTAATTCAACGAAATAAACCACCCAATTAATTAAATGAAGAAAATTTCCCAATTAATTGGTGCGTTAAGAAAAAATAAGAAAACACGTCAGTTGACATTCATAATGACGGGTTTTCGCGGGTGCGTTACTTAGCGAAAAAAAAAACGGTGGGGCTCGTGCGGGCCCCACCTCACAAATATCCTACCAAGAGGGTAGGATATTTCTGGATAGCACCCTATCCGCATCGACTTGTCTTAAGCTTCTTTAAGTGGCTTTAAGTGACTTCCAAGCAGCTTAATCGAAATAAAATAAAGTTTGTCGTACAATTATTTTATTTCTTAACTTTAAGCCCGAAAATTAAAAAACCACACCCGAGTAAACGCAACTCCGGAAGAGGCGTTTCTAAGCAATTACCGGCACTGCGATTCCATCGGTGCCCTCAGAATTTGATTCCGAGCACCGGTTCAAAAGTTAGAAAAACCCGCTCGTCCGTTCACTGAACGTACCCGAGCGAAACTTCGGAAAACGATTCCGGGCACACCGGGCCTCGGAATCAGGTGCCGTCAAAAACTGTGTTCTTGTAAAATTCCAAAGAAAATTAAGAAAAAAATTTCCTTGGAATTTACGGGTCTTTACAACTAATGTCGACCCATAAACCAAATAGGGTTTAACACACATTAAGGTATTGATCAAAATTAAAACAATACTAAGAATACTATGAAATATCATTAAAAAAAGGAGAAATAGAGAATCAAGGATTAAAAAAATTTAGAAATCTACATTTAATAAAAGAAATGAACAATTAATCCAATAAAAAAATCACTACACATGAAGAAACATTAAATAACTATGCATAAATTGATGAATAATGGAGAGTGATATTGAAATAAATATTGAAAATTGAAAAAAAATTAGCAACAGATGAATAACATACATATATTAACCCATAACACTAATAGATTACATAAAACTGGAAAAGTATTTAGTCAAAATGGGTTTGGTAGGAAAAAATATGAATAAATATAGAAAATAATGAGAGAAAATGAAGTTATTATAGATCTTATTTTGTGCATTCAACAAGGAAATATTAATTGAATCGATAAGTACATGATGTGATAGTCATTCACATCATGTACTGGATTAAGTGGCTTCTTTTTCGATATCTACACATTGTGTAATCAGGATGCATGATGTGTATTTTATATCCTCAATTTCCATTTTAAATTTGGATCATATGTTTAACTAAGGGGAACATCAAACCTTTCATGTCATGTATCCTCTGCATGTTGTGTAATTGCTTCAGTTTTATTAGGATTTTGAACTGGAAATTCCCACATTGTGTAACGAATGTACATGTCATGTACTATATTCATGTCATGTAAAGTCTTTACGGCTTAGTTTGTGGCTCTAGAAGCATGATGTAAATAAGTAATACACATTGTGTATATTGTAAATTCTATGTAAAGCCTATTTTTGAAACTTTTTTTTTCATTTCTTCCTTTAAGTCCAAAATTCTTAATTACTCTGAAAAAACAAAACCTAGTGCATTATCAAACAAAAAACGAATAATTCTTAATAAAATATAGAATATATATATATATATATATATATATATTCAACTTATCAATTCTATTAGTGACAATTATTTTTAGAGATTAGGATTAGAAAAACCTATTGAGAACCTTTAAGATGACATTTTTAAATTTGATATAACAAGATATTATGTGGTTTTATAGAAAATAAAACCTCATATAGAAGAAATAACCATGAAAATACTAGTTTATTGTTAACATGATCTTCAACAGGTGCATAAAAAATATGCCTAATTTCACACCATGTTTAACACTCCCTGAAGATATGGTTTGGTTAATTCACATTCATTTTATAATCCCAATGTGGGATTTGAATATTACTACAAAAACAAAGACTAAAAACTAGAATGGAATGGTTTGATAATTTTTTTTTGTAAATTAAGACAACTCTAGAATTATTTTTGATATTATATAACATCTCACTCTAATTATTGATGTTTGATACTTAAAATATGCTTTTTGATTTTGGTGAATGGATCTAACTAAGAAGAATAAAGTTATCAATTAATTCGATGGAAAGTGTAGTGATTTTCCCAACAAGAAACGAAATAGTATTGGAGGTGGGGTGAAAAACCTTATGAACATTCTCACCCAACATTATCAAGTAATGAATAATATTGAAAACCATGTTGAGATTATGAATGCACTAAAGAAGAAGAAACCTTCTATCAAGACCTTTATGAGACAACGTCCACCATTATTCAATATGTCATATGATCCACTTACTTTTAATTAATGGATCAATTCTCTTGAGAGTATATTTTTTATTATCTAGTTATCATACCATGAGAAGGTTGTTTTGGTTGTGTATCATTTAGAAGGTTAAATTTATTAATGTTGGTTTCTTATCAAGAATATGATTCAAGAGAAATAATTTGAATCCATTAAATAGAAATTGATTAAGAAGTTATTTTAAAATAAATATTTAATTCGAACTATTAACACTAAAATAAATTGGGAATTATTGTAACTAAATTAGAAGGATGATAAATCTATTAGTACCAATGATAAAAATTTCACTAGACATGAAATGTAAAATTTGGATTTATGATCAAAACTGAAAGTAAAATTGATCAATTAATTACTTGCTTAAGACCAAGTCTTTGAAAGTCATTATCTATAAGAGACATCGATAACTATGAATAAATTGTTCAATGTTACCTCATGGTTGAAATATAAGTTGGAGATTCAAATTATCCTCATGGTTTTGGGATAAGAATAGAAAAATTGAATTTCATGGAATTTAAAAAAATAAAAACTATGGAGGGGAGAAAATTATTCTTTCTTAAAGAATAAAATATAGAATGAATTGTGAAGGTAATTGACTCAAGAGATGGGTTAATACATCAAGTGTAAAAAATAATTCCATTTAGAAATTTAATGTTGAATTGGTAGGAAGTAGACAATCATTGATGAATCAAAAGATAAAATGGATACACCAACAAAACTCCAATGTTATAATTTGAAAGAATATGGAAATTATACTAATAAGTGAATGAATATAAGTGTTAATGTTGATAATAAGTGTTATAAACCTCCTATTACAATGAATAAAGGGAATGTTTATGAAATCCCAACTGCTAAAATTAGTTATGAGAAAGAAGTGTGGATAGGCAGACATATTATTAACTCTATAACTATATATATTTTATTTGATTTAGGTTTTACCCACTCTTTTATATCTGAATAATTTTATAAGAGAATCACATCATAACCTAATTGGGTTTTATATTGATTTATCATTTAAAACTCTATAAGATATGATGATTATAGTCCATGTATACAACTTTTCACTAATATATGTTTGTGGTAATGCACTTCCTATAAATCATTTCATTATCCCTATAATAAAATTTGATGTTATTTTTTTCATAGAATAAATCTCTTTATATAGACACCATATTGATTTTTTAGTAAGGGATGCCACATTTTATATTTAAAATCAAATTATGATCATTTATTGGTGTGAGGATGAATATTAACTTCTAATAGGAATTAATTCTATTATATGAATATTAATACCAATTCATCAGGTTTATTTATATCAAATGGTTGGGGATAAAATCAAAATTGTGGATTTTCCCATTTTTCAAGAATCTGACAATGTATTTCTCAAGTTGTTCCCCTGTATTTTCCTCAATGAAGAAGTTGAATTTTCAATAGAACATATTCTTGGTGCTATACCTATTTCAATGTCACCTTATAAAATAGAAAAAATTGAGTTGCATAATTTTAATTAGTAACTCAAATTGAATATTTAAAAGGGGTTCATAAACAATAGCGTGTTACTATAGGATTCATTTTTTATTTTTATTAATAAGAAATATGGGTTAGTGCCTCTTTTCATTGATTATGCTGAACATAAAAAGATCACTATCAAGAACAAGCATCCGCTACCTCATATTGATGACATATTTGATAGGGTAAAAGGGTAGGATATAACCATTTAATTATTTCATATTATATATAGACACTAAATTTATAGTGGTTCTATTCAGGATTACCAACTCCCCCACTATCTTTATTGATTTAATTAAAAACATCTTTAAATATTAACTTGATCAGTTTGTGGTATTATTTGTATATGATATTCTCATATATTTATAGAGAAAGGAATAGTTATGAAGGATATGTTTTATTTTAAATTTATAAAGTGTTAATTATAGATATTGATATTATCTTTCTTGGGTCAAATAATTATAAGTGAGTTTATATCAATAAATCCTTCAAAGGCAGAAGATAGTGAGAATTGTGCCAAACCAACCATGGTGATTAAGATATATTGTTTTATTGTATTGGATGGAAACTAAAAACCCTTTGTGTGAAATTTATCATTTCTATAATATCTAATAACTAAATTGACGTGGAAGGGAGATAAGTTATTTTGGACAGATAAATGTGATTTTTTTCAAGGAGTTGAAGTGAATGTTGTTCAATTCACATATGATCACACTAACCTACAATGGAGATGCATTTTTGATATATAGTGATCTATCAAAGAAGGTACTATGATGTGTTTTATAAAATAATAACATGGTAGTAGTGCATGAAAAATGATAATTGATGATTCAAGAGAAAAATTACCTAAATCATGATTTGGAGCTAGAAGTGGAATTTAAAAAATATAAAGGCATCATCTTTATTGTTAAAGTTGGGATATATATACTAATAAAATAAAATTTAATTATATATTCACATATAAATATTGTAATATATTTTGAGCGTATGGATTTAATTGTTTAAAGATTATATATTCTCAATTCATTATCACCTTAGGATGGTGAAAAGGTGACTAATGCCCTGAGTGAGAAGGATATTGATTGGTTGTACATGATGAGGATGAAAAAACTCCAATACTTATGGATTTTTATGGAGTTGAACTTTAAATAATAATGAATGGGGAGAATAATATCTTACTCAAATGAATTTTCAACCTTTCATTCATGTGAATATTAGGGATGAATATAAGGAAGATATGGATTTGTAAAAAATGTAAGGATTATTTGAAGTTTAACGTTGCTCAAGATGGATAGATAATATTAAATAATTTAATATGGGTCCCTTAAATACAATAATTGAATACAGATCTATTTGATTAAGCACATAACTCATAATACTCTATCCATCATATAAATAAAAATATTTACAAAGATATCAATGACAAATTATTATGGGACAATATGAACAAGGATATTGTGGAGTATCTATATGGATGCATTTTATGCCATAAAGTTAAGGTTGAATGTAAAAATTTTCCAAGTATTATGAAACTATTACCTATACCTATATAAAAATGGGAAAATATCGCTATAGATTTTTCTGTAGGACTCCCAAAGATATATAAAGGCAATATTTCTATTTCTGTTATAGTCGTTTACCTTATGAAGTTAACACATTTCATTTATTTCAAGGATGTTTCATCTGTTGTTAAAAATTATATAATATATATAATGTAGTAATGTTACATGTAGTAACACTATTAATTATATTTTATCATGATCCTAGGTTTATCTCAAAGTTCTTTAGAATTATTAAATATGAAGTGAATATAAAGTTTAAATTTAACACTAAATATCATCCTCAGATAGATGGTTAGTGTTAAGGGACCATTAAAAAACAAAAAATATATCTTGATATATAAAATTTTTTATGATCAAATCCTTCCTCTCTTTTAATTTTCTTATAAAAATATATTTCACCCGAGAATTCCGATGGATTATTATGAACCCCTCTAGGGTGGGAAGTTAAAAAAACTAACATATGAGGACAAAATTTGAGAATATAAGATATTGAGACCTAATAAATTATAAAAAATAACATATAAATATATAAAAATTAAAAAACACAACAAGGAGATTAGATTCAGTAGAAAATTTATTATGATAATCATCAGTGACTTCTAGAGTTTAAATTCAATGATAAGTTAATATTATGAATATCTCCTTGGATGAAGGTCATGAGATTTATAAATGATGGGAATTTGAGTGTAAAGACCCAAACATCTCATACATATATATTATATCTTTTAAGATGAGTATTCATTACATAATAATAACATACACCTGAGTATCGTAAAGGTATAATACCTTTGGAAACTAGAAACAATATCATTTTATTTATTAAAATATCTCTAATATCTCCAATAAATATCTTCACACATATTAACATTCTTATACATTACCTACTTAAATCCTTTCTTCCTAACCTTGGGAAATTAAACATAAGAAAGGGTTACCTCAGATTCTCAGTAAGAATAAACAAGTGAGATATGTAAGGGTAATAGTAGCATAAGTGTATGGTATCTTTATAATTACATTTAAAACCATACCATGCCTATCAATGATCATAATCAAGAGTCTTGGAATAAAAATTATCATTTAAAAAAAATTAATAATAAGAAAACAAAATAACTATACCATTAGAACATAACATTGACATAAAACAAAGATCCTTGGAATACATATAAGCATAAAACAAAACATATTTAGAAGTAAAGGATCATTTCCAAGGAAATCAAAATGAAATGGGTTATATCTACAAAAAATCATAGTAGTTAAGGTTCACTCCCCAGACCATCATAATGGAAAAATTATTTACTAAACTGGGTTCACACCCCATTATAGTCATTTTTATCTCTTGAGATATTAATATTTACCCAATTCATTAGAGAGGAATATATGTCCCCCCCATCAAATAATGAAAATTATACATATGTGTGGCACAAGATCATAAAACATTCATTATAACAGGACCAATGAAATGAAATGGATATTATAAACATTTCATTATAACCTAATCTATAGAAAATAAATAGGTTTCAAAGCCATTTCATCATTTCATTAAATCATAAACCATGGAAAATGATTTTGGTTTCATCAGCATTTTATCATGGTATAACCCATGAAATAAGAACAATTTTCATAAACATCATTCGATCATAAAAAAATACCACTAAGAGAAATAATAAGAAATATATCCATGGATAATATCCTTATTAAGGTATCAATAACATCAACAAACAAAATTTTATATAGGTAAATGATTTTGAAATATCATGTAAATAATTTTTAAAGGAAAATAAATTTTCATTGAAAATAAATTTTTGAATTGAAAAATTCATAATTTTTTTGGAAATAGTTTTCTTTAAAAATAATGTTTTAAATTTATAAAGGAATATTTAAAAATAAATTGAATCTTCTATTGAAGAAAATATCGTTTCCACTTTGAAAAACACTTTTTTAGACATAAAAATTTTAGATTATTTTTATTTAAAAAAACATTGAAAAATTATAAAAGAACCTTGACAAAAAGTAATGATCAGGATGATGGGAAATTTGGTTCAAGATATACATGTTAAGACAACGATTCCTTTTTGGTTTTTGTTAAAATATAAATCGTCATTGGTCATAAAAAGATATAAAGATTCCATTTAAAAATATTTTCTTAAAAAATAAAACATGGGTAAAAATTACTTCAATAAAACAATTGGATAATGTTAAAAATATTCTTGAAAACATTTTTTGAAAACATGGTATTGGATGAAAAAGGGGTTTTGACTAAAAAGTGAAATAAATAAACATTTTTCATAAAAACATTAATTTGGATTCATGAGTACATAACCAGAAGAAAGTCAAGGGAAAAAATTTATTCTCACCATATAACAAAGGTTATTAAAATTCATGAGTTTATTTATATATTTTTCATAATATTTCATCATGGGAAACATAATCATAAACAATCCCAAAAAATGATTAGATTATTTCATAATACTCTTACCAATTTTGTAACATTGAATCATAATCCACATGAAATAAAAACATTAGAGGAAACATAAAATATCATGATAATGTATAAATACATTATATTACAAGTTAAAAGGGCTGTATATACACCTTATAAAATAATATAGGTATATAACATGATATATGTTTCAAAGAAGGAAAATTGAGAAAAGAATAACTTCCCACTTGTGTATCTTTTGAACTATAAACCCTATGAAAGCAATATAATAAAATATATATGTAAATACCAATAATTTTATTAAGAATAAATGTAAAATATATTTATTTATAGTATATACACCACATAAAATAAACAAGTGGTGAATATGGAATGTATCTCACGAATATAAAAACAAGATGAAAAATCCATTACCATTTTAGTAATATTTTGATTCATAACCCCTAATAAAGAATAAAATCAAATGAAACTATAAATATCATTAGAATAAGTTTATTAATGATATAAAATGTTAAAGGGGTATTATATACACTACAAAAAATAATTGTGTGGTGAATTTTCATATGTCTCCCAGAATTAAAAGAGAGACTAGATATCCCTTACCATAAGTCTCGAATTCCTTAATTCTTGTTAAAAATTCATTTATAATGAAAATAAGTTTGTTATAAATTTTTTAAGAAACCATATATATATATATATATATATCATACAATATATAAATTACTTACGGCCTTTTATTACACATTTATTAACAATTTGATGTTAAAGTCAAGTTTTGGGAAAGGACTGCTTGGTTTTCAATATATGATTTGATTTTTTGTTTTTTGTTTTCTTTGAATGATTAAGGTTCTATAATATAAATAATATTTACAATAATATAAATACAATATATATTCTATATAAATTTATTTATATTGATCAATATAAGTCATAGATAGAAAATAAAATACATTGTTTAAGGAGATGGTAGGTTGTACGTATGCTTGAAAATTGTTTCCATTTTTCTGATGGAAAGGAAAAAATCAAAGTAAATAATAAATTACCATTAAATAATAATTTCTAGGTCATATATATCAAATATTTTTCAATAATAGAATCCTTATTATGTTTTATGTAAATAATGAAAGAATCACACTGCTTTGTGAGGAGGTAGTCTGTCGTACACACGAACGAGATTATCATATTCTCGTGGAATGGAAATTAAGAATGAACATGTGATATCATGATTATAGAAAAATAATAATATCATAAATATAAAATATAAAAAATAAATCCATCATTATTCCTTCCTTAAGAGGTGGTGATGGAAAACGAATAACAATGGTTCGGGAGGCGGTAGTCTACCAGGATGATTTCCTATCCCATTTGATAGAGGAGGAGACAATTTTAGGTCATGAAATTAACCTAAAACATATAATTATATTTATTATAATGTGGTTATTATATAATCATGGTTTAATTATATTTCAATCATTTTCTGTAAGATGTAAAATAAAATGATCGGTTAGGGATGTTACCTCTTCTTCAAACAACTTCTTTTTAATTTTCACCAAAAGGATAATTAAGGTGGATTTATGAAAATCATAAATTGAATATAATGGGATTATTAAATTACATAAGTTATTTGGGAACTTATCTTCTAAACCAAATGGTTTTGGAAGTGTCAATAGTAGAGGATAAAAGGTGTCCTTTTATAAGTGAGGTGAGCAACACACATGTAATTTTAGAAAATAAAATGGTGTACCCACTATTTTTACATTCCAAAAGGCTAAAAAAAGACCATTATCCATAATAAAATATATAAGGTTCAAATAAAGACATAAAATGGGTGTTATATAAGTTTTTGAGTCATTTTTAACATTCATATATTTAGTTTAACCATATGGTATACCCTTTTTTACCTTAACCACGATAAATAATTTTTAATGTGTTTACTATTAATTATATTGAAATTTTACATTAAATTTATTAAATAATATAAATTATGATTATTATGAATATAGATTCCATTTTTCTAAATTCCATTCATATAGGTGAAAAAATTTAATTTAAAATTAATTTTGTAGATGTGATAAGAAAGCATTTTTTGAAGAGAAAATGTGTAAAAGTTCAAAAAGTTTTTATATAAAATTTAAATATTAAATCAATTAAAATGAACTAAATTCGATTAATAAATATATAATTGAACTATTTTTTAATTTTAAAAGCATATTAATACAATTTTTTTAAAAATTATTTAATGAAATGATAACTCTTAATAAAAACAAATATTTTTACTATTCAATGAACAATTTATCTTCTCATAAATTCATCAAAAATTAACACAAAGATAGTTTTTATATGATTATTTTAAAAAATTTACTTTATGTTTTCAAAATAAATTTTTTAAAATTGTTAAAAATTATGTTTATATTACGTTCCCAAAAATCACAAAATTATTTTTTATAGAATTTTACTTTTAAGCATAAAATTTAATTTAGTCTTTTCTCTAGTATATAAAACTAATAATATGGATTTTAACAATTTTATTGAATAAATAATTTATATATATCTATATATATATATATATCTGTATATATATTATTAAAATCATTAATATAATATTTTTTTTATTTTTTAAGGAAAACAAGTTTGTTTTCATACAAATAGTTTTTCAGAAATAGATTTATCTTATTATCAAAAGTTTTTATTTTCATTTATAATTAATTGATCACCAAATAATTCAATTTATATACATTTTTAAAGCATAAATTTTAATAATTTAGTTGATATTATTCATACCCACATTTCTATTGTCTAAATGATAACTATCAATTTAAACAATGACATTTTAAATGAATGTTATGTTTCATTTAAACTATGTATTGCATGTAATAAAAAATATGGAAAATGTTTAATTTATTTAGAAAAAAATATTTCAAAAAATCTCATAGTGTTTCACTAATACCCATATATGTCATTACCACTGAAATTATTGATTATATAGGGATAGTATCTTATCTGTTGGAAACTCCATTGAACTGGTCCCAAGTTCATGATGTGTTCAATGTATCTATTCAAATAAATTTCATAAAATAATAATTCACATTTACTAAACTCAATGGTTGTGCCACTGAAGCGTGTTTGTTGTTATGAGGAACAATTTGTAGTTATTCTAGATCAAATTGATAAAGTGTTGTGCAATAATACCACTCACCGGTCAATGTAAAAAAACAAAAATTTGATGAATATACATGGGATCCGTTGAAAGTAATAAATAAACAATAACCTCATTTTTTTTTATCAAAATTAATATAATTTTTAGGGTGAAATTCCTATAACGGGGTAGAATGTCATAACCCTAGTTTTAAAATGTATTTCTCTTTAATAAATTTCTTAAATTTGATAGCTTGTGATACACACTATAGTGAAAATATGTGAATAATACTTTATTATAACATAAAATGAAATATATTATAGGTAAATAATTAAAACATAATTAATAAAGTCAATTATGTGATTATAATATGTACTAATCTAATTATTATTAGTTAAACATAAATGTATTGTTTTCAAAAAGATATTATATATATATTTTTTGAATGTTAATTTATCATATTTATAGTATTATCATTTTGGAATGATTTTATTTATATTTGAATAAATATTTATAATATATCATAAATTTATTACCAATTGGTTATAAATAAATATAATTTCAATTGTTGGTAAAAGATATATTTTTTCGAAAATTGTATTTTTATATGGGAAATGAATTTTTTCATAATAAATTTAATTAATAAATTTTTATGAATAGTTCTAATGAAATTTATATAAAAAATATTCCTAATGAAAAATTGACGTTCATCTAGTGGTTTTCACTAGGAATGGAATGAAAAACATATCAATTTTTATGTTTAAAGATACATTTATTCTAAAAATGGTTTTTACATGTTTTGTGAACGTACATTAGAATTAATTTATTCCACCTCTAAGAAATGATTTTTATAAAATGGATTATATATCTGAAATCCACATAATAAATATTATTTAATTATTTCAACTTAATTTTTATCCCTAATAAATATTTACCATGGTGGAAATCTTTCCACCACGATAGGGTTAAAAGGGTTTACGAGGGGGTTAAACTAAGAGATAAGGCCTCAAATATCACTAAAACATGTATAAATCGGATTTTTTGTGTTTATTTAGAACATAAATTGTAATATATTTTAAAATTTATCCATTATATACTACATAACCATGAAAATGAATTTATATTATTTTAATGTTATGGGTATTTACAATAGTCCCACACTCCTCACATAAAAAAGGAAACTTCTCCGCTCACATCTCCACACCACATGACAACATTATCCTAATAAATATACACCCAAATACCTTTAAAATACAATTCTAGATGACCTATAGGTTTTTTATTCCAAAAATATCATTCCAATAATCCAAATATTTTCCAATAGACATTATCAAAGGAAGTGGTATACATTCTTACTGACATTTATAAACTCTATTTATTCATAAATATATTTAAAATATTCCAAAAAAATATTTAAAAAATGAAAAAACTATAATTACTATATTTAAGTTTTCTTATTTTATTCGTAAAACCAACGACCATATTCTATCTTATTTACAACTAATGGAAAATGAAATCATTTCCCATGAATACATGTAGAATACTACATCCATGAAGTGATTTAATTCATTTTTCATCACCATCGATAAATATTGGTCATATAGTTAGAATTAATAAAAATTTTCTATATTTACTATCTAATTATTATTCTATAAATATATGTTATTATTTATCTTCCATTTTGTCTATTCCTTAAAAAATGGAAGCATCACCTATGCATACGTGCTAACTACCACCTCTATAAAGCGTTGCTATCATTTTTATTCACCACCTTACATGGTATTTTATAAGAGTTTATATAAAATATAGATAATATATATATATATATAATAATTAATATTTTAGAACTATGGACATGGTGAAAGTACTAGATTCATAAAACAAAAACATGCATGGAAAATAGAATAGTTAACACACAAATATTGATTATAAAAAAAAATTGTTAATAAATTAGTGATTAAAAATTACAATGGAATGATATATAGTATTATAAGTATGAATATTTATATTTTATATATTTATAATAAGATTAAATTTATTATACATGTGTTTAGAGAGTGTATGAATTAAGTTGGGACTTGAGGGAAGGGTTTCCTCATCTCAATTTTCCTTCATTGAGATATATTCGATATTCGACACCTTATTTATTTTTTATGATTTATATATATTAAATGAATGTTTATTATGATAATTTTATGAACATTATGTAGATTTATAAATATTTCTTTTTTTATCTCTTCTAGGTTGGTTTGATTTGAAGATTACCAAAGTTGTATGTTTTTATGTGATAGTTGATTTTTTTATCAGAACTGTTTATGTTTCAATTGATATTATGGAAACTTATATGATATTTATATTAAAAAACAATATATTTACTTATTATCTAATTAAATTTTGGTTTTCGATGTATTATTTCCATTCCCCCCTCTTTGGTACTCAAAATATCCTTAATAATGTTTTTTAATAAAACCCAACAACATTTATTCTTTTTTGTCAGGAATTTTTACCTTCCATATCTAAATTATTTAAATATTTATGGAAGTTAATATCCATAAATAAATGTATATTAAATGTATTTTTATTAAATTAATCTTTTTAAAAAATATTAAAATGGAATATTTTCAAAAGTTTTCTATATGAATCACTTTTTAATTTTTATAAAATACAAAGATATTTTTATAATTATGGATCAACTATATTTTTGTCTATAATGAACATTATTAATTATCATCATTTCATTAAAATTTTATTTAAATTTTTAAAGAACATAATATTCTTCTTTTATAGTTTTTTTAAAACATTCCAAATGAAAATAACATTTTATTATACTTTTAAAGAATAATTATAATGATTTTATAATGTATTATTCATATATGTCATTATCCTTTAATTATTTTTTAACATCACTATATTTATAAACCTATGATATCTTCCACTTTCTTTATTTGGATGTTTTATTATAAAAATTTTATACAAAAGTTTTTATAAAACTTGTTTCATTCCCATGTTTTAATTAATATATGAGGAAATAAATAATGTTTTTATGATCCAGTGGTGCAATTATGTATGATTTTCCTTATGCGATAGGTGGTACTGGAATTATATATCCTTATAATGAATTAGGTAATTCTGGATATCTCAAGAGATATTATGAAAGGTATTGGATAGTAAACCCAATATCCTATGGAAAATTTTCCACCATGTTTATGGGAATGTTGAGTAAACTCAATCCCTTATAGGATGTTTCCACTATTATAGTATTGAAAGTGACCATTGACAATGGATATTATTTTCTATTTTTATGTTTATTAAAAAAAAATTTCCTTATTCCAATGAAATTATCTCTTGGATCATGATTGATTATTGATGATTTTTCATGCCTATGACTCATGTATTTTTTATGACCAATCCCTATTCTAATACTAATAATTTAAGATCTAAGACTTGTTGGTAATGTTTTTATAAGTTATGATAATGTTATTATACCCTTATACTTATCTTATGATCACTTATGATCATATATTGATATCTACCATGTTTACCCTTTCTGAGCCATAATGATCTCACTTTTTTATATTTATATTTCTTCAATGTTATTAAGAAATATTTTATTTTAGATATTTATAAGATGGGTACTACGTGAGAATAAATTTTTTTGAGATGAAAAATATCTTTCATGAAATAATTTTATTATGTATTAAGTATCTATGTATACTAAACATTTAGGGTTCTTGATCACTTATTAATGCGAGGTATATTGAATATTTTTCTAAACTGATATAATATTTATGTTAGTGATGCCTAGATCATATTATCGATGGTAATGTCCTTCAATATAGTAATGAGGTTGAGTAATTCCTTTTTGATCCATCATTTATGATGCATGAGTTCCCCGTAAAGTTTCTTATTGGGGTTGATTAATCCCGTGTTTGATGTGAGATAAATAAGGTATAAATTTATTAAATATTGTATGAGGATAGGTAATCCCATGATAGGATCTCCCAATACAAAGAAATGGGTATCTTATACATATTTTAGATTTAGGTAATGCCCCATGATATTGGGTGTAGTTCCTTCATCCATAGAATTAGAACTCCACTAAAAATAAGGGGGTGAGCCATCCATTATCAATGTCAGAACTCCCTCAACTATAGGACCACATGTTCTCTATAAATAGAGTTAGTATTCACCTAACAATATGGTTTCATGTACTAGAGTTATGGAGTTAGTACTCCCCTGATGAAAAAGACATGGATCCTTTAGAAGCATTATTGGTGATCCCTTGATTACAGGGGTTGGGGTTTCCTATTAGAGGATTTTATACTCTCTAATTAAGTGGGTTTTATTTCCTATATTTGTGGAACTCTATACTCTTTTATTGATATGTTTTATATCAATGATTCAAGTGTCCTCCATAATCGATCAATGCTTAGTGAGAATTATTTATGTGCATGATGAATTTTTTTACCTCATAGTTTAGGATGTGGTTCCATTATCTAGAACCATATAGCTTTTCAATCCATACAATTCTAGTGAGATGTGGTCAAAATTGTATGATTAATGCCATTCATATGATCTTTGTATCATATAATTGAAGTTAGATTATCTTCTAATCATATATAGGTTATCCTTTTGATGAAATTATTTATTTGGTTAATAGGAAAATATTGAGTGATGATTATTGAGTAAATACACTTTAATTATAAGGATTTATTTATATTTACGTCATTGGAATACTTAACATGGTTGTGATTAGTTTAGATCCTTGAGGATGATTTTTAAAATGATTTATTGTATTATGATGACCATTTTACTTTTTGGGAGTTCAATATATGCGTCTAAACAAAGTATAGACTCTTTTTTAGAAGATTGTTCATTCCCTTATTGTGATTTTTTAGAATTGTATGCTTATTTTTTTAGGTATCCCAAAATTTAATATAGAGAAATAAGGAATCTAATTTTCCAGGAGTAATTATTACTTTTAGAATTTTTAGTTCAAGTCATGTTGATATATGAGGGTTTAGGAAGTGGTGATCTATGGTGATTTATATTGAGGTGTCATGATGGATTATTTAAAAATAAATGGGATTATTAGATTATTGGATTTTTATTGTGCATAAATTATTTATTATCTAATCATATCCATTTTATATCTTCTCTAACTATATAGTGTGAAGATATAATGTGGATTTGCCTTATGATATATTGATAAGTGAAGAGTGTATGTGGTTCCATAAGTTGTATATTGGTCACTCGACCATTAAATGTTCTGTTATGTGGAAGGAAGATGATAATTCAAGTCCATATGATTGTTTAATGGAATAAATATCATATTTGGATGAAATGGGTAAAAGATGAGTGCACGTTCTTTTAAGGAAGCTACTGCATCTATTGTGGTTTTAGTGGGCATATTTTGTGAAGGATAAATGAAAAACCTATGGTATCACCTCCAAAAGTGAAATAGAAATTGTATGGAGTCAAGAGTATATGGTTTTTACCCTTACAGTAGTTAGAGGAAATATTAGGGTGACGGGTTTGGTGTTACCATCAGGATTTGAGCTGGTGATGTTGAAAAATACACTTTTATATAAGTGGATGAGAAGTTGTGTTAGACCAAAAGGAACATTATTACCTTTATTTATTATTAGGTTGGTGTAGTGTTATCACTGGTTCAACTTGGGTTAAGGTACAATGTTACTATATAGGCCTACTGATATAATATTTAATGTTTTTTAGTAAAAATTTGGTGTTCTCAATGCTCTTATAAAAAATTCCTCTTCTAATAGAGCATATGAAAGTTGATATTAATGGTTTGTTATTATAAATTTCACTGGGGGTGAGGAGAAAACTCCTATTGAAAAAGGTATTGGGTGAATGATCTTTATTAGATTCAAGTAATATGAGATATCTCATGGATCAATCCATTATTTGATATGAGTTTTATTTTATTATAAATTATAGAAAAAAAGATCATTATGTATAGAATTATTTTGTGAAGAGTTTCATTTTCATTTAATATGGTGAGGAATTATGGGAATCCTAGTTTAAAACATATATTATTTACTTTTCAAGGATGATAAGTTTAAAGGGTAGAAGAATGTAGTGACCTTGATTTTTCATTAAGTTAGTCCTAAATAATTATTTTGATATAGATCCCCAAACCCTTAAAAAATTTAAAATATTAAATTAACCCTACTGAATAACATGAAAAATATAATTTTTTTCTTCTATTGATATCAATTCATAATTTTTACCCTTAGGGTTAGTTTTGGTTAGATTTTCATCTTGATGAATTTTAAGAGATATTTATTATTTATTTACTAAATAAATATACATCATGTGTATGAGAATATATATCTAATAAATGGATTCTTAGATGGAAATTATAATACTGTTACTGTGTCTAGGGAAAATGGTTTTTCCCATGATATGTTTTATATTCATTGTGTATTTTTGTCCTTCTCCAAACCCATTTTTGAGTTTTAAAAATTACACTAAAAATCCCAACCACATAAAAACTTATTTTTAATCCCACCCAATGGGTTTATTTTTATCATTGGTGAATATGAATTACTATATATCAATTTATATTAAAATTTAAGATTATAATTGATGATTCAGAATTGAATCAATGATCATGGATAGACAATGAAACTAATACAATTTCTACCTCGAGATAGGACATCATTTTTTGACCCCTTTGTTATTCTTCATTGAATTTTTATAAATTTTGGTTATTTATTCCTAGTATTAATTCCCATGATTAACTTATCAATAAATGATATTATTCACCCATAAATTATTGAGTTTTGTGTTCATCAAAAACCATGGTCACAGATGAAATTTTGGGTGGCTGAATTTGCACTGGTGGTTGATTTCCCCATTTTTATTTATATATCACATCTATCATATCTATTTTTTAACGATAAAAAATATATCATACACTTTTTTTGGATAATATTTTAATGGTAACATTGGGAAATGGAGAAGTGAAATTAGACGAGACATCATGTTAAGGATAGTGAAACAGTTTGAAATAAAGTCATTGATGGGGCTAAGGTCTATCTAGAGGTGCATAATGAGGGTGGATTAATTATTATATTATTAAGGATTATGAGATTTATATGATAGATAATATAATGAATTTATACCAATAATGGGATCTTCTAGGATAGGAACACTTAAATATATAGTGTGTAGTTCCTAGAGGACACATCATGTCTCGTTTCCATGTGATAGATTGAGTTTTCGTAGGGTGTTAAATATCACTAGGTGTGTAATATCTGGACATGTATCATGTATTATATTGATTGCATATAGGGTTTCTTTAGAAGTGTTAAAAATCAAATGGTGTTTCATTTTAATTCACACATCATGTTTTACTAAGGTCCACATAGCCAGGTGTGCGGAAATGTACACACAAAGCCTCCATATTTGGTATACAAGGAATGTAATTGGAAGAACATTCCATTTTTTATTACATGACACTACATGGGTCATGATACACACTTTTTTATTCTCTATTATTCTAAAAATTATTTGGATAGATGGATACACCATGTTGGGTGAGACCATTGTACTCAATGTTTTAATTAAATATGCTAAATAATGCTCATTTTTCACAAAAAATATATAGTTAAAGAAATGTTTTATAAGGATAGATTTAATGAATCAAGTATAGTTAATTAAGAACTAATTACCACCCCTTAGGATCTACATTCCATGTTAATTAGTAATAAATGTTATTTTAGTTAAGAAGAAATAACTGGGATATAATGTTACATTCTTTATTGAACCCTTAAAAATCACACACCATGCTTTCCATAGAAAATGTCATGTACTACCCCTTTATTAGAATTTGTCACGTCCTGTCACCTGAGTGTTGGAATTGGATAAATGAATATTCAATTTTGATTGATTCCCATATATGATGTGGTGGTGTGATCCTTTTCATTATTAGGGTCCTGTTATGAAATGTTTTTGATTAATTTAATATTTAGTATTTGATAAAATGACAATAGAGTTATGGAAAGATGATCAGTTTAGGAATGGGATTTTATGATTCCTCATAGAAGTGAAAATTATGGGTTATTTCCCTCACATGATATAGGGATCTTAGTGTTCTCCAGGAGTCCATTGGTAGCTATGGATTCTATGATGGTAGTTGGAGGTGTCATGAGAAAGAATAATTATGTGTATGATTTTTTTCTTCCCTCGTAATGATATTGGAATTGGGAAATATAGGGAAAAAATGTAGTTCCTGTGAGGTTTTATCTTTTATCTTACACTCCATAGGGTTTGGATCAATTGTGTGTTCACAAGATGCAAGGCTTGGTGACTATTCATTAACCCTCGATACACCTTAGTGTTGGAGACTAGATCAAGATGTAAGATATGTTGTACCGTTTTGAATTACTTCTATGATATTTTCATGTGATATAGAAAGGTGTGTATTAACGAATAATATTAAACAATGATAATCTATCCTAAATTTTGGGTTTGTGATGAATTTATGATATGAGTGGTGTAATATTGAGGTTGGATACTCCCTCAATTGGGTATCTTTATTAAGGTTTGGGTTACCCTAACATAGGTGAAGTTAGTACTACCCCAAAGTTTATGGAATGATATTTCCATATTAGATATGAAATCATATAATTATTACTTATTATGGGGTTGGGAACTCCTCTATGAGATGAGGGGTGGTCCCCCACCCATCGAGTTTCTACTCCTTCGACCGACACATGTTTCCTTAGAAAGGTGCATGTCCTCCATACTGACTAAAAAATTTATGTAGAATTATCTAGAAAAGGTCTTGTAAATGTTTCTTATGGTATGTGATAATGTTTTAGAGATTAAAAGGTGTTGGTATTTATGGATATTTATTTTTATCATTGGGAAGTAGTAATCTAGTTAGATATTTTTTGGAACATTTATTATATAGATTCAGATTTAGGTATTATACAATGATGGTTTACTAAAATTAGGGTTAGGATTAGAGTTCATAACCACTTCATAATTTTTATTTATACTCTATAATAGAGAGGTATTGAATTTAATTGAGGTGTGGGGCTTGATTCTATATGGTTCATCTCAGTGAGAGGAGTAGTATATTACTTTCCCTATATAATCCTTGTATATGTTAGTTGGGATTCATTTTGAAGATAAATCCATTATTTAACCTTCACTCTCCTTTTTTTTATTATCTCACCCATTCTAAGGTTGGGTTGGGTGTATATTCTATTTATTCCTCGTTAACATGTTGTCTCACCATTTTACTTATTCTTTATTTTCAAGGGGTCATGTTATGTATTTTTATACTCAACCCTACATAGGATCTCAGGACCACAAATTTTTTGTCTCTATAGATAACACACATATTGGATGACACCTTGGTGGTCATGGAGCATATAGTGTTAGCACTTTGTGATTCATGATGTCCTTGGGTGGTGATGGTTACTACTGGACCTCTCTACAAAGGTATCCTTACAAGAGGTTATGTATTCCCTTATTATATGATCATCATACTAATAGATATTGTTTAATGTATTTTTTTCACATAATAGGTCTCTTTTATGGTGTTGTATTGATTGGTTGATATATTTGAAATAAATTTTTTATATAATCTAGTTATGATTATATATATTTCCTTTTGACATTTCTATATTATGTTCTAGACAATTTTTATCTGTAATGGTTATTATTGGATAAGGCCACCCATGTGTGTTATGCCTTCTTAATGATTGTCATCATCCACTAACCTACTGGGGGTGGTCCTAGGGTGACAAAATCATCTTATAACAAACTTAAGATGGGTCCTTATAGGTCAGGTTAAGTCAAAGAGAGTTGATTTATCTCACAGAACAAGAAAATAATGACCTAGATGAAGCCTCTAACACATAAAAAATTATTACTTTTAAAAACCCTTCCAACTATTCCTAGAAAATCATATATAGTGAAGTAATATTACTTTAACTAAGATATATGGGATTAGAAGAAACAACAAGAGCCACCGATACATGAGAAACTATATTCGGATACACTACCATTTTAAAATAATTAATTTATGAGATATCAAATCCTATTTTCACCTTATAGTAGGAAGATATAATTTTCCTATTTATTTTTTCCTTAAAGTAGTTTTTAATAAAAAGGCCCTACATATCATAGGAAATACAAAAAACAAATATTAATTTATTAATGATCCTTCATCTAAAACTAGTATAAGATTTAAATCCCAATCAAATGTGATCTGGTATAGGAGAATATAAGTTTAATTAAATATAAATATGAATGTGAATTGGGTGTTTATAGAAATGGGTTTACAGGTCCACTTAAATGAATTTACTAATAGAGTTTTCAAATAATTTTAAAATATCTAGGTTTTATAAATATAAGTACGAACCTAATAACATTTAACAGGTCATACTAGAGAAATATTCATTATTTTTTTATATAGTTAGAGTATATATCATTAGTTAATGGTGGAAAGAATTTAAATATCTTGATGTTATCATCCAAGCTAAACAAAATAATCCTCTCTTATTAATTGAACAGAGACTATAAAATAGTTGATCATGCCCTATATAATACTATACTTCAAACCAATTATGTGTTGACTATAGTAGTATCTTTTCTTCTTTTTTATCAACCCTTGCCTTTATTTGTAAAGATTGAAAACCACCAACCTCATTTTTCAAAGTAGTAAAGAAAGGAAGGTATTGTAGGTGTCCAAATAAAACTAGATACTAAGTGGAATAGGTAATAGGGAAAGGGGTAACTCATCTATAAAAAGATATATCCATTAGTGGATTGATTATCTGCACCAAGGTGCACACTCATATATTTTTAGTTTTTTCGATATTTTTTTTATTTGTCAATTTATTCAAGATAGAAATTACATTAGTATTCTATTTTTGACATATTTAAACTCTATACCCACATTTTTTGCTATATTTATCCTTCAATATCATTATGGATTTTGAGTTAACATCATTGGGGGGGGGGTTCATATTATATTTGATGTTTATATATTTCCCACATTTTTAACTTTATTTTTTCTCAAATTTACTATTGTGTCACATTTAAATATTTTTAATTTCAAAAAGTGGTGTTTGAGAAAGGTTTTAGAAAAGTACTGTTAAATTTTTAGGTAGTAATAATTCCCATAAATTTAAGTATATTATGTAATTGTTACCCTAGTGAAACTTTCACTTCAATAAAAAATTGTTGAGATTATTTGAGAAACCTTTATGAAATTGATCCTGTTATAAACTAATGAAATGTACAGATAGTTGTGAAATAAAGTATTAAAAAATTAAATAACTATAATATTTCATTCGGTAAGATTAATTTAAGAACAATATTAGGAAAAATATAATTTAATATTAATGTTTTCTAAAAAAATGGCTTAGGGGATTGAGAACAAATGGAATGATGGGGATGAGGATATTATTTCAAACATCAATTTGGATGTTTAATATGATTCCTACTCAAGTATTGTATAAAAAAGAATAGTAAAAGAAACATAATATACTCTAATGAATCTATACAATGTCTAAACACTACATAATAATATTTTCCGGAAAATCAAAGAATACACCCTCTTAATGGTATATTTATCATCAATTTAAACTATTTCAACACCTTAAATACCAATATATGTTAACACATGGAATTGGTGTAAAACATAAAGGATAACAAATTCAAATATTTTAATCCAAAATTTTGTATATTCTTAATATCAACCAATCATTAATCACCCCAATAATATCCAAATAAATATATTTATCTAAAACTAAAATGGGGAAAGAATTATTGAAGAATAATGTAAATGAAAGAATAAAGATGATAGAAAAATAATTTCCCACAGATTATACCCTTTTTAAATGGATAGATTAAGGATGACAATGCATGGTTTTGGTGGGATCCAAAAACATTCAATGTAAAAATAAATAATCAAGAAGAATAATGTTACCTATTATATTTATAGAAACATGGTATATATTAGAAAGGATTATTAAAATATTAATACTGGTTGAAATAACTTTGATGTAAATTTTAGGTGTATTTTTTATGTTGGTTATGTAACAGTTAGTGAAGTGAAAACTTTTATTAGAGGTAGTAAATACTTTAATGATACTATGATAATAGAAATAGGAGAAACCTGAAACATGATGTCTCTCGGTGATTTTTTTGATCGATATGAACATATCCTGATATTAATTTTTTATATTGTAAATGATAATTCCTTGAGTAATTTTTGAGTCTATACCATCAAATTGAAGATGCATGATGGTATTTTTTGAACCATCCAAGGAGTTTCCCATGTAATGTTCCTTGAGAGAATATGTTTTCTATAGTAAAATTTGATGAAATAATGTGAAAAAATCATAGAAATAAATGAGAGATGATAATTTTGAATTACATAATTTTGGTTTTTATGTTTGAGAAGATATCAATGAATATGTATGTGACTCTGAGTGAAAAATAAAAGAAGGAAATGATATTTGTTACAAAAAATATCTGAATAGAATAATTGATGAACTTAAGGCATTAGAATCTTGGATATATATTGGAATGAGGCTTGAACATCCCTCCAAATTAGAAGTTGTTTCCTAGGATTACAATGTTATATTTTCCATTTTATGAGCATTGTGTTTTATGTAAGAAACTTAGGATTTGTATTTGGAATACTAATTAAAAGAAGCATTGTGATCCTTAAAGTGAACCATTTTGACATTTTTAAAGTACTATGATAAATCAAATTACTTTGTATCATCCATTGATCACTATTCTTGGTGATATTGGTTATACTAAATTTAAATAAAGGTTTGTGTTTTATAAGTGTTAAATATTTTCAAAGCATGAATGAATCTTGAATATGGAGGGAATTTTATTTTTTTAGCAGTGAAAATGATGAATAATATATTAGAGAGGAGTTTTATACATTATATCAATAAAAAACATCAAACAATTACATAAAGTGGTGTTCACACCTTATTAGAGTGAAGTGTTAGAAAGGATGAACAAATCACTATTGAAAAAAAGCTTGGGTGACACTAAATATTTTAGGAGACACCAAGTTGTTTTGGATAGAATTAGTGAAGATTTTTTTGTTATATTTTGAAATCAGTCAATTTCCTTTAGTAGTGATTGATCTGAAAGCACTAATAAAGATGTGAATTAGTAAAGCCATTTATTATTATTGGTTATGTACCTTTTGGTGTTTTTATATTCACTTTTTATTAAATAGGAAGATCTAAGTTAGATTAATGATGTAAAAAATGTATCTTTTTGGGATATTTAAATAGCGGTAATGGTATTATTTATAGGAACCTACAACCCAAAAACTAATCATTGATTGAGAAATTATTTTTCGAGAAGGAAAGGTGCATATGATTATTGATAGAGACATATAGAAAAATAATAATGATACTATAATAGTAATTATAGTTGATAAACTGAATTAAAACGTTATTTCCACTAAATAATTCATAGATCATGATATTCAGGAATAATATATTTCTATACTAAAGTAGTCGCATTACAAGAAAAGAACAAAATATGGTACTTAGATTATATCACTAAGAGAAATATTGTATACTGAATGTTGTTGAATGATAGAGAGCCGTATTACATTGTAGAGGTGAACTAGAGTATAAATATATAATCTTTAATAAAAACAATCAAGGATGAATTCAAATCCACATATAATAAAAATTATTGAGATCTTTTTATATTTCCTCATGAAAGTAATTATATTATAAATAAATGGTACTTTAAGATTAAGCAAGTCAAAAAATACCAAGATAAAAGATATCATGAAATATTAGTGGTTATAATGTATGATTTGATAGAAGGTATTGATTTCAATGAAATATTTTCTCTTTTTGTTTAACAAACTATTATTTGGGTGGTATTGGGGATGTGTCCTATTTTAAATTTATATTTATATCAGATAGATCTAAAGACATTTTTTTTTCAACGGTGTAATTAAGTGTGAAAACTATTTGTTTTAAATTGATGTTCTTGAAAAAGAAGGTGACGAGGAAATGGTTTATAGGTTGAATTGATCTCTAAAAAATATCAAGTTGGTATCATATATTTCTACAATATATTCAATACCTATATCATAATCCTTGTATAAGAAAAACTTCATTTAGGTAAATTTTTACATTTTAGTGGTTTAAATATAAATTATTTAATCATTATTCATATGTATACTCTTGATATGTTACTTATCAATCCAAAACAATTATTAGATATTGAATAAAAATTCACAATTATATCGGGAGTTTGATTTGAAGGAATTAGTACTATAAAACATGATTCTTTGGATATAGATGGATTTGGAAAAATAATCAAAATATTTGGCTATAATAGAATAATTACTTGGGGAAGTCTTGAAATGATTCAACATAAAATATTGTTATCCAATATTTACCCATATTCCAATAAATTTTTTCTTACCCTTGATAATGATTCTGAGTAGCGAAACATAAAAGACATTGATATCTCAAGTATAATATACATCAATAATGGGAATTATTACATTTTTTATGGTTTTCAATAGAACCAATATTATACATGTATTGGGAGTTGTTAGTCGATACAAGAAGAATCAAAGATGGAAACATTGGATCTCTTGGAAGAGAATCTAAATATAAAAGATCTCATATGTTGGATTATGTTAAGAAGGATCACTTTTCACTATTAGTGAATATGTTGGTACATTTTAGTTTATTCTGATAGATCCAAATGTACTATTAGTTATGTGATTAATCTTACAGTATGTTATGTGAGATAGATTTAAACGGTTCATTCAGTGGTTATGTTATCTATGAGTGGGGATGAATTATGGAAATCGACATAGGCTTGGGAAATTGTAATTTTGATGATCATATTTTTATAGGATCACTGGCATATATAAAATCACAATCCATATTTTTTTATAATGAAATTACCTTTAATATTTCATTTAATCCATATTATCATTCCAAGATAGAGTATATTGGAGTAAAATATCATTTTTTAAGAAATGGTGGAATAAATAAGTGAGAACATGTATAAAATTCTTACAATATAAATCATGGTATATTTCACAATGAAGGAAATTTATCATGATATGTCCTTATAATGTTGATATGTGAATGTCTATACAGATATAGGTGAAACATGTTGGGAAGATAAAAATGATGTGTAGAGACATGATAATTTATTAATAAAATCTTTATGTGGTAGGTATTTCATTAGATTTTTTTCCAAATTTCAACTACTCTTATTTTTCTTTTCCAAGAATGAAAACTACCCCCATATTTTTCATGTTAGGTAGGTAGGTTGAGTATGGTTGGTGGAAAAATTCTGCCCACCAAAAAATGGTAGAAATATAAAGGTAAGAGATAAATCTATTATTAATGAATATATCCCCAAGTGTATTGATCATCAAGGCCATGACATTCTTGAATATATTTAGTTTTATCCAAGTGGTATTTTGTGAGGTATTTTCTCTTTTTATTCAATAGGGAAACTACACGGGTAATCTAATTATAATGGTAAGAGAGTTTGAACTCATATTTTTCCACAATAATATTTTTATATGTTTTTGGTTTCACCCCAAATTATATGGGGGGAGGGTTCCATATTACATCCTATGTTCATTAATTTCCATGTTTTTTCCATTATCATTATCTCACATTTATTTTTATATTGTGGGATAATATTTTTTGGTATTAACATCATTAAAATTCTCAAACTCATTAGTGAGAGGGAGAGGGTGTGATGTCTCTACCTAGATGCCACTGAATAGTGCCTCGATCTGGCAGGCCACATGGCCTCATGTGCACCTCCCTACACACCAAAGGCTTCCAACTAGAAACGAGGGTCCAACATGGTACCATGAAAAGACTATACCATCATGATAAATTTTCCACGATGGTGATATAGAGAGGTAAATAGAGGAATCATAACAATAAACTAAAAACTTGAAATGTAAGGTAAATCATAAAAATTGAATGAATAACAAATAACAATAATATCCTGTATCAAATACAAAATGATGATTTTTTCATATGTCCTAAAAAAAGAACACAAAATCATGTTATGAAATACATGTAGAGAAAGGAAAAAAAGACCAAAAGATTATCTCCAGTAGAATCCAGATCTATATCTCAGTCCTATTATTTCATTCTTCCATGCTATTTAAAAATCTGGTATCAACAGCTAGGCAGTTACCCATATCCCTACTTAAATCCACATGATCTTCCAGGGTACCATTGGTGGCCCATAAATGGTGTGAGATAAAATCAATATGCCACCACTTACATTATCTATAAATATCCAGTCATTTCATATAATATAAAATTGTGTTGGTAATAATGGAAATCATTATATAAAATTATAAAGGGTCAACTATAGTTCCCGAAGGACACAAGGATGAAAATACCTACTTTAGCCTAATCTAGACATCCTCTGATCATGTAACCAGATGTACATGCATATAAGGACTATATGAATAGTGACATTTACATATATATATATATATACATTGAAAATATCTTGGACCCAAGGTATAACTCAGGCATCCATAAGATGTAACATGGGTATCACAAGTATCTGGGGATTCTACACCTACTATCACATGAATAAGAGATTCAATTATCAATATCACTATAGTAAGGGTTTCTATTACTAGTTTCATATTTGTAAGGGTATCTATACTAATTATCATAGAAGTAAGGGTCACCATGCCCAGAATCACATGAATTAGAGATGCTATACCTAGTATCAAAAAAATTTGGGATGCCTTGCCTAGTATCACAGAAATAGTGGACTTCATGCCCACTAATAATATCATAGGGTTTACATGCCCATATAATAATAATGATATAAGGGACTTTATTCCCATACATAAAATTTAAAAAGGGAAGTCACTCCCATTTATTAAGCAATGGGGTTATAGTACCAAAATTATAATTGAAGGGTTTTCGTTCCCAATTACATCAATTATAATAAGTCAAGGCTTCAATTAGAGCCAATATTTAATTCAAAACTCATAAAAATTCTATAATGAAATTGGAATAACCATTTTTCTATTTAATTTGGTCTCATGGACTCACTAATCACCTTCATTCAATTCATATAAATTTGATAAGTTTCCTAGACATGCTATAACACATGATTATCCATTTCATTTATGATATATCTATTAAAAAGTAAAACCAGACACATCGATAGGTGTTTTGGATATATGATCATGAAATCCAAAATATGCATGTAATGTGAACACCCAAATGGGTGGATAACATTAAGTTAGACAATATCAACATGTATTGGGTTCTATAATGTCATTAGTATCTAATAAGGACAACTAATTTTTGACAAATTCAATTTAGGGGAACATTCAGTTTAACTATTGTGTGGTACAATGAAACATATTACAAAACATCTCAACATTGAGGGACAATAAAAATACCCCTACCTTATGAATGTATAGGAGAAATCATCTATTATCAGACTTTGGTTTGGCCAAGATTAGGACAAATTGGGTAAACAAATAAACTACTTAAAAATAAAGCATATGATTCTACCCATAAATAACTATGTCGAGAGAATGACAAACAATGAAAGGTCAAATATTAGATAAGATCATATCAGAACACATCCAAAAAGATGAATAGAGATAAAATAGAAGTCTGAATGGATGATATATCGAAGATCTTAACTTGGAGTATTAGAGGATCTATCATGGGAGGAGGAGGTAGGCCCTATCCACTAGAAATAAATATAAGATAAATGGGGTGAGTTAAAATAAATCTACAGGAAATAATGTAATTTTTTTATAATTTATTGGTTTCATGATTTGGCTACATATATATCTAAACCAAGTGCTAACTATGAAAATTCCACTATCCCATAAGCATACCCTCATAATTCATTCAAATAGTTTGACTAACCGTCTGCAAACAATGAAAATTTCCCATGCTAAAGGTTGCAAATAATCTACACGGTCTATCACCCCTTAGTGTATTGTTAGTAAGAACCATGTTCCTTGATTTCCCCTTTGAAATACCCCCCCATAGTTAGGAGAAACCATCTGGACTAGCTCACATGGTTTCTATTAACCATGAGACCTAGTGTTTTCTTCCACTAGCTAGGGCTCTGGGCTTAGAACAATCTCCATATGCCCCTGTAACCTTCTTAACATAATTATTCATTCATATTAGGTCTAAGAAAACGAATTAAGATAATATATACAGGATCTATACCTTATTTAAAAAATATGTTCTTATAGTCTTCCCCCTTAAAGGAAACCACCCCCGAGGTATCCTCCCAAGGGTAGTGAAATGATTTTTGACAACAACTCTAGCCACTGAGCATGTAAATCATCCTCCCGCTCCTAAGTCACATCCTATACATGTCTGTACTACCACAGAACCCATAATAATGGAATACAATTTCATTTGAGGAAATTATCTGATCAATTATGCATATAAGATAATCTTCAAAAGAACCATTGACAGATAGCTCTACCTCCTTAGGATTGAAAGTATGGTATATGTCAGAATGTTAATGGCGAAGCTATGAAACATGGAAGACTATGTGCATGGAAAGTTAACATTGAGGTAATATAAACTGATAGTCTACCATCATGACTCTCTTTAATATCTCAAACATCCCATCAGAATGAGGTGTTAGCTTCCCTTTCCTCTATACCCGTTTATGCCCAAGTCTAAGTGATAGCCATAAGAAAAAAAATCCCAACCTCAAACTATAGAGGTCTTCAATAGAGATCAACATATGATTTATTTATATAATGAGTAGAATAAATATGCATCAGGATATGTTGAACCTGCTCTAAAGTCTCTCGAATGAGATGAGGATCTAGTAGTGCTGCCTCTTGTACCTCTTACCAGTATGTGGGTGAAATCAAATCCTACCATGTAGATCCACATAGGGATCCATATGAATCATCACCTGATAAACTTTATTATAGGAGACCTTAGTAAGAGGGATATTCTTCTCCCAATAATAATTGAAATTATGTATGCATACCCAAAGCATGTCCTCTAACACCTATATCATCTGTTTCGACTGAACATCAGTCTGAAGGTGAAAAGAAGTATTCAAGAGCACCTGTGACCCAAAGATCTCCATAACCCCTACCAAAACCTCAATGTAGAAAAAGAATCCCAATATGAAATGATAGTATGAGAGACCCTATATAGCTATATAATCTCACCAACATACATTCCTCCAAGTTGATAAACTAAGAAAGTCTCATGGATATCAAAGATGTGAGATACTTTTGGCAGTCGAACCATGACTAACCAAACTCCAACGCTACCCTGAGGAAACCATAGTAAACAGATGAAAAAATTTATAACAGCATCTTCAAATTTCCTTCATAGGATCGATAACAACTGTAATAAGTGAGTATTCCATTGGTTCTCATCCTTCAAATACTTATAGGTGGAACAACTAACGATAAAACCCACTATCAAATGTTTCATCCATGATCACCATTACTATTGAAACATATCATGATACATCTTGGATATACCTAGATGAACTACCCAATAAGAATTATGTGACTCTTGAAACAATTCCTCTCTCATATTTATTGAAACCGTGATAAACCCATGTTTACAGAAGATTCCATTATCATCAATAGACCAATCTAGAGGTGGGTCCTCACCAAAAATACTTTCTTCTATGACCAAGCGATTAGGATCTAAAAAATTTCTCATATTCACCTTCTAACAATGTGAATGTTTTTATGATAATTATTCAAATATATAATATCCATGATTTTCCTACACCTCTAATAAAATCTCATAAAATAGGGCCATAAGATTCCACTCGCTACTAGCCTCTTGAACTGCCTATGTCTGAGTCCTCCAATATAGAGCATCAAAAATAGTATTTTCCCTTCTTAAGAAGATATGATAGATCAAAGTAAAAGTAATATAGATATTAAACCCATATTCGCAGACTATAATTTAAGTAACGCAACCTACAAGACAAGGCACATACAATATCTACTAACTCAAGATCATGTGTTGGGTAATTATTCTCATGAGGCCTTAGTTACCATAACCCATACACAATGACTCGGTCATCATGAATCATAAATTCTCCTATCCTGATACTTGATGCCTCAAAATAGAAAGTATAGCTCTTAACCAACTCTGATAGAATCTGAATCAGTATTGAAATTAGTCTCCCTTTAAAATCTTGAAAATCTATATCATATGCCTTAGACAATATAAAAGTCACACCATTCTTAGACAATCATATAAGAGGTTCTACTAAGGCTGATAAGTCCTGTCTAAAACACTTATAGTAACAAGATATCCCCAAGAATCTCCTTATATAAAATATGTTCTTGGGATTCTTCTAGGTAACTACATATCTCACCTTATCTGGGTGAACTATAATTCCTAACTTTGAGATAATATAACCCAATAAGTGATGTTTTTCAACCCATAACATAAATTTACCGAGCTTATCATAAATCTTGTTCTCTATCAGTGTATTCAAAATGATCTCAATATGTGGGGTACTGTTACTTTGAGTGTGAGAATACCCAAATATGTCATCTACAGATACCACTATAAAAATATCATAATAGGCATGGAAAACCATATTCATCAAATACTTAAATATGGTAGACTTGTTCTTAAGATCACATGGAATTAACAAGATACTCATATAAACTATGCCAACTATGAAAATTTGTACGTGGAATATCTAAAAGCCCAACTCAAACCTGATGAAATATCTATATCAGGTCAATAATTAAGAATACTATTGTTTAGCTGATCTAGTTAAAAAGATAATCAATTTTAATAAAGGGATATTTATTCTCCATTGTAAGATGATTCACTTTCTAGTAATCCACACAAATACTGGGAGTTTCATCCTCATTCTTGGTGAAAATGATTGATGAACCCCATAGAGAAGTATTGGTCCATATAAAATTCATAGATCTTAAATCTTCTAACTTCCTATTGATATCCTATAATTAAATAGTATATATCTTGTAATGAGGAATATAACCCAATAAATTCCAGGCACTACCTCAACATTAAAGTCCACTTGTCTCTTATGTTGTAGTTATGAAAATTCATTGGGGGAAACATCCCTAAATCAGTCGACTACATGAGGGAATTCAGTCTGATGTAATCCATGGTGATCTATAAAAGGCTTGAAATTTATACAGACACTCCACCTAGCCCAAGATTTTCTAGTTTATCTCTACTTGTCTGGACATCCCAGTCACCCTTGTGAGTATATTCACTTACCTCTAGTGATGAGAATGTTACCCTTTGGTGATAATAATCAGTATAGGAATGATAAGTGACGAATAATCCCATACTAATAATGAAATTTAATCACTTCATATTGATGACAAATAGGTCCCATAATAAATGGATCCTTCCTACCTCAAGAAGAAAGTACCTATATTTTCTCACACTCTCTGATCACAAAACCAAAGGTGTATCAAATGTCATAACACCAAAGGAGTACTCAACATTAATTTGAAGGCTCTCCACAATATCCAATGAGACAAAAGATTGTGATTCACCTATATTGAATAAGGTAGACACTATGGTTGAGGATACTAGAATATTATATCAAATGGTAGATATCCCGATTCCCTTCTCCTTTAGTACATGCTCCATTGAATTGATATGGATTGATGTACGACCATGTGCTTCAACTTGACTACCTAGAGATTGACCAAACTAATGGTTCTATGTATATAAATCATGGATACCTTATCAATGAACTCCTCATCTTTCTTCATGATTGGTAGTACTACTTCTAAATTCCTTGTGAGGTGATATTGATCCTTCTCCTAATTGTGGAGATGAGATGGATCCTCTCCCAGTAAGTACAGATGGTATGGTTTGATAGAAAAAATATAGATACCCAATATTCCACAACCTCGACACTCAACTAGGTCTCTAGGACACTGTTCCCTCTTATTCTGAGGCTTTACACACTGGTGATAAACCATGAAACTATTTGTGGGTGTCTCCCGGTTTTCGTTGCTCACACACACAATCTTAAAGTGTTTCTTCTGACCACTAGTTGAATCGATGCCTTCTATTGGTTATATATTTCATTATCTCATAACATTATCCTCTCTCAGGATTTTTTCGATGAATATTTCTTTGCTCACTATATCAACCATAGTAGTCAATAAAAAAAATTAACTAAGAAATAATATGTTGCCTAAGGCCATCCACAAATTGCCTTTCTTTCAATAGTTTATCAGCAATATAGATAGTTGAAAATCACTAAATCTCTATAAAATGATATAAAAAGTCTATAATAGGCATAGAATCCTGTTAAATGTTATTTTATTCTCTAGAAATATCATCCCTCAGGGTATTAGGTAAGGAATAATCAATGTTTCTTGATTTGAAATCCCACAAAATCACTCCCTGATACTAGACATGTTGGTTTTGTACAACCCACCAGTGTTTGGAGTATCCAAAAAACATTATAAGTGGATTGATTCACTCCACTATTAGAAAGTGTCTCATAGTTCTTGAATAATTAAAGGATTTTCTCTAGCCATAACTCTATATCTTGGGGCCACCATCCCCTAAAAAAGTAGGTGGATGTTGCTACTGGAACTCATGAATAAGCTATCTCATAGAGGGGGGAGTCTATGGAGTTCTCTGTGTGGTTTGTATAGGCTGTAGAAAATCCCCTTGAAACCAAACATTATCATCCAAATCTAGGATAATAGGAGGATCCAAAAGTGGCACTACATGAGGTATTACTGGTGGATGATGGACCACCACCTCCATAGCATTGTGTTTACCACCCTCTTGGAGAAAAACTAGAGGATGTCCTGGTTGCACAAATCTAAAAATTCCAAGCACACGACTCAAATAGGATTTATTCTAATAACTATAATTGTTATATGAAAAGGATAGGTAGAAGATTTCATATATAATATTCACACCCCCTTCTGACAGAAGTATCCAGGACTTAGTGATAGAAACATTCATATATAACAAAAGATATGTTACCTACTACCAACTACTAAGGTATTGTTTGTGTCAAGATCAATTTTTTACTATATGGGTCATGATATAAAAATTCAACTGAAATTTATATAGTGAAACACCCTTTAAATAGTAATTGGGATCTATGATTAGCTACTTAATAAAGATAATATTCATTTTTAATTTATATAATATTAATTTGATTTATTATTTATATACACCATTTTAGTTCATTTAACACTTTGAACATTAATTCACATTATGATTGAAATTCCCCCTTTAAATGCACTATTACATGGTACATTTTTGAAAACCTCTTAAAAAATGGTCTTCATTTTATTTTCATTTTTAATTTTCAGGTATCCCATTATATAAGTAAAAATTAATTATTTTGGAGCACATGAATATTCATATTGTAAGACCACCCAAAAGGGAATTCATGCCAACACATTTTGAGAAAAGTAAACTAGAAAACAACCTAATTAAGAGACTATACCATCCAAGATACTAAACCAATGATTCTAAAAATTTATATGAATATAGAGGACGTCATGGGGAACATTTAATAAACCATTTACAATAGCTTATTCGAACGTTTTAATGGTGTTCTAGGTGGCCCAAGTGGAAGATGAAATTATGGGATAGATTATGTGGCCCAGAAAAACATCCCTCAAATTAAATCATATATCGAAAACCACAAATTATTTTGGGCTGAAACATTACAGAGAGTTATTAGACATCTGGATCTTAATTTTACCTTTTCTGTGTCCCACTCAGATTATACCATCTAGAAGGTCATCTATGCTTATCTATTTGGTGGATGCAAGCTAGCTGAAACTTCAAGTCAAGGGTGGAAAAGTCTCATCTCCCTTACATTCCACCACACTAGGCCTACCATACTCAAGTGGGATGACTTTCACTATTGGAGTATCAAAAGAAGGCTCTTAAAAATACTATTTAAGGTAGTGGTGTAGAAGGATTTATTCATATTTTGTGTTTGGTTTCATTGTAGTGTTATGCTATCGCTTTGTGTTTTTAATCATATTTCTTTCTGATGTATGTTTTTCAATTCAACTTAGTTTCTTAATAAAAGTTATTAATTTCCACTTATTCTATTCTTACACATATCCCTTTGACACCATTTTCTCAAGGTGTAAATTTATTCACACCATACCTTGTGAAATTTATCACACAATAGTGGAGTGATCATTATTTGGTTGTTTTTAATCCTTTAATTCCACCCTCAAAAGTATAATTTACACTTTCGTTGAGAAGATGTCATAATTGAGGTCTAAACCTTTTATGGGTTGATCCAAGGGAGTAGAAACGGGATGGATTGGATGTTATTTATCACTCCATTAATTTCTAATCACTTCTTTTAATTGATATTTTTATTTGATGATTTTGAAACTTCTTCGCCCTTGTTGAATTTTGAGTCCACACACTTCAAGTGATAATACAAAACATTACCATAGATTGCTCATAAATATGATCATCTATGTTTATAGGTGATTAGTATTATGGTGTGTCATTATTAAACTAGTAAGTGATCAATTTTTTTATCTTCTTATGAACCCATATCAAATATAAGAAATTAAAATCATTAAAAAGTAATTCATCCAATACACTCCCAAGAGATAACCTAGGATCAACTCATTATATTAATTTTAATTCACTTAAGTAACGTAGTTCTTTCTTAAACCTATCTAAATTCAACCCAATGTTGTCCACATAATATCCAAACTCTGTCCATATAATGTGCATGTCTATAGGATTATTCTTAGGTATATGAGGAATCGACAACCCAAGAAAATATACATTTGCCCGCATAACCCTAAAAACTTGGGTAAATTTGGGTGAGAACAATCTATATTTAACAGTGACCATTAATTATAAATTCTAATTTCATTTAAATTGGATTCTCATTTGTTACATTTTCCCTTAAATGTAGAACTATATAGATATCCACATCCAATTTACAAGGACCCATACACCTCATAAACTGAAATTTGGAATCCCTTTATTCCCAACCAGTCATTTATCAAGGACATACATGAAGAGTTAGTACAATTCAGGGATATAGAAATAAGCACCAAAACATGTTGTAGGCAATGCACATAGTAAAATAAACGTGGCATGACATAATGAATGACATATAAACTTAGTAAGGTGCCTAAAATGATACACTATCATGATTTATTTCCATATTAGTTGAAAGATAAAAATATTTCTAATTCCAAATTATTAACACCACACATCATGTGCGTCACCCAATAGTGGAATGAAATCAACTATAATGAGAAAAATAAAGAACAACATGTCCCATCAAAGGTAATTTGTCTTTTACCTATATGTGGGGTAGCTACTCCCAAGCATAGATCATTATGAAATTCTAACACATTCCAAATATCATATATATATTTCCCCAAATAGTAAGACAAAATAAAAAAATTATTTGATACCACTTTGTGACATTCTAAACCAGATTCTACTAAATGGGGCCCCGAGTTAGTAGGACACATGGCCTCAAGTGCACCTCCCCATACGTCATGACTGTCAACTTGAAGCTAGGGTCTAAGTTGGTACAATGGAGAGACTATACCCTCCTAGCATGGTCTTGTTCTTTCCCACTCCCATTCTATATACAAATCAGTATCAATAATTGGGAACTTTCCTATATCCCTATATGCATTAACATAATCTGTTGGGGTACTATAAGCTGCCTAGATAAGTTGTGAGATAAAGTTAGTAGGCCACAACTAATGGTGTCTATTGATATCCCATCATTTCATATAATATAGAAGTGTGTAGGAAATAATGGAAACAGTAAATAAAACTATAAAGGATCATCTTTTGTTTCAGAAGGACACCAGGCTAACATTACCTACTTCAGGCTAAGTCGGATTGCCACCGATCAAGTAAAAGGATACAAAAACATATATGGAATGTATTATTAGTGACATTTACAACCATATATATGGATAATGGTACACACTAAGAACTGAGGCGTATCTTATGCATCTATAATCTAATACATGGGTGTCAAAACTATCAGTGGATTCCATGCCCAATATCACATGAATACGACATGACATTACTAACATCATAGTACTAAGGGTCTCAATGACTAGTGTCACAATAGTAAGGGTCTCCATGCCTATTATCACAAATGGAAGGGTCTCTATGTCCAGTATCACAATAAATGAGTAATCCATGCCCAACATAATAAAAATAGTAGATTCCATGCCCAGTATCATAGAAATAGGGTACTTTATGCCCAGAAAGCATATCATAGGGTCGCCATGCCAACATCACAATAATGGTAGTATGGACTTCATTTTAATACATAAAAATTAAAATGGGATGCCATGACCATTTATTAATCGCAGGGGTCGTAGTTCCCAAATTATAATAGAAGGGTAACTATACAAAATTTTATTAATTATAATCAGTTAAGGATTTTATTAGCACTGAATGTTAATTAAAAACTCAAAATCATTGGATAATGATAAGGGCATAACCGTTATTCCATTTAATTAGTTATCATGGTCATATCACCCACCTTCATTAAATTCATCTTAATTTGATAATTGTGCTAGCCATCTTACACCACAATGATTATCCATTTCATTTAGGAAATCTCAATTAGGAATTAAAACCAAACACACCAATATGTGTTTTTTTAAATGTTCATGAAATCTACCTAAAAATGAAAAGAACACCCCAAAAGGGGAAGATCAGTCTGAGGTGGATGATCTCAAAATGTATTAGGTTCTACTAAGCCATTATGTTCCAAGAAGGAAAAATAATTTATAATTGATTCAATTTAGGGGAATGAATGGTCAAAAATGGGTGTGGTACAACAACACTTATTAAAAGGCTTCTTAACTTTGATATATAATACCTATACACCTATCTTACGCATGTAGAAAAGAACTCATCCAGTATCGACCATTAATTTAGTCCATATAAAGGAAAATAAGAAAAATATATAAACACTATGGAAATAGGGAATATGATATTGCACAAAAACAACTTCTTCACAATAAATACAAATAACTAATGGCAAATGATAAATGAATATATTATCAGCACACATCCAATGAGATGAATAGAGATTAAATCAGAGTTTGGATGGTTAAGATATCCAAGAACTTGTTTTGGAGGAGTATAGGAGATCTCATAGGAGGATGAGGGTGAACCTATTTAATGAAAATAAAAATAGGAATGGTTGGTGAGTTGAAATATTTTTAAGGGAAAATGGTAATTTTCTGAGAATATTTGGGTTGCACAGTTTGGCCGCATGGTTGGATAAATCATGAACCAACCATGGGAAGGACACTATCCCATAAGGGAACATAAATGGATTATTTTCCCTAGTTGACTAACTATTCTCAATCTATGCAATTTTCCTCTGCTAAATGTTGAAGACGATCTGCATAGGCAAGCCTCCTTGGGAGTACAGTATGGGAAAATCTTGTGCCTTGATTTCCCCTAAGAAATGTAATGACCGATTATTTTTTCAATGAAACATAAATTCATATAACTTTTTTATATGGTATAAAATACATAATTAACATTGATACCCCAATAAAACATTTTTCTTAAAAGTGAATAATGAAATAAGTTTTATTTATAGAAATTAAGGAACCTATACTGATGGAATAATAACATGACCATTGGAATAGTAACATGACCATTATGAATAGTAATATGACCAATAAAATAGTTACCTCACCTATAAAAGTATTAATAAAATTTAGGTATATTATAAATTAAAATATGATATAATTAAATCATGGTATAAGTAAATAAATGTTTTAAAAATGATAAATTAAGTGTTGATATTTTCATAAAACATAAATGATTATTTAAAATTCTTAATAAATATTAGGATTTAAACAAAAATTTATTTTCGTAAAATATTTTTATAAATTAATATTATTTTTTATAATAACTATTATTTAATTTTAGGAGACCTTAATTAATTTATCAATGTGTCATAAAATCATTTATAATATATAAATTAGGATTTTTTTTGAATAAAAGATTATTTTATTTAAAAAATAAATTTCACAAATTTTAAAAATTATTTTAATAAAATTGTGTTCAATTTTAAAAAATATATATCAAAAAAAGGTCTAGCTAATTTTTTTGTATTTTTCTTAAATCGGTAAAATTTTGGTGAATAGTGAAATATAGTAATTTTTGGCATTTAACATTTTAAGCCAAATACATGGATCGGTATGTGATTCAGGTTGTAATAACAAATTTTTTTGAAATATATTGAATCATTTATTGTATTTAGTCATATGAATCAGGAATATTGATATTCTTGATCCAAAATAATAAACTAATGAATAAAATAATCAAAAACACCAATCTCCTCGCTCTATAAATACCACCCCTAACCTCATATTATATGTACAACATCTAATACATTTATATTGTCTTAATAACACAAAATTACCATCCCAAGACACTTCCCCATGTCCAAGAGCTTCATGTCTCAACCAAACACAAATCCCAAGTTCCTTAAAGAGGTTCTCAAGGATAAGATATTCAATATATAAAATCCTCATTCTTTCTCTATTAATTTCATTTTTTAATATTCTATCCTTACATCCCCTCTCCAAAGACTCATGATAACTATAGTATTATATATATACTATAGTTTTATTATGTTAATGGAAGATCCATCAAAAAATCATTTATCTTCTCATTTTATTCTAAAATTGAAAACATCTTCTATGATATATCGATTCAACACCTTCATGGACTATAAGTTTTCATTTTCCATTACCACATTCAAGGATGTTCATAAAACAATTATTATGGTTAATAATAATATAATATAAATAATATAACTATTATCATGTTTTGGATCCAACATATAAACATAATATTAAATAAAATAATACTAGTTCACGATGGTTGTAAAAACAACCAAGATAAATTAAACATTTTCATTAACATTTTATCTAATGAATCATTATCATATCTGAAAAAATAGTATATAGGAACGTATAATATTATGTAAGTATATTAATACCATTTTATTCTATTTTTTTATTTTCATTTCCATTTTATACGAAACCCCATAATTATACTCAATGGAACCAACCATAAGCCATGAAACAAACACTCCTGTAATGACAAAATTGAACTCTATAACTTATAGAAATGGCCATAATAAAAATTAATAAATATGTAATGAATAGAATACATGTATAGTAGGTTCTATATTTAGTAATTAATAAATATAATTTTATTATTTAGAATATTAAGTTTATGTATAGAACGTATTAATACAAAAATTAAGGGAATCCTCAAACCCAACTCTCTTTATTTGGTTTTTCCTTCATTCACTGCAAGAATCCTTTTGATCCTAGATTTTTATTTCTTTTTGGCTGTTTTTATTAAAATGATGTAATAGTTTTCCAAGAAAAACAGGGTTATTATAATTGGAATTAGATCATGATATCATTAATTTGGGAATTTGAATTTTCAAATGTTAGGGAAAACCCGTTGGATAAGACTAAGTATATGTAAACATCCAGAATTCTTTTTTTACAATAATTTTAACCATAGGGATACCATGGGATAAGAATTTATAATCAATGACACCAAAGAATAAATTATTTATTCAATATTTTTTGACTTATATTTTTTTAGTCCTTTTCTATTTTAGAAAATAGTTTGAACTAAGAGAAACCAGGAAAACCTGTGTGAAGAAAAAGAATCTATTTTTCAAATGGAATCTCAAAATCCTTGGGAGGTGGTGTTAAAAACATCATGGCGATTCTTACCCAACTATATCAGGAAATGAATAATACCCTGAAATAGGTGGAATGTCCACCTTTACCCAAGAAGAAGAAACTAGAGATTGAGTCCTTTATGCGGCAATAATCACCGACATTTAGTGAAACATTCGATCCGCTTGTCATAGAATAGTGTGATTACTCTATGGAGAAGATATTTTTTGTAATCCCCTATTATAAGAAGAAGGTGATTCTGACTGTTTATCTTTTAGATGGAGAGGCTAATCAATGGCGGGTGTTGATGAAGAACACCAAGGAAAAAGATGAATTCGAAGAGATGGAGTGGGAAGAATTAAAAAAATATTTCTATGAATTTACCTCAAAATATTCATAAAAATTTATAGAGGTATTTACTAGATGTAAATAATAAGGGAGGTGATCTTTTTTCAGCTTATGAAGAAAAATTTACAAGGCTTATAGGGTATGCCTTGATATTTTTTATCAATAATGATAAAAAATAAATAGATTATTTAGTTGTCTAAAACCACATGTTCAAAATGATCAATCTATCCTAGAATATGGGAGTTATGAATAAGTGGTTTGATTTTTCCTCGAATTTGAGATGATGTTTAGAGAATGGTCTAATGGTTATAGAGATAAGAATAAAATATTGGAGTTTTATATTGTTGGGTCAAATGAAAAAGGATGCAGGAGGTTGCAAGAACCCATGTGTTAAAAATGTGGGAATTAGAATCATGGGAAATAACAAAAATGGTTGAAAAAATGATTTAAGTGTGGGAGTGAATTCCACTATTCTCATAAATTTCAATGAGACATGAAGAGGATGGACAATGTGATAGAAGAAAGAAGATAACCACCCTTGGTTCAATGCTTCAACTATAGGGATAAGGGGAACTATGCGCACCATTGCACTAAACCTTTAGTCCTTGAGGGTAACCAGCTTCAGTATCCACCAAATCCAAGGAAGCAATGGTATGGTTATTTCATCACTACTGCTAATGTGGATAAATAAAATGAAGTCATACGTGGTTCACTTTCTATTCATGAATGAATGGAAAAATTATTTTTTGATTATATTTATAAGAATTATAATATATTATATATGATTTTATAACTATTTAATCAAATCCCTGACACCTTAATATAGATATATCCATAAAAAAACCTTATAGTGTGATCATTGCAACCTAAGTGTCGGTATCTTCTCCTATTGGTGTATATGGGAAAATTTTTCCCATGGATCTTTTAATACTTACCATGGTGGAATTCAATGATATAAAAAGAATCAATTGGATATTGTTTTATAGAAAACACATCAACTATTGGGAAATGTAAGTATTTTTTCATATTTTGAACCATACCATGATCCTCTACATATGCAATGAAGACCATGAATCTCATTTGGAAAATCCATCAATGGTGTGGGTTTTGATGCCGTATAAAGAATCATAACTTGATCAAAATATTGTTCCAAAGGAAGGTTTCAACCCAAAATAAATTCTCATTGTGAGGGAATATAGTAATGTATTTCATGAAGAGTTACCTGAACTTCCCCTAGATTGTGATGTAGATTTCTCAACCGAACTTGCACCTGGAGCCACTAATATCACAAATTTTTCCTATAATATGACCCTGATTGAACTGAAGGAGATAAAGAAAGAAATGAAAGATATCTTGGTCAAAGGGTTTATACTCCATAGTGCATTGTCTTGGGGTGAACAAGTCTTATTTTAAAAGAAAAAAATGGATCAATTCGGCTATGTATCGATTATCGGGAGCTCAATTATATCACCATAAAGAACACATATCTTCTTCCAAATATGTATTCCTTGTTTGATCAACTACTAGTATATCTATACTTCTCAAAGGTGGATCTTCATTTTGGATATCATAATCTAAAGGTGAATAAATAATATATTCAAATGGATTATTTTGATACAAGGTATGGGAATTATGAGTTCCTAGTGATACCTTTAAAACAAACAAATTCCCCTAAAATATTAATGGATTTGATGAATGTAGTCTTTAGATACTAACATAGAACATTTAATGTACTCTAACTTGGTGATATTCTCATATACACCAAGAGTATGGATGTATATGAATAATATATAAGGATTATATTGGTGACATTAAGGAATGATAAATTGTATTCCATGTTCTACAAGTGCGAATTTTGGATATAGTAGGTCATATTCATGGAGAACATGATCATAAGTGAGGTAATTTATATGGAACCTTCAATAAAAAGGAATTGAGGAATGGAACAGACCCAAAAGTGTCATGAAAATATGTAATTTTCATGTATTATAAGGGCACATCAAACGTTTTGTAAGAAATTATCAGGATTTTATAGCCCTATAACTAAGTTAGCATGGGAAGTGGTGAATTGTGATGTGATGGAAGAATGTGAGGAATGCTTTAAGGAGATCAAGAAAAGGATAATAATTATACATATACTCATACTACCAAAATTTGGACAAGGTTTTTTGATATATAATGATGCTTATAAGAATATTTTGGGGTGTCTAATCCTATAAAATGATATAGTGATTGCCTACACCTCACAGAAGTTGAAGATCCATTAGCAGAACAACCTGACTCATAATCTAGAGCTTGCAGCTATAATTTTTAACTTGGAAATATGGTGGCTCTACCTCTATGGTGAGAAGTATGACATATATACTTATCACAAGAGTATAAATTATATATTAACATAAAAGGATATCATCACACATCAAGGGTGATGGTAAAAGTTAATTAAGGACAGTGGTTTCTCTATTCACTATCAACTCGAGAAAGGAAACAAGGTAGCATTTTCTCTCAGTAGAAAACAACATTATACTCTATTCATGATTTGGATTGAGAAATACCCTTTACTCACAAAAATGAAAAATATGGATTCGAAAATCATAATAGAAGAGAATAAATCATACCAGGACCAAATTACTTTCCAAAAATCTATCCAAGAAAAGAACAAGGAGGTATATAGGGATGATTTGAAGCTAAAAGAAGGTGAAAGCAGTGAAATAATGAAACATACATGAGTTATATATTGATTATAATGGTTTAATTTGTTTTGGAACTAGGATATGTGTTCCTTCATCAGATAAGATAAAGAAGGATCTATTGGATAATTCACATAACTCATTATTCTCCATGCATCTTGGAAGTAACATTATGTACCATGATCTTGAAAACATTTCTGGTGGGAAAATATAAACAAGGGGATTTTAGATTAAATCTCAAGGTGTTTGGTACATCATCAAGTTAAATAAGAGTAACAAAAGTTCAAAGGGATGATGAAACCATTTCCTATACCCACCAGAATATGGGAGAATACCACCCTATAATTTTTCACTCATCTCCCAAAAATAACTAATGGAAATAATGAAATATGTGTTGGGGTGGATCGACTCACCAAGACAACCCACTTCATTTCCATTCGGGATGATTTCTCATTTTAACAAATTACCAAGATATATGTTAATGAAGTGGTGAGGGTGCATGGGGATCTAATATTAATATTTATTCTAGTGATCCAAAGTTCACATCATAATTATGGATAAGTCTTAAACATTCATTGAGAGATAAATTCAATTTTAGCATATCTTATCACCCCCAATTTTATGGCCAATCTCAAATAACTATTTAGATGATCAAGGGCATACAAATATCTTGCTCAATCTAATTCAAAGGTGGATTGGATTAGAATCACCCTTAGTTCAGTTCTCATATAAAAATAGCTTCCACTCACACATCCAAATGAATTTATATTAATCTCTTTACGGTAAGTGATGTTGAACTCCAACTTGTTGGTATGAAGTTATAAAATTAAAGATACTTGGACCTGGGATAGTGAATTAGATAAAATTTTATGTTTAAGAGATACATCAAAATATCAAAGATTCATTTGAGTTGGGATAAGAGCAATGCTAAAAACCATTGAAGGGACTTGGAGTTTGATGTTGTAGAAAATTTCATCCTTCTAATATCACCATGGAAGAGAGTCTTCCAGTTCGGAAAGAAAAAAAATCTTAGCCCAAGGTATAATAGCTCTTATGAGATCCTTGATCCTAGAATAGTAGTGGATTATCATATTTCAATTCCCAAAAATATGTATTATTTTCATGAAATATTCCACGTATCTCTCCTGAGGAAGTACATACCTTACCCCTCACATGTACTAAATCCGAAGGTGGTACAACTAGAAGATTACTTCTCTTTTAAAGAGCATCTGGAAAAGAAATTGGATCATAGATACACAGTCCCAGGCAACAAGATGACTTACCTTTTCCATGTTCTATGGTGGAACCATAAGTAAAAAGAGGAGACATGGGAATTGTATGAGGTGATGAAGGATAAATACCCTTATCTATATTTACTTTATTATGTAAAATGAAATTTTGAGGGTGAAATTTAAAAAGGGTAAAAGAATGTAATGATATTGAATGTTATCTATGAAATTTCTCTTCTTATATTTATTTTATGTGGTATAAAACCATATATAACATATATAATAGGATAAAAACATTATTCTCATATGTGAAGAATGAAATAAGTTGTATTTTTAGAAATTAAAAAACCTATACCGATGGAATAGTAACCTATCTATTAGAATAGTGGCATGTAATTAATAATAGTTAAATAACCAAAATAATATTAACTTAACCTATAAAATTATAAATAAACATTTGGAATCTTCTAAATGAAAAGAAGATATAATTAAATCATGTTATAAATAAATAAATGTTTTAAAAATGATAAATTAAGAGTTGGTATTTTTATAAAATATAAATGATTATTTACAATTTTATAATTAATATAATTATTTAAAATAAAATAAAATTTCTTAAAATAGATTAAAAAATTAAGATTAGTTTTTATCATAATTATAAGATAATTTTATGATACCTTAATTAATTTTTCATAGTGTCATAAAATTGGTTATAATAATAAAATAATAATTATTTAAATATGTGTTGATTTTATTTAAAAAATAAATTTATCAAATTTAGAAAATTAATTTCCAAAAATTGAGTCCATTTTTTAAATCTAAATCTCAAGAAATAATTAGGGTGATTTATTTGTAATTTTCTAAAATAGTTGAAATTTTGGTGAATAGTGAAGTATGATAATTTATGGTATTTAATGTTTTTAGACAAATAAATGAATATTTGTGTCATTCATGATATAAGAAACAATTTTTTTCAAGTATACTGAACAATTTACTATATCTGGTCATTGTAATCAACATTATTCATAGTCTTGAGCCAGAATATTAAACTAATGAATAAATTAATAAAAGGATCCCCTCTTACCCGATAAATACCGCCCCTCACCACCTATTCTCCTAACACATTATAATTGATGTACCTTGCCTAAATTGTCTCCAATTACCTTTACAATACTCTTCCCCATGTACAATATTTTCTCGTCCCAGCAAAACACCAATTCCAAGTTCCTTAAGGATGTTCTCAAGGAGAAGATATTCAAGAGGTAAAATCATCCTTCTTTCACTTTTAATTTCTTTTAGTTTTTGATTTTCTACTAACATACCCTAAAAAAGTGTCATGATAAATATAGTATCATATATATAATAGAATTTTATTTTTTAATGGAGTATCCATCATTAAATCAATTCTATTCTCCTTTTATTCTTAAAATGAAAACATCGTCCGTGATGTGTCAATTCACTACCTTCATGAATGATGAGTTTTTGTTTTCAATTACTGCCTTCAAGGCTAGTTATAACAAAATTATTATCGATTAATAATATTTTAATAAAAATATTATAACTTATATCTTATTGATTGTATAATATATAAACATTATATTAAAAAAATAATACTAGTTCATGATGGTAGTAAAAAATACCAAGATAAATTAAATATTTTCATTAACGTTTTATCTAATGAATCATTATAATATCTAAAATATATATATATGGAAAAATTTAAAATTTTATAAGTATATTAATACAATTTTTTCCCTCTTTGTATTTTCATTTCCATTTTTCAAGAACTTCCATAATTATACTTTAGTGAATCAACTATAAAATATTAAAATAACACTTCCGTGATGATGAAATTGAACTCTATAACATATAAAAATGTAAATAAATGAACTTAATAAATTTATAATTAAAAAATGCATGTATAAAAGAATATTTATTTAGTAATTAATGAATATAAATTTATTATTCATGATATTAAGTGAAAGTGCAAAAAACATTCATATATTAGGTAAGGGGATTATCAAACCCAACTCTCTTTCTTTGGGATTTCCCTCTATCACACCAAATTTTAATATAGATTCTACTTTAATATTCATTATTTAAAATTTAATTATTTTACCCTTTTTTATTTTTGGGTATATAAACATTTCCAAAGTTGATTTTACAAAAAAAATAATTATTTTTAAAAAGAAATATTTTTTTCAAAACACATATTTATTCCCCTTGAGTTATTTATTTTTCACTCAAGAATGATGATTTCTAAACCCAATATGATTTTATTTTTCTTTTGGTAACCACAATGATTTTTCATGAATGAATTATTTATGAAATACTTATGAAAACCATTCATTCCCATGGGTTATTTCATGTTTATGATTGTTATATGTTCTATGTGGCATGAATGATTATGTAAGTGTTATGATGTGGCAAGTGGGTTCAAAATTATATATCCCACTAGTATGTTGGCTAATATGTTGTATCTCATGAGATAATGTGTAATATTCATGAAAATGATGTTATATTTCATTATAATGATGATTTTATGACTATTATCGTATGTTATATTTGAACATGATGCTAGATTTGATCACCACTATGTGAGGTAGTTGACCACTATGATATGATGTTTCATTTTTATGCATTAAAATATTCCATGAATATATATAAAGTTTCCTCTCATGATTATGATGATGATCTTATGATTATGTTATATTGATTATTATTATTATCACCCATGTTATATTGATTCATGTTATTTATTCATCCTCTTACGGGGCTTTTAACACACCTCTTTCGTTGATATATATCCTCGGGTGATTACTTGTACTAAGGTGAATGTGATATTTGAGGAAAAAATGAAATATTTAAATAAATATTAATGTTTTATTATTTTTAAATTATGTATGATACTAATTTTACCAATACAATAAACCGTTTGATCTGGTATTTTTATCTATTTTTGTTGTTTGTCTAAAATTGATGTAAATGTTTTGTGAGAAAGGTAGGGTCTCTATATGATGTACCCTGAAAGGGTAGGAGAAACTCTAGGGTCTAGCTCACACAGTATCTACTAACTATGTGGCGAAATACTTTCTTCCACTTCTTGGGGTTCTAGGCTTCAAACAATCCCCATACACCCCTGTATCCTTTTGAACATCATTAAGAATCTATATGAGGTCCATAAAAACGAATTAGACAAAAATATAAAGGATTCATAACTTATATAAAACCCTAGATATTATAGAAGTTTACCTAACTTCTCAACCAAGGTAAATGAATGTATATAAATGGATTTGTAAATATTCTATAAATAATTTTTTGCATCAAGAAAACTATTAACCTAAAATGGAACCACTATATTTTTAGCAATCTGTGGGATATAGGTAAGGGTGATAAATCATAGTCTATCCCCAATATTTTAGGAGGGGTTAAGGCTAAAATTATATTTTCTTATGTGACATCCCTGTGAAAAATGTTATTGGGGTTCCCCAAAAATCAATCTATCTTTTTTGCATTTAAATTTGAAATGTATTAAAAATATTTTTATTAATATTTTAGACTAATTTAGTGATTTTGGGTCCATTTCATAGTTTTCAACCACTAATTTTATAACTCAATATCTTATATATATTTAATTAATACTATCTAGTAACTATTTTAAATAAAAAAAATTAAAATTTCTATAACCCATGTCTATCATTTTACAATTCCAGTTACAGTTATGCCATCTATTTATTAACTTTATTTTATGATTGGTGTAATGGGGTTATTAACATGATGTGTTCAGAAGCATAAATATGTGAATATCTTGGAAGATAATGCTTTAAAATTATTAATGTCATGAATATTTGTTTCAAAATTTTAATTAGCTTGGGAATATTCTAAGAAATACATTCAGAGCATAAATGTTTCATCAGGTGTACAACTATAGAAATACATGAAGTGAAATAGGTTTATGATGTGAATGTATTTTTTTTATAATATAAAACCTAAGTGATAGGGTTTTATTTGTGTAAGTGGCCTCTTAATTAATTCACAACATTAATTCCCAATTTACATCACCAATATCTTGATCCCAACTTGTTTGGACTTGTCCAGTGCTCTAAAATACTCACTTGTTTTCTTTTTTACTTCCTATTAACATTTAGATATGCCCTTGGATATTTTTGTTTAACTTCAACATCAAGAACACTTTGGAAATGAGACATTGAGAATTATTTAGGAAATCAAAGATTACAGTCTCCTCCATCTTTTTAATCATCAGTCTCCTTGGTTTGTGTCATGTAGAATCATAAAACAGTGTGTAATACTAGATCAATGGTTTGGGTTTTTTATTGATGAGAACATTTTAGTGTTTGTTAATTGAATGTGATGAACAGGTTGATCTATGGAATCATTTAAGATCCTTTGGGTAAAAATCATTGATTTATATGGATTCTATCCTACTTTACTATTCTAGAACTTATTAGCTTGAAACATGATAAATTTTCTTACGCTTTGATTGGAAATATATTAAGTAGTTTAAGTGGGAATCCCCTGTTTTAATGTGATTTTATAAGGATATTTTTCAATGATTGTTCTAATTTGTTTTATTAAATGTTTTCAATGTAATTGTTTTTCAAAATAAATGTTGTTTTGTGGAAAAATAATTAATATGGTTGATGTTATTGTAATACATAGTGGAATGTGTTAATAATTTTTTGTATAAGGATTTTTTTGAAATGTAATTGGTGCTTAGTTTCAATCAGAAAGGAACAAGTGTATATCACCCAGTGATGAATTGGTGAATGATGGATTTCTACTCATGAGTGTTGGTATTATCTTTCTCCATTCATGGGTGTGTGAGTGTGTAACATGGAATATGATTTCCAAGTGAATGTTAATGTGAAAGTCAAAGAATGAATGGATTTTCTTGTCAAATTTATTACATTAACTGTTTCACTTTATTAATAGTTTTGATATTCTAATACCCAATTTTATATAAAATGTGAAAATTGTTCTTATCCTTATGGTGTGTGTGGGAGGTTTTTGGGGAAATCATACTAAGTGAATTACTCTCTCATTCTTGGGAACCTTGGTGCATTTTTAGATTTCATCTACTATGATATAGGGAAGTTAATGTTTTATACTTTTGTAGTGGTGATCCTTCATGTTATGGTTTGGTTTCTGAAGAATGTGTTGTGGGAGTGTCTGCATCTTTTTCTTGGATAGTTCCACTTTGTTTCCAATGTCATTCTATTAAGATTTTGAGCCTTGATCACTTATTTTTTCTATTATACTCTAATATTATGTTTTTACTGTTATTCTATCATGTTATGTGGTTTTTTATCATGAACCATGTAGTTAATCATGTTTGTTATGCATTTTCATGATAGGTTGTATGGATTTTTAGGGAGAATAATCCCCCAATGTCCTCTTAATACATTAAAATTTATAAATAACCTTTAGGTTCTTGGGGATGTAACATAAGGTTAATAACTCAACTATTGCCTCTAATTTTTTTGATGAGTGGTAGGATGTAAAAAATGGTATCATATATTTTTGGTCTTTCAGTTGGTTTGGTACCAATAAGATAAGACTGTTAGAACATGTAATGTATAGAATAAAATAACATAAATAACATATTTACGATAACCTTTAAGTTACAAAGGTATTTTGGGTATAAAAGTGCTATAAGAAACTTTTAATAATGTTGTTATCTCATCGTCTTGGGTTTTACTGATGGGTGTTAGATACCATGTATTGTAGTGAGACTTCCCACTATGACTGAATTATTTAATTGTTGTTCAATTGGTTTTTAAAAATGGTTAAAATGGTTTAATTTTAAAATGGTGGTTAAATTGGTTGTTTCTCATGGTAATGATATTTTTTAATATATTTTGTAATTTATTAATGACTTCAGTAACTAGAGATACATGGTCTAAATGGATTACCTTTATGCTTATATAATACAACACCAGGAAGAATCCATATAAACGAGTAAGAAGAGGATACTGAAAATATAGTTAAACCTAAGCCACAGGTTAACCAACAACTTGTAATGATTATTGTGAAACCATTTCAAGATATTGAAAGAGGAAATAGAAATGATTAATTGTGTCAATTAAATCATTCCCTAGAGTTTTTGAAAAAGAAACAACATTTTTTTCAAGGGTATTCTAAACCTGAGAAATAAAAAGTATAAATTAATTGAATAAATAGAATTTTCATTATTGTTGGTACACTAGGATCGTTGATGTTTAAGTTAGAAAACTATATATTGAAAGATCATAAATTCTAATGGTGGGATTTAGTACTCCAAGATAAACTCAAATAACGAATTATGTGGGGATATTTTTGGGATTATTTAATAAACAATTCTAACAACACATGTTTAAAATAGAAATAAAAATATATTTATTTAGTTGGAATCAAGAAAACATCTCTATAAAAATGTATGCAACCAAGTGTATGAACTTAGTTAGTTTTTCCTCAGAATTAACATTTATTGAATCCTTAAACGAGTGCATCATCAAGTTAGGATGATGACTAGAGATTCGATACCTGATAGATATTTTATGTATTACATATTATATATAGATGGTTAATAAGGAAATTGTGAAATAAATGGATCTTTTTGGTAATACTATGGGATCTAGTATTTTTGTTCCCATGGTGGAAAGATTCTACAATAGTGCTAAAAATAAGAGGATGATGGATTTATTCTTTCATGGAGGTGGAACACTACAAAATAAAGCTATGTAATTAGTTAATTTTCTTGTAAGATTTGATACCAAACCAGGTTAATTTTATTGAATCTAGTTAATGCACAAGAATAATAAATGAGATACACTTCCCAAGTAGAGCCCCCACTATGGAAAGAAATGATATATTAAGATGTATTTTCCTAAACATTAAATATCAATAGGTGGAATATTCTTGACGGAGCCTCACCTTTTGTATGATCATATGGAACAATCCCATTAAACTAATTCACATCTAAAAACACAGTTGAACTGGTATGATTCCAAGAACACATTGGCTTTTTTACTTCAACTCCTCATCTAGGAAGAAAGAGCTACCATGTGAAAATAGAGTGACAATTATATGGAGTAGAACATGATATTTTGAGTGAGAAACTAGGCCCCTCTATGATGTGAGGTACAATAATTCTAAACACCACTCTTATTCATGCCTTATTTGATACTGGAACATCAAATTATTTATTTTCTTAATGTATGATTAAGTAATTGGGAATAAACATATATATAATCCCACATTTCATGAGTATAAATACACCCCATATAAAATAGGAGTATATATGATTTAAATTCCTAGCACGTTCCATTACCATTAATGCTATTCTGTTTTCATAAGAGTGTATAGTCCCAGTGATAGAGGTTTTTGATTTAATATTTATTATGGACTAACTAGTGGTATTTAGATCCCATATCATTTTCTATACATGGTAGATTCATTTAATTTCGTCGATGGAGTCCGTCACCTTTGTAAGGTGGGTTGGGATATAAAGGAAGGCATAGATGAAACATTAGCGACATCAGATGGAACTATCTCTAGTTAGTTAACAATAATGACCATGATCATAACTATTTAAATAGGTATTGGAAACCTTCTTGAAATAGTTTATCAATACCTATATGTTTTTCATAATATTTCTTTATATTACCACCTAAATTTGAAATCATATTTATTATTGACCTACTACAAGAAACAAGAACATTTCGCTACAGTATTATAGAATGACTCTAACTCAGTTGAATAAATTAATGCTTTAGATAAAATATTTATATAATAAAGGTTTCATCAGATCTAGTACATCACATTAGGGAAAAAATATTTTATTTGTAATGAAGACTGATAATACTCTCTAATTATGTGTTGATTATCATAAGATGAATCAAGTAAAGTTAAAAAATTGGTATCCTCTTCCATGAAAATATGATCTGTTTGAACAATTAAAGATAAAAAGTGACTCTCTAAAATAGATCCATTCTTAGGATATCATTAGATTAGATTAAAAAGATATGATATTTCTACGACAACATTTCAGAGTCACAATGGACATTATTAATATATCATCACACTTCTTTCTCAAACACACCATCTATTTTCATGTATTTGATGAAGATTATCTTCCGTAGATAACTCGAATCCTTTTTTATTGTAATTTTAAATTATATTATTGTATACTTCATAAAAAGTAATGACCATGAAGAATAGTTTAAAATTTTACTATGTATATTATAGGAACATTGTTTTTATGCTAGGTTTTCTACGTTTGAATTTTGGATCCATGAATTCTATTTCATTATGAACATCATTTCTAAAGAACAAATATCAGTTTAACCTAGAATGATAGAAGAAATAGTCTATTGGAACACACCTAAAAATGTTTTTGAGGTATATAGTTTTCTAGGATTATCAGCTTATTATCGCCATTTTTTTCAGGATTTCTCAAGATATTATTCTTTTGTGACTACTCTAAAATGAAAAAACATTTCATTTATATAGATTAATGAATTTTAGAAAATTTTTTGGAACATAAATCCCATATCACCACAGCACCCATCATTTTCATTCTAGAACTATCTTGTAACTATGTTGTATCTTTTGATACATATAGATCTAGTCTTAGATTATTTCTCATGTAAGAATATAATTTTGTAGCCTACGGTTTGAGTTAGTTGCATGTGCATGATAGGAATTTTCCTATACATGAACATGAATTAAATATGGTTGTCAATACTTCCAAAACATAGAGGCATTACCTGATTGGAGAAAATTTCATAGTTTTTATTGACTATAAGAGTTTGAAATAAACATTTCTCAGATATTCATGATATTAAGGACACGGGGATGGATGTATAACCTCAAGATGTTCAATTTTTTACTTTGTATAAAGACACGTTAAAGGGATTTTAGTTGAAATTAATTGATTAAAAAATGATACAAATGAAGTTGTCCGGGATACTCGTGACCAAGGATAATTTATGATCATGATAACTGATATAAATTTTTATTGTGATATATTGGGAGATAATGAAGTTTCCTTTTCATTAAGGCTTATTCTAAACTGGATAAATTTTGCAAAAGTATCATAGACCTTATATTCTAATTGTATCACCCATATGTAAAACCTAAATGGTGAGGAGACATATAAAAATTTGATGGAGGATTAAGACTCTTTGTTATGATTTTGAAATCAAATTTTAGTTCCACAATATTTTAAGGAACAACTCCTTTTATTAGAATACCATTTGAAATGGTAAATTAATCCACATTTTTGGAAAATTTACAAGGTGATAAAATGGAATTTTTTGTTAGTAGGTATGAAATGAAAGATTACAGACTATGTGATAAAATATTTAACATGTTAGTGACATTTTTGGTGAATTGAATTTATTTTAAATAATTTTTTGGAAGAAGGAATAAATATGTTTTGAGTTTTTTAAATGTGTTGATCAAAGAACTAATTTTAATTGTTATTATTGTATAGCTGGACTTGTGTTCAAATACATGTTTTGGTATTGTTAAGATGAAACATTGTCTACTCCATTTGAGTTTTGGAGTTAAGTAATTTAATTTATTTAGAATGGTATTTATGGTTGGGATAACACCTTTCTATAAAAAACTTAAGGCCTACTATAAACTAACCATCCATGGGATCTAGGGGCACCACTTTTATGGTGGGCACAAGAATTGTCCAAGGAATAACTGTCAAACATCTTGGAAAAAAGAATTCATAAGAGCACCTATACTCAGGCACATAGGAGTAGCAATAATCAACTATGTGGAGAGACATGACATCAGAGAAGAGTGTTGGCATGAGGTAGTTCCATCAAATAGTTGAGCATTCATCAACTATTTTTTGGGTCACTAAGGATTCACCTTGTCTTATAAGAGAGTGAAGAACTAATTAGAATTTCTATATGGGATCACTCTTGCGGTATATTGTATCTTTAACTTAAGAGAAAGTATAAAGAACATGGGTCATCAGATCTATTATATCTAAGTAATTAGATTGAATTTTCACATTGTATACTTCCTTCATCAAATAATTTCATATGGGTGTTGAGAATTCCTTAATGCAGTGACATCCAGATATCCAGCTAAAGACAATGAGCTCCATTTCATCATTAGAATGATTTCAATATGATTAAAACTACAAACAATATTATTTGAATTTTTAAAATAAGATTAAAACATATAAAAATATAATTAATGATAATTGATATTCTTGGGGATGGTGGTATCTTAAGATAAAATATCTATGGTAGTTAGTGCATAATATGATTCAACATGATGAATTATGAGATTTTTGGATGCTTTGAGTCGGTGATAGTTCACTATAAATACCTGTGACCAAATCTTTTGTGTTATAGTTTTATCGTACACCATAGTGAAAGGATTTGACACAGACGACATAAAAACAAATAAATTCCTGGGATTATTATTTTTGAAGGATATTTTATTCATTTGTGTTCCACATATGTGATCAAAAGATGTTTTTTGAGTTTCTTTTAACCTATTTTTCAAAGTAAACGGTGAACCCATGTAAAAATATTGTTACTCAAAGACGAATAATGTGCAACATATTGTTTTATGCAATGATTTTGAGATAATTCCATGATATGATATTCATATATTAAGTATTTTTCTAATTTATTATTCAACGAATATAATTATCACATGAATGTTCATTTTGAGATCTTGCAAAGGAGTGTAACACAAATAAATAGTGTGGCACATTGTTACATAATCTTCTTCCATAAAGAGAAGTAGTATTTTATGTTTATAAGGATAGATGAATAATACTATTATTTTCATGTGTGCATGCATTTTAATGATCATAATTATGTGATTATATAATTACTTGAAGAAACAAGAAGGAATCATTTTGTCTTCGTTCTTTATTGGCATAAATCTTACACAATAGTAAAGAGGAAATTTAGTTAGTGGGTGTTATACTTTTCATAAAGGGTGTGTACACATTATATAATAGTGAATAGATAGTGTGTGATTTTCTTGCATGAAGGAAGTATGAGATCCTAATAAAAATACATAAGGGAATTTTCATACATATGAATTAATTCATGTATAAAATAAGAAGACCATGAAATGTATTAAATACATTCATAATGATTTAAGGAGAGTGTAAATGAAAAATACTTTTCATAAATTAGGTTTTGTGATTTGATTCTAAAGTCCAAGCATGATTATTTTAGAATACATTTATATATGATGCATGGAGTGCTTAATGTGGTTGGGTCTTCAACAGAAGAAAGAATTATTTCCTAAATAGTTTTATACTAAGAAATTTAATAATATACTGTGATTAGATATTGTTTGAGAAAGACCAGCATTAGTGCAATGGTACATAAATGTTTAAAAAATCTAGTGTTATCTAATAATATTGTGGAGGAGGATATTCAATTGTTATTTCAATAGTGTATCAACCCATATGAAGTTGAATCATGTAGCAAGGGGGAATAATAAGTTGTTGAATATTTTGATTGGGGTACTAACCAATCACTGGGAAGGAGGTACAATTTGGGGGGTCTAACCAACTATTAAAGGCTGACTGGAATTGGGGGTTATAACTAGTTTTTAATTGTATGGTCTAGAAAATTACTATTATAATCACTTTCTGATATAGAAGAGAATCCTTGTTATGGGGCCTAACAAACATGGTAAGGAGTGGGTCTTTATATCTAACCTTGTATATACATATATGTTGTGTTTTCTTTATTTTTATTTCTTTTAGTGTGATGATAAGTATTATAGATGAGATATTAATATTTTATTAAGTCACAGTGGTTGAAATAAATGGAAAAGAATTTTTATAAACTATGTAACACTAATTCACCCCCTCTCATTGGTATCTAACTGATTGTTGGAAACATTAATTGGTAACAGAGTACAAGGTCCCATTTCCATATTTAGAAATGTTTATGAGAAATGGATAATTTGAATTCAGTGAAATGTTGTGGAATTACTACTTTTAATGGTATGAAATACCATATTTAGAGGAACTTGATTCTTCCTTGCCTTATATGTTTTGGATTTTAAGTGATAGATATAGAATCAATGGGTTAACGATGTATTAATGAATAAGTTTTTTTAATAAAGATAATAATATAATTATGGAAGTTGATATAATGGATTAGAATGCAATCTTGATGGATTTTTCATAAAAATCATACACAAAATTGATAGGTCTCTAAAATTCCAAATAATATGGGATAAAATGAGAATCAATTATTAAGGAAATATTAAATTCAAAGAATCCAAGTTTAAATATAGAGAATAAAGTTTAATGATATCAAAAGGGATGATGAAAAAACTATCGATGAATACATTAAAAGAGTAAATGATATTTTTAGCAATATCATAGGTTTATATGAGAAGCTCTATGATTTTATTACTGTGAAGAATATTATGAGAAATTTTCCAAATAGTTTTGACTCAAATAATTTAGCTCTGAAATATAGAGAAGATCAATCTTTGGATGAACATCATAATACTCACATAACATATGAAATAAGAAAATTTCCATCATTTAATAAATAATTATGGGATGATATGGACTTTAAAGACACAATAAAAAGTAAAAATATAATCAAAAGAGAACCTTAATAAAGTGATTATGAGGATGATTAATATTAACATGACTTTAGTTAAATGATGGACTCTTTTACAAGAACATTTATAAGGGGAATATGGGAAGGAAATAGAAAACAAACACCAAAGTGCTAGTATTTTCACAAGAGTGGTTGTTTTTCATGTCACTATCCAAAGTGGAGGGTTCACGAAATTATCTCAAATGAAGATGATAATAAGTACTAGAAAAGAAAGTGTAAAAAGCATAATAAGTGGTTTACTTCCTTGAAGTTAAATATTATGCGTAGAGAAAGGGATGGATTTTCATCATCAAGTAGAGAGTCAAAAGGTGGTAGATATTATAAGAATAATAATTACTTTATTGGAAAATCCATGAAATATATATACTCATTTGATGGTGATAAAGTAGATTAGAGAATTGATTTAGAATAGACAATAAAATAAAATCATTAAGCTAATCTTTTTGAGGATAAAAATCACAATGGAGAAAAGAAATAATAGAAGAATGAAATTGAAATGTTCTCTTTTGAGAATAAAGAATATTTCAAGAAATATAAGATTCATCTTAATGGTATTAAAGAATGTAATATAATGATAGGTGGGACCGGAGGAAAGATAAAAACTATTGGAAAGAAAAATATTGACAAGGAATAATCAGAATTTTTTGAATAAAATAATACAAAATGATTGAAATTTTATAAATTTTGTAAGATGGTCAATGATATTCAAGAAAGGATTTTTGAGAAAGAGGATGAATTATCTAAGACAAAATATATGTTTCTTTGAGGTCAAAGTGATTTGAATAAGATGAAAGAACACTTCACAAAATATTTTGATATAAATGGAGAATCTTCTAAACTTTATATGAAGAAGGGACTATAAAAAAGTTTTACTCTAGATGTAATGAATCTCAATGTACATTTGGTATGTCTAAAATGGATGTCTATAATACAATACTATTTAAAACTAAACCAAAAGAACAAATGAAGAAATTTCTTCCACAATGTATAAGTATACTAATTCAGTCAGAAGGTTTCCTCCTAATAATATACATCAATAATCTATGAAAATGTAACAACAACAATTTTAGAACAAAACAAATATAATCCAATAATACCAAGGTTTATAAGATAATATTGGTGTTGTGGTGTGTTTTTTTATAAATCATATTCATTATAGTATGAAATTTCATTACCTAGGAGAAGGAATTAATCACGGGGGTGGGGGGATTGTTGAGCAAATATGATCAGATTTTCAGGAAGAGGATCGTGAGATTAAGAATTAATCTAAACTTTCTATGTAAAACTCATATGAATACATGACTAATGTTTTTGGAATATTTCATTAAGAAGGTCACTATGATGAAAAATACAAATTTATTGTCAAGTGATTTTCTTCATAATTCAAGTGATACAAGAAGTTATATAGTGAAGAAAGATACAATCACTAGTAAATTGTGTTAGAAGATGAAATAATTTGAAAAAGATCAAAATCATATCAAATAAGAATAAATTCAAGTGGTGACCTTTGAATAATTTTAATATTATTATGATATATACAAATTATGACTGCATAATTTGGAAGTATGTACAAATTGGGCATGTAACAACACAAGAGATGAATGAAAAATCTTCCAAATTAGAGATTAAAATGAAGAAGGGAAAATAATGGCTGATAGGTAACTCTCAACTGGAGTGTTATTTCTATAGAATAAATAGGTTCCTCATTATTATATTTTATAATTTTTTTTACATAGATATTTGGAATTGAAGTAGATGGATTCCTTCCATTAGACAGAGCATGTATTACTCAGTGCTCTCAAATATTCAAAATATTGTGAAAATGATGATAACTCTAAAATTCATAATCTGAATATTTTTGAATTTTTTTAATAAGAGATTTTCTATTCAACTAAAAATAGTGATATATATTTTTTCACTCAAAAATTATTATTCATTTATTGATATATATGCAAGAAATATCTTCAGAATCTTTCTTAAATAGCCCATTTGATGAAGTGGTGAAGCAATTTTGAGGATGGTATGACATTATAAAATTTTAATAGCCTTGATTCTTAGGTGAAATTAGTTTCATTTTCTACATTGGTATTTCCCATGTAGATTTAAAATTTATTAACTCAAATATCATTGTTTTTTTTAGTGTGGTTTCATTATTTTTGAATCAACTGAAGTGGGGGAGAAGTGGGATGTATTATGAACTACTAAATACACTTTTGTATTCATTTCTAACAAGGGTGAGAAATAAAAGTAAACATATTGACATATAATTATTGACAAAAAATAAAAATGGGGAGATTGAAGTGTCTAATGAACTGCATCAATTGTCAATTAGTTCTTAGAGGAAGACTTCAATGTGTTTTTATGTTTATAAATGTGATGATTATAAAACTCTTTTTAATTGTGATTATTGTTGATCCATAATTAATTTCAAAGACATGTTAAGGTTATATTAAGTTTACACATTGTCTACACCATTTTTGTTGTAGAGTTATGTAATTTTAGTTATTTGTAATGGTATTTATGGTTTGGATGACACTTTTACATTGGTCTCTATAAAAATTTAAAGATTTCTACCAACTATCTATCCTAGGGATCCTTGTGAACCACTGGAAAATAGGATCGACCCAGGTGTAGCTGTCCAGAGTCCTCGACTGGGGAATGAATGGGAATTCCTACACATAGGCATATGGGAGGAGTGATGAGCCACTGTGCATAGTGGCATGACAGAATAGTAGGGAACCGACACGATGTAGTTCCAGTGAATAAAGGATAAACTAGTAACTAAATTCTGGGCCACTAAGGATACACATTGTCTAAAAAGGGATCATATAACCACATGGTGTTTCAATATGGGATCACTCTTGTAGTATACTAAAACTCTTCTGAAAAAAATATTGAATGAATATGGGTAATAAAATATGATATATCCGAGCCAATGGATTGAATTCGTTTGTTGTCTTCTTCCATCGCCCTATAATGTCTTCTCTATATAGTGAATTCTTCTATGTAGTGGTATTTAAAGATCATGTTGATTCCCCTAAGATCCATTTAATCATTATAATTATTTTAACCTGATTGAAACTTCAAAAAACATTGTTTGTTTGTTTAAAATAATATTAAATCATAATAAAATAGAATTGGAGAAAACTAATATTCTCATTAACAATGGTATCTCATGATACAATTTTAATGGCAGTGAGTGAATGGTATGATTCAACATATGTCACTCTTTAATCTTTGGAAGCTATGAGTTAGTGATATTTACCTATAAATACCTAATACTGGATCATTTAAGTATGGTTTTATCACACATCATAGAGATATAATTTGAGAGAGACTAAAAAAAATAGATCAGTTCATGTTCTCTGTATTTATGAATGAATTTCTATGTGTTCGAGTTACCATATGAGATCAAGTGATGTTTGTTTGAGTTTTCACTATCCTTTTTTAAACGGAGAAGCTGAACCCACGTAAAATTGTTGTGACATGATGAAGAAAGAAGAATTGTGTATTCATTTAAGAAAATATATTGAGAGCACTGCAAAAAATGATATTTATGTTTGAATGATTTGTTTTATGTATGGTTTGAGTAATAGAAGTATCAGGTGAATGAAGGTTTTGAGATCTTTCCAAAGAGTGTTACACAAAGATACGATGTGACACACTATTTTAAAATATTTTTGTAGAGAGAGATGAAGTATTTAAATTTTATAATTCTATATAACGTATAATGAGATTTTCATGTGTGCATGAATTTGTATGCTCATACATATTTGATTACATAATTACTTGAAGAAACAAGAAGGAAGAATTCTTTGTATGTGATTTGGTGGTACACATCTTATGTAGCAGTGCAGAGTAAAATGCGGTAGTTGGTGTTATGATTATCATATAATATGTGTGCATTATACAATAGTGAATAGGTAGTGTGTTATTTTATTACATGAAGTCAGTATAAGGACCTAGTAAAAATATATAAGAAAAGTTGCATACATATGAACTAATGCTGCCCAAAATGAGAAGACCATGTAGTTAATTAAATATTTGTATAAAATTTGAGGAGTAGTGTATACAAAATATAAATTTCTTAAACTGGTTAAAATAATTTTGTATTGAACTTGGAGCATCATTATTTCAGAAAATATTTATATCCAATTTATTCAGTGATTAGTGAGGCTACTTCTTCAGTAGAAGAGAGAATTATTTTATGAGTAGTGTTTCATCGAGGTAGCTGATTATATACTATGATCAGATATTGTCTGAGCAAGACCAACATTAGTGCAATGGTACTTGAAGTTGTATACAATATAGCATGATACATCTAGATTATGGAAGATGATCTTTAATTGATTTTTCAATGGTGTATCAAGCCATTTTTATTGAAGGCTTCAGCTAGGGGTATAACCAGTTTCTGAAGATTGTGATGCGGGGGGGGGGGGGGGGGGGTTCTAACAAATCAATATAAAGAAGATGTTACTGGGGTCTAAAAAAATATTGAAGGCTAATTGGAACAAGGATTGATAATTAGTTTGTAATTTGTGGTTCTAACCAATTATTGTTGTAATCACCTACTGATACAATAGAGAATCCATGTTGTGGTGTATAACTAGCATAGTAAGGAGTAGACCTTTGTACTAAACAATGTAAATCCCTATGTTATATTTTTTTTGTTTTTATTTCTTTTAGAGTGTGGATAAATATTTTAGACGAGGGAACAATTATTTAATCTATCATAGTGGTTGTATTAAAAGTAAAATAATTTCTAAAACCATTATACCACTAATTCACCCCCCTCAGTGGTATCTAATTGATCATTGGACACTACAGTTAGAGGGTAAAGTAAATTCATCAATTACAATCTAGTATGATACATAATATAATGATACTTGTATGTTAGTGAGATTAAATTGGATTGGTTTTTTCAATAGACTACTAATAATGTTATGAAAAAATGATGTTATATGGGTAGTATTGTATCAACTTAATAAGTTGGTACACTTTATCGCTCTATGAGAATCCAAAGTGGTAGAGGAAATTGAAAAATTGTATATCCAAGAAGTGTTCAGGTTACATGGTTTTCCATCTTAGATTTTATTTGATAGAGACCCCCCATTTAAATTCTTGATTTTAGTGATCATTACAACATGCTCTAGGAAGTGAACTAACAATTAGCATGGGATATCATCCACAAATAGATGTATAGTCAGAATGTTTTATTTAGACATTGTAAGATATGCTCAATGAATTCATCATATATTTTGTTATTTCATCGGAGGATCATATTCCCTTGGTTTAATTCTCCTTTAATAACAATTATATGGTGTCAATATAGATTCCACCATTTAATGACTTGTATGGATGTTCTTATTGTTCTCATTTATGATGGGTGGAAACCAGAACAAAAAATGTTTTTAGGCTAAGTGTTGACTATAAGAATACAGAGAGAGTCTAAATTATCAGGAAGTAGATGGATATGACACAAACAATGGAGAAGTCATATGTGGATAATCATCATAAACTATTATCTTTTGATGTTAGTGACCATGTTTTCTTGAAATTGTCAGTGAAATTTATTTATTGAACCTTGTGAAAATAATGTATGTTAGATCCATGGTATATAAGAGTATTTGAGGTTATAAAATATATTAGAGCTGTTGTTTATTGGTTATCATTACAACAAAGCTTCAATGTTGTTCATAACGACTTCAATGTTTCTTAACTAAAGAAAACTCATCCCGATCAATAACATGTTAACAGTTGGGATCATCTTATTCTTGGTATGGATGAAAATTTTATCTGTTAACTGCTACATGTTCTAGAAAGGTAGAATAATATACTTAGAGGGAAATCTATTTTCTTGGTGTGAATTTTATGGAAGCATGGTAAAGCTTAAGAGGAAACATGGGAATGGGGAAATTTTATGTGGGAGTAATGGATTGACTTGTTCAAGAGAATTTTTTTATAAAACATCTAGAGGATTGAAAAACCAATGGTGGAGAGCCTTCAAAACCTTTGATTTTAGGAATTAAATATTTTTATGCACATTATTTTATTGTTGGATTTGGGGGCAGATTAACTAGAAGTGTTTGAAAGGATAAAGGGGATAAGAGCTTAAAATCTGGATATAAAAAATGATGCATGAATTATTACCATCGTGAAAGTTTGTTTATTCATATGAATCAGTCTAGGAATATTGAATGAAATTTATTTAGAGCATGAAGTTTTCAATAGATGTTTGGAAAGGGTAATAGACGATGTGAAATAGGTTCATGACGTGAATTTTGTTTTGGAAAATAGAACAAAGAGATCATTCTTTTCAGCATAAGTAGCCTATCAAGTAATTGACATTATGAATAAAACACATCCTCAATCATTTTATTTTTTATTCCTCTCATATTCTATGTATATACTAGGTGTTTTGTGGTGAACTTTGACAAATGCACCCTATTTTTACTGAATCCTTGAGTGTTTGTCTTCGAAATCAATGTTTAAGGTCTCCCCTTTATTTATAATGTTGGGTCTCCTTGGGTTGTCCTGTGTTGAATTATAGATTAGTGTGTAGGACCATATATCTGGGTTGGGATTTCAATTGATTAGATTTTGGTGGGGTTTGTTTTGGGAATAAGAGTAAGAGGTTGATCAATAGAATAATTAATGATTCTTTCTGAAAACATAATCAAGGCACGTGGCGTCTCTCCCAGTGTAATTTTATATAACATGTTGGATTAAATATTAATTAATTATTATCGTACTTTGATTGTAAATCTATTAATTATTTTATGTGGAATTCCCTTGGTTTGATGTGATTTCAAAATGATAGTTTTAAAATATTCTCATGATATTTTGTATTAAATGTTTTCAAGGGAATTGGTTTTCAAAATAAATGTGTTTTATGGAAAATTATTTGATAATGATTATGGTTAAGACATAAATAGATATGTGTGTCTATATTGCATTATACAAGGAATTTTTAAAAATATAAATGGTGATTAGCTCTGACCGAAAAGGAATAATGGTATATCACTTAGTGATGACTTTTTTAATGATTGATTTCTACTTAAATGTTTTTTGACTATCTATCAGCATCCATGGTTGTGTTGTGGAACAAGTAATGTGTATGCCAAGTAAATGTGAAGTAAAAGTGAAAGAATGAATGACTTGAATTTTCAAATTTCTTAACATAACTCTTCAATTTTATAAATAGATTATATATTCTCAATAATTTTTTATATAAAACATGTAATCTTGTTCTTATTCTAGTTGTGTGTGTGGGATATTTTCTACTAAATTATACTTAGTGGTATATTCACCCATTACATGGAAAATTTGGTGTGTTTTCAAATGTCTTATAATTATATATGTGGAAGGGTCATGTTTTATACTTCTCTAGTGGTTACCCTTGAAGTTATAGTCTAGTTACTGAAACAGGTGATGGATGGTGTCTACATTTTAGTCTATGATGGTGTGTAACACCCCAAAATTCTAGAGTAAGAACATTGTATTCGATAACATGTAGAACACACAATTTTAAGTATAGAAAAGAATATAATGTCCTAATAATATATGAAATATTTAATATTTTAAATAAATATATTCCATATCTTGTAATTCGTGCACCATTGAGTTTTCATGCACTTCATATAAGAACGACTTTGTGGGATAGTTTGTGTTACACGCAAGACCGAGATTTACTGAATGAAAATATATTTTTATTATTTAATATAATAAAGCTTAACCTATATATTAAACTGATGGTGATTATTATTATTAACTAAAATTTAAAAATATATGGTTTAATTTAATGGTTACAAATTGATTATAAATTAAAATAATAACAAATTCAATATAAAGTATTTGTTTTTACGAAAAATTATATTTACGCCAACAAAGGATTTTTATCCTAAAAAATTAAAATGGTTAATATTAGTGAATGATATTAATGATATATATATTATATTAAATAAAATATTTTTTATATTCATCCAATAGATTTTACAGGCATAATATCAGAATAAATCTACTTTTACTCTTAAAAATTGTATTTTCTTAAATAGAAATTTTACAACCTTTCAATGGCGTATCTATTTTAAAAATAATGTTGAAACTATTATAAATTTTATAGTTTGAAATAATAATAATTTTTGAAAGAGTAAAATCAAAAATTTATTACGGTGAATTATTTATATTTTTTTGTGAAATTTCATTTTTTGATAAATACTGAAGAGTACTGAATTTTAATTGAAAACTATTTTATCATATAAAACATTTATAGGGATAAATTATATTTTATATTTTTTTGAAAGTTTAATTAGATAAATTTTACATTTATTAATACAATTTAAGTCATTGGTGTCAATTTTATTTGAATTTGGATATAAAATCATTTAAATATTTTGAACATTTTAACTTAAAAAACCCGCTTTCCTGTTGTGACTTGGGGATTAACTTAAAATTAATTTATAAAAATTATATTATTTAAATTTGAAAAAATAGATTATATATTATTAATCATAATAATTTATAATTTATAGTATGTTCAACTAATGATTTTACCATTAATATTAATGAATTCAATTAAAATTAATTACAGTGGTTAAGGTGAAATTATGTTCACTTAGTTGTTAAACATTAATCATAAGGGTTCAAATGAAATAGAAACTTGTCCAGTAGAAATTGTATGTCCATATTTCGACTATATACTATCTTTTATTTAAAATGGGACATTAATTTAGGCACATTATGTATTTTATACCACTCAATATTTTTTACCCTTTTGTATTTACAAGAATTCCTCTCCTCCTCCACTATAAAATGGAACTCACCCTTCTAAATTATTCCCACATCTCAATCCATTTGTCTCATCCAAAAACATGAAAAATAAATTACCAAAATACCCCTAAATATTATATAATCTTCAATTTTTTCATAAATAAAACCATGGATGTTTGTTTGCATAAACCAAAAGGAGTTACCGAAAGTATGGGTAATATTATTCAATGAGCACATTTGATTTATTTCTTTCACTACCCATTAAATTATTATTATATAATTATTATATAATAACATTAGTATATTAAAAATTATTATATGTTTTTATATTATTTATACGACCGAAAACATCGCACACTTTTTTCAAATGAGATACACAATCATCATTTTTGTGTACAGAGGGAAACCGCCTCGTGAACTGATGTCGTTCATTCTTTCATTTCCATATTTAATGGGAATAATTATTGATTTATTATTTATATATGATACATATATATATGATGTTTATAATTTATTTATTATTCTATAATTATTTCATTTCACATACCTTCATGATTTCTATTTTGGAGGGAATACGATAACATCGTTTGTGGACATGTGGACTACCACCTCCTCAAAGAGATGCGATTCGTTCCTACATTACCTCGAATGTATTAAGGAATATTTTCACAAAAATATAATACATAAAATACAAAAAAATGATAATTTGATTATAATATGTACATATATATCATTTATTTTTCATGTTTTAATAAGATTATAAAATGGAAGCATCGTTCATGCGAACTTATGATATACCATATCCAGGAATAGTATATTTCATTTACTATATCCAAATTTGATGGTTTAATATAAATTAAAATATAAAAAATATATATAATAATTACATCATTTTCTACATTCTAGATATGCTAAAATCACAATCTATGTAATAGGAAAAAAATACTAGTCAAAACATACTCAAAAAATTAGGCAACTAACCCACAAAATAGTGAATATAATGAATCATTATAAATGAAATGGTGATAAGATATTATAATCAGGTACTATATGAAATAATAAATATTAATATGGGTTTGGAATAATTTATTAACATTTTAAAAATCAATATACAAGTGGTTAATTTTTTTTAAAAAAAAGGAGTGTAAGGTAAGGGATTTTCATCTCACTTTTTACATATGTGAGGTAAATGTCATATTCAGCACTTAATTATTTTGTTTTTTTATATGATTCCCATTTTGATATATTATATCGGGAAATATTTTATATTCATGTTATTTAGAGTTTAAAATTGAATTATTTATTCTAAGTGGGTTTTATATTAAAGTATCAAGTGTTAAATAAATTTCAAAACTAAATTCTATTTCATTAGGTTACATTACTTCCTCATTGTTGTTAATATTCTATGATTACGTGTATAATTAATTTTGTCTATATATTGATTTATATGAAGTTTTAATATATTTATTTATAATTGATACACATAATCGATTAATTTATTAATTCTCACTTAACGTTATGATATTTTATGGGTTTATTTCATAATCTCATTCTAATTGAGTTTGTTTATTATAGAATTTACATTAATGGAAATTAATTTATTATTGATTAATAAACCATTTAATTTTATTCTTATATAGTTAAATATGATTTACTTCATGTAAAATTACCATTTTACCACTCTTTAGTCCATAAAATGATTTATAAAATGGGTTTTAATAAAATCTTAATCTATTCTCACTTTGGTCAGAAATCCATTTCTTAAAAAACCATGTCTTCCAAAAGTGTTTCCAAATATTATCTTTAAACTTTTCAAAATAATTTTTTAAAATAAACTTTTAACCAATTTTTCATTTACAATAAAATTTCAATGTAATCTTTTGTCAGTTTCTGATCATGGTAATTCCATAACATTTTTAAAATTCCAAATGAATATTCTTTTTACCTTGTAAAAAATATTTCATCGTTATTTAATTGAGTATTACTTTTAAATTTTACAAATTATTTTTTATAGGGAAATGTTTTAAAATATTATTTTTAAATAAATGTATTTTCACAATGTTTTTAAAAGGAAAATAATATTTTCTTAAGAATGATTTAATGATTTTTTTATTCTATCAATAACAATAACCCTTACTCTTACTATAATGGGAATTTGATGTATTGATGAAATTTTGATTCAACCTATTGATGAAGTGTAATTATTTTGAACATGGATAATATTTACATTCACTTCCTTGAATCATTTTTGTAGCCATTAACTTCCCCTTGTGTTATTAAATTTGTTGTGATCATTAAACATTAAATTTCCCCTAAATATCTAAATTATTTATCATATATATGATTATTTCCTAAACCGTATGACATTTTTACCTATAGTGTTCACTTTTAAAATTATTTAGTTATATATTGAGATATAGATAAGTATGTATTTTTTAATAAATAAGAATATTTTATAAGGCACATTGTTAATTAATTAAATTGATTGTTCGATATATGAGGAATGCTTTTGACATGCCGTGATGGGTGGGGCCTGGAATTTATATAGACCATAGATGCATAAAAAGGTTATAATGAGACAAATCAGTTGTACAAATTAAATGGGTTTCTACGTATAGTCTTAAAACATTATGTGAAAATCCTTCACAATATAGGTTTTCACGTGCCTCAGACATGACATCAAATAATTAAGCATTACATTCACTGGTATTTAAGTTATTATTATTAATATCAATGATATTTTAATTTGATATAATATATGTAATCATTTCAATATTATAATATTGATTAAATGACATGTATTTTCAGTTATTTAACTTTACCTATTGTTTATGCACCTCCTTCTCTATTATTTATTAAATGTCATGTATTCTCAGTTATTCATCATTCTATATTTATTATTATCATTGATTCATTATTACTTCCAATGTACTTCACTGTTGCTGTGAATATTATATCACCCTTATTTTTTTATATTTCCCCATATTATATAAATTTTCCGATAATAAATATGAAATAATTTACTAGAGGTAATATAGTTATTATAAAAAAATCATGTTGTGATTTTATATTAAATTTTAATACGAGACACATGTATGTATCTTGTTTACTGAGCCTAATAAATCGTTTGATCATTTGGGATGTGATTTACATGTATCTTGTCAAGACCTGGAAATTACAAGGAAAAAAAAATAATTTTATTTGGAATTTTACAAGAATGCAGTTTCTGACGGCACTTGATTCCGAGGCCCGGTGTGCCTGAAATTTCTATCCAAAGTTTAGCTCGGGTACGTTTAGTGAACGAACAAGTGGGAATTTCTAACTTTTGAACCGGTGCTCGGAATAAAATTCTGAGGGCACTGATGGAACCGCAGTACCGGTTTTTGCTTAAAGAGACCTTTTCCGAAGTTGCGTTTTATGTGGGATGAGAGTTAATTTTTTTGGGGGGAATTAGAAGAAGTTAAATAAAATTGTGGAACACAATTTTATTTTATCAATGTTTGTTATTTCCTCCCAAGGGGAGTTATAGGTGGGGCCCACACCCACATAACCTCCCATGAGAGGATATTAGTGGAGTGGGGCCCACATGTGCCCTAAACTTTTCATCTCCCCATAACTTCATTGAACTCCCTCATTAACACCCTTTTTCATTAAGTTTTTTAACTCTCCCCTTAATTAATTTGTGGAACCTCTCCATCTCCCATCCATTTATGTTGCCAACACTAATGCTATAATTAATTCAATTTACATTTTGAATTAATTTGAAAATGCATGGCAATGTTACATAATGGGAGGGCCTTATTATTTTTTTGTTTTGGGTTGGAAAATATTTTTGGGTGGGGAAAGCCTTTGGCGAATTTGGAGGAGAGTTCTTCTTACGACGAAGAACACCATCCTTCCACGAAGAACGACGGCGTGCCTTCCTTCCTCTCACCGCAACACGTGAGGAGACGCCGCTTCCTCCTCAGACGCACCCCGACGTCGTCTTCAAATCCTCTTTCCACGACTCCTCTCTTGAAACCGAGGTAGGGGTTTACGTGATTTTCCTTATGTGATTCTCTTCCATCTTTAATCCGCGATATTTGGGCCGCATGATAACAGTTAACGGGAGGAGGCCGGACCGCACAAACACGGTCGTCCCCCACCCTTATTGTCTTTCTTATTTTTGCGGATTGAATGAAATTGACGCGGTGTCGTCGCACTGCGCGGGAACGAGCGGAAAGGATGCGCGACATCGTCATGCCGCGTGGGATTGAGCGGCAAGCATGCGCGACATCGTCACACCACGCGGGATCGAGCGGCAAGAATGCGCGACATCGTCACGCCGCACATTCAAAATTTTAAACCCTCGTGCGTGAGTATTTGATTGCAAGGTGTTTGTATAATTTATTTTGTATAAATTATACCCTCGTCAATGATTAAAATCATGTGTTTATTATTTTTCAATTGATAACAACTAATGCGGAGGGCGCGGGCCGAACAAACACGGCCCGACAACCCTCCGCAGCTTTTTTATCGGTGTGCGGATCGACGGACGACGACAAAGCAGGCCGCTACGGTGTTTGAATCCCATCGCAGTGAAGGTCGGGTCCGGGGAGGGCCATTAGCAAAGACGACAGGAGAAAGGGACCACTGGAACGCGTCCGGTGGTCTGTGGAAGGAGGTGGCGGCGCGCCGCCGGAAGGTCGGCGGTGGCGGTTCACCGCCGACCTCAATCAGCTGCGAGGGCGGGCCGCGCACCCCTCTGCTCCGCGGCTTCCGCTCGGCCGCGCTGGCCGAGCCGCGGCAGGCCGGTCGGGCCGGACCGAGCTGGCCGGGCCGGGTCACCTGGTTCGGGTCGACCCGGTTCGGGCCGACCCAGGGGGGGTTGGGCCGGGTCAGCCCGGGCCCAGACCCCCCAATTTCAGACCACTCTCGGTCAAATGCTCATATCCTGGGATACTAACCCCCGATCGACGCACTGTCAGTTGCGTAGTGATCCTTGGAACGAGACGATCGTTTTGGTATATTACACTCAAGGTTTTGGAGAACTTTCGGTTCAGCCGAGTTGGTTCGTACATGAAACCAATCGGTCCGTCGGAGCGGAAACTGATATATCTTGAGCACCGGACGTCCGATTGACGTGCCATCGACTTTGTTGGAATCATCTTGATGAGACGGAACTTTTGGCATACTCCACCCGAGTTTTGGACACAGTTGGAGTATGGAAGGGTTGGATTGTACATAAAATCCAACCGGGCCCCTAGAACGGAAAAGCTGTTATTTTTCAGACTGGATGTCCGTTTGACGAACCGTCAGCAGTGTTGGTGATCACATTGAGAAACGGTCCCTATGAGTATACCCTATGATAGTTCGGGGTACAGTTGAGATACCGCTGGGTTGGTTCACTCATGAAACCAACCGGGCCCCTAGGACGAAAAGGCTAATAACTCACTGACCGGGCGTCCGATTGACGCGCCATCTATTGCGTTGAGACCCTTATGACGAGGTGGTCCTTTGAGATACATCTTCATGGGACTTTGTGATACTTGGAGTTTTGACCAGTAGCTCATGGAGCGGACCCTCCTAGAGACGAGCATACGGAGTACGAAGACCGTGTGGACGATTGAGACCTCACGACTGCTTGACCGACTCGACTTGGAGTGAGTCGACTAGCCCAGTGGACGGGGCGCCCGATATTTGGTGGCAGACCCACGGCGGATGGAGCGCCTGGTAGTTGGCGGCAGACCCATGGTACTCGACTGGAGGAGTACCTCTGTAGGCTATTAGGGGAAGCGCCCGTTATTTGGAAGCAGACCCACAACAGAAGGAGTGCCCGGTATTTGGCAGCAGACCCGCAATACTCGATAGGAGGAGTACCTCAGTAATCATAGGTTGGTGAGAAGTACCTCAGAGATGTGACAGGATCACAGTACTTTCAGAGACGGAGCTCTTCATGAGTTACAGTTTCGTTAATGGAAATCTTTGTTTGAGCTGAGTCTTTGACCTTTGTGTTTACCTCTTGATTGAGATGGGTCACTTGATAACTTAGATATATGTATGGGAATATACATGGGTGGTGGTTATCCATTGATTTCACAATCTTTGTGTTTCCTCATGATTGAGATGGGTTACATGATAACTTAGGTATATGTATGGGAATATACCTAAGTAGAGGTTATCTGTTGAGATCTTATTTGTGGTTATATTTGTTGGTTTTAGTGAGACCTTGAGGGTCTCGGGTCCCCTACTAAGTATCGTTATACTCACCCCTACACGGGTTATGCCCGCACCTCGTTCTGTTGGTTGCAGATGACAGATAGTGCTGACGGAGGCCGAGTGCTCGTGGACTGGATGGTACCCGGAGGTGGACTACACGATGAGTCAGTATCCGGAGGTGGAATTCATGGTGAGACGACACTCGGAGGAGGTTGACGGGAGAGGGCATTGTGGAGGCTATCTGTACCTACCCTTCAGGTAGGATCTGTGGTGGACGATCCAGGAGCTACGCCATCTGTACCTAACCTTCAGGTAGGATCCGAGGAGGATGTCCCAGGATCCGCTTCCATTATTTCAGGTGTTGTCTTTTTCTATTGTACTTTTGTTCATTTGTAGTTGTACTTTCAGTTGGGTTTGTATTCTGGCGCATTTACTTTTCATCACTTCTCTTTGTACTTAGTGTTTCACTTCCGCTTGTACTCTATTGTGTTTTGTTTACTTTTATAAAGGCAATGCCTTCCCAGTTATCAAGATTTACGCCTTTGGTGCTAGTATCCAGCCCCTGGCCTATGGAAGGCGGGCTTGGGGTAGTCACGACACGGGCCCCGAGGACGGGTCGTGAGAAATTGGTATCAGAGGATTCGGTTTTACCGTAGAACTTATAACTCTGATATTTTCTTTCTGTGAAGCAATAGTGTTAAGAGTACCGAGTGTGGTTTTCAGTTCAGGGAGTCTAGTGTTGGTGCGGGTGGCCGACGTATCCATACACTAGGACCCTGACAACAGATTTCCGACTTTGTGCACGAAAACACCGATTGCGTGTGTGTTTTCAGAAGTTTTTTTTAAATATCAGCTCAAACCAGGTCAGCTCACCAGGTATTACTCTTTTGACCATGTCATGTTTGTTTCTTTCGGGATTCCTCCGCGTGAACGACCAGCTAGAGCCCCGAGAGTTGTTCGTACTGACAGCCCGCAGAGCGACATGGCCTCAATACAGGGCCCTATCCCAGTTGAGGCACCTGCAGGAACACCAGTGGTATTACTACCCGTTGGGCCACCGATGCAACCAACCCCAGCAACAGAGGGTGCATGTTGCTTGAGTGCACTGCACGAGTTCCATCACTAGAGGCCACCCAGGTTTCGGGGAGAGATGGACCCACAGGCAGCTGAGGATTGGCTGGAGGCTGTGGTGAGAGTCTTCAGGCTAGTGGGGATGCCGTCAGACTTCATGGTGATCCTTGCTGCCAGCCTTCTTCAGGCAGCAGCAGGCAGATGGTGGAGCCTGATTCTCCAGATGCATGACGAGGTGCCACTTCTTTGGGTAGAATTCGAGAGCCTGTTCCGTGTAGAGTTTGTACCATCCACCCTTCGAGCAGTGCGTATACATGAGCTACTTCAGCTGTGGCAAGGCAGCATGACAGTGGCATAGTATTCAGCGAGGTTTATAGACCTCTCACGCTACTCCACAGATATGGTACGAGACCCATTCTTCAGGGCCCAAACCTTCGAGCAGGGGCTCAGGCAGGAAATTAGAGCTTCTGTTGTTTCTCACAGCATTCTGACCCAGACAGGGGTGTTGGAGAGAGCCCTCTTAGTGGAGAGTTTCCTTGCTGAGCAGTCCCCAGCAGCACGACCCACCACTAGCCGACTTGCGGCAGAGTCTTCTGCAGCAGACAGTAGACAAATGACATAGTGGTCCAAGAGGACCAGACCTACCGGTGGACAACTGCACGACTCAGGTTCAGTTGTGCGGGAGAACCAGGGTGGAGTCAGAGCGAGTCATTCTGAGAGTGGACAATGTTACTCTTGCGGTGGGATTGGTCACATGGCACGTGACTGTCTGACCCTCCATGTAGATGACCAACATATAAATGAAGAACCACCCAAGTAGAGGCAGCGGTTCGATCAGGGCAGACCACAAGGAGCAGGCGGCCATGGAGGAGGAGTTGGCCGTGCAGTTGGAGGTGGACGATGCTTCGGGGTGTTGCCACCACCACCACCAGGAGGCCCACCCCGACCACAGGGGACAGGAGTACATGGGAGAGCTCAGCTTCAGGCAGCTGAGGAATATGGTCATGGAGCTCCGGAAGCAGATGGACAGGAGCGGGACTAGATCCAGACCTGGAGGCTATTGATCATGTTGCTTCTTGTTTTGTTGTTGTTACATTTGTGACTTTGTACTATGAGCTGTAATAATGAAAAGACACTTATCTTTGTAAGGTTTGATTTCCTGTCCTTTTGTTTGGTTGATACTGAGTGGTCCCGGTTAAGACTGTTGACTTGACCCTCATTTTCGAGATTTCTACTAGAGGAGACCTAGTGACCTCACACTGATGCCAACAGTGTGACTCGACACTTGGAGGCGAGAGTGACAGTAGGATCTCTTGGTAGTTACTTCGAGGCCTTACGACGTCATCCATGGCATGAAAGCATCATTCATGTTAGGATTGACTGTATTAGGCAATGAATGTGGTTCATCCCAGGGATGAGACCAGATTTCTCTTATCGGTAAAGAAGAAATCATAGCAGCTCTTATAAGACTAGAGAAGTTCCAGGTCATCCAAGAGAGGATGAGGACAGCACAGGGCCGATAGAAGCCTTATGCTGACAAGATTTGGAGGCCTCTAGAGTTTGAGGATGACGATCACATCCTTATACGGGTTTCACCTCAATGAGGTTTACGGAGATGTGGAAAATGAGGCAAGTTATCCCATAGATTCAGTGGAACTTCATAGGTCCTCAGCTGGGTAGGCGAAGTGGTTTACCGCTTGATGCATCCTCCTCAGTTTCACCAGGTGCACGATGACTTCCACGTATCTCAACTGAGGAGATACGTGGTCGACCCTCGCATATCATCGACCATGGGGAGATGGAATTTGGAAATGGGGTGACTTTCACGGAGGATCCAGTGGGAATCAAGGATCAACAAGAGCGGATCCTATGAGGATGGATGATTCCTCGGGTGCGCTTTCACTGGTAGTATGGGAACCTCCAGGTGAGCACATGAGAGCGGGAGGCTCAGATGTGTGCTCAGTATCGCTTTTGTATCCCTAGTTTGTGTTAATGCTTTACGGGGACATAAAGCCCTGAGGTGGGAGTAATGTAAAGACCTGGAAATTACAAGGAAAAAAAATAAATTTTCTTTGGAATGTTACAAGAATGCAGTTTCTGGCGACACTTGATTTCGAGGCCCGGTGTGCCCGGAATTTCTATCCGAAATTAAGCTCGGGTACATTCAGTGAACGAACGAGTGGGAATTTCTAACTTTTGAACCGGTGCTCAGAATAAAATTCTGAGGGCACCGATGGAACCACAACGCTGGTTTTTTCTTAAGGAGACCTTTTCCGAAGTAGCATTTTATGCGGGTTGAGAGTTAATTTTTGGGGGGGAATTAGAAGAAGTTAAATAAAATTGTGGAACACAATTTTATTTTATCAGTGTTGGTTATTTCCTTCCAAGGGGAGTTAGAGGTGGGGCCCACACCCACATAACCTCCCATGAGAGGATATTAGTGGATTGGGGCCACTTGTTCCCTTATCTTTTCATCTCCCCATAACTCCCTTGAACTCCTTCATTAACACCCTTTTTCATTAAGTTTGTTAACTCACCCCTTAATTAATTTTTGGAACCTCTCAATCTCCCATCCATTTATGTTGCCAACACTAATGCTATAATTAATTCAATTTACATTTTGAATTAATTTGAAAATGAATGGAAATGTTACATAATTGGAGGGCCTTATTATTTTTTTATTTTGGGTTGGAAAATATTTTTGGGTGGGGAAAACCTTTGGAGAATTTGGAAAAGAGTTCTTCTTAAGAGGAAGAACACCATCCTTCCACGAAGAACGACGACGTGCCTTCCTTCCTCTTCACCGCAACACGTGAGGAGACGCCGCTTCCTCGTCAGACGCCCCCCGACGTCGTCTCCAAATCCTCTTTCCGCGACTCCACTCTTGAAACTGAGGTAGGGGGTTTATGTGATTTTCTTTACGTGATTCTCTTCCATATTTTATCCGCGATATTTGGACATCATGATAACAGTTAATGAGAGGAGGGCGGACCACACAAACACGGTCGTCCCCCTCCCTTATTGTTTTTCTTGTTGTTGCGGATTGAATGAAATTGACACGGTGCCGTTGCACCACGCGGGAATGAGCGGTTAAGGATGCGCGACATCGTCACGCCCCGCAGGATCGAGCGGCAAGCATGCACGACATCGTTACGCCGCGTGGGATCGATCGACAAGAATGTGCGACGTCGCCACGCCACGCATTCAAAATTTTAAACCCTCATGCATCGGTATTTGATTGCAAGGTGTTTGTATAATTAATTTTGGATAAATTATACCCTCGTCAATGATTAAAATCATGTGTTTATTATTTTTCAATTGATAACACCTAACGCGGAGGGCACGAGCCGAACAAACATGGCCCGACAACCCTCCGCAGCTTGTTTATCGGTGTGCGGATCGATGGACGATGACAAAGCAGGCCGCTACGGCGTTTGAATCCCTTCGCAGTGAAGGTCGGGTCCCGGGAGGACCATTGGCGAAGACGACAGGAGAAACAGAGCACCAGAGCGCGTACGGTGGTCTGTGGAAGGAGGTGGTGGCACGCCACGCCAGCACGCCGCCGGAAGGTCTACGGCGGCGGTTCGCCGCCAGCCTCAATCAGCGGCGAGGGCGGGCCGCGCACCCCCCAGCTCTGTGGTGTCCGCTAGACCGCGCTGGCCGAGCCGCGGCTGGCCGGTCCGGCTGGGACCAGCCGAGTCGAACTGGGGTCGACCCGGTTCGGGCCGACCCAGGGGGGGTCGGGCAGGGGCGGCCCGGGCCCAGACCCCACTATTTCGGACCACTCTCGGTCAAATGGCCATATCTTGGGCTACAGACCTCCGATTGACGCACCGTTAGTTGCATAGCGATCCTTGGAACGAGACGGTCGCTTCAGTATATTACACTCAAGGTTTCAGAGAACTTTTTGTTCGGACGGGTTGGTTCGTACATGAAACCAACCGGGCCCTCGGAGTGGAAACAGATATATCTTGAGAACCGGACGTCCGATTGACGTGTGGTCGACTTTGTTGGAATCCTCTTGATGAGACGGAACTTTTGTAATACTCCAACCGAGTTTTGGACACAGTTGGAGTATGGCCGGGTTGGATTGTAAACAAAATCCAGCCGGGCCCCTGGAACGGAAAAGCTGTTATCTTTCAAACTGGACGTCCGTTTGACGAACTGTCACCAGCTTTGGTGATCACGTTGAGAAATGGTTCCTCTGAGTATAACCTATGAGTGTTCGGGGTACAGTTGAGATACAGCTGGGTTGGTTCACTCCTGAAACCAATCGGGCCCCTGGGACAAAAAGACTAATAACTCACAGTCCGGGCATCCGATTGATGCACCGTCTGTTGCGTTGAGACCCTTATGACGAGGCGGTCCTTTGAGATACATATTCGTGGGAAATTTTGATACTTGGAGTTCTGACCAGTAGCTCGTGGAGCGGATCCTCCCCGAGACGAGCATAGGGAGTACGGAGACCGTGTGGACGACTGAGACCTGACGACTGCTTGACCGACTCCACTTGGAGTGAGTCGACTAGCCCAGTGGCTGGAGCGCCTGGTATTTGGCGGCAGACCCACGGAGGACGTAGCGCCTAGTAGTTGGTAGCAAATCCACGATAATCGACTGGAGGAGTACCTCTGTAGGCTATTAGGGGAAGCGTCCGGTATTTGGCAGCAGACCCACAGCGGACGAAGCGCCTGGTATTTGGCAGCAGACCCACAGTACTCGACAGGAAAAGTACCTTAGTAGTCATAGGTTGGTGAGAAGTACCTCGAAGACGTGACAGGATCACTGTACTTCCAGAGATGGAGCTCTTCAGTAGTTACAGTTTCATTAATGGAAATCCTGGTTTTAGCTGAGTCTTTGACCTTTGTGTTTACCTCTTGATTGAGATGGATCACTTGATAACTTAGGTATATGTATGGGCATATACCTGGGTGGCGGTTATCTGTTGATTTCATAATCTTTGTGTTTCCTCATGATTGAGATGGGTTACTTGATAACTTAGGTACATGAATGAGAATATACCTAAGTAGAGGTTATCTATTGAGATCTTATTTTTTGTTATCCTTGTTGGTTTTAGTGAGACCTTGAGGGTCTCGGGGCCCCTACTGAGTATCATTATAATCACCCCTACACGGGCTATGCCCGCACCGCGTTGTGTTGGTTGCAGACGACAAACAGTGATGACGGAGGCCGAGTGCTCGTGGACTGGACGGTACCCGGAGGTGGACTACACAACGAGTCAGTATCCGGAGGTGGTCTTCACGGTGAGACGACACTTGAAGGAGGTTGAAGGGCGAGAGTGTTGTGGAGGATATCTGTACCTACCCTTCAGGTAGGATCTTCGGTGGACGATCCAGGGGATGCGCCATCTGTACCTACCCTTCAGGTAGGATCCGAGGAGGACTTCCCAGGATCCTCTTCCGTTCTTCCAGCTGTTGTCTTTTTCTGTTGTATTTTTGTTCAGTTGTAGTTGTACTTCCAGTTGGGTTTGTATTCTGTCCCATTTACTTTTCAGCACTTCTCTTTGTACTTAGTGTTTTACTTCTTCTTGTACTCTGTGGTGTTTTGTTTACTTTTATAAAGGCAATGCCTTCCTAGTTATCGGGATTTACATCTTTGGTGCTAGTCGCCAGCCCCTGGCCTATGGAAGGCGGGCTTGGGGTAGTCATGGCACGGGCCCCGAGGATGGGTCGTGACATATCTTATATCAATTTAATGGTATCACAACACCATCTTTGATCATCCTAGGATCAGTTTGTGACATTTGGTATCAAACAAAGTATAGTAGAAACCATGGAGACAATATTTAGTAAAGAATAGATTAGGTAACATAACGCTATGATATATATCTAGGATAGGTTCAAAATAACATCTTAATGAAACCATGTTTATGATTATTAGATTAGATACACTGAATATTTTTTTATTTATGTTAATTATTTAACTAGTTTGGGGATTATACATTACGTTTCATAATTATATGATCCAATATTGTGTATGTAATCATTTATAAATAGACCATATTAGAATAATTTCAAATATCACCAATGAACATGATCCAAAGAGTAAGAATGACCATATCTATTATGGTCTTAAGACAATATTTCAACAGAAAATATTCACCCAAACATTCTCATCATATAAGGACCTGGTATCATTTGATAATTATATTGGTAAAGAATTATCTTGGTATTGTGGATTTGGTGAGAGACATGAGAATAGAAGGATAGTTAGAAGAAATATGGATATAGTAAACAAGTAAAAGAAGGATTTTTACACATGTGATAATTTTGGAAGAAACACACTTATACTTGATTAAAATGAATGGGGATTTTCAACAAGTGTTGAGCAAAAGACCACTATGCATGTGATTTCAAGGGTAAGAATGTTTTTTCATAAATATAGTTCTTCAACTATAAGGAGATAAAACAAAATTCAAATCAATGTCGGAAGCATAAAATTAATATACTACAAAATATTCTAATGCGGCATGGCTAGGATTATGCTACTACCATATAATAATTGGAATGAATAATATTATTTTGTTTGGATTCAATAATTTTGTATTTTTATTTTTTTATTTTTGAGGTACGAGTTATAAGAATTATAAAATATATAAGTATTATACAGTAATAATTTATCATTAAGGATTTGAAAGAATATGATTAATGGTACTGATGACCAAGAAAAATGAATCAGTGACAAGTTATAATTCTTGGAAACAGTTGGTTGGGGGAAATAAGACCCTTAATATGTTCATGATGTTGATATAATGATAGTTGGATAAATAAATGATTGATATGGATAAATTAAATTGGATATACATAATTCCTTTAAACTAATTAATTATTTTCTAAGCATTTAGCTTATGATATAATTTATGTAGTCTATAATTTTTTTATATTTAATTAATATTTCCAATATCTAATGTTTTACATAAGTAAAAAGGTAGCATGCACGTTTTAAATAAGGTTTTATGGTAATTCAATTATTACCATGATTCATGAGAATACATGAAGAATGTATTCCCTTATTGGTATGAAATGATTAAGAACTATGTTATGTTATTTTGGGAATTGATGACAATTTCATTTGTGATATTTGGTGACTTTATTTATAATATTTTGGATCATAATATTTTTGAAGGTTCATAAGGTTTACCATTTATGAAATGATTTAATTTGAAATATATTGATGTTTTAGAGATTATTTTATTACATCACTATATGAGGTAACATTTAATAATAGGATAAGTAGAAATAGTTTAAGGAAAAATCAAAGGATAAGATTTTGTTTATAGAAACTTATATTTACTTACATTTTTTGAGAGTTAAAGAATTTCTCAACTCTATAAAAGCAGTCTTGAAACAAAAATGTTATCCAATTATCATCATTTATAATGATATCAATGACCTTTTTCACCCATTTAATTTATTGTTTTGTGGTCAAATTCTTTCTCATTAAAATTTTCCCTATCAAGATTCATCAGAACATGACAGTTAGGTTTCTCTTTCATGTCTAAGTTATCACTAATGTTATCTTATTTGAAAGCTTAGTTTTGTGGTGACATTTATATTTTACATTTATTCTTTTTAAGAATTTATGTTATTAACTATATTATGATGTTGGTTTTTAGATAATGGTATTTTAAAATATTAAACATTCAATTAACTATATTAGGTATAAATTGGCAGGATACAATTTAATTATGGTTGGCAGAATGTAACACCCAAAATTCTAAAGAAAGAGAATTGTATTCAATAGTATCAAGGACATACAACTCCAAGTGTAGAAAAGAAAATAACATAATGAGAATTTAAGAAATATTTACTATATTAAATAAATATATTCTATTTCTTGTAATTTAAACAATACTAACATAGCTTGTGTTACATGAAATAATTAATTTTTTTGATAGTTTACATGACAAGAAAGTCCACATTTTACTGAACAAAAATACATGGTTTCATTAATATAATAAGATAAAACCTATCTATTAAATTAATAGTTATGATTAGTTTTAAATAAAATATAAAAATATATGGTTCAATTCAATATTTACAAACTAATTATAAAAGAAATTTAAAATAAATTGAATATAAAGGATGTGTTTTAACGAAAAATTATTTTTATTCCCACTAGGGCGATTTATCATAATAAATTAAACAAATTACTATTACTGAATGATATTAATGGTATATATATTTATTATATTAAATAAAATATTTTTTAAATTCATCCAATACATTTTATAGGCATAATATAATAATAGATCCAACTTGAAACTTAAAAATTATATTTTCTAAAAATGTAAAATTTCCACCTTTTAATGGTGCACCTATTTTAAAACTAAATTATGAATATTTCATAAATTTTATTTGTCAAAATAATTTTTTTTTAAATATTAACATATGAATATTCTTCGGGTGATTTTTTGATTTTTACTGAGAAACTTTATATTTAATGAATAATAAAAAAATACGAAATTTTAATTGAAAAATGATTTTACATATAAATAAATTATAGAGATAAATTAGTTTTTTATTTTTTAGAAAGTTTAATAATATAAATTATAATTATATTAATCAAAATTAGGTCGTTGGAATTAATTTTATATTGAATTTTTATATGAAAACATTTGAATGTTTTGAACATTTTCACTTTAAAACCGCACTTTCCAATCGTGTCTGTGGGATTAATTTTAAATTAATTTATTTAAAAAATATTATTTGAATATGAAAAAATGGATTCCATTTTTGGAATCATCACAGTTTAAAATTTCTACCATGTTAAACTTATTATTTGACCAAAAATATTATTGTACAAAATTAAAATTAATTACATTGATTAAGGTGAAAAATATGTTTTCTTAGTGATTAAAAATTAATCTTAAGGATAAAAATGGCCTAGAAACTCTCCCAAAATACATTTTATGACCATATATATACAATATAAAACCTTGAATCAAAACCTTTCCATCATTTGAGGCACATTATGCAAGGGATAACTCTCAATAGTGATAATCCTTTTATATTTACAAAAAAATGTCACTCCTCCTCTAGTATAAAAGGTTTCTCACCCCATCACCTATTCACACATACAAATTCATTTGGATATTAGAAACCATGAAAAGTAAGCTGAAAAGATAACTAAACTAATCCTATATTCCTCAATTTGGGATGAATTCCTTCCAAGGAAGTCTTTTTGTATAAACCAAAAGCAGTTACCCAAATAAGATGTGACATTCTTTAATGAGAACTTTTGTTTTATTTCTCCATATACCCATTAAATTATGAATTTTTATTTATAATATAAAAAAATTGGTTTCATAAATATAACAAGTTGTATTTATCCTAAGGTTATTACTTACACCATGACACACATATATTAAATGGGATATGTAATTATAGTTCATGTGTACGGTAGACTACTGCCTCACGAACCGATTTTATTCATTCTTCCATCGTCACCTTTCAAAGATGGGAATAATGATGAGTTTATTGTTTATATGTAATATATATATATATTATATTTATAATTTATTTATTCTTAACTAATTATTTCAAAAAACATACCTTCATGTTTTCAATTTTTTGGGAATACGATAACACCATTTTTGGACGTGTGGACTACCGCCTCCTCAAAGTGATGTGATTCATTCATTATTTTGATGTAATGTATTCAGGATGGGTTAATAAACATATATAAAATATATTAATTATAAATTATAATGTAATTATAACATATACATTCATATATATATATATAATTTATCTTTCATGCTTTAAATATTTCAAGATATTGGAAACAATGTTCATGCATACATATGGCATATCGTCGCCATGAATGGTGTATTTAATTTCCTATATTTAAACATCATGGATTAATATAAATACATATATGAATAATATATATAGTATTTAAATCATGTTTTACATTTATGAGATTCTGAAATCATTATCTAAAAATATGAACACAAATAACAAGCTAAAACATACCCGAAAAAATGGAAATTAGTACCTGAAATAGTGAAAATAATGTTATATTATCAATAAACAGGTAATAATATATTATAAAAAGATCATATATGATATCATAACAATTTATATGGTCATAGAATATCTTATTAACATGTATACAACCATTATATATGAGTTTAAATGACATTCAATTAAAAAGGAGCATAAAGTAAAGACTTTCATCTCGCGTCTTACATCTTTGAGATAAATGCCATATTGACCACTTACTTCTTTTGTGTGGTGTATATACTTCACATTTTGATATTTCATATCATGAATTAATTTATATAAATGGTATTTATAGTTTATATTTGAATTATTTCTTCTAGTGGGATTTGAACTTAATGTTACCAATTGGTAATGAAATTTCATAACTCAATTATTTTCATTGAGTTATATTACATAATTGTTTTCTTGAATATTATATGATTATGTGTATAATTAATTTGTAATATATATTGATTTATTTCCATGTTTTCTATGTAGATTTTCAATTTATACACACAATATATTCATTGATTAATTCTTAGATCAATGTTATGATCAATGTAAGGTTTTATTTCACAATTTAATTCTAATAAAGATTGTTTATTCTTTAATTTCTATTAAAGGAAATTATATTATTGAATAAAAATCACTTTATTTTTCTTTTCGTAGGTTTATTTATTATTTTTTCTAGTAAAAGTACCATTTTATACTCTTTGGTAATTAAAATGCCCTCTAAAATGTTTTTTTAATAAAACTTGAATTCATTTATATCTTCTGTTGGAAATTTGTTTCATAAAAAACCACATTTTTCAAAAAAAGGTTTCAAATTTTTTTTCCTAATCATTATCAAAATGTTTTTTAAAATTAAATTTTTAATATTTTTTTTCAAAATTCCTTCAAAATAATTTTCTTTTAGATTTCCGAACAATGAACTTTCCCAACCTATTTACAATACAAAATTAATGTTTTTTATAAACTGTACATAATTACCTATAACTATTTCTATGAATATTACTTTAAAATTTTACAAAGAGATTTCTAAAATGAAATATTTTTAATTTTCAAATAAAATTATTTTTAACATAGTTTTCTAAATGAAAAGAATATTTTCATTATGAATGTTTTAAAGATATTTTTATTTCATTAATGAAAATAACTCTTATTATTACTCTAATAGGTATAAATCCTACTAATACCATAAATATTCTTCCTTTTTATGTCTTTTTCTAATATTTACCAATGATAATTATGAAATTCACTTAACTGAATAATTTTGGTAGTCATTAACTCCCCTTGAGTTATTCACTTAATAATTATCATTGAACATTAAATTTCCCCTAATAATCCATATTACTTATATTGTATATGATTATTGATTAAATTGTAATCCATTACTACATATGGTGTTAAAATTTATTTTTATTTGATTATATGGGGAAATATTGATAAATTCGTATTTTTTAATCAATACAGATATTTGATAAGCTACATTGTTCATTAATTAAATCAATTGTTTGATATATTAGGAATTTTTTGGACATGCCGTGACATGTAGGGCTTGGTATTTATATACCCCCAAGATTAATTTATAGGTTCTCATGAGACATATTGGTTTTCAAAATTAAATGGGTTTTAACACATATTTTTAAACCATCTTATGATATTTCTTGATGGTGTAGGGTTTCATGAACCTTAGACATGATGTCCAATAATTAAGCATTTCCTTCATAGAAATTTGATTTATAATTATTATTATCCATGATATTTTTATGTTATAAAATCTATGGATGTATTTATTTATCTATTTATTTTTTAAATGGAACTTGTTTTTAGTTATTTACCGTTTAATATTGTTTATGTACTTCCTTCCCAGTTATTGATTAAATGGATTGTGTTCTCATTTATTTACCTTTCCATAGTGAATATTATAATTGATTCATTATTTATATCATTTTACTTAACCATTAATGATAATTTGAGCTCTCTATTATTATTTTTCCATTCACCAGGATTCCATAAAGATTACTATGATAGATATGAAACAATATTTTAGATGGAATAAAGTTATTTTCCAAAAAATATTATGTTATAATTTGTCTATTAAATTGTAATAAAAAACTCAAGTATGTATCTATTTTACCAAGAATACTAAACTATTCAGTCCTTTGGGAAGAGATTTATATGTATCTTATTCCAATGTAATGGTATCATGACAGCGACTCTAGGATTACTGGGGTTGGGTCACTATATGGTGGCACTTTGGTGCCAATGTATATAAATTTACAGTTTGATCCATAATCTCTTATTTATTTGTCTAATATACACTAATATTGTGGTCATACTAGTTTTTAATCTTGTTATGTGGTTTATTATAATGTATCATTTAGTTCATTGTGGCTGTTATTTATTTTCTTGATAGGTTGTAAAAATGTTTTTGGAAAATCATCCCCCAATGTCTTCTTACGCCATCAACATTTATTACAAGCCTTTGGTGTCTTGATGATGTCACTTAAGGTCAGTTACACTCTGGTAACCTCTCAAGCCAATGAAGAGGGGAGAGATATAACATATCAAGTTGTATTAAATAATTGAGTCTCCCCATCAATGTTCATCGTGAAAGACCACCTATCATGTAGTCCTATATAAAAATTAATTATACTAAAACAAAAAAAATAAAAATTATAAGTATTTTATCATTCCTGAAACCTATATTTCTTAATATAAAAAAATTAAGGTGAAAACAAAAAGATAAATAAAAAAATTAAATTGAAAAATCAATAAATATATTTTTGAAAATTAATCAAATATTTAAGACTTTAAATAGAATAATGGGAAAATTTTAGAGGTATTCAATGAGTTTATTAAAGTTAGTTAAGAAAGTTATATGAAGCACCATAGTACCATATATGGACTCATAGAAATTGAGAACTCTTATAATATATGTTTCTCAAATATTCATCAAATTTAACTAAATTATAATAGGATGTTTAAATTATTCTTATGAAAAATATGTAGAAGAAATATTGATGTAAAAAATATGGATTTTTTATAATTTTTATTTTTAATTAATATATAACTTTGAAAACACAATTAATTTGAATAAAAAAATGAGTAACTAATTTTTAAATTAATAGTATTTTTAAATTTCTTTGTTAAATAAATTATAAATTTTTATTTACCAATGTAAAATTCCTATTTGGATTTAATAAATTAAATAACAGGTGTAATCCAATTTTTGAACGAGAAAATTAGACAAAAATCCATAATAGATAATGGTATTATGGGGATTTTTAAGTATTTTATCATGAAGTAGATTAATATATTATTTATATTAAGTTATATCCTTAAACAGTTTTCAGAAGGTGAAAAAATTGAAAATTACAATACTTTATAATAGGAATATAAAAATTTGTTTTTTTGTTAAACATCATTAGAAGATTCAGCATAATTGATCATAGTTTCCTATGAGAATTAATAATTTTCTCACACATTATTAAAGATACATTCTTTATTTATTTTATTTTTATATCTTTTATTTTATTACCTTTTTTTATTCAATGTTAGTCACATAATGACCTCAAAAAACTATTTTATTCATTTTAAATATAAAAATCTAACAAATTTTCTTTTTATCTATTTAATTGAATCTCATAAATTTTTTAATGTATTAATTTAACTCTTTCACTTATCAGGGTATTGTAAAATTTTAAATCTATAATGAATATTAAGAAGATACATTTATTTTCTAACTTCCCAAAATACTCTAAAATTTATTTATGTTATATAATAACTTTTAATAGGATTGAAGATCTTTATAAACAATACTAAAACTACATTTTTCCACATTGAGGAATAAACACTTTGACGTACTAGTATGTTTTAATAAAAATACATAACTATATGAAAAAATAGAAATCTTTTAATGGAGACATAATAAAGTAAAATTTAAAAAATAAAGGAAAATACTAACCTTATAAAATAAAATGTTACAACTAAAACATGAAGTGGAGTAAAAATAAGAATATTAAACCGGAAATCATTTTAAAATATTTGTAACAACATTATTCTTGAAAACATGAAAAATAAGGCTTGTTTTCTCGAGAATATAAATTCCAATAATGAAACAGTTTTTCAATATGTTTTACATAATAAAAATTGATTAAGAATCATTCTTATATAATCTTTAAATCAACAAAAAATTAATTTTTCCATTTACTGAAATAGTTATATTGTTTTAAAAAAAGATTAATATTATTGCAGTTATTATAGTTATTATAGTGTATCGATAATATTAAATTTCCCACCTCTTATTGAGATTATCCAAATATAGCATACATAAATTTTACATCATTTCAATAATTTAAGCATTAAATATTAGATATAATTTGACAATACTAGATCCCATATGTTTAGTTTATTTAGTGATTATCTACATAGATATATTATTTCCCATTATTTATCTAATATATTTGAAAAAATTAGCAACACAATACCTCTTTTTAAATGAAACCCTATATAAAATTTCCTAGTGAAAAGTGAAACATAATATGGGGTGAGATAAAAGGATCAATGAGAGAAATACCCATCAATGAGTAAAAAAGTGTTAGATCATAATAATTAGAGGAGTCATGAACATAATATAAATATCAATTTAAAAACAAAATCGAGTCATAATATTTTTCTATAGGGAATGATTTATTGGAATACAAAATTTAATGATTATAAATATACCATGGCGTAAGAACACATGATAATAATCATGATCCGTGGGGAATAACATAGTAATGTATAATAACATATAAATGTACCATAGAATGATAACTATGAATAATCATAGTAATCCATGACATATTCTACAGTTAGATACAAATTCGATCATAACATAGTGGATCATGAATAACTAATAGTTTCCCATAACATTGTGGATCAAACATCTCTACTTTTTTCCTAGTGTAGATCAAGCATCACAATTCTATTCCAATAAAAATCTCATGAGATATAAAGCACTATAAAATGAATTGGAGGGATATATCAGACCCATCGATCATATAATGTTAAACTATATATATGTTCTCTATATAATATCAATAATACATCACATTATGAAAAAACATGGAATGAAAATGGGTTGACATAAAATTTTCAAATGGTATAATATTAGATTATATCAAGAATAATATTTCATGACAACAAAAACTTGATTCCCCAAAAGATTTATATCATAATATAATTTATATATTGATAATGAAAATATCTTATATGTGGTAGATATTTATTATATATATTTTATAATTGATGTTAAATAATAAAATGAGTTTTCATAAAACATTTTTAAAATTATCATAAAATGATGAAGTTATTTGTCACTAGAAAAAATAAATTTTGAGAAAGTGATAAAAATAATTTTAGAAAAAATATTTTTAAAGAATCTCTAATAATGAAACCTTGAAAATAAATTAATGTAATGTTATTAAATGTGGAGTGGAATATACAAATTTAATGAAAGTGAAATGAAATTCCCATTTTACGTTTTTTTAGAGGCAAACCTACATCAATAAAAAAAGGTATAAAATTTCATTTAAAAAAATATAAAGATTAATATAAACATTAATAAATATTATACTAATATATCATTGAAAATAAACAAATAATTAATTTTTTGAATGATATAATATGGAAATAGAAAATATATATGTATTATAAAGGATGAAAATTAATCTTTATAATGTCATATAATTATTAATATTGAAATTCATCAAAGAAGAGATTTTTATTTGAAAAAAAAAATATCCAGAGGTAAATATAAAATAACATATAAAATATTGAAATTTTCTACTATAAAAAAGGATAAATATTGAAAAGGAAGAATGATTTTCAACTTAATAAAAAAGATATCGAGTTGAAGAAACCCTAATAATTTTGGTAATAAATTAATAAAAAGAATATAAAGGAAGGGAAATTAAAATACTTGAATGATCCATTAAATAAAAAATAAAAATGAGAATATAATTTAATGGGTTATTAATTACACCCTATAAAAGAAAACACAATGTATAAAACGAAATATGTCCCCATGAATGAAAATTGAGAAAAAGAACATTTACCTTGGATTCCCGCTTCAAAAAATGTAGAATAACAAAATTTATAATAAATGAAAGTTTATTAATATTATATATCAGAACCATATTATTATTTATTTTACTTTATAACATTCATTTATAAGTTATCATTACCCATTTCTTTATATTTTTTATATTAATAGTTGGGTTTTAATTGCAATCATTATTTACTTTCTATATTTAGAATGTCTATTATTATCCTTGGTCCTTGATATGTGTTAATAAACTCCAAAATATTCATAGAGTTTAAATTTTTGTGTTTTATATAGTTTTCATATCCTTTTTTTATTTCACAGATGTTTTGGTAAAGGGTTATGAATCCTTTTAAAAGTCTCGTTTTTATGAAATCTAATTAAAAAAAACTTATTTTTATTAATCAATATTCCTACATATATTACCATTATAGAAGTATAAAAAAATATTAATTTTATGACCATTAAATTATATTATCAGTATTTAATTTTTCTTAATCAATCATGAGGTAATCATTATACAATCGTTCATGTTAGTGGTTGAATTGACCGAAACGAAAACATAGTATAGAAAATGAATGAATAATAAAGTAGGGTAATATTATGATAATATAATATTTTAAAAATAATAATTATGTTAAAGTAGTATCATTTTATTTTATAATGGGATTTATTAAAAATTAATATGAAAAATTCAATGAAAATAAAGAAGGAAGACTAGTTACTTTGATGAAATCGCTCTTTCTCACAATCACTTCCCTTAGAATGAAGGACTTAGGCCTTCTTATTGTGAATGGATAAATCTAATCAAGTGAAAAGAATATATTTTATGAATAATGGGTATGTATTATTGTGTTATTTTATGGATAATAGGGATTATTGTTAACTAAATAGAGAACCTTTTATAAGTGAAATTGAGGAAAATTTCTCAAGAAACATATGTTGGGTAAAGGGTATAGATGAAATTTCATGTAAGTTGGGTGAGTTAGGTAAAAAAATGATCATGAGACATTCAGGGTTGAATAACATGCCTAAAAATGTATTTTATAGTGTCCAACTATTAGTTTAATCATAAGAAAATTTACCCATGATAATTAACCTCTTTTGACCTATTTTTTGAATTTTTAACCATCTACCAGTTTTATTTTTTCAACAAATATATAAAGTATATATTATTATATAATTTAAATTTTATGATTAAAAATATTTACTCAATTTAAGATAATTCAATTTCTAGATATTGTATTTTTTTAATTTAAATAATATATATATATATATATATGTTTTTAAAGAAAAAATGATTACTAAAAATTTATTGTTTTTATTATTATTTTATCTAAATTAATAATTTTAGTGAATTTTAATCTATATTATTATATATTTAATCATGTAATTATATTACAAATTTAAAAAATATAATTTAATTTATTTGGATAAAAATAATAGGTTCTTAAAAAAGATTTCATTGAAAATAATCCCTTAACCTTTATTGTGGTCACTAACTTTAGTAACGTATTTTTATATCTAAAAAAATGAAAATTATTAAATAATTAAAAAATTATGAATTCAAATATTAGATCAATTTTATTAGAATAAATTTTTAAAAGTGATAAACAAGGATTTTAATAAAAATATTTAAGTTATAAAACATAAATTTTAAAGAAATATATTTTTACGCATAAAAAATTTATTTTTATTTCATTCTATGTAATTATATATATATATGAATTTATATATATATATATATATTATAAATAAATTTCATTAATATCATTATTCAATATCGATCGATTTGTTTTATTATGATAAAAATTACGCATCATAAAAAAGTATAATTTTTTTATAAAAAATATTAAAAACCTAATTTTAACACTAATTCTTTATGGTTTATTCATATGAATTAATTTAATTTTATAATTTTTTAATATATAAAAAATTTATTCTATAATTAAATTCATTTTATAAAATAATAATTTTAGAAAAAACCTTAATATATAAATACACGTTACAATGAAAATATATGTATGATTTTTTTTAATAACAAATCATTTAATTAATGTAAAAAAACTACATTAAAAACCTCTTAATGAATTTATATAAGACATATTGGTAGGATATTAAATGTTGGTAGTCACAGATGATGATTTTATTTGCATGGACATTATAGTGATTTCCATAAGCTTGAATTTCTATCATAACCAATTTTACTCAAGCCTTACTTGTTAAAGTTCATCTTTAGCATGGTCTATGAAAAAATCTAGTTATGTTACCTCCATCACTAGTTTATATTAATGATCCTCATAAGGAAGGGTTCAACTACATTATTCATTTACTTTTCCTTTTTCCTCATAGATTTCAAAATGTAATTACTTATATTAGTTCTACTAATTCAATGGCTATATTGTAATGATTATATTTTAATAAAATAAAACCTATAATTTATCTAATTATTTATATATATGTATAATGATTGTATTATATGAAATACAATTCTAACAACTATATAATCCAAATAGTTATATAATCCCAAAGAAAATATTCTTAAAATGGCTATATAAGCCCTGCAAGCATATGTATAATGGTTAAATTTCATTCCAATATATTTCTTAAAATCATTCATTATATTTTATTGTCTTTTGGAATGTCTATTATATTACTAATTCTTTTACTTACATATATATTTTCATTCAAGGGGATGATCTTCATGGAAAACCTTGATGATAAAGATTTTATATTAGTGGTATATTTATTTACCTAGAAATTTATCCCACTTATACTTTTCTTAATGATATAACATATGTTATTCTCATAATTTATTAAATTTTAGATTGTATTTAAATATTTCATCGTAATAAAATGGGATGTAATTCATTTTAGTTCTATATTGTATTTGAAATAATATATTTTGTATAATATTTAATTAAATTGAAAAAAAATAATTAGTAAAATCATGGGATGTTATATCTTACCCCCTTAAATGAATTTATACTAAGAAATTTCATTACTTAGATTAAAAAATGAGATTTATTCTTTATCATTACATATTCAGGATCCCACATATCATTATAAAACATTTTATTTCATAAAAGAACTTTGACTAGGTGGTTTGTCTTATTTTATAGTAATTTATCACTTTGATTGAAGATCTTTACTGGTTATTCCTCATAAGAAATGTCACATTCTAATTACACAATAAATAAGTTTTGTATATGTGATGTATATGGTATGTGCTTTCTCAAATTTGATATATGGAACACATTATGTTCCAATGAGAGGTATAAAAAAAATTGATAAATTATAATCTACATTTCTTACTTGATCAAGAATATCTAGGGGATAGATGTATCTAGGGATCATATTTCCCTTCTTCTCAAATATCATAACCCCCTCCATGTAGATATTTAGAGGAACAACTTTTCAAAAACATCAAACAATATATCTCAAAGAATTTGTGTTAATTTTATATATTATGTAATGGTTTGAATCTTTTATATCATTTCTTTAATAGAATCTTGTTCCAACATCCACTTCTAACCAAATTTCTACCATAATGTTCGAGTTCTACATCTCTTTACATATAGAGATTAATATACTGCTATTTAGATACTAGTGTGTATGTTTTTCTTAAGTGAGAACTCAAAAAGAAGAATATATTGATACCAACTTTCTATGTTTACCGATGAGTATGATTTCAAAATATCATCTATATCTTGAATGGTTATTTGAGATTGACCATTTTTTTAATGATGATAATATTTTAAATATAATTTTTGTATCTAGTTCTTATTTGAAATTCCTTCAAAATAATGTTGTGAACCTTTAATCTTGATAACATATTATTGAAATTGGTACATTATTGATTATTATAAATACCTTTATGTAAAACATGGAAAGTTGATCGAGTGTAATATCTAATAAAATATCAATGATGCGTGATAAATTTATAAGTCAATCCACCACTACCTTAAAGGAATTTTTCCTTCCAGACATCTTATAAAGGACTATAAATAAATAACTTTTGATTTTCATCCATTTATATATTGGTATAAGTAGTTGTTTCACCATACCCTTAAAATTTTTACATTTAGAATTTACTTATTGGCATTCCACTTTTTAAGAAATATACTCCAAAATATCTCCCTTTATGGTGTCCCACTAGATATATTTTTTAAGACCACTATACATCTTTTTGATTCTTCGGTGATTAGATATGGGTGATTAATGTGAATTATATAAAATCTCATTATTAATATTTGGTATGGATGTTACACATGTACAAGTTCCAAATATCATAACTTTATCTTTATCATGGTTGAAATTATGAATATTTATTTACCATGTTTTATATATCTATATAATCTTTCTTGGAATCAATGGTCTTCATATAGATGGATGGTTGAGTAATATTTTATAAAAGGTAGGATGTATTTACTTTTTCATGACTTATATATCCATACTTTGGATTTCCATATATAATGGGTCCCTTTCAGTCATCATAAAGGATAAGGTAGCATGATACTTTTTTTTCATAGAGAATCAACCACCTTGTTTAAATTCCAATGATAGTCATGTATTGAGAAATAATAGTCTTTAATTAATTATTTCTAATTACTTTGACACATTTTCATGTAATTATATTTGAAAATATACCTTTACCTCTTTTGATTAGTATATATTTCACACTTATCATTGTAGAGGTAATGCCACAAAATATTTATTACAAATATTACAACTAAAAGTTCTAGATCGTGCTTCAGGTAATTTTTCAGATAAGAATTTAATTTTCTTGAAGAGTAAAGTATTATATTGTCATTTTGAATGATGAAACATCCCAATCACATTATTTATTAATCACTGTATATCACAAACCCTTGTACACTATAGTGTACTGGGAGTATGGGTGTAGTGATCAACCACCTCTTAATATCCATAAAGATTTGTTCACATTCCTTTATCCTTAATACCTTTAATCCCTTCCATGTTAACTTTGTTGGTGTACTTTATGATCATGAAAAATTTCTCAAAAACCATTTATAGAATCCATACAATCAACTAATACTATAGATCTATTTCGAAAATTTTCGTCTCTGATATTATTCATTCACCATCTTCTTTTATAGATCTATAGATATATAATTTATTGTGATTATATTACCCAAGAACAATATTTTTTATTATGAAAATTCACACTTTCTGAACTTGGTATACAATTTTTCTTTTCCTAAGGTTTTTTACAAAATCATCTAATTCTCTTCATGATCTAATTTTCAAATAGAATGTATAAAGATATCATCAATAAGTATTGCAAAAAGAATCATGGTATTCTATAGAAAAATAAAATCATCTAATCCATGGAGATTGTAAGGGAATTTTCATATAACAATGGAATCACTAAGAATTCATAGTGTTTAAATTTTATATGGAAGGCTGAATTGGATATATATTCTCTATTTACCCTTAATTAATGGTATATATTTTGAATACTCACATTTAATAAATATTTAACGCCTATATGTTAATAAAAAATATATTTAATACATTGTAAAAGATACTTTATTTGATCGATTTTTTATTATGTTCTCAATAATCAATGGAAAAAAGCATGGATCCATCTTTGTTTAGGAAACAACAGGGCTAGTAAACCGCATGTTGATTTACATGGTTATATAAATCCCCTCTTATTGTTCTCTTTAATTTTCTTATACAACTCCTCCAATTCAATGGGGGTCCATTATGTAAGGGATCTTTGATATTGGAAAAAAACATGGAATGAGTTTGATTGCGAACTAAAACTTATCTTCTGCAAGAATATGAGATAGTTCATCAAGGGATACATCAATATAATCTCATATAAAAGACATATCGTCAATATTGTGTCCCTCAATTGTCATTTTATCCAATTGTATCTAGCTATTACGTATCAAGATCCATATTAAATAATGATTTACCCAAATAGAGTTTATAGTCATCCTTTCACTGGTATTTGATAATATAATGATTTTGAATACGAAATTAGATCATATTATCTAGGAAATTGAATCAAATATATATATAGAGATCCAATTAATTCCTAATATTACATCAAAATCCAATAAGGGGAGGATAACCTATTCAAAAAGATTTATCCTCCCATAAACCTAGATTAAAGAATATTTGTACACCTTGGATAAAATTATTGCATCACTAGACTTTTTTACAGAAAATTCAATATATAAAGATTGGGGAGGTGAATTAAATTTTTTATCAAACCTAAATGATATAAAAAATGTGAAGAAACATAATCAAAATTGGATTTTAAATAAAAAATTTATATTTAAAGAAACATAATCATACAATAAATTCATTTCCATGGAGTGGATAATAAGTATACAATTCACTACTTCATTGTCATGGTCCACTTTAGCAATAGTGATTGCATAGGCTCTTCCTTGTCACCTTTGATATAAGATGTTTCTTATCACAACCCAATCTATTATTTCCTCTCTTCGACTATCAATGAAGAGGGATATGAGGACCCTTGAATTCCGCCTATAATAAGCAATGAGTTGGTTACTAGATCTGAGGGTATATAATCACAAATGGGAGGCATTACCCACCTTATGTAAGTTTATGAAATAAGATATAAGATGAGATAACACCATTAAATACCATACATAATAATAAAAAGGAATCCCATCATATAAATATAATTACATACATAAGATGAAATAATATAAAATTAATATAGGAAACAACCATGAATCCCTAATGAAATACAAGAACTCTTGATCATCTACTTTGAGATAGTAACGCCCACCATGATCACCAATCAGATCCTGTAGACCTATATAATAATTTATATATATGTAAGGTAAGAATAATATGTATAATCAGTAGGATCATCCTCAAAATCACTCATGAAAAATGTGAAATAATCATACAAAATCCCATTGAATAAAAAAATAAAACCAACTCATCACCTAAATATTTAAAGTTATTTCCAACCTTGCCATGTATTTCTTATAAATTAGAACATAAAGGTAAGAATATCCATTTAATACAGACATAGACACACAAAAAATAAATATAATAAGGGTACCTCACTTCCAATTCTCCATTGTTGTGTCACTCTCATGCCTCAGTGACTCATGTCATGTTTTTATCCCTTATATAAGTTATCCTACCCTAAACCAACAAATTATATCAAATCCATTCTACACCCCATGCATCCCAACATAACCTCACCATTATTATATCATATATAAAGAAATATAATTCCAAAATACACTACATCCAGAATATTATGAATTATACTTCAATCCATCACAAACCAGGCATGTAATCTCATGGAAAGCTGTAGAAACCATGACTGAATGAAAGATTATGTTATAACATCAAGAATATAAATCGTACACATAAATTTATATTAAATTGAGTGCCATCACATCCTAGGTGAGTCAAAACACTATGCCTTAAGCTGTCACATCATAAGTATACCCATGTAATATACTATATCTGAAGAGAGTGTGGGGAATGGGGGAAATCCATCCATTCATTTCGTCACCATCCTGAATGTTAGATGAAAAATCCCCCAAAATATTTAGATATCAATTTCCTTATATAATTGGGTTCTGAAGTGTATAAAATCATAAAATATAATATATATAACACACAACCACACTAAGGGAAACTTGATAACTATTAACTCATCTACCATTATCGTCTTATGAGACAACCATACACCACCGATATGGTCCAGATCTCAAAAGTGAAAACAAAAATCAATGTTAATATATTTAATTATCTTAATTATTGTAATTTTTAAAAATACTATTCATTCATTTAATAATTAAATAATAACTAATATTTTCTTAACCCCCATTATAATTCCTGGCTAAACTAACCCATTTCATTACAATCTTTCATTTTTATTAATCCATATATCAATTCAAGATTAAATATTCATCCTCTTTGAGTATTTTATTTAAGAATACCATGGTTTCCATTAATATATATCACACTAATAATTTTTTTCCATTTTCAAAAGTTAGTTTATGGGTTCCCGATACCCCACTACATGGTTCCAATAAAACCACTTTCACCATTACATAAGACATCATAAACTAATAGAAATTTATAAGAAACCATGAACTAGGGCACAAGAACATCAGAAAATCTAGTAAAACCTTAGAAAGAGTTACCATGAGCGTCCCCCGGTGCTACCACTGACACCAGCCCAAATCCTCTTGTTGGAAAAATTCAGTGGAATTCACCCACCCATCAAGAGAAATGAAATGGACCTCCAGGAAGAATCCATCCACAAAGGACGTAAAAGAAACCAAAATGAAGATGACCAGATCCTGACATCGTTACAACCCAGATTCACAGACAACTCAGAAGTTCCACTTTGCCCTTAAACCACAATTCCTCTTTCACCATCATCGTAAAACCATCCCACACATCCCAAAAAGCCATCATTCCACACCAATACATAAAATTCATCAAACCCTCACATAGAAAATGAAAGAAGTGCAGATGAACACTGGCATAGAAATTGCCATACCAGAAATCATCTAAAAGGAAAAAGTAATCAAATTCAGATTCAAAGGCACCCAAAAATTCGGAACCCTCACTAGTAGAAAATCCAATGTTCCAGCATCAAATCTTCAACCATTATCCCATAAACTCACCACAATGCACCCGACCACATAAGATCACAACATGAAATGAGGAACCAGACCTCAATTGACATCAACACCACAACCAAATCACACAATCATCATCCAAATGTGAAGACAACTAGTCCAAAAGAAAAAATTAGTACCCGCTGCAAACCAAATCACAGATTTATACCTCCTAAAATTGAAACTCGCAAGAAGAAGCCACAAAAAAAAGGAAATATGTTTCCCGTCACCGCCGCCAAGACTCCATCAAGGACCATGAAGAACCACCCAATGCACTAGCAACCAACATTGGTGCGGTACCAACCCCCAGGCCATAGTTTGAGCTCTGCCGATTAACCTGCTTCGCACCGCCATGGAATCCCTGGACAGATCGAGGGGGATGGTGAGAGAAAAGGCCAACAAAAAATAGGTTGAAGAAGAGCCCATGAGACGCCACGGAAGGAGGAACCTCCCGCCACTACCACATCAAGGAGAATCACTGAGGAGAAGCCACAACCGACCTGAGGTGGAGGAGAAATGGCGGTGATAGGGGAACCCCAGCTCGGCGGCGCCCCTTATGGGCTCATCCCACTCCTCGATCATCATATAAATTATTTATCATTACTTCAATCACCAAAAACCCATACAATTGATTACTTTATTTAGCCAAATATTATTCCAAAATTTTTAGGTACTCTAGTACTCATCCTCAGATACAACATAAAATGAATCACTTTCTATGCTTATCTAAACTGTATTTAGTAGTGGGAAACCATAACATTTAATATTATAAAAACTTGCTGATAAAATAAATTTTTACTTATATTACCAATGATCTATCTATGTTCTCAAACAATTTTGACATCCCGAGTGTCATATCCAACACAATTACATACATACCAATCCATTCTTCTAGCGCCAATATTAGTTCATCACCAGTATCTTGGGAAAACCAGCCTGTCATTTATCAATTATGCCAACCATAACAGGCTAGTAATCAAAACACATTAAGGATCTGTCATCCTAGAGAGATAATATGAGAAGAATAAGTATTTTTATCATGACACACTAAGGGGGAAATAAAAAACACATACTATTTCAAATTTATTAGCTTAATTTTCCAAAATGTACAATCTAGGGATCTATAGGATTAGTGAATTTTTAAGAATAAAAATAAAAATACAATATCCTTAACATAAAATCATCATAATTTTTAGTACTTGATATAAATTTCATAACACTCAAAGATATTAATAAATTCCATAAGATATCTTGAGGAAAATACATAATTAAAATGCTGATCTAGAATGACCAATAATGAAAAAAATGATAATAAAACATAACATAATATTCAAGAGGAATAATATGATATCATAAAGAGAATTATCATGAGAATAATGAGATTAAATAGAGGAATGATATCATAAAATCATAAACATATGGAATGAATATAAATCATGATATCATAAAATCGTAAACATATGGAATGAATATAAATCATGATATTATAAACATAATTTAATGGCCACTCCTAAGACCAATATCAACAAATTGGAAAAAGTCCTATTATTGATTAGGTTCACTCTATAATATCTTAATGATAATATGATGATATATAAATCGTTACTCAATCCATTTTAGGGATATATAATTTCAAAACCATCCTATAGAAACCCAACCTGACTGACCCTGAATCTGGGGATTCCTACCATTACATTTGCATAAGATACAATTAAATCATGTTCCAAAGGACTGAACAGTTTAGTAGTCTTGGTAAACCAGATACATACAGAATTCTTTTATTATAAATGAATAAAAAAAATACAACATATATTTTTTCTTTCTAGGATAATAACTTTATTAAATATAGCGTATCCTGGCATATCTTTCATAGTACACTTCAAGGAATCCAAGGGAAGGGTAACAAAATAAGGGTGCACACAAATTCTTAGTAAGGGTTATGAAAAGATGAAAAAATAATGATTCAATGATAATAATCATTAGGTCAAGGTAAATGAATGAACACACATTACATGAAGTCAATAAATTGGGAGGGAAGTGAATAAACAACATGGAAATGTAAATAACTAAAAAAAAATTCCATTCAAATAAATGGATATGGTAGGAATTTGATAGATAGATAAGAAACTAAAAACACATTTCCTTTAGTAAATAAAATGATAATGAAATTAATCTATAGGATTTTTCATAGTGAAAATCTAATGGATAATAAATATGGAATCAAAATGAAGGAAATGCATAATTATTGGATTCCTTGATTCATTGGTACATGGTAAATTTACCTTCCAAACATTTCACAAGAGAGTTTGTAATATACTAGGTGAAAAAACACACCATGTATAGCCAACTCTCTTATCCCATGAGACTAATTATGAATCAAGGTGTTATCTATAATTGGTCCCCACCCATGTCATACTTTCTTAAATAATTCCTCATGTATCAGATAATATATTTAATTCATAAATAATGTGCCTTATCAAATATACGCATTCAGTGAAATTTTTTGATTTATCATTACTTGTAGAGATATCAAATAAGATTAAAATTAAATACCATATGTAAAAATGGTATATAGTTTAGGCAATAATCATTTCCATGATAAATGATATATATTTTTAGAGGAAATTTAATGTTCAATGACAAATAGAAATTTAATACTTTAAGGGGACTGACAAGGAAATCAAGTTAATTAATGTCAATACTATACTTTGTAAAAGTAATCACAAACCATCAAGAGTAAGAATAAGTATGATATCAATACAACATATCCCAAGTATATTGAAATAAAGTGTTGTTATCATTTATTAATGGAGATACAATAAAACATTTTTTAACATTATTGATGAAAACAATCATTTCATTTTGAAATAAATTTAGAAAATAATTTTCTTTGAAAATAACTATAAAAAAATATTTAAACATTAACCATTTAAAATAACAAAGGAAGAATTAAATAAATAATGGAGGGTAATTCCATACATGCCACACAAGGTAAAAAGGTCATTACTTTTGTAATGTAAAAGGTTATAAAAAGGCCTTGTTCAAAATACAACAAAAAGATTCCATTTAAAACATTTAAAAAAAAGGGAAAAATTAATATAATAAATAATTCTGGAAATGTTAAAAAAAATTTGGAAACATATTTAGAAAATAGTGTTTTAAGAAGAAAATAGTTTCTCCGACTAAAGAGATAAATGGAGTCGAGTTTTCATTAAAATATTTTCTAAAAAATTTTATAAAACATTTTGAGTACTAGAAAGTGAAAAAATGGTACTATTACATGAAAATTTTCATTAATAATGAATGAAGAATAAAAATAAATTGGGTTTTGACAATAATAAAATAATTTATTTCAATGAAAATCTAAGTTTAATCAATCCCAAATAAGATGTGATTTTGATGAAAAAACTTGAAAAGTCAATAACATTGAACTAAAAATCAATTAATTAATAGTTTATTTATTTAAAATATAAACACACATAAATTAAGTGGAAATAAAAAATATATATTCAAAAGTGATTACTCAAATAATCTTATAATTTTAATGACAATGAGGAAGTAGTATAACCCAATGAAAAGGTATCGAGTTATGAAATTATTTTCCATTTGGTAACTTTTAATTCAAATATAATTAAATGAAATAATTCAGATTGAAACATAAAATACCATTAATATTAAAAAAAATTAATTATATAATAAATCAAAAGTGGTAGTATATACATTACATAAAATAAATAAGTGGTAATTATTGTTAATTCCCCATGAAAGTAAAAGTGAGACAAGAATCTATTACCCTGAGTTTCCTTTCTAGTAAACATCCCTTAACCTCTTATATAATGGTTTTAAACATGTAAAAAACTTATACTAGATCCATAATTATATTTAAAATATAATATATGATATTTTTATAATATATTATTACCCGTTTCTTGTCAATAATTTATTATTTTCACTATTTTTGGTGTTAATTTCCTAAACTTTTGAGTATGTTTTGACGTTTTACTTGTTGTTCATATTAATTATATCTTGATTTATTAATAATAAAAATTTAAAAAATTATTTAAATATAATATATATTCAGTTTATTTATATTTAAAATATTCTTAAAAATATGAATATATGAAATTTAATGAACCGTTCATGGAGATAGTAGACTGCACGTACGCATAAATGCTATTTACATTTCCATGTCATATTTAAAGAATAAAAAGTTATTAATATATATGAATATGTATATTATAATTCTAGTATCAAATTCCTGTCATATATTTCACATAGTTCTATTTAAACAATCATTTTTAAGTTCTATGTATAGTGTGAACAAGTCACATCGCTTTGAAGTGGCAGTAGTCCACACATCCATAAACGTTGTTATCGTATTTCCCAAAAATATAAATAATGAATGTATGAGTTTTATAAGATTTAAATAAGCATAAATAAATTATTAATATCATATATATAATATTTATAATATAAATATATCATTATTTCTAACCTTTAATGGTGGTAAATTGAATAATGAAGGACATCAGTTTTTGAGGCCATAGTCCACCATACACTCGAATGGTGATTTCATATCCCATTTGATGGATGTGTGTAAAATTATGGGTGAAACTATTATAATAAGAAAATATTTGTATATTTAATATAATTTGGTTATTATATAATCATGATATTAAAATACTTTAAGGGGTTGAGAATTTAATGAATGAAAAGTGATCGTTGGAAAAGGTAACATGTTATTAGGGTTAACTCCTTTTGGTTTTTACCAAAAGACATCATTGGTTTTATTTATACCCTAATTGATTCCTTCATGATTAGGGGAGTAATTTTGGTAGCTTATTTAAGAATATTTTTTCCATACAAATGGATTGTGAGGTGTGAATAAGTGGGAGGGGTGAGTGCCTTTTTATAGTAGAGGAGGAGTCACATTGTTGTAAATTTTTGAAGAGGGAATTACACCCACATTTTCTATTTTAAAGTTGAACCTATACTGGTAAAAATTCTGTAAAAGGTTTTATTGGGTCAAAATATGAATATCAAATTTATTTTCTAGAGGTATCTGGGTTATTTTTTCCCTTAAGATTAATGTTTAGTTCGTTGTTAAACAAATTTTTATCTTATCGCTACAATTAATATTAATAAATTCCATTAATTTTTTTGGAAAAAATTAATTAGAACTTATTAAAAATTAGAAATTACAATGATTAAATATCTGGAATTTGTTTTTTCTAATTCAAATCCTAGAGGTGGAAGAAATTAATTTAAAATTGACCCCACAAAGAAGATGATAATAAAGGGTTTTAAAGTAAAAATGTTAAAAAGATTTTTATGTTTGTTATATCTAATTTATATGTGAAATTTATTCCATTTACCTAAATTGGATTCATATACGTAAAATATATCTGATTAATATTTAAAAAAATAAAAATTTTAACTTATCCTTATAAATAAATTAGGTGAAAAAGAATTTTTAAATTAAAATTCAGCATTTTCACTATTCATCAAAAAATGAAACCTCACAGAATTAGAAGAACTTTTTTTCCTAAGATAATTTTGATTATTTAATTTAAAAAATTAATTTTATTTTTACCTAGAAAATTTATAAAAATTTAAAAAAATGTATTTAAAATAGGATATCCATTAGAAGGTGGTAAAACGATCTTCATAAAAAATATAGGGATTTATACATAAAATTGGTTTTGTTTTTATCTTCTTCCTAACAAATACATTAGATGAATATAAAAACATAATTGATTTAATATATAATATATAAATTTCATTAATGTAATTCACTAATATTAATTTATTTAATTTATAAAGATAAAACACCTTTAAGAGCATAAAAATAAAAATAATTATTTTATATTCTATTGGTTTATATTTTTATTTCTAATTAATTATTAACCAATGAATTTGTATTAAGTTTTTTTGTACCATATAATTTAATATGTTAGTTAATACTATTAATAACTACTAAATTAGCCAATATGTTATGTTTTATTATATTAAATAGTAATATTTTAGTAATATATTTTTCTGTCGATAAAACTCAGTCTTGCGTGTAACGTATGCTATCGATAAAACTTATTGTTGCAAGTAACACAAGAAAACTCAGTATTGACTATATTGGAAGCTATAAAAGATATTAAATTTATTTAAAATAGTTAATATGACATTACATCTTGATAGGTTTTACCCAATCAAATAAAAGTAACTCTTTTTAGATTTTCGGGGTGCTACATTCTTCCAACCTTAAATAAATTACATTATCACAATTTAAACATCAACTTGGTAATATTTTTTTTTGATATTTCATATTTTCAAATAACAAATCATTATAAGGGTTCATAAAATATAGTTTTGAAAAGAGAGAATTGGAAGTACAAAGGTCATGTAGACTAACATATAACTAGGTCTCAATGTATGATAACATTAGTGGAAAGTGGAGATATATACATGGAGGAAATGCGTAAATATTTACAGGGGTGATTGTGGTCATTAATCAAAATAATGTGAATGATCAATGGAAATTTGAGGGCCCTAAATCTATAAATTTATGATGATTAAAACAAAATTAGTTCAAATAAATTAAGGTATAAGGAGACCATTTTCATTTTAAGATAATTTGCTTTATGTTTAGGAATTGTTATATTAACCAAGAACATAAAGAAATATATTTACTTGATATGTTTCAATTTATTTGGATCAATTTCATCTTTTTTTCTTCAGTAAAATTTTAATTCATCCCTTAGTTCAGGAAATGGATATTTAGAAATTAACTTCAATTCCTAAAGCACTAAAATTAACTTTTAAATGATCATAAGGCCCCTAAAAGAGTGAAAAGTCATTATATTTTCCTCTAAATATTATCCAAATCCAATAGGTTGGTATATTAATCTATAAACCTAAAAAGTAATAGTATTGGTTTTAAATAATATTTATTTTTTAAATTGATTATCTAAAAATAATTACTCAATAACTAGGACATCACATAGTCCAGTGGTAGGTGTGAAACCCTTTCATCCTTCAGCCATGGGTTCAAGTCCCACTACCTTACTGAATTTGATGGGTTTTCACCCAGAATACATATTTTTGATCTATAAAACAATATTAATATAATTTATCAAATAAATATTATGGGAATTCTTGAAATAATGTTAATAAGTAAATAGAATTTTAACTATGTATTTTAATAAAATACCAATAAATAAATAATTCATCCATTTATTTTCACCTATGTATTTCCTTAATATATTTTTTTATCATTTTTAAGAGGAAATTGACTTGGTTAATTCTCTGGTTCCCCACATTTAAGGCAATGAACCATTAATGGATCCTTAGGATAAGATTTATTTCCTTCATCACAACCTTTATTTATCATCGAAAATTCATTACTTTATGTCCTTATTTCTCACAAGTAAATCATTTCATCATTCCATTGCGAAACTTTCCTTTGTGTCTCATTATACTTTTCTTGCATGATAGAAATCAATCCTTATTTTCTTTATGGTCTCCACCAATTGATATCTTAGAAACCTACAAATTTATCTTGTTTAGGGATTTTGGTACTTTTTTAAGGTATATGTTGTTTATAATTCTTTTTAGAAAAATGATTAATAAGAAGTAAGAGATCTTCCACTAATATCAACACCTCATTTTGTTTCTCATTTCCACCACCTTTACAATCATATTCAATGTTAACATGAATCCTTATGGTTCCAACCATTGAATAAAACCAGAATGGGTAATGTGAATAACAAAAGTCACAGTGAAAAAAATAATATATTCCTTTATAGGATATCAAAATGATTAAACCTTACTTTCAATCTAAGAAACCTTATTTTTTCGTAGGTTATTCATTGAAATCATATATTCAAATCCTTCATGAAACTTTATAGAGAAAATTTGATGTATCCTAAGCAGAACCCCAGGAAGTGTCAAACAGGGGGTGTAGTAAGCCTCATTGGGATGTACCAGCTTACACTCGAGTCAGGCCTGATGCACATTTTCAGAGTTGTTACCATTAGGTACATCTGTTTGAGAACCACATCCACCTGTAGTATCCAAATAGAGATTTATTTATAGGAAGACCACATAATCCCTGTCTAACTAAAAATTAAGAATGAACTTCTATACATGTTCTGAAATTCAACATTATGGTTGAGTTCTAAAATAAATGTTTCCCTAAATCTAGTTCATATCATTTCTATTAAAATATCTCTAAAACCAACTATATCCACCTAACCCCAGTGATCCCAAAGATGGTGAATACTATCATTACATTGAAATAAGATACAATAAAATCACATCCCAAAGAGAAAAATAGTTTACTTGTCTTGGAAAAATGGATACATACATTATTCTTATATTAAAAATGAACACAAAAATTAAATTTTTTTTGAGGACAATAACTTTATTACTTATAGCACATCCTTTCATATATTTTTTTGTACACTTCATGGAATCCTAGGGAATGAAAAAAATAAGGGTGCTCTCAAATTATTAGTAAGGGTTAAATATAGTAGAATAAATAACGAATTAATGAGAATAATAATTATAGAAAAGTAAATGACTAAACAAACATTCCATGTAATCAATAAACAATATAAGAATGTTATAAAAAATATTTCAAGATAAATAACTAAAAACACATTCCATTTCAATATTTGGATAAGGCATAATAAATATGGTAAGGTATGAAACTAAAAACACATGTCATTTATTCAATAAACTAAGAATGAAATTCATCCCTAGACTTTCTCATAATGAAAATCTCAAGGTAATAAATACTGAATAAAAATTAAGGTTATGACTAATTACTAGATGCCATATTTACTATGTAAATGGTACCTTTACTATCGAGACCTTTCTCAAGATAGTTTATAATATACTGGTTGAAAAACTCAGTAAGGCTAGCCAGCTAACTCGTCCCATGAGATTACAGATGCGTCAATGAGATATATATAACCGGTCCCCACCTATCTGTTACCAATCCAAAGCATTATACATATATCGAATAATTGATTTGTTTTATGAAAAATGTGCCTCACCAAATATTAATATTGGGTAAAAGATGATGATTTATCAATATTTCCCCAGAAATCAATTAAAAATCTCAGTAAACACCATAAATAAAAATTTTATATGGATTAATAAATAATAATATCCATTATAAATGATATGGACATTTATGTGAAAATTTAATTATTAATGAATAATGGAAATTGAATATTTAAAGGGATATAACAAAGAAATGAATGTATTGAATTTCAATCCTATCCTTGGTAAAAGTAATCATAAACCATCTAGAGGAATAATATGGATGATATCAATAAAAAATATCCTTAGTGGAGTAAAATAAAGGGTTTTAGTCATTGATTAATGGAAATACTATAAAAATATCTTTTAAAATAATTCTTGAGGAAAATATTCTTTCCAATTTGAATTTTTTAAAAATACATTTCTAGTAAAATTAATTTCAAATATTTTCATAAAAAATTAACCTTTTTAAAATAAAATAGAATCATAAACGAAATAATGGTTTGTAATTCTGTATATTCTATTTAAAGTAGAAATCATATTCATTTTGTAAGTGATAAGTTTATAAAAGTTCCTTGTTAATGAGGTGACATAAAAATTACATATAAAACATTTGAAAAGAAAAAAGGGTAAAAATTTCTTAAATAAATAATTTTTTAACTGTAATAAACATTTTCAAAATCATTTTTAGAAAAAATGGGTTTTAGAAGAAAATAGATTCTACCATTATAGAGAAATATGAATTTGGATTTTTCTGAAAAAATCATACCCAAAAATTTTAGTACTAAAGGACGGAAAATGGTACAATTACATTGAAAATCTCTTGAATTACCAAAGAAGAATAAAATGAAATGGTTTTTTGAAGAATTATAAACTATTTTTCTTCAATTAAAATTCTATTGTAAATAATCCCGAATAAGAAATGCTTGCGAAGAAAACACTTGAAAAGAATATAATGTTGAAGTGGGAATAAAAAACGGAATAGAATATTTGTAAAATTTATAAATCCACTTAAAATAATTGTGAATGAAACAATATATAGTAAAAATTTATTACACACAAAATAATATAATTTTAATTATAATAAGGAATTAATATGACCCTATGAAAGGGTATGAGATTATGAAATTATTTACCACTTGGAAAATTTTATTTCAACTACCATAAAATAAATAAATAAATATTGAAAAATAAAATAACATTAATTAAAAATAATTCATTATATAAAATATCAAAAGGGGAAGTAGTTTCACCACACAAAATAACTATGTTTTGATTATGACGTATGCCTCATGAAAGTAAAAGTGAGACAATAATCCCTTACCTTGTATTTCTTTTCTCGTGAAATTTAATTAAACTAATTGAAAATGGTTTTAAACATTGAAATAACTTATAATAGAACCATAATTTCATGTAAAATATCCTATATTATCTTCTTATAATATATTATTACTTATTTTTTAATAATTATTCATTATTTTCACTATTTTTTGTTCATTTCCTTGTTTTCTCAGTATTTATTGACTTGTTAGTTTTTATTTCTATTAATTAAATCTAGATTTAACCATCTTAATAATTTAAAACCTGATTTATATATAATATATATTCAGTATATATGTATTTATAAAAATCCAAAAAATTGGAGATAGGAAATGAAATGCATCGTTAGTGGAGACGGCATGCCATACGTACACTTGATCGCTATTTCCATTTTCTTGTAAAATTTTCAAGAATGAAAACCAAATGATATATATGTACATGTATATTTTAATTTAATTATAATATTCATGTCATATATGTCACATAGTTTTATGTAAATGATCTTTTATATATTTAATGTCTAGTATGAATGAGTCATTTTTATTTGAGGAGGCATTAGTCCACACATCCACAAATGATTTTATAGTATTCCCAGAAAATGAAAATCATGTAGATATGTGTTATATAATAATTCCAAAATCAAAAATAAATTATAAATTTCATATATATTATATATAAACTATAAATAAAACATTTATTCCAAACTCAAAAGGTGGTAAATGGGTGAATAAATTACATCAGTTTGTAGTATGATAGTCCTCAATACACAAGAAGAATAATTATGTATCCCATTTGATATATTTGTGTAAAAGTGTAGATTGAAATATTATCCTAAAAATATATTTATATTTAATATACTTTTTTTATTTTATAATAATTCTATATAAAATAATTTATCTGGTGTGGAATAAAATTAATGAAATGTTTTTTGTTTGAAAATTTTACCTACTATTCGGGTAACTCAGTTGGGTTTATACCAGAAGAATTCATTGGTTTTCATTATTACGAAGGTGAGTATTCTAGTATTAAGATATTTAATTTTTTATCTTGTTTTTTATATCTTGGGAGAGATAAATGGCTTGAGATGTGTGAATAAGTGGAAGGATGGGTTTCTTTTTATAGTGGAGGAGGAGTGACATTTTGGTAATTTTTTGAATAAAGAATTCAACCTACATTTTTCCCATGTAAAGTGGCTTCAATAATGGTAAAAAATAAGATATAATTTAGTATATATTATAAATTTTAATATCCAATGTATTTGGGAAAATTTTCTATGTCATTTTTGTCCTTAGGTTTAAGGTTTAGTCTATTGTGAAACAAATGTTTCTGTTAATCATTGTAATTAATTTTTATCACTTTCACTTATAGTTTTGGTTAAAAAATAATTTAACATTTTCATAAATTATAATTTATTATTATTAAAAATATGGAATATATTTTTCCAAATTAAAATAACATCAGTGGAATAAATTAATTTAAATTAATCTTATAGACTTGATGACAATGCTAGGTTTTAATGTAATTTTTTTAAAAGATATATATGTTTTAATATCTAATTTCAAACTGAAATTGATTAAAATCACAAAAATTTTATTAATAGATATTAAATGAATCTAATTAATATTTATAACCAATAAAAAATTTATTTGAACCTTATAAAGAAATTAAATGAAAAGGTAGTATTGAATTAAAATTCATTATTTTTTACTATTAATTAAAAAATGAGACCTCAAAAATATACTAAAAATTCACTATATTCTAATATTTATTTTCCAATTTAATATTTTTACTTTATTTTTATATAGAAAATTTTTAAAATTTCATAAAATTATCTTTTGAATAGTTTTTATATTAAAAGGTGTTAAAACTATCTTTATAAGAATATAGGTTTTTATGGGTAAAATTAGGTTTTTTTTCATATTATTCAAATCAAAAATATTGGATAAATATAAAAAAATATTTTATGGAATATATAATATATATTTCATTATTATAATTCTGTTAAAGTAATTAATTTAATTTATTATGATAATATTAATTTGGGAGCATAAAAATAAAATACTTCTTTTATATTCAACTGGTTTAAATTTTTATTTCTAATTAATGGGTTAGTAATTAATTAATATTATGTTTTTATAAACCATATATTTTCATAATTTAGTTAATATTATTCATAACCTCTAATTTTAGGACTAGGTTATGTCTTATTAAATTAAATAATAATATTTTAATAATATATAGTTTTTCGGTAAAAATCAGTCTTGTGTGTAATGCATGCTATGGAAGAAACTTGTAATTGTGTGTGACATAAGCTAACTTGCTATCACATGAATGTAATCTATTGAATATATTAAATTTATATGAAATATTAAATATTACAAAATGATTCGAGAGGTTATACTCTATCAAATAATAATTACTCCTTTATAATTTTGGAGGGGTTACACATCCAAAATATAAATGAAAATCATATATATGTTTTCCATGTGAGGGAAATAAACCATGAATAAATCATAAGCTTGATCAAACCCATGAGAATAAAATGAGTTTTATAATTTTATTTCAATGAATAACTAAACTTTAAATCATGAGTATTTCGAATAAATAGAGTAACTAAATAATTTGTATGTTAATTTTGAAAAATGAAACACAGATCTCGATTAATGAGTTCTAATAAACTGATTTCATGAGAAGGATCTAAGGGTATAATAAAAATGTAGAACATGGGTGATACATTATGATATAAGTAAATCATACTTTTATATAAGGAAATAAATTATTGTTTTCTATAAAAAATAAACCAAGAGAGTTATTATCAAATATTTAGTGTTTTTATAATATATTCATGGTTTAAAAATATTTTATCATGGTGATTATAAATGTGTGTTAAGAAAAAGTAAAATTATTTTAATCGAGGTTTAATTAAAATTGGGAATTTCAATGATAACTAAAAATTTTATAACCCTATAAATTAAAAGGAAATACCTTGGTATACATGTGAGAGAAATTTATAAAAAAAATAGGAGAGGTATATATAATAATATTCCACGAAAACGAGAAAATAAAGATAAAGTGTAATTATAATGTCCTGAATGAGGAAAAGTTGATCCCTTTTTGTGTTTTGAAAACACCATTGTTGAAATACCACATCCAAAACAAATTATAATAATACATTATTTCAAAAATAAGATAAGTTAAATATTATGTTCACATGATATAATACTTAGTTATATTTACAATTAAAAAGGAGAACATTGGTGGGAATTGAAATTATAGACGAGGAGAGAAGACAATTGAAAAGAGGATATGAAGTATTGTTAATATATTTTATTTGTAATTCTGGATTATAACTCATAAATAAAGAATATCTCAATAAAATATGACATCTAAAGAAATAAATAGTGTACACCATTTGAAATAAAATATGAAACTCAAGGAGAAACATTATAACTCAAGACCAAAAATTGAGCTATGAAAGTCCCATATATTCTAGGGAAGACATCATTTATAACCCACAAATATTAAGATAATGAAATAATGTGAATTTTGATATTTCAAAAATAATTTATGATATTAAATATAAATGCAGTATTAGTTACACCATATAAATGAATATTGGTGAATAAAATAAAATCATTCCTTAATGAATGGTGATTAGGATGAAAACCCTCACCTAATGTCTGAAATCACTATTCATTTTAACTTAATCCACAGAATAATATAATTAAATATATTGAATGAAATTAATAACCGATCCATATAATTTTATTTCTATTTATTAAATTTATCATCACATGTCACCAATTAATTGCATCGTGTTTTATTATGTCGGTTACTTGATGTTCTTCAGATACTTTCTTAGAAACCTTCATAGTATATTGACTATAGTCAATGTGTTGAAAAATATTTTCATAATATTATGAATTTTAGTTTATTATGTTATTTATTATTCGATTATCACATAAATTATATAGGTATATAGGTTTTCCATGAATGGACTCAAATAAAATATGAACATTGATACATCATTATTAGCTTCCAAATTTACTAAAACCATTTATTGTTAGTATTACATATTAAATGTATAATAATATCATGAAATAATATTAATTGTTTATTAATAACACTTTTATTTATTAAATATTTTTTTTATTCCACCCATGTTTGTTGGCATGGGAAATGAAAGATAAACATCATCACATGGATGTAGTAGTCCACATGTACACACAGATGACATTCATTTTGGAAGAATATATTGAAAGTAGAAAACAATATAAATTTTATTTTAACAGTCATTAAAATTTTATACATATAATATTATATTATTTAAAACCATTTTTTAAACATCCATGAAAGTCAATGGTAGAAAATTTAAGATGTCATTCATGGAGCTGGTAGTCTGCACACATGCATGGAGATATTTTCATTTTTCAAAATGATTTTGTAGGATGAAATAAAATGTATTATCAAATAGAATAAAAACAAAATAAAATATTAACAAAACTATTTATATCATACATTTATCCATATAATATTATTTTGGTGGTATAAGTAGAAAATATTTAAGAAGGCGTGATGGAAAATCTTACCTCTTGATTTGGATGTTCTCCTTTGGTCACCACATTAAGACATTGTAACTATTATTTTTGGAAAGATAAAAAATTATTGGACATTTTTATAGGGATTAGGAGAGACTAGGGTAGAGTTTTTATTTATAATGTTTTTATTTATATGGGTGGATAGGTGGAGGGGTCATGGTTCCATTTATAATTGAATATTTATGAATTTTTGGCACATACAACTCTTTAATTGAAAGGGAGAAGATGTTTCCATTGAATGAGAAGAAATTATGGAAAAAAGGAGTCTAGGATGATTTTATCTTAATAAATACCCAACCACGCTTTTCCATATATGTTTTAAATGTTTTTTCAAGTCATTTACTATTATATTTTTTCTTTTCCCATTTTTGGATTTTAGCAAGGTATTTAATTCATACATGGGAAATTTATTTTTAACGCCAAAATATAAAGTTTTCAATAGTATATAATTTAAACATGATGATTCTATATAATAAATTCACTTTATCAAATAATATATCCAAGTGTAATAAAAAATAATATTACTATTAACACATTTAACGGAGAAAAAACTATTTTTTTAAAAGTTCATTTTAAAGCATAAGTTTTATGTTTGGGATTATGTAACGCCCCAAACCCAGTTACCCAAAGTCGGTGCATTATTTCATAACATTGGCATGATCAAAAAAGATCAAGTCTCAAAAAACCGATTAGTTTAGTTGCCTTGGAATCACTAGATACATTCATAAATGTTACATTACATCATAAAGTGAAAAATACAACAACATATTGTCTCCACACTCATATCCCCTTATACTATCTCTGCAGGTCATTCATAAAATAATTCTTCACATCCAGGGAAAAATAAAACATTGAAATGGGTGAGCTCAAATTCCCAGTAAGGATAACAATATAGCATAAACTTTTATAAAAATCATAAATATTTAAGGAAATGTATAACTAAAACAAAAGCCTTTTAAACATAAACATTAGCATAATATGGTAGAAATAAAATGAAATAATACCATTTACTTATTCACATGGATATTCTACTAATCGAATAATCACATGAAATATCAATAACCACTTTCATAATGATGGAATACATAATGCCAGACTATCATAACCACGTAGCCAAGGCCTTGTGCCAAGGCTACAAATATGATTTTGTCAAGGCCTTATTCCAAGACACTATTTTGTCTCATGAGACCTACTGATGCATTGAGGAGCTATAGTGGGATCCACCTGTTACTTATTAAGTCCAATGCATTCCTCATATGAATAGGTTTAAACGTAACATAAACATTCATATTAAAACTAGTACACGAAATGTCAATACTTTCTCCATAAACCATGAATGGTATAAAAATAACAAATCCACATTCAAACATATCACAAAACCATCAATACAATATGGATGTTTTGTATCATAATAAATCAACTTCAAATAAGCTTAAAATCCATCAAAGGATGTTGACATAGATAAAATCAAAACTATTTGAGAGAGATATATCTTTATTTAAAAATCATTTAAAAGTCACATAATTATAAAATAAAACATTTACTTTGAAAATATCTTTATAATCATGTAATTGAAGCTTCAAAGATTTTATAATGGTGAAAAATAGCCACACCCACCGTATATTTTTAAAAGGACATTCTTACCTTAATTATATCAAAAAGGTAAAAAATGACCTTGTTAGGAAAATGACTGAAAGATTCCTTTATAAACTTCTTATAAAAAGTCAAACAAGGGTATAAATTACTTTAACCCATATTATATAAAATAGTAATAATGTTTTGAAATACATTTTTAAGAAACATGGATGTGGATGATAAAGAGATCTCAGTAGATTATTACGTATAAATAACCTCAGATAATGAAGAGACTGTGAAATAAACCCTTACCTTGTACTTTTCCTTGGTAGAGGGTAGGTTAACCTCTATTATAATGGTGAAATAATTGTTATTAAATTATACAAGAACAATATACATTAATATGATATAATATATGATCTTTTAACATTTCTTTGTTAATAATATCTTAGTATTATCGTCGTTTCGGGTGTTAACTTACTAATTTTCTTTTTTATGTTTTGTTACATAAGGCATTTTTGTTAAGGATAGGTCGAATATTATTCCTCTCTTGAATTATATCAAGTCCTTAAACAATATTTTTAATCATCAAAAGATAATTAGACTTGAATGGATACGAAGGGGAATGAATCTCATCGTGTTTGTGGAGACGATATTCCGTACGTACACACGAGCGAAAATATCATTCTTTTGATTTTAAAATAATATATATTTGGATGTTATATCATGTATAAAGAATAATTATCATGTTATATTTATTATTTACCAGAATTATACATCATTATTATACCCATATAAATAATAATATATTGAATAACAATTACAACACAATGTGGAGACGGTAAGTCGTACGTACACACGTATTGTGACGTGTCAATCAAAGGGTGGATAGAATAATGAATTTTGTTATACCATTATTTTAAAAACATCACAGTATATATAAGATAAAGGAGTTATTATTTTAGAATGGAAACAACAATGAAGAAAGAAGTGGAAGAAGAAAGGAATTTTAAAGAGGGTAGTGAATTCAATACCTCTTCTTTGGGTTCTTCCTTTTGATTTGATCAAAAGGGCTCTTTAAGTTTGCTTTATGAAAAAACTAAGACCTTTAAGATGAAGGGAGGAAAGTTGAGAGAGTATTTGGTCAGGTTTTGGCCGAGCCAAAAGGATTTGAATGTGTGAAATTGATAGAAGGGGGGTGCCCTTTTATAAGAGGGGTGAGGGGCACATTTGGAAAAGCTAGAAATATTATTTTATAATAAATCCATATTCGGTTTATAATGGCTCAAAAGTGGATTATTTAAAGGATAATGTGGGTATGGGTCGAAAAAAACTCAACAAATAGGTTTTAGATAGGTTTGGGTCACTTTATTGACATTATCTTTTAGTTTTAACTCTTAGTTAATTAGTTTGACACTTACCATGTCTCTTTGTATTTTTATATTATATAGTGAATAAAATTACTATAAACTTCCAAGAGACCCCCAAGTGGTTAATTAATGATAAAAATATCATAATATAAGTCTCTTGGATGGACCTTAGATTTTAATGAATAGAATATAACTTAATAATATAATATATTGTTTAAAAATTCATTTATGTCAATGTCGACACTATTCAATAATTGATTTTTTTTAAAGTCTTTACAGATTTATTAATTCGAAAAAAATTTATTTAAGCAATCATATCATGTCATATTGACCAATAAAATTCATGAATGTCATCAAAACTTTCAGAGTATATTTATTTTAACATTTATAATATAAATTATTTGATTCTTTCATTAATAAGGAAAATACTGTATCATTATTGTGTCATAAACAAATTTAATTATTAAATGTCTAAAAATTATAATTAAAATACCATTATGTATTAAATCGTTTTATATTTCTAATGAATATTTATAGTAGAAAATCCAAAAAATATTTCCCTATGTAAAAATTGTTTTGCTAAAAGATATATGCTTATGTCATTTTTGTATTTATTTTAACTTAATTAATATAAACTGTCATTATCACTTACAAGTGGCTCCATGAGGTCCCAAAATCAATCCAAAGATTCCCATAGTCGGAAATGTATCAAACAATAAGGTTAGGACTTGTTTTAGGGTAATTTATTATTATTATAATATTATGTTTTTACCCTTATTTACCAGATTTACCCTTTAACCATGGTAAATAAAATATTTACAAGTAATTATTCAAAATGTCTAAAAGTAAAAGTTACATATTTACACAATTTGGAAATCCTGATTGAAAATATGGAATCCATTTTTTTAAATTCAAAACACATAAGTGGCAGAAATTAATTTAAAATTAATTCTTGTTGTTAAAACAAAAAGCGTGTTTTTAAGAGATAATAATTATCAAAAGATTGACACTTGTTTATATCCGGTTTAATTGTGAAATTATGTCTAATGACCAAAATTGTATTAAATGGTAAAAATATATTCAAAATATACTTTAAAACCACTCAAATTCATAATTTATCACTGTTAATTATTTCGATTTAAAAAGTTGTTTTTAATTAAAATTTAGTAATTTTCACTATTCATCAAAATATAAAAGTTATCTGAAAAGTACCAAAATTTCACCCTAGGCTAATTTTGATATTCTGAATCTAAAAATGAAGTCCATTTTGAAGGATAAAATTTATAAAATTTCAAAAAGTACGTATTACTATTCATAATGGCTAGTTTGATTGGTTGTGGTGTGTTGTAGAACTTGAAGTGGAATATAACACACGCTACTGTATTATTTAAAGGGAAGCGTACCGTGGAAGCATGGGGTGTTACATTCTCCCCTCCTTAAAATAATTTTTTCCTCAACAATTCTAGAATACTACCACATGAAAAGACTCAGGTGGTTCTTCATCACAAGTTCCTCGGGTTCCCACGTTGCCTCTTCCATCTTATGGTTTCTCCATTGAATTTTTACCAGATGAGTCGTCCGATTTCTTAGCACTTGTTCTCTTTTATCAAGAATCATGAAGAGATCTTCTAATAAGACAGATCAGGTTCTAGTTCTAATTCCTCGTAAGTGAATACATGTGTTGGTTCAGGCATGTATTTTCTCAACAATGATACGTGAAACACATCATGAACTTTGGAGAGACTAGGCGACATTGCCAAACGATAAGCTACAGCCCCAATTCATTCTAGAATTTCGAAAGGACCTATGTACCTAGGACTTAATTTAACTTACATTCCAAAACGTATAACTCCCTTCCATGGAGATACCTTCATGAAAACATGATCTCCTACATGAAATTCCAAATCTTTCCTTTGGTTGTTAGCATAGATCTTCTGTCTACTTTGAGCTGCTTTGATGTGGTTTTGGATTACCTTCACCTTCTCCATCGTTTCCTCCACCAGTTCTGAGCCTAAAAGTTTTCTTTCACCAATGACATCCCAACAAGTTGGTGTGAGACATCTCTTTCTATATAATGCTTCATATAGTTCCATCTGAATACTCAAATGGAAGATATTATTATAGGAAAATTCTACTAGTGGTAAATTTTGACCCCACATACCCAGAAAGTCAAGTGAGAAGGATCTCAATATGTCTTCTAATGTTTGACTAGTCCGTTCATATTGTCTATTTGTTTGAGGGTGGTAGGCAGTTCTCAAATGAAGTTCAGTATCAAAAGCCTTGTGAAGTCTTTTCCAGAATCATGAAGTAAAACAGGGATCACGATCAGAAACAATCGATAGGGGTACTCCATGAAGTATCACAACTTCATTAATATATATTCTTGTTAGGCATTCAAGTGGTAGATCTTCTCTTATAGCATGGAAATGTGCTAACTTGGTAAGATGATAAAAAATGACCCATATTGCATCATTCTTTCTATGAGTCTTTGGTAGTCCCATGACAAAGTCCATCGTGATATTATCCCATTTCCACTCAGGTATGGGAAGAGGTTGCATGACTCCTCCAGGCTGTTGCCTTCCAGTATTCACTTGTTGAAAAACCATACATCTTGACACAAAATCAGAAATCTCCCTCTTCATCTTGTCCCACCAAAAATGTTCCTTCAAATCTCTATACATTTTGGTTCTCCTAGGGTGTATAGAGAAATTATAACTATGAGAATCATCCAAAAATTCCCTTTTTAGATCAGGTATATTGGGAACAGAAAGTCTCTTCCAAAATTTTAAAATTCCTTCTTCATACACAAAGTCTCTCAATCTCCCATCATTCAAAGCTTTAATCTTCTTTTGAAACTCTTCATCATCGGTCTGAGAACTCTTTATCCTTTCTAGTAAAGATGATTTGGAAACCATTTGAAAAAGCATTGATGTTTCACCTTCCATGGAGATTCCCATATCTAACTTTACTAGATCCATGAAAATAGGATCCCTTTCAATTCTCATCATGTTGAAAACTCCATGATCTTTTCTTCTCAAAGCATCTTCCACCTTGTTTTCCTTCCTCGGGTGGTAGTGTATCGTGCAATCATAATTATTGAGTAGTTCAAGCCATCACCTTTGACTCATGTTGAGTTCTTTTTGTGGGAAAATATTCTTCAAACTCTTGTGATCAGTATTAATCTCACATTTCTCACCAAAGAGGTAGTGTATCCAAATCTTTAAAGCAAAGATCACAGGTTCTAACTCGAGATCATTAGTATGATAGTTTTGTTCATGAATTTTTCAACTTTCGTGATGCATAGGTAATAACCCTATCATTCTTCATAAGGACACAACAAAGTCCTTTCATTGATGCACCACTATAAATAATGAACCCCTCATTCCCCGATGGTAGAGTCAAAATAGGAGCATTGACTAATCTTCTATTTAGTTCATCGAAACATTATTCACACTCTTTTGTCCAAACAAATTTAACCCCTTTACGTGTGAGCTTTGTTAATGGGTTAGCCAACCAGGAAAAATTCTGGATGAAACGTCGATAATAACCTACTAAACCAATAAAATTTCTTACCTCAGTTATACTCATCGGTGTAGGACATTATTGGATTACCTTGTTCTTAGAAGGATCAACAGAGATTACATATTTCGAGACAATATGACCAAGAAAATAAATCTCCTAAACCCAGAATTCACACTTGCTAAACTTCCCTTATAAATCATGTCTTCTAAGAGTCTTTAGGATAATGCGAAAATGATTTTCATGATCTTCATAGCTTTTGGAGTATACCAAGATATCATCAACAAATACAACCAAAAAATCATTGAGATATTCCTTGAAAACTCTATTCATTAGATCCATGAATACAAAGGGTGCATTAATCAATCCAAAAGGCATTACTGTAAACTTATAATGCCCGTACCTTGTTTGAAATGTTGTATTCAAAATGTCTTCCTTATTCACACACAAATGATGGTATCCAGATCGAAGGTCAATCTTTTAAAAGTATTGAGCTCCATGCAGTTGGTCAAATAAATCATCAATGAGTGGTAGGGGATACATGATCTTTATTATTATTACATTTATTTCCATGTAGTAGATACATAACCTCATGGATCCATCTTTCTTCATAACAAAAAGGACAGGGGATCCCCATGGAGAAACACTAGGGAGAATAAATTCTTTATTACTCAATTAATCTAGTTGTTTCTTTAGTTCCACTAATTTTATAGTGGCCATTCTATAAGGGGTCTTCGATATAGGCCTTGATCAAGGAATTAAATAAATGGAAAACTCAACTTCTCATTCTAGAGGATGTCCAGGTAAATCTTCTGGAAACACATCTACATATTCTTTCACAATAGGTGCATCCTCTATTTAAAAATTCATTTCCTCAACCATAACCATATCATTCTCTTCCAACCCAATAATTGAATTTAGTTGAGCTACTGGGGGTAGATCTAGATAAGAATTAAGTGGTGACGATTCTGCTCTAAAGATAAGGTGTTCCTTATCGTCATCATCAAAAATCATAACCTCCTTCTTATTATAATAAATCATCGCATCATGGTCTGAATTCCAATCCATACTGAGGATTATATCAAACTCAATCATAGGTATGATGATAATATCAATGGATAAAGAACATTTATGTGCTCTAATGGGGACTGATTCACAAAACTTTGTTTCAATGATACTTCCCTTAGGAGTTTTAACTGACAACTCCCTTGTTAAATCAAATTGGAAATATCTAATTTTCATAGAAAACTGGGAAGATTTGAAATAATGAGATGATCCAGAATCAAATAATTCATTTTCTAAACTTGAGGAAACCATTAAATTACCTGCTACCACATATTTCGGAGCTTCTACCTCAGTAGTAGTGATAGCATAATCTTGGCCTTGATCCCTTGGAATTTTCTGAGGTAAATTCCCCTGATGCTTAAGAAATTCATTTTCATAATGTCCCATCTCCCTGCAATTGTAGCACTGAACATCGGTTTCTTCTTTCATCCCTTTGCAATCACGATCTTAGTGGCCTTTTTCACCACACTTGTAACAGACTCCCATTCTTTTCAAGAAAGTACCAAGGTGTTTCTTCCAACATTTACTGCATGACGGATATTCAACTTTTCCCTTTTTCCACTTATTTCTATTCCCAGATTGATCAGAAGATCTCTTATTCTCTTTCTTTGCTTTAAATTCATAAGACTTAGAGAATTCCTTTTCTGTCTTGATAGCACATGAGACAATGTCTTCTTACAACGAGAAGGATTGTGAGACTAATGCTCGACATAGAAATGGTTTTAACCCATTAAAGAAATGATCAATCTTACTTCTTGGGTTACATATATAATCTCCAACATACCTTTCTAACCTTATAATGTTATCATCATACTTTGCGACATTCTCATCCTCCTTTTGTCTCAGACACAGAAATTGTCTTTCCATATCTGCTCGATGGTCACGAGGAAAGTATTTTTCTAAAAATAGATCTTTGAACTCCGTCCATTTCATATTTGATACTTCATCATCTTCCTTCATGTTTTGAATCAATGACCAACATTGATCAGCATCTCTAGTGAGGCGATAAACTGCCATGATAACTTTTTCTCTTTCACTAATCCCCAAAGCCTGAAATTTTTCCTCTAGGGAACTTATCCATTGCTCAACTACCAATGGATTTGTACTCCCATTGAATATTGGTGGTTGTTTCCTCATGAAGCGATCTAATATTGATCCTCCACGCTATGGATCAGGGTGCTCTATACGGGTAAGGTTATTATTCATAACCTGAGTGAGTTGTCCCAGTATGGTGATTAGCTGATCAGCACTAGTTGCATCACCAAATCCACTATAATTATCATGAGTAGGAGGGAAATCCCTACATTGAGTGTGTGCATTGATACAGTTTCCATTTCTTCCACTAGGCTTCATTTCTAAATAATGGCATAAACTATATAAGTTTATGAATCAAAATACATAATTCCATTATTGTAAAACACTTATGATAAATTGAACTATTTATGGATATAATCCATAATCATAAAAAAAATGTTTTCTTTGAGGAAGTATATACTTATAAACCCTTTATAATGGTTTTTAAAGAAAATGAGAGTTATCCTAAGCATATGACCCTAGAGTGTCGTAACCAAGAGTGCAACAAGGCCCGTTGTCATGCACCAGTTCCCATTTGAGTCTAGATCACAGCGGTGTTTTCTGGTTTTACCCCTAGGTACATCTGTGCCAGAGCCGCCTCTACATGCTCATATCTAGAAAGGGATGTATTTCTCGGAAAACTCATAAAATCTATACAATACCAATATTAAAGGAAATTCTTCTATACAAATCCTCAAAGTCTATCTTAGTCCTATGTGCTCTAATCAGAGTTTATCTAAATCTAGATTTCAAGGTTTGTACTAAACTTCCTCTGATACCAACTGTAACGCCCCGACCCCAGTTACCCAGTGTTGGTGCATTATACATAAAATTTTCATGATCACAAAAGATCAAGTCTCGAAAGACAAATTAGTTTAATAGCCTTGGAATCACTAGATACATTCATTAATGTTACATTATATCATAAAGTGAAAAATACAACAACATATTTTCTCCACACCCATATAACATTATAATATCCCTGCAGGTCATTCATAAAATAGTTCTTCACATCCTGGGAAAAATAAAACATTGAAAGGGGTGAGCACAAATGGCCAGTAAGGATAACAATATAGCAGAAACATTCATAAAAAGCATAAAAATTTAAGGAAATGTATAAATAAAACAAAAGACTCTAAACTTAAACATTAGCATAATATAGTAGAAATAAAATGAAATAATACCATTTAATTATTCACATGGATATTCTACTAATTGAATAATCACATGCAATATCAATAACCACTTTCAGAATAATGGAATACATAATGCCAGACTATCATAACCACGTAGCCAAGGCCTCGTGCCAAGGCTACAAATAAGATTTTGTCAAGTCCTTGTGCCAAGACAATATTTTTTCTCATGAGACCGACCAATGCATCGAGGAACTATAGAGGGCTCCACCCGTCACTTATTAAGTCCAATGCATTCCTCATATGAATAGGTTTAAACATAACATAAACATTCTTATTAAAAATAGCATAAAAAATGTCAATACTTTCTCCATAAACCATGAATAGTATAAAAATAACACATCCACAGTCAAACATATCACAAAAACTTCAATACAATATGGAAGTTTTGTATCATAATAAATCAACTTCAAATAATCTTAAACTCCAACAAAGGATGTTGAGAAAGATCAAATCAAAACTATTTGAGAGAGATATCTCTTTTTTTAATTCATTTAAAAGTCACATAATTATAAAATAAAACATTTAATTTTAAAATATCCTAATAAGCTTGTAAGGGAAGCCTCAAAGATTTTATAATGGTGGAAAATAGTTGCATGTTCCATATAAGTTAAAAAATACATTCTTACCTTAATTATTTCAAAAAGGTTAAAAAGGACCTTGTTTGGAAAAAAAGGGAAAGATTACTTTATAAAATTCTTATAAAATGTCAAACAAGGGTATAAATGACTTTAACCCATATTCTGTAAAATAGTAATAATGTTTTAAAATACATTTTTAAGAAACATGGATGTGGATGATAAAGAGATCCCAGTAGGTCATTACGTATAAACAACCTCGAATAATGAAGAGATTGTCAAATAAACCCTTACCTTGTACACTTACTTGGTAGAGGGTAGGTTATCCTCCTGTATAATGGTGAAATAATTGTTATTAAATTATACAAGAATCATATACATTAATATGATATCATATATTATCTTTTAACATTTCTTTGTTAATAATATCTTAGTATTATCGTCGTTTCGGGTGTTAACTTACTCATTTTCTTTTATATGTTTTGTTACATAAGCCATGTTTTTTAGGGATAGGTTGAATATTATTCATATCTAGAATGATATCAAGTCCTTAAACATTAGTTTTATTCATCAAATAATAATTAGACTTGAATGGATATGATGGGGAATGAATCTCAGCACGTTCGTGGAGACGGTAGTCCGTACGTACACACGAGCGACCATATCATTCTTTTGATTTTAAAATAATATATAATTGGATGATATATCATGTATAAAGAATAATTATCATGTTATATTTATTATTTACATTAATTATACATCATTATTATACCCATCTAATTAATAATTTATTGAATAACAGTTACACCACGACGTGGAGACGGTAAGCCGTACGTACACACGTATGGTGACTTATCATTCATTGGGTGGATAGAATTATGAATTTGGTTGTACAATAATTATAATAACATCAATATTTATAGAATATATGGGATTTATTATTTTATAATGGAAACAAAAATTAAAAAAGATGTGGAAGAAGAAAGGAACTTTAAAGAGGGTGGTGAAATCATTACCTCTTCTTCGGGTTCTTCCTTTTGATTTGATCCAAAGGGCTCCATAGGATGGATTTCTGACTAAACCAAGACCTCTATGATTAAGGGAGGAAATTTGAGAGAGTATTTCGGCAGAGGTTGGCCGAGCCAAAAAGCTTTGAATGTGTGAAATTGAGTGAAGGGGGAGTGCCCTTTTATAAGAGGGGTGAGGGGCACCTTTGGAAAAGATGGAAATATTATTTTATAATAAATCCATATTCGTTTTCTAATGGCTTTAAACTGGATTATTTAAAGTTTATGGTGGGGATGGGTTGCAAAATACTCAACCAATAGGTTTTAGATAGGTTTGGTTCACTTTATTAACCTTATCTTTTAGTTTTAACTCTTAGTTAATTAGTTTGACACTTACCATGTCCCTTTGTATTTTTATATTATATAGTCAATAAACATACTATAAACTTTCAAGAGACCCCGAAGTGGTTCATTAATGATACAAATATCATAATATATGTCTCTTGGCCGATCCTTAGATTTTTATAAATAGGATATAAATTAATAATATAATATTTTTTTTAAAAATTCATTTATGTCAATTTTGACACTATTCCATAATTGATTTTTGTTAAAGTCATAAAAATTTAATAATTCAAAACAAATCCATTTAAGAAATCCAATAATGTCATATTAACCAATAAAATTCATTAATTTCATCAAAATGTTCAAATTATATTTATTTTAACATTTATAATACCAATTATTTGATTCATTCATTAATATAGAAAATACTGTATCATTATTGTGTGATAAATAAATTTTATTAATAAATGTCTAAAAATTATAATTAAAATTCCATTATTTGGGAAATATTATTATCTTTCTAATGAATATTTATAGTCAAAAATACAAAATATATAACCCTATTTGAAAATTGTTTTTCTAAAAGATATATGATTATGTCATTTTTGTATTTATTTTAACTTAATTAATATAAAGTGTCATTATCATTTACAAGTGGCTCCATGGGGTCCCGAAATCGACCCAAAGATGCCCATGGTCGAACATGTATCAAAAAATAAGGTTAGGACACGTTTTAGGGTAGTTTATTAATATTATACTATTATTCTTTACTCTTACTTACGAGATTTACCCCTTAACCATGGTAAATAAAATATTTACCGAAGTAATTCATCAAAATGTCTAAAAATAAAAGTTACCTATTTACAAAATTTAGAAATACTTATTCCAAACATGGAGTCCATTTTTTCAAATTCAAAACACATAAGTGAAATAAATTAATTTAAAATTAATTCCCGTTGTTAAAACAAAAAGCTTGTTTTTATGAGATAATAACTAACAAAAGATTGACAGTTGTTTATGTCTGGTTTAATTGTGAAATTATTTATAATGATAAAAATTGTATTAAATGGAAAAAATATATTCTAAATATACTTTACAACCACTCAAATTCATAATTTATCACTGTTAATTATTTCAATTAAAAAAGTTGTTTGTAATTAAAATTTAGTAATTTTCAATATTCATCAAAATATAAAAGTTATCCGAAAAGAACCAAAATTTCACCCTAGGCTAATTTCGATATTCCGAATCCAAAAATGAATTCCATTTTGAAAGATAAAATTTATAAAATTTCAAAAAGTGGGTATTACTATTCATAACGGTTAGTTTGATTTGTTGTGGTGTGTGTTAGAACTCGAAGTTGCGTATAACACACACTATTGTTTTATTCAAAGGGAAGCATACTGTGGAAGCTTGGGGTGTTACAGATTAAATTATCAATATTATTAATTATATTGAAATTAATATATTTATAATTATTTAAATAAAAGTTAATTAAAATTTAAATAAACAATCCTGATTATATAATTAATTTTTTGGTTAAAATGGATAAAAAATATTTTTTTGTTGAAACATTACATAAATTTTCAAAAATATTATGAATGACTTTTATATATCAACATTGTATTTAAAAATACTTAATTAAAATTTAAAAAAATATACATCTTCATGGTAAAAATGTTTTCAAAAATATTAAGAAAATTATTTTATAATAATTTCATAAAAGTCACTATATTAGTTCAATTTATATTTTTCACTATTTACCTATAAATCAATTATTTTAGAAAAATGTTAAAACTTCACACTACTAATTTTGATATTTTAAATAAAAAAATAAAGTTATGTTAATATAATACTGTAAAGACACAAAATTTTACATGTAATTGTTTTTAAATATATGGGAATTTTAAAAGTCCATGAAATCTGATGGCGCGTGATTATGAGGCCCGGAGTGCCCGGAATGATCCATTGAAGATTTGTTAAGCTTATGTTAACACACGTAAGCAATTTTCTTGAAAAGGAAGAATAACTCTTAAGCAGTTACTCGGATCAGAAATCCAAGGGCATCGTTGCACTTAGGATGGCAGGTTTACCCTAGGCGCGACTTATGATTAGTTAGCATAGAACTCCTTTGAGAGAACCAAAAAATGGCATAATCAGAAATAAAATAATTAAATAAATTATTCTATTTTTGAAATTCTTATAACTCACAAAAGGAAACCCAGATTAAAAATCTAAGACCACTGATGAACTCGTGAGGGTATGATTTCATTAAGAAGATACTAACTTTGGCCGATGTGGGCCACCAGAAAAAGTTAGTTTTTGGCCGAAAATAAAATAATTAAGTGATATTAATTTTATTGTAAAAAATAATAACTTCTAAACCACAACTCGGATTGAAAATCCGAGAGTACCATTGGAATTTTTGGGGTGTTTTTCACCTAGCCAGAGCCTAACCACGACTGGAGCGGGTCGAGGGTGACTGATAATAATTTTCTGAACTTTTTTCCAGGTACATTCAGTAAATGCGTGAGCGGTGTTTTATAACATTTGAACTGGTGCTCAGAATTGAGATATGAGGGCACTGTTTAACTTGCAACACTGGTATTCGCTTAAGGAGTCTTTAACCTTGATGGTAGTTGGTCAAGAATGAAAGTTAGTTTTTGGTTTTTTCTTGGAATTTATAAAATAAAAAAAATTTCTTTTTATTTTATTTTAAGCTTCCACGTGGATATTTCAGGTGGGCTCCACTGGAAAAAAAGCTCCAAGTGGAAGATGGATATGGCTAACACCATAATGTAACCTACCATGAGAGGTTAAGGTGGTGGGGATCACTCGAACCATAACCTTCCATGAGAGGTTATGGTGGTGGGGACCACCTGGGATGAAACCCCCCTTTAATTGGGAGAAACCCTTAACTCTCACAACTAATGAGGGGGAGACTCTTGACCTCCTCCCCCTTAATTGTGCCAATGCACATTCCGTTAATATTGCCAACTCACTACATCATTGCGCCAATATAAATTAATTGGCTTGCCCCTTTTTTTAAATTAAGTAACAACATCATTGGAATTTAGAATGGTTCCTAATAAATGAACCATCATAAATTCCAGCGATCATTTCCTACCTCTCCCACTATACTATATATATAGAGCTTGGGAGGAGGATTTGGGATAGCTTCACCAAGCGACAAAGCACTGGTAAAGTGACATGACGCCCAACACTTGGGAAATTATGCTCTCCAATGAAGAATGTGTTCTCATGATGAAGAACAATCTCCCAAAAAAGGAAAACCTAAACTTCGACCTTCTTCTTTAGGACTTCCTACCGATGTGGAGCATCTTACAGAAGCCGATGCTACCTGGTATTGGAAGTGTGCGTGGCGGACATGACGAACGATGATTCTCCTTCATCTTCTTCCCGTGACTTCACCAACAACGACCGACAATTAAAGGTTGGGGGTTAATTTTTATTTAAGTGTGATCTTTCCCATGTTCTTCCTATCTCTCAAAATAAAGAACGATGGTTGTGGTGATTCATACTTGTGAGCCGCTTGATACAACCCTAACCGTGGAGGGTGTGGGCCAAACCAATATGGCCCAACCCCTCCGCCGATCGTGTTTATGGTAATCGTTGGCATGGAGATGAAGCAATGAGGTAATAAAGGCAATGAAAGATGAAGGTCGCACTACCCGCGGCCTCCGCGAACCACGCCACCCCCACAGTGCACCAGTGCTCCCGGCCGAACATCGCCGGCCCCTGCCGACCCTAGCCACACCGAACTGGCTTGCCTGCATCCCGTGCGCCCTGCCCAGCCTGCATGCGGCCTCCCGTTTGTAGGACCTTGGGACACCCTGATAGGGGAGGGATGAATAAGGGTGTCCAATTTTTCTTTTAGAAACAAGGATCTTGATCCCACATTGGTAGGAACTAGTTAAACCTGTATGATGAATATGATCATCAATGAAACATTCACATGCAAAGAGATGACACAAAAATTTTTACTTGGTTCAACACTAAGAGATACGTCCAAGGAGAATATTCCGATAAGTTGTCAGTCGTACCAAATTCCACTATTCTTGACATGTTGAGGATTACAAAGGTTTAGGAATAGTCACTCTGTCCCAGGATCAATACCTTTACAACTATTCAGGGATAACCCACTACGTCCCTCGGGTCACTCTCATTGAATCCCCCTGGCTCACTGCCTTTGGTGAAGTCACAATCAGTTTATAGACGTGAGGGTATCTTCAATATATTTTCATTGAAGTCTTTTTCTCTGCTTAGTACGAGACTCTACTTTCATTAAAGTCCAAATTGATGCTCTAGAACGCACAGAACCACTGAACCAGATAACTAGATCGTACAGACAAGATTCACTGACAATTGCGTGAAACACCAACCCTTTGTGCACAAAACCTTTTTATTTCACGCAAAATTTACTTTTTCACACAGAAAAATATTTCACGCCACAACAACCTTTTTCACACAACTGAATATTTTATGCACAAACTCAATTTTTATGCACATCTGTTCCTTTTTCGCACATCCCGAAATTTTCCACGCAATACAGAATAGTTCGCACAAGCCCCTTTATGCAATCCTTTTTCGCGCATCCAACATCAGATCTTCTCTAAGTCTTCAACCATATGGAATGAGGGGGTCACCTTTTAATTATAAGTGTCTGAGACCCCCTCACACAAAACCCCCTTTGGCATGAAAAACTTCTCATCTAGTGCATAATATTTCATGCCAGTACTGTTTTAAGTAGACATCATCAGATTTTTCACGCAGCCCATGCCTTTTCCATTTTTTGACATTCTGATTCTAAAACAATATTTTCGCAAAAAACCCCGATCCACTATTTCGAGCACCACGCTGTTTTTCACGACCAACTCATATATTTGGCGCATAGCCTTTATTTTTAGGGAATAAATTCCTCTTCACGCCCGCCTGCTTTTACCAACAATCCATGTCTTCATTTTCCCATTTTGAGGCCCAAGAATTTGACAAACACTGTGAAACTGTGCCACCTTCAATACTGCTGTCTATTAGAACTGTATGATCACTTTGCTGGCACACATTTTATAATTCTACTGAGGATTGACAACAAACACAAACGATACTCCAATTCTTTCATAGAATAGCCATGGTTCCAACAATATCCCCATTGGGTTTGTTGGAAATCCCCAAATAAATTCAATAGAGCACCAGACGTATGAAAACCAAAAAACTCAAGAACACAAACCAACACTCTAAGCCTACATGAGCAATTCTCGGTGTAGAAAACAAGAGGAGAAGCTTGAATTGGGTTCTCATGTTTTGGAATTATCAATAACGCCCAAGAAAAACTCTGACAGTGTCCCAAAAGCATTGCACATCCAAAGAATTCATTTGCATCCTTCTCATCCTATCACCGATAATGAATTCAAATCATGTTACAGAAGCATTACACATCCATTTCATGCCTGAACATGCTTGAATTTATTCATTTCTCCCCCATTGGAAATAAACCCAAAGACTAGTAATTTGTTCACTGTTCAGCTCAAAACTCACACACTGTATAGTATCTCCCCCAAAAACCTTCATAACAACCATTAAAAGATAAAAATCAGTTAGAATAATAGGGTAGAGGGGTATTTCCTAACCTCTTTATGCACTGGGAGGTGTCTGAATACCGAGGTTCAACCGATGCTTCACAAACACAGCTGCTGACAGTGGATTGGTCAGGATATCAGCCACTTGCTCATCAGTTCTCACATGATCCATTCGGATCACGCCTTGCTAAACATTTTATTTGATAAAGTGATACCTGATTTCAATATGTTTTCTACGAGAATGCTGAATAGGATTCTTCGTATGATCAATTTCACTCTTGTTATCATAGTAAATCACCATAGGTTGTTTCACCTCATCACCAATATCTGTCAATTGTTGGGTCATCCATAGAAGTTGAGTGCATGCCTTTGTAGTGGATATATACTCAGCTTCAGCAGTACTAAGAGAAGTAATTTCTTTTTTCTTGCTCAGCCAGCCAACACATTTATTCCCAATATAGAATGCTCTACCACTGGTGGACATTCTGTCAACTATATCTCTAGCCAAGTCAGCATCAGAAAATGATGATAATTCACTGTCCCTTCCTGCAACAAAGTATAACCCAACATTATGAGTATCTTGAATGTACCTCATGATTCTTTTTACGTCCTCCATATGTTCCTCCTTCGGATTACTCTTAAATTGGGTATCTAGACATGTTGCAAAGACAATATTTGTCCATATCGCGGTCAGGTACAGTTGGTTCCCAATTATCCTCCTATACATGGTGGGGTCTACATATGTCCCATCCTCGTGCTTTCTATGTTTGGTTCCGACTACAATCGGAGTTGACATTGGTTTAGAGTCCTCTATATTAAACTTCTTCAATAGCTCTCTTGCATCCTTTTCCTGAGAGATGAATGTGTAATCTTTCTTTTGAATCACCTGTAGTCCCAAGAAATATGTGAGCTCCCCAATCATAAACATTTCAAATTCTGATTTCATGTGATTAGAAAATTCATCCACTGATTTCTTCATACTGCCACCAAATACGATATGATCAACATAAACTAGAACCATGAATTAATATTTTGGAGTATTCTTCACATATAAATTGTGATCTACTCCCCCTCTTTTGAATTACAGCTTATTGAGATAATAATCTAGCCGGGAGTACCATGCCCGTAGTGCCTGTTTCAAGCCATAAAGTGCTTTCTTTAGTTTTCAGGCCTTTGTTTCATCAGTTCCAAGAAGCAAACCCACTGGTTGTTCAATGTAGACATCTTCTTCGAGTACACCATTTACGAATGTTGTCTTGAAATCCATTTGATATACCTTATATCCTCTTTGGAGTGCCATGGCAAGAAAAATCCTGATTGATTCCAGTTGAGCCATTGGAGCAAAGGTTTCTTCAACATCAGCACCTTAAATATGGGAGTATCGTTTTTATACTAGTCGTTCCATGTTTCTAATGACACTTCCATGCTCATAAAACTTGTTTTTGAAGATCCATTTTGTACCTATCACATTGTGACCATCGGGTCTCTGGAAAAGATCCCAAGTTTGATTCTTCTCAATATGATCTAACTCCTCATTCATGGCTTTCACCCATGATTTATCATTTGTAGCTTCTTCAAATTAGGATGGCTCCACAATTGACAGAAATGTAGAGTGCGTGTTATTCCTCATCCTCCTTGTTTGAGTGGGTGCACTCTTGTCCCCAATTATGTTAGATCGATCAATCTCATCTCTACGATTTCTCCTGTGCAGTTCAGTTGCATTCTCTCTAGCCACGATTTCGTCTTCAGATTCTTCTTCTAAGTCAACATCATGAGGTGACTGCTGAGTGTTTTGTACAACTTCCTCTATTTATGTATTTGTATTTTCTTTACGTTAACTTTCTACCTCACTTTCTATCAGACCATCATATGAAATCCTTGAAGCATTTGTGGTTTTCTATTCAATTATCTTTACATCACTTCCTTCCACAATCCTTCCTAATCACTTGTTGAAACACTTGTAGGATTTTCTGTACATTGAGTATTGAAGGAAAATTCCTTCATCTGCATTATCAACAGACTTCCCTTGATTTCCTTCTTTGTTTCTTATGAAGCATTTACATCAAAAAACATGAAAGTATTTCAAATAGGGCTTCCTTCCATGCCATAATTCATATGGTTTCTTTGTCTCACCCATATAAAGTCCTGTTCAATTTTGAATATACACTGTATCTTGAACATCCTCTTTCCAATAATTTCGTGGAATATGACTCTCAATCAGTATAGTTCATGCCATGTTGTTCACCCGTCGATTCCTACATTCAATAACTCCATTTTGTTGTGGAGTTCTCATAGTAGCTACCTCATGTTGTATCCTATGTTTATATAAGTAATTTTCAAATTAAATGGACTTATATTCCCCTCCATTGTCATATCGCAGAACTTTGATTGTTCATCCAGTATCATTCTCAGCAATTCGTCGATATGAACTATAGACCATCTTCCCACGAATGCAATCATTATAATACTTTTTATGCTCACGCTTCAGTTTGGTAATGTCCATGACAATCTTCAATTTTTATATTTTCTCCATGTCTTGTTGATTCATGTTCCCCAGTCACCGATGCCACAAATTGTTTTCTTTTTTAATAGTCATGTAACAAACATTCTTTTTACTATCAACCTAATACAAGTTTGCTTCTATTATGCATCCCTTTATAAGAGAATTTCAGGTCCTTCTCTTAATAGTGAAACCATTTTGATTAAAAGTAAGTATAAGTCTCGAGTCAAAGAGTTGACTCACACCGAGTAGATTATGATGTAGGCCATCTACATAAAGGACTTCAGTCTTATTTAGCTCTCTATTTTCTAATTCAGTACTTCCACTGCCTTTGATTTTCAGAGCACCATCATTACCAAATCATATTGTACCGTTAAACTTCCTTTTGATATATGTTAATAGGCCAGAATTACCTATCATATGAGATGAAAATCCACTATCCAGAATCCAGGTACTGTTGCTTTTTATAGCTTTGAGGTCCACCTCTGCAAGGTCGGATTTCTCAATTTTCTTACTTTCATTCCATGAGACATTAGATTTAGAATACCATTTTATTATCTCATCTATGTAAATTGGTTCTTAATAGTACAATTCTTCTTCGAGAGGAGAAAACCTATCTGTAAGGAGAATACTTTCTTGTTGATGAGATTTGACTTTTCTCGAACTCTGGTATGAGGTGTCCACGTCCCTTCTCTGCCTGCAATTAACAGTCTTATGACCAAAGTTAGAACAATGAAAACAATATCCGTAGAAATTGTTTCTTCTAAAGGAATTAGGATGGGAATTTTTTAACCTTCATTGAAATCCTATATCTTCTCCATTCAGATAGCTTCTTACCTCTTCACAATAAGACAAGGTATGGACCAATTATCCACAGAACTGACACTTCATGAGAGAAAATCTCTTCTGACTCATGTTTATTTTCATTCTTTATTCAGTGGGATAATAGTTTGATGGAACCTTTCTCAAGGACGCTCAAGGATAATATTCATTTCTTCTTTCAGATTGAATTCAGGGTTTTTGTTTCAGCTCTTCAAATGACTTTTCCAAATCACCCACTTTCAGCTTGCCTTTATTTTGGTTACCTTTATTTTCAGTATATGACGACTCAGCCTCACAAACGATTCCACTATTTCCCATGAATCCGGGTCTTTGATCACTAAAAATCTTTTCAACACCATTAGAGCCATGTTTTTCTCTCTCCAACAGCTTAACATCTGAGAACCTTACAAACTATATTTTCTTCCATGATTCTTTTGAAGTTTAATCTCTCTGAAGTTTACTCCTACGAGTAACAAATTCCTCCTCAAGACGCTCAGTAGTCTTGGATTTTTCCTCTAGCATGGTGGTGAGGTCATTGATGACCTTTTCCTGTTCTTCAATTCGCAGCTTCAAATCCACTACATCATCATTACTTTCATGTATTTTAGATTTTACTTTAACAAGTTTTTCCAGTCATTCAATTTCAGCCTCAAGTTGATCAACATATTCAGTTGATTATTCTACAATATATTTCCACTTATTCCAACTCTTACATTTAATCTTAATCTTAAAAACAAAATCCTTAAGTTGAAATTCGAGATTGGCACTAGTTGTCAACTGATTTTCTCCCCCAGTATCTTCTGATTTTTCATCAGTGGCCATCATGGAACCATGGTTTCCAGTTTTAAATTCTGGTTCATCTTCATTATAGAATTCATTATCATCATCTTCCTTTTTACAGATAAATCTCTTCATTGGAACATTCCTTCTTGATTTGAGGTCTCCCATTTTGAAAAAACGTTTTTGAGGCTTCTCAATGTTTTCAGCATCGCTATTCTCATCGTCAACCTTTCTTAAGAACTGAGAGGCAATGTGACAAACTTTTCCACAACGAAAGCAATCTAGAGGTAACATCCCTTTTTTAATTTCCTTTTTCTCTTATGGAACATCTTTGCAATGAGAGAAATAATTTCCTTTTCCTCATCATCTTCATCACTAAAATATTTTGAGATTTTAACTTTCTCAATGGATTTGAATGCCATTTCCTTACTCACTCGAGTCATAGCTTCTTCTGGTTTGACTCTCATTTCATATGCCACCAAGTTTCTCAGTAGAACAACCAGAGAAAGTTTGGAAATATCTCTTTCCTCAAGGGCTGACACCTTTACATTGTACAAGGGTGGAAGTCTTCTCAGTATTTTCTTCATAATGTCAACGTCTTTGATTTCTTCTCCTAGGCCCCGAATTCCTCCAACAAATTCAGTAATTCGATTAAAGAAGGATTCTACATTCTAATCAAGATGCATCTTCAGATCATCGAACCTATTGTGTAGGACTTGCAGTTTCTCCTCTTTCACTTTTCTATATCCTTTATAAAAATTTTCAAGTTTATCCCACAAGGACTTTGCTAATGTGCAGCTCATCACTTTTAGTTAGATCTAATCAGAAAGGACTGTAGTGAGAGTATTCTGTTCTTTAGCATCTATATCAAGAATTTTCCTATCTAAATCAGTCATAGCAAGTCCTGTTGGATCAGAAACATTTACACCTTGCACAGTGGAAAATAGAACTTCCATTGCAAGGGATCTTAGATGAGATATCATTATATTATTCCAAATCTACAAATTACTTCCATCAGAGTGGGGGACTCCCATAACACTAGGTGAATTTTTCATGATGGAAAAGGACAAATCTAACACTAGCAACCTCACTCTGATACCACTTATAGGACCCTGGGACACCCTGATAGGGGAGGGGTAAATCAGGGTGTCAACTTTTGTTTTTAAAAATGAGGATCTTGTTCCCACTTTGGTAGGAACTAGTTAAACCTGTATGATGGATATTATCAACAATGAAACATTGACATACAAAGATATGAAACATCAGTTTTTACTTGGTTCATCACTAAGGGCTACGTCCAAGGAGCATACACCGACAAGTTCTCGGTCATACCAAATTCCACTATTCTTGATAAGTTGTGGATTACAAATGTTTGGGAATAGTCACTCTATCCTAGACTCACTGCCATTACAACTGTTCAGGGATAGCCCACTACATCCCTCGGGTGACTCCTGTTGACTCCCCCTGGCTCACTACCTTTGGTGAAGTCACAATCAATTTATAGACGTGAAGGTATCATCAATAGATTTTCAATTAAGTCTTTGTCTCTGCTTAGAATGAGACTTTTCTATCATCAAAGTCCCGAATTGATGCACTAGAACACACAGAACCACTGAACTGGATATCAAGAATGTGCAGACAAGATTCACTAACAATTGCGCGCAACAACAACCCTTTTCATGCAAAACATTCCTATTGCACGCAAAATTTAGTTTTTCACGCGGAAAAATATTTTTCCCCACAACTCCCTTTTTCACGCGACTGAATCTTTTAAGCACAACCCCAATTTTTACGTGCAGCTCTTCCTTTTTCACGAATCCTAGAAATTTCAGCGCATTCCAGAATATTTCAGGCAAGCCCCTTTACACGATCTTTTTTCGCACATCAGACCTCAAATATTCTCTAAGTCTTCAACCGTATGGAATGAGGGGGGTCACCTATTATTTATAGGTGTCTGAGACCCCTGCACGTAAAACCCCATTTGACACAAAAAACTTCTCATCTAGCACGTAATCTTTCATTCTGGTATTGTTTTATGCACACATCATCAGATTTTGCACACAACCCATGCCTTTTCCATTTTTCGATTTTCTGATTCTGAATCATTATTTGTGAAAAAAACCTTGATCCACTATCTCACACACCACGTTGTTTTTCCTGTCCAACTCAAATATTTCACGCAAAGACTTTATATTTCACGCACCACTTCCTCTTCGCATCCACATTCTTTTACCAACAATCCATGTCTTCATTTTTCGATTTTGAGGCCAAAAAATTTGGCAAAAACTGGGAAACAACGCCACTTTCAATATTGTTTTCTGCTGGAACTATATGATCACTTTGCTGGCACACATTCTAAACATCTACTGAGGATTTACAACAAACACAAACCATACTGCAATTCATTCAAAAAATATCCATGGTTCCAACAATCTCCTCCTTTGGGTTTGCTGGAAATCACCGAATAAATTCCATAGAGCACCAAATGCATGAAAACCAAAAACGCAAAAACACAAACCAACACTCTAAGTCTACATGAACAATGATATGTGTAGAAAAAAAGAGGGGAAGCTTGAATTGGGTTCCCGTGTTTTGGAATTATCAATAACGCCAAAGAAAAACTCTGACAGTGTCCTAAAAGCATTACACGTCCAAAGTATTCATTCACATCCTTCTTATCCTATCTCCGACAATGAATTCACATCATGTTAAATAAGCATTACATGTCCATGACATGCCTGAATTTATTCCTTTCTCCCCCATTGGAAATAATCCCAAAGACCAGTAATTGTTCATTGTTCAGCTCAAAACTCAACCCTGGATAGTATCTCCCCCACAAACCTTCATCATAACCATAAACAGATAAAAATCAGTTAGCATAACTGGGGAGAGGGGTATTTTGTAACCTCTTTATGCATTGGGAGGTGGCTGAACATCGAGGTTCAACCGATTCTTCATAAACACAGCCACTGATAGTGGCTTGGTCAGGATATCAGCCACTTGCCCATCAGTTCCCACATGATCCATTCTGATCACACCTTCCTCAACTTTTTCTTTGATAAAGTGATACCTGATTTCATTATGTTTTGTACAAGAATTCTGAACAAGATTCTTTGTAAGATAAATTTCACTCTTGTTATCACATTAAATCACCATAGGTTGTTTCACCACATCACCAATATCTGTCAATTGTTGTTTCCTCCACATCAGTTGAGTGCATGCCTTTGTAGTAGATATATACTCAGGTTCAGCAGTACTAGGAGAAGTACTTTATTGTTTCATGCTTAGCTATCCAACACATTTATTCCCAATATAGAATGCTCCAGCACTGGTGGACATTCTGTCAACTATATCTCTAGCCCAGTCATCATGAAAAAATGATGATAATTCATTATCCCTTCTTGTATCAAAGTATAACCCAAAGTTATGAGTACCTTGAATGTACCTCATGATTCATTTTACTGCTTCCATATGTTCCTCCTTTGGATTACTCTGAAATCGGGCTGCTAAACATGTTGCAAAGACAATATCTGGCCATGTCGCTGTCAGGTACAGTAGGATCCCAATTATCATCTTGTACATGGTGGGGTCTATAGATGTCCCATCATCATGCTTTCCAAGTTTGGTTCCAACTACAATTGGATTTGACATTGGTTTAGAGTCTTGCATATTAAACTTGTTCAACAGATCTCTTGCATACTTTTCCTGAGAGATGAATGTGTAATCATTCTTTTGAATCACCTGTAGTCCGAAGAAATATGAGAGCTCCCCAATCACAGACATTTCAAATTCTGATTTCATGTGATTGGAAAATTCGTGCAATGATTTCTACCTGCTGCCACAAAATATGATATAATCAATGTAGACTACAACCATGAATTGATCATTTGGAGAATTCTTTACATTTAAATTGTAATCTACTCCTCCTCTTTGGAATTCCAGCTTCTTGAGATAAGAATCCAGCTGGGAGTACCATGCTCGTGGTTTCGGTTTTAATCCATAAAGTGCTTTATTTCGTTTACATACCTTTATTTCATCAGTTCCAAGAAGAAAACCCATTGGTTCTTCAATATAGAATTCTTCTTCAAGAACACCATTTAAGAATGCTGTCTTGACATCCATTTGATATAATTTATATCCTTTTTAGAGTGCTATGGAATAAAATAGCCTTATTAATTCCAGTTGAGCCACTGGAGCAAATGTTTCTTCCATATAAACACCTTTAATCTGGGAGTATCCTTTACACACCAGTCGTGCCCAGTTTTAATGACACTTCCATGCTCATCAAACCTGTTTTTGAAGATCCATTTTGTACCAATCACATTGTGACCTTTCGGTCTCTGGATAAGATCCCAAGTCAGATTCTTTTCAATATGATCTAAATCTTCATTCATGGATTGCACCCATGATTCATCCTTTAAATATTCTTCAAATGAGGATGGCTCCACAACTGAAATAAATGTAGATTGCGTGTTATTCCTCATCCTCCTTGTTTGAGTGGGTGCACTCTTGTCCCCAATTATGTTAGATCGACCAATATCAACTCTAAAATTTCTCCTGTGCAGTTAAGTTGCATTCTCTCTAGCCATAGTTTCTTCTTCAGATTCTTCTTCTGAGTCAACATCATGATGTGATTGCTATGTGTTTTGTACAGATTCCTCAATTTATGTATTTGTATTTTCCCTACGTTCAATTTCTACCTCATTTTCTATCACATTATCATATGACATCATTGATGCATTTGCGATTTTCACTTCAATTATCTTGACATCACTACTTTCCACAACTCTTCCTAATCGCTTGTTGAAACAGTTGTAGGCTTTTCTGTTCATTGAGTATCGAAGGAAAATTCTTTCATCTGCATTGTCACCAGAATTCCCTTGATTTCCTTCTTTGTTCCTGATGAATCATTTACTTCCAAAAACATGAAATTATTTCAAATAGGGATTATTTCCAATCCATAATTCATATGGTGACTTTTCCTCACCCATATAAAGTCCTATTCGATTTTGAATATACACTGCAGCTTAAATAGCCTCTTTCCAGTAATGTCGTGGAATACGACTCTCAATCAGCATAGTTTGTTCCGTGTTGTTCACCTGTCGATTCCAACGTTTAACAACTCCATTTTGTTGTGGAGTTCTCACAACATCTACCTCGTGTTGTATACCATGTTTCTCCAGGAAATTTTCAAATTCAATAGATGTGTATTCCCATCCATTATAAGAACAAAAAACATTGATTGTTCATCCAGTATCATTCTTGGCAATTCATCGATATGTTTTCATGGAATCAAGCACTTGTCATTTCCAGTGAATGACTATTACACATGCCATTCTACTGTAATCATCTTTGAAAAGGACAAAATACATTTCTCCATGAGTTCCAGCAACATTTATCAGCCAGCATATATCTGTATGAATTAGATCAAGAAGATGATATTCCCTTTTCTTCTTTGGATGATATGAACTGCAGACCATCTTCCCAAGAATTCAAGCATCACAAGACTTTTCACACTCACGCTTCAGGTTGGGAATGTCCTTGAAAATCATCAATTTTAATATTTTCTCCATGTCATGTTGATTGATGTGCCCCAGTCTCTGATGCTACAAATTGTTTTCTTCTTCAAAAGTCATGTAACAAACAATCTATTCACTATCAACCTGATAAAAGTTTCCATCTGTTCTGCATCCCTTTAAAAGATAATTTCATGTCATTCCCTTAATAGTGAAACCTTTCTGATTAAAAGTAACTATATGACTTGAGTCAAAGAGTTGACTCACACTGAGTAGATTATGATGTAGGCCATCTACATAAAGGTCTTCAGTCTTCTTATGCTCTCCATTAGCTAATTCAGTACTTCCACTGCCTTTGATTTTCAGAGATGCATCATTACCAAATCGTACTGTACCGTCAACCTTCCTTTTGATATCTGTTAATAGGCAAGAAATACCTATCTTATGAGATGAACAACCGCTATCCATAATATAGGTAATGTTTCTTTTTTAGCTTTGAGGGCCACCTCTGCAAGGTTGGATTTCTCAATTTTCATCCATTCATTCCATGAGACAATGGATTGAGAATAGAGCACTGATGGCCTTTTTATTATCTCATCCATGTACATTGGTTCTTAATAGTCAAAGTCTTCTTTGAGAGGAGAAAACCTATTTTTAAGAGAAACACTATCTTGTTAATGATATTTGACTTGTCTAAAACTCTGATATGAGTTGTCCACATCCCTTCTCTGCCTGCAATTAAGAGACGTATGACCAAAGTTAGAAAAAAAAACAGTATCCATAGAAATTGATTCTTATAAAAGAATTAGGATATGAATTTGTTCTCCTCCATTGAAATCACATATCTTCTCCATTCAGATAGCTTCTTACCTCTTCATAATAAGACATGGTATGGCCCAAGTATCCACAAAACTGACACTTCATGAGAGAAAATGTATTCTCCCTTCTATTTATTCTCATTCATTCTTCAATGGGATAATAGTTTGAGGGTGCCTTTCTTAAGGAGGCTTGAGGATAATCTTCTTTTCTTATTTTAGATTGAATTGGGGGTTTTTGTTTCAGCTCTTCAAATGACTTTTCCACATCACCCACTTTCAGCATGCCTTTATTTTTGTTAACTTTATTTACAGCATATGACGACTCGGCCTCACACCCAATTCCACTATTTCCTATGAAGGTGAGTCTTTGATCACTAAAAATATTTTCAACACCATTAGAGCCACGTTTTTCCCTCTCCAATAGCTCAACATCTGGGAACCTTCCAAACTATATTTTCTTCCTTAATTCTTTTGAAGTTGAATCTCTCTCAAATTTACTCTTAATAGTAACAACTTACTCCTAAAGATGATCAGTTGTTTTGGATTTTTCCTCTAGTCTGGAGGTGAGGTCATTGATGAACATTTCCTATTCTTCAATTATCACCTTCAGATGCACTACATCATTATTACATTCAATTATTTTAGACTGTAATTTAACAAGTTCTTCCAGTCGTTCAATTTTAGCCTCAAGTTGATCAACATATTCAGTTGATTCTTCTACAATAGATTTCCACTTATTTCAACTCTTACATTTAATCTCAATCTTACTAACAACATACTAATGTTGCAATTCGTGATTGACACTAGTTGTCAACTGAATTTCTCCACCAATATCATCTGTTTTTTCAATAGTGGCCATCATAGAAGCATGGTTTCCAGTTTTAAATTCTGGTTCTTCTTCATCACAGAATTCATTATCATCATATTCCTCTTCATAGATAATGATCTTATTTGGAACTTTCCATCGTGATTTGAAGTCTCCCAATTTGGAAAACCTTTTCTGAGGCTTCTCAATGTTTTTAGCATCGTTATTCTCATCATCAACCATTCTTATTCACTAAGAGGAAATGTGACCAACTTTTCCACACCAAAAGCAAGCTAGAGGTAACTTCCCTTTGAATTTCCCTTTTCCCTTATGGAACTTCTTTTCAATGAGAGAAAGAATTTCCTTTTCCTCATCATCTTCATCACTACTATCTTTTGATATTTTCAGTTTCTCGATGGATTTGAATTCCATTTTCATTCTCACTCGAGTCGTAGCATCTTCTGGTTTGAATCTCATTTAATATGCCACCAAGCTGCTTAGAAGATCATCCAAAGAAATTTTGTAAAGATCAGTTTCCTCAACAGATGACACCTTTGCATTGTACATGGGTGGAAGTCTTCTCACTATTTTCTTCACAATGTCAATGTCTTTGATTTCTTCTCCAAGGCCCCAAATTACTCTAACCACTTCAGTAATTTAATTAAAGAAGGAGTCTTCATTCTCATCAGGATGCATTTTCAGATCATCGAACCTATTTATGCAGGACTTATATTTCCACCTCTTTCACTTTTCTATCTCCTTCCTAAATATTTTAAAGTTTATCCCACATGGACTTTGCTAATGTGCAGCTCATCATTTTTAGATAGATCTAATCCGAAATGACAGCAGTGAGAGTATTCTGTGCTTTAGCATCTTCATCAATAATTTTCCTATATGAATCTGTCATAAGAAATATTGTTAGATCAGAAACATTTAAACCTTGCACAGTAGAAGATAGAACATCCATTCTAAGGGATCTTAGTTGAGATCTTATTATCTTCTTCCAAATATGAAAATTACTTCTGTCAAAGAGGGGGACTCCCCTATCACTGGTAGAATCTTCCATGATAGAAAAGGACAGATCTAACACTAGAAACATCACTCGGATACCACTTGTAGGACCTCGGGACACCCTGAGAGTGGAGGGGTGAATCAGTGTGTCAAATTTTTCATTAAAAAACAAGGATCTTGTTCCCACGTTGGTAGAAACTAGTTAAACCTATATGATGGATATGATCAGAAATTAAACATTCACATGCAAAGAGAAGACACAACACTTTTTACATGGTTCACTACTAAGGGCTACGTCCAAGGAGCATACCCCGAAAAGTTGTCAGTCATACCAAATTCTACTATTATTAACTTGTTGTGGATTACAAAGGTTCAAGAATAGTAACTCTGTCCCAGACTCACTACCTTTAAAACTGTTTAGGGATAGCCCACTGTGTCCCTCGGGTCACTCCTGTTGAATCCCCCTGGCTCACTACCCTTGGTGAAGTCACAATTAGTTTATAGACATCAAGGTATCTTCAATAGATTTGCATTGAAGTCTTTGTCTCTCCTTAGCACGAGACTCTACTTGCATCAAAGTCTAGAATTGATGCACTAGAACGTATAGAACCACTGATCCGGATAACCAGAACGTGCAGACAAGCTTCACTGAAAATTGCCCCCAACACCAACCCTTTGCGCGCAAAACCTTCCTATTGCGCGCAAAATTTACTTTTTCACGTGGAAAAATATTTCATGCCACAACACCATTTTTCACGCAACTGAATATTTTATTCCCAACCCCAATTTTTACACCCAGCTCTTCCTTTTTCGTGAATCCTACAATTTTCTGCGCAATCCAGAATATTTCGCTCAAGCCCCTTTACATGATCCTTTTTCACGCATCCAACCTCAGATCTTCTCTAAGTCTTCAACCGTATGGAATGAGGGGGGTTACCTATTATTTATAGGTGTCTGAGAGCCCCGCGTGAAAAACCCCCTTTGCCACGAAAATATTCTCATCTAGCGCGTAATCTTTCACGCCAGTATTGTTTTACGCGAACATCATCATATTTTTTGCGTAGCCCATGCCATTGCCATTTTTCAACATTCTGATTCCGAAAAACTATTTGCGCGAAAAACCTTGATCCACTATTTCACGCACCACACTGTTTTTCACACCCAACTCAAATATTTCATGCAAAGCCATTATTTTTCAGGCACCATTTCCTCTTCACGCCCACCTGCTTTTACCAACAATCCATGTCTTCATTTTCCAATTTTGAGGCCCACAAATTAGGAAAACACTGGGAAATAGCGCCACTTTCAACACTGTTGTCTGCTGGAACTGTATGATCAGTTTGCTGGCACACATTCTGAACTTCCACTGAGGATTGACAACAAACACAAACCATACACTAATTCATGCATAGAATATCCATGTTTCAAACATCGCGCGCCCTGCCCGACCTGCCTGAGTCCTCCAGGGCGCCCCGCTGTCCTACCCGGGCCTCCAGCGTGCCCTGCCAGCCAACCCGCGGCCTTCAGTACACCCCACCGGCTTGCATGCGGCCTCTCGCGTGCCCTGGCCGTCTTGCCTGTGGCCTCCAGTGTTCCCCGCCCGCCACCCCGGGCCGCACATCAGCTCCCGATCGAACTGGCCAAGACACGCCGGCCTCTCGAGCTGGCCCGCAACGTCGCTGGCCAAACCAGATCGACCTTCCGTTCTGAGTCGCCCAAGCTGTACCCCACGTGGTGTTGGCCGAACTGGCCCCGACCTCTGGGCCGAGCCGCCTATGCGACGACCTTCCGGACAAACCTCCCCCACAGTACAATGGACCAGGCCAAGCGAACCAGGCCGAACCTAGCGGGCTGAACCACCCAGCAGGCTAGGTCAGACTCAGTGGGTTAGACCGCGTCGACCCAGTTTGGGTTGGGCCGAGTCGGTCCGACAGGGATGGACCAGGCCAAGGCCCATTACCAACCCTGTTACTTTTTTAAGCCATATCTTTGGCACTGGATGACTGTTTTACGAACCATCAGTGGTGATGGTTTTATGGGATCATGACGGTCCCTTTAAGTATACCCCAATGGAGTTCGCATTAATGTTGATATACGGTCAAGTTCGATAGTACACAAATCCAACCAGGCCCCCGAGAATAAAAATATAATAACTCATAGACCGAGTGGCCGATTGATGTGTCGTATGTTACGTTGAGACCCCTATGATGAGACAAACCATTGAGATACTTTTATCATGGTACATGTAGGTATTTGACATGTCAACACTTGGATTGAGGAGCTGACCCTCCAAGAATCAAGCGTTCTTTTTCGAAACCCTGTGGATGATTGTGCACTAACGACTATTCCTGGATCATGTGTTAGTCTGATGGTTCCGACTTCTATTCCTGGATCATGTGTTGGTCTGACAGAATAACTATTCCTAGATAATGTGTTCGTCTGACAGTTCTGACTTCTGTTCCTGTATCATGTGTTAGTCCGATAGAATAGTTGTTCCTGGATCATGTGTTTGTCCGAAAGTTCTGACTTCTGTTCCTGGATCATGTGTTGGTCTGACAGAATATCTGGTCTTGGATCATGTGTTGGTTTGACAGCTTTGACGTTTGTTACTGGATCATGTGTTGGTCTGAAAGTTCTGACTTCTATTCCTGGATCATGTGTTGGTCTGACAGAATAGGTGGTCCTGAATCATGTGTTGGTCCGACAGCTCTGATGATTCAGTGGATATATCTAATCATCACTATCTCTCTACATATGTTGTATACCTATGTGAGCTGAGTCAGTAACTCTTATGTTTCCTCATGATTAAGATGGATTATATGATAACTTAGGTATATGTATGGGAATATACCTAAGAGGGGTTATCTGTTGATTTCATACTTGGTGGTTTATCCTTGTTGGATTTTGTGAGACCTTGAGGGTCTTAGGGTCCCTAGTGAGTATCGTTATACTCACCCCTACATGGTTTTTGTCTGCACCTTGTTTTGTTGGTTACAGGTGATGGACAACACTAACTGAGGCTGAGTGGACAGGACTAGACAATACCCAGAGGTGAACCACACGGCGTGATGGTACACGGAGGAGACAGACAGATGTAGAGTGTTGTGGAGGCCTTCTGTACATACCCTTCAGGTAGGACTTCTCGGTGGGCTATCTATCAATTGTTTAACTTTTTTCAGTTGTTCTTGTTTTTCGGTTTCCTTGTACTTTACAGTTGGTCTTGTATTTTCGGCCCCTTTACTTTACAACACTCCATTTGTATTCAATTTTTACTTAGTATTTTCTTCCATTTTGTACTTTGTTTGTGTGTGTTTACTGATTATTAAGGAAATTCCTTCCTAGTTTTAGAGATTTATGCCTTTGGTGCTAGTCTCCAGCCCCTGACCTATGGATGGGGGGCTTGGGGTAGTCACGGCATGGGCCTCGGGGGACAGGCTGTGACAAATAAATATTATAAAACTTATAAATTTATCTTTTAAACAAAATATATAAAATATTAAGAATATTATTTTCTGTTTAAAAATGGTGTTTTAGAAATATTAAATTTTTTTAATATAATTTGAAATCAATTTATAATTTAATACAAGTTAATATGTTAGTTAATATATAATATTTTAGTTTTTTAAAATTTAATATAAAACTATAATATATAAAATAGGTTACAAAATAGTTCATTGAATAAAATATTACTTTTATACTAAATATGCTTTAACAAATACCATTAAAAAAATATTGATATTCTAAAATTTATTTTTATTATCCCATTTATATTAATATATTTATTTGAATATTATTTATACATGATATCATATTTTAATAATAATATTATTAGTATTTATTCATAACACACACACATATACATATATACATCTATAATATATTAATATTATTTGTTATTACATTGTGAGTCACATTATTTTAAATTTACTACATGAAAATAAACAACATTAGCATACCTATTGGATATATGAACAATGAATACATTTTAAATTTCTATGTTTACAATTACCATATTTACAACTACCATATTTATAATTCCGAGATCTTAATCCAATATATAGAATTACAAATTCTTTCTTTTATTCCACACTCACTATAAAATGGAAAATTCTTATTTCATATTATAGATTTTATATAATTAATTTTCCATTCATGGTGATATTTATATTTATAGGATTTTTTTCTTGGTGATCCTCAAGGTTTAATATGATCTACAACTATTCCTTATCATGAAGATTTTATTTATTTCTATCTCTTATCCCATATTGATATATGCACTTTCAGTGGATGTACTTCATCTATGGTGAGAAATAGTCTAGGGTGTGCAATACTTCGTTTTATGTCCTTTTTTTGTAATTTCCCAGTTTTTAATGAATAAAGTGTATTTATTTTGGTTCATATCATATAAGTTTCATTTTTAATGATGTTTCAATAATTTTTATTGAATAGATAAACTTTTTAAAATTATAGATATAATAATAATAATAATAATAATAATAATAATAATAATGGACTCTAAAACATGGGACACTAAATTATCCCATGTTAAATAAATTTCATCCTCACAATTTAAATAATGACTTACTAATAATGTTAGATAAGGGTGTCAATAAGGAGGCTCAAGATTTATTTTTATAATGAGGTAAAAATAACATCTACCCAGTTCTAATAAGAACAATACCTAAATTTTTTTCATCTTCATATCTATTTGAATTAAACACCTCTTAGGGTTTTGTGTTAAGACCTAATATATTTTTACTTGAGTTCATAGTACTACATGAAGTCAAAAATTATTATAAATTGGTCTCAGTTCTAAAATGTGATACCCTATTTTTATAATAGACACACTATACACACCTATCTCTCTTCCCTAATGGTTATTATACTCAGTAGTGGTAATGAAATGATTTGATCGAATGGTGAATTCAATTAATATTGAACCTCCCTCTCATAAGGCCCATTGGGATCCGCATTTAGACCTCTCATGTCACATTCAAATGTATCCACCTTCAATGAACCATCATACACCCTCTCTCATTTATCCATCACCTATGAAGAAAACTGAAATAGATTACCACCCATATTCTCGCCCACATGTTGCACCAATATCTATATTACCAACATCATGAATCCATTATAGATAAAGGTTTGTGGGGGATGGGAAACCCACCAAATTTACTCTAGATGGATCTTCATGTGACCAAACATGGTCTTCCAAGACCTGCATCATTTTTCATACATTGTATATGTTATCACGTTCTCTAGGGAATAAAACCTAATTATAGAACTAATCCTAGCCTCAATGTCACTTGGTATAATCCCCCCTTTTCACATAACCAACATGTCATGTTGCATTAGTGATGGCGCTGGATGTTTTTATTCTACATCTACCATTGGAATTGTGCTTTCAAGCTATCCAAAAAATTAGGTCCTACAAATGGTGACAATTACTTGATGGATGATGACATAAACAATACATTTATATTGATTGATATTATAGTGACAATACTATATCTCAGAAAAAACATCATGTAATTTTATCTAACCGTATCTTCTTTTTCAATATGGAGGATTTGGTGTGTAATATAACCATGATTGGTGAATAGGGACTCTATATTGAAATATATATTTCACTATTAAAATCTTTTAAAATCCTTTTAAAAACCCCATACTAATATTTTTAGTCCTAAAAACTTCAATTCTAAATACAATAATTATACAACTATATGTTTTATTAGATAAATGATACATCAGGTTATTACAATATGAAACACTTTAGGTAAGATTTAGTGGATAAAATAAATATCCCATATTAACAATTTTTATGTAGAGGATTTGGTTATAATAAAAAAATAATCTTTTTTAACACCATAAGATATTATGAAATATTTATTTTTAAAATAAATTTATTTTCTTTAATAGATTTTGTTGTATGCAACATCAACTCTAAAGAAACCATGATACACTATTAAAATATTATTATTTAATGTTGAAGTGATTTTCTAGACATTATATTTGAGGATATGAATATGATTAACTAAATTAAGAAACAATTATAGTTTATACATGTATATAATAAATTAATTGTTTATCAATTGATTTGAAATGAAAATAAAAATCATTTGAAAGTAAAAGAAATATTTTTTTCTAAAGAATTGTTCTTACGCGTGAAATGTGTTATTATCTTAATAAACTGAATTAGATACTATTAATGAATTATATTAATTAAATTTTATATTATATAATCAATGAATAATTTTATCATTAATGTAATATTTTTTTGTTCATTGGATTAGAATAAATCCAGTTTTATATTTTATAACTATATTTTTTACTTCTAAAAAGTGTGTTTATTACGTATTGAAAAAACATTTTAAATTTATTTTTCCACTTAGAGAAAAATATTTTGAAAAAATTAACTTCATTTTTAAATATAAATGATAAAACTATCATAGAGGGAATGTTTTCGAATTTTATGAAAAAAAAATATTTTAATGAATAGTGAATAATAATAATTTTTTCTAAGAAATTTCATTTCATTTATTGAATTTAAAAGTCCCATGTAAAGACCGCAACTCTAGTTCCTTAAAGGGAGTGCCTTACATTACTACATTTCATTAGATACAATACTCAAATCAATAATGACTGACTAATTTAGCACTTTTCTAATAGATTACATATGTGAACATTACATTTCAAGTTGATATGAAATACAATATAAGAATTCCATTGGAAACACCCATAAAATAATTTTTTATCCTTGCAAGTCATTCATAATATACATATTCATTTCATGGGGAAAATTAAAAGGTGATAAAGGATGAGCTCAAATATTGAGTAATGGTAAACAATATAGATGAAGGTATCATAATCATAAAAAAGAAGTCCAGGTGAATAAACAAAACTCATGCCAATAGAACATAATCTTAAGCATAATATGGAAGGAATAAAATCTGATTAAATAATTCCATATAAATATTCAAGTGAAACAAAACCATTGACTTTCTACTAGTCGAATAATGTCATGATTTATCAATTACTAATATCATAATTAGTGAATTCATATGAAAAAAATAAATATACCATCGAGGCCTCAAAAAAATAATTCTAGAAATTAATGGTTAAGGACTCAGCCAAAATCCATTTTTGTTTTGTCTCATGAGATATAGAGATGAATCGAGGGGCTATAACATACCCTTCCCATCACTTAATAAATGCAATGCATTCCTCATATGTCTAATAAAAAGATATCTTGAAATAAAAGTGTCCCATACCACTTTGGAATATTTTAATGAAAATCATAGTTGGAAATACTCTAATAAAATCATTGATATATTCATGAAGAAAATAATCTTTAAACATTCTATAGTGTCTCATACCATGTTAAAACATTTAAATATTAATCCCTATGAAGGAATAACATAAAATGAAATATATAATATCATAAGAATAATAGGACTCATGATTTGATATATCAAAGGGAAGTAAATAAATCACAAGTTAGGAATAGGTGGTTAATAATGAATATATCTCATATAAGTAAATGTGATATGAGTGAAGTCTTTTTTTTCTTTGAAAAGATGAGTTATTTTTGAAAATAATTTTTATTTCTTATAAAATCAAATTGAAAACATTTAAATTCATGAACATAAAATTTATGGAAAATGAAATCATATTTGAGTCATAAATGGTGTCCAATTTAAGTGAAAACCTTTAAAAATCTTGTTTATGAAACTTTAGAAATGACCCTCTTTAATGTGTTTTAAGGAAAATATTAATGAGGATTTAAAACAGAAAAATGCATAATTGTTTGTCTAAAACAAGAAATGAAAAAGTTAGTTTTTCATGATAAAATGAGAGATTTTATAAAAATATTGGTATCTGTAATCAAATTATTGGTGTTACATGAAAATGGGTAAGATATTAGGAAGTTCCCTTTAATTTGTCTTGCTTATCAGGTGGAATTGAAAAGGAAAATTTATAAAAAAATGTCTTTACATATCACAGAAAAATGAACTGATTTCCAATATGGGATTAAACCATATAAAAATAATTTCAGGTAATTAAAAATAATAATGAATTACATTTGGGTAAAGAGACATATAGCGTAACCCGAATGAAAAATGGAGGTTTGGGAAGAAACCCATACTAATTTGTAATCAATCGAATATTATGGCCTATAAATTCCAATAAAATCTTATGAAACATTGATGAACATAAATAAAAATATATTCATGAAATGATACATCAAAATAATGTAAAAATTTTACATTAACCAGAAATGGTGGTTAATAAGACATATCTCAATGAAATGAATGTGAGATTAGAAAACTCTTACCTTATCTTTGAAAGTTTTCTGCAATTATACTTAATATATTAAATATTAAAAATAATTCCATTAATTAATTAATTAATAATATTTTATTAATTTATTTTATTTAATATAATATAATTTATTTAATTTATGGTATTTTTTAATGGTTAAATGATAACTTTTCATCATCCATGAGAGTTTGTCTCCTTGGTTTTTGTGATCGATTTAATTGTATATGATTATGGAAGTTCATGTAAAATGAGAATAGATATACATAATTGAAGATATATGTAATTAATCAAAATAAAAAAAGATTAAATGGTTATATAAGTCATTTTGGATATTTGGGGTGATGATGAATCATTACATAAGAGGTTAGTGATAATCATTTATATTATTTTGGCAGTTTTTAATCATCATAAATTAGTTTTGATTTATTAATTATTATTATGTGTATATAATGGTTTCATAACATTAAATATAATTTAATAGATATATTAAAATTTTTTATAGACTATAAAAATGGTTTTATGACATTTCTTGAAGGCTTTAATGGAAAATAAAAATGCATTGTCCATGATGTCAGTAAATTGACACATCATGAGTGATGTTTTCTTTATTGAATTAAAGAGGGAGAGAATGAATTTTGATGATGAATATTAATTAACATGATATAATTCTAGTATACAATGATACTAGAGTTATCATGTATTTTTGGATAGGGGAGGTGAAATATGGATAAGAAAATTAAATAAATTGAAATAAAATGAAAGAAAAAGAAAGGGGATTTTTACCTCTTGAATTCTTATCCTCAAGAACCACCTTAAGGAGATTGGTTTTGGTATTTTTTCTTGAAACTAAATGCTCTTATATGTGTTGGAGGGGCTTGGGAAGAGTATTGTAACTAAATTTTAGATGGGTTAAATCTTGTAAGGTGTAAGGGGAAGGGGTGGTATTCATAGTGGATGAGAGGTGTGTTTTTGGAATATTTTATTCATTTGGTTATTGTTTTCCTCTATACTATGAATAGTTTTAGAATTATCCACAAATATATTAAAATAAAATAATTTATTTTATTATTATGGGCTTACATCATCCTTAAATAACATATTAATCAATAATTCATGTATTTAGAATTTATGCAAAATTATCGTATTTTACTATTCACAAAATTCAAGTATTTTAGAGAATTCCCAATAATTCAACACAAACATTTTTAAATATATAGAATTAAAAAATGAAATCTATTTTTTTGAAAATAATTTCATAAATATGAGAAATTTATTTTTAATTAAAATTAACATTTACCTAAAAAATACATATTTTAAACTATATAAATGATTTTATAACAATTTGAAAAATTAATTAATACCTCATAAAATTATCATATAATCATATAAAATTTTGAATAAATTATATGCATATATATTTTATTTAATTTTTTCGATTAATTATAAAATGGAAAATTAACATTTATGTTTGATAAAAATATCAATACTTAATTAATAATTTTTAAAACACTGATTAATTTATAATATGATAGAATTATATCATGTTATCATTTATAAAATGCCTAAATTTTATTTATAATTTAATAGGCGAGGTTATTATTCTAATTTCCATATTACTATTTCTAAAGGTCACATTATTATTCTAACAGTCACATTACAATTTATCAAAAATGAAACATATCAAAAAAAAACAAAAAATGATTTACGGTTCTAGAATAGATCAAGTTAAACATCATAATTTTTTGTTCACGTGAAAAAATTATTACATTCAATAAACATTTAAAGGTATATGAAATTAATTAAGGTCCATATGATTCGTTAAAAATTCAAGATTATTTTTTCACACCAAAATCACTTTTAACGAATCACATGACCCTTAAGTCAATCCTTATTACATTAAACATTTTTTGAAAGAATGATAATTTTCATATGAGCTAAAATTTCTAATGGTTAACTTGATCCATTCCAAAAGTAGTTAATCTTAGGACTTATCTAAAACATTTATGTACACATTCAACAAATAAAAATTTATATCGAATGTCACTATATTTTCAAAATAAACTGAACAAAAGATTCCTCAAATAATGTATCTCTTGTTTTCCCATATAGGCTGACTGAAATTTAAAGTTTTATTAAAAATAATAAAAATATACATGAACAACAAACAATGAAAAGAAAATCATGAGGTCTAGAAGTCAAGGTGGTATATAGTGGTGGAGCCTAAGATAATCTCCTTGGATAATTTTATTGCATTCAATAGGCATGGATCCCACACTATTGAAGATATGAGTTCATCATCTTCTCTACCAAATCGATTAAACCTATCAACCACAAAGTTGCACTCCCCCAAAAATTCCTAACAGTGCCTCCCTGATTTATTATTAATCTACACTTCCGAAAAAAATACACCAAACTCAAATGAGGATATAATTTACATTAATGGATCTAAACCAAACTTTTACAATCCAATTTGATTTCATCCACCACAATATTAAACCATTTAAATAAAAAATGTCATTGTGTAAAGATCATAACTCCACACCCATAGAGTTACCCGGACCATAGAATGAACTAAAGATAAATTAAACTGAGCCATCTTCATCACTCACACGTTCACCTCCACTCCTTATCACATTCATAGAAGAGGCATCAAAATTTTGTTTCAACCCTTAGATGGTGAGATCCAACCAATCCATCGACCCTGCCCAACATGAAAAGAGTTTATATCCACTTGAAATCTGGGATGAAAATTAAAAAGGAGACTAGAGTTCCACCATTATTTAATAAAAAAACCCAATTCTACAACTAATTATTTCATTCACAACTAGAGGAATGTGAATGAATGAAACACTCCCTCTCTCACCATATTTCTAGCTTCCTAAATAATCCAATACACAATGATAAGGAAATGAACACTAAAATGAAGTTCTTGATACCCCTCACAGTAAATCCATTATGGGATAAAATCAGAAACTAAATACCAATTAAAAAATCATTTAATTCCCACTAAGGCCCACAATTTTGTTTCCCATTAAATCTAGATAAAGAGTAGCACCATTGACTCCATTTGAGAATAGGAGCAACAAAAATAATGAGAGACCATACTAACAGCTCTGTGCTAACCATTTTCATTCATTAGAACTTATTGGTTTTATATCCTCCATGTGATGAAATTCATCTTATTTGGAAGTTATCTGCATCAGAATTTCATAGCCCACACATTCAGTGCGTTGTGATCATGGAAATTGAGTATGTAATCATGACTTGTGAAAATTATAGAATTAGAACCTGTAAAGAATCAATTATCATGGGAATCCACCAAGATAATTATTTAAAAAATAACATTTTTCTCATCATTAATAGTATAATACATCAATTTTGGGTTCCTACTCATCTCCTTGAAATTGATGTCAGGGATTTGACACCCTAGAAAGAATAATTTCTTTCTCGTCGAGTTGTCTTTCCATAGGTTGATATCCCCTCTACCAACCACCTCGAGAGAATAAACCAATAAATATTCCAAATGATTCAACATGCATTTATAATCTCTATAAAAAACCTATTACACAACTAGTCCTCCCATATATCCCCATTCCTCTCTCGTATAAACTTGGACTATAAAGATTTACCTTAAACTACCTCCCCTTCTATACAAGATTACATGGAATACATATCATCAGAGATTTTAGGGACACCAACACCTCTTTTATAAATACGCTTATCCATAGTCTTCTATAATGACTACTGACATTTTCCTACATGGGTTTCATCCCAAGTGAAGGATTTCATATTATACTCCATCATGGATATTTCCCCATTGGGCGTCTTGATGATCGATAACACATGCATTGGGATAGAAGATAACACACTATTATTAAAGGTAACCCTCCCCCCAAAGATAAGAATTTTTTATTCCAATTTTAGATTAATCCCATAATGATGTTGAAGAGATCATCAAATACTGCCTTCTTAATGTGGCCATTCAAAATTAGAGCTTCAAGACATAACATATGAAGTGTTATCTTTTGAATTCCCAAGACCTCTGGAATTGATCCACTGTGATGTCGTGAGAATTTATTTTTAATGAAAACATTACTCTTCCATTAATTGATTTCTTAACCACTAACTGTTTCATATATTGACATGATATTCATTAAGCTATGTAATTATCTTCTCCTACTATTGATTAACACTATCAAGTAATTAGTAAACAAAAGATTAGAAATGAGGTTTCCACTATATATGTTGATAACGGGAGACATCCTTCCATCCTCCAAGAAATGATTTAGGTTCTTTAAAAGAGCCTCATGATCCAAAAAGAAATGGTTTGGAGATAAGGGGCCCCTATCAGAAACCTCTCACATTCTTAAATAATACAATGATTTACCCCATGGGTGAAATCAAAATCCATAGAGAGGAGTAACACTTATAACCCATGTCACTGAACCATTCATGGAATCCTAATCTTATCATCACTTGAATGGTAAATCCCCATTCAAGTCGATCATTGGCTTTCTCCATATATAATTGGATGATAATGTTGGAACCAATGTGTCTTTTGATAAGATCCCTAACCATTTCACGAGCAATACCAATTGCCCTTAAACTCCCCGACTATTAGAAAGGCCACGTTTCTCCTATGAAACAAGCATTGGGATTATACCACTTAGCCCCCTTGCAATAAGAGTATAAGAATATTATAAGAGAAATTATGTAGGGAAATTGGTCTAAACTGACTGATTATAGTGGGGTCCTTCACCTCTAGAAATAAGATCACCATAAAAACACACACCATTATTATGATTTTCCCACCTCTGAAGAAATAATGAATAGCTCCCACATCATGGTCTATCAAAAATATCCATGCTACAACATATACATCATATGGAAATACATTAGGGGGTGGTTCACTATCCAACTTTATATAGAGAAAAGTCTCATTGACCTTCTCCTCCTTATGATTTCCCACCATAAAACTATTATCATTACTGCTCATTGGATCCTATATGCAACCCATAAATCCATCCCCATAATTAGTGATGCTTACTACATATCTCCTGAGGTAACATGGTTTTGCCAACAAGTTATGAATGTGTTTAATATCCTTCTTTTCTGAAACCTCCACATCCAAGGTAAAGGATCCATTCTACCACTCTAGATTTATACTCATATTACTTTTCTTCTACATTACGAAAGCATGAAAAAGAGTATTTCAGTCCCATTCCTTAAGCCATAATTCTTCTGATTTTTTTCATATAAATCATTTCCACCTCAAAAGAGTTTCTCAGCCAATAACCTGTATTTTTCATTGAGGATAGAAAATAATTCATCATCCTAGTGGTCATGAAGACCTGCCTCAAAAGCCTCAATTTTTCCCATCATCCCATCCAGGTTAACATCCTTCACTAGGTTCACCAAAATCCAATCCTGAAGGCACCTCGTGACTGTTCTAAGATTATTGGATAGCCTATCCCAGTCTCACCCAACTTCAACACTCTCCCAGGATGATTTTAATATTTTCATGAAACCTTATCTCTTATTCTAGCAAGTTGAGTAGTAAAAGGATGATGTCTAGAAACATTTTTATTTAGCTCCACAAGAAGGGGGCTATGATTAAAAAGGGATCTATCTAGGTGGGCCACTAAATCTAATCTAAAGGAGCCCAAAAGAATAATGTTGGATAGGAAGTGGTCAATATGACTCCATATTCTACTAATCCCTTTAGGATTATTACAACATGTGAATTTTCTACAAATGAATTTCATATCCATGAGACCTATGGTGGAAGGTAAAGTCTTAATGTACTAATTGGAAGTATTTGTACCTCCAACCCCTCCTTTATTATATAATAAATCGTTAATAGCATTAAATCCCCTCAAACAGGGTCTATTACCATCTTGAAACAGTTCCAAATGCTGCCAAAAAAATCTTCTTTCCATATCCTCATAGCTCGCATACACAATGTAAAAAAGGACGCAAACCCTCCTTATAGAGTTTTGGTTGATAATAATTGGTAAGATACATCCACCATATAAAAATATAACATCGATTTCCTATAGAACAATTTATTGTTATTACTAGGAGCAATAAGAATGAGATGAAGAAAACCAATATTTTTGGTAATAAAATTGATTCGACCTACATTCTGTTTAGGTCATGATATAAATACAATCCAATCTTTATGTTGTATAACTTCTGATTAAATGGATGAACTTATGGCCTATGCCCCAAAACCCTTGGCATTCCAAATGAAAACTAAACACTTTAAAAGGACAAGGAGTTCACCTCATGGCTTGGGATACCCAAATATATGGCCACACCACCCTTTCTCACCTCTTCAGCATTAGATATAGTAACATGTCCAAGAGAAGAAACTACATTCAACTTGATATAGCTAGGACCATCCACCAAAGAATCTTCAGACTTATAATTCTTTATCCCCACATAAACATCAAGATCCAAAACCTTTTGGAAGAAGGGAAGGGAGAAGAATGAGACCTGGGTTTCAACCAATTTGGACAGAGTAAAAAGATCTTCTTAAAACAAAATCACTTATCTTTATTAATTGTGCTATTAAGATATTGCTTAAAATTTCTTATAAGAGATTTACTATAGTACACACCTTATATATCTCATGAATACTCAAATAACATAATTTTTGAATCCAAACACAAGTATATAAATCATTCCTCTTCACTTGAGGTAGTTTCAAAAGAATGCCCATGATCTCTTTTCTTCTTCTGAATTATATTACCTTGATTCTTGGGAAATTCTTTTACATAGTTCCCCATATCCTTATAGTTGATGAATTATACATTGGAAAACTTTTTCATACCCATGATGTTATTTCAAACTCCTTTTATTGATTTTCATGCTCTAAACATGGAAGTTATTCATTTCCAAAATAAATTTATTTTTATCAATAAACACAAAAATATTTATTAAAAATAAACTCATACCATCATCCTGGACATCAGTTTTGGTGTCTCTTGTAATGATAAAGGGCATACGAATAATAGCGGTACCTCACGGAATCCTCCGAATCCATTATCTACTCCTTAAAAATAAAAATTGTACAGTTTGTATAGAAATAAAGAGGAAATTGATAAATATTTAGAAATCTTTTGTTGTTAATTAAGAATTTATTAACATCCTCATGATCCTAGAATTTATAAAATAGTCTCATCGTGTTGTACTCAGAGGTCTCAAAATTATCTTCTATACTTCAAAATATATAAAAATTTAAAATTCGATACATGTAAACTGCTCAGAGGTCACCCTCTTTCATAACACCTTTAATATTGATGTGTAATTTGTATGATTTAGTTAGGATGATTAATTAAAAAATACCATGGAAATAATTTCCATTCGTGGAATATACAGATAATTGAGAATACATGATTTGTTCACATACAAACCATGACCCTCAGAATAAATGGAGAATGATAAAGATGTGAGATGCATCGTATAGTTTTTTGTAGGTAGCATGGATGTTGATAATGGTTTTGAAATCATCTCAACATGATTTTAAGATTATAATTGACATTAAATCAACTTCAATTTCAAGGTTGTTCCTCAAAGGAAAATAAAATATGAGGAGTAAAGGTATTACTTAAAAATTTATATATAGAAAATATAATCTATTCTTAACTAAAATTGCTCCTTGGTGTAATTTTATAATAATGGAATATACTGGCTTAGCTCATAAAATCATGAATTATAATGTATAATTTAGAACTAGAAATAAATTTAAACTTAATTGAATATGTTTTCATAGATAATCCCTTTATAATAAACATGGTTTCTTTAGGGACACATTTATTTTAAATACATAATAATGGGTTTTAATGAAAATGTAAATTATCTAGAGAATATTCCAAGGGAGGGTCAAACCAGGTGTGTATTAAAGGCCCATTTTCATGTACCAAGTTACCCCAAGTCTGGACCAGGACACCTTTTGGAGTTGTTACCCCTAGGTACACCTATGCTAGAACCAAATCCCCTTGTATTATCCAGACACTTATGTATTTTAAAAAAGACCCAAATAATTACTATCTCACTAAAATTCTAGGAATATATTTTAATCATTCCCTTCAAATATATATTAAGGTTATATTACATAATCTATGTTTTTTTAAATATAGTATACACAGTTTCTACTAAACTTTTTTTGATAATAACAGTAAAGACCCCAACCCCAGTTTCCCGGACCTGGTGACTTACATTAATATAGTAGCATTGAAAAAAATACTAGAATCCAAAAGAACTAATCAATTCTATAGTTTTCCAATCTATAATACATACATGACCATTAAATTTCATCTTCAAATGAAATAAAACATAGAAAATACAATGGAAAAACCTATGAACTCCTAGTTTATCCGTACATGTCATTTAGAGTAAACATCTTTTTTATCCTAGGGAAAAATATAAAATAATAAATGGTGTACTCAAACACTCAGTAAGGGGAAAAATTAAAGGTGAAGATATAATAAACAAAAAAAATAAGGAAAATAGAATAATTGAAACTCATTCCAAATAAAGATAATATTGTTTATAATAAGATATGAATAAAATATGAATAACTAATTCCAAATAAATAATCATGTAAAACATAACCACGTATATTCAAATAGTCTAATAATAATAGGATTTATCAATTAATAATATCATAATGAGGTAATTAATATGACAAAAATAATAAAAATACCATCGAGGCCTCATCGAAGACTTTTAAAAATAAATTGTTAAGTCCTAAGCCAAAATACATTTCCAATTTTTTCTCATGAGACCTACTGATACATAAAGGGGATATTATGGGGCCTAATGGTCACATAATAAGTATAATACATTCCTCATATATCTAATAAAAATATATACTTAAATAAAAGTGTCTTGTATATCATTGAAATATATGAATCATAATCACAGCTAAAATTACTATAATAAAAGCATTGATAAATTCATGATGAAAATAATCAGTAAACATTCCAATGTGTCCCATTCCACTTTGAAACCTTTAAATATTAATCCCTATGATGGAATAACATAAAATGAAATATATAATATCATAATAATAATAACTCGTTATTTGATATATCAAAGGGTATTACAAACTACACTTGCACAGAATAAATAGTGAACATGGAATATATCTCACTGAAATAAAAGTGAGATAAGAAAAATCCATTTTACTTATGAAGAAGAGTTTTTTTGGAAAATAATTTGTATTTTTCATAAAATAAATTTTAAACATATATACCTTAGAAAAGAAATCAAAAGTAAAATTAAATTATATTTTAGGAATAAATGATATACAATTGAAGTGAAAACATGTAAAAAGAATGTTTAAGAAACATTAGAAAGGATCTTCTTTAATGTTGTTTAAGGTGAATATTAAAGAGTCTTAAAAACAAGAAAATTAATGATTTTTTTTTATAAAAGAAATTAAAAAATATAATTCTTTATGATAAAATGGGATTTTTTATAAAAATATATATAGCTTAAAATAGACAATGATTGGTACTTGAAAATGGTTAAGAAATTAAAAAATTCCCATTAATCAGGATTGCTTATTGGGAGGAATTGAAAAGAAAACCTTATATAACAAGTATTTACATGTAAAATAAATATTAACTAATAAAAAACATGGGATTAAAAAATATACATTTAATTTATAATAATTAAAAATAGTGAATAATTACATTTGGGAAAAGGGAGAGATAATGTAACCCAAAAGAAAAAATGGAGGTATGAGAAGAAACACTTACCACTTTGTAATCAATCAAATCTTATGCCCCTTAATGTTAATAATAATCAAATGAAACATTCAATAACATAATGAAAAATATATTCATGATATGATAAATAAAATGGAAGTACACATAAACCATACATAAGAAATGGTGGCCAATAAGGCATATCTTATAGAAATGAAGGTGAGATGAGAAAACCCTTACCTTATGTCCAAAAGTGTTATTCACTTATACCTAACGTCATGTAAAATAAAATTAAATAATTTAATTAATTAATTAATAATATTTTGTATATTTATTTTATTTAATATCATTTTATTATGTTCATTTATCGTATTTCTGATGAATTATAAGATAAAATTTTATCATTCGAGAGAAATAAAATTGAAGTTATATGGTATTAATTAAAATACTAAATATTAAATAGTTATATACTTTATTTGTATATTTTGTGTGAGGATGATATATTAGATAAGATGATATTTATAATCATTTAGATTATTTTGGCGGTTTTTTTAACTTCACAAACTAGATAAGTTTTATTAAAAATCATTTTGTTGATATAGTAGTTATATAACATTACATAGCCAATAATAAATATATTTAAATTTTTATTAACCCTAAAAATGGTTTTATGATCATCCTTTGAGGCGTTAATGGAAACTAAAAATTCATCATCCATGATGTTGGTAAGTTGACACATCATAGGCGATGTTTTAATTTATGTAATAAAAGAGAGAGATAAAGGAGTATGATGAAAGATATTCCATTAACATGAAATAATTATACTACATAAATGATACTGGGGTTATCATGTATCTTTGGATATGGGAGGTGAGGGAAGGATATGAAAATAAAAAAATTGTAAACCAAATGAAAGAAAAGAAAGAAAATTTTTACCTTTTGAATTATCCTCCATGAGAACCACCTTAAGGGGGTATTTTTTAGTCTTTTGTTGAGATCAAAGGAACCTGTACGTGGGGTAGGGGCATAGGAAATGTCTTGGGAATAAATTTTGAATGTCTTAAATCATGGAAGATGTGAGGATAGGGGGTGGTATTTATAGTGAAGGGAAGGGGATTTTTTTGAATATTTTATTCATTTGTTTATTATTTTGGCTCAAGGTAATGAATAGTTTGAGAATTATAAAAAATACATTAAAAAAATTAGGATGGTTCTATATTATGTGATTACATTATCTATACATCTCCCATGATTCAATAATTCATGTATATAGTGTTGAACATAAATTATCATCTTTTACTACTTACCAAAAAATCAAGTATTTTAAAAAAATCTAATAAATTCACCATAATAAGTTTTAGACATGTAGAATTTAGAAATGAACTCCACTTAATGAAATTTTTTATTTAATTATGAATAACAATATTTTTAATTAAAATCATAATTTACTAGAAAAATATAGATTTTAAAGTTATAACTAATTTTATAACACATTGAAAAATTTATTAAGGCCTCATAAAATTATCTTATAATCATAAGACAAAAAATATTTTGAATAAACTTTATGAATATATATTTTATTATAAATCATTATATTAATTTTTAAATTGAATATAAACATCAATATTTTATAAAAATATCAACACATAATAATTAATTTCTAAAACATTTTTGTTAGTTATAATATGATATAATTAAACTATATTACAATTTATAATATATATAAATTTTAATTATTGTTTATATTTGAGGTTATTATTATAATTTCCATATTATTATTTTTAATGTTCATGTTATTATTCCAATAGTCACATTACTATTTTTAAAAAATGAAACTTATTCGAAAAATACCAAAAACTAAACCAAAGTAAATTTTTTATTATGATTTCAAAAATAATGTTTTTTATGTCAACTATAATTTTTAAAAGTGTCAAAATTGATATTTAAAATAATTTCACATATAAAAGTATTTAAATAATACCTCCAGAAAAATACAGTCTTTTCATCTGTAAAATTGAATTTATTCTTATATTATGCCTCTAAAAATATTTTAGATGAATGTAAAAATAATTTATTAAATATATAATATATAAAAATAATTAATAAATATCACCAATATTTATTAATTTAATTTATCAATATAAAGTGTTATTGCGGTCATAAAAATTGTTTTTATAAAAATACACCATTTATGTTCAGTTGCTTTCCATTTATAATTAATTGGTAACCATTGAAATGATTTTATAAATATATGAAACCTATATTTTAATATTTTGATTAATATCATTCATTATCTCCATTCCCAACATCATGGATATAACTATAATAATTAAACATTAATATTTAATCATTTTTTAAGATCATAAGCTGTTGAAGAAGTTAAATTTAAAAAGAGGCATAACGTAAAATTTTGGGGTGTTACATCCCAATTTTTTAATTTGGTTTTAAAAGTAAAAATAGTTCAATTATGTCATTATTAATCAAATTTAGTTAATTTTAATCAATTTTAAATTTATTTTATATATAAAAACCTTTTATACAAAAGAATACATTTTCTTTAGAAAACCATTTCTTCAATGTGTTTGCTGGTTTACATTTAATTAATTTATGAAAATTATGAGAATTGAATTTTATAAAATGGAATATATATTTTAAATCATAATAAAAAATATTATGTAATTATAGAAACATAATTTTTTCATGATCAATAGTGAAAATAATTAAAATATGTTACTGTAGTTAAGGAAAAAACATGTTTTCCTTGGGTTAAACTAAAAAGACAAGGTTTAAAATGACATAAAAACATGTCTAGTTTCTATTTTATGGGATATTTAAACCATATATCATATATGGTTTTGTAATGTTGTATTTTAGAGGGATTTTCTCCAGAAATGGACTTGACATTATTGTAAAACATTTCAAAAATTCAAGTGTGCCACTCACTTCAATTAAAAGAGGGAACCCCTTATCCTCTCCACTTCAAACATAATGATACTTTTATTAAAGAAAATACCTAATAAAATACATTCCTTTAATCCTTAAACATAAATTAGATTACATGGTTTGATCAAAATACTATTCTAAAAATGATTTAGGTTTAAACCTCAATAGGTTTTCTGAAGATGTGGTATAGTTCCTGAACATGCATTTCTGTTTTATTTCATCTTATACTCATTCAAATATTATTAAAATATGATAAAATAACAACAAAATTATATTAAATACTCTTAGATATTATTATGTTAATGGATTAATCTATATCCATCTCCTTTTCCATTAATTGGGAAATGAAACCATCAATCGTGTGTACAGATGACTACTGCCTCTGTAACTGGAATAATTCATTTTCCATCACCACCTCTCAAGAATAGATATAATGACATATTTAACACACACACACACACATGTATATATATATATTATATTTATGAATTAATTATAATTTTGTAATTATAATATCACATCTACCTTTTTAAATTCTAATCCATTAGAAAATGATAACCTCGATCATGCGTACATGTGGACTACCGCATGCACAAAGCGATGCAATTATTTTTTCCATTTTTCTATTACATGGATGGTAACAAGGATAAATTTAATTGATATATATTATATACATGATATAATAATTATTCTTTTAATGTAAACTAATATTTACATTGATTTCATTACATTCGTTGAAAAATTAAAACAACATTCATGTGTACGTACAATATGTGGTCTCCGTGAACAATGCAATTCATTTTTCTATTTCTATTTTTAGTTGAATTTAAATATATATGTATTGAAAATATATGAAATTTATATCCATATTGAAATTTTCTATAATATGGATCCATAATCAAATTATATATACTAAAACTACCAAACCAATTCATACATGAAAAACTAAGTAGTTGTCATAGAAATAATGATTTTGATAACGAATTATTCATAAACATGTGATAACTACTTAAATGATAACATAGATCATGATAACTCCTTAGTTGAATTTAAATATATATATATTGAAAATATATGAAATTTATATCCTTATTGAAATTTTCTATAATTTGGAACCACAATCAAATTATATATACTAAAACTACCAAACCAATTCATACATGAAAAACTAAGCAGTTATCACATGTTTATGAACAATTCTTTATCAAAATCATTATTTCTGTGATAACTACTTAGTTTTTCATGTATAAATTGGTTTGGTAGTTTTAGTATATATAATTTGATTGTGGTTCTATATTATAGAAAATTTCAATAAGGATATAAATTTCATATATTTTCAATATATATATATTTAAATTCAAGTAAAAATATAAATAGAAAAGTGAATTACATTATTCATGGAGACCAAAGATTGTACGTACACATGAATGTCGTTTTAATTTTTCAACGGATGTAATGAAATTAAGGTAAATATCAATTTACATTAAAATAATAATTATTATATCATGTACATAATATATATTAATTAAATTTATCCTCATTACCATCCATGTAATAGAAAAATGAAAAAAATAATCACATCGCTTTGTGGAGGCAGTAGTCCACATGTACGCATGATCAATGTTATCAAATAATAATTTTTCTTAAATAATTTTTTTTAAAATAAGTGTTTTCAAATTGAAATATATATTTTCTTTATGAAACTTTCCATGTGTTCTTTTAAATGAAGTTTCCTTATAAGATAAAATCCATTGATGTTTCCCATCTTTTATTGAGGATATAATCTAATTATACCATTCTAATTCTTTCTCTAGATGATTTATTATTCTGATGAATTTTTATTTATGAAACCTGATCTTCTTTCCATGAGTAATGTTATAGTGAACTAAATACATGATTATGAAACCCATTTATTTTCCATGGGTTATATCATGATGCAATGTTTATAAAATCCATTTATTTTAATATGTTATGATATTATGAATGTTTTATGATATTTTAAAGATATATATATGATTTTTATTATACTATTGGTGGAAATGTAATTATATACACCGCAAATTCATTGGTTAAATATGGACATTTCAACAGATATATAAGAATATAATAGGGAGTGATCCCTGTTTAATAAGGGGATCTATCCACTATGATTGACTTGGGAGTAAAACTTGACTACTATGATGGTTTGAGGAGTGAACCCATTACACTATGATTGTCATGTAAATGATCCTTTAATATTAAAAAAATTGTTTTATATACTTATGTGTATGCTATATTGTTTAGTCTCATGCTAGTTCTATGCTCTCATGGCTCATGTTCTATGATTTCCTTTTGATTCATGTATTATAAACTATCATGTTTTATGCCATGATTAAAAACTATGATATATAATAAAAATGGTATTATTTTCAAATGTTATATTCATATTATAATACCCTTATTTCATGTTATATTTATGTGATTATTTATATCTACCTTACTTATCCTTACTATGAATATGATCTCAACCTTTCCTAGGCAAGTCGAAACCTCTCAGAGAAGACGGCATCGGCCAGGAAGATCCCTCCCCTCCTAGCGGGGGAGGGTTCGTCGATGTTCCAGCCTTTCTCCAATCCCAACATGATACCTCCTTTCCCAAAGGTAGTGTTATTCCCTAAATAAACGGAGCTCTTCGATGGTTTTCCAAACCTTCAGATCTCAGTAGAAGAGTTTACGGACACTTCTACGCTTCAGAATCTCACACTGATGGTGCAGTTTAGGAAGGGAAGACCTTCAGTTCACTCCTAAGACCAATTTGTCTTTGACGCTTGGGATCTACAAAATAGGGAAACAATGGGATTTTTTGACAACCACCATATTATGATCTGATTAGATTCATAGGATGACCTCTTTATTGCCTAGTTGAGGGCCCCCCGATGCTGCAATGGTCTTCGGTTCTTCCTGTTCCGATGGTTGTTCGATTTACACATGAAACATGACATTCCTTCCACTGAAATTTGGGTTAGTTTCCCAAATTTTATTTTACTATTCCAGAATCCTTCTATTATCGTAATTCATGGTAATTTTATTGGTAGGTATTTATGTTGATAGCCACACAGAGTTGGATTGTCACCCTGTGAATCTACGAGTCTGTGTCGAGGACGATGTGCCTAGAGTTTCCTTAAAATGTGTTTGGATCACGATCGGAGAGAAGTAAAGATGAAATAAGTTTGTGGTTTATGAGAGTTGGATGGATTATTTATCTTCATGTGGATGGCTAGGATATTACATTGAAGTCTGCTCTCGAGAACCTACATTGAAGGTGGGTAGAGGATTAAAAAACAATTGAAGGTTGGATATTAGGAGGTCCTAGATTCACCAAGGATAATGGCCACCGTTCAGAAGAATACCACGAGAACATGTGAGGATTCTTGAATGAGACAGAGGGAAATAGGAGGAGATGATAAAGGTGTAGAATATATGTTATTACAATTAGGCGTGGAGAAACTTACCAGCAACAAGGCAGTGGAAGGCATCCCGGAGGCTAGCATGGGTTCTGGCGTTTTGAAGGAAGTCATGGCACCACAATCCAACCCAAAGTTTATTAATGTGTTCCATCAGCTACAGTAGGACCTTGAAAGTCCCTCCAACCTTCTAGGGGGTGCGGGTTCCTCAACTCAGACCCCAGTCATCTTGAGCAATAAGTTTGAAAGGCTTGCAGAGGTAGGGTCGAGAGATGAATCTTGAATTTCGGTTGGTGGATATGAAACCAATAGGAAGAGCCTTGGTGGCCTCAATATAGATGTTTGGAACATTGAACATGAATATCCAGCTTGTACTACTGGAGATGTGGTGGAGGAACCCATTGAAGACATTAAGGGTTTTTCTACAGGGGAGTGCAGTCCGCTGAGCAATAGGAGAAATAGGAGGAGGATGGGTTAGAAGGACTACTCATCCTTACAACCTCCTATGAAGACTCGGTCAGAAAAAAATAAAATGGATGAGAAGAAAAATTTGGAGGAGGATATTCCAATGACTGAAGGAACTGATATTCAGATTGTGCCTCCTTCTTAGGAGGGTGGCACTGGAACAAAATCTCTACCATAGGGGAAAATGGTTAGTTACGAGTCTATGGAACATCCGAGGTGTCTAGCAGTGACTGACACCAATGGCCAATCCCAGAAGGGAAGAGGAGAGAAATATAGATATCATGAGGTGATTATCCCTAGTAAGTGGGGAGATTTCTCTGAGATTTATAAGGAGAATGATTTTGGTGTGATCAAGCTTTCATTTATTGATGTGGTATAGGGAGGGAGGGAAAAGATGACTGGGAATCAAGATGTCATTACTACTTCACCACATCGCAGGCCATGGAAGGACTACTCCTACCTACCAAATACGATGTCCACTAGGTTTTCCTTTGGAAACACTGAGCTTTTATACTTGGAATGGATAAACCTGTGATGAAATTATGCTAAGGTTCTCAAGCATTATGAAATTTCGGAATGGGAATCAGCTACCGCGGATGAAGATTTTTACCAGGGATGCAGAGACGGGTATGGTTTTGATAATATTTAATTATCTCTTTTGGCATGTATTACTTTCTTACTATCCTTTCTTTTTATTTTAATAAATGTCCAGGGGTAATCCCCTAGATGAGATTCTTGGGTATGATATGTATAAGAAGTTTTCTAGTTACAATGAACCAATTGTTTATGTATAAATGTTTCAAAAGAAACTAAACCTATATGATTCTAGATTTGATTTTAATGTTCTGTAATGTATATTAGTCTATTAAGAAATTATATATAATTATTAAAAGTATGGGACACTATAGTTGTTATCAAAGAGAGCATTAATCACTTTTGGAAACTAAAATTTGAAATTTTTAGTAGGAACACTATGTATTATTCTATGTATAAGATAACATCCAAAATGTTTTTAATTGATCATGGATAACCAATTTGAAACCTATGGGGTTTTAGATTTAAAAGATATAGTCTTGATTTAGGAATCGTATAAAAAAAATTAATGACTATGTATTTTCCCACTATGATTATTGTTTATCACACTACGATTTTAGTTTTTCTCTATGGTTAGAACATGAAGAAGTTGTGTTGATTCTGAATGTAACATAAAATTAAATGATTATCCACCTATGAAACCAAATGTTATGTCAGATGGAATAAAAAATTTCATTTTAATTCTTACACAAATTTCTCAAGCTATGATTCAAACTAAACATTAAAATGAAAATTAGAGGGAACAACATTATACTTATTATTTCATTAGGAAACATCTCGATTTTATAGTGGGTCCATTAATCCACTAGTCGATGATTAATGTATCAATACAATTGAAAATACATTTTCCATTATCTAGTGTCTAGTGGAAGAAAAAATCATTTTAGATATCTATCATTTAGATGGTGAAGTAGATCAACGATTGAATCTTATGCAGAATATTAATAAATAGAAAGAGATCGACTCTATGGAGTGAGATGAGTTTAAGAGATTATTTTTCAAAAATAATATTTTCATATTCTCTATATTAAAATGTAGAATTAATTACATGAGCTAAATCAAAATGATGATGAATATATTGGTACTTAAGAGGCAAAATTTTCAGGATTTTCGAGGAACTATTCTAGTATTATTATATCACCTGAATGAAAGGTTGGCCAAATCATTAGTTTCTTAAAAAAAAGTCTCCAAATGGTTTTATCCATAAATGAATTTAAAATCCATATATAAATCATTCAATGTTCTATAAAGGTAGAAATAATGATTTTTCTTACCCATCAATCTCATGGTTTTTTAATAAAATAAAGATAGAATTCAAAGGAAACTCTAAAAACTATAGAAAGAATATGATGAGCTCCTTTTTATGCATAGGTCATGGAAGGAAACAAGGAGGAAATTGTTTTAAGTGGACTGGTAAATGTTTATAGTGTGTAATGGATTTTCATCAGGAAATAGATTATTTTAGTAATTGGAATAAGTTATCTAATTGAGTAAAAAGAGGCAAAGCTATAAAAATGCACCCACACTCTCCATTGTTTCAAATAAAAAGATTATGATAATTATGTGAACCAATTATCAAATTTGGATGTTAATAATTATGATCAATGTTAATAACAAATTAATCTAAGAGGCTATTTTAAATATCATATGATCATTAATTATGAGTATAGGTATGATAATTACATTGTGAAAGGTATAAACAAATCCACTCTAGAACTTCTAATATATTATTTGAAACTATATCTATCCACAAATTTATATGTGAAGAATTTATCAAGGGTATCAATACTCCATCCCCAAATTTTTTAATTTGAGTTATTAGTAAAATCCCTTAAGGGTATGATGATCATATCTCAAGTATATAGTTCTTATTGGGTTTAATTTTGTGGGAATATTCTGTATAAAAATATTTTTATGTTCCCTCTTTTTTAATTTGATGTTATATTAAGCATGTATTATATTTCTCTAAAAACATATCAAATCAATTGTCAAGGAAGTGAATTCACATATGATATTCTAAAGAAACCTACGACTCACTATCATTGGGTTGAAAAATATAAAATTTAAATAGAAATTTCATTTATTGTGCATGTCTTTATTATTATTCACAATACGTATTTTTCACAAATGGTTGGGGAGAAATGAAATATCAAATATATTCTCATTGTTTGGGAGTTTTTTGATTTTTTGTGGAACAATTTCCTAGCCTTCCAAGAAATTGTGAAGTAGACTTTTCAATAGAACTCATACCTGTTCTACAAATTTTTAAAATACTTCATATAGAATTTCCCTGATTGAGTTATAATAATTAAATGAGAAACTCTAAGAGAATCTTGATAAGGTATCTAAACATCCATGTTTGTAACCTTGGGATGTACCAATTCTTTTTTAAGAATTATGATGGATTTAAGTGACATTAAGATTTATGAGAAAAATAAGTTCAAAATCAATAACAAGTTTCCTCAACCCATATTAACAACATATTAGATCAACTATGTGGAGATCAATAATTTTCCAACATTCAACATAATTATGGTTATAATAAATTGTGCTTCATGATGTATAATATAACAAAGACAACATTTCATAAACGGTATAAAAACAATGAATATCTAGTGATTCTATTTGGTCTAACAAATTACCTTTTTATCATTATGGATTTAATGATTGGATTATTTATAGATTACTATGATCTATTTGTGATATTATTTATAGATGATATTATTATATATTTGAATAATAATGAAGAGAATGAATATTTTTTGATAATTTTTCAGAAGAACACAACAATGGATAGGTTATACATAATATTTACTGAGTTTGAATTTTTTCTACAAAATGATTCATTTTTGGGTTATATAATATCAACAGAGAGTGTATATATATGGATTCATCAATGACTAATGTTTTTGAACATTGTCCCAAACCAATCGCTGTGACTTTGATTCATAGTTTTCTTATTTTGGTAATATATTCTATTGTTTTTAGAGAATTTATAATGATTTTATAATTGACTCACCATGTTTACATAGAAGGGATCCTAGTTACCTTTTAAAAATAAATACAAAGAATAATTCAAGTAATTGTAGACAAGCTTAGTCAGTACAAAAGTTTTAACATTACCCCATAATAGAGAATGGTTTTTAATCTATAGTGATGTATTGAAGAAGGTATTGGGATACATTATCATTTAAAATGACATGGTTATATTATTTCTTCATAGAAACTGGAGATTATTGATAAAAACTACCAAAATATTTATTTTTGGTGAGTTTCATTAATTTTTCCATTATTAATATGGGGGAATTATATTTATTTAGAATGGTGTGATATATTTATTGATCATAAAATTGTTAATTATATATTCCCACATAAAGTTTTGAGTATATTCCAAATAATACGGTTGGAACTATGTAAAGACTATGACTTACCAATACAATACCACTCTAGGAAGGTGAACAATGTGAAATATTCTCAGAGTTGAATGGATCATGGTAGTTTAAATATGATATGGGAAAAAATGATACAATATTTCAGTATTTATAAAATATAGATCTTTGAATCTTGAAGGAAGAGTATATATCTTATCATTCTCAAATGACTGTTAAAAAATCTATGCATTTGATAATTAAGGAGGGGTAGAAGGAAGCTATGGAACTAAAGGAGAAGGTGAGAAATCTTTCTACGTTTAAACATGATTATAATGGAAGGATAAGTCTTGTGAATAATTTATGTGATCCAGGATACAATATTTTATGGATTGTTTAGTAGAGGTTCATAGATTATCATTCTCAATTCTTCGTGAATGTAAGAAAACATATAGATATTTGAAAGAGTAATTTGGATGGTACGACATGAAGAGATATATTATAGAGTAAGTATCTTGGAACATAGTATTCCATAAAGTTAAGGATGAGATGAAAAATTATATGGGTATGTTACAACCGTTACCCATCTTAGAATGGTAATTGTAAAACACCACCATGTATTTTATCATTAGAATCCCAAAAAATGTTTATAAAAAATAAATAAATTTGGGATATATTTGATAATGATAATAATTCAGAACACATTATTATCATTAGTAATGATTTAAATATTTATAATATTTCTATAATATAAACAATGAAAGCAGTAAGATCGCTTGGTGTCCCACATTATATTTTTCCTGGTGGCACTAATGGAAATTCGGGTTATAGCCACGGTTTTAAACCATGGCTATAGGTCCTCAAACCGTGGCTATAGGTAATATCCACGGTTTGAGGAATCGTGGCTATAGGTAATAGCCATGGTTTGAGGAACCGTTCCAAGCTTGGCGTGGCTATAGGCCTAGACCTATAGCCATGGTTTAGAACAGTGGCTATAGATCTATAACCACAGTTTGAACAGTGGCTATAGGTATACAACCACAATTTGAACCGTGGCTGTAGGTATACAACCATGATTTGAACTGTGGTAATATCACTATATCCAGAGTTCAGAACCATGGCTATATAAGAGGATAAAAAACCTTTATTGCCACGGTTTGAAACCGTGGCATTAGGCCTATAGCCAGGGTTAAAAACTGTGGCAGTAAACCAACATCCACTGTTTAAAACCATGGCTATAGGGTCTGAAAATCCATAAAAAATACCCCCCAACCCCACTGCACAGTCCCCCACCCCTTGTAGCCCCATCCCCCCTGTAGCCCCCACCCCCTGTAAATCCCCCGTAGACAGCCCCCCCCAAATCCCCATGCAGTAGACAACACCCCCTGCAGCCCCCCTCCCTCCTGCAAAGTGTTGCGGAATCGTCAGGAGACACAATGACAGAAATGAGAAAAAACAAAAGAAAGAAAAGGACATAGATATTTACGTGGTTCGGGAATAATTCCTACGTCCACGGGAGAGGCAGAATATTTTACTATATCAGGAGCACAAAAAATATAGAGGATTTTCAGTAGAAAACCATATCCCGAAATGGGCTACATATGAAGAAGATAGTCCACTGCTCCGAATAGTAAGTCCGTGTTGCTATAGTGATCGACATCCAACTTTGTCAAAAGCGGTACAATGAAGTTGACCCCGAAGTCCGCACCGCTACCAGTCAGCTTTGCTATAGTTGCGGGCCACAAGCATTTGGCCTAACCGGATCGGGCAACACCAATCCAACATGAAATGCATGAGTCAATACATAGATATATCCGGAGTGTCCAGAGGGATATATAAGAAGTAGTAACCATCAAGATGTTTTTCATTCGTAGCTTTCTCAAGCTTTGGTTGATTTTCTCCCTCCCTCAAATCTCTCTTTCTCCCTCACCCTTTTCCCAAGCAAGATACTAGCATATTGTGGGTGTCTGGAGAATCCTACCCACATGATGGGTGATTCGGTTCAACCCATGGATATACCAAAAAATAGAGATTATGATGGCTATCTCTAAGTGTTCTTCAACAAGCATGTGAATGAAGACAATAGCAGTGGACATCAGTGATGAACAGTACAAAAAGTGGTTTCTTCATTTTATACAGTTTTATGGTTTTGGATATTCACACATAGTTGAACTTGGGTTTAAGGTTTCTAATTACTTTTATTGTGATAAACGAATGTCATTTATTCTGTAGATACCTAGCACTACGCTACTAGTGAAGGGAGTTAATTATTTAGAGTGAAGAGTAAGAAGCCAATGGATGGATGTCATGGGCTATTGCTAAAAGACTGAATCCAGCTGCTAAAATCATAGAGAAGTAAGAAGAAAAAAATAAAATGGTTTTAAGAACTCAAATCCAAGTACATCTCACTCCCATAGTCCTCTATAAATGGAGGTGGGAGGTCACAACACAACGAGGGAAGAAACTAAACAGCACATGAAGAGAAAAATATGAATCTGGATTTAATGATGAAAAAAGGAGAATGAATAGAGTATGAAGAATCTAAAGAAACATGAAATTAACAGAGAATAATAAATCACATAAAAAGTGACAGGGGAACATAAAAAAAGGGAAAAAGGTCCCAACACATAAATAAAAACGAGCAGAAAATAGAATTAAAATGAAAATGGCAGCATGAATATTGGGAGAAGATAGCATGAATGATGAAGAAACAGTCACTTTAACAATTTCTAGTATGCAAGTAGCATGGAGAACAAGACATCAGCAGTATGTAAGAAGAGGTAAATGAAGAAAAATGAATAAAATTTTCCCAATATACTTGGAGAATTTTATTCATCAGCAGGAAGAAGAACAGAAGAACGGTAGCTGAGATTTCCTTCACCGGAGGTGGAGACGGATTTTTTTATATAGGATCTGTCTAATATTTAATGGAAGAAAAAGGGAGAGGAAATTAAGTACCTCATTACAAGTGGTATCACCCAACAAATTTTCTTCTAATGGAATAAAATATTACATAAAAAATCTATAAACCTTATCTCTCCTCTTGTGGCTTCCATGTGTCCAGGTGGTTAAAAATTTGGTTGAGGTGAGGCTGTGGACTCATCGGGGAAAGCATGAAGGAAACTAGGTTGGACTAGATTTTAAGTAGGCTTCTCTTGTTTTTCTAAAGTGGAAGGGCTTATTGAGTCTAAAATAAGTGAGTTGGAAGAGGAATTTAGATGAGGGCTTCAAATTTTAAGGGGTCTGGATTAATTGGTTAGAATTGGGTGAGTTCTTGAATGGTTTTAGAGTGGAATTCCTAGTGGAAAATGTGGGCTTGGTGGCTTAGAAGTTGAGAGGTGGGTAGGCCTGATTTGTGGTCAAGTTGTGGATGGGTTTCCTAGGTGGATTGAAAAATAGAGGGGGACTGAGAAGGAGATTATAGTGGCTAAATTGAAGTGGGATCTTGGAATTGTAGTAGGGCGTGAGTTTGGATTTTTTAGTTAGAGTGGAAGTGGGCCTGGAATAGATGGTTTGATTTTGGTGGGTTGGACATGGGATTTTTATAGTGCATCAAAAAAGAGTCACTAGTAGGGCTTGGTTTGGTGTGAAATTCAGTCAAACGGTTGTGGGAATCATCATGGAAGCAACTAACAAATACATACCAGAGCTAGTTTCCTCTATAGTGAAGAACCTTCATTAAAACACTTCATGCAAACTAGGTCTCCAGTTGTATCTTTGTCCATAACAAACAAGCCCTGTTTTCATAGGCCCAAAAGCCCTCCCTTTGACAGCTTTTGGGGGAAATGTGGGAACTCCAACATGAAATAGGCCCTCAGAATAGAACAAACTCTATGGAATTTCATGAAGAAGATTGTGTGTAGCCTTTGAAACTCAACTTGGTAGTGATCTATAACAGTGTACCCCCTTTAGCATGAGCCTCCAATCATTGGTATCATGTCAAACCAATTCGTCTCCCAGATGAAACCACCAACAGAAAACATATAACACATGGTCCAATAGCAAGCCTCTATGAACATGAGCAGTGTTCTCCCCATGGAACCTAATCAAATCATCCTCTAGATTCCCATCGTAGCGGGCTCACATATTATTGTATTGGAATCAAGGACCTCCTCGATTGATCCACAAAACAAAAGCAATATCTAAAAAGTAAGATCACTAAATCAGAACGAACAAGACCCTGATTGTAGTGATCCATCCACAACTCCACATTTCATTTTATTGTATCAAATAAAGATAAGAACCCACAATTGAGAACCATAAAAACACATTAGACTCCCAATCTGAGCCAGTGGCGCATCTCCAAATGTTTCTTGTGGAAGTTCTTGTTTCTATTATGGTGTTGGGTGGTTGTGGGATGTTTATAGTGCAAGGATCCTATGTAGAGGATGTCTGATTTTAGTGTGTGGGGATGATTCTAGAGGGGCTTCTAGTGTGGTGCGGATAAAGTCACATATTATTATTCTAGGTGCAGTTGTAGAGGATAGGGTTTATGGTGTGGGTGATTCAAGCGGGGATTTCTATTTTTTGGTTGATTGGTATTTTTGGGTTGTGGTTTTCCTTTTACTTGGCTACATGTAGTGGATTTGTTGTGGATGGTTATGGTTGAGTTTGTGGTTGACTGGTTGGGCGTTCCTTTGGTGGCTGGTCTTTTTCATATGGTGATCTTAGGATATTGTTTTCTTGAGTCTTTGAGTGGTCTAATGTGGTGGTCTGGTGCCATGATATTGTAGAATATTTCATTGGCTTCAAGTTTCATGAAGTAGTAGGTGGTTTGAGTTGCGTATGGACTTGCGCTATTGTTCCTAGAGGATGGTTTTCTTTATTGGATGGGTTCTTTCTAGCAGCCTTTTGGGTTGTAGTAGCTATTCTGGTGAGAGTTTCTTAGAGGGTTGGGTTTTGTTTTGTGTTGGGTGGGATGACTGCAAGTATTGGTGTTAAGGGGAGCGATGTTGTGGTTGGGTGGTAGGTGGATGGTTTGTGGTTTTGTAAGGGTACAAGAAGGTGGGTTTGATTGATGGTGATTATTGTAGGTCAGTTGAGTGCTTTTTTGTAGGGATTATGTGATTCTGAAACTATTAACATTTAGTGAAAAATACCAACAATTATTGGGTCATATTTCATAGGAGGGGTGAGGGATTTTAAAATCTACACCATCAGTGCACATTCATGAAGAAGATAATTCAATGTCCATAATATATTGCCAAGTTCAAGAAAAGAGAAAAATAATTAGATACAACATCTCTAATATATAACCTGAAATATATTACCTCAATCTATAGAATAACATTTGGGGTAATCATAGTTTGAGGCCCTTGTAATATGACATAGTCAGAGGAACAAACCTACATTTTAGGGTACTATAGTTCTTGCACAAAACATAGTGGTTTCAGTATCTAGTGAAATTACTCAACCATAGAACAGAGAATATAAAGAGGCTTTTATTATCAATCATGATGAAAATAATAATCAAAGGTATTTTACTGAAGAACAAGTTAAAGACAATGATAAAATAAATCATCAAGATCAACTAGTAGTCTTTGACACTAAAATCATAGTCCAAATCAAATCAATTTCTATCATAAATGATTACATAGACACAGAACTGTTTAAGAATATGAGGGAGTGAAATTGATAAAACAGAACGATTTGTTTTGATTCAAACTCATTTTCATGGTATCACACCACAAATCTATCAAATTTTCCTAGCGTTGCCCTGAAAACACATTTTACCAGATTCATGTTTAGGTTGTGCTACTACAACTTGTTAAATATTGTTTAAAGATCTTTGAAATAATCACATCTCTATTGAGATTTTATAACCATGTCATTAACAAAATCATTCATATATTCTTTCTAAGAAGGTACTAATGATATAATGTGTGTAGTGTTGGTATGTAGTGTCATCGTTATTTAATCCAAAGGGCATGAACTAAATGGTGCAGGATGGATTGCAGGTGGCTGGGGGCTTGTGCAAGCTCGAATGCAGGTGGAAGGGGGCTGGAATGCTGGTGGAAGGGGGCTGGTTGAAGGTGTTTGGGTGATGGTGAGGGCTGATTCAAAGGTGGTCGGGGGGGCTGTTGCGGGCTGTAATGCTAGTGGCAGTGCGCTAAAATGAAGGTGGAAGGGGGATATTGTGGGCTGGATGTGGATGGAGCATGGCCAAATCACGAAATTACCGCGGCATGACTGTGGCATGTTGGCCCGATCCAGTGACATCCGCGGGGCAGCATCTTCCGGCCATGAGCGAAGGGAACCAGAGGAGGCGGGGAAAAATTCTGGTTGTCACGCCACCAACAAAAATTGTGATTAGTCAGTCTCAACATTAATCACAAGACTCATGGAATACTATCACTGTGAACCGTAGTAGGGTGTCGTTCTGGAGCAGAGCCAAATCACAGCGTGACCGGGGCGTGACCACAGCGTGACCGCGGCGTGACTGCGTCCTGACCGTGGTGTGACTGCGGTGTGACTGCGGCATGACCGCGGTGTGACCACGACCTGACCGGTGCATGACCATAGCGTGTTGGCCCAGTCCGGTGACATCCGCGGGGCTACATCTTCCACTTAGTTTCGAATAGAATGATATGGATGGTATGAGAGGACGTTTTATCAAAAGATTTAAAGAAATTAATGTCAATCTGTGATGACTAGAATATTAGATGACCCTTGATATACCTAATTCAGTGAGGGCTCGAATGTAGGTGCAAGGGGGTTGGAATGATGGTGGAAGGGGGCTGGTTGCAGGTGCTAGGGGGATAGTGTGGGCTGAAATGAAGGTGGAAGGGGACTAGTGTGGGCTGGATGTTGCTGGAGCAGGACCAAATCATGGCATTACCGCGGTGTGATCGCGGCACGGCCGCGACGTGACCGCGGCGAGACTGCGGCGTGACCGCGGAGTGACCGCGGCCTGAACACAGCATGTTGGCCCAGTCCAGCGACATCTGTGGGGTAGAATCTTCCATTTAGTATCAAATAGGATGATATGTATGGAATGAGAGGATGTTTTCTCAAAATATTTAAATAAATGAATGCTAATCTGTGATGACTAGAGGATTTGATGACCCCTGATATACCTAATTTAGGGATGGCTCGAATGCAGGTGGAAGGGGGCTGGAATGCTGGTGGAAGGGGGATGGTTGCAGGTGATGGGGGGATGGTGCGAGCTGATTCGAAGGTGGCAGGGGGGCTGTTTTGGGATAGAATGATGGTGGCAGTGGGATGAAATGAAGGTGTAAGGGGGCTGGTGTGGGCTGGAAGTGGCTGGAGTAGGGCCAAATCATTCCATTACTGCGGCGTGACCGCGGCGTGACCACGGCGTGACCGCAGCGTGACCGCGGCGTGACTGTAGCATGTTGGCCCAGTCCAGCGACATCCACAGGGCATCATCTCCCACTTAGTTTCAAATAGGATGATATGGATGGCATGAGAGAATGTTTTCTTAGAATATTTAAAGAAATTAATGCTAATATGTGATGAATAGAGGATTGGATGACCCCTGATATACCTAATTCGGTGAGGTTTGGAGATCTAGCAATGTGTAGGAATACCTAGAGGAATACCGCATGGGATCAGGAAAATCACAGGTTACATAAATGTAATTTGACATTATTGGTACTATGGGATCCCTGGGCTGTGGAACTGGGCTTTTGGTTGGATTTAAATATCACATGCCATGTGACATGGTCACACAACATGGGACCCATCTTAAAAGTCTAACAGCACTTAAAGAGTTTCTTGGTTCAAACAACTGTTTTAATAAAAAGAGGGAAACCCCCTACAGGGATATAAAAAGTGTCAAGTACAATGTGTGCTTTATGACTAACAACAACATCAATTATAAGGAAAACATCAATGAAATAATGTTATGCAAGGTATACCGCTGTGAGTTTTCGCAGACAGCGCACCTCCATTAGAGGGGTTTTATTACAAAACCATGACTTATTTATCAAACGAAACAATTATCTTAACTAACAATTATTCAGGAATTGTAATTTAATATAAACATGAAAAATTAAGAAGGCAAATAAATGAAATTTAAAACATTATTTAATTAAATAGGCTAGGAGAGGGACCCTACCTCAAATTCCCCTCTCCAGACCCTGGACACCACCCCCACTCCCCCCTGCCCCTGCAAATTCCCCACTCTAGACCCTGGACACCCCCAGTCCCCCCTTCCCTCCTTCACCTCTCCCCTGAAGACCCCCTGCCCTCCTGCACCCCTTCCCTATGTCCTGCAGACCCTCCCCCCTTGCTCCCCTCCCTACTGCCCTGCAGACCCCCCTGCCCTCCTCCCCACTGCCCTGTAGACACCCCTTCCCCCTGCACCCTCTCCCCCTGCCAGTTCCCCCTGCCCTCCTACACCTCTCCCCTACAGACCCCCCCCCCCACTCCCCCTGCCCTCCTCCCAACTGCCCTACAGACACCCCTTCCCCCTACACCATCTCCCCCTGCTAGTTCCCCCTGCCCTCCTGCACCTCTCCCCTACAGACCCCCCCTTCCCTCCTACACCCCTCCCCTATTCCCTGCAGTCCCCCCTGCACCCTCCCCCAAACTGCCCTCCTCCCCACTACCCTCCTCCCCACATCACTCCCTTACCCTCCCCCCTGCCAGTTCCCCCCCTCCATGGACAGATCCCCCAAACTCGAACAGGACCCCTGCCCCTTGCCTACTTCCACATCAAACTCTTCATAAAAAATGAAGAAAATGGATTCTTGAAGCTACTGCATTGAACATCCAGCAATTACCGGACATACCTGACTATATAGACTTTGATAGAGCTTCCCAAGATGGATTTGCAGCATGAAAAAATAATAGGGACCATCCTCAATCAGTAACGTTCCTAAAACTGATAACGAGTGTAGCTCTTCACTTCTTCAATACCATAAAATACTTTATAACTAGAAAATTCATAACTAAATATTAGAATAATACAAGAATGATTGAAGAAAGGTATGGGAAAAAAGTGGCATAAACACTTACATAATAGGCCATTTAATCATGTGGTAGGTCAAAGAGGTGAGTGACACATAAAAAACAAGTTTGTTGGCTTAAAATATCATTTTGTACATAAATATATAACTCAAAAGGACTAGAAGATTTGTCTAAAACTCAATTCAAAGTGTAGAATTCACTAATTTTAATTTACTGTGGAAAGTGTAGGTGGGTTTATAGAAAGTTGTTCTAAGATTAATTGAAAATGAATTAGCAAAACATTCTAGCTAAGTAATCAGAATGCCTAACATAGGGCGCATTGAAAACAAGATTTCTCCATGATAATCTATGAAAACCAACTAAATTAAAAACAATGATTACTTATTGAAAAGAAAAATCAAAAAAATTAAATTAATACTAACATTAAAATTATTCAAATTTAATAAAGGATACCCATATGTATACCATGAAATAAGGGTCTGTTTGACAACGCTTGTTGAACATGGCTTAAAAAACTTATCACTTATGAAAAGCATTTCTAAAAAATAAGTGGGATTTATTCCGTTTCCATAAAAAAAACACTTAGTAATTTAATTCCAAAATAAAATCACTTAAATAGGTGGCAGAAAATCACCTTTTCAATAAGAAAGCAAGAAACCCTTATATAGAAGAACTTATCATAAGTGATAAGTGCTATAAGCAGTTTTCTATAAATATTTTCAAACAGTCCCGAAGCATATAACCAATTAAGCTTACACTAAAGCTTACACGTATTCATCAAAATACCCACCACGACCATCAATTCCAAAGTCCTCCCTGAACACAATCTACCCACGAAACAAAGGAGAAAATATAATGTTATAGTGAACCATAATTACTGCACAAATAAGAACAGCATATCCAATCTCAATATTAGTAAATAATTCCATAGTAAATAATCCACACTTGTACATTATCAATGTTATCACGATTCCAAAGAGGCTAAAAGAAGCGATTAGCAAACCGAAGAACCAAATGCAAATTCAGATGCCATTAGAATAAAATCTTGAGATCGAAGAAATAAAAAATTATATAATTCAAGGTTTGGAAATCATTGACATGAATCTCAGTAAATTTTGAACCAATTCCTTCCCCAAATAGTGATCAATCCGATAAACCTGTGATTCATTAAATAATTCTCCAATTTGGGAACTAAGTTGCTCTGCAGTATTTAAATCCCTTCTAAAAGGCTTTTCAACAACAATTCTGGTCAATCCACCAAGACCAGCTGAAATGGACAAGGATAATTGATAAAAATTAAAATAAAATACACAAATACCATTATTTATTTTGTGCAATGTTATAAAACATCAATAGCGGGCTAGAATGCTAACTGACAACATTTTGGGATAAGGGTAGCTTATTTTGTTATTCTAAAAGCTCAATCAAGGCTAGGAATAAAATGGAAAAGGAGAAAACCTAAAACTTACATTTGTTCATGCAATATTTCTGGATCATCTTGCATATAGATGGATATATAGATGGGGGAAATACGAGACAAAACAGTCTTTGAGAGGAGCCTTCAACACTATTTTTGGCATCTTCATGCTCAAATTTGATCCTATCCAATGCTTGGAATCCCTCTTCAGAATCATAAGAACCACTTATGTATTTAATCTAAATATTACTCAGCAATGTAACTTTCTAACACAACAAATAGAATAAAAAAATTTAAATTAATAATAACGGTACTAACTAGCTGAAAAAACCTAGACACATCTTCTGAGCGCTCTGGTGAAGCACCTGCATAGATAAGATACCTTCAGTTATCAGAAAAAATGAAATCAGGTAAATAAACTCATTACATAAAAAAACAATAAATGGAAGTAGTGGCATTCAAAAAAGAACCTCTTTGGCGACAACAGAAAGTAAAACAAAATTCATTTCAAAATTTTGATATCTTTGTCATATGAATTTCAACTGTGAAGTGGTTTGAAATAAAAATAAAAATAAAAAAAAATAAAAAAAACTCACCCCTCGTATATGGTTTCTCAACTCATCATCATAAATCTTCGTCCTGGCATAGCCAAAAATGTGAACTTCATCTGGGTTGAGAAATTCATGCTTGCACACCATCCCCACAATTAGTATACTGGAATGGTGATGTTAGATCAAAGAAACCAGAAACTACAAAATGAAATAAAAAATGAAAAACTGCAAAACTAGATGAATAGTATTGAGAATGTAACAAGGGAGATGCTATTTTTTTTTGAAATGAAGTAGAAGACAATGAAATTTCTAGTTTCTCATATAAATATTTCATTTTGTACCCTTCTCACAAATAAATCCATGAAAAGAGAAGCATATACAGAACACATTATAGGCAACTGGTCACTGGAGATTTTGGTAGTCATATTAGCTAGTAATTCTCAATCAGAAACAAAAAAATTGAAGACTGGATCGATAGTAATAATGAATTATAAAGTACAACAGCATAAAATAAATACTAAGTAAAAAAAACATGAACAAGACTACCTCAGTCAATAAGAGATATTTATAAAACCTGTTGATAAAGGTTAAACTGTGCTGGAAAAGTCTTCTTCTTCGCGAGTTCACCTGAGCCACCAAGCATGATTATGGAGAGAGACCTGGTTTCAGGTTTAGACTCTAATTACCTCTCAGTTGTAAAACTATCTCTCTTCTCAATAGTCCATGCACCTGATCCCATTTTATAACCATAGATCCAGCCTCTAATCTGCATGGAGAATAGATTAGTAAAATGATGACGATTGAATATATTTGTAGAAATCATCCTGCCTAATTCAAAAGGAATAAATATTTTATTTTAGACATAACTTCTACTGAAAATTCAGAGGTGATGAAAGCTTCATATCAGCAAATTAAAATACCTGATGAATCGCATATTCCATAGTATTCACCAGGGTAGAGGGTCGAGGGTGGGAGGAGAAAGTCGAGCGCGATGGTGGGGAGGCCTCCATGGAACATCGATGGTCGGGATGTGTAGTAGCAACGTCGGGGAGGAGTGTGCGGAGATCAGGTCCATGTCGAGGGTTTGATGAGTCATGGACTGTTGGGAGGAGGAGCTCGTGGATCGGGGGAGGAGGGGAGGAAATCATCATTGAGAGTGTCACCAAGAGATTCGCCGACTGGGGAGGAGGAGCTCACGGATCGGGGGAGGAGAGCAGTCGCGGAATAGGGAGGATGGGCCCGATTGATAGTCAAAAAAATAAATAAAAACATTGCTACGGATTTTTTTAATCTATGGATATAAACTATGATATAGCCATGGTTTTAATATAATTGTGGGTATAAACTAAGTTATTGCCATAGACTTATAAAAACGTGGCTATATGTCCATGGCTATAGCCCTGTTTTCTAGTAGTGTTGTGATTTAAGGCTGAACTCAATGTTCTAGCGATTTTTTCTTGAATCCCATGATACTATTTTGAGTTTTAGAAAAACTTATCATCCTAATATATATCTTTTGTCTAGAAGAACCATCAATACCATAGAGGATATTTTGAGATCATATTCTTTGTAGTTTAAAGGTGGTTGGAATCAACCCCTTCCTCTAGTCGAGTTTTCTTTCAACATTAGATTTAAGTGGAGCCTTCATATGTATCCACATAATTACTTATGGGGAAAGAATTGTAGAATATTAAAATATTAGAATGATGTTGGATAAATAAATCTATTGAGGTCTAATAAACCTGAGAAAATGGCATAGAAATTCATAACCATTCAACAACATATCAAGGTAGGAAAGAGTTGAAAAATATATACTAACAATCTTTAATGTGATCTAGTGTTTGAAGTTGGTGAAAACATATTTCTTTTTGAATTTATATAATTAATAAGGATATGTGGTTAGAAAATAATAAAAATACAATCCCTAGGTATTATTTTTCCTTCCAAGTTCTTGATTGATTATTGACGACAATTTATCTATTGTTACTACCACTAAACCTCTCTCAAATTCACAATGAGTTTCATATATCTATCATAGGTAAGTACATGCCAGAACCATCACATTTACAGAACTCATAGGTTATACCACTCGGTTAATATCTCTATTATGAGGAATAATTGGTGGATATTGTCGATCATTAGGATAATGTTCTATGAAATATGACTATTCACTTGGTTAATGTTTTGTGGCGAAACAACCAATTTGTAGAAGCTACATGGAAACATGAGGATATGAAGAAGAAGTATCCTTAGTTATTTTTATCAATGTAATATCATTTAGAGGTTGAAATAATTTTTAAGTGGGTATAATTTAACATGATAATATTTTATGAAATATTTTTTTTTAAATAAACTTATCTTCCTCGATATAATGCGTTACAAAAACATCTTATTATAAAAAACCATGATATATTATTAAAATATTATTATTTTATATTTTAGAAATAATCTAGCCACTAGACCAGAAGGTATGAATATTAATAAAAAAATTATGAAAAACTTATGGTTTTCAAATATAAAAAATCATTTGTTATTAGTTGGTTAGAAATGATAATAAACAACATTTTAATGTAAAATAAATATTTTTCTGAAATACTTTTTTGCGTGCAATGTGTTTTTTTCTTAATAAATTAAATTATTCACTATTTGTGGTTTTTTTAATAAATTTTTATTTATTATTTATTCATTAAATTTTTTATAAATCAAATTCTTTTTCTATAGATGAGATAAGAATAAAACCATCTTTTTGATTAAAAACTATAATTTTTTTTCTAAAAAATGGTTTCATCGCGTTTTAGAAACTTATTTTAAGATTAATTTTTGAAACTCCTAATAATTTGTTTTTACAAATTAACTTAATTTGTGAAATCAACATGTAAAAATTAATGATGATTTAATTTTGTCAGCTTTCTGAAAAGAATAATTTTTTTCATGAATAGTTAAAAATTATGATTTTTATTAAAAATTAACTTTTCATTTAAAGAATTTACAAGTTCCATTTTGATTTAAGATGGTTATAAAAGTAAAATAAGGTAAATTATTTTATTATTAATATAATTTGGTTCATTTTAATCAATTTTATGTTGAATATTTATATAACAAATTTTTATACATAAGAAAATGTTTTCTTGGGAAATCCTTATTTTCAACGCATTTTCGAGTTTAATATTAAAAGAAATATTAAAAATGATGTTAATTGAATTTGAAAAAATTATTTCTATAATTTAAATATTAAATATTAATATTATTTAATAAGTTCAAATTAATTTGTCTAAAAATTAATATAAAACACAGTAAAAAAATTCACTACGGTTAATGTGAATTTTTTATAGTGGGTAAAACTAAAAAGAGAAATGAAAAAATTAACTAAAAAGTTGTATAATTTATATTTTATAGAAATATTTTTACCTTATATCATATAATATTTTTATAATTGACCATTTTGGATCCATTTTATAAAAAAAAGATTCTTGGAATTATTATATGAGTTTGAAAAATTAAAAGTGTTTCACTTACCAAAATAATAAAAGTTCACCCATATCCTATCATTTTAAAAATAAAATATCAATTTGCATTAATGAATACATAAATAAATACATTCCTAAAATCCATACCCATGACCTATAGTAACGTTTTTTATTAGAAAACCATTCTTGGAAGTTTTCTAGCATAAATTTACTGAGGTTTTTCGAAGATGAGGTGCAGTTCTTAACCATTCATTTTTATTTTATTTATTCTTATAACTCCCTGAAATATTCATAAACTAGGTTTTAATAATAACACCAATATCTTCCATGTACATATATTATATAATTTTAATTACATAACCTATATGAATCTCTTCTTCCATTAAAGGTGAAATGAAACTGTCGATCATGTGTAAGACTGATTCTTGCCTCATGAACCGATGTACCTCATTCTCTATCATCTCCCCTCATATAGGAATATAATTATTTATTATATATATATATATATATTAAATTTAATAAATAATTATTCTTTTATTATTATATTTTCATATATACCTTTTTCAATTCTAATCTGTTGGAAAACGATAACATTGCTTGTACGTACGTGGGAACTACCGCCTCTACGAAGTGCTGTGGTTCATTTTTAATTTCTGTTTTAAATTTATGGTAATAAAGATATATTTAATGAATATATATTATATAATAATTATTTTATAAATTTTAATTAATATTTTCTTTTCTTTCAACCCATCCGTCGAAAAATGAAAATAGTGTTAATGTATATGTATGACCCCCCATCTACATGAACGGTGTAATTTATTTGTATATATACAAATTACATGGGTGAATATAAATATTTATATAATGGATATGTATTATATTGATATAATTAATAAAATTATAGATATTATTTATCCATAATAAAACTACATGGACCAAAACTATCAAACCAAACATACATGAAAAATGATGAATCTATCACATATAACCGTGATTATGATAAATAATTGTTAATAAACATGTGAATAAAGTTATAATTTAATAATATATGGTATTATATATATATATTAATATAGTTCAGGTATATATGAATAATAAATATATTTTTATTATATAGTAGTTTATAACAGGTATGAAAAAATTCAGAGCTGAGGTAAGAGATTTTTATCTCTCATTTATTTCGATGAGACACATGCTATATTCACTACTTTTTTTTATGTGATGTATATAATGGAAATGAATGTATTTAATGATTATTATTTTTAAAATTATGTGGATTTATATATACATCTAATATTATTTCATTCATGTGGCTCAAGATTCAATAAATATTAATGTGGTAAGGTTTTTACGCTACAATCTCATTGTTTATCTAGATTGTTTTATGGCTATTCTTATGATGATGAAATTTCCTAATATTAATCTCAATAATCTAATGAATTTTATTCTACTATGGTTATTTCTATAAATTATATTTTTTTCCTTTCATTTCTGCTCTATGCACTCAAGATTCCAAAATAATATTTTAATGAAAACTTACTTTATTTCTGCCATAAATTAAAATTCTTTTTTAATTAAATATCCATGTTTAATAAAAAAAATTAATAATATTTTTAGTATTCATCTATGTTTATTTACATAAAATTTTTACCATGTTTTAATTTTTACAGAATGATTTAATGGAATCTTCTATTGAGTTCTAAATGAGTTCACTTTTTCTATTTACTAAAATATGAATGGAATATTTATTTTAATGTACATGACATGAAAAAAATTATACCATCATGACCACTCAATTATTTTAAGTCTTATTTACATTTTTATAATTTTATTTTCAAATTAATGGTTTTCCTTAATATTTGGTATTTTTTTATTTTAAATAATTGATTTCTATGTTGGATGGATATTTTCCCCAATAAATATTTTAAGTGGTCTTTTGAAAACATTTTACATATAAAATGACATCCTTTAATATTTTATAACCATTAATAGGGAAATGTTTCAATGATTCCAGAATTAGTATTTCTATGGATGATGTGTGATTATGATGAAAATATGTTTTTGAAACCCTTTCCTTTTTCCCACAAGTTATGTTATGGTGAATTAATGAAATGATTATGAAACCTATTTCTTTTCAAGAGGTTATTTCGTGGTGAAATGTTTATGAAACTAATTTATTTTCACAAGTTATGATATGATGAATGTTTTATGATCTTTTAATACACATATTTATTATTTTTATTATATGATGTATGGGCCCAAAATTATATATCCCTCCAATATATTGGGTAAATCTTGATATCTCAAGAGATTAACATGACTGGAATGGGGAATGAACTGAGTTCAGCGAGGGAATCTATCTAATATGATAGTTTGGGGAGTGATCCTTTAATAGTATAATAGGTTTGTGAGTGAACCAATTCAACTAATATAGTCATAGATATGACCTTTGAGTACTAAATATTTTTTCTTCTTTTCTTATGTGTATGCCTAAAATCTAAGTTATATGTCAATGTTATATTCTCAAGAAACATTTTCATTTATTACTTTATGATTCATATCTTATGAACTGCCAAGAATTATTCTATGATTTAAAACTATAATCTATGATATTTAGTGTATGATTTTAAAACATTATTCCATTTTTATCACATCCTTAGGCTCAGGTTGTGTTTATGTTATCACTTATATCTCCCATGCTTAACCTTATTGAGATATGAGTTCACCCTTTCTTGTGTTTCTTTTCCTTAGGTTATAAAGAAAGGTATTAAGTATGGCATGTTTAATATGGGTGATAATTATGAAGAACTGGTTCATTATGTATATAATTTTCCAAATAAAATAGACCTATATGATTTTGGAATGGATTTTTAGGTTATGTAATAAATATTCATATATTATGATGTGCACCCCTTAAATAGGCTCTACCTTATTCCCATAGTTCTGGTTATTATTGATGCCAACAAATATTATTGTCCATGGATCATGGAAATAACTTGGTTAATGTCCGATTTGTCCACACTGAAAGTATTAGACCATTAGTGGTTCACTTACATGCACATGTTCCACTCACATCATGACAACCTACCGATCCATATTCCATTAGTATTTTAATTCCATATGACCACCTCTTCTATAGGTAAATCATTTTTCTATTCCCTTTACAAAATTTACATGGTACCTATTCTGAAACATTTAGCACATAGATTGTTGAATATCCCTTCTTTAATCATCTTTATTTCCTTAATTTTCATGAGCCTCTATCATTTTCTTCTTTAGTGAACTCATGATATTAACTATTCTTTCAATGTAAATCATGTTTCGTAATTGTTGGTTTGGAATAATTATTAAATTTCTCATTATATATCCCATTATATTATGTTGATCAACAAGGTAATAATCACATTGTCCCTTTCACCCAAGTCTGACGCAGTTCCTTCTAGTTCTAACCATCCCTAAAAATAAAAGTGTTAACATGATTGATGAAGATTTAAAATCATAAATGAATTATCAAAATCTAAAAATTTGATCTAAACATTGAACATTTTACCATTTTTCATCGTCATGTAACCCCTTAATTAATTTAGTTAAGCCAATATAAATTTTAGTTTAACCTAGGTTACATGACGATGGGATATCTTATATTTCTTAACCTAGTCCATTAATGTAACTTGAAAATAAATCCTTTATATAAGTTCATAAATAGGATATTATTAACCAAAAAATATCCCTTTAGAGTGGCTATACATGTGTATAGTTAGAAATAGTTGTCATACACTATGTCATAGTTGAGCTAACATGAAATTCTCCCCCTTAAATGTTATTACTACTAGGTATAATTATTCCACAACCTTCATCCACCTTCCAGTATCCAGAGATAAATGCATCTTCCATGAAAACCACAAAATATACACTTTACTAAAATTTTAGTATTTTCTCCTCTACTTAGGATAATAACTTAGACAAATACATTGGATTTTCACTATGTTTTTTTCATACTAATCAAAAAAAAAACTAAAACTTACTGTGATATAAACTATAACAACCCAATCCTTGAAAATAAAAAATTTAATAATTCATAACATACTGTTCAAAAAAATTGAAATATGAGGATTTTGATCTCTAGTTCCTCTTAAGTATTATAAATTAAAATACAGAATCGAAAACATAAATAATAATATTTATTTCAAACACCACATAGTTATACTTGCAACGCCCCGACTCCAGTTACCCAGAGCCGGTGCATTATTACGTGACATTGGAATGATAAAAAAGATCAAGTCTCAAAAGACCGATTAGTTTAGTAGCCTTGGAAACACTATATATATTCAGAAGTCTTACATTACATCAAAAAGTGAAAAAATAAAATAACATAGTCTCCATAGTACACACTCATGTCCCCATCAGACTATCCTTGCAGGTCAGTCATAAAATTTTTCTTCACATCCTAAAAAATTAAAACATTTAAAGGGGTGAGCTCAGATGCTCAGTAAGGATAACAATATAGCGGAAGCTTTCATAAATATACATAAACATTTAAAGAAATATATAACTAAAACGAAATCCTTTTAAACTTGAACTTCAATATAATATGACACAAGTAAAATGAGATAATTCCATTTACTTGTTCACATGGATATTCTACTTGTCGAATAATCTCATGCAATATCAATAACCACATTCATAATGATGTAATGCATAATGCCAAACTGTCATAACCACATAGTCAAGGCCTCATGCCAAGACTATAAATAAGATTTTGTCAAGGCCTCGTGCCAAGAAACTAGTTTGTCTCATGAGACCTACCAATCCATCGAGGAGCTATAGCGGGCTCCACTCGTCACCTATTAAGTCCAACACATTCCTGATATGAACAGGTTTAAACATATAAACCAAAACATAATCGTATCACATAAAAAATGCATAAATCAAACATAACATTTCAACATTTGAATCACAATATATCAATAAAACACATTTATATAATAAAAACATTATAAAAACCACTTTCAATACCAAAATAAAATTAAATTAAAACATTGTATTTTTTTTAATTTTAAATAAAGTTATGGCGTGTAGAGGAAGCCAAAACTCAAATAATGGTTACGGTAGTGAAGAAACCATTGTCACCACATACATACGACAAAAAAACATTACCATTTGTCATTTAGTAAAATGATTCGTATAAAAAATATTCCTTTTGAATAAATGTAAAATTCAAAGGGGTTTATACACCATATAAAATAAAGTTATGTATAAAAAAATATTCCTCAATGAAAGGAGATTGAGACAAAGTTCCTTAGAAAGATCCTTTTGTAAATAAAATAGAACTATTATGTCTATTCACTATAAGTACACATAAATAAAGTTTAAATACAAGATAAGGAATAATCAAAGCATGACATAATTTGAAAGTAGAATATTAACCCACAGAACGGAAATCGAGTTAAGAAGTTCCCTTACCCCGTGTCCGACTTGACTCGACCGTTCTTCAACCTCCTGAATAATAAAATAGAGTTAATTTATAATTTATTAAGAACCTTTTTCAAGTTAAGTATTCCTTTTATATCACTTATTACCATATTATGAACATTATATAATTATTTAAGTTAATAACGGTCGTTTTTTCGATCTTTGGTACTTGAGTCAAAAATAAAATTCTTATAATTACAAGTGGTTCATGTGGTAAAATATCCATTACATCAAGAATTATATTCACGATGTAGATATCATATATATCATATATATCCAGTATATACGTGCCTTTATATTATTACATAACATTTAGAAGTATGAAATGAAATGCACCATTCATGGAGACGGTAAGCCGTACGTACGCCTGAATGCTACATTCATTTTTATTTCATATTTAATGGAACAAAAAAATAACAGATATATATATTATAATTATAGTATAATATATATGTTATATAGGTCATATAGTTTCATTAATTTAATTCTTTATACATTCCATGTATTGCATGAACGAGTCACATCTTTTGAGGGGGCGGTAGTCCACACTTCCTCAAATGAAATTATCACATTTTCACAACATGCAAAGAATAAAGGTATGATTTAAATGTAAAATACAGAAGCATAGAGCGGAAATAAATATAATATATATCATAAATAAATATAGCTCCATCATAATTTCCACCACGAGAGGTGGTAGGAGAAGATAGAACAATCATCGTTTCGTGAGGCAATAATTCGCCATCCACAGAAACAATATGTTATTTAACCATTATACAGAGGTGTGTGTATGTGTAGCTCTAATTCGTATCATAACAACATCCTAGTATATTGAAGATAATGGTGTTGTTACAATAGAAAGGAATAAAAAGAGTTTAATGGATTGGAGAAGCAAAATAAAACAAAAGAGCATAAGGGAAGACATTACCTTAAAATCGGGTAAGTCTTTTTGATTTGAGACAAATGCTTCCTTGGGAAGACATCTGCCCAAAGTGAGGATTCTATTACTAAGAGAGATAAGTTGATAGAGTATTTTGGCAGAGGTTGGCCCAACCAAATGGTTTTGAAAGTGTGAATAAGGTGGTAGAGGTGGGGGTCTTTTATAAGAGGAGAGGAGGGGCATTCATGGAAAGTCATGAAATTTTATATTATTATGAAGTGATTTCAGATTTCAAAGGTCCCAAAATTATATATTTCTAGGATAAGGCGATAAGGGTTCTAATTATACTCATCCAATAGATTTTTGACAAGTTTAAGTCTTAGATTTTACATTATCTTTTCATTTTATTTAAATCGTTAATTAATGAGGTAATCACTGCATCATCATGATGTCATAAATAATTTATTTTATTTAATGTTTAAAAATTATAAATAAATTACAATTATGTAGGAAATATTTTTATCTTTCCAATGAATATTTATAGTCAAAAATTTACCATATATAACCCCATGTAATAATTGTTTTAGTAAAACAACTCAAGTTTGTGACAATTTTATTTTTACTTTAAATAAAAAGTTTTTAATGTCATTTTCTTACCCAAGTGGATCCATGGGGTCCCAAAGTTGACCCATGGATTTTCTTGGTCATCCATGACTCATCCAATAAGGTTAGGACAAGTGTAAAAGTAATTTCGTATTATTATAACATTATATTTACCTTAAATTACACTAATTACCTTTAATCGTGATTAATAAAACATAAAAGTTACTATTCACCAAAAATTATTTTCATCCCATTGAACCACTTTTTAATTACTAATGACAACCATGTATGTCATATTTTTGAAATTAAATTCACAAAAGTGGTAAAGTTTCATTTAAATGAAAAATTAGTTTTTTAACTACCACTTAGTGGTTTCACTATTCATCAAAAATTGAAGTTTTTCAGAAAAATACCAAAGATTAACCCTAAGGTATATTTGATATTCCGAATTAAAAAATGATGTCTATTTTACAAAATTCAAAACATATAAGTTTAATTAATTAATTTAATAATTAATTTCCGCTGTCACAACAAATAAAGTGTTTTTAAGAAACAATATATATCAAAAGATTGACAATTTTTTATGTCCAATTTTAAAGTGAAATTAATTATAATGACCTCCATTGGATAAAATGGTAAAAATATATTCTAATTATACTTTGAAACCAATCAATAGTATAATTTATCAGTATAAAATATTTTGATTAAAAAAGTTGTTTTTAATTATTTTTTCTATTCATAGAAAATTGGAAGTTCTCAGAAAATTACAAAAAATTCAACTTAGGATAATTTCAATATTCCAAATACAAAAATGAAGTCCATTTTGAAATATAAAATTTATATAATTTCAAAAAGTGGGTATTACTATTCATAACGATTACGTTGATTGGTCGCGGTGTGTTAGAATCTCAAACTTGCGTACAATGCAAGCTATTGCATTATTGAAATAGAAGTGTACCATGGAAGCTTGAGGTGTTACATTCTACCCTCCTTCAATAAATTGTGTCCTCGCAATTTGAAATTGTTCTTCATAAATAAATGGTGGAAAATAGAAAATACCTTTATGGAAAACCCACATCTGAAATAAGGTTAATAAAAATATAACATTAAAAGAAAGAAAGAGAAGTACAAAGGTCACCCAAGATATCCCATACTAGGATTATATGAAAAAATGGATACGGAGGAAAAACAAACCATCAAGGTCTGATGGAGAGTTGTAGAAAACAGGATTAGGAGAAAGTTAACCACAAGAAAATCACAAACTTGTGATTGGTTAAGCGGTCATTGATTCCCCAGTTGGAAAAGTTAGCAGACAAGATTTTTGTTTTAAGTTTCCTTTCATAAAGTTGAGGAATTTATTTAGGAGATTTACTAAGAACGTAAGGAAATATACTTACTTGTAATGTAGACTTTCATTATTTAATAAATTTTTAGCACAAACATATCTTTCACTCCAAATGGTAATATAACTCAAAAATATTATATTTATCCTAATAGTACAAGGTGTCAAATATTAACACATACCATTTAGATTAGAAAAACTATTTTGTAATAACCAGGGACTTCCTGTAGGCTAGTGGTAGGTAATAAAGGCTTCTCTCTCTATGGTTGTGGGTTCGATTCCTACAGCTTTGTCCAACGCGACGGGCTATCCCCCAAACTGTTGGTTCTCCTTTTACTAAAACTATAGTATAATAATATTCCAAAAATAATCTTAAAAAATGTTTTAACCTTAAACAATAATTTCCAAAGTTTAACTAAATCTATTCCAACCTTTATAGTTATCCAAAATACATGTGTCCAGACTCTCTCTAAAAGGTCTCTAAATTCCAAAATCAATTGTAACATCAGATTCCCCAATCAATGTAATGGTTCTCTTATTATCACATACTAAAAATATGATTACCTTCATCATATTAAAACCATAATGAAAACAATAAGTACTACAGTAAAATACTTATATATATCACATTATTTTTATAACGAGAATATAATCCTTGAGTCCAAAAGCACGAATATATTAACTATTCCACTTCAATAGTAGTAACAAAATAAGATTGGCCTTGATCCCTTGGCCTTTTCTAAGGTAAGTTTCCCTGACTCTTAGGACATTCATTTTCATAATTACCCATTTCCCTACAATTGTAGCATTCGACATTGATAGCCTCTTTCTTTCCCTTGCAATCACGAGCCTAGTGACCTTTTTCTCCACATTTATAACATACTCACATTCCTTTTAGGAAAGTACGGGGGTGATTCTTCCCACAATTATCACATAATGGAAAATCCTTCTTTCAATTTTCCCCTTTATCTATCTATTGCTCCACCATTCTCTTCTTCTTTTACTTTACATTATTGTTATAAGATTTAGAGAATTCCTTTTCTGTCTTGATAGAACACGATACTATATCTTTATACATTGAGAAATATTGTGATACTAAATCTTGATAGAGAAATGGCTTTATCCCATCAAAGAAACAATCAATTATACTTCTTGGGTTATGTATATAATCTGCAGCATACCTCGCTAACCTTGTAAATTTAGCCTCATACAGTGCGACATTCTCATCCTCCTTTTGTCTCAGACTTAGAAATTTCCTTTCCATATCTGCTCGATGGTCATGTGGAAAGTATTTTTCTAAGACAATTTCCTTAAACTCCCTCCATTCCATACTTGATACTTCTTCATCTTCCTTTGTGTTTTGAATTAGTGACCACCATTGATCGACATCACCAGTGAGGCTGTAAACTGCCATGACAACTTTCTCCCTTTCGCTACTCCCCAAGACATATAATATTTTCTATAAAGAGTTTATCCATTTCTCAGCTACTAATGGATTTGTACCCCCATTAAACGTTGGTGGTTGTTTCCTCATGAAATGATCTAACATTGATCTTCCACGTTTCAGATCAGGGTGCTCCATACGAGTAAGGTTATTATTCATAACCTGAGTGAGTTGTCCTAGTATGTTGATAAGTAGATCAGAACCAGTTGTATCACCAGATCCACTATAATTATCTTGAGTAGGAGGAAAATCCCTACATGGAGTGTGTGCATTGATACAGTTTCCATTCCTTCCACTTGGAGCCATTTCATAAAATTGGAATAATCTAGATTAGTTTATGAATCAAAATACATAATAAAAAACTTTCAAAACACTTAACATTAGTTGAACTATTTATGGATATAATCCATAATAATAATAATGTTTTCTTTGAGAAAGTATATACTCATAAACCCTTCATAGTGGTTTGTAAGGAAATGAGAATTATCCTAAGCGTATCCCATGGGAGTGTCGTAACCAAGAGTGTAGTAGGGCTCGTTGTCGTGCACCAGTTCCCATTCGAGTCTAGCTCAAAGCGGTGTTTTCGGGTTTTACCCCTAGGTACATCTGTGCCAGAGCTGCCTCTACCTACTCGTATCCAGACATGGATGTACTGCTCGGAAAACTCAAACAATCTCTATAATACTAAAATTCAAGGAAGTTCTTCTTTACGAATCTTCAAAGTCTATCTTAGTGCTATGTGATCTAATTATAGTTTATCTAAATATGGCTTCCAAGGTTAGTACTAAATTGCCTCTGATACCAACTGCAATGCCCCGAACCCAGTTACCCAGAGTCGGTGCATTATTATGTGACATTGAAATGATAAAAAAGATCATGTCTTGCAAGACCGATTAGTTTAGTAGCCTTGGAAACACTAGATATACTCATAAGTCTTACATTACATCATAAAGTGAAAAACTACAATAACATAGTCTCCATAGTCCACACTCATATCCCCATCACACTATCTCTGCAGGTCAGTCATAAAATTTTTCTTCACATTTTAAAAAAATAAAACATTGAAAGGGTTGAGTTCAGATGCTCAGTAAGGATAACAATATAGTGGAAGCTTTCATAAATAAACATAAACATTTAAAGAAATGTATAAATAAAACAAAAGCCTTTTAAACTTGAAATTAAACATAATATGGCACAAGTTAAATGATATAATTCTATTTACTTATGCACATGAATATTCTACTTGTCGAATAATCACATGAAATATCAATAACCACTTTCATAATGATGTAATGCATAATGCCAGACTATCATAACCACATAGTCAATGCCTCATGCAAATACAACAAACAAGATTTTGTCAAGGCCTCATGCCAAGACACTAGTTTGTCTCATGAGACCTACCGAGGCATCGAGGAGCTATAGCGGCCTCCACCCGTCACCTATTACGTCCAATGCATTCCTGATATGAACAGGTTTAAACATATAAACCATAACATAATCGTATCACATAAAACATGCATAAAGGAAACATAACATTTACACATTTTAATCACAAGATATCAATACAACACATTGATATAAAAAAAAATTATAAAAACCATTTTCAATACCAAAATAAAATTAAATTAAAACATTGTATTTATTTTTCATTTAAAAAAAAAGTTATGGCGTGTAGAGGAAGCCAAAACTCAAATAATGGTTACGGCAGTGGAGAAGTCGTTGTCGCCACATACGTACGGCAAAAAAATATTCCCTTCTGTCATTTAGTAAAACACTTCGTATAAAAAATATTCCTTTTGAATAAACATAAAAGTCAAAGGGGTTTATACACCGTATAAAATAAAGTTATGTATAAAACAAAATATGCCTCAATGAAAGGAGATTGAAATGAAGTTCCTTACAAAGATCATTTTGTAAATAAAATAGAACTATTATGTCCATTCACTATAAGACCACATAAATAAAGTATAAATACAAGATAATACGTAATCAAAGCATGATATAATTTGAAAGTAGAATATTAACCCAAAGAACAGAAATCGAGTTAAGAAGTTCCCTTACCCCAGTGTCCGACTTGACTCGACCGTTATTCAACCTCCGGAATAATAAACTAGAGTTAATTTATAATTGCATAAGAACCTTTTTCAAGTTCATTATTCCTTTTATATCACTTATTACCATGTTATGGACATTATGTAATTATTTAAGTTAATAACGGTCGTTTTGTCGATCGTTGGTACTTGAGTCAAAAATAAACTTCTTATAATTACAAGTTGTTCATGTGGTAAAATATCCATTACATCAAGAATTATATTAATGATGTAGATATCATATATATCTTATATATCTAGTATATACTTTCCTTTATATTATTATATAACATTTATAGGTAATAAATGAAATTCACCGTTCATGGAGAAGGTAAGTCGTACGTACGCATGAATGCTACTTTAATTTTTATTTCGTATTTAATGGAATTAAAAAAATGATATATATATATATATATATATATATTTTAATTCTATTATAATATATATGTTATATTGGTCACATAAGTTCATTAATATAATTCTTTATACATTCCATGTATTGCATGAACGAGTCACATCAGTTGAGGGGGCGGTAGTCCACACTTCCTCAAATGAAATTATCGCATTTGCACAACATGAAAAGAATAAAGGTATGATTTAAATGTAAAATACAGAAGCATAGAGAGAAAATAAATATAATATATATCATAAATAAATATATCTTCATCAAAATTTCTACCATGAGATGTGGTAGGAGATGATAGAACAATCAAAATTTTGTGAGGCAGTAATTCGCCATCCAGAGAAACAATACGTTCTTTAACCATTTTACGGAGGTGTGTGTAAGTGTAGCTATAATTATTATCATAAAAAAATCCTAGTATATTGAGGAAACTTGTGTTGTTACAATAGAAAGGAATAAAAAGAGTTTAATGGGTTGGAGAAGCAAAATAGAACAAAAGAGCAATAGAGAAGACATTACCTTAAAATCGGGTAACTCTTATTGATTTGAGCCAAAGGCTTCCTTGGGAAGAATTATGCCCAAAGTGAGGATTCCAGGAGTAATATAGGGATGTTTAGAGAGTATTTGGGAAGGGTTTGGCCGATCCAAATGGATTTTAAAGTGTGAATAAGGTGGTAGAGTTGAGAGTCTTTTATAAGAGGAGAGGAGGGGCATTCTTGGAAAGTCATCAAATGTTACATTATAATGAAGTGATTTTCGGATTTAAAAAGTTCCAAAATTAACTTTTTCGAGTCTAAGGTGGTAAGAGTTCGGAATATATTGATAAAATAGGTTTTTTACAAGTTTAAGTCTTATATTTTACATTATCTTTTCATTTTTTTAAATTGTTAATTAACGAGGTAATCGCTGCATCATCATTGTGTCATTAATAATTTATTGTATTTAATATCTAAAAATTATAAAAAAATTACCATGATGTAGGAAATCTTTTTATCTTTACAATTAATATATATAGTCTAACTTTTATTATATATTACCCCATGTAATAGTTTTTTTAGTAAAATAACTCATGTTTGTGAAAATTTTAGTTTTACATTAAATAAAAAGTTATTAATGTCATTTTCTTACCCAAGTGGATCCATGGGGTCCCCAAGTTGACCCATGAATTGTATTGGTTGGTCATGACTCATCCAATGAGGGTAGGAGAAGCATAAAGTTAATTTCATGTTATTATAACATTATATTTATCTTAAATCACACTAATAACCTTTAATCGCGATTAATAAAACTTAAAAGTTACTATTCATAAAAAATTATTTTCATCCCATTGAACCAAATTTTACTTAATAATGACAAAAATTTATGTCGGATTTTTTAAATTCAATTCAAAGAAGTGGTAAAGTTTCATTTAAATGAAAAATTAGTTTTTTAACTATCACTTAGTGGTTTCACTATTCATCAAAAATTGAAGTTTTTTAGAAAAATAAAAAAATTAACCCTAAGCTATATTTGATATTCCGAATTCAAAAATTAGGTCTATTTTACAAAATTCAAAACATATAAGTTGAATTAATTAATTTAATAATTAATTACCGCTATCACAACAAATAGCGTGTTTTTAAGAAATAATATATATCAAAAGATTGACAATTGTTTATGTCCAATTTCAAAGTGAAATTAATTTTAATGACCACCATTGGATATAATTGTAAAAATATATTCTTATTATAATTTAAAACCAAACAATAGTATAATTTATCAATATAAATTATTTTGATTAAATGATTTGTTTTTAAGTATTTTTTCTATTCATAGAAAATTGGAACTTCTTAGAAAATTACAAAAAATTAAACTTCGGATAATTTCGATATTCCGAATACAAAAATGAAGTCCATTTTGAAATTTAAAATTTATATAATTTAAAAAAGTGGGTATTACTATTCATAACGGCTACTTTGACTGGTCTCGGTGTGTTAGAATCTTGAACTTGTGTACAATGCAAGCTATTGCATTATTGAAAGAGAAGAGTACCATGGAAGCTTGGGGTGTTACAATACTAACTACCATAGATTTTCTAAAACTGCATAGGATATCCATGGGAATATACATAAGAAAAATGGTGAGCTTGAAATCCTAGTATGGGAATAAACAGAGTGATAAACCATAACACGATGGTCAAGAAGAAATATGTGATATCATAAAGAGGAATATTATAATCATGGAGACATGTCATAAGAAAATTATATAATAAGATCATAAATATGTGATGATAATATAATAAACTATTTCATAAGTTGAAACTAATGATTCTAAATATGAAATATGTATTTTTTCAAATAAAATAATTATGTGTATCAAAAAAAAATTTGATCATTATCTCTCCTAACGTGTAATAACCCTCTTTTTTAAAAAGAGTTTTTTAATCATACATATTATATTAGGGAAAACACTATCTATGTCATTGATTATATTGAAATAATTTAATTATTATTATTAAACTAATATTTATTTAACATTTTAAATATGTTAAAAACCTAAACACACTTTGTGTACATTTTATTAAAGGAAATAGATGAAAACCAACTTTCTTTAAAACATTACCTTTTTGGAAATATTAAGTGCGAGTTTTATATTTCAACATAGTATTTTAAAATAATTAATTTAAATTTATCAATTTTTTTTATATTTAAATGGGTTCAAATAATTTCAAGTAATTATTGTATAATAATGTTATAATGGTCAGAATATTTGTAAAATCGATATGTTTCACAATTGACAAAAAAATAAATTATTTTATAAAAATATAAAATAATCAGGCAATGATAAATTTGAAATTATAAATAATAAAATGAAGTTATATTTATCTAATTTATATTATAAAATTTATAATTTTTTTATATTAAATGATAATATAAAATATAAATAAAAATTGATTTTTTTGAAAAAAATGATGTTTTTAAATATTTAGTGCTATTAATATTATTTTATAAAAATTTATATTTTAAAATATTTTAATATGTGAGTTCTTATATAATATTTTAATGGTTTAAAATTTATCATACTATGATAAAATTGATAAAACTTTCCAAAAGGGTTCTTTGTAAAAAATAAATATTACATTAATAATAGACATCCTTTAACAAATACCATTAAAAATATTTATTTACATTATAATTTAATTTTTATATTACTAAATTAATATTAATATATAAATTTTAATTTCATATTTTCATTATATCCAATTTTAATAATATTATTTTTAATATTTATATGTAACTTATACAAACATACATATGTATATATATATATAATATTTTAATTTCATTTATTATTTCATTGTGAGTAATATTATTTTAAATTTAATACTTAACAATATGAAACATCGATATACCTATTGGATATATGAACAATGAAATATTTTCAATGAACATATTTGTAATGACCGTATTTTCAATGACCATAATTATAAGGGATAGATTTCATTCCAATATATAGACTTACTAAAAAATTTATTCATTCCACCCTCACTTTGTAAGGAATAATTCTTATATTATATTATATATTTTCATAATAATTTCTCCTTCATGATTCTCCTCCTCATTATATTTTATTTATTTATTGGTGATCCTAAAGATTTAAGATTATCTATGATATTTCATAGTTGTCAAGATTTTATTATTTCTATGTATTGTCCCCTACTAGTTTATGCACATTTAATGAATGTACATCTTATAGTAGAGTAAAAATCCATGGGGTGAAATGGTTAGTTTTATGTCTTTTTGGTAATGTCTCACTTTGTAATGTATATGTTGTATTTATATTTGTTCATATCTAATACGATACATTTTCTAATCATGTTTCATTCCATTTGAAAGAATAGAGAAACATTATTTAAAATTATAGACATAAATAATAATAATAATAATAATAATAATAATAATAATAATAATAATAATAATAATAATAATAATAATACTAATAATAATGGATCCTAAAACTTGTGGATTTATAGGAAACATAGGCAATAATCCAAGGAATTCCAGAATTTATCAAATATGAATGAGCACACTCGGCACCAAACAATTTTATTAATAAAAGAATATTATAGTTCTCATCATTGAATTAAATAGTTCTTCATTCATAAATTTCTATTGAGAACAGCCTTGGTAATACCCAATTAGAAATGCTTCCAACACAATTTCCATATTTCATCAATTTTAATGAAAAATAATAATTAAATTTTCATACCACATTATATAACCAATTAATTAGTCCAGTTTTATATTTCTTATACAATTTCAAGAACATGTGATAATACCAAGAATAATGGGACAACACAAAATAATTATATATTCACACAATATAGAAAAATAACAAGAAATATTAATAATAGAAACATGAATTCTTTATCCATATTTACTCTTTAAATTTACATATTATAAAAACTGTAGTAATCTTCAACTATTAATGCTTTCTTCTTCTTACATTACTTTCAAGATAAAGAAATTATAAAAATACATGTTATTTACATATTTGATATAAAATATTAATCTATAACATTTTAAATTATCATCTCTTCCATCTAATTACTTACATTTTATTATCTTCATTATAGTTAATTCCACCATTCTACCTAGTGGAACCCATAGCATGATTAAATAAAATATGCACATAAAATAAATGATAGATAAAAAAATCCCTTATATTTTTACGAATCTTCAAGAATTATCAACACCAAAAAAGAGAGATAATGATGTGCACAAATCTGGAAATCATAGGAAGGGGAAGAAAAATTAGAAAAAATGTTTCTAAACTTTATTTGAAGGAATCTGATAACACAAAATCGACGGAAAATAAGAAACTTGAATGAGGGAAAATGAATATAATTTTTGAACATCATACATTATTTTATATATCTTTATAATGCTCAACCAAAATCTTATTTATTTAATTTATATTAATATATTTTTATTTCCCCCTCACACTTCACATTTAGTCTTTTAAAATTAAGGCATGATTTATTGAAGTTAAGATTTGATTAATCATATTAATTTATGATATTAAATATATTTTTTTTTATTTTAAATTTTGATTTCATTCATCAATACAAAATTATAGATTGAAGTAAAAATAAAAAGAAATAAAAATGAAAAAATATCCAACTCTTATTCAAGATCATAATCTTTACCTTTACAAAAGATAATAAGCCTTACCATTACATGAGACCTTATTGTGAAGACACTAACACTACATGGTTTACCCAGATGTGATATTAGGATTACATTCCTGCAATTATGAAACTTGGATTAATTTTATGTGAGATATAAATATCTAAGAAATTAATTATTAAAAATGGAGACTAATTTTATTAGTAGAACTCATGTAAAGGTAAGATGCATTTCTTTTTGGCTGACTGAAACTCATGTAAAGGTAACGTGTTTTACCCTTATAGAGTGGAGAACCTTACCTTTATATAAATAAATGGAGATAAGGAATTCCTTTACATATCCAAATATAAATCAATTTTATCATTACAAATAGAAAAAATTATTGCCAACTCATAGGTAATATAGACACTACCTTTCTAAAAAGAAGAATCCCTACATAAGGGTAAAAAAAATTAAAATAATTTAATTTCAATTAAAACAACCTTATAAATAATAAAAAATGGATTTATTATCATTTCATAAATTCTATATATACTTATAAAACAATTGAGAAAAAATTATAATTACTTCAAAAAATTATAAAACCATTTAAAAAACATTTTAAATATGAAAACTCAACCGTGACACTGAACACACTAGAATTAAACATGAATATATAAGAGAAGATACCTGACATTGCATCCGATACCTCTCAAACAATTATCATCTTAAATAATTCAATAAAATTGGATAAATATAGAATGGGGTCTAAACACTCACTCCATGAGATACCTCTAAATGAATCCACCAAATCTAGAACACATACAATACATCATATGGGATGAGTGTATAAAAAAACAACACCTACATCTAAAAATTGTCTCATAGGAGAGATAACATTGAAATAGGTATAAAAACATTCCAATTAAGCACTTCAAGGAAGATAAAAAATCTCATAAATTAGCATCAAACCAATCATACATCAAAAAATCATGCTAGAAATATTAAACCAATCATCTTAATAATGTTAATATATTAAAAAAATCAAGATATTGAATGTTAATTTGTGAATCCTACACCTAATTGTTCTCAAATACACCCCCGTGTAACTATAGGGCATAAACCAAAGGATTAACATGGTCATGCATCATCTTCTCATATTATTCTGGAATCTCAACATGCTACTCCTCAAAGTCCACATAATATTTAACATCCATCTCACCAAAATCAATTATGTGAGAAAAAGCATGAATATACTAGAGAAACTGAGACACATGAAAATTTTTATATATCCTTCTCATTTATGGAGGAAGTTATAGAAAATATTCCCCAATTATAATAAACAACAAAACTTCAAAAGAACCAAAAGCGGGAAATCACACTCCCATGATAGGACCATTTCATCCCATAATGAGGAGACACCATTATGGAGACATAATATCCAATTTTAAGCTCTTGATTACTCCTTGTATATTCAATATATGAATTATTATGATCTTTCAATACCATTATTCATGCATAGAACACCAACACATTCTTTTTAATTCTTTGTACAAATTCCATTCTGGGAATATTGTATTATTCAACCTTGGTCCAACACAATGTTGATCAATAATATTATCCATAAATATCTAGAAATAGAGCCATACTAATATTATATTGATTAATATTTTTATATGAAAAATTCACCATGGGTTGGTGCCTCACACATGATCCTCCAAAATTTAAAATGAGTGTTGTAAACATTACCTCTAGAGTCCAGATAGTTCTCTCTATCTAAAAAACTATCTGAAGATAAAAATAAATTCTAAGTCATAACTAAGATCTAAAATAATATTGAAGACATATCTACATACTTGATTTAAAATGAGGATCAGAGTTTTATTTTATCATCATAAAAACCCCATGAAACCTCGCCACATCATCTAGATATTATATCGATTAAACAACAATTGAGATCCACTCTTTAATTTCAAAAATGTTAGATGACTTCATTAAATAGTCCATAATCACCAGTATCACATTACATCCTACTTAATATTTAGGAAAATAGTGATAAAATCCATATATATATCCTCCCACTTCCAATTGGGAACATTGGGTGGATAAAGTAACCCACCAAGAACATGGTGATCAATATTCACCCTTTGGGAATCTAAATATTGGGAGATAAACTCTGTAAATAATCTCTTTATGACAGACCACCAAAAATAACTTCATATATCATGATACATCTTCACCACACCAAGATGTACCACTAATAGAAAACTATGGGGCTCATAATGACTCACCTCACATATTGCTAGTGGAATGAGAAGCCTCACCTAGAATGACACCTCTATTGATAATACTCAGATAATTTCTCATATTTTCCACCATAAAAAAATTTAATCTATCCATAATACTACTATAAAATCCAAATGATAGAACTAATCCACCAACATAACCAAATATCACTACACTATTATCTATTAAAGACTCCTTTTTTCCATTAAATTCTCCCATATCAATGTTCATTGTAGCCAAATATTCCATAAATCCCTTAGAGTCTCTAGAATCATGCACAACACCACTTCATGACTTTCTGATCACTACATCGACAACAAAATTCCCTTTTCCTGGTACATAAGAAATATAAAATTCATAGTCATGAAATAATTCCATCAATCATTGATGAAAATTATTCAACATGCACTGATAAAATATATACATATAATTATTATGATATGTAATGGAAAAAACATTCACAAATGATGTAATTCTTTCACAAATTTAGGGAGTACACAACCAATTCCAAAATAAAATCATGCATTGAATAGTTTCATTCATTAGTTTATCATTTCATGGATTCATAAGAGATAAAATCCATTTAATGCATTAAACCCCAACCCAATCCCAGACCTAAAGCTTCACAACTAACCTCAAATTCAATGCACTCCTCTGATAAAGGAAGAACAAAATCACTAAATAAATTTATATTCAAATAATTGAAATTAACCTTACACTAGTCAGTCCACATGAATACATATTCCCTTCTATTAAAATCTATAAATGGAGTTTCATGATGAGAAAATATGGGCACACACCTCATGTAATAACCATTAAGTCCAAGGAAACATCACACTACCACACTATTCATTAGAGATTCCTAAGAAATATACTTACTGATCATCAATGAATACAAAACAACTCCATGATGAGGCAAATAATGTCCTATGAAATAAACCTCACATTACTAGAACTCAGACTTTGATATATTCCTAAATTGTTTTTGTTGATGAATAAATCCCAAAACATCTCGCAGATTATCTACGTTCTCCTCCTCCAGCTCATAGAACATAATTATTCCATTAATAAAAATACCAAGAACCAATATAATGGTGAACTGAATTAATCAATTTCATGACCATTAATGGAGTATTTTTAACCCCAAACAACATCACAAGGAACTCACAATTCCCATAATTAACTATGAAAGTAGTATTCGAGATATCCTCAGCCTTTACCCATATAAGATGATATACTAGCCAATAATATATCATTAAGATCCATTTATCTCCTTTAAAGTGATTGAATAAACCATTAATCCCTAGTAGTGGATATATATTAATCACCATTACATGATTTAGATGACTAGAACCAGTACCTAAAAACATAATATCATTTACCTTCTTTAGAAGTATAACTAAAGCACCGTAAGGTGACACACAAGGTCTACTAAATCCTCTCTATAGAAGATCATCAATATGAATATATAGATCCATAAACTCATAAGGGAACATCATATAAAGAGACATTAATATAGGATAAATTCCAAGATATTTATCTACATTGAAATAATAATCTCATCGAGGGAATAAAGTCTCAACCACTTCAAAAAATACATCAGTGTTCTCTTAAACATCCATGGGAAAACCCACCAATTGAATCTCCACTAAACTCAACACCAGCCAAACCATTAAGGGGTTAAAGGTATAAACTCACTGGCCCATCCAAGGGACTCAATCACTAAAAGAATCATTTATTCGCTATCATATTCATAGGATATGATTCCCCTCTTGAATCAATCCACAATAACCTATATCAAATATGGAAAATACATACAAAAGATGATATCGAATAACAATATCTAAAAACATTGAAATCTCCTCCAAGATAAATACTATCCTAGAATCAACTCAAGATCTCTACACAAATCATAGAGGCCAGCTTTACCTCCAAATAGTTTATTCAATTTAAAGGAAACTATTTTCCTCTCTATCTTATGTTCAAAATCATGTACTGGGCTGGGCGCAATGAAGGAGTTAATTTCTTCCGAATCCAACATTTCATAAATCTAAGTAGGAAATAAGAAGATAAAATAAAAAAATATAAATTAGTGGAACTTTAAATTTTTTCTAATTTATTTACGATGTTTTTGTAAAATGTCGTAAAATGAAACCAAATTTACATATGTTTATAAAAGATGTTGGTATTTTTTTTAAATTTATATTTTTTGATGAAATTTATAATTTCTTTAAAATGTATAACTTTTTTTATAATAAAAATAGATATTATAGTTTTCAACACATAACAAACCCCCTCCCAACACATTGCACACCCCATTACACCCACCACTCACCCCCACCCTTCCACACACACTAGAAGCACCACAATACCCTCTATGTTGCATGCTAGCCTCCCGACAAACATGCTCCAACAATGAAGAAGAAAATCTACTTCCGTAATAATTCAAACCCAGAACTGGTTAGATTATACACAAATATTGGACCAACTCACCTATAGAAATTTTGAAAATGAAATTGTATTATGTTATATTTATATATAAATAAATAGATTTCAATATTTAAGAAATTAATATATTATATATATAATTTATAAAATAATATATATATATTAATATGAATATATATTTTATATTTTATATTTTGTGATTATTTATATAACACTATATTATATTATACATATATGTGTGTGTGTGTTTATATTTTCAATATATGTTTATATTATACATTATTTATATATATATATGTTTATATTTTGTGTTTATATATATGTTTATATATATATATATATCTTATGTTTATAATAGTATATATATGTTTAAAATATATATATATATGTTTATATATATGTTTTTATACGCATGTGTGTGTGAGTATAAATATATATGTGTAAATATATGTATATATAATTATAATTATATATATATAGTTATACATGTTTTAAAACACTAGTAAAATTATAACTAAAATATCCATGTTTTCTAAAATATGTGACTAAATTTTGAATATATATGAAAAAATATATATTAATATATGAATATATGCATTAATATATTTATATATATACATATATGTGTTTGTGTTTATTTATATATAAATATATATATATATATATGTTTATATATACGTGTTTGTGTTAATATATATTAATTTATATACATATCTTAATATTATATTTAAATTGAAGACAAGAAATGAGTGATATATATATATATATATTTGTAGTGATATTTTTAAAAAATGTATCTAAAAAAATGTTTCCAAATTCTGGTTTTTTGGTAGTGATAATACCTTACATGATGAGAATATCACTTAACAATGACAAATATAATGAATGCTTCTGACTATGACTTCCTTCGTGACCACTTTGGCCCTTATGGATACCACTTATATATTTAGGATCTTCTTAATATCCCTATAGGTGAGGCAAATGATGAGGATATCCACTAAATTCCCCATCCCCAGTCTTCTTATCATATATTGGAGCACCCTACTTCTATATCCACCGAGAAAGATACTTCTGAAACCACTGATCTTGTAGAGGGCCTCTAGCCTAATGCTGACTGCAAATAAAAGACAAACATTTTCTATCCTGATGAAAGTGATATCTATAAGACAAAGTTGCTGATGCACTTGAAAATATGGGAGTTAATCAGGAGATGACATGGATTGATGCACCCCCTCTTGTTCATTTTCAGCTTTATGACAATGATTTTAGGAAACTCCCATCCTTTATACTCTTGTAACCTTTGTTTCTATCCTCAATAAATTGTGCCTCGGTCTTTGACCGAAGCACTACCTTTTAAAAAAAATCTATAAGATAAAACTATTCCTGATCCATAGGTAGGGGCTGTATAATTTCCATTCCCACAGAAATGAGATAAAGAAGGCTCGAGATGACCCTAGATATTTAAACCTTCTTCAGACTAGGATAATGAGAACTTTTGGCCATAATTATACTATATGGAGATTTTTTTGGACTCCCCACATAAGATGATCTGATCATGTCAAAAATAATCTCGGTGACCTATACGCTTGTGATATCCTTCAGTTATGACTTCAATACAAATATTGAGACTTAGGGATAGATATATAAATGAAAAGCATACTTGAAATGCCTCACACTGGCGTTCTCAATTGATAAAAGGTCTATAACATAACATAAATGTTTCTTATACCAGATAATAAACTCCATCACATTGGAACTCCCTTAATAATGGGTAATAATATAATGTAGATAATCCACCATCATGAACAAAGAAAGAAACTCTAAATGAATCTAATATTAGATCATCTTCCATGAAACAATTGACTCTTCATGATATCTATATAATAAGAACTACCAATATCGAGCTTCCCCAAGATGAGTCATCATAGATAATGAAATCGTGTTCTCCCTTTGAGAAAAAATAAATCTGAAAGTGATATAAACCTCCTCTAACTAAGCCACAATATAATAATATAAAACATAGACACCCTACTTCTAGAAACCCTGACACTTAATCACTCTGATGTGTTGTCATCATCCACCTCCACTCTAAGAAGATCATCTAGAACATCCTAATGAAGATCTTCATGTTGAACCTAAAGGGTGAATCAACTTGAATCAATTCCAATAAAGGATCATAAATTAGAGTCCCCCTAAACCTACAATATGTAATATTTATTGTTAATTTTTAAATTAAATTTAACATAATTCCAATTACCTACCCTTTTAAAACATTACCATAGATAATCATGATGCATGTTCCTTACCTATGTTTTTACCTCACAACCAATGCCACTTCATAAGAAGGTTTAGTAAATATGGAGGTCCTTGTGTCTGATCTTAGGAGTGTCTAAAATTCTATTTCATAGCCAGTTTCCCTTGTTTACATCACACATTATTTCAAACTGATACTATTTCCTTACAGATAAATGCATCCTACCTTGTAACTATTCCCAAAATATATCCTATCTTCAACCATCCTCTATGATACCATTCTTTCATGACCCTGTCCACTAGTACCCCTCATGTTATAATAATGTAATGATAGATGATAACATCCAAATCCCACCTCTAGTAGACCATAATTTGGTGACTATAATTAAGGGTATATAATCATTAATGGGAGTAATTTACCTCTTTATATGATTTTAATGTATAAGATATATGGTGAGAAACCACCAACACCATTCATAATAAAATGAATCAATCAAAACATAAAAATTTAAGTTTTTACATATGCTAAAATAATTGAAAAGTAAAAGATGAAACACCAAGGGAATACACGTGAACTCCTACTAATCATGATCAACCACACCAATCGAGTAATTCTTAACTCAATCATAAACTAGTTTATATAGATATGAAAAACATTTTATACATATCAGTGATAATCATGACATATATACTCAGTACATTCCTCCCTATATACCCTCATGAAAAATATGAAAAAAATAATACTAAAGCCTAGTGAATAAAAAATGAATCAACATTTTCACCCTAACAGGTTAAGATATCTTCCATCCTCATCATAGTTCACCCACAAAATAGTGAATACAAGTAATCATATCAATTTGATGACACCCACACACACACATAAGAGTACCTCATTTCAACTTCCCTATTGGTGTGTCTCCCTCATGCCCCATCGACTCACACTGTGTTTAATCCCTTCCACAATTCACCTTACTATAAACTGGGAAATTATAACATAGAAATTTTGTATCATGTCTAGCCTAGAAAAAACACATCATCATCATCTCATATGTAACCAATTATATGATTGGAATAAACTACTACATGTGTATCATACATTATACCATAATAAATCACTTCCCAACAATTTACTGCCATGGGAAGTCATAGCCATCACAGAAGGATACGAGTATGTGATATAAACTCTTGTTGTTATAACTTACACATAAATTTATAGTAATATATGATCCCTCACAACCCATGTGAGCCGATAACCTATAGTTTAAGGTGTCACATCCCAGGTATTCCAACATAATTTACAATAAATGATGAGATATCAAAGGAGAGGGAGAAGCCAATCATCCATTCCCTCACCATCTTGGATATTATAGAATACAACCCAATAAAAAATCTGGGGTTTTCTGACCTATAGAATAGTGCGGTGAAGTGTATAAAATCAGAAAGTATAAGATATATTTCATTTAACCACACTAATGGGAACTATTTAGCTATAAACTAAAATTCTTCTATCATATCATAACATAGATAGAAATCATAGCTACTGTCTAAATCACTAATATTCACACATTCATCACAAACATGTAGACATTCTCCATATTTGTTATTCATGATATTTGATAGTTTTATTTAATAATACCATATTTTCTATTAATATATAAATATTTATCAGTACTATAATAACTAACACAATATCCCATGGGTTCAATTATTAATATAATTATAATTTTATAATTTCTCGTTACTCTATGACTCATCCGATGATACCACATGCAAATAAGCACTTATTGTGTATAGATAAACTACATCAAGTAGTGGGAATACATGAGAATCAATATCTAGGAATCTTTCCATAAAAATAAATCATTAATAATATATCCAATAAGATATTCTAGATCTCAAATCATTTTTACCCCTACTGTCATCTCTTACACCATTTCACACATCACATTTCATTCCACCATCACTGATATCAATTCGTTACGAGAAAACTAGGAATACCACACCATTGTTAATCATATATCCCAACCATAACAGTTTATATATCAATACCAATTATGTATATATCATCATAGATATATATGTTTAATAAAACATAGGTATTTTCAGCAGGACACACCAACAGGGAAATTATGGCCAGATAATTGAGGAATTTAATCCTTTATGAAACTATAATGAGATCACTAAAAATATATATCTTTAGTGAACATCCATTTTAATTCGCATATTTTAATTAATGGGTCATGATGCATCCATTTAACATAGTAGACAACATTGGTAACACCCAATTAAACATTCTTCTAATATAATTACAATATTTATTGAATTTTAAGAAAAATAAATATTTAAAATCTCAATCCTTTTTCTAAATCCATCTTATTATTTCATATTTACATTGCCTATTCATCTTCAAGAACATGAGATAATACCAAGATGAAATGAAAAACATATAATAATTATAGATTCACACTCCCTAGAATAATATCATGAAATAATAATAATTTCAAAAAGTGTTATTTCCCCTAATTTATTCTCTAAATTTCCAAATTATGAAAAAATAATAATATGAATGTAATATTTTTTTCTTTTCCTTCCTTTAATTTTTAGATAATTAAATTATAACACAAAAAACAATTTCTATATTTTAAGGAAATTATCAATCTACAACATTCAATATTATCTTCTATTCTATTCAATAATTTTCGGTTTTTTAACTTTAGTATAGTTATTTCTGTAAATATCACCATATGAATCTAAATCATGATTAAAAAAATTCAGTTTATTTAAATGTGAAATAATAATTCCTCTACCTCCATATGTAGATTCAATGAAAAAATTCACCAAAAAAATATATAGAGTTGGTTGTATGCAAGAATGAAAATCACAAGAACTGGTCACACAATTTTTAGAAGGTTTTCATGACTTTATTGGCAAGGCAATGATCACCTAGACTTAAGGAAAAACTAGAACCTAAAATTAGGGGAAAAAATATCATTTTATAATATTAGATAGCGATTTAAAAATATTTACAAAAAACAATATCCAAACCCTTATTTATTAAATTCATATTAATTTTTATCTATTTTGTTTCCCTCACATGTAACATTTAATATTCTAAAATCTAGACATGATTTATGGATGTCAATATTGTATTAATATTATTTTTATATGATATATAATATATTACTTTATATTTTGTTTTCCATTTATGTTATCAAAATATCATTGTAGATTGGAGATAGAGGAATGTGAAAGAAAACCAGATAAGTGGCTTACCCTTACACAATATCAAGAGCATTACCATTATGCTAGATCAAAAACATTACTTTTACATTATACACTCACATTGAAGACTCTCACACAACTCTATTTACTCTATCGTGATCTTAGGTATACCTTCGTGCTTCGATATAACTATGGTTACCTTTATATAAGACATAAAATTCCTATACTACCCTTACATAAAATCAAGTCTATCATTACATAGAGGAACTCATGTAAAGGTTAGTGATCTTACCTTTAAGTATATTATACCTCACTTAATGGTGATGTGTTTTAACCATATATAGTGGAGAACAATATTTATACACAATGAAACTAATCCTACTCATACCTTAACATTGTTAAAAAAATCCATATTACCCTTACATAACAAGTAAAATTATTACCCACACTAATGAAAGGCACAAACCCCCATTATATAAAGATTATTTCTTAATTAATGGAATAGAATAAGTTAAACTAATTAAATTTTAATTAAATTAACCTTATAAATAATAAATAAATGGATTTATTATCATTTCCAAAATTCATGATGAACTTTTAAAATAATTGATACACATTAAAATTATAGTAATCAATTTTAAAACCATTTTAAAACACTCTCAAAATATCAAAACTCTTCTGTGAAGATGAACACTATAAGAATAAAAAGGAAAGGATTAAGGAGTGGACATTCCATTACATTACCAATACTTATATTCCTAATTCATATTTGAATATGAAAATTTATTTTCATAATGTCAGAAATTTTTAATTTTTAAAAAACTACGTGTAGTGGTGTATTAGTTGATACAGTCTTCTCCTCTATTATGTTAATTAGAATAATCAGATTTATTTTGTAATCATGTGCATGATTACCAGCTTCACCACATTTAAAATAAGATCCTTTCAATTTTAATGATTTTTTTTATTTTCCTCCTCCCAATTATTTAGCCTATAGGTAGTTGTAATTTATTTCATATAGATGATTTTTCATTTGAGTTTTTGTAAAAATATAGTTTTCTTTTCTTATCCTCATATCCATGACAATAATTAAAGTCTCTAATGAACCCTCCAAGATAATGTGGTATTTTTTTAAATACTTGTTCTTTTGTGAAAATCGATGTGTTAATATTAAATAGATAAATTAAAAGTGTTGTGGAGTTGAGAGAACTATCTATAACAGTATAAAAGAATTTTAATGTGAGGCAATTGTGAACCACTTTAAGAGTTTTTGGTTATAATGTTGACAGTCATTCCAAATGAAATATGGATTATTTAAAGTAATCAGGAATCCATCCAATGTATGATGATCATTATGTACATTATGAATATTCATTAGATGGTGATTTTAATTTAATTGAGTAGGGATATAGGTTCTTTGATGAAGCTTAGAGTTGTTTTGTAGATATTTTGTAAGTTTTGTGATAATGCTGAAAAATCAACAAAGGGATTTATCTTATGATGAGTCACACATATGATGTTTTGGATACAAGTTTCATAATTTATCTAACAAAGTGATAAAAAAATATATCTTCCATTTATTTGTTCAAGTAATTTCAATTACATGTAAGATATTTTATATAATTTTAAGATAACTCAGCTATAGTATATATTTAATAAATTAACAAAGGTATTTATCTTATATGATGGAGGTTTAATAATACCTTGAAATAGTTTGTCTTTCATACATAAGATACTATAGGGGGCTATAATATAATTTCCTTATGAAAACAATTTGTTAGATAACCCAGCTATATGGAGTGCACATAACAATTTACCCAGTGAAATTATTAGGACATAGAATTAATACATGGGTGGAATAAAATTAAATGAGATATATTCATAATTGAATATTTTTAAAAATGTAGATCCAAATATAACAATTCTTATGAAATTTTCTTCATCAATCAAGATTTGTGATCAGAAACTTGGTCGTGATTCTTAATAATATCAAAATAGTAATACACGGTGAAGAATGATAATTATGAGATAAGTTCCATTCTATAGAATGAGGTACTATATCCCCATTGTTACATAGAAATACCAAGTGAACAAAAAAGGAGAATACATAATGGAATGTTTGAAGTTATAGAAAGACCAAGATAATTCAAATAACATTCCTTATAAAGAACCAACTCTTTGGAAAAACTTTTGCAATGGTTTAAAATAACCATTGACTCAAAGATAATGAATTGTAATGAGTCAATCCAACCAATCATAAATCAATGGAGTGTTCCATAAATGAATAGGGAAAAAATAATGTTTTATTTGGTCATTATAAAAATAAATAAATAAAGTAATAAAATGGTGAGTGAGGCTATTTATATGAAAAACCAACACAATTCTATTTTGAAGGGAAAAAGTTGAATTTAAAATAGTATCAGGAGATTTTTGTACAAGGAAGAGTAATAACATGATCTAGAGGACATGCGGATGCTCATATAATCATCTGTGATCATGTTTTAGAAGTATTCATCTATCCTATGTTGTTTCTAGATTATAACTAGTTTGTGACAATATATTGTATGAGTTCAAAGTATTACCCTTACTTGAGTTTCCTATGATTACAATAAAGGGAATGTGTGAATGTGATAATAATCACATGTCACTAGGGAAGTATTCAAAATTTAGGTGGTAAACTAAATTAATAAACACTATGTGTCATTATTTATTATACACCAATGAGTTTATTGGGAGAGGATAAAAAATATTGATATATAAAAGGATTTAAAATTGGAATATACATTGATTCACCTCCCTCAGTGTCTGATCCTTTGTGTGATCCATCAACTGGTATTTTTGGGAAAATTTTACTCTCCTTTATTTCGAGTGTTTTATAAGGATTAACATAATTATGCTAATATTAAATGATTCCCAATGTTTTATGGAAAATCATTCTGTGCTTAGTAAGAGATAATGATACCCCCATTCCTTATTTAGGGATTGATATTCTTGATTCTGTTCAATTTTGGAATCAATTTTCTAGATGAAAACTCAATTTAGTGTCCAAATAACAGAAGAAATATATGACATTATGGGAAGTAAAGAAATGAATTTTTATCTTCTCTTTTAGAAAATTAATTGGCGAAGGTAATTTTTTTTATAAAAGAAAGTTATTTTAGAAAAAAAATTCATAGCACCAATGGAATAAATTAAAATGTGAAGTAAGTAATGATTAAAAATTTTAAACAATAGTTTGAATATATAAAATTATTAAATGATAAAAATTTTGATGATTTTTTACTAGAGTAAAACTAATTTTGTAAACAATTACAGTATTCATAGAGATTCTTGATGACTCCACTGTTGTAAAAACATGGCAAGAATAATATTAGATAAATCTAATTCAAATATACCTTCTCAAGAATATAGATATCTTAATAACTTCATTATCAATGTACTCTATGGTACTCTCATTAACTATGAAATGATAACATTAACTTCTATTAAAATAAATGGAAAGTTTAAAAATCAAATTGTTTTCAAAAAAATCAAGGATTCTAATGTTGGATAAAATAGGATGATTTAGATGATGGAGGTAACAAGAAAAAGTTTCTCTCATTAAAATACATTTTATAAGAGTTTGAAGAGGTAATTATATAGGTAAATTACATTTTAATATTTTTTATTATGGATGGGATTTCCATTTTTCATGTAACTGTCCTATAAAATTTATAATATAAAATGATTATGATAACTCTTCTTGGAATAACACCAATAAATATCCAAAAAAATTTAACCAAAAGGAAGGAAAATTTTTTCACATATTTTCTTTAAAAGAAACATTATGTATTTTGAAGAAGGTGCATCATATAATGAAGAAAGTGGTCATAAGAAATTTCTTATAGATGTCGCACAAAGAGTGCTTACAGTGTAAATAAAAGATGAAGTAAATACACGTGAATATTAATATAATAGTGAGTATGAACCCAAATAATTAGAAACCACTAAGGAATATTTCATTGGAATATAGACCAAGAAGTCATTAAAATAAATCAAAAGTTTGAGAGAATAAAACTCTCAATTAAGGGGAAGACTAAAAAAGTAACATCATCTTGATGATGAAAAATAACCATATCAAAGAACAAATTTACATTCGAATGTATTAAAAAAAATGAATAAGTGACCCCCACTATTATCTTAGTGAATAAATAAATTAATAAACTTAGATGGAGGAATGATGAAACTAAGATGTAGAATGATAAAATTAAATATAACCATAATAAGGATATTTGAAAATGAGGTTAATTTTTAAACGAAAAATACCAAAAATATACACTATATAAAAGATTCTAAACATGAAAAGGAAATTTTTATATGAGTTCAAGTATAATGAAATAGTACATGTACTAAAGAAATACATGATAGATTACAATTTAAAAAATATTTTTCCTCTGAAGAAAGTGTAAAAATTTCTCAAATATTCAAAGAAATAAACTCTTAAAATGAACTTTAATTTATTGAACATGTTTACGGAAGAAATCAACAAAAGGGTTTTGAGATAAATATTAATTTCAGTGATGAAAATAGGTAAATAAAAATTAAATATTTTGTGACATATGTATTTTGTAGAATAGGATATTATTGGGATACTACTGGTGTTGTGACATGTTTGGAGAGAAGGATAATAACTGCTAACATAATTTATCTTCCAATATTGATAATAGAGAAAGAATCAAAGTGGACACAAAAGGAATATGAGTGAATTTAACCATAATACGAAAAATTTTAAAGGATGTTTTAAATGAGATTCAACTTTGAATTCCTTCATGAAGTCCCTGAAAGATTTGATAAATAAAGGAACAACCTATATGTTTGTATTTATTTTATCATAACTTTTTAGAAATATATTTTTATAATTTATGTAATAAAAACAATAAAAAATATTTTGGGTAATAATAAAATGTGGTTAATGTTTTATTTAAGGTGAATAAAATATTAAACCCTTAGATCATGAATAGTTGGTGTTTATCTAACATTACAATTGACTTGAACAATATTAAATTATTAGTTGAATATAAAGAATGAGAAATGACATTTTTTAATGAAAAGTCACATAAGATAAAATGTTTTGGGATAATAAATTGTAAAAATTCAATTTAGTCTTGATAGTGTATGAGTTTTTGATTAATGAAAGCATATCTTTTTGAGATTATCAAAAACAATTGATGCTAGAAATGAGGTAATAATCCAAAAAACTGGATTCACTATCAAAATAGTGAAATATGTTGATATTATTAGAAGATCCACAATAAACCTAAAAAATATATTTTATAATGGGAAAAAAGTACAGTATATTACTTAATCAAATAATTATAAAATAATTAATGAAATAGAAGGCTTTGTAACCATGTATAAAACAATATGAAGAAACTAATTTAGGAAGAATCTATGAGGAATCTACCCTTAGTCAAATAATATACACTGATTTTTTTAAATTTATAAAAAAGGAAAAATCGTTAACACGACATATAAGAGAGTACAATTTGATACATTGAAGCCTCTTGAACTAAGTCACTTCATTGTATGTGGTCTTATGACTATGAATTAAACAAATAGATAAATATATCTCATCAGTTTCAGATATTTTTTTTGAATGGATGACATTTATAATGTTAATGTCACACTAATAGTAGGACCTTAATGTATTTAATTATTTTATAAGACATGTAGATAACGTGATAGGAATATATATAAAATTTTTGAGACCAGACAATTGAAGTGAGTATAGCAATAAAACATTCATAAAGTTTCTTAAGAAAAATAGAATCAGACATGAATACAGTTCTCTGTTTACACCTCAACTAAATTGTGTGGCTAAAATGAAGAATAAATGTTTATTTGATATGGATAAAATTATTTTGGAGGAACATGACACCCTAGGGTTTTACCAGTTACAAGCCATCACAACTGCTTGTATAATTCCAAACACGTCTTATAATGTTTAAATAATAAATTAATATCTATGAGATTTTTTCTAAAAGGAATCTAAATATTAAATATTTTAAGGTGTTTAGAAGTGCTTTCTTGATTAAGAAAAAGGAAATAAGTGGATGAATTTTTGATAATAAGTATAAAGATGAAATCATTATTTATTACACACAAGATAGAAAATATTACACGTGTTACAATAAGTTGTCTGAAAAAATTATATATAATGATGAAATCATAGATTTTGAAAATTTAGAATAATTGAAGTAGAAAACCATTTTGAATATTTAGGATGATGTTTTTAATTATGAACTAGTAGAATAAAATATATTTAATATATGGATCAAAGAAGAGGATACGTATTTCTAATTTTATAATGATGGAGGATGCATATTTCTCATTTTATAAAAATGAATATGGAAATGTAAAGAGTAAAAGGACAAATAAAAGCTAATAATACATATTTATGTTGAGAAATATATTAGGGGCCAAAATCATTATTTGTAGATAAGAAGTAAGATCATGGAAACTAGTCACACATATCTTTTGTAAAAATTTGAACACATGAAAATTAACTAATCTTTCAAACATAATGAATGGATTTAGAATATGAATGAATAAAAAGTGTAAATTGAAAAGATTAAAACATTGAATTTTTCCCATGCCAATAGAATGAATTCTGATTGGAACTAATTAGGTTGTTAGAAATAAAATAAAAGAGGATATTGATATAGATAGAAACAAATTATGACTTCCATATAAGGTAAAATCTAAATTTAATGGGTTTATATTTGTAAAAAAATTCTCCCCAATGGATAGAATTTATTTATTCAAAATATTTCTTTAAATAGAATATCAAATCAACTTCATGGTATTTCAAATGGATGTTTAGTATTCTTTTATTAATGGTGATCTTTATGTGGATGTGTATGTGTAATAGCCTGAAGGAACTGATGTTTATTTATATGAATGCAATGTAGTCAAGGTAAAGATATATCTATATGGATTAAATTTGTCTCTAAGAGATTGGTATGCCAATATTGATGACTATTGTAGGACCTCAGGACACCCTGAGAGGGGAGGAGTGAATTAGGGTGATAAAATTTAATTTTAAAGAGATGGATCTTGTTCCCACATTTTTAGAAACTTGTTGAACCTATATGATGAATATGGACAGAAGGAAAACAATCGCATGCAGAGAGATGACACAACACTTTTTACATGGTTCACCATGAAGGGCTATGTCCAAGGAGCATATGCTGAAAAGTTTTCGGTCATACCAAAATCCACTATCCTTCAGTAGTTGTGTACTAAAAAGGTTCAGACACAGTCACTCTATCCCAGGATCACTACCTTTACAATTGTTCATGGATAGCACACTGCATCCCTCAGGTCACTCCCATTGACTCCCCTGGCTCACTGCCTTTGGTGAATTCCCACTCAGTTTATAGATGTGAAGGTCTCTTCATCATTGCAAGAGAATTCATCTTCTGTTGTGTATAGATGCTCTGTTGAAGTCCAATATTCACTCGTAGAATAATCAGACTTTTCACCGAAGATATAAGGAAATCCTATAGCTTTCGTGAAGCTCCAAACTGACCGGCGTACAACAACCTCACCTGGCACGCTTCTCCAAGACCGCTACGCAAGTTTCAAGGATGGAGCACAAGTCACTTGCGCAATTCAAAATCGACGTGCAGGTGAAACTGACACACTTGCACGACACTACATCCTTCAACTCTAGACTTGTGCAACTTTTCACCTTTAACTCCCAAACTACCTTGGTCATGCAGCCAACAACTGGCACGCAACCTCTACTTGCGCGGCCCAACCACCACTTGCGCGACTCAACCACTTGCGCGAAGAAAGCTCAAAAAATCTCTAAGTCTTGAGCTTCATTACAAATGAGGAGGGGGGTCCTCTATTTATAGGAAAAATAAACCCCCTGCACGATGACGTGCAAATGTCCTCACGACGCGCAAGTCACGGCATGCAGCTCCTACCACCCTTGCCTCTGTCGCACTACTCACTTGTGCAAACACACCAATACTTGTGCGACCTAATTTACTTTTCCATATTTTGAAGTTCTAATAATGAAGAACAACCAGCGCGCAGGTTTCCAAACCTCCTTGGCATCGGTGAACAAATCTCTCCACAGCGCGTAGGTCACTTGCGCGACCCACCCAAAACATGCACGGCACATTCCCCTTTGCCATTTTTCCATGTTCTGATCTTGAAAAGAATATGGTGTGAACGTTTTATCTCCTTCAATAATACGGTGAACAAGTATCTTTTCCAAAAACACTTTTCTCCATTTGTCGATTTTTAGGTCCAAAAAATTGGCAAACACTGGGAAATAGCGCCACCTTTAATACTGTTGTCTGCTTGAACTGTATGATCTCTTTTCTAGTACACATGCTGAAATTCCACTGAGGATTGACAACAAACACAAACCATACTCCAAATCATGCGTAGAAGAACATGGTTCCAACAAATATATTACATGAATGAGTTTTTAGAAAGGATAGGAAGATATAAAGTTGTATTTAAATAATATAGGCACCCAATTACTTTATTTTTCTATATATGTTGATTAAAATCATAAAGACATTAGTTATTTTGTGATGAAGGGATGAATTTTAATTAGAATTAATTTAGATGATTGATTATAGGTTTCACATACTTGACATCCACTAGATCAGATATTGTGTATGCTATCACACTTTGTGTTGGGCTCCAATATAATCCTATAAAATATCATCTATTAGTAAAAAATGGGATCTTGATATAAATTCCCAATAATTTCAATTATGGGTCAATGAATAAGAATATAGGTGATTTGGATATGAGAGGGATTACCAATTTAGACTGGGAGGAGATGTATATGATATAAAATCCACATCTAGTAGATATTTATTAATTAGAAAAACTCATGTTTCATGGCATTGAATAAAGAAATCCATCATTACAATGAGCTCTAAATTTTTTTATTATGTTTTTTTATCATAGGAAACAACATATATGATGTGAATCAATATACTACTATAAGATATAAACATTGAAGTTTTTTCCATTAAAAATGATTTCTTATAATAAAATATCATTTAATCGATCCACGAATCAGGTACAACACACCCTATCAAAATATATTGAGATTAATTATCATTATTTGAAGAATAATTTTGAAGAATGTGTCCTAAGATTGAATTTTGTCTCTTGAAGAGTCTAATTTGTAGGCATTCCTACAAAGTCTTTCACAAAAAAAGATTTTGTGATGATAAAGATGCAAATAAAAGTGTATCCCACTCCCACTCATTAAGATAAGTTTCATTTTAAATTTCCATCTCCATTATTTAATACTACTTATCTATAGTATATTGTTGTTGTAGGGGATAAAATTATTTCCCTGAGTTAAGAATTGTAATGATGTGTGATATATTTGGTTTAGGGACTAACCTAATAAATCTATGTTGGGTTTTCATGATGACCTGACTGAGTTGAGATGATCTATTTATCTATAAAACATTGATAATTGAATTAATTACTCATGTGTTCTATAACTAAATTTCTCATATTGACAATAATATGGTGGATTTGTAATTCCTTTACTGTCAAAAGTTTGAGTTAATCTATTATATTTAATATCTTTGGTTTTATTTTCAAGAAGGGGGATAGATGTTTGATATTAAGAACAAAAAAAAAACAGGGTTATTGTTGAACCTTAGAAGAAGATATTTTATTTTATTTATATACATATTCTAGTGTGAATATTTATGTTATAATCTTTAATTTAGATATGAAAAGTTTTATAAATAAAATAAAAAAATCTACAATTGTTTAGAATGATCTTGATGTGTAGTTGGTGTGAAAAAATTCAAGAGTTGTAAGTTGTAACATGGAGATCAAGCCCATCTGAAAGATAAACCTATTTATGAAATATAGAGTATATATAATGTAGGATTATATTTAGGCAGAATGAAAATTTTCATTAGTTTAGGATTTTGAAGTAATTGAGAAGGGAGCGTGTTTCTCCAAAGAAGATATGAGTGGTTTTTTTAGATGTTCTTGAAGTGTCCTACAGAATCTAAAAAATTGACAAAGGGATTTACATTATATTGAAATTTTAATATGATAATCTATATATAAAAGTTATAAATGATAAATTAATTTATATTACATTGAATTCTATAACATAACTCAGATCCACAGAAGATATTTTTTATCATTGTATGATAATTTATCTATAAAGCAGATGGAAAATTTGTAAAATGGATTTATCTTACAAGTGGGAGTTTAAAGTATCCCTATGATAATTTATCTTGTACATGTAGGATACCTACGGGTTTATTATGATAACTGAGTTATTTGAATTATCTATTATATGATATTTCTACATAGAGTGCATACAATGATTTTCTTATAGAAATTACGAGAACACAGAATTTTGAACTATATGGAATATAATTAAATGATATATATTAACACTTGAATATTTTGATAAATTGATAATTTCATATGATGTTGAATTTGTAATTTTCTTCATGAATCAGACATTGCGATCAATCTCATAATCATGATTATTGTTGAAATCAAAGAATGACCATTCAATTTTTTTGGGTGATGAGATGACTTATATAACATAAAATGATATTACTAGTCATGATTCTTATACAGAGTAAAAAATAAAAGTAAAATTGTGCTAGTTTCATGACTTTTTTTGACATATAAAAGATGATAATTCAAATATTTCTTCTAGGAAAGAACTATGTTATTACCTGATCGTTTTTGGATGTTTTGAAATAATCTTTGACTTAACTATTGTGAATTTGAATGAATCAATCCAAGAAAATAGAATCCAATAGAGGATTCTATAATTGAATATGGAAACATCATTGACATATTATTCAATATATATAAATAATAATAATGTAAACTATTAAAAGGTGAGAAATAATTTTTTATATGCTTATCCAATATGATGTTGTATCGAAGTTAAAAAGAATAATTTAGAACAATGCAAAGAGGTTGTTATGAAAGGAATAGGATAATAATCATGTAGAGTCTGTTCGGAAGTGAATATTCTCATTTTTATCACCCTTTTGAAGGTTTCATGTGGTGATCAGTTGATGTGAAATTTTAACTAGTTGGTGTAAACATAATTTATGATTTAAATCTTATACCCTCATGAGAGTTTCTTTTGAGAATAAGAAGGGGATTGTGTGTGTGGGATAACTACCATTTTTCACTGGGGACATATTCGACCTCAAAGAGGTGATCATCATTAAAAAACATACTATTTAATTTTTTTCTACATTATTTATTTTTTGGGGAGTGGTTCCTAAGAAGATAAAAAGAGGAAGGGATTTAAAATTGTAATACACATTGATTCATGCTCCATCTCTGTGTGTATCACTCTTCATGTGATCCAAGAGTCTCCAAATGTAATTTTCATATTAAGGAAACATCAAAAAAATTATTCATAGCTACCAAAGATGCTTATATCTAATGAATTTATAATACATGGTTTTAGGCTGCCAAATAAATGATTAAAATTTATTTTAGGTATAGTAATAAAACTAAAGTCATACCTTGTAAATCCTGATGTTTTATTCATAGGTACTTAATGAAAATCATTATTTTGAATATTTTATTTATAATAAAAGAAATAATTTTCTCAAATAGTCTTGAATATGTTAATTTGTGGAATATTTGGGATTAGATCATTCATTTTAAAATTTGATGAAAATTTTAATTTTGAACCATTAATGCAGAATATTTTAATTTAGTCATAAATATTTTTATATAGATTATTTGAACATGAAATTTTGAAACATAATTATTCAATTAATTTTCTAAAACTTTTTTTGATATCATCCAAATTAGACCATGTATTTTTTTTGAAAATGGTACATGAAAAAAAAGATGAATTCGACTCTCTTGATTTGACAGAACATTATTATTTAGGCCATATCATCTACACGTGGGATTGGATTGGGATAAAATTTTGAAATTATACATAGGACCAAATTATGAAAAAATACACTCAATTTATGGATAGATGGTTCTTGAATTTTTTAGGACAACATGGCTGGGATAACTAAATTAAAATATTTGTATGAATTTACCCATTCACACATGTATCCTCTTAAATTCCCAGTCTCCTAGACCCCATATAAATATTTATTTTACTACTTTGGAGGGGATTGGATAAGAATTATGAGATTTTGTTCAAGGGATAATTTTATTCCCACCATTTCTTCTATATTTATTTAAGGAGAGCTTCTAAATAAAGGACCCCTTCATCGAATCCTTCTTTTTCTTCTTCACATTGTAGTGCCTGTGTTTTCATACATAACATCACTGATTATCATAGATTTATTATATATTTTTCAATTTTAATCTTATTTTATTGAATACATAGAGCTATAAATAAATACTAGAAATTATTTTGTGTTATACCCTTTCTAAACATTTATGAATCAAATTCATTTATAGGATGAATACATCATATATTGAAGAATAGTTTTTCTTTGTAATCAATTTACCTACAAAATTATTCAGTAATTTATTTTTAATCAATGATATACTATAATTAAAAAAATAAAATATTTTAATTTTTTTATTAACATAATATATTAATTAATAAATAAATCTAATTATTTACAAAAACACATGAGGTCAAGTAATGTGTGAATCTTTAAGGTGCCATATTAATCGGTAAAACAAAAAAAAAACAAAATCAATTTATTGAGATAAAATATAATACCCAAAATCAATTATTATTCCATTATAGTATAGATATGATTCATAATTAACTAGTAAACATAAACCATCCTTTTAATCAAAATCAAAGAAGGGTGCTATGATTTCTTGTTCCGAAGATAGCCAAGTGTTTAATTCATTTCATCTTTTTTAGTGGAGGAAAATTCTCATAGGGTTTAGGGAAACAATTACGGATCATAATTATGTTGATTAAAATTTTAATGATAATGATGAAAAATTATGTTAAGAGGTATATTTAGATAGATCACACATTCTCAAAATATTTGGTACAAAATGTATTCTTGTTGTGTTTTATTAATGAATGTTCAAATAGAAAAAAAATTTAAAATTGAAATCTTACTCTTGCATACACATTATAATTTTATAAATGTTTAATATCCCACATAATATTAACATAATATTTATTTTATTATATATTATTTCCAAAATACATTTAATATTTTTTTTAATTACTTCCTCAACTTAGAGACAACCCTGTTTTTCCACTCTACTTAACTTAAATACTAAAAAATATTACATCATTTGAGATTGGATATGATCTCACCCTATAAATTGGAACCTTTTTCAGGGAGGCTAGCATATTCTTAAACTAATTAGAGGTATTATTTTTCTTTTTTTATACTTTTTTATTCTTTATTCTTCCCCATTCTCAATTTTTTATTTTTTCTCTATCTATTATTCTCTTTTAGGCTATCTATTTAAAATTATTATCATAATATTATGGCCTATTATTCTTAATTTCTCTTTTTTATTTTATTTATGACATGATCCCATCCCGATTATATCTTTGATATGGACCCCAATGTTGAACATAACCTTAGGTATTGAATCACATAATCTCATTCTATAAAACTTTTTAAATTTACCAACTAGGGAATTACTCCATAATGGTAACATTAAAATTGGATGCACTTATAAAATATAAATAAAACACGAACAAATGGATGAAAATAATAACAATTAACGTAAAAGTACTTTTGGAGAATTGGATACACAATGAATTATCTATCTAAAAAATTATATTCCATAACCAAACCTTGAATCGGAATTTCTATTGAAATATTGATCAATACAATTTCTCATAAAATTTCATGGAATCTCTATTTATTATCCAAATAAACATCTAATAAAATTAATGTTGTTTACCCAACCATGAATCTGGGGAATGTATCTGAAGATAAAATAAAACTAAAATAATTCACATTCCAACGTAGTGAAACTACAAAGGATTCAATGTATTACAACCTGAATACATAACATGTTATAATTAATTAAATAGATTTTTCATAGAATCTAGGACCACTTACATTCGTAATTAGATCTCCGGGATAAATAAAGAACAAGGGAGTCAATGTATGAATACTGAGAGTGATTCAAGAAGTAATGTACAGGATTCCCACATAACCAAATTAGTTAGAAACTCTTAATACAATACTTATATGAAGGCCTCATGCCTATAGAAAGGATCATGGTAGATGTCATGGCCGGATTGGAATTGGATGACGAAGTACAAATAGATATACATGTGTTGATCACTAAGATGAAAAAAAATTCCAAAAATTTTGGAGATCAAGGTACACTAGATGCTAGAGGAGTACATCATATAAGTCCATCTTCTCTTGAAAATAATTTATTTGGTTCCAATTTAAATGAATTAACCACTATGATTATGAAAATTTCTTCATCTTAAAAGTATTAAACACACACTCTTAAAAGTCCTTGTGAATTTTTCACAAAACCATACCACCATATAAATTGTTTCCCCCTAATTACAAGAGACATTTTAGAACTGTATTCCCTAGGTGACCTTATCAGCATCAACCGCAACCTAAACTCTAAAATTAGTATGATTCCTTTGCAAAAAAATAAAACGTGGGGTGGAAGTATAAATTAGTCATGAAATATGTATTTAGAAAAAATATGACACATTTTTATCAGAACTTCCAATAGGCTCCTATTTACCAAGAATTTTCTCAACAACCCCAAAGGATATTTGAAGCCTTATCATTAATAAGACAACAACCAAAAGGGAATTATCAGCCAAAGTTAGGTTCTAATATTGGTGACCCTTTGAAATTTTTTTATTAATCAATTGATTGATTTGAAGAGTCATGTTTAAATTTTGGGGGAGTTGAAGACACAAATGATCCAAATTTCCACTACCCTCCCTAAACTGGTAAGTATGAACTATTTAAATATTTTATAAAAACATACTCTAATTCCAAAGGGGACTATAGGATGCATCACTTGGAGACATTTGATGAAAATGACTGATACAGATATGTCGATCATTCCATTGAGATTCAACTCAACCACAACGAAACCCAATTCAATACCAAATGATAACCAACCAAAGGATAAAGGCAAAGGACTAAAATTTATTGATGATGTTCCCCCTAAACCCCATACATTTCAAAATATAGTTCTAAAAATTGAGTATATAGATAAATAGGTAATAAAAAAATCATTAAAAACATTAAAACATGTTGAGTTGAACATACCTATTCTTGGAGAAATCAAGAAAATTATAAGGTATTCCATGTTTATAAAATAACTGTGTACAAATATAAGAGGGTTAAAAGGAAATGAGGGAATCAATATTGGGAGAAATGTTCTTACACTCATCACACAAACATTGGTGATTCCTAAAAAGTTAAAGGACCCCATGAGATTCACAATTACATTCTCCTAAGGGAAGTTTCTATTCAATAATTCAGTTTAGGATTTGGGTACCTCAATTAATGCCATGACTTAATATGTTTTCTATTCCTTACAAGTTTGAAAGATGAAGATGAAAAGGGTGGTGGGGTAACTGGAGAGTATAGCCATAGAACACACATTTGAAGTCATCTAGGATGACCATGTTGGGGCAAAGGACATGATCTTTTCTAGGTATTTAAAATGTATTGATAATTGAATATTATCAAGTAAGTTCTCATGATCTCATCAATCTTGGAAGAACCTTACAAAAATTTCTAATTGAATCACAGATATTAATGGGGATACACTCTATATGGAGTTCAGAGAAGATATTCTATGATTTAATATTTCATACTCCAAAAAGTACCTCTTAGTGAACCATTATACTTTATTCATATTTTATTCTAACCCATGTTGTAATGAACCTAAAAATTTTGATTTTAAATCTTTTGAAAATGGGGTTCATTAAATTTTTAGAGAGATCATGAGGGTTTATTCTAGTTTGATTTTGAAAAATAATTCCAGACCTCTTTATCATGATGAAACCACACTCTTTTTTATTTATTTTATGGATTGTTTTTTCATATTATGAGAATTTACATTATGATTATGACATGGGTGTTGAATTTATATATGGATTTGATGAACTATTATCTGATTTTGTTGATGTATATATAGACCCTAACATTCACTGTAGAGATATTTCATTTACCACCTCATTTCCATCAATATAGAACCCACCCAAAGTAGAACTCATTCTATTTCCACCAAACAAAAAATATTTAAATCTATTGAATGATGAAAAATGTCCAATAATAATTGATAATAATCTCTTACCATAATAAGAAACACATCTTTTAAAACTTTTTATGGGAGACTATTATTGAAATTGGTTGGACTGTAGAAAACATTCATGGTATTGGCCCCTATATTTTCATGCACAGCCAAGTGTTTAATTCATTTCATCTTTTTTAGTTGAGGTAAATTATCCTAGGGTTTAGGGAAACAATTTCGATTCATAATTATGTTGATTTTAATTTGAATGATAATGATGAATAACTATGTTAAGAGGTATATTTATATAGATCACACATTCTCAAAATATTTGGTACAAAATGTATTCTCATTGTGTTTTATTAATGAATGTTCAAATAGGGAAAAAATTTAAAACTAAAATATTCCTCTTGAATACAAATTCTAATTTTATAAATGTTTAATATCCTACATAATATTAAAATAATGTTTATTATATTATAAATTATTTCCAAAATACCTTTAAAATGTAGTTTTAATTACTTCCTCAACTGAGAGACAACCCTGTTCTGGCACTCTACTGAACATAAATACTAAAAAATATTACATCATTTGAGATTGGTAATGAACTCACCCTATAAATTGGAACCTTTTTCAGGGAGTCTAGTATATTCTAAAACTAGTTAGATGTATTTGTTTTATTTTTTATACTTTTTTATTCTTTATTCTTCCCCATTATAATTTTTTTATTTTTTCTCTATCTATTATTCTCTTTGAGGCTGTCAATTAGAAATTATTCTCATAATATTATGGACTATTACTCTTAATTTATATTTTTTATTTTAATTATGACATGATCCCATCCCAATGATATCTTTGATACAGACCCAAATATTGAATAGAACCTTAGGTATTGAATCACAAAATCTCATTCTATAAAAGTGTTTAAATTTACCAACTAAGGAATTACCCCATAATGGTAACATTAAAATTGGATGAACTTATAAAATATACACAAAACAAGAACCAATGGATGAAAATAATAAAAATTAACTTAAAAGTACTATTTGAGAATTAGAAACACAATGCATTATCTATCAAAAAAATTATATTCCATAACAAAACCTTGAATCAGGATTTGAATTAAAATATTGATCAATAAAAATTCTCATTAAATTTCATGGAATCTCTATTTATGATCCAAATAAATATTTAATAAAATTAATGTTTTTTACCCAACCAGGAATCTTGGAAATGTATTTGAATATCAAATAAAACTAGGAGAATTCACATTCCGACGTAATGGAACTACAAAGGATTCAATGTATTACAACATAAAGACATAACATGTTATAATGAGTCGAAATGTATTTAATTAAATATATTTTTCATAGAATCTAGGAACACTTACATTCATAAGGAGATCTCAGAGATAAATAAAGCACAAGGGAGTCAATGTATGAATATTTAGAGTGATTCAAGAAGTGATGTACAGAATTGCCACATCAAAATATTAGTTAAAAACTCTTCATACAATACTTATATGAAGGCCTCATGCCTATAGAGAGGATCATGGTATATGTCATGGCCGGATGGGAATTAGATAACGAAGTACCTGCAGATATACATGTGTTGATCACTATGATGAAAAAAACGTCAAAAAAATTAGAGATCAAGGTAAACCAGATTCTAGAGGTGTATATCATTTAAGTCCATATTATCTTGAAAATAATTTATTTGGTTCCAATTTAAATGAATTAACCAATATAATTATTCATATTTCTTCATCTTAAAATTATTAAAAACTCACTTCTATAAGTCCTTGTGGTTTTTTCACAAAACCATACCACCATATAAATTGTTTCTCCCTAATTACAAGAGACATTTCAGAACTGTATTCCCTGGGTGACCATATCATCATCAATAACAACCTAAACTATAAAATAAGTATGATTCCTTTGACCCAAAATAAAACATAGGGTGGAAGTATAAATTAGGCATGAAATATGTATTATGAAAAAAGGACACATTTTTATCAGAACTTCCAGTAGGCTCCACTTTACCAACAATTTTCTCAACAACCCCAAAGGCTATTTGAAGCCCTATCGTCAAAAATCCAACAACCAAAAGGGAATTATCAACCAAAGTTAGATTATAATATTGAAGACCCTTTGATTTTTTTTATTAATTAATTTATTGATTTGAAGAGTCATGTTTAAATGTTGAGGGAGTTGAAGACACAAATGAGCCAAATTTCCACTACCCTCCCTAAACTGGTAAGTATGAACTCTTTAAATCTTTCATAGCAACATACGCTAATTCCCAAGGGGACTATAGGATCCATCACATGGAGACATTTTAATAAAATTAATGATATAGATCTATCAATCATTCCATCGAGATTAAACTCAACCCCAATGAATCCCAATTCTATAAAAACTGATGATTAACCAAAGGAGAAAGGAAAAGGTATGAAATTTATTGATTATGTTCCCTATAAACCCCATCCATTTAAAAATAGAGTTGTAAAAACTAAGTATGTAGCTAAATAAGTGATAAAAAATAATCATTAGAAACATTAAAACATGTTGAGCTGAACATACCTATTCTTGGATAAATCAAGCAAATTATAAGGCATTCCAAGTTATTAAAATAAATATGTAAAAACAGAAGAGGGTTAAAAGGAAATAAGTGAATCAATATTTGGAGAAATGTTTTTACACTCATCACAACAACATTGGTGATTCCTATAAAGATAAAGGACCCCATGAGATTAACAATTAAATTCACCTAACGGTAGATTAATTTCAATAATTCATTTTAGGATTTGGGTTCCTCAATTAATTCCATGACTCAATATTTTTTCTATTCCTTACAAGTTTTAAGATGAATCCGGCAAGGGTGGTGGTGTAACTGGAGAGTATAGCCATAGAACACACATTTTGAGTCATCGAGGATGACCATGTTGGGGTAAAGGACATGATCTTTTCTAAGTATTTAAAATTTATTAATATGGAATATTATCAAGTAAGTTTTCATGCTCTCATCATTATTGGAAGAAATTTACAAAAAATTTCCAATTCAATCATAGATATAAATGTCGATACACTTTATATGGAGTTTGGGGAAAATATTCATGATTAAATATTTTAGACTCCACAAAGTACCTCTTAGAGAACCATTATACTTTATTCATATCTAATTCTGACCCATGTTGTAATGAACATACAAATTTTAATTTTCAATATTTTGAAAATGGGGTTCATTAAATTTTTATAGAGAACCTAAGGGTTTATTATAGTTTGATTTTGAAAAATAATTCCAGGCCTATTTATCATGATGAAAACACACTAATTTCTATTTATTTTATAGATTGTTTTTTCATATTTTGAAATTTACATTCTGATTATGACGTGGCTGCTTAATTTATATATGGATTTGATGCACTATTAATTGATGATTTTGATGTATATTTAGACCCTTACATTCACTGTAGAGATATTTCATTTCCCACATCATTTCTATCAATATAGAACCCACCAAAGTAAAAATCAATCTATTTCAACCAAAAATAAAATATTCATATCTATTGAATGATTAAAAATTTCCAATAATAATTGATAATAATCTCTTACCATAACAATAAACACATCTTTTAAAACTTTATATGGGAGAATATTATTGAAATTGGGTGGACTGTAGAAAAAATACACGGTATTGTCTCCTATATTTTCATGCATAGTATTATTTTTGAAGATAGGGCCAAACCAATTAAGAAACCACAAAGGATACATTATCCCATAGTATTATAAATTGTGAACAAATAGGGGGAAATGTTTCTTGAAGTAGGTTTCATTTACTCGTTTTCTAACTCTCATTGGGTCATCCCTATCGAGGTTGTACCCAAGAATACAAGGTTCACTATTATAAAGAATGGAAATGATGATTTAGTTCTTATGGGAGTAAAAAATAGTTGGTGAGTGAGTATAGATTATAGGAAACTAAATCAAAATACACATAAGAACCATTTCAAATGGTTATTCACTGAGAAGATACTTGAGGGATTTGTAGGTAAGACACACTTTTTCTGCTCAAATGGTATCTCTAGATATTTCATGGTTCCCATTACAGTAGAGGATCTAGAAAATATGAAATTCACTTGCTCATTTGGTGAATTGTCTTATCACAGGATGCTATTTGGAATTTATATCACCCCGGGTAAATTCTATATTTTCATGGTGATGATAATTTCTATTTTATTTGATAAATTAATAGAGGTATTTATGGTTGATTTTACTATATATAGTTCCACATTTTTGTAGCATATCATAATTTTGGATAATTTATTGCATCACTGCATTCAAAATGTTAGGGTTTGAACTTTGATAAATAGAATATAATGGTTGATAAAGGAATTATCCCAAGTAATTTAGTGTCACAACATGCTATTGAGATTGATAGTTATAAGGTATAAATTATTTCAACCATGATATATCCTACTTGTGAGAAAAATGTTTGATCATTCATTGGACATGATTGGGTTTATCGATGCTTCATCTGAGATTTCAATAAGATCAACCAACCCTTATCTCGATTGCTTCAAAAATATATTGAATTAATTTTGATAATTAATGAAGGGTATTATTTTAGGAGGTAAATAATAATCTAACCACACCACTAATCATACAACACCCATAGTGGGATATCCCATTGGAGTGTATGTATGATTATTCAAACATCATAGTTAGAGAAGTCTTACCTAGGATGGTGGAGGGGTGATCCCATTTTATTTTTTATGAATCAAGGATGTTGGATTTAGCCATAGAAGATTAAGCCAAAATGTAAAAAGAGATTCATGATGTTATATTTTTTTAGAAAAATTTATATTCTTATTTATTAGGATCTAATGTTGTCATTTTCTATAATTATAGAAATTTGAGATACCTCTTAAGGAATATAATTGTAAATATATGAATTAATCATTTAATTCTAATTATCCCAGAGTTCGATATTGATATAATGGATAATAAGGGGTTAGAGAACATGGTGGCTAGCCACATGGGTAGGATAACTCACATGTTGCAGCATGATACCGCAAACCAAGTACTAGTTTAGGAAAATTTCCCAATGAGAATATCTATTTTATTTCAGTTATGATTCCTTGGTATGTAGATTAAGTTAACTACTCGACTTCCTTTGAAATTACCTCAAACCTAAAGAAACACCATGTTAAAAAAATTATGATTGAATCTAGGTTTTTTATATGGAATGATCCATACCTTGGAAAAATTATAGTGAAAAATTAATTAGGAGATGTGTTCCCAATCATTAGTTTGATTTTGTTTGGAAATTTTTTTAGGAACATACTTATGATAGAATCTTTGGACCCCAAAGGAAAAATAGGATGGCATTAGTCCCATTATAATATTGACCTACCTTGTTCCATGATGCACATGTGTTATTTAATTCATTATATCATTGCCAACACAGTGGAAATATTTTTAGAATACATGAGATTCCCCAATATCCATTAATATTTTGTGTGATTAATAATTAATGTGGAATATATTTTATCGATCAATTTATAAGATCATTTGTATTCTTTCAAATTTCTGTGACTAGTGATTATGTTAGTAAATGGGTGGTGGTTAAGGCCACCAGGACTGATGATTCTCATGTTGTAGTTGATTTTTCCAGTGCTCAAATTTTATTTTGTTTTGGATTAATGAAGTGTATAATCAGTGTATAGGGAACACAATTTTGAAACTTATATTTGGATTACCTCCTTGGAATGTACTATGTGACCCAAAAAACCTCAACACAATACCCACCAAAGCAAATGGTCAGGATAAATTTTCTAATTGTGAGTTGAAGTAGATATCAGAGAAAACAATACATCCAAATGAAATTGATTGGAGAAATCACATAAATGATGTTATATGGGATTATAGGTTCAAATTAAAAACTCTTATTGTTATTTCCCCATTATTGATCATATTGGGGAAATCATTATATGTTCATGTGGAGGTTGAACATCAGGCATATTGTAATATAATGAAATAAATCATTAATTTCTCTCAATATGGCATTCAAAGAAAAAGAAAAATTAAATATTTTGAGGATATTATATTTTCAACATATATTAAAGAATGGTTCTAAAATGAAAAAATCCAAAGCATCTCTTAATCAAATAGTTTAATAAATGGAGTTCTTTATTTGAGGGAATGTCCTTCTATACATTTCACCATTAAATCTGAAGCCTGATAAGATGTATAGTAAATTTTGTGGTCCTTATGTTATATATAATGTTTTTCCTTGTGGTATAATTTATATGAATCAATTTTCTACATGAAGGAGTTTTAATGTAAATTCATCAGGATTAATATAGTTTATTTGGCCATTTCCCACTCATGTAGTTAATGCTATCACATTTCATGATTCTGTCATCACATGAAATTACAAGGTTGTCCCTTAGGCTATATATTTTATAATAATTTTATCAAATTTAATTCCAAAATTTATTTTAATATATTTTTTAAAAAATTTAAGAAAATGTAATAGTTTATGTCTGGGGGAGTGGTCAAGATTTTTCGTTAGCTTATTTTGGAATTTTATTGGTGTATTTTGTTCGTCAATTTTTTGTAAATTTTTTTAAAAAAATAGAAAATTTAAAAAAGAAATTATAGTTATAATAATACAAAATATAATGTAACATTCTAATTTACATGTTGAACATTTGGAAATAGAATATTTTTAAAATTAATACGTTTCATGATAATAATGAGAAATATTTTATCATTAAATGATGATTTTAATTTGTCAAATTCATCAATGATATGATTTTTCTTCATTAAAAATAATTTTAAATTTTAACACCATTCCATGGGATATTTATTCATTGTAAAATGTGTCATTAATTTATCCACACAACTTTTCCCAGAACCGTGGAATGTGAAAATTTTCCTACTCAATCGAAGGTATAACTGGGTTAGGTAAATGTAATTTCATATTATATAAATGGACAATCCATACATAATTTCAATTAAGATCAATTTCATTACAATATTGAATTGACCTATGTGTGCATACCTGATATCCAAACATTTTACAAACTCATAAAGGAAATTTAAAAATTATAATAACAAGATATATATATATCATCATAATAATGAAAGGAGTGAATAAATATACAAAACATGGGGATCTCTAGGTTGATTGCTAAATTCCTATCATTTGGAAATTCTAAATTGATTTGTTCATGATGTTTTATTGAAAATGAATGTGGAGATGGATTGGTGGAATTAAATATGGTAAGATAACAGTAACACATAACCTGAATATAATTAACAAATGGCGGAGATATGATATTGATATGGTTAGCACACACACACACACATGGGAAATTAATGAAATGGTAGACCCATAACATATTTCACTATGTTTAGTTTCGACAATATCACTATATTTTATTTTGATACAATTTATGATATAATAAAATAAAAACGTATTGTTATAGACTACTTGATTAGATTCTTAATTTTCCTATATTTACATTATGGATTGGGAAATATGAACATTCCAATCTTTTCACAATTTTATAAAATACATGATATGTGGTTTTTCCTAGTAGTAAAAAAGGTTAAGTGCAGGGGATTCAATAAAACATATTTTTATTGATAATAAATGACATAATTTCATCACATTGTGTTAATCATGTTTAATTTAAGAATATTTGGGATTAGATCATTCATTATCAGCTCAGATGAAAATTCTATTTCATACCCTTTAAAGTGATATTTTTTAATTGAGTCATAAATATTTTTAAATATATTATTTCAATATAAAAATTTGTAAAAAAATTAGTCACTTAGTTTTCCACAACTTCCATCTAGACCACACAAGTTGGATCATGCATCTAATTGGAGAAAATGGGCCATGAAGTCAATAATGGATTGGTCTCATCAGATAGGAATCCACTTCACTATTTGTAAAATATATACTATACATGGTATTAAATAGGGCTCAAATTTAGAAATTATACACAAGAAGCAATTCCCAAAAAATAAAACTACTATAAGACTAGCTTGTTCATGAATTGTTTTGGTAAAAAATGTAGTGAAATTTTGATTAAAATATTTGGATGAATCTCCCCATTAACACATGTAACATTTAAAAAAATTGTACCCCCCTAATATATATTTATATGGATTTTTCTAATTTATATAAGATTCACCATGAATTAAGAGATTAAGGGAAGAGGGGAATTGGTTTCACACCATTTTTCTAGGCATTTAAATAGTGAGGTTTCTTAAAGTAATGATCCCTTCATTGAAGTATTCCTTTTCTTCTTCACATTGTACTGCAATTTTTCATAATTAACCTCTTAGTATATATTTGATTTCGTATCTTTTGTTCAATTTTAATCTTATTCATTCACTAATTTGGTCTAGAATAAAAGAGTAGGAATGTAATTGGGATAAGCCCTTTCTAAAAAATTTCAAATGCAGTACTTTTTTACGATTACAACACCACCCATGGAAGAGTAGTTTTTATTAGTAATAAATATACCTATTACATTATTCATTTACATATTTTTTTCAATGAGATAATGTTATTTAAAAAATATGATCCTGTAATTTATTTTTTAAATTAAAATAAACTAAATAAAAAAATGAATAATTAACACAAAACACGTGATGTCTAATAATATGTGAATTGTGAGAGCGTGATATTAATCAATAAAACAGAACAACAGAGGGTCAATTTTTAGAGTTAAAATATAATCCCTACAAACAATTCATCCTCACTTATAGAATGTATATGAGACCTAATTGACCACTGAACAGAATCTTGTATTGGGTTAAACGTGCAATACTAAAAAAATGGGCTTTATCAGCAATCAAAAAGGGCTTTATTAGTGCTAAAAAAGCACTGTAAAGCTCAGTGCTGATAAAGGGGGGTCCCCTTTATTAGCGCTTTTTTAGCGCTGATAAAGCTATCTTTTATCAGCGCTAAAAAAGTACTGATAAAAGTAACATTTATCATAGCTAAAATAGCACTGATAAAGGAATACTTTATCAGTGCTAAAAGAGGGCTGATAAAGGAAGCTTTTATCAGCGCTCTCTTAGCGCTGATTAATGTTGATTTTATCAGCACTAATTAAAGCCCTGTCTGCTACAAAAACAAATTTCAACATCAGCACACCCAAACATCACCTGCAAATAATTCAACATCTCAACAAGTATACCCATACAAAATTAATACAAAAATCATAATATAATTACACCATGTATACCTATACACCCTTAAACATAATTAATAAGTTAATTAAATACATAAATAATTATATTCAGAATTCAATGGGTTGGGGAGGTTGTTCAGGGGTTTTGGGGGGCTGTGCAAGGGGGGTAGGGGGTGTCTGGGGGGATGGGGGTGTCCAAGGGGGGTGCAGGAGTGGTCCAGGAGGTTGGGGGGATGTCCATGGAGGGTGGTGGTGTCCAGGGGTGGGGGTGTCTAGGTGGTGGGGTGGTGTCTAGGAGGGGTGTGTGTAGGTGAGGGGGGTGGGGGGGGGGGGCTGTCCAGGGGGTGGTCTGGTGTCAAGGGTGTCGAGGGGGCTTTCTAGGAGGTGGGTGGGGTGTCCGAGGTGTGGGGGAGGTCTGGGGGGTTGGTGGGGCTGTCCAAGGGGGGTGGGGTGGTGTCCAGGAGGGTGGGATGGGGGAGTCCGGCGGGACAGTGATGTCCAAAGGGTGGGGGGGGGGGGGCATTCCAAGGTGTTGGTAGGGCTATCCAAGGGGGGTGAAGTGGTGTCCAAGGAGGGGGTGTCCAGGTGGGTGGGGGTTGTCCATGGGGGTGGGATGGTGTCATGGGTGTCAGGGGGGGGGGGGTCTTTCTAGGGGGTGGGGGGATGTCCGTGGGGGGGGGGGTTCAGGGTGTTGGTGGGGTTGTCCAAGGGGGGTGGGATGGTGTCTGGTAGGGTGGGGGTTGCCTTCCATGGGTGGAGGGTGTCTAGGGGGTGGGGGGTATGCAGGTGGTAAGGTGGTGTCAAGGAGGGGTGGGGGTGTCATCCAGGGGGTAATAACTCTGATAAGATATCAAGGTCCAGACATGGGGTAATCTGGTACACGACTATGGGCCTTGCTATAAAACATTTTTGACACTCCTAGGGATATAATTTTTAAATTCACAAAAAATTCACAAACCATTATGAAGTATTTTAATAGAATATAACTTTGAATAACTTAATGTTATGTTTATAAAAAGGTTTTTGTTATTATTTATACATCATGTAAGCAATTTTTCAGGATTATGTGGTTTTAATCTATTATATGTGTTTCTCACCCCATGGTTTTTCGATTTTGACAATAGAGAGAGAATGAAGAAACATGGATAATGATGAATGTTTTAGATGTGTAATGTATGAAAATTATGAAAATTTATTTCCTAAGTGGAAATATCATATCGAGAACTGGGAAGGTTGTATGAGTATTGGTTATACTTCTAAAGATAAAGAGAACGTAAATGATATGTGGAAGGTAGGTGATGTTATTTTAGTATTGTTTACCTTAACCATAAATATCATGAATATATTGAGGGTGAGGAACCCTAATAAATGATTAATATTTTTAATTATAGGATATAGGTATTAAGGATTATGTCGATGAAGTCAGAGTAATGGTTTAAGAGTAATGTTGGATGAATAATGTACATATTTTTTAGAATTCAAAAATTATGTTATATGAATCCTGAAATATAAAATTATTTTGAGTAAATGTTTCTATTAATGATTCAAATGTATATGTTTAATGGTGATAAATATATATAAATGTGATATTTTCATTAAGTTAAGGAAAACCATATTTCAATAATGATTTTGGGAAAATTGTGTTTAACTTGGATAATGTGATTATTGATGTCGATAAATTAAATATGATAGCAATGATTACCATGGATCTAATTATCTATTTGTTGAAAAGATGTCTATTTCACTATATATGATGTTTACAAATTCGCGGATTTAAGTAAAATATCAAGTATCCATTGTAATACAGAATCATGCATGTTTTCCAAAAATATTTATGGTAATTTATGTTATTTCCATGTTTCAAAAGAATATAGGATGAGGTTATTCACATGATTGTAATGTGACAACCAAAATATAATTTGTGATATATGGGGAACCAGTGTTAAGATGATTTTTTGAACTTCCCTCTAATTTTATGGATTTTCATATTCATAGATGGTTATAAAGATAACCATTTATAGAATTATTAAGATAATATTTGGATGATGTTTTTGAGAATAATCTATTATATGAAAAAATTAGGATTTATAAATAATGGATAACTTATTGTAATTAGATGGTGTTGATGATAACTGATGATAGATGGGATTGAACATCATGGTACCGGCCACACGGTGCCTCAGATTGAGGTGGGGATGACTCGTACAAGTCAAAAAGGACCTGTGGATCATTCTCCTAAAATATCAAGATAATCTGAATGTGTTTGGTCGAATTTCCATAGGTTAGTTGTTGTTTTAGCCTAAAAATTTGTCCATTTTAAACAAAAGTGAGACACTTTGACTGGTACTGGCCACACAATGCCTCGTATTAAGGTGGGGATGATTCATGAACGTCTCAAATGACCCATGTATCATTATCCTAAAGGATCAAGACAATCCAAATGCATTTGGTCGAATTTCTGTAGGTTAGTTGTTGTTTTCACTTAAAAATATGTCCATTTTAAACAAAAGTCAGACACTTTGAGTGGTACCAGCCACACCATGACTCTGATTGAGGCTGGGATGACTCGTGCATGTCCCCAAAGCACCCATGGATCATTCTCTTAAAGGATCAACACAATCAAAATGCTTTTTGGTTGGATTTTTGTAGGTCAGTTGTTGTTTTCACTTAAAAATATGTCCAATTTAAACAGAAGAGAGACCCTTTGAGTGGTACCGGCCACACCATGCCTTGGATTGAAGAGGGGATTACTTGTACATGTCGCCAACGCACCCATGGATCATTATCTTAAAGGATAAAGACAATCTGAATCTGTTTGGTTAGATTTCCAAAGGTCAGTTGTTGTTTTCACTTAAAATGGTGTCCATTTTAAATAAAATAGAGACCATTTGAGTGGTACCGGCCACACCATGCCTCAGAATGAAGCAAGGATGTCTCGTACACGTCCCCAACACACCCGTAGATCATTCTCTTAAAGGATCAACAAAATAAAAATTCATTTGGTCAGATTTCCGTAGGTTAGTTGTTGTTTTGACTTAAAAATCTGTCCAATTTAAACAGAAGAGAGACCCTTTGAGTGGTACCGACCACACTGTGCCTCGGATTGGATAGGGATGACTTTTTCATTTTCCCAATGCACCCATAGATCGTTCTCTTAAAGTATCAACAAAATCTGAATGTGTTTGGTCAGATTTCTGTAGGTCAGTTGTTGTTTTCACTTAAAAATATGTCCAATTTAAATAGAAGGGAGACCCTTTGAGTGGTACCGGCCACAACATGCCTCATATTGAGATAGGGATTACTCATTGACATTCCTAACACCCATGTAGATCGTTCCCTTAAATTATCAAGACAATCCAAATGCTTTTGGTTGGATTTCCATAGGTCAGTTGCTGTTTTCATTTAAAATTGTGTCCATTTTAATGAAAAGAGAGACCCTTTGAGTGGTATTGGCCACACCATACCACATATTGATCCAAGGATGACTCATGAACATTAAAAAGGAACCTTCTATTTTTCTCCTAAAGGATCAAGACAATCTGAATGCATTTGATCAAATTTCCGTAGGTCAGTTGTTGTTTTCACTTAAAAATATGTACATTTTAAACAAAAGTGAGACCCGTTGAGTGGTACCGACCACACCGTTCCTTGAATTGAGGTGAGGATGACTCTTGAACATCCCCAATCCACCCTTGGATCATTATATTAAAGTATCAACACAATATGAATGTGTTTGGTCGTATTTTTGTAGGTTATTTGTTGTTTTCACATAAAAATATGTCCAATTTACACAGAAGTGAGACCCTTTGAGTGGTACCGGCAACACCGTGCCTCGGATTGAGGTATAGATTACTCATACACATCCCCAACGCACCCATGGATCGTTATCTTAAAGGATATAGACAATCCCAATGCTTTTGGTCAGATTTCCGTAGGTTAGTTGTTGTTTTCACTTAAAATTGTGTCGATTTTAAAGAGAAGAGAGACCCTTTGAGTGGTACCGGACACACTGTGTCTTGAATCGAGGTAGGGATGACTCATGAACATCCCCAACGCACCCGTGAATCATTATCTTAAAGGATCAACACAATCCTAATGCTTTTGGTCAGATTTCTGTTGGTCAGTTGTTATTTTCACATAAAAATCTGTCCAATTTAAACAGAATAGAGACCCTTTGAGTGGTACCGGCCACACTGTGCCTCGTATTGAGGCAGGGATGACTCGTGCACATCCCCAATGCACCTTTGGATCTTTCTCTTAAAGGATCAACACAATACAAATGTGTATGGTCGGATTTCCATAGGACAATTGTTGTTTTCACTTAAAAATCTGTCCAATTTAAACAGAAGAGAGACCCTATGAGTGGTACCGGCCACAATGTGCCTTGTATTGAGGTGGGGATTACATGTACACGTCCCCAAAAAACCTTTGGATTGTTCTATTAAAGGATCAAGACAATCCAAATGTGTTTGGTCAGATTCCCGTAGGTCTGTTGTTGTATTCAAATAAAATTGTGTCCATTTTAAAGAAAAGAGAGACGCTTTGACTGGAACCGGCCACACCGTGCCTCAGATTGAGGTGGGGATGACTCATGCATGTCACAAAGGACCTTTGGATCGTTCTCGTAAAGGACCATAACAATCCAATTTCATTTGGTCGAATTTTCGTAGTCTAGTTGTTGTTTTCACTTATAAATATGTCCAATTTAAACAAAAGTGAGAACCTTTGAGTGGTACCGGCCACAGCGTGCCTAGGATTGAGGCAGGGATGACTCGTGAACATCTCCAACACCCTCATGGACCGTTCTATTAAGGTATCAACACAATATGAATGCGTTTGGTTGGATTTATGTGGGTCAGTTGTTGTTTTCACTTAAAAATCTGTCAAATTTAAACAGAAGAGAGTCCCTTTGAGTGGTACCAGCCACACCATGCCTTGGATTGAGGTGGGGATTACTCGTACACATCCCCAATGCACACATTTATTCTTCTATTAAAGGATAAAGACAATATGAATGCATTTGGTCAGATTTCCATGGGTCAGTTGTTGTTTTCACTTAAAATTGTGTCCATTTTAAAGAAAAGAGAGACCCTTTGAGTGGTACTGGCCACACCATGCTCGGATTGAGGCAGGGATGACTCTTTCACGTCAAAATGTACCCATGGATCGTTATAATAAATGATCAAGACAATACTAATGCGTTTGGTCAGATTTATATAGGTTAGTTGTTGTTTTCAATAAAAAATATGCCCCTTTTAAACAAAAGAGAGACCCTTTGAGTGGTACCGGTCACACTGTGCCTTGGATTCAGGCGGGGTTGACACTTACACGTCACAAAGGAACCCTAGATCTTTCTCATAAAGGATCAAGACAATACAAATGCATTTCGTCTGAGTTTCGTAGGTCAGTTGTTGTTTTCACATAAAATTATGTCCAATTTAAATAGAAGAGAGAACCTTTCAGTGGAACCGGCCACACCGTGATTCAGATTGAGGGGAGGTTGACTCTTACACATCACAAAGGACCCATGGATCATTCTCATAGAAGATCAAGATAATATGAATGTGTTTGTTCTGATTTTTGTAGGTTAGTTGTTGTTTTCACTTAAAATTGTGTCCAATTTAAACAGAAGAGATACCCTTTGAGTGGTACCAGCCACACCGTGCCTCAGATTGAGGCGGGCATGACTCATACACATCACAAAGTACCCTTGGATCATTCTCCTAAAAGATCATGAAAATATGAATGTGCTTTGTCGAATATCCGTAGGTCAGTTGTTTTTTTCACTTAAAATTTTGTCTATTTTAAACAAAAGTGAGACCCTTTGAGTGGTACCAGCCACACCGTGCCTCAAATTGAGGTGGGGATAACTCGTTCACGTCATAATTGACATTTGTATCATTCTAATAAAGGATCAAGACAATTCGAATGTGTTTGGTTGAATTTTCGTAGGACAGTTGTTGTTTTCACTTAAAAATATGTCCATTTTAAAAAAAGTGAGACCCTTTGAGTGGTACCAGCCACACCGTACCACAGATTGAGGTGGGAATGACTAATGTACATCCCCAATGCACCCATGGATTGTTCTATTAAAGGATCAACACATTAAAAATTCATTTGGTTGGATTTCCATAGGTTAGTTGTTTTCAATTAAAAATCTATCCAATTTAAACAGAAGAGATACCCTTGGAGTGGTACCGGCCACAACTTGCCTCTAATTGAGGCAGGGATGACTCGTACCCTTCCCCAATGCACCCATGTATTGTTCTATTAAAGGATCAACACAATCTGAATGCGTTTGGTCAGATTTCTGTAGGTCATTTTTTGTTTTCACTTAAATATTTGTCCAATTTATACAGAAGAGAGACCCTTTGAGTGGTACCGGCCACACCGTGCCTTAGATTGAGGCGGGGATTACTCGTACAAGTCCCCAACACACCCGTGAATCATTATATTAAAGGATAAAGACAATATGAATTCATTTGGTTGGATTTCTATAGGTTAGTTGTTGTTATCACTTCAAATTGTGTCCATCTTAAAGAAATGAGAGACACTTTGAGTGGTACCGGCCACACCGTGCCTCGGATTGAGGTGTGGATGACTCGTGCATGTCACAAAGGACCCGTGGATTGTTCTCTCAAATGATCAAGACAATATGAATGCGTTTGGTCAAATTTCCAAAGGTCAGTTGTTGTTTTCACGTAAAAATATGTCCATTTTAAAAAAAGTGAGACCCTTTGAGTGGTACCGGCCACACCGTGCCTCAGATTGAGGTGGGGATGACTCGTTCACGTCTACAACACACCCGTGGATCATATTATTAAAGTATAAACATAATTAGAATGCATTTTGTCAGATTTCCGTTGGTCAGTTGTTGTTTTCACTTAAAAATCTTTCAAATTTAAACAGAAGAGAGACCCTTTGAGTGGTACCGGCCACACCGTGCCTCGGATTGAGGTAGGGATAACTCATGCACATCCCCAACACACCAGTGGATCATTATATTAAAGGATCAACATAATCCGAATGAGTTTGGTCGGATTTCCATAGGTCGGTTATTTTTTTCACTTAAAAATCTATCCAATTTAAATAGAAGAGAGACCATTTGAGTGGTACCGGCCACACAATGCCTCTGATTGAGGCAGGGATGACTCATGCACGTCAAGAAGGACCCGTGGATAATTCTCATATAGGATCAAGACAATCCGAATGTGTTTGGTTGGATTTTCGTAGGTATGTTGTTGTTTTCACTTAAAAATCCATCCAATTTAAACAGAAGAGAGACCCTTTGAGTGGTACCGGCCATAACGTGCTTCATATTGAGGCGGGGATGACTCGTGAATGTCCCCAACGGACCCATGGATATTTCTATTAAAGGATCAAGACAATTCGAATGCGTTTGGTTGGATTTTGGTAGGTCAGTTTTTGTTTTCATATAAAAATATGTCCAATTTAATCAGAACAAAGGCCCTTTGAGTGGCTCATCATTATTTTATGCTGTTGGTGTATATCATCTACTAAAATGGGAAATTGACTCATTGGATAAAGGATTTTTTATTTAATAACAATTAAAATATTCCAACAACCATTTTTATAAAACAATGTGTCATCTTTTGATCCCCTAAACCCCTCTCAAAAATGACCGCCAATTGTACACATCCCCAAGTCAGATCTTCATGTTATTTGTGTACAATCTGTCATCAGGTATGTGGCCCACTCATTTCTGAACATATCTATATCGTCTTGTGAGTATGAGGATTTTCAAAAGTCAGAGTAGTACTAAAAAATATAAAAATAAAGAATTAATAAATAAATTAAATGAACTAGTAGTTATTTTTGACAATACCTCTTTAGGGATGCTTGTTTCTTGATGAAAAATGATCTCCTTCATAAATTTACAAACATAATAACCACAATCAATATCGTTTGTTTGTTTTGGACAATGAAAAAAATTGATCATTAGGAGAATAATTAACTTGTGTTGAGATGTGTATGGATGGTTAAATTTTATTATATATACCATGATATTTGTCAAGACGTAGTACTTGCTCACCTCCTTATGCTTATCCCCTATCCTCATTCCCTTTTAGACGATAATTATACACCTCCCTATCATAACAGAATCCTCAGTAAAAGATAATATAAATAATATTACTTTATTTTTAGACTTAAATAGTAGGATGTAGTGTCTTACAAATTCACAAACTCCATCACGTGTGGACGGTTTGATGGATATCCATGCTTTGAATCCAAAAAATAAATCTTGGGAGTATCCATGTTCACCGCAATTAGCATATAATGTTTCTTAAAAACACAAAAAGGATTAAGTAATAAAAGAAGTCAAAATATAATTGATATGATTTAATCATAGTGTTTTAACCCTACATGGTTGGTATTAAGAAGAGTCTATCATCTGTAATCCCGCTTTTAAATGTTTTCAGCAACCAGTTCACTATTTCATTCTTTTTTGATGGATCTATTTTCTTCAGATGTGATGATGTTGTTTGAGGACTAAAGAATCCGAATCTTGGGTCCTGTGAAAATTCCTTCAACTTTTTTTCATATATACGTCTGTCAGCAATATAAAATGCATTTAGTCATAATTTTCATATTAGATTAGCTTTTAGAAAATCATTTCATGGAAACGTACCTCATATATATATTTACAACTGTGACACCTAGACAACCGTTTTCAAGGATATCATTTACATTTTCAGCAGCAACGAAATCTTGACTTTCCACGCCGTATATATTCTCTTCGAAAACAACTATATTACTACTACCACCTATTAGCTTTGTATCCACATGAGTCTTCAATTCTTGTAAATGTGGATAGAAAACATGTGGTATTATTGTGCTTTTAGTATCTCCTTGGGATCAGTTGGTCGATCCTTTAGATGGTTTTGAGCAGACATTTTTCACCCCCTTACCTTTCTCAGTCTATAATAACATTCATTGGTTCAGACCATTTTTTCATTAATTATTAAAGGTGTAGCCTGAAAAAAAAGGAAATAAATACCTCTTTGGACGTATGTACTCTTACATGTTGTGACGACCATGAAATATATCTCCCAATAGCCCTTTTTATCATATTAATATCATCGTCATCAAGTGATATAGGTAGCTCTGCATATGGCTCATTAGCTACAGTAATCGTCACTTTCAGATGATTTTTGGAAGTGGTCTATTATGCAGCGTGTCACTTGGGATATTGAACACTATAGCCCTCACTACAAGGTGATAGGTTGGTGTTGACAAATATAAATCACAATTATTATCACCCTATAGAAGATCAGTATAGGAGAAGTATCAGTGTTTGTCTCATTCACATTTCATGGGAACAATTTTTAGAATATTGATTACCACGACTAAGATAGCTCTTCGAGGGGAATGGCTCATCTCAAAGAAGGTGGGGGGTGGGGTGGGATCTTCACACGCAGGTTGTTCTGGAGTTGTGTCTTCTCCTTTCTCCCCATCCATAAAAGTTTCTATCAACTCTCCCTGCCATTGCAATCATTCCTCAAGGGTTGCAAATTTTTCACTCATTTGTTTCAATGTTTCATCTCTATCATCCATTTTTCTTCTTCTCAAAATATAATCGGGGTGTCACCGCAAACCCCACACCCCTGACACGACCATATTTTTCTAGCTATTTCAAAGCCGTCGATAATTGGTTTGCATCTACTATAGGAGTAGCTGATTCCTGTGACTGTCAGATATAGGAAAATAAATAATTATTTTTATCTAATAGAAATTTAAAAAAAATCTTTTTATCGTCGTGTCATACTTACAAAAATTTAACACACTTTTTTTTGTGTTCTTGTCTACTAGATTCCATTCTTTTTTCACACATTACTCCTTCCAAAGCACATGATGTGGGATGGAAGTGTATTTGGTTTTAGACTCATCAATCTACAGATAATCGTAGAAAGATAATTACGATGTTGTTTGTCGGCACCTAACAATATTACTATAAATTTAAAATACGTACCATTTTCTTTTCTAGTAAAGCATACCCCATCCTTGCTTTACAATAGGGGTATGTTGGTTTTGATGCACGTTTCTTATTTTCTTTACAGAGTTTCTGTTTCATAAATGAAATATTGAAAATCAATTTGATGAATACACTTATCCTCAAACAACGTTTTATCACCCACAATGTACCTGAAAATTCTGATCCCCACGATGACCAAAAAATTCATCCCATGATTCTTAAGATATCAGGTGAGCATAGACAATGGGTGGGTGCAGGTTTATTTTACCTTTGGAATCTTTCAGGTGACATCTTGTTAAAATAGTGCGAAAACCTTGATGATTCCTTCCTGCAAGCCTTAGTACATAATCCTTGTGTGAATCATTTGCTATAAATTTATTCTTTAAGAGATTGGGAAGAGTAAGTCATTGTTTCATTATTTTATTTTCTAGTAAATTAATGAAATAAATTCATAATGTTACTATAATTTCTTCCCAGTTCACAGCCTTTAGCCCAGACACAACATGGTTCCATGAATCTATGTCATCAGTACGTGTTTCCGAGTGACAACTCCAATTACAACTATTAAACATAGCCTTGTTGGGATTCACATGTTGGCCTCGTGCATTCCATATGACATCAAATTTGATGCCTTTGCTTTTCTCCTTAAGAACTTTGGCTAACATCGTCAAACTATGACTCACCTGTGCTTTCTGCGATGTCGATCCTTCACTCACAACCATTTTATCGATATCAACATCATCTATAAGTTCATCTGAAATGGTAGAAAAGACATGTGCAGATGGTTGTTAGACCTCAACACAAGGAGCATCATGAGCTACAGTAGTAGGAGTAGCCAGAGTAGCAGGAGCAGCAGCAGGAGCAGTAGGAGCAGCAGTAGGAGCAGCAGCAGCCACAGCAGCAGCTGCAGCAGCCCCAACAACAGCTTGAGAGACTTGTTCATCCTCAAGGTTAGGAGCACCATAATGTGCAGAAATAATTATCTTCAAAAGTGGTTGAACAGTTAATTTAGATTAAATAAATTCAGTAATTATAATATAATAACATGAGACAACAAGATTTATATTTCAAACAAAATATAAACTGTTTATTGAACTCTCTTTCTTTTTTTCAAAGGATGAAGTGATTTGAAACCTCTATATATTATCCAAATCCCTTTATTATGGTTTCCTATAACATAAAAAACATTATCTAAATTGGGACCACTCTGAAATGATTGTGATTTACCACTGAAAGGATTGTCCTCAACTGAATTTTCATCATAACCTTCAGTAGTTTTGGATGCTAACAGAACAATCGACCACTTTCAGTGTGCGGGATCTGGAACACAAAAAACATGTAACGCTTGTGATTCCATTATAAACTGTTCATCTTTTTACCCTTCTTTACTAAAATCAACTTTCACAAATCCCCATTCATCTATTTTAACACCACTGTTGTTATCAACCCATTTTCATTGAAAAATCGGCAATTGGAATGTTGTATAATCCAACTCCCATATTAGTTTGATAATGCCAAAGTATGAAATATTTGCATAAATTGGATTTTTGTCTTTACTACCAGAGACATGCATCACTTCAACCACTATTGTAACTCCATTATTTTTCTTGGTACTATCTTCATCATGTTTATTTGTATATAATGTATAACCATTAATTACATAACCACTGTAAAATAATACATACACACTTGGTCCACCGGCTAGCCATCAAAGTCATTCTAAAATTGAATCTGGATTTTCATCCAACTACTTAAAAATATGTTCCCAAAACTATCCTATAAACTTGTGATTATGTGTATTTGATAACCATTTTTCCTCCCTTGATGGATTCAATGGATTAATAATTTCTTTGTGAGTTTCAATATATGGACCAACCTCCCAACTGTTATCAAAAACATAAAGGTGGGCCTGCTCCCAATCTATAATGCTGAATGTCACAACATCTCTTCCTGAAATTCCCTCACCCTCAATGCATCCAGTGTGATGAGATTTTGGGAGACCAATGATTTTCACATCAGATAGTTATTCGGTACAAAATTCAATCGCTTATTCAACAATATATCACTCCACTATACAACCCTATGGCCGAAATCGATTTTTGAAATACCCTTTCAAAATATTCATATACCGTTCAATAGGATACATCCATCTATAGTGCACATGACCACAATGTCGAATCTCTCTCACCAAGTGAATAATCAAATTAACCATCATATCAAATAATTTTGGCGGGAAGAACATTTCTAATTCACATAATATGATGAAATTTGTTTTTCCATAGCTGGAAATTTCACTGGGTCTAAAACTTTTCTACATATAGATTTGAAAAAGAAACAAAGTTTTCTTAATGTACGATGAAAAATCTTGGAAAAAATGCAATGTAATGATATAAAAATTAGATCTTGCATCAAAACATGGAAGTCATGTGATTTCAAACCTTTTAACTTCAAATCATTCATTGAAACAATGTTCTGGATATTTGATGAATACCCCTCTAGAACCTTTACATCATTGAAGAAGTTGAAAAACTAGTATCTCTCCTCCCTAAAAAGAGTATAAGCAGCTGGAGGAAGAAACATTCAATTTTCACCCTTCAAAGGAGCCAAATCTTCTCATATTCCCTTGTCAACCATGTCCAACCTTGCCTTAATTCCATCCTTTGTTTTTCTAGGGCCATTTAGCAACATTCTGATAACACTGTCACATAAAATGTTTCCACATGCATCACATGATGAAAATTTATGAAGTACAAACAATTCCAGTATGGTAATTCAAAAAAATAATCTCTTTTTCCAAATGATTTTCATAAGGTTTTTTGAAAATGGTTTACCAAAAACAGTGTTCACATATTTTACTTTCTCAAACAGCTGATCACCTGTTAGTGGAGGTGGTGCTGCACATTATTCTAAACTTTCATTGAATGATGTCGTCCAAGATCGGTACTTATTCCGATGAATTAGAAATCTATGATATCTTAGAAACACAGATTTCAATGAATGTTTCAACCTAATTAATTATGTATCTTCTTCTCACACAGTACACCCTTGAGTTCCTTTAATGCTATAGCCTGAAAAATTTCTATAAGTAGGGAAATCATTTATTGTCCCATACTAAATATCTCTTAACGTGAAGTATTCACTTTTATAAGCATCATACAACATAAAACCTAAATCCACAATTACCTCAAATACTCGATCAAAGTATCCAAATAAACATCAATATCGTTACCTGGTTGTTTTGGTCCTGATATAAGCATAGATAACATGACGAATTTTTGCTTCATGACTAACCAGGGTGGAAAGTTATAATTTAACAACATGACAGACCATGTACTATGAGTGCTGGTTTGAAAACCAAAATGATTTAATCCATCCGTAGATAACGCAATACGAAGGTTTCTCGGCTCTTTTCCAAATTTAGGATACTCATGATCAATTTTCTTCCATCGAGGAGAGTAGGCCAGATGATGTAATTTCCCATCATTATTTTTTTATCTGCATTCCAGGACAATTGTTATATAGTTTATTCACATCCATATAGATGCCTAAACCTTGGAATGATAGGAAAGTACCATACAACTTTCGTAGGATTGGATTCATATTTCTTGTATTGAGAAGAACCACACTTTGGGAATTCTGTAAGTGATTTTTTCTCATTGCGAAACAATATATAGTCTTTTGGGCAGGCATGTACTATTTCAGAAATCATAGCCATCGAGCAAAGAATTGGTTTAGCTTCATATGTCCTTCTTGGGAGATCAATATATTCAGGGAGCATGTCATTCAAGAGAGCAAGTAGTTCTATAAAACTGAAATCACTCCATCTGTTTCATGCTTTCAATTTATAAAACTTCAGTACTGCTGACAATGTTGTATACTTGGTGCAACCAGCATATAATGGCGTCTTTGCACAACTCTTTAACTTCACAAACAATTTTGGGCAATCACAGAGTTCATTTTCAATTGTATTTTTCATTTCCTCAATATGATCTTCATCATCATTGACATCTGTAATCACATCCTCCATACGGTCTTCTTCATTATCCATATTTGTACTCATATCTGATGATCCATAAAATGCAGTTTTATCCCATCCATTAGCTACATTCGCCTTTTATCTATTGTTATTCCAACATTTATAACTCTAATCTATTCCGTGACATATCAAATGTTCTTCCAACTCCTCTGGAGTAAGTAGTCTAGAATAACAATAATGTAAACATGGAAAAAGTATTTGAGAAGGATACTTTGCATGATCCTTTTTCAAATTTGATGAAATCTTTCAATCTATTCTCATACTCTATTGTCAAATGATTAGCATCTATCCAATCTTTATTAATCTTCAACCTATATGAATCTAAAATATTAGTATTTATGGTTTATGTACCCAAAACATGACATCCAAATACAGTATAAGAGAACCACTTCTTTATAAAAATAGAGATTAATTGAGCGTAACCATTAGTATTTATTCATCTTCATTAAATATAATTACTTTAGATTCATTATACTTTCCTCAAATCACCCCAGACCAAACATAAGAATAATCAATAATAATAAATCTACCACTCCTAGGTCTCTTCCCTATATTCAATATCATCATGCTTAAATACCCATATATCCACATATGCACATGTCACAAAAACATAAAAAACCATATCCACATCAGAACCAAAGTACCAATATGGATTTCATTCAGGTTACTCGAATCAAGTAGTGGTGTGTAAGAAATAATAATAAAATATAATATTTATATAGTCACACATAAATCTAAAACTGGTGTTAATAATCCTATAAACTCAAGGTATCATTCCATCTATCAAAATACTTTGAAGGATCCCATATGCGACAGTAGTCCCAGGGGGTGAAGGTTCTTGAGGAGGAAGGGCGAACATGCACCTATTGGAGTTTGAGGTCTGGTCACTGAGGTTGAAGGTGGCCCGATACTCCTACAAGGGTTTATTCCACAATTCGCAAAGCATGTCCTGGTACCCTAGGATGTTAACCCACTGCTGGTGGAAGTAAAACCATTCCTAATGATCATGTTAATAAGAAATAGAAACCAAGAGGGGGGAGTGGTTCAAAACACCTCAAGCAAAATGGAAAAACATAGTATTTGAGAATAGGTTAGTGGCTTTCATGTTGGCTAGACAGCTATCCAATAGACTCCACAAGCGGTGATGGACCCTGTAGTTGTTGCACTAGGTGAAATTGTCACCTCAGAAGCTGAGATCAATGAGGCCCTTCCCATCCATGAACTGATCAATCTCCATGATGGCCTTCGTCGGGAATGGGATTCTACCTTTCCCTTCCTTTGGGTAAGAAATTACATTAAATTCACCCCAAAAAACAATGGATGGTGGCCGGGATCGAAGGTATTTTGTCCACTCCATAGAGATTCCCTTTGAAGAGAGTCATAGCTTCAAAAAACAAAAGTCATATGGAAGGACGTGTCACTATTAGACACCTTGGAAGTGATGAATTGATTGAAATCTTCAAAAGTCTCAACAACATATTAATTGTGCGAAAATACCCTTTTGTTTCTGTTGGAGGGTTCATAGTGTAGAAATCCATGCAAATTAATCTTTCAGGAGAATTCTATGATTATTATAGGGTTTTTGTGTTATTTGACAACAACAAAAATGACATTATGCTTTTTGATTTCTATGGTGAGGAAGTCCGATTTAACATGGGCACTAAGGCCATGAGCATTACATATGAGGATAATAATTATCGGTAGGACATGGATCTGGAATTTGATCTAGAGATAGTAGCCTTATTGAAGTGGGAGGATGATCTGTCATTGAGGTCCCTTGATTTTGAACATGTTAATAATCCCTTCTGGTTGGTAAGATTCATATGAGTGAGAGATGAGGATCCAAAGGGGCGAGGGAAGGATGGGTAATGAAACTGGGGGCCTGGTGAGGGAGTTCTCTCTGGATCAATAAGTATTTGGAGCTTAATGATAGTCTCAGAGCCAAGCAAGACAGAATAAACACTGCTAGGAAGGGGCCTGGACACTACAGAGAAGCAGTCAGTAACCTCAGTGAGGGAGAAGGATAGAGATGGATGTAGGGGTGGCAAGTCTAGAAAGCTTGGTGGTCTGGGTATCATACCATACAAGTGCACTTCCAGACAAAGTCACTTAGATATCATTAAGGAAAGAAGGGGGGAACCCCTCAAAGAAAATAGGGTTCAAGCATTTTATGACCTAGAAATGCATCAGAACCAGGTGGCGTTTTCCTTAATGAAAAAGGTTATCCTTCATTCCATACATTATGGTGACATGATGTTGGATCTAAGGGAATCGATGATTGGAAGGAGGAATCTAGTGAAACTAGAATCCAAGTGGGAAGGACCTTAAATTTTTCATAAACTTCACTCTGATAGTGCAAACTCATTGATCACCATTGACGATGAGCATATCAATATTTCCACCAATACTAGGTTTCTCAAGAGATATTTTACATGAATAAACCATCCCTTTTAAAAGATAATCAACCCATGTCAAACATTCCACAAACATTCAACATTTTTATTTACAGTAAAAAAAAACTATACTAATAGAAAATCATAGAATAATGGAGTAGTGATAAAAGAAAACATAAAAATGTCATAGCCACATATGTTCAAATAGTTTGTGGAATTATAAAAAATACCCCATAAAACACCAATAAATTCAAATTTCAAGAAAAAATATGCTATTTAATTATGCCTAAAATCATGATGATACTCATTCCTTGATACCTGCACCATGATGCGCCTGATCAACATCATCATCAAAAACAACACTAACAAGATAACAAACTAGAATTAATCACCATAGAAACCTCATCACCCATTTACAACCCAACATAACCTAATAATATAATTAAATCAAAGCATATATATTCTATAATTCAAACCACACCCTCTTATAATGGTGATTGTTGTAAGAATTTATATCACATATCCAGCCATACCACCATCAAATTGAATGGTTTCTAGGATCCAGAATAAAAAAAATACCAAATCACCTAAAAAGACACCATAGTCATTAGAAAAAAGGTAATAACTTAAGAGTAATAGAAATATATTGGATGATCAACCCCAATAACCCAATCAAAATTTTTAGGAAGAACACTCATGAATCTATGATGAAGAAGAATCATCACCACCGGAGGAAATGAAACATAGGGTTGAAATAATTCAACACAAAATCCACTAGAACAAAACTGATGGGAAAGAATCACATCCCAAAACTCCAATTAACAATGTTTTAATAGTGTGATATGAATTATAGAATAATAGTTCTAGAACCATTAGAAGATGTTTGACCAAACTCGAGCTTCAACTAGGGGCATTACCCAAGAGACAAACATGATGAAGAAAAGGATGAATCATGTAGCCTACAACCATCACAATCTCAAATACCCGTTAAATATATCAGGACAAATCAACATATGGTTATGTGTGATCGGAGAGGAGAACAGTATTAAAAAATGATTTGAAAAATATGCCTTAAAGGGAGGTATGGAAAGGTGAAGCTCAGTGGGCGGCGGAGGTCCGGCAATGCGAAGCTCGAGGGCATTGCAGGTGGCGGAGGTCCGACAAAGTGAAGCTCGAGGGCAGTGGAGGTCTGACAACGTGAAGCTCAGTGGGCGGTGGAGGTCCAGCAACGAGTAGCTTGAGGGCGGCAGATATACGACAACACGAACTCAGCAGGCGGCGGAGGGGAGTCGTAGGGTTCCATTACCGCGAGATCTTTAGGTCATGATAAAACGAGGACACCGTGTGACCGACTTTTTAAAAAATAGACTATGGTTTTATCAGCTCTAACAAAGCACTGATAATGGTCCTCTTTAGCAGCGCTACGAAAGCACTGATAAATCCGTCCTGTATCAAGGCTAAAATTTTATTGCATATATAGGGATTATTTATCAGGGCTTTTGTAGCACTGATACATGGATTCTTTATCAGCACTTTTTTTGTGCTGATAAAGATTACCCTGTATCAGCCCTAAAATTTTAGCACTGATAGAGTGATTCTTTATCAGTGCTAGAAAATAAAGGATAAATAATCCCTCTATCAGCACTAGAAAAGCGATGATAAATAATCCCTTTATTAGTGCTAAAATTTTAGCACTGATACATGGTTTCCTTATCAGCATTTTTTGCTTAGCGCTGATATAAGGTGGCGCTTCCCTTGCTCGTTTTTGTAGTAGTGATGAAAGTAGGGTGATGTGATTACGAGTTCCCAAGATATTCTAGGGTTTAATTCATTTCATCTTCATGGATGTGTTAAATTATAGAAGGGTTCAATGATTAAAAAAATATGGGATCATAATTTAGTGGATTTTAATTGAAATTATAATGATTAAAAATTAAGTGAATTGGTAGAGTTAGATCGATTACGTCATCTAAAAATATTTTCAAAAAAATTCTTCTTATTATGTTTCTTTAATCAATGTTAAAAAATAAAGAAAAAACCAAAAATAAAACATTATTCTAGCTTAAATTTTGTAGCTTAATAAACATGAATGAACTAGCATCCTTTTAAGTAGTTTGTTTTTATTCTATTTTATTTCTAAAATACCATTAACATGTTGTTTTAATTACACACTTTTTTTAGACAACCATTCTTAACCACTCTATTTCACCTAAATACCCAAAAAACACACATCATTAGAGATTACCCATAACATATCCACTAATTACCAAATGATTCATCATTATTTTATTTTATTTCATGTAATTTTCACCTCATTTTAGTGTGAAGAGTTCAAGGAAATTATTTGATGAAGAATATTTTATAAAACCTCTCTAATTAGATAGTTTAAACATCTTTATTTTTCATTACATTATTAATGAGAGTCTTCCATTAGTCCTCTTTATTGATGAAATGAAAAAAATACTAAAATATCTTATTCATTTTATGAGAAATAGATAATGGATAATTTCATTCCCATTGTTTTGATCCATTCCTCTATAAAAATTATATTATAAAACCCATTAATAGATTTAAGGTTTTGACACATGAATGACCACATGTAGAGTTATAACTTCCTTGTAATCATTGAGAGTTAGACATACTTCATGTTATTATTCATTTATTGATAAATTGTATTGTTAATTTTCATGATATTTTTTAATCTATCTCCTATCCTATTTGGTTTCACATAGGGATACTCACCACATTTTCCATCACAATAATTATTAATGCAATTTTTTTTTAGATATTACCATTAATAAAAAAATATAATCATGATTAATAACAAATAGTATTATAGGATAGTAACCATATAAAAAATAAAACCCATGATGTCTTTATCTATAAAGCTTTTATTTTATCTGATGATACATTAATTTTAACCTAGGATTATTGAATATGGGTTCTATAATAATACAAAACTTAATCCCACAAAAAATTAAACCCCTTTCTGATACCAAATTATATCTTCGAAGAATAACATACAAAAATCTTTCATCATTTCCATAATTTAAGAATTTTATTGTAAAAATTATCAAAAAATAAAAAAAAAATGAATGGTTTAGTATCTTTCAAGATTATCTACAAAGATTCATTATTTCATGGTATTTATTAAATATCTCCAAGTAAAATATCTACATTATACTTGATTATTAAATTAATTGAGCTTATAATTACACAGGAAAAAGGTACTCAAAATAAAGAGTGATATCATATACTCAGTAATGGAAAAAATCATCAACAAGTAGAAAAAGAGTTAGATCATACATGTGGGTGAAAACCAGACCACATGAGAAAATTTTGTTTTAAAGTAGAATGGAATAATAATATTTATCCATAAGGAATGATATAATTACATATAAAATAAAAATATTAAAATGGCATCATGTTTATAAAATATGAGATAATAATCATGATCCAAGGGGTATAACATAGGCACGTGGAATAACATTGAAATGTAACATAGAAATATATCACAATAATAAGTATAGGAAATCATAGTATATATCTTGATAAAATACCATGATCATCATAACATAGTGTATATTTATTCACTACATGTTTTACTTAATATAGTGGATCAACAACCACTAACTATTTCTCATAGTGTATCAACCATCACTACTTATTTCCTAACATTATCTCATGAGATATAAATATTTACCCAATGCATTATATGGATATATAATACCTACTAATTTCATAATGAAAAACTATACTTTTGTGTTCCACATAATATCAATCATATATATCAATATGAAAACCCATTGAAATAAAATGGGTTACATAAAATTTTCAAATGGTATCCTTGATGATAATATTTGGAAATATTATATGATGGAAAAAAATATAACTCCTAAAATATGTATATAATAAAATAATTTAGTGGGTGGTCATAAAAATTTCCCATTTTATATAGATTTTTTTATATAGAGAGTAAAATAGAAGAAAAATCATAAAAAGAGTTTTCATAAACCAAAATTAATGTTACTATAAAAATATGAAGCCATTAGTCACTTTAAAAATTAATTTTTGAGAAGGTGATTCGAATAATTTTTAAAATATTATTTCAAAGAAATAAAAAAAATGATCCTTGAAAATTAATAAATAAAATGTTTGGAAATGTGGATTGGATGGTATAAAATTAATGAATTTGAAATCAAATGATCCTTCTAATCTATTATATTGGTTTTTTAGAAAATCCAAATCAATGAAAAAGTTACAAGATTTTATTTCTAGAAGAGATAAATAGAATTATGAGTATTTAAAAATATACTAAATTATTAACATTTTGAAAATGTAAATTGACATTTTCGAAATGAAATAAGGTGTACATGGAGGAGAAAGAGCCTTTATATAGAATGTGAATTATTAATAAAAGCATCATATTTTAATGATAAGAAATGTAAACTAAGGAAGAATATTTTTATGTGAAAATTTAAATTAAGAAGATATAAATAGAAATAAAAACATATATAATATATAAATGAAAGAATATAATAAACTTATAATGTCATTGAATATCAGTAATGTTTACGACCCAGTGAAAATGAAATTGATCCAACAAAGACCTTAAATTATTTGTAATAGATGATTCAAAATAATATGAAAGATGGATATTGAATTTGTTTCAAACCCATGAGAGATACATTAATAATTATAATATAATCAAATAGGGTAGTAAGTATTCCATATAAAATTAATCATATTTCACAATATGAAATATGCCCGAATGAATAGAACATGAGACAAATAACCTTTAACATGAATTCTATCTTATTCGACCACTCTATGACCTTTGGTATTAAATATTTAGATTTATTATTAATATTTTAATGAAACATATTAATATTTATTTTAATTAATATCATTAATTTATAATTTATAATTTTTCATTTCTTCTCTATTTTTTGTAAATTAATATTTAGGTGGTAATTGTGTATTTTGTTGTGCTAACATCATTATGGATGTTCCTACCATTTATCCATTGTCAAGGGTTCATAAAATCTGTAATAATCACTTATAATACATTTTTGTTCTTGATATAGTTATGAATTCCTTGGAAGGGCATGTGCCGATTATTAAAGGGGATCAAATTGAGGAACACAAAGAGTGGGAGGTGCCCCCTATACAATCTGTGGGGGATTAGGGATCTAGTTACTTTATGAAATCCATCTGTACAGGGGGATATAGGTATAAAAGTCTCAGCCAGTCCTTTTATCCCTTCAAGAAATAGGTTTGAAAGCCTTTCCAATGTTAGTTTTGAATCCAGTATATATGCTAATTCATAAGGTGGGGTTGTGGGTGCTGGGGTCTCCATGAAGGAACCTACTGGTGGAAGTTTGGTACAAGAGGAAGTCTTTAGGGCTGTGGAAAATCCTACTTAAGGGGTTAGATGGCTTTCAGAGATTGAAAGTCAAACTTTTAACCAAAGAAGGAGGAGTAATAGCGGGGGAATGGTATTGCCTCCAAGTATTTCCTTGGTAAAGGGAACGACCAGGATGGGGGAGATAATAAAAATATGAGTGGACCGACTATTTGTTCAATCAATGATATATTATAAGGTGGGAATAAGAGGATGGCCGAGTGTGAAGGAACATTGTCTGTGACCCCAAGAAGAAGAATAAGGAAAGACTACTCTTATCTCCTGCGCCTGACAAGAACCAGATCTGCTTTTATGCGGGATAACGGGATGATTTGTGCCTTTAAAAAATATTTCATGGTAAACAGTCCTGTGAAACCCAACCACATTTGAATCAGTTGAGGAGTTGGGAGTTTGGTGATATTGGGAGGCAGCATGCACAAACTTCTGTTTGAGAATCGACCACTGCAGAAGATGAATCTTGTATGGGATGAGCGACGATTACGGGTACTATCATATGTAGTGTGGTGTTGTTTATTTAATATGTGTTTGAATTATAGGTTTTGGAATGTGGAGTTGTTGGTTTTTTGGAATTGTTTTGAATTTTTCTTTGATCCTTTTTTTTGGTACCGACAACCCATAATCCTGCTTTTAAAATGGAAAAAGTGATTAGCGATAATGGCCTTCATATAGGCAGTCGAACTCGCCAAAACGAGATTATTTTATAAAAAATGAATGTGTAAGAAAGAAAGGTTATATTAAGATAATATAATTTTTATAGAAAAAAGTGATTTAAATAATAAATAATAAATGAATATAATGGTATTTAAAAAAATTATATGATAGAGTAAATGAAAATAATAACAAAGAACATACCTCTTCAACAAAATTTCACATTCTCACGATAAATTCCAATGAAATAAATGAATTAAGACTTATTCTTATGATAAGAGGCTTAAAAATATTGGATATGAATCTAGTGCTGGAATAATGTTTTAGTATTAAATAGTGGTTTTAAGGTAAGAGTGGTTTGCAGTTGGAGGAATAGAGCCCCTTCAATAGGTGAAATTGTGAGATGTTTCTTAAAAAACATAAGTTATGTTAAAGGTAATGAAGAAATAAAATGGGATTTAGGTGTGTTAGAAAAATTAATGATTTTAAGTCATGTTTTATTGACCCCAAAACCAAAATATGTACTTATATAATTTATAAATATCATGTAAATCCCAAAAAATTTGATTCATGATAATTTACCACTGTTTACCACTTTTACCTTGTTTTCTAATTTATCATAGTAATTATTTTTCAAAAAAATATATATAATATCAACCTTACTATAAAATTTCATTGTGATGATTCCAAATCTAGATCCCATTTAATAGAAATAAATTTTGAGGAATGGGAAAATTAACTTTTCAAATAAAACATATGATATACATAAAAAAATGTTTTTTGTAGAAAAATCATTTTTTAAACATTAAGGGTTTTATTCTTATTTACTGAAAATTACTAATTAATATATATATATATATATATTTAATATTTATAAATTATATTATATGCCTCATTTAAAATATTTAAACATAATTTATTTATATAAAAATTCATAATTATTAAAAAAACATTTTTGTGAAAATCTATGTTTTACCTTTATTGTAATTATTAACTTTTTCCTTGGTAACATGTTTTTTTTAAAAAATAATCTTACTAGATAATAAATAAATTATAATTAAATGTATGAAACTCATTTTATTTTATTTCATTTAAAAAATAGATGAAAAATTATTTTTTATTGAAAACAAATAACGTATAAATTTTTTTTTAGAAAAAATGTTATATTATTCCTTAAAAAAATTTATTTTTATTCTTTAACATGTAAAAATTTTTAGATGTATATTTATATTTTTATTATAAATAAATTTTAACAATATAATTATTAAATAGTGATAAATTTAGTTTATTAATATAAAAAAGACACATGATGTAGAAAAAGCGTAATTATTTAAAAATAAGCCTTTATGATAATAAAAGATCTTATAACCAATTCATTAAGATTTATTTATAAGAATTATAATTTTTAGTATATTAAAATTTATGTATTTATTTAATTTTTTTTTATAAAATTACACATTTAAAAAAATATTAATATAGTAATAAAAATAATAATGAAAATATAAATATTAATTATTACATAATTAATTACAGGTTTTCATAATCCTAAATTATACATAAAAAATTCTTTAAGACCTTTAAATAATACCAACGGGTAATATACACAATACTGGATATCATGGGTGTTTATTTATATAACATAGACCTCATAGGGATTTCCCTCAGGTTAAACATCTCTTGTAACTAATTTCCAAGAAGTCATACTTTCTAACGTTCATATTAGTATTGATCTCAGGAAATACCTAGTGTTGATACCACCTTCCCAGGCTTAGATAAATGAACCTCATAAGGAGTTGTTATAAATATTTATTTCATCTCATTTTCTCATCTATATAGATTTCATAATATGGTAACTTGTAATTATTCCCATCAATTAAACAACTATGTTGTAACAATTTTATTTAAATAAAGTGGTACTTTTAAATTATCTCATGAGTTTGTGGAATAATCATTGAGTAAGTTGAAGGATAAGATGTTTCTTAAGTGTTTTACTGAAGAAGAAGCTTTATAAGTATATATTAATGATGGAGGAACCCATAGAATAGGGACACTATAGATAAAAGATCTACTTTTGAAAGAGGAATGGATGTAATGATGAAAAGTGGAGGTAGTGGTATAAATGTGTAAAGGAGAAATACATAGAGCATTTAAAATATGAAATCATCCATTAACATTATAATATTAATGTACCATTATTAATTGTATTAATGAATAGTGTTTAACCTTGAAGAGGCACTATCAACCTCCTATTGAGTTAAAATCCTACATTCTAGCAGATGGGTACATTCAAGAACCAGAAGAAGATTCAAAAAGGGAAATGTTGATCATAAGAATAATGTATCGGGAGACCGTACTTTTAAATTTATAATATTATCATATTAGAAATATAATCATAATGGTAAAACCATTCGAATATAAATAGTGAAGTTCAAGAAACTAGGATAATCAGAAGGAAGAAGCTCACTTAATAATTTTATGGTCCCAATGATTATTTCTTGTGGAATGTATGTTGAATTTTACCTTATGACGAAAGTTTCAACTATAAATATTTAAAAGTTATGAAATGTTACACCATCTAAAAAAACATTTAACATAATATCTTGAATAAATACTGAAAATATTAATCTACTAAGTATGTTGTGAAACCCAAAGTACTATACAATTTCGATGTGTGAAAAGAATTTCTATAAGAATATTTTGGAAAAACATTCTAGAAAGTGTTTCATGAGATAAACACTATGGTTAGTGAAATATGATGTAGAGAATTTCCGAAAGAACAATATATGGAAACTGAACCACTAATAGTTTTATAAGTATAATGTTAGATTATTCCATAATATTCATTCATTAGAAGAAAATCACATTTTTGGATGACAAATTTGGATCCCAGTTAATTTGATTAATTGATTAAGTTAGTTTGAGGAATAAAAAATGAATGATGCTAATAAAGATTAACTATGAGTGGTATTGAAGTTCAATGATGTAGAATTAAAAACTATTAGTCATGCTAATAAAATTTTATTTATCTAAATATGAATTATTAGAGTAAATGTCAGTAAAAGTGATGAATCTAAACAAATAAGCTGAGGAAGCCCAGATAAGCATAAGGAGAAGTTTCAAAAGCTAAATGCTGATGTTGAATTTATTTGATAATGAAACTCCATGATGAGTCTGAAATAAATAATGGTACATCAGAGGGAGACCACAAGAAGCCCATGAATCGTGTTAGAGAATATTTTATGTTATAAGGGATGTAAAATATTGAGATGAGAAAAATAAAAACAAATGTAATTGATTGAAATTAAAAGGTGATTCTGTTAAATAATACATAATCTATGGACGTTAATAATAATTTACTTTATTAAATTCCTAAATATTTTTCTTATTTTTTTAAATAAATAAATCAGAACCCCTACAAAAATAAATTTTACATCACATAGTGGACACTCCCACATAGACTCTATTTTTCCAACAAAAAACATATAAGTTATAAAAAGTTATCTTTTAATGTCACATCTTTACAATTTTGATACAAACCTCATCCTTTTCACTACTCATCCATAAAAACCTTAAAGAAAACATTTTAAAAAGTGGGATGATAAAAAAATCTCAGTAAGGGACATAAAAATAAATAAATAATAGTTAATCCATTAATACTTATAATTATTTTTTCAAAATAAAAGTTACTTCCAAAATAATTTTGTTTTGTCAAATAAATTATTATCTCTAAAAAAATATTTTGACAAAAAATTTCATGATAAATTTCAAAGGATAATTAAAAATTAAAAATATTTATTTTAAATCATGAACATTATGGATTTTGTATTCCAAAAATTTATAATTTTCATGTATAAGAAGTTGCAAGTAATTTTCGTTAAACACAATCTATCTATCTTTTCCTGTGAAATCATAAGATTCATGTAAAAAAAATAACAATATAGATAGTTCTTTTCTATAACTTGTGGCATAATTTTCATATAACTTTTACATATGGAGAAAACATCCTATCTATAGATGGAATTACCCTAATTGTTACACATAGAATAACCTTCATGGTTAAACATGGAATATCCATCACGGTTACACTTCAAAAAGCCCTCATACTAAAATTCCAAACATAATTTTTTCCCAATAAATTAGTGTAATATCATTAAACCACCTATCCATTTTATATAATGAAACTAACCATAATTATAAATACTTCCCATGAACCATATATTAATTATCAAACAAGTATTTTTTATCATAAAAACATTCATTTCACCCATAAGAATGCATTTTCATATATTGATATATCCCATTCCTTTAAAAACAATATTTCAAAATTAAAAGTAAAGGAATAAATGGAAATATGTCTTTTATTTGATTAAAAAATTATATGTTATAATGGAAACAAAACATATGATAACAGTTATGGTAGTGGAGAATATTTTTCATCCCTATATATGATAAAATATAACAATCCATCAACTTTTATGATGAAAGTCAACACATTATTTATAAAAACTGTCAAAATATTTCTTTTTAAAACCTTTAAAAAAATTAAGAAATGGATAAAAAATTATTTTTATAAATCATTTATGTACATATAAATAAATCTCTTAAGTCATTTTAACAATATTTAGATGGATGAAAATGTGTTCGAATTTAAACTATAAAAGATAATTTTTAAAAAGAATGACTCTTTCCTTGAGTCTATATTATTATGTACATTCTCTATAATCTCAAATAATGAAATTATGTTAATTATTTAATTTCATAAGAACAATTTTATGGTTTATTATGAATTTTTATTTTATTAATTACAATGTTATATTTAATTACTTAATCTATTTATGAATTTTTGATGATATTCATCTCATATGTATAAAATAGAATAAGTAGGTTGAATATGGTAAATGTGGTAGTTATTATATCATATAATGATTAACAAACATGAAATAATTATCATTTTTATGCATCAAATATACTTTTAAATCGAATAATAAAATATGGTTATGAAAAATGAATTATGTTACAATCTTAGAGATGGAAAGTCGTACATACACAAGATTAGTGTTTCCATTTTTAAATGATTATTATGGAAAGAAGGGAAGTATTATTTTATATTTCCATATTTATAATTATATCATAAATACCATATTATTTATTAAAATATTATTATATTTATAATTCATGTGATGTAGTGGTGAAAGACAAATCACATCGCTTTGTGGATGTGGTAGTCCACACGTAAGAACGAATGGAATTATCATTTTCAGTAAATGTAAAGGTACTAAATTAAATGATAGATAGTATTTTAAAAATTATATAGATGTCAGGAATATAATATAAATAAATTAAATTAATCATTACAACCATCCGTAAGAGGAGATGATGGAAAGTGAATTACATCGATTTGTGAGGCAGTAGTTCATCGTACCCATGAATGCTAATTTCATTTTCCAGTTGATGGAATATGAGATGGATATAAATTATAAAATTAATATAATAACATATTAATAAATGCAAGATTATAGTTTTATTATTTCATCATGTTTTAATAAAATTAAAATACTTAGAAAAAAAACAAATGGAAATACTTAGTTAATAGCTATACCTCTTCTTTGGACAAACTCTTAAAATATAAAGCAAAATATTTCCTAGGATAGTATTAAAATTAAACCAAGGACTGTATAAAATATGGAAGGATATATGTAATTTTCTTTCATTGTTCATGGATGAATGAAAATTATTTGGAAGGGTTTAGAAAATAAGAGAAGATGAGCCCTTTCAAAAGAGTAGGGAGTGATACTGTTTGAACTTCTTAAGGTAGTAAATTAATATAAATAATTTTACAATTAAAATTTATACAAATTTATAATATTATAAAATAATATGAAAGGGATCATAAATAACATCATATAATAAAAATTTTACAATATTTTGTGATGTTTTCATGCTTATATTTTTAACCCATTTTAATCCTTTTTTGACAATTTCTTTTGCATTAAATATTTCACATTATAGGGGTCAATAAAGTTACTAAGAAGGAAAAATACATAATAGATGGAACATTATGGAAATTTTAAACTAGATCCTATTAATGTTTATGAGCATATTTTTTAAATCATTTAATTAAATATTATTTTATATAAAATAACATTAGGTATAATTTAGGAACTAGTCATTTAATTTGAATTTTAAAACTTCACGATAACTATCAAATTATAATATACTCAATAAAAACCTCAAAAAAATGTTATTTTTATCAAAACAAATTTGTGACACAGTAATGCATTCAAATCTTATTAATATTAATTTTTTTATAAAATTTATTTTATTTTTCGAATATAATCATATAGTTTTTACACAGGAACATAACCTATTAAAAAAGCATAATATGAAATAATTTATCTCTATGTACATTAATTAATAATAGATATTCTACATAAAAAAGGGAATATTTTAATTGAAATAGTTTTAGTATTAAAACATGAAATGATTCTACTACATATTTTCTTAAAATGAAAACATGAATAACACTATGCACCTATGATACAATTGAAGGGTAGACCACTTGTTATGAAACTGATCCAAAATTTTTCAGGATTTCATACAGCCCAATGAATGATTAATATAGCTTCCATTTTATTTCCAAAAATACAGTACACTTTTTTCTATAGATACTTTATGGAAAACATGATCATTGACCTCAAAATAAAGATCTTTCCTATGGTTATTTGAACAGATTTTATGCATACACTGAGTCATCATCATATTTTTTTGAATCATCATCATGTCCTCAAACATTTCCTCTACCAACACTAGCCATAAAGAGATTTTTTAACTTGCATCATCATAGAAAATTTGATTCCGACATTGCTTTCCATATAATGCCTCAAAAGGTTTCATCTGTATATTAGAATGAAAACAGTTATTATTTGAAGAATCTTGTAATGAAAGATCTTGATCCCAACATCCAAGGTAATACATTGAATAGGAATGAAGTATTTATACAAAGGTATAAATTTTTTACTCAGAAAATACATCATATTAAGGTTAAAATAATGTACCAGAATTTAATTGAAGACCTAACGAATTCTAGTGTCCTTTTTAAAAATTAAAAGTGAACATAGGAGCACAATCAGATACAATAGAGAGATGAACTACAATTAAACAATCTATATTTTTAAGGTACAACCACTAAATTTTATCTAAATATATAATGTATCTAATAGGATGAAAATGTGAACTTTTAGTTAATAAATCAATATTATCCCAAATTGCACTATTACACCATGATTTCCACATAAATCCCACCATGAAATCCATGGATTTATTGTAACACCCTGAGATTTTTAAATATGAACATAAAATTTGATAGAATGTATGAAACAAAAAATAAACTATAGAAATTAATATAAAATCATGATACATGAGGATAAATTTATTTTTTAATTAATTCAATCTCTTCTATAGCATGCAATATACGAAACACTGTGTTTGAACAAAAGATAATACTATTTTAATTTTTATTTATTTAAATATCATCATTATATTCTAGACGTTAAATTGGTGGGCATGAATAGTTATAACAAAATTATGTAAATTATATGTTTTAAACATTTATTGTATAAATAAAATTGATTTCTCTTTATTATAGATAAAATTTGAATAATTTAATACAACAAAAGAAAGGTTTTATAAAAAATAGTATTTTTCTTAAATAATGGTTTTTTAGTTCTTTACACACATTATTTATAAATAATTTTTTCAAATTTTAGGAAATTTATTTGAAAAAAGCAACAAAAAATTAAATATACATGTTAAGATTATCTTAGTGTTAATTTGTTAATTTTTTTTGAAAAATTTCAATTTTTGATGAATTAAGATTTTTTTTGAAATTTAATTTGAAAACTACATTTCCATTTAAATCATTTATAAATTTAAATTACTTATTAAATTGGTTTTAAAGTAAAATTAATTGAAATTTATAACTATTTTTCAAATTCGGGTCAGTTTAATCATTTTGTTATTTAATTTTGACATAAAAACATTATAATATTTTTAACATTCTCTCCTTAAAAACACTCTTTCTCTTCGCGTCTGCAAGATTAATTTTAAATTAAAATATTATACTTCTATGAATGGAATTTAGAGAAATGGATACACTATTTGGAATCATTATAATTTATAATATCATATAAGTTCACCTTAATTTTTTACCATAATGAATAGTGATAAGATTAAAAATTAATTTTTTATAGTAAAAGTAAAAAATGGATTTACTGGGGGTTAAGCTAAAACGAGAAGGGTTAAATTGATCTAAATAATTATATACAATCCATTTAATGTACATATTTCTACCTTAGAATTTCTAATTCTTGATATTAATCCATTTCGAACTATTTTTCATATGAAAAACATGGGTACACAATTTTTTTTTTAAAATTACAAGTGTTCTACTAACCTAATTTTTAGAAGGGTACCCCCTCTAATATCTTTTTTCACATATTAAATACCTATTAATATGAAATCAAAATTCCCAAAAAACTCCCAAAATAGGATAACCTAATCATATAATCCTTATTGTTTCTATAAACCGAACCTAGGATGTGTTTTGTTGGAATCCCAAGAGCATACCTATACAAGAGTTAAAGTTCTTCAAAATGCATTTTCAAATTTTCTCTTCATCAACCATGTTTAATATTATTAAAAAATTATTATATAATAAAAATATCATATTTCATGTAATGATATGTTTTTATGTTATGTTAATTTCCTACAACCATCCCCACTTCCATCTTAGGGGATACAAAACAATCATTCGTGTATAAGACGGACTACACCCGCCTGAATTAATGTCATTTATTTTTCCAGTAACACCTCTAAAGGTTGAGTTTAATGATGGATATAAAGTATATATATCATATTTATGACATAATTATATTTTTTGAGTAATTATATCATTTATAATTTTTTCACTTTCCATTCCATAGTGGATATGATAGTGTTACTCGTGTGCACAGTGGACTGCCCCCTTGTAAAGAGTTGTGATTCGTTTTTCCATAAAACATTACATTGAAGGTAATATAGATACATTAAATTAATATAAGAGATATAAATTACCTAATTATTATTCATGTAACATTTATCATTTTTAAGATAATATATATATATATATATCATTTTTATTTCCTATACTAAAAAGTTATAACATTATTCGTGTACATGTAGACTACCACCTCTACGATGTGATGTCACACAATTTTCATCACAAAAAATGGATAATATATATAAGTATATTTAAATAAATAATATTTTATGAGTGAAATTATGATCATTCTAAAAATAAAAAATACTTATTACCTTCTTTTCATAATGATCATTGAAAAATGGAAATGTTACTCATTCATACATATATTCCATCTTCTCCATTATTGTAACAAAGTTATTTTTTCATAAAAATCATACATAATTAGATTTAAAATTATATCTTATAAGTAAATCTTTAATTATTCAATGATAATTATTCTATATATGTTTAAATAATGAGATATTTAAAAATAGTCAAACTAATAATGTAATTTTTGATGCATATGAAAAATATCATCTGAACATCTGATGAAAACATAATTGATTAAATAATCATATATAACATTTTAATAAGTTAAATAAAATAAATAGAAAACACGAAAAATTTTAGTATGAAAGTAAATAATTAACCTAAATTTATTATTCAGAAATATTAATAATGTAAATGTTGAGTTTGAATCAAGGTAAGAGTTTCTCATATCACTTTTACTTTTTTGAGACAGATGTCATATTTAGCACTTATTTCATTTATAATGTGTATATAATTTTTATTTTGGGTTTTTATATCATGAATAAATTTATAGTCCTGATATTTAATATTTAATTTTATGTTATTTATTTTATGGGGCTTATGATAAAAAAGTTTCCAAAGTAAAAAGGGTTTATTTCACAATCTCCTCATTTTTGAAGATTGTTTTTGTTTATGTCCTCATTTGGTAAATTATTTTATATTTCTATCTCAAAATAAATATATTTTCTTCTAATATACTTAGTAATGAATTTCTTTAATGTAATATTACCATTTTTACTCTATTGGGTTCTTAAAATGGCTAATAAAATGTTTATAATAATATATGAATGTATTTCTCTCTTCAGTCAGAAATCCCTTTTTAGCAAAACCCATGTTTTTTAGTTTTTTAAAACATGTTTTTTGACCTCTTAAAATGATTTATTAAATAAAATTTTACCAATTTTATATTTTACAAAAAAATTAAAGGAATCTACAATTCATTTTCAAAAAAAATTCCATTTGGATTTTACATAATAATCGAAATGAATATTTGTTTTAACATTCTCTGTATATAAAAAATTTATTTCCCTCTTGAATTCTAAATGTTTTAAAACTTTACAAATTTTAATGGTTATTTTGAATGATTTTTTTTTTAATTTTTTTGAACTCATTGTTCCAAAAGGTGTTTTTCCAAATGAATATTATATTTTCCTCGATAATTTTTTTAAATATATTTTTATGATATTTTAATTCATCAGTGATAATAACCTTATATTTTATATATAATCCCCTGGGGATATTTTTTATAGATTCTATTCACATGAATCAGTATGGTTTATGATTATATTTTTTATTGGTGAAATTATTTTCATTTCCTATTCTAGTTTAAATACAAATGATTATGTTCATTATGTTTCAACCATTTCATATGGGGAATGAATTTTAATTAGTATATAATGGGTTGGTCCTATATAATTCCTTGTTACATTGGTAGGTCTCTCGATACAAAATATATTGAGCTTTTACTAAGGAATACCCATTTATATAGATATCATGGAACATCAACTCAATGGTATTAGATTTATTGGTTAAAGGCCTCAATGTAATTTTTTAGTTGTACAATATTACACATTTCATCATTATGATTTCAGTTATTTATATTCTATGTGGTTATTCAATTAGTTAGATATCAATGGTTGAATATCATGCACATTTTATTATCTTTTTGGAATTATTTGATCATCATTTATTCAAACCATATTATTCTCATGTGATTGATTAAATGGAATGTGTTTCATTTATTTACCTTTGCAAATTGATTATGCCTTATTTATTCATAGACTGCATTATAATCATACCATTAATGAGCATCTGAGCTCACCACTTTTTCATGTTTTACATTCCCATGAATAGGAGGTTGTATTTTTTATTGATATATATGTATACACTAAGGGGAATAATGTTATTCTCAATGATTTTTTTGAATTTTCTATTTAATATATAATGTTAATGTAAAGTATGTATCTTATTTACAAAGGATACTAAAATATTCAATCCTTTAGTATGTGATTACTTTTATCTTATTACAAGTTAATAAAGTATAAATTTGCTTTGAGATAATAGTGTTGGGGCTTATACAGTTGGTATTATAGAAATTTGAGTAGAAACTATGGTAAAATATTAAGGAAAAAATATTTTAGAGAACATAACCCAACGATATAAACTGGGGATATATACATAAGAATATCCTAATGTTTTGTTAAGGAATAGATTATGTGATTTCTTTAGAAAATACATCCCTGTATGAATACTATAAGTGGACATGGTTTCAGAACAAATGCTCTAAGGGGTGAAACTTTGAAAAGGGAACATTGGGATTGACATGATTGAAACACGGTGTATTAAAACAATACGTATTATGAAACTTGTTTGAAACTCTTAGTAGATATGATATTGATAATTCAAATTTTATTTACGAACCATTATGATGTATTTTAAAATAAAAATATCCCTAATGAAAGCATGTTTATGATTGTGAGATTATCTATGCACAAATCTTTCTATTTATGTTAAGTATTTTAGTATTTTTGGGATTATAAATTATGTTTCATAATGATATAATCTAATAAATTGTATAGAATCATTTATTAATGTCACCTATAAAATTTAATGGTAACTACATCAATGCACGTAATCCATTTGTAAGAATGGTCATTTCTTTGATGGGATTAATTCAATATTTTGAATGGAACTAGTAACCAAAACACTCTCATCATATGAGGACATAACATCATGTGATAACAAGATGGAGAAACAATTATCTTATATTAAGGATTTTAAGGGAAGAAATAGAAGAAGAAGATGGTAGACAAAAAAACTGATAATGGTAATAAGGGAAACAAGGATTTTATAATATATGATACTTGTGGAAAGAAATATGTTCGAACACGATTAAAAGGGAAAAGAGTTTGATTCAAGTGTTGAAAAATGACACTATGATCATGATTTCATGGGATATAAAGAATTTGACATTGTGAAATTATTATAGTGTATGTATATGGGGAACTAAAAATTTGAATTCCCAAATAATCAAAGGAATATACCTCAAAAGTTTCTAACAAATCACGATAAAGGTTATTATATTACCATATATGATGTGTATTGAATAATGTTATTCATGATTGGATTCAATAATTATGTAATTTTATTATTTTATCAATGATATGATGGTTATAAAAATAATTAAATGTGTAAGGAGTGTGATGTTAATTTTTTTTTATTAAGGATATGAAATCATAGGTTGAATAATACCGTTGAATAGAAAAAAACAATTCAGTGGAATGTTGATCTCTGTGGAAAATGCATGAATGAGTAAAAGATAAACCTTAATATGTTCCTAATGTTATTATTATGATGTTGGGATAATGATATTATTGTTATGGATAAATTATATTAGATAGTACTGACTACCTTTGAACTGATTAATGATTTGTTGAAAAAGTAATTTATGATATCATTGATGGAGTTTATCAAATTTTAGGATTTAAGGAATATATCAAATAATCAATGTTTTTATGTAATAAGGTAGAAACTAGGTTTTAATAACATTTTATGATAATTTTGGTCATTAACATGTTCAAAGAGAATATATGATCAATGAATTAACATGTTTGGTTTGTCATGATTAAGAGATTCTTTATGTTGTTTAGAAGATTAAAGATAAGTTCATTTTGGAAATTTAGTGACCTTGTTTCTATTGTTTTAGATCTTTTTGGAATTGTTAATTGGTTAAGAATTTATGTAAATTTTTATGTTAAAATTTGGATGATGTTTTAAAAAATATTCAATTACTTATCCATATGAATATTTATGCACATTAGATAACCTATGAAAACCATTTTTCATATGATATATATAAATTGAAGGAATGACTTATTATTTGTGTGATCTATTAGAGCTTATGGCATAAATAATATATATTAATTTCTTAGAGTAGGATATGAAGGGAAAATTAATCAAGGAATAACTAAAAATGGGATTGTATTTTTGAAAGGGAATGAAATCAACTATGTATATCATCTCATGAAAATTCAACAACTATAATAAATCGATATTGAAATAAAATCTTATCCTATTAAAATCGTTTATAATGATATTATAAACCTTTTTCACACCTATTTTTTTATGGTTTCTTGGTTCTTGGTTTTTACATGATTAATAACTTTATTTTGATCAAATATCATTGTTACTCTTTATCATAATTTCGATATTATTATTTTCTATTGTGTCTACATATGGAATTTCGACCTATGTTATCATATTTAGAAATCTAGAATGTGTTATCTTAGAGGAACATTAAACATACATTTATATATTATCAGGAGGATATTTTATTTATCATTTTTATTATGTTGGATTACAACATATCTATTCTAAAATGTCAAACCCTTGATTACCAAAATGAATATTAAATTATGAGGACACAATTAATTTATATGGGGTATAATGTAACTCACTGAGACTATAAAAGATGAAAATCATATTAGATAGCATGTATGGAATAAAATATGAATCATAGAATTGAATATAAAATCATGAGACTTTATGATATATTTAAATTTAAATAAATATAATCTCTTTAATATCTTCCAATGTACCCAACAAAGGGTTTGAAAGAAACACAATACTGTATTAAAATATAAAATATTATACATTATTCTTATAAACTAGTAGATAAATTGGTCCATATGAATATTACTAACTAAATTATAAATATTATATTGATTAAACATGTATAATATAAATACAATTTATATCTATTTATTGAATAAAAAATTAGAATAATTTATAAGAAAAAGAAATGTATTCTAAAAAACTATATTTTTTTCAAAGAATTTTTTAGTTGTTCTTTGAAAAAATTATTTATATTAATTTTTACAAATATTTTTAAATTTAATTGAAAAAAATAAAACTCAATTTTTATATCTTCATATCAAAATTATTTTAGGATGTTTTTTTGGATATTTCTGATTTGTTTAATTTTTGAAAATTTTTGAAGATAATAAAATTTAAATTGAAAAGTAAAATTTTTTAAAATTATTTATAAAGTTAAATTATAATTTAAATTTTCTATAATGTAATATTAGTTATATTATATACCTATTTTTAAAATTTGGATTATTTTAATCACTTTTATATTTAATTTTTATATAGATGCTTTGTAAGCATTTGAACATTTTCAGTTTAAAAACATACTTTCTCGTCATGTCTACGGGATTAATTTTAAATTAAAATAATCCAATTATGTGTGTTAAATTTGGAAAAATTGATTGAATATTTTTAATCATATTAATTTATATTATCTAATATGTTCAACTAAAATTTTTATCTTATTTAATAGTAAAAATAGTAAAAATTATTTTCCAAGGCTATTGTAAAAATGGATTTACCGTGAATTAAACTGAACGCATAAAGTTTAAAATGACATAAAAATATGTCTATAATTTATTTTATGTCCACAAATCGACCTAATAATTTCTAAATATCTTGAATACTTTATTTTTACCTTTTTTTCATGTGAAAAAAGTGGGTCCGCCTTTTTCATTCCAAAAATTACAAGTGTGCCACTCACCTCTCTTAAAAATGGACACCCATCCCCTCTCTTATTCATACAATAAAACACTTTTAATTTAGAAAATAACTATATAAATTACATTATAAATTTTAATAAAACATTTCTATAATCCTTAGTTTGGTCATAAATCCAACATAGGATTGATTTTGGTGAAAACCTAAAGAGGATACCCAAAGAAGATGTAATGTTCTTCAATGAGATTTTTATTTTATTAATTTCTCCACCTCATTAAAATATTATTAAATTATTATGATATAATAAAAAGTTATATTTAATATACTGAGTTTTTTTATGTTAATTTAATGACCTAAACAATCCCAACATACATCAAATGGGTCACAAAATCATCATTCGTGTGTACGGTAGACAACTGTCTCACAAACCAATGTCATTCATTTATCCATTACCAACTCTTAACATTTTAAATTATAATGAATATAAATATATATATGATATTTATTACATAATTATAACTATGGAGTAATAATATCATATATATATCATTTATTTTTCATTTTGTATCAGATATGATCATGTCACTCACATGTACGATGAACTACTGCCTCGCAAAGTGATGTAATTTGTTTTTCACTAATGCTTTACATGGATGGTAATAAGGATAATTTTAATTTATATATGTGAAATAAATTTGATTATTAATACATTCATGATATAATTATCATTATTAAATGATAATATATATATCATATTCTTTCTTAGACTGAAAAATTATGTTGTCATTTGTGTATGTGCGGACTACAACCTTCACAAAGTGATTTGACTTTTTTTATCACCACACCACATGGATGATATATAGTATATTTAAGTAAATAATAATGTATACATGATATTATGATAATTTAGGAAATATAAAATATTACTTACCTTCTTTCCATAATGATTATTGAAAAATGGAAATGTTAGTAAATTGTACATACGACCTGCCATCATCATGATTGTAACGTAGTTCATTTTTAAAAAAAAAATTCATAATTAGTTTTAAAATTATATTTTATGAATATATATGATTATTATTCCATTATTATTATTCTTTATAGGCTTAAATATTGAAAAATGTTACCATAGTGAACCTACCAATGTCATTTTTGACACTTTAGCAGAATATCATCAAAACATGTGATGATAACATATTTTATTAAATAGTCACATATAACATGATAATAAGTGAAATAAAGGGAATAATAATCATTAAAAATGTTATTAATAAATTAAATAATTAACATAATTTTATTATTTATGAATATATTGAATGTCTGTGATGAGTTAGTCTTAAGGTAAGTGTTTCACATCTCACTTTTGCTTCCATGAGACAAATTACACATTCACCAATAGATTCCTTTATACAGTGTATATACTTAAACTTATTTTAATCCATATAATGAATTAATTTATATTAATTGTATTTAATTTTTCAATTAAATATATTTCTATCATGGGGATTATGATACAAATGATATAAAAGTGGTAAGGGTTTATTTCACAATCTCATTATTATATGAGATTTTTTTTATTTAAGACCCCATTTGGGGGAATAATTTTATATTTATATCAAAAAATAAATAAATTTTATTCTTATATGGTTATTCATGATATTTTCCATGTAATAGAACAATTTTTACTCTTCAATAATTAATATATTTAAGAAAATGTTTTTAAGAAAATTTTATTTTATTTCTCTATTCAATCAGAAATCATTTTTCATCAAAACCCATGTTTTCCAAAAAAAAATCAAAAATATTTTTAACATTTTAATGGATTTATTGAAGAAATATTTACACATTTTTAATTTTAACTATTTTTAAAATGAATATTTTTTCTATTTTCAAAAACAATATTATTTGGATTTAAAAAAAAAAAGTTAAAAGAAATTTTTTTTACATACTCGACATGTATAGATTATAATTTTGTTATGAAAACTCAATGTTTTAAAACAGACTTTATAAGATTATGAGTTTATTTAATATTAAAATTTGTTTCAAGTTTATTTTTTGAGATTTTAGTATTAAAAATTTATTTTCAAATTGAAAATGATTTTTCCTTGAATAATGTTTTTAAAAATATTTTTATCATATTTCTATTCATTAATAAAAACCCATTTATTTGACATATAATCCTTTGGGGATATGTTGTATTGATACCATTATAATTTATATAGACGGTTCATGATTATGTATATTGATTGGGGAAATTATTTACATTTCATATGATAGTTTTAATAAGGATGTTCTTTGTTCATTATATTTCATAAATTTCATATGTGGAATGGATTAGACTTAATAAGTAGTAGTTGGGGCCAGATTTAGCCCCTCGATCCATCGATAGGTATCACAAGACAAATTAGATTGAGATTTGGCTGAGTCCATACCAATTTATATAGATTTAATGGAACTTGGACTCGTTGTTATTATATATATTCGCATAAGGATTTGAATTTATGTTTAGATGTTCATAATTATGTATTCGAAATTTATATATTCTGTCATTATAAATTCATTTGTCGATATTCCATGTGATTATATGCTTAGTTAGAATATACATGGTTATGTTTCTTGCAAATGTTATTATCTATATGTCATTATTTGATCATCATTTATTCCTACCATATTATACTGAATTTGTTGACAAAATGAAAAGTATTTCCATTATTTACCTTTCCATATTGATTATGCCTTATTTTATCAAAGGTTTTATACTACACTTTTTATTACTTAGAATCTAATCTCAATTTGTTTATGATTTATTTTCCATAGAATTCCAGGAAGTACTTTTTGGTTGATATAAAGGGATAGACTAACTGGGATAATGACATTCCGAAGGAAAATTATTTTTCTGTTTTATGTTTTAAAATGTAATTTAAATTTCAAGTATGTATCTAGTTTACCATGATAAATAAACTATTCATCACTTTATGATGAGATTCCTTGTATCTATTTGAAATAAAATTCACAGACAACTGCTCTATACTATTGGGGTTAGGGTCACTAAATTTATTTTCCTATTTATAATATGGAACTAAAAAATGTTTAACGAACCCTTTGGTAATTTTCATTCTACTATAACCTACTGAAGGGTGAAAAAAAGTATTAGTAAATTCTCAATATTTTTTTTCATGCCATACCACTAGTAATAATCTCAATGGTCTCTATAAGTCTTATTTCCACAAGGGTAAAAGACCTATGTGAACTATGAGATTCACTTAAAAATTATATTTATAGCTTGGAATCTCAAGACCCACATAATAATTTTTCAAATTTGATAATGAGTCCTTCATCAATAATAAGATATGGAAATTTACCCTTCTTCATATATTTTAATTTTTCTTATAAAAATTAGCATCCTTATGAGTTTTCATAATTATTTGTAAAAGTGAGGATTTAATTAACAGCTAAAATAAAGAAGTGGAAGTTCCTACATGAATAATTCCTTGGTCAAAATTCATTAAATCACTAAACAATGGGTCAAGTTCAAAAAGTAATGAGGTTAGTATTATATTACTTTTCAGGCTCAAGGATTCATCTACATTTTTTTACATTAACTATATGGTGTTGAAATATGCATTCAAAATCCTTTATCAATTATAGTACTTTATTACATCTAATGTTCAACTATTTATGAGTGAATATATAATTTAAATATTTATGACTAATATATATTTCTCAGTTTGATCCATATTAATGATACATATAAATTTTTAATAAGAAAAAAATTGTATCTAATTACATATCATTTGTATGATAATTTGACTCATGAGGTTTTTGTTTCTATAAAGCATATGAGTTTACAAAATTATTCTACTTTTAAAAAATAACAAATTACTTTTAATAAACCACCACTATAGATAAAAAATTCACCATTTTGGAGGGAAGAGCCTAAACTATACAATTAACCATTCATCTTATCATTTCCCAAGAAAATATTCAAATAATTTTTTCCAGATGAATTTAAATCCTTTTTGAGTTAACTTAGTCATTCAGATAGATAGATGAGTAATGTTTTCAAAAAACCACAAATAATATCTAGATAATATAAGAAAACTATGAATTTCCAAAACATTTGTAGGTCATGCCCAATTGTAAAACATTCTAGTTTTAGAGGGATAAAAATTTATTATATATTTATTTATAATGTGTTCATGGAATAAATTTTATTTGTAACAAAAAATCTCATTTTCTAAAATTTTCATATAACTTATTTTCTTTCAGTTTTTTTAGAAAAATCATTAGATGATTTCATTTTCCACATAAATTTTGAATAAATAAAGACATAATAAATAAAAAACCACAAAATTATACCTATATTCAAGGAAAAATATATTAATAATATCTATAAATATAGATGAGTAATTCTTCATCCTATATGGAATAACTACAAATACATATGTATTGTATGTAGTTGAAAACACTATTTTTGGAATTTAACCCTCCTTCAACATTAGCTGATAGTATGCATTTATTAGTCCAACTTTCAAAAAATTATAATCTCCCTAACGTTTAGAAAACAAACCATCAATATGAGTAAACATAAATTATCATTAGCAGTAATGTTATTAAGAGATATATAATCAATGAAAAGCCTCGCGTAACCATATTTATCTTTAACAAACCAAATAAGTGCAAAAAATGATGAAGTAAAAGGATGATTAAATTTTTTTTACAAGAATCTCTTGAAACTAATTTTCAATTCTAGATGTTCTCATTGAAAAACGATTTAAGGGGGTTTTGAAATTTTCTTATGATCTGGTGCTAAGTCAATAGTAAATACAGCTTCCCGATCAGGTATAACATCAAGAAACTCTTCTGAAAAAAACATATAAGTATTCTTTTACTATTGTTATTTCTTTAATCTATACAATTATTATATTTTAAAGGTGTGTGATATATAATATTAGTTTCCTGGTTTTTACTTTTTCTCATCATTAATATATTTTGAAAGGAATGAATTCATTCTTTAATTAAAAATGAAAATATTTAAAAAAAATTCTTTAGATCTATAATCTATCATAGGATGGTTAAAATATCAATTCCATGACTATAATAACATAAAACTTTATATGGGGAAATAAAACAATGTTTCTAAGTAAATTCATTCCATATACAACAACAAGATTACTATTTTATTTTTTGCATCAATAATCCCCAAATGTGTTTTTCCATAATTATTTGTGTAATTTACTGAAGTGAAATTTTTAATTTACCACAAAATGTGACATGATTGGAAAAATAAGTAAAATCGGAATAAAAAAATTCATTATCATAATCTAAATAAACAAGAAACTATAGTTTTACCACTTTTTTTGTTGGCCCAATTTCTACTGAAGTAGTTATAAAGGATTTCACCACACCATTATACTTATATTACGGATTCTTATCATCATTCATGCTCTTATTTGAACACTCATAAACATAATTACCCATAAAACAACTTTCAAAACACTTTAATGATTTTTATTGAAATTGGACCCACCCATTACCAGATCTTTTTCATCTAAATGATGATCAATATGATCATAACTACCACATTACAATAACATACAATATTTCATAACCAATTACCTTATGTTCATTTTACCACTTATATCCCAAACTAGAAACATTACTTTCATACTTTAAATTTTATTTAACGGTAAATATCTCATTTCCTTCAACTTATACCTCTTCATATTCTTGTTTTCATTGAAAACCTGATCATTAGAAAACTCTATTTACACCTCCATGGAATATTAATAAAGAATCAGATATCTTTTAAATTTATGAGTGTCCAATACTCTTTAGTATCATGGATTTATTCATGATTAATGATATTCAATTAACTATTAATATCTAAGATAATATTTAGCGTGTACCCTTCCAACATATGTATTTTTTATATGTTTCCAATATATCTTCCACCAATTTCAATTCAATGAGTTTTTCCATCCTTTGTTGAAAAAATCTAGGAAAATATTTATAAAGAAAAATATTCTTAAATTAAACACTTTCCAAAACCTCAATCTCTCCTCTTTCCCTTATATTCATTACCATTTACCACTGTTGGTGAACTTGATTTTTAAAAATGGTAAACAAAAAGATTTATATTTTTATGATCTAATACTGAATGTCATCAAATATATTTTATTGAGATTTCTTTCATCCTTCAGCTACCACCAGATCAGAAGATCCACTGAATGCAGAATAATGTTGTCTCATAAAATGCTCTTTAACAACATGATCCTCAAGGATAGATCAAGCTTCTCTCTAGCATTGATATGAAAACCATTTATATATTTCATGAATAAATCCATCAAAATGAAAACTACTATGTTCCAATTCTAACCATTCCATGTTACTGATTTAGAAGTATATTGTCCTCATAATGCCCTTCCACATCAGATTACCTATTTACTCTATTGAAAACCACTATGAATAGACATAGTTTAGTTGAAGCAACAAAGTTAATTTTAAAATTAGATATCATGATAACCGTAATTTAAAATCTATTTAAGATATTTTATTATATTATAATATCATATAAAATTATTTAAACCATTGCTCGGATACTGAATAAAAGGACTTAACATTAAACAATTCATTTTACAGTTATTTTAGATAGGAATTCAATTTCTCATTTTCCTAGTGATTTTTTAGGTTTATATTTTTAGATAATTATGACATCACCCTTACATAGATAATTTTAAAATCATAAATTGGACACTTCCACTTAGTATTGATATTTTACTCAAAACAAAATTTTTATGATATAACATGAATATATTCATGACATATCTTTATAATTTTGATCAGGTTCTCATACTTATCTCTAATCATCCTTATAAAAATAATTCTTATTTTATAAAATATTGGATAAGAATAAAAATATCAATAAGGGATATAAAAATAATATAAGAGACCATTAGTCCAAGAATACTTATTTAATTTACAATTTTCAAAAAAAAAGATTTTGGTTTAAAATAAAACTTTTCTTAAACAAGAAATCAATTTCTATGCCTAAATATTTGCATAAAACATTTTTTCAGAAATATAAAAGAAAAATTATTATATGATAATATTTATTTTCAATAATGAAAATTCATAAATGTTTTTCACAATGTTCTACTTTTTACCCAGAATAGATAGAAAATAATTTTTTTATAATATAAATCACACCCTTACCATGTGAAATCATAATATTCATTTTAAACACACAAAATAAAAATAAATAAATCATGTATATAACATGAGTAATAATTTCAAAATAATTTTATAAAACTGAATAACCCTCATGATTAGAAATGGAGTAACCCTAATGGTTACACATGGAATTACCTTAACAGTTATAGTTTGAATAACAATCTTGATTACATATTGAATAACCTTCATACTCAAATACCAAATATAAATAATTTTTAATGAATTTAAGGGATACCACAAAACAACTCATAATTATTTTATAATGGAACACCTATCATGAAAAATAATTCCCAATAACAATAACATAATCATAACACAAAAAATCTTGCATCATAAAAACATTTTTTCACCCATAGAAAGCATTGTTGGATATTGATATATCCCTTTCATTTAAAACCCAATTTTGAAATATAAAATTTCTAGAATAAAAGGATAATAGGTTTTTATTGGAACAAAAAATGGAATATTATATGGTAATTAAAATATCAGGTAATGTTTAGGGTGGTGGGAATATTATTTATCATTGTATATATTAAAAAAGATAATTCCTTTTACCTTTTTAAAATAATGTCAAAAAGTTCTATATAAATAATTTAAAAAGATTTATTTTGAATCCATTTAAACAAAGAAAAAAGGGGAAAATGTTTTACTTTTTAATTCATTTATTTGAATAAAAATAAATTATAAAATGATGTTAAAAATATGTTCATAGAATAAAAAGAGATGGAAGGGAAATTCTAAAAGATTATTTTTTCAGAGAAAGTCCTTACCTTGAGTCAGACTCATTATGTATGTTTTTTTCTTCGTAAATAATAATAATATGTCAATTATTTAATTTTTTAAGAATTTTTTTTAATTTTTATAATTCATTTTTTCCTTATTTTTTTCAATTTCTATTCTATTACATAATCATTTGAGTTTGTGCTAGATGTATTGATGATTTTAGACTCATATATTAAAAATGACTTTATTAGGTGGACTATGGTCAAATATGTCATTATTAAATCATTTATAGAATAATAATCAGGAAATAATTATAATTTTCACATATAAATTATACTTTTATTTTTAACCATGAAATATGGTCATGAAAAATTAACTTCATTACAATCATAGATATAGTAGTCTATGCATACGCATGTGTAACATTTCAATTTTCAAAGATCATTATGGTAATAAGGTATGTACAATTTTATATTTATATGATGTAATTATGAGATAAATACAATATTTTGTGTTTAAAAATACTTATATATATATTATCTATGTTATTTGGTGATGAAAAATGAATCACATCTCTTCTTAGAGGTGGAAGTCCTTATGTACGATCGAACGTCGTTAGCATTTTTCGGGAATGGAAAGGTAAAAAATTAAATGACTATTATCTTTTCCTAATTATAAATATTTTTTTAATATATATATATATATATATATATATATTAACTCCATAATTACATCCATCATTAAGTGAAGATTATGGGAAACTAATTACATCGGTTCGTAAGGAAGTAATCTGCTGTACACACAAATGATGGTCTCATTACCCATTTGATGGAAGAGGAGATTGATATATGATATAAAATTAATGTTATAAAATTTAATTATATAAAAGATAATGGTGATATTAATTTTTCATGATTGAAAAAAATTTTAATTATTTTTAAAAAGGAAAAAAAATGAAATTTCTTTGTTAAGAACCACACCTCTTATTCAGAAAACCTCTTAATGATTACCCCAAAATCATTCCAAGGATAGTTTTATGAAAAAAATTACAATATGACATAGAGATGTATATAAGAATGGTATTTTTATGATCTTTTTATAATCCAAAATTATTTTTAAGTGAAAAATGAAGAGGATACTTGATTCCCTTTTATAGGAGAGGGGGGACTTTTAGAACTTCTTAAAGTGTTAAATTATTATAAATTTAGTTCCAAATTAAAGTGGAAAAAATATAATATTATAGGTTAATAAGATATTGAGATGAAATAATCTCATACAATAATAATTTGATAAGTTTATGCTATATTTTCACCCTTATCATTTTGTTTTTACTCGTTTTAACACTTTTTGAAAATTACCACAGTATAAAATATTTTACTTTATAGGGGTGATGAAAGTTACAATAAAATCTTAAATAGATCGTGGATAGTTTTTTAAATCATATCCCAATAAATTGGTATATTAATTGATCTTTTAATGTTTTAAATCATTTAAAAAATATTGTATATTATTAAATAAAATTAATGTCATTTTTAGAACAATTCATTTAATTTGACTTTTATAACTACATGATAATAATTTAAATCAAATTTAATTAATTAACACATGTATAATATGTCATGTTTACCAAAAAAATATTTTTATAACACAATATTTCATTAAAATCGTATTGCATTTTCTATTTTCAATATTATTTATTTTATTTTTATATAAATTGAGTAAATAATGTACTGGCATTAAAATGGCATGTATTGTAATTATGTAATCACTAAAATATTACCCAGATAAATAACAAATTTTTATATTTTAATTTATTATTTATAATCAAACATACAATCGTTTTTATCCATATATCAAAAACATAGTGATAGTAATTTAAAGAGAATGAAATTTTTTACTTTTTTTCACATAAAATATTATAATATGGAAAATCATGGACATATAAAAATATAAAGTCCTATTTTCATATTTTAGATAATTATGGATGATATATACTCATCTAAAAAAATTAATTCAAGTGTTAGGGTTACTTTGTAATTTTAATAAAAAAATATTTCCCTTAATTAATACATTTTACCTTTCACGTGGTAAATGTTTTTACTATCATTACTATTAATAATGAATCATACTAAAAGGGGTATATTTATAAAATTTGGTCATCTTATTCAATATAATTAATCCAATTTTATTGATTCAAAACACATCAGTGGAATAATTTAATTTAAAACATAACTAATAAAATGCGATGAAAAACTTTTTTTAAGTAAAATCCCTTTTTAAGTATTAAAATATATTTTATAAAAAAAATTCAACAAAATTTTATAAAAAGAGTATAATTGTATTATGGTTAACAAAAAGGAACTTACTAAACGTTTAAACATATAAATAAAATAATTTTAATTTTAAAATATATGAAAAGAATATAGATTTTTTTAAAAAAATAATTATTTTCTATTGTTCATTGATAAATAAATATTTTCTAAAAATTATCAAAATTAATCATAGAATACTTTTGAAATGATAAATTTAAAAAATAAAATTCTTTTTAGAAAATTAAAATTCAATAATTTTTTAAATTTAAAAATTAAATAGAAATTTATAAAAAAGAGTTTAATAAATCCATTTTCATTTTTATTTAAAAAATAATTAATATTTTTTATAATGAATATAAATATTTAATTCTAGAATAATAATAAATATGAAAACTATTATTCAATCAGAACCTAGGTTGTTAAAAAATCAATTGAAGAAAATGTTCTGGAAGATGCAAATGGAATTTACATTATTTTAATTTCGTACATTCTGATATTGTTGGGATGGATGTTAAATGATAGATACCCATACAAGGAATGTTTCTAGTTCAAGTTAAATATATTGATGAGTTAAATATTGTTTATTAATATTTTTCAGGATCATTCATAGAGTCAAATATATATATCTCTGGATGATATAAAAGGCATCCAATTCAAGAGTTGGGATAGAGGGACTCTCAAATGAAATCCCTCTCATCCCAATAACTATCAGAAGAAGATTTACTATATAAAGAGGAAGCATCACAGGAGTAGATTTAATGAAAAATTGAATAATTAGAGATATTAAATTTATAAAATTGAGGAATAAATCAACCAAACAATTCCATCAGATGAATAAAAGGGTTAATGTTTGGAAGACTAATACATCAATTTATGTTGCACTTAGTGGGTTCCCAGGATCCAAGAGATCAAGAGGAGAGCCTAATTGTTGAAAACCAATGACTTATAGATGTTCTATACATTAAACATAAAGGCACTGAGAGGTTAAAAATTTCAATCCATTGGAAGTAGGATATGTTAAACATGAATGAAAATTACAACAAAAGATCGAAAGGTAGTCAATGTAAAATCTATAGGGAAGTTCATGAAGAATGTTATAAGAATAGTGGATCAAATAAAATAAAGTCCAACATTTCTATTGGGATATAGAAAGAAATTTTTAGGAGACACAAAAAATGTGAGACATGGTAGAAATAACATTTACTTGTGTAAAATAGTGAAGCATTTAGACTAAGAAAATATCTTCCCACAACACTAAATTATTATTAAAAATTATTATTAGCAAAAGAATCCTATAATTGATGGTTGTTAATGTAGAAAAGGGTAAGTAACCACATTGACGATAGAAATTATAAAAATCCCCATCTTCTATTTTCATTACATTATCTACATTGAATAAGAGAGATGTAGTTAGGGGTCCTAAATAAGACCCATATGTATTAAATAATAACAAAGGCTCAATAAACATAACAAAAAAAGAAGTTATGTTCAAATCAGAAGATAACATTTGGCCACCCCATATTCAAATCCCCCATCTCAAGGTGAGTTCACAATCCAATCGAAATCTCATTTGGTATTAGAGGGAATGACATCTCTATTTAGATTTATAAGTCTATTTTTGTATGTTTTTAACTATTTTGTTGTGTTTTAGATGTTTATTAAATATCTCCTCTAGAAGATAAAAATGTTGTGGCTAAACCAAATAAAATATAAATTATCCCTATTTGTATAAAAATTAAGATTTATTCCAAATATTAAAAGAACCAAAAGAAGAAATTAGATTTGAAATAGTTGATTTTATCCTCCCGAAATCTATTGAATGAGGATTATCCACTATTATACAATATAGTGTGCGGTAATAATTTATGAAAATATGATAATACTATCCTTTTAATGAACATTGTTCTTTATCTAGTAAGTATAATCTGGTTGAGTTCATTGATTTGTTTTTACTCGAAACTCATAGATTACCTGAAAATTTTCCCAATTTACGTTGTAACACATATTTTTGATTTTATCTAGGGATTATAGGAGGAAAAATCATAGTTTGAAACAAAAAAAGATGACATAAAGAATAGCATAGGAACGAAGTTTCAAGAGTGTAAACCTATTTTTAAACATTCTAAAGGAATGGAATTAAATCCATTAAATTATTAATAAAAGTTTAATCTTGTAGAAGAATAAATGAAAAGTTTTTTTGTGAGATTTTGGATGAAAATAATGTTTTAAAGAAGAATATCTATGTGATAAAATATACTATCAATGAAATTGTTGATGTTGATAATTATAAATTCGAGATCAATAAAAATTGATTAGATTAACATCATATTTACTTAAAAGGTGACTAATTTTCCTGAAGAATATATAATAAGGATAAAATTTTAATGTGAAGATAAATTAAGGTGTTTTGAAAATCAAAAGAATACATAAAATTTAACATCCTTTGAGTAGGTGAGAATGATAAAAATAGAAGCCAATAATGTTTAATCCTCACAGGATATTGAGAAAAGAGCCACTACCATGATTAAAAAAATATTTTTAATTTCAAAAAGAAAAAATCTAGTTGAGGGATAAAATTGAGAACACCATAGGTTCCCTCATCTGATAAGTTTAATAAAAAGGAAAGACCATGTTCTGATGAATATTAATCCACTAAATATCATAAATAGAATAGTATAGGAATTACTTTCAGAAAAATATTGTCAAATAATTTTTTGAAGACACCCACCGATTTTTGTTACATTATAATTATTAAAATATAAAGAAAGAGTTCACCCCAAGCTACCTGAAAGAAAAAAAGAAAATATTTTGAATGAATGTGTTTCTAATGAAGTCTCTACCATCCCAAATTATGCACAATGGATGAAGTTAAGGTTTATTAGATACTACTGGTGTTATGATATGGTCATACACATGGACATTGATATTTGAATTAATAAACCATGGTATGGAAAAAATAAGGCCAAAATTAAAGGGTGATCCAAATGAAAGTTAAGGAAAACATATATAGGTATACACAACCCTAGAAATAAAAATAACAATATAATGACATTACAAAGACTTGAATACTTGGATTGTTTTTAACGTTGCAAAAGAAGTAGAAATGGTGAGTAATAGATTACATATTCCAAAAAAATCATAAAATACATAAACAATTATGGCCAAAAAAGTTAAATAAAATTGAAAATAAGATAATATTTATTTATACCTTGATGTGAAAAAAATAACAAGAGACAAAGAGATTTTTCCCAAGAATAAATTTCAAAAATATTTTATTCCATCTAATATATGCTTCATTAGTTGAATAAAATTACCCTTGATTGAAAATTATAAAATTTTCATGGATTCTTAGGTTAAAAGAAGTAATATAAATCAATATAGTAAGTCAAAATAAGAAATATACAATATGATTATAATGGTATAACATATCTTTGATAAAGAATATGGAGTACATCAGTGGATTCCTCTAAAAAGTAACTTACTAGAAGATAATATTCTATATAGAAGGTTTATATTGGCTAAAAATATTCTTGAAAATTGAATTGAAAAGATAATGAGGTTAAATATTATGAATAAAATGAAACATACATTGTAAGTAACAACTATTTCATAAAATAAAATTCTTTGAATAAGAAGAAAGATAAATTTCATTAAATGGGTTATATGGTTATTTGTCCAGAATAGTTGGAGGAATAAAATATATTGGAATTAAAAGAAAAAGAGAATGATTAAACCATTCTAACTAATGTAAAAAATAAAAAATCCAAAAAAAATCAAAAAAGAAGGAAAAAAAATTCAATATATTCCACCCAAAAAGATTTATTCTTGAAAAGTTAAAGGTGAATGATAGAAGAAAAAATGGTAAAGTGAAGAGAGACTTAGTGTTAGGAGTCATTTCACAACCATGGTTATCTAATTTAATAAAAATAAATATACCAATTATTACATCATATGTTCTGAAGGTCCATAATATAAAATGTAATTTAAGATGTTATAATTTAGGGGGATCCCTAAAGTGAAGTTGAGGTACCCTGAGGATAAAGCTCTATATAATATTAATGAAACTCTGGATACTAAAAAGATGGATACTCCAAGATTTAGTTGTTTCTATAATATATTTTCTATACTCTCCCATCCACATATGTAATTGATGTTCTAATTAAACGATCATAAATTGATATGTTGATTGAAAATTATGAATTATATTCCAAAGTGGGAGAAATATTATTTTATTCTTGAACATTTTTGATATGTTTGTTGAGATGGTTATAGGAAAGTACGTTGATTGAAGTTATAATAATATTACCCATAAAAGAATAATCTATAAAAGTATTTACCACTTTTTAATTGTTTTGTATAGATTTAATGTCCGAGTTAATCGATATTTGTTTTCTAAATGAGCGTGGATCATATAAACTCAGAGTTGGTTGATTTGTGACATATTTATTTTAGAAAAGTGGTGTTATCCTTCTATCAAGATGTTTGAGGTTTATATTTAGTTAAATATAAGAAAAGGGGATAAGATGAAAAATTTATGAAGGTCACTAACCTAATATTCTATGATGAAGTAGAAAAAAGAGATAGTGAATTTCTTTCCAATAAAGTGGAGAAATATCATTAAATTTTCTATTTTAAATCGGTATTGATAAATAATATAAAATGATAGATTGAAGTTCCCATCATATGATAATGATGATATATTGTATGTTTTTCAATATTTTATGTAATATTTAATGAGTTAGGTGATGGGGAACAAGTTTCCTATGGGTGTTTCAGAATAATTATATTGAGAAGTACATATTCCAAATAGAGAAACCATTAGTAGAGGGGACACCATAGATGAAAAATATAATTTTGGAAAATGAATGATGTAATGAAGGAAAATAGAGTAATTATAAAATACAAAATTTTTCATATATTATAATTATATTATTTTTAACATAAAAAACATGATAATGGTAAAACAAAAGATGCAATTGTTTAATATCCTGGAAAAATTATGCTCATACAACACTGACACAAATTAAAATATAAACATTAATTTAATCCATATTATTTGTCTTGTAAATTATCTCATTTTATTGTTATTACATGTAATCACATGAGTGTATACATTAAGTAAAAGAGTGTTCTAATATCCTATTAAGGGGAGAAATGAGGGAGATGAGTTAGTAACACATGGGTGATCATAATCAACATAATTATATCATAGGAATAGGATCATAATCATAATATTTAGGGAAATATTTAAGGAGTCATGAGATGAGGTATATTCATAATAATAAAACCTCATAAAATTGTATTAAAATACCACACACAATTGTGAAAAAATATAGAACCATGTTCACGCATAACATATCTGCATAAATCAGGACATCATAATTATAAACAAAACTAGAATCATGTTATCACATAATACTCATAATATAAAGAGATATATCTCATTACCCAATTTATTAGTGGGATATATAATTATGGGACCACTCATTCCGTCATAACATTCTCATAATCATGCATTCCATATATAATATAAAACAATCATGGTAGTGGAATAACACCATGGAAATGAATGGGTTTCCAAAAGATTTCATAAAGAATAACTTCATGAAAAATCAATAGGCTTAAAACATGAATAGGTTAAGTAATGTTTTAACATGTGGAATCATAATTATTGGGTGGATAAGAAATAACTAACGAGGATTCAATGTGATGTTTTTGAAAATTGAATTCTTTTCTAAATGTTTTTTTTAATTCATTATAAATTTTTTTAAATTGTATAATCATGTATATACATGAAAATAAAATTAAAATAATATTACAATGAAACATTAATAAATTAAAAAGTACATATATTTAAAAAAAATTGAAATAGAAGATAATCCAAAAAAAGGAGTTAGATTTCGAGAATCCCCTTACCTTAAATCCTAATTTATTTCATCTCTTTTATTCCTCCTAAATAATTAACATAGTTTTGTTAAATAAGGAACTATGAGTGAATTATATTTATTTTTCATTATTGATCCTTTAAAATACTTTTTTTAATTCCTTAAAACTCACTATTAAATGTGAAATGTTTTTATATTATAAATTCCTTAAAATAGCCTCTCTAATATGGATTTAGTGATCTTTCATCATTGTTAATTATAAATTTTTAATATTAACTCCATAATCATAGAAGTAATTATATTTATACATTTATATACTGTAAATAGTTATTATAATCATCTATAGTGGTTGTGATGATTATAGTGTTCTCAATTTTCACGTCGGTGGTTAACCGACCATTGATAGTTCATTTTTAAAAGAGGTGGAAGATAATTATAAAATATATATAAATCATAAATACGATCACATTAGTAGGTTAGCATCATTATTATAATGATAAAATACATCATTATTCTCACAATATTTATCCTTTAAAGGAAGTGGTATAAAGAAGAAGATAAGAAGAAAATAAGGAAGGAGTTGATGAAAACCTACTATTTTCTAATTTTTTCTTATTTTATACAAAAATAAAATCTATTGAGGATTGGATTTATCTTAATCCATAATGAAGCTGAGGAATATAATGGGATTAAGAGATTGGATTTCGTAAGAGTATTGTATTAGTTTAGTATAATTTCAATGGTTTTCCAATGAAGGGGAGAGGGGTTATTTATACATGAGGAGAGGTGTATTTTTTAGTTAAAATTTTGAATAAAATACTATATCATTTCCAATCCTTATTATTACGATCTTATTTAAATTATAAATCATATATAAATAAAATAAAATGTATTAATGAATTTGAGGCATTTTATAAACCAAATTCATTAGTTTATTAAAAAAAAATTGGAAAACATTTTTTTTTCAGAAAACATATATTATTTGAAAAACAATATTTTTACTATTCACCTTAAAATTAATTTATTTTCAAAAATACATGAAAAACCACACTTGTAAAATTTAAACATTATGATTATAAAAATGAAATTAAATTCATCATAATAATTTGATAACATATGTAATTTTAATATTTATTACAAAAATTGTTATTTTTATGAGATACATTAAAATATAGTTTATTAAAAAACATGTATAATATATTTGAGGTTTTTTAAAATTTAAATTATTTTATGGAATTTTAATATTCATATTTATTTAAAATCATTCATGATAAATATTATTTACATTATATTTTATTATTTTTATATGAAATTACTATTCCAATGTTCAGGTTACTATTCCCAATTGTCATGTTACTATTCCCAATGGTGAGGTCACTATTCCAAAAATCACATTACTACTTCAATGATAATATTAACTCCATAAAATTCTTATTCATTTATTCATATATTATTAACTAAAATTCCATCCATGGTTTTATATATTCATTTATCAATGATATAGATTGGATTAGTAATATTTTTATTCTTTTCAATAGCATTGTTCATGGGGCCAATGATATAATAGATTGGAATGATCAAAATTTCCCATTATACATTTCCTATTTGTTAATCACATTGTAATTTTTGGATGTTTCATCGGTTTAGTTGATGAAAAATGTAATGATCTCTATTATTAAAATCAAGTGATTTAAGTTTCTCTATGTGCTACATTTTTATAATTTTGAATAAAATAACATGCATATATCAATGGAAAAAATATCACTTATAATTGTTGGGTTTTTATAGTAAAGATGATAATGAATAACATTGAAATAAATTGAGAAGTTTATATCAAAAAGTATCCACGAACATCATATAATTATAACATTTATTTTAATTATATTCATGACTAGTGATGATGGATGATGAAGAACAACAAACCTTATATTTAGTTGATGAAGTATGTTCCAGAATATGTAGATTTTGAAGACCCTAAATAATATTCAAAAGGAGAAATATTCCAAATAATAATAGTTCACTGTGAGATATTTTTTTTATGTATTAAAAAAATATTTCTAAGAATACAAGCATCAATATAATATAATGTGAAGAGAAATGGTGATTTTTAAGAAACTAGGATAATACGAAGGATCAAGCACAGTGAAAAATTGAAAAAGTCTATACATTTCATTCATGAATAATTTAAGGTAACCTCCACAATAAAAATAGAGTTACTTCCATAAATATAAAAATGGTATGAAGTGAAACACCATTGAAAGGTATAGTAAACATAATCTATTGAATAAATATGTAATTTCCTAGTTTTTATATTTAATATTTAAGAATATTATTTGGATTATTTCTGGAGTAAGCCACTAAGATGATGTGATATTATGAGGCACAATGTGCCAGGAAATAATTTTTAAAATATATTTAATATATTAAATGCCATGATCATATAGTTTTCCAACAAATATAGAATAACATATAAAAAAAGGATTGGTTCATAAACCAAATAGAACTATTGTGTTTCTAATTTCGTTTTTATACTACGTATGACAAAACTTTTTTTTTGTGAGGAATTTTTGAAAATGTTATCGCATGTGCAATTAATAAACGAAAATAAATTTATTCATATATTTTATTCCATTATCACAATGAATTGTTGACCTTGGTAAATATTGTTTTGTAACCAATTTATACAATAAGCCTCATAATCATGATAATTTAGTGGAGTTCATAGAGGAACATTTGCAGACATTAGGGTCATGGATCCACAATTAGAGTACCATAAGAAATTCCAATGACAACACTCATTGTGGATCTCCTCAGTGAAAAATGATGAGTGACCATTCTTTATTAACTACTGATCAAAAGTAAGGTAGGATGTTTTTTTTATATTTCTACTTATTTTTTGACCAACAATGAACATGAATTAATCACCAAAAAATTAATTTTCGGATCAATCATTTGATTTAGGTAATTATTTAATTTTATTATGATATTAAGACTAATATTTCTTTTGATTAATTATTTCTCTTTGATCATCATCGTACAAAAAAATCAAGTAATCTAAAATCATCTCCAGAGGACTATTCCTCATGTTTTTGTTTTATTTTTTTTATCTCTCCATTGTAGTGTGTTCATCATTTGCAATATTTTTAAATGATGATTCAACAATATCATAGAGTACTAGTCATTGTGTGTTCATTATATGAAACAATAGTTAATAGTTATGAGTTCCGGATTCATTTTTGGAGACATGGTGGTGGTGGGACGATGATGATATGAACCCAAATTTGGATAATGTATTGGTGGTTTGTGATCCAAATTGAGTAGATCATTGCAAAGGTGTGATGACTAGTCTTTCCAAGAAAATAGTGGTAAAGATTTGACCACCGATGATGATTGCGTCTGGTGTGGGTGAAAATAGCAGAGTTTCTATTTCCCTACATGTGTAGGTGTGCTATTTTTATTTTTAATTTTAATTATAAACCTTGATATTTATTATTATTATTATTATGAATTTTTAAAATAGGTGAAGTGGTTAGCTCAATATTATTATTAATATTATTTAATTATATTAACTAAGTTGAATATTATTATTTTTTATAATAATAACAATGAAGATATAATAGGGTGGGGTGTATACTTCCTTATAGTGTGAAGGATTTGGGAGGGGAGTATCGTTGAAATGTCCTCATTACTTATATTATTATGGTGTTATTTATTATTATTATTATTATTATTATTATTATTATAATTTTGAAAGAATGTATAAGAGTTTTAAAAGGGGAAGTTATGGGGTAGAGAGCATGGTCCTTGTATATCATCTTGATGGGGTTTCATGGTCGGTGTGGTGTTCCCTTCTCATAATAATATTTTACAAAAAATAATAATATAAAATATTAATATGGTTGCACTATTATCAAAACAATTTTCAGCCATTACTTATTCATACGGTGTTGGAATGACAAACCACCTATAATAGCATGATCCTAGAATTGAGATTGTCATTTCAATACCAGCGAAGTATACATTTGTTGACTCGCTGCTCAGGTACATGGAGCACACAACAACAACAATAACAACAAAAACAAAAACAAAAACAAAAACAGCAATAATATTATTACTATTATTATTATGGAATCTAGTATCCAATGTATCATATTCACAAAATGCCATATTGATGAACTGTCTATGGAATCATGACCCTAATATTAAGGGATAATTTTTGATACCATTATCAAGCATTTAATTCGGACTCAAGGGTGGGGCCCATAAAGCACCATTCATGTGTTATATGGTGAAATGTGAATTTTTCACTGTGTGTCCATTTGAGGATAGTAAATAGTCTATCATGAGTATTTTTATGTGAGGATCACTACAGTGTGTTAATTTTATCCATTTATGGATTTTTGTGTTGAAATATAAAAGGATTTATGTTTAATCTCATTGAACCTATGACGATCCTCATGTGCCCATTTGAATTTGTCCAGACTCATATGTGTGCGCTCTAGTTGTCCACCCTTAACTATTTTCCCACATAGGACATGGTTGTGACCTTATTTTTGGAATCATGTATATGATGTGAGGTAAAGTAAGTGAGACGATTCATTCACTGATTCTTAACCAGTATCTATTGAGTGTATCCCCTTAGATCCATTCCTTTAAGGGGTCGGTGTAACTTCCATTTTTCATCATAAAGGGTGACCCCTAAATATCTTCTTATTGATCAGTACAATATGGGTGAGTTCCCTTTTTTCAGGTGTGATTTTCCTCAGTTGGATTCGACAATACCCCTTAGCGGCTTGGAGAATGTATCACTATGAGTTTCCCAAATAGATCCTCATATCCTTCATGTATTCTCTATGTGGGGTTTATTGGTATTTTCAGGACATATATTTACACAGGTTCTAATACCCTATCTAAGAGGATGTTTCCAATAGGGTTTGGTGTGCCCCAGTGAGCCAGGAACACTAACCCTTATTTGTGTGTCGAGATACATTCTTTCCAATGAGGGGTAGTCCAATCGAGTGTGTATCTTAGATAAACACTATCAGCTTCTTTTATTTTGAGACCCGATGAGAATGACCTCTATGAAGAGTGGCGTCAGTATCAAAATATCTCATGGAGTCTATTCACATAGGTGAGATTTGGGATGAACCTTATAGTAGTAATCCATAGATGGAATTATAGTTGTGATCTTTAAATTGAGATAGTGTGCCTTTTTTGTGTATATCTGGATATTCTTGTTATAGGTGTTGTGTAAACATACCTGTTTATAAATGAATACAGTTTTGATTCATTTTACTTTTTTATTTTGGGGTGTCCTACAGGGTATTGTTATACTCACCTCTGCATGGTCTTTTCTCACATATTTTCTATCTTATCCAGACAACAAATATTTTTTTCTTGGAGGACTAAGAGTTGGTAGAGGTAGTTTGGGATAGATTGATAGAGGTGGATACCAATGTGTCATTTAATAATATTCACCTCCAAATTAACAGAAGGGGCTTTACTTTCATGTTTTTGTAGGTCTTGTATTTGGCCCCTTTGTACAATTTCCAGTACTTTTTCCATAGTATGGTTGTGGTATTATCAATGCGTTAATGTATTTTTTCCTATTGTCTTAAATTACATCGTTGTATAGGATTGGATATGTGTGTTTGTAGTTACATAATAAAAATTCATCCAATTTATGTGATATTATTTCTTGGAACAAGTATCCATCCTCTGGCCTATTGGTGTTGATCTTGAGGTGGTTGCGTCTCAGGTCATGTAGAGTCAGTTCATGAAAAATTGATTTCAGAGATGATACCCAACATTAAATGTTATTATAATACCCGAGGTTAGGATTGGATTTTTGAGTTTCTTTTATCCACCTGTGTGATTTTTTTGGGAATTAGGGAAGTAGTGGTAATGTTATTTGATATTGGCTCTCAATTAGGGTTTCCAATGTTAGTGTGGTGGTTGACATATCTATTCATTAATATCTTGATAAACATCTTGTTTATAAGGTATTTGTAAACAGTGGTTTCATGGTAAACATTAGTACACTCATCATATAAGAATGTGTCTTGGTTTTCATATTCTTCTAGAGATAGCTCCCTAGATGTACTGAATGAACAATGTATGTCTTGAAAATATTCAATATGCATCTATAATGGAAAATATTTAAAATTATGAGACAATTTAGTGATAATTTATAGATGTGTGATGTGGTTTTATTTTAGAGACCCAATCATGTAATTTTTTCTCATGGTGGGACCCTAGTAGTGATACCCCATGTTAAATAGCACATGGATCCTTCTGTGGATTAGGTAGTTGATCATCCATATGTTGAGTAGTTGATAACTCTAGAAGGACATGATGATGGTAAGTGTAGGCTCATTATGTTATGTGAGATCTAGCAATGAATATAGCTAAAGATTCTTATTGAGACATACCCTTAGTTGTATAGGTTTGAATCAAGGTGATGGTCCAAGATTTTGATGCGTGCATATCATGACTGACAAGATAGTAGAAATTGCGACCTATTTTCTCTATGGAACAACAACTGTCTCTAGTGGTACAGAAAGATGATACATATTTACTTTGTATTCATCACAAGAACCAGATTTAGGGATAACATAGGTTACATGGTGGGACATACGCCCTTCTTGGGTCATGGAGGAACCACATGAGCTAGTGGTGTGAATGTCCCACTAGGATAAGACCCCATCTTGATAGCAGTCCAGGAGGAGAGACTTCCTTAGATGGGTTGGTAATGATTTTCTTTGTCTTGTGTATTTGAGTTAGTTTTCATACTATGGTTTCATAAAAAATATCGGGGTTTGGTAAATATGATTGATATAAAAAGAATGAATTCTATGTGACAGAATCTCATGAGACTTATAATCCCGATCCTCAATATTTGTTGGGTTGTTTTACAACAGTCTTCAGTGATGGTACCCTCATGTTTTCTGCATTAATGTTGGGGGACATAAGACACTTGATGATAGTACTATGGATACATTGGGAGTTCTAGTTTCATGATAGATATCATGGATTCAGTTCTTAAAATATTTCTTCTCAATCTTGGGAGTGATAGTGGACCCTGCAAATGTTGAGGTGGCATGGGAATGATATCTACACTAGGTGTGTCCATTTAAGAAGACGATAACATTATGATTTCCTCATCCAATTTTTTCAAGTGAGGTGATGGGGTAGTTGAACCCTTTTTAATAGACCCCAAGTGGGTGAGGATGGTGAAATATACCTCTAATTGATGGTTTTTACCCCTTCACATCATCAATGAATCAGGGAGGTACAACATAGGAATATTGAATATGAGAAGATGTATAATATGGTTTCCCTTGGATACATTCATGAAGTAATCTCTTAAATGAGGGAATAAAATCAACTTTTTTAGGGACATATAGTGATTCTAGTCGTGATGCAATAACCGGTTCTATGAAGGTTATTTTTCTTTTGTAGTACAACCAATAGAGGTGTGGATGTACTAGGATATCCTATCATTGGATGGGAATACAAGGGAGTTGTAGTAAGATTTCATGTTAAAAATATTATTTTGTGTCAGTCTGTTTTTTATGACCAATGGAGACTTTTGGAGAGTTGTGACACTTGTGCATGCAGGAGGTAGTCTAGGTTCGTGGGAATTACCTCAGTGATGATCATTGACATTGATTCGAACTTGAATGAATTATTAAAGAGAGGATGTGATAATCCTTTAGGTATATATAAAATGTTAGAAAACATTTTTGTACCCCAACCAACTGGCCAAATAAAAGTGAACCATTCAGGTTTTGGTAAACATGCTTCGGGTTTTCATGTTGGTTTTGAGAAATAACAAGGAAAATTATCTAAAAACAGTGTGGTTTTGTGTATCATGAGGATTTACACCCCCCAAGTAGGGTATACCTATTAGAGTCTTTGTAAGAGATACCTAGAGAGACACTTCTATTCTAGTTGGATGCAGTGGGAAACAAATTTCAGGTCCTAGTTTTTGTGTTATTGATAGTTGTAAAGTGTACAATTCATCTAGGGGAGGATGATTACTTTCTGATAAACATTAGGAGTCCTTTTTGGACTAATATTGGAGGCATTTGGTGTTCTAGAGTTACAGAGTCTTATCTAGGATGGTAGGCTATTTTTGGGAATGTTAGGCCTGTTCTTTTACTATTGTTATATAGATTTAGTGAGGTAGTGTACCAATTATTTCCTTGGAAACAATAGCTATGATTTTTTAGTGTTCTCTACATGTTGTAGTTTAGGAGATATGTGAATATATATTTTTACATTACCAACCTATGTGATTTGGGCTATGGTAGTAGAGTTTCCTTTTATAGGATACAACAACATTGAAAAATGGTAGGATAAATAACCTATATGGATTATTATTTTCCATGGGTGAATGTTTTTTAATAGCATAAACAACCATTGGGAGAGATTTTGGGAGCCAGAGACTCAGTAGATTGATCAATATCCCTAACTTTTTCTTAGTTAATCTTTTAAGGGATTAAAATATTTGAAGGAGGGGAAAATATACTTTCCTAGTTTTATCATGTAAGATGTTACAATACTTTTAGGAATATTTCTAGATCCATGCACAGAGACAACATATTATTCTAAGGCCCAATGTGCCTAGAATTATTTTCTGAAATTTATAAAATATATTAAAAGTCATGGACAATATTTTTTCCTAAAAAATGGAATAAATTTTAAATGGGGGCCTATATCCTCAATATAATGTCACCGTTGAGTTTAGAACTTGTGTTTACCCTAGTTGCAACATAAACTTTGTAGGTGAAATGCATTTGTAAAAAAGTTATCACATGGGAAATTAATAAAATAAAATAAAATAATTTATTTATATTATTATATTGGCATGGAAACCTATTTACCTCTATAAATATAAAAGTATAACCAATTTGTAGTGTTAGAATCATATTCATGAGAATTGAGTGGAGAGAATAGTGGAATGTTGGATGATATCAGGATCATGGATCAACAATTGAAGTACCATAATAAATGCCAATGACAATGGTGCTTTTGTATATCATCAGTAAAAATGATGTGTGGTTGTTCTTCATCAGTGATTGATCCAAATCAATATAGATTTTTTGGTTTTTTTGGGTTTACCCACTTTTTATTTATCCTTGAAAAACATGAATTAATCACCAACAAAACTAATTTGCAGATTTATAATTTGATTCATGTAATTTATTTATCATCAAATGTTATTGTAATTTATATTAATTTAGCATACTTGTTTCATTTCATTCATCATCATATGGAAAAAAATTAAGGCCAACATAAAAATTGGATGAGGTCTGTTCCTCTTGTTTTTTTGTTTTTATCTCTCCAATCTACGTGATTTAATCACTAATATTCTTTTTGATTAGTGATTCGAAAAGATATGAGAGTACAAATCATTGTGAGTTCATTCTAAGATAGAATGGATTGTAGTCATGTTTTTGATATTGAGTTTCCAAGACATGTTGGAGGTGTGGAGATGATAATGGTAACCTAACTATTTATTAGATATCAATGGTTTTTGAGACAAATTGAGTGGATCTATCTAAAGGTGTGGCAATTTATGTTTTCATGAAATGAGTGGTTGTGATCCAGCCACTGAATACAATTGCATCTGGTGTTGGTCCAGATGGAAGAGATCCTGCGACCAAGGACATGTAGGTGCATTAGTATAATTTTTAATAATAATTATAACACATAATATTTATTATTAATATTATTGTAGGAGAGAGGTGAAGGGATTCAGTCATTATTTTAACTATTTTTTAAAATATTAAATTTTATGAGAAACTTTATGATAATTATTATTTTCATAAATATGAACAATGAATATGTAATTGGGTGGGGCTACTACTCACCAGCGTAATGAAGGTGTTTGGTGAGGAGTAGCATAGAAAATTACTCATTTCATACATTATTATGGTGTAATTTATTATTATTATGGAAATAATTTTCAATTATTGTAAAAAAAATTATAAGGGGAGTCTATGGTGTGGACCGAGTTCTCCATGTACAGAATGTACAGGGGGTTCATGTGGGGCATGAAATTATCTCCTTATAATAATGTTTCATAATAATAATAAATATAATATAAACTAATTTTATTATTACTTTGTTATCAAAAAAATGTTTCAACTGTAACTTATTCATATGGTGTTAGAATGGTGAACCTTTTACAAAATCAGGATTTGAGAATTGAGATGATCGTTTAAAGTCTATTGATATATACTTTTTTATAACTCATGGATCAGATTTATAGAGCACACAATAATAATTATAATAACATAAATAGTATTATTATTATTATACAATCTAGTAGTTGATATATCATTTTCATATTATGTAAGCTTATGGAACTGTCTATGGCCTCATAACCATGATATTGAGGCGAATGTTTTGTAACCAATATTAAGTGTTGAATTCAATCAAGTAGGTGGGTCTTGGGAACCACCATTCACACGTTATATGGTGGAATGTGATTTTTTTCACTAGGTGTCCATATAGATAATGTAAATACTCTATCCATAGTTTTTTTAGTGTGGAGTGTTGTAGTGTGATCTGTTTGTACAGTTATTTATTTTTGAGAAGAAATATCAAAGTATTTATTTTTAAGACCATCAAACCGACAAATATCTTCATGTGATCATCTGGATTTGTCCATATTTATATTCAAGTGATCAAGTAGTCATCCCTGAACAGTTTTCCTTTGTAGAACAAGGGCATGAACATCATTTTAAAATCTGAGACATGACACAAGGTAATGTAAGCAAGAAGCTTCATTTTGAAATTCTTAATCATTATTGGTTGAGTGTGTCCCCTTGGTCTATTCTTTTTAGGATTTTTTTTGTAAAAACTACTTCTCATCATAGTGGGTGGCCCTTAAAAACCATCTTGTTGATTAGTGAAATATGGGTGAGTACAATTTTTTAGTTGTGAGTTGCCTCAATATTCTTCTACTATACCACTCATCAGCTTGGAATATGTATCGCTCAGAGAGGCTTGGATAGATCCTCCTATCCATCATGTATTCCTGAGGTGGGGTTTATTGGTATTAGTGTGACCTATATTTAAAGGGTGATGATCCCCTATCCTAGAAGATGTTTCTAGTAGGTTATGGTGTCCCCTAGTAATCCATGGGGATTGACCCCATATTAGTTAATAGAGATCCGATCTTTCTGATGAGGTGTAGTATCATAAAATGTGTATATAGGATAAAAGCACTAAATTTCCATTATTTTTATACCTAAAGAGTGTGACCTATAAAATGCGTGTTTTCAAAAGATGTATAGGTCATTTAGTGTGTTCTCCATGGTAAAGAGTGTGAAAAACCATCAGGCATAAATCCTTGGTTGGAATAACCACAATGTTCTTTGTAAAGACCCTCAAATTTCAAGGAAATTTTTTTCTTAATTTTCTTTGGAATTTTACAAGAGCGCAGCTTCAGACGTCACCTGATTCCGAGGCCCGGTGTGCCCGGAATCAATTTCCGAAGTTTGGCTCGGGTACGTTCAGTGAACGGACGAGCGGGTTTTTCTATCTTTTGAACCGGTGCCCGGAATCAAATTCTGAGGGCACCGATGAAATCGCAGCGCCGGTATTTGCTTAGAAACGCCTCTTCCGGAGTTGCGTTTTCTCAGACGTGGTTTTTAAATTTTTGCGGCTTTAAGTCAGAAATAAAATAAATTTGTGCGACAACTTTATTTTATTTCACTTAAGCTGCTTGGAAGCCACTTGAAGCCACTTAAAGGCGGCTTGAACTGTGTTGAACTGGATAGGATGCTATCCAGAAATATCCTACCCCCTTGATAGGATATTTGTGAGGTGGGGCCCGCGCGAGCCCCGCCGTTTCTTTCGCTAAGTAACGCACCCGCGAAAACCCGTCAAAGAAACTGAAAAGTCAACCGACGCGTTTCTTTAATTCTTAACAGACCATTTAAATGGGCTGTTTCTTTCGTGAATTAAATGGGCTGTTTCGCTCGTTGAATTAATTCAACGAATTAAATGGGTCGTTACTTACGCGTTTTACGTTTGTTGGCAAAATAATAAAATAGACAAACTTGTCTATTTTGGAGGATTGCTATCGTTGTGCAATTCCTCTGAGCCTCCACCCTCTCCGCGAAGAACGCGAAGAACGCGAAGAACGCGAAGAACGCGAAGAATGCGAAGAACGCCGGAACCGGAATCCGACGACGCACGATCCGCGACGTCAACAGCTTTTCCGCGACCTTCTTCTTCTTCTTCTTCGGTGCCTCTTCTTCCGCGGCGAACCTGCGATCGGCGGTTAAAGGTGAGAATCGAAACTTCTAAATTCTCCCTTCTTAATTTCAATAACAACAGATTTAATTAATTAAATCTGTTTGTTCTTGATCCGGAGATTGGCGACGCGACGCCGGATACCGCGACGACGCGACGATCTCATTCTTCCGCGACGACCTCTCGTCCGACGACGACTTCGAGGTAGGGATTTATTTTGGAAAAGTTACCCTTTTTTAAATTTTCTCGTGAACGTTCTTGAAAATTTAAAAAGTCGGTTTCAAACGAACAATTTTATCTTTAAATAAAATTGTTGGATCATGTGTTGATCATCTTTGTTTCTTTTCTCCCGTTGATTATGGCTAACGCGGAGGGTGCGGGTCTAACGAACAAGACCCGACAACCCTCCGCCGATCCCTTTTTGTTGTGCGGATATGACGGACGATGACAAACCGCGCGGCAGGGGCGATCCGTTGATTCCGCAGTGAAGGTCGGCATCCGGGAGAGGCATCCTTGCTCTGGGCGGACTTCGAGAGCCTCTTCCGCTCTGAGTTCGTCCCGGCCACCCTCCGAGCGGTGCGCATCCAGGAGCTTCTCCAGCTGCGCCAGGGCAGCATGACGGTCGCTCAGTACGCGGCGAGGTTCACTGACCTATCTCGCTACTCGACCGACATGGTACGGGACCCCTTCTTCCGGGCCCGGACCTTCGAGCAGGGCTTGCGGCAGGAGATTCGGGCGTCGCTGATCTCCCTCAGCATTCCGACCCAGGCGGGAGTGCTGGAGCGAGCCCTCCTGATCGAGAGCTTCCTGGCAGAGCCTTCTCCAGCGGCGAGACCTAGCGCAGGGCGGCAGGTAGCTGAGTCTTCGGCAGCAGGTAGCCGACGGATGACTCTCGGGTCCAGGCAGACCAAACCCCCACGTAGACGGCCTCAGGACACCGGCTCAGTAGTGCGAGGCACACAGCGGAGTGCCAGCCTTCCGAGAGGCAGGCTGTGCTACTCCTGCGGCGGGCAGGGTCACATGGCTCGTGACTGCCCGACTCGCCGACCAGAGGAGCAGCAGACGGTGGAGGGGCCACCCAGGCAGAGGCAGAGGGTCGACCGTGGCGGTCCGCAGGGAGGAGGCGGACGAGGCAGAGGAGCTGGCCGAGCAGCGGGTGGTGGGCGACGCTTCCAGGCTCTACCCCCACCACCACCAGGAGGGCCACCTCGACCACATGGAGCTGGCGGGCAGGGACAGGCCCAGCTCCAGGCAGTGGAGGCCTACGACCCCGACTTGCCAGAGATGATTCGAGGTACGATCTGTGTCTATTCCACCCTTGCTGCAGTGCTTATAGACACAGGAGCGAGTCACTCTTTCATAGCCTCTGCCCTTGTTCGGAGCTCGGAGATTTTGACTGAGCCGTTGGCTCGATCCTTACGGCTAGAGACTCCTACGGGAGCAGACTCGACGATTACGCACTGGTGCCGGCAGTGTGAGCTTACTCTAGGAGGCGAGAGCTTCGGCTGGGATCTCCTTGTAGCGGCGTCGAGGCCTTACGACGTCATCTTGGGCATGGATTGGCTATCCACGGTTCATGCCCAGATCGACTGTTTTAGGCGCAAGGTGCGATGTGTTCGCACCGACGGGAGCAGGTTTACCTTCACCGGCGAGAAGGGAACCTTTGCAGCACAGGATGGACTTCCGTGGAGGAGAGTGCAGCCCATCTCTCATCAGTTGGCTAGCCTCATCCTAGGAGCAGTGGACGTGCGGAGTCCAGTTTTTCCTGCAGTGGTGGACCAGTACGTGGACGTCTTTCCCGACGACGTTCCAGGGCTACCTCCTCGTAGAGAGGTAGACTTTTACATCGACTTGTACCCCGGGACAGCCCCGATATCTACTCCAGCATATCGGATGGCCCCCGCCGAGCTTCGGGAGCTGCGGGTACAGACGACGACAGAGCAGAGATCCTTCGTGGACTGCGACGACGGCAGAGCAGAGATCCTTCGTGGACTGCGGCGACGACTGTGCAGAGATCCTCAGTGGACTGCGTCGACTACTGCACTCAGCGATCCTACGTGGATCAGTGCTACAGGTTCTGTGTGAGCCCGATCCTATGTGGGTCCTTACTACCGGTTCTGAGTGAGCCACTGCCTACAGGTTCTGTGTGAGCCCGATCCTACGTGGGTCTTTTGCGGGGGTTAGTACCTATCGATCCTTCGTGGGTCCGACGACTTAGATGGATCAGTGATCATCTTTGACGTCATCTGAAAAAGTATACCTGGTTGAGCTGAATCTTATGTTACTTTCCTTTGTGGATTGTGTTGAACTATCCTATGTGGATTTACTGTTACTCTCCTTTGTGGATTGTGTTGAACTATCCTATGTGGATTTACTGTTTACTCTCCTTGTGGATTTGAGTCTTGCTTTCCTTTGTGGATTGAGTTGTTCTTGAGCTCGTGAGCAGAGCTGGAATTGGGGACTTAGGTATATGTATGGGCATATACCTAAGTCGAGTCAGATGTTACTTCGTGATTGCATCTTTCTTTTGTGCTATATCCTTTGTGGATTTCGGGAGACCTTCGGGGGTCTCGGGGTCCTTACTGAGTAGCTTGTACTCACCCCTGCACGGGCTATGCCCGCACCTTGTTGTGTTGGTTGCAGACGACGGACAGCGCTGATCACGGTTGGGGCGTGGAGTAGGACGGTACCTGGAGGTGGACCACTGGGCGGGACGTGCTCGGAGCGGACGTGGGACCCGAGGAGCCTGGAGGCTATCTGTACCCACCCTTCAGGTGGGATTGCCAGTGGACGACACGAGGCCGCCGTCTTTTCTTCTGTTGCTGTACTTTACTTTTCAGTTGTACTTTACAGTTGGGCTTGTATTTCCGGCCCCCTTTACTTTCTGCACTTTACTTTCCGCTTGCTGACTCTGTGTGGTTGTTACTTATAAAGGCAATGCCTTCCCTGTTTACTGGGATTTTACGCCTTGGTGCTAGTCGCCAGCCCCTGGACTATGGAAGGCGGGCTTGGGGTAGTCACGGCACGGGCCCCGAGGACGGGTCGTGACAAATTGGTATCAGAGTTCGAGACGAGGACGTGCAGAAGACGTCCTTCAGGTGTCGGTATGGCCATTATGAGTTCTTGGTTATGCCGTTCGGCGTAACCAATGCTCCAGCAGTGTTCATGAGCCTCATGAACAGGATCTTCCAGCCATACCTCGACCGATTTGTCGTGGTCTTCATTGACGACATTTTGGTATACTCGACGACTGAGGAGGAGCATGCCTACCACCTGCGAGTTGTGCTAGACACGCTCCGAGAGCACCAGCTTTATGGCAAGCTCTCAAAGTGCCAGTTCTGGTTACGTGAGGTCCATTTCTTGGGGCACGTCATCTCTGAGGCGGAAGTTTCAGTGGATCCCGCGAATATCGAGGCAGTGCTAGCTTGGGAGCCACCCAAGAGCGTGACGGAGGTGCAGAGCTTCTTGGGCCTAGCCGGATACTATCGGAGATTCGTGCCAGACATCTCCAGAGTTGCGGCACCACTCTCAGCGTTGACGAAGAAGGGGAAACCCTTCGTGTGGTCAGACAGATGTCAGCAGAGCTTCCAGGAGCTGAGACAGAGATTGACCAGCGCACCTATCTTGAGGTTCCCTGAGGAGGGAGTTGGATACGTAGTTTACTGCGATGCATCAGGGACTGGACTCGGATGCGTCCTGATGCAGGAGCGGGCCGTGATTGCCTATGGATCACGTCAGTTGAGGCCGCATGAGCAGAACTACGCCACTCATGACCTGGAGTTAGCAGCAGTGGTCTTCGCTCTGAAGACTTGGCGGCACTATCTGATGGGCAAGCGCTTCATAGTCTTTTCTGACCACCAGAGTCTCAGGTATATCTTCTCTCAGAAGGACCTGAACCTGAGACAGCGGAGATGGCTTGAGTTCCTCCAGGACTATGACTTTGAGATAGTCTATACTCCTGGGAAGGGGAACGTGGTAGCCGATGCCCTCAGCAGGAGGACGGGCATTCAGCTACTTGAGGAGGCGACGGATCAGCTAGCCTCCTTACAGATATCCTTCGTGGATAGAGACAGAGCAGCCTTTCTTCAGTCTCTCACAGTCTCTCCTCCACTTCTACAGCGGGTCAGAGAGGCTCAGCGTGGGGACGCTGACTGTGAGACCCGGCGTGCACTGATATCCTCAGGTCAGGCGCCTGATGGTTTCACCCTTGGAGCAGAGCACGTCATCCTTTTCAGAGGACGTACCTTCGTACCAGTCGCTTTACGAGAGGAGGTGCTGAGAGAGTTTCACACTTCTCCCTTGGCGGTGCATCCCGGAGTGGCGAAGATGTACCAGGATCTCAGACGACAGCACTGGTGGCCGGGCATGAAGAAAGCTGTGGCAGAGTTCGTTTCGCGATGCCTCACCTGCCAGCAGGTGAAGGCAGAGCATCAGGTACCAGCAGGCTTGGTACAGCCCTTGGAGGTCCCGGAGTGGAAGTGGGACGGCATATCTATGGACTTCGTGACTGGACTTCCACGCACTTCCAGAGGTCACGACTCCATTTGGGTGATTGTCGACCGACTCACCAAGTCGGCACACTTCTTACCCATCAGAGAGCAGGGCTCAGTGGAGAGCTTGGGACGTCTTTACGTCCAGGAGATCGTACGGCTTCACGGTGTGCCATCGTCTATCGTCTCCGATCGAGATGCTCGTTTCACTTCCCGGCTTTGGAAGGGGTTGCAGGAGGCGTTCGGGACGCGGCTCCATCTAAGCACAACCTTCCACCCTCAGACGGATGGTCAGACGGAGAGAACCATACAGACACTCGAGGACATGCTCCGTGCATGTGTTCTCGACTTTGGTCGCAGCTGGGAGGACCACTTACCCTTGGTGGAGTTCGCGTACAACAATAGCTACCACTCCACCATCGGGATGGCACCATACGAGGCGTTGTACGGCAGACCCTGCAGATCACCGTTGTGCTGGACAGACCCTGGGGAGTCAGCACTCGTGGGACCAGAGATGGTCCGAGCCACGACGGAGAAGGTCCAGATCATCCAGGAGAGGATGAGGATAGCTCAGAGCCGGCAGAAGTCATATGCTGACAGGAGGCGGAGGCCACTGGAGTTCGAGGATGGCGACCACGTCTTTTTGCGTGTCTCACCTCGACGTGGTTTACGGAGATTTGGCCGAGGCGGCAAGTTGTCTCCACGCTTCATCGGGCCTTTCCAGGTCCTCAGCAGGATAGGAGAGGTGGCTTATCGCCTGGCTCTACCACCTCAGTTGCATCGGGTGCACGACGTCTTCCACGTGTCTCAGCTGAGGAGATACGTGCACGACCCGACGCACATCATCGACTTTGGGGAGCTGGACGTGGACGATGGGGCGACTTTTGCGGAGGTCCCAGTAGAGATCGAGGATCGACAAGAGCGTGTCCTACGTGGGCGGTCGATTCCTCTTGTGCGCATCATATGGCAGCACGGGAACCTCCAGGAGAGCACTTGGGAGCGGGAGGCTCAGATGCGTGCTCAGTACCCCCATTTGTTCCCCTAGTTTTTGATGTATCTTTACGGGGACGTAAAGCCCTGAGGTGGGAGTAATGTAAAGACCCGCAAATTTCAAGGAAATTTTTTTCTTAATTTTCTTTGGAATTTTACAAGAGCGCAGCTTCAGACGGCACCTGATTCCGAGGCCCGGTGTGCCCGGAATCAATTTCCGAAGTTTGGCTTGGGTACGTTCAGTGAACGGACGAGCGGGTTTTTCTATCTTTTGAACCGGTGCCCGGAATCAAATTCTGAGGGCACCGATGAAATCGCAGTGCCGGTATTTGCTTAGAAACGCCTCTTCCGGAGTTGCGTTTGCTCAGAAGTGGTTTTTAAATTTTTGCGGCTTTAAGTCAGAAATAAAATTAATTTGTGCGACAACTTTATTTTATTTCACTTAAGCTGCTTGGAAGCCACTTGAAGCCACTTAAAGGCGGCTTGAACTGTGTTGAACTGGATAGGATGCTATCCAGAAATATCCTACCCCCTTGATAGGATATTTGTGAGGTGGGGCCCGCGCGAGCCCCGCCGTTTCTTTCGCTAAGTAACGCACCCGCGAAAACCCGTCAAAGAAACTGAAAAGTCAACCGACGCGTTTCTTTAATTCTTAACAGACCATTTAAATGGGCTGTTTCTTTCGTGAATTAAATGGGCTGTTTCGCTCGTTGAATTAATTCAACGAATTAAATGGGTCGTTACTTACGCGTTTTACGTTTGTTGGCAAAATAATAAAATAGACAAACTTGTCTATTTTGGAGGATTGCTATCGTTGTGCAATTCCTCTGAGCCTCCACCCTCTCCGCGAAGAACGCGAAGAACGCGAAGAACGCGAAGAACGCGAAGAACGCGAAGAACGCGAAGAACGCCGGAACCGGAATCCGACGACGCACGATCCGCGACGTCAACAGCTTTTCCGCGACCTTCTTCTTCTTCTTCTTCGGTGCCTCTTCTTCCGCGGCGAACCTGCGATCGGCGGTTAAAGGTGAGAATCGAAACTTCTAAATTCTCCCTTCTTAATTTCAATAACAACGGATTTAATTAATTAAATCTGTTTGTTCTTGATCCGGAGATTGGCGACGCGACGCCGGATACCGCGACGACGCGACGATCTCCTTCTTCCGCGACGACCTCTCGTCCGACGACGACTTCGAGGTAGGGATTTATTTTGGAAAAGTTACCCTTTTTTAAATTTTCTCGTGAACGTTCTTGAAAATTTAAAAAGTCGGTTTCAAACGAACAATTTTATCTTTAAATAAAATTGTTGGATCATGTGTTGATCATCTTTTTTTCTTTTCTCCCGTTGATTATGGCTAACGCGGAGGGTGCGGGTCTAACGAACAAGACCCGACAACCCTCCGCCGATCCCTTTTTGTTGTGCGGATATGACGGACGACGACAAACCGCGCGGCAGGGGCGATCCGTTGATTCCGCAGTGAAGGTCGGCATCCGGGAGAGGCATCGGCGCAGTCGGGAGGCAAAACGGGCCACCGGAGCATCTCCGGCGGCCCGCGGAAGGCAGCGGCGGCGCGGGTCGCCGGCGCGGCGGCGCCGGCGACCGGAGGCGGCGGCGCCCGGCGCGCCGCCGTGGAGATCTTCCGCCGCGGCTGAAGCCGCGGCGGTGGCGGCCGGTTCCGCGGCCGCGTGGAACCGGGAACGGACGCGGCGGCCCGGCCGCGTCCGCGTGACAGGCGGCCCCCCGCGGGGGCCGCGTTTCTTCAAATGCCGCGGGTCAAACCCGCGGCGGCGGCCTGTTCGGCCGCTCGGCCGAAGCCGAGCCGGCCGGTCCGGTCGGCCGGGCCGCGCCCAGGCCGAACCGGACCCGGCCGAGCCGGTTCGGGCCGGTTCGGGCCGACCCGGTTCGGCCGACCCCAGGGGGGGTTCGGGCCGGGTCGCCCCGGGCCCAGAACCCCCGTTTTCGGGCCCTCTTCGGTCTTTCGCCCATATCTTGGGCCTGGGACCTCCGATTGACGAACCGTCAGCGGCTACGCGATCCTTGGATCGAGACGGTCGTTTCGGTATATTATACTCAAGGTTTCGGAAGACTTTGGGTTCGGCCGGGTTGGTTCGTACACGAAACCAACCGGGCCCTCGGAGCGGAAACGCTCATAACGTGAGCTACGGACGTCCGATCGACGTACCGTCAGCTGTGGTAGATTCCTCTAAGTGAGACGGAACTTTTGGCATACTCCGCCCGAGGATCGGATACAGGCGGAGTACGGTCGGGTTGGTTTTTCCCTAAAAACCAACCGGGCCCCTGGGACGAAAATGCCAATAACTCTCAGACCGGGCGTCCGTTTGACGCGCCGTCTGTCGCGTTGAGATCCTGTTGTCGATACGGAACTTTTGGATACATCAACTTCGGACTACGTGTCAGTTGATGTATCAGCCTCTCGGCTCGTGGAGCGGACCCTCCTAAACGAGCTCGCTTTGTGCGGGAACCCTAGCGCTGGCTGTGACTTCGACGACAGAGCAGAGATCCTTCGTGGACTGCGACGACGACAGAGCAGAGATCCTTCGTGGACTGCGACGACGGCAGAGCAGAGATCCTTCGTGGACTGCGGCGACGACTGTGCAGAGATCCTCAGTGGACTGCGTCGACTACTGCACTCAGCGATCCTACGTGGATCAGTGCTACAGGTTCTGTGTGAGCCCGATCCTATGTGGGTCCTTACTACCGGTTCTGTGTGAGCCACTGCCTACAGGTTCTGTGTGAGCCCGATCCTACGTGGGTCTATTGCGGGGGTTAGTACCTATCGATCCTTCGTGGGTCCGACGACTTAGATGGATCAGTGATCATCTTTGACGTCATCTGAAAAAGTATACCTGGTTGAGCTGAATCTTATGTTACTTTCCTTTGTGGATTGTGTTGAACTATCCTATGTGGATTTACTGTTACTCTCCTTTGTGGATTGTGTTGAACTATCCTATGTGGATTTACTGTTTACTCTCCTTGTGGATTTGAGTCTTGCTTTCCTTTGTGGATTGAGTTGTTCTTGAGCTCGTGAGCAGAGCTGGAATTGGGGACTTAGGTATATGTATGGGCATATACCTAAGTCGAGTCAGATGTTACTTCGTGATTGCATCTTTCTTTTGTGCTATATCCTTTGTGGATTTCGGGAGACCTTCGGGGGTCTCGGGGTCCTTACTGAGTAGCTTGTACTCACCCCTGCACGGGCTATGCCCGCACCTTGTTGTGTTGGTTGCAGACGACGGACAGCGCTGATCACGGTTGGGGCGTGGAGCAGGACGGTACCTGGAGGTGGACCACTGGGCGGGACGTGCTCGGAGCGGACGTGGGACCCGAGGAGCCTGGAGGCTATCTGTACCCACCCTTCAGGTGGGATTGCCAGTGGACGACACGAGGCCGCCGTCTTTTCTTCTGTTGCTGTACTTTACTTTTCAGTTGTACTTTACAGTTGGGCTTGTATTTCCGGCCCCCTTTACTTTCTGCACTTTACTTTCCGCTTGCTGACTCTGTGTGGTTGTTACTTATAAAGGCAATGCCTTCCCTGTTTACTGGGATTTTACGCCTTGGTGCTAGTCGCCAGCCCCTGGCCTATGGAAGGCGGGCTTGGGGTAGTCACGGCACGGGCCCCGAGGACGGGTCGTGACATTCTTTACCTTGAGACTATGTGTCTTTGATGAGTATATCTAGATATTCATGTTATATGTGTTTTAGAAATATACCTAGGCATAAATGAATAATTCTATTAATTCTTTGTTTATGGTTATTTGGGGGTTTCATACTGGGCATTGTTATACTCACCACTACATGGGCTCTACCCACATGTGGCGTGCCTTATGCAGACAACTGATCATTTTTTCATGGTGGACTAGGAGAAGGTGGATCTAGTTTGGGATAGATATACCAATGTGTATACTAGTGTTTCATTTAACAGCAGTCACCTCTATATGAATAGGTGTGACATTATGTTCCAATTTTGGTTGGTTTTGTAATTGTACCTTTTTATACATTCCAACTAGTTGTGGGATTATAGATGTATCCATACATTTTTTAGTTTCTTTAAATTTCATCATTGTATAGGATTGGATGTGTGTGTGTACATTTACTTTAGGTAAATGTATCCCATTAGTGTGATATGCCTTATTGGCCCTAGCCGCCAACCCCAAGCATATCGAGGGTAGGATTGGCATGGTACCGTCTCAGGCCCCATGGGGATAGGTCATGAAAAAATATCTGAAAGATTAATTTAAATAAGATGTCTATAAACCCAAACTGCTGAAGAGATTAGATTCCAAGAAGTAAATTTTGACAGGAGATTAAAGAAGGGGAGTCCAAAAGGATTTTAGTGGGATCAATGCTATGCTATATGTAATATAATTTTAAATGTTTCAAGAAGCTTTACCTTAAAAAATAAACCATTTATGGTTTTTGAAGAATAAATTAATAAGAGGACTTGTTATTCATTCATCATAAGTACATAAAATTTGAAAAAGATTACATTATTATCCATGATTAGACGATTGAATTTCTAAATCCACACGAAGAATAAAGGAGTAATGTTAATGATAAAAGTACAACTCTGAGTGGGACTAATGGTTAAAATAATAGATGCATAGATTATCAGTTATGTGGATAAACATATGATGATATATTTTTAAAGTATCCTAAATTATGATATTACAAGTGACTAAACTTATATAAAGAAGTGAGGAATCCAAGATAATTTAAAGGAGTAACATTGGAAGTTGGCGGCCGGAGTTGAGTTGATTAAAAGAAGAAGTTAGAATCCATTTTGATACTAAATGACCATTAATTAGATAGAGACCACCCAAAGAACATGAATCATGTTGGATAATATTCTATATAATAAGGGATTTTGAAGATTGATTTGACACAAAGTTAGAAAAAAGAGACAATTAACCTCTAGAGAAGAACATGTTCTAAAAGATAAAATAATGTTACATTATTGCAATGTAATATGTTCTAATGATGTTGAGATAAATGTTCAATGTGAAATATTAATTGAAGGAATGATTGTGATTTAAACTGAGATCTTTAGATGAGGTTTATATTATTTATTCTATTTTTTTCAAGATATTTTATGGAGTCATATTAGGATATCATAGTAAATATATAAATGGCACCCAATTCTATAGTTGAGATAGAAATATTGCAAATAGAATTCCACATGTTCCCTATATCTATGAGATATAGAGTTCCTATATAAGAAAGGAATAAAACATGATTTGAGTGAATGAAGAAAGGGTAAATTTAGAGGGATAAAGATTACTAAATAGGGGAAGTAACATACCAAACATTTCCATCAGAGAATGAAAAGGGTCGAAGTTGAGAACAATGAAACATGGAGTTCGGAATTATTGAGTGATTTCCCCAGATCAAGAAGACTAAAGAGAGGATAACATGCCAGGAATAAATCAATAAATTTCAGTAGTTTTGGGCATCTATGTTCTAGTCATTGAGAAATCCAGAATTTTAGTTTACCAAATATATAATCTTTTTTGTTGTGCATGTGAAGTATAATAGAATATCAAGAGGTTGTAAAATTTTCTTCAATGAAGTTGTTCATGGTGAACTTTTAAAGACGGGTGATTCTAGAATAAAAAATTCTAATAATCATATAAGGATATATAATGATCTTTTGGGGGAGATATCATCCGTGGGACCGAGTATAAAGATACTTACCTTAAGTAATATACTGAAATTGGTCAGTTAAAATAGTATATTCACACAATACATTTTAATTGTTGAAAATGATCTATAGTAGAAGAAATGTTTACACATAAAAAGTTGACATGGAAAAGAGGATGTTCTTATATTGATACTAAAAAATGTGAAAATCCTTGGGTGTTGTTTACTTTAGATTATCATTGCAGCATAAGTGATATGTTTTGAGGTGTAATATTAAAGATCTAAACATCTTATCTAAAAATTAAGGTTTAATCAACTTAAATAATGGAAAAAGATAGTCCAAACACTATAAGTAATAGTTTTTCAACATTTATTTACCCACTATCAGGGTGACTACACAATCCAATGGGAATATCATTAATTATTATGACTAATGATGTTATTAATTTCTATATAATTTGAATGAACATATAATCTAAATGATCATGTAATTCTAATAACTATATATTTCTGATGACCATGTAAGAAAAATAAGCTTGTATATGACATTAAAATTTAATCCCTATAAATAACCTACAATCATTAATCTGATTTTATAATCTTAAAACATGTGTATTTTTTTGTAATTTTATTCTTTACTTTATTAAGCTCAATCAGGGTGCTAATATTCTTGGAAAAAACATAGATAAAGAATTTATGTTCATGGTATTTTTATTTACATCATGATTTAGGATACTTTCACTTTTCTTAATTATGTTTCACATTGTATTCCTATAATGAATTAATGTACAAGTTCTATTAAAATAATTTATATCATGAAAATTTATTGCATTTTACTTAATTTTAATTCAGTCTATGAAAAATTAAATTTAACCCCATATACATTTAATAGAAAAATAAATTGAAAATTTATTTGATATTTCATATATATTAAAACTCAATTCACTCCATTACCTAACTAATGAAATAAACTCATAGTCAAAATATTCCAATATTAAAAAAACTAGCATATATATGACATAAATGAATCATCTATTACAATAACTTATCATTTAGTCAATATTAAATGTAGTGTATAGTTGAATATGGTCAAACAATAAATAGATAAATGATATAGTAAATTTAATATAATTTATGTCTTATATATAATGATTTTAAGAAATTTTTAATATATAATAGTATTGAAATTTTATATCTGAATAATGTAATATTGTTTAGTAAAAAGATACCAAATATATTATATATGTATTATTTTCAAGGAAAACAATCATATAAATGAGTTTCTAATAATTGATGGTTTTGTAAAATATATTCATATATGTACTATTAAAAATATTAACATAATGGGAATTTAGTCATAGTTCTCTTAAATCTATTCACTATAAGAAAAAAAATTCTCTACCAACCTCCACATTCTCAACCCTTTACGAATTACTCTCTAAATAACCTATTTTTTTCCCCAATAAAGATATTTCCCTTGGTTGATGATGGATAAAATGATGAGATACTTTTGATGACATTTCCAATAGCTGTTAATAGATTAAAACTTATAGATATCTCATCCTCCCATGGGTAAACTCCCAAAACCATAAAAATAAAATTCTTCAATGGTAACATTGTGAACACTTTAAAAAAGAAAAAGTTAGAGTTTTTATACTAATATTTCAATAAATTCCATTACAATGAATCTTTATATTTTTTACTTATAATATTCTAATACACATAATAAAATTAAATGAAATTATTATTTTTTATATTAATTAAAATAATGAATAACATGACAAGTGGGTCTATCAATTGGTATTAGAGCCTTGATTTTTGGCCACTGTGTATCTATAATAACTTATCATACATGATTCATTTATTTTATAGATTTTGGAGAAAAAATTGTTATTTTAATTTTTTCTATCTATTCTTGAGTTTTTATATGGGATGATTTTATTAAAAGATTATTTTTTGGATCTAGTATATTTATTTTAGTTATTTGTTCCTTGTGTTGTGGATGATTAATTTTTTAGAAGACAATTTATTTTTTGAAATCATATGAATAATATATGTTCACCCTCAGTAAAAAAATTTCAAGGCATAAGAATAATATATCTCTTAATTTTTTAATTTTTTTATCAGATAAAAAGGTCCTCAGTTTTTTTATTAAATATTAATACCAATATAGATAATATATCTTTTATTTTTTATTTTATCTAGAATTTATCTTTTTCAAGATGTTTATTTCTTAGATAAATCATATTCTATAATATTTTTAGGAGGGAGATTGTATTTTAGGGAATAATTGGAGGTAAATTAGGCAAACAAAGACTAATTTCATAGTTTTTGAGGACAATGTGAGCCCTTGAAGAACGAAATATCCACACACAATGTAGAAATCAAATTAATCAAGAAATTTTAGGGGAAATAATTTTCAATGCTGAAAAAATATTAAATAAAAAAATTCTTAATAATAAAAAATCTCAATGGTGAATAATTTTTTCATTTTTTAGTTTATTAAAAATTAAATTTTATAATAATTATTATTTTCATTTTCATTTTTCTTTCTTCAAAAATTTTTCCGTATATGTTTTATTTTAAAAAATAATTTTTAATAAATTAAAATAAAAATAAATTTAACTTTTTTTTGAAAAAACAAATTTTCTATTGCTTTCTTAATTAACTTATTATGATAGTAATAAAATATTTCATGACTATTTGATGGGATTAGATAATGGATAATGTATTGATATATGTTAATCGATTGAACGAAGAATATATTTTTTAGTGTGGAATATTTTAGTAAATTTTAAATAGACCAGGTGGAGGACTATGAAAACAATGTATATCCTTGTATGAAATGTGATCTCTTTGAGATATTACATAAGAGAAAAAATATCATTTAGTGGGTTGTGTAATATATAATGTCCCACCATGGTTCACACTATATTAACTAAACTAGGTCACCATGTGACCTTAGGAGAACTTCCTTGTACTCTAGAGAATGTCGACTAGTAGGAGGTCCTAATCTGTTACCATGGAAAGACTATACCACAATATTAGAGTGAAAAATAATAAAATAACCAATAAAGATATATATTAATAAATCAAAGTATTTTGACGTAGTAAGACATAAACTACTATATCCAATGTATTGAGTAAGTAAGCAATCATACAAACTAAAGCTCATTCTTGAATGAAATGAATGATTTCCCACAGGGCCAATCATAATACAAATATATAGAACTAATAAAGTGCATAAACGCCTTACCATTACCCCTAAGTCATACCCCATGTATCTTTTGACCCCATCTATTCGAGTTATCCTACATGATAATGTAGCTTTGGGCCTCTTCCCTTCTTGAACATGTGAAAAGTGAAGAAATTCTCAGAAACCCATGTTCCGTGTCCATTTGAGTAGTGTGTGAGTAAAACAAAGCTGGTGACCACCAATGAGATCACATGTATAACTTGTGAATATAGTGTGTACACATGTAATATTCTCAATAGAATAACTACAATGGTAAAAATTAATAAATAAATAACCATTTCAATCCTCAGGTTATAACATGACACTAGGGACTAATCCAAACCATCTTTGGCTAGTACCAAGGTGCATCTAAAAATATAGCAAAACTATGACAACCAATATTAGTTCCAAAGATGATTCCTAGGATAAATTATTAAGAAATACAAAAGTATTAGGCTCTATAGTGGGATCCAAAGAGAAAGTCCTAAGCATAAAGTGTTATATTAAACACTCAGGGGTAGTGTATCTCCAAATTTTCATCTAACAATATGTCCCATCAAGGGGTAGTACATCCATCTGGTTTACCTAATATATCATGTCGAGGGGTAGTGAGTTCCTCATATCCAATTCATATATTATTAATTAAGTAAAAATTGATATAAAACATCAAATACATACCATTTATATTATTTCAACTCATTTTCATTTCTGTCCTGCCCAAATCAACTCATACTTACCAAAAATCGTGTCATGATCTATGGAGATCATCTACGGAGTCCCATATATCTCATACATCTCAATGAGAAGTTTATCCCACTAGAATTATATAATATAATACCTCAAAATAGGGTAGGCTATCTAACCAAACCAATCTCAAAAATCCATGTTTTCCCTTTCATGTTCATCAACTATTATCATCTCATCCATTATAGACTTAGATTGTTGATTCAGGTTCTAATGTCATTCCAATAATCATTACATACAAGTTCACATACATACTATCTTATAGGTAAATATATATTTGGAGACTCCCTTGTTCTCCTATGAGACATTCTAACTCATACAGCCTCATGGGTTTCATTATCTTAGTATTGTTTCATAGGTAAACACCCATCACTTAGAGGGTATGACATCCAGAAATCGCATTGTAGTCATCTCATGAAATCATTGGCTTAACATGTAATGTCTTATTTATATCACACAAGGGATATGGAATAAATACCACACTCTTCCCAAATCACCCATGGTTGGTACTCTCACCCAACATATCCATGAATATCCAAGTGGTCTACCAACCTACGTAATCACATCTGAGTTTGGGAGGAATTCTCACCCTTTGATCATCTCAACTATCGCAAAATTTTTAAGGAATCTAAATAAACATACATTGAGTATACATGAAACTCCTCATAACCCTATAATCACCACTACAAGGAGGTTTTTAAGTCTCCCACACAAGGTATCATACATTCAATTAGACCATTGACAATTTTCCAGGGCTTGTCCATCTTAGAATATAAAACTATAACGAATGACTCATCCACCAACGACCAAGTTATCTAGCTAGTGTGTAAGGTTCCATCATGACCCTTTTTAAATTATTAGTTCATCAATGGATACTAAATTAAAATTAATGAATTTTATTTTAATTATATCATTGATCACAATAAGCAGAGATACAAGATATCACATGAAATTTAAATGAAACAAATTTACTGAAGGAATATTTTCAAGGGACAACCGACCTTAACTAAATACATTCCTTTTTTCTCACTTATCATCAACTATCACCAAATATTGTCTAAGTCCATCCATCCTTGACCAACACATTCGATGGAATATATCACGAAAATCATACAAATTAATTAATTATTATTTAATTATTATTAATCAAATAATCACAAAATTTTTTACAATTGAATGATATTTTATATAATCACTAAAACATACTGAGTAACCTCATTATACCAAGACCACAATGAAGAACATTTTGAATTTTCATAACATGATACTAGAACGACTCTAAGAAAAATCTCTTCCACAGATATTTATATCAATCACCAATTTAATTTTTTTTAAATGAAAAATATTTAATAAATTTATACAGATGAAAACATTTAATATGATGACATGAAAAAATGTTCAATCATAAACATGAGACATCATATACCCATGAAACTCAATAGACCCATCATATCAAGATGATTACACCACGATCTTATATAATCATATAGAAAAACTAAACCAAAATCAAAAAAACTGGAAAATTTAACAATTCAAGAAGAATAAAAATGGAAAAAGGAGAGGAAAACCTTGAATTGTTGAAGAAAATTAACCATCAACATATTTCATCCAAGGGAAATATAGAGTTATTTATGATTATAAACACATTATTTTGGTAATTCTTGTGAAGGATGTTGGGAGAGGGAGAGGTTCTGTGAAATCAAAGTAAAAAAAGTGTTGTTTTACTTCAATTTAAAATTGCACATGATAATGAAATGATATGTACCATGATATGCCATATATCATCATAAAATCCAAGATAGCCTCGACATGACCAACCCCGCACTAATAGGGCCTCCAGACTATTCTACCATTTTGGGAAGACACAAAACACCTCTATGGAGTAATTCCAAAACACTTAGAAAACCCCCTTGTTCAAGGCAGTACAGTATGGTTTCCTACATAAGTGACACTCTTAGTTAGAAAACAAACCCTCCAATACACCATGACACACCCCCTATCCCATCAACATTTCCCAAAAGTGGTTCCTATCAATTTCAATGTCATCAAAAGTACTAAACAGAAGTTTCTCCTAGGTTATTTTTCATAGAGACATGTTCCAAGCACCATACAGAAAATCTACGAACCACGATATTTTACCTCCTAAATCCCCTCTAGCCTAAAAATTTAACCCATTATCAAGGGGATGATTACTGCATAGTTATTTTTGTGACGATGAAAACATAGGGAAATAATTATGTAGGTTTTATTAGTTCGACTCTTATATCCACCGACAATCCCAAGAATATGAATATCTCTTGGACCACATTGGGGTTCCAACACTCATAATACTGATCCAGACCCTGATTCTCAAAACAAACCATTACAAACATTAAAATTTTAATTCTTCTTGAATTTTCATATTCCATAAAAATAATATTGTTTGTAGCCACCTCACTATAACACTTATTATCCCTAGGAATATAGAATAGTCATTCACACATTAACCTCGACCCATCCCAATCACTAATTCACACTCAATTTAGTAAGATCAATCTGAGAACACAATTTAATTTTTTTGATAAAACTCATAATATATTATGGAATACTCAAAAAAACCAGAGATACTAGTCATCACCATCAATGAAACATCATGATGATTCTTACCCATAAATATCTATCCTCAGACACCATTGAATTATTAATTAGTTAAACATTCATAATATGGAACCACATCCACAAGAATCAACACATATAACATGACTCTAACCCATGATGATCCAAACAATTGAAATAACATAATTAATATGCACACATAGTGTCCCAAAGTCCCACTCAATGTTATTTTCATCTCATCATACATAATCATATAGGAAAAGACCGGTCACTTATTCTATAACATAGCATTATAAAAAATAATTATCCGTATTTATCAATGTTCCATCACAACAATATATTATAATTCTTATACTCTTGAAGAAATCAAAATATCATCTATAAAAACACAATGGAGTGAAAACCTAAGAGTAGGTGTAATTCCCTAGTTGAATCCCCATCCAACCAAAACTGTTGTTTTATGACACTCCAGGGAAATGATGTATCCCCAATTAAACTCACGCATAAATGATATCCTACCTGCCCCAAGACAGATGCCAACACACACACTCCATCCAACATTCTAATTGAATTTATGATTTTAAATTAAAAAAGGTTCAAGATAAATATGAATTATCTATATACTGATATCCAAATTCTACCTCGACCATCCAATGATCGTTCCAATCACACCCACAACCCTACCAATATGGAGAAATGTCTACATGACTGATTCAATGCATGTACAATTGTAGTATTCATATCCCCAATCCACTAAACTAGTTAACATATATTTATAGACCATGCTCTATACGCAATTAAATTTAATGACTGGAAATGTCTATTACACATATAACTAGTCATCAAATAAATTAAACCCAACCCATTCATGACTCACCATGAGCATCACCCTCCACACTGATTGACCATCATCTGTAATATGGGTTAAAACCTCTAATATATAATGGGGTAATTCCCACCATATGGATTTCATTATGATTGTCCTCATTTGTAACATTTATAGGATCCATCATTATGCCTCCTTAACAAAATGTTTCAAGGATTACACCCGGTTCAACCGTATCAGGACACCCTAGTCAGTATCTTTTGTCACATCACACCATGAAGGAATTTTTTCATTAGGCCAGAAATATTTGGAAACGATTCCCCTAATCATTCCAATGAATCCACAAGTCCTCATACGGCACACAAAGGCTCACTGAATCAAAACTCAAATGACCTTATGTATAACCATCTTGTACACCCTAAATAACATATGAATTTAATGGGAGTACATTGTAGTATAACCCAATACCAAAACCTAACTCACACTCCCATGAGTAATGTCTCATAATATCTATGATCATGAACCTAAAAAATTGACCATTACCTTCACATTCTAGACTAATACATCATTACTCTCCCCTAGCTTCACTCTTCAATATTAGTAATCCCACATATGTTATGACCTACTGCATAATATCCCACCTAAATACATCATATCAAAATTTAAGCATAAACCCCACTCTAACCAGTCTAGATCTTACCATCTAGATTCACAATTAGCTATGTTGTTGGAAACTATACCCAATGTCACCTCGGCTATGAATTCAATTGATCTTACCTTCAGAAACCTACCTTAATATCATAAAAATAAATTGATTTACATCATGAATGATTAAAAAACCTCATTTTATTTTACCTCATTTTTTAGAACCTCATATAAACTAACCTCAAATCCCAAAGCATCTACCCATGCATACATCTCTAAAGACAACCACAAGACAAGGTAAACCCCTCTCTTGGGTTTCCCTCCTAAGTATTATATAACATCTATTATATAGTACATGAATCACCTATAACTAAATATATATATTTAAATAACTAGGATATTTCTCTTAGATCATAGGTAAAATCAATTTTTGGTCATAGATCACAAGAAAAACCTCAACATTTTCATCTAAAAAAACACCCAAAAACTCATGTGTCAAAACACCTACTCTGGGGATCTAACATAATCACTTGAGGGATCACATTCCAAAATGCAAGCCTACTCACAGGGACAATTTATCACAGGGAATCCACATATGGGAACACCAATTAAGAAATAAAGAATTCAGGATAATACTAACTATGCCTATACACATGAGAGCCACCCGTCTAGGATCACTGTCTCATCCATCAACACACACACACACACACATCAAAATCATCCTAGATGACTTGTGTCAAATAAATATAGATAGTTAGTTCATTTAATTATGATTCCATGAATATGTTATATAGTAAAACAATATGTAGATTTTTTGACACTATAAATTAAAAAAATCTATTTCCTTTCCATAACCTTTACTGAGGTACCATGTTCCTTCACTGACCCACTATGTTTTTATAACTAAGTAATAAAATTCATGTACTGGCCTATTTGGTTTCTTTATATCTCTTTACTTAATGGACTATATAGTCATTTTTAATAAGCATCCCACCACAATTTGAACATGAAAATTCATCATTATAAAATATACCATGGTTCATCCGAGTAAAATTCCACCAAAATGATATTAGGGACAACCCAATATTAGTTGTTATTGAAAATTTAAACAACTGAAATCCCATCATTAGTGGGACCAATCAAACACAATAATACATATTTATAATAAATCTTATGTTCCAAATATGATGAATGAACACTTAAATCATACCAACAAGACAAGATCTAAAAACCTATAAATTATAAGTCTATGAAACAATGTTCATTACACTTGGTGGAATCACACAATTGTAAAATAATAAACAAAGAATAGTAATCCCAGATCCCTATTATCCTTGAATCCCCATGTGTTTTTGAATACAAAAGTTTTAGGTGTATCAAAAGATTCATCACATTCCTATATATATTGTCGACAATCTAGCCAAATATTTAGAAAAAACTATAACAAACTCTGCGAAATAATTCACATAAAAGAAGAAATTATTATTTTTGACTTGCCCACTATGTCTCACTAAACAAAAACTGGATTAGGGTTCCACATTACATATGGAATTTCTTTCCATACAATATAGGCTTCTAACTTGTAGTGAGGGTCTAAGGGGATATTTTTGGGAGACAATAACCCCATATCGGAGTGTTCATTAACCTAAATAAACAAGAAAAATACTAATAAATTTGAGTCGATATAATAAATAACACACAAAATGATATATCAAACATAATGAGGATGAAAATATTCACATAGACTCATTTTCATACCAGCATAATATGATTATACCACTAGTATGTCTATCACAGTGGAAACATTTGAAAGGAATAATGTGAATAAATGATCTACCACCATAAAAATACATACTTTATCTATCTCATAACACAACATATTTTAGATATCCTGCTTTATTTTATAACTCATGGACTCCACCCAACCAGACATATAGTCATTGAAGAAATGCCTTTATACCCAAGTGTTATGAACGTCCATGAATGGTTTGAGTACAACCTAGTAGGGAACCACCAATGTGGTCTAATACATAAAAATTAAAATAATTGTGTACCATTGTGACATGCTCAAAAAAATAAAAAATATGGGACATAAACATAAGTAAATAACCATAATCGATCCTCAGTTTCTAACATGGCACTTAGGGTTGCCTAAAACATACTTTACTTAGAAAATAAGTATCTCTTATCATGTAACACAATAATGTAAACTAATCTAAATACAATTAATGATTTAAAAGAGTAATTCACAGGAAATAAAGTAATATAAACATCAATATATTGATCATATGATTAGTTATTAGGAATCCATTAGTATATTGATCACTTGAGGGGGGGGGGAGTCCATCTCTCCCAAATTAGCTCTCTTATAAGCCCCATTAGGTGGTATATACATCTATCCAATTAATATTATATATGACATCATAGACCAATGCATCCCTACCATCTTTTTAATTTATATGGAAATTAAGCTGAGATCCATGTTAAACATCCCACACATCCCATGTATCTAAATACATCTTAGTGGGTAGTCCATCCCACCTGAATGGTCTAATTAATAGTAAGCACAAAGGTTGTACCCAAATAGATCATTCAAGGAATCCAATTTATCTCATAAACCATGATGGGAAGTGCATCCCACTCAATTAATATCCTTTAAGAAATCTCAATGGGGTAAAGCATCTAACTGAATACATGTCACTAATATAAGGTCAACCACTAATGTGCATGTTATATCATCATCAGAATCATACAAGAATCACATTTTCTATTTGGGTTCTAAGGTGACACCCATAATCATCACTACTATATCCTCATACGAACCATATTGGGGTTCATTATATCTTGGTGGTGCACACTAGGTCTCCTAGGTCACATCATAATATAGAAACTCAAATGGATTCCATTATCTTAGTCTCTTATCTTGCACACACCCAGCACGTGGAGGTTATAACACCCATAAATCCCCTTATAACCATCACATTAACTCATTAACCTCATAGGTATTCTCTTTTAATTATCAAACAAGGGAGATGAATTAATGTCCATCGCCTTCCCAAGTCACCCTATATTGGTTTTCACAAGCAATATATCCATCAATATCTGCAGGGTCTACCAACCCAGTTAATAACATCACAATGGGGGAGGAACAATCACCCCATGATCCTCTCAACTATCTCAAAATATATATCGAATCTCAAAATCCTCAAATAGCCCACATGGGCTGTACATCCAAAACCAACACTATCAACATAAAAGAGGTGTCTAAGTATCCTAAACTAGTGCCACTACATTCACTTAGTCGATTGACAACCCACTTGGGTCTGTGTGTCTCAAGGAATAAAATCATAATCAAGGCCTCATCCATCATCAGAGGAGGCATCCAACCATTATAGAAGGGTATATCATGGACCATGACTCTTTTTTAATTTATTTTTAATTATTTAATTTATATTAAATAATATTATATAATTATAATGTTTATCTTCTTGATGATGAGACTTCATATCACATGTTATATAAATAAAATTCATTATTACATGGGGAATTTTTAAGGCAACAACTACCTTAATTGATGCCATTCTATTTTTATTACAGTTTATTAACTCTTTTTCATGCCTTTCATAACTAGATATCCCAAATTCATTAGATTTTTTATCTCATAAAACACATACGAATTAGTTAATTATTATTTAATTATAATATATTATCCAATTATAAAAAATTTCCCAATTTAAAGGGATTAATAATAATCAATAAACACTTTATCAAGTGACCTCATCGCACCTAAAAACTGACCAAGAACACATTTAAGGTATGAAATGAATTCTCAACACCACTCGAGGAAAATTCATAAAAAATGAAATAATTTTAGTCTAAAATTGAATTAAATTTAATTTTATTGGGAAAAATCCCTCATCGTATCATTGAATCATTTTTGATGTGATTTTGTTTGTGGATAATGTGGTCCTCTGTGTTGTGTTTGTTGACAAAGCAAACCACGACATACAAATTTGTTGATAAAGGGGATTTCATGGTGGAATGTCAAGTTCAAGGGTTGTGGTTAACGATCCATGTTTGAATCAAGAACGTAGACAAAGGAATGGATGATCTGGAGGCGGTACAAAAAGAGTAGATACAAGGTGACACCGTTTTCCAGTGTTTACCAAATTTTTGGGCCTGAAAATCAAAAAATGGAGAAGAGTGTTTTTAGAAAAGGTAATTGCACTCCGTTGTCTTGAAGGATAGTAAACTTGTGCACTATATGTTTTTCAATATCAAAACATCAAAATATAGCAAGGGAAAAGGGTCACCCATGTTTTAGGGTTGGTTGCGCAAGTGACTTGCTTGTCAGAGACTTGTGCGTCGAGACTTGCGCGCCGAGGGGAGACTTGGGCGCCATCGCACAGGGTGTACAAGTGCCTATAAATAGAGGTTTAAACCTCCTAATACAATAAGAGTTCAACAATTAGAAAAAATCAGAGCTCCCGTCGCGTAGTTGTGGTGGTTGTGAAAGTGGTGGTGTGGTCACGCAAGTAGAATTTGCACGCTAGTTGTTTGTTTCACGCCCATGGAGGTTTGAGTGAGAAAGGAAGGGAGTTGCTCAAGTTTTGAGTTGGAGAATTGGGTGTCGCGGAAGTTGTTTGGTGACACTTGTGCTCCAAATAATGAAGAAGCGCGACACTTGGTGGTTGCACACCAATATTGGTTTGGGCGTAAAAGGGTGTGAGTCGCGCAAGTTTGGAGTTCTAGAAGTTAGTGTCACACAAGTGGTTGAGGTGAACATGCATGCCAGTTTTAACTTGAGTGCAGAGACATGCGTGCTAGATTAAAGAAGGAAACTAGGTATGGTTGAATAGTGGATGTGATTCAGGGCTACGTGAAAGCTGTAAGATTTCTCGATACCTTCAGTGAAAAGTATGATTCATCTACAGGTGAAAGCTGGACTCCAAAAAGCATCTACATACAACATAGGATGCATTCATTAGTAATATTGAAGAGACCTACATGTCTTTAAACTGTGAGTGGATCCTTTCTAGAGCAGTGAGAAAAGGAAGAGGAAGAAGGTGATCCCATCCTCTGGCAGTGAGCCCAAAAGAGAGAAATAGGGAGTGACCCTTGGGAAAGTAGTGAGATTACCCTAAACATTGTAAAGGCAGTGAGTCTGTGAATAGATGTGATCTATCCCAAACCTTATAAACAACATTCTACATATAGTAGATTTGGTACATAGACAAATTTCCAGTGTATTCTCCTTGGACGTATCCCATTGAGGGCGAACCAAGTAAAATTTCTGTGTTCTGTGCATGTTTTACATTCTATTTATATTGTGCAATGAGAAAGAGAGAGAAGAGTGTTTCTCTTAACTGTGAAACTAGATCAGAAGTGGATTTAATTTTAAATTTGTCTAAACCTGATTCACCCCCTCTCTCAGGATATTCAGCCTAGTAGACCTAAAAAATTTAATCCTTGAATAAATATATATGGTGACATATACTAAACAAAATGATATATAATGGCATGTGATCATCACCGAGATACTTTTTCTACCCATCACATGAAAAAACCCTATCATTTTGGGATAATTACACTATTCATAGGTTAAAGAAAAAAAATTAAATGCAAATCACCCAAAATCATATGAGGGAATAAGAGAACATAAAATAGAGAAGAAAAAGTAGGGTCCCACAAGGAATCACCAATTAAAATGGTCTATGAACACCACACATCCAAGGGTAATAAATGTATAATAGGGAATAACTTCTATCGAGATTATACATGTGTGAGAAGAAATCTAGGAGGGATAAATTGATTATAAATTCAATGGAAAAAATGGAAGTTTCCTCCTTTTTAAATCCAGACATCTTAGAAATATTTCATGCACTATTACATTTAATATTCCATAATTTATGCCCATATTTTCCCAAAGGATCCCTCACATGACTAATCCTACTCCAACAATTCCTCCCTCCTAATAATCCATTTAGGGTATCCATAAAACCCCCCGCACTATGGGATAAAATACAAAGTAAAATTACCTATGTATGGTTTGGTGGCCTTACATTGTGTAAAAATCTTCTAATGAAAAAACTATCTATGATGTTGAGTTGTGCCACTTCACTACACAGAGTTTCACAAAATTGGATCCCCTAAAAAACACATTAATCAAAATTCCCTTACATGGAATTTTCCCTAGATGTCTAATATTAAAACCATCCAAAAGTTTCTCAAAGAAAAATTGGAATCCTTAAACTTTATCATTCCAAATCCCCTCTAACATGGGTGTTTCTCACTCAATTACATGGTCTACCACACATGGTTCTCCCTATGGTCATGATTATACTACAAAATTTCCCTATAGCTTTACCCTACTCCACTCATTTATCCACCCAAGAACCTATATACCTTCAAGGACTTGTTCCTCATTCAAGAAATCATTCTTAAGGGTTTCTAAAACTTGTAATCATTATTCAAACCCCAGTTCACAAATTGAACTACTTACCAATATTAAAATTCTAATTCTTTATGAATATTCACAACTTGTAAAAACAAGGTTCCCAATAAAATTAATCATTGATATGAGTGTTTTTATTAACATGGGGAGAAATGATATGAATTCAATAGTATCTGTAGGAATATTTAATCCAATTTTGCATATGAAATAATAATAATATCAACTAAAATTAATATACTTTAGTAAATAGGCATTTTTATTAAACAATAACATAATTATTGTCTTGAAATTTTTTTAAAATAAATAAAATTTATGCAAATAATACTTTTCATAATGATAATATTAGTTTCATTAAATTCAAAAAAATATTTAATTTTTATAACATAAATAAAAAAGAATGAAAATTGTGATTTTAATTTCACCATCTTTCACTAACTTTTATAAGAAATTACACAATAGGATAAAAACAAAAAATAAAAACATATGATACAAAAAATGTAAAACATAGTTTAATTACATTATTTATATCTATATCCTTAACATAATAATTTGATTTTATTTAATTTTTTTTTTAATTTTGAATAAGGTTTCCTAAATTTGATGCATAATTTTAAAGAGTTCATAATGATTATAAAGAATACATTACGATATTTCTACACTATACCAAGAATTTTACACATGTATAGTTGTTACAATGATTCAAAATATTTAATGTAGCATGAAAATAAAATGATTAATAATTATAATCCTTGATATTTATATAAGTATTTATTAGTGGGAAATATTAATTTTATATACCCTAAATTTATAGAAAATTATTCTAGGAATATATAAATTTCACATTATTTGATATAGTGAATCCAAATGGTATTCATTCTATACAATGAGTATATGTACAATGATTCTAATAAGTTATAAAATTTATTGATGGTTATGTGTGAAGCATATAAATATTATGTTTTTATGATAAGAATCAGCCAAAACAAAATTGTATAAAAAATTTCATATGAAAACATCCTATTATTTATGATTTTAATATATTGTATAAAAAATTATTTTCATTATAAAGGGAAAATGGATAAATTTGTTTTGAGATCTATGTTTTCTTTATTATAAATGATTTTATAGCTTATAGACATTTGTTAAGGATACAATATCAAATGGAATTTTATATTCTTTATTTGTGAATGGGGTTTATATTCTATTAGTTTAGATCATAACATTAATAAAATGTTTTTAGATCATCGTAAACTATTGAATCAAAATCATTATTTCCATTAATTAAGAAAATATTTTGATATGAAGTTAGAATAATGTGGTCTAATATTTCACTTAATTATTAACAATTACTTAAAAACCAGAAATATTTCATTATTTAATTTGAAAAATATTTTATGAAGGACCTTATAATAAGTGAATATAAAATAATATCAATTTTTGAATCATTATATTATAAAAAAATAGATGTTATATATTCTCTTAATGAAATTATTATTGAAAATAATTTATTTGATATTGTCAATTGCATGATATTTAAAATTATATTAAAAAATAAATACATTATCCATGTATATTTATAGAGAGATTATTTTAGAAAAAGAAAATAATTATCACAAGTGGTAAGAAGATCGTATATTTTCTTCATAAAAAATCACAAATTTGAAAAGGTATAACATTTTTTTGTTATTTTCATTCAAAAATTATTGTTATATTGGGATACTCCTTTATGATTAAAAACCTGATTAAAAATACTTTAAGATGAATGGTATAAAATATCATGATGACCATAAGTGTATATATAATTTTATTTTAGTTAACATATACTAAAACATACCGAATAGTGATTGAGGTTCCACCAAAAAACAATGTTACTCATTTAAGTGTACATTTAGGAATGTTATTGATCTCAATAAATTACAATTCTTTAATATCACTATTTATATAATCATTATCGTAGTTAAGGTGCTAAAAATATGTGGTCTGGTTTGATTAATATAGATATACCAAATTTAATGTGGCTTGGTGATACTGAAGGGGTATGTGAAAAATTAATTAGACCCAAGGGTTTAATAATTTATCACTATACTAGAGAAGAAGTGGTAAATTTTTTTTAATGAGTACATAATCATTTTCAATTTTATTGTGGTTCCAATAATTTGGAATATATAAGAGGAATGTAGGGAAGAGAAAATTATAAAAAGGTATAACAATTTAATAAATTTAGTGGAGGAAAGTATGAATATATTTACTATACAACCTAATGTTAATTTGATAGTATTCTACAAATAACATAATGGATCTCCTATGTGAGAACACTAATAGAGTTTGAAATTTCATTGAAAAATAATATAATAATTTATTTTTTTATTAGCTAAATCTACATATTAATGACCAGTTATATTATTATTATTCTTTAATCATTGAAAAGTAGATATGTCAATCTAGAGATCCAAGAATACAAGTGAATTATTACATGGGTTATTTTTTCAATTAGTTCACATTCTCATTAAATATAAATCTTATAAAATAACAATTAAAAATATTTGTGTGGATTATATAGAACAATTAATTCATATATCTAAGTTATGAATCCCATATAATATATATATATATATATATATATATTGTGTAGTTTTTGGTATATTTACAAATATTGGGAATTGGATTATATAAATTTTTTAACATATGTGATTTTGTTAGTGGGTTAATAATAATATTCAAAGAATTGATGAAGAATTCATTTTACATAACACAATAATAACGTTTTTTATATTTCTAATCTTGATACATCAAAGTAGTCTATTTTTTGTTCTTAAACTAAATAGATGAAGTTGAAAATAACGGCCAAAATTAGAATGAATTATTTTTTAAAATATCACTAGAAACTAATTCTATATTAGATGATTAATTCTATGAAAAAATAAGTCCTAATTATTTACCTTTTTTAATTCATAATTGATGGGGGTGTTGGATATGAAAGGAGAATTTGAAAATTTCAATTTTTTTCAAAAATTGAAACAAAAAATAAAACCAAGTTTTGTTGGGGTTATAACACGCCATGGTTAATTATATAGGATGGTGATTACCATAATGTTTTTTTAGTTTAGATTATATATATAAATATAAATTATTTTTCCATAACTATTTGAAGAACCCTCATTGTTTGTATTTAAAAATTTATGTTTTGATGAAAACATCATGATTAATGAAATCATATTTTATTATATCTACCAAATTTTAAGATTGAATATACATGAAATGTTGTATTTGAAAAAAATTCAAATTGTATTTTTATGAGTTATTAAACATTATAATTTACATGGGGAGTATAACATATCTAGGTTTATTAAAATAGTTTTGGTATTACTATTGATACATATTATATTTTATTTTCACACATTTTTCTAGAGATTGGATGTGAGTGAATTTAGTCTGGTGAAATGGTATAATTTGTGTCAATATGAATTGAAACAAACCATTATTATTGGATTAGGCATGACCTAAAACAATCTAAAAATTTAATATATGATTACAATTAAATAACTAAATGTTTTTGATATAATTCTCCACATGCGACAAGAATCTTAATTGAAACAAAAATATATTTAGATGAAGCAAAAATATTTCACTAGGACCACCAATACCTATCCGTTGAATTAGTGGGAATGACTAAGATAAAATAATTTATAAATTATTTGAAAAAATAAAATAATTTATACTTTTATTATAAATTAAATTCAATTAGTTTACCTAAAATTACTAATAAGTTCAGTTATTATTTAAAATTTTATTTTCCAAAAAAATCATTTTCTGTGATACATATTTCTATTTAAAAAGAAGAATTATTAATGGTAAAAAATGTCTGATATTGATATTTATTAACACCAATTTATTTGGTAAATGATATGAAATAAGAATAATAATAGTTAATATTTGAAAATTCAATTTTCTAATAAAAATGGGGTTTCATAATATTTTATGAATTTATTCAGAAACTGAATTTATAAATACTTAAATGTGTAATAAATAAAAATAAACTTCGTTTTTGAATTCCCAATATCAAAATTTACTTATTATGAACATCCTAGTTTTTTATAAAATATTTGGTTATTAGTAAAGAAATACAATTTTCACAAAATATGTAATTTACATGACTTTATCATTATATAAGAATGATTTATAATATTTAAAAAGGATTTTTGCAGATAAAATATGAATGTAAAGAATAAAAATAAAAAATAAAAAATATTATTTTAGTTTATAAGTACCATGAACAACATTTTTAGAACTAACTAAAATGTCACTTTTATAAAAAAAAATCTATTTTTAGTCTTTTTTTAAATCAATTATTTTTTTGGTAGATTTAGTTTTTTATTTATTTAAAAGTTAAATATTTCTTATTATCATTATATAAGATCAATTTATGTCATTAACATTAGTATACTTAATAATTTTAACTAATATATAAATTTAATGACTAAAATTGTTTTTTCTCTAAAAATTATTCTTATGAAATTACAAGTATGAGTATTAAAACTAAATTCTCACACATATATAATTTTTATTTCGTAGAATTATTTTCTATTTTGAAATTATATGTATCAAATAATTTTAAAATGTCAGTATTAGTCATTTTTATTAAAATAAAATTCGTAGATCAAAAAATAATTATCAATGAAAAAGTGAATTAGGGTAAACGATGAAAAATTTAAAAAAATATGTAAAACATTAAAAGTTTACTAAAAAATTAGGGTTTTATGTGACTTGAGAGTGACAAAATTTTCCTACTACTATTTTTTATATTTTTTATCTTTGATACGTGAATTAAAAGCTTAAATTTTTTCAATGTAAGGGTCACTCCAAAAAAACTACATTTCCCTTCACTTATGGTAACATATTAACCTAATAAAGTAACACCTAAAATTATAATATATTCCAAAAACAATTAAATATATCCTCTAATAGAAAAATATACCACTTTAAGAAGCCTCTAGTCACCATTGGTTATCATAAGGATTCATTTCCAAGGATACTTCCGAATAAAATTCATATCCCCAACATGTGTATTATCAACTATTTAGTTTTTCTCTATAATTATATTATTGACAATTTATTTTATCCCTAGTAATATAATGATGTTATAATTATTTTTATCTGATTAATTTACTAAATTAATTCAATTATATTATTTATTCATACATAAACCATAACGAAAAACAAAATTTTTATTAATGTGTTGTGTGGACTACCACCCCCATGAAGAAACATGTTTTGTTTTCTATATTTTCCTTAAAATAATTTATTTAGGGTTGTTATTATAGTATAAATATTATTTTTATGATATAATCAAGGTCTTGGTATGAAAAATTATAGAACCTAATAATGATATGATAAAAAATAACCATTGTTAATATATTCATAAAAAATAAGTGTACTAATAGGATAACAATTTATTCAAATTTCCTAACATGATCATATACATTAAATGTTATTATCATTAATTATATATAAAATATATCACTATAATACATAATAAATAATATTATTATGCTTCTGGTGTAAATATATTACCAAATAAATCATCTCATAATCATCCATTGATCATGGTAGGTTCATGTTTTGGTCAGTTTTATCACCTAAATAAAAAATTTCATAAATTTATTCCATGGATGAATATGAGAAAATATTTAATTTTACTATATTATATAAATATTTTAATAAATTGTTATTGCTCTAGTATATTTATATCAACATTTAATTCATTAATTAAAAAACACCATTTGATTGACATGAATCACCGAAAGATGCTTTTTTATCTATTTAATATTAAAGTATTAATACTAAAATACTCATAAGAATAATTTATTACATCAAAAATTATTATAAATCATCCCTATTAGTGACATTAATGACCTATTATTGATAAAATTTGTAATAACAATGAATACAAACACAACTATTATGAAACTAGTAGAAATGATCAAAACCACAAATATACGATGTGGAAAATTGAAAGATTTCATGCAGAGAATGAATATTTATATAAATTATTAATGGAAATGGATACGAGTAAGGATAAAAATTATGTTATTCAGATATTATTTTTATACATGAGGTCAAATTATGTCCATGAAATTATTGAAAATGGGTAAGGGTTATTATCATAAATTCTTCTCTTCGAGGCATGTTTGATATTATAAAAACAATTTCCTTTTATTTTATATATTATAACTATGGGAGATATGATTTCATGATTTATTTTTTAATAATGTTATTTCATTTTCTATTATAATCAATCCATTTTAATAGGTTTTCATTATATTGTTACCCAAGTTACAAGTGTTTTCTTTGTCAAAATCCTGATTCTCTAAGTCATTGCATATTTTATGAACCCTGATTTCTTTTAATGGTGTATTCATTCATATTGGATATATTTTTTCCACAATACTAATATTTCAATTCTTTTGTTGGGAAAATAATATTACCATATTTAAGTAGCCATATAATCATATTTTTTCTAGTAGTAAGCGTTTTTTGACACTCAATTTTCATTCGTTGAGTTATGATCATTACCATGAACTTTTTTCATATATTTTTTTTGTAAATTATACCATTTTATTTTGTTATGAGGTATTATTATATGTTTTAATAAGAAAATAAAATTCTTACACATAAAATCATTGAAACAAATGTCTCTCTTCTTTGGATGTTTTCTCCTGAAACTATCATCTTTCTATCACCAAATGGATTTTTCTCATGTTATTATAATATTAACTTAGTTGTACAACCATTTACCTATATATTTTTAACATTCAATTTTAAAAAAATCATATTGGATGATGATCACCTAGAAATATTTTATTAAATTGAAATCTGGAAAATTAGGTTCAATATGTTTATTTTTATTCCAAAAACGGTTATTATTTGGATGTTTACTATATATTATTGACCATCCACCATCGTTCTCTGGATGTGCAATGATCATGTAATTACATTTATTGTCATAGTGAAATGTATTAGAATAATTTATATTATTATTTCAATATTGATTATTATTGTAATGTTATATATATATATATATTTGAACATCCAACTTTTTATCATGATGATTTATGATCATGTTATCTCTTTATAGACAATGTGAAATGTATCGACAATGTATATGACCATTGGATAATAATGTATGTTTATCATGTATTTATATTCATTATTATTCAGTATAATGATAGTCATGTTTTTATTCTGCTAAAGGTTCCTTATATAATAGTATGAAATTTCTTATAGACTCTTATAGAGAATGTTTTGGACAATATCGGATGATTAGTGTGGAAAAAAATTATTAATCTCTTAAATTCATCAACATATATAACCAAAGAATAATTTTTTGGTATGTGGTGTATACCTTCCCTATTCATTAACATGTCTTGACATCGGTCTCAACGATGAGTAAATGTCTTGGAACAAGGCTTTGCAGATAATGGCATTTAGTTTTAACCAAGTTGGAAAGGCATAAAAACAATACAATGAGTAAACTATTTTGATTATAAAGGTGAGAATAATATTTATAAATTAAATGAAATCATGAAAGTGCCTATGGAAAACTTCAGAGAGAGATAGAAAGGATGGAAATTCCTACCTCAATAATAGTCACATCAAGCATTATAACTCAAGAAACAACTCATTCACATGCATACACTTCCATATATAAGGATATATATATATACCTTTAAACTGAATGATGTGTTCCTCGTGACATGAGGGAACATGAAATCAGAAGACAGACACAAACACACACACACAAACACACACACACACACACACACAGATATATATATTCATACCTGGAAAAAATGTGTGCGCACACCCGGAAAATATCGCCACACCTTAATGACATTCAGCAACAAAAGTCAGTGCAGGGAGGACTAGATCTCATCCAATTAACTACCAGGGACTCAATGACCTAAAAACGACCCACAAATAAAGTGCACAACAAAACGACACATGAAGAACCTCACCTTGGATGATGGTTGAAACCTTGAAAATGCACATCAAAGAGAGATTGCATACCAAAATAATTATCAGCACTAAAAATAAAAAAAAGGACATAAAAACACAATGAACACTCTAAATTAAATGAATGTGGGATAAAGAAACTCTAACCATGAATGGTGGAAGCAAAACAAAACATGAAGAAAGACCAAATGCACCTCGCGAATAATGGTGGACGGTCTGAAGCGATTCAAATCTCTTCGGCTTTGGTGGAGGGGGATCGAACACAGTCCAATATGACCTGATACACTATTCGTGAACCCAGCGAGAGGATTCATGGCCACATTGGAGCAACATGGAGGCGTTGGGAAATGATATTTAGGTTCGTCACTGCCGGTCACTGGACATGTGGGGTTTTGTTCACCGGAAGCGCATCGGGAAGGGGGGTCGGGTTTGCCGGAGTTAGCTGGCTTGGAGGAGGGGAGTGGGCTTCCTCTGGAGGGTCGCACCAAGTAAGAGGGGAGGGGGGCTATAACACTGAGGGGGAAAGAGGGGTGGTCATTCTTTGGCTGGATGGGGAAGGGGGTGACACAATGGGTTGGCTGATGCAACAGGAGGAGGGAACCACAATTTAGCCAGTGAAACAAGAGGGTGGGAGGTAGCCAATTGGTAGGGGCGCTAGCGATGCAGGGGTCCAGAGGAAGTGGGAGGCAGGTTCTACGAAAAGGTGGTTTGGTTGGAAGAAGGCTGCAGGAGGGTGGCGTGGAAAAGGGCAGGAGCTGGATGGGGAGGCTAGAGCCAGGGAAGGAGGCGGGGCTGGTAGGTGGAGGGGAGGCAGGGAGGAGGCAACTCACGTAGAGAGGGGAGACCTGGTGTGGTACGCATCAGAAATGGGGGGGGGGGGCGATGGGATTAAGGTTAGAACCCGTTTTTCTTATTATTCTAACAATATTAATAATAATAATTCCAAAATAATAATAATAATAATATTAGTGAAAATGTAATAAAAATAAAACTAAAAGAAATTTAATGTGAAATATATTAATATAAATTTAATGATAATAGAATTATCATTATCTACAAAAATAATATTATCATGGAAGGTTAAACATTTATAAAAAGTAGTTATTTTTTGTATTAGGCAACCACACAATCACTAGGATTAAACGCACGGGCACTCCTAATGGTACAATGATCGTGCACCGGCCCGAGACCCACAAAAAACATCAAAGTTTCAAAAATTTCAAACTCGGACCTAAACCCATCACTTATTAAAGGCACGAGACCATGAAAATAATAATATAATAGGCGTATGTGGTCGGGTGTGACGATTATCTCCACCACAGACACTTTCTACCTCTAAAAAGTCACCAAGCCAACAGTTGACACAACAAGAGTCCATTCCCAGACAAAAACATAGAGAACTGAGATCCTCAGGGTGACCATTACCCACAAACATCACAACTAACCAATTTAAGGAAAATCCCTACCTGAGATTGAGGGGAGAACATGATAGGGTTCTCCCCACCACAAGAATTAACTAATACAAAAACCATTGAATCCCGAACATTCCACCCCCTAGGGAGGAGGAAATTCAGGAACTCCCAAATCGAACTCATTCATTTCCCCTACATTGATAAAAAACACACCCGAGACTTGGACGGAAAACATTCTGTGGAACAACCCAAAAACATGAGAATGAGTAGTTAACTCAACACCACCAACCAATTTCATGAAACGGAAATCCCCCATAATGAACATAGCTTAGACCAACTCAAAATCAGAACAGGTCCTTTTTTTTTCATAGGACCACACCATTTAATGAATGCAAACAGTTTCGAAATCCCAATGGGAGAAGATAAGATGACTTGGATTGTGTGGGAACAAGATCATCATGTCAACATAATAAGGATGAGCTTACGACAACGACAAGAATAGAACAAGAAAATTTCCAATATTTTCATCCCAAAGATGAAAACAATATCTGAACTGAGATCCCACACACCCTCAAAAACTAGTGATTATTTGTGAGCTTCACCCGAAGATTTGTGGAAGGGCCCTAATGGTTGATGCGTCTCCTGCCTCACTGTCAAGCATTTGTGTCCTCTGCACCTTAACTCCTTCCTACCAAATGATTCTTCTTTCAGAACTCTCCCCAGTGACCCAAATAGTCACACGATAGCAAGACTTCAGAGAAATGTGACAAGGCAGCTTCGAATGCCTGAACCGACCCGACTACTGGCATGTGAGAGAATGGTCCTAAAAACTGGGCGTCGGTACAAACAAAGATAACTTCTTGGAGATAGGTTTCTCCGACATGAACTGTAACATCCTCGGTAAATAAAGAAGATCAAATTTTCACATCTATTAATATTTTGTTAATTAAATTTTAATTTTACTTTAAAGGGGATGCCATATTCAATGGCGTACCCGATACACAACAACAGGTTTCTTTAAAATCTTACATTACACACAATGTTGGCTCATACTGAAGAATTATAATATAATATTTTTTTAAATGGTATGTAATGCCTATCCATTGTATTGGTGAGAATGAACAAAACTATCTACAATATGACTATTCATGTTTGTTAAATGTTTTTTCATTTATCCAAAAAAATTTAGAGGCTTAAAATGTGAATGAATCTAATTTTAAGCATATAAACTATAATATTCATTAAAAAGTTGAGTTACCATCTTTAAATGGAGAAGACTCTTCAAATATAGTTTATGTTGTTTATATTTGTTTTATTTGAAAAAAATAAAATTCTTATATAGATTTGGGACATGAAAATTTACGTCAGGTAATTTTTTGGTATTTTTTTGATAAAATTCATTTTTTTAATGAATAGTGAAAATACTGTATTTTAATTCTAAAATGACAATTAATTTCATTTATTTCTATGTTAAGATTTTATTTTTAATTGGTTTTAATGTGTAATTAGATTATATTTTAATCATTTAATACAAATTTGGTAATTGGAAGTAATTTCAATTTGAAATTGGACAAAAACAGGTGTCAATCTTTCGATAGTTATTATTTCTTTAAAAACATGTTTTTTGTTTTGATGGTGGTAATTAATTTTAAATTAATTAATATAACTTATATGTCTTTAATTTGGTAAAATAGATATCATTTTTTGACTTCAGAATATAAAATAGTTTAGGCTGAATTATTGGTATTTTTCTAGAAAACATCAATTTTTGATGAATATTGAAAACACTGAGTAGTAGTTAAAAAACTAAATTTTTCATTTAAATGAAATTTTACTGCTTTTGTGAATTGAATTTTAAAAATCCGAAATACATTGTTGTTGTTAGTAAGTAAAATATGGTTTAATAAGATGAAAATATTTTTTATTGAATAGAAGCATTTGACTTTTATTTATCGTTGTTAAATGTAAATAGGGTAATTCAAGGTAAAAATAATTTTATATTAATACTAATTTATCATACCATGTGTTCTAATCCTATTGGATGATTTATTTACGACCATGGGAATCCTTGGGTCGATTTTGGGACCCCACGGAGCCACATAAGAGTGATAACGACACTTTATATTAATTAATTTTAAGTAAAGACAAAAAATTTCATAAACTCATATCTTTTAGTAAATCAATTTTTTACATGGGGTTATATAAGTTATATCTTAGAATATAAATATTCATTTGAAAATTAAAAAGAGTTCCTACCTCATGGTATGTTTTTTAGAATTTTTAGACATTATATAAATAAAATTATTAATAACGCAATAATGATGCAGTGTTTACCTCATTAAAGAATGATTTAAATAAATAAGATTATAAAAATTAAAACAATATATAAAACCTATTAAATTATTAATGGATGATTTTATTTTGAACATGAATCATCTTATATTCAACTTTAATTAGTTTTTGTTTCTTTGGAAACTTGGAATCATTATATAATAAGATAATATTTTTAAACATTTCTAAAGAGCCCCCTCTTCCACCAAATAAAAAGACCTCACCTCTAACACATTACTAACAACTCTAAAGCCACATGGATCGCTGAACCAATTCCCAATTAAACTCACTACATACCTCTCTTACACCAATAAGTCTTACCTTTAGAATAAGGAACTTCAAGAAATCCTTTTGGTTTAAACCAAAGAGAGTTACCCGATTTAAAGGTAACATCTTCTCTTAAGTTATTTTGATTTATTTTCCTTATCTATCCCCTATACTATTTTAATTACTTTAATCTATATAAAGAAAAATATCCTCAATATACTAGGTTTTTTATGATATTTAGTCAAACTACACTTACACACACCTCCATATAATGGGTAAAGAACATACTGTTTCGCTGGACAACGAACTACTACCTCATGAAATGATGATTGTTCAATTATCTCCTACCACTACATCTGGGGGCCATTAATATAACACTTTATTTACATGTGACATATAATGTATTTATATTTTCTATATGCTTATATATTTTTCATTTATATCATACGTTTATGGCTTCCATTATGGATAAATGCGATAATTTAATTTGAGGAAGTGCGGACTACCGCCCCCTCAAAGTGATATGACTCATTCATGTCATATTTGGGACATATAAAATATGGAGTAAATAAAATTTGATATTATATTATACTGTAATTATAATATAACTATGTATAATTAACTCTTAATTCCATTAAAATATGAAATAGAAATGAAATTAGCGTTCATGCGTACGTATAAATTACCGTCTCCATGAAATGTACATTTCACTTCTTATATCCAAATTTTATATAATGTTATATATATATATATGATATATATAATATATATAATATCTAAATCATGAATATAATTCTAGAGATAATGGAATTTTGACCACATGAATAATTTTGTAATTTTAATAAGTACATTTTTATCTTAAGTTCTGAACATTGACAAAATGTCCTATGTGAAGTCAAATAATTAACTAATTGTTATAGAAAGGTAATAAGTTATATAATAGTAATAATAAACTAGAAAATGGCTCTTAATAATGTCTAAATTAACTTAAGTTTATTATTCCAGAAATTAATGAACGAACTGGTCTAGTTGGACACGATGTAAGGTACTTCGTCTCAATCTCCTTCCACTGAGGCATTCATTTATAATACACACGTCCTTATTTTATATGGTATATAATAAAACACTTTTACATTTAATTTCATTCAAATGGAATATTTTTTCTATGATGTGTTTTACTAAACGTCAAATGGAAGGTTTTTAATGTTTACAGTAACAATGACCTCTCCCCGGATGTAATAGTAAGTTGGAATCTTCAATAAGCCTTAATGTCTTCAAAATGAAAAAGAAACCCCTTATTAGGTTTTTTTGGTGTTTTGTTATTGAAAATGGTTTTTAAAATTGATTTATTATTTCAATATATTGAAATGATTTATTTTTATTTTAAATGAAATTTTAATAGTGAAATATTTATATTTGTTATATTTTATGTGTTATAATTTTATAAGTGTACTTGGAAATTTGATGGGTGATTACGTGATAAACCAAATTACGGGTGGTACCGTGATAAACTTGGATGGGTGGCTACATTATATCTTCCAATGCCTTGGGTGTGGATATCGGTCATATGGATTTTCCATTTAGTGGTATGCGTGGAAGTTAACCATATGGTTATTCCATTTAAGTATGTTTATGTACCAAGTTACCTTTCTATGTTATGTGTTCTTTCTATAGGTTTTAGGGTAATATTTTGGTTAAAAAAGGGTAAGAAATGATCTTTTATTCATTAAAGAGTATTTACTACATTATAAAAGGTAATTTATTACTTATGATAAGGTATTCATGGTTTACTTATTGTTTTTGAAAAAACTACCATTTTTTCTTTTTTGTGTATCCTTTACTAAGGTTTTAATGCTCATCCAATGTTTTTGAAATTTTTTTCATAGGACATAAAGTGGAATAGGGTCATGTATGGGATCAAGGAAAAGTTATGTTATATAAAACATGGAACTAGACATGAGTTTTATTTTAAAAGAGTTTTAATTTTTTTTTAAATTGGATACAGAGTAGAAGTGTCTACATGTAATATTCATGTTATTTTTTTATGGTATGACCTATTTCTTTAAAGCTATACACCTGAAAAGATTTTCAATGTGAATTATGAACTTAAGTCAAAATTATGTAATGTTTACGGATGGGTCCTTATATTTGGTATCAAAATTTAATTTAAAAAACATTAGGGGTTAGAATATTTTTAAATTAATTTATGGTAAGATTGAAATGATATAGTAGTTACATATTAATATGTTGCTTAACCTATGATATTTCTGTGTTCAATATGTTTTTTAGAGGAAACATAGAAGCTATGATGAGATGACATCAAGAAGAAGACAACCTTACAAATCAACCACCTGAGATGGTCAGAATTTGAACTGAATAGTTTTTTGCAATAATGGCATAGCTGACTCAGGATATAAATGGTGGGGGTATCCAAGCACGAGATCATCCAGATCAACCCCAAAGGAACATGTTGGTAGTGGATAATTTCATGAGGCAACATCCCCTATAATTCGGAGTATCATATGAACTTGTCCTAGATAAAGGGTGGATTAAAGAAAAGGAGAAGATTCTGGATGTCATGGGGTGTTCATAACATCAAAAGGTTAGTCTCACTGTTTACAATCTGGAAGGTGAAGTTGATAAGTGGTGGTCGATGGAGAAAAATATCAGGGATAGTGAGGAGATTGATTTTCTTGATTGGGATGAATTCAAAGGTATGTTTCTTTATAAATATTTTCCTATGGTGGTTCATCTTAATATGAAAAGAAATTCTTGTAATTGAGGAAAGAGGATGATTCAGTCACTACTTATGAAGAAAAATTTACATGATTGGAAAGGTATGCTCTAAATTTCATCAGAGATCTTGATAGTAAGATAAATCGATTTTACTCAGGACTGAAGCTAAGATATCAAAGAGTACTAGCTTATTGTGAATTTAAAAGCTATGAAAAACTTTTTAAATGTGCTAAGAATATAGAAATGGAGTTTTCTAATGATCACGTGTTCTAAGAGAGTAAACAAAATAAGAGGTCCAATTGGTAGGAAAAAGGAAATAATTCATTAAAGAATCATGGATGTAAGAAAATTAAATATTCATCTTGTGGGAAGTGTGGTGAAAACCATACTGGAGAATTTTTATCAATGTCTGGAAAGTTATTATGGTGTGTTAAGTCTTGTCATATTGCTCGTAAATATAATAAAGATGATCAAGTGGGAAATTAAAAACCAATGGTAAGATGTTTTATGTGTAATGAAATGGGGAATTATGAAAATGAGTGACCAAAAAATAACTCAACAAAGGGAAAGCATCCGGACTACAAGAAGAAAGGGGTGGTGAAATCCATTGTAACTACATCAGTAGATGTTGGGATATCAAATGAAGTAATATCAGGTACATTGTTTGTTTGTTTAGATTATGCCAACATGTTGTTTGAATCAGGTTCTACAGATTCGTTCATTTATTAGAATTTTTATATTAAATTGGGAATTCCATCTCATGATATGAATCATGATCTTATGGTAAAAACAATGGAAGGAAATATTGAGAAAAAAACAAATTATAAGAACCATTATGTCGGTGTATGTGGAAAGAATCTACCTGCAAACTTTACTTTTGTTCCTCTAGTAGAGTTTGATGTTATTTTTGTAAGGGATTGTCTTTCTGTTTATCATGATAAGATTTAATGTAGGGCTAAAGAGGTTTCTTTTCTGAAATATTTTCATTTTATGTACATGAATGAACCCTTAATTTTGATAACATATTAGGAAGCTGAGAAAATAGTAAAAGATAGAAATGAATGTTACCTTACACATATTGTTGAAAACAATGGAACTATTCAGATTAATTAATTTTTAGCGGTAAATGAGTACCTTGATGTTTTTTCTGTTGAGTTTCCTAGTATTATACCAGATCGGTAAGTTTAATTTACTGTTGAATTAGTTCCTGATGCAAAGATAATTTCAAAACCCACTTATCGAATGGCTCAAATTGAACATTTATAGTTAAAGAAGAAATCGAATGAGTTATTAGAAAATGGTTTCATTCAACCTATCACATCACCATGGGGTGATCTTGTATTTTTTGTTAAAAAGAATGATGGTTCAATGAGACTTTGCATTGATTTTAGAGAATTGAATAACATCACTATTAAGAACAAGAATATTTTTCCTTACATCGATGATTTTTTGACTAGATTATGGGAGCTCTATATATTTTGATGATTGATATGAGATCTAGGTACCATCAGTTGAAAGTAAAAGATGTAGATATTTTTAAGACTACATTTTGTACTAGATATGGAAATTAGGAATTTTTAGATAGTCCTTTTAGTTAAACTAATGCATCTACTGCTTTCGTGGATCGTATGAATTGAATTTTCTATGAGTTCTTAGATCAGTTTTTTATTGTGTTCATTGATGATATTTTGGTTTATTCTAAAATTAAAGAGGAGCATGAAAATTATTTAAGAGTTTTCTTAAAACCCATAAAAGAAATAAAATTATATGGGAAATTCAACAAGTGTGAGTTTTTTTTACAAAAATATATTTCCATGGTCACATTGTTTCATTAAAGAGGATAACTGTTGATCCAACTAAAAAAATTATTAATGAATGGACATGATCCAAAAATATAACCGAGATTTGTAGTTTTCCTGGTTTACCAGGTTATTACTGAAGGATTGTTGTTATTTTTTCATGATTCTCTAGTCCAATGACTAAGTTAACTCGAAAATTGTTATGGTCATATGGAAAAAAAGAATGTGATGATTGTTTTCAGAAATTGAAAAAATGATTGGTGAAAGCTCCCATTTTGGCATTACCTTATGGATATGGTGAGTTATTTATCTACAGTGATACATCATTGAAAGGACTACATTGTTTCCAAATGTAGAATGATCAGGTAATTGCTTACGCTTCATATTAGTTGAAACCTCATGAGTTTAATTACCTTACACATGATTTGGAATTAGCTGTTGTTGTTTTTGCTTTAAAAATTTGGAGGCATCATCTGTATAGAGTAAAATGTGAAATATATACTAACCACAATAGATTAAAATATATATTCACTCAGAAAGAATTAATCATGATACAGAGGAGATGGTTGGAATTAATGAAGAATTATGATTGCATGATACATTATCATCCAGGAAAAGAAAATAAAGTGGCAGATTCTTTGAGTGGAAAGTGAAATGCTATGTTAACCATGTTAAAATTGGAACAAGATACATTTCTTAAGACTTGATAAAATTTGTAATATAAGTATTTAGTGTTGGAAAATACTCAGTTTTGTTTTAGATGTCATTGAAATAATCTCGATCAGATAGAATTAAGCATGCTTAGAAGGAAGACAGTGAGTTATAGAAAAAGTTAGAGTTGGTTCATAAGGGTATGTTTCCTCAATTTAACATTGATAAAGATTGTGTTTTGAGGTGTAGAAATATATTATGCGTTCCTTGTGATTCAAAGTTGAAGAAAAATTTATTATCTGAAGCTCATAGTTCCCCATTTTCAGTTCATCTTGGATGTTATAAGATGTACAAAGATCTTCGGAAGTATTACTGGTGGGATAGAATGAAAAGAGATATTACTAACATTACCATAAAGTGTTTGACTTTTCAATAGGTTAAAGCAGGGTGACAGTTACCAAAAGGTATGGTTCAGTATTTATCTTTTCCAGAGTGGAAATGGTAAAATATATCCATTGACATCGTTGTGGTATTACCAATGCCATATTGTGTTAACAATGAAATCAAGGATATTGTTGATCAAATGACTAAATCTGCTCATTTACTTCTTATTCGGGAAAATTTTTCTCTAGATCAACTTTCTTGGTTGTATGTTAAAGAGATAGTTAGTCTGAATGGTCTTCCCCTCTCTATTATATCTTATTGTGATCCAAAGTTTACTTATAACTTTTGGAAAGGCCTTCAGAAGTCATTTGGTACTGAATTAAATTTTTGTACAGCTTCTCATCCTCAATCAGATGGGCAGTATGTACGAACAATTTAGACCTTGGAGGATATGTTACATGTTTCTTAAATGGATTAATAGGGAATTTTAGAACACCATATTTATTTTATTGAATTTTCTTATAATAACAGTTTTCATTCCAGTATACAGATGGATCGATTTGAGGTATTATATGGAAAGCAGTGTCAAACTCTAGCTTTTGTGACAAAGTAGGTGAAATTTAGCGGATGGGGCCAGAATTGGTAGAAGAGATGGTATAAAAGTTTCTATTGATTTAGAAGCACACGAGAACAGCTCAGAGTAGGCAGAAAAGTTATGCAGATAACTGGAGGAAGGATCTTTCTATTGAGGTAGGTGATCATGTCTTTTCAGAGTTTCTCTATGGAAAAGGGTGATGTGTTTTGGTAAGAAGCGAAATATGAGTCTGAGGATCATTAAACCTTATAATTTCATGGAGAGAGTTGGATCAGTTGCCTATAGAGTGGATTTACCTCAACGTTTATCCAAGGAACATAATGTTTTTCATGTTTCAATGCTGAGGAAATATATGCAATATCAATCTTATATTTTGAGACCATAAGTAGTTCTATTGGAATAGAATCTCTCTTACAAGGAACAACCAGTATAGATTCATTACTGAATAGAGAAAGTTTTATATAATAGGGTAATTTCGTAAAAAATTGTTTTGTGGAAAACCAATATGGTTTAAGAGACAATGTGAGAATATGAAAATTCTATGTGGGATAAATATCCCTTCTTATTTGATAAGTGAATAAAAATTTCAAGGATGAAATTTCCAAAAGTGGGGAAGGATGTAAAATCATTGGTAAATAAAGAATATGAAATTATCATATTTATTAATATTTAGTGAATTGAATATTAAATTTACTTTAAATGTGATTCCATATTCAATGGTGTACCCGATACACAACAATGAGTTTCTTTGAAATCTTACTTTGCACAAAACATTGAGTCATACTAAAAAATAATAATATAATATTATTTGAAATTCCAGTTAACACCCAACCGTTGTATTGGTAGGTGTAACACCCCGAGCTTCCACGATACGCTTCTCATTCAGTAATACAATATCTTGCATTGTACGCAACTTCGAGTTCTAAAACACCGCGACTAATCAAAGTAGCCGTTATGAATAGTAATACCTTCTTTTTGAAATATTATAAATTTTATATGTCAAAATGGACTTCATTTTTGTATTCGTAATATCGAAATTAGCCTATGTTGAATTTTTGGTATTTTTCTGAGAACTTCTAAAATTTTATAAATAGTGAAAAATACTTAAAACAAATTTTTTAATCAAAATAATTTATAGTGATAAATTATAATATTTGATGGTTTTAAAGTATAATTAGAATATATTTTTACCATTTTATCCAATGGTGGTCATTAGAATTAATTTTACATTGAAATTGGACATAAACAATTGCCAATCTTTTGATATAAATTGTTTCTTAAAAACACGCTATTTGTTGTGACAGCGGGAATTAATTATAAAATTAATTAATGCAACTAATATGTTTGGAATTTTTTAAAATAGACATCATTTTTCAATTCGGAATATCAATTATAGCTTAGGGTGAAATTTTGGCCTTATTCTGAAAAACTTCAATTTTTGATGAATAGTGAAACCACTAAGTGGTTGTTAAATAACTGATTTTTCGTTTAAATGAAATATTACCACTTCTGTGATTTGATTTTCAAAAATCCGACATACATGGTTGTCATTAAGAAGTAAAATGTGGTTCAATGGGATAAAAATAATTTTTTGGTGAATAGTAACTTATTAAGTTCTTAATCGCGATTAGTGGTAATTAGGGTAGTTTAAGGTATAAATAATACTTTAATAATATTAAATGACCTAGACACATGTCCCAACCTCATTGGTTGTGTCATGGCCGACCAAGACAAGCCATGGCCTAACTTGGGGACCCCATGGATCCACTTTTGTTGGGAAATAACATAAATTACTTTTTATTTAATGTTAAAGTGAAAATGACACTAACATAAAGTGTTTTACTAAAACAATTTTTAAGTAGGGTTACACAAGTCCAAATTTTGATTATAAATAGTCATTGGAAAGATAAAAAGATTTCCTATATCATAGTATTTTTTTTATAATTTTTAGACATTAAATAAATTTAATTATTTATGACATAATAATGATGCAGCGATGACATCATTATTTGACGATTTAAATAAAATGGAAAGATAATATAAAATCTATGAACTACACATGGCCAAAACCAATTGGATGAGTGGATTTCGATGCCTTATCACCTTATCCACGAATTCTATCAATGTGGGACCTTTTAAAACCGAAACACATTTTCAAATAATGTAATGTTCCTTTACTTTCCAAAAGTGCCCCTCCTCTCCTCTTATAAAAGGCCCCCACCTCTACCTCATTTCACACACTCTTCAAGCCATTGGCTCGGCCAACCCCTGCCCATTTGCTCTCTCCACATCCCTCTCCTCATCCTAGAGGATTCCCTTTGGGCAGAATCCTTTCAAAGGAAGCCTTTAGGCTCAACTCAAAAGGAGTTACACTTTTTAAGGTAATTCATTCTCTCATGTTCTTTTGTTTTATTTTGCTTCTCCAACCCCCTAAACTCTTTTTATTTACTTCTTTTGTAACAACAACAGTATCTTAAATATACTAGGATGTTGTTATAAGATTTATTTGAGCTACACTTCCACACAACTACATCAAATGGTTAAAGAACATAAGGTTTCCGTGGATGGCGAAATTCTGCCTCCCGAAACGATGATTGTTCAACACTCATTTAACACCTTCAAAGGTGGCCATTATGATGTCACTATTTTTATATATGATATATAATATGTTTATGTTTTCCTTAAGCTTCTGTTTTTTTCATTTTGGGCATACCTTTATGGTTTCCATTATGGGTAAAACACGATATCTTCATTTTAGGAAGCGCGGACTACCGCTCCCTGAAAGTGATTTGATTCGTTAATACCATATGTGGGATGTGTGAAGGATAAAGTTAATGATATTATATATGTTATTATACTGGAATTATAATATACTCTCATATCATTATGATTCCATTCCAGAAAATATGAAATAGAAATGGAAGTAGCGTTCATGCGTACGTACGGCTTACCGTCTCCATGAACGGTGCATTTCATTTCTTACCTCTAAATGTGATGTAATATTATAAATGAATGTATGTACTGGATATATATGACATATATGATATCTACATCATGAATACCATTCTGGATATAATGAACCTTTGACCAAATTAACAACATGTAAGTGTAAGAAGCCTATTTTTGACTTAAGAACCAAATACCGACAAAATGAACATTATTAACTTAAATAATTACATAATGTTCATATCATTGTAATAAGTGATATAATAAGGATAATGAAGTTGAAAATGGTTCTTAATAAGGTATATATTAACTCTAGTTTATTATTCAGGAGGTTAAAGAACGGTTGAGTCAAGTCAGACACGAGGTAAGGGATCTTCTTAACCCAACTTCCATTCTTTGGGTTAATCTCCTACTTTCAAATTATGTCATGATGTTATTATGTCCTATTTTGTATTTTTACTTTCTTTATGTGTACCTATAGTGAATACACATAATAGATCTATTTTATTTTAAAAATGATCTTTTTAAGGACTTCGTCTCAATCTCCTTTCATTGAGGCATATTTGGTTTTATACACAACCTTCTTTTATACGATGTATAAACCCCTTTGACTTTTACGTTTATTCAAAAGGAATCTTTTTTATACGAAGCGTTTTGCTAAACGACAAAAGGGAATGTTTTTCTTTCCGTACTTATGCGGCGACAACGACTTCTCCGCCGCCGTGACCATTATTTGAGTTTCGGCTTCCTCTACAAGCCATCATTTTCTTTTTTAATGAAAAATAAATACAAAGTTTTAACATTCTTTTATTTTGGTATTGAAAATGGTTTTGAAAGCGTTTTTATTATATCAATGTGTTGTATTGATATCTTGTGATTGAAATGTGGAAATGTTATGTTTCCTTTATGCATGTTTTATGTGATACGATTATGTTATGGTTTATGATATGTTTAAACCTATTCATATGAGGAATGTATTGGACTTAATATGTGACGGGTGGAGCCCGCTATAGCTCCTCGATGCATCGGTAGGTCTCATGAGACAACTAGACGTGGAATTGGCCGAGGCCCTTTCCCAATTTGATTTATGGTTTTGGCCGAGGCCTTAATCATTTTAGATGTCTTGGCCGAGGCCTTGACAAAGTGTTTCAGAATGTCCGGCATTATACATTCCCTCATTATGAAAGTGGTTATTGATATTACATGTGATTATTCGACCAGTAGAATATCCATGTGAAGAAGTAAATGGCATTATCTCATTTTACTTTTTCCATATTATGTTGAAGTTCATGTTTAAGAGGCTTTTGTTTTAGTTATACATTGCCTTAAATGTTAATGTTTATTTATGAAAGCTTCCGCATTATTGTTATCCTTACTGAGCATTTGAGCTCACCCCTTTCAATGTTTAAAAATTTTCCAGGTTGTGAAGAAGTATTTTATGACTGACTTGCAAGAATAATCAGTGAAGATATGAGTGTGGACTATGAAGACCATGTTTTTTTGTAGTTTTTCACCTTTTGATGTAATGAAAGACTTATGAATGTATCTAGTGTTTCCAAGGCTACTAAACTAATCGGTCTTTCGAGACTTGATCTTTTGTGATCATGCCAATGTTACGAAGTAATGCACCGGCTCTGGGTAGCTGGGGTCGGGGCGTTACAGTAGGAATGAACATATCTAAATAAAATATAATTATACATGTTTGTTAAATGTTTTTACATTTATCCAATAAAATTTAGAGGCTTAAAATGTGAATAAATCTAATTTTAAGCTTAAATAATCTAATATTGTTCAAAACGTCAATTTACAGCCTTTTAATGGTGTACCCTATTTAAATCTTGTTTTGGTCACATTTGATATGTTCTATTTGACAAAATAAAATTAATATTTAGATTCAAGACATAAAAATATACATTGGTTAAATTTTTGGAATTTTTCTGATAAAATACAATTTTAATGAATAGTAAAAATACTATATTTTAATTCATAAATTCATTTTAATATAATTTATTTGTATGGTTAGATTATGTTTTTTTAAAGTGTAATTACATTATAGTTTTTCCAATTAATTCAATGTTGGTCAATGGATGTAATTTCACTTTGAAATTGGAAATGAATAACTGTCAATCTTTTGAAAGTTATTATTTCTTTTAAAAACATTCTTTTGGTTTTCAGAGAAGGAATTAAGTCTAAATTAATTAATCCAACATCTATGATTTGAATTTGGTAAAATAGAAATCATTTTTTAATTCATAATATCAAATATAGCTTAGGCTGAATTTGTGGTATTTTTCTGAATAACCTTAATTTTTGATTAGTAGTGAAAACACTGAGTAGTAGTTAAAATACTATCTTTTTCATTTAAATGAAATTGTACCACATATGTGAACAGAATTTCAAAAATACGAAATACATGGTTTTTATTATTATGTAAAATGTGGTTCAATATGATGAAAATAATTTTTGGTGAATATTAACTTTTGACTTTTATTTACCGCTGTTTAAAGTAAATAGGGTAATTCAAGGTAAAAATAATACTATAATAAAACTAATATACCTTAACATGTTTTCAAATCCAATTGGTTGATACATTTATGACCATTAGCATCCTTTGGTCAATTTTGGGACCCCATGGATCCAATTAAGAGTGATAATGACACTTTATATTAATTAATTTAAAGTAAAGACAAAAATGACATAGACATATATGTTTTAGTAAATTAATTTTTAAATAGGATTATATAAGTTATATATTCAACAATAAATATTAATTTAAAAGATAATATGACTTCCTACATCATGGTATTTTTTTTATAATTTTTAAACAACATATTAATAAAATTATTGATGAAATAATAATGTCCCAGTGTTTACCTCATTAATGAATGATTTAAATAAATAAGATTATAAAAATTAAAAGAAAATACAAAATCTATCCAATTATTATTTAATGATTTCATTTCGAACATGAGTCATCTTATATTCGACATTAATGAGTTTTGGACCTTTAGAAAATGAGAATCAATATATAATAAAATAATATTTTTAAGCATTTCTAAAGAGCCCCTCCCCCTATAAAAATCTCTCACCTCTAACTCATTACTCACAACTCTCAAGACCCTTGTATCATCCAACCTCTTCCCAATTAAGCTCCATACATACCTCTATTCCACCTAGAATCCTTACCTTATGTATAAGGCACTTCAATAAATCCATTTGGTTCAAACCAAAGGGAGTTACCCAATTTAAAGGTAATGTCTTCTCTGAAGTTCTTTTATTTTATTTTCCTTCTCCAACCCGTAAAACACTTTTTACTTCTCCAACCCCTATATTTTTTCATTTATATCATACCTTTATCAATTCCATTTTGGGTAAACATGATAATTTTATTTGAGGAAGTGCGGACTGCCTCCCCCTGAAATTGATATTACTTGTTCATGCCATACATGGGATATATAATGGATAGAGTTAATGAAATTATATATTATATTATATTTTAATTATAATATACCTATGTATAATTATGTTTTCATTACATTAAAATACGAAATAGTAATGAAAGTAGTGTTCATGCTTACATATGGCTTACCGTCTCCATGAGTATTGCATTTCATTTCTTATCACCAAATGTTATGCAATGTCATATATATGATATATATGATATCTAAATCACGAATATCATTATGGAAATAATAGACTTTTGATCACATGAACAACTTGTAATTATAATAAGTTCATTTTTAACTCAAGTTCCAAACATCGATAAACTGACCGATATGAACTCAAATAATTAACTAATTGTTATAGAAAGGTAATAAGTGATATAAAAGGAATAATAAACTTGACAATGGTTCTTAAAAAATAATAAACTAACTTATGTTTATTATTCAGGAAATTAAAGAACAAATGGGGCAAGTTAGACATGAGGTAAGGGACTTCGTCTCAATCTTTTTTCATTGAGCCATGTATTTATGTTATAAACCTCCTTATTTTTTATGATATATAATAAACCCACTTTACTTTTAATTTCATTCAGGGTAATATTTTTTCTACAAATCATTTTTCTAAACAAAAAAAGGAATGTTTTTAACGTTTTTGGTGATAATGACCTCTCCACCGCCATAATCATTAGTTGGCTTCCCCTATAAGCCTCAATGTTTTTAAAATGAAAAGGAACCCCTTATTATATTTTTTTTGTGTTTTTTGGTATTGAAAATGGTTGTCAAAATTGATTTATTATAAAAATATCTTGAAATTATTTATTTTGAATAAAAATGAAATTTTATTTGGGAAATATTTATATTTTCAGTATTTAATGTGTTATGATTTTATAATGGTACATGGACCTTTGATGGGTGGTTACATGATAAAACAAATGATGGGTGGTGTCATGATAAACCAGGACACGTGGTTACATTATAACCTCCAATTATTTGTGTAATGAAGTCAATGTATGGTTATTGAATTTAGTGATATGTGTGGAAGTTGACTGTATGGTTATTGCATTTATGTATGTTTATGTCCCAAGTTAGATTTATATGTTATGTGTTCTTTATATGGGTTTTATGGAAATCTTTTGGTTGAAAATGGGTAAGCAATGATCATTTATTAAATAAAGAGTATTTACAACATCATTAAGTTGAAAAGTATTACTTATGATAAGGTATTCATGGTTTATTTGTTGTTTTCAGAAACTAACAGTTTTTCATCTTTGTCTGTCCCTTACTGAGATTTTTATGCTCATCCCAAGTTTTTGAAATGTTTTTCACATGGCATAATGTGGAATAGGGTCAAATATGGGATCAAGGAAAATTCTTCTATCTAAAACATTGAACTAGGGAGGAATTTTTTATAGAGTTTTTATTATATATGAAAAAGGATACTGAGTAGAAGTGTCTACATGTAATATTCAAGTTGTTTAGTTTATGTTATGACCTAATTCTCTATATGTATAAAACTGAAAATATCCTCAATGTGAATTATTAACTTAATTCATGATTATGTAATATTTAAGGCAAGGTCCTTGTATGAACTCCTTGCCAGATGGGGAACCATCGCAAGAGCCGACCCCCACCAACTACACTGCATAATCTAACAACGATGAGACATCCCACCTTTAATAGTCCAGAACATAACCCTCAAATAACTATGGGATGGTACGAACCTTAACTACCCAGGGAGTTCCCGTAAACCCACAAGCCACACTATCTTTTAGAACTATACAACTTCCTCTAACAAACTTTTATTACATCAATATTTATGGAACACAAAAAAAGAACTTGGAATAAATAATATCTCATTAATAACTTTTAGAGGATTTTTAGGTAGCATACTCATAACAACACGAAAAACACCATCAAAATTGGTCATCAAGCCAAAACACAGTAAAAGAACAAACCCAGGGAAGAAGGCCCATAAGGAAAATATATAAAACACAAGCAAAAGTCATTTTTCTAAAAAAATTATTTCTTTAAAATATTAAAACTCACCTAGAGAACCATATGAACCATCACATGTGCATTCATTCAATATCGCTCTCATCATCTATGAACATGTTCTCCCAAACACTCTCCATACATACCCATGCACATGTGGCCCTCTATAAAGAGTGCCAAGGTTCAAACACTACTTTTTCTTACCAAATTCAAACACATCCACATTTTTCCAAACTGATACACTTTCTATTTAAAAATCCAATTCACTAATTTCAAAAAAAATTTGGAAGACACCCCCTTTTTTAAATCACTTTCATTTATAACACAAACCCACACCAATTGTGTTCAAAATGAAACAAAACCAACTATAAACCATCAAAATGAGAAACTAGTGTCTGTGCCTAACCCGGTGACACAGTGGTGAGCCATGCCCCAGGTAAGGCATAACATTAAGAGGATATTAAACCGGAAAATTAGACTCCAAATGGGTCACCACCCCATGTGAGGCCTCAACATGAACTGATTCTCCCCCATTTCCATCCCTCAATCGAAAATATACAAAGGCAAAGACTCAAATCCTAGAGTACCCCTAGTAACTCAGGTCTCATCACGAGCGGTGGTGATCAAGAACTGACCCATAACCAACATTTTCAGCCCTTCCAATCCTAATATCCATCTACTAGACACCCCAAATAATAAGGGTCTCCTTTGATACAATATTTTCACGAACCAACCTGGGTATACCATGAACTAGTCACCCAATCCGGCTCGCGGTATGGTCCGAGGGTCATTCCCGATCCTCATGGGATGGAAACTTCTTCTAGGGATCGAAACATAATGATTGGGAAATATTTGGCCCATGAAAAAAAGATAAATAGATAAACAAAAAACTAATGATTACAAAAAAACAAGTATAGATACAAAACAACTACATGTACCTCCTTGTGACTTCTTTGGTCACCACCCAACTCAGAACCAAGCCTGCTCCAACACTGAGCAGCTGAACCAGGAACCTGTATGAGAAACTGAACCAGCAAATGGAATGATATAATTGGTGTGAGCACCAAGATTCTTAGTAGGGATTCCACAAATAAACCTCTAAATCCAACATTTCTCTTTTCTGAAATAGTCTACTAATACAAGTTTGAAATACATATATAAAAGTATGGTTTTCACCTTTTAAAATAAGCAACATGTTGTTCCCATTTAAAAACCCAACACATTCTACATACCATTTAAAAAATAATTTTTCATTTTATAAATAAAATCCAAAATATAATATACCGAAGCTGTGCTAAAGTAAAACAAGTAAAATGTTAAAACTGAAAATAAACTAGTGCAACAGAAAGTAGAAACACAATGTAAATAATCCAGTAACCATGGGTGAACCTAAACATTCTAAGAATTCCCCTGGATATATTCAGTTTTGGAACCACCTCCCAGCATATGGTGAAGTTCCTTAGTCTATAACCAACTAGCCTCCCTAACTGAAGAATCTAGGGGAAAACCTCGCCTGGCCTAAAAATAAATCCAGGGGTACCAAACCGTCTAATTGGGGTAGGTACAAAACCGTCACTCGATCATCAAAAAGACAATCTGAAACCCATGGTGGTTATAATAATACTGTGTAAGTAGGAAGTCCCTCGCACATGTGACTCTTCTCACTGCACTTGCCTACCCCAATCACAGACGCTTCCTATGCATTCACCCATAAAGGTTTACCCTAGATAAGAGCACCCCATATACTTATATATATACATACATATCAAACATACAAAGTACCAACCAGGCCATCCCATCATTTGGTTATCAAAATAAATTTATTAAACACATTGAGTGGTAAATCTGGCCTCTTGTGTAACACAATAAAATGCCTTTATGAAAACATTACACAACCTCTTCTAAAACAACTCTAAATAGAAAGTTTTTATTAAAAAATACAAATGGGACCTTAGGTTAAAATTTACATAGAATTTCCATAAAAGTCTTTAGTGATACTATGTTACATTTTGTATATAAAACATGATGATTCCTTACACCCACACTGAAAAAAATATATACACCAAAATCCAAATGGGCATGTACACATGGATTTTATTTCAATCCAATTTTAAGAGCCGCACAAAGAGACCCAAAACATTTAGAAAACAAGAAACACTTATAAGACCAATGTTTTGAGAAAAATCAAATTCATAGAGACAAAAAATAATTTCTATAAAACAAAATGTTTCGTAAAATGTTTCTATAAGAAATACCACTTAAGACATGCATCATTACCATTTGACGATAAAGGCATTTAGTTATAACCTAGATGGAGAAACATAAAAACACTACAATGAATAATTTATCATGCTTATAAATTTGAGAATAACATTTATAAATTAAATGAAATCATGCAAGTGCCCATGGAAAACTTTTGAAAGAGAGAAAGGATGGAGACGCCTACCACAATATTGTTCATGTCAATCTTTCCAACTCAAGAAGCAGCTCGTTTTCATGCACACACTTCCATATATATGTATATATATACAGACGTTTAAATCGATGCACATGTTCCTCACACCATTAGAGAACACGCACTCAGAAGATATATATATATATACATATATATATATATATACATTTATACTTGGAAAAAATGAGTGCACACCCCAAGAAAAAATCACCACACCTTAATGAAAATCGGAAACCAATGTTCATACGGCAAGGACCAGCTCACATAAAATTAAATAATGGAGACTCAAAGACATAAACACGAACCAATAATAATGTTCACAACAAAAAGTTGGTTGAAGAACCTCACCTTAGATGACGGTGGCAACCTTGACAATTCCCAGCAAAGCATGATTTCTTACCAAAATAATTATTTGCATTACAATTAAAATATAAGGACTTCAAAACACTATGACGAAACTATATGAAATGCGCGCGTGATAAAGAAATTGTCGCCTTGTGTGGTGGTGGAGAACCAAAACACGCGGGGAGACCAATCGCACCCTGAAAATAATGGTGGATGGTTCTAAGTGATTTGAATTGCATCGCCTTCGAAAGTGGTGGACGGAACGTGGTCTGACATGATCCGAGACACCCTTCGCGAACCCAACGATGTGATTCACGACCACATCGGAGAAACGTGAAGGCACTACACAATGATATTCAGGTTCATCATTGCTAACTACCGGACATGTGGGGTATGGTTCGCTGGAAGCATGCTGGGAAGGGGTGTTGGGTTTTCCAGAGCTAGCTGGATAAGAGGAGGGGAGTGGGCCACTGTCGGGGGGTCCCTCTAAGAAACTGGGGAAGGGGGATGTCGCACTGAGGGAGAAGGAGGGGAGGTCATGCTCCAGATGGACAAGGAAGGGGCAACATTGTAGGTTGTCTAGAGTAGTAGGATGAGGGAGCTGCAGTTTGGCCGACATAGTAGGAGGGCATGAGGTAGTGAGGTGGCAGGGGTGCTGGCGATTCAGGGTTCTAGAGAAATTGGGAGGCATGTACTGCGGAAGGGTGGCGTAGCTGGAAGCAGACTCTAGGAGGGTGGTGTGGTGGGAGGCAAGAGATGGAAAGGGAGGCGAGATCCAAACATGGAGGTGGGGTTGGTACATTGAGGGGAGATCGGAAGGAGGCGGCACGCACAGAGAGGGGAGACCCAGGGGCGACCTGGTGCGACACGCAACAGAATGTGGGGTGGGGGCGATGGGATTAGGGTTAGACCCCCTTTTACATTTTATTATTATTATAATAATAATACTAGAATAATAAAAATAATTATTATTATTATAATATTAATGAAAATTTAATAAAAAATATACTAATAGAAATTTAATGAGAATAATATTAATTTCAATTTAATGATAATAGTATCAATATTATATGAAAAAATAATATTAGCATAGATGTTTAAACATTTTTAAAATTTAGTTATTTTAATCATCGGACAACCGTACATTCACCAGGGCCAAATGCACTGGCATCACTAATGGTACGGTGATTGTGCACCAGCCCAAGATTCATTGAAAACATCGATGTTTCAAAAATTTCAAACACAGACCCAAACCGAACTCTATCCAAAAGAAACGGGTCTGAGAAAAGAATAAAATAATAGACATTTGTGGATAGGATGTGACATAGAATTTGGGTGTGAGGCCTCCCAGTTGGTAAGAAAGGAATGATTTAGATACATTTATAGATTAAGATTTCTGTTGAGGATAATTTAATGGATTATAAGTTATAATAGATAATAATTTCAATAGTATATATAATCCTTCAAAATAGTATATAATTAGATGATAATGAAATAAGGGAATTTTTATTTTTGGAGTGGGATGAGGGAACATTATTATAAAACCTTGGAAAAAAGATTATGTATTGTAAGAACTCATGATTTTTTGGTAATATATTGAGTTTTTTATTTTTTATAAAAATTTAATCCCTTAATGGATACTGAGAGGTGGATGCTAATGTGGTACATATTCATATTGAGGGAATCACTTTTAAAACGGATCATTTAGAAATGAATTGATCTTTAACCTCATGAAAGGCTAATGGGATGAAGATTGAACAAATGGGTAGATTATCCTCGGCGGTAAACTTGGTTTAATCATATTCTATTTACAAGACATTATGAAGAATTTAATAATGACATTAACTAATTTATTTAGAGAACATATTAGTAAAATTACTATGGATAAAAAGGATTGCAAAAAAGTGAGACATAGGTTAGACCATAAGTACAATATATTAAAAACCATGGCATCATAATGGAATAACTGTTCTAATTGATGTTTTCCTATACATATTATAACCATTTTGTTATAGGATTTTTTTTGAAACATTATCACACCAGTGAATATGAGAAAGATATGTACCTAGAAACCACAATTTTCTACAACTAAATAAGAAAACATACTTAAATAGTTGATAATCTTATTATATTCCATTTATAATGGGAAAAAGTGATTTTCCTAATCTTACATAAGCAATGAGAATGCTAGTTTATTTAAACTCTTATCTATTTTCATTATTGAGTTATATTTATCAATTCTATTTTTATATATTCTTTGATTTAGGTGGATTATGTGAAATATATAAGTATTATTATTCATTATTATTACATTAATGGTTTTATGACATATATTAAATTTTATTAATTACATCAGAAATTAATTTTATAACAATGTTATATTTGTAAGGATCAATATTAGAGAATACATGATTGATGTACTAATAAATCTTAAGTATAACATACACATGATTTTTTTATAGTTAAGGGTTGTTTAGTTTTCCATAAGTAAGTTAGATGGTAATTGGTAACCTCTTTATTAATATTTGATTCCATATAATTTAAGAGTAGATCATCACATTTTTTGAATTATGAAATATAGTGACTTTTTTATGACCATATGAATTATTGGTTAATAAAATTAAAGGGTTAAATATAGAGTTATTATGTGAGGAATATATAATCTCATTATGGTTTCATGTCTTGGAGATTGAAATGGTTCTGAGAAAGGTATGCTATTGAGAGTATATGGTTAGGGTATATGCATACTTCGATATATGATTGTAGGAATGACTAATGATTTTTGTGGAAGGATAAGTTCGATTTTGAGAGAATAAATTTCAATTATTATTAGGTTCAAAATATTTTAATAAATTTTAATGTAATTTTGGATCTCTATTTTAATTATTTGGTTAATAATTATGAGAGAACCCATATCAATGTAAACTAAGAATTATATATTTTAAATGAAGAGTGACATATGTTGATCCAAGTCTCATATAAGTTGAGTTGTAGAAAATATATATAGACATGATATCGTTATAATGTGATACATCTTGAAATTATGTTTTCTTATAGTTATTTAGTATAATTATCATTTAATGATCATCACTAATGTTAAATATGATATATATTGTAAGGGATACAACTCAATGGAACCATGTTAACAATATATTTTATGTTCAATGAGTAAGCTAACCTAATGAACAACCTAACAGGATAAGGTTTTGGGAGAGAAACTTATTAATTATGAAAAAAATTCAATGAATAATTTTGATTAAAAACAAGAAAATAGTTTAATTCTGAATCGAACCAATAAGTGAAGGATGAAATATCATAGATACTTAGGTAAAAAAGATGGTAAATGAGAGAATATTAAATTTCAAACTTTTCAAAAATGTTGGAAGAAACATGGGAGTGAATTATATAAGTGTGGAGATGAATTCCACCAGACTAACAAGTCTAATGTAAATATAGAAGCTACAAAAAACTATATCTTAAATTAAAATAGAGTCTCAAATTATGTGACTCAATGTACCAATCCAAGGGGAAATGAAGGAGTGAGTCACAAAAAACCATGAAAATACAAAAAATCTTATTCAACTACTACCAATGCATCATATATTGAGTTTTCACTCAAGATTTTCTTGTGTCTTTGTTTCCCTCGAAATCCGGGGATGACCTCCTTGATGGAAGGTTCAAATGTTCCGATCGGTTTCTAACGGGGTTGTTCGTAGAACCAGAAACATCCAATGATTCCACATCCATTTGGACCTACTTTCCAAAGGTCGGCGCTCATTAGTTTGTGGACTGATGAGGCATAGGAATTTGCATTGGTCGAGAGGATGGGAGGTCAGACACATCACAACCTTTTGAGGGGAATTATTGTCTATTCCAGGACTCTCATTATAGATTTATATTATGTTCATGAATCATTATTACATTACCAAGTATAAAATGAGCTTTCCTTTAGATATGACAATCAATGATAAAATAGGTAGGAAATTTAAAGAATCTTTTTTATGTATTCGAGGTTCTTCATCGATAGAGAATCATCTATATTTATTAGAGATTCTTGGTCAATGGTATCCTTCGACACATTTAAATAGAAGTCTCTTGGTCATTTATGATGACCATGCTGTTTTTAAAGCCACTCAATGGGGCACTTGAAGTTTATTGTCATTCAGAAGGACATGGATTATTTCAGAGTTGGGATCGGACCCGCAGATGGGCTACCTACATATCCTTTTGTTTAGAAAAGGAATCAGAGCCCACGTAGTTTGAGTAAGGGAGTATGATGTTTATGATTGATGGCTCAAAGAAAGATATTATAATTACTTTTACCCTCTAAGCTCACATGAGTCATTCCCAGTTTGAGAAACAACAGTTTTTGGTCAAATTTAGACAATTGTTCCATGAAAGGTGCAATAATATAAAATGATGTGGGGCTTATGTATGTATGACTGCCCAGATAAATGAAGGTTAGGATTTACTTTAGGGAAGAAATCTAGGAGCAGGGTCCATAAAGGTATATGTGCGTCATGGAGATTTTGTATACTCTAACATGGGGCTTACCCCTGAAAAGGAGGCCCAAATTAGGAGAGGACTTATGATTGGGTTTTACTCCTAAAAAGGAATCCTAGATCAAAGGTAAATTAGGACTGGTTAAGAGAAATTAAGACTGGGGCTTACTCTTGAAAAGGAGGCCCAGGTTAAGAGACTTATGACTGGGACTTATTCCTAAAAAGGAAGCCCAGGTTAAAGGAATTATGGCTGGGACTTATTCCATAAAAGGAAGCCCAGGTTAAAAGAATTATGACTGGCACTTATTCCTGAAAATGAATCCCAGGTTAAAGGAATTATGACTAGGACTTATTCCTGAAAAGGAATACGAGGTTAAAGGAATTATGACTGGGACTTATTCCTGAAAAGGAAGCCCAGGTTAAAGGAATTATGACTGAGACTTATTCCTAAAAAGGAAGCCCAGTTTAAAGGAATTATGACTAGGTCATATTCCTGAAAAGGAAGCCCAGGGTTGGATTCTCTTATCTTCAAGGATGAGGTTGAATGAATGAAAACTCAATCTTTAGTGACATAAAGATGTGCAAATCACTATGTTTTGAGAGATATTCCACAGAATTCCCTTCAGATAAAGAAATAAAATCAAGAAATCATGCCATAAATGGCTTTGAATAGTATCATGAAGACTAAATCTTGAATGGGAGAGGTGAAATGGATTAAGAGGGGTAAAATGGGAAAGAAGGGCACCCAAAAAGGTAGGGGCACGCAGGTCCTGGCAGGCGCGCAGGCACTGCGTGGGCGCGCAAGTATTGGTCGTGCAGGAAGTACCTGTGCGACAAGTTGGGTACATGCGCGATGTTCAACCAGCAGGGTAATACTTGAGAGGCTCTTGATTAATTCCTTTAGAATCCTCTTGAGGGTTTTCCATAATAGGGATGAGCAAGTTATATTGAAGGAATAAGGCGGCGCGCAAGTGTGGCCATTTCCCTTAAGGGCTGGCCACTCAAGCGTGCAAGTGTTGATGAGTTTCAACACTTAGGCCTTCCTTCCCCTCTTTAGATCTTCCGTTCTTTGTAAAAAATTACCATAGAAGTGTTTCAGAAGCTTTGAGAAGATACTAGGGTGCCGGGAGCTTCAATATGAGTTTCTGGAAAAATTCCTCCCCGAAATGGGGGGCCCACAGGGTCTATTTATAGGCAGAAGAAGACCCCGAGCGGTTATCACTTAGGGTGCTCAAGTCACTTTCGTGATCCTAAAGTGGCACACAATTATACTTGCGCGAATATAAAGTGGTGCGCAGGTATACTTGCGCGACTATGAGGGAACTTGCGTGACAATGATTCTTTTGAAGCCTTGTTCCACCCTTTGTCGATTTTTGATATTTTCTTCAAAGGATGAATCAATTTGTGCTAAGTGATTTTCCCTTTCCATTCATTTTAGACAATGTGATGAAAAAGGAGCGTCAACAAAATTCCCCCTCAGAGTTGTATTCGAATGAAATGAGGATTTGACTCTGAGGAAATTGAAAAAACGAAAGGAAAGGCAACACGCAAGTCTGTTAGGGTGCAGAGGGCGGCGCGCAAGTGCGCATTGCGTAGGGCCTAGAATGCAGGGGAATGGCACACAGGGTTTTGTCTGCATCTATAAATAGAGGGCCTCACTTCTGTACAAAGCATCCAGATTTCTGGATTTCAAACCGTCGTGCTCTCGCCTCGCAGGTCACCTTAGCCGTGTAGGTTTCTCTGTTTTACGATGTTTCTTTTTTGTCGCGCTACTGTATAGGTATTTCTACTTGCGTGGTTCATACTTGCGCTTCAAAAACTAGCGTGGCACACGAACACTTGTGCGCGATGTTTTATACTTGCGCGCCTTAATAACATAGCCATTTTTCGTAATTCTATCACAAATTTTATGAAAAATAAACCAATTTATGTGTTAATTTATTCAACTTTTGTACAGAATCAATGGCTGTTAGACCCGGAATAGCTGATGAACTAGCTAGTAAGCGGATTGATGACAAGATGAACATTGTTTTCCATGATTACTATGATATCTGCTATATCACTCTCCCAGATTTGGATAAGTACTTGAAGAAATATCATCTTAATTTCCCACAGAGAATCTACATGTCTCTATATGGTCATGGTCATCTGCAAGGAGTCAATGTTACAAATGAAAAGAACTATATGCCTGAAATGCAGCTGCACTGCTACTCCGCAATTTTGGTTATGTTGTGCATTAAGAGAAACAACAATGGTGCGAACTTTCAAATTCTTCCTCCATGTCATTTCCTTGCAGATATGAAAATAGCAACCCCATGGGCTGAAATGTTTTCCGCTAACGGTTGGTGGAGAGAAGACAAACATGGCATTAGAGCAATATCTGAAAAGAGTACTCTCTCCAAATGGATATTTACTTCTAATGCTCCATTCTCAAATCCATGTATCCGTCTTCCAAGTCTGTTGGACAGAAACAGAGTCACTTTTTGATCAGTAGAAAATTTTCTCAAACCGCACTCAAGCACATCCTTTTACAATTGTTCCAAGAAGTGCTGTTATCACTACATCTCTTATTGTATCCAGTTGAATGAATGAATTCCATGTGGTTACTGATGAAGCTCGGAATTCCAAAAATCAAATGAAGAGTTATGTTGAAAGCCTCTTGTAATTCCTGAAAAAGGGAAGAGACTCCAGTCTGTGGGTGTCCTTCTATCTCCTATGTATCAATGAAAAACACTTTCATTTTTAATCATTTGTACCTGCATTCTATTTTGCTACCTGCTTTAAATTTACTTAAGCCAATGGGCCTAGTAAACATAGTTTTACTTTTATTAGGATTATTATAAATAACCCTACAAACTTTGAATCTTTTAGTTGCTCAATATTACCTAAATCATACAAAATGTATATTTAGTGAGCTGGAACATGACTTTTATTCAGAGTTCCTTTGTCTTTTGTGGGCATTTTAAAGTCATGCACGCTAGACATAAAAGGGATAATGTTTAAGGTCGAAATATATTTGACCGAATGAATTAGAGTTGACTCAATTCTTTGAAAATTTATATGAAATAATGTTACCATACTCAAGTATGAGAGAAGATATGTAAACTATGGCTTAAGAATATTTGAATCTGAGGAATGATATGAAAAAGATCTAAGATGCATTAGAAGAAGTAGTTTCCAAAAATGAAGTTACTATCATTTAACAAACCCATTAGGGGGTTGAATTATGTAGGGCCACCTAAGGGAATTGGCTGCATAGTCAAATAAATAGCATCTTTCGGCTAACAAGTCTGTTATGTGGACTGTTTATGCAAGGCCACCAATGGGAACGTGCTAGAGAGTCAAGAAAAAGAACTCTCCGAAATTTACTTTCCTAGTGCTAAAAGCCAATGAAAGATTATGGAGATTCAAATTTTCCAAAGTATAGAGTTTGTTGTATGGAAAGAGGTACTTGAATATGGAGAAGATATTTCCGAACTAGACTATCAAAGAATTGAATAGATATCACTCCTACGAAGGTCTGACCCAAATGTAGGGAAGGAGAATATAGAGAATATAAACCATAGACTTGAATACTTTCAGATCATGAAAAAGGACATGGAACAAATATGTTAAGGATTGCTATTTTTTTGGATCCTTACATTTTGTTATTTAGGACAAATAAGGACAAAAGAGGTATTCTTCCCAAGAATGAAGTTACCACTATCCGAAAAACCCGTTAGAGGGTTGAATTATGTAGGGCCACCTAAGGGCATTGGATTCATAGTCAAATAATAGTATCTTTTGGTTGACAAGTCTGTTATGTAGACTGTTTATGCAAGGCCCCCTATGGGCAAGTGCTGCATAGTCAGGAAAAATAATTCACAGAAGTTTGACATTTTTGTGACTAAAAGTCATGAAAAGGTTTATGAAGATCTGAAAATATTTAAGGTTAGGATTTTGACACATAAAGATGGGTATTGTCCAATGTATACAGAGATACAAAAATCAATGATAACCATAATCATGTTGTTAATGGGTCCTGAATTGAAATGTTGGACTTCACTACATATCCCATAAAGATAGGAATCATACTGTACGTAGTTCTTGAAATACAGTTTAACGTTGTGTAGGATGAAAGTATGAGAGATCGTAGTTTAGGGTCATAGAGCTCAGACCATAATAATGAATACATAGTGTGTGTTTTCATGGGGACTTTTGAGCCAAGGGACTGAAAGTGAAATTTGGGGTTAGGCCCAAAAGACTTGGGGATGGATTCGAGGGACACTTGAATATTCGTATGTATCCCATAAGGATGGGAATCAAGCCCACGTAGTTCTAGAAATACCTTCTATACAAATTTGGTTCATACATGTGAAGGGTGAAAGGGGACTTTAGTACAATGGTGGTTTAACCCAAGATAAAAGGTTTAGGCATTGCCATGTATGCATGTAGTCATTTGAAATGAAACATGATTGAAAAATCAATGTAAATAATGGATCCTTCTCAAGTGAGGATATCAAAGAATATTGTAGTTTATTTTCATACTAGACACAAGTATTGTATAGTTTAACGTCGTATAACAAGGACGAAAGTGAAAAAATGTAAAGATATTGATTCTAAGGGTGGTTTCATGAATCAACATCGTATGAGATTGAGGTGAACCATTGAGAAGAGATTGATTTTGGGCTTGCACCTTGAGAGGTTACCTACGTACCCAGCCTGGAAGGCAAGGATCAAAGTCTGTGTAGTTCAATTAAAGAATGAGTTAATGATAAAGTTGTTTTTGAGGACAACGACCTATAAAATGATGTTGTTGGGACTTGCACATGATTAGCGGACTAAAGAGAGTGTTATGGTTGAGGTTTGCTCTAAGCTCACGTGAGTCATGCTCAGTGTGAGAAACAAGAGGTAACAACAAACTTAACGATGCATAGTTTAATTTCATGTAGGGCATATGAAGGGACTATGCAGTTTAGAGTCTTGCAGTTAGGACTATTGGTGCTGCACAGTTTAGTGTCATGTAGCAGGGACAAAGTACAGTTTAATGTCATGTAGGATGTATCACAGACATTCTGTTTAGTTTAGCGTCATGTAAGTAGGACGATGGAGACAATAGAGTTTAACGTCATGTTGGACAAAAGGGGGACTGTGCAGTTTAATGTCATGCAATGAGGATAAAAGAATACACCATTTAACGTCATGTTGGACGCATTGGGTATTTTTTCCACAATTTAGCGTCATGTTGGACGAAAGTGAAAATAGTTTAAGGTCATATTCCTGGACCGTGTATGGTGTAGTTTAATGTCATGTTGGACAAAAGTGTAGTTTAAGGTCTGTTTCGCGCGGAATCCGGGGATGACCTCTTGGACGGGAGATTCAAACGTTCCGATCGGTTTCTAACGGGTTTGTTCGTAGAACCGGAAACATCCAATGATTCCACATCCGTTTGGACCTACTTTCCAAAGGCAGGCGCTCATTAGCTTGTGGGATAATGAGGCTTAGGAATTTGCATTGGTCGAGAGGATGGGAGGTCGGACTCATCACACCTTTTTGAGGGGAATTATTGTCTACTCCGGGACTCTCTTTATAGATTTAAGTTAAGTTCGTGAATCCTTATTACATTACCAAGTATAAAATGAGCTTTCCTTTAGTTTTAACAATCAATGATTAAATATGCAAGAAATTTAGAGAATCATTTATATGTATTCGAGGTTCTTCATCAATATAGAATCATCTATATTTGTTTAGAGATTCTTGGTCAATGGTATCCTTCAAAACATTTATATAAAAGTCTCTTGGTCATTTTGATGACCAGGCTGGTTTTAAAGCCACTCAGTGGGGCACTTGAAGTTTATCGTCATTCAGAAGGACAGAGATTATTTCAATGTTGGGATCGAACCCATAAATGGGCTACCTACGTATCCTTTGTTTTGAAAAAGGAATCAGAACCCACGTAGTTCGAGGAATGGGATATGATGTTTATGATTGATGGCTCAAAGATGAATGTCATAATTAATTTTACACTCTAAGCTCACGTGAGTCATGCTCGGTGTGAGAAACAAGAGGTATTGGTAAAATTTAGACAATTGTGCCATAAAAGATGCAATCATAAGAATTTGTTTTGGGGCTTATGTATAGATGATTTCCCAGATAGACGAAGGTTTAGGATTTACTTTTAGGGAGAAAATCCAAGAACAGGGTCCACAAAGTTATATGTGCTTCATGGAGATTTGAATACTCTAATCTTGGGGTTTACTCCTAAGGAGGATGCCCAAGTTAGGAGGGGACTTATGATTGGGTTTTATTCCTGAAAAGGAAACCCAAATCAAAGGTAATTTATGACTGGTTAAGAGAAATTTTAAGAGACTTGGGGCTTACTCCTAAGAAGGATGCCCAAGATTATGACTGAGTCTTATTCCTGAAAAGGAGACCCAGGTTAGGGATTAAGGTTTGGGGCTTACTCCTGAGGAGGATGACCAAGATTAAAGGACTTGATTGGGGCTTATTTTTAAGAAAAATGCCCAGATCAAAGGTTTTTATAACTGGGGATTTATTCCTGAAAAGGAGACCCAGGTTAGGATTCTCTCATCTTAAAGGATGAGGTTGAAATGAATGAGCTCTCAATCTTTGGTGACATAAAGATGTTTAAATCACTAGGTTTTGAGAGATATTTCACAGAATTCCTTTCAGATAAGGATGTCAAATCAAGAAATCATGCCATAAATGGCTTTGAAGAGTATCTTGAAGACTGAATCTTGAATAGGAAGGGTGAAATGGCTTAAGAGGGGTAAAAATGGGCAAGATGGGCACCCAAAAAGCTAGGGGCGCGCAAGTCTTGAAAGGCGCGCAAGTCCTGCGGCGGCGCGCAAGTATTGGTCGCGCAAGTATACTTGCGCGACATGAGGGGTACTTGCGCGACATTCAACCAGTATTGAAATGCTTGAGCGACTCTTTATTAAACCCTTTACCATCCTCTTGAGGTTCTTCCCTAAGAGGGATGCGCAAGTTATATTGCAGGAATTAAGTAGGCGCGCAAGTGTTTGATAAGTTTCAACACTTAGGCCTTCCTTTTTCTCTTTAGATCTTCCGTTCTAGGTAAGAAATTACCTTAGAAGTGTTCCGAAAGCTTTGAGAAGAGACTTGGGCGTCGGGAGCTTCAATCCGAGTTTCTGGAAAAAGATCCTCTCGAATGGGGGGCCCACAGGGTCTATTTATAGGCAAAAGAAGACCCCGGGCGGTTACCGGGCGGTTACCAATTAGGTCACGCAAGTCACCTGCGCGACCAAGGTAGTCGCGCAAGTGTACTTGCGCGACAGTGGTAAAACTTGCGCGGTGAATTGGCTTTTGATCCTTTGTTCATGCCTTTTTTGATTTTTGATGTTTTCTTCAAAGGATGAATCACTTTCAGCTGAGATATTCCCTTTTCCGATCTTTAGATTCTATGACGAAAGGAGCGTCAACAAAAGTCCCCCCTCAGAGTTGGATCCGGAGAGAAAATGAGGATTTGACTCTGAGGAAATTGAATTCCTCAAAAGGAAAAGGGAGGGCGCGCAAGTCTTTCAGCGTCAGTGGGTGACGTGCAAGTCTGCGTCGCGCAGGCTTTGAGCGCTCTGGGTGCGGCGCGCAGATAGGCCTCCTGGCCTATAAATATACCGCTTCCGGCCGTAGATGGCATCTGACCCCGAATTTCTCGAGCTCTCGCCGCACAAGTCTTTTATTTTCACTATTTCTTCGCTGCCGCGCTACTCTCAAGGTAATAGGGCTTGCGCGGAAATACTTGCGCGACCAAAACATGCGCGGCACATCTATCACTTGCGCGACATATCCATACTTGCGCGCCTTAATGCCTTAGCCATTTTTTTCAAATTCTTTTCACAAATTTTATGAAAAATAAAACCCATTTAAGAGTTTAATTTATTCAACTCCTGTGCAGATTCAATGGCTCTTAGACCTAGATTAATTGATGAACTGGCTAGCAAGCAGATAGATGATATGATGAATATCATTGGCCCTGATTACTATACTGTCAAAAACAGCACTCTTCCAGATTTGGCTAAGTATCTGAAGAAATATCATCGCGACTTTCCTCACTGAACTTATCTACCTTTGTATGGTCATGGTCATCTGCAAGAAGTCATTATTCCAGAAATAAAGAATTATCTTCCATTTTCTTGGTTTCAGAATTATACCAATTTTGCTTCAGCAAATATCTCAGGCGGAGGATCATTTCAATCTGCTGGAACAGTGGAGAAGGCTTATGTGATGCATCATAGCCCTTGCACACCAGATCTGAAAAAACATACACCTGAGCTTCAACCACATTGTCATCCTTCAATCTTCCGAAATGCTCAGATGGATCAATCCAAAGGCTGGAAGAAAAGTTGGGATTTCCGTCCTAGGGGAGGTGTGAAGCCAACTTGGATGTGGGTATACTGGGTGCGACAGACTTGCGCAGAGTTTATTGAGGATCCGAAGAGAGCTGCAATATATGAGGCTGTTTGGGTTGGGCAAACATATATTTACAGACATGATATCTTCGTGCCAGAGATACTCAGCCATTGGAGTCCAGCGACTAATTCTTTCCACTTGACTCATGGAGAAGTAGGTATCAGTTTGTGGGATGTCCACAAGATTTCAGGAGCTCCAATATTGGGCGATATGTATGATGAATTCATTCCTCCCAAGGTGACTTGGAATGATCCAGAGAAGACTCCTGCTTTGGCTCGAGAATTATTCAAAATCTTTCACAAGCTCAAGAGTTCAGAGACCTCATTAACTCATTTCAGAAAAGATATCCATCCGGAAGAATGGATGAATGTGTTTCTTACTGAGAAGAAAGGGATGGAGCCAAAGGAAAAAGGATCCAAGAAAAAGAAATCCAAGGATACCCGGCCCAGACGTCCTACCACTTGTCCAAAACCTGAGAAGAGAGGAGCTCCTAGCACATTCTGGCCAACTCTAGAAGCAGGAGAGTTTGAAAAATGGGGCTATGAAGTGAATCAAAGAATTCCAAAGAAAACTCGTCTGGCGGGTTTCTTGGCAATGTGGCTCAGTATTTATCTCTTGCCGGTCAGGGATTCGAAGGGAGGCGTTAGGCCAGGGACCTTCGTCATTGCGTCCAAGTTGGCTGAGGGAAAAATGGTTGGGTTAGCTACCCCCATTTTAGCAAAGATTCACAGGAGTTTACTTCACGTCTTCCAGGGTAAATCTCCTTTAAGAATAGTGGGGCCATTCCAGGTTTTGTGGGGATGGATCGCCACTCACTTTAGGACTTACAATGTACAGAATGGATTACAAATTCCTGGAAGCTCTTTCAGACCGTCAGTGCAAGCATTCTCTGGAATTGCTCCATTAGATGTCAATGGTTATGACATAAAAGTAAGACTAAGCATGTATAAGGAATTCAACTTCTTTCCTTATGGAAGTCCGCCATCTGGGCGGTTTGTTGATGATGGGAAAGCCCCTTTGGATTTGAGGGCATACATGCTAGCTTGCAGGGATGGCGTGTTAGTAGCCAGGATTGATGGAGAAATCATATGCGAGGCCTATGCTCCATATAGATTTGCACGTCAATTCAAATGTTTGCAACAGATTGTTGTATCCCCTCCAGTACATGTCAGGTTAGAGCAACATCCGATGGTTGCTCGACAACTATGGTTGCTGACATCAAGAGAGAAGACTGGGGCAGTATTTGATCTACCAGTTGAAAAAGCGGCACATTATCTGACTACATTTTATGCCGAACACTGGATAGCATCATACCCTAAAGGGATATTGAATCACCCTGTATATCAAGTGGGAAAGAGGAAGAGGACTGTAGAGAAAGAAACTCTTCCTCATGAAGGTGATGCTTCTCCTCCTGAAATAGGTTCAACAGACTCCTCCTCTAGAACTGATTCCTCGGATTATCATGATGGGGATGATGAGGCACAACCGGCAGCAAAGCGGTTTCGTGCACGATATAATCCTCCGGCCAGAGTTAAAAGACCCACTCCATCAGCTCCTGGTGAGTTATTTGATTGTAATAACTTCAATCACTGCTACTTTATAAAGTAATAAGTCTCACTTTCTTATTCTCTATCTGTAGTTGCAGGAGTCGGGAAGAAATTAAAATCAAAAATTGTAGGACCTTCCTCACAGCCTTTATATCTAAGACCAGAGGCTGTTCAGCTATGGCAGAGCTTATACTGTGATACTGAGACCGCATGGCTGGATTTGTGTGAGGGCCTACAACTTCCTGGGATAGGATATCTTCTAGCTTCTAAAGACCTTCAATACGGAGATAACCCCAATGAAGTGCGAGCTTACATCAGAGAGCTGGAAATGCTCATATATGCCACTGATAATTCGGTTCCTATCACCAGGCGGGTGAAGGAAATGATTGATCGTGGAACCACTGAGGGGGCTGGTGGTTCTGGAGATGAGGAGTGGCAAGAGTACGTGGCTCCTGAAGATGTAAGTTTTCTTTCCTTATTTTCTTTTCAACTTGATTTCAGTTGAAGCTTTGTTACTTAAGGAAGTTATTTTCTTCATCTTGCAGCTTCCAAAGAAAGGGACCGGGGTTCCTTCGCCACAATATAGCCCTGGTGGTACCGCTGTTGGGGCTGCTGCTGATTCTCCTCGCGAACCAGGCGAGATATCTCCAGGCCAGCAGGCCATGAATGAGGCACTGGACATAGCCTTTCATTCTCCAATCCAAGTGCCAATAAAGGAGACAACTGAAACTCCAAAAAAACAAAAGAAGCCATGGAAACGAAGGAGGAAATCCTTAGCTAAACGTTTCATTAGCAGTGGTAAGTCCTTCGAACAATCATGAGTTTATACCCATAATCATATGGTTACTCATATTTCTGAGGATTGCAGGGGCTTCTTCAATTTCCCCCTTGAGGGAAGGGACTGATCCTTCTTCAAAGGTCGTGGAGGGTGCTGTAGAACAACCACAGACTCAAGCTAACTTGGTTGCTCCTAGAGAAGAGCTACCATCCATTCCCAGTATCCCTCCCACTACTGAAGAGGTTGTCCAGGGTCAGGGGTTGCAGGACATAAGTCAGCAAGAAGACGTAGAAAATGCTCCCACTGGTGAGACTAACCAAGATTCTGAAGTATCATTAGATGAAATGATGAATCAAGGAATGACTTTTGAAGAATTTTATGATCATGCTAGATTGTCATGTGATTTAGAAGACCTTGGGCGTGAGTGTTACCCTTCGCCCAAATTTTTCTTTTAAAAACAAAACATATTTCTAATCATGATGTAAAATAATATGCAGTTTCTTCCGTAGAAGCTGCTGAACTGCCAATGCCCGAAGAGGGTGTGGACACTGATGTCAACCCTATCATTGCAGAAACATTATCTCAAGTAGAGCTAAATCCAATAAACTCTCCTGAGACCCATCTTAAAAATCCTGTTGAAACCGGGAGAGATGGGGAGAAGTCTTCTCATGTTGCTGAACCACCATTGGGTAAGGGATAACAATATTTGTGATTGTACTTTATTTGCAAGACAATCCATTCTTTTGTTATCCTTTAAGATTCAACTAAAATCTTTCAATTGATCATGTAGGTCCATCAACTGTAATGGCTAGATCCAGAGATGAGGCTTCAGCCTCTGCCCCAACGGTAATTGAAAGTGAAGAAGCCCAAGTAAGAGGGGAAAGAGCAGGACGAGGCACTTCCTTAAGCATGTTAATTCCAGATTACATACCCCCTTCTGACGAAGATGTTGAATCAGATCCAGAGATGCTCAAAGCGTTCAGCTTTTCACGACGTAAGGCATGGAACAACATATGGAACATCATATCGGGGGTGCCTTTAGAAGAGCTACCATAAAAAATTTCCCGATTTTCATCCCAATTTGTTATAATGGGACTCGGTGGTTTTGGGTATGAAAAGATCCATGCTGCGGTGAAACAGATTATTTTCAGGAGGGAGCAAATGCAGACAAGTCGCGAAGATTTGACCAGAGTGAAATTTTCAGTCAACATAGGCGAATTTAAGGCTGCGATATCCCAGGCTGAAGCTGATTATGCTGTCAAGATGAAGGATCTGAAGCAAAAAATCAAAGAAAAGGTCGTCCAGCAGGTGCAACTCCAGCAACAGTTAGATGCTGTTACTGGGGAACTTGATCAGCTTAATAAATCATTGGATGAAACTCATATGAATGGCATGAAAGCCATTGCAGATGCTAAGAAGGCACTTCAGCAAGCTGAAAAGATTGAAGCTGGTCAAGTGCACGAGCTTCAAGTAACTGTTGATAAGGCTCAGGATGCTATACATCAAATGAAGACTTATGTTGACAATCTTCTGTAATTCTTGAAAAAGAGAAGAGATTCCAGTCTGTGGATGTCCTTATAACTCTTGTGTATCAATGAAAAACACTTTTGTCTTCAATCATTTGTACTTGCATTCTTCCATTACCTGCTTCAAATTTACTTAAGCCAATGGGCTTAGTAAGCATAGTTTGATTTTTACTAGGATTATTACAAATAACCCTACAAACATTGAACCTTTTAACTGCTCAATATTAGCTAAATCATACAAAAAAATGTATATTTAGTGAGCTGGAACTTGACTTTTATTCAGAGTTCCTTTTCCTTTTGTGTGGGCAGTTTAAAGTCATGCACGCCGGACATAAAGGGGCTAATGTTTAAGGTCGAAATAGCTTTGACCGAAAAATTGATTAAAATGGATTCAATTCCTTGACAATTTATCTGAAAACATAATACCATACTCAAGTATGAGGGAAAAAAATGTAAACTATGGCTTAAGAATATTTGAATCTGAGGAATGATATGAAAAAGAGCTAAATAGCATTAGAAGAGGTAGTTTCCAAGAATGAAGTTACTATTATTTAACAAAACCCGTTAGGGGGTTGAAATATGCAGGGCCACCTATGGGCATTGGCTGCATAGTCAAATAAAATAGCATCTTTTGGATGACAAGTCTGTTATGTGGACTGTTTATGCAAGGCCACCTATGGGCACGTGCTGCATAGTCAGGCAAAAGAACTCCTAGAAATTTACTTTCCTAGTGCTAAAAGTCAATGAAAGTTTATGGAGATTCAAATTTTCTAAAGCATAGAGTTTGTTGTATGGAAAGAGGTACTTGAATATGGAGAAGATATTTCCAAACAAGAATATCAAAGAACTGGATGAATATCACTCCTACGCAGGTCTGACCCAAACGTAGGGAAGAAGAATAAACCATAGACTTGAATACTTTTAGATCATGAAAAAGGATATGGGACAAATACGTTAAGGATGGCTATTTTTGCGGATCCCTACATACTGTCGTTTAAGACAAATAAGGACAAAAGAGGCATTCTTCCCAAGAATGAAGTTACTATTATTTAACAAACCCGTTAGGGGGTTGAAAACATGCAGGGCCACCTATGGGAATTGGCTGCATGGTCAAATAAATAGCATCTCTTGGCTGACAAGTCTGTTATGTGGACTGTTTATGCAAGGCCACCTATGGGCATGTGCTGCATAGTCAGGCAAAAGAATTCTCAGAAGTTTTACATTTTTGTGACTATAAGTCATGAAAAGGGTTATGAAGATCTGAAAATATTTAAGGTTAGGATTATAATACATAAAGATGGGTATTTTCCAATGTATATAGAGATACATAGGTCAATGAAAACCATAATCATGTTGTGGCTGGGTCCTGAATTGAAACTTGGACTTCACTACGTATCTCATAAGAATGAGAATCAAGCCATACGTAGTTCTTGAAATGCAGTTTAACGTCGTGCAGGACGAAAGTATGAGTGATCTTAGTTTAGGGTCATAGAATTCGGACCATAATAATGAATACACAGTGTGTGTTTTCATGAAGACTTTTCAGCCAAGGGACTGAAAGTGAAATTTGGGGTTAGGCCCAAAAGACTTGGGACTGGATTCGAGGGACACTCGAATGTTCCTACGTATCCCATAAGGATGGGAATCAAGTCCACGTAGTTCTAGATCTACCCTTTGTACAAATTTGGTTCATACATGTGAAGGGTGAAAAGGGGACTTTAGTGCAATGATGGTTTTAACCTAAGATAAAAAGTTTAGGCATTACCATGTATGTACGTAGTCTTTTGAAAAATGAAAACCATGATTGAAAAAAGAATCAATGTTAATAATGGTTCCTTCTCAAATGAGGAAATCAAAGAATATTGTAGTTTATTGTCGTACCGAACAAAAGTGTTGTATAGTTTAACGTCATATAACAAGGACGAAAGTGAATCAATGTAAAGATATTGATTCCAGGGGTGGTTTCACAAATCATCATCATATGAGATGGTGGTGAACCAATGTGAAGAGATTGTTTTTGGGCTTGAACCTTTGGGAGGTTGCCTACATACCCAGCCTGGAGGGCAAGGATCAAAGTCTTTGTAGTTAAATTAAAGAATGAATCAATGATCAAGTTGTTCTTGTGGACAATGATCTAATAAAAAAAATATTGTTGGGATTTACACATGGTTAGTGGCCCAAAGGGAGTGTTATGGTTGATGTTCGCTCTAAGCTCACGTGAGTCATACTCGGTGTGAGAAACAAGAGGTAATAACAACCTTAACAATGTACAGTTTAATGTCATGTAGGACATAAAAAAAGGGACTTTCTGTACAGTTTAGCGTCATGTAGTTAAGACGATGGGAACAATATAGTTTAACGTCATATTGGACGAAAGGGGGATTGTGCAGTTTTAATGTCATGCTGGACTTTTGATGATTATATAGTTTAACGTCTTTCCGGACGTGAGGGACTTTTATACAGTTTAGCGTCATGTAGTTAGGACGTCACAGTTTAACGTCTTTCTGGACATATTTGCAAATAGTTTATGGTCATATACATGGAACAGGGATGATGCAGTTTAAAGTCATACGGGACCATTGCTGTATAGTTTAACGTCATATAGAAAGGACGAACTGGTGCTGTACAGTTTAAAGTCATGTAGCTAGGACTAAGGTGAACCAATATGAGGATATCAGTTCTGGGGATTTTTTACAGTTTAATGTCATGCTGGACGATGAAAGTGCCACACAGTTTAATGTCATGTTGCTAGGACACAATATAGTTTAATGTCATCTCGGACAAAATATAGGAACTTCTATATAGTTTATTGTCATGTAGGACAAAATCAGGGACTATGCAGTTTAAAGTCTTGCAGTTAGGACTATTGGTGCTGCACAGTTTAGTGTCATGTTGCAGGGACATAAGTGCGAATAGTTTAAGGTCATATGCATGGACCGTACAGTTTATCGTCATGCTGGACGTATTATAGTTTAATGTCATCTCGGACAGGAGTGTGACACAGTTTAATGTCATGTTGGACGAAGTTGTAGTTTAAGGTCATACTGGACCATTGCTGTATGAACTAAATGTAAGAGTCTTGGTTCTGGGAACAATATTTTGTGTTTATACAAAATACTTCTTCAGAAATCTGGCATTAGTTGGAGTCGTGATGTGTTCTCCATCCATTGAAATCAGAGAATACGCTCCATTGGAGTAGACCTTATGTACTGAATAAGGTCCTTCCCATTTTGGTTCAAGCTTGGGAGGCTTCTTTCCTGGTATCATTGGTGTTCTGAGAACCAATACCAATTCTCCCTGAATGAATGAACGAAGACGAACTTTTTTGTTAAAAGCTCGTGCTATTCGATTCTGATAGATTTCCAAGTGGTGCAAAGTGCACAATATTTTCTCATCTAACTGTTCCAATTCATTCAACCGCTTTTTGGATTGCTCATCTGTTGATAACTGATCAAAAATGGCTATTCTGAGTGAGGGAAATTGAACTTCAATTGGCAAGACTGCTTCTGTTCCATATACCAATGAATATGGAGTAGACCGCGTTGCATTGCGAGTGGTAGTCCGATAAGCCCATAAAGCATGATAGAGTTTATCAGGCCATGACCTCTTATCTTTATCCACCATATTTTGCAGTATATTTGAAAGAGTCTTGTTGAAGGCCTCTATCTGGCCATTAGCCGCTGCATGATATCGAGATGAATGGTTGGACTTAATGTTTTATTCTTGATACAATTTCTTTACCTCAGAAGAACAGAAGTTGGTGCCGTTGTCTGTCAATATGGTATGAGGGACACCAAATCTAGTAATGATGTTAGACTTGATGAAGCTAACAATGCATTTAGAACTGACTTCTTTGAGAGGTACTGCCTCTGCCCATTTGGAAAAGAAATCAGTAGCAGTAAGAATGTACTTAAACTGCTTGGCCGTAGCTGAAGGGTAAGGTCCCACCACATCCATTCTCCATGTGGAAAATGGCCATGAGTATTTAGCTGTATGAAGCAACTCTGGAGGTTGATGAATGAAATTGGCATATACTTGGCATGAATGACACTTCTTTGTGAAATTAACACAATCTTGTATCATTGAAGGCCAGAAGTATCCAAGCCTTCGAATTTGATCAGACAATCTATGTCCAGACTGGTGGGCACCACAGACTCCTACATGCACTTCTTTTATGACAGCCATTGTCTCTTCACCATCAATACATCTGAATAGAACTCCATCAAAACCACGTTTGTAGAGAATTTTCTCGAGGTGGTTTGGACCATCATAAAGAGTAAAATTGACCACACGTCGCCGAATTTGTTCTCTCTCGGCTCTATCAGGTGGAAGTGTTCCATTTTGAAGGTATTCCCTGATAGGTGACATCCATCCTGTAGTATGACCATATGGTTCAGGAATGGGACTAATTTCATTAATTTCCTCTGTTCTGACTTGAACATAAGGTGAAATTGCACGACGGTGGGCAATACCGATGGTTGTCTCGTCCCGATTTGGATCTGCTAAAGCTGTGGCTATATTAGCCAGTGCACCAGCTTGACCATTTTGTGATCTTGGGACATAAGAAAATGTCGGTTCTGAAGGGAATTCCGACATTAACTCTCTGACGTAATCATAAAAAGGGATTAATTCTTCTTTTCTGATGGCATAATCCCCATTGACTTGTTTGATTACCAGGTCTGAATCACCTTTCACCTTTAAGTGATTCACTTGTGCTTGAAGTGCTAACTCTAAGCCTGCAATGAGAGCTTGGTATTCAGCTTCATTATTGGTACCACCTTCCCACAACAAAAAGGAATAAGGTAACACTGCCTTATCTGGAGAAATGAGCACAATTCCTAAACCAACTTTGTTGAATTTAGGATTTTCCATTTTCTTCCCTGTTGGACTTCTAGAAGCACCATCAAAATACATTTCCCATGTTTGAGGACTCTCTTGAATAGAAAATCCTTCCTCATCAGGGAGTTCGATATCTGAATACGTGTCTTCCACTGAAGAGTGTTCAGCCAGGAAATCAGCCAGAGCTTGGCCCTTAATTGCCTTTTGAGACACATACTGGATGTCGAACTGCTGTAGAATAACCGCCCACCTTGCCAGACGTCCTGTAAGCATTGGACGACTAAGGATGAATTTGAGTGGATTATTACGAGATACCAATTGGACCTCGTGATGTTGCAGGTAGTGTCTCAGTTTCTGAACTACAATGATTAATTCTAGGCAGCATTTTTCAATACTCGAATACCGGGTTTCTGCTTCAAGCATAGTTCTACTAAGATAGTAGAGACTATTTTCATTCCCAGCATCATTATTTTGAGCGAGAAAGGCAGCCAATGATCGCTCTAAAGCTGTCACATAGAGGATAAGAGGCCTACCCTCAACAGGTGGCATGAGTACTGGTGGACTTAAGAGGTATTTCTTGAGAACATCAAATGCTTCTTGACATTCTTCAGTCCACTGGTAAGTGACTCCTTTCTTCAATAATTTGGTAAAAGGTAAACTTTTGCCTGCCAAATTAGCGATGAAACGCCGAATATAGGCTAAGTGTCCTTGAAGTCCTCTTAATTCTTTCAAATTCTGAGGAGGTGACATACCAATGATTGATTTGGTCTTCTCAGGATCGACTTCAATACCACGATGGCGTACAACAAAGCCGAGGAATTTTCCTGAGGTTACCCCAAAAGCACATTTTAAGGGGTTCATCTTCAAATTATGTTGTCGAAGCTTGTGGAATATGATTTCCAAATCAGCCAAGTGATCAAAACGTTGTTTGGATTTAACCACCAAATCATCTACATAGCATTCAACAAATTTCCCTAGAAAAGGTTTGAAGATACGATGCATGGCGCGTTGATATGTTGCACCTGCATTCTTTAAACCAAAGGGCATCACCCGGTAACAAAACACACCTTGAGGAGCTCTGAAGGCTGTATATTCCTCATCTTCTGGGGCCATTCGGATCTGATTATATCCAGAATATCCATCCATGAATGAAAGTACTTCATAGCCAGCCGTCGCATCAATTAAGAGTTCTGTAATCGGAACTGGAAAATCATCTTTGGGACAATACCGATTAAGATCTCTGAAATCGATGCAAACCCTAATTTGTCTGTTCTTTTTCTTTACTGGGACAATATTAGCCAACCACTTGGGATATTGAACTTCTCTGACGAAGTTATCTTTGATAAGCTTATCCACTTCAGCCTCGATTTTGGAAGCATAGGTTGGGTGTGTTCTTCTCGCGGCTTGCTTGAATCCTCGATGTTCTTTTGGCAAACCCAAATGATGGGTGGCAACATCAGGATCAAGACCAGGCATCTCTGTATAATTCCAATCAAAAATATCTTTATTTTGCTTTAGAAAAGAAATATACATCTCTTGTTCTTCAAGGGTCATGGCCGCACTAATTAAAGTGGGGCGTGGATCTTTCTCTGTACCCAGATTTACTTCTTTGAGTTCATCCACAGTGGTAGAGATACCCTCTTCAAATGCTGGAGGAGCATCTCTAAGATCTTCCTCTTCCTCTTCATCATGTGTTATTTCTTCCGTTTCTACTTGCAAAGTAGATGAAAAAACGAAATTCTCATGATCATAAGAGATGTCAAAATTTTCACATTTTGAAGAAGAAGCTTCCATTTCCGACCCTATTGATGAAAAAGGGTCTTCTTTGGGAAATAAAGAGGAGATGATGGATTGAGAATCGACATCAACATTCACCTCTGGTGATGCTATAACTTCTTCTGGCCTGATTAGCGAAGTATATACTTGTTGGATTTCAGCAGACGAAATGAAAACGTCACCACTTATGCTTTCATCACTGCTTGGTAAGTTACCAATTTCTCCCATGTTGTCTGGCTCGATTGCCGTAATTGACATTATGGATCTTTCCATAAGAGTATTTTGATTTGGGCCTATTTTGTCAATTTGACTGATAGGTAACACATAATCTGTACTCACATGTGAAAATGGATTTATTGGAATTTTTTCCAAACCATATGGAGCATTAACTTTGGTAATTTCCTTCATTGTAGATTTTTCTCTTCCCTTCATGTGATAAAATTCCGCCTCAATGTATTGAGACTCACATGTTTTGAACGGGGCCTTATCACCATACAATGTTCCAACTTGACCATCGAAACAGTATTTGAGACATTGATGGTATGATGACGGAATAGCTGCATGCTGATGTAACCAGGGTCTTCCAAGCAAGATATTGAAAGCTGAGTCTTGATCAACAATCATGAAATCTGAATTGGAAACAAGATCTCCAAACTGAGTTCTGAGCGTAACTTCTCCCAGTGGTTCTTGTTCATTTTTATCATATCCTTGCAACATCATGTTAGAAGGAGATAAATCAGATTCTGTGAGGCCCAATCGACGAAGTGTGCGAATGGGCATGAGGTTGACTCCTGAACCATTGTCAATAAAAGCCCTTCGAACATCTATACCATTGACTTTGCCAGATAGGTACAAAGGTTTTATGTGCCCATGCACAACATCATCTTCATCTTTACCAGTAAAAGATATCACTGCATGGTATTCTGCAGGATTATTCTCTATGTGATAAATTTCAGCTGCAGCAATTTCAGCTTCAAACTCCTGAGGACTTGACAAAGCTTCGATGAGTGCTTCCCGAAGATCTTTTGATAGATTCAAAGCATCCAAAATTGATAATTTGGCTGGTACTTGGGCCAAGTGTTTCAATATATCATACTTTTGATCTAGAGGCCTGCGTTTCCCAATAGGAATATGTGATTTAACAGGTACCTTAGAAGCAGATGCTTTGGAAGCTGATGCCTCTTGTATTGAAGTTGGAAACATCTTTGGTTTTGGAAAATTAGACTGATTAGATCCATTTACTTGCTGAGATAAAGAAGATGGAACATTTAATCGGTCTTCCAAAATAACTGTGCCGAAGCTGAGTTGGCCATTGGCAGAAGAACTTGCTTGTTCATTTTGAGCTCGCTGAAGGGCTCTACCACGAGTTTCTGCTGCATATACAGTGCTAGTAGGGGTAGAATTAGAGTAGTGGCTTCGGAAAGATCCACGTCTTCCCCTATATCCTGAACCTCTAGAACTTCCTCGGGTTCCCTTATTTGATACAGGGAATTCAGGCTCATCAAGACTGGAATATGAATCTGTTAATTGAATCATATTAACAGAACCAAAGATTAACTCTTCGTCTGATAAAGAATCTGCCAAGTTAGCCTGTTTAGGCTGTGCCGTTTGGTGGGACGGTGTCCGTTGCTTTGAAGTAGATGGCCTGAAATCTGCCAGAGTCAAAGACAATTTAGGCTTTGATGCATACTCATCTTCTCCTGATTCCTCTTTCTTCTTTGAATTGTGCTGCCCTTTTGAGGATTTGTCTTTTGATGGAGGCTTTACTGCAGCTTTTGTAGGAGACACAATTGGCTTCTTCAATTGTGTTCGCAAAATGGAATGGGTCCGATTGATTGTCTTTCTGACCATCCAATCATCATATTTTTTCACAGTTTTGCTTTTGACTTCCTGCCACTCGCCTCCTTCTTCTGGATCTGTAGCGGTAATACACGCTACATGAGCTGAAGAACCCTTCAATTTGACTTGTCCCAAGTCGACCATCTTTTGTAGGAGGTCTTTAAAGACAAAACACTCCTGGATGGGATGTCCCAACATTTGATGAAAGGGACAATAATTGGGACGGTCTTCATCTCCTTCCTTGTTTGGTCTCTTCGGCACTGGTAATTGAACCAAATTATTTTCCAGAGCTGAAATGAAGTAACCAGGAACTTGCTCACTTCGGAAAGAGTATGTTTTACTCTTCATATCCTCAAATTGTTTTCGTCGTTGATCTTTTTCATCATTTGGAAGAAACAGCCTTTGTTGTTGGTGTTCAGAAGGTGGAGCCCTTCGAGAAGATGAAGGTTTTGAAGTAGAAATAGGTACAGGTGCCTGTTTAAGCATAACTGTAGCAGTTTCTGCTTTACCCATTCTTCTTCCTGGAGCTGATGGAATTACACGAGATTTAACCTTAGCCTGCATAAGGGAATCTTCAATCTGTTGAGCGATTGAAGTAAGGTCTCGAAACCCTCCTGTGTATTTCACAGGGATCAATGGCGTGCGTAATTCGTCACGCAAATTTTCCACACAGATTGGCAACAATTCCTCCTGAGGGAGTGATAAACTCAAGGAATACGTTAATCCCTTCCAACGAGCAATGAAATCAGAGACTCTTTCATTCTCCCTTTGCTTGCAGTTTGTAAGATCGAAAACTGTCGTTTTTGGAAAAGTTGAGCTGAACTGAAGAAGGAATTTTTGACGAAGATCCTCCCATCCGATGACTGACCGGGATTTCAAGCTTGTATACCAGACAAAAGATGGTCCTTGCAAGGTTCGCACGAAGCATCTGAGTTTCACTGCTTCTTGCTGCTCTGGAGTTCCCATCATAGGATCACAACAAGACACGTAATGCGTCAAATGTTGTTCAGGGTCGCCTGATCCATTGAAAGTAGGAAAAATAGGGTTTCCAAAACTGGATGGAGGAGAAATTGAATCTACCCATTCAGGGTAAACTTTCTTTTCAGGTTGAACTTGCGCCCGTTTCCCTTCCATAGTTTCTAACCGAGCTGTTAATGACTCAATAGTAGTTATTAACTTTTGAGAAACGTCAGGTTGAACTTGGTTTTGGGTAGGTGCAATGAATGGAGCTTGGATAGCCGTGGAGGTTGGTGCTGCAACTAATGGTAGTGCTGCCAACCATTGTTGCGTTTGACCTGTAGGATTAGACCCTTGTGGGTGTACTGATAAAGGAGGATATTCCTGATCCATCTCAGTAGTTACAAAAAATTCCTTCGGCTGTCGGACTTCATCATTCTTAAGAAGAAGACTACTCTGAAGTAGTTCTGCATTCAACCTTCTTAATTCTTTCATTTCTTCCTCCTGTTTTGCAAATCTTTGCTCTAATGAGAGCGATTGACCTCCTTCAGAGGAAGGGTGAGAAGTAACCTGATTCTTTCCTTTCCCCTTATTGGATCCTTTTCGGAGAGGGGGAAGTGGGTTACTTGAAGGAATACCCAGATTTTGGGTAAGCCTTTGATTACGTGTGCGCACACCTTCTTCATTTAGGTCTGTGTGCGCAACTTCTTGATCAGGAACCTCTTCGTCTGATCCCTCTGATTGAGCCTCATCTGGTGAATCAGCAGTAACGGCAGTGATGACATTAATGGATGCATATTGCATGGAATCCTTTCTATCAGCATTTCTGTGATATTGTCTCCTTCTATGTCCATGATAAGACATGGAATTCCATTGACTTGATCCCTCAGGAATTTCTTGGAGAACCGTCACTTGGAGAGAATCTCCTGACATCTTGGCTCTTCGTTCCTCTTGAGGCTTATTCCCTAATCGAGAGAATACTGACTTTATATGAGGGAGGGATTGAAGATTTGAAAAAGTCCCCAGTCCGGTGGACTGGGGGTGTTCCTGTTGCTTCCGCTCAACTCCTCGAATCCCATTCATTGATTCTGAGGGTTGGGTTAGAGAAGTCCCCAGTCTGGCAAGCTGGGGTGTCTCTTGACATGCTATGTCTGAGATCTTTTTAAAATCTCTCTTGACCTTGCGAATCTTAGTTCGGAAATTAGCTGGATGCATTAACCTGTATCCACTTTTATCACCTGGTTCAACAGACCGTTGGATGATTTCCGAAACCTCTGTCATTTGATGACGTGTTTGCTCCAGACGAGAGGCTTGTGTAATATTCTCGCCTGCTTGATGTAGGAGCAATTCAACAACCTGTTCTCTATATACTTGACTTTGAGAGGAACTAGTTGAAGCTTGATCTCGAGCAAGATTTTGATTATGAACAAAGCCCATTGACTGTGGCCGGCCATGGGCAATAACATTGCATGAGACCATTTTCAGCGGGCTTTGCTGACCGGAAAGCACTGTGAAATGTAGTGCTCCGTGAATACCCCATCCTCTGATATGAACATTAGATGGAGCATTGGAAATTAACTGACGCAATCTTCTTAGTGCGCCAAGGCATGAACGTTGAAGGGTTCTCTGTTGCTTTTCAGCCTTCGGATACCGAGAGACTGATAGAGATGCCAAATCAATCTGGCGTTGTAACCCTTCTATTATCTTAAGATGATTTTCATATTCATCGTAAGATAATACCTTCTTCTTTAATTGACAAAGAGTTTTCCATATGTTGAGACGAATATCATGGATTCCATCATCCGTCAACATCTTTGGAATGTCATACTGGGAATCAGCCAAAGGCCAAAACATGACTGGTACTTCACCTTTTGCCAGTTTTTTCCTCATGTTCATCATTTCCTCTTTATCATTAAATGAAGATTCTTCTACCTGTTTGGACCAGAGTTGGTGTTTCCTTGTTGCTTCATCGGATTCAACAAGATTGGTAGAGAGATCACTATTCATGCTAGAAGATGAATGACCCAGGGAAGGTTCGGAGAATAACCTGAACCCCAGGCTATCTTCTGATGGAGAAAGAGTTTCACCTGCCGATAGTAAAGCATCAGACATGACTGGTTTTACGTTTGCAAGTGCCTCGAGATAGGAGGGCTTTCTCGTCACTACATTGCCTTCTGAAGAATTTTCGAGACAATGTGAATCACTACTGCGGAGAGGACTTTCGCAGCGAAGTTCATCACCATGAGGAGGACCTTCATGATGGGTTACAGCAAAAGATGAAATCTCTTGCTCCTTGCCCTTCTGACCACACAGAGGGTTCCTGTGGCTCTCATCTGAAGAAGAAACTTCAAGATTGACCGAATTTTCATGAAGCAAGTTTTCATGAGGAAGTGTCTGTTGAAGACCTTCGGGATTAATGTTCCAGTTTTTGGGAACTGAGGGAGTAGAATCTTGAATTTCGACAGATAAATGTCTGAGGGCTTCAAGAACTCCAGCATCGAGCAAGGCCTTGTTGCAGATTGGCCTTTGATCTCCTGACTGTGCTGGGCGGATCTTTTTCTTAGATGCCTTCTTACTCGCTTTAGAAACCACTTGATGACGAAAGTGATTGCTCTGAGCAGGTGTATGTGCCTGATCAGGAAAGATGGTATGGTTAGGCTGACGATCATCGCTCAAATCAGGTGTATGTGCCTGACTTGGTTGTCCATATGATATGGGGGAGTAGGCCCCACAACCCTCTTGGACTGGAATAGATGTGTGTGTCTGTTCCGGAGTGAATTGTTGATGTGTCACTCCACTGCTAGGGATAGATTTATGTGTCTATCCCTGAGATGATGCTGAAGCTGTTATGATATCCTGGCAAGCATCCAGAATATGAGCAGGAATTTGCTTCTGCTCTTTCACCATTGACAAAATATGTTTGGTGACTTCAGCCGCCGGAACAGGGATATACGTCCATTCCGGGCTTGGAGTAGGTGTATGTGCCTGCTCTTGTCCTCCTTTTCCTGTCAGTGAATCCTGACAGTACTCAAGTGTGTAGGCAGAGAGTTTAGTCTGCCTCCTGTTTGTCGTCGGGGCTTTCCGACTGACTTCTCCGTGCGCTACCAAGCGAGACTGTTGGTAGGCTTGATTAGTATTAGCAGGTGTATGTGCCTGCTGATTACATTTCGCCAAACGCGGTTGACGAGATCCATCATATGTAGTCAGACGAGCCTGCTGACTAACTACTGATGTATAAGCAGGTGTATGTTCCTGCCTATGGTACTCTGCCGGAATTGCCTGGCGGGATCGGCTTGATGCTGCCAGACGAGTCTGCTGGACAGCGGGATTAAAACGAACAGGTGTGTATGCCTGCTCGTTATTTGCCACCAAGTTAGGTTGGTGGACTTCTCCGGAGATGGCAGGGATGACAACCTGCCTATTGTTAACCGGATTCCGTCTCTGGCGATTCATCTTGCCTGCTCGGGTTCGAGGAACCTGAGATGAATGCCTGGAGTCGGTACCCTCATCATGTTGAAGGCGCACTACCTCACGAGTCTGGCGGCGATTGTTGATGAGAGCCTTTGAGAAGGACTCCTGTCTTTTTGAATTAAGGTCCTGCGGGACCTGCTCATTCACTTCCTCGGAGTAAGGGAGTGAATGGAAATTGCGTTCCGGGGATAACGACCCGAAACGGTTGGAGACGGTAGTCAGCACCGTCTGCTTCTTGATTGCTGGTCGCCGTTGTCCGGACGACCAGGTATAATTGTTAACTTGGAGGGATTGACGAGCGGCCTCCAGAGTTGGGATAGTACCGTTGCGACGGTACTCCTTAACCAGTGCATTAGAAACACAGCGTTGAAGACGCTGAGTTGGTGATGTCATCCTCAGAGCGGATGACGTTCCAGCAGGAGTAGCAGCATTGGTTTTCACAGCAGCAGACCTCACAGTAGAGGTGTTTCCAGCAGCAGTATTCACAGGGGTGAATTTAAGGAAAGCCATTTTTGTAGAAGATCTTGAAAAAAGAGTGCCTTTTCCATGTAACAGACATAATCAAGATGAATCCGGCTACTGCATCTTTTGAATGATCATATGTCAATGATTGCCTTGTTGGCCCAAAGGGCCTAACAGATAAGAAGAACATCACTTTAACTTGGTTAAGGATTCACGTCGTGTTCACCATTTTTGTTTCGCGCGGAATCCGGGGATGACCTCCTGGACGGGAGATTCAAACGTTCCGGTCGGTTTCTAACGGGTTTGTTCGTAGAACCGGAAACATCCAATGATTCCACATCCGTTTGGACCTACTTTCCAAAGGCAGGCGCTCATTAGCTTGTGGGCTAATGAGGCTTAGGAATTTGCATTGGTCGAGAGGATGGGAGGTCGGACTCATCACACCTTTTTGAGGGGAATTATTGTCTACTCCGGGACTCTCTTTATAGATTTAAGTTAAGTTCGTGAATCCTTATTACATTACCAAGTATAAAATGAGCTTTCCTTTAGTTTTAACAATCAATGATTAAATATGCAAGAAATTTAGAGAATCTTTTATATGTATTCGAGGTTCTTCATCAATATAGAATCATCTATATTTGTTTAGAGATTCTTGGTCAATGGTATCCTTCAAAACATTTATATAAAAGTCTCTTGGTCATTTTGATGACCAGGCTGGTTTTAAAGCCACTCAGTGGGGCACTTGAAGTTTATCGTCATTCAGAAGGACAGAGATTATTTCAATGTTGGGATCGAACCCATAAATGGGCTACCTACGTATCCTTTGTTTTGAAAAAGGAATCAGAACCCACGTAGTTCGAGGAATGGGATATGATGTTTATGATTGATGGCTCAAAGATGAATGTCATAATTACTTTTACACTCTAAGCTCACGTGAGTCATGCTCGGTGTGAGAAACAAGAGGTATTGGTAAAATTTAGACAATTGTGCCATAAAAGATGCAATCATAAGAATTTGTTTTGGGGCTTATGTATAGATGATTTCCCAGATAGACGAAGGTTTAGGATTTACTTTTAGGGAGAAAATCCAAGAACAGGGTCCACAAAGTTATTTGTGCTTCATGGAGATTTGAATACTCTAATCTTCGGGCTTACTCCTAAGGAGGATGCCCAAGTTAGGAGGGGACTTATGATTGGGTTTTATTCCTGAAAAGGAAACCCAAATCAAAGGTAATTTATGACTGGTTAAGAGAAATTTTAAGAGACTTGGGGCTTACTCCTAAGAAGGATGCCCAAGATTATGACTGAGTCTTATTCCTGAAAAGGAGACCCAGGTTAGGGATTAAGGTTTGGGGCTTACTCCTGAGGAGGATGCCCAAGATTAAAGGACTTGATTGGGGCTTATTCTTAAGAAAGATGCCCAGATCAAAGGTTTTTATAACTGGGGATTTATTCCTGAAAAGGAGACCCAGGTTAGGAATCTCTCATCTTAAAGGATGAGGTTGAAATGAATGAACTCTCAATCTTTGGTGACATAAATATGTTTAAATCACTAGGTTTTGAGAGATATTTCACAGAATTCCTTTCAGATAAGGATGTCAAATCAAGAAATCATGCCATAAATGGATTTGAAGAGTATCTTGAAGACTGAATCTTGAATAGGAAGGGTGAAATGGCTTAAGAGGGGTAAAAATGGGCAAGATGGGCACCCAAAAAGCTAGGGGCGCGCATGTCTTGAAAGGCGCGCAAGTCCTGCGGCGGTGCGCAAGTATTGGTCGCGCAAGTATACTTGCGCGACATGAGGGGTACTTGCGCGACATTCAACCAGTATTGAAATGCTTGAGCGACTCTTTATTAAACCCTTTACCATCCTCTTGAGGTTCTTCCCTAAGAGGGACGCGCAAGTTATATTGCAGGAATTAAGTAGGCGCGCAAGTGTTTGATAAGTTTCAACACTTAGGCCTTCCTTTTTCTCTTTAGATCTTCCGTTCTAGGTAAGAAATTACCTTAGAAGTGTTCCAGAAGCTTTGAGAAGAGACTTGGGCGTCGGGAGCTTCAATCCGAGTTTCTGGAAAAAGATCCTCTCGAATGGGGGGCCCACAGGGTCTATTTATAGGCAAAAGAAGACCCCGGGCGGTTACCGGGCGGTTACCAATTAGGTCACGCAAGTCACCTGCGCGACCAAGGTAGTCGCGCAAGTGTACCTACGCGACAGTGGTAAAACTTGCGCGGTGAATTGGCTTTTGATCCTTTGTTCATGCCTTTGTCGATTTTTGATGTTTTCTTCAAAGGATGAATCACTTTCAGCTGAGATATTCCCTTTTCCGATCATTAGATTCTGTGACGAAAGGAGCGTCAACAAGGTCATAAAAGACCTTTGATGATTTTGTAGTTTAACGTCTTTCCGGACGTAAGGGACTTTTATACAGTTTAGCATCATGTAATTAGGACGTCATAGTTTAACGTCTTGCTAGACGTAAGGGACTTGCAAATAGTTTAGGGTCTTATGCATGGACCGTTGTTGTATAGTTTAACGTCATATATCAAGGATGATGAAGGGGACACAATTTAACATCATGTTGGATGGATTATGAACTTTTCATAGTTTAACGTCATGCTGGACGAAAGATCGAATAGTTTAGGGTCGTATGCATGGACCATGGATAGTGCAGTTTAATGTCATGCTGGACGGTGGTGTAGTTTAAGGTCATACCAGACCATTTCTGTATATTTTAATGTCATATAGCAAGGTCATTGAAGGGGACATAGTTTAACGTCTTGTTGGATGGATTATGAACTTTTCACAGTTTAACGTCATGCTGGATGAAAGCGCGAATAGTTTAGGGTCGTATGCATTGACCATGGATGGTGCAGTTCAATGTCATATTGGACGGTGGTGCAGTTTAAGGTCATACCAGACCATTACTGTATAGTTTAATGTCATATAGCAAGGACATTGAAAGGGACACAGTTTAACATCTTGTTGGACGAATTATGAACTTTTCACAGTTTAACGTCATGCTGGACGAAAGCGCGAATAGTTTAGGGTCGTATGCATGGACCATGAATGGTGCAGTTTAATGTCATGCTAGAGGGTGGTGTAGTTTATGGTCATACCAGACCATTGCTGTATATTTTAATGTCATATAGCAAGGACATGGTACATTTCAGTTTATACATAATTCTTCTTCAAAAATCTGGTGTTGGTTGGAGTAGTGATGAGTTCTCCATCCATCATGATTAATGAATAAGCTCCATTAGAGTAGACCTTATGTATTGAGTAAGGTCCTTCCCATTTTGTCTCAAGCTTGGGAGGTTTCTTTCCTGGTATCACTGGAGTTCTGAGAACTAATAAAAATTCTCCCTAAGTGAATGAACAAAGACGAAATTTTTTGTTAAAAGCTCATGCTATTCAATTCTGATAGACTTCTATGTGGTGCAAAGTTCACAATATTTTCTCATCTAACCGTTCCAATTCATTCAATCGCTTTAGAGATTTATCATCTATAGACGACTGATCGCAAATGGCTACTCTGAGTGAGGGTAATTGAACTTCAACTGGCAAGACTGCTTCCATTCCATATACCAATGAATATGGAGTTGATCGTGTTGCAGTGCGGGTGGTAGTCTGATAAGCCCATAAAGAATGAAAAGAGTTTATCAAGCCATGACTTCTTATCATTATCCACCATCTTTTGCAGTATATTTGAAAGAGTCTTGTTGAAGGCTTTTATCTGGTCATTGGCCGCTGCATGATACCGAGATGAATGGTTGGATTTGATGTTCTTTTCTTGATACAATTTCTTCACCTCGGATGAACAGAAGTTGGTTCCATTGTCCATCAATATGGTATGAGGGACACCGAATCTGGTAATAATGTTAGACTTGATGAAGCTAACAACACATTTAGAACTGACTTCCTTGAGAGGTATTGCCTCTACCCATTTAGAAAAGAAGTTATTAGCAATATGAATGTACCTAAACTGCTTGGTCGTAGCCAAAGGTTAAGGTCGCACCACATCCATTCCCCATGTGGAAAATGGCCACAAGTATTTAGCTATATGAAGCAACTCTGGAGTTTGATGAATGAAGTTGGCATATACTTGGCATGAATGACACTTCTTTGTGAAATCAACATAATCTGGTATCATTGAAGGCCAAAAGTATCCAAGCCTTCAAATTTGATCAGACAATCTATGTCCAGACTGGTGGGCACCACAGACTCCTACATACACTTCTTTCATGACAGTCATTGTCTCCTCACCATCAATGCATCTGAAGAGAACTCCATAAAAACCAGGTTTGTAGAGAATTTTCTCTAGGTGATCTGGGCTATCATAAAGAATAAAATTGACCACACATCACCAGATTTGTTCTTTCTCAGCTCTATTAGGTGGAAGTGTTCCATTTTGAAGGTATTCCCTGATAGGTGATATCCATCCTGTAGTATGACCATACGGTTCAGGAATGGGACTAATTTCATTAATTTCCTCTGTTCTGATTCGAACATAAGGTGAAATTGCACGACGGTGGGCAATACAGATGGTTGTCTCGTCTCGATTTGGATCTGCCAGAGTTGTGGCTATATTAGCCAGCACATCAGTTTGAGCATTTCATGATAATGGGACATAAGAAAATGTCTATTCTGAAGGGAATTACGTCATTAACTCTATGACGTAATCATAAAAAGGGATTAGTTCTTCTTTTATGATGGCATAATCCCCATTGACTTGTTTGATTACTAGGTCTGAATCATCTTTTACCTTTAAGCGATTCACTTGTTCTTGAAGCGCTAACTCAAAGCCAGCGATAAGAGCATGGTATTCGGCTTCATTATTGGTACTACCTTCCCCCAATAAGAAGGAATAAGGTAATATTGAATTTTTCTGGAGAAATGAGCACAATTCCAAATCCAACTTTGTTGAATTTAGGATTTTCCATTTTCTTCCCTGTTGGAATTCTGGAAGAACCATCAAAATACATTTCCCATGCTTGAGGACTTTATTGAATAGAGAAGACTTCCTCATCAAGGAGTTCAATATCTAAAGACGTGTCTTCCACTGAAGGGTGTTCAGCAAGGAAATCAGCCAGATCTTGGCCCTTTATCGCCTTTTGAGACACATACTAAATGTCCAATTGCTGCAAAATAACTGCCCACCTTGCTAGACGTCATGTAAGCATTGAATGACTGAGGATGAATTTGAGCGGGTTATTATGAGATACCAATTGGACCTCGTGATGTTACAGGTAGTGTCTCAACATCTGAACTGCAAAGATCAATTCTAGGCAGCACTTCTCAATACTTGAATACTAGGTTTCTACTTCAAGAATATTTTGACTAAGATAGTAGAGGCTGTTTTCATTTCCAACATCATTCTTTTGAGAAAGAAAGGAACCCAATGATCACTCTAGAGCTATCACATAGAGGATAAGTGTTCTTCCTTAAACAGGTGGCATGAGTGCCGGCGGACTTAATAGGTATTTCTTAAGAATATCGAATGCTTCTTGACAATCTTCAGTACACTGGTAAGTGACTCCCTTCTTCATAAATTTGGTAAAGGGTAAACTTCTGCCTGCCTAATTGGCGATGAAACGCCGAACATAGTCTACATGTCCTTGAAGTCCTCTCAATTATTTCAAATTTTGAGGAGGTGACATACCAAGGATTGACTTGGTCTTCTCAAGATCGACTTCAATACCACGATGGCATACAACAAAGTCGAGAAATTTTTCTGAGGTTACCCCAAAAGCACATTTTAAGGGGTTCATCTTCAAATTATGTTGTCGAAGCATGCAGAATATGACTTCAAATCAGCCAAGTGAATAGAACGTTGTTTGGATTTAACCACCAAATTTTCTACATAGCATTCAGCAAACTTCCCTAATAAGGGTTTGAAGATACGACGCATGGTGAGCTGATATGTTGCACCTGCATTCATTAAGCCAAAGGGCATTACCCGGTAACAAAACACATCCTGAGGGGCCCTGAAGGCTGTGGATTACTCATCTTCTGGGGCCATTCAGAACTGATTATATCCAGAATATCCATCCATGAAGGAAAATTCTTCATAGCCAGCTGTTGCATCAATTAAGAGTTCTGTAACCAGAACTGGGAAATCATATTTAGGACAATGCCGATTAAGTTCTCTGAAATCGATGCAACCCTAATTTTTCTGTTCTTCTTCTTTACAGGGACAATATTAGCCAACCACTTGGGATAATGAACTTCTTTGATGAAGTTAGCTTTGATAAGATTATCCACTTCAGCTTCAATTTTAGAAGCATATGTTGGGTGTGTTCTTCTCACGGATTGCTTAAATCCTCAATGTTCTTCTAGAAAACCCAAATGATGAGTAGAAACATCAGGATCAAGACTAGGAATTTCTGTATAGTTCCAAGCAAAAATATCTCTATTTTGCTTTAGAAAAGAAATATACATCTCTTTCTCTTCAAGGGTCATGGCCGCACTAATTTAAGTGGGGTGTAGATCTTCCTTTATACCCAGATTTATATCTCTGAGTTCACCCACAGTGGTAGAGATACCCTCTTCAAATGCTGGAGGAGAAACTCTGAGATCTTCCTCTTTTTTTCATCATGTGTTATTTCATCCATTTTTACTTGCATAGTAGATGACAAAGCATAATTTTCATGATCAGAAGAGATGTCAAAATTTGCATATTTTGAAGAGGAAGCTTCCATTTCTGACCCTATTGATGATGAAGAGTTTTCTTTAGGTAACAAAGAGGAGATGATGGATTGAGAATCAACATCATTGTTCACCTCCGATGTTGCTATAACTTCTTCTAGACTAATTAGCGATGTATAGACTTTTTGGATTTCCGCAGATGAAATGAAGATGTCACCATTTGTGCTTTCATAACTACTTGGTGGGTTACCAACTTCTCCCATGTTGTCTGGCTCGATTGCCGTAATCGACATTATGGATTTTTCCATAAGAGCATTTTGATTTGGGCCTATCTTGTCAATTTGACTGATAGGCAACACATAATCATTACTCACATGTGTAAATGGATTTACTAGAATCTTCTCCAAACCATATGGAGAATTAACATTGGTAATCTTCTTTGTTATGGATTTCTCCCTTCCCTTCATGTGATAGAATTCTGCCTCAATGTATTGAGACTCACATGTCTTGAACGAGGCCTTATCACCATAAAATGTCCCAACTTGTCCATCAAAACAATATTTGAGACATTGATGGTATGATGAAGGGATAGACACATATTGATGTAGCCAGGTTCTTCTAAGAAAGATGTTGAAAGCTGAGTCTTGATCAACAATCATGAAATATGAATTGGATACAAGATCTCCAAACTGAGTTCTGAGTGTAACTTCACCCAGTGGTTCTTGTTCATTTTTATCATATCCTTGTAACATCATGGTAGAAGGAGATAAATCAGATTCCGCGAGGCCCAATCAATGAAGTGTACGAATGGGCATGAGGTTGACTCCTGAACCATTGTCAATGAATGCTCTTCGGACATCTACAACATTGACCTTTCCAGATAAGTATAATGTTCTGATATGACCATGAAGAACATCATCTTCATCTTCATCAGTAAGAGAAATTATTTCATGGCTTTCTGCAGGATTATTCTCTATGTGATAGACTTCAGCTGCATCAATTTCAGTTTCAAACTCCTTGGGACTTGACAAAGCCTCGATAAGTGCTTCCCGAAGATCTTTAGATAGATTCAAAGCATCCAGAATTGATAACTTGGCTTGTACTCAGGCTAAGTGTTTCAATATATCATAATTTTGATCCAAAGGTCTTCATTTCCCAACATGAATATATGGTTTAGCAGGTACCTTGGATGTAGATGCGGTGGAAGTTGATGCATCTTACTTTGAGATAGGAGTTGGAAACATCCTTGGTTTTGGAAGATTAGACTGATTAGACCCATTTACCTGCTGAGAGGAAGAATATGGAACCTTCAATCGGTCTTCCAAAATAACTGTTCTAGGACTGAATTTGCTATTGGCAGAAGAACTTGCTTATTCTTGCTGAGCTCGCTGAAGGGCTCTACCACGAGTTTCTGCTGTATACACAGTTCTAGAAGCGGTAGAATTGGAGTAGTGGCTTCTAAAAGATCCATGTCTTCCCCTGTATCCTGAACCTCTGGAACTTCCTCTTATTCCCTTATTTGATACCGGGAATTCAGGCTCATCAAAATTGAAACTGCGACTGGCATATGGATCTGTTAATTGAATCATATTAATATAACCAAAGAATTCGTCTGATGAAGACTCTGCCTGATTAGCCTTTTTAGGCTATACTGTTTGGTGGAGCGGTACCCGTGGCTTTGAAGTAGATGGCATGGAGTCTGCCAAAGTCAAAGACAACTTAGGCTTTAACACATACTCATCTTCTTCTGATTCTTTTTTCTTCTTTAAATCAAGTCATTTCTTTGAGGACTTTCCCTCTGATGAAGAGGGTTTTGGTGCAACATTCATGACAGAAGACTCAATCGGTTTCTTTAATTGTGTTCCCAAAATAGCATGAGTTCGGTTGATTATCTTTCTGACCATCCAATCATCATACTTCTGAGCATTTTTTCTTTTGACCTCTTTCCATTCACCTTCCTCCTCTGGAACTGTAGCAGTAACACATGATACCTGAGCTGAAGAACCTTTCAATTTGACTTGTCCCAAGTAGACCATATTTTGAAGGAGGTCTTTGAAAACAAAACACTCCTGGATGGGATGCACCAACATTTGATGAAAGGGATAATAATTGGGACAGTCTTCATCTTCTTCCTTGTTTTGCCTTTTGGGTACTGGTAATTGTACCAAATTGTTTTCCAGAGATGAAATAAAGTAACCAGGAACATGTTCATTTCAGAAAGTGTATGTTTTAATCTTCAAATCCTCAAATTGTTTTCTTCTTTGATCCCTTTGATCATCTGAACAAAATTTCCTTTGTTGTTGGCGCTCAGGAAGTGGAGCCCTTCGAGAACATGATGGTTTTGAAGTAGATATAGGTAAAAGTGCTCGCTTATGCATAACTGTAGCAGTTTCTGCTGTACTCATTCTCCTTCCTAGAGCTGATGGAATTACATGAGATTTAGCCATAGCCTGTATAATGGAATCTTCAATCTGCTGAGCGATTCAAGTAGGGTCTCAAAACCCTCCTGTGTATTTCACAGGAATCAATGGCATGCGTAATTCAACACGCATATTTGCCACATAGATTGGAAAAAGTTCCTCTTGAGGGAGTGCTAAACTTAGGGAATATGTTAATCTCTTCCAGCGAGTAATGAAATTAGAGACTCTTTCATTCTCCCTTTGATTATAGTTTGTAAGATCAAAAACTGTCGTCTTTGGAAAAGTTGAGCTGAACTGAAAGAGGCATTTTTGCGAAGATCCTCTCATCCGGTAATTGATCGGGATTTCAAGCTTGTATACCAGACAAAAGCTAGTCCTTGCAATGTCCGTACGAAGAATCTATGTTTTACTACTTCTTGCTGCTCCGAAGTTCCTATCATAGGATCACAACATGACACGTAATGTGTCAAATGTTTTTTAGGGATGCCTGATCAATTAAAAATAGGGAATACAGGGTTTCCAAAACTGGATGGAGGAGAGATTGAATCAACCCATTCAGGGTAAAATTTCTTTTCTGGTTGATCATGCACATGTATACCTTCCATAGATTCTAACCGAGCTGTCAATGACTCAATGGTAGTTATTAACTTTTGAGAAACATCCGGTTGAACTTGGACTTGGGTAGGTGCAATGATTGGAGATTAGACAGATGTGGTGATTGGTGCTGCAACTGATGGTAGCACTGCCAACTGTTGTAGTTCTTGACCCGTAGGATTAGACCTGTGAGGGTGTACTAATAGATGAGGATATTCTTGATCCATATTAGTAGCTGCAACAAATTCCTTTGGCTGACTGACTGCAGCATGCTTAAGAAGAAGACTACTCTGAAGTAGTTCTGTATTCATCCTTCTTAATTGCTTCATTTCTTCCTCATGTTGTGCAAACCTTTGCTCTAGTGAGAGCGATTGACCTTATCCATAGGAAGGATATGTAACCTGGTTCTTTCCCTTCCCTTTGTTGGATCCTTTTTAGAGAGGGGGAAGTGGGTTACTCGAAGGATTACCTAGGTTCTGAGTAATCCTTTGATTTCTTGTACGCACACCTTCTTGATTTGTATTGGTGCGTACATCTTCTTGAGTAGGAATCTCTTAATCTGAGTCCCCTGAGTGAGCCTCATCTAGTGGATCAGCAACAATGGCATTGATGACATTGATTGATTCATAACGCATCGCATCCCTTATATCAGCAATTCTGTGATATTGTCTTCCTCCATGTCTTTGATGAGACATAGCCTTTTGTTGATTCAATCCCTCGGGAACTTCTTGATGAGCCATAATTTGGAGGGAATCTCCTGATAATTTGTATCTTCGTTCCTCTTGAGGCTTCTTCCCCAATCGAGAAAAGACCAACGTTCTCTGAGGAGGGTATTGATGATTTGAAAAAGTCCCTAGTCTGGTGGATTGGGGCTGTTCCTCCTATTCCCGCTCAACTCCTCGAATCCTATTTGTTGATTTCTAGGGTTGGTTTAAAAGAGTCCCTAGTCTGGCAAGCTGGGTTGGCTCTTGACATTCTATGTCTGAGACTTTCTTAAAATCTCTCTTGATCTTGTGAACCTTAGTTCAGAAATTAGCTGGATGCATTAACCTGTATCCACTTTTATCACATGGTTCAAAAGACCATTGGATGATTTCCGACACTTCTGTCACTTGAGGACGTGCTTACTCCATACAAGAGGCCTGTTCAATATTATCGCCTGCTTGATGTAGGAGTAATTCAACAACTTGTTCCTTATATGCTTGATTTTGAGAGGAACAAGTTGAAGCCTGTTGTTGGGAAACCTTTTGATTACAAACAAAGCCCATTGACTGCGGCCGGCCATGGGCAATAACATTGCATGAGACAATTTTCGGCGGGATTTGCTGACTGGAGAGCAATGTGAAATGTAGTGCTCCATGAACACCCCATCCTATGACCTGAACACCAGATGGGGCATTGGCAATTAACTGACGCAATATTCTTAGTGCGCCAAGGCATGAACGTTGAAGGGATCTCTGCTACTTTTCAGCCTTTGGATATCGAGAGACTGATAGAGATGCCAAATCAATCTGACGTTGTAACACTTCTATTATTTTAAGATAATTTTTATATTCATCATAATATAATACCTTATTCCTCAATTGAAAAAGAGTTTTCCATATGTTGAGATGAATATCATGGATTCTATCATCCGTCAACATCTTTGGAATATCATACTGAGAGTCAGCCAGAGGCCAAAACATGACTTGTACATCACCTTTTCCCAGTTTTTTTCTCATTTTCATAATTTCTTCATTATCATTAAATGAAGATTCTTCTACCTATTTTGACAAAAGTAGTTGTTTCCTTGTTGCTTCATCGGATTCAATAAGATTGGTAGAGAAATCATTGATCAAACTAGAAGATGCATGACTTAGGGGTGGTTCAGAGAATGACCTACACCCTGGGCTATCTTCTGATTGAGAAAGTATTTCACCTGCTAGCGATGAAACATCAGACATGACTGGTTTCACATTTGCAAGTTCCTCAAGATAATAGGGCATTCTCGGCACTACATTGTCCACTAGAGCATTTTCCGGGCAATGTGCATCACTACTATTGAGAGGACTTTCGCAGATAAATTCATCATCATGGGGAGGACCACCATAATGGGTTACAACAAAAGATTAGATCTCTTGTTCCTTGGTCTTCTGACCACACAGAGGGTTTCTGTGGCTCTCATTTGAAGACGAAACTTCAAGATCAACCGAATTGTCATGATGAAAGCCTTCATGAGGAAGTGTCTGTGGAAGAACTTCAGAATTAATGTTCCCACTATTGGGAAATGAGTGAGTAGAATTTTGAATTCCAAGAAATAACTGTCTGAGGGCTTCAAGGACTCCAGCATCGAGCAAGGCTTTGTTACAAATTGGCCCTTGATCTTTTGACTATGTTGGGAGGGTCTTTTTATTAGACGCCCTCTTACTCTCTTTGGAAACCACTTGTTGACGAAAGTGGCTACTCTGAGCAAGTGTATGTGCCTGATTAGAAAAGATGGCCAGGTTAGGCTGATGATCTCTACTCAAATCAGGTGTATGTGCCTAACTTGGTTGTCCGTATGATATGGGGGAGTATGCCCCACAACCCTCTTGGACTGGAACAGATGTGTGTGTCTATTCTGGAGTGAACTATTGATGTGTCACTCCACTGGTAGGTATAGATTTATGTGTCTTTCCCTAAGATTCTCATGAAGCTGTTATAATATCCTGGCAAGAATCCAGAATATGAGCAGGAATTTGCTTCTGCTCTTTCACCATTGATAGAATATGCATGGTGACTTCAGCTGTCGGAATGGGGATATATGTCCATTCTGTGCTTGGAGTAGGTGTATGTGCCAGCTCCTGTCCTCCTTTTCTTGTCAGTGAATCCTGACAGTACTCAAGTGTGGGGGCAGAGAGTTGAGTCTGCCTCCTGTTTATCACCGGAGCTTTCTGACTGACTTCTCCGTGTGCTACAAAGTGAGACTGTTGGTAGGCATGATTAAACCAGCAGGTGTATGTGCTTGCTGATTGCACTTCACCAAACGTGGTTTACGAGCTCCATCATATGTAGTCAGATGAGCCTGTTGAATAACTGATGATGTATAAACAGGTGTATGTTCCTGCATATAGTACTCCGCCGGAATTTCCTGGCGGGATTGGCGTGATGCTGCCAGACGAGTCTGCTGGACAACAGAATTAAAACGAATAGGTGTATGTGCCTGCTCATTAATTTCCACCAAGTTAGGTTGGTGGACTTCTCTGGAGATGGAAGAGATGAGAACCTACTCACTGTTGATCGGATTCCGTGTAACACCCCAAGCTTCTATGGTACGTTTCCCTTCGAATAATGCGATAGCGTGTGTTGTACGCAACCTCGAGATCTAACACACACCACAACTAATTAAACCAGCCGTTGTGAATAGTAATACCTAATTTTTGAAATTATATATATTTTATATTTTAAAATGGACTTCATTTTTGGACTCGGAATATCGAATTTAGCCTAAGGTGAAATTTTGGTACTTTTCGGATAACTTTTATATTTTGATGAATAGTGAAAATTACTAAATTTTAATTAAAAACAACTTTTTTAATCAAAATAATTAATAGTGATAAATTGTGAATTTGAGTGGTTTTAAAGTATATTTAGAATATATTTTTACCATTTAATATAATGTTGGTCATTGGACATAATTTTACAATTAAACCGAACATAAACAAGTGTCAATCTTTTGATAGTTATTACCTCTTAAAAACACGCTTTTTGTTTTGACAGCGGGAATTAATTTTAAATTAATTTCTGCCACTTCTGTGTTTTGAATTTAGGAAAATGGATTCCATATTTGGAATCAGGATGTTCAAATTGTGTAAATAGGTAACTTTTATTTTTAGACATTTTGAATAGTTACTGTGGTAAATATTTTATTTACCATGGTTAAAGGGTAAATCCGGTAAATAAGGGTTAAAAAATAATATTATAATAATACAAAATTACCCTAAAACGTGTCCTAACCTTATTGGTGGACACATACCCGACCATGGGCATCCTTGGGTCAATTTGGGGACTCCTTGGATCCACTTGTATGTGGTAGGGACACATTATATTAATAAAGTTAAAATAAAAATAAAAATGGAATAAGATTACATCTTTTAGAAGAACAATTTTTACATAGGGTTATACATGTTGAATTTTCGATTATAATTATTCATTAGAAAGCTAAAAAGATTTCCTACATAATGATATTTTATATATAATTTTTAGACATCAAATAATTTAAATTATTAATGACTCAATAATGATGCAATGTTTACCTCATTAATAAATCATTTAAATAAATAAGATTATAATGATTAAAATATTATCTAAAACCTGTCCAATTCTTATTGGTTGATGTTATTTAGAATATGAGTCATCTTATCTACGACCTCAATGATTTTTTGACCATTATAAACCGAATATAATTATATTATAAAGTAATACTTTCACTCTTTCCTAAAGAGCCCCTCCTCCCCCTTATAAAAGGAGACCACTTCTACTCATTACTCACACCTCTCAAGCCACTTGGCTCGTCCAAAATCTGCCCAACTAAGCTCCCCACATCCCTCTCCTCCTCCTTGAAGCTTCCCCTTAGGCAGAAAGCATTTCAACAAGTCTTCTGGTTCCAACCAAAGTGAGTTACCTAAATTAAAGGTAACGATTTCTCTTAAATTATTTTCATTTATTTTGCTTCTTCAACCCCCAAACTCTTTTTATTTCTATTCTTTTGTAACAACACCAGTATCCTCAATATACTAGGATGTTGTTATAAGAAGGATTCAAACTACACATACACACAACTCCATCTAATGGATGATGAACATAATGTTTCTGTGGATGGCAAACTAACGCCTCACGAAACGATGATTGTTCAAATACATCATACCGCCTCTCATGGTGGCCATTATGATGAAACTGTAATTAAATATGATGTTAATGATATATATTTTATATATAAGCTTCTGTAATTCCATTTTATTTCATACCATTATTCGTTTCATGTTGTATATACATACGATAATTTCATTTGAGGAAGTGCGGACTACCGCCCCCTTAAAATGATATGACTCGTTCATACCACACATGGAACGTATAAAGGATGGTGTTAATGAACTTAAGTAACATATATAAAATATTATATTATACTGGAATAGTAATATACCTATGTATCATTTGTATTCGATTCTTTTAAAATAAAAATTAAATGGAAGTAGCGTTCGTGCGTACGTACGGACTACCGTCTCCACGAACGCAATGAGATTCATTTTCCATCGTATCCATTCAAGTATAATTATCATTTGATGATTTAAAAATGATGTTTAAGGACTTGATACCATTCTGGATTTGAATAATATACAACTTATCCTTTACAAACATGTCTTACGTAACAAAACATACAAAAGCAAACAAGTAAGTTCACACCCGAAACAGCGATAATACTAAGATATTATTATCAAATCAATATTAAAAGATCATATATGATATCATATTAATGTATATGATTCTTGTATAATTTAGTAACAATTATTTCACTATTATACAGGAGGTTAACCTACCCCAACCAAGGAAAAGTACAAGGTAAGGGTTATTTCACAATCTCTTCATTATCCGAGGTTGTATTATACGTAATAATCTACTGGGATCTCTTTATCATCCACATCCATGTTTCTTCGAAATGTATTTCAAAACATTTTTACTATTTACAAGAATATGGGTTTAAGTCATTTATACCCTTTTTTGACTTTTTATAAGAGGTTTATAAAGGAATCTTTCCGTCGTTTTCAAAACAAGGTCCTTTTTAACCTTTTCGACAGAATTGAGGTAAGAATGTTTTTTTTAACTTATACGGCGGGTGCGGTTATTTTCCGCCGTTATAAAATCGTCGAAGCTTTCCATACAAGCTTATAAGAATATTTTCAAAGAAAATGTTTTATTTTATATGGATCTTAAATGATTTCAAAATAAAAGGAGATACTTCTTTAAAAATAATTTTGATTTCATCTATGTCAACATCCTTTGATGGATTTTAAGATTATTTGAAGTTGATTTATTATGATACAAAACTTCTATATTGTATTGAAAGTTTTGTGATATGTTTGACTGTGGATGTGCTATTTTTATACCATTCATAGTTTATGGTGAAATTATTGACATTTCGTATGCTAGTTTTAATACGAATGTTTATGTTATGTTTAAACCTTTTCATATGGGAATGCATTGGACTTAATAAGTGACGGGTGGAGCCCGCTATAGCTCCTCGATGCATCGGTATGTCTCATGAGACAAACTAGTGTCTTGGCACAAGGCCTTGACAAAATCTTATTTGTAGTCTTGGCACGAGGCCTTGGCTATGTGGTTATGATAGTCTGGCATTATGCATTCCAACATTATGAAAGTGGTTATTGATTTTTGCATGTGATTATTCGATTAGTAGAATATCCATGTGAATAAGTAAATGGCATTATTTTATTTTATTTATGCCATACCATGTTGAAAGTTCATGTTTAAAGGGCTTTTGTTTTAGTTATACATTGCCTTAAATGTTTATTCTTATTGATGAAAGTTTCCGCTATATTGTTATCCTTACTGGGCATTTGAGCTCACCCCTTTTCTATGTTTTATTTTTCTAGGAAGTGAAGATGTAGGTTATGAATGACCTGCAGGGATATTATGAGGGGATTATAGTGTGGACTGTGGAAAAATTATGTTGTTGTAGTAGTTTTTCATTTTATGATGTAATGTAAAACTTATGAATATATCTAGTGTTTCCAAGGCTACTAAACCAATCGGTCTTTCGAGATTTGATCTATCTTGTGATCAAGCCAATGTTATGTAATAATGCACCGACTCTGGGTAACTGGGGTCGGGGCGTTACAGTTGGTATCAGAGGAAGTTTAGTACAAACCTTGGAAGCTAGATTTAGATAAACTCTGATTAGAGCACGTAGACCTAAGATGAACTTTGAGGATTAGTGTAGAAGAACGTCCTAGAATTTTGGTATTGTAGAGATTTTGTGAGTTTTCCGAGCAATACATCCCTGTCTGGATACGAGCAGGTAGAGGCGGCTCTGGCACAGATGTACCTAGGGGTAAAACCCGAAAACACCGCTTTGAGCTAGACTCGAACGGGAACTGGTGCACGACAACGGGGCTTGCTGCACTCTTGGTTACGACACTCCCGGGGGATATGCTTAGGATAACTCTCACTATCTTTACAAATCATTATGAAGGGTTTATGAGTATATAATTCCTCAAAGAAAACATTTTTATGATTATGGATTATATCCATAAATAGTTCAATTTATGCTAAGTGTTTTATAAGTATGGGATTATGTATTTTGATTTATAAACTGATCTAGTTTATGCCATTTTTTAGAAATGGCGCCTAGTGGAAGAAATGGAAACCGTATCAATGCACGCACCCCATGTAGGGATTGCCCTCCTGCTCAAGATAATTATAGTGGGGCTAGTGATGCAACTGGTGCTGATCAGCTAATCACCATACTGGGACAACTTACTCAGGTTATGAATAATAACCTTACCCGTATGGAGCACCCTGATCTGCAGTGTGGAGGATCAATGTTAGATCGATTCATGAGACAACAACCACCAACGTTCAATGGGAGTACAAATCCCTTAGTAGCTGAGCAATGGATATTTTCCCTAGAGAAAATATTTCAGGCTTTGGGGAGTAGTGAAAGGGAAAAAGTTACCATGGCAGTTTACCGCCTCACTGGAGATGCTGATCAATGGTGGGCATTGATTCAAAACATGAAGGAAGATGATGAAGTATCAAACATGGAATGGAGGGAGTTCAAAGATCTGTTTTTAGAAAAATACTTTCCTCGCGACCATCGAGCAGATATGGAAAGGCAATTTCTGAGTCTGTGACAAAAGGAGGATGATAATGTCACAAAGTATGAGGCTAACTTTACAAGGTTAGCGAGGTATGCTGGAGATTATATTCGCAACCCAAGAAGTAAGATTTATCGTTTCTTTGATGGGTTAAAACCATTTCTCCGTCGAGCATTAGTCTCACAATCCTTTTCATCGTACGAAGACATTGTCTCATGTGCTATCAAGACCGAAAAGGAATTCTCTAAGTCTTATGACTTTAAAGCAAAGCAAGAGAAGAAGAGACCTGCTGATCAATCTGGGAATGGAAATAAGGGGAAGAAGGGAAAGGTTGAATATCCATCTTGTGGTAAATGCGGGAAGAAACATCCTGGTACTTGCTTGAAGGGAATGGGAGTCTGTTACAAGTGTGGTGAAAAAGGCCACCAAGCTCATGATTGCAAGGGGAAGAAGGAAGCTACCAATGTTCAGTGCTACAATTGCAGGGAGATGGGGCATTATGCAAATGCATGCCCTAAGCGTCAGGAGAACTTACCTCAGAAAAGGCCAAGGGATCAAGGCCAGGCTTATGCTATCACTACTGCTGAGGTAGAAGCTCCGAAAGACGTGGTGGCAGGTAATTTAATGGTTTCCTCAAGTTTAGCAAATGCATTATTTGATTCTGGATCATCGCATTGTTTCATATCTTCCCAGTTTGCTAAGAAAATTAGATATTTCCAATTTGATTTAATAAGGGAGTTGTCTGTTAAAACTCCTAAGGGAAGTATCGTTGCAACAATGTTTTGTGAATCAGTCCCCATTAGAGCACATAAATTTTCTTTATCTGCTGATTTCATCGTCATACCTATGATTGAGTTTGATATAATCCTCGGTATGGACTGGCTTTCGGACTATGATGCGAAGATTTATTGTAAGAAGAAAGAGGTTACGATTCTTGATGATAATGATAAGGAGCACCTTATTTTTAGAGCAGAATCGTCACCACCTAATTCTTATTTAGATCCACCCCCAACAGCTCAACTTAATTCAATTATTGGGGAGGAAGAGAATGAAATAACTGTCGGTGAGGAAAGGAATGTTCAAATAGAGGATGTACCTGTTGTGAAAGAATTTGTAGATGTATTTCCGGAAGATTTACCTGGACATCCTCCAGAACGAGAAGTTGAGTTTTCTATTGATTTGATTCCTGGATCAAGGCCTATATCGAAGACCCCTTATAGAATGGCCACTGTAGAGTTAGTCGAACTAAAGAAACAACTAGAGGAATTGAGTAATAAGGGATTTATTCGCCCTAGTGTTTCTCCATGGGGAGCCCCTATTCTTTTTGTTAAAAAGAAAGATGGATCTATGAGGTTATGTATCGACTACAGGGAGATCAATGCTATAACAATAAAGAACAAGTATCCCCTACCTCGTATTGATGATTTATTTGACCAACTGCATGGAGCTCAATACTTTTCAAAGATTGACCTTCGATCTGGATACCATCAGTTGTGTGTGAAGAAGGAAGACATTCCGAAGACAGCATTTCGAACCAGGTACGGGCATTACGAGTTTACTGTAATGCCTTTTGGATTGACTAATGCACCCTCTGTGTTCATGGATATGATGAATAGAGTTTTCAAGGAGTATCTCGATGAATTTGTGGTGGTATTTATTGATGATATCTTGGTATACTCCAAAACCTACAAAGATCATGAAAATCACTTGCGCATTATCTTGAAGACTCTGAGGAGGCATGAATTATATGGGATGTTTAGCAAGTGTGAATTCTGGCTTCAGGAGATTTCTTTTCTTGGCCATATTGTTTCTAAAGATGGAATCTCTGTTGATCCTTCTAAGACCAAAGCAATCCAAGAATGGCCAGCACCTACGAGTATAACTGAGGTACGCAGTTTTATTGGTTTGGCAGGTTATTATCGACGTTTCGTCCAGAATTTTGCCCGATTGGCTAACCCATTAACGAAGCTCACACGTAAAGGGGTTAAATTTGTTTGGACAAAAGAGCGTGAAGAATGTTTCGAAGAACTTAAGAGAAGATTAGTCAATACTCCTATATTGACTTTACCATCGGGGAATGATGGGTTCGTTATTTATAGTGATGCATCGAAGAAAGGACTTGGCTGTGTCCTTATGCAAAATGATAGAGTTATTGCCTATGCATCACGACAGTTGAAAATTCATGAACAAAACTATCCTACTCATGATCTCGAGTTAGCAGCAGTGATCTTTGCTTTGAAGATATGGAGGCACTACCTCTATGGTGAAAAATGTGAGATTTATACTGATCACAAGAGTTTGAAGTATATTTTCTCACAAAAAGAACTCAACATGAGGCAAAGTAGATGGCTTGAATTACTCAAGGATTATGATTGCACGATACACTACCACCCGGGGAAAGCAAACAAAGTAGCAGATGCTTTGAGCAGAAAAGACCATGGAGTTCTGAACATGATGAGAATTGAAAGGGATCCAATTTTCATGGATCTAGTGAAGATGGACATGGGAATAACCAGGGAAGGTGAAACATCAATGCTTTTTCAAATGGTTGCCAAACCATCTTTACTAGAAAGGATTAAGAGTTCTCAGAATGATGATGAAGAATTTCAGAAGAAGATTAAAGCTGTGAATGATGGGAGATTGAGAGACTTTGTGTATGAAGATGGAATTTTGAAATTCGGGAAGAGACTTTGTGTTCCCAATATACCTGATCTAAAAAGGGAATTGCTGGATGATGCTCATAGTTCCAATTTCTCTATACACCCTGGGAGCACCAAAATGTATAGAGATTTGAAGGAACTTTTTGGTGGGACAACATGAAGAGGTAGATTGCTGATTTTGTGTCAAGATGTATGGTTTTTCAACAAGTGAAAGCTGGAAGGCAACAGCCTGGAGGAGTCATGCAACCTCTTCCCATACCAGAGTGGAAATGGGACAATGTTACGATGGACTTTGTCATGGGGCTACCAAAGACTCCAAGAAGGAATGATGCAATATGGGTGATTGTTGATCGTCTTACCAAGTCAGCACATTTTATTGCTATAAGAGAAGATCTACCCCTGGAACGTCTAGCAAGACTATACATTAATGAAGTTGTGAGACTTCATGGAGTACCCCTATCGATTGTTTCTGATCGTGATCCCCGTTTTACTTCAAGATTCTGGAAAAGTCTTCAGAAATCCCTGGATACTGAACTTCATTTGAGCACTTCTTACCACCCTCAGACAGACGGACAATCAGAACGGACTATTCAAACCTTAGAAGACATGTTGAGATCTTGCTCACTTGACTTTCAGGGTATGTGGGATCAATATTTACCTCTGGTAGAATTTTCCTATAACAATAGCTTCCATTCGAGTATTCAGATGGCGCCATATGAAGCGTTATATGGAAAGAGATGTCGTACACCAACCTGTTGGGATGACGTTGGTGAAAGAAAACTTGTAGGCCCAGAACTGGTGGAGGAAACGGTGGAAAAGGTGAAAGTAATCCAAAATCACATCAAAGCAGCTCAAAGTAGGCAGAAGAGCTATGCCGATAATCGAAGGAAGGATTTGGAATTTCAAGTCGGTGATCATGTTTTCCTAAAGGTATCTCCATGGAAGGGAGTCATACGTTTTGGTAAGAAAGGTAAATTGAGTCCCAGGTACATCGGACCTTTCGAAATTCTAGAACGAATTGGGGCTGTAGCTTACCGATTGGAAATGCCGCCAAGTCTCTCCAAAGTTCACGATGTGTTCCACGTATCTCTGTTGAGAAAATACATGTCTGACCCAACGCATGTACTCACCTATGAGGAATTAGAACTGGAACCCGATCTGTCTTATTGTGAAGAGCCCGTCAAGATTCTTGATACGAGAGAACAAGTACTGAGAAACCGGACGACGCGTCTGGTAAAAGTTTTGTGGAGAAATCATAAGATGGAAGAGGCAACGTGGGAACCCGAGGAACTTATGATGAAAAACCACCCGAGTCTTTTTATGCAGTAATACCCTAGAAATTGCGAGGACGCAATTATTTGAAGGAGGGGAGAATGTAACACCCCAAGCTTCTATGGTACGTTTCCCTTCGAATAATGCGATAACGTGTGTTGTACGCAACCTCGAGTTCTAACACACACCACAACTAATTAAACTAGCCGTTGTGAATAGTAATACCTAATTTTTGAAATTATATATATTTTATATTTGAAAATGGACTTCATTTTTGGACTCGGAATATCGAATTTAGCCTAAGGTGAAATTTTGGTACTTTTCGGATAACTTTTATATTTTGATGAATAGTGAAAATTACTAAATTTTAATTAAAAACAACTTTTTTAATCAAAATAATTAATAGTGATAAATTGTGAATTTGAGTGGTTTTAAAGTATATTTAGAATATATTTTTACCATTTAATATAATTTTGGTCATTGGACATAATTTTACAATTAAACCGAACATAAACAAGTGTCAATCTTTTGATAGTTATTACCTCTTAAAAACACGCTTTTTGTTTTGACAGCGGGAATTAATTTTAAATTAATTTCTGCCACTTCTGTGTTTTGAATTTAGGAAAATGGATTCCATATTTGGAATCAGGATGTTCAAATTGTGCAAATAGGTAACTTTTATTTTTAGACATTTTGAATAGTTACTGTGGTAAATATTTTATTTACCATGGTTAAAGGGTAAATCCGGTAAATAAGGGTTAAAAAATAATATTATAATAATACAAAATTACCCTAAAACGTGTCCTAACCTTATTGGTGGACACATACCCGACCATGGGAATCCTTGGGTCAATTTGGGGACCCCTTGGATCCACTTGTATGTGGTAGGGACACATTATATTAATAAAGTTAAAATAAAAATAAAAATGGCATAAGCTTACATCTTTTAGAAGAACAATTTTTACATAGGGTTATACATGTTGCATTTTCGATTATAATTATTCATTAGAAAGCTAAAAAGATTTCCTACATAATGATATTTTATTTATAATTTTTAGACATCAAATAATTTAAATTATTAATGACACAATAATGATGCAATGTTTACCTCATTAATAAATCATTTAAATAAATAAGATTATAATGATTAAAATATTATCTAAAACCTGTCCAATTCTTATTGGTTGATGTTATTTAGAATATGAGTCATCTTATCTTCGACCTAAATGATTTTTGGACCATTATAAACCGAATATAATTATATTATAAAGTAATACTTTCACTCTTTCCTAAAGAGCCCCTCCTCCCCCTTATAAAAGGAGACCACTTCTACTCATTCCTCACACCTCTCAAGCCACTTGGCTCGTCCAAACTCTGCCCAACTAAGCTCCCCACATCCCTCTCCTCCTCCTTGAAGCTTACCCTTAGGCAGAAAGCATTTCAACAAGTCCTTTGGTTCCAACCAAAGTGAGTTACCTAAATTAAAGGTAACGATTTCTCTTAAATTATTTTCATTTATTTTGCTTCTTCAACCCCCAAACTCTTTTTATTTCCTTTCTTTTGTAACAACACCAGTATCCTCAATATACTAGGATGTTGTTATAAGAAGGATTCAAACTACACATACAAAAAACTCCCTCTAATTGATGATGAACATAATGTTTCTGTGGATGGCAAACTAACGCCTCACGAAACGATGATTGTTCAAATACATCTTACCGCCTCTCATGGTGGCCATTATGATGACACTGTAATTAAATATGATGTTAATGATATATATTTTATATATAAGCTTCTGTAATTCCATTTTATTTCATACCATTATTCGTTTCATGTTGTATATATATACGATAATTTCATTTGAGGAAGTGCGGACTACCGCCCCCTTAAAATGATATGACTCGTTCATACCACACATGGAACGTATAAAGGATGGTGTTAATGAACTTAAGTAACATATATAAAATATTATATTATACTGGAATAGTAATATACCTATGTATCATTTGTATTCGATTCTTTTAAAATAAAAATTAAATGGAAGTAGCGTTCGTGCGTACGTACGGACTACCGTCTCCACGAACACGATGAGATTCATTTTCCATCGTATCCATTCAAGTATAATTATCATTTGATGATTTAAAAATGATGTTTAAGGACTTGATACCATTCTGGATTTGAATAATATACAACTTATCCTTTACAAACATGTCTTACGTAACAAAACATACAAAAGCAAACAAGTAAGTTCACACCCGAAACATCGATAATACTAAGATATTATTATCAAATCAATATTAAAAGATCATATATGATATCATATTAATGTATATGATTCTTGTATAATTTAGTAACAATTATTTCACTATTATACAGGAGGTTAACCTACCCCAACCAAGGAAAAGTACAAGGTAAGGGTTATTTCACAATCTCTTCATTATCCGAGGTTGTATTATACGTAATAATCTACTGGGATCTTTTTATCATCCACATCCATGTTTCTTCGAAATGTATTTCAAAACATTTTTACTATTTACAAGAATATGGGTTTAAGTCATTTATACCCTTGTTTGACTTTTTATAAGAGGTTTATAAAGGAATCTTTCCGTCATTTTCAAAACAAGGTCCTTTTTAACCTTTTCGACAGAATTGAGGTAAGAATGTTTTTTTTAACTTATACGGCGGGTGCGGTTATTTTCCGCCGTTATAAAATCGTCGAAGCTTTCCATACAAGCTTATAAGAATATTTTCAAAGAAAATGTTTTATTTTATATGGATCTTAAATGATTTCAAAATAAAAGGAGATACTTCTTTAAAAATAATTTTGATTTCATCTATGTCAACATCCTTTGATGGATTTTAAGATTATTTGAAGTTGATTTATTATGATACAAAACTTCTATATTGTATTGAAAGTTTTGTGATATGTTTGACTGTGGATGTGCTATTTTTATACCATTCATAGTTTATGGTGAAATTATTGACATTTCATATGCTAGTTTTAATACGAATGTTTATGTTATGTTTAAACCTTTTCATATGGGAATGCATTGGACTTAATAAGTGACGGGTGGAGCCCGCTATAGCTCCTCGATGCATCGGTAGGTCTCATGAGACAAACTAGTGTCTTGGCACAAGGCCTTGACAAAATCTTATTTGTAGTCTTGGCACGAGGCCTTGGCTATGTGGTTATGATAGTCTGGCATTATGCATTCCAACATTATGAAAGTGGTTATTGATTTTTGCATGTGATTATTCGATTAGTAGAATATCCATGTGAATAAGTAAATGGCATTATTTTATTTTATTTATGCCATACCATGTTGAAAGTTCATGTTTAAAGGGCTTTTGTTTTAGTTATACATTGCCTTAAATGTTTATTCTTATTGATGAAAGTTTCCGCTATATTGTTATCCTTACTGGGCATTTGAGCTCACCCCTTTTCTATGTTTTATTTTTCCCAGGAAGTGAAGATGTAGGTTATGAATGACCTGCAGAGATATTATGAGGGGATTATAGTGTGGACTGTGGAAAAATTATGTTGTTGTAGTAGTTTTTCATTTTATGATGTAATGTAAAACTTATGAATATATCTAGTGTTTCCAAGGCTACTAAACCAATCGGTCTTTCGAGATTTGATCTTTCTTGTGATCATGCCAATGTTATGTAATAATGCACCGACTCTGGGTAACTGGGGTCGGGGCGTTACATTCCGCCTCTTGCGGTTCGTGTTGCCTGCTCGGGTTCAAGGAACCTGTGCCGAACTCCTGGAGAAAGTACCCTCATCATGTTGAGGGTGCACTGCTGCATGAGTCTAGTGGTGATTGATGGTGGGAGACCTCGGGAAGGACTCCAGTCTTCTTGAGTTAAGGCCCTAAGGGACCATCTCATTCACTTCCTCAGAATAACGGATCAAATGGTGATTGCATTCCGAGGATAACGACCCAAAACGGTTGGAGACGGTAGTCAGCACCGCCTGCTTCTTGATCACTGGTTGTCATTATCCGGATGACCGGTGTGAGTTATTCACTTGGAGGGCTTGTCAGGAAGCCTCTAGAGTTGTGATGGTACCATGTTGACGGTACACCTTAACCAGCGCATTTGATACCCAGCATTGAAGACGCTGAGTATGTGATGTCATCCTTAGAGCAGATGACGATCCAACAGGAGTAGCAGCAGTGGCATTTACAGCAGCAGTTTTCACAGGTGTGAATTTGATAGCAGTCATTATGAAACTGCAGAAGATCTTTGAAAAGAGTGCCTGTTTGATATAACAGACGTAATCAAGATAAATCTAGCTACTACATCTTTTGGATGATCACATATGTCAATGAATATTTTTTTGTTGACCCTCTCATTGAGTTTTAAATAGGGGCCTAACAAATAAGTAAAACATCATTTTAACTTGGTTAAGGATTCACGTCGGGTTCACCATTTTTTTGTTTCCCTCGGAATGCGGGGATGACCTTCGTAGAACTAGAAACATCCAATGATTCCACATCCATTTGGACCTACTTTCCAAAGGTAGGGACTCATTAGTTTGTGGACTGATGAGGCTTACAAATTTGCATTGGTTGAGAGGATGGGAGGTCGGACTCATCACACCTTTTGGAGGGGAATTATTGTCTATTCTGAGAATCTCTTTATAGATTTAAGTTATGTTCGTGAATCCTTATTACATTACCAATTATAAAATGAGCTTTCCTTTAGATCTGACAATCAATGATAAAATATGTAAGAAATTTAGAAAATCTTTTGTATGTATTCGAGTTTCTTCATCGATAGAGAATCATCTGTATTTATTAGAGATTCTTGGTCAATGGTATCCTTCGACACATTTAAATAGAAGTCTATTAGTCAATTATGGTGACCATGCTGGTTTTAAAGTCACTCAATGGGGCACTTGAGGTTTATTGTCATTCAGAAAGACATGGATAATTTCAGAGTTGGGATCGAACACGCAGATGGGCTACCTACGTATCCTATTGTTTAGAAAAGGAATCAGAACCCACGTAGTTCGAGTAAGGGAGTATGATGTTTATGATTGATGGCCCAAAGAAAGACGTCATAATTACTTTTACCCTTTAAGCTCACGTGAGTCATGCTCGGTGTGAGAAATAAGAGGTATTGGTAAAATTTAGATAATTGCGCCATGAAAGGTGCAATCATAAGAAATGATGTGGGTTTTATGTATTTATCACTACCCAGAAAAATGAAGGTTAGGATTTACTTTAGGGACGAAATCTAGGAGCAGGGTCTATAAAGGTATATGTGCTTCATGGAGATTTTAAATACTCTAACTTGGGGATTACTCCTAAAAAGGAGTCCCAAATTAGGATAGGACTTATGATTGGGTTTTACTCCTGAAAGGGAATCCCAGATCAATGGTAAATTAGGACTGGTTAAGAGAAATTAACAATGGGGCTTACTCTTGAAAAGGAGGCCCAGGTTAAGAGACTTATGACTGAGACTTATTCCTGAAAAGGAATCCCAGGTTAAAGGAATTATGACTGGGAATTATTCCTGAAAAGGAAGCCCAGGTTAAAGGAATTATGACTGGGACTTATTCTAGAAAAGGAAGCCCAGGTTAAAGGAATTATGACCTAGACTTATTCCTGAAAAGGAAGCCCAGTTTAAAGGAATTATGACTGGGACTTATTCCTGAAAAGGAATCCCAGGTTAAAGGAAATATGATTGAGACTTATTCCTGAAAAGGAAGCCCAGGTTAAAGGAATTATTACTAGGACTTATTCTGGAAAAGTAATCCCAGGGTTGGATTCTCTCATCTTCAAGGATGAGGTTGAATGAATGAAATCTCAATCTTTAGTGACATAAAGATGTGTAAATCACTATCTTTTGAGAGATATTCCATAGAATTCCTTTCAGATAAGGAATTCAAATCAAGAAATCATGCCATAAATGGCTTTGAAGAGTATCTTGAAGACTAAATATTGAATAGGAGAGGTGAAATAGATTAAGAGGGGTAACATCAGTAAGAAGGGCACCCAAAAAGGCAGGGGTGCACAAGTCCTGGCAGGCGCACAAGTACTGCGTGGGCACGCAAGTATTGGTCGCGCATGCAGTACCTGCACGACAAGTTGGGTACATGCGCGGTGTTCAACCAGTAGGGTAATACTTGAGAGACTCTTGATCAAGGCCTTTAGAATCCTCTTTAGGTTTTTCCAGAATAAGGATTCGCAAGTTATATTGAAGGAATAAGGCGGTGCGCAAGTGTGGCCATTTCCCTTAAGGGTTGGTCACTCAAGCGCGCAAGTGTTGATGAGTTTCAACACTTAGGCCTTCCTTCTCTTCTTTAGATCATCCGTTATAGGTATGAAATTACCTTAGAAGTGTTTCAGAAGCTTTGAGAAGAGACTAGGTCACCGAGAGCTTAAATCTGAGTTTTTGGAAAAATTCTTCCTTGAAATGGGGGGCCCACAGGGTCTATTAATAGGCAGGAGAAGACCCCAAGTGGTTATCACTTAGGGAGCGAAAGTCACTTGTGCGACCATAAAGTGGTGTGCAAGTATACTTTCACGACTATAAAGTGACGAGCAAGTATACTTGCGCGACTATAAGGGAACTTGCGCGACAATGATGTTTTTGAAGCCTTATTGCTCCCTTTGTCGATTTTCGATGTTTTATTTAAAGGATGAATCAATTTGTGCTAAGTAATTTCCCCTTTACATTCGTTTTAGGCAATGTGACAATAAAGGAGTGTCAACAGTCTAGTATCATGTATGGTTTCACCAACTATTGAATATTGAATTATAAAAAAAAGTCCATAATGGTATGATTATCATATAATTTTTTAGGGTTTTGTGAAGTTATTTCATATGAATCTTGATCTCAATACCTCAATAAAAATCTAGGTGAAATTTTCAATGGGTTAGTTCCCTTTATAAACCACATATAATGATTTTTTATATAGATAAAAGTCATTTTACATTCTTGGTAAACCCATGATAATTTATTGGTGTATGGTCGATTATGAGTTCCTTATAGAAATGAATCTGATATTATGAGTCAAATTGTGAGGATCAAATTTATTTAAGGGGGTAGAATGTAACACCCAGAAATTTTAATACATGATTAAATTTAGATAATTCAATGTGTTTGATAGTTTTCTTTACATGCAATACAAAACATAAACAAAACAATGATATATTTATAAAAAATATAAATATTTTAGAATGGCTATTAAAACCAAGAAAATGTATTAGAGGGAAAGAATGGAAGTAAACTCCATATGATATTTATTTACAAATAATATAAAGGTTATTTTTAATATAGATTATATTAAATTAATTTTCATAAAATTACTAATAAGATTGTTTTTTATTTTCAAAAGTTTTTTTTCCAGAATGTTACCTTTTATGTGACACACATTTCTATTTAAAGAATCATATCATTAATAATAAATTTTTTTTGATATTAAAAATTTGATAACAATAATGTTTTTAGTATATTATATGATATAAAAATAATAATAATTAATATTTTAAAATGTAATTTTCTAATAAAAATCCAGTTTCATTATATTTTTTGATTTTAATAAAAAAATGTATTTCTAAATTTTAGAAATAGAAATTAGTTAAAAATTAAATAATTTTTTAATTCCTCATTTTAGAATATATTTATTGTGCATTTTTGAGTTTTTTCTAAAAAGTTTTGTTTTTTGACGAAAAAGATGTTTTTCATAAAACATGTAATTTTTATGACTTTAACATTATATATTACAAATGGTCTTGGGAAGGGGACTAGAAATCTATAAAGAAACATGAATGAAATTAATATTATAGAATAATGATATATAAGAATTAAAAAACATTGGTGATAAAATATGAATCTATGGAATAAAATTATGCATTTTAAAATATTATTTAAGTTTATAAACCCTATGTCTAACATTTTAGAACAAATTAAAATGTTACTTTAATAAAATAATATTTTTAGACTTCTCTTTGAGTAAAGTATTTTCTTAAGAGATTCAGTTTTGGATTTCCTTTAAATCCTTATATATAAAATTCTTTTAAAAAATAAATCATTTTATGTCATTAAAATCAATATCCATGATAATGTTATCTTATATATGAATTTGAATATTAAAAATCTTATTTTAATCAAATGTTTTATTTACACAATTAATTGAATTTATTTTAAAATTATATTTTATACCATTATAAAATATGATTAGTAAATTAATTTTAGTATTTTAAATTACAAATATAAAATATGGTTTAAATGTCATTCTAAATATTCATCAAAATAAATTACCATGGTCATAAATTAATTACCAAGGTTAAAGTAAATTATTGTAAAATATAAACAGTTAAAAAATAATTTATACACTAAAATTTGCCTATAAAGGGACTTCTGGAGGTTATCTCTCTTCAATTCTCACTTTATTCTCCTATTTGTTTCATTTTTTTGCCTTTGAAAATTGAATTGTATCCATACATTATTGAACATTATAGGGTTTCCTACAAAACTACCAATACCTTCACTTATAAAAGCGTAACATCTTCACCAATTCAAGACTCCCATCCTATTAAAATGAATCCTTTAAAATAATTCATTTTTATCCTCCTATAAACCTCTCCCATTCTTGAATTATTATGGTCACCATTACTTTCTACAAGGCCTTAATTTCCAAAAAGACATAAAAAAATAAATTATATCTCCAATGTGAGCATTATAAAATTCTTACCCTTTCTCCTTAATTCCATTCATTAAAATTTATTCAGGTACCATTAATATAATGGTATTAATATCATTTATATACTTTAATGTCACTAATTAGTTATATTGTCATTGGTTTTTCAGATACCCTTTATATTAAGAGAACCAAAATTGTTGTTCATGCATTTTGTAGATTACCGCCTCCACAAAACAACATGTTTCATTTTCCATAAATGTCTTAAAATGACAGATATTAAGATGGTTAAAAATTATTAATATTATTATAATGATAAAATTCATGTATCAGTATGTAAAATTAGAGGACATATTATTGATAGGATCAAAAAATGATCATCATTAACTCAATGATTTAAAATAGGTGTACTAAAAGGATAACAATTTATTCCAATTAGGAAAAATCTTCAGATCCAATTATTATTCAAATTCCTTATTATTATGATACGTCACACAAATAAACACTGAATTTTATCATTAGACTTCTAGTATAATGAAATTATAACTAAACCATATCATAATCATCCATTAATCATTATATGTTAATGTTTATGTCAGTTTAACCACCTACTTAAACAATACTACACATCTTTTTCAGGGATATCCATGAGAACTTATTTTTTGGTTTAATATGATATAAATATGAAAATAATTTTTTTGTTTTGGTAATTTCATATAAACATTTAATTTATAATTTAATAAAAGACCTTTTATCGACAAGATTCAATGAAACATGCTTGTTATCGATTTCATATTCAAGAATATAAAATAAAAAATCATAAAAGGAATTTTAAAATTAATTATTATTATAAATAATCCTTATAATTAACATTAATGATGTATTAATGATGATATTTGGAAAAATAATGAATATGAAAACCGATTTTATGAAACTAGTAAAATCATTAGAAACTACAAACACTCGATGAGGAAAATCAGATGAATTCACATAGAGAATAATTTCTTATTAAAATTAGTAATGTAAATAGATAAGAGTAAGGTTATAAATTAATTTATTAATATATATATGTGTGTTTTTTATATAGAAGGTAGAGGTATGTTCATTATTGTCCAGAAAAAGGTAAGGATTTTCATCTTATATTCCATTCTTTGGGACACGTTTGGTATTATACACCTGCAATCATTATTGAGTTCAATATAATACCTGTAATAGATATAATGTCATGAATTATATTTTAATTGTGTAATTTCATGTTCAATTATAATTCATAACTTTTTTTTGGGTTTTATTAAAGTGTTCAATAATTTGAAATGATTTCGTTGGTCTCGATTCTGATTATTTAAGACGTAATGCATTGTGTTCACCATGTTTTATTGAAAGGGTTCATTCAATACCCATGCATATATTTTAGTATATTATTTTTTTCATGGTATTTAAAATTCCAGTCCTTCCACCTCATCCATTTTTCTACTGATTTGGTTTTATCATAGTTGTAAGATGTTTTGGGAACATATTTATTTTTTATTGTGTTATGATCATTCCGTTAAACTTATTTTGTATAAGTTGGGAAAATTCCAAATTTTTTTGTATTATGTGGTATTATACCATTTTTCTATAGGGATATATATTCATACCATATAAGTCATTTGAAAAATATTTCTCACTTATAAGAATATGTTCTTTTCAAACCATCCACATTCACCCATGGAATGGATCATGATTAGGTTATTCCAATATTAGCATATCCACAAGACCATTTCAATATACAATGTGAACATAGAATTTTACATAAGTTAGATTGGAATATTTCAAATAGAAATAATATTATTCTACTATCATGGGTAATATTATTTTCATTATGTATATTTTAATTCTAATAAAGGTGATTATTGGAATGTTGACTATGTATTGTTATCCATGCTCCATCTTTCTCCAAATGAGTTATGATGATTTTATCCCCTTTAATGGAAAAGGGAAACTTATTTAGGTACTATATATATTTATTCCAATATTGATGATAATTTAAATGTTGAATAAGTATTGTTTTAGGGTCCATCTTCTTTCTTAAGAGGGGTTATGATCACGTCATTCCTCTATTAGCATGTGGAGCATTATTGTCATTCATTATGATTATTGGACTCTATCATAGGTTGATAATTTATTAAATTCAATTTTATTCATTATTTGAATAACACTATTTTTTACAAAAATATATTCTTTAGTAAATACAACAAAAGGTGATATTGACCCTTATTGTGAATGCATTGGACTTAATCAGGTGACCGATGGGGCCTGGAATTATATTGCCCCTCAATGCATCAACATGTCTCATGAGAAAATAAAGTTAGAGTATTTAAGGAATTCCAACCCAATTCAGATATAATTCATGACTATAGTCTCCATTAACTGTAAATGTCCTCTTACAAGTACTTTCATAGAAGTTTTTTTCAGACATTTTGAATTACATCATTATGAGATAAAAATTATTGATATCATTGTTTTGATTTATTATCATGGATATATAATGATTCAATTTCAGTTGGTTATGGATTTATGTTTTGAATTATTATTTATATAATGTTTCTTCCATGTTTACACCATGGTTACTATGACACCCATATATGTTTTGAATTTTTTTTCAAATAAATTTAATCTTTTCATTAATTTTCATTTTTGAGAACCCTAAATATTTCTTTTAATATATTAATGAACCATGATTCGATTGTTTTATACTCACCAAAAAGTTAATAGATCACTAAAAAAACTCATATATCTTATTTAGGTAGACAATAAATTATTTTTTTCTTGTGTTACACATAATGTCAAGTTTTTTGATATCTTGCATTACACACAACACCGTGTTTTATCAAACTATAATATACTATAACTATTGTTATTAAAAAATTATTATAGATACCATATAGCCAATGGAATGGAAATTAAAATTAATATTAAATAAATGATGAAAATTTTATTTGAATATGTATATAAAATGAATACCTTTATTATCAATTATCTAGAATTGAATGTGAAAACTATTTAAAAATAAATAAATTATTTTTATTATAAAAATATTTTATATGTATAATCACCATTTTAAATCAATAAATTAAAAAAACCACTATTGATGAATGTTTTAAATAAAATTTATATATTAAATATAGAGTAATTTTTTGAAACTCAAAAAATATATTTTATTAGTATATGATATGAATAATTCAAATTTTATGAATAAAAAGTTGTATTTTTCAAAAGGGTAATATTACCGCCCGTCAATAAAGAACCCATTTCAAATATAATTTTTGAAACATTGATAATTTTTAAAATAAAAATAACAATTGAAATTTTAAATTTTAATTTCAAAATTAACTTTGGTTTAACTTTTTCTATTTTCTGAGAAGTTTCATTTTATGATGAATAGGAAAAATACAAAATTGTTTTTGAAAACTTATTTTTCATCTATCTTATTTATATAGTTAAATTCTGTTTCAAAATGGTTTTAAAATACATTAGTACAATTTTATATTAATCAATACAATGTATTTAATTTGAACTAATTTCACATGGAAATTAGATATAAAAAATGTTTTAAACTTTTGGACTTTTAAACATTAAAAACTCCTTGTATAATCCCTTATCTAAGACTAATTTTAAATTAATTTATCACACTTATATGATTATAATTTTTAAAAATGAATTTCTTATTTTGAATCAGAAATTAAAAATTTAGTAAACAATCACTTTTTTTGCCAATATGAATAGTAACATTAGTAATTTTAATTATCATAGTTAAGGGTAAATTATGTAATTATGGGTAAAAACAATATATTTCATACAATAAAGGTGAACTAAAAATTGCCCAAATTTTATTGTATTATTATATTTTTACCCATAACACATTATTTTATAAATTTAATTATTTAAGGGATACATTTCCTTAAAATGACTCAGATATTATTAAAATCAAAGAGTGTGAAAAAGTGTCACACTCTTACTTGTAATAAGTATAAAATTCTTAGTATGTGGTTAAATAGAATATATTCCCAACTATATATGTTATTATGAAATATAAAATGTTTAAATACATATGAAAATTTATTTTTAACTTTTATTAAATAAATAATTATCATAACTAATTACACAATGATGAAGGAGTAGTTATTCAATTAATGAAACAATCAATTAAGTTATATTTGAAATATTAAAAGAAAAATAAATTTAATTAATAAATATAATAAAAGAATTTTATAGATTATTATTTTATAAAATGGATTTGTTATGTTTTTATTTTTAGAATATATCTTGTTTTCTTGAGTTTTTAAAAGTCAAGGTAATGAATTGTGTCAAAACTGACAGTTATGATATTTTATAAAAATAATATTTTGTTAAATTATTTAGATATCGTAAAATATTTAATAAGAAAAAATGGAATTATATTTGGTCTAAAATATCATTAATTTACCATCTATGGTCCAATTTATACTTTATAACTAAAAATAAGATCCTTTTTATATTGAACAAGTTGTTACCACAGTTAAAATTAAAATAGGTTGACTAAAGGCTAAAAATGATAAGGAATAAAATTACACAAAAACATGTATAAAATCATGTTTTTTAATTATAATACAACCTTATAATATTTTATCTTATAATAAATTTCCTTTGGTTAGGTATTTTTGTTTATATTGAATTTATTATAAATTAATCTTTTGAGAAAATCCAAGACTACCCCTCTCCTTTCTTATAAAAGGGCCCCACTTATTTTCATTTATTCACAATTTAAAATCTATTTTGTTTAGAAAAAACAATTAAAATAAACTCCCAAATTCCCTAACATCATCCTAGAATCATTTTTAGGAAGAAATCCAACCAAGGAAATTCTTTTTAGAAACCCAAAATGAGATACCTAAAGAAGAGGTAACATTCATCAACAAACATTTTTAATTTCTTCCTTGAACCACAAAAATTATTTTAATTTAATTATTATATAATAACCTAATAATCATAAATATATTGATATTATGTTATTTTATGTTAGTGACCTATTAATTTATACACTTTCATCAAATTTTATTCACAATCATCTTTCATGTGTACAAAAGAATACCTAGAAATGAACCGTTGTCATTCGTTCTTCCATTACCACCATTAATCACATTAAATAATGATGTATTTATAGATAATATTTTAAATATGTTATGTTTGAAATTTTATTATGATTATATAATTTTATATCACACATACCTTCATGCTTTCCATTTTGTGGGAATATGATAACGTCATTCTTGTGTATGACAGACTATCACCTCATGAAGCAATGTGATTCATTTACTCTTTACATGGTATTTCTTAATGATTATTTCAATAAAATTATGTGCTATACATGGAATAATGTTATTCTCTAATGAGAATATATCATATAATTTTCTTTCTTTTAATATGAAAAAAAAAAATATCATTCAAGAATGCCGTTTCTCTCTTCTGGCCAAATTGTCGGGATTCCAGAGTGATGATCTAGTCAGGTTTTATGAAGTGCGAGCTCACCTATCCCAGAGCTGGGGATCTTCTGATTGGAAGTTGCTCTCAATTGGAAGAGGTACGTTTCACATTGTCTTTCCCTCTAAGGAATTGGAAAATGTGTCCTGGAGCTTTGGACCTATAGCGATGAAGCCTGGTTATATCATGGTCCAGCAGTGGGATCCTTTGATGAGCCCTCTTGCAATCAAGAACTCCTGTACCCAGACTTGGATTCAAATCAGGGGGCTAAACTGGGTTTCTTGGCATCCATTTGTTGTATGGGAAAATTAATCTACCATTGGATTTCCCATTAAGGTTGACTAGGAGACCGAGCATCCTAGGTATGTCCATTTTTCCAGAGTCCTTGTTGAGATTGATTTAGCCAATGTTCTCATTGATACTGTTTTTCTTGTTGCAGGTGAAATTAAGCTAGATATCTCCATTCAATATGAATGGCTGCCTAACTTTTTTTAAATCCTGTTTATGCATTGGTCATATACATTCACAATGTCGTAGGAGTTTAAAATTCTCCCTCTGTAAATCATTGGGTCACACCTCTGATCAGTGCAAGAAGAAGCTTAATAAGGATGAATCTAAGATAATGGACCCTCTAAAGGCAGCCCCAACTTTTGCTGAGGCTGTTAAACATGGAATGCCCAAGTCTGATGATGTACAATAGGCCACTTCTGATGCCTCTATAGAGACTGATAATTCTTTAATTCTGGCCTCATCTAGAATAAAGGTTGGAACTGAGAAAAAGGTATGGGCTGATATTGTAGAGGAGGAATAGAATATATCAGAGCATGAGGTGGCTATTCAAGATCATGTTAATCATGAACTTGACTGTGCTGCAATGTCCCTTCTCTCTGGTAAGGGAAAGCTGAATATTGTTGGTAATGAGGGCTTTCATTTGGTGATGGAAAAAAAGGTGAGAGATGGCAAACATTCCTAGGAAAAAGTGCAGATTGATGATGAGGTAGAAAATCTGCCTTTGGCTCATCAATATGGAAATTCTTGAGGTGATCCATGGGTGGCCTGTCCACCTAGATCTCTTTCTCACAAGGCAGGGAATCTAGAAGCAGAAACAACCCTAGTGAAACAGGTCACTGAAAAGTCCCCTGTCTACTCTCCCTTGGATCAAATGGAGAGTAGAGATGCTGATGAGGCAAGGGCGGTATAGAATAAAGAGGAGATACAAATAAAACCAGCTGCTAGTTTTTTCTATGATAGAAACTATTAATACTCCTGATTTTGATTTGCTGAACCTTAAAGGTCTAAAGAATGCAGGTTGTAACAACGGAAGACTCATTCCTGCTACTAAAGAGGATGTGGGGGGCTCTAAGGAGAAGGAGTATACTGCTCAGTTTGATGCTCAAATAGTGCAGGTCACTGAGGTGCCTCATGAGGATGTATTACAGGAGCGGTCTCCCATTGCATTGCAGGTTGCTAATGCAGTGCAAGGGGATGAACTGCATGACCACCCCACTGTACATTAGAATGATCCTAGACAGGATAGGGATCCCTCTCATGAGGATTGTAATTCAAATAGGATGGATAATGAAGGCATGTAAAGGGGAAGAGGGTTTCATAATAGGGGAGGATCCAGGGGCCGTGGCCATGCTAGGAAGAGGTATCTCTATGGTGTGCATTTGTGTTGATTTATGGTGTAGTTATATGCATGTAAGCACCCCCTTAATCTGCTGTATCTTTACTATCTTTTTTTATACAAATTTGGGGCCTGGGTTTAGAACCCATGGCCAAACATTCTTTGTATAAAGTCATAAGTAAATCATATATGTTATTATGTATATATGAATATATTTTTTGGGTATATTTATAATAACCTTATATTTATGTTACAGGAGTTTTGAACATGTACAAAGGAAGTCAAGACTTAAGGTAAGGGGATTTCTAGTCTCACATTTATTTCTGCACGATTTATTCTATATTCACTAATTGTTTCTTTTATGTTCTGTATATAATGAAATTTAATGTAATTTATGGTCTTTCACATTAAATTAATGGGTAGTTACAAATCCATGATATGATTTATCATATAGGTGGTTTATGGTTCAAAGGATACCAAATCCGTAATGTAATTTTTTCTTAATATTCCTTTTTTGAGACACATGTTTTGAACCTATATTCTTTTACAAGGTGTATATACTATACATTGACATTTTATATCCTGAATATCATTATTTTCATGATATTATAAGATTCATGTAATGTTATTTTTTATTTAGTGGGAAATGATATTTTTTCAAAAACCATGTTTTCTAAAATGTTTATAAGAATGCGTTTAAGTGATATTTCAAGAATATTAAATGAAAAATGATTTCAAAGATGTTTAAAATGGGTTTTAATGTTTTATTTATAAGTTTTTTGGGTTATTTTTTATTAAAAAATTCTTCTAAATGTTTTATTATTTTTAAAACGTGTTTTTTAAAGTAGAAACTAAATCTTCCTCAAGAAATATTTTAAAAAGTTCTTTCAAAATTATTTTTCATCTAAAATGAATTCTAATGGTGTTACTCATGATTTACATGGATATTATCCAATGATACCAGTATTATTTTTTCCTCTTAATGGTTTATGTTTATGATGGCATAATGTTTATGAATTTTGTTTCTTTTTATGAGTTATGATACGATGAATGGTTTATATTATAGTGGTATATATATATATGGTTTTCATTATGTGACAGATGAGACCTATATCTCCTTGCAACTCATTGGGTAATGAAAAATTTTCTATTATCTCAAAGGTTACATGTGAGGCCATCCTAATCCCACAAGAAGAGAGTATATAAGAGGTTATCCTAAGCCCCCTACAAGAGGGTACAATAGATGTCATCCTATGCCCGCAACAAGAGGGAACATGAGAATTCATCCTATACCCACAATTAGAGGGTACATTGGTGGTCATCCTACGAATGAATATATAAGATACACGAGAGGACATCCCAAGCCCATATTAGTTTTATGGGTGATTATCCCAAGAGTAACATATTCTGAATATATTGTTTGGTATTAATGAAATATGATTTTATAAAATTATGTTTGTACCCAAAATTCTATGTATTCATCCATTGTTATACTCTCATGGATCATGTTCATTGATTATCTTGTAATTCATGTCTTATGATCCTCTAATCATTACTCCATGACTCTGGTAAATGATATTTTATATAAAGGGAATGAGTTTAACATGTTTATCTTATTTTCTCATATTCTTATGTTCATGTTATATTTACTTATCTCCCTTGTTTACATTTTATGAGAATATAATATTACCCTTTATTATGTTTATTTTCCCCATGATACAAAGTAATATATAATTTATGATATGTAAAAAAGAGTTCAAGTTATGAAAAAATCAGCGGGAGAAGATATAAATGTATTATGAACCATTTTATTATCTCCATACATAGAATGGAGGTAAAATATAATTTTATTTAGTAATGTGTTTGTGTATGTATTAAATATTCTATTAAAATGATGTATTGTATATGTAAGTTCATCATTGGTCATTATAGTTGGTATTAGAGTAGTTATTTATTCATCCTTTGGAAATTCAGATGAGAAAATATTAATGACAACCCTAGGGATATTCCAATGGATATGTCTAGGGATGTATCTAAGGAAAATACTAAGGTGTCATAAATATAAATTAGTAGTAAATATTTAGTCATCCTATATATAGTTTATCATGGTCATTTATTTTCTACTATGATAAGTGTTTCTCACACTATGCTTTTGGGTCTTAGTCAATAGTGGGAACTAGAAGAAACATGGATAACATTGAATGTTTCTGATGAATAAAGTATGGTAATTATGAAAATATATTCTCTAAGTGGAAATATCATAAAGTGAATTAAGAAGGTGATATGAGTATTGGTTATGCTACTCAGGTTAAAAAGACTCCAAACAAAACATGAAAGGTGTGAGATGTTCTAATAGTATTGTTTATATTAAAAATTAGAATCAGGATTATATTGAGTTCAATGAACCTTATGAAATGATTCATATTACAAATTCTATGAAAGAATATGATGATAAATCCTGAGAAAATTGTTTAATAATATCGTTTGATGATTAAAGTGTATATGTTATATCATTAAAATATTATTTTATATGAATCATGAAATATATAACAATTGTTATTATAAGTGTTTCAATTATGATTGAAAATGATAAATTTAATAATTTTGAAGACTTATAAAAGTGATTTAATTACAAGGTGTTATTTATGGTAATAAAATTATTAAGGGAAATAAAACCTTTAATATTATCCAAATGTTGAGATAATGATTTTTGGATAAAGAAATGTCATATATGAATATGTAAATTGGATTGTAATGTTTACGTTGTAACTGATTGAAGATTAGTTGAAATATTTTAAAATTTTATAATGAATGAAGTTTACAATATTTTTGGTCTTATGGAATATGTATATTAATATTTAGAATATTGAATAATTCATGTTTTTAATAAGTATTTATAGATATTACCATGTTTCAAGAGAATACATTATGAAGGTATTCACATGCGTGGTATGTGACAAAAAAATATACTTTATGATATATATGGGATCAATGCTATGTTATTTTTGAGAAATTTAGTTATCTTATTTGTAATGTTTTGGAAATTTATCGTTCAAAAGGGTTATTAGGTTAACCATTTGTGGAAAAATTTATGTTAAACATCATATGAGGTTTTAGACATTAAAGTATTATCTCTTAATATGAGGATTTATGAATATTGGATTACTTCTAATAATATTTTTTTGTGATAAATATGCATGTAACAACATATTATTCTTTTTTTGGATCTCATGATCTTCAAATGCTTCCAGAATCACAAATTCACCTTTATTTTATAGAATAAGAGATGAAGTGAAAATTGATCAAGGCACATTAAGAGGTGAGGTTATCATGAAAGAATATAAATAATTTTTCACATTAAAATTCATTATCTTCTGAAAAAATGGTGTTAAAATATAATTTTGTCTTATTGTCATCAATTATTATTATATCAATTACCTTATTAAACCCACTTTTGATTATGAATTTCTGATCATTAACTCTATCGTAACCATGTTATCTATCACACTACATCAGAAATTAATAGTTATGTTTCTATTACATGCCCCTGTTTTCACTTTCAACCTATGTTCCCTTATGTGGAGATATAGTTACTAGTTACATTGGGTTACCATTATGTTTTTAACTATATCTTTTTAAATTAATTTCTAGTATTGATTTTTATGATGTGGATTTCTATGAATGGAACATTCATGTATTAGAACATTGTTTACCGATATGAGTTTTGAGGTTGAAATTCATTTTATGGGGGGTATAATATAACACCTTGAGATTTTGTGAATTTCAATTAGAATTAATTTAATCTTTCTTATATTTTTTATTTCACAAAACAATCATTGCAACTTTTTTTATATGACAGAACTATGTTTGGCTTTCATGATATGAAACAAAAAGTTAATATTTCACTATATGAAACACATATATTACCTTGTGGTACAAAAAAAACTATGTTTTTCATGTGTTACACACAATACCATATTCTTTTCTTAGCTTGTGTTACACACAAGACCATGTTTTACTAAACTAAAATATACTATTAATATTGTTAAAAAAAATTATTATTACTTCCACGTAGGTATTGGAATGAAAATTGAAAATAATACTAACTAAATTATGATGATATGATTCATGAATTTATATAAAATGAATCATTTTATAATTATTTAATTAAAAATGAATATAAGAACTATTTTAAAATAAAGAAATTTATTTTCTATGAAAACTATTTTTCAATATCAAGTCACCATTTTATACCAATAAATTAAAATATCACTTTTGTTGAATTTTATTAATAATATAAAAATATATATTTCATAATAAATCAATTATTTTGACACTTAACCTGTAGATTTTATATGTATATGATGATAAAAAAATCCAATTTTATGAATAAAAAGATGTATTTTTCAAAATATCAATTTTACCACCTATTAATATCGAACACATTTTAAATATAATTTTTGAGACATTTATAATTTTTATAATAAAAAATAAACTTAATTTTGGAAATAATAATATCAGAACATTCTTTGGTTGTACTCTTTGTATTTTTTGGAGAGGTTTCTTGTTTTGAAGAATACTAAAAAAACTAAATTTTAATTGAAAATTTAATTTTTCATCTAATTTAATTATAATGATAAATTTGGGATTGAAATATTTTTAAAGTATAATAAATAGAATTTTATAATAATTAATCTATTTTTTCATTGTAATGATGTTCACATTGAAATTGGATATAAAAAAACATTTCAAACATTTTGAATTTTTCACATTAAAACCCTGTCATCTCATCCCATCTCTAGGATTAATTTTAAATTAATTTTAAATACTTATTTTATTATAATTAGAGAAAAAAATTAAATATTTTGATTAATAAGTTATAAATTTATTAAAATTTTCCTTTTTTATTTTCGTAAATGTGAATAGTAACTCTTGTAATTTTATTACAACAGTTTTGAGTAAATCATGTAATTGAGGGTAAAAATAATATTATAAATATTAGAGAACTACCTTAACACTTGTAAAACTATTAATTGATGACGTTAGTTTTAAAATTAACACATATGGTTTTAAATTTAATTATTTATTTGAATATATTTCAAAAAAAGTGACTTAGATATTATTAAAATCTAAGAGAGTGAGAAAATTTCACACTCTAACTATTAAAAAGTATCATATTTCTAAAATGTGGTTAAATAGAAGATATGCAAGACTATATATATTATTATAAAAGGAAAACATTTTATCTAAATAATGGTAATTTATTTTAAAATTTTATTGAAAATATAATTATCATAAATAATTTCACAATGATGATGCTAAAATTATTCAACTAATGATATAATCAATTAAATGTTATTATAAATATTAAAATAAATATAATTTTTTGTTATTATGGTCATAAAATAATTTTATAGATTATTATGATATATTTTGGGTATATTAAAGGATTTGTTTCGAATATATCTTGTTGTTTCATGTTTCTTCATGTCAAAGGAATGAATTGTCTCAAATTTGACACTTATGATATTTTATGAAAATAATTTTTTTTAAATTATTGATAAATCATAAAAGTATACCATAATGAAAAATGAAGTGATATATGGTCTAAAATATCATAAATTTTCCATTTATCTTCTAATTGAAACTTTATATGTGAAAATAGAATACTTTTTATTTTGAAATTTTTTTTACCTTCGATAAAATTTTAATGGATTAAATAAGTGATAATCAAAATGAAATGGTTTAAAATTACTCCAATTCATAGATGAAATATATTGGTTGATGATATTACAACCTTATAAAATTTTATATACTAATAAATGGATTTTTTGTTATTTCAATATATATTTAATTTGTAATATATTAATCTTTTGAAAAATTCCAAGAGTTCCCCTCCCCTATCTTATAAAAGGGATCCTCTTATTCAATTTTATTCACGATTTTAAAACTATTTTTTTGGGCAAAACATGAAAAAATATCCTCAAAACATTCCTCAATTAATAATGTTTTCATTAATTTTTTCTGAAATCCAACCAAGGAACTCCTTTTGTGAAATTCATATGAAGATACCCGAAGAGTAGGTAACTTTCATCAATGATCATTTTTTATTTGTTTCTTCCTCAACCCCATAAATTATTTTTAGTTAATGTTTATATAATATTATTTATATATTAAATATACTGGTATGTTTTTATGTTATGTTTATGACATAAAACATCACATACTTCCATCAAATAGGATACATAATCATCATCTGTGTGTACAACAGACTACCACTACACGATCTGATGTCATTTATTCATCCATTTAAACCAATAATGTTTCTAAATAATGATTTATTTATATTCTATATGTGATTTATATAATTTTAATAATTTTATTATGATTATTTAATTGTTATGTCACACATATCATTATGCTTTCCATTTTTTGCAATATGATAACGTTGTCCGTGTGTACGACGGACTACCATCTCGCAAAGCGATCTGATTCATTAACACATTACAAGGAAATTATTAAGGATGATTTTAAAAAAATATGATATATATATATGACATAAAGATATTTTATAATGATAATATATCATATTTTTTATTTCATTTAATACAAAAATAAAAATAAAACAACGTTCATACATACAAAAAACCGTCTTGATGAACAATATTTTTTTCTAACACTATATTTTATAGGTAACCATAAATACCTATATAATGATTATAAATTATATTTAAATCTTGTTAATTAATCTTTAGATGATAAAATAATGATCTAAGTATGAGGACCAAGAATTAGAAGACAAAACATGAATGAGAGACAAAGATGTTATTATCCAAAACACAACATAAACATGGGATTGTTAATAAGTGAGAAATATAATTTCATAATTAAATAATTTATGTTATTATGTACATGAATATATTTCATTAAAATATTTATAATAAAATTATATTTATTATATATGAGGTTCTAATTTGTATGAAGGAAGTCAAGACATAAGGTAAGGGGATTTCTATTCTCACTTATATTTCTACAAGACTTAAAACATATTCAATAATCGTTTCATTGTATGGTGTATATAATTAACATGAATTTTATTTATCATCATTAAAAAAAAATTTATGGGTATTTATATATCCATATTATTATCTTTCATTCATGTTGTTTATTATTCAGAAATTACCAAATCAAGAAGGTAATTTTGTCGCAATTTTCCTTCTTTGAGAAATATGTTATTTTATAAACCTATATTTTTTTAAAAGGATTATATACAGAAATTAAACATTTATTATGATGAATATACTTCTACTAATTACATTATAATATCCTTGTATTTTTATTTTCTCTTTGGTCGGAAAATTGTTTTATTCAAAAATAAGGTTTTCTAATAAAATTCAAAATAGATATTAAATGATCTTTTAAGAATTATAAAGGGAAAGAAACTTTAATGATGTTGTAAATTGTTTTTAAACATTCCTTTATATGTTTTTAAAAGTTATTTTTTATGGAAAAGGGTAGATAAATGTTTTATGTTTAAAAATGTGTTCTTAAAATACTAAAGGATATATTTTTCATGAAATGTTTTAAAAATATATTTCTAAATTGTTTTCCATCTAAGATGACTTCTGTTGGTTTTTTAGATTACCTAATGGGGATATGATTCAAGTATACCATTATTATTATTTACCATAATGGTTAATGTATATTAAGGCATGATTTTTATGAATTATGTTTCTTTTCATGGGTAACGATGCGGTGAATGATTTATATTCTCATGGAACACATATATATGGTTTTCATTATATGAAAAGTGGTTCCAATACATCATTTCATTACATTGGGTAATGGTAAATGTTATACGAGATCAAATAGTAAATAGAAGGTCCTCCTATGACCACAAAAAGATGGTACAAAGGAGTTCATCCTAAGGACAAAATAATAGGGTACATGGGAGGACATCCTAACACCAAAATAAGAGGTTACATAAGAGGTCATCCAAAGACTGAAACTGGAAGGTACACATGAGGTCATCCCAATCTCGAATTAGGTATAGAAGTGATTATCCAAATCATAACATGTTATTAATGTCTTGGTAGGTATCATTGATATAAAAGTTTCTAAACTTTTTTGGACACCACAAATACCACATTATATGCCGTTATTATACTCTCATGTTTTCTTTTCTTTGATTATGTTATGATTTATGTCTTACTATCTATTAATATTTCTTCCATGAATCCTCTAAATAATGTTTGTTATACAAGGTATGATAATGATTTTTCTTATTATGTTCTCAAATGCTTATGTTCTTATTATGCTTATATATCTTTTTTTACCCTTTCTGAGTATCTGAGAAAAATAATTCATACAATTTTTCGCAAAGATAAATTTTTTTTATAATGTTTGACATGTAAAAATGGATCTAGTTATGAAAAAATATACGGGAGATGATGTAGATGTATTTTGAACATCTTTTTTTTGGTTACAAGTTTCCAATGGTACTAAACTAGAACAATATTTGTGTGTGTGTTTCTATAATGTATGAAATATTCCACAAAAATGATATAATGTCTATGTAAATTAATCCAGGGTCATTATAATTTCATAATTTTTTATATTTTCACTTACTTATCACTTGATCTCACCCCTTATTTGATTCCATTTTAACTGGTTATGATGAAAAGTGGGAAACATGACATTTTTTAGATTGATATGATGTATGAATGAATTTATATGAGATTTTGAAGATACATCCTAGATTAAATGTTTTATATATATTGGAAAAATATATACTTGAAGTAAATAACATAGGGTTTTTAGTTTTTGTTTTTTTCTAATTCTCAGATGCTTTAAACATTAAAATATTCATTTCAATGTCATTGATGAAATTATATATTTTATTTTCAAAATTAATGATAGTTCTATAAAATATTTTATATATGGAATAAAATTAAGTACGTAGAGTATGTGTTTATATAAATAGATCCCAGAATGTGGGTATAGGGTATCTCATTAACCTGTGAAAACCTGTCATGTTTGTGTTGAATACACCATTTTATTTAGATATTATGATTTATAATATTATAAATTTCCCAAAACCTCTATATTTGATTTTATAAATTCTATGAAACCATAGTATTGACTTGGGAGTGACATGGGATATATTTTAAAGGATCATGAACATACATTGGTGGATATCTTCATGGGAGTGATCATATCAAATCAAGGATCAATGGTAAGTGAACTAATGAAACAATTTCTTATAGTAGATTAGAGAAATGTCCCTTATCACTATTTCTCTATACAGTGGGACATATGGATTTATTAATTATGGGGTTTCTTATCATGGGAAAATATTTTTATATTTATAGTATGTGATCAATTGGAATTTATCTACGAAACTATATCTTTATGAAACATGATATTCTAACTTCTCTTTGTTCAATTTATAGTGATTTTTTGTAGTTTCGTTTATGTGGTTGTGAATAAATGTTGTGGTTTATTTGAAAATAATAAAATTCAACATAATTGGTGATATATGTGTAGTAAGAGTAAATTAGATCATTGTAGAGAAATATACTATATGAAAAAATAGTAATTATATAAACTCACATTGAAAGTATTCAACATAGATTGATGATTTAATAATAATATATAGATGAAGATGATATATCAAGAAGAAAATGGACTATTATTACATATTATGAGTACCTAGAATGTGATATCTATAAAACCTGATTTACTTGATATCATATTTAATTTTACAATCCTTTCTATTTTTGGAGTTATGTTATGATGAGAATGGTTGTGTATAATGGTTTTATTAATATATTGAACTAGGATGTTTGTGGGAAATGTTGTTTGATATGAATAACAAGGATAAAATTTCCATGGAAATTTGGATATCATAGGGGATCACTAGTTGGAAAATAGGTTATGACCATGGTCCATGAAAATTTCTATATCGTATTATACCATGCTTCTATATTTTTTCTATAGTCATCGTATTTATGGAATACACGGAAAATAGGGTATAAATATGAACATATTCCATAAATTGTAGTACCTCTAATGAAATGAGAAATTTCTTTTGGGACATGCTGATTTTGAAAAAAAATATATATATTTGAATAGATATATTTAAATTTCAGGAAATGGAAATATTATATTGAATGAGAACTAATAACAAAAAATAAGTCATAAAAATACATAATAAATAATATTTTAATCATCAAAGATAATAAATATTTTCCATATCAAAAGTAATCCTCATAGTTAATTTCATTACCTACCAAACCCTTTCTTCAACCTCCACTATCCTACACAACATAAACATGAACAATAATAATAACCAGCACCATCATTATGAAATAAGAAAACACCATCATATACATAAATACCCTAACCCTTGTAGCCTTGATTCCAGGGTTACATTATTTCATTTCCACTGGTTACAAGTGATCATATCCCAAATGATAGAATATGTTAGTATTCTTGGTAAACTAGATATATACATGATAAAAATATTATATTCGAAATATAAAAACTAAGGATTAAATTTTTATTACATCCTTGATACCATTCATAATATCATTCTTAAAATATTAGAGAAAGGATTACAAATAATGTTCAAGATCAAATGCTCAGTAAGGGTTATATAAATTTGAATCTTTCATGTATAAATAAGTTTTAATTGACATGGATGAGTTTATAATCAAAACAAAATTCCATTATATCATCACTTGATTTAAATGGGCATGCCTGTCTAATATCAACATAGAAAAAATTTAGGATTTTTGAAACTGAATTCATAATTATGTAAATTTATAATTATGAACATTTATGATCAAGTCCTCTGAACTAATAAAATTGTGAATATTACCATCATTTACTTTCAACTAAGACATTATCTTTCTATAAATTCCTCTTAAACAACACATTATCATTTTATGAAAACACATACACCAAATAACCAAATATAATGACATGATTTTATAGCCTCATAATGTACACCATTCTAACTTGTTGTTTCTCATTAGTCCAATATATTCATTAATGGGATATCTATAAATATCCCCCATCCATTACATGCACTTATCTTGCATTTATTATATTATAAATGATAAATATAAATCACTCTCAAAATTCATTATAATCAAAAAATTATCTATATTGAATCATGAATAATACACATTAATACTTAACCATCATAAATCCTCCACCGAAATAATTATGTAGTTATCATTAGATCATATCCCCCAAAATAGAAATGGGTGTTTTCATTGTTGAAAATAACATAAAAAAATCATTAGAACTTTTGTTAAAGGAAAATACCCTTTTCACATTGAAATTAGTTTTTATCATAAAAAAATTCTATAAATGTTAATGAATAAAATTTATTTTAAAATAATAATAGAAACTTGTAAATGAGGATTGAAACCAATTAGCATTTAATATGGAAGGAAATTCTGGTCATGTTATTTATGTTAAAATAATGATTCAATTAAAATTTTCAATTAAAAGACTAAATTTATTTATTCATAAAATGAAAATATTATTAATATTAAACCATTTTTTAAAATGTAAATCAGGGGTACTAATGTAATTAAATCATTATTGTAAAAAATTAAAAATGATTCTTGAGAATTTTTATAAAAACAAAAAAGAAAAAAATTCCACTGAAGTGAGAAATAAAGTCGGGTTTCACTAAAGAAAATTTGTCACTTGAGAAATTAAAATGATAATAATTAAATTAAAACTTATAATATAAATAAATATCTATATGAGGTGAAATTTCATGGGATTATTAATAGATAACTAATAAAATTTTACTATTAGATTCTTGATAATAAACAGTCTCGATAAACAATGAGAATGTAAAATTTATCTTTTATAATATTGTAAAATTTCCACAAAAAAATAGATTACCATATGTATATATATATGAATATTACAATAATTTAAATCATAAAATCTGTTCATGGGTAGTATATAGAGCACATAAAATTTAAAATTGGTGAATATTCTAGGTGTCCCAAAAAAATAAAATTGAAGCTAAAACCCCTTACATCATGTTTGAATTTACTCTTAATGTTTTTAACATTAGTTGTAATAAATATAGATTTATTATACTTATATACCCTATAAATTCATAGAATACCATTTATGATCCCATTATAACATTCCAATACTAGTATATTAAAAATCCATTATTAAATTCATCATTTATAGATTTTACTCTTTCATTTTTCATGGGAGTTTTAGTTTGGTAGTTCTTTTCCTTCTACATTGATAATGGTCAAAACATCTACGTAATTTTTACATTTATATAAATATAATATTATATATATAGAGTCATCCATAAAACACTACTCGAATAATGACATATACCCATGGTTCAAAACTGTCGGTATAGCCCCCAAAACTGGAGGTATAGACTATACCCACAGTTTTGAGAAATGTGGGAAACTGACGCATTGGTATATCTCCACCACCTATACCCACGAGTTTTAAAACCACGGGTATAGCTTTTTCCCGCTATGTGATATACCCACATTCCACAGTGTCATAGCTTTTTACCCATTGATATTGAGTCGTGGGTATATATGAGAAGAAAGAAAATCAATGGGTTTGATCCCATGGAATGCTCTTCCAGGAACAGATATTCCCACCACCCAAGATGTGAAACCTATATATATATATGCATATACATTATCTTATATATATTAACATTAAATATCTCTATAGGAAAAAACACGTACCGAGTTTCGATCCCGTGACCTCCTCTTTGAGCACAGATCATCTTACCAACCAATATAGAAACTTTACATTTATATTTATGTAAATATTACCATAAATATATTAAATTGAAATTGCATGTATAGAAAAAATTTCACATCGGTATGTGATCTTGCAACCTCCCTCAACTAACACTCATAAAATTACCACTTCAGCTAATGATCTTATGATGTTATATATCTACATTTATACATATATATTAATCTGACCGTCTAAATTAGAATAATAAAAACCATGAGTATCAAACCCAAGATGTAGAATACAAATAGTCACCCCCTCACCACTCTGGCTACATGATATTCATTATTATATATATTTATCCACATTAATATATTAATATAAAAGGCCTATAAAAATTTGAATCCACCATGTTTTGAACCAATGATGTGGATTTGATGCAAAATACATTTACCACTACAACAAAAGAATTTATATTTATTTAAATATATATTATATTATATATATATTGAGAAAATGTGGCTATAAATAAAAAGTCACAGGAGAGTTTCAAACCCACACCACTTCTATGCCGCTAAAGTCCCATACCACTATACTGACTTCAATTCACTTTATATATACATATGTTATGTTATATATATATTTTTAGATACAAAACATAAAGTACACTGTACCCACGGTTCAGAAAAACTGTGGGTATTGGTGACTTCTAAACCCATAGTTTTCACGAACCATTTGTATAATATTTTATACCAATGACTATACCCATGGTTCATGAAAACTGTGGGTATAGATGGAATCTATACCACTAGTTCATTGTAAACCATGGGTATAGGTTTCCTTGTGGCATTCCCGTGAATATATTTTGGTTTCCAACACTTAAATGGGTACCCTATACCCACAGTTTAGCAAGAACTATAGTCATAGGTTAGAAAATATCACATATAACAATGGTTCTTGAAAACCATGGGTATAGGTAGGTATATACCCAATGTTTTTATGAAAACCAAGGGTATGGACCCATTTTCCATTAGTGAAAGGTATATATTGAAAAATGAATTACACTGTTCATGTAGATAGTTGTCCATACGTATGCATGAATGATGTTTTAAATTTTTGAGTGATGGAAGAAACAAAAGGTATATAAAAATTAAAATATAAATAATCATTTATATATATATATATATATTCATCAAATATTTCCATATTACCATCCATGTAAATGTGAATTGAAATAATAATCACATCGCTTTGTTGTGGTGATAGTCCACACCTACACACAAGCGACGTTATAATTTTACAAAGGATGGGATGATAAGATAGTAGGTATTATGTTATTATTCTAGAAGAATAATTATGTCATAAATATTATATATAAATATTAAAACAATAAACTTAATAATCCATGAAATATGGTTATTTAAAATAAACAATATTAATAGGTGGAGGCAGTAGTTCACTTATACGCATGAGTGATACTATCAATTTTCATTCGATAGAATATAGTTTGGATATTGGTGGAACCAAAAAAAGTAACATTTATTAATAGTTTTTATATTTATTTTAATATTTTAATTTTAATAACAATGATTTATAAGATTTATAAAAATAAAAATATTGAATGATTTCAGGTGAGACGATTACCTCTTCTTTGGTATGACTTTTTTAGATCAGTTTCATGGACAATTTGATTGGAATTTTAAGATTAAAACACTAATTATTGATGTATATGTATTTTAATAAGAGAATATTTAATGAGTTTTATGATCTATATGTCTCAACTTAGTTAAAAAAATAGATAAGGGGGTTCCTTTTATAAGATAGGGAAATGAATTACATGGAATTACTAAAGAGATTAAAATATAATTAAGTTATTCTCTAGAAAATGAATTAGAATTTCCATAGATTCAAATTAATAGAGTACATGGTCCAAATAAGATCATAAAATATATTTATATAATTTTGGGTGTCATATTAAACCTTCTATTTTAGTTTAGCCACTTCATTAACAGATTTTAACCATCATTATGGTTAAAAAAATTTCAATCTTAAAGGGTTATACTTTTACTTATAAGATAAAAATTAAACCATAAATAGAAAAGGGGTAAACGTTCTGACCATTTTAAATAACACTTGTCCTCTTTTAAAAATTTTAGTTTTTCAAAATAATTTATAATAATTTTATTTAACAAAAAATATCATAAATGTCAATATTGACACTATTCATTAAATTTGACGTTAAAAACATCAATATTATTATTTAATTAGAATATAAAAGTTGAAAACATACATAATATTTTATTTTAATTTATTAATTCATTTTTTCACTATAATTTTCTTCATGTTTAGTACTTTTAATATTTTTAAAATCAATTTTTTTATATTTCTAATAATTGAATAATATTTTGTTTGTGTTCCGTAAGCATTTATGGTTATTATTAAATCATAAAAATTTATAAATAATTTTAAATATTAAAATAAATTAATTATTAATTAAAATAAAATTGATAATTGGAAATATCATATTTCAATACTTCTGTAAAAAAATTAGAGTCATTAAATTCATGAGAGTTATATTTCAAAATTGTCATTACTTATAATAATATAAAATTTTTATCAATGGAAAATGGAATAGAAATACCATTTATTTAAATTTTGATGTATATGGTACAATATATTCCATTAAATTAAATAAATAAAGGTGTTGGGTTTATTTTGATACCCCATCTCTGGGTTCTATCACTGCTTTACTAGTTTTACCCATACCGAGGTCATAAATATTTATAATGGTTAATATTTATAATGACTACAAATAATTGTAAAGTCTTTAACAAATTAGAACCTAATGATTCCGAATATGGAATCAATTTTTTAATATACAAGTCACTGAATTTTAATATATCAATATTAATATAAATTCATAAAACAAAATGGATTTTTTTAGAAAAAATGTGTTTTAAGCATTAAATTAACAAATATCAAAATCATGAATTTTGTGATAAAAATTTAATTAATTATACTATTATAAACCAAATAGATCATATTTCACATCAATACTTAATGTAAAATATAAGATATCTTTTAAATTACATGATTTAATGAAAATACATGATGATATTTGAATTTTTTTTATTATTAACTCTTCATTGAAAAATCAATCATATTAGTAAAATCCTTAAATTTCACCCTCAGTTAATTTTGATATACTAATTAGAAAATTAATATTATTTTTTCACAAAATTTCCCAAATGTATTAAAATGTATTATATTATTAGATTATAAAACAATAAAAAATCCAATTTTGATGAAAATTTTATTTTTGAAGCATATAAAGACATTATAAAATTTTTAGCACATATTTATAAATATATTTGATTTATCTAAAAAATTTATAAATAATTTGAAAAATGTGTTTATTCCCATTCACTCCACCAATTTAAAATATTGGTTATAACAATATACTATATTAAGATTCATTTATACTAGAGGTTACAAATTCCAAATTCTAACAAAGAAATCAAAATTTTTAATATATCATAAAATATAGAGGTTATACATTCTACCACTTAAATAAAAATAAAACATGAAAATTTTAATTTTTTTAGCAGGTTTTAAGTTTTTTATAATTTTTTTTTATAATACTCACCTCTTACAAATGTATAATCAAAATTCGGTTGAAAAGGAGAAGTGGGAAACATAAATTTTATATTAAATATAACATAATAAGATCCTTAGATAAAAATAATAATGTGTTGAAGTCAAAATATATGTGTTGAATAGAAAACTAATATCAATAGACTAATATAAAGTGATATATATTATATTCATGAGAAACTTAATGAACACAAAACCATAAATATATGGGGGTGAAAAGACTATAACATCATCAAAAATGAATGATAAATAATAGTATTTTTATTTCAGGATCGATTTATTAAATTATTTTATGCATAATCTATTAATTTATAAACCATAAAAATTTAATAAACTCACCAAAAACTAGGTTTAAATAAAATCCATACATATGTTCAACAAAAATTATTATAATTTGGTATTAGTTTCCGTCATAATATATACAGATTGATTACAATATTCTTACATTGTGTCTAGATTTATAATTCCTTAGATTGTAAAGAGAGATTTGATATCCATGAAAAGTGTTCCAATATCTACAATAAAATAAATAATGAGTTCATTATAACTATTATTAAAAAGTAATGGATTTAAACATCAATTCATGTAATTGGTTAATATAGGTATTTTTCATATGGATTCTTCAGTGTAAAATCCCTTGTTTCTTAGGAAATTGGTTTAAAAAATTAACTATATCATTACTACTGAAACATTGGATAATAATGGTTTATTTATTTTACATTCAGTCTAGTGCCCAATTACCCCATCCCATTCACTTGAATCAAACTCATGTTTCCACTAATAAAGTACCATAGTGTTTATTTACACAATTACGACATGCATGATGTTCAATCCTTCCATTATTTTCGTTCACCCCATTTAATTTTTTTTACTAACTCTCCTCTTATTCTCATTAATTTCATTGAGAATATATGATTTGGATAATTATTTATCTGTTCTAATGAATCTTGATACCATATCATCATATGAATAAATTTTTTTGAGAGATTAGTTCCGTTTTGGATATGGGATTAATCCCATCAAATAAATGATCAATCTTTCTTTTTGGATAATATTTGTATTCTATAAAATTCATTGAAACTCTTATAATTCTATCCTCATACATAGTATGACATTCATATTCCTTATATGTTAGAATTAGATATTTTTTTCCATATAATCTTATTAAACATTACGGAATTATTTCATAAAGATTGTCACTATAAAATTTCTCTATTATAAATGTTATATTTCATTAAAATATTTGGTGTTCTGAATCTATATGGATTATTGACTAGTATCTCCTCTAAAACAATAAACTACCAAAATAAACAATACACATTCATTAATTACCATATCTATGAATATATTTTGAGGGACTTAATCTGCAGTATAGCTACCAATGGATTTATAGTTCCACAAAAATATGGAGGAATCTATCATATAAAGTAAAAAAACATAGGTGAAACACATTGTGTAACAAAATTTTGTTCTTTACAAGCATGGTTATTAGTCATCAATAGAGTTAAATACCCTAATATTTCCATAATCAACTCTCTTACGAAGCCTAAAATATTTTCTTTCATATCAAGGAAATCCCTACATTGATCATGGGTTTTGATTTTATTTCTACAATTAGGCACCATCACTGAACAATGGAACACATTAAGAGATCTTATAATCATGATTAATATTGGATCACAAATTAAAAATCCACATATGGTATAATTTATCAATTATTATAAGGGATCATCATAATAATCATATTATAAATGTTCATTTAAAATCTAGTTTCTATGTTTTCTACTATACCTTCTATGATAATGAATTTAAACACCCCGAACATTGTGGTCCAATGTAAGTGGTTACTTTATTACATTGTCTTTATATTTAAGAAATAACTTCATAAAGAAACTAATAATTTAGTAGTCTTGGTAAACTTGATACAAAAAAAATTCCCATATCACATTGGAAATATTAAAACTAAAAATAAGAAACATGATAGTATCCTTGATATCGTTTATAATATCCTCCTTTGTATCTTGTGGAAATGAAAAAAATAAAAAATGGTGATCTCAAATTCCTAGAAACAGTTATGTATAGTAGAAAAAATAATTAGTAAATAAAGAATAATTAACATTGTATTGTGGATAGTCAAAAAAGATTTCATTCAATGAACAATTTTTTTTAATGATAATCCATAGCTAATATTAATATATCAAAACCATAGATCTTGGAAAATTAATTGTAAATAAAGAACAAAAAATAATTTTCTATATTCTTGATCATTGCCTCTTAACCAAGAAAATTATGAATGTTACCATCAATTACTCTCAATAATTACATTATATTTTTATGGGTTGACATACAAAAAATACCCAATGGTTGGGATATGATCAGATAGCCTCATCCAATAAATCATGAAAACTTTTTTTCTCATGATACCTATTTATGCATTAAGGGGTTATCTATAAATGTAATCTCCCATCACTTTTAAGAATTATGCATTCTTCATATTTTGAATGATTAAAATATTCATTCAAAAAATTCCTTAAAAATCAACAATTTTCTGTATTGAATCAAGAGTACAAAAAATCAATAATTAATCATCATATATACTATAAAAATAAAAAATATGTTATTATTGGATCATATCTAGAGTAAAATAAATAGATGTTTTCATAGTGGAAAATACATTTAAGAAATTGTTTTAGCATTTCATATAGAAAAAAACCCTTTTCACTTTTGAAATTATTATTAAAATATTAAATATTACCCATTATTAATGAAATTTTATTCTATAAAAAGAACCTTAGAATCATATAAAGGAATCTTAAGAACATTTAATGGTTAGGATGGTTGGAAATTCTATTCATGTTGTGTATGTTAAAAAAATATTCCATTGACATTTTTTATGAAATTCCAAAGTACCTCGTTTGGAAAATGATAAGAGGACTCCTTTTAATTTTTTTAAAAGATTACCTCTAAAGACCCAAATCCTAGTAGGCCAGAGTTAGTGGTTACTTTATTATAGTGATACTAGATACAAGTGATCACATCCCAAATAACTGATTTTTTAACTAGGTAAAGTAGATACAAATAAGATACCTAAATTACATTGAAAATAAATAATCATATCATTATAAAAAATTATAACATAATTGATATATATTAAAATATCTTTATTCACGTATTAGAGAAAGGAAAAAATTAATGTTGATTTTAGATTCTCAGTGATGGTTATGAACAATAGAATATAGCATGAGTAAATAAGGAATAATTTATATAGAAAGAAATTTAATTGAAAATACAATCCAATTAGTCAATTACAGGATCATGAAGAATAATATGAATGGAATAAATGATGATAAAATAATTCATTATAAATAATAAAAAAATCTTGAATGTTATCTATAGAAATCAAAACTATTCTAAAAATCACATAGACATCAATACCTAATTTCAAAAATACAGAATTCATAATTTAACACATGTTAAACATACCTTTAAGGCCAAGTATTACGGCATCATATATAAATTGGTTAGGCCTTAGCTAAATAACCAAAATAATTTGTCTCATGGGACCAATATGTGAATAAAGGGGATATAACGAGCCCCACTTATCAGTTAATAACTTTAATGCATTTATCATATTAATGGGGACACTAAAAATTAAATATATAGTAAACATAATCATTTATATTAAAAAACTATGGTATGAAATATTGATATTAAGATTGTAAATCTTCTCATAAGTGATAAAGTTATTGAAAAATGTTAGTATCATTACAACATATACTAGTTATTTATAGGAAAATAAAGTTTTATTATCATTTCTAAATATAAATACCAAAAAAGTTCATTAAAATCATTCTTTAGGAAAATACCATTTTCTTATTGAAAATCACTTTTCAAAATTAACAAATTAAAGGTGGAAATTTTTATTTGAAAATAATCATGGAAAATTTTAAGGGAATATTGAATGTATTTTATGGTCATTATAGAAATATATTCTTTTCATGAAAATTATGTTAAAAAATATTCCATTCACGTTTTATATAAAAACTAATTTTTAAAACTTTTTCGTAAAATGAAAAAAACATCCATTTGAAGACATTGTATAAAAAATAAATCATTGATAAATATTCTTCCTATAAATCATTTTAGAATAGTAAAAACATTATTTTATGAATTTTAATTAAATTGTATATGTTGAAGAACAATATTCCCAATGATTAGAAAAGCATAGTCAGTTTTTCATAAAAACATTAGTTTGGTATATTGAGTACATAAAGAGAATAAAATGGTAGGTTAACTTATAATTTAGAGAAGTAAGTATAATATAATAAAATTGATTATGATTAATATATAAATATCAAATAATTCCCCCATAAGATACTTAAATGTAAAAAATCATGAATAATGATGAGATTATGAAATAAACCCTTACTAATTTGGAATCTTTTGACTTAAAACCACAATGAAAGAAATAAATACTAATGGAAAATTAAATACCATGAATATAAATATATTATTTACATGAAATTTAAAATGGTATGTTGGTACACCTCAAAAAATATGATAGGGGTAAAAATATCATATTACCCAAATAAGATAAATTGAGGTGAATAACCCTAACAAAGACCGTATTAATAGAGTATGAATTCATCAATGAATTAATTAGGTACACCAAATGTAAATTAAATCTAAATAAGTTTTGATAAATAATAATGAAACCCCAAGTAATTTTACACTTAATTATTTTATAAATTAGTCAACGAAGATGAATTATAACTCATGAATGGAGATTGAGTTAAGAAACCCCTCACCACTTAGTAAATTTCAAGGAAAATCCCCTTAGATGAAATAATTTGAATTGATACTCAAAATTCCATGAATTATGAAGTATTCAGAATATAATATTTAAAATATAAGTAAATACACCATATAAAATAAATTAGTTGTATAAAATTATAATATTCTTTAGTGATGGAAAATAGAGAAGAAATTCATTACCACATGTCTGACCTCCTTCAAATGCGTTACAACCTCCTGCAAATTAAATATAAAATTATTATAAATCCATTTAAGAATCATAGTCACATATATTATACCATATATTATTTACTTATAACCATTTTATAAAAATTTATTTATTAAAATAACTATTTTCGTAGATAACTTCTTCATTTTTCATGTATATTTTGGTTAAATGTTAGTTATATAAAAATTAATTAAACCTCTCAAGGAGATGGTATGTCATATGTATGCGTGAACATTGTTTTCATTTTTCAATGGATGGAATGAAATAAATGTAAATAATAATTTAAATTTCATGAATCATTATTTTATTGTATATATCATATATTTATATACATTCATTAAATTTATTTTTATTACCATCATTGTAGAAAAACATAAAAACATATTATATATCTTTATGAAGGTGGTAGTCAACATGTACACACAAGTGATGTTATCATTTTATAATGGATACAAGGTTATTAATAAAGATATGATAATATAATTATAGAATAAAAAAATGCCATAAATATCATATATAAACATTAAACACATTATAATACCCATTTATAATAAATATTTATGAAAAATGAATTGTATCACTACATGGAGATGGTAAGTTGTACATACTCAACAGCAATGCATTTACTTCCCATTTGTTAAAAAATAGGTTTGTAAGGGTGGTTTACTAATAATAATAAAATTTATGTTTATATAGGATACTTAATTTTTTATTTTCTGATAAATAAAATATATTAAATGGATGTAAAAGAATAAGTAAACAATAGTGGTTAGTTAATGTGATTACCTCTACTATTAAAAAAACCTTTAGATATCCACTTAAGGATCAAATGTTTGGTTATTTGAGAACAAAAATAACTCTATATCATGATAAGTGTTTTTTGAGTAATAATATGAAGGGATTTTTTTTTGATTTAGGTTACTCAAAATGGAGTGAAGATATGAGGGAAAGGGGTTACCTATTATAATAGAGGATATTGGAACACTATGAATTTCACAAAAGATTATACGTTAATAAATCCATTATCAAGAAAAATGATTCAACATGGATATATATAAAAAGATAATTTATTTTTAGGATTAAATATCATAAATAAATAATATATGGGAAAATTTATATGGTGTTTTTAACATTAAATTTTAGTTTAAACCCTTAGTTAAATGATTCTAAACATAAATACCGTAGTATCCTTTTAAATATAAAAGGATAATAAATTTTCTTATAAGGTATATATTAAATCAGAAATAAAAAAATATTGAATTTTAGACCATATATTATTCTAAATGTTCTATTTCATTATTTTTATTATTTTTAATTAGTTAAATAAAATACTTTATTCATCAAATGTCATTATTTCCATTTTTGACACTATAAATATAATTTGACATTAAAAATAATAACAAAAAGAATGAATTAAAATAAAATCCATTAAAAAATACCTGATATTATATATTAATATCTAAAATTTATGTAACATAATAATAATTCAATATTGTATTACTTTTAATATTTTAAATTCCATTATTTTTTACATTAATTGAATAAATATTGGTTCAAAATTATGCAAGCATTTAAGGTTATTATATAATGACATAAAATTTAAAAATATACCATTATATTATGAAAATAATTATGCAATAATTAAAATTTAATATTCATTAAAAACTTATTTTTATCACTATATGAACATAAAATATATGATTAAATTCAGGATAGTGACATTTTGTATTTTTTTACTAAAATTAATAAAATGGTCAATATCAAATAAAAATGTAACCAAATGGAAATATATTCAATTATTCCTTCAAAATGGTATAAATAAACCCATAAAATATGATATAGTCATGTTTTTATATGAATTTAAGGCCTCAACTCATAATTTTAACCTGATTTCCCCGTTTTTCCCTAATTGAGGTGATATATTTTAACATGGATACTATTTATAATAAACAATAATAAAAGGGGGATAATTATTAATTGTTAACATCAAGATTAAAAATATAGAATCTTTTTCTCAATATTAAATTCAAATAAGTTTCAAAAATTAATTTATGATTGAAACAAAAAAACCTAATAAAAAACGTTTTTTTGAAAAATGATTTTTTGAAACCGAAAACTTTAATTATACCAAAATGAAGTTTAATGATAATTATAATATAATTAATTAGATTATACATAATTAAATAATATATATGTTAAATTTCCAAAAAAATAAAAAAAATAACATGACTTACGAATGAAAACAAATGATAGTTTTAAAAAAATTGATATGTTCACTATTCGCAAAAAAATCCATCTTTTTAGAAAAAACTCTAAATATCATTCTAATATAATTTTGACATGATGACTATGAAATTATATATATTATATGAAATAATACTTCTAAAATTTATAGAAATTTGTTATATTATCCATTGAAAAAAATCAAGAAAAATCATTTTTGAAGAAAACATATTTTGAAAGAACAAATTGAATTTATGTAAAATAGAGTACTTATTTATTATGAATTAAAAAATATACTTAAATTATATAAAACCTCTAGAAATATTTATCATAATATTGTTATTACTATTCATATTCACCAATTCAATTATAATGTTATAGATACAAAAGATAATTAACTATATTTCATGGTTCGTTTATTCTCAGTGTTGGGTGTTGTATACACTATCGAAGAAAGTGTTATTTATAAAAAATAAATGATTAAAATTATATCTATTTTAATAAATTAAATACTTTAAATTTTTACTTGATCTCAAAAATCAATGGTTTGAAATTAAAAAATTACTTATGTTGAAAAATCATATCATAAAAGGGTCAATAAAACATCCTCTTGAAAAATGAAAATGGAAATATTAAGTTCATATGAAGTAAAACATAACTACATTTCACAATAGAAGAAAAATAGTTATATTTTAAAATATGAACATATGAAATATTTAAATTACCATATGATGGAATTTTATAGAAAATGTTTTTATAATAAAGTTAATGACCAAAAATAATTTAATGAAAAGGAGATAAAAAAGGCCATAAATTCATCATAAATTATTGTAACATGAGATCATTTTTGGTTAAATATCCATTTAATTGATTTGAGGAATTACATAACCGTATATACTAAAAATATAAATAAATATACATATGTGAAATGTGTAAATTAATTTTTTAATAATTGTCCTCTTCATTCTCATATTTTTCTATAAACGTAGAGTATTCACGATGAATTTTTCATGCCAGAAGAACTAAAATAAACTTATAACTGATCAAAAGATCAAAAAAAAGTTAATACTTTATTCCTCCTATAATTTGATTTTAACAAAAACCAAAATAATTTGAAAAAGGTAAGATATTATGAATAAACCATCATATGATGAAATACACCATTAATATCAAAATTCTAAACAATAGTAATGAAGTCCATGATATTAATTATAAAGAAACTTTTTCTCTTATATAGTTGATAAATTTTATCCAGATATTTCGTACCATAATAACTCACTTTTAGTGTGATATTTTTCAAGTGGATTTCAATACTACTTTCCTTATGGTGAATTTAGTTGATGATATATATATGATACAACCTGAATGTTCAAACATACCAAATGTGTCTTCTATGGTTTTCAAGATACATAGGTAGATTTATAGATTGAAATATATTCTTAGAGTTGGAATATATAGTTTGAAATTGTAATCACAATGTTTGGTTTTATAAAAAATAATAATGATTTGTATGTGTACAAGAAGATGAATGGGAGTGTATTGGTGTTTTAGATATTGAATGTTAATGACATAGTTATTATCAAATATGAAACCCTGACTCTTTACCCTATAGAGAAGTGTTTAGAAAAATGAATCACTATGAATGGTATAAGTGAATTATCATATATAATAGGAATAAAGATCTATAACTATATATCCTAGTGGTTTCTTGTACTTTGTCAATACAATTATATTGGTATAATTCTAATGCGGATTATCAAGGAGAACACAAAATTGGGGCATTCAAAAGTGGTATATAGTGAAAATATTTGAAGGATTTAGGATCCTTTTAAATAGTTATAAAGGCTGGATAGAATTCTCTATGTATCCACTATATAATCTATCATGTATGTTATATTGTGTAATTCACTCGATATTTCCAATGATCGTAGTATTACAAGTATATACAATTAAAAACTGAATGGCATTCATTGGATTTATATAAAAAACATCGTTAAGTATATTAGAATAATTATGGATTGAATCTTATTCTTTTTAGTAGGATATGATCTTTGTGTAAAGGGTTATACTGATGTGAGTTTCCAATCTAATAGAGATGACCGGAAATATCAATATGGCTTCATGTTTTTCATGAATAATGGGTGATGAAACTCATATTTTTATAATTATATATATAATTTAATGTTTCAAATAGCACATTATTTTTATTTAAGGTTAATTATCACATTATTATGTTTTATGAATATTCAGGTCATCATTTTTTATAATGGATTAATTTTTAAATTTATTTAATTTTTTTGTTATAGACTTCTCTAAAATAATCAAAAATAAAAATTCATTTTTTAGGAATAAATGTTGATTACAATTTATTGTATCGAACTATACCATGTTTTAAATCTATCTATAAGATGACCAAATTTATCAATCTATTTGGGTCTTAAAATCTATGCACTATTTTGGCAAATTTTTATGATCCGACCACATCACACAAAGTGTTCAAAAAATATAGCTCATGTTTTTTTATGAACATATATTAGAGGTTTAAGAATATATATTTTGACAATTTATCTTTTATATTCATCTTTTTTAATTCCATAAATTCATGGGATCTGTGGAATGATGATTAGAGGAGTTTGATAAGATAGAATGGGTTACATTAGTTGTCTAACAATATATTTTTATAAGATCTTATGATGTAGCTAAACTTTTTAGTTTAACATTAATAACATCACTATAAAAGTTATTTTGGTAAATATTTAATATATTAATCTATTTAATTTTCCATATATACATCAATATTTCAGGGATAAGATTAGGTGTAAATATACAATGTGTCATCCTTATAAATTCACAACTCCACTAAAATTAAAAATAGTATGAAATTTTTAACTTCCCTAAACATAGTAATGAATTTATAATAGTCTTATAAATTTTAAATATATATTATTTTTATATATCAATTTTACATTTCATTATTGTTTTAAGTTACACACAATATTCCTTTTTTCCACACAATCATGGATAGATAAAAAATTTCGTTACTTGTCCGAGGAAGGAATAAGTGATTGATTTGAATTTCTTATGGTTAAATAATTTCTAATATTATATTATATTATTTAAATAGTTGTTAAATTGGTTTCTTGTGTGATTTCCTTGCATCCTTTACTTCTATTTCTTCTTCTTTGTTCTTATATATTCCCCATTTAATATTTTATACATTCATACTATAGAGTTTTAATTATGAAATAACGTGGAAGAGAATTATCATTCATAAAAATATATCAATGTTATATAATAATAATTTTAATGGTAAGGGGTTGTGTATTAGGAGTTGATTACTAAATTTATTTTCAAATGAGATTGTATTTAAATAATAATAGTTGAATTACTATAAACTCCCAAGAGCAAGAAATATTCCCTTAATTATTTATTTCTAACTAATTTCATTTTATTATAATGTTATAATTTTATTTAATTTATATATATTTATATATCAAATTCATTTGTAAAACCACACATTTAATTAGGTTTAGTATTTCATTTAGTAAATTTATTTGACAAATAATGATAATAAAAAATTAGTTCATGTTAGTAGACATCTCAAGAGATCAACCTTGGGTTTGATTTTTTAATTATTATAGAAATAATAAATTTATTGTGTTAGGATTCCTAATAAATTACATCCATCAATTGGAACTACTACATGTGATATAAGACACTTAAACACATAGTTTTTCACAAAAAAAAACATGAATAAAATCTCTTATTTTAATGAATAAAAAATAAAACATCCTTTCATATCATTTTTAAAACTAATTTAGTCATAATGGTTTATCATATTGATTATTTTTATACATGGTTTGATAACCAATGTGATTTATGTGGGGAAGAATATTTGGGGAATAAAATTCATGCAAACATTAGAAATCCTAATCTTGTTAGTTAGTAAAAGAAAATTAATTCCACTTATATGGATATTTTAAAGAAGCTATTGAAAAAAATAAAACCTCATTACTCATTCATTTAATTAATTCACTGAAATGGTCAATAACAATATCATGAATAAATACAAATCACATGAGAAGGAATTTTATTAGGCTCAATTTATTTTGATCATTATTTACAAGAATCAATTTATTATACCTTATATTGTAATATTCAATATCTAGATGAACCCAACACTATCTTGAATAATGAATAAGAACCTGATAAATCCACCATTGGGGAGAAAATATTTTTGAAAATTTAAAAAGAAATGAAATCCCATCAGATGTACATGCTAGAAATGATTTTGTGCTGATTAAAATTTGGTTAATCATGTAAGTTCAGATTATAAATATTATAAAAATTATAAAATAAAATTTTTCAATTATTTTACCCATTTTTTATTATATAATGTAAAATTTTGAAAATATCCTTTTATATTACAAAATAGACCTCCATAGAGGTGGTTTTTAAATAAAAAGAAGAGAACAAGAAGTCCATGGTTATGTGATGACATCCTGAACACCAAACCAAATACCTAATGGTGGGTGAAACCATGAAATTTAATATGAATACTATATATATTATATTTATTTACCCTTTTTTCTTATACTTATAATTCACACTCTCTTATTCCCTATATATTTGAACATTTTTTTTTCATTGGGGATTTCCATTCACTATAATCACTTATGAATGACCGGAGAAAAATCATATGGTGGATCCTTTTGTGAAAACCCTATCCTTTTATAGGATGAACATAAATTTTTTCACTGCATTAATTAGGGTATAAAAAACCTATCACCCTATTAGGGTTCTAAGAAAAGATATATCCATCATATTAATTATCCTCTATCTTTCATTTCATTTTTATATTAATAATGTTATTATATTTTATTCATGATTTTTGATAAGATTAATGTGAAAATATCAAGGATATTAAATCAAGGCTTCTACTACACAAATAAACATATGATAATTCCTTACTTATATTTTGGATTTTGAACATATTATTTAGATTGTTTTAAAATTAAATGATGGGTAGAAAGATCTTATGTGTGGGGGAAGTTTCAACCCACTTTAAGAAGTTTTGTGTGTTTGTTTTTTAATTGTTTTGAAATATTTATATTCATTAATAATAATTATCAAATTAATATCTTGTATTGATTTTGATACATTTTTTGTGATTTTATAAGAATTTTATTTTTATATGGTTATTTTTGAAAATGTCTTTCATAAAATTTTATTTTCAAATATTTTTATGAGTTTGACCACTTTTTGAAATCAATTCCCATAAATTAATGGATCAAATTAGTTTTTATATACCATGGGGAATTCTAAAATATTTTGATATTTTCATCCAAAAAATAACATCTTCTTGAGAGAAATAATGATTTTTTGAGAACTAGTACTTATGATTACTTATCTTTCTACTATGTACATTTTGTAAAATGTTTTTGATACGATTGAGTAATTTTTTGTAGCCAAAAGACTTACTATATATCTACCCTTTGTGTCTCCCCTTGTTATTCCTTAAAAGCAGTTAATTTACTTATATGTTTAAGACAAATTATGAGATTTATTTTTCTTACTACCCTGAGTCTTAATATTTTTCATGGAAATTTATTGTTTGACTATGGGGAAATGACATTTCATGTGTTTTATTTTGGAATAAGTTCAATATAATGCAGGGTAATTTTTTTACCTCTATGGGAAGTATAGATAGTGAAATATGAATGATTTATTATCCTTTATACCTCATTTATATAATTATTTTATCTAGAAAGAAGAAAAAAATTGAAAAAAATTAATTGAAAGAATGTAGATGATATTGATTTTTTTAATTTTTAAAATTGCATGAGTTTTCATAAATTCATTCAATTTATTTTTCATATCATATCCAATGATAAAAATTGAAAAAAATAATAAAATTGAAAAAAATATAATTCCTATAAAATAATTCATTATTTAACTCATATCCCTTATCACTCTAAATGAGGGAATGATGTTTTACTTTTTTTTATGTAATTGAGAGAGGTATATTTCCTATGATTTCTCAAAAATATTCATGAAATTGTATTTATAAATCCTACGTCCTCTATTTAGCCTTAATTTTTAATATTTTTTTCACACCAATACTCATATAGAAAATCACATTGAAAATACCTCATTATTGAAAAATAATTTATGCTTCATAGTGTTGAGACATGATAATTTTTGGAAATACTACGGTGACACATTAAGTTTATGAGTAGGAGATAACTATAGATTAAATTTCTCTTTAGTTTTGATTAAAATGAATTTCTATGTGAGGTATGTTGTGATTGGATCATGGATTTATATATTTCATTTATGAAAATTTAAATATAAGAGAAGAAAATGAAAGGGTACTATTTTTCAATGATGGGACAAGAAGAAATTATATTTTGGGGAAGATATTTTAAATTTATCACTTTTATTATGGTGTAGTTTTTTATTCAGGTATTTGATTATGGGATAAAATTGTAATTTTTATGTTTAGGTGATTAAAGAATATCACATTTTAATTAACTTTATTCAATAAATAAATATTTTTAGACTCAATATTATTTTAATTTTAAGGGTAATTTTTACATTTTTGGTTTTGGGAATATTTTATACATTATTTTGAAAATGAAATAATTTTATATTTTTATTCAACATATTATTCTTGTCATAACCATTACTACACTGATCCAAATTTCAAAATTACATTTATAGGATTACCAGTTTATTATGATTAATTACATTCAATTGGACCATGAAAACTATCCAAACATATGAGGAACAAGTTAAACATTTAAGTTTATCTTTGAAATATAAGCATATTTATGGTGAATTTTGATTATGGGCTAGTATCACATATAAAACCAACAAATATTATCTAAAATATTGTATTACTTTACACAATAAGCCTAATAAAAACTTTATTAAGTATTTATAATAAATATTAATCCATTTTAAAGGCTATAAAGGTTATGTAAACAGATGAATGGGAATATTATGAGTATATTAGGATAGAAAATTTATCTTTAGTAATTAGGATATAATTTTTTTATACACATGTCCAATGAAGAAGAAATATTTTAGAAGGATATTACCAATACTTTAGAAAACATTTGGGAAGGAATAATTTGTAGATTTAACCATTTATTGGTTCAAAATTTTATAAATATTTGATTAAGGGGATTGGAGTGAAATACTCTTTGACACCCTCTTATAAATTTACATATGCACTTCTATTAAAAAGAGTTATCCATTTCAAGATATAAGGATTGAGTTTCAGTTTTTTAAATGTATTATAAATTTTTAATATTTTTTCTATTTCTATAATCAATTTCATTATATTTTTATGTTTATCCCACCATGTATTTCTCATTTTCATTACTTATGGAGAACTAAACTCATTTCTTGTTCAAGGGAGGAAATAGTAGCGACTTTGAGTTTCTTATACGTAAATAATTTCTATTATTCATTTCTATGATTTCAACTATAGTTAAATTAGTTTCTTTTGGGGCTTCCTTCCTTTACTACTGATTAATTATTCCTTGTTCACATATATTCCCTCCTTTTAAAACTTATATCTGTGATATGGTGAAGTTTGACATTGGTATTGATACAAAAGTGTGTAATATTTTTTGTAGAGGTATTGGGGTGGGATAAAAATAATTATAATAGGAAGGTATAGTGAGATAGTTCATTATCACTGCATTTAATTGTATAATTATATTATTTTTATATTACAATTATTGTATCACTATGAACACCCATGAACAACTATTTTCTTATTTGTTTCATTATTACTAATTTCAAACAATTTTTACTTTTATAAATATAAATAAATAAATACATTTATATATCAATTTCATATTAATATACCCTAATTATATTAGGATTAATATTCCACTAAATATGTTTTTATTTAAATATAATTACAATTTTAAAAAAACTGTATGTGAGCGACATCCTAGAGAGATCAACCCTAGGTTTTAACTCTATTTCTTTCCATCAAAACTATGAAATTAATTGAGTTATGATTAAAGAAAATTACCTTCCATCAATGGATATAGTATTTGGAGGAGTTCAAAACATTCTACTGTGTTAGACTAAAAAAGACAGATATAATTTATCACTTCATCAAATGCTATGAATAAGATATTTGAATCAAAAAGTTAAATGATGAACTGGAGTTTTTTCATAAATTTGAGCGAGTGATCGGGATTTAATATAACTAAAATAGAGGTACTGATCTTGATTAGAAAGCATAGTGTCACTAAAAGAGTAAACACATCCTTTAAAGATACCATCTTATATGAGATATTGTTGAAAGGGTAGCTGTTAGGATATTTTTAGAGGCTATAGATGGCAATATAAAAGAATCATTGATGAAACCATTATCATATTGAATGATTGATGGTCATGTAGGTTCACTTTTTCTATGATACATACATGATTTGTGTGATGGTTGAATACTTTTTCATTAATTTATAATCAAGAAAATCTTCTTTTATCAATCATTAATATGTACTTAAATTTATATTACATGATTAATGAAATGATAATATATTATCAAAGTATTTATTTTTGTTATACCTTATCAATTTTCATCATATTGTATTATAGGTGGTGAGGTTAGGTCAAGATTATCAGGGGTGTTAGACTCATTAGATAACAAGTGAATAATTATTATTTAAAATTACCCACCATGTATATCCAATGGAGTATCATAGAAACATCAATATACATAGGGTCATATTATTATTATCAATAGAACATTTTTTACTTTAGTTTGGTGAGATACCAAGAATTGGAACCCCCATTCATTAACACCTTTGATAAAAATATCCTCAACAACGTAGAAAATCTAGGAGTGGATGCGTTTGTTATAGATCATTTTTTAGTTGAATCTAAACCATGGAGGGATATTTCTACTCATATAATGAGAATATACATTTGGATCTTCATTAAATTAGAATGATGAAGTGAATGTCCACACTTTTCCATGACCTGACCCACTAGGGATCCACATGGAACACTTGTAAGTCAATTGTGACACACCAATCCCACCACCAATACTCTAGGGGATAGAGATGATAATTGAATAAAATATCACACAAATGGAGATCCTTATCCAAATAAAACTATACACTCAAACCCCTAAATTTATATCATAACCATTCAAGATAATATAGTCATTAACAAATCAATAGAAAACAATGTAGGTAATAACCTTTAAGAATAACTACTGTTTAAAAATAAAATTACAAGAAACTGATGAAAGTGTACAGATATTTGACCAAGGTGGAATAAGGAGAGTCCCTTATTAATAAAATACAAGGAGTAAGAGTCCCACTCATGAACTCCATGTCCAAACAGCATTGGAAATAACTGTCACTGAGTACATATAAGTTCATCCAACACTAGGCCCTCTAAGGTCACCATCTAACTACCTGCCATATATATAAGTCATTAGAAGTGTGGGAAAATCAAACATATGGGAGATTATATAAAAAACCCATAGGATTCCTCAATAAACAAAGGAAAGAAATATAAATAGTTAGTCATTTTGACATATTTGACAATTATTAAAGAAGAAACTCTACAAATAGATACACACATAATGAAACCCTAGTAAAATTGAGAAGAAAATCCATCTTAATATGTATCTAAATATGATAAATATGTTTTTATGTCCATGGGTGAGTATTTTACCGATCCGTGTAGCCTAATGTAATCCTCAACAGATCTAACGGGAACCATGCCCTACCGATGGCACATCACAAATGAAGGGGGTTGCTGACACCATAAGGGTGGACGATTCATGCCTTATTTTTCCTCAATGAAGAGAGGGTTACACTCTGTATATATAATACAAATGAAATATGGTGAGTATGTTTGGGTTTTCAATCCTACCTATATTGAAAAGGGGGACCCACTCCATAACCTATGCATGTCATTAGTGGGGTATCTAACCCTTCAACCACGATAGAGATCTGACTATAGTCTCAACAACATCCATCCATGATGGAAGAGGAGAACCACTCACACATCCTCACACCATATCTATGATCTCAAAATAAAGGTCCAAATCATGTTATATGTTAAATTTTACCCAGGAAGGATTACTCAGGTGTCTGATTCTAGGTCCTAATGAATATGATATAAGAGGTAGAGCATCAAAATAATGTTATATGAAATTTATATTAGTGTTAACATGAATTCAGGTAATTTTCACTCTTGGAATTGTCCCACATCAATAAATGGTGTGTGAAAATCCATATAAATAATGTACTATTTGGGGAACAAGATACGTGGGAACACCTAGGTTACCAAGCTTATAATTATTGTACATAGATTGACTAGCTAGGTCGGTCCTCACATTGTGTGATCCCACAACATATCAGTGTAATATTTATGTTTACTATAAACCCTAGACACCATAAAAAGTAGGATACATGTTGTGGGTTCTTACGAAATAGACAACCCATAGTTATGAAGTTCTTAGATATTTTATCTTATTCCCAAATATTCTCTACATATATTGATCGTTCCACAAATCTCATCAGTAGTTTCTTCAAAGGTCATAAAATAGAATCAAACCCGTATAATAATTGATATATAATGTTTTGTGGATAGAAATAAGGATTTCTATTGACCCATGTAATATTTTTCATGTTGATTGTTTATGTTTCATAGTTCTACCTTTTATATTCCATAAAAAATCTACCATAGTTCATCATCACTTCATAGAATCACCGTCTATGTCTTCGATCAGATAAAAAAATATTAGAATAAGGTATGGTTGTAACACCATCATCTGGGGTGGTTTGGTCTATCTATGAACTAGTGTGAAGTGAAGTTTAGAACTTTGTGGTGGTGGAATCATTGCTCCAAAATTCATGGTTGTGGATTGTGAGGATTTGGGATGTTTAGGTTTAGGATACCACACTATAAAAAATTTACAAATCCATTCCCCTATGTATGTTTTGTTGGCTTGGTTTGTCTCTATGTAAAATGGGTAATGGGGAAATGACATGGCCATTCAATAGAGATGATGTGGTACATTAGAGGTTCTACTACTATCCATTGTATGTGAGTCCCCAAAATTCCAATATTAGAGGGTGTGGTGAGGGGGAAATGGTATGGTCTTGGGTAACATGTTGTAGGGGAAAATGTTTTGGGTTTTGTGTTCAAGGACACCACTTCCAACTCTTATCCATGGTGTTTGAAATTGAGATAGACTTATTTTCTTATAATTCTTGAAATTATTACCTTCACCCTCATATCATTATAAATATGGAATGTTTGGCCATCAAACCATGTTTTAGAATCATGTGGGATGATTAATACCCCTTTAATATATTTTCCCTTGATTATGCATCTCATTTATTCTCCATTTTTTATTATTTATAATTTCTAGGAGCATTTTAATAGAAGACCATGTGGTGTTGAAGAATTACTCAAAGGTTAGATTTCTTCCTTAAAAAAGATCTATCTTTCCTTCCCACTGTTTAATCCAATTCCTTAGTTCATATTTTTTTGTTGGTGCTTTCGATTCTTGGTGTTGGTAGAGAGTTTAAATAATTTATTCTTGGTTCAATTGTGTAATATCTTCCCAATTTACTAATCTTATAGTGTGTATATTTGGTTATGTACATGATAATTCATGTAATATAAAATGGTTTGTCAATGATAATGGGAAAATAGATTTTTTCAATGTTATTTTTCATTCATTATCATATTGGTTATGAACCTTTTAGATAATTCCACTTAAGTGAGTCCCTTTTTTTCTAGTTTTGGTGTTCCTCTTGTGGAATTCTTTTTCTTTAACTCCCTTAAGATTTTAGAGATGAAACTTAGGGTCTTGTGTGTGTTTTTTGGGTGATTACCTTCCTGTTGAGCCTTTAAATTGATATCTACTATCATAATATTATAAGTTCATTACCACCTCTTGTATATAATCAATGCATATATATGAATATTATGTGGGTATAGCTTGTTTGACCATGCTTTTTTATCATGTTTGTGTGTATGTGTACCCCATGTGACTCATAAATGATATTTTATTTATATGATTATGCATGAGTATCCTATTAGGCATGTTTTATTTGATCGAATATATATTTTTTATTACATCTTATTTTCGTTATTCCATGTCATATCCCTCCTTTTATACTCTACCCTTTTATGTATAATTCCCAAGAAATTAGATGTGTTTTTATTGGTACTTTTAATAGGTGTATCATTGGGTAATGGTTATCCATTTGAGGGAGTGTGGGCACGACATGTAATGATGTAGAAGATAGACCGTTAAATTGGGTATGGGTATGAAAAACTTTTATCCTGACCAATGATAGTAAAATGTACACTCGATGCCATGAGGATGTCGAGAAACACAATCATAGTCAGTGTTATGGCCAACCCAAAACTAAATTCCTTGTTTATATCGAGTAACATTTACCTTATGTATGTCTAGTTCATGATCAAATACAATTTTTTTGATTATCCTTCTAGCATTGGGCTGAAGTTGGTACACTAAGGGATCATGGTAGGTTGGTTAGAACATAAATACTTGATGAATTATCTTTTATTATTTCTTGCAGATTTTTTTGTTGTTATTTTATTCAACTGGTATACTTTAGAACACATGTGAATGATTTATTGGTGGTGTACTACTAGATTTTATTACTCAAACCCTATATGGGATATATATGTTATTAAAGACATAATGTATAATGATCTTGGTAAGGAAAATGGGTCTGTGGTATTTGGTTGATCTAAGGAATATGGAGCTAGAGGCAATAATAGGATGTAATTAAAATGATAATTTTGTGTCACCATTTTATTACTTTTACCTTATATACTCTAGTATGTCATACCACATTGGGTGAATTTTTTATTTATTTTTATTACTTGAATTCCATATGTTATTAAATTATGATTTTTTATCTTCAATTTTCATTACTCTATGATGATTTATTTTTTATTTATATTTTCATGTATAGTTGTGATATCAAGGGTATAATCTCCTCAATTACAGCATTCAAACCCATGCAATAAGTCTACAACCTCTTGCATATAGGGACATATGCAAGTTGTCTATTGGATATTCATTTATGACTCAGTTCTTTGGGATGAGGAATTGAAAAACTATATCATAGAATAGTTTTCATCTTTTTTTGTTTATCTCGGGTTAGGGTAGAAATTAGATTGGTTGTTTGGGACTTAGGTAGGGTATTTTCTATGTTCCTATATTTATAATGTGTAATAGGCTTCGAAGTATCCATTTTTAATAATTATATTACATGTTTATGAGATTTTTGTTTGTTCATGTATGAATAATTGTCATGTAGGATCACATGTAATATATATATATATATATATATATATATATTTGTCATTCATATCTGTACTTAAATTTTAGGTATTAATTTCTCATATATTATTTTTGTATGGACCAATATTATTTATTGAGTGATATATCTACATTTTTATTTATTTTATATATCTATTTGAGAATTAATAAGTAAATGCCAAAAAAATTTATGTTTTTTATATATTTGACTAGGACTAATGTAAAAGTCCAAAGAGTCATTGGTAGTTCTAGGGGAAATCTCTTGGGTTGTGGGGAGCCTATAATTTGATCCTTTTGTGTTATCCCATAGACTATTTGGGATCTATATTTAAATAATAGATGTTATAAATGTTTCAATTAATTTTATATTAATCTACCCTGAAGGTTGATGATGGGACCACCAACTGAGATGAGTGATGATACTCTTACATTTTGGATTTCCCATATTCCTCGACGATTAATGTATGAGGGTTAAATGGATGATTATCCCACACCCACATTTGTTGTTAAATAAGTGGGAACAACTCATCTAGGATTAATCCAACTTGTTCCTTCCAATGGTTGATGGGCACATTGGTTTATGGTCCACTACACCAGATACTTTCGGCTCTTATATTCACTATCCATTGAGTGAACTTTAAGACCATCCAATTCATATCACTAATTAGATATCATCAGGGGTATAATTTAATAAATTAAAACATATAATGATTGGAAGGGGAATCTAGTAGCATTCATGCTATAAGTACACACCAGTTGATGGTGGGTGTGAGGAGATAGGCTAGTAGGCATAAGGGTCTCACATGGGATATCTTCAAGGACCATTTTAGGTAATTATCTACTGATAGACTAATGTTGAATGAAACACAAGAATTTACGGAGATGCATTAGTAAATCATGATGTTTTTATAATAAGACAAAAATTTCACTAAAATAGTCCTTGTACCTATCTTTCCAAAAAAATGGGTCACATAAGGATAGAAAGCTTGAGATTATTTGTCATCCCAACATTAGTTGAAAGGTTAGCTATTTTAACCTAATAAATTATATGGAGGATTTGAAAAGGACACATCTATTGAGAAGGTCTCATATGAGGATCAATATGTTGGTATTTTTTAACCCATTATTAATCAACTAGGTGGACCTCCTACTACTAATATGACTTTCAATTCTAATAGAATTAAGAGGAATAATAAGGTCATTCCATGGAGTATTATTATGTAGGATAAGCATATAATTTACTTTTCAAGATCCTCAAGAGGTTTCCAATAGTGATTCAACTATGGAAATGTCAGAAACTATCAAAATTTATACACAACAACTTAGAGAATGTTTCAATAGTTCAACATGATGGAGCATCTCTCACAGTTTATCTCTATATAATCTAGGCAATGTTTCCACTCAGGTTCAGGATGAGAATAATCGGTGACCTCGGGATTTAACAAGGGTTCTCATCAGCTGGATAATATGTTTTTGATTTTGGAATGTTACATACCATAGAGACAATGTCAGGGAACTGAGGTAAGACATGTATAAAAATTATATTAGACACCATAAGGTGGTGGTTATAGACTATTTACAGTTTAAGGTATAGTCTAAATAAATTAAACATTGTCTATGACATTGCTTAATATTAGTGCTTCCTATTATTTTATATCTCCATAAGTTTTTGATAAACATAACTTATGAGTATTGTTGTCTTGTTAGTTTATTTCCCATTATATTCCATTGGACATGATATTAGATATTATTTTTTGACTTGTATAGTGTCTTTTAGAGATTTATGGTTATGGACTTCTATGGTAATTCATGATTTTACATATGAAATGAGTCAATATTATTCATGGCATGGAATGGCTAACCAGATTTTGATCCCACATTGATTTTTATCTGAGACACGTATCATTTACATAACCTAAGAGAAGATTGGTTTATGATTATTATTAAGTGGGAGTTTGGAGTAGGTAGATTGGGTATTGACATAATAATGATTTGGATGAATACAACATTTATTATTGGCTTCTTTATTTTTGTAGGATCAGTGGTATCCTCTTGTATCTTCCTCCTTTAGTGGATATATATCATTACTTATTTCCAAATGACTTCACATGCCTTCCTTCTTATTTAGGACTTTACTTAATGATATTACTCATATTGGTTTTCCATCTCATTTTGAAACCCCCTTATTTCATAGAACATAATGAGTTGAAGGATCTCAACCCATGGATCAAAGAATTTTTACAAAATTTGTTTTTAAGGAAATGTAAATCACCTTGGATTGCACCAATTTGGATCCCTAATAAGTAATATCATATTATTTTGCTGTATGTAGATTAATGTGAGCTTAGTTAGGTGACCATGAAGGAATGTTACCATTTTCATTGAATTAATGGTGTCTTTGTTTACCTGTGAGGATCCTGGTGGTTCTCGTAGATTAATTTTTGATCAGGCTATCTTTAGTAGTGTGTTAGAGAAGATGAGGTACTAAAGATAGTTTTTAAGATAAGCTATGGGATACACAAGTTCATAGTTATTCCATTTGATATGAAAAATATGAAAAATGTTTTTATGGATCTCATGAGAAATATATTCCACCCATATCTTGAGTCATTCATCTTAGTGATTGTCGATGATATCCACATTTACTCACTAACCCTAGAGCAAAACACTAGACATATAGAGATAGTACTGAGTACACATTGGTCACATTAGACTTATTCCAAAATCTCAATGTTTACATTTTGTATCACTTTGGTTAAATTTTTAGCGAAAGTGGTTTCTGATATCAGAATATTAGTTTACCCAGAGAGTGTAGAGGTGGTGATGTGTGAGACATGTCCTTAGAAATTTTATTATATCAAGACAATTATTAGATTTGTGAGGTAATACCAACATTTAATCTTGGACATCTCGTGTTTTTTTATCACCCATGACTATACTGAAAGAATAATGGGGTGTTGTTTCCATAGATGGACTGATGTGACAAGGCATTTCATGAGCTAAATAAAAAGTTGACATAAACAATAGTGTTGGTTATTCATAATCCTAGGATTTGATATTTTATATATTTTAAGGAATTGGGATTTTGTTGGAGTGATATTTTATTATAGATGACGCGAGTAGTATTTTATGGTTTATGTTAACTGTGACCAAATGAGTGTAACTATATAACTCATAGACTTAGATCTAGAATTCATGGACTATTCATTGAAGTTTTTCTGAAAATAACTTTATGGTGATAGAATTGTTTTTTACTTGCACCACAATAGCCTCTTTTATATCTTATCATATTTGTATCTTAATTTCTAGTAGAGGTTCTAGGTAGAGCACATGTATATGTTTATCATTAAGATGGATTATACACCAAGAAAAGGTAATTACATTACAGATTCTGTTAACTATAGGATGTGGGTATCTAAAGATCATGGTTTATAAACTTTAGGTAAATAATGGGGATTGATTAGACTGTGGGTTAATCAGATTATAAAAGGATTAGAGGGCCAGGGATTAGTGAATTGTTCTCAATTTGCGATTACATTTTCCATAGTAGACTGTGTGATGGCTGGTCAAAAATCCATCTAGATTATGATGTGATGTAGAAACAACATTCAGTTGGTGACTTGGTACTTATGTGGTCATTTGATAGTGATAATGTGATCCTAGTAACCATGATATATTTAGTTAATACTTCTATCTAATATGAGTTCATGATAAACTTATATTCCTCTAATTTTGTGGTACATCATAAATAGATAAACATATACCATGAAATGAGGTAGAAACTTTGGTGTCCATGGATGAAGAAGGATATTATGGGATTTGTTTCCCAATTTCATAACATAGGATAAATTTCGAGCACTAGGATTATTTTGGTTTTCTCCAACCCCTTCATATACCGAAGTTGATGTGAGAGGAAATAATGATGGATTTTTTGGAGGGGAAACCTGGGACCCCAATGAGTTGTGATAATTTTTTAGTGATTATTGATCATAAAATTAATGTTACTCATTTAAAACTAATCTATGAGACTCAATCAATAGATGATATGGAAATATTGTATGTTTGGAAGGTTGTACACTTACCTGTGTTTCCCTTGATCTTTTCATCTGATAGAGATGAAAAGTTTATGTCATGACATCAGTAGGACATACTGTAGTCCTTAGGGACTCAAAAAAGTTTTAGCATAGTTTACCTTCTCAGGATGATGTAATATAAGAGTGGATTATTCTTATATTTTATGATAATCTAAAAGAGCGTGTTTTGGATTTCTGAGGAACTTGGGTGATTACATATCCTTGTTTGAGTTTTCATACAAATATATTTCCTAGGATTTTTTTCAGATGAAATTTTTTTACGTTATTTAAGATAGGCCATGTCATTTCCCACTTCATCATCATGTGGCTATTGATCCACCAGTTATGGGAACCAATACGATATATGAGACCTATAAAAATTGTATCTAATTTAGAAGAGGTTGATCATTGGTCAAAGAAGGAATAAATCTTATATTAACCACCAAATGAGACCTTTATAGTTTTTTTCCGAAATCATGTCTTCTTGAGAGTGACTCCTTGGTCTTGCCATTAAAATTTTAGAAATCAAGAAACAAAATATAAATGAAAAGTTAGACCCTTCGAGGTCACCGATTGGATTGGAATAATATAATACCATCTGGATCATTATTATCTCTATCAATTTATGAATTTAGTGTTTTTATGACTCAAAACTAGAGGTACATGCCAAATAATATTAATTTTATCAAATAAAGAAATATTAATATGGATCCTGAAGCATAATATATGGAATAACTGGTGAATATTTTAGATCAAAGTGGGATGGTTTTATTGGGGAAAACAATACGACTTGTCCAGATCCTATAACAGTGTCGATAAATGCCTATGGAGACATGGGAGCTTTAGGACGATGACCAGGTGTAGTGGAATAATTTGTTTCAAAATTTTACTATAGACACATCTTTATTATGAGAAGTCTCTTGATAGGGATAATTTTAACACCCTCATCTAGGGTTGTTATTTTTTATGTAAGAACTAGTGAAACCAAATTTATTTTTTGAAGCATGTGTGGTTGAATCTTTGGCCTGGAATAGTTGGGAGAGGCTTTTAAATCATTGGGAACAATAGTTTGGGTTTGTAAATTAAACTATATAACATGTTAAACCCCAAACCATAGTTATATCTGTTTGGCCCCAGTTTCTCTACATGTAAAATGGGTAATGGGAAAAACGATTTGTCAATACGTTGCCAATATGTAGTTCATCCAAGGGTCCTCTATCTTCCATGGTTTATGTGGCGTCAATACACTCATTTTGGTGGTATTAGTGAAAGTAAAATGGAATGGGCATGGGTAGCACACCATAGGGGAATCCGTTTTTGGTTTCATGTTCAACGACACCATGAGAAAGTCCATGGTGTGATATAGATCATAGAAATAGGCATGTTTCATTATAAAGACTAAAACACTCAAATTCCCACACATATCATTATTTTTTTTCATAATTGTTCATAAAACCATGTTATAGTGTTATGATGGAGTTATTAATACCCTTTTTACACATTTTGACTCTAGTAAACATCTTGTTTCCCCTCACCATTAGATGATTGTTGATTTTCAGTTTTGTTTTTACATATGATCAAATTGTGAAATATCGTTCGTATGATCCAAAATTTCTTTTTTTTGGTTGAATCCTTCCTTACATTTATCTATCTAATGAATCATTTAATCATCCAATATTTTTACTTTTTGATTTTAGGTGTCTCAGTGGAGAGTTCTGTTGAGTTATTCGTAGTCCTTCTTACTTCTCTCTTCAGTTGTGGAAAATAAAATAATGGGAATATTATTATTATGGTTATGATATTTCATGTAATATAATAATGGTTGTATCAATAATAATGGGAAAACAATTTTTTTTCATGATATTTGGCATTATTTTGTATCTTGAAGGTTACAATCATAGATAAACATTCTTAGGTTAGTCCCTTTCTACCTATTTTTTATGTTACTCTTGTGGAATCCAAATTATTGAACTCCCTTGAGATTTTGGAGATAGATCTCAAGGTCTTGGTTCTGAGCTTGTTTCAGGTTACTACCCAATTGGTATGCCTTGATGTTGATGTCTACGAACTTAAGGTAGGATTTTCATTACCATTTATAGATTTTGTATAAAATTTATCCCTTGATATGATTCATGTGTTGTAATTTCATGTTTGAACATTTTTATTGGTGACCATATGTCTATGATAGTATAGTATATGAGACCCAAATATGATGTTTTTTCCATGAGTATTCTTGGGTATATTGTTACTCGTATTTTATTTGACCACATGAACTTGGGTGTTTCTATTTTTATCATGATTCAATGATATATTCCTTTTTATATACTCTACCTATAATCAATATTTACCATGGTTTTAGAGGAATTTCATTTCATACTCAGAATATGTGGACCAACATGGAATGGTTATCCTTTAGAGATGGAGTTTACATGACATGCATCGATGAATAAGATGAATCCATACATAGGGCAGGGGCATGGTGTCATAATGTCCTGACCCATTATAGTGACATGTTTACTCGATGCTTTGAGGATGTCGAGTAACACGTTCACAATCAGCCACATGTTAGGCCTAAAACTAGAAGTCTTATGGACGCCGATTAACAGGTACATTTATTTTAGTTTGTTCTTGATGAATTTCTATGTATTTGGATTATCCATATACAAAGGATCTGAAGTAGGTACAAACAATACCCATGATCACATGGCTATCACATTAATTCCTGACATATGATTTTTTTGCTTACTTGTTCATTTTTTATTATCATGGAATAAACCCATTATACTTGTTAAAACACGTTCAGGATGCATTGATGGTTCCATAATGAGTTTTAATACACACAACCTTCATGGTAATCTCAATGCACATGCAAAAATCATGAACATATCCAAGAAATGGATAGGTTCCCTTAGTATATGGATGAGTTGAAGAGCGTGGAGTCGGTGTCCATTCTGGGATGAAATCTAGAGGACTCCACATCCTTACCATTTTTCTAATCTCACCTTTTTTACTCCAGTTTATATTTCCACATTATGGGACTAGATAATTTGTGTATATGACCCACATACCATAATTTCTTACATTGTGATTCATTATCTTAATCCTTGATTAATTTGAGTTGTTTTACATTTTATTTATATGTTAGTGTATATCTATTATACTGTGAGTAAAATTTCACCACAACTGGAATTCAGATGCACACAACAAGTTGGAACCCGTTGCATATGGGAAGGTACACATGAGGACTTATTTCCCTTTGAATTAGACCATGTGGTACTATCACACAAAAAATGTGGGTCCATGTTTCGATCTTTCTTCGAACTCTTCCAATAGTTGATTCATTGGCATGCTGCAAGAAAATTATGAACAGCGAATGAATAAGTGGAGAAACGAACAATAAATAAAGGAAATTATTTAATGGAAATTATGAAAAAAAACCATAAATATTGAGTGTGGAAATAAAAAATAGAAGATAAATTTAATGATACAATTAATTTTGGTATAAAATATAAACTACCGAAGAATTCATGCCATAGGGGATGAAATCAATTATTCTAAGATGAAATTACAATCCATTATAGAAATCTAAAAATAGAAGGGAAGGAATCCACAAGTAATTATCCTTACCTAATTGTTGGATCATTCATTGATAAATAATATGCTTACAAATATTTCATAAGAGATATCTATGAATTACTTCATTGATGATGCATTATTTGGTATCTGATTGATGATCCTTGAATCCCCACATTCGAAATCAATTGTTCTCCCAACTAGAACACTCCCTCTCCTCTATAAATACATTATGGTAATGTGGATAACCCAATACATTTTACATAAAATGTTCTATAAATAGGGGAACTAGTTCTATGTAAATTAAATTAGACAAATTAATTAATTTAATGAATTTATTTTATCTAGTAGACACCCTTGGAAGCGCATCAACCACAGGTTAGTGGAAAAAAGAAATTATATCAGGCATTGGGTAGAATCCAAAATTTTAATCTACCAATTGTATCAAATATTCCACTCATGATATAAATCAATATGAATAATTTTATTTCCATAACGATTAATATTCATGGTTTGATAATATATATATATATATATCTAAAGGGTTTAAAAATAAAAATTAGAGCTATTACATTATCCCCATTTCATGTATTTTTCTCTTAAAAATCATAAACCTAATAAAAAAGGAGAGGGTACTAAGCCCACATCTGGATCTCATTCTACCACAAACCCTCCTAGAGGTTCTCATGAAATCAAAAAACATACAATAGTGGGACATTTCACCCATAAATGATCCTCTCCAGATAATCCTTGATTCCCACTGGTTACTCTAAAAAGGTTTATACATAATTTATGCTAAACATTCCATATTTAATAACATTTAATGGGTCATGAATGTATCTCCTCAACTATGACACATTTAAGACATCAAGCAGTTGGTCATTAAATGGAGGTATTTCTATGTAGAAATAAACAACTCCTAATCTATACAGGACCTAGAAGTGCTTGATAATCCTTGATGACAACATCATACATTGAAAAAACCTCCACCGAAATCATCATGCATATGACATCAGTAACACATGGTCTACTTGATCAAACACTAATGGTGAATGAATTTGGTCAGCATAATATTTCTTAATACACTGAATGGTCTCATTTTCTTATGTATCACTTGAACATTCCAATAATTTCCTACACCATCGCCTATCCCACAATAAATGACTCACCTATTTCCATCCAACACAAGGGTGACATGTAGTTTCTCCCATATAATTATCTAAATTGATTCATTCCAAAATTATAATTTTTTTAGCCATCCAAAAAAAACTGGGAATGAATCCATAAATTATGATGAATATCTCATTAGTAGATCAAATATTGATGAAGGAAAAATCATTAATGTTGACATTTGAAATATTTCATTATTTTCTCATTTATGGCCAGTCATGTGGAATCTAATCGATGATTGTTGAATCCCAATTTTTGACAACTAAGAACCTCCCAACCAGTGAACTCACCCTATTTTGGAAATATCTCAGTTTTAGTTGGATAAATAAAATTATTTACAATAATGAGTTATAAAATAGGTGAACTATGTTTAGGAAAATTAAATTACAAAAAATAATTAATTAATTAATCTATTTTACCTAACATCCACCGATGATAGTGCATTAATCAGAGGTCTGATGTGAATGAAATTTATGTCATATATATGGTAAACCACAAGTTTTGAACCAAAACATTGTCTCAAAATTCCCATTCAAGGTCTAAATCAATGATAATACTATTATTTATTTATATTTTCATACTCGATGTTTAATATAATTACTAGTTTTAATATATTATTTTTTGGGACGTGTGATATATATAACCTCATGCCAACATTAATGAAAATATATGTCAATATATATAAATTTATAAAATTTATAAACCTAAAAATGTAGTTTTTATAGGATTAATTGATATATATATATATGATTTTATTATATTCATGTGCTTGGGATATTTGAGGTGATATTCAGCTATATTAATAACATGTTATTTAATCATCAACCTGGATAGTTTTAATTGGAGAATCGAGAATTAATGAGATGTCCTACAAATGATTAACATTGTTCCATACGTAGAAGTTACTTGATGTCTTGTGAAAAAGAGTATATAGGTATACACATTATGTATATGATATATCTTATGGGTGAAATGTTAATAAGAGACATGAAGATGATTGATGAATATCTCACGAGACCCCTTATTATCTTTAATAGAACATATAATTTTCTAGATACCAGCCTTTTTTTATATTTATACAATGGGGATTTCAAAAAACATTAACGATACTCAGGAAAATAAATGTAATTTTGTTAGGAATTTTTAAAAGGGTTATGTTTTGAATAAATTATTTGAGATAAATTAAAAGAGTTTGATAAACCATATTCAAATGAGTTTTTGGATAAATTCAAAATGAGTTTTGTTGTTTTGAATAAATTCCTTATGGAATTTATGTGAAAGTGGGACATTGGTGGATATATACAAAAAGGGGTATCCATAATTGAATAATAAACCTCATATCACATGTAATGTATTTTATGTGATATAAGTCCCAACTTATGATAGTAATGTATTATAAAAGGAGTAAATGATGGTTTTGTTGACTATATTATTTCATAAGATAGGCATATGATACAACATGCATGAGATGTGAAATGAATACATATAGTTGTAAAATCCCACATTGTCTCTTTAGTTTATTTATTGATTATACACCTTTATTGATGTTTTTGATGAATAATACTCTATTAAGAAATAACATGTGGGAGATATTATATGAAACCTGACATGTTTTATATGATCACCACTCTTTGTAAAAAGAAGAGTATTAGGGATGCTTATATAGGGGAAGGGTTCCCTCCAATTGTTATACCCATTCTTCAAGAGAATATAGATGAATCTAACTTTTCCCTATAACATTTTTTACTATAATGTGTTTGGTTAATAACCCCATTGGTGTATAGAAATAATCCTAAAATGCCTAAGAATCCGAGGGTTGGTGTACCACCATTGAAGGTAGGAAGGTTACATTTTATGATTCTGTGATCTTTACCAGACCCACTCTATCAATGAAGATTACGGAGGCTACTGTGTCTTCATTTTATGAAAAATAATTATCATTTTACCATGCATGATGATTATTTAAAGATAGACCAGACATGTTTCATGGGGTTCTTCCACTCCTATTGGTAATTATATGGCCCCCAAACCCATTACATAAAACTCATAGTCTTTGAATTATGGAAATAAATTAATTTATATCTCAACAATATTGTAAAATATATTAGTAAAAATAATTTTATAAATTAATATATTTAAATGATAATATATATTAGTTACCCATATATCAGGCCATTCTATTTTTCCTACAATACAACTCTTCACAATATTCCATTAATTGGAATAATATTATTTTTTTGGAAAGTAATCTGAAAATAGTAATGCATTATGTTCTATTATTTATAATAATATCCATTTACTCATTATAATCATCCATAATCTTGGTTTTTCTATTCCAAACATCTCATATCTTTGTAAAACCTTTCCATCAGTTAGAAGAGCTGACTGCCAATGACGAATTACATAATTAGTTTTTAAAAAATTATATATATATATATATATATATCATAAATTTATATCAAAAACTTTTAAACACATACCTGTAGAAAGGTGATATAAATTACCAAAAAATACTATCATATTTATAAAACTGATTTAATTATCTTTCCTAGTAGGCAGTGGGATATCAATGGATGACAACTCGATATAGTTGATGTAGGATACTAAAGTGATGGATGAATGAAAAATTGATGAATATCTATATATAAAAAGGTGTATATGGGTATAGTGATGAAATATATTGGGGAGTAATACTCTACATGGTGGATTATGGTTATGAAAAATATCATAGTGAAGGATGATTGGGACTACTATAAAACATTTTTTTTTGGAGTGGAATGTGATATGGAAAATCATGAGTCAACATTAAGTACTGATAAAAAGAAGATGGCATCCTCAATGGATAACATAACATTTTCTGAAGCAATAAATTAAGAGGATAAACTATTAAATTAAGGGTACTACTAGGCTTATAATGAGATTGGAAAATCATGAAATTATATGGAGTGCCATTTGGATCCTTATAAAAATATATCATTCACCTTAATAAAGATCCCTAAAATAATATGAATGATGAAATACATTATATATTTTTAAAAATTATTAATTATTTTGTTATCTATAAAACTCTTACTACTTATAAGTTGTTGGATTAGTCCAAAAATTACATGTTTTAATGATCCCCAATAATGTTTTATATAATTATAATGTATTCTATGATTTATGATTGAATTTTTATTTTTGGTAAAAATATTTTTAGCTCTCGATCGATCGTTTATTATACTAGATAGACCATATGATGAAATTATTTACCACATGAACAACATGAGTGAACATATGAATAAATCAATCTATCGGGAAGATTTTTTAATTGTATTAGATCAATCACATGGTATATAAATGTAAATTAAATAAGGATTTATTTTAACCTGGCATAGAAAGTGATTGTGGGTGATTGATCACAAGGAAATCCAAGAGATAGTGCAGGATACAATATTTCTTCATGTGTTTGAATGAATTTACATTAATCTTTGATCAAACACATAATTTATTAAAAAAACTATCACAATATATTGACTAAGGAAGGTGACCATAGGAAGAGTATCAAATCAAAAAAAAGCATGATGTTACTATATTATGAGTCTACATCTTCCACATAGACTAAGAAAACATAATGAAACCAACCTCACTACAAGTTACCAAATGTGACATACCACGATTTATCCAACATGATGTGCCTAAGGTAATTTATACCCACAGGTGAGAGGTTTTTATTAAAAAAGGGTATTATGGTTTACCCTTACTTGGAATTAAATTTTTCCAAATTATGCTTATATAAAATAAAAAGATATAATAATAATACATTTATATTGGATGAATTGATCCTTTCTATTTCATGGTTTGATTTATTATTTTAATCCTAATGATCGAGTTTTAAATTAGTTAATGAAATACTGACAATTTAACATTTTACAAAAGGATACTAGTGTCAAGGTTTAATTTGATGATTATTTTTGAATGGATTATTTGAAACTAGTCATATACAAATATAAATAATCTTGTAAATAGTGTTTTGTTTTTTTTATATATGTTACTATATTATCCAACACAATATTTCATTGTTTTACACTTATCATTTTAAAAATAAAAATAAGGATGGACAAATTACTATACTCACTAAATAAAAATCATACATGGAGATTAACCATACTGATCAACTAGACATGATCAGAGATTATTCTGTATTAAAATTATCTCAATTTCATTTCCCTATATGTATATTTTTCATATTTAGTCAAGATTATTTTTCTTATATATATTTTACTGATTCTCCTAATATGTAATGAAGATTAATTTGGTACCCTTTTTCATTATTTTATTTCCTCATTTGTCCCACGAATAATGATGGATGAGGCTATGTTGACCATGATCAACCTTGTGAGTAGTTTTATATTTTAAAACCACAATCAAGGTCATGTGTCAACAAATACAATCCATATTGTGAATATATTTATTATGTTTTTATAAAAAATCCTGGTAGTGTGTTATATTAAATTTGAGAGTATTAAACATCATCAGAGACATAATGTCTTATTTTAATTATGTTGTTTCGTTTAACATATTTACTTTCATTGAGTTCCTTATATAATTTATTATTTTAGAAAAACTCTGATAGTTTTCATCTATAGATGATATATTTACCATGTTTTATATGAGTAAAATTATTTCAATGGAGAATATAATTTTAATTTTTTTAAAAAGGGCAATTATTATGAAATTTTGATGTACAAAATTATATATACCTAAACTATTTGTAAAATGGGATAGTTTTAAAATTATATGTATTTTAAAAATATTATTATAAGTGATGTAAATGTTTTCTTTAAAACTAAATATACCCCTACTTGATAATTCCACAGGGACCAATATTGGGTATTAGAACCCTTTCTTTACTTTCAAGAACTATTCTTTAATTTAATATCATCTTATGTTTTTTACTGTGATATGGCCCCAAGAAAAATATCTATAATTATGTTTAGTTATTACTCAGTTGTTATGGAATCTTCGCATGAATGTCATGTTACGAATCAACCTCATTATTTTAATTTTGAAAACAAAGATTAATGGAAAAACTAAAATAAAAATATATCATGAGAGAACGGGATTTGATATTTGTTGTAGTAGTAAAGATGGAAATAAAAATCCTAAAATTCATTTAAATGAATGGAGTGATGTGACTAAGGCATTATATAACTATATTTTTAAATCTATGAGTTCTTTATTTTTTAATTTATATAACAAGGGATTTAATATAATATTTTCTTGTGATATTGTCTACATGAAATGATATAATGTATCTATATCTCATAAATGAAAATAAAATGTTAAAGATATGGGATTGAACCCTTATATCGTGATATATAATTATTTTAAGATGAAGCATGATGATTCCATTTTTGAAATATATTACAATATAAATGGTCTCAGTAAAAAATGATTTTATTTGGGCTATCTATGGATTAAGAAAATCATGTACTGTAAATTTTGAAATTTCTACTTGATCAGTACAGATGTATAATATTATCCATCTGGAAATCATGTGAAAATAACAAGTAGAAATTAAAAGAGAGAATTGGAATGTGAATGATGTTCAAGGATGAACTAAAATGTAAAAATGAGGATACTAAACCAAAAAGTAAATTCATAAAATTCAAATAATATTAGTAAAAATATAAAGACGTACTGAAGGATGAAAGTACCAGTAGAAGTAATTATATCACTGGTAATGATAAATATATGTAACATATATCTAGGATATTAAATAATTTATATGGGAAGAATATGTTTTTAGGGAGTCAGTAAATAATGAAATGTATGTATAAAGGTAAACTAGAAAAAAGATAACACATTTTGTGAAGTTAAATTATATGAATATAAGAGAAAAGGAAACATAATGCCTAACTACCTAATTATAAAGGATTAAAATATGTATTAAGATATAGAATGTAATCCCCAAAAATAGATAAATTAAACATGTAGTTATTTAGATAAAAACTCGAGGGATTCTGATTGTTCAATGGATGATGAATTTGAGTAGGTAAAATTTTGTACTACATCTGAGACACACGCTACTACAATTCCTGTTAATCCCTTATTAGAAAATGAAGTACAAGATTATCCTGATATCTCAAATTAAGATCTAGTGGAGTACTTATCTATACATAAGGATACAATGAATCATATTAAAGATATGTATAAAAATATAATGATATAAAAGTTTATAACATATACTATAAAATCAGATCTTATGATTGAATTAAAGAAAAATTCCAACATTCTAAAAGAAAATATTGAGCTATAATGTTTTTATTAATATCTCAAAATAGATTTAGAGTTATTTATAAATTGAATAGGTACATTGAATATTATATTGGGATTCAAAAACCACATAAATTGGAAATTGGTTTTGGATATCAATTAGGACAACAAAAGAAGATGTATAAAAATTACTTTGTTTGTAGTAAAAATTACAAATATACTTCTAAATATGGGGAACCCATTTTGGACATAATAAAAATTTAATTTTTAAACCAGGTTAATTATTTTATATATAATATAAATAAATAAGTAAAAAATTTAGATTCCCAAAATATTATTTTCTCAATTCATTTAACCCAGGAAAATATTCTCACAAAAATAATTTCTTGGTTAGGTTTGTATACTTAATATTATTGAATAGAAATAAAAAATTATAATACTATCTAGAAAATTAATCTTATAGAAACATGATTAGAGGATACAAAATCTTCATGATGTTATGAAATTTGAATGGTGGGTATGGTACAATAGTGGGAATGAAAAAGGATATACAATTTAACTTTATAAATTCGTAACTATAAAATTATACTCATAATTTTTTTCTTTTCATTTTTTAAATTATACACTTATTAATATTTTTTAATTTCAATAAGATGTTTTTAATATTTAATTATATAGTAATTAATGTAATATTTATTATTCAAAGAAAAATTTAGTTTTTAATACTTTATGGAAAAAAAAATTTATACAGTTTCATTAGAATCATTGTTTTCTCAAAGTAATTCCAACCTATGTGTATTTAATAAGAAATAATTAATATATTATAGGACAAAAGTACACTAATATGTACACTCTCTGTGAAATATAACTATTAATTTATTAATTAAGGTCATAAAAAAATTGGAGTTTTCAAAAGATAAAGTGTGAAATCCTAATCAAAAGGTAAATCTAATAAAATTTTATTTCCAAACAAAGATATAGGTTTCTATTTAAAAACCTCTAGAATTTGATCATGTGTATTTATTTAATCCTTTTATTGTTTATATTTAAGGTGGAAACTACTATTTTTGTTTGACTATTCAAGATTATTTATGATTCAAAGTGGGTATTTTTCCTAGCTCATAACAGTAATGTTTATTTTTGTTGTTTCAAGTATTTAAAATATGAAGATAAACATAGTGAACATACACTTAAAAGCTTAATAAGTGACCATGTAAGTGTATTTTAGAGTTAATAATTCAAATATTTTTGTTCACAAAATGGAATAATTATAATTTATGTACACCTAGTACCGCTTAAAAAAATATAGTAGTTGAATTATAAAATAAATTTTCCAAGAAATTTCCTAGACTATAATTAATAAATATAATATACCTTCAAATTTTTAAGAAGAATAAAGGAATAAAAATTTATATATAATTAAAAAATTCTTGAAATGACATATTTTAAGGGAGACACTCTATAATCTATGGAATCATAGAAAAACAATGGTGAATAAAATTATTATTTTTGGATGAAAATTCATTATTTTTATTACCATAGAGAAAATTTAAAATTTATCACCAAATATAAATTATTTAATTTTTATTCTTTCTTAAGTATCTGGTAATTCATATATTTTATTTAATTAAATAACCAAGGATGTGGTATGATGCATAAATTTCACATTTTTAGAGATAAATCAACATGAAACTAATATTACCATATAATACCATGAATTTTTTTTCCAAAATAGAATATTAATAATACACATAATACCCAAAACTATAACATTTATTTAAATGATATAAATCTAAAAAACCAATATGTTAAACAAACAATGAATATGACTTCGAAGAACTAGTAACTTCAATTTATAGAATTGTTCGGACCTACAAATACATCAATTTAGATGATTTAATCTAAGATCTATATAATGGATCTCAAACCAGATATTATCTTAGAAATAGGATTAAAATAAATATTAAATGTCTCAACTACAACCTAAGAACATTACACATGAAATTAATGATGAACATTGGGTAAAGACTATGTGAGAATAATTGAATCAATTTAAATGAATCAAAGTGTATGATTTAGTTGACATACCCAAATACTTCTATACAAGTGGCCCTAAATTAGTGTATAGAAGAATGTTTGATTAATATATAATGATTGTTACATTTAAATATAGAATTATTGTATTAGGATTTACTAAAGTGGATTGTATTGATTATCAAGAGACCATTTCATTATTATATATACCTGAAGACATTAGAAAAATACAATAATATATAACTCATCAAAATTTAAAACTATATCAAATGGATTTCAAGAGTGAATTTCAAAAAATTTATATTATTGAGTAAGTTTTTATTAAAACCCCCTATATTTGAAACCCTCAATTTTCCAAATTATGTTTTAAACATTTAAATAAAATTTTTGATTTTAAAAAATCTCATACAGTTTGTTATGATAGCTTAACACTTTCTGTATTTCAAATATATTTTCAAAAGGTAAACCTAATCCTAAAATAATTATTAATATAACTGAAAAATATTCTTTGGTTTTATAAATATATATTGATGATATTATTTTTGGATGATTTAAATATTATATATGTATTTAATTCACTAGGTTAATGAAAAATGAAATTGAAGAGTGTTTAGTGAGTGAGTTCAAATTATTTCTTGTGTTTCATATTTTTCAAAAAAAATAGAAAATTTCAAAATAAAATAATGTATAAAACCCATTTAAAACTTTTGGGTATACATAACACAAATGGATGTGATACTCTATTGAGTACAAGCTATAAACTAGACTTGAATGAATCCTAGAATCTGACAGACTAATCTATGTACAGAGGTATGAGTGGGATTTTATTATACATAAAAACATGGCATCCATATATCATGTTAAATGTACTTTTTTGTTTATTATATCAATAAAATTACGGGGAATCACATTTAAATTCAGTTAAGGTAATATTCAAATACATCAAAATATAAAAAATTTTTGTATTTCTCATGAGTAAATGTATCATAATTAGTGAGTTATTTTTATGCACCATTTAGTGGCTATAAGATTGATTTAAAGTTCACCTATAGTACACACATTTATTTTTGGGAAAGTATGTGATTTATTTTAATAGTAACAAACATAATTTTGTTACATTATCTATTATCCAACCTGACAATATAGTTATACGAATATTTAATGCACAAATTCACCAGATGAAACACAAATTTATAGTCTATGGATATTAATTTTCTAATTTCTCTATAAATTGTGATGATATGAGGGTTATTCACATATCTATATATCTTTTATATCTTTATAGGAAAAATCATATTGATATATGACAATCACTTTTGGAGAGATAATTTAAATAAAAATGATATCAGTCTTGAATTAATTATCATTGAATAACTTATTGATATTTTCACAAAGCCTTTGAATGTTGATTGATTCAATTTTTTTCTAGAATGAATTATGAATGATTATTTATTGTTAAATTATCTTAAACATCTTTAATTATATAAATATTCTAAATATTAATATTATTTTAATACATTATGGCTATTTCTTATACTTATTGGGTGTTTTTACTTATATTATTTTAATGGTTAATTTTTTTATTATCTATATAACATAAGAATGGATACGGGTTATATTGTGATAAAAAAGGTAATATTGATTGTATACTCTATGCTATTTTGAGGATAATTGGGTTGTTAATGAAGCTTCCACAACTCCATCAAGATACCATAAAGTGCAAGATATCGTAATCCATTTCACATGGTTTATCAAGATAATCAAATGTTAGTTGTGTAGTAATTCATATCATTAGTGTAATTACCAATACATTCCATAATTGTAGTATCTAGTGACACTCTATATAACCCTAATATGATTTCCCTAAAGTACATGTGTGGTATATTATGCTCTTAGTAGTCATAACATGACTTATTAATTTATTTGTGCATTATATGAAAATTTTATTTAAGTCATTTATTATTTTTATAGCATAGATTATTAAATTTTACATTCTATATAATTTGATTTTTCTTCTCTCAAAGATTAAACCATTACCTTTCACAAATCACCTTTTGAACTGAATTGTCTACCACCTCTTGAAACCCAAACCTCTATGAACATGGTGAAATTGTGAGATTTGGATTTATCTTATCTATATAATTCATAGAATATAAATATATAAACATTTATTTCAATTGAATTTCACAACATGTAACTATCACATCCTTTGATTATGCCAAAGAGGGAAGTAGATGTTAAATGGTTTAAGGTGATATTCTCATTGTTCAAGAGGAATGTTCTACAACAGGGTTAGAAATAAAAATTATGTGAAAATAGTAGATCGTTATATACAAGTTCAGTGAAGGATTTGTACTTTAATGTTGATTTGGATGTCTATTAAATGATAGACTCTATTGAACCCCTAATATATGAAATAAATGATATGGATGAGTTAACTAGTAAAATAAATTATTTTAGGATAAATTATATAGAACTGGATAGTTAAATCATATTATTGATTAAATTAATTTAGCACATTCTAAGTCCTAGAAAGAGGGAATTTAGTATTTCAAGATACCAAGATATATTAAACCAATATAATTTAATCAAGTGTGTGAATGTAATTTTTTATATATATTTGATGATGAATATTAAAGATATTAGTACTCATTTTCTATATTTAACTTCCTTCAATATCCATAATTCATCTCTATTTTTTTGTTTTAAGATTAATTCTTCATTAACGATATTAAATGTTAGTTTCCTCTTGTGTAATTTTTCTAAACCAAACTATATATAAGAGAATGAGAGATAACTAAAACTCATAGAGGATGTTATAGAAGGATGGCAGTGAAAAGGTGTACGAAAATATCAATATAGTTCAACATCCTTTGAGTCAAAAAGTTAAATAAGATCCAGGTATAGAACATGATATGATTTCCAAGTATTCTTATGATGAATAATTTATTGTAGAAAGGGATAAGTCTTCAGAAATTTTTTAATAGAAAATATTTTATTATAATGAATTATATAGTAATGATTATGAATATTAGAGGAGTACCTCATTAGAGAATGTGTTTATACTAAGTTCAAGTCCTTCTGAGATATTTTATTGTTTTTTAACAAGATTCTATATGATGATCTAATGATTAAAATGATTCATATGGAGGATAAGTTTCACCTCAATCCCTAATATATAATGAATAGTAATTTATTTCTAATGTTTAAGAAAATGTTACTTCTTTAACTCTGAATGAATTATTCAATCTTTATTCTAATGATATTAATGATGATACTACTAATACTGATGATGATGATGATGAAAATGATGAATTTGTTGAATAATTCATTCCATATATAGTGGAATATGAAGGTATTATAGGGAGTGTCTCGCCTGTTCATGAAAATGGGGGGAAATACACATTAGTTACTATACCTTGTAAGGGGGAGATCTCTCTAGGATCTTCTTTGTTGGGTAAAAATTATCCATTTTTTTATAGTTATGATGACAATGATGATAGAGGTTTCCTAAATAATCATTATAGACCTACCATGATTTTTTTTCAAAAATAATTGAAGGGTAATTGGTTGAAATAATTTATCATAAAGAGAGTATTAAGAAACAATTTCCAAGACCTAGTTTACATTATGATCTAAGGCAAAACAAATCATTGGAGCTTGTTCTTATTGGTATGTTTGAAGAAATGCATTTAAAGTCTACTGGTGTGGAAGAATCTAGAATAACAAATATTTAAAATCCTATTGGGAATCCCTATATCATGATTTCCAAGACTCTATTGTGTTAGAATCATCCTACTATAATTTTTTCATACATTAGAAAATATGATCTCATTGTTTTTAAGGTTTAATTTTTTAATTTCTGAAATATTTATATTTGCATTTTGGATCAAATTTTGGTCTATCCAAGAAATATTATTTTATTATGGCCATATTTTACATAGTGAAACACTAAAAACCTATGATATTTAATAAGAATAATTAAATCAAAAAGGAGAATCAATGGCTATGAGAGAACGGTGGACTTCTTCATGATGATCTTGGGGATTTAAATTTTTGTATTCTATTAAGAGATAACAATTCTTTTTTAGGATTATTCTTACAATTAACCTCCCTCCATTACCTCTTATACACATACATCTAAGTTTATTTAAAAAACTGAAGAGAAATTAATCAGAAAAACTATTGGGAATAAATAATTATAATTTTGGATAGTTTTTTGGAAAAAGATCATTTTACTATCACAGATTTTAAGACTTATTCTAAATGTTCATGTAATTTAGTTAGAACCTGTTCCAAGAAAGTTCTAAAGGACAAGGATATCATTAATAACATCATTACATATTATCTTGGTAGGATATTTACATATAAATACCTAGAATAAATATTTATATCCTTAACTATTCTACTATAGATTCCTCAAGTTACCAGGGATTTAGAAAAACAAGTGGATCAAATTAATTTCTATACGCCTCTATTGACGGTTTTTATGAATGAAAAGAGACAATTCCATGAGATTATGGAGGATGGATCCCATGTTATTAGTGAGTTAACAAGGGCTATCAAACCAAATATTTATGTTTTAAATATAATTATGGTGATTCCATATACAATTAAACTCTAAACTCTTGCTTATCCATCTTCTCCATCAACTCCAATACCTACCCCTAAAACACCATCCTATGTACCCTTCAGATTTTCAACACATCTATTTTTACTACACCATAGACATATATCTCTGTGTATTATCATTGGTTAACCTTTATATCCAACTCCCAAGACTACTCTCGATTCTTCTACCATAAAAATAAAAAAACCTACCAATCCCAATTGCATGAGAGAGGATAATTTTGATACTATTTTGGATGACTGGTAAGGCATTTTGAATTTTTTAAAAATATTTCTAAACATTTTTACTGATTATTCAATATGATATTAAATTTTATTCTTACTTTTTATCTTAAAGTAATTATATATTATTTATTATTAGTTTTTTCTGATGTTCATTACTCTATCTATTCTCTATTTCATATTATTTGTAACAATCAAAAAAGTGGAATATATTATGGTAGTTTATTAGTTGATAAGTTCAATGTATTTTCTATTTAAATTAATTAATTATTCGAGTTTATAAATATTTCTCCTACCTTTATTTGTGGTCTTCAAAATGGGGTAGATTTTTTGCTAATTAGAACAATTCCTTATTTTAATGATCCCAAAATATGTTTCTTATATTTATAATGTAGTGTGTGTTTTGAAATAGATTTTTTTAATATATATATATATATATATATATTAAATGTTGTATCAAAGGTGTACCATATTCGATCGACTGTTTGATGAACCAATAGACCATATGAACAAAAAGTGTTATTTCATGCATAAAAGAGTTGATTTTGATTTTTTTTAAATATCATAATTATATCTCATTATATTCATGTGACAGTGATAAGTATTTTTAATAATCATGTATAGAAAGAAATTTTATATAATCAATCCTAAGGAACTAAAATAAACCATTATCAAAAATAATATTTCTATAAGTGTTGTACTAATCGTACATTGATATTTGATTGAACAAATATTATATCCAATAGACTATGTCTATCAAATTACCATAGAAGGTGATCATATAAATAACATACCATAAATTTTAATCTTCAAGTGATCATTTCATGTGTTTGAAATGAATATAAACTAGCCACTATAAAAGATTCTTGAAGAAACATACTATGAGGTATTAAACTTTCCGTGTATATGGACTCTCAAACCCACATGTGAGAGGTTCCTTCAATTTTTGGGTTGTATATTTACCCTTACCCAAATATTGAGACTTCATAATGACCCTCACACAAAATAACCTAATGAAAAAAGACTACCATTATAGAGGATAAACTGATCATGGTTATTTACATGATTATTTTATTATATTAATCCTTAAAGATTGTTTTTGGAGAAACTAATTAAAGTCAAATAATTATTGGTTTTCTATAATAAAACTACATTCAACGATTTAATTTATTACTATTTACTAATGGATAATTTGAGAAGATTGATATAAATATAAAATAAATCCTTGAAATATCATATTGTTGTGTTTTTTGTGATATTTTTACATATATTCTCATACAATACGATACTTTATTTTTCTCATGTCATTATAAAAATACAAATAAGTTTGAACTGACTACACCACTCACTCCAAAAATAAATAGGAAACAATATAAGGAGAATAACCATATTGATCAACCAAGATTTATTAGATATGAATATGTAAAAATGTCCTCAAAAAAATTAGCTCTATCTATTTATTTTTATTTTTATTTATGATAATTTATCTTCTATTTATGTTATTATTTCTCTTAATGTGTAATAAAGGGAACCCATATACATTTTCTATTTATTTTATTTAATATTATGTACCATGAATAATTATATAAGAGGCTAGGTTGGTCTGGGGATAACTTTTGTGTGGTTTAATGTTTTAAAAACCAATACATGTTGTAGATTATGAAACCTAATATAGGTTGCGGATATGTTTACTATGTTATAGTAATCATAACTGGTAGTGAATTACTACCAAATGGATAGAACTATGCTTCAACTAAAATATTACCTCTTGTTTATATTTCTTTGTTGGTTTTAAATAGTTTTATTTCACCATGTGTTTTATAAACTATGTTTTTAAAAAGCATTCTCTGATAGTTCACATCTATTAGAGATATATTTACAATGTTTGGTATGGGTAATATTTTTAACACAATTAATTATATTTAATCTATTTTAACTGTGTATTGATCTTTCAGTTTATAAAAAAAATTAAACAACCAAATTATATATACATACTATATTTATAAATAAGGAATGTTTTCAAATTAAGTAAATTCTAAAGTTATAATTTTCAATAATTGTTTTTATATTGGAATCTCAATTAACCCCAATATTGATAATTTCAATGGGACCTAAATTCATGGAGTCTTATTTATGCTCACATAGGTGATCGTCAAATAAAACAAATCTTTACTCATATAGGTGTTCATCAAATTCGACCTTAAATCTTATATATGTTGTGTGTTCCCCAACATTGTTTTTCTATATAACTATACATACACAAAAACAATGACCTAAATATCCTAAGGACTTAAGTGAGGGAATTATATATATTTTAAATAGTAACTAAATATATTATATATTATAAATAGGAAATGATATTTTTAAAAAAACTTATAAATAAATGGTTTTATGAAGTTAAAAATAAAAATTTAATTAGAATTTAATATATGATTAATAATTTGATAAATTATCTCATGTTGTTTTAGATACAAAAATTGAATTTTTATATAAACATAATAAAATTAAATACATTCAATGTGTAAATTATTAAAAAAAGTATGTACCATGTGAAAAAGTTATAAATTTATTAATCTAATTATTTCATGACGATAGATTTCCAATTACAATTTTTGGTTCACAATTTATTCTAAAAAATGAATATTCCATATCATGTTATGAAATATTTGGTTTAATACATAGTTATTCATCCAAAACATCATTATAATCAATGTATTTTAAAAAAATGTCCTCGAATAACATCCAAAATAACACCAAATTATTTTTTTAAATGATAAGTTATATAAAACACTTATTTAGCTTGACATGAAAGATTTTAATGCTCATTAATAAAGTGATCATGCTTTATATCAATCATCGTACATCCATATATATCAATATTTATTCTTTGTCATGTGATTGAATTGAAACACTTTAATTTTATCATTTTGATTCCACTATATGCTTTGTTATAAAAAATTGATTATTCTCTTGATAAACACTTAATAAGATATATAATTTGACTCAAATTTCATGTTTGATTAATTAGTGTACCAATAAATATTGATATTTAATGTGAATTTTTTATGATGTGTTTCCATGTTTTCTTCACAACTATTTATAATGAATTTGAATCTATATATAACCGATTCTTTTTACGCATTTTCCATATTGTTCGAGCCAAACGAATACACACCAATATTAAAATATTAATTATCCATTAGAAATGTTTGAACCAAAAATAAATAATCATTTAATATTAAATAAATATCGATAATTAATTCATCCACATTATCAATTTTATTACCCTCAATTTTATCCATACAAAAAAACACTTCATTATAAAATATCTCTATTCCATTAATAAGTAAATAAATATAGAATATTTTTAAAACATTTATATATACATTGAAAATATGTAAATGTTGAGATGATATAATCTTAAAAAATTATGACATATAAAAATATAATTGTTAATTTACTTGCATGATGTAATCATTAACCAAACCACAATTGAACAATACTTCATGATGATAAAATTCATACAATTCCTTGCATAATGTACACAATGAATATTATCATGATATCCCCAATATTTGGGGAAGAGATGGAAATTTTGTTTCAATGATATCATGTTATTCCCCAGAACACCCTGTGAGGGTAGGGGTGAATATGGGTGTTAAATATATATTTAAATAGGATTAATCTTGCCCTTATGATGGTACTAACTTGTTAAAAAATATTATAGAATCATGGAACTTCTAAAAACCTATATGAAAAAATAGAAACACAACATTGTAGGTTTACATGGTTCACAAATCTGAGATAGTTCGGATAACACATGATGAAAGTGTGTCGGTCGTACCTGAATCCACTAAACATCAAGAGATTTTGTGGATTAAAAATTTTCATTCTTGGTTACTCGATTCTAGGAACACTACCTTAAGAAAAATTGTTGGTATGGAACACTACCACCATCAGATTACTTCAGTAGAATCCCACTTCCTCACTTTTTTGGGTGAATTATTTCTTCTTTTATCAACATGAAGGTTAGATCAGTAGATTGTAAAAATAATTATCTATCCTTAATTATAAGGAGATTATAATTTAAATATATTATAGAATCCATGACCTTTAATGATGTTTTCAATAAAAATAGATATTAAAAACCTACACTTCATGAAAAAACATCACTTTTATACAATTAGTCATTTCTTATTAAACATTTACACTCTCATTCAACGTTTTTTTGCGCAACTCCAACTTTAATGAAAACTATATATTTCACAAATATCACTTTTTCTTAATAGAAAATAGTAATTTTATTCATGAAAATCTACATTATTAAACTCTACTTCACACAACACTTTCGTGAGGAAATATCTCAAAAACATTGTTGATAGAGAGTGATCTCACTTTAAAATTCAGCTACTCGCCTATTTATAAACACAAATGACCCTTCATGCAACGTTCTTTCACATCATAGAAAATGAGAATAACATTATTGGTATATTAAAAATTATCAATTTGAAATCACCATTAATACAAAACTCTATATGTATTTTATTAGTTCAAAAAAATAGTTTTTATGAAACTTTATGACTCTTGAAAAAAGACCCCTTAATAGTATAATGATAAGGTGCCCCCATTAATTCATTATTTAAAAACATTAAAAAATACTTCTCCCTTTAATGAAACTATTATATTTACACAAAAATAAATTATTTCCAAAAAAACTTTCTCTATCCCCTAAATTTTAGACCTCAAAAATTAGAAAAATACTGTAAAACTTTGTGTCTTTCAATATTGAAGCCACATGTGTGAATCATATCACTTGTCTTAATCAAACCAATGATGATTGACAACAAACACAATACACCATCAATTCCTAGCTGTGAATAAACTGGGTTTTCAATATCTCCTTTTTTGGGTTTATTAGAAATCCAATGTGAAATTCAGTCAACAATAATCTTCAAACAAAAAATAAATTATAGGAAAATAGATCATTAATTGATATAAGTTTTTGTTAGAAAATACCATTGTATAAAAATAGAGTTCCTGAGAGAATTACATTCCACAAGTGGTCTCATATCCTGTAAACCTATTTTTCGTTGAATCTATTCCATTGAATTTCTCCATTCTCCCCCATTGCAAATAAATCAAAAAAAATTATATTAACCTATTTAGAAACCAAAAAAACCCTAGATTGTATCTCACCTAGAAATCTAAACAAATTTAACAAATATACAGAAACCTTTAAAATCATAGTATTAGGGTTAAATCATAACCTCCTCATGCAATGGGAGATGGATGAGAACTAAGGTTAAACAAATATTAGCCAAACATTTCTATTTCAAAAAGGATTTGTCAGGATGTCTTCCCCTTGATCATTAGTTCCTACATTTTCTATTTTAATCACATATCTCTATACTTTTTCATTGATAAAGTGACATATTATCTCAATATGTTTGGCAAGATATTGTTGAAACATGTTTTTCCTGAGATTGATCATGTTGTTATTGACACAGAGTATCACCATTGGATGTTTCACCTCATCACAAATTTTATTGTGTTGTTATTTCATCCACAATAGCTGAGTTCATGACTCTTTTCAAAGATATATACTCTACCTCATCCATACTAAGAGAAATTATTTCTTATTTCTTTCTCAAACATCCCACACATTTTAATCCAATAAATAACTCATCGAAACAATTAGAATTTAGACCCACCACATCTTCATCCCAATCAACATAATAAAATGATGGAAATTCATTAACCCTTCTATAGGTAATGTATAATTCAAAAATGAGAGTACCTTACACGTATCTCATGAATCATTTAAACACTAAAAATTTAATTTGGATGTAGAAAATTAAACATGATGAAAATATGATATTTTAATATGTGGTTTTCAAATATAATAAGCATCTAAGTTTCCTCCTTTATATGGTATGATCCACAAATTTACCATCTTCATTCTTCCCATGTTTCTCCCAAACCCAAAATTTGAGTTGAAATTTATTTATAGTCATGTATATTGAACTTATTCAAATTCTCTCTTTCATAGTTTTACTTATAAATGAATATGAACTCCATATTGTTAATCACATTTCAACCCAAAAATTATTTTGTTTCACCAATAATTTTAATTTAAAATTATTATTTTAGGTGACGTGAAAATCCATCCACATATCCATTCCTTTTTCCACTAAATATGATATATTTTAAAACTGTCATTTTGACGTCCATATGATAGAATATATACCATAGTTTAATAGAAATGGCATAGAAGAGCCTAATGTAATCTAGTCAAGCTTCTAGATAAAAATTTTCTTCAACATCATGACCTTCAATCTACCCAAAGCCTTTACTCACCAATTGTGCATTATTATTTTTATCAAATTTCCTTTATTTTTGAAGTTGTTTATGAGGATTAACATTGTTCCAATCACATTGATATTTTATTTCCCCTCAATAAAATTTCAAAGATGTTTCATTTTAATATGATCATGTTGTTCATTCAAGTACTTAACCCATGATTCATATTTTTTTTCTTCTTAAAATGAGGTTGGTTCTAAAATTGGTAAGAAAGAATAATGTAATTCATTCCTCAATATCATTGTCTTTGTAGGTGTTTTCAAATACCCAATGATGTTGGATTGATAAATTTAAACTCTTATGTTTATCCTATGCGGTTCTGGTTGAGTTTCTTTATAAATGGTTTCCTATTTTGATTCTACTTTTGAGTCATCATAATTTAGAGAGTCAGTAATGTTATGAAATTCTTTCACAATTTATATACATGAATATATCCCTTTTCCACCATCTTATTCATCTTCAATAATATCATCATATGATATTCTTGAGTAATACATAATGTTATTCTCAATAAACATTATATCATTTATATTCAAAATCATTCTATATTGATTATTGTAAAATTTATCTGCTTCTCTATTAAATGAGAATCTATGGAATATTTCATTATCTACAACATCAATATAAACGAATTTATATAATTCATAATTTCATGTGAAGAATTTAATTAAAAAAATGAAAAAAATACTATAGTGAGGGATTCCTCCAATGTCATATCTTATATGGGTTCTTATAATCAACCAGTCTCATCCCTATTTTATTTCTTAGGGTACACTGAAAATTTAACATCCTCTTTCCAGTAGTTATAAGAAACACTACTCTAAATCAACATAGATTTATACATATTATTCACCTGTTTATTTCTATGTTCAAGAGCTCTATTTTTGGATGTGTTCTCAATAAAGAGAATTCATGCCAGATCCCATGATTTCAAAGGTATTTTTCAAATTCAATTGATGTGTATTGTGTTCCATTTTAATATCAAGATAAATTTATTATGAAATCGATTTCATTATTAAATCTTTAGAGATGTCTCATCATTTTGTTATTCTATTATTATTTACATTACATAAAAAACACACTTAAAATTATACAATAATCATAAAAAATGAGGCATCTCTATCTATATAAACCATCCACATTAATTTGAACACACACATTTGTGTGGATTAGATCAAGAAAGATCGATTCCCTTTTGTTCCTCACTTGATAGAAGTTACATACATTTTTTCCTTACATGTAAGGATCAAATTTATTTTAATGATTAAACATCATAATTGGAATGTTTAAAATATCCTTTATCATGGATAAATTTTTCATGCACTGTTGATTAATGTAATCCAACAGCAATGACTATAGGTTGTTTTCCTATTGATATTTTAAGAAACATGTCTTTTCCTTACTTTATACCAGATGTAAATTAATATTTTTCCTCCAACCTTTCATGAGATAATTACATTACATACCCTTTATGGTTAAATTTTTTTGATTAAATTTCACTATTATTACCATGATATATACTTGACTCACACTAAATATATTGTGATGTAATTTTTATTTAAAGATTCCTTCAATTTTATTTAGCAAATCATTTTCTAATTGTGTGTTTCCACTTCCTTTGATCTTTAAGGAACCATAATTTCCAAATCTCACTATTACATCAAGACATCCCCTACCATAATTCAGAAAAAATCAATTCTTTTCATGTGGGATGAGCTTCCACTATCAATAATCTTGGTGTTGTTATTTTTTATACCTTTGATAAATATCTCTAGGATGTTGGATTTCTCAATATTCTTCATTTCCTTCCATCATATACCTGATAGAGTGGAGGTGTAATATGAACTATCCAGTGAATTTTCATCATGTGTGGTTGAATCATACTTATTATCTTCTTCTAGATGGGAATAAATTTTTTATTGTGTAAATTTCTTGGTTTACCAGTAATGATTTGTCTCAGAGATCAATAGTTATGGTTTCCACCTTCCCTCAACCTATAATGAGTAAATTTATGGACAAGGACAGAATAATAGAATCAATATTCCAATGAATATTTTCTTCCAAAAGATGATGTTTATAGTATTAATATTTTTTGTTCACTATATGGTGCATCACTATTTAGATATATCCCTATATCTTTATAGTTAGACATGATATGACACAAAAAGTCACAGAATTGACATTTCATAAGAGGGAATATCTTCCCACTTCCATTCATCCAAACATACCAATTTTTTATTTTTGTATATGGTATGTGATTTTCTCTAGATAATTGAGGATTATTTTAAACTATATTCTTCATTTCGTTCAAAGATGCATTTGTTAGGACATTAGGTGCTTTTATGATAAGTACACCATTCTTCCTCACATTCTTTTGTCTCATCATGATTATAGAATTTTATGTTTATGTATCACATCCTATTTCAATTATTCACATAAATTTTAATCTTTGATCATTCAAGGAATTCTATACTCCATCAGAACCATGTATAACTATTTTCAAAATATATGCATCTAAAAACCTTCCAAACATTATTTTCATCTTTATTTCCAATTATTTTCATTCAATTTTCAGTTTACTCATTAAGGAAATGACTTCTTCTTCAAGTACCTCATCTATAAAATCCTTATCATAAAATCTCTATGTAAGGTCATTGATAATTTTTTACTTATCTTCAATCCTATTTTTAAACTCCATGACCTATTTTAATATTTCAGTAGTTGTCTAACGTCAATGGCATCTCTTTATAGTTGATCATTATCTACTATAAGATTATCAACATAATTTGATGAATCTTTCAAAAATGTGTCAAAATTTGGGTTTTTTATAATTTCAATCCCCTCAAGATCACCCTCAAGTTCCACCATGAGATGAAAAAAACTATCTAATTGATTATCTACCTCTTTTTTTATGTTATACCTTTTCAACATTAGGCTTCAATTAATCTTTAACATATTATTTATACTCCTGTTATACATCCACAAAAATGAATTTATCATCATGTTACTCTTTGTAAATGAAGCTATTCCGTTTTATTTTTTTTCTTAATATGAATTATCTGTTATGTGGGAACCTTATCTAAAGCATATTCTTGATGTCATATTCACTTTCTACATCATCTATTTTTCTAGATTTCTATGTAGCAATCTGCCCTACTCTTCTACATAAAAAAATACAAATGAATCTTTCCTTCAGATATTCATTTTTTCCTCATAAATGATTTATAAATAAAAGAAAAAAACTCAAAATAGACACCATCTATATCATTACTATCTTTGGTAATGTCATCTTTTTTACATGGATTTGAATCGATTTACCTTTGTTGCTTAACTTTTTGTATCTCATTTTATTTGACACAAGATTACTTTCCAGATCATCCAGAGAAAGCATAGGTAGATCCCTTTATACAAGAAATAAAAATTATTTATTTTATAGAGGTGGAAGTATTCTTAATGATATATTCAAAATTTAAATATCCCTAACCTCTACACCTTATACAAAAATTTCCCAAAAAACATCAATAATTTGATTAATGAAGCTATTTTCATTTTCATCTTCATTAATTTTCATATAATCATTTATATTATGTAGAAATTGGATTTTGGACTCCTTCAGTTTTCTATAGCCTTCGTATATATTTTCTTGTTTCTCCAACATGTCATTTATTGTAGTGAGACTCATCACATTTAAATACATTTTGTTAGAAAATGATGCAGTAAGATCATTTTGGGATTTAGTATTTATATCATGAATTTTCCAATATGTTTTAATCATAAAATGTCTTGTTATATCACAAAATTTAATCCCTCTAACAACGGTAATGATATCTTCCATCCCATGAAACTATAGAGAAGATGAAATTTTATTCTTAAAAGTCATGTAGTTCTTTCACTAAAAAAGAAACACCTAACATTCATAGAATTCTCCATCAAACAAAAAATAGAGGATATATTTAATCCTTATAACCCATCACTTTAATACATCATATTATTCCCCAGAACACTATAAGAGGGAGGGGTGAATAAGTGTGTGATCTTTTTCCAAAAAATAAGATGAATATTTTCCCCCTATTTGTATGAACTTTTAAAACCTATCTAACCAAATCATGTTATTACCAAAAATGGATATATAGAAATAGAAACAAAAAACAATTGTTTTACTTGGATCATCACTTAGGGATATTCCTATGAGTATATTTTTGAAATTGTATTGGTCGTACATGAGTCCACTAAGCATCACAAGATTTTGTGGATGAAAAATTTTCATTCATGGTCAATCCACTATAGGCACTCTAATTTTAAAATAATTTTATAAAAGGAAAATTTCCTCCCTAAGACCAATTCTGTATACTCTCCCATGCTCACTAATTTGGGCCAAGTACACATTGATTTATCAACATTAAGGTAAAATAAGTATGTTGGAAAGATATGTCCTTGTCCATGATTATCACAAGACACTTCTTCCACCATATTATAGAATTGATTCCCTTTAATGCAATATTCATTTGAAACAGTTGTTCCAAACATTCACTTTACATAAATCTTTCACTTTTATAAAATTATTTAGTCTTTCGTACAACTTTTACAATCTCATGTAATATATAGATTTTCTAAAAAATATTGTTTTTTCATGAAACTATGACATTAATAAAAATTTACTATTTCTTGAATCTCACTTTGTATTGATGGGCACACGTTATTTTCTTCCTGAAACTCTAAATATCAAAATTCTACTTCCTGAAAATATTTTATGAGTTAGTGGATCTATATCATTGTAAATAGAGAGAGAGAGATGACATTAAATTTTATGTACCCACCTATTTATACATGTATTTGACAGTTTGTTCAACTGCCTTGCATAAAATCAATATAGTGTAAACAATTACTTCATTGATGAACTCGATCTATTTGAATTTTATTTTATCATACAAATCAATACATTTTTTACAAGATCATGCAATATTTATTTTTATGAAACATTGTGATTTTCTAAAAACACAATTCTTTGCTATATTTTGATTAGTCATCCATGAAATATCATTTTTGAACAACTAGAGAAAAATCCATCAACCATCCATAAAAATATTTTATTTCCATGACAATATTTTTTTAAAAAAACAACTGTCTCTATCCTCTATACATTAAATCCCCAAAATTTGAAAAACAGTGGAAATCTATTCCACCTTCAACACCAAATCCACCTTCCTGGATCATATCACTAATATTTATAAAAAATGATGATTAAAATAACAAACAATAAATTTTTATATATGAATGACCTTGGTTCCAATATATCATATTACTCACCTTTAGTTCTCATTGGGTGATTAAATATTACATTCAAAACTACCAATTATATTGAATATAAATCAACGCAAAAAATTGATAAATAATATTTTATAATAGATCCTTTAGGGTGATTATTATTATTCAAAAAATATTTTATCATAGATATAATTATTTTAATAGGATATATTAGTGACATGAAATAAGACTACAATAATAAATTTAGTGGGAAGATGAATAATCATTTATAATATACATGTAAAAAATGATACCATGTTTTTTTTGAAAATCACAAATAATAATTATGTAATCTTTTTGTAATTTATTAGTTTAAATATTTTTAATCATTTTACTATAAATAAGTTTATAAATGTTTCATAAATAAGTCATAATGGCCCTATATTTATTTTATAGTAACTGGTTTTAATAATTTCTTGTTATAGATTTTTTATCTCCCATTTCAATTTTTTAAATTTAATAACTAAAAAATATATTTAATCTTTATAAAATATTATTTAAATTTATGTTATCTATATATTTTAGTAAAGAATAACATATATCATTCCACTAATTCTGAATAGTTTTCTCGATATGAAGGCCTAGTTTAATGTCTCAATCACTTAAATCACAATGTGAGTGAAAATAATCTTTTTCCCATAATATTTAAACTAATTTAAATTAAAATTTTACATATGGTTTTATTAATATATATTACCTTCAAGAAATGATGTAACACCCCAAACCTAGTTATCTAGAGTCGGTGCATTATTAAAAAACATTGGCATGATCACAAGGAAATCATATCTCGAAAAACCAATCAGTTTAGTATTATTGGAAACAAGATTCATACATAAGTTCAACTTTATAGCTTGAAGTGAAATACAAAATGAATATATTTCATTAGAAACATCCAAGCCTCCTAGATTATGCATAAATGTAACTCATAACTAAATTATTCATATCCTGGGAAAATGAAACATAAGGAAGGGGTGAGCTCAAACGCTAAGCAAGGGTTAACAATACAATGGAAAATGACATAAATATTAAGCATGGTGAATAATTGAAACCACATGCCTTTACCAGTAATAAACATGGATACATTTATGGAAGGAATATAAGCTGAGTAAATAAAGCCATAATAAAACATAATCATGGGTATTCTACAAGTCGAATGACCACATGAACCATCAATATTATTTTCATAATGAAGGAATGTATAATGTCGGAAATTCTGAAACATTTTGTCAAGGCCTCGACCAAGAGGTCTAAAAATGATTAAGGCCTCGACCAAAACCATATATCAAATTAGGAAATGCCTTGGCCAATTACATGTCAATTTGTCTCATGAGACCTACTAATGCATCGAGGAACTATAGTGGACTCCACCCGTCACTTAATAAGTCCAATACATCCCCCATATGAAAATGATTAAACATATCATAAACGTATGTATTAAAACTAGCATACGAAATGTAAATACTTTAACCATAAAAAATTAATGGTATAAAAATATCACATCCATAGTCAAAAATATCAAAAAACATTCAATACAATATGGAAGTTTTGTATCATAATAAATCAACTTCAAATAAACTTAAAATCCATCAATTTATGTTGACATAGATCAAATCAAAACCCTTTTTAGAAAAATATCTTTTTATATTTTTAAATCATTTAAGAGTCACATAATTATAAAAAAAACATCTATTTTGAAAACATTTGTATAAGCTTGTTATGGAAGCATTTAATTATGTTTTAATGGTGGAAAATAGCCTCACCCGCCATATAAGTTAAAAAACACTCTTACCTTAAATTTATCGAAAAGGTCAAAAAGTACCTTGTTTGGAAAATGACAGAAAGATTCCTTTCCAAAACATATAAGATTAAAAATGACTTTAACCCATTGAATATTAAATATTAAAAATGTTTTGAAATACATTTTAAAGAAACATGGATGTGGATGAAAAATAGGTCCCAGTAGATAATTATGTATAAACAACCTCAGATAATGATGAGATTGTGAAATTAAACCTTACCTTTACTTTTCCTTGGTTGAGGGTAGGTTAACCTCTTGTATAATGGTGAAATAATTTTTATTAAATTATACATGAATTATATACATTAATATGATATCATATATGATCTTTTAATTTTTTTTGTTAATAATATCCTAGTATTATCGTCGTTTCGGGGGTTAACAGATTCGTTTTCCTTTATATTATTTGATATGTGAGTGATATTTGTTATGTATGGGGTGTATCTTATTCATAACCATAATGATATCAAATACTTAAATATATTTTTAAGTATCAAATGAAAATTTGTCTTGAATGGATATGATGGGGGATTGAATCTCATCGCGTTCGTGGAGACGACAATCCGTACGTACGCACGTGCAAAAATATCATTCTTATGATATTAAAATAATATATAGTTGAATGGTATATAATATATACATAATCATTATCATGTTATATTTATTATTTACATGAATTACACATCATTATTATACCCATCCAAATAATAATGTATTGAATAACAATTACACCACAAAGTGGAGATGGTAATCCGTACATACGCACGTATGGTGACATGTCATTCAAAGGATGGATATAATAATGAATATGGATGTACAATGTTTATAATAAAATCATTGTATATAGAAGAATCTAGATTTATTATTTTAGTATGGAAATAACAAATAAAGAAGAAGTGGAAGAAGAAAAGAACCTGAAAGAGGGTGGTGAAATTATTACCTCTTCTTCGTGTTCTCACTTTTTATTTGATCACAAGGGCTAATTAATTTGGCTTTAGGACTAAAGGAAGGCATATAGGTTTAATTGAGGGAAGTTTAGAGAATATTTGGGTAGGGTCTGGCAGATCCAAAATGCTTTGATTGTGTGAATTAGAGAGAAGATGGAGTCCCCTTTTATAAGATGGGCGAGGGGAACCATAGGAAAAGCTAGAAATATTATTTTATAATAAATTAATTTTCGGTTTCTAATGGCTAAAAAATGGAATTTTTAAAGTATAATGTGGGGATGGGTATAAAACCACCAAAACAATAGGTTTTAGAAAGGTTTGGGTCACTATATTAACCTTAACTTTTAGATTTAACTCTTAGTTAAATAGTATTACTTTTACCAGGTCACTTTGTATTTTTATATTATATGGTTAATAAAATTACTATATACTTTCAAAATAACCCCAAGTGGTTCATTAATGATACAACTATCATTAATATGATATCATATATGATCTTTTAACATTGTTTTGATAATAATATCTCAGTTTTATCGTCGTTTCGAGTGTGAACAGATTCGTTTTCCTTTACATTATTTATTATGTGAGTCATATTTATTATGGATGGGATGTATCTTATTCATATCTAGGATGATATCAAGTCTTTAAACCTTATTTTTAATCATCAAATTAAAATTTGTCTTTAATGGATACTATGGGGAATGAATCTCATCGCATTGTTGGAGACAGTAATCCGTACGTACGCATGAGTGATAATTCATTATTTTGATATTAAAATAATATGTAATTGGATATTATATCATATATAAAGAATCATTATGATGATATATTTATTATTTACATGAATTAAACATCATTATTATACTCATCCAAATAATAATGTATTGAATAACAATTACACCACGACATGGAGACAGTAATTCGTACGTACGCACGTATGGTGAAATGTCATTCAAAGGACGGATAGAATAATGAATATGGATGTACCATATTTATAATAAAATCACAGTATATATAATATACTTATTTTATTATTTTAGAATTGAAATAACAAATAAAGAAGAAGTGGAGGAAGAAATTAACATGAAAGTGGGTGGTGGAATTATTACCTCTTCTTCGGGTTCTCTCTTTTGATTTGATCAAAAGGGATCCTTAAGTTGGCTTTATGACTAAAGGAAGGCCTCTAGGATGAAGTAAGGTAAGTTGAGAGGATATTTGGGAATATTTTGTTCAGAGCCAAAAGGCTTTGAATGTGTGAATTAGAGAGAAGGGGGAGTGCCCTTTTATAGGAGGGGTGAGGGGCACCTTAGGAAAAGCTAGAAATATTATTTTATAATAATATCATTTTCGGTTTATAATGATAAAAAATAAATTATTTAAAGGATAAGGTGGGTATGGGTCTAAAACACCCAAAAAATTGGTTTTATATAGGTTTTTCTCACTATATTAGCCTTAACTTTTAGATTTTTCTCTTAGTTAAATAATTAGACATTTACCTTGTCTCTTTGTATTTTTATATTATATGGTTAATAAACATATTATATACTTCAAAGTGAACCCCAAATTGTTCATTAATGATAAAACTATCATCATATAAGTCTATTTCCTTAACATTATATTTTTAGGATTAGAATATCAATTAATAATATAATATTTGTTTTAAAAACTCTTTTTTGTCAATTTTGACACTATTTGGTATTTTGTTTTTTCTAAATTCAAAACAACATTATTAATTCACAAAAAAAGCATCTAAAAAACCCTAATATGTCATATTAACCTATAAAATTAGTGTAATTAATAAAAAGTCTCAAATTACATTTATTTGGGTTTCTAAAATATCAATTATTTTATTATTTTATTAATAAAGTAATTACTGCATCATCATTGTGTCATAAAAAAAATTAAATTATTTAATGTCTAAAATTTATAAATAAAATACCATTATGTATGAAATATTTTTAGATTTATAATGAATATTTATAATCTAATTTATCTTACGTGGAATCCTATATGATAAATGTTTTGATTATTAAACATTGATTTTAACACTTTTAACTCTTCATTGAATTAAATAATAATAAATGTCCTAATCTAACCCAAGTGGACAGAAGAGGTTCGTATTTTATTCCTAATGTTGTTTTTGGTCAAATTATACTTATCCAATAGAATTAGGACATGTTTTAGGGTAATAATAATATCATTTTACCCTTAATTACCTTATTTACTTTTAACCATGGTAAATAAAAAGTAAAGAGTTACTATTAAACAAAAATTATTTTTATCTTATTGAACCAAATTTTACTTCATGTTATTAACCATGTCTCATGAATTTTTGAAATTCAACTCACATAAGTGGTAAAATTATGTTTTATGTGAATTTACTAATTCTCCTAGAAGATGCGTAAAAGATGGTGAAAAGTTCAATTTTTTTATATATCTAAAATTTCTATAAACTGACTCCAAAGAATTAAATTAAAATTATATAGGTATTATTTATCTATTTTTACCTAAAATAAATTTAAATAATGTAAATAATTATTTAAATAAAATTTCGGTTTTAAACTACAACTCAGTGTTTTTCAGTAATCATCAAAAATTGAATATTTTTAGAAAAATACCAAAAATTAACTTTAAGCTAATTTCGATATTCTATATCCAAAAATGATGTCCATTTTACCAAATTCTAAACATACAAGTTTTATTTATTAATATAAAATTAATTCCAATTCTCAAAACCTAAAGGCGTATTTTCAGGAAACAATATCTATCAAAAGATTGACACTTGTTTATGTCTAATCTCGAAGTAAAATTATCAAAAATGACCAGAATTGGATTAAACACTAAAAATATAATCTATTTATACTTAAAAATCATTAAAATGTATAATTTAGCATTATAAATTATTTTTATTAAAAAAATTGTTTTCAGTTAAAATATAGTATTATTCACTATTCACCCAAATATAAAAGTTAATAGAGAATCAAAAAAAATTATTGAAACTAAATTTTTATTTCCTAATTCCAAATAAGAATATTATTTTGTCAAATATAATATATAAGAGTTTCAAATATTGGATTTAAGAAGGGTTTACTATTAAAAAGTGGTAAAAGTTCATTTTTTTGATAGAAAAATACTCCTTTTATTTGTTCTTACATTATGTTTAAGAAAATAATAATATGGATTCTAAAATTATAAGGATTATATATAGTCAATATTCAGTTAATAATATTCTTAACAACTTTTGAATAGCTATTTTGGTAATATTGTGGTGTGCTCAAACCCGGTGTTGTGTGTACTGCAAGTTGTAGAATAACTTTGATGAAATAACGTACTATGAAATCTTGGGGTGTTACAAGTGACATGAAAATTTCTATAAGCATTATGGAAAATCAAATAATATACTATTCTTATTCCATTTAATATTAAAATTTGAAGATTCATTTATTATCATATTACAATTTTATTGAATCTTTCTAAGAATAAAATTTAAACCATCAATTTTATTAAGGATATCATCCTCTAAAATAAAATGTGGGTTTTATTCTTTCTCTAAAACAATATCAATATTTCTCTATATTTTCCTATTTAAGTGATCAATTGGTAGAACCCATTAATTCCTTATAAAGAGAAATTTTTTTTCTAAACATAAATCTCTGAAACATATATTTTTCATTCAAATAGAGTACTATAATTTCACTTTTTTACTATAATAAAAAATAATTCTATATGTAGAGAAATTATTTATCATCCATAAATGTGTTATACACATAATTTAAAACTTATGTTAGATATATAATATACAAACACACCAACAGTCCACAACACATCCAAAAACTTTATTAATGGAAAATTTTTTATGTCAATATGATTTCCATGATCAGTTTTCCATGGTATAAATATAATCATGGTAGTAAATTTATTTTTCATACATATACTTGGATAAAAATTTTAAATTATAATGAAAATGGACATATACTATAGTATGTTGGTATAGTGAGAAATGGGCTGAATCTGTCACTTGATAATCTGAATCTAGGATTTTTTGGTTCAAAAAAATAATCTGAATGCTTCAAATAAAATTTATACCATGATAATTTATATAAAATATGAATTAATTCAAAATTAACAATACTTATTTTATATTCATTATTTAATATATATCCATCCATTTTTCTTGAAATAAATATATTTTGATGTCCTCTAGTAAAAGGAATGTTCCACATCACCAATAATTGTACATGGTATTAGGTTATATATTTATTATGATTCTATATAGATGTGAACCATTGTTTTTACTCATTATAATCAACATTTTCCATATAAATAAAATAATAATCTTACGTGTATCTATTGATCATTGTAGATTAAAATAAAAAACCAATCAATTTCGTTGCAATGTAATTATTTTGTGGATTACTCTAACAACCAGGTAATATTTCGTTAAAAAGTTAAAAATACAATAAATCCCATTACTACTAAATCTATCCATAGTTTCCCTAGATATAACCATATTAATAGCTCATGAATTATCATTTTCCATATCTCATGTATAAAGGGGTACTTCCATCTTCTTTCATCTTTCTAACATTCCCTACAGTATCATTCTAATAAATAGATAAAGATACCTATAAGATCCTTACATTTTATGAGGTTATCTTAATCATATTTTCAGGTAATTTTTGTTGTTTCTAAGTACCCTTGTTTTGGAGTTGTGTCTTGGGGTGTGTTTGGGTGTGTTTTTATGAAAAATTAATGGACAAAGGGATGTACGTGGTTTGAGAATAGTATGAAAAAATGTTCACCTAATCCTAGGTACCTATGCGAACCGTGAAAACCTAAATAGAGAGGTCCACACAATTGGTGCACAGTTTACCCTAACTTTGTGACCCTATAGAGGATACCATGAATTAGTTTTTAAATTCCTCAAACCCCTGAGACTCCTATATTTTGACCTAAGCTTGGGCCTGAAAAATTCTTGGAGATCCTAGAGCCTTTTATAGGTATTCCAAGGCAATTAGAACTCTGATTTTGGGATCTAAAGCCTGGATTTAAGATTTTCCCTCTCCCCAATAAGTGGATTTCATCCTGATGATTCTCATATTCTTTACCCTCTCTTTCTTTGATATTTTCAGGGAAGATATCAATTTTTTCTATAGGTTTAAACCTATGCGTTGATTTCTAAATCATGGATTGTGGATCTAGATCTATATTTTCCTGATCTTGATGCCATTGATAGGAATTTTGGGTTTCGGGATTTAGATCTGGATCTTGATCGATGTCATTGTGCTGCTTATATTTTGGGGCTTTCCATTGGGATAACATTCATCATAAAATAGAGTTAGGTAGTCTAAATCAAACTCCCATTTCCATAGATTTGATATGTGTATGTGAGATTATTGATTTTTTATCTTCCAATGATAATTGATTTCTTAAATTGGATTAATTAGGAATATTAATTTCTCCTGTTGATTCTTTGGAGATATAGATGATTAATTGATGATTTAATCATGGAAACAAGAGGTCTTCCCAATTAGATATTTGAATTTGATTTTTTTATGGGTTGAGATATTTTAAATGAGATATTGAATTAGTTTTTTTATGATAATGAATTAGAGAAAATTAATTATGAGATGGTGTTTGGATAGGAATGATATTTAATGGTGAATTAATTATGTACCATGATGTTGATTAAAGGTAATTAATGATGATAATTAATTATGATAATATGATATTTTATTTGGATAGTTAATTATGATGAATTAATTATGGAATATGATTTGTGTTGATTGGTTAATTAATTGTTGAATTAATTAATGAGTTATGTGCTTAGGTAATTGTTGGATTAACTAATGGGATTTATTATATTTAACTAATCATAGGATTAATAAGGGAATGGTGTGGTTAATTCTTATGAATTAATTAATAATTTAAATGAATGAAAATTTGGGTTCTGGATATGTCATTGTTGAACAATTTAGAAGTTGGCACTTGGACATGTCGTTCCTCCCCAATAGTTATCCAATCCTTTGATGTGTGGTTTTATACATAGCAATCTACAATGAATGAGATTAGGGGTGTTTGACATGGAGATCTACATCGAAGGAGATTTTGGGTGCTTGAACTAGACTTCAATACCAAATGAATGACACTAATGAAATATTATTAAATGGGATACAAGAATTGAGGATGAGTTTATATTATTTTTAATGGTTGAATGAGAATCTGACAACTATTAAATTATGCACTGTAATTATTTCTTTATAAAATTGAATACACTGTCTTCTGACTGGACTTGTTTTAGACACCATTGGTGGTGGACTAATAAGTCTAACTCACAACCAACTTGAGATGCATGCTCAACACACAAGAAGACTTTTTTGTTGAATGACAATATAAGTTAAAGGCCTTGGGATATGTTTAAATTTCAGAATGGAGCATGGGTGAGGGAACCGACCATGGATCAAGAACCTATTTGGATTAATTATGTCTTTTCTTTTAGTTTCATTGTAGACACATGACACCTTTATTATCATATTATGTTTTCCCTTTTGGTTGATTATTGTATTTACAGCTTTTACTATCATGTGACATGATATTTATGGGGTTATATATTTGCTTCCATGCTTTTTTATTGATGTTTGCCTCCACTGTTTACTTATTCTAAGAAAAGAGGTTATAGTCTCACCATGACTAACTTATTAGACCCTCACTGCTAGTCTGCACCATCTTACATTTGGGGAGGAATACTTGGGAGAATGTCACTGATTAGTTGGGGGAACCGCTTAGTGGCCCCCCGGGTCAGGACTTCACAGTGTGGTATTAGAGGAGTTTTATTTCCTTTCAACTTATTTCTTTTTCTTACTATTTTTGGAAAAGGTATAAATGAGTCCAGGAAGATTTGAGGCTTTGTAATGACCTTGTTCAGGGGATTTTCAATACCTTATATAGGATAAAATCTAGGTCTGTGGGGTGGTATTGTTGTGATTCCTATTTTTTGTTACAGTTGGATATTATTTTACCTTGGGTGACACACTTTGACATGTGATGTGATATATTTTTGACAACTTTTGATCTTTGATTTGTGGCCTAAAGAGACCTGAGAGTTGAATCTATATGAATCATTCTAGAAATTCATGGTTATTTTGACATGCATCATTTAACAACTCGTGAGAATATGGGTTATGGGTAAATTGGTGAACATGAACTATTTTTACTTATTGTGGGATTGAAATAATGATGAAAAAATAGAATAAATGGGTGTCTAATGAAAAAATTGATTGATTAAATGAGTATGATTAATTAATAAATTATTGAATTAATTTATTTGAGGTAATTTGATTATTTTAATACAAATTAATTAATGAGAATGTTCATACCCTTGTAAACAAATACCACGTTGTAAGATGGTTAAGGGAAGTGATAAGGCCTTAGTGTTTCCCGTGTGGTGAGAAATGGGAAAGTAAATGTTGAAATGTATTGTGTATATTTCTCCTCTTATGTAACATTTATAAGTTTTCATTATGATACCTAATATGTGTGGTTGGAATTTTATAGATATACCTCCACAATGCTAGTTGAGGGGGAAACCGAGGGGTATGGCCCCTAACAAGCATATAGATAGGGAACATGAGGCATTGTTTGGTCCAATAGTAGAGGAAGGGGAGAAGTTTCAAGAAAATTTTCCTCATTTCAAGCAATTCAATGAGATATGCCCAGGGAGGGTTCTGAAAAAAATTTCTGAGTTGACAATGGTGTTTCAGTTGTTGTACCCTTTGACTATTACTTGAGAAGGTAGTCCTGAGGGAGCTAAATTATGGATTCAATCAATAGAGTTGATACTTGAACATTTAGAGAATCTGGATTAGTGGAGGTTCAAGTTGGCTACCTATATACTTCTGGGGTCAGTGAAGTGTTGGTGGGATATTTAGGTACAATCTAGTCATACTGATGATATGTTATGGAAGGAATTTCTGGAGAAGTTCTTTGAAAAATTCTATCCAGAGACACTGAGACAAGATAAGGATTCGGTTTTTATGAATCTAATCTAGGGAAGGATGTCCATAATGTATTAGGCTGAACGTTTCACATATTTACATCAATTTTCTCTAGATTTAGTGGCAGATGGCATTTATTATACTAAATGATTTTAGGACAGACTTATGTATGAGATTATGTCCCTGGTGAATATATTTAGGATGAAAAAGTTCTCAGAGGAGGTGAATCAGGCTCTCATTATGATGGGTAACTTGAAGGAGGCTTCTAGTACTGGACATGTAGTTATCACTGGTTGATTAGGGAGTGCACCTTCGGAGAGCAAAAAGTGACATTACGAGAACCTTAGTTAGGACTGTGGAAATCACGGTGGACAATCAAGAGAAATATTTTCCCCATAACGTACTCATGTTCTATTCCATCAATATGACAAGCCGGGACACTACCACAAACATTTTCCATGACCACTACTGGAGTGCCCATTATTTGTAATGGTGGGGAACCTACAAAAGTTTTGCAGTAAGCATCAACAAGCTGGGGCAGAGGGAGAAGCTGTGCAGTGTTAGGGTGTGGGAATGGGGTCTTATATACCATATAGGTATGGAAGCTAGGGTTATATTGGAAGAGGCAGTAGATGTAGCGAATGTGGTGCATCAGTGAAAGAGTGCCCATATCAGTGGAGTGGGGCTACTCAGTGGATTCAGATGATGCCACATGGAATAAGGTTAGGACAGTTACATGGAGTGCAGCCTACACTTATGGAAATAGAGGGTGGGACATCAATAATGAGAGGTACTATTCTAGTAGCTTCTATTTTAGCTAGTTTCTTATTTGATAAAGGTGCCTTTTATTCTTGTATATCTTAAAATATTGTTAATGGAATGAGTTTGGAGTTTGATTATTTAAGAGAAATAGCGAATATCGATACATCACTGGGAACACAGTTAAAGATATCTATTTGTGCAAGGAAAGTTCACTAAAGATCAGAAAGTGTCATTTTGTTTTGGTTCCCTATGTCCTTGAAATTATGGGATTCAATTAGATTATGGGTATGGATTGTCTAGTCGCATATCTAGACCACATTGATTGTTACCATCAGAGAGTGACCTTAGTGTCTCCTAAGGGTGATCAGCATATTCATCGTGGAAAATGGGATAACTATGCAAGTAGAGCATGGACTATTTCTCATCAACTGGGAGATCTCCCAACCAATGTTTCTAGTATTTTTTTGGGTGATTTGATTGGTAGGAAATACATCTTAGCACTGGTAAGTGAACTATTTCAGGATGTTTTTTCCACAAAGACTTATCATGGTTTCCACCTGAGAGGGATGCGTAATTAACTATTGAGATCATGCTGAGGGCTAAGATAGTATCTATTCCTCCTAGAAAAATTATACTGATTAAGATTAAGGAGTCAATACTCAGTTGGAGGAATTGTAGGATAAAGGGTTTATCCATCCATGTACGTTGCCTTGGGATCAGATGTGTTGTTTTAAAATACGGTAGATGAAATTTTATGTTTATGTGTCGATTATCAGAAGCTAAAAAAATGATTTCGAAGAACTAATATCCTCTTCCACGTATCGATGACCTTTTTGGCCATTTAAAGGGGGATTGTGTTCTCAAAGATCAATATGAGATCAGCGTATTATCTTGTGAGAGTTCAGGATTTTGATATTCTAAGAAATTCTTTCAGAAGAAAGAATGGCCTTTAATAGTTTTTCATAATGTTGGTTGGGTTGAAAAATGCTCCAGTAGTGCTTATGGACTTGATGAATAGGATCTTTAATCCAAAACTGTATTAGCTTGGGGTTGTGCTTGTGGACGACATCTTATTGTACATGATGTCTTTGGAAAATAACTCCCAATATCATAAGATTATCCTATGTACACTAAGAGAGAATCAGTTATATGCCTTGTAATCTAAGGGTCAGTTTTGTATTGATTGGGTACACTTTTTGGCGAACATCATCTTGGAAGAAGGTGTAGTAGTGGACTTAGAAAATGTGAAATAAATGGTTTCCTGGGAGTATCCCAATAATGTTTTTAAAATACATATTTTTTTGGGATTAGTTGGATATTATATGAGGTTCATCCAAGACGTTTCTTGATTGGCAGCATCATTTTTAGGTTTGAAAAATTATGGGGACAAGTTTGAATGGATGGAAGCATGTGAGAATGATTTTTAGGATTTGATTAAGCACTTAACATCCACACCAAATTTGATAATACATGAGTCAGTTGGGGAGTAAATGATGTATTGTGATTCATCTTGGATTAGACTTGGAGATATGTTGATGCAAGGGGATTGAGTCATAAATTATGTGTCTCAGATGTTGAGGCCACATGAATGGAATTAACCTATACAAGACCTCATGTTGGAAGTGGTTTTTTATTCATTTAGGTTTTGGAGACACTATCATCATGTGAAATGTTTTCAGTTTGAACTAATCCCAAAATCCTGATGTATATCTTCTCATAGTGAGACTTGAATTTTCAGAAGCGAAGATAGGTAGAGTATATGATATTTTTTAATTGTGAACTGTCATATACACCAGGAAAGGGTAATTGTGTAGATGATGGATTGAGTAAGAAAACTCATACTTAGTTGATACATGATTAGAGTATAGAGTGGATGATGATGGATTTTCTAGATAAAATGTGTGTGGTGGTTCAGTAGATTCAAGAGAAGATGACTCTAGTTTCTGTAGCAGTGGTCAAGGATAGGTAGAACAAGGATCCAGAGTGTTTATCCTTAATGGAGATCTTTGAATGTGGGGAGAAACCTTCAAACTAAATGATATATTCAGATGAGGTCATCTATGTGAAGAATTAGGATGTTGTGCCTAAAATTATTTGAGAGGAACTCATGCTGGAATATCATTCCTCAAGTGGGTGGTACATACTAGGGTGAAAAAACGTACCATGAACTACAATGATAGTTATGGTTTCCAGTAATGAAGAAAGAGATAGTAGGCTTTGTAACTAGGTGTTTCACATGTCAACAGGTGAAAGAAAAACATCAATTACCTGATGTCCTATGTCAACCATTGCATATTCTGGAATGGAAGTGGGACGACATAACTATAGATTTTTTGGTATTTCTTCTAAATATTCTTAAGAAGAATGATGATATTTGGGTCATTTTAGATCAACCGAAAAAGTACCATATTTATTATCTATAAGAGAAACCTTTACAGTAGAATAGTTTGGAGAATTGTATTTATGAGAGACAGTTCCTTTTAATGGTGAACCATTGACTATAGTTTAATATCATGACATTCACTTTACTTAACTCTTCTAGAATGGCATACAATAGGCCCTTGGCGTACATGCTTTTTTATGAATGAATTTCCACCTACTGCTAGATGAGTAGTCCAGAAATACTATATAGGTGTTATAGGATATTTCGTGGTCACATGTGCTTGACTTTGATGTTTCTTCCAAGAATAAATTGGTTTTAGTGGAGTTCTCCAATAAAAAGAGTTATCAAGAAACTATACAAAGGGAATCATATGGGGAAATTTATGGTAGTTCATGGAGATCACTACAATGACGAATAGAGGAAGGTGAGTCAGAGTTGTTGGGACTGAGTCTAGTATAGATGACCTGGGATATGTTTTTGGTAATTTGAAAACGTATGACTATCGCTCAGAGTAGGCAGAAACTGTATGCTGATAAGGGGGACGAACCCAATAGTTTATATAGGGTGATCTTGTATTCCTTTGGTTGTCACCTAGGTTTGGTCACTATAGGAAATTGAGGTAGAGGATATTGGTGCCCTAGTTTATAGGACTATTTGAGGTAGTAAAAATAATCAGGCCGATGGTGTATTGATGAGCCCTTCCACTGAAATTAATCACTATGCATGATGTCTTCCATGTGTCACAACTATGGTGATATCACCCTGAGACTTCTCATATGATCAATTTAGATGAGGTTTACCTTGATATAGATTTTTCCTTTGAGGAGCATCTAATACATATTCTAGATCATTGGGAGAAAGTGATATGTTTAAACATCATGTCATTATTTCGTGTGTTATGTCAACATGGAAGTGTTCAAGAGGAAACATACTAACGAGAAGTAGACATGAGGGATTAGTGGCCCAATATCTTTAGCTTAGAATCTTAAAGATGTTCAAGAGTTCATCTCATGGAAAAGATGTTATAATGTAGGGATATTGTAATATCCAACCTTTTTATGAAGTAATCTAGGGCCTGTTTCAGGTACGTTTCATTGTTTCTAAGTTCCCTTGTTTTGGAGTTTGGATTTGGGTGTGTTTGGGTGAGTTTTTAATAAATATTAATGGAAAGAGGGTTGTGAATGGTTTGTTAATGGTTTGGAAAAATGTGAACGTAAACCTAGGTAATTGTACGAACCATGAAAAACTAGATAGAGATGTCCACATGGTTGGTGCACGGTTTACCCGAACTGTAGCCCCGTGCCTAGGAAACCATGAATGCTATTTTTATTTATCCAAAAATTTTCTTCTAAATTACCCAAACCCCTAAGACTCCTCTATTTTTACCAAACCCGAAGCTCGAAAAATTATTGGGGATCCCAAATAATTCAGGAGGGATTCCTAGGATATTTGAAAACCTTTCTTCATGATCAAATTACCAAATTGAATATCTTCCCTCTTACTAGTAATTGGATTTCATCACAATTAATATCATGTTAATTCCTATATCTTTCTTTGAATTTATTTTGGAGGATATCCATTATTCCTATAGATCTAAACCTTTTATTTGAGATATAGATCATGGATTATGGATATATATCTATATTTTCGAGACCTTGAGGCCTTTGATCATAAATTTGGGATTAGGTTTTTAGATATGTATCTTAATCAACATTGTTGTGGTGCTCATATTTTTGGGATTTCCATGAGATAAAATCCAAAAAAACAAGGTAGGTGGTCTAAATCAAACTCACGTAGTCATGGATTTGATATGTGTATGTGATATTATTGATTTTTTAGCTTCACTTTGATAATTGATTTCCTAAATTTGAGTAATTAGGAATGTTAATTTGACTTGTTAATGCCCTGGAGATTTTGATGTTTAATTGATGATTTAATCATGGAACAGAGAGGGATTCTCTTTTAGATATTTGATTTGTAGATTTTTTTTATAGGTTCATATATTGTAATTGAGATATTGAATTGGATTTGTTAAGAAAATTAATTTGGGGGAAATAATTATGCGATGATGTTGCTATTTAAGATAATTAATGGTGAATTAATTATGTTCCATGATGTTGATTAAAAATCAATAATTGGAAAAATTAATTATGATAAGTTGAGATATTATTGGGATAATTAATTCTAAAGAATTAATTATGCAATAATATTTTTTGGGATGATTAAATAATTGAGTAATTAATTATTGGGTTGTGTGATTATTTAATTTTTTGGTAAACTAATAGACTTTGATATGTTTAACTAATAATTGGAATATTAATTGAATTTTCTATATAATTCTTATGGAATAATGAATTATTTAAATGATTGAGAATGTGGGTTATAGATATGGAATTTTAGAACGATTTAGATGTTGGGACATGGTCATAGAATTCATCCCCATTAGTTATCCAAGATTGTGACGTGGTGTGTTAGACATAGAGATCTACACCGAATGAGTTTTGGAGTTCTTTACTTGTCATTCAACACTAAATGACTAACACAAATGAATTATAATTAAAAGGGAGACATGATTTGAAGCTGGGTTTAATGTGATTATTAAAGGATGAATGAACATGGGATAACTGTTTAGTTATTCATTGTAATTGTTGTTTCATATTATTCTATAAACTATTTTTTAATAGAGTTATTTTAGACATTGTTGGTGGTGGCCTACTGAATCATACTCACACCCTGCTTGTTCCCCCTAATCAGCACATGAGAATAATTTGTTGTTATAGGAAAACATAAGGGAGCGGACCTAGGATAGGATCCTACAAGGGAATGGATCATGGGTGAGGAAACTAGACATGGTTTGGGACCTCCATTGGAGTCGTTGTGACTTTATTTTTAGCTAAATATTAGAAATTTCACACTTGAATTGACATAGCATGTTTTACCTTTTTGTAGAGTATTTTTTTTCTAGGCCTGGCTATCATGTGACAATATATTTTTGTGGTTATATATATGATTCTATACTTTATTATTGTTGATTGCATCTTTCGGTATCTTATTATTAGAAAAGAGGGTATAGTCCCCCCATTATTGATTTAACATACCCACACTACTAGTCATCACCATCTAGTGTATGGGGAAGAATGCTGGAGGGAATGTGACTGACCGGCTCAGGGAACCATTTAGTGGAACCCAGGATGAATCGTCATAAAAACATACCAGAATTCATTTCATTTTTCATTGGTCTATATGAGGTTTTGACCCTGGAAACAAATTAGAACCAATAATAAATCAAATTTTCAATACCAATAAATTTAGTTGGTTCAACATCATTCTACAGCAGAACATTTTCATCATTATGATACCATAAAAGAAAGTTAGTTTGGGAAATATTTTAGTGATATAAAAACTAACAACTTCTCAACTTTAATAAGAACTTATAACATAGTAAAAATAAGATAAAAAATCAACCATCCATTTGAATAATTATTGAGTGTAATGTTAAAAAAAATTACAAACACATCTATGATAAAAAACCCCTTATTTATCCAATTTCAATCCATTATAATATAAAAAGACTAAAATTTTATTTTTGTGACTTACTTGAGTAATAAAAAATATTTTCATGTAAGAATAATTATTAGAATGTAAATTCATAATCACTATGATAGATATAGAATCCTTAAGCTAAAATGTATAATTGGATGAATAATTTTTATTCCAGAATAATGTTTGGGATAAATATAAAATAAATTATTTTATTTAATATAACAAATATTTTTTTATCTTTAATATTATCCAAATAATTTGATGAGAAATCTCCATAATTTATGTATGAAATTTTTAACTAAATTCCTAAAGATAATATAGATGCCAATTAAATAAGATAAATTTAAATAATTTGACATAATTATTGAGATTGTTATTCGTTTCGAAGTCCAAATGATATACAGTCTTGAACAATATGATGGTACCTATTTATATTAGTTTTAATATAATGTTTATAAACTAATGTAAAGTAATATATTATTCTCAATTAAAAAATGATATAATTTTATTGAAATTTTGTTAAATGTTTTGATTGATTGGAATATGACTTATTAAAATATTAAAAATTTAGTTAATAATATAAATATGAGAATTTTTTATTTAATTGTGTACAAATTTCTTTTTATGTATGATATTTTCAAAATACATGGAAAATATGATTTGGATGAGGCATTTTCAATTCACTAATAGGTTTCTATTTACACACAATAAAGACCAACATCTAAAACCGAAGTAAAATATGTAGTAATACAACTAAATGACCATAAAAAGTCCAATAACAAATGTAATAAAAAATATAATTAAATTATTAATCGATTAAAAAATCTAATATATTTAGACTAAATCCAAAAGGTAATTAATTTATCAATAACTATGATAATTTAAAATATCAATTAACACAACAAAAAATATTATTTTAAAAAAGTCATAGAGTAAATATTTAAATGCCACAAATTTTAAAAACACATTAATACCCATCCATAAATCACCCAGACTACCAAAGATAGAATTTAAAATAAATATTAACACTTAATACAAACCATTAATGTGAGGAAAATCAAACATAATAGGTATAATATAAAAAAATACATAATAGTAATTTTAAAAACTATTATTAAATAATAGATGACATGTGGAATATTTATAAGCTACTGGTGAAATGGTCGTTTCATTTCATGTTAGGGGTAAAAGTTCAATTGTTAGAAATAGGTTTGGGAAGAACACAAAAAATTAAATTTCGTACATAATAAGGAGGGAAAATGTGGAACTTTCTCAAAAATATATGGTCTAACTTATTTTCCTCTTCCACTAAGAACATGGAAATATGAAGACCATATCCATGATAAACTATCCCCATGTATATAGTGAAACCCTTTTCAATGGTAATAATGACTATCGTAAATAGGTTGTTACTAAAATAAATATATCTACAATCCTCTACAGAATATGATGGAAAACCCCTTTATATCAATGATCACCTTATCCCTTTATTTCTGGTCAATAGAAATAGAGGGAATTTTTAGTAATGAATGACATGATGTGTTTCCATAATTAAAAAATATGTACTTTTTATTTAATATTATAGTTGATGTTGTCATTTTATTTATAAGGGATTGGATTTTCATGAGCCCTTACTATAATATTTATCGATTTTTATGGTTATTCAATGATATTTATTAGTAATTTAGGTCTAAGAATACATATGTTGAATTTAGTTAAGATGATAATTTTTTATTTAAATTTAATTTCCAAAATCTGGTTATGTTATTTATATTATGGTTTTAAAATACATTACTCTTGAAATTTTTTCATAAGTGAAAAATATTTAATAATTGAAAATATATTGTGAATGTGTTTATATTAAAGAAAAATATATTATACATTTGGAAATATATTCTCCTTTGTTAAAATTTCTAAGGTATTGATATTTTTGTAACAGAAAATATGATATACATTTATGATAATATAATATGAATTTCAAAAAAAATATGCATTGGCATAAAATATATCACATGTGAGAAATTTATAAAGAAAAATAATATACACAGACCAAAAATATTAGTTATTAATTATATTTTATTATCTATTGAACACTTTAAAAAGTGAAATATATTACTTAAATAAAATATATTACATATATATAATCATATGATATTTAAATTATTATGTTAAAGATAATTTGATGTTTTTATTTGATGTTTTTATTTGATTTATAGTTAACATGGAATTTTTTTTGGTGTTTTTGATGATTATTTAAATATTTAAATTTTCATTATTTAAATAATTTTTTTATTTTATTGGTTAGATTATCAATGTTGTGTGTTATTATTATTATTATCAGATAAAATTTATATAATTTTTAAATATTATTTTTTTTGTGGGAAATTTTTTCATTAAAATATTAATTATTGTATTTATGTAATTTATGGGATGATAATTTCATTAATGTATATCAAAATGAGGAGTTAGTTAATGTGTTATGATATATATATATATATATATATAATTAATTAATCATGATTTAATGATAACGGAGGCATATGGTTGAGATTATCTAAATTTGATGAAGGAAAAAAAATAAGAGATGAAGTGAGACATGAAATAAAAATGAAATATAGAAAAAGAATAAAAAAATAAACTTTTTATAAAAAATTTAATTTTTTTTAAATATGTGAATAGGATATGGGGATTTGGGGGTGTGATATGATAAAGTAGGAACACAAAAAAGAAGTTGAAATATCCACACATTTTCATAAGAATAAAAACAATGCTTTCAAAAAGATAAAATATTGTTTATAAAATAAATAAAAATAAATAATAAATATTTATATGTAAAATTATTATAAATGAAAGTCCTATATGTTAGAAAAAAAATAAAATTTCAATATATTTTATATTTTAATGATTTATTCTATGCATATTATAGTTGGAAATATATATATAAGGATTAATTGATGTACAAAAATTAGGGAATTTCATCTTCCATTTTAAAAGGGATTTTATTAAATTTTACAGAGGTTTTATTATAGAATAATTTATGTGAGGGTCATAGATTTTGTTATATGTATTTGTCTTAGTGATCACATTTTATCTCACATCACATATATATGTAACCCCATATCTTTAATCATTTCTTCTTTTCATAGAGGTGGATCATTAACATTAAAAAAAGAAATAATATTTTAAAATGTGTGTAGTGAATAAAGATAAAATATGTGAAACAAAAAAATATAAAAGAACATAATTTCTATAAATTTTAATAATATTATTAAATTTATATTTATTTTTATGTCATAAACTATCTGATATTCTTTTTTGATACTGATCCTTTATCAGTTATCCCTTGGTAGATAACTATCGACTTATCATTATTTTCTTTTAGTTGTTAACCCATCTAAAATAATGATTAGATTCTCCTTATTAATTTATAATTGAAATACTCTTATTAGATACTACAAGAAATATTTGTTTTTATCACTTCATCCTTTGATAATATACCCGCTCATGATAGTCTTTCAGTTATGGAAATCTTTTACTTTCTCCTCAAACTCAGTAGAGATTGTTTAGTCTAGGGGGAGAGGTTTCTATTAATTTATATTATTATTACCATCATTATCATCACCATCGTCAACCACTTCTCTTGGGATAATGTTTTGTTCAAGGGAAAGGGAAATTTATTCATTCATATTATATTTAATTTTCTTCACTTATTATATTTAATTATGTTTTTTTTCTTTATATGTCTATTTTTTATATTTAAGTGATAAATTACTATGTTATAATATTTTTATGATTAAATCTATGTTGTGAATATTTTATTTTCCATGAAAAGTGGGATTAATATCAGAATTATAATTAGAATGATAATTTAGAATGATAATGAAAATATGTTGAAGACATTAATATGTCATTATAATTAATTAAACAAGATTAGTTGCATTAATTAATTATATTGAACCATATTTGAAATAAATATTCTATTATGTTGATATGATATAACTCATAATTTAATGGTTTAAATGTCATTTCCATATACTATTTTGAAATAAAAATATAATATGAATATGGTACTATATATATATATAGAATTTAATTTAGTGGGATGAATAGTTCTAGATAATGAGAATGAATATGAAGGTACTCTAGAATTAATTTTAATGAATGTTACTAATGTTTTAAGAGATATAATTTAGGTGTTTATTTTTTTTAAATATTTCTCTATCTAAGTATGTTAGCTATTAAGTCCACTTTAATTATATTCTCTTTAAATAATTCATAAAATACTAGGTTAAATTCTAATAATTAGATTATCAATTAATACCACTAAGAGATTATTGTTTACATTTTGTTATTTAATATGTATTCTTACTAAAGATGTCACATTTAATCAATTAATCAATTAAATTGACAAAAAAATTTCAGTTTATTTATTTAGTAAGAAGGAGATAGAGAGCTATTGTGCGTTGAGAGTCTCTCACTCTACCTATATGGCATATAGGGTTCCCATATGTTATTAGTTCATATTTCAGTCCTGTGGAGATGTTTTTCCACCCGTCAAGTAAGCATGATGGTGGGTCATGCTCGGTGCCTACCATTTCTCCAATTGTGGATCTGACAAATCAACATATCCCCCGGAAGGATGCTAAATAGGTCTGAACGGAGGACTCTCTACTAATTACGGGGGTGGATCATTTCATTCATGTTGCAAGGGATGAAAACTACACTCCTCAAAAAATATCATGGAATGGTACACTTGCAGTTATTGAATGGAACCCCCAACTATTTCAAAATCAAATTTATGCCTCAAAACATTCGATTATTGCTTGCCTTAGTGCACAGTCAAATACTTGGAAGCTAGAGGATTGAAATAAGAGCTTGCAGCAAATATGGGGATTTGGTAATTATAATATTGTCTCTCTTGGTATTTTTTTTATAAAACATTTAGTTATAATTAATTTATGTTAAAATCCTGGAGTCTTGGCTTTGTTAATCTCATGTTCGGGGTCTTGTGGTTTCAAAACCGGGACCCTTGGTTTGATCCGTGTCAAGTCTAGCATATTGTTTCTCAATCTTGGATTCATGTAAAATGTCTGAAATACATCTTTTGGAATCCATGCATCCTATGGGATATTTCATTGGGTATTGGTATGCCAATTATTATTGAAAAAGAGATCGTATCAGTCAGGTATGGCCATTTTTATAGAATGCTAGTTGAGATTGATATGACTATGCCTTTTTTAAAGTGTCTATTTGATTGATGGTGAGTTTAAATTTGATATTACTATTTAATTTGTGCGGGTTCTTGAATTCTGCATTAATTTCCCAACTATTGGACATTCTAAGGGTAACATTCATTGAGGCTTGCGGTGTTCTAATTGAAAGAGAAATGAGAATCTTGTAGAGATGTTTATGTTTAAGATGAATTTTTTCTGTGATCCCCCCCATGAGTAATTCTGATACAATGAAGGGAAATTATTCACCTAATGTAGCTATGATGAATATGAAGAATGATGGTCCCTGGTCGAGGGGCCTTCTTCTTTTACTGATGTAGTGGCTGGGAAGGCTCTTGATTGTTCACAACGAGATGTAGTATGTAGTAGGGATGTGATGATTTCACAACCCCCATTGTCTGCTACTCATATGGCTTAGAGGAAGCGTCCTAACAAATAGAGTGATGCTAATATTCATGATGGTGATTATGATAATCCTGTTGTTTTATTGGAGGATCAGTTCCTGTCTAACAGAAAATTGGATTCTTGCACAACTAAATGGGGCTCTATTCCTATGGTTGGGAAACATTCATTGGATGGTTCTACGCACGCTTCTCCTCCTATGGAGCATGTGGAAAATCATGTACATGATCCCAGTTCTACCATGGCTCCACAAGTGCATAAAAACTTCTCTGGTCATGCTACTATCACTACATCAGCAGCTTTGGGCTATCCTATCCTTGCATTGAGTAATGCATCTACTGCCTCTATTTATATTCCAACGAAGCCTGTGCAGGCTTCTGATGTGGATGTTAATACTAGTGTTCCTATGGATAATAATATGCTAAATGAACCTATTTTTCCACAAGTTTTTCATTCTACTACCCACGATTCCCCTATTACTGTTTTAATTTCTATTTCTATGAAGCCTTTGAAGGATTTTACTGTGGTTTTTAAGCCTATGGAGAATTATATGATGCTTGAAAATGTTTTATCACAACATGTGCTGGATACTATCTCTGGTACCACAGGTACTAATATATTCACTAATGCCACTGTGATTCAAGAGAATCATATGCTGATTGATCATGAAAATGTCACTATGGGGTTGTGTGTTCCTCCTATTCATGCTAGTGATACTATTGGGATCAAGGAGCAACATCCCACTAAGGAGAAGTTACCACTTTATTCTCATATTGGATTAATTGATTTTTGATGCTACCCTAGGTTCCCAAACCCATTATCATGTGTATTAGACACATTTAATTTTTGTTTATGCTCCATTGCAAGGTCCTTCAAACACGGTTACATTTGGTGATAATAATTTGAATCACAACTTATTCACTATGCTAGACTACATCAATTATCTGAATAATGATATATTCTATAGGTAGAGTAGAACTCGAAAAGGTAAAGAATCTTTGTCTTCCCTAGTGGCTTATGAATTTGGATCCGAGCAGGTTCCTTCTAAAGACGTGAAGATAACGCAACCCTTTACTGAACATGCACAGAATGGTGAAATGCTGATTGATGATGAGCAAGGACATGACATTGCACTAGTGTTTGACCAATGTGTAGATCACAATGATGAAGCAATTCATGATATGGTGGATATTTCTGATGCATGTGGTGCTTGTAAAACCTTTAAACAGTGGGAATGGGGAACACATCCAAGAGTTATAGGTGGATTTCGTGGATGGGGTCATGGAAGGAAAGGGTAACTTTGTTATCTATATATTATGTTGGTGGGGTTACTCCCCCTTCTACCCATAACTATCCATTGTGTATTTTTTACACTTTTTTATAATAATTTGGGGAGTCCATGGAGCATATCAATGGTATACTATTTGTGATATTAATTTAGTATGGATGTGTTCATGTCGTAACTATGTAATTATGTTTAATTAACAATGTAATATTAAAATAAATATTTTTCTAAATAATTAATGGGTTTGTAATTATTAGTGGGACCTTTATAATCATTTTTTTAGTGATATAATTATATATCATAGAGATGATTATTCTCAGGAATTTTAATTGTTAATTTTTCAGTTATAGCACTATTATTTCTTTTAATCATGTCCTGTGATGTTGTATAAATAAATGTTTATATGTTATTATTAATTTTTTTTACCTATATGTTATAAGGTTACATATTTGGGTTTTTATACCATTATATTATAGTTTTAATGGATCATGGTTAATAAATGTTTATCCATTATGGTCTGTATTATCTTAATCTTATAACATGTACACAATTTTCCCAGGTTGTGATTCCTTGGTGTATACTTATTGTTTTTGGGTTGTCTTGGATTTCTGTTATATAGTTATTCATTGAAGAGTTGATGTGGTGATATAGTGGATGTGTTAGGAAAACATCCCCCACATTATCTTTGAACCAATTTTTATGTGATTGTGTTTGATGAAATAGAGGGTTTCTATGGTGATTTGTTGAGTTCCAGAGATATATTTTGAAAACCTATGTTGAAAAAAAATAATGAAAAAGGAAAATAAGATCTCGAGATGGTACAAAAATAAAATATCTAAGGTTATTTGGAAACTTGCACAAAAGGCATGTTTCAGGATCAAAAGGTTGAAAATGGAAAATGCATGATGTGGATGAAATATTTAAAAATTTGTGTGAAATATGAGGTTACATGATAGAATCTTGTGTTCACAATGTGAAGTCAAATGGGGTTTTGCGTACTGGAAGAGAATCTTGTGTGACATAGTGAATCTTCTACTCAGGGGTTAACGATGCTCATAAATAATTGGGGACCCCCTCATTCAATGTAGCTCAACCCTTAGAGATAATCCAAGCACCAAATAAAGTAAGAATTTTATACAAAGGGAGATTCATGAAATATGTTTAGTTTCATGCATGCTAAGAAAGTTTCCCACAATATTTGAGTTGTGTGTAAGATTGAAGTTGCACGCAAGGGGTGTTTCATGAGAAAATTGGAATCTTACATTTAAGGCATTAATGTTGGATGCAAGACTCAGTAAGGGTTGTGAAAAATATTTGGAGTTACCCAGTAGTACTATTGTAAAGTGATGTTCATCAATGATAGTAAATTGGAATTCAACATAGAATCTACATACATCAGTTGTTGCATTCATTAGTGAGAATGATGGGACCTACATGTCTTTAATCTGTAAGTGGGTCTTCTGAAGAAGTAGTGAGAAAAAATCAGTTGAGAGAGCAGTAATCTTTCAAAATGTGAATGGTTGTAAACCAGGAGAGACAGTGAGTCTACTTTGAACATGTAAACAACAAAGTTATTATAGTGGATTTGGTACATCGGCAGAACGTCGGTGTATGCTCCATGGACGTAGCCCAGTGAGGGTGAACCAAGTAAAAAACAATTTCTTGGGAATGCTGTAATTTTTTTATCATACTCTACATTGGGAAGGAGAGAGAATAGGGTTTCATCCCATGACGAAACAAGGTTGAAGGGGAAGTTGTTTTAATCTAGCATACCCTAATTCAATCCCCCTTTTAGGGTTTCTTGCCTAGAGGACCTAACAAGATGTGATATTATCATGATTGAAATATTGTTGGGATGGTTGGTGTAGATTGAGAGTTGTGTTTACCTATTTATCCTAACATGACTAGATAACCAGAAGGTCTCGGGTGAGGCGGAAGCTCGTGGGTGGATTTGCCCACTTTTCTTTTTTTCATTAGAAATGATCAATATGGGATCAATACGACGATAGATTCTAGACTCCACGGATCAAATAACTGAAATCGATAATGAAGAGGAATAGACCTGAAACCATAAATCTATATAATCACAGGGTGATTATTATTAATTTAATTAACTAATAAGAAGTATTTTTTATGGCGTTCTTTCTTCGTTGATATTGCAGATCACGTTTCGATGTGATTTCTCTTTGCATCGCAGAAGCCAAGTGTATAATTCCTCTAGCGGTGATCCACACATGTACTACGTATCTCTGAAAGTCACCAAAGGAATCTTCGAGTGCTAGCATGGAGAAGCCATTTCTCCTTATATTTCCTTGATCTGGTAGAGGTGGATCTATCTCAGTCTTGAGAGTGTTCTTGGAGGACGAAGTTCTTTCCATCTTAAGAAAATTTTCCAGAATTGTTATGCACAATGATTCTCTTAGGAAAAGAGTTGGGGTTGTGAGGATATTTATAATCCGGTTTGAGGTTATAGAGTTATGAAAAAAATATACCCATTACGAATTTTATTTATTTCTTTAATTCTTATTGGAAACCCCAAGTCAAATAATTAATTCCTTGACATGTGCCAACACTGATTATAATAAATATCATTTAATAAAACAATATTATATCCTCAAAATTCTGAGTGGAAAACTAAACGGTGTGTAATCATTAATACACATCATGTACATGTTTTCCATAAAACTACATGGAATATAATAATTAATACACTGTGTGTACTTGTTTTCCTTGAAAAACAACACAGTGTGTGATCATTAATACATAACATGTATATCTTGTTTTTCATTTGCTTCTTCCTCTATCATTAAAACAATTTAGGCTTCCGTGAATAATTATTAAACCATGTACAGGAATAATCATTATTCTACATGAGATACTTGGATACAGCTAGTGTGTGACCCTCTCAACCTCGTTTTCATTGGCATTTGGCGGGATTTCCTAAAGTCCAAGATTAGTATCTAGAAATGGGTCCAGGCACCCAAGAGAAAGAACTTGATGCCACATTGACTTGTCACCTCATACAAACACTTACTGTGTAATTTAACCCCTTTGTCTCAATATCTCATTAGGAAGGTTTCATGGTAGTGTCATAAACCTATATACTTGATCTGTCATTCTTTGACTTCCAAAAATAAACTCATCATGACACCATGGATATGGAATTTTTTCAACAGTTCTATTTCAATCAAAGGGCCTGAGATATTTACTTCCATAAACATGGAAGAGAAAAATCCTTCCTCAACATATCCATTCACAACATGTCATTCGTGACGCACCCAACGTACCCTACTTCCCACCAACTGTCTTCATGACGGTTTTATTCAGAAAATCTAAGCGTTCGAGTCATGAAATGAGTTAATGATAGTCTTCCAGTCTATGGACCATTACACAAGCTCACAGATAGCAATGTCTAATGACACCAAGACATGCAGAATTTCTACTGGCAGGTCTGTTCTCATAATCTCCCATCTTGGAGATTACCAAGTGAGAACTCCATGAGAGATTGTCTCATCTTTTTACGAGTAATCACACATGATGGTCTTCATAATACGTGTCCTATCATAGTATGTTATCCAACTGTAGAAATTTATTTAAAAATATTTTTATAAGATTTCAAGGTTCTCATCATAGTGGGGATCTTCCATGACCTTATCAATGCAAAAAATATTCCAGGACATTATTATATTATAGTAATGTACAATAATGAACAATATATAATAAGTCTAAATTTAGGAAATCAAAGTACAAAATACTTGGTTCTCGGGAAAACAACCATTACAAACTCCCACTTGTACTAGAGCCAACTAACTATGAATTTTGTCCGATAGACCGCACATGATGATCATGTTTCTGCTGAGTCAAGGCTTTATTGAAGCGGTCCTCTACGTAGTCTTATGTGGAAATACTACTCACTGCAACTTCAACTCTCTGAGAAAAATCCCTCAAGAGATGATACTTCCAAAGTGTGAGCTTTGTTGTGACCTTGGATCTTTTGCAAGAGCCACCGCTGCAGTATAATCACAATAGAGTGTGATATGATCATTACTGCTAGGTACTACATCCTACTATTGGATAATGCTTTGCATCCATACCACTTCTTTATTTACCTTAGAAGTTGCGATATACTCGAACTCTGCTATAGAATCTGCGACCACACCTTGCTTTGAAATCTTCCAGCTCACTGCACCTACATTCAAACTGAAGATGTATCCAGTCTGCGACTTCATTTCATCTTGATTAGTCTGGAAACTAGCATCTACATGTCCTATGATGAATAGTTATTCATCTCTTCTATATACGAAGAACATATCTCTAGTACGCCTTAGATAATTAAGGATAGTATTTACTGACATCCAATGGATCTCTCCTAGATTAGATTGATATCTGCCTACCACACTTAATGCATAAGCAACATCTAGCCTTGTACATTGAATAACATACATGAATGACCCAATCGCAGATGTGTAAGTGATCCTTTCCATTTTCTTTCTTTCCTCACTTGTCTGAGGACACTTTTTCTTCGAAAGATGAATGTTATGTGACACTGGAAACAATCCCCACTTGAACTGTTCTGTACTAAATCTCTTCAGCATCTTGTCAATTTATGTACTTTGACTCAGGCCTAGCATTCTCTGGAATTTATGATGATAGATCTTGATCCAAATAGTATATGTTGTCTCACCCAGGTCAGTCATAAAGATGCATTTATCCAACCATGTCTTAACTGACTGTAAGACAGGTACTTAATTTCCAATTAGTAATATGTCATCAACATATACTATTAGGAAAACAACTGCACTTCCACTAATCCTTTTGTAGACACAAGGCTCACATTCTTTCTTAATAAAGACAAATTATGTTACGGCTTCATCAAAATGAATTTTCCATGACCTTGATGCTTTCTTTAATCCTTAAATGTATTTCTGCTACTTGAATACCTTGTTGGGTTTATTTTGGAGTCACAAACCCTTCAGGTTGTGTTATATAGATATCTTCCTATAAGTTCCAATTAAGGAATTCTAATGTATTTGAGTATCGCAAGCAGTGAAAAGGTTTCATCATAATCAATTACTTAATGCTTTATAAAAACTTTTGCAATCAGTCGTGCCTTAAAGGTGTTGAGTTGCCCCTCTATGTCTAGTTTCTTCTTGAATACCCTTCTATTACCAACAAGATTTACATCAACTAGAGGTTCTACAAAAATACTGTCATGGTTTTGGTACATGGAATCAATTTCAGAATTCATGGCTTCTTTCCACATGGTAGTGTCTATGCCTTCAACTTCTTCCTTGTAGGTAAGAGGATCATCATTGTCAACCAATAATGATTCACCATCCTTGGTGACAAGAAAACCATATCATTTGGGTTCTCTCACCTCTCTCATGCTCTTACAAAGTTCCTGTGTCTCTGGAACATATTGTTCTTCCACAGGGCTTTGTAGAATCTATTCTTGTGCCAACTCATGTGTATCTTTATCCTCGACTTCCTCGAAGTCTATCTCAATCCCATTATCTCTTTTAAAGATGTGCTCCCTCTCAAGGAATATGACCTGTCTTGCGACGATTACCTTTTTATCTGAGGGTTTTTATAGGTAATATTCACTTGTTTCCTTAGGATATCATATAAAGATACACTTTGTGCCTCAGGGTGCAATCTTTTTACCTAAAAAGTCCTTAACAAATTCTTCACTACCACACACATGTAAATTTGATAACATGGATTTGTGTCCACTCCATAATTCGTATGGAATACCATTTATCGATTTAGTTAGTACTTGGTTTAGTATGTGTGCTGATTTTTATAATGCATATCTCTAAAAGTATAATGGAAGACTCACATGACTCATCATTGATCTCACCATGTCTAACAGGGTGCGGTTCCTCCTTTCACTTATGTCATTCCACTGAGGTGTGTAAGGAAGAGTGAGATGAGATATAATCCCAAACAATCGTAAGAAATCAATGAGGTCCTGATTAAGATATTATCCTCCTCTGTCTGAGCAGAGTTTCTTAATCTTCTTACCAAGCTGGTTCAAAACATCATTCTTATATTCTTTTAACTGATCAAAAGAATCTGACCTATACCTCATTAAGTAAATATATCCATGTATACTAAAATCTTCAATAAAAGTTCTGAAGTATGAGAACCCACCCATTACTTCAATGGGAAATGGTCCACACACATCTGTGTGAACTAATTCCAGAAGCTATTTTTCCCTTTCAGCTTTCCCACTAAATGGGGATTTGGTGATTTTTCCTTGTAGACACTCATGGCATACACCAGGTGGTTTTAGTTTGAAAGAACCTAATACCCATTTTGATGTAATTTTGTCAAATGTTTCTCATTGACATGACCTAGCTGGTGATGCCAATGTTTAGTGTGGTATGAGTCATGTGAATTAACATTGTCATTGATTTCCATTACATGGTTTGTGTAGTCTTACACATAAAGGCCGTTATATAAATGTTCCCTACCAAAAAAATTTCTATTTTTATAAAAGTAGAAACATTCATTTCCAAACAAGAAGTTGAATACATCAATATCTAATATGGATACTGAAATAATATTTTTGGTTACAGAGGGTACATAATAACATCCTTTTAAAACCAAGACCATCCAAGTAGGCAATGTGAGGTGGTAGTCTATGACAGCTACATGAGCAAGTTTGGCTCTGTTGGATGCTCGTAGATCTTCCTCCACTCGATCAATCTTCTTGAATTTACATGGTTCCTATATTTGGATACATATGTGAGCTCTACAAGCTGTATCTAATTCCCAATTTGCAGAAAAAAATGGATTGCATTCGATGAAAAATGCACCTAAAGCTTCCCCTTTCTTCCATGGCTCGGTGCAATTTTTCTTCCAGTGGCCCTTCTTGCCACAAGCGAAACAAACAACATCCTGTTCTCTTGCCTCACATTTGATCTTCCTTTTAATTGAAGGCCTTGAAGAATATTTGGGCATAAATCTATTCATCTTCCCTTTCCGTTTATTCACTTTAAGTATAGTAGGATTTTCATGCATCATATCATTGTCCACTTGGGGAATAAGGACAAGAAGATCAGATAGAGACTTCTCAATGTTGATCATGTTGAAACTTACAATAAAGTTAGAGAAGCTCTTGGGGAGTAATGCAAGAATGAGATCGGTACCTAGTTCCTCAGGGAGTTTGAACCCTAGAACCTCCAATTTCTCAATGTAGCCAATGATATTGACTACATGAGGACCAACTGGGGAACCCTCTCCAAGATTTCTCTAAAATAGAGCCTTGGAGATCTCAAACCTTTCCGGTCTTGATCTCTCCTAGTATAGACCACAGAGTTTCTTGAGCATGCTATAGGTATCCATGTCTTCATGAGCCTTCATCAGCTCACTATAAATTGATTATAACATAAAACATTGAATGTTGAGTGAATCGTTTAAATGTTGATCATAGATCAGAAAATCTTGATCACTTGCCCCTTGGGCAGAAGAATCATAAAGTGAGGACTCCAGCACGTAAAACATTGGTTCATGGTGTAGGATATCTCAAAGGCACCTAAACCATTCCAAAAAGTTACTACCGTTGGGGATATTTTCATTTTTCCATAAAATATCACAGAACAAATGTGGTTGACGAGATTTTCGTATTTGATTATCCAATTTGAAAGAGAAGATTTATCAATACTTTCTTGATTTCATTTTATGAGAAATAATAATTTTTATTAATTATCCCATTATTTTTTCAAGTCCCAATAGCCCTCACCATTGAACTTGGAATGTCTAGTTGCTTTGACATTCTAATGGAAAAGATCTATATTCCCCTTCGCATAACCCCAAAAAGGGTTGGACAAGCTATTTCAAGGTATTTCGGTAGGCAGGTCTTTGCCAACTCTGAGCTTACAGTTCTGTGATCTGTTTAGTGGAATCCCCAATACTGAAATCCTAACATGGATTTCCTCAACTGTTGCCTCAAATATTACATCATCTCTATCAAGGGATACTCCTCATGATGCAATATGGTTAAGTCAACCCAAAAACTCTCATAAGGGCTTCCTTTATAAAAGTATGTTTCCCAACAAGGGTTGGTCAAACACATAGTTTTATTGGGTCTTTCCCTTAATCAAGTAACAGAAGGCTTGGTCTGGCATAATATGGTATTGAGGAATTTTAATCCTTTATGTGTAGTTTCACATTATCACATGCTTGTTAATATTAAGTGATGATTTCTTAAATTATTAACCATATTTTGATAATGTTTACACATAGGTCGGTTTTTATTTTATTCCATCTTTACATGATTGTTCATTTTATTTACTATGTGATCACGACAACACATACATAATAAATCAACCATGAAATTAGAAAGAAATAAAATAATATGGAATGATCACGAGCCTTTATTGGTTAGCTTATCTAACAGTTTGATAAGATAACTTTGGCCTAGGGAAAAACACCTTGAACCAATGGTTCATGTTTTGCAGCTCCCAGCTGTCCACCATTGTGTCTTCTTGGGTAGGTTTTGCCTCAGCTTCGAGTTTGGAACCATTTACTCTAGCAAGGGAGATCCTCCATTACATGGGGTTCACATTAATGAAACAACGGGCAGGAATGCCAAACATTTTATTGGAATAAGGCTCGCATGCCAACAAATTTAAATTAAACAAATATAATGAATCCAAACAAACATAAAAATGGTCTTTGGACTAGCTCATGATCATCCACAATATGCAATGACATTTATGCATATTTAGAATTCAAATTGTTTTAATTGTTCTATTATTTAAGATAATTTTCACTTAAAATTAATTAATTATGATCATATAATTAATCAATTGTTTATCTTAAATTCTTTTTTGAATTTTAATTAGATTATTCTCATCCATATCCCTTGTATAGGTCTTTATACTTTTGGAGGAAACCTGGTAAAATTAAATTTATGGAAAGTACCCAACATTTCGTTTATGTTTACACGGCGTGTATTTCTTTTAAACCTTTATCCAAAGTACACACTGGGGTCTTTGGCATGTTTTCTCTACTTTTGAAATTCTGGATTACATGGTGTGTAGATTAATCTATCACGGCGTGTACCTCTTTGTTACGCGGTTACCAGCCTGATAATCGCGTATATGTGAAACACAGATTCTCCTTGTACATAGTTTCACCTATATCGGATCAGACTACATGACATGTTGATTCAACATACAAGACATTTATTCTAGTTTCCACATGCTGTTCAATTCTAGTCAACACAGTGTATTAAAACTCAAGTATACTCAATTAACATGTCATGGTTTGGCGGACCAGTACTGGTTCATTAAACATAAGTACACAACGTGTAGTTTTCACTACACACTGTCTATTCATGTGTTGTGCAGAGAGAAAGAGAGGCTCCTCTGGATGAGATACTTGTTTTTAATTTAATCAAAATTAAAATTAAAAGGTTGTTTCTGTGATGTGAATCGAGAAACCAAAAAGGAAGAACATATCTCGTTCATTCAGTTTAATAGAACAATTTATCAAAAATTGAATCAAATATAAATGCGTAAATTATAAATGAAAACTAAATAACTATAATCAATGTTGTATCCTCGCTCTGATAACAATTCAAGGTCTCGAGCGCAGCGGAAGCTTGTGGGTGGATGTGCCTACTTGGAATTTTTTCATTATCAATGATAAACCAGTGATCAATACGACAATAAATGCTAGACTCCACGGATCGAATCACAAAAATAGACAAAGTATAGGAACATTCAGGGAACCATAAATGTGGATCATCACAGGTTGGTTATAATTAATTTAACGAATTGAAAAGAAGTACCTATAATGGCGTTCTTTCTTCGTTGATATTTTTGATCATGTTCTGATGTGATTCATCGTTATGTCATAGAATCCATGTGTATAATTCCTCTAGCAGTGACCCACATGTGTACCACGTATCTCTGGATGTTGCCAAAAAAATCATCAGGTGCTAGCATAGAGAAGCATTGGCTTGCGCTGTCCACCTTAGATCACCTTGATCTGGTGGAGGTGGATCTCTCTCGGTGTTGAGAGTGTTCTTGGAGGAAGGAGTTCTTTCTGTCTTGATCAAAATTTTCCAGAATTATAGTGCACAAATATTCTCTTAGGAAAAGAGTTAGGGTTGTGAGGATATTTATAATTGGGTTTGAGGTTATAGAGTTATGATAATAAATATACGCGTTACGCATTTTATTTATTTCATTAACTCTTATTGAAAACCCCCATGTCGAATAATTAATTCCTTGACATGCGCCCATGCTGATTATAATAAATATCATTTAATAAAAAAATATTATATCATTAAAATCCCGACTAGAATACTACATGGCATGTAATCATTAATACACGGTGTGTAGTTGTTTTCCATAAAACTATACGACATGTAATCACTAATACAAGGCATGTACTTCTTTTTCATTTACATTCCAAAATAACAACTACACGGTGTGTAATCATTAATACGCGACGTGTACTTTTTTTCCATGAAAAAATACACGACGTGTAATCATTAATACACGACGTGTATATCTTGTTTTTCATTTCCTTCTTTCCTCCATCATTAAAATGATGTTGGCTTCCTTGAATAATTATTGAACCACGTACGAGAATAATATTTATTCTACTTGAGATACATGGATACACTTAGTATGTGACCCTCTAGGCCTCTTTCTCATTGGAATTAGGCGGGCTTTCCTAAAGTCCAAGATTACTGTCTTGCAACGGGTCAAGGCACCCAAGAGAAATAAGTTGATTCCAAATTGACGTGTCACCTCATAAGAATGCATACTATGTAATTTCATTCCTTTGTCTCAATATCTCATCAAGTAGGTTTCATGGAAGTGTCATGAACCTATATGCTTGATCCTTTATTCTTTCTCTTACAAAAATAAAATCATCATGACACCATGGCCATAGAATTTGTTCTACAGTTCTATTTCAATCCAAGGGCCCAAGATATTTACTTCCATAAACATAGAAGGGAAGAATCCTTCCTCGAGTTATCCATTAACAAAATTTAATTCAAGAGGCAGCCAACGTACACTTCTTCCCGCCAACTATCTTCATGATAGTATTCATTAGTAAATCTAAGTGCCCGAGTCATGACATGAGTTAATTATAATCTTCTAATCTAAGGACCATTACACACGCTCGCAGATATCAATGTCCGATGAAACCAAGACATGTAGAATTGCTACTGGTGGTTCTGTTCTCATAATCTCCCATCTTAGAGATTACCAATTGTGAACTCCATGAGAGAGAGACTCGTCTTCTTACAAGTACTCACACATGAAGGTCTGTATACTATGATTCCTATCATAGTATGTCATCCAACTGCAGAACATTGTTTAAGAATATTGTTATTGCATTTCAAGGTTCTAAATATAGCAGGGATCTTCCATGACCTTATCAATGCAAAAACTATTCCAGGACTTTATTATATCATAGTCATACAGAACAATGAAAAATATATAATAAGTGTACAATCATGCAATCAATGTACAAAACAATTGGTTCTCAGGACATGAAGCCTTACCTAACCAAGTATACATATTTTTATTTCTTGTCTAATAGTTGTAATAATGTCAGGGTATTTGAAATGAAAACTATAACAACCTATGTAATTTTCATAATAGATCAATTTCATTCCCAATTAATATTCATATATTATATTTTATAGCCTTATATTTAATCTAATAATAATATGAAATTTCACAATAAAAAGGAAATATTTTTATTTATAAAAATTTTGCTTCTATATACAATATGGATTTATTTAAAAGATTAATTTATCAATTTTAGAATTTTCATTTTATAAAATAAAATTAATTTTAAAAAACAAAAATTGAAAATAACATTAGAGTGATTTTTTAGAATATTTTGATTTTTTTTATTTCAAATGAATTATAGAAACTACCATTTTTAGAAAGGCTATATTATTTTCCATTAATTTAAATGAACTAATTTATTATATTTGTTTTAAACATTAAAAATTTTTTTCGAATGAACACAATCCAGTCATTTTCATTTTATTCCACATTACAATTTATTTTTTATAAAAACATTTGTATACATATAAATGGATTTTTTTTGGAAAAAGAGATTCTATCCCATTATGTGTTCAAATTTTAAAATAAATTTATTCACCAAATATAAACTGAGTTAGGTAAAGCAGAATCTAAATTTGGAATCATTATTTCAAAAGTTTTTAGTCAGACTCTTTTCATTTTTTCATAGAGTTTAAATTTTTTTAAATTGATTAAAAGTAAAATGATAAAGATTTAAATCTCCTAATTTTTTTAGTAAAACTTATTATATGTTCATATTTAAACCATATATTATATATTATTAAACAAATTTATTATATTGAGCTATTTAGCTTGAGTAAGCAACTAATATATCTTAATATTTTGGAAAATTTGAATTTTGACCTCTCCCTCACTTATAAAATGACACCCACACCTCTATTATAAGGTCTTCAAGATCCTCTTATATTATCAAATCCATATTAAAATACATTAATAAAATAACTAAACATATATTAGAGGTCATTTTTTGGTCATAATATCTTCATAGGAATGCATTATTTTTAAACCTAAGGAGGTTGTCCTGAGAATAAGTATTTTAATTAACTATGTATTTTATTTTATATCTTATTTTACTTAAAATATGTCTTAACCATTGATATATTTTAAAATAAAAAATATTCAATGTGCTTTGATCTTTTTATGTTTATGGTATATCCCTTTTTTATTTACATGAACCTCTAATTTATAATAAAAATCATCGCTGGTGTGGACATGCAGACTACAACCCCACAAAAGGATATATTTTATTTTTCATAATCAAATATAATGGATGAGAATAATAAAGGATAAAAATTAAATAATATGATATAAATTTAATCTTATAAATTTAAATAAATATTATACACCTTTATTTACAATCCAATGAAAAATAATAATATTTATCATGTGTACGTGTGTACACCCATTTTACAAACTGATGTATTTAAATTTACATTACAACCTCACATGAATTATAAATATTTTTATATTTAAGGAAATAATGACATATTTATGAATTAATTTTTATTATAAAATAATAAAGAAATACTAAACCTTTTTACCTCACATTTGTTGAATAATAGAAACGTTACTAATGTGCGCCTATGACCTAAAATATCCAGATAATAATGTAATTTATTTTTATTGACCACAATAAATTTTTGGTTTTAAAAATATGTATAATGTATAAATTAATAATTATTACATGATTAATATTATATAAATTTCACAAGAGCCTCAGGTCGGTTAGTGAGAAATCATCAAGTTCATCAAAGATACTTGAGATCAAATCAAGGCAGATGCATATTTCTGGGTACTGTAGTTATACTTTATAAGGTATTGTTCCATACTGTAGTAGCAGAAACTATTCAATCATTTGGTACATAGGTCCTTCATGTTCTTTGGGCCACCAATGTTCTTCATGAATGTAAGGATTTTTGGAAAACCCAAGGCCTTCATTCCACCTCATGGGTTTTAGCCTACCTCAAGTATTTTGGGCCTCATGAAATGCTGATGAATGAAGGAGTATTTTAAAGGATCATGGCTCTAGATGAGGATTCAGAGTAGGAACATTCACCAGTTTAGAGCTATCCAGAATTCAAAAAATGAAAGGTTATGGAATTGACATCAGTACTGAGCCTGTAAAACTCTGCACAATACAACTATTTGAATTGCCTTGTGAAGGTGAAAAGTTGACATAAAGATATATCCCTGGGAGGGTTAGTTCCATGTATTCTATTTTTTATGAATTCCTCTATGGCCTTCAGGACATTTAATGTGTTGCTAAACCTACGGGCCATGTAAGGTTCCCCTTCAACCCTTAAAAGAGGGATTATCAAAAATAAATATAAAATGAAGGCCTTCGTGCCATTTAAGAAATACATTATAAAATATATAATCATGATTCTTTTTATAATTGTTAACCCACCTAGGGCATTTTCTACTTATTAACCATATGTATCAAAATATTAGATATGAAATTATAAAATTACATAATTAAGTATAACATGAATATATATAAAATAAAAAAATATAATAACCTTGAAAAATATTATTAAGATTGAAAATAATAAACATATGTTTATTATTCCAAAAAATAAAGATCAGATAAGAGAAGTCAGGATTGAGGGAATGGATTTTCCTTTAATAATGTTTAAAACATTTTATATGTATTCCTTCTAACAGTGTTTGTTCAATATCTATACTTATTTTAAAAGTTTTTCTCGTTGATCTTATTCTCTAATAAAGTGTTTATAAATTTATTTTTCTCTTACCTTTGAATTTCATTAATAAAGTTTTAAAATATAATATAATAATAATTTTCTAGATGATGTGCATTTTACCGAATGTGTGAAAGGAATGTATGTTATGTATATGGAATGAATAAATTTCCCACTGTCATTGCTGTTATAATTTATTAAGAGTATTCTACATGTTTTTTGTGTTTATATTAAATGAAAAGTTTCTTCCAATATTTTTTGAATTTTTTTAATAGATATTATCGAAATATGTAGATATTTTTGGTATTTTACATAAAGTCTAAAAAGGCTATTTGATATGGGTTTAAATGAATAATGTATGAGTTTTTATGATTGAAAATGTAGCATCCTCAGTTTTTATAATAATTAAAGTCATTTATTTGGATTATTTTATATTTTTACTTATGTGGTAATCTTTTATATTTAATAAAATTTATCATTAAATTTTATTTATAATGTCACATAAAGATAAAAAATGGTTTTATTAACCTCAAATAATAGTAAATATCTTTTTTCCATATGTTTTAGAAGGATAAATCCATTTTTCTATTGGTCTCATCAGTGTAAATCTACCCATTGTAATGGTATTAATCCTTTGAATAAGGGTAAATACTTTATATATATATTTTTTATGGGTACCGAGGCTTATCTAATTGTCAGGACTGCATTTTAAGGGTACCATGCACTGAATAATGTTGAAAATAACATTGTGTAAGGGTAAAAACACTACATAAGGGTCTAACATATGGTTATTGTTTCATGTAAGGGTCTCACATAAGGGTAAAATGAATCAATTCTGGGAAACATAAGGGTATCATGGTGTTGCATATGGGTAATTAATTGTTTAAAGAATTTGTGTAAGGGTAACCTAGGTGATGTGTAATGGTAAAACTTCTTCTCCAATACTATATAATGGTACAATGTCCCTAATAAAGGGTAAAGTAGAGCATGTTTCCTACATAAGGGTCAGTATTATTACACGTACATGGTGTATATGATATGTTTAAAGCTAAAACATATTACCCTTATACAATACCCATTTTGAGTAAAATAATTATACAATAATATTTTTCATTTATCCCTCCTCAAGCTCAAACTGCATCACAATTTAACATTTTTAAATGATATAATTTTTGGAAAATAAATCTCTAACCAATTTTAACTAATCTAACACTAATCTTAAATATTTTTATACGATCTACAATCAAGATTCAATTTAATCACAAAATAAAATGGTTGTTGTAATATGGGATTTTAGATTATTCTTCATTATGTAAAATTATTTTAAAATTCCCAATGATTTTTTGTCTTTAATTTGTGATGTTTTATTGGGAGTATCATGTGTTTAGTTTTAGGGTGATTATACAAAGTGTTTTTAGTGCCTTTTTATTTGATCATGGTGTGTGAACCTTCTCTAGATTCTATTAATTATCCCTCCTCGGGGGTTCTGTAATTTCATAAAATATTTAGGTGTTTCTATCATTTTTACTCACATTATAAATTAATATTGCCTAAAAATTCACAAATATTTTTTATACTCTTCTAACTCATGTTATGTTAATACTAATCTTAAAATTACTTGGAAAATCTTCTTGATCCACTTCCGTGAGAATTGAACATGGGCTAGAAAAAAGTATTTGGATCTATATTTTTGTTATGATAATATGAATTTCTGTAAAGTATTTTCAAAATATTGGAAATGTCATGTTGTTTTTTTTCCTTTATAAGGATCATTCAAAGGGTGATTTGATGAAATAGTGGTCTTAGGACATGTTTTGGTTTTTAAAGGGAAATTCCATGATTTAAATAAAATTTTGATGACCAATGTTTTGAAATTACATCATGAATTTGTAATCATAAAACTTTTTTTAATTCCTAAGAGATATTATTAATGAAATTATTGTTTTAATGGAAAATTTTGCATTTTATTATTGATATGTAAAAGAAAGTAGTAATATATTCCCTTTTTAATGTCTAATCAGAAATAAATTATTTATTTGAAATTGATGGTGCTTGTTGGGAAAATTTTCACTTTGTGATGATCATCTCTTGTGATAATACCTTAACATGACATATTTAATTCATTTACATTCCATTAATGAATGTTGAAAAATGTATTATTCACTTTGGGGTAGTTTTGGGGTGAGAGTGAGATGAAAACTCAATATGACCAAAATGTCAATGACATGAGCCCATGTTGATATTGTTGAGGGGTTATTATATAATACTTGTAACTTTATTATCTCACTCATATTTTCCGATAGAATTTGAAAAGTAGGAAATTTGATTATAGGATATAGAATTTTTCTTCTCTGGTGAACTCATTCACTATATAGTGGATCCATATAGAATTTCATGAAATTAGGTTAGGAATGTGCATCCATGAAAGAGGGTGTGTTTGGACCAAGTTTTCATAGGAACTTGTGAAACATAATATAATATCAACAATCAGAAATTACTGATTGATTGAATAACTATACAATGGTAGACATTAGATCTTATCTAGGTCATATCCATGATATCTATATACTTGATACTCAACACATGACAACTTTTTTTGTCACAATATTGCACTAGAGTTTCCTTTCTTGATTTACTACCATTCATGATTGATAATATTATTGAGTTTATAAACCCTAAAACTATAGTATTCACTCTTTTACATCTCATTGATATCAACTATGTGTTCTTACCTTATTAGGTTTTATTTTACATTATCTTCTGAAATTTATTTTAAATACTTTCAAAAAAAAGTTATTTGAAATGATGAAATGGAATGTTTTCCATTTTTGGTTTGATAAATGGTTTCCAAATGTTTATTTTTTTTTATTTAATCTAGAACTATTATAAAAGGAATCATGTGGATTTATATTCTTATTCTAAAATGTAAATCCTTGTACTCTCTATTTTTAATTAATTTTTTCGAATATTTGGATTAACTTATGAAGCATATGTATAGACTCTTTAGTGAAATCATACAAATCTTTTTTGCTCACACCCTCTTTCTACATTTTTGTGTTTTTAACCATTATATTATTATAGTAGGTTCTTATGGACTTATCATCTTCCTTTAAAGGAGAATTAATGGTTGTCCAAGAGTAGGTGGTTTGGTAAATGTTAGGTGGTTGCGGACCTTTAGGAGATGTTTATTGTTTAACTTATATTTTTGTATCACATTTATGTATTTGGTATGACTATTTTAATTTATTTAGGATTTTTTTTGCTACTGATTGTTTTTATTATTTTTATTTTTGTTAAATCATTCCAAAAAATTGTTTCTTGATGTTTAGGATATTTTATCTAGCTTGTGGAGAAAATGAATGCTATTTGAGTTAGTGGTGAATCCGATCGAATATCAATTTAGATTTTACCCAAATATGGTTTGTTATAAATGGTATAAAAGGTTGTACTTACATAAAATAATGTACTTTTACATGAATTATATTTTTTTAGTTGGGATGATATATGGTAGAAATGATATTAAAAACATATCATCACTCAATACATTGTTCGTGAGTAGGTTCTTGATGAACACCTCTTCATGATGAGACTTTACAAACATGAGGAAGTGGGGGATTGTGTTCTTTTTTGAGTTATTAGTTTCCCAATGATAATAATATTTAGATTCTTGAAAATATTATTCCTTATATTATGACTATTTTAAGAGTTTAGGGATGGAATATAAAGATGAAAATAGTTTCACTATGGATTTACATTCTTGTATACTAGGAGGAATTTGTGGGACATATATAGATGTTAATTGAGGAATTATGGTGAGGTTGGTGTGTAGTTTAATAACCCATGAGAAAAATCCATGCACTATTATACTCTCACACGAATTTGGTTCCCTTTCTATTTTTATACAAAAAATAAATTCACATATATGAGCACAACATGGCCATTCTTATTTAGACAGAAAATTTTGGGTGTATTTCTATTAATGCACTAGTGTTATTATTTCATCTTTAATCCATTTGGTTATGATTTAAAAGACCTATGAAAAATAAATTTGTAACATAATTTTTTTTTGAGTTTATTGAAAATTATTTTCTATTACCTAATGGAGTGTTTTTATATAAATTTTTGTTTAAGGAAATTATTTTCAATGAATCTTTTATGATGTGATAAAGTGTTTTAAGAAAACAAGTTGGGTTGAAATGGGTTTGAAAAAGAATCAGATTTAGAATTTGATAAAAGATTTAATTTTTTGAAACCGTGATAGATGTTATATATTTTGGTAATATAATTGTTAAACACTGATATATTTATATAAATATTTTATGTTTAAAAAATAGTGTATTTTTTATAAATTGTTATATATTGTGTGCTTTGAAACTATTGATACATGGATAAATGTAGTTTGCGTCATTAGTGAAACATTTTTATTATGTTGTCTTCTTGTTTGGAGTTTTTATATGCCTAAGATGATGAGACAATGTTTTCTAATGTCTATAAATTTCTTCTAGAAACTTTCCCCAGAATAATAAAAAGTTCAATTGATGGTATAATCTTATAAGAATTCCTCAATGTTCTCTAGATGTGACATCTCCAGATAACCAATTTACCATGACTCAGAATCTGGTGGTGGTGCTTTATTTTAACTAATAACCCACCATGTCTGCTTAGATCATTGTAAAACTCCTTTTATATGTTAGTATGATTTCCCTAATGCAATTATGTGTCTTGAAGAGGTTGAGGAGATCTTAGATTCTCTCAAGAACCCTGATGCATTAATGTTCAAGTCTATCAACTAATACATTAAGGGACCTGATAAAGAGTCGTTAGAAGTCATGATACCACCCTTTTAGATTGAAATAATGTGTTGGGAATTATTTAAGTAAGTCCTTATTCCATAAAAATATATTAAGAATTATTTAAAGGAAAATATTTTAATTTATTTTGTTGTGGTTAGGGATCTCTATTAGTTGTCGAGTGTGCTAATATACACAGTTTTGTAAGTATCATTCCTAAGATTATTGGTGATGATTAATTTAAGAAGATATATTTTATAAAAGTTATTATCTGGTATGATGTGACCACTATAAAAAAAATCTATTTAAACACTAATTCGTTAGTTCTTGAAATGGGATAATCTATTGATGTAGAGATAGAAAAGTGACAGGAAGTGATTGAAACATCATTTTTAGTTAGATAAAGTGATAATTCCTCATATATGGTATTTAAAAAAAATTTGTTTATAGATAGAATTTAATAGAAAATAAGAGGCATCTCATAATTTTCTATTGTGGAAAAGTTTATCATTCTAAGAATTCGTGTTTGAAATCTCTGAGATTTCGTAAATGTTGTATCTGTTTGGGGAACCATAAGAGGTTATATAAGATGGTATATTGGGGGGGGGGGGGTCATTTAGGGATAATAAGTTCCTAAACACATGGTATCACATGATTTTGGATATCATGGAACCATCTAGAGGCTCAGTGTGATTCTTTTCATATAGTGGAGGAGTTTCCAAATCTAGTTGATGTTGATCCAGTTTTTAGTTTTTGACATAAGAGGTGAAACCATTTTAGTTTTCTATGTTGCATATCATTAGTATTTATATGATTTTTTTCTAAGGATCTTTAGAGACTTACTTTGGTCATTTATGGATTTTTAATTTTGGAACATGGTTCTGATCAAGATGATGGTTTCATTTTCTTATGGTCTATTTTTTTTTCTTTTGGATGCACACTTTTGAGTGGTCAACCTTCATCTTAAACCATTTTAGTTCATTGAGTATTGTTTTACTATAAGGAACATTGTGGAATAATATACTGATAACTTAAAAATATTTGGGTTTTTTTCTTTTCTAATTCCATTTTTTTCTTCCTTCCATTATTGTCTTTCTATAGTTATTGTTGGATATTGTGCATGTTGGTTTCTATTCATGGGTATGATTTTGTTTTATATGATAGTAGAGCTGAATATTGATGTGATCGATGATATAATTTCTGAGAGTGTGTTTCTCTATTATGCAATGGACTTGTTGTTTTGAGATATTTTCATTTGGACTTACTCATAACATAGGGTTGTAATCATGTAACTATAATGATCTAAAATCTTGATGGACCAAGCAACTAGAGGCGTTGGTGGATGATTTGATGAGTCCATATAGAGGTGATTCTTTGAGTTTAAATTAATAAAATAGTATTGAGTAATTTCCCAATATATAAATCCTTTTAATTACTATCACTTTCTTTTAGATGGTTATATCTTTTTGGGTTTTATGATCATTGTTGCTTATAGGGATTGTTGAGTTGTTTTTTATATTCTGTTCCCTGAGGTTTATGTTTTAACTCTAATATATTTCACCATAATTTATGACAAAAGACACTTATTTATTATAAAGTGATGTGTTTTGTGTGATTTTTCCCATGTTACACTATTTTGGTGAGTCTTTAAATATTAAGGATACTAAGTCCATTACATTGGGTTTTAAGGTATATTCCTATTATCCTTAGTGTTTTTGAGTTTTAATTTTGAGACATTTAGTGATTTTTTTGTACTAGGTTGTACATTTGATATTAATTATTCTTATTCTATCTCATGGATCATATTTATCATTGGTTGAGTCAGGGAGTAATTTTTTTACTTCTATTTTATATCTATTGGACTACTAGCATCTTCGGTTGGAAAGACAAATAGTGGGGAGAATTCAAACATCCTCAATTTTTATAATAATTAAACACTTTTACTTGGTTTATTATATAATTGAATTTATGTGAAAATAAATTATAATTAACAAGTTTTAACATTACTTATGTTAAATAGTGTTTTATAAAGGTAAAATGGTTTTCAAAAACCTTGTGTAAGGAAAAGATCCTTTTTCTATAGGATCCATAAGGGTGAAACCTTTTTTCTATGGATTTTGTAAGGGTAATTCTTTCATATATAAGGGCATCGAGCCTATATGTATGGTTAAATCCATTATATATATATTATTTAAGGGTAATTAAGACTATAGAAAGAAAAGGGATGCATTGTGTAAGGGTATCATACCCTGCGTAAGGGTAAACTTATTGTTGTGTAAGAGTAAGCACTCTGCATAACGGTCTCACATAGGTGTACCAACTCTTGTAAGGGTCTCGCATAAGGGTAACTTATTTCATATGGGTGATATGTAAGGGTATGACTATTTTTCAAAATATTGTGTAAGGTTATCCTAGAGTTATTTTAGAATAACGCTATGTTTTTAAAGGCTGCGTAAGGGTATCCTAGGTGCCATGTAATGGTAAAATATCATTTCTAAATGGCATCTATTTGTACACTAGCATTTTTTTTGGTATACAAGGGATGTGGTATAAGTAAGGCTAAATATCATTACCCTTATGTGATATATTTGAGCTATGTAAGGGTAAAACATGTTACACAAACCTAGTTACCTTTTTGAATATAATAATTATAAATCAATTTTTTATTTATTACTCCTACATGTCAACCTATAACACTTTTTAAACCTTTTTAAATGTAGGAATTTGAGGAAAATGATTCACTAATCCATTTTATTGATTGTAACATCCATCTTAAATTTTTTCAAACACTCTACATTGAAGATTTTATTAAAACAGAAAATCAAATCGTTATTTTAATTTGATGTTTTATTTTCTTCCATGCCTGGTATATCTATTTAAAAATACATGAAGCTTTGATGTATTGAATTGGTGATATCATTTTTGGGGAGTCGTGGGATTCCATATTTTGGGTGACATTTAGATGGGTTTTTAGTGTTGTTTTTATTTTATCATGGGGAATGAATTATCTCCTAGTACTATTATGGATCCCACCTAGGGTGTTATGAAATTTTATAAAATATGTGGATGTTTCTAGGCAGTTTATTCACCTTAAATTTTATTTTTGCAGAAGAATTCAAAAATATGTTTCTCTTATTTACTAAACAATATTCTATGATTATTTATCCTGAAATGTGTCATGAAATCTACTTAATCCTTATCTCTATGACTTTATATGAAAGGGAGAGATGTTATGTGATATGGATTTCCATTACTATAATTTATATTTCCTTCCACTCTTAAAAATTGTTAAAATTAAATTTTGGTTTTTATTCCTTTTGATTGACATTTCAACGAGTTTTTGATGAAAGAAACTTATTGGAGTAGGTTTTAGTTTTATAATGGAAATTTCATGATTTAAATAAATGGGTGGTGACCCATATTTGGAACTTACTTCAAGTTTTTAAAATTATATTAAATCATTTAAATTTCTTAGGGGTTTTTTAAATAAATTTTTTATTTTAAAGTACCATATTTAATTTTATTAATGAACCATAAAATTAAGATATTATGAATACCCATTATAATGTCGATTTGGAAATAATGGTTATATTTGATATTGATAATGATTGTCGACATAGTTGGAACCTTATGATGACCCGCTTTTGTGATGCTTGATTAATATGAAATATTTTATTCTTTTACTTTACATTGTTGGCCATTGGAAAAATTGATTATTCATATAATTTTAGGTCATGGGTGGGAGAAATATGTGAATTGAGAATGAATGAAATTTTGAGGGCATGAGCCCATATTGATAATGATGGGGGTTTCCCTCATAATCCTCATAACTTGATTATATCACTTACATTATTTTACTAGTAAATGGAACCTAGATAGTTATATGAGATGATTTATATTTATTTTTGGTTAAAGGACTAACACACCTTTTAGTGTAACTATAATGAATATGAAATAATTTGGCTTTGGATGTGAAACATAGAAAGCGGGTGTGTAAAGACCTATTTTATATGAGATCCCATGAAACTTGATATAATATTGAAATTAATACATTATTTAATTATTCATTAGATAGACTATCGTGGACTCAATATCTCATCTAGGTTATACCCATATCATCGTTATACTTGATACATGAATCATGATAGCATTTTTTATTATTATGTGGAATTGGAGTATCCTTGTTTGATTGATTACCATTCACGACTGATCTGTATAATGATATAATGAACCTTTAATCTATAATATTTAATCTTGTAAATATTTCTTATTTACACTATTTATTACATTTTTTATTTATTTTACCTCATCTAGTGAAATCTTTTCCAAATATTTTCAAAAAATTGTTCATTTTCAATTGATGAAATTGAATGTTTTCTAACTGTGGTCTGATAAATTGTTTTGAAAGGAATAGAATAATTTTTTAAACCATCTCAAAGGTAAACAAATTACTTATTATTAATTTTAATATTCTAAAATTCAAATCCTTGTACTATATTTTTTATAATCCTCTTTTAATTTATTTCGATTACCTTATAAAGTAGCTGCATAGACTCTTTGGAGAAATCTTAAAAGGGTTTAATTCAATTCATGATTACACTATTTATTGTTTTCAGACATTAATTTCATATATTATGTTATTATAGTATCATCATCATCAATTTAGATTTCATGTGTGTTTCGATAATAGCATATATTTTGGGAGATAGTGGATGTCGTGGACCACATGAAGCTAGGTGTTATTTTACTTACTATTTGTGTGGTCTCCTTGTATATGATGTGATTGTGTTGATTATTTATGATATTTTGTTAATTATATATACTTTTATTGTTATTAGTTGAGTAAAAAATTCCCCAAAGTTGTGTCTTGGTTCCCGAGTTCTTATCACCAACTCATGGGTATTAAGAATTCTATTTAGGTCAGTGGAAAATAAAATCTTATATCAGTTTAGATGAAACTATAGTTTTCTTCATTATAGAAATGCATGATTCTTTGTGATTTATATATTTTATTTCCACTATAAGGTTATTATGAAGATTGGTGAAACCATTAAATCTCTCTAATTAATTGGGTAATGATTATGTTTTTCAGTGAATTATATTAGAATTAATCGAATAAGTTATTCTATTTTTAAGGTATCTTGTATGGGTTCTACGAACATGATTTACTGGGGGACCTACATGAATATTCATTATATTCTAATGATTATTCATTAAAATAATTTGATTTCATAAGTTAAAATAATAATCACTTATTTAAATAAATGACTATTCCCATTACAGTTTTAAATGTATATTTTTAGGAAATTTTTTTCAAGTGTTTTCATGTTTTCAAAAAAAATTATTTTTATGATTTTTGAAATATGTTTTCTTATAATGTGTTTTATGAAAAAAATTGTTGTAAATATGATTTCATCTGCATTTAAATAATTTTTTAGAGCTCAATGATTATTATATGAAAGGAAAACACTAATATATGATCTCATGGTTTTCAAATGGGCTAATGATTTTCTTTTATTATTATTTTTATGTCCCTTACTCAACTTTTTTTTCTCATCCCACATTTTCAAATGTTTTTCATAGCATTTAATGATGAGTAAGAACAATGATGATGTCAAGTTGAAAAATAGGAATATTTTTCATGAAATAAAAACACGATTGTTTTTAAATGTACTATATTATGGAAAAACAGATACTAATTGGAGGTTTTCAACTATGAAATGTATGGGTTTATTATGTATGATTTATAACTTAGTTATTTAATAATATAAACCATATAGAATCTCCAAATGTAATAAAATTAATTCATTATTTTAAAAAAAATACTATGTACTATTGTATGGTTGGATGCATATATTTGGTATCACCAGAAAGGTTTAAATAATTTTAGAGGTTTGGATATTGTAAGTAAGTACCATTAAGATATTTTAATTCATGGATATCATGATATATAATTTGATTATTACTACATTTTTTCGTCTATAAAATGAATTTTCATAATTGTATTCCATATAATAAATAAGAAGTTAATTTATTAAGGGATCAAGTGGAAAATATCCTCCCTAATCCATATCCTGTAATGGTTGGAAATAGAACATAATTGCTTTTTCCTATGATGGATCTATTTACATGTACCATAAATAGTGGTGATGTCTATGTTATAGTGAAACCATGCTCACCAATAATGAAAATATCCATTATAGTTAATTTCATGAAACAACATCATCCTTCATTCAGTATATCATGTAACCATATGGTAGCTGAACGATGTATTAAAACCTAGAAAAAGATATACAATGTCTTGACTTGTTCAGTACATCAAAATTTAACCCTTACTAATTACCATTTTGAAGGTGAATCAAATTAGTTTTTGTCAATGGTTAAGAAAACTCGGGGAATAATTGATGCCTTATAATGTTTAAATCTAATTTTTTTACAAATCATTCATAATTTTGTGGGTATTGATTTAAATTTTGTACTACTTTTAAAACTAAATTTGTTGGACAATCATATATAAATATTTAGAAATTAAAAGACATGCTGCAAGGATTTTTTAGGTATTAGTTAGAAGTTGGTATCAGCCAATTCCATTCATTGAATTTTCTTACAATATCCATTTACATTAATGTATATAGATGAAACCATTTTATGTATTATATAGAAAGAAGTGTAGGACTACCAATTTTTTGTATGAATATACATAAATACATTTATTTGGACTGTGATTTTTATGAGGAATGGTTGATGTGAGGAAGACCCAAATTAATTAGGTAGATAGAAATAGAAAATATATTTTATTTTAGGTAAGAAATAACTATTTTCTTAAATAATTACATGGAAAATTTTTATATGTTTTGGTAAAAAGAGAATGTTAAGTCTATTTTTTATTTGGCCATATGAAATCTTGGATAATGTTATATTAGTTTCCTATCGATTAGATTATAATATGAGTTTATCCCAAGTATATGATGTTTTCCATATTTCATTATTACATAAGTATATGTCATATTCATCTCATGTTTTGAGTCCAAAATAAGTTTAGATGGATGAAAATATTTTATATAGGGAACATCTTATTTATATTCTTGACTATAGAAAGAAGGTGTTATAAAAGAAAATAAAATATGATCCAAAATAGAAAATCCGTGGGAAATTAAATTTTTGGCTCAGAAATAGAAAAGAGTTTTATTTTATGTGTGAAAATAAGTATTTTTAGAGAAATTATAGTGCCAGGGTTTTCTATAACTAGATATTTACAAAAAATAATAGTCATTTGAAACTCTTTTTGGGGTTAGAAACCCCCTTCTTTATTAACTCTGGATCACTTCCTCCTCGAATATTTCCTGGACGGTTTAGTAGTTTTCTCACTAGGAGTATATGAGTCACTTAATTCTATAACACCTTCTTATTTATGGAACCTTAAATGGATACTTGGGTATCTATGGTTTTGGAGAGGATTATATGGACATAAATCTAAATATTCTAGAACTTTTTATAGTAACTATGGTATTGAATCTTCTTTAGAATCAGAAATTTTTAGTGTTACCATTATGGTTAACTTTTAATGAAAAAAGGGGTTGGTCAACATATGGTTAGAAAGTGACTCAACCATCATTGTGAGAATAATCTATAATGGTTTATATAAAATTAGATGGCCTCTTAAAACTCAACAGATGGATAGTCTTCACTCTCTATTAAGGATTAACCATATTATTACCCATGCGTTTGAGAGGCGAACATAGTCAAAATGGTCTCGAAATAAAATTTGTCAACTATGAAACCACTGGGTTATATGAAAATCATAAATATTTACTTCTTCTTTATAGAAAAATATTTAGATAAAATTCCATCTTTCTATCTTTCTTAATGATTATTTATTTTAAATAATTTTGCCTTTCCCTTTTTGACCATGTCATTTCCATAAAAATGAATTAAATTATGGCGATGAAACTTCCAAAAGTGGGGAAGAATTTAACAAATCATTTAATTCTGATAATATATCAATTTTATTCCTTTAAGAGATCCATGAATTATAATTTTCAACATTATATTAACTATAATAATATTGTGTACATTTCTAAAAAAATGAAATAGTTTTATTCATACTAAATTTATTTATATTTATTAAATGGTTTATTTTAAATTTTAAATTCTAAAATTTATTATTTAAATTTTATAACAGAAAATCCATTTTTTAAATTAAAATTTTAAAAAAGTTCCTTCTTGTTAATTTTTCTAATTTGTTTGAAAACATATAATTTTGGGTGGATTTTAGTAATACTTATTTTTTAATAAATAAGATTTTAATTTAAAGTATTTATATATTTTATTTTTTATTTAATTAGTTTTAAAATTCCATTAGTTTATTTTTCTTCCCTAGAATTTAATAAATATCACTATAATAAATACCATTGTTGATTTCGGTATAAAAACATTTATATACTTCGAAATACATTTTTTTGAAAAACAGTTTTTCATCACATTATGTGTTTTAATTTTAAAATTATATTATCCAACTTAAAAAAATAATTCGATAAAATTTACTCCTTATTTGGAATCATAATATCCCTATTTTTATATGAGGTCACATTTTTTTTTGTAACTACCAATATTAATTTTCTAAAAAATATTTTTTTACCACAGTAAGAGTTAGATTGGGTTGACATAGTTAAAACCTATAAGGTAAGGGTTAAAATAATCTAAAAACTTCTATATATTTTATTCTATAGTTATATATGGAAACTATATTATTTATAATTCTATAATTTTTTCGATCAACAACCTCCTCTGGTCGAGTATTCTAATAATTTAATATTTCCCGTGAGTATTCAGATGTCTCTTTATAAATCCTTATATGGAATGAAGTGTAGAACTCCAACATGTTGGGATGAAATTAGAAAAAGAAATATTTTTGAACCTGATAGAAATAAGGTAAAAAGTAGAGAAAGTTGTATTCATTCATTAAGATATAAAGGCTTCTCATATTTGATAGAAAATTATACTATGAATCCTTAATGAGATAGGGAGTTTGAATTTATTGAAAAGGTATGCATACAAAAATCACCTTGGATAAGGGTTACAAGATGTGGATAGAGTGAAAGATGAGATATAGATATATCTATCCATTTTAATTTCATGATCAAATTAGGATGGTAGATTATCAATTGGAAATTACACTGAATCTCTCTCATGTTCACTATGTCTTCAAGTTTGTCTCTAGGGTAAGTACACACCCAATTGTTCCCATGAAAAAAACATAGAGGTCATACATCTAAAGGAATATATCCATTATGAGAAATATCCAATGTAGATTCTATATAATATAAATAAAATTATATAAAATAAGACCACTCACATGGTTAATGATTTGTTGTAAAATAATAAATTATTAGAAGTTACATGGGAACTTGAGGATGTGATTAAAGAAAGATATCCTCAATTGTTTATATCTGAGTGATTAAATTTAAATGTTTAAATTAATTTTATGTGGGGATAGAATATAACAACCTTGTATTTTATGATATACTTTACTATAATTAATTTTTATTTATTTGATATATTTCTATATAGGAAACATCGAGATTAAATGAACGAAAATATACAACTAAAATATTATTCGATATGAGAGTTATTATATAACCATTGGATTAGAGATTATGAAAAGGAATAAATTTTTTTTAAATATTTTATGGTTTACACAAGTATAAAATGGACTCATTAGTTATAAATTGTTTTGGAATGAAATTCAAAATCATTTTAATGTAAAATAGATCTTTTGTTGTAAAGCACGTTTTATGTGTGAATGTCTATTATAATAAATTAAATTGATCAATTTTGGTGACTAAATTTAATGAAATTTATATATTAAATATTAAACTAAACTTTTTAATATTCATATGATATTTTCTCTAAGAATTTAAAACTAATATATATCAATTTTATTGTTCTTCAATGTATTTAGATAAAAAGTATTTTCATCTTGTTTCATGCAATTATTTGAGAAATAAATTTCTTCCATTTATATAAATTGAATCTTGAATTTTTTTTTGATTCATGATGATAAAATTTGGTAAATAGGACCCTTTTATGTTTGGATAATATTAATAGTAACCTTGGTAAATGTTTCCCCCCACAGTAAGGGTAAAATATGTAACATAGGGTTAAAATTATGTGATAATGCTCAAACATATATAATAACCATTAATTTATAGTATTTTATGATTGTAGTTCATAAATTTAAATCCAATTCTAGAATATATGGTAACTTGGTGCCATATTTATTTTATTATAACCTTCATATTAATTTACTAAATGCATAAGTAAGAAATGTCACCCTTTTGATATTAATATCTTTATTTTTTAAGTGCATAAAAATATGTTATATTCATTTTTAATTATTTATTTTAAATAAGAATAATATTTCTTCATGGTTAATTGTTTTTTGTTTTTATTAATGCGATAAATAGCTTAATTTCCTACATAATCCCAACAAAATATTATTTAATTAATAGAACTATATAATAAATGACTCTAAAAAAATTACAAGTAACAAAAATATAAGGGAATTATTAAGTTCAATAAAATTTGAAGACAAATATAAAATAATTGTGATGTATTAAAGTATTATATACAAATTACTACTTTTTATTATTTCTTTAATGTAGATATATATAATTACTGTCAAAAATGAAATTAATGATATTTTATGAAAACAACATTTTATGAAAATATTCAAAAAAAATAAAAATATTTAAATATGACATGTTGGAAATTGAATAGTCTAAAATTCCAACCCTTAAACGTTTTTTATTCAATTATGACATTGTAAGTATTATTTTAACACATTAATATTGAAAAATTAGATACCATTGTTATAGTGAAATTAGGATAACCATATATTTAAACCAAAATATATGGTTTAAAATAACACCAAAACAGATCATATTTTAATTTTATGATGTTATTTAGACATTATAACCACTTTATTAAAATATCTATCAAATTGGAATTGTTTTTCTAGATAATACATAATTACATTTTAATATTTTTATTAATTATATTCGTATCATTTCTATCCCTTATAAAAGGAAACATCATCTCTCTTTTCATTACACAACATTGAGCCCTCTATCTCAGTCAATACATACACTAATATAATCCTAGATTCCTTAACCACATACTATATATTATGTTTATTCTAACATACCACCCCTTCTGGCCTTAAGGTGTAAGCAAAAATAGGTTTCTCAATAAAGAGGTATGACTCTTATTCAAGTGTTTTAAATTTCATATGTTATTATATCTCATCTCAATATATAGTATATAATATAAAATAATAACTTATGTGTCATAAATAAATTTAATTGTTATTATTATTATGGTCCATAATTTTTTACCATTTTCCATATAATATTAAATAAACACATCGTTCATGTGTACGTAGAACATACCATCATCATATAATGGTGTAATTAATTTTCATCACTACATTCAAACATATTTATATTGATGAAATTAATATTTATATATTATATTTATGACAAAAGTATTATTATAGAAATGTAATCTCTTATATACCTTCTTTCTATTCTGTCTGCTTAAAACTGATAATTCCACTCATGCGTATGTGTGAGCTACCATCTCTATAAAGTGATGAAACATTTTTTGGTTTTCTTTTAATATGGATGATAACAAAATAATATTTTTCATGAAAAGATATGATATATATAATATAATAATGATTCATTAAAGTGGAATTATTATTTTCCATTATTTATTCTAATCTATCAAAAATGGAAACAATGTTTATGAATACACATGGCCTGCCATCTACAAGAATAGTGTAATTAATTTTTTTAGAACTAAATTTTACAGATGTGTCTATGTGAATTCCTGAACCCAAATCTATATATACATAACTAAAAAATTATTTATATTTTATTATTATAAATTAAATAATAATGCACGACACATTATACAACTGATGATATTTTCTAGTCTAGGATTTCAAGGATTAATATAAATACCTTATATAAAATCAATTTATACATAGATAATTATAAAATAACTAATTAGATTCTCTAGTTCAAACATCTCAAAATAAATTCATCCTCATATAACTTCTATAAAAGTTACAAAATATATTTTAAAATGTGGGGTGAGTATAAAATTGCATAGTAATGGGTATTAAAAGTAGTGATAAAATACAATTGAAATAATTTGAAAATACTTTTAAAACGTTTTATATAAAAAAAAATTTGATAAAATTTATAATTTTATAAAAAATATAAAAATTTGGTTTTTATAATATTACATATGAAAATAATTTTCAAAACCCATTAAAATACTTATCCTGTTAAAAAATGACTTTTAAAATAGTCATTGAAAAAAATAGATTTATTCTAAAATATTCCTTTAAATATAATGATTCTCTTATGAATTAAAATTATACAAGGAAAATATTAATAAATCCATATGTCCACTAAAAGTGTCACTTGTCACTCATTGTTCCATTTTGCATTTTGGTTCCCACTCTATTCATTATCTTTGAATTTTATTCCCAAGTGTAGAATTATAAGGATTTTTTTAGATATTCATTTTTCCTTCATAACCCATTAAAATCTTTTCAGAAGCTTACATAAATTATTTTTATAGAATAAAATAATTTTATAACTTATAATATTGAAAAAATTCATTTTTATAATGTTTTGGGGGAAATCCATTTTTTCTAGAGGTAAATTACTTACCATAAAAGGCATGAAAATATACACATTGAAATAAAAACAAATACTTATATTAAAATTTATTAAATAATAATAAAAATAATAGAATATAGAAATATCTACGGAAATTTATGAAATTTATAGAAATAAAAAATTATTTCATACATAAAATGATAACTTTTATCATTATATAATTTATTAGAAACTTGTTTAATTTGAAAGGTATAATTAAAATAAATTTGTTAAAGTAAACATCCTTCCTATGAGTTTTTTAAAATTATCAGAGAGTAGAAACTGAAAAAATAGAAACAAACAATTTAATATAATTGAGTTTTAAACATAATAATATTTCTTTAAAAATATAATTTTTAAAATATAATCACCTGAAATAAAATATTTACTATAAAAAATTTAATATATTCATGAATATCAATTAAATAGGGTTATTAAAATAAATAAAATATAAATCCATTATATAAAATTTGAATACATAAAATCATATATGTTTAAAATAAATAATACCTTATATTATTTGTAGACAATTAATATATTGGGTAAATATTAGTATTTGAACACTAGACAAATAAGAAATGAGATGGAGTTTTTTTGGGAGTATGAGTGTTTCTCTATGTGGAATCATTTTAAAAATCCTAAAGGAAACTCTATATTTTTAGTCTCAAGCCACTATAACAATATAATATAATATTTAGTATCAATGTATTTTTTGTTAATGGGGTATGAATAGTTTTTCTTGAAAGTTAGGGATGATATATCTACCTATGATTTGGAAATTTCATAGTGAATAATATTTATAACTAAATCAAATGGGGTGTTCTGACAAAAAACATATTATAAAATAGTGAAAGAATATTTCTATATATCCATCACGATGATTCAAGTATAATACATTAGAGATTAAATTATTAATATATTACATTTAATCACACAATTAAAATTGATTTAAAATATATTGGTAGTTTATGAGGTTATATAATGAAACATTGAGCTTTATCATGAAGAAATGATTGATAAGAGAAATGAAATTAAAAAAAAATTGAATGTTAAAAAGTATTAAAAATCACCATTCTATCAAATAGGGAAGTTGAGAGGAATTAAAATCTAGAACAATGATGAAAATCGAACTAATAAACTAAAAACAATCCAAAAATAGGATTTCAAGATGATTTGGATAGCTAAAAAATACGAATACACCTACCCCTTCTTATTTATTTCTGATGGAACCCCAACTGGGCACCCAAGGATCCTTCCTCATGACTCAAGCTTCTACCGCTATATCTGAATCTGATGACTTCACTAGTGGGATACGCATATCCATCGCATATGAATCTGAAACCCCTTTAGTGTTTGACCTCCATCCATACTCATCCTCACAAACTGAATCTCTCACAATAAATTTCCGCCTTATGAGGTCGAGTAGAGCATCACTTTTTCAAATTTTCATATACCAATTTACCCTATAATCATTTGTTTATTATTATTATTTTATGAAATTTTAATAATATTCATATAATACTATAATTATATATCAAAATTTCTTTAAATTATAATTTTATGTATTTTATAATAAATTATATTACATTTAATTTCATAATCATGTATTTAAAAATTAAATATAAATTTTCTAAAATTACTTATTCCTATTAATTAATTTGAATTTATGTATTTTATAATTATAAATCAATTTTTGAATGTTTTAATTTAATTCTACTATAATTTATTTATTTCATTAATAAAATATTTTATCCTCAATAATATGTAAATAAAAACATTTTTTTTAAAAATTAATGTGTTAACTAATAAAAAAACATAAAATTGATTAATGAAAATAATTTTATCTCCATAAATATTCGTTTTATTAAAACATATATGATTTTTTTCTAATATAACATGTTAAGTAATTCGATATAATTATTTGTAATAATTTTATTATTATTTTACCTTTAAAATATACTTTTGATTCAAATCTGATATTTTACAAACAAATCATTTTGAAAACGATATATATATATATATATATTATTATAAAAAATAATAACAAATTCATGGAAATTAATATTTGATAATAATTTTGGATATTAATTTATAATCATATTATATCTCATAAAAATAAGTATTTATTTATGAATTGTATAACACAATATTTAAAAACTATAATTTTTTGACATTAACAAAAATGAATTGTTAATTAATAATAACCTGTATTAATAATTGATGAAATAAGTTCATATATTATTAAAAATATGAATTTAATATATTAATATATATATATTCTTTAGTAGAAGTATAATTCTTTGAAAAATAAAATAATCTCATTTTATTTCATTTTATTATTATAAAATTTATAATCTTTCACTTAACTTTTAATTACATTTTTATTTTGATTAAATAAAATCACTTTGATTCATAAAATATTTTAATAACTTTGTTTATTTAAATTATAAAAAATCATTTAATAATATTATATATTTTTTTAGATGTTATGCCGCCCCCTAAAATGAGTTGTTCCTCATAATATGTTTATCATACTTAAGAGAAATGTGAATTTATAACTTCATATTTAAGAAAATATTAAATAGTTGTACAGATATATTATTCATGGTACTTAATCACCTATAAGTTTGAAAAAAGATTTTACTACTAGGACTTTACTCGAAATACCACACACAATCACAAATTTTCTCTAGATCTTTCCTCTGATACCAATATTATTTCCAAGACTCTAACTTCTATATTCTTTACAAAAAAATGTTGTTTAAATTTCTTATAATAAAGTAACTAAAAAATAAACATTACATTGAACAATTGAGGATATTTTTCGGTCTATGTTTTGGAGGATGAGGAAAAATAACATAAAAAAAAATTATAGATTACAAAGATAGCTATAAAATAACTAATTGTATTATCTTGTTATAATTTCAAAAAACTATTATATCTATCTAATAACTTCTAAAAGGAATATGAAAAAAATTTAAAACATTGGGTGAGTATAAAACATCCCAGAAAGGTGTTTTAAAAATATTGATAAAATTAGTTTAAAATACTTTGGAAACACATTAGAAAACGATTAAATATAAAATAAAACATTTTATATATCTTATTTTTTTCCAAAAATATATAGTAATATGATTTCCATAAAATAGATACGAAAATAGTTTTCAAAAACCTTTAAAATACATATATTGTTAAAAAACCATTTTAAACATAATTATTGAAAAAAATTTACTTATAGTTAAAAAATAATTTTAATATAATAATTTTTTTATTAATTAAAATTATACTTGAAGAATTTTAAGAAAACCATATAGCAACTAGCATTATTATGCATACAACAACGTCTCATTTATGACATGACTTTACTCCCCCTTGCTAATCTTCTCATCTAATAACCAACTGCTGAATTTTAAGAAATCATTTTTAGAATATCTTTCTTTCCCATTAATAACTCATTAAAAATATTAAAAAATTATTTTCATAGAATAAAATAATTTTTTAACATATAATATTTTGAAAATATCATTTTTAGTTAAATAAATAATAAGAATTCATTTTTTCCATAATAAAATTGCTATCATTTAAAATACAAGAACACATAACCCATAAAATTTAAATAAATTATTGTATTAAAATTCTATAAATTTTTAGACAAATCATATAATATGAAAATATCTACTACCATGTATGAAATTCATGTACATAAAAAATAATTTCATACATAAAATGTTATCATTTATCATTAAAAAAATATTAGAATCTTTTCTAATTTGAAAGAGGGAAATCAAATTAATTTCATAAAATTGTCTTTGTTTCTAAGATATTTTGATAATTATCAAATCATAGGAACTATAAAAATATAAAAAAATGATTTAATATATTTGAGTATTCAGAATACTTATATTTCTTCCAACAAAATAATTTTTTAAATATAAACATTTGAAATTAAATATTTCAATTAAAAAATGAATTCCTCCAAAAGCATATCTAAAATAATGGTTTCTAAAATTAAAAATATAAAAATCCTTTACATATAGTTTAAAAAAATAAAATCATTTATTTTTAAAATAAGTATATCAATTTACTTATTTTTTAGAAATTATGATTTTGGTTAGTTGTTAGTTTTTAAACAATTTGAGACGATGACAAATGAGAAATGGAGGTTATGTGAGGAGGACTATTTTTTAAGGTTGAGATATTATAGAAATCTTGATGGAAACTCCCCATTTAAAGTATCAACCCATTGTTTTTAAATAATATTAAATATAATGATCAATATATTTATCTTTAAAAGATTTTATATAGTTTTTTTAAATTAATTGTTTGTATATCTACCCATGATTTTGTGATTTCTAGGTGAAGAATATTTCTAAATAAAGTAGTTTTGGTATAGTGATGGAAAAAAATTTTATATATCTGTATTTATGCTCTAGGTTATTGCTAAGGAGGAAGAAATTAAAACCATGTTCTACATTATCACACAAGATAACTTTATTTAAAATCGATTAAGATTGTATGCATTAAAAAGAAATGTATTTATTCAATGTGAAGTAAGGACTATCAAAATAATTGAATTTGAAAAAACCCATTTTAATATAAAAAATAATTAAAAATAATCATTGTGTCAAATAGGGATGTTAGGTGGAAGAAAAATCAAAAACATTAAGAAAAATTGAATTAATAAACATAAAATGACTTAAAAAATAGTTTTCCAGAAGATTAGGACACCTAAAATACACAAACATCTATACACTCAATGTTCATTTCTCATAGAACCCCATGTAAATTCCCCATTATCCACTACCATGACTCGAACTTCTTCCAATATAAATTAATCCAAAGCTATGACCACAAGGAGACCAAATCCACCCCATCTGAATATAAACATCTATTTAGTTGTAAACCTCCATTTTCACTTGGACCCCCAAACAGAATCCCCCAGATTCGATTTCCACCTTATGAGGTCAAGTAGACCCTCATTTCTTCTTATTCACTTCACTCGGTTTCCATTATCATCATTTTTCACAATTTACCAAATTTTAATAATTATAATATAATTGGATATTTATATTTCATAATTTCATTAATTTATAATATCATCTATCTTATACGAAATTATATTACCATTAATTTCAATGTTCAATATATAAAACTAAAATATAAATGTTTTAAAATGACTTGTAATAATTTATTGAATTTTATTTAAGTATTTTTTTAATTATAAATAATTTTCTCGAGTGTTATATGTAATTTAGTTACTTTCATTAATGAATTAACATTTCAAGAATAATTTTTTTAAAAAAATATTTTCTTATAATTTTATATATTAACATATAACAAACACATAACATTGATTAAAAAACCATATTAGTATGAAACATGATTCATTATATTAAAACATATTTAAGTTGTTTTTTAATTTAACATGTCATGTAATTTGGTATAATTATTTTTAATAACATTATAATTATTTTACCTTTCAAATAAAATTTTGACACAAATATTATATATTAAAAAAATATAGAAAAATTAATATATTTATATTATTATTTTAAAAAATAATAACACATTTATAGAGATAAATATTTGGTTATAATTTTTTCATATTAATTTAAAATCAAATCTATTTCTTGAAAAAATAATTTATTTAAAAATATTTTTACATGATATTTTAAAACTATAAATTTTTCATACTAAGGAAATATAATTTTTAATGAATAGTTACCTATATTAATAATTGATGAATGATGTTCGTATCTATTTAAAATTATAAATTTAATATATCATCATTTATATTCATTATTAAATTTATTATTCTTTGAAAAATAATATAAATATATATTATATATAAGTATTAAATAATATTAAATATTTCATATAACTTATATAAATATTATTATTTTGATTAAAGTAAATCGATAGGCTTCATAAAATATTTTCTTTATATAATGTATTTATATTATAAAACAAGTCTTTTAATGAGAAGTTAATAGTATTCAATTATTTTGGGGATGTTACCCTCTATATATATAATGAATAAATATGATACTTATATCATGAATAAAATTATTTATATTTTTGAACCATAATTAATGTATAAGTATTGAAATTTCCAAACTAAAACAATCATGAAAACTGAAACAGTTATCACCTAGAATATTGATTTTATTAAAAAATTATTAACAAACATGTTATAAAATGTGATATGTAAATAATAAATGGTATGATATATATTATTATGGTCATAGAATATGTTTTATAATAAATATGTACTTATTATATTGGAGGCCTGAACCTGTAAAAAGAAAGATGAGACTTGATGTAGGTGATTTTTGACTTCTATTTTTTTGATACACGTTCCATATTCAAAACTACTTTCTTTTATGTGGTGTATATAAAACCCTTGATTTTATTTTTTTATTCTTCTCATTAGAATTATATGGCTATAAAAGACCATATAATGTTCTCTATTCCATGTTTTTGTTATTCGATAGTTACCAATGTGGTATGGGATATATGTTTCAATCCTATATTAATTGAGATTGTTTATGTATGAATTTAAATTGATGTAATTATATGATCCTTATCAAATATAAACATTTGATTTTAATCTATTTTTTTATTTCTACATAATATATTTTTTTCTTTCATTTGACATACTTTATGTATTCAATATATTTAAATAAATTTCTAAGGAAAACTGGCTATATTTTACTATCCATCCAAAATTCCACTTTCTTCCAGGTCCATGTTTTGTATAATATTTATTCAAATAAAATGTTAAAATATTATCGTATTATTATTTATATAAATTTTAACCGAAGTTTAATTTTTTATAAAAACATTCAACTGAATCTTCCTAAAGTTTTTTGTACAGGCTGAATTTTTAGTTTTTTATAAAATAATGAATGATTTTTTATTATAATATATAGAATCATAGGAATTTGATGAAATCATGACCAATAAATGCTTTGATGATTCCTTTTCAAGTTTCTATGGTTATTTTCAAATAAAATATTTCTATAATGTTTTATCTATATTTTGAAGGTAAATAAGTTATTTGAATATCAAAAGTGTATTTTTCTCCTGAAATATTCTCATGATTATTTTAATAGAATTTTTAATATAAGATAATATTTTATTTGTTAATTATATTTTACTAGAAATGTTATAAAATTATTCCATTGGTATTATTTCTCTAGATATTTTATGACTAAGATGACTCTATGTTTAAAATCCAATTAATTTTCATTAGGTTTTTGTTTGATGGAATGATGAAATGTTTATGAAACGTTTTTATTTTCTATGGGTATTTAAATGGTGATGTGATTAATATTTTCTGATCTTTTTGAAGAAATATGTATGGTTTTAATTTTGTGATGGTGGTCCCAAAATTATATACCCATCAAATTAAAAGTGCAATGTTTTTTATCTAATGAGATAATAGTGGTAATGTTGTTTATATGCTTGATCCACTATGAGAACAAAGTCGATGTGGGTGATCCACTATGGGAATAAACTAATTGTGCTTTATCAATTATGGGAAATAGGTTCTGATGCTTGATCTATTATGATGTGAAAAATAGGCGTTGATGTTTGATCAAATTTGATATGATGATCTTATTATATAATATCGGAGAGTGAAATTGTTTCTATACATATGATGGACCCACACTTATATGAAATTAAATCATGGTTTATGATTGATTTATGATGATTCATCACTCTTACGATTCTTATATTTTAAAATTATAAAGTATTACAAAATTACTCATGATTACGATCCATGATAAATTGGGTATGTACTCTTTATGTTATTGTCACGACCCCCTCCCACCAAAGATGCCCCTCCTGAGCTGGCAATGGTGAAAGGGAGATAATGACCCCCGAGTCCCACCTCCAGTAGGCTCCGGGTTGGCGACTATCACCAAGGATATTAGTTTTCACAAATATGGGAGGCATTACCCTTTTTTTATTATTTTGGATCGGGAAATAGGACAAGTCAACCACCAAAAAGGGAAAAGAACAAGTGTATATAAATAAACCCAAACCAATCCCACATGCATGTTTAAACAATTTTTATAACAAGGTACAAGTACAAGGAAGCTCAAAAGTACAATGCCAAAGAAAACAAGAAACAACAGCTGCAACAACTCCAACTGCCCGACTAGTAGGGTCCCGCACGGCCCTGGTAGTCCTCCTGGAAACCTGAAAGTAAACGTAGGGTGAGCATACAAGTATACTCAGTAGGGAAACCTAAAGCTCTCGTGCACAAGTGGGGAGACACCCTAAGGTCCCGTGAGAAAATAGAAGAACCAAAAAATAACAAGGAAAAACTATCCACCCAGCCTCACTGGTCACACTCACCAAGTAACACAAACAAGTTTAGTATATATATAGAACAAAAGTATTGGGTACCCCACACCATTTCCCACTTAATTAGATGCAGCTCTTCCTAACGGAAAACGTCCTGACGCTACCACACTCTTCCCGCCCGCACACAACTGGGCCTCACAACCACGCATCTCGCCCGCACACACCTGGGCCACAACCACTAACCCGCCCACAGACACCTGGGACTCATCCCGAAGGTTCTTGGGAACGGTAAGCCTGCCCGAAGAGTCTTGGGCTAAAGGTCGCCTCAAGCCATCATAGCCTCCGAGACCTACCCGAAGAGTCTTGGGTGTAAGGTCACCTCAAGCCATCACAACCTCCGAGACCTACCCGAAGAGTCTTGGGTGTAAGGTCACCTCAAGCCATCATAGCCTATGGAAGAAGGAGCAAGAAGGAGCTAGTAACTAAGGGGGAACACCCTCTCCCATAAAATGGGAGTGTTCGGCACTAGGTGCTTGACATGGGTGTGGTGCGACATAACACAAAGATACAATTATATATATACATATACCAAACACACAGCCCAACCTATGGCTTCATAAAAAGAGAAACTGAGCATGTGCATCGGCACTGCTACCACGAAGCTTGCATCAACAACCAAACAATCATCCCCCAACCCCATTTAGGTTTTAATGTTTCATGCAATGGTTTAAGAAATTATTATTACTGGGCAGCTATCATCCAGACAAAACCTTTCACAAACATATCCCTGCCATCCACAACCAAGGTTAGGTAAAACGCAAGCAACCACATGTCATTTCATTTACAAAAGATTATCACAACCATACAACATTCCATCATTCATTTATTTCAAAGTTCCACACATAAAACCCTTTCCACACACAAAACATTTCCGCATTTGAAAAATCCTTTTTACTTCAAAACACATTTCATAATCAAAACACTTTTCATAAAAAAAGGCATTTTCCACAACCAACCACTTCCCATTTCAACCCCATCGTTTACAAAACATTTCACACCTCCACGTTTCCACCATCAACCATTCCAATAAGATCACCACCCAAACGTCGCAGCCCCGCTGCTCACCCAAACCACAACAGCCCACAAAACACCCCCAACACATTCCACGTAACCAAGACAACACCCACATGTTCATTATTCCATTTTGGTTCAACCGGGGTGATCACACAAGGGTTCTAGATTTTCATTTAAAAAGTCAACTATACGTGATTAACCAATTTCCACATTTTATGAAGTTTCCATCCATAAGAAAATACAGAAGGAGATGGCAACATTTAATTGCGTAAGCAAAGGCCCCCAATGACTGTGATTTTCAGTAGGTAGAAGCTCATTCAATTCACAAATATAATATCACAGGATATATAAAAAATAAAGTAACAACAATCACTAACTTCCCAACCCCATTCTTTAACCAGTTATTATCTTTATTTAAAGGTTCAACCATTTCTCATGAAAACAAAAGGATACCCGCCACACATGATACACAAATTAGAGAGACAAAGGTGAGATCCCTACCTCAAAAGGTCCCGATCACGCCGCTTCCGACGACGTCCTTCGGTGTCCTCCGCCTTCGCCAAACCCAACAAACGCCTCCTAGGATGGAAGCTGGAGAAGGAAGGCCCAAAGGAAAGGTGACAAGTCCGGGCTTAGAAGCTTCGTCTCGTCGCTACGATCCTGTGGCCGCTGACGGATCGTAATTCGGAGCTCGGACAAAGAAGTTAGAGGAGGAAGACTTCTTGATCATCCAAGAGTGTTGTCTTGCGGAGAAGAAGCGATTGGTCTGGAAATAATCCGCGACCCTTTCTTATATAGCCAACGAATAGGTAAAACAGTATGCAGCGTGTATTGATGAATACACGGTGTGACTGTACACCTGTTACGTGTTTTGACTGGTCAACACACGACACGTCACGCGGTTTCCACGCATTTTAAAAAAAGACATTAATTTTATTAATATGTGTGTTTCGTTGACCCGAGACATAACTCATAAAAAGGTATCCATCACTGGTCTTAAAATGACCGTCTTAATTACAGGATTACACTGCCGCTGACGGTTCGTCATTCCGACACCATATGAAGAAGTTATAGAATTTTTAAGTTTTGATCAGCCAAAATAATAATATTATTATTTTATTATTATTATAATTACTTATTTATTTATTTTTATAACTCCAAATCAATCGTGATTTGGTCTCTTTCACATTGGAAACAAACACTCCCTCCTTTTACATTTTTTTCTCTTTTAATTTTATTCCCATTAATACCTTATAATCATTATTATAATATATAATAATAATGACTTACAAAAGAACCTCCTCAATCCCATGCCACCACAAAAGTGGCGCCTCCTTGGCTCCATGTCAACCACGCCCCACCCCTTATTGATTTCCTTTTTAATTTAACTTATTTGTTTTATTGCATTAATTTTTAAATCTTTATTTCCTTTAACTCTTTCTCTCTCCAATCTCCTTTAATGTTATTATTAATAAAATTAATAATAACACCCATCATTAATGTTCTAATTTAATCCCATGAAATTAGATTACTATAATTATTCTCATATTAAACTAAAATCATTCCATGTGACCCAAAACCATTTCATTTAATTGAATTAAATGTCAAAAAAAAATTAATATAACTTATATATTCAACCCCTTTTTAATACATTTAATTTCATTAACCTCTCACACATAGTTTTACGTCATAATTATTATTTATTGTTTTTCAATAATAATAACAATTCATCAAATTATTTTATTAACTCACCACCATTATTATTTTTAATAACAATAATATTTATGCTCATCGCATTGACTATATTAAACCACCGCGTTGGATATCTGAATCCAACCATGCCACATCAATGTCGTGTAACATCCGTCAATTTAATTATTTAATTCTATTTATTTCTATTTCACACTGATTACATTGAAACCACTTTTATTAAATTAAAGTCATTCAATTTAATAAACCCAACATATTTTTACACCACTATTATTATTATTATTTAACATAATAATAATAACGAACTCACCTTTAATTTTATTAACGCACCACCATGCTTCCATTGTGCATCTTCATTTATTTGTTTGGAATAAATATCATAACTCATTTTATTAATTTCTCATTAATATTATGAATAATATTAATAACACAAAACCTATTATTATTATTCTAATTTAATTCCAAAAATTTCTCAATTAAGATTAAACTAAACTCCTTATTTTTTTAAATTATTATTTAGAATTAAAACCCCTTTTAATTTAATTAATCACGCACTTTATATCACCATCTTTATTATTTAATATAATAAACTGACAAATCAACTTTTAATTTTTTATAAATTCTTCTTCGTTTTTATCATTAATAATTATCATTGTTACGCGCGCCGTGTTGACCACATCGATTTCAACAAAGGAAAGGACCGAAGAGGTCCGAGCCATTACACCAGATACCTCTCAAAACATTCTCGTCCTCGAGAATTAAAACCAACCCCAAAAAGGGGGAAAGGTCCAAAAAACCACCCCTCAAGATACCTCTCAGGCCTCTTGTCATAACAAGAAACAACTGACAACCCTAATTATGTGAGTTAGTAATTCCCTCTCCTATGTCGAGATATTATCCGCTTTAGGCGGCACTGACTCGCCTGCACGGGTTTAATCGCATCTGCATTAATGCGCCTCGATTAAGGACTGAGCCTTCCCACTTCCATATATTAAGATTTTCCAACTTACACTGCACCCAACAACGTACAACCCACACACTGCCCGGACACATGGCTTGAGGAATTCCTTCTCCCATGTCGAGATATTATCCGCTTTAGGCGGCACTGACTCGCCTGCATGGGTTTAATCGCATCCGCATTAATGCGTCTCGATTAGGGATTAGGTCTTCCCCTCCCCACATGATAGGGCTCTTCACATACATTTAAAGAAAAGCGGGAAACAACATAGAATTAAAAACTCACAAAAAGAAGGTCCAGGCCCAGAGAATGAGCAAAAGAGTTCCAACAAAGGAGTGTGATGATCTTGAATTTAAAAAAAACATAAGTGAGAGAATTTAAGTAAAACCGGAAACATCTCTCTCGATCTCTGGCCTTGCTAGGCTTGCCACTTCTATTGCGTGAAACTGTCTGTGTCCCACTCCTCTGCCGTTCTGTTGACGTCCAGGTGCCATAGTTGTTCGGTAACCAGGGAACGCCTAAGCCCAAGTAGTAATGAAAAACTCAAAGTTTTAATTATCATTTTATTTTAATTTCTTTCCCAGAACACCCAAATCAAGTAAAACACAAACATGATGATGTATGTACCTTCCCTAGGGTCTCTACCCTGCAATCAATATAGTCTCACTTGGTCGTTCGGTAGGCTCAGAGTCCTTGCATCGGATCCCGAGGGGCCCTAAAATCCCGTGTCCTAGCCGGTCTTCCCTGGCCTATGTGACGCACCAAGATTAACGAACATTGTTGCCCTACCATCCCATGAAATCCTCACTGTGCCTAACTCCAGACTCCATCCTACCTCTCAACCATCACCTCTGATACCATTCTGTCACGACCCCCTCCCACCAAAGATGCCCCTCCTGTGCTGGCAATGGTGAAAGGGAGATAATGACCCCCGAGTCCCACCTCCAGTAGGCCCTGGGTTGGCGACTAGAACCAAGGGTATGAGTTTTCACAAATATGGGAGGCATTACCCTTTTTTTATTATTTTGGATCGGGAAATAGGACAAGTCAACCACCAAAAAGGGAAAAGAACAAGTGTATATAAATAAACCCAAACCAAGCCCACATACATGTTTAAACAATTTTTATAACAAGGTACAACTACAAGGAAGATCAAAAGTACAATGCCAAAGAAAACAAGAAACAACAACTGCAACAACTCCAACTGCCCGACTAGTAGGGTCCCGCACGGCCCTGGTAGTCCTCCTGGAAACCTGAAAGTGAACGTAGGGTGAGCATACAAGTATACTCAGTAGGGAAACCTAAAGCTCTCGTGAACAAGTGGTGAGACACCCTAAGGTCCCGTGAGAAAATAGAAGAACGAGAAACTAACAAGGAAAAACTATCCACCCAGCCTCACTGGTCACACTCACCAAGTAACACAAACAAGTTTAGTATATATATAGAACAAAAGTATTGGGTGCCCCACACCATTTCCCACTTAATTAGATGCTTCGCTTCCTAACGGCAAACGTCCTGACACTACCACACTCTTCCCGCCCGCACACACCTGGGCCAAACCACGCATCCCACCCGCACACACCTGGGCCTCACAACCATGCATCTCGCCCGCACACACCTGGGCCACAACCACTAACCCGCCCGCAGACACCTGGGCCTCATCCCGAAGGTTCTTGGGAATGGTAAGCCTGCCCGAAGAGTCTTGGGCTAAAGGTCACCTCAAGCCATCACAGCCTCCGAGACCTACCTGAAGAGTCTTGGGTGTAAGGTCACCTCAAGCCATCACAGCCACCGAGACCCACCCGAAGAGTCTTGGGTGTAAGGTCACCTCAAGCCATCATAGCCTATGGTAGAAGGAGCAGGAAGGAGATAATAACTAAGGGGGAACACCCTCTCCCATAAAATGGGAGTGTTCGGCACTAGGTGCTTGACATGGGTGTGGTGCGACAAAACACAAAGATACAGTTATATATATACATATACCAAACACACAGCCCAACCTATGGCTTCTTAAAAAGAGAAACTGAGCATGTGCCTCGGCACTGCTACCACGAGCATGCATCAACAACCAAACATTCATCCCCCAACCCCATTTAGGTTTTCATGTTTCATGCAATGGTTTAACAAATTATTACTACTGGGCAGCTATCATCCAGACAAAACCTTTCAGAAACATATCCCTGCCATCCACAACCAAGGTTAGGTAAAACGCAAGCAACCACATGCCATTTCATTTACAAAAGATTATCACAACCATACAACATTCCATCATTCATTTATTTCAAAGTTCCACACATAAAACCCTTTCCACACACAAAAAATTTCCGCATTTGAAAACTCCTTTTTACTTCAAAACACTTTTCATAATCAAAACACTTTTCATAAAAAAAGGCATTTTCCACAACCAACCACTTCCCATTTCAGCCCCATCATTTACAAAACATTTCACACCTCCACGTTTCAACCATCAACCATTCCAATAAGATCACCACCCAAACGTCGCAACCCCGCTGCTCACCCAAACCACAACAGCCCACAAAAGACCCCCAACACATGACACATAACAAAGCCAACATCCACATGTTCATTATTCCATTTTGGTTCAACCGGGGTGATCACACAAGGGTTCTAGATTTTCATTTAAAAAGTCAAATTTACGTGATTAACCAATTTACACATTTCATGAAGTTTCCATCCATAAGAAAATACAGAAGGAGAGGGAAACATTTAATTGCGTAAGCAAAGGCCCCCAACGACTGTGATTTTCAGTAGGTAGAAGCTCATTCAATTCACAAATATAATATCACAGGATATATAAAAAATAAGGTAACAACAATCACTGACTTCCCAACCCCATTCTTTAACCAGTTATTATCTTTATTTAAAGGTTCAACCATTTCTCATGAAAAAAAAAGGATACCTGCCACACATGATACACAAATTAGAGAGACAAAGGTGAGATCCCTACCTCAAAAGGTCCCGATCACGCTGCTTCCGACGACGTCCTTCGGTGTCCTCCGCCTTCGCCAAACCCGACAAACGCCTCCTAGGATGGAAGCTGGAGAAGGAAGGCCGGAAGGAAAGGTGACAAGTCTGGGCTTAGAAGCTTTGTCTCGTCGGTACGATCCTATGGCCGCTGACGGATTGTAATTCGGAGATCGGACAAAGAAGGTAGAGGAGGAAGACTTCTTGATCATCCAAGAGTGTCGTCGTGCGGAGAAGAAGCGATTGGTCTGGAAATAATCCGTGACCCTTTCTTATATAGCCAACGAATAGGTAAAACAGTATGCAGTGTGTATTGATGAATACACGGTGTGACTGTACACCTGTTACGTGTTTTGACTGGTCAACACACGACACGTCACGCGGTTTCCATGCGTTTTAAAAAAAGACGTTAATTTTATTAATATGTGTGTTTCGTTGACCCGAGACATAACTCATAAAAAGGTATCCATCACTGGTCTTAAAATTACCGTCTTAATTACAGGATTACACTGCCACTGACGGTTCGTCATTCCGACACCATATGAAGAAGTTATAGACTTTTTAAGTTTTGATCACCCAAAATAATAATAATAATATTTTATTATTATTATAATTACTTATTTATTTATTTTTATAACTCCAAATCAATCGTGATTTGGTCTCTTTCACGTTGGAAACAAACACTCCCTCCTTTTACATTTATTTCTCTTTTAATTTTATTCCCATTAATACCTTATAATCATTATTATAATATATAATAATAATGACTTACAAAAGAACCTCCTCAATCCCACACCACCACAAAAGTGGCGCCTCCTTGGCTCCATGTCAACCATGCCCCACCCCTTATTGATTTCCTTTTTAATTTAACTTATTTGTTTTATTGCATTAATTTTTAAATCTTTATTTCCTTTAACTCTTTCTCTCTCCAATCTCCTTTAATGTTATTATTAATAAAATTAATAATAACACCCATCATTAATGTTCTAATTTAATCCCATGAAATTAGATTACTATAATTATTCTCATATTAAACTAAAATCATTCCATGGGACTCAAAACCATTTCATTTAATTGAATTAAATGTCAAAACAAAATTAATATAACTTACATATTCAACCCCTTTTTAATATATTTAATGTCATTAACCTCTCACACATAGTTTTACGTCATCATTGTTATTTATTGTTTTTCAATAATAATAACAATTCATCAACTTATTTTATTAACTCATCACCATTATTATTTTTAATAACAATAATATATATGCTCATAGCATTGACTACATTAAACCACCGCGTTGGTTATCTGAATCCAACCATGCCACATCAATGTCGCGTAACATCCGTCAATTTAATTATTTAATTCTATTTATTTTTATTTCACACTGATTAAATTGAAACCACTTTTTTTAAATTAAAGTCATTCAATTTAATAAACCCAACATATTTTTACACCACCATTATTATTATTATTTAACATAATAATAATAACGAACTCACCTTTAATTTTATTAACGCACCACCATGCTTCCATTGTGCATCTTCATTTATTTGTTTGCAATAAATATCATAACTCATTTTATTAATTTCTCATTAATATTATGAATAATATTAATAACACAACACCTATTATTATTATTCTAATTTAATTCCAACAATTTCTCAATTAATATTAAACTAGACTCCTTATTTTTTTTGAATTCTTATTTAGAATTAAAACCCCTTTTAATTTAATTAATCACGCACTTTATATCACCATCTTTATTATTTAATATAATAAACTGACAAATCATCTTTTAATTTTTTATAAATTCTTCTTCGTTTTTATCATTAATAATTATCATTGTTACGCGCGCCATGTTGACCACATCGATTTCAACAAAGGAAAGGACCGGAGAGGTCCGGCCCATTACAGTTATATTGATGATCCCATACACGTATTTTTATCTTACTATTTAATATGATCATAAATCGATATCTACCATGTTTCTCCTTTCTAACAATTGAGATAACCTCTCTTATATGACCTTTCCATATCATATTAAGATTGGTTTGAGTAGGGCACATTTATGAAGAGTATTATGTGGAAATATATTTATGAGAGATATTAATGATCTTTCATAAAATAAGATGATTGTGTATCTAGTCTCCATGGTAAATAAATCTTGAGGGTTCACGAGTGTGTATTTTTGAAATGTATTGATTCTATATATTTTTAAAATATATATATTATGTATTAAAGAAATTTTTTTAACATTAATTTAAATATTATTCAAGGCATCGTATTAGAATAAATTTAGTGTTATGCTTAAAATTATTTTTTCTAAAAAATATTTTCCATCACATTGTGCATACATATTTAAAAATTAATTTCTACCATTTATACAAAATTAATCTTGAAAAATGGTTTCCATATATGGAAGTAGGTTATTTATATTTTCTAAATAGGTCCCTTTTATTTTTGGTAATTATGAGTAGTAACTGGGGTAAACATTTGTCACCTTGGTAATAGTAAAATAGATTAAATATGGCCACAACCATGAGAAAAAGACTCAAAACCAACCCAACAGTTTCCTGAATTACATTTTTTATAAAAAATTAAAACTTATACCTCGCAAATTTTAATATCTATAATTTTGATTCCATTTTCAATTTAATTGATGGAAATTTCAATATGTCACTCTTTAATTTAATGTCTCTATATTTTTTTATAAAAGGATAAAATAAGGATATGTTCAGTTATACATGTCTATTTGAAATATAAAATAATTTTTTATCATGGTAATTTAGTTATAATTTTTATCAATGAAATAATTACCTTGAATGCTTACACTACACTAACATAGTACCTTTGTAAGGAGTGAAAAAATTGAGTAAATATATTTTTAAGCCTATAAATGTAATAAATTATGGCTACATTAGTGTGACCTAAGAATTTATAAATTAATATATCTTGTAAATGTAATGTTAAAGGATAATATTTCTATTAAATTTATTCCATTATGTTATTAATGTAAAATTATGTGAATATTTCTTAAAACTATATTAATAGTATTCTATGATAGATATATTTTATTAAATAATATAAAAATAATAAAAATACTAAAAGAGAAAAATTAATTTTTAAAAGAGAAAAAATTTCATCTCTTGGTCATTTATATGTAGATTATCACCTTATAAATAAAACTATAACCATCTAATATTAAATATGTCATTACCATGGTTAATATTCAAATTGGATAACCAAGGAGTTATACCAAAAGATAAGGTTTCAAATTACACCAAACGACTATATATTTTATTATATGATAATATTTTGAAATTAGAAACCTTTTATTCTAATCCATCTCTATTTGGGTGAATTTTTCTCGATAATTTATTATTTATATTTTAATATTTTTATAAATTCATAGTGAGTCCTTTCAGTCCCATATGAAAGGAAACCTCTTATCTTTTTTTACACCAAATCGAGCAATCTATATTAACCAAACCCTAACCCTTTCACTAATGAAATTCCCTAGAGACAAATTATAGCTGCTTTTATACATTAAAGACCACTATAAGGATCCATTATAAGGGGGATAAAGGAAGCCTACCAATGAAGAGGTAATATTATTATATGACCTCTTTCAATTTATTTCTTCCTCTACATACACTAAATATATAGTATTAATCATCAAAAAAATTTCAGTATCATAAATATAATAAAATTTTATTCTAATTATGGAATAGACATTATCCACCCTCCTTTCTATCAAATTGTATTTGAATGTATCACTCATGCGTACTTGTGCATTACCACATCCACATAGCAATACAATTCATTTTACATCACCATATTTCATGGATGGTTATAATTACAAGATTAATATTTATATATAATATTTATGAAATAATAATTCTTCTATAATTATAATATTCTATAAACCTTTTACCTTCAAATTCATTGAAAAATGATAAACTCACTCGTGTGTATGTGTAGACTACTACCTCCACAAAGCGGTGGGATTCATTTATAAATACTTATTTACAAGGATGTCAACAAGGATATATGTAATATCTATATATGATATAATAATAATTATTTAAATTTAAATTATCATTTATTTTTGTTTTATATGATCTATTAAAAAGTAAAAATGATGTTCATGTGTTACATACCATCTCCTTTAATGGTGTAGTTCATTTTTCAATCATTATATATTGTTGATAGCAATAAATATACATAAATTGAATATATATTATTATTATATAATGAATAAAATTATTTAGATGATTTAAATATGAATAAATTGTAAGGATAAAAATTACTGAACCGAAAATCTCATGAAAAATAAAACAATTAACCCCAAAAAATGATTATTTTAATAAGTACATTTAAATAAATGGTTTTTGAAATTTTATAATTGTATTAAATATGATATTATAATTATGTTAAATATTTTTTTTGAATTATATAAAAATTAAATTTATTTTACAAGATTTTAGAGAACTTTTAATTTAATTTAATTTTTAGGTAATAGATATACATTTCAATCCAATTTTAATTAGGATTATTTATGATTGAATTTCCATTAAATAATTTTTTGATTATTTTATGATAAAAACCATTAATTTTCTTATCCTATAGTTATATCATGAGAATAAATGTTTTTCTTTCTATTTCCTCAATTTATGTATTCATCAAACTGAAGGAATGTTTTAAATGAAAATTAATTTTATTTCATTCTTCAGTCAAAAATATAAAATTTTCTTTATATGTGTTTTATAAAAAAGTTTCCCAAAATGATTTTATATTCATATATTATTTTGTAAATATATTATTATATATGATAATTTTTTTTGAAATTATTTAAAATGAGGTTAATTTTTTTTCAAATGTTTTACTTTTTGACTTTTTAATGAAAACGTGAAATGAATTGTTGGTTTAATGTACTAACCATAAATATATTTTCCCATAGTGATGAGCAGTAAATTTTTTGAATCTTCATTAGAAGATTCTAAGGTTATTTTGAAATAAATTTTTTTCCTTAATAATTTTTAAATTTTATTATTTTAATATGTGTTTAAAAATGAAAATAATTTTTTACTTTAAAATTATTATAATAATATTTTAAATAAATTTTTTATCTATGATAAAATCTCTTGATATTACATAGGAATTAAGAGTTATATGATCCAATGATACCATAATTATTCTTTATTTTTATGTTTTATGGTTATGATGATTAAATATCGATGAAACTCATTTTCATTTCAACAGGTTATGTTATGATGAAGGTTTTTAGGATCTTTTGGAATAACTATGAATAGATTTATAATTTAGTGATGGTTGGAAATGAATTTAAATATCACTATAATTAGTTTGGTAAAGATTAATGTTATTTGTGATTAAAAGGTACATGAGGGGTTATCCCAAGTCTAAAATTAGATATATAAGAGGTTATCCCAATCCCATAAGAGGTTTCATAGGAAATTCTCATAAGATCGAATCATGTACATGGGGGGGGGGGTATCCCAAGATTAATAGGTTTAAAAATCCTTGTTGGATAGATATAGAATCAGATTTATTTTATTATGATTATTCTACACATATAGATATCTTTTATGACATTATCTTTTTCTAAATTTATATTCCTAGGGATCATGTTATTTAGTTCCTTTATGATTCATGTCTTCTAAACTACCATGATTGATTAAATTAATCATGTTTAATATATATAAATTGATCAGTATGATTTATAAATGTTATTTTCATTCTTTTATACCCTTTATGATAATTTTATAATTTTATTTTATATATCTCTTTTTAACCTTAATAATCTTCTATGACCACCTTTTATTATGTTTTTTTCAATATTTAAACAAATTTTTTTGGTATTTTGTGCCTAAGAAGGGTTCTAGTTATGTAGAACTAAGTGAAAAATGATGAAAACATAACATGAAGTAGTTTTTTACATATCTATATTTTTAAATATATAAAAAATATATGGTTCTATAATGGATTTTAATATTATGTGTTATATATTCATTTACCAAGATGAGGTATTTGTGTATGAGAATTATCGGTTCCTATAGTTGGTATCTGAGCATGGTTTTGTTACCTTTAAGAAATATGTTTAGAAAAATTTAGTGAAAACCATTAGAATAAGAATAATCATAAGATAACCTCATAATGTTCAGGTAATAATCATAGATGAACTAGGATTAACATAAGGTGTCAATGATTAATAAACTTTTTTCTATCTCTTTACCTGATATAAATTATTTTCCAAGATTATGTGGTTTCCAACTATGACTATTACTTCTTAAACTATTATTTTAGGTTTTAGTCAATTGTGGGAAACTATAGTAACCACATTATTATTGAATATGATGGGTAATAAAATGATTTTCCTCCTGAGATACCAAATGTTATTGGAGGTAGAATATAAATTTTTTTCTTTGGTTACATAACATTATGAAGATATGAATAATACTATGAATCAAAAAAATAAAAATATGAAAAAATATACTATTGAAAATTTAAAGAGAACATTATAATTATTTTATTAGGTATAATGATCAACTAGTTATTATGAAGTAGATTAGTTCCACTTAAAAGTTATTTTCCATTATATAGTGTTTTGAAAATGAATATGATATTTAATCTCTTTATCATTTTGAAGGTGAAACATATCAATGGTGAACTGTTATAAAAAACATGAAGTAGCATGAAGAAATTTACTCCATGGAAGGGGATGATTTTTAGAGATTATTTTTTCTACAAGTACATTCCTCATATTATTCATACATATAAAGAGATGTAATTTCTTGAGCTGAGAAAGATGGATAAAAATTATTATTTTTTGTAACATCCTTCCCCTCCTCATTTGATTACAAAGGCGTTCAAATGTTACTTGGCCTTAACCAAAATCTCCAAGACACAGAAGTCAGACAATAAATACCATAGTATTCATTAATAGATGGGGGAAATTATTTTCTTTTATAATAAAATAACCAAAACAAACATTCCATAAAAATAAACCACTGTATGGCATATGATAAAAATATAAAACTACTCAAAGTTATAACATTGGTATCAAAAAAAATCTTCAACAAAGTACAAAAGAAGGAGAAAAATAACATCAAACTAAAAAACAAAAGAAATATCCCACAAAGGAAAAGGAAACTAAGATATAACTCTAATATCCAACTAAAAATCCTTGCTAATTTTTAATAAAGAACCACTAAAGAAGTGTGATAATATTCCTTTACCTATTTATTGGTAAAAAATATATTAAAAACCACCAACATTCCAAAGAAGGGGTGAGTAATAAAAATCAGTAGGTTTTACTCAAATTAATTACTTAATAACTCTACTAGGATAGAAAATGTTAGAAAATTTATATAAACCATTTTATATATGACCAATTTAAACTATTCAATAATTTATAAAAAAAATCTAAACAATTCAATACCGAAATAATTTTTTAGATGAACCAAATCATAAAGAGAGCAACCAAACATAATATAAAACAATTTCTCAATTTCTATGTTGGCATAACCCATTCCATTTCATATAACCCCACACACACACCTTCAACCACAAAACTACTCAATATTTGTGTTAACATTGGCAATGTAACATCACATACATCACATGTTTCTTTTATATAAGTACTTCATGACCATTATCCATCTCATTCAACTGACACTTTCACATTTAAGATAATTTCTATTCCAAAAAAATCTTTGAAAAAACATTTCTACAAAATCTTCCATTCTATTGAATTTTTTTCCATGCATCAAAACAGAACTACCATTTTATAATAATCATTTTAAAATCATAAAACTAATTTCACTTTCCATGAAACACCCAATTTTGAAAAATCTATAAACCCTCACCATTAAATGATTCTATTGATAAATTTTGAACAATTTCATAATAATTTTCAAGAAAAAAATCAACTAAAAAACTATGTCTTCATGTTCTGATTAGAGAAGTCAAGAGTGAAGCCATCTAACTTAGGAAGTATGGGGAAAACAAATTACAGTATAAAAACCCACAAAACCGGGATGAATCTCTAAAATACCACCTTATATATCTTCCCCTAACACAAAAAAATCCAAATATAACCACGAATAGAATAAATAACCTTAGATATATCTATAGGGGACTATATCAATGAAAATGATAGAGGGAAGAAGGTAAATCAATGAAAACCCATGAAAAACTACCATAAATAGGGTCTTACAAAGGGAATCAACCTTAAATGCACAAAAAACGCCTTCAGATTGCATTATATTCAATAAAGAAGTGTTTAACAACTTTAGGCAGGTATAATATTCTAGTTAGGGCCAAAATAGAGAAAAATAGAGGGTTAAAGATTAACCCCGACCTAGATCCACTTATTTAATAACTTGTTTTTGAACAATGAATGGTTATTCGAATGGTTTAGAAATTTTTTTTTCTAACATTGAACCGGCCATTGAGTCATGGATAACATCACACAGTTGGCCCACATGGTTTGATAAACCACGCTCCAACCAAGAAACATCTAATTGTATGAATTTTCATGGTTTCTCCAGGGTGGATGCATAGTTTGGACAAAATGTGCACCTACCAGTGTGCATTCCCCTTTGCGGATATGTCACTGTTCAAGATTTTTTATAAGAGTTTCCAAAGTTCAACTAAATTTTCACCAACTTATCACATTTAGAAAAGAAACAAAGAAATTAAAAAATTATTTACACCCTTATAAACATCACCTAATCACTTTACATAAATAAAATTCATAATGAAATGTTTACTTACTTGTAGTTGAGGGGTGCTACATTCTCCCCAAAATTATAACTTATTATATGGAAAATAGAAAAACAGAATTTACATTAATGAGGTATGTATATTTCTCTAACATTTACTTCTCACATTCCCATATTTCTTCATGGATTTGACCCTGTTTCTTGAAACCCACTCTAGACTAATGCCTTTCCAATGAAATACATTCTCTTTTCCATCAAAAATATTTATGGTAACATATACCAATGAGGAATCCAAATCTAAGTAAACATGATCCCATAAAATGACATGATAAGGATAAGGCTAACACATTTTCAACTACGATAAATGAAACAAATTATGCACAATGCGGAACTGTGGTGGCATTGCCATCCAATATGACACCTCACAAAAAAATTAATGTATATCAAAAAGGCCAATGTATCTAAGTGATAACATTCAATTCATTATAAAATAAATATTTCTAAGCCATATAGAGATCCTCAATAACACATGATCACTCAACTAGAATGACAGCTACCATGGAAAATGACCTGCATATGATTTCTGATGACTCTATTCCATCTCATTTCCATTTCCGGATTGACTGAATCTTATCTATTATTTCTTGGTCAAGGATTGGCCTAATCAGTGAAGTCTCAACTATTTTCATATAAAAAAGTGGATAATAAAAATGAAACCCATACAATGATTTAAATGAATTCATATATATCTAGGGTTGATAACAGTTGTTTTATGAGAACTCCACTAATAGTATGTGATCCTCCCAAGAACCACAAAAATCCATTACATAAGCCTGAAAGATGTTTTCTGACATTTTTGTTTGTACTTTCATATTTTCCATCCATTTAAGGTTGATATTTTAAACTCATAGTCAACAGAGTTCCAATGTATTTCTATATGGATTTATAGAAATGATATGTAAACCATAAATAAATATCTAACAATATCAAAACTGGTATGCCTTTCAACTTTTCCACTTCTCAAATATATATTTTTGACAAGTCCTCCACCATATGATATTCTTGAATATGGTTGAAATGGAATGAATTTTTGATCTTATCCACTATAACCCATATGGAATTGTGTTTCTGAATCATTATTGGGAGACCTAATACAAAATCCATAGCTATATACTTCTATTTTTATAATGGAATGGGTAAAGTTTATAACTTACATCTTGGTCATAGATGCTTCTCCTTATCCTACAGACAAGTTAGATATATTGAAACAAACTCATCCACATTCCTTTTCATATTGACAAACCAAAACCATTACTTTTAAACCTTATATATCTGTTGTATTATAAGATGAAAAACCCTTCTAGAATGGATATGAGAACGAATAATCCATTCCAATCAATCCATATGTATAACTATCCAATTTCTAAACTGTAAAAATAAACTCTCATCTAGTTTCCATCCCTCAATGGTCTCCCCTCTAATTAGTTTTGACCTCATAAAAACTCAATTTGAATTAGATGTCTTTCCCTCTTTAACTATTTTAACAAAATTAAGAACAAACAAAATTGGAATGAAAACATCAGCACCACATCAGTCTTCATATTCAAATTTCATGTCTACTATCACTATCATCAACTACCTGTAACCTAAAAATTCTTTTTCATACTGAGTATACTACTTTCTACATGATTAATCTTCAACCATGTTCCCTTTAATTAATGTATATATCAAGTCAAAAAACTCCTTCCATCTTATTTTTCAAATATTCATATAAATTTTTTAATAAAAATGTTTCGCAATCTCTTTTGATCCAAAAAAAGCATAAATTTTTTACCAAATATATAGTGATGAAAATATTTCAAAGCATAGACTATGAAAGGTGACTCCGAATCATGTGTTGGGTAGTTCATATCATAAAATCATAAATATCTTGAGCAATAAAAAACCACATGATATTCATAAATGAGAATACATACCAACCTTGATCTTGAGTCATAACAATACACTATATAAGAAGAATATAGTTACAAAAAGGCATTAAAAAATCATCGTTAATAGCTATCTAGACCTTGGAAACTACATATCTTGAAATCATTATTCGAAAATTACCTAGAGATAACTGCCCTTATTTTTTATGAATCCGCATAAACACGTCATTAATATTTTACATATCTAAGGAAACCTACCATATATATCAAAAAATCCATCATTTATAGTTTGGAATAAAACTATTGAACTCTTAATATTCCCAAAAATTTTTCCAGGTGTTGATCATGCTCAGACCATGTGCTTGAATACACCAATATGCCATCAACAAAAACCAACAAAAATAAATCCATATATCTAGGAAATATACAATTCAATAATTTCATAAAGATTAATAGTTAATTCCTAGTAATAAAATACATTAATGACTATTAATAATGGCCATATATAATTATGAAACCTTTTATTGGAATATTTTTCATTCCAAAAATGGCAATTGGTGATATCTTGATCGCAAGTAAATCTTAGAGAACCACTGATCTCCCATAATTTTTTTAAACAAATAACCAATGAATGGAAGTGTATAATTTTTTATTATCATAACATGGTCATGATTACAATAATAAACACACATCTGATGAGTTCCATCTGCCATTTTTAAAAACAAGACATGTGTTTTCCATAAACAAATGCTCATATGAATAGAGCCTTCTTTCCATCCCCTTCAATAGAACATTCAAATCCCCAAATTCCATTAGTTCCATCCAGTAATATAGAATGGAAATATGAATAGTCTCTAGGAGGAGATCATTCCTAAACTACATTTCTCTAATAGGTGGCAACCCAATGAAATTATTAGGAAAAACATTTATAAACAGATCAAAAACCACGAGAATGTTTATATTCTCAATCACGTTCCATGATTCCAAAGTAAAAAAATAGAAAATAGTATGAGGTTGTTCCAACTATTGATTAGAAAAGTCTAATTTTAGCTTCATTTATATTCAAGTATCCATTAAATAGTTTCTTGAATGAATTATTATTCACAAAACTAATTGTTCCAGTATAACATTCAATGTAAACCTTGGAAATAGTCAAATGATTCATACCTTGTATTATTTCATTGACAACCATCTAAATCACATATGAATCCCCTATCATATTATCTTCCCTAATAGTTATAGAATATACTCTACACCTAAAGGCTCAACAATCTCATAAACCCAAAGGATTTTGATGTTTTAACACAGAAGGAATAATCTCAACATTTAAATCCAACAAATCATCAGCATAATAATAAATGAATTAATTTTATAAAACTATATAAAATAAATCTTGAATAAGGGTATAATTTAAAATAATCTTACCATTCACCCTTAATGGCCTTGAATTATCATCCCAATAACATTCTCATAGCCATATAATTTCATACTCACTGCACTGTTTTCCTTATTTCTCTCTTAAGATATCCCTTGGTGAGGAATCATGGAATTCCTTGAATCACTATGGATAGATATATTTTGATAATAAGATGTATTATACATCCATCGTCTCTTCAAAGGATATAATGTCAATTACACATGAGATGTGTAATGAACACCAGACCACAAAACACTATGAATATAAATCTATAGATGCCTATCTGGTTGGAAATGTGGCATGATCTAGGTTGTTTCATACCCTCACACTTCATGTGACTTAGAAAACCACATTAGAATCATTATGGATTTCTCTTTCCTATTAGATAAATTTTTACTAATCTAGCTATCATATTTTGAGTCATTATCCCAGCTTGGAAATAGGTGTCCCACCTCCACTTGTTCTCATTATTTGAGTTCCCACCAGTTATTGTAGGTATCAACATACTCCTTACACCAGGGTCCTGATATGTCCCTTGTTTCCAATTACTCCATATTTACCATCTCTATATAATTAGTAATATAGATCACACCAATATTTTATAGAATCTCCTCCCATGGTGCAGATTAAAAAATGTTTGCCATCAAGGATTCACTAAGATCAAATTCGGGTGGAAATAAGACTAAATTTATGAATTTAGCTACACACTATCTTAAATTGGGGTTCAATATATTTAATTTAGTGAAGTAAACTTTTTTTCAATTTTTATGGTATGAGGATAGAATTTCTTTCGAACAATTTTTTAAAATCCATCCATGTAAGATATTGGTCCTATTCATCTTGAACAATTAAATTTCACCAATAGCGTAAAAGATATTTTAAAATATATATCTCTAAAATGAATTTCATCTCTTCTTGTGTGCCTAGGAAATTGAGGATCTGATTAATCATATTTACCCAAACCTCTATATTCACTGGTTTAGAATCACTATGAAAGATGGGTGGATTCTACATTTGGAACTGAATAGAATGATCCAATTTCTTTGGTTTATCCCTTATGGTCCCTATATCCAAAACTTGAAAAGCATGGACTATACACTGAACTAGTTTTGGGATAAACAGTGGACCAGGTGAAACCACATTCTTAGTAGCATCCTCTAGTTGGTTTCTATGACACATAACATGTGCCATTATCTATACAGACCATATATTCAATAAGTCTCACTCTATAGAAACTAAAGGCTCTACAATTTCAAATTCTACCACATCATACTGTCAAAGCATTGTTTTCCAAAAATCAAAATTCCCATGATCAACCATTTTCAAAATACAACCTCTCACATTTCAAAATTTCACATTTGAAAACAATTTAAACATTTTTCGAAAATAAACACATTTTCACCAACTCATAAATCATTACACAAAATTAAATATGCAGTCCTAGTGAGATGCTATTATATCCATTCATATCATTCTTATCTAATTGGATAAAACCATGAGAATGATTTTATAAATCATATAAATAACTCCAGAACACTTATGTAACAAACTCCATGGTAACATTATGTTCAGTATAAAAGGGTTAGCGATATATTTTTTGGACCTACAATCACTTCCTGACTATCCTACTCTTTCTACTATCCAATATCAAGAACTAACCAGAATGGATTTTCAACTCCCAGAAAGACACAACTAATAACCATAGATTTATAAACTAATACCTCAAGTAATTAAATTACAAAATAATTTGATACCACTTGAAATATCTCACACCTCCACATTGGCTTAAGAATGTGGTTGAACATTACTTGGACTTAAGAGACATTCCCAATATTTCAATGTCTGGAAATAAATTCTATGGGGTACATTAAAAAATGGGTTATGATTTTTCCTTTGAGAATAAAACAACCAAACCAAACATTACATAACCATAAACCACTACATGATTCATTACATTCATGTAATACTACTCAATGTAATGTTGTTGATATTAAAATAATACTACAATAGAGTACCACAGTAAAAGACAACCAACATAAAATTATAAAGCAAAAGACAAAACCAATAAATCTCAAGTACTAGAAGATATGACTCAAAACATAAATTCCAACATCATTCTTATGTGCCATGAAGCACTACTAAATAAGTGTAATGATTTAACATTATATTTTTCCTATTAAACAACATCTGAAAAAGCACCACTGTTCCAAATAAGGGGTTTGTAATGAAACTCAATTAGTTTTCAACAAATTAAATCCCTACTCACACAATTAGGATGAAAATATTTACCACATTCATATAGAAAAATTTATATAAAAAAATTTAAAACTATTAAAAATTTTATAAAAAAGACAAAAAATTCCATAAAAATATAGTTTTCTCATAAAAACCAATTCCTATGGAATGCAACCAAACAATACATTAAGAATATCTTAATTTTCAGTATGGAATAACACATTCAACCTCAAATAACTAGAAACAAACATCTTCCACCATAAAACCAAACAATATTTATGTCACCATTGATGGTTGATCTTCACGTCCATAATCTGCCGCTTTGATGATGGTGCATCATAACCATTATCCACCACATTCAATGCATGATTAACCTTTTAAGCTAGTAACCAAGATTAAATAATATTTTGAAAACTATTTAAAAACCCATCAAATCTATTGAAAAAACATTTCCATGAATCCAAACCAAATAACCATTTTAATATCATCAATATAGATTCAGGAAACCAATATCAATTTCCAAAAAACACCAAATTTACACAATTCCATAAACTGTCACCATAGAAAGTTTCCATCAATAAATTCCAGAAAATTTCATGACCAATTTCAAGAAAAACAATCAATTTAAAACTAAGACATCATTTTAAAATAATAGGATTCTATAGTGAAGACACATACCTTATAAATTATGGTGAAAACATGCAACAACACCTAAATTCCAGCAAAACATGGTTGAATCTCCAAAAACCAATTACAGATATCTTCCCCTAACACCCACAAAGCCAAATAAAACCGTATTTGGAATAAAAAACATAGATATAAATAATAATTGTACAAGATCAATGAAACCTAGAGATTAAATAAGTTATATCTAATAAAACACATTAAAAAAATATGATAAATGAGGAATTTTCAAGGGAATCAGCCTTCAACGCAGCATGATACACCTCTATATTACCTCTAATTTGATGGGAAAGGGTTCTACATCCTTTGGTAGGAATCATTTTCATGTTCATTTAAAAATGGGAAAAAGGGTGGGTAAAGTTAAATCATGACCTAGATAAAAATAATTTGGATGCTTTTTTTATGCTATGAATGGTTTATCACAATGTTAGGGAAATCTAGGCACTAAATGTGTTTCATCCACTGCCTTAAGGACCACATTGCACCGTTGGACCATATCATTAGAATAACTATAGAGACCATGATTTTTCATACAAATAATATTTTATCATTTAAAAAACAATAAAAAATCATTACACAATAATGATCCAATGGTTTAGTGTTGGGGAAAATTAGGACCATACATAATGTTTACAAAACAAAACATAAATATTAATTTCATTCCTTCTTCTCTAGGTTCTTATTGGCCCTTGAATTCTGTTTAGTACAAGTAATCACATAAGGATATACATAAATAAATGTAGAGCTAAAACACCAATAAGCGGATGTATAAGAACATTAAACAATATGAAATGGGTTGAGAGTAATCTTTATCTTAATTATATAGAAATAGAATCATAATCATGAGAGGAAGCATTAAGAAAAGTTATGGTCGTGTCAATGCAAAAAAATGAAACATCGTGTCTTAGTGGTCAAATACCATACATATTTTTGAAAACATATAGCATTATGTTCATGCATATTTCAATTATATCATGAGATAAATCACATAACCCAATGTGTTTTAGTGCTATATAATAGCACACACACTCATAGATCATAACTTTTACATTGTCCTATATAATTTCACGTAAACCCATCATATCATAAAATTTATATTGTCTTGAATATCACATAGAACATATAAAAATATGAAATATAAAATAATAGATGGTATGGAATGGTATTTATTTCATAATAATATAGTCATAAAAATTGGGTTCCAAAATGAAATATAGAACAACAAACTAGAATCACTAACTATGAGGAAAGAAGAAACTATCTCAAGGAATAAAAGTGTGTTTTTGAAAGAAGATTTTTTTTGAAAACATTATGTTGGTTATAAACATCATTAAGAGACACAGATATCCCAGAAAAGGTAATATAATAATGAATAAATTATGTTTTAAGGATTATCCATACTTAAAATGGTGTGAAAGAGGGAAACCCCATAGTAAGAGAGTTAGGTTTGGGAATTCCCCTTACATTGTGTCCAAAACATTCCCCTTGTTAATATCATATATTAACCCATTATATTCATTAACTACAATTAAATAACGTTTCATACATTAATTTTATACATAATTGTTTTATTAAGTTCATTTCTGGGATTTTTGATGAGTTATATAGTATAATTTCATCGTTTAGGAGCATTCGTTTTCATGGATGTCATGATCGGTTTAATTGTATACTTGATTGGATGTTAATGTAAAATATGATAAATATAATTAATTGTTATTATATTTTATTAATAACATTATTAAAGTTTAAAATATCTTATAATTAAATTCATTATATTCTATGAGGATTAATCATTAGATAAATGTTAATGATGATTGATTTAGGTTAATTTTGGCGGTTTTTAGATCACAATAAACTCATTTTGTATTATCATTTATTATTATGAGTATAAGTTAGTTTCAAAAATATAAAAAGGGTTGTAATAAAATCTTTATAATATTTTTCAGCCATTATAATGGTTTTATTAATATTTTTAAAGAATTAAAATAATATTAATGTGAAACTCCCATGATGTTGGTAAACTGACACATCAGAGGCGACAATTTATTTTTTTAGCTAAAAGAGGGAGATAGAGGAGTTTAATGTTGGACATTACATTAAAATTATATCATAATAGTATATCAACATAATATAGTTCTCCATTCATTTGGAAAATAGGAGTTGGGTAGAATAGAAGAAAAGAAATTAATTTGAAAAGAGATTAAAAGAAAGAGGAAGAATATTTTACCACATAAATATCTCCTCTTTGAGAACCTCCTTAGGGAATTTTTTTGGTCTTTTCATGAGACCAACAGATTAGGCAAGTTGGAGAGGTTCTTGGGGAGATTTTTTTGAATAATTTTGATAAGTTTCAAATATTGAGTGGTGTGAGGAGAAGAGGGTGTGAGGGTGGTATTTATAGTAAAGAAGATGGTTTTTTTTCATTATTTAATTAATTAGAATATTATTTTTTTCAAGGTAAGAAATATTTTTGATTCATGAGACTAAATATAGTAATTAGATCATGTGAGTTTGAACCAATGATCCTTAAATCAACTACGACTCTTTGAATAGTGACTTATCTTATATTGTAAATATATTGTAAATTACTATATTTCACTTTTCACAAAAATTAATGTAATTCAGAAAATTCCAAAAAAATTACTAAAACAATTTTATGATGTATATAATTAAAAAATTAACTCCATTTTATAAAAATAATTATTCAAATATAAGTAATTCAATTTATTAATTAAAATCATTATTTACTTGGAAAATATTGATTTTAAAATTATAAATGATTTTATCACACTTTGATAAATTACATAAGGTATAGTAAAGTTATCATAAAATCATAACAAATAAACATTTTAATTTTTAAATAATTTCATTAAAATTAATTCTATTTTAAATTATTAAATTAATCATAAAATTTTAAATAAATATTTATGAATTATAAAAATACCAACACTAAATTAATTTTTTAAAATATTTACCTACTTATACTATGATATAATTATATAATATTTTAACATAGAAGATCCATAAATTTAATTTGTACTTTCATGGGTGATCCTACTATTCATTTATCGAGTTTAATATTCATTAGTTTTATATTACTGTTTTAAGGTCATATTACTATTTCATCAGTATTGGTTCTATAATTTCTTGTAATAATTTTTATTTCATTAAATATTTATTTATAATGTTTTTATTATCGTAAATAAGTGAATATATGATATTAGGACATTACTATAATAAGAAAAAAATTCCATTGATTATATTTTGCATCATTACATTCTTCCCCCCTTTTGATATTTCATGTATGAAATTTTATTTTTATAAAAATAGGTGAGGGTAATTCTCTTTCATCACCTCCTCTTGTTCCCAAGTTTCTTATTAGTAATTATAGTTCCTCTAAAACACATTTAAATGTGGATTTCTTGTAATGTAGAACCTTATCCCTCTTATCCATAATCTTTACTAGCTACTCCTTGTAATAGAGGTCATATTCAATCTTTACCACCTCTATGTTTAGTACATTTTAGGGATCCTCTATATACTTCCTTAGATGTGTTACGTGGAACACATCATGAAATTTGTCCATATTTGGTGAAAATTTAATCTGATATGACATGGATCCATTGTTATCAAGGATCTCATAGGGGACAATATGACTTGGGTTTATCATCCCTTTCTTCCAAAACCACGTTAATCTCATCCATGGTGATATTTGAAGGAATAATTTATCTCAAAATTCAAACTCCAAGTCCCTTATATAGTTGTCAGCATTGCTCATTTTATTACTCTAAATAGATTTGATATGTTATTGGATGGATTAAACCTTATCTATCATTTATTTTACAATATCAGGTCCAATTAACTACAATTCTTCAACTCCATCCTAATTGGTTGAAGTTCTAAATCACATTCCGAATAGAGATTCATATAGAGCCATATGAATACTCGAGTGAAAGATATTTTTGTCTGAATACTAAACCAATAGGTAATTTTTATCCCATAATCCTTTTAATTATAAACATAAGGTTCCAATAAAATACCCAAGCATCTAAATAGTCCTTTTATATCCCCCAATAGTTTAGAGGTGATAGGTTGTGCTAAAATTTAATTTAGTACTCAAAGAATGATGATGGCTCCTCAAGAATTTAGATATAAACATGGGATCATGCTCATAGACAATTGAGATTGGAATATCATGCAATATCTTCAATTCCATTAAAAATATCTTAGAAATATGTTCAAGCGATAGATCATCCCAAATTGGGATAAAGTGGAAATCGTTGGTGAGTTGATCCACCATAACCCATTCGCATTATTTTCATTTGATATAATTGGGAGTCATGTGAAAAAGTTCATAGTAAAAGTATTCTATTTACACATGATTATAGGAAAGGGTGTTGTTATTCCAATGGACTTATGTCACTTTTTTTAACTTAAGAGACATATTATGAACTTTGACATATAACCATCAATATATTTCTTCATGTTGTCCCACCAGAAGTGTTATCAGAGATCATGGTACATCTTTTTACTCTTGAGATTCATAAATAATGTTGAGTTATATGCATAGTCCAATAGATCATTTTTATCCCTGATGATAAATGCTTGTAAATAATTATTCTAAACTGAATCAAAACATTATCATCTATATGGAACTCTTCATGTTTTCCTTCCTTTACAACATTCACATTGTTTTGTAGCTCTGGGTCATCCCTTTGTGTCTCTTTAATCTTCTTATTAGATACATTGTTGAAAAATAATTTTGGAATGATGTGATTTATTACCTATAATTATGAATTCAAAATCCATCCTTTTCATGTCCAAGAAGATATGGTCTTTCTTATTCCATGAAATGGATAGAGTAGCGGGGTTTTTCTTATAAGAGCACCAAGATTCATTTTTTTCCATCCTGAAAAGTTACTGAAAAGAGAAATCCTAGTATTCGATTAGCTATATACACCTCCGTTGAAAAACGTTGAGATCCTTTTGTGTGAATATATACATTAGGATCTTGTGATCAGTATATATTTCACAAATATCACAATAGAGGTAGTGTTGCCTAATTTTCAAAGAAAAAATCATAGCTGCTAGCTACAAATCATGCTTCAGGTATTTTTGCTCTTGGATATTTAACGACTATGTGGTGTAGGCTATCACATTATTAATTTCCATGAGAAAAAATCCCAATAAATTCTTGTTAGAACCACTATATATCACAAAATAGTTTCCAATTTTTAGTAATGTGAGTATAGTTGTAGTGATCAGCCTCTTATTTAGTTCATTGAGGCATTCCTCACATTCTTCTTTCTAGACACACTTTACCCCTTTCTTCACTAACATAGTTAGAGGGCTTGAAAATAGTGAAAATTTTATAAAAAAATGACGATAATACCCTTATAGGTCAATAAAATTTCATATCTCAATGGAAGTAGAGGGTACGTTCCATTCCTCAATTTCCTTTGTTTTTTATGTATCCATAGAAATTCCACAAATTGTGATCACATTTTCCATGAATGTGACTTTATCCATCATGATGTCACTCTAGCTAAACAAGGCGTACAAAATCTCCTTCCTTAATTTAACCAAATAAAATCCTTATATGTTTTTCATGTTCTTACTTGCCCTTGGATTATATGATAATATCATTGATTAACACTACCAAAAAACTGTCAAGATAATGTCTCAAACTCTATTCATCAAATCCATGAATATTAAAGGGGAATTAGTATGTCCAAAGGACGTCACCAAAAACTCCCTATTCTCATAACTTATATGGAAGGTAGAATTATAAATATATTCTTTCATCACCTTTAGATAATTATATCAAGAATATAATCCACCTTTGAGATGTATTGATCTCCTCATAGTAGATTGGACATGTCATGAATCCTCAGAAGATGATACTTTTTATTTATAGTGATCTAGTTGAGTTCCCAAAAATTGATACATAGCCACATTGATCCATCCTTCTTCGTGATAAAGAGAACTGACACACCCCAAGGTGATGCGTTGGGGAGTATGAACCATTTGTACACATGATCTTATAGTATCTTCATTAACCCTCCAGTTCAATAGGAGCAATTCTATTGGGAAAAATTGATATAGTATTATCTATGAGAATGAGTTTTATTAATAAATCTACCTCATAATTTGGGGAATTTGAGTAACCCTTCATCAAATACATCACTATATTCCAACAAAATGAAAATTTCTACCAGGTTGACAAATTCCATTGACTCAACCATTTGAGTGAGGTATTCCTCTTCATAGGGAATCAAAACCCACAATTTTGAAGGATTTTAAAAGTGAGATTCATGACCTTAATTTAATTTTTAGAAGAGCATGAGATGGTTACAAATATGAAAAGTTATTTCCTTGTCATGATATCTGACATATTCTCTATAGAACGAGATCTAATCAATTCCTAGTATAGCATCAGATTCCACCAAGATAATTATCACGAGATTGATAAGAAGAATCTTCATAAATACTCCAATAGGATAAGAGTCCAATAATTGGATTTAAATTTTTTATACACTAGGTGTTTTACTGATATATCTACTTCAGTGTTTCAGAACATCGATTAAATTGTTCTGGAAGACATGCAAGATATAAAAGAATGCGTACAACCAGAATCAAAAAATACTTTTTAAATTATTGAATGAATAGGGAGTGTACCAGTTATGATATAATTTACTTGGTCAACATAAATAGTAGTGATGGAATAATATTGACTTTTGTCCTTTGGTTTTGGTGGATGCTGACTCTGATTACCCATGAGGACTCGAGGTTTAGTGAAATGGCATTCATAATGCCCTTACTCCCTACAATCCTAGCATTAGACCATGGGTGGTGATCTTTTTTGCTCCACCACATTATCCTACTTCCTTATGTCTTTTCACCATTCATGATCTCAGTGACATTCTCTCCCACACTTGAATCATTTACACATCCTTTAGAGGTAGTTCCCATGATGCTTCTTCCCACATTTTTGACACGAGGGTGGTTAAGTTTTCATTCCACTTTTGTCATGAGATCCTCCAAGTTGAAACTCCATATTTCAATGCTTATCACCGTATCCATGGGAGTGTTCTCCAAATTCTATCTCTAGTTTTTGATCACATAGAAAAACTATTTAACAGATCTCGATGTTTTTAATTTTTAGAGCCTTTCGATGGTGTGGCTTTAAACCACTAATGAATCTATCAAATTTTCTATCATTGTTGAAAACAAAACCCGAAGTATACCTTGTATACCTTGTAAATTTTTTGATGTAGGATGTGATAAATTATCCGTTATTTTTCATCAGCACTATGAATTCACTATCAATATATTTATAGAGAGTTCGAGGGAAATAATTGTTAAGAAATATTATCTTAACGTCTTCCCACTCTATCTCTTCAATTTCATCTTTCGGCTCGAAGATCTTAATCAAACCCCAACATTAATCGACCTCTCCATCTAGAGAATTAATAGCAAGATTCACCTTTTTATCTCTAAATAATGAATAATATAAGAGATATTATCCATTGAGATAACCCACTATTTTACAACTGGTGGATTGGAGGATCCACTAAACATTGGTGGTCATTGCCGTTTAAAACACTCAACAACATGTAGTTCCCTTTTAGGGGATGGCAGAAATTCCACATTATTAAGGTTATTTTTCATAATATAATACATTTGTGGTAATCATTTCCCTTACATTTTGAACTACACCACCCAATGACTTTCAGATTTCATTTGGGAAATCACTGCTTTGTCCCACACATGGGTTGTTGGCCGGGTTTCTCTGAGTTCCCACTATTTTCTAAAATATAAAATGTTAGTACAATACATAAGTCAGTAGGTCATGAATAAATAATATAATAATTTATTCAATTAGTAATACAAATATATATTGTCAGATACCTATGTTTATAGCTTTCTAAAACAATGATTCATGGGTTCTTATAAATTCTTAGTCTCATACTAAGCATTTTCACTCTGGTTATCTAATAATAATTATCCAATCAACTAAACCATCATCTAATACAAATTATACTCACCCTTATTTTTCTTACATATCTTTCTACATCATTTTTAAAATAAACAACATAAAATAATTACACAATTTGAATAAAAAGGTTTAGTGTCTTGGGAAAATTAGGGCAATACATAAATCTTTCAAAATAAAACATAAAAATTTATTTAATTCATTCTTCAATCGCATCTTATTTTCTATTAAATTCTCTGTAATACAAGTACTCACCTGAGAATATATATCTAAAAGGGGTGATATAGAAGCCCAATAATGGTATAGGTATGAACATGAAACAATATAATAAGGGTGAGAATAATCATTTTCATAATTATATAGGCATATTATCACAATCATGAGAGTAAACATTTAGAAAAGAAATAGAATGTTACAATGCATAAAAATGAATATCATGTCTTAGTGGTCAACTACCACACATATTTGCGAACTCATATGACATCATATTCACTCATGTTTGAATTTTCTCATGAGATAAATATCATAACACAATATATTTTATTTCAATATAATTCCAAGCACACCCATCACATCATAACATTTATATTGAATTATATAATTCTTGTTGCACTTATTATATCATAACATTTACATTTTCATGCATTCCACATAAAACATATATAAATAATGAAAAAAATAAACTATGGAATATAATGGGTTTCAAATCATAAAAAAACATTCATAAACTATGGGTTCCCAAATGAAATTCGGAATAACAAACTTGAATCTTTTACCTTGAGTTAAGAAGAAGCATTCTTTTGATGTTAAAGATGATTTTTTTTTAAAAGAATAATTCTTTTTGAAAACCTTATGTCTATCATAAACTATAGTTTAGAAAATTAATACCCCAAAAATTTATGATAATGTAGAAGAAATTATGTTTATGGAAAATTCATATTGAAAATATAGTGAAAGAGGAAAAACCTAGTGAAAGAGAATTGAGATTGAGAATTCAAAAAAACTTGTACCTGAAAGTTTCCATCATGTTAATATTCAATATAATAACATTAAATTAATTAATTAAAAATAAATTACATTTCAAATATTTATTTTCTTCATTACAGTTTTATTATGTTCATTTATTGAATTTTTGATGAGTTATTGAGTTTAATTTTATCGTTTGGGAGCATTCATTTTCATGGTTTTCATGATTGGTTCACTTGTATACTTGAATGGACGTTCATGTAAAATGTGGATAAATGTATAGAATTTTATTAATTTTTATTAATGATGTTACTTAATTTTAAATGATCTTATAAATAAATTTTTATATTATTGTTAGGTCCACTAGGCGAGATACCCTAATAGGTGGGGGGGGGGGTGAATCAGTGTATGACCAATTAAAACAACTAACCCTTTTGAGCTTTTTTTGTTGTTAGACAAAACCGTCTTTACTATATCCTTCCCATTTTAGAGAATTAATGAATCTTAAAGCATGCACATGACACATCAATTTTACTTGGTTCACCCAAACTAGGTTATGTCCAAGGAGTATACACCGATAATGTGCCGATGTACCGAATCCACTATATGCACATTGTTGTTTACTTGTTTGAATAGGAATCATTGTCCCTTATAGTTTAAAACCACTCACAATTTGAGAACTAACTTCTCTATCAACTGAACTGAGCTCACTGCTTCTTCAGAAGATCTACTCATAGTTTATAGACCATTAGGTCTCCTCATTATCACTATTGAATTCATCCTCCACTATATGTAGATGCTCTAATGAAGTCCAAATATCATCCACTATTGAATACCCCCTTTCCTTTAAATACTAGGAAACAAACTTTTGGAAACACCTTCATATAACACCCTAAATCGCGAATATCCCAATTTCATGAAACACAAACAAACCTTCACGAAGTCCCTACCTCTTCACGAAGCACACACCTTCACAGAGTTCACTACCACATGAAGCACACTGCTTCACGGAGCTCAATCCATTGAAAATCTAGATCCTTCACAAAGAAAAGGTCGTCGCAGAGCTCAAGACATCACCTAGAGACCTCCTTCACGAAGCTCATTGAGCCATTGCAGAACATACAACATTCACGGAGCTAGATTGGTCACCATGATGCTATTTCTTTCATGAAACACGCTTATTTCATGACCCATTTTTGCGAGTTTTGAGCAACAAAGTTTTCATGAAAAAAACTCTTCTTCACTCAAGGGGGTTGAGGTCTATTTATAGGTGATTCCACTGACCCTTGAACCTTCTACGTGATGTCATCACCACGTCATCTCAAATCGTAAAGCTCCAAAATTTCGGCCAAAATTATCTCTATATAGCAAAGCACCATGGAAATTTTTGAATCGCATAACTTGTTATAATTGTAGAGAATTTCATCACGTTCATCACACCTTCTACACAATGCTCCACTCATAATGACCATTTTCATCACAATACTCATAAAATATTCTATTCAAGAATCTCTTCGTAATAATGAAGAACGCCATCAACATTCTTCATGTCTTCACAAAATCTACATTCCGAACCCTATCTTTGCAAAACTCATGCCTTTTATATGTTCTTTTGTACCTCCTCTAGATATTCAGTTCCATTCTCATGGGTCTTTGTCAACATAGATTGTCCACTATATCTCTAGAACATGAAAATTTACCATGGAAAACTTACTTTTCAACAAACCCCAGCAACCCAAAAATGTTGCAATGTTACCATCATGGATTTCTTACCGACAATTATATTAGTATAAATCATTACATATAAGTTAATGATGATTTTTATAAGTTAATATTGGTTGTTTTTTTAACACAGCTAAATCGTATTGTTTTCTCATTTATTATTATGTGTATAATATAGTTCTAGAACATAAATACAGCTGTAAAATATACTTTATAATCTATTTCAACCAACATAATGTTTTTATTAACATCATTTTATTCATAAAAGGAAAATGAATGTGCATCAACCATGATGACGGTAAATTGACACATCAGAGAATACGATTTCATTTTTAGAATAAATGATGGAGATGGAGGTGTTTAATGATGGATATTACATTAACATGATATATTTTAAGTTTCCTAACATATTGGAGTCATCGTTCCCTTTGGATAATTTTATTTTATAAGAATAGAATAAAATAAATGAAATTTAAAATAGATTAAAAGAAAAGGGAAGTGGATTTTACCTCATACATATTTCCTCTTTAATAACCTACATCGGGGAAATTTTTTGGCCTTTTGATAAGACCAAGAGATTATGAACATGGGACAGAGGTTTGGGAAGAATTTTGACATGTCTAAATCTTTAAAGGAGTGAGGAGAAGAGGGTGTGAGGGATTTTATTTATAGTAGCGGAGAGGGGAGTTCATTCATCATTTAATTCATTAGCTTATTATTTTATCAAGATAAGAGATATTGTCGATTACTGAGACTTAATGTAGAAATTAGATAATGAAATCTTGAACTAATGGTTCTTAAATTTGTGATGAATCAATGAATAGTATATTTAGTTCACAATGTATTCATGTTGTAAATTATTGTATTTCACTATTCACCAAAAATCCAAGTAATTCAATAAAATCGTAAAAATTCACTCTATTTTTTAAGGTGTAGAATTTAAAAAATAAATCTATTTTATGAAAATAATTTTCTAAATATGAGTAATTTAATTTGTAATTAAAATCAATATTTACATAAAAACAGATTTTAAAATTATAATATATTTTATAAGACATTATAAAATTTCTTAAGGTCTCATAAAATTATCCTAAACTAATAATACACAAAAATTTTAATTTAAGAATAAATTTCATGAAAATAAATATTCTTTTAAATTATCAAATTAATCATAAATTTGTAATTAAATATTTATGACTTATAAAAATACTAACACATAATTTATAATTTTTAAAATATTTACTTACTTATACTGTGGTATAATTATAATGTATTTTCAATTATAAGATCCTTGAACTTAATTTATAAATTCATGGAAGAGGCTACTATTCATTTGGACAGTTTTCTATTCATAACTGTCATATTACTATTCTTAATGTTAAGATACAATTTCATTGGAATTGGTTTCTTAACTTCTATAAATGATTCATTTCTACTTAATTATTTGTTTATAAAGTTTTTAGTATTGTCCATAAGTGATTATATACGATTTTTAAATTACTATAAGAAGGTAAAAACTACATTTACATAAGTTTGTGTCATTAAAAAAACAATGCAAAAACCACGCAACATCTCATTGTCCAACTTTGCACAATTTTTACTAGGTGAATGCACAGTTTGATATTATAATTCAACCTAAAATTAAAATTATTCAATTCTTAATTGTATTATAATCAATTATATGTTTTGAAGTTATGTGGTGACACATATTTTTATTACATATATATTTCATTTCTTTATACAACATTTATTAATTTGAATGATCTATTGGGGTTTAATGTCTATGAAATAAAAACATAATACATGAAAAATACATCAACATAAAAATTATTCTATCACACTCACTATAATTATTCATAAGTTGTTCCTAGTTTATTCTAATAGTGTTAAATATCATGGGGACATACATCAAATAATTTTGTGAGCATAACTCCTAACATGGGAATAATAAATCGAAACACAGAACATTTGATGATGATGCATATAATTAAGAAATGATCGTATGAATATAAGGAATTTTTAATTGTAAGGATATTAATAATTACATTTAAATATCGATTAAACCTAAAAATAAGACATTCATAAGAATATCACCATGGTTTTTCACCGAGATGTTATAAATCATAATTACAGAGGTTATTCACCAAAGTATCATAAGCATGTCATCTCAATACATTAACTCTTTACCAAATAAATTGGAGCACAATTTGGGAGAACATATATTTTAAATATTTTGATCTATATTAAACTTAATCTAAATAATTTCATCAATAACCCATATAAATTAATATCAAGTATTATATAAAAATCATTCTGAACATTGTCATTAATTTAAAAAAACATCAATTTTATCCCATAAAAAGGGAATATGAGCATCATATATGTAAATTTTTAGAATTAATAAAATATTATTACATATATTTTAATTTTCATGGAAATGGAAGAGGTTTGGGTTTCCACAATATGAATGTATTTCATAAAAAATATAAACTTTCATGAAACGATTTTGGAAAAAAACGGTATACAACCTGGATTATGCAAAAATAATAATGGGAGAGATTGGAGGTCTCCCATTTGTAAAAAAAAATTAGATGTAGTATGAAGAAAAACATATAATGGATAAAAATAATGATTCCAGATACTTGTAAGATACATAATAAGGACGTAATTGAATGAAAAAGGAGAGGTGGAAGATTCCGTTACATTGAAGGTTTCTTTCATAAATCATGGAGGGGGAAACCCTAGGAAATTAGAAAAACCATGAGGTTTTTTGGGGTTGGGGTGGTTAAATGGTATAACCAAATTTATTTTTAATTTATTTCGGATATTTTTATTGGGAGGGAAATATTTATATTTGAGGAGTGGTGGATTTATGTGAATTTTTTTTTGTAATTAAGGAAAAAAAATTGGCGGAATTATTTCCAATGATTTTGGATGAAAATTAATTTCAAAATAATTTTTTAGGTCAATAAAAACATCAATAAACCATTTAACTTTTTATTTTTTATATATTTTATGATTTTACATTTTTTCTTTAACACTATATATTATTTTTCCTATATCGTTGTAACTAAATTTTTTACCATGGGGAAATTTTTATATATAAGAATAAAATTTACATTATTACCTAATTTATAAAATTTTAATTTATAATATATTTTCATTTTAATTAGTTTAAAATATTAAATTTGAAAAATTATATTCTATGGTGATACACATATAACTCATAAAAATAGTTTTTTGAATGTGTAAAATCAATGTTTTCAAAAACTGCTAAGCATGAATTTATAAATTTAACACATTTTATTTTCCTTTAATAATTATAGATTAAAAAAATATTAAATTTTTTTATATCTTGATCAAATCATAATTACATTATATGAGTCTTAATATTTTTTAAAAATATTATTTTCACTTTATAACAAAAAAAAAATTTATAGAAAATTACCAAAAAAATAACCCTAATCTAAATCTGATGAGAGGAATCAAAATATGAAACTTATTTTATCAAATGAGTTCTCTGAAGATTATAATTTTTGATTTTAAATAAAAATTAGTATTTAATGTATAATTATAATTTTTCTAACAAAAATAAATTTTTTAAAATTATAAAAATTACGTAGTGAAAGGTTAATTTATATTACCATCTAATCATATGTAAAAGGATAAAATGAAAAAAATAAAATTAATTTAAAAATATAAATTTATCATATTAAATTTTTTTAATATAAGTTAGATATCTGCATAGTTTCTATAAAATAATCCCAATGGTCACTTTATTGCACCAATAACAACATTGACCAACTGTCTTCATAATTAATTATCATAATTCACATCGATCGTATTGGCCAGTGATCCACTATCCAAATGGTTACATATCCCTTTAAATATACGATCATACTTTAATCATTACTCATTTATTCAATTACAAATGTTCTTACACATCATTTGATAAAGACTATTGTTTTCCTAATGATTCATTTCCTTGTTACAGTTTTTATGGAAGGGGGAATCTTCTTGGGGGAATTCAAGCCTATGAAACTTATTAATGTGAATTTTCTATTATTTAATATATATATATATATATATACCATTTTGGTTTCTAGTTTTACATTTCATGATTTATTCATGTTGTATAATATTATCAGGAAATTAATAAGGACTTTTTATGTCATTTTATTATACAACATACTAAAAATTTACTGGGATCCTAGAGATCCGTTAATAATTTTTTTACAGGTTATTAAATTCCACCCCTATAATGAAATTTCACCAAAAAAATTTCATTGTACATATTTATGTGAAAATAGGAGAGGGTATTAATTCATTACGTATTCATCTGGTCCCCATGTAGGCTTTTTAAACTTGTGATTTTTCCAAAGGACATTTAAAAGTTCAGTTTTCTTGTTCTTGAAAACTAATTCCCTTATGTTAAGGTTTTGGATTTTTTTATCCTCAAATGGAATTTAATATTTGAAATTTACACCATTTTTATCATGTATATATGATATATCATAAACATACTTTCTTAGTAGGGGAATGTGGAGGACATCATTGAAATTGAATGATTTTTGATTGTTCTAAATAATAGGCAACCACTCATTCACACTCCCAAATTTCAAATAGTCCAATTTACCTTGGACTCAGTTTCCTTTTCTTTCCAAATGTGATAAATCCCTTCCAAAGTGTTATATTAAGAAGTACATGATCCCTGACTAGAAACTCTAACTAATTCATTCATTTCATGACATATCATTTTTGTTGACCTGGAGTGTCCTTGATGTATTATTGAATAACATGAATATTTTATATAGTTTCCTTTATATTTTTCAATCCCAAAAATTTCCCTTCTAAATTATCATCCCAACATGTTGGAGTTATACACATTTTTTCTGTATATATAGTCAAAATGTGATAATTGAATTATTGATTGGAAACTATTATTATTGTAGAGTTTATAATGTGGAAAATTTTGGTCCCAAATCCCTTTGAAAATCATGTGAGATATTCCATAATATATCTTCCTATGTATGAATATTATTCTTATAAAACATTCAATTTTAGGATAGAAGTTTGTGCCTTGGTTTACTTCATTCATAGACTTTTTAAGGCTCCTCCAGAATTTAGAAGCAAATATTGGATCTCTCTCAAAAAAATTGATTGTGGTTTCCATTGATTCTCACTAGTTCTTTCACATAGAGGCAAACCAATCACATTAAGGAGAAATCCACTATTATGTAAACTAAATGATCTATCATTTTTTATATATCAATGATTGCCAAAATTTCATTGTTACCCATAGTTCTTTTCAGAAGGCCATTTAAAAAATTCCACAGTGATGTTATCCAACATGTAAATTAGTATTGGAAGTGGTTTTAATACCCCATTAGAATGTTTTCACTCTTCCTTTACTTGTTACATACCATGAAACTTGATGTGTAATAATAAATCTCCCTTTTAATATTATCCTACCAATAATGTTCCCAGATGACCTTATACATTTTAGTACTTATAGGGTGTGTAGAGAATGAAAAGCTATGAGCTTAACCCATCATGTCCTTCATCTATGGAATAAAGCTGATACAAATTCTTCTACAAAATTTTAATGCACATTATAAAAGAATAATGAATTTTGGAAATGTCCCATATTTTACAACTTCTATATTCTTTTTTCATTAAAAGATTATCTCCTTGACTATTCTCGATGTTCTCCTATAATTTTAATTCATAAATTATTTAAGATTTTATTTTTGATGTACCATACCATATTATTCCCACACCCAAACATACTAGGTACTTGATTTTTTTCTCACATTTAATCCACATCATTTCGGGAACACCATGATATCTTATTCTCAATGCATTGGTGATGTTTTTTTCTCTTATAGGGTGACAAGGAAGTAAAAAATAATAGTATCTAATAATATCCATCCAGATCCCTTGTCTATTTTTTAGTACATTCTTTGTGAATATATAATTTAACCTTTGTGGGGATGTTTATACATCATACTTGTCCCCATAAATATATTATCTCTATATCTATAAGGAAATATGGTTGTATCTTACACCAGATCATGGTTAGGATAATTATGTTAATGATTATTTGGCTATCGTGATACATAAAAAATCACTATTTTTTATTAGTTCACACCCATTTCATTTTATGTATTCATCATTTGAGATAAAAAATACTACCCCATTAGTGGGTAATTTAAGCATTGGTGCACTAACCAACCTCTAATTCTGTTCTTGGAAGCTTTCTTCACATTTCATTGTCTAGAAAAACTTAACTCCAATTTGAGTAAAATTAGTTAGTGGATTAGAAATCCAGGATATATTTTTCAGAAAATTCCTATATTTTTTTACTTGAACAAGTAATATATTAATATTAGTTAAAGATGTAGGTCTTATATACTCTACTATGGCATTTGTCTTTGTTGTATCCACTAAGATTCAGTAAGTCGAAATTATTTCTACCATAAATATAACTTGTTATTACAAGAAACAACATTTATTTAAATTACCAAACAACATATACATCCTTAAAATTTGTAATATGAACCTTATATGATATTCATTCTCCTATATAATTTTATAATAAATCAAAATATCATCAATAATGACTATGATGACATTAACAAGGTTGTCCCTCGAGAGAATATTCATTAAATCCAAAAATATTGAAGAAACATTAGTTAAGTTGAATTTCCTAAAAATTCATAATTCCTATATCATTATAATATGTTACATTTTAATATATCAACATTCCTGACCCTCAAATGATGATACCTAGATTAGAGGTTAATCTTAGAGAAAAAATGATCCCAAAAAATCCAGTCAAATAAATCAATAATCCTTGTGAGAGGCTATTTGTTCTTCACTGTGATCACATTAATTTTTCTATAATCAATTTATATTTTAATTGATCAATCCTTATTCATTAATAAGGTTCAAAAGGATAGAATAAAAAATAATATGAGGGTGGTGGTCGAATTGGTTTTTCACTTTTATAAGTTTTACAACTTTTAAAAACATAAACCATGTAACACGTTACAGTTCATATCCATAACATCGTTTAGTAAATACTCATGCTTGAAAAAAAGTAGACAATAATGTAAATAACATGATATTTATATGGTCCAACCTCATTGTGGAATCCTAAATTTTTCCAAATCTATTCCTATGGGTATATAGAAATACACAATAATGTATAATTGAATAAAACATGTATAAAATTTAATTACAGACATTCTATCTCTTGATTTGAATGATTATACTAACACCCACCAATTTAAAAAGATTTCTTACAAATAATTGATCAATAAAAAATCACTATAATTTTTCCTCACCAAAAAAATTTCTGGAACCTCAAGTTGATGACTCTACGTCTGATTTCCTCAGTCTGATTTACAACTTATAATGGAATCATTTATATGATTTTTTTCTCAAACTGTACTTCTCCAAATTTTATCAAGTTCCCCGTTTTATCTTCCTCAGTCTAATCTTCCTTAGTCTAATCCAACTCATTTTGATCTCCCTTAGTCCATTCTTCATCAATTATGTATGAAAAAGATTAGTTGTTTGATCTTCTAACAAGATCTCTATCAAGAAAGTACCCTACCTCAACACTGAATCACTCCTCATTTTATACTCACATGACTAATATTTCAATGTGTGAATGTAATATGATTATATTTATTGTTGGATCATAAATAAAGTGTGGTTAACTAAAAATATATTCCACTTAGTCAAATTTCAAAACACTTTGAAAATCACATTTAAACTTCAACATTGAAATATTTAAACCATATAAAAATATATATGAAACTAGTATTATTGAACTTACTAACTTTTCATCATTATTTTATAAATTCATTAGCTAATTATAATAGATATAAGCTCAATCCAATAGAATTTTCTCCTCATAGTCAATACGATTGACTTTCCTTACCAGTGTTAGTCTAATTGACATTCTATCTCAAAGTAAGTCTGATTGACTTTCGTCATCAATTTTTGTCTGATTTACTTTCCTATATAGACTTAGTCCACTAGTACTTCCCCAAATTCATTCTAATGGAATCCTTATAATTATCGAATTCTAATTATTTTGTTAGTTTCATTACAATTGAAACTACATTATAAATAATTTATATTCATCAAACCTCATCAGTTATAACACATTCCGACTTTTGAAAATATTTGTGTGTAGTACATATAGATCTGATCCAAAATTTATAATTCCATAATTTCATTAAAATATTTTATCATGATAGTTTTAATTATTTATGATATATTTAATATTCTCAAAGTATCCTATGAGTTATGGTCATAATTTTTAAGGATATTCTGACTCCGAATTACCTTGTCTTCATTCAAAATCTTTAGTAAAATTCTGACTCACTGTCTAAAAAACATATATTTTTCTAAAAACACTATGTTATATAAAAACAAGATAATAAAATTGATTAATTCAAGACCAATGGTGTGTTAGATAAAAAATTCATATCCATGACAACTTCTGTGACTGGTGTTTCTCAATTCGATAATCCACGTATGGTGATACTCATTCTGATCCCCTATGTTTGAAAAAAAACATCCTCATTAACAAATTTATTTTCCACTTTTTGTATGTGTGTGAATATTTAGAATAATTCACTATTTATTCAAAAAAAATTATCTACCATACATTAGTTATAAAAAAAATACAAAAACATTGTCAATAATATCACAAGGGTTCTTTAATATCGCCCTTTGGATTGGTTTTCCAACGTTTGTTAAAAACGTTTTTGACTAATATTTTTCAAACAACTATTGTTTTCTGAATTTTAACAAAACTCATACTTCATCACTAGAGAGTTTTATGAAACCACATTAAGAAATAATGTAATGTTTCTAAAGGAATTTCATCCCTCAGGGAGAATAATTTTTTTGTGCATGTTATGATGAAATCCTTCATACTTTTATAATTTATCACTTTTAATTTTATCTCACTTTTATTTTCCTATCCCCCATCACTCTCAATTTTCATTTTTTATCCTCCATTATCTGATTACCAAAAATATAGACTCATTAAATAAATACAGGTAAAAAAATATTACATAGTAAAAATTTGTTACTTTTTCTTCACCTTTGTACAAATAATCCAATGCTCGGTGAGGGATTTATTATGAGATTTATGAAGTCAATTTACGATGGAAAAAATAAAATTGTATCCTGAAAGTCCCAAAATATTATTTTTGACTTTTTTTGTGAAGGTATCGTCAAATTGATACTTTATTGAGATATATTCCAGAAAAACATGTCCTACTACATTTTTCTCTTTTAAAAACTGAAATGTTATATCATTGTGATGGGATCGTTGGTATTAAACAATATTTTAAAAAATATTTATTTCACTCTTATTATCACAAATAATCATAATTTTTTTAGAATAATCGACTTTTATGTTTTCCAAATAATCTTTCATGCACATCATTTTAGTATAAGCATGAGTAGCTAAAATATAATATGATTCTGGTGTACTCAAAGTTACTGATCTTTGATACTTAATAAGCCAAATCGAAAAAAAATATTCCAATAAAAGTTTTCTTCCATATGTTTATTTTCAATAATTTCAATCCCCAACACAATAGCATTAGTATATCCATGACTGTTTATTCCATAAAATCTTTTTTACAAAAGCCCATATGAATTCATTCCATTGAAAGATCTTATAATTCTATTTAGGAACAAAATAGAATATTCTTTCATATTACATTTATACTTGGAACACAATTTTACAACATAAAAAATATTCGGTCTTGATGATATGAGATAAATAAAACAGCCTATCAGCTTCCAAAATTCTTTCTGATTTACACTTTTTCCAGATTCAACTTTACCCAACATTGTGCACACATAAGTAGGAGTATAAATTATATCAATTTTTCCCTCCCAAAGATATTTAACAATTGCTTGGAATAATTTTCTTGTGATAAGAAAATTTACTTTTCCTTTTTTTAATAGGTAATCCAAGGAAGAATGTTTATTCTCCCAACATTGAAATTTTAAAATTATTCTTCATTTCCTACAAAAATTAATTACAAAAATTTTCATCCTCCCCAATAAAAATTATGTCATCCATATACAAAATAAAAATTATTGTGATAGAGTTAAAATCATTATAATACATGTTATGATCAACCTTTCTTTTCGAAAAAACCTAAATTCACTAAAAACAATCATTTTTTGAATACCAAGAACATGGGACTTTAATCAATCCATATAAGGCTTTATTAAATCTAAAAACCCTATTTTCATCACTACCATGTAGAAAATAACAAGTTTTTAAATTAATACTTCTTCAAGAAAATCTATATTGAAAAAATAAAACTTTACATTGATCAGATAGACTTTGTAATTTCAATGTGCAGTAATTGAGAGAAACAATCTAATCGTTTTTAATATTTCAATTAGGTAAAATTCTTCTTCAAAATACATACCTTCCACCTATGCATATCCTTTAAAAATAAAAATTTTATTGTTTCATGAAACATATCCAGGATCATTCAAATTTTTGATTTAAAACTATTTTGTATTGATTACATTTTTAGTTTTTGTATGTGGTACAAGTTCCCATGTTTCATTTTTATCAATTTTATCCAACTCTTTATTCATATAATCTAACTATTCTATATGTTGAATCGATTATGAAAATCATTTTGGATCCACTTTTTAGATAAGTGAAGTTTTATCAATTAATCTCAATATTATTCTATTTCTAACTAGATCCTAGTAATTTCCAATTATTGTTTCCTCAATATACTTTTTTCAATAAGGAAATTTTAATTTTTTTCCAAAATATATTTCCTCATCACAAGATTATTTAGAATCCTGATAAGTACGTTTTTTATCATTCTCAGTTTCAACAGATACCTTCAGTTTATCATTATCAACATTATCTTAAAAAATTGTTTTATTTTCAATTCCATTAACATCATATGAATCCACTAATATTTGTAAACATTTATTACAAAAAATTTAACTTATTTTATTAGGTAAATAAAACCTAAATATTACTTCTTTGTATTTCTCAAAAAAATTTCTATGATCCGAATTTTTTATTTTTGGAAAATATGGAATTCCAAAAACCCTGAATTTTTCTAATGATATTTTTTATAAAACATTTCATAATGAGTAATGTTAGATTCCAGCCTCAACAAACATGTGTTCAACACATGTAAATTAGTAATAACACCTTCTCTACAATAGAACATTTAATGTCTCTATTGTACTAACATGATTTACCCATTTCCACAAAAAAAATATTATTCCTTTCTACAACTCCATTTTTTGTGATGTATGTTGAAGAATATAATGATGTTTGATTGTATTCTTTCTTAGATAAGTTTCAAAACTATTGAATTTGAATTCTATAGTTTTATCAGTTAGGAAATTCTTTATATAAACCCCCTTCTATTTCTAAAAATATTTTCTGAAGAATCTCAAAATTTCAATAGCATCTTACTTATGATTCATAAAAACGATGTTAGTCATTTGTAAAATATAATGAATGAATAAGATAAATTATAAATCACTTTTTACTGATTGATGTATTCTCATCCCACATAAGTTAGAATTAATAAGTTAATGAGGTTAGGTAGAATGAATATAAAATTTCTTATGAATTGAATTGGTAATCATTCTTTTCTGGAAAGCTAAAAATATTATTCTCTTATTTTCTTTTATGGGAAAAATCAAAACAAGATCAACTTTAGAGATTTTTTTCACAATTTTATTACCATAGTGTCCATGTATCTAGTGCAACAACATTTTATAATATTCATAAATTTGATAACATGAATTGTTATGTTCTAAAAAATGAAAAATATTTTCACCTGTTATTTCTCTTGTGGTCCCACCTTTTCTATATTCAATAATTTTGATGATACAATAGTCTTTTTTAAAAAAAAATCATCATCAAAAGGATGAATCACACTTAGTAAGTCATGTTTCAGTCCATTAATAAATATAACTTTTTTAGTTTCTAGTTTTTGAGGTTTAATATCAGTAGTTATTATTCCTCTCATTCTAAAGAAACTATCATTTTCAAAAGAAACTGTTTCCCCAATATCTTTTTCAAAATGTGTAATCTCTTTATATTACCTTTCATCTGAAAATAAAAACAATTATTATGTATCCAAGGTAAATTAATTTTAATTTATTTAAATGATATCATAACATAAATAACCATTTACTCAAATTTTTTCATTCAAACATCCTTTTCATTTATCTCAGAAGAAACTTATTCTGGAAGGAGTGTCATACAAATTTTATCATGATTAATACCCTAATCACATCTACCAAACACTCCTTTAATACTATCAAATTGATTATTTTTTGTATAGTTTCTCACGTCAAGTGAATTTTTTCTAACATTATATGGGTTAAAAGTTTTAATTATTCTGCTTTCACTATTTCATTATATATTTTCTAACTATATTCTAGGAATGGATAAGTAATGAACAAAATTATATGCCTAGTGCCCGTATATTCCAAAACACATACAAAACCCATCAAATCTTGATTTTCTATTGTTGTTAGATCTTCTTCTACTAAAACATTATTTATTTTGATAATTTCATCCTTTTTTAACATACTCAAGGCATTAAACCTCATTTATTCTGAGTGAGTTTTTAACTGTTGAAGATATGATAATCTTCTCAAATATTTTCTCCATCCAAAATTACCCATCACATTTATTCTCTTATAAAATTTCAATAATAGTCAAAAGAAATATATTTTTATATGGGTGAGGATTTCACATGATTTTGGATTTTATATATCTCCGAAAATTTAGATGTATTGGATTTTACCTCCAAAACATTAATGAAGATTCATTTATCTTCCTTAAGGTACTTTTGGGCTTGAAATGTTTTGATTGAATTTTTTTAACTGCTTCTTCCTTAGCATCCATCTTCTAACTGATATCTTTAAAAATATTTCCATATTCATTAATTCTACAATTTTAATTTAATAAATCATGGATTCAATATAATTATTATATGAAAACATATATTTTACCTTCAAAAAATATTCCAAAATATTTTTTTATCATTCAAATTTAATTCTTGGATATTTGTTTTTCCCAAGACATATAAAAAGTTCTGTTCTGAGCTGATAGTATTCATAATATTATTTACCTCCTTCTTCATCACTAATTAGAGATTATTTAATTTTTAAATTTTTTAAAGTGAATCTTCAAAACTTTTTAAACATTCATCATCTGAATAATGGTTTTTAATTGAGTCTGATTTATCTTTTTTACTCATTATACTTCTATTGTTTGTTGGATGAATTTTCATCTATAGGAAATATTTTCCACTTCTTGCACTGAGGGTTTTCATCAGAATCATCTCAATATTCTCTACCACTTTTATTAGGTATGTTCATAGCAATATTACCAATTCGACAACACTCAAAACATTTGAGAGGATTTTTAACTACATTTTTTCCTCTTCCTCTATGATGTATCATTGAGATAAAAGACATGATTATTTTATTAAACTCATTATCCTCTTTATTATCATAATAAAATGTATCATCATCTTTAACATGTTTAATTTTCATCATTATCATAGCTTCAGAGTCCATATATTGTTTCATATTCCTTTTTATCATCAAATATTTTCACATTTCTTAAGAAATAATAATTTCAACCAATTTATCAGCAGATAAATAATTTTTTTATAAAGAACAAATTTTAAAATAAAAAACGTGCAGAAATTATATCATAAGTTTCTTCACTATTTTCGAATCTTCTAGAACTTCTATATATCCTATAATGTTGCAGAGAATTTCATTTAACATGGTTATGTATTCATGAATAGTTTCTTCACCTCTTATTCTAATGTATTTGAACATACTATTCCAGATTTGTATATTTTCTTCCTTCACTTTAGTATTCCCTTCAGAAATACTCAAAAAAATTTCATATATACTCTTTGATTTTCTAAATTCAATCCCCTTAATATGATAATTTTATAATAGATACATAATGATATAATTTATATCATTTTCATCATATTAATATATCATTTTTAATAATCATCAAAGGGGCATCATTCTCAATAGGTGGAAAAGAAATTTTATCAGAATCAAAAAATTCAACGCTAAATTTTAGGAGATGAGTATTCATACAATTCTCCTAACTGTAATAATTTTTACCATAAAATTTATGAATTCCTCTGTTGTTAAAAAATTTGATACTATCAATGATAAGGATTAAATAATGTAACCTTAGATTTTTTAAAAATTGATGTTCCCAAGGATCGAATAACAACAAAGGAGTGGGGGGGGGGGGGTTAATCCATTATCCAAATTTATAAGTTACAATTATTTTAAAAACAAAAACCCAACAACATGGTAAATTTTATACTCTTATAATCTTTTAGTAAATACTCACACATGAAAAAGTAATAAAGAAATTAAGACATACTATATTTATAAGGTGTTTCATCAGTGTGGGAACCTATATCCTCTCCATATCCACTCTAATGGTTCTATGAAAATTTAATATAATGAAGAAGTGAATAAGACTTGTTTCTACTCTTGTTAGACACATTATATATACTGATTGGAATGATTATAATGACTCCTATCATTATACAGTGTGTTTTTTTAAAAAATAGCCACAAAAGAAAACATCACAAGAACTTATTATCCCCAAAACTCTATCTATAACATATATATAATATTCCTGTATCTAATTGCTTCATTCTAATTGACTCATTATGATATAAAAATCAAGATGAATCATTTTATAAATATAAACTTATCCAATCTAGCTCAACTACTTATTTTAATCCTCCTTATTCAAATCTTTCTTACTTCAAAAAGACAATATTATACTATATGGATTTCTAACAAGATATCTATTTTAAAAGAACTCTGAAACAAATTAGTATTGCTCCTCCTAATATAGTAATGTAAAAAGATATAAAATTATGATTCTACTTTTCATTTATTTATAGGTGACTCTGAATAGAAAAGGTAGTATAGTGGAAAATATTTCTCACATACTCAATGTCCAAATCTCTAAAAAGACACACAATTATACAAGAATTTTGTCTACTTCAAACCATTTCAAGATATATATTTAATAAATCTTCCTAAAATTTCTAAATTTTATTCTGTATAATAAAACTTCTTCATATCATTACGATGGAACATTCTTATATCAGTAAAATTGAATTTCTTTCTTAGAGTCAATCTAATTGACTTTCCTCATTAGTGGTAGTCTAATTTACATTCTTTATTTGTGTCAGTCTAATTGACTTTCCATCTCATTGTCAATTTAATCAATCTTTCTCACCTTTATTCTGATAGAATCCTCATAACGATTTATTTCTCATTAAGATGGAATTATTATTATGATAGAAACTTCTCTTTATAACATTGAAATTATTCAAACCTATTCAGTTATAAATAATAAAGACTTGTAAGAAATTTCTGTTCGGAACTTATGGATTTGTTTCAATCATTACAATTCCTCTATTTATCCAAAATCATTTATCATGATAGTATTTATGATTTATGAGAATGAAATGATTGTAAAAGATTCATAAAAATTATGTTATGAATGTTTAATAACTTTGTAACACCTGAATTCAATTTCCTCGTTCAACATATTCATAATCATTATAACATTATTTCTCAAAAACATCTGACTTTATAAAAAACACTGAGTATAATGAAAAAAGGATCTTTACATTGATGAATCTAAGATCATTGGTATGTCTAATTAACAAATTCATATTTCTAAAAACATATGTGTCCAATGATGGTCAGTATAATACATTGCACCTGGTGCTTCTTAGTATGATCCTTTACATCTAGAAAAACAACTTCCTAAAAAACATAACTTTTCTACTCCTTTTCATTAGAGTTTAAACATTCATTAAATTTCAACTACTTTTTAAAAACATTTTTTTACAAAATATTATATTTTAACTAATAAAATAAATTTCGTAAAAAAACATCCCAAAGGATCCTAGTTTAAAAAAAAATATTTCTCTATAAGGATACATGATTTTTTTGGATAAATACCTTCTCCATAAGATCTTGAAGATGTTTTTTTAATACGTATAACTACAAATTTTCAATTCTATATAGGGTCATCAATATATTATTGGATTCTGGTATAAGCTCAATGGAGGGATCTTCTTCTCTTTATGGGTGAGTTCTAGTTAACTCTTTAGAAAATATGTCAACGTATTCTTGAATGATGGGGACATTTTCTATATTTATTATTTCATTCCCTTCTCCTTATCTATTGATCATATCCATAATGAAGGTCATGGGTGGTGATTCAAGACAAAGTCGTGTCCAAGATAGCTCTCCTTAAAAAAATTTCTATAGGTTTTCCATTCGAGATTACTAAAATATCATTTTTATTAAATTTTTCTTAGTATTATATTTTGAGATCCATTCCATCCCGAGTATAGTGTAATATTACACCATAGTAATAAATACTAGATTTATGATGAGATTTTACTAAAAAATCTTATATAAGAGTTTCTATATACTTTTTATTCTAGGACAATACCTCCATGAGTTTTTATTGATATTTGAACTTCATGAAGATCATGTAATAATTCTATATTCTTTTCAAAGTTGGATGAAATAATGTAATTAATTGAACTAGAATTATTTAACAAACATTCTAGCTTTGAAATCAAATTATTTTTACCTACAACAATATTATTTGGACCATCTATTTTAGACTTTGTGATTAAAAATTCTAGGCCATTGTACCTTAGATTATGCTGAGGTTGGTGGTGGTTTCCCACTATTATCTTTTGATTTAGACATTAATTGTAAAGGTGCCACAAATTTTCATACACATGAATCATTTAACATCAATCAGGGATTTCACCATCTTACCTTATTCATAAGTGTTGAAAAACGGAGGCTTAAAATCCCAAAAATTTTATTATGCCATGTGTAAATATGTTTTTGAACATTTAATACATTTAAATCCAAATAAAGTTTTCCCTAGAATGATTCTTCCCACATTTATTTTATGCATGAAGTCTCACTTTTTTCCTCACCTTCCCTGATCTAAATTATTCCTTTTTTGGGTCTATTCATCTCTTGTTTTCATTTGACATATGTCACCACTACATCTCTCCAAAATCCATGTAATCCTTCATTGAACTCAACACAAACTCCTCATATATTTCTTAGTTCCAATTGTTCAAATTCCTCTACAAATGAGGTATCAGTCTATTGAAGAATATATCAAACATTCCCTTAGAATATATAAAATATCTAGAGGTGTATAGATATAGTCTTGTATTTTTCATTTAATATCATCCCACTAATTCAATTTTTTTTCTTATTCAGCTATAACAATTAATTATCTATTTTTGTTCTCATCGAATGTGGAAAAAATTTACAGAAATATATCCTCCTAAACTATTCCCACATAATAAAATTAATCTTATCTCTTAGATTCATATATTTATTCTATTTCCATCACTAATCAGCTTCTACTTCTAAGCATTATTATTCTAGGGTAACTTTTTGAATATGGGAAAATTGGAGAACATAAAATATCTTTTTTGTTATGGTAATCCATTGTTCATAAATCACTAGATAAATATATCCACTAATATAATGTGGTCATTGATTCCTGAAAGATTCAACTACTATTTGTTCCTTACATTGGGAAGTGGAAAAATCTACATAGTTTTAGTTTTTGTTTATGTATTTAGATAATTGATTCATCATCACCATGATGTTTTTAACTCCAGTCCCACACATATTGTAAAGGTTTTTATCTCCATGATATTTACTTCTATTGTTTGCATGAATTATTCTATTTCATATCATTTTTTATAGAGGGGGAAAACTGAAGTGGGAAATTTATTTCTATTTGAAATATAATAATAAAAATTCTTAAAAGAAGTCATAATATAATAATTTTCTAGGATAATGTTTCTTGGATGAAATACATAAATCATAATAAAAGCATTACATTATATTTTATCCTTCATATTATTTCAATAATATTATTATTAACCAAATAATATCACCTTGGAGTGTCAAACCATGTATGTATAATGTCCCATTTTAATGAACCCATTATCAATATAGTGTATCTCAATATGGTGCTTTAGGGTGTTAACCCTTGGTATATCTGTGCCAGATCCTAATTGACTTCCAAAGTCTAGAAAGAGATGAGTTTTCATAGAAACCACTTTTGTAATACGTACCAAAATACGTGGATGTTTTTTATATATTTAGACTTATCCTTATAGATTTTTCTAATGTTTTTAATATTAATTTTACAAAAAATAACCAAACCATCCTTTGAAACTAACTATGGAAACCCACTATTTTAATAAAAAAATATTTCATTTCATGATACAACATTTATCAATATGGAATATATTTTGGGATTTAGAGTGTTTGAAATAGGAACATAACACATGAAAACTAAATTAAAATAAAAATTATTTTATTCCAATACCAACGAATTTTAATAGTTTCTTTATCGGTTACACTTACTATATCTCATATCATGGGGGAAAACGTCAAAGAAAAGGGGAACATAAATCCCAACATTGTAATAATCAAAGTAATCAATTAACATTTATGAAAGAGGAATATAAATAACGTATTATCATAAGAATATGCGGACGATAATAATACAAAGAAAATTAATAATAACCTGGAAACTTTTCAAAAATATAATATTATAAAATTAATTAGAATACAACAAATGTTTACCACCAAGGTGTCATAAATAATAATTACTATCATTATTAACCAATGTATCATAAATATGCCCTCATTAGACATATATTTTTCACCCAATTAATTAGAGTTCTATCAGGGTTATCCCTTAATATTTCTCAAATCATATGATACACATTAAGTATAAATGGAATAATTTCATTAATAACATGTAGAAATAAATAATGAGTTTCATATATAAATCATTGCTTTCATAGTGGTTATGTTTTGAAAACACCCGCTTTTTAAACCCTTGAAAAAGAAAAATATATGTTTCATATATGTAAATACAAGAGCCATTAAAAAATTTTAATTCCTAGATAAATTATTATTGAAATGAAATTGGGTTGGGTATTCAAAATATTATAATATTTCATGAAAAAGGTAAAGATCATGAGATTATTTTGACAACATAATGGTATAAAACATGGATTTTGGAAGAGAATAATGAGATATATTGGAGGTATCCCATTATTAAAACTAAATTTTGTACGTAGGGCAATGATAATAAGATAATGTATAAAAAGATAGAATCTAGTCACATAGAAGACACATAACAATTATGTGCTTGACTGAAAAATAGAGGATTCTCTTAACATGAAGAGTAGCTTCTTAAATCATTGATGAGGAAACCGTAGGACCATAGAGAAAACTTTATGAATCCTTCTTTTGACACTTTGAGAGGGGAGAAGAGAAAATATCATTTTTTTGTATTTGGAGTTAAAAGTGAGGATGATAATATGGCTTTTATACTTGAAATGGGGTGGCTTTGAGTTAATACAAAATGATTATTTTCTGTTTAAGGATATACACAACTAAGTGGTGTTAATTCCAACGATTTTTGTTGAAAAATAATTTTTTCATTCCTTGTTTTTTTTTTCGAAAACCCAAAACACCCATTAAATGTATCATTTTTACATATTTTATGTTTTTACATTTTTACTTTAACTCTCTATATTATTTTAATGATACCATGATAATACTATTTTTACCATGATCGATTTTTATGTATCAGCATTAAATTAACATTATTACCTTATTTAGACATTATAATTACCAATATTTAATCCATTTTATTTAATTCAATTTATTAATGTTGTAAAAATCAAGTCTAATTTGATACACATATAAATCATAGAACAATTATTTTTGAAATGATAAAATCATGGTTTTCAAGAAAAAGATAACAATGTGTTTTTAAATGAATCATAATATGTAATATGTTTTTCCTAAAATAATTTTTTATTAAAAATTTAGATTAAATATTTTTAAATCATGATAATTTCTTAATTACATCATAAGAGTAATGATATTTTTTAAAAATTGTATTTTTAATTTTTAACCAAAAATCAACTTACATAAAAATTTACCACAAACTCTACATAAAAGAATTCAATTTTTTAAAAAAAAAACTTATTTTATTAAAATAATTATATACATATAATAATATTGTATTTGAAATAAAATTAATTATTTGTTGAATATTAACCATTTTACGACATAAATAACTTTTGAACAATTATAAAAATTACTCAGGATATCGCTAATTAACATTATTATCTAAAAGTGGGTTATAATATATCATTAATAAAATTAAATTCAATTAAAAAAAATAATTTTATAATATTACATACATATAATGGAAATTTAATATTTATATATTTTTTTTATAAAATAATCGCATGTTCTTCATATTAAGCCAAAATAATAATATTGACCAATTATATTTTTAATTAATTATCATAATTACCACAAGCTATATTAGAAAATTATCCAATCTCAAGAAAATCATATATCACTGTAAATAACCTATAACACCCTAATAATTACTCAATACTTCAATTAAAAAAGATCATACAAATCCTTTGATAATATCTATTTTTCATAATGCTTATTTTCTTTTTTAGGATCTTGATAAAAGTGATGGTGTTCTTTGGGGATTGAAAGTATAAAGAGTTTCTTGTAGTGAATGTACTGTTATTTAATGTCAATATCCCATTATTATTCCTAGTATTACTAGTAAAAATTTAAGCATGATGTATGAAGTTATTAGGAAATGAAAAATTGTTCTTATGATCTTTTATTGTGAAACATTTTTATAATTTATTGTGATGGAAGAGTGTAAATCATCGACCCTAGAAGCATATAGCCAGTGCCTTACTTTATTACATTGGAATGATTATAATGATTCAAATCATGAAAAATAGATCTGTTTATCTATATTGGTAAACACAATAACATACATTATGAACATATTAATCATGGAAGTGGAAAATAAAACATGATATATAATAAAATAAATTTGACAATATCATAGATAGATTATTCAAAAATTTATTATTCATATCCCAGGGAAATGAATCACAATAAGGGTGAGTTAAAATGCTTATTAAGGGTAACTAAATATGAAGAAATAATTAATAAATGAGAATAATCAAAATGACAAGGATAATAATTGGGAACACATTCATTTTATATAACTAGATAAAGAATAATAAATATGGAAAGGTAAGAAACTACAACAGCTTCAATTTAATCAATAAACTAATAATGAACTACATATCTAGATAATGTTCAAGAGAAAATATAATGGAAAATAATTACTAAATTTGATTAAATAAAATTCTTAACTATTGGATGTGAGGTTTCTTATGTATATGGTACCTTTACTATCAAAATATTTTACAACTGGGTTTGTAACATATCTTTAAAAAACCAATCTGATTGGACAATTGATTCATCTCATGATACTATTGATTTGTGTAGGGGATATCTATAATAATGCTCAATCCATGTCATACCTATCCAAAACAATTCCTCATATATTTAATAATTGATTTATTGAATGAACAATGTGTCTTTTCAAATGTTTGTAATGAGTAAAGGATATTGTTTTACCATAATTTCCCTAGTTAATCAAATAACTATTTAGTACACAATATATGTACTAATGTTATATAGTTTAAGAAATAATGATACCCATCAAATATTAGATTGGATATATAAAATAAATTTTAATTTCCAATGGAAATGATCATAAAGAAGTAATTTTTTCACGGTATAGTATACAATCATAATAAAATATGTGATTGTAAGGATAACTTGTACCATATGGTAATTTTCAAGTCAAACCCCACTAGAAAAGATTATTATAATTAAAAAAATATAATACTATAAAATATTAATGAATCGTGATATTAAAAGAAAAATTGGAAGTGTATACCCCATATTAATGTTAACTGGATCATAATAACAAATAAGCCTCAATATAATTTAAATTGTAACAAAATATTTTACTACTTGAGTAACTTTTGAATCATAAAATCAATGAAAAAATAAAAAAAAATTGAAAAAATTAATACAATCAAATAGCTTAAATTCATGATATAGTATGTAATATGGTAGTATATACAAAACAAAAAAAACAAGTGGAGAATATTGATTAAGTCTCCCTCAAATAAAAGTTATACTAGAAATCCCCTTACCATACCCACCCTTTTGGTTTAACACCTTATAAACTCATTTATAATGGTTTTAATTATGTTCATAACATATAATAGAACTATAATCATATTTAAAATATCATTTATGATATTATTATAATATCTTATTAACCATTTGTTAATAATCATTGATTATTTTCATCATTTAGAGTATTAATTGTCATGTTTTTCAAGTATGTTTATATATATAATGTTTTGTTCCTGTAACAGAGATCATGATTTAAAAATATCCATAATTTAAAACATTAATGAAAATTCATATATATTCATTATATATTTATTTATTTTAATCCCAAAAAAATTTATTTAGGAAATGAAAAACATCATTCCTTTAGATGGTAGGTTATACAGACACAAGAACGTTTCCTCCATTTTATTATCATATGAAATGATTGAAATGTAAATGAAATATATGTATAAATTATGATTTTAGTGCCATATTTATATCATTTTTTTCAAATTTGTTTATTAAACCAAGTCTTAATACATTCCATGTAAATCCTGAATGAGTCTCATCTCTTTGAAGAGGCTGTAGTCCACCCGTTTGTAAAAGACGTTATTATAATCCCAAAAAATGGAAAGTATAATGTTATGTGATAAATAAAAACTAGATAACCATAATGTAGTTATAAATATTGTATAAATAATATATAAAAAATAAATTAATCATTGTAAAAAACATTTACATGTGGTAATGGAGATAAAAATGACATTGATTCGCAGTAGATTATTATGTCGTACATTTGGAGGACGATCGTGTATCACACTAGATAAAAGTGTGTGTAGGTGAAGGTTATAAGCATAAGATAAAAAATCTAATTATATGAATACAATAATGCTGTTTTCTAATCAGTATTTATATATAACTATAGTGGTGGACCAAGAAATAAAACAAATGAGATCGTTGAAGAATGTTATCTCTTATTTGGGAAACTCATATTCGGTTATACGAAAAGAAATCATTAGCAAGAAATATTACCAATGTGAAGAATATTGGATTAGGGTATGTATTCTAAGAACATATTATGGAAGGGGTTTTATTTTATAATGTTATTGAGAGGTGTTAATTAGTGGGAATGTTGAGTTCCTTTTTATATAGGCAGATGAGTGGGATTCTTTTAAATATAAAAAGTTAAACTCAATTGAGAGGTGTACATTAAATGATGTGCCACCAATAATGAAATAAATTGATAAAATGGAGGATATGGTCTAAATATTCCCATAAAATGTATCTATAACAGGTTTATAGGTTATTTTGGCCATTAAATTTAAGGTTTAGTCTCATATAAGCTAGTTTTTCTCTTAATTGATGTAATTAATTTTAATTATTTTCATTGATTTTTTAATGAAAAATTTATTTTTCCATAGTAGAAATTATAAATTATGATGTTTAAAAATATGGAATCCATTTTTAAAAGTTTCAATCCTATGGGTTGAATAAATTAAGATAAAATTAGTCACGCAGTTAGGATGAGAAAATAAGGTTTTAGAGTTAAAATGTTTAATAGTTTTGTACACTTTTAAATATAAATTAAAAATATAAATGATTAAAATTTCCTAAATTTTATTAAGTTATGTAAAATTTAACTAATTAATCATTAAAATAAATTAGAATATAATTTAATATTATAAATTATATAGATGAAAAATATTCTTACAATAAAAATTCAATATTTTTCAGTATTCTTTAGAAAATTAAACTTCATAGAAAAATATCAATATATATCCCATTGATAATTATAATGAGATGATTTAAAATATAAATTTTTATTTTGAAAAATAAAATTTATTGTAATTTCAACATTTATGTATAAATTTTGTGTTCTATTAGAATACGGTAAAACTACATTTATTAAAATGTTGTTTTTTACAAAAAAAATTGGTTCTGTTATTATCTTATGTCAATAAAATCTATTGGATGGATGCAAAAAATATTTTATTAATTATAATATATATATTTAATTAATAAAATTCACTAACTCAAATTACTATAATTTTTTAATACTATGTTACATTTGGAGAAAGAAAATTGTTTTTTTATAAAAACATTTCCTTTACACTTAATTAGTTTTTATATTAATTTATAATTACATGGTAACTAATGAGTTAAATGATTCATTATTATATATTAGGTAATCTTATTCATAACCACCAATTTAACATATAGGGTATATCTTATTTTATTAAATAATTGTGTTTTAATAATATATTATTGTTCTATAAAACTATTTCATACATGTACATAAACTATCGAACAATGTGGTTATTTTGTTTTAAAAAAACTATTGAACAAAGTCATTATTGAATTTTTCATAAGAAAAAAAGTATTTAAAGATTTATAATATGTATAATAGATTTATTTAAATATCTCATGAGGTTATTTTCATTTCTACACTTGTTTATTCATGTCTTACAAGATATTAAATAAAATGTTCTAATTTAGATTTCTTGAGAGTTAAATTCTCCCTAACTTAATTAAATATAATCCTCATAATTACAACATGATATAAATATTTTAGGGTTTTATATTTTAAAATACCACCATTGAAAACCCCACATTATAAATAGAGTTGACAACACATCTTTCCAATAAGTCTGAAATGGAAATTTGAAGTTAAACCCAAACTATGTTTTTGAATATGAGAACATTAGTGATTACCTAAACATAGGGGATAAGTCTAACTATCATGTTAGGAGGGAGATTGATATAGAACATGTTCATGAGAATTTTTTTATCCACAAAACCATAAACTATAAGTGTGATTAAACATCATTGATATCAACAAAATGGTGATAATATGACACCATTTATGTTTTTAGACCATTTTCCAAGAGTTGAGAATTTATTTCACTATATAAGAATATATATAAATATTTTTTCATATAAATAAAATCATATTATTTTATTTTTTCTTGACCTATTTCTACATCATCTATAAGAATAATCTGCATCATACAGTGATGTAATAAAATAATCTCTAAAAACTCTCCATAATTCAACTTAAGCCATTTAATAAAAGATAAACCTTATAACCCTTCAAAAAATATTATGATCCAAAAAATAAGAATCAGTTACAAGTTAGATATTAGTATCAAATTTAATTTATTCATATCAATCATCACATTAACCAATCATCATTATCTCAAAATTAGAAAAATATTAAGGCTTATCATTACCTTGACCATGTATTTTCTCGAAATTTAACTTGCTACTAAATGGAATTTTTTGACACCATTCAGAAAATGATCCTCAATATTTAATGAAAATGTATTAAAATACAATCCATATATATTTCATAAATCATATGTTGTGAAAATCATCAATAAAATTCTCTTACAACATATTTTTTTGTATCCAAATATAGAATCACATTATTCATTCCACTTCAGTTATGCCAGTTAAAAATTATTGACATTGATTTTTTAGCTTCTTTTAAGGTATGTTCTGTTGATTCATGGGCTATTATTTTGAATAGAGCTCTATATCTCTAAATTTTTGACACTAAATAGTAGCATTTTCTTTATTTCAAATTAATTATTTTTCTTGTTGACCCTAGTCTCAACACATAAACCAACTCCCAATCCATTAAAGAATTTCCTCGGGTGATTCTCTCTACACATATCACATATTGGAAAATACACCATTCCCATATTCCATTTATTCATTATTTTATGATCCATAATATTTTAATCTCTCTAACATTTCAAGCCAATGTACATGGGTAAATCATTATCTCTCTTGATATAATATAAAACTATTCTCCATATATAGAAAATGTTTATGAGACTGTTACCCTTTTGAGACTTTGGTTATTTCCTTTAATGAAAGTGATAAATCTTTCACTCTATATTGTGTTTATAAATTTTAGATTACCTGGATAACCTTATAAATGTAGCTTCATAATCTGTAACACATTATTCCTATATAATCTTAAAACTAATTAATTTTATCTTCATCTCATTTAATTTATCACTAGGAAAATATTCTCTAAATAATTTATTATTAAAAACATTCCATTCCATGAGTTCTATTTATTCTACCTTTCTAGTATTATTGATAAATAACCACTATTGATAAGAGTAGTCATTGAGACAATAACATTCTTTTGTATAATTTTATTTCACTACATCCCAATTCCATAAATATCTTATTAAAAGACTTATTCGATTTCTTAGCTGCAATTGGATGAATGGTTCAACTAAATGATGAGGGAATCTATTGCATATAGTGATCTTGCATTGAAGAATATAATTTTGGAAGAAGTTTATCCATCCCAGCAGTGTTATGTGTCATGAACTGATTAATATTTACTAATATATCCTTAAATTACTCAGTTCCAAAACCATCTATTTCTACTTCCTCAGCATGAAACATCTACATCGACCATGAGTATTGGTACACCTCTTCCTACCATGTGCCTTTTCTAAAAAATTTCATATAATAGATTAAATCATAAAATTGTATACATTTTTTAATTGAAAATAATGTATAACATAAATTGAAATATTTGTAAATAGTTAATTGGATAATAATAGAAAAAAATTCTTTTTTTATATCCTTAATTTCAAATCCTTAATAATTATTTTTCAAGAAAAAGTGAATTACCACATGGTGTCCCCGAGGATTTTCAATTTAGGTGGCCAGTAAGGACAGTTTTTGTGTACTAGGTTATAGTCGATTCAAGCCTAAAACACATTTTTAGAGTTGTTACCCAAAAGTATATCTATGATAGAAGAACATACACTTATAGTATCATGATAGGCATATTTGTTTAAGAAGAACAACATAATCTATATCTTACCAAAACATTAGGTTTTCTTTCTATACTTATCATCAATGCCCACTATAGGATTATGTGCCATAATATATGTTTTTCACTATCATGTTTCTATGGTTTCTTGTAAAATTATTTTGATACTAACTACAATGCCCCGAACATAGAAGCATGTATCCGGTGCCTTACTTTATTACATTGACATGATTATAACAAGTCAAATACTAAAGGACTAATCAGTTTTACAGTTTTTAAAATAGGAATTCATGCATGATACCCATATTAAATTAGGAAGTAGAAAATTAATCATGATACATATAGAAATGAAATTAATAGCATCCTTGAGATCTCATTCAAATATTCATTCTTCATGTCCTTGGTAAAAGAAACCTATGAACGGTGAGCTAAAATGCGTTGTAAGGGTAATTACAGTTTAATTAGTAATTAATCTATGATAATGATCAACATGGAAATGAAAATTACCAATAAAAAATTCTATTTATATATCCATATATGGAAAAATAATTATGTTTTGTTCATTAATTGAAACACATTCCATTTATTCAATAAAATGAGAATAAACACCATCCACCGATAATGAAAAGGAAAAAAATAGCATGGATAAATAACAATTTAATATGAATGTAATAAATTCTTAATTATAGGATTTTTTGTTTCCAAGGTACATGGTACCTTTACCTTAAGATCTTTCTTAAGACTGTTTATATCAGCTTGGGGAAAAACCCTTCCAATTGGCCAAATGATTCATCTCATGAGACTATCGATGCATAGAGGAGCTATTTATAATCATGCACCACCCATGTCCTAAATGTACACAAAATCCCACATATATCCAATAATCATTTTAATTCATGAACAATTTTCCTTATCAAATATCAATATTGAGTAAAAGATATGAATTAACAAATAATTCCCCAGTAAATAAAATAAATTTCAAGTAAACACCATATATAAAAAAGGTTTATGGTTTAGGAAATAATTATACCAATAACATAGAAGTATTTATATCCAAAATAAATGTTATTTAAAATATATTATAGTCATAAAAAAGTGATTGGTTCAAGATAAACTAAATAATCACAAATGAAATTGATATTGCAAAGATGACTTTTACCACTTGGTAATTTTCAAGTCAAACCCCCTTTGATGAAATAATAAACATTGAAACATATAATACCATGAAATATGATTTAATCAATATATTGAATGATAAAGGTTATTTCTATAACCAACAGCAATGTGAATTGGTGAATAATAAACTATAAGATTCATCGGAATGTAAATTGAGATGAAATCAATTACTATTTGAGTAACTTTTGAATCATATGATACTTGAAAGTATAAAATCAATTAAAAAATTTAATGAATTAAATTAATAAAATTAATGAAATAAAATGTAATAGGTTAGTCTATAGACTATAAAAATTAAAGGAGTGGTGAATATGGCATAAGCCTCTCATAAATAAAAGTGAGACTAGAAATCCCCTCACCTTAGCTCTTTTTTGGTTGTATGACTTTTAAAATAGCATATAATTGTTTTAATAAAGTTATTAACTTATAAAATAATCATAATAATATTTATAACATAATATATTATGTTTTTATAACATCTTATTACTTCTTTGTTATCAATATTTCATTATTTTCACTATTTTTTTTGTTAATTACCACGTTTTCTAAGTATGTTTTGATTTCTAACATTTTATTCCTATTTTATAGATCCTCATTTCATCATCTCTATAATTTAAAACAAAATTAAAACATTATTTATATACATTATATATTTATATATAGTAATAAATAAAATTGGTAGTAGGAAATGAAATACATCGTTCATGGAGATGGTGGGTCATACGTACGTATGAATGTTATTTAATTTTCTTTTCATAATAAAAGAATGAAGAGTAAAAGATATATCTGGGTATATTATAATTCCAATACCCTAATTATTTTATATATTACATATATTTTTATTAAACCCATCATTAATAAATTCCATGTAAATCATGAATTAGTCATATCGCTTTTAAGTGGTGGTAGTCTACAAGTTCACAAACGATGTTATTGTATTCTCTAAAAAAGAATAGCATGAAGATATGTATTATATAAAATAATAAATAAGAATAACTAAATTAAAAATATAATATATAAAATATATAAAATATAAATATATTATTTTCCCTTAATATTCTTGTTGTAATGGAGGAACGAATGACATCGATTCAGGAAGAGGTAGTCAATCATACATAAAAATGATGACTGTGTATCCCATTTCATGGATGTGTGTGTAGGTCTGGTTATACATGTAAGTTAAAAATGTCTCGGTATATTTATAATAATTATTTTATTATATAATAAATATATATAAACAATTGTATGGGAGGATAACTAAATTAAAAAAATTGATCTTTGAAGAATATTATCTCTTAGTCGGGTAACTCCTTTCGGTTTATACCAAATTCCATAATTTTTTAACATATGCACTAAATGATGATTCTAGAATGATAGTATAGATGTTGGGAGATTATTATGGATTGTTTTAAATGATCTTTATGTCTCTATATGTGTGAATAATTCCGTGGGGTGGGTTTTTTTATAGTGGAGGAGGGTTTCCATTATTGAAAATATAAATAGGTAAACACTATTAAGAGGTGTCACTTACATCAAGTGCCGACCATAATGAACTAAATTTTATAAAAGGAATTATAAGTTCGAAATATGTCCGACAAATTATCTTTTTACTTGTTTTTAGGACATTTTTGCACTTAAGAAAATAATTTTGTCCCTTATTAAGCTAGCTTTTTCTTAATCAATGTGAATAATTTAAATTTCATTCAAAAATATTTTTGGTCAAATACTAAATATAAAATACCAAAAATTATAAAATGTTTTGATTAAAAATATGGAACTTAGTTTTTCAAATTCCAATACCACATTAAAAATAAATCTTTTTTATATTAATCCCACAGACATGACGAGAAAGTCAATTTTAAAGTTAAAATGCTAAAACGTTCACTATGTTTTTATATCTAAATTAAATATAAAAATGATTAAAATGACCTAAATTTTGTTAATATATATAAAATTTTAATAATTAGACATTTAAAAAATTATAGTATAATTTAATCATATAAATTATATAGATGAAAAACATTTTTCAATTAAAATTTAGTATTTTAATTATTCATCAAAAAAATGAAACATCGAAGAATAATAAAAAAAATTAATCTTAAGAAAATTTTGACATTCGGATTTAAAAATTGAAGTATTTTCTAAAAAAAATTATAAAAGGTATAAAAGTTATTTTTAAATGAGTTTCATTATTTATAAGAGGAAAAAACACTGTTAAAAATATCACTTTGTATAAATAAAATAGTGTTTGTTCATATCTTATGTCTATAAAACCTATTAGATGATGGTAAAAAATAATTGATAGAATAAAAAATATATATATTTCATTAATTTAATTCAATAAGATAAATTAATATAATTTATTAATAAATATTACTTTGGAGCATAATAATAGTTTTTTTAATAAAAACATTTCTTTTATATTCAGTTGGTTTTTATATTCATTTCTAATTATAGGGTAACCGTTTAATTCAAACATATATTATTATAATTTATTTAGTAATATTCATGACCATCATTTTAACCTCATGGTTATATATTATTAAATTAAATAATAATATTTAATTAATATATTGTAATTTGGTAAAACTCAGTCCAGTGTGTAATGGAAAATATAGAGCAACGTCCTTATTATGTGTAATGAAAAATATCAATTTTTTTCTTTCATGTAACACAATATAAATTTTCTTAGCGTGAATTATAAGCTATATGATATATTTATTTAAATAATTTGGGATGTTAAATACATTTCTATTCATGGTTTTTTGTGTCATACATGCTATTAAACACAATGTTCTTATATTTGAACATCAAGGTGTTACAAAGATATCCATTAACAAAAGAAGAATATTTTCTAGTTCTTTTCACATTATCCTTAACATAATTCAATATATATAAATAAATAATTCAATTTTATATTAAATTGGAGATATATAATAGATTTTCCCCTCAACCTCGTGTTTTTATAAGAAAATGACGATTAAATTTAAAGGATATTATAAAAACTATGGAGTGAAGAATATGAAATAAAATTATTATAAAAGTTTAGAAATAGACATAAAGGGTATTTTATTAAAGTTAATGGTAAATGGTTTATTTTTGGAAATAAGGACATAAAGAAATTGAATTATGAAGTGATGGTAAGAAGAATCTTGATAATTATAGGGAAAATCAACAATGATTTCACCACCCACATTACAATGTTTAAAATGAAAAAATTATGGGAATTCAACTAACTAATGCTCAGATACAAATTTGTGATGGTGATTAGTGTTAGAGACCTCTTAATCCCAATGAAAAATAGAAATATCAAAAGATCATTATTACTGATGTAAATAACAATGTGATGAAAGGTATACCTATGACCCAATATATAACCTCTAATATATTATTTAATATTTGATCTATCAACTATTTTATATGTAAATCTTTTTCTAAGGGTATTAAAATTCCACCCCAACTAATATATATTTATTTAGTTGTGAAAACACGTAATGGTATGATGATTGTATCTAAATTATATGATTCTTTTTTTGATGATTTCTGTGGGAAAATACTTCTTGAAAATCTCATTATTATACATATTGTTTAATTTGAGGTTCTTTTATGTAACACTTTGATATTTTTTAAAATATTTATCTCTAAATATGTTTTTTAATAGCTTGTGACACATGCATCCCCGTGTCAAAATGATCGACAATTTAGTATACTATTACAACCAAGCTATTAAATTAGAGGGTATGGATAGGATTAAATAATTCATGTAAAATTTATGATTTAAACAAATTTAAATTAAATTATTTTTTTATCAACTGATTATAAATAAAAAACTAAACATTTCAAAGAAAAAGAGGCATTTTCCAAAAGAAATCACGTATGTAATAAATTTTTATATTATAAATTATATTTATAATTATTAGTGACTTAGTTTTTAGGATATTTATATACTATATATTTAATAAAACGTTTTTGTATTCATCTAACATTTTAACTATGAATTGAATAAAAATAAATCCAATTTTATTCTAAAAAATTTATTTTTCTAAAAAATGTTTTTTCATCTTCTGATATATTATTTTAAAATTAATTTATGCCTATTATTTGTGTGTATTTTGATAAAAGTAATTCTATATTTTTAATAAGAAGGTTAAAATTTGTTAAATATGTCTCTTTTATATTTATGCATTATTAATTGTAATAATGATAAAATTTATCACAGTAGTAAAAGGTAAACCAGGTTTTTGTAGGATATAACTATTTGTTAAGGTCACCAAATTTCATTTAATTCTTATGTGAAGAATTTAATATTACTCTTACCACCATAGGGTAAATATTTTTTGTTTTAATATACATTTATTCATGAAAAATAATATATAACATTTAAAGAAAAGAATGTTACAAAATTTCACTTTCTTAGATTCAAATATATAATATGTGTTCATATAGGGACCAAATACTTTTTGAATTAATATTAATATCCATTTTGTGAATAATATTATTATCTTCACAATTGTAATTTATTTATAATTTCTTTGAATCAATATTAATTTTAATTCTTGCACAATTCTAATATAATATTAATTCAATTAATATAAATTGAAAAATGATTTTATAAAAAATAAAATAATTTTATTTTATTGAATTATTGTCTAACACATTCATCTGAATGAAAGGTTGAAATATAACATAAACATTCGGATTACAAATAACATATGAAATGTCAATACTCTAAACAAAAACCATGAGTTACATAAGAATAACTTATCCACAGTCAAAAATATCACAAAACATTCAATAAAATATGGATGTTTTGTATCATAATAAATCAACTTCAAATAAGCGTAAAATCCATCAAAGGATGTTGACATAGATGAAATAAAGACTATTTTAGAAAAATATCTCTTTCTATTTTGAAATCATTTAAGAGTCTTATATTTATGAAATAAAACATTTTTTTTTTGAAAATATTCTTATTATCTTGTAAGGGAAGCTTCAACGATTTTATAACGGCGGAAAATAGCCACACCCACCGTATAAGTTAAAAAAACATTCTTACCTTAATTTTGTCGAAAAGGATAAAAAGAACATTGTTTGGAAATAGATGGAAAGATTCCTTTATAAACCACTTATAAAAAGTCAAACAAGGGAATAAATGACTTTAACCCATATTCTATTAAATAGTAAAAATATTTTGAAATTCATTTTTAAGAAACATGGATGTGGATAATAAAGAGATCCCAATAGATTATTACGTATAAACAACCTCGGATAATGAAGAGATTGCGAAATAACCCTTACCAATTTGGTATCTTATGAAACATACAACCCATGAAAGAGGTATCATACAATTAATATGTAAATACACATAAATTAGAGTGTATTATACAAAGAATATAATTATGGGCATTACATACACCACACAAAAGGTGATGGTGGCAATATGGAATGAATCTCACGGGAATAAGGACTGAGATGAAAACCCCTTACCTTTTACTTTTCCTTGGTTGAGGTATTTTAACCTCCTGTATAATGGTGAAATAATTGTTATTAAATTATACAAGAATTATATACATTAATATGATATCATATATGATCTTTTAATATTGATTTGATAATAATATCTTAGTATTATCGTTGTTTCGGGTGTTAACTTACTTGTTTTCTTTTATATGTTTTGTTACGTAATCCATGTTTGTAATATATAGGTTGTATATTATTCATATCCAGAATGATATCAAGTCCTTAAACATCATTTTTCAATCATCAAATGATAATTATACTTGAATGGATACGATGAAGAATGAATCTCATCGCGTTCGTGGAGACAGTAGTCCGTATGTACGCACGAGCGACAATATCATTCTTTTGAAATAATATATAAATTGTTGTTATATCATATATACAGAATCATTAACATGTTATATTTATTATTTAAATGAGTTACATATCATTATTATACCCATCCAAATAATAATATATTGAATAACAATTACACCACGACGTGGAGACGGTAAGCCGTACGTACGCACGTATGGTGACATGTTATTCAAAGGGTGGATAGAATACTTAATATGGTTGTACCATATTTATAATAACATCACAATATATATATGATACTGGTGTTATTATTTTAGAATGGTAATAACAAAGGAAGAAGAAGTGGAAGAAGAAAGGAACTTGGAAAAGGGTGGTGAAATCATTACCTCTTCTTCTGGTTCTTCCTTTTGATTTGATCAAAAGGGATCCTTAGGTTGGCTTTCTGATCAAACTAAGCCCTCTACATTGTAGTGAGGGAAGTTGGGAGAGAATTTGGGAAGAGTTTCGCAGAACCAAAAGGTTTTGAAAGTGTGAAGAAATGAGAAGGAGGAGTGCCCTTTTATAAGAGGGGTGAGGGGCACCTTTGGAAAAGCTAGAAATATTAGTTTATAATAATTTATATTCGATTTATAATGGCTCAAAAGTTGATTATTTAAATGTTAAGGTGGGGATGGGTCTAAAAAAACTCAACCAATAGAATTTATATAGGTTTGGGTACTTATATTAACCTTATCTCTAAGTATTAACTCTAAGTTAATTAGTTTCACTTTTACAATGTCTCTTTGTATTTTTATATAATATGGTTAATAAACTTAATATATACATCCAATCGACCCCCATGTGGTCCATCAATGATGATCCTATAATGATATAAGTCTCTTGGCCGAACCTTAGATTTTTAGGAATTTAATATCAATTAATAATATAATATTTGTTTTAAGAACTCTTTTATGTCAATTTTGACACTATTCAATAGTTGATTTTTGTGATACTCATAACAGATTGATTACTTCTAATAAACTCAATTAAATCAATGCTAATATATCATATTATCCTATAAAATTAGTTTAATTCATTAAAAGTTTCATATTATATTTATTTGGGTATTTATAATATCAATTATTTTAATTTTTCACTATTATAGTAATTAATTCATCATCATTGTGTCATAAATAAATTAAATTATTTATTGTCTAAAAATTATAGATAAAATATCATTATGTAGAAAATATTTTTATCTTTCTAATTAATATTTATAATCTAAAATCCAACATATATAACCCTTTTTAAAAATTGTTTTCCTAAAAGATATATGCTTGTGTCATTTTTGTATTCATTTTAACTTAATTAAAATAAAGTGTCCCTATCACCTACAAGTGGCACCATGGGGTCCCAAAATCGACCCAAAGATGCCTATGGTCGAATATGTATCAACCAATAAGTCTAGGACACGTTTTAGGGTAATTTAGTATTATTATAATATTATTTTTTAACCCTTATTTACTGGATTTACCCTTAACCATGGTAAATAAAATATTTACCGCATTAATTATTCAAAATGTCGAAAAATAAAAGTTACATATTTACACAATTTGAACATCCTGATTCCAAATATGGAATCTATTTTTCTAAATTCAAAACACAGAAGTGTCAGAAATTAATTTAAAATTAATTCCCGCTATCAAAACAAAAAGCGTGTTTTTAAGAGATGATAACTATCAAAAGATTGACACTTGTTTATGTTTGGTTTAATTGTAAAATCATGTCCAATGACCAACATTATATTAAATGGTAAAAATATATTCTAAATATACTTTAAAACCACTCAAATTCATAATTTATCACTATTAATTATTTTGATTAAAAAAGTTGTTTTTAATTAAAATTTAGTAATTTTCAATATTCATCAAAATATGAAAGTTATCTGAAAAGTACCAAAATTTCACCTTAGGCTAAATTCGATACTCCGAATCGAAAAACGAATTCCATTTTGAGAGATAAAATTTCTAAAATTTTAAAAGGTAGGTATTACTATTCATAATGGCTAGTTTGATTGGTTGTGGTGTGTTAGAACTCGAAGTTGCGTACAACACACGCTACTGTATTATTCAAAGAAAAGTGTACCGTGGAAATTTGGGACGTTTCATTTTAAATTTTTTGATGTCCCCATTTAGTCAAAAAGTTTAAAATATTGTATTTAAAAAGGTTTCACTATTAAAAGTTGATAAAAGTTCAATACTGAAAATGAATCTGTTCTTGCATTATGTCTAAGAAACTCATAATATGGATTCTAAAATTATAAGGATTATATAAAGTTTAAAATTTAGTTAATACTATTCATAACCTCTTTTTAATGGCTTTTATTGGTAAGTCATGGTGTGATTGAACTCGGTGTTGTGTGTAGTGCAAGTTATTGATTTATTTTGAAGAAATAACACACTATGAAATCTTGGGGTGTTACATTCTCCCCTCCTTCAATAAATCGTGTTCTCGCAATTTGAAATTGTTATTCGAAATCAAAAGGTTTAAAATAGAAAATATATTTGTGGGAAAACCCACATCAAAAATTGGGTTACTAAAATTTAGTCTTAATATGAGGAAATGAGAAATGAAATGGTCACCACCAAATTATGATCTCGATTAGGAGAACATTGGTGGAAATTAGAGACATATAATTGGAGGAAAAACGTAAATATTTATAGGTAGTGGTTGAGGTCATCAATCACAAACATGTATAAAATTGAGGTCCTTAAACTCATCAATATATGATGATTTGAAATTCCATCGGTTCAACAAAACATAGGGTATTGGGATAACACATTTTTGACGTTTCAAAATATCTTAGTTGAAATCCCACATCGAAAAATGAATTAATGAGGCCTCTATTTATAATAAAGAGTGGAAAGTATGAAGATTACCGAAAATAACACATACTAGGGTTCCATGTAGGAAAATATGGATATGGAAGAGAAATCTAACCATCAATTATCTGATGGAGAGTGGTAGAGAACATGGCTATGAAAAGGCCAACAATCCCAAAGCCATAAATTAGTGATGATTTAAGGTACCATCTAGGACAACATTTTTGTTCTAAGTTCCTTTTATTAATGTTGAGGAATTTATTTATGAGATTGGCTAAGATCATAAGGAGATATACTTACTTTATAATTATAGTTTTATCCATTAATAAATTTCTACCACAAACTCATCTTTCACTCTAAAAGAAAATAGAACGTAAAAAAAATTCTATTCATACTATTCGTACAGGTTTCCAAAATAAATGAATTTATAATTCATCTACCAGATCTTTTAAAAAACTACATTATTTAATCCAGGACATCTCGTGGGTCAGTGGTAGGTGATACACCCTTGTCGCCCTTCGGCTGCAGGTTCAAGTCTTGCGGGCTTTCCAGTCGCGACGGGTTGCCGCCCGACCTCTGGGTTGTCCTTTTATGGAAATCCAAAATAATCCAAACTAGAACGATCCAAAATACTTCTGTCCAAACTCACAGTCCAACATTTATAAGGAAGGTAAACATAATGTAGATCCTTTTTACCCCGTAATAGCATATGAATACCTTCATCATGTTTTATTTTAATAAACTGAAACATCCTGAATTACCATATTCCTTATTGATTACATTCATGCTCCCTTATTCCATATAGAATGCTGGATATACTTCATCAATCCAAAAATGTTTTAAACCCCAACAATGATGGAATATACAAATCATTAATCAGTTCCATGTTAGTCAAGAATATCCAATATAATTTCTCCAAAACAATCATGTATTATTCCAAAATCACTACCTCGGTATCAGAACTATATTATGGTTTATCATTCTCTCAACCATATATTTTCCAAAAAATTATCCTGCTATTGAGTCACTTTTCTTTTTTCCACACAATCTCAAGTCCTTAATGAAATAGTACTTCATTACAATCCTTATATACTCCATAATTATTATAACAAGTACATTGTTGATACAACACTCAATTGACATAATCAACATAAGAACTCTAATCATTCCTCTTCATCTGTGGTAGTATCATAACATGATTATTATCCAATAGCATCATTTGCGGCATAGTCTGATGAATGGGACATATGATTGCGTAGTGTCCAAACTCCTTGAAAATGAAGCATTGTATATTTGAAACCATTTTCTTACCCTTGCAGTCATGTACTTTGTTCCCTTTTCCTCCACACTTATAACAAACTTCCATTCCTTTCAGGAAAGTTCCAGGGTGTTTCTTTCTACAGTTATCACATATGGGAAAATTCTTCTTTTCCCTCTTCCCTTTATCCATCTTTCTCTCTTCCGTCCTTTTCTTCTCTTGCTTCCCTTCAAAGCCATAGGACTCAGTAAACTCTTTACTTATCTTATCATCACATGATATTATTTCATCATATGATGATAATACATGCGAGACTATTTCTCTTGTAAATTCTGTCTTAAGTCCATAAAATATATGATCCTTCTTTTTCTTTGTATCATGTGCATTGCTAGAGTTCTCATTCCTCCTACTGGGCGCCATTTCTAAACAATGGCATACATTAGATTAGTTTATGAATAACAATACCTTATCCCAAACTTGTAAAACACATAACATAAATTAAATAGTTTATGGATATAATCCATAATCATAAATATGTCTCCTTTGAGGAAGTATATACTCATAAACCCTTCATAATGATTTGTAAAGAAAATGAGAGTTATCCTAAGCATATCCCCCGGAGGTGTCGTAACCAAGAGTGCAGCGAGGCCCGTTGTCGTGCACCAGTTCCCGTTTGTGTCTAGCTCAAAGCGATGTTTTCGGGTTTTACCCCTAGGTACATCTGTGCCAGAGCCGCCTCTACCTGCTCGTATCCAGACATGGATGTATTGCTCGGAAAACTCACAAAATCTATACAATACCAAAATTCTAGGAAGTTCTTATATACTAATCCTCAAAATTCATCTTAAATCTATGTGCTCTAATCAGAGTTTATCTAAATCTAGCTTCCAAGTTTTGTACAAAACATTATCTGATACCAACTGTAACGCCCCGACCCTAGTTACCCAGAGTCGGTGCATTATTACATAACATTGGCATGATCACAAGAAATATCAAATCTCGAAAGACCGATTGGTTTAGTAGCCTTGGAAACACTAGATATATTCATAATGTTTTACATTACATCATAAAGTGAAAAACTACTACGACAACATAATGTCTCCATAGTCCACACTATTATCCCCTCATAATATCCCTGCAGGTCTTTCATAACTTATTTCTTCACATCCTGGGAAAAATAAAACATAGAAAAGGGGTGAGCTCAAATGCCCAGTAAGGATAACAATATAACAGAACATTCAAAAATAAGCATAAACATTTAAGGCAATGCATTACTAAAACAAAAGCCTTTTAAACTTGAACTTCAACATAGTATGGAAAAAGTAAAATGAAATAATTCCATTTACTTATTCACATGGATATTCTACTAATCGAATAATCACATGAAATATCAATAACCACTTTCTTAATGTCGGAATGCAATATGCTGAACTTTAATTTCATTGTCAAGGCCTCGTCCGATGACCTAGGGGATAACTGTAACCGAAACCCAACCCGGAGTGCCTCTAATAACCGGACACCAACCCGGAGTGCCTCTAATAACAGGACACCAACCCGGAGTTCCTCTAATAACTGGAGACCAAACCAGAGTTCCTTTAATAACCAGAGACCAAACCGGAGGGCTTACTTTTACCGGTCCCCAACCCGGAACATACTTGTCTAACACATTCATCTTAATGAAATGTTGAAATATAACATAAACATTCAGATTACAAATAACATATGAAATGTCAATACTCTAAACAAAAACCATGAGTTACATAAGAATAACTTATCCACAGTCAAAAATATCACAAAACCTTCAATAAAATATGGATGTTTTGTATCATAATAAATCAACTTCAAATAATCTTAAAATCCATCAAAGGATGTTGACATAGATGAAATAAAGACGATTTTAGAAAAATATCTCTTTCTATTTTGAAATCATTTAAGAGTCTTATATTTATGAAATAAAACATTTTTTTTGAAAATATTCTTATTATCTTGTAAGGGAAGCTTCGACGATTTTATAACGGCGGAAAATAGTCACACCCACCGAATAAGTTAAACAAACATTCTTACCTTAATTTTGTCGAAAAGGTTAAAAAGCACCTTGTTCGGAAAATGATGGAAAGATTACTTTATAAACCTCTTATAAAAAGTCAAACAAGGGTATAAATGACATTAAACCATATTCTTGTAAATAGTAAAAATGTTTTGAAATTCATTTTTAAGAAACATCGATGTGGATGATAAAGAGATCCCAGTAGATTATTACGTATAAACAACCTCGGATAATGAAGAGATTGCGAAATAACCCTTACCAATTTGGTAACTTATGAAACATACAACCCATGAAAGAGGTATCATACAATAAATATGTAAATACACATAAATTAGAGTGTATTACACAAAGAATTTAATTACGGGCAGTACATACATCACACAAAAGGTGATGGTGGCAATATGGCATGAATATCACGGGAATAAGGAGTGAGAAGAAAACCCCTTACCTTGTACTTTTCCTTGGTTGAGGTAGGTTAACCTCCTGTATAATGGTGAAATAATTGTTATTAAATTATACAAGAATTATATACATTAATATGATATCATATATGATCTTTTAATATTGATTTGATAATAATATCTTAGTATTATCGTTGTTTCGGGTGTTAACTTACTTGTTTTCTTTTATATGTTTTGTTACGTAAGCCATGTTTGTAATGGATAGGTTGTATATTATTCATATCCAGAATGATATCGATTCCTTAAACATCATTTTTAAATCATCAAATTATAATTATACTTGAATGGATACGATGGAGATTGAATCTCATCGCGTTCTTAGAGACGGTAGTCCGTACGTACGCACGAGCGACAATATCATTATTTTGAAATAATATATAAATGGTTGTTATATCATATATACAGAATCATTAACAGGTTATATTTATTATTTACACGAGTTAAATATCATTGTTATACCCATCCAAATAATAATATATTGAATAACAATTACACCACGACGTTGAAACGGTAAGCCGTACGTACGCACGTATGGTGGCATGTTATTCAAAGGGTGGATAGAATACTGAATATGGTTGTACCATATTTATAATAACATCACAGTTTATATATGATACTGGGGTTATTATTTTAGAATGGTAATAACAAAGGAAGAATAAGTGGAAGAAGAAAGGAACTTGGAAAAGGGTGGTGAAATCATTACCTCTTCTTCGGGTTCTTCCTTTTGATTTGATCAAAAGGGCTCTGTAGGTTGGCTTTATGATCAAACTAAGGCCTATAGGTTGTAGTGAGGGAAGTTGGGAGAGTATTTGGGCAGAGTTTTTCCGAACCAAAAGGTTTTTAAAGTGTGAAGAAATGAGAAGGAGGAGTGCCCTTTTATAAGAGGGGTGAGGAGCACCTTTGGAAAAGCTAGAAATATTAGTTTATAATAAATTTATATTCTGTTTCTAATGGCTCCAAAGTTGATTATTTATATGTTAAGGTGGGGATGGGTCTAAAAAAACTCAACAAATATAATTTAGATAGGTTTGGGTACTTATATTAACCTTATCTTTAAGTATTAACTCTAAGTTAATTAGTTTCACTTTTACAATGTCTCTTTGTATTTTTAAATAATATGGTTAATAAAATTACTATATACAACCAAGAGACCCCCAAGTGGTCCATTAATGATTAAACTATCATGATATAAGTCTCTTGGCCGATCCTTAGATTTTTAGGAATTTAATATCAATTAATAATATAATATTTGTTTTAAGAACTCTTTTATGTCAATTTTGACAATATTCAATAGTTGATTTTTGTGAAACTCATAACATATTTATTACATCAAAAAAAGTCAATTAAATAAATCCTAATATATCATATTATCCTAAAAAATTATTTTAATTCATTAAAAGTTTCATATTAAATTTATTTTGGTATTTATAATATCAATTATTTTTATTTTGCACTATTATAGTAATTAATTCATCATCATTGTGTCATAAATAAATAAAATTATTTAATGTCGAAAAATTATAGATAAAATATCATTATGTATTAAATCTTCTTATATTTCTAATGAATATTTATAATCTAAAATCCAACATATATAACCCTTTGTAAAAATTGTTTTGCTAAAAGATATATGCTTGTGTCATTTTTGTATTCATTTTAACTTAATTAAAATAAAGTGTCCCTATCACCTACAAGTGGCACCAAGGGGTCCCAAAATCGACCCAAATATTCCTATGGTCGAACATGTATCAAAAAATAAGTCTAGGACACGTTTTAGGGTAATTTAGTATTATTATAATATTAATTTTTTAACCCTTATTTACCGGATTTACCCTTAACCATGGTAAATAAAATATTTACCGCAGAAATTATTCAAAATGTCTAAAAATAAAAGTTACCTCTTTAATTAATTTAAACATCCTGAATACAAATAAGGAATCCATTTTTCTAAATTAAAAACATAGAAGTGGAAGAAATTAATTTAAAATTAATTCCCGCTATCAAAACAAAAAGCGTGTTTTTAAGAGATAATAACTATCAAAAGATTGACACTTGTTTATGTTCCGTTTAATTGTAAAATCATGTCCAATGACCAAAATTATATTAAATGGTAAAAATATATTCTAAATATACTTTAAAACCACTCAAATTCATAATTTAACACTATTAATTATTTTGATTAAAAAAGTTGTTTTTAAATAAAATTTAGTAATTTTCACTATTCATCAAAATATGAAAGTTATCCGAAAAGTACCAAAATTTCACCTTGGGCTAAATTAGATACTCTGAATCCAAAAATGAAGTCCATTTTGAGAGATAAAATTTCTAAAATTTTAAAAGGTAGATATTACTATTCATATCGTCTAGTTTGATTGGTTGTGGTGTGTTAGAACTCGAAGTTGCGTACAACACACGCTACTGTATTATTCAAAGGAAAGCGTACCGTGGAAGATTGGGATGTTTCATTTTAAATTTTTTGATGTCCCCATTTAGTCAAAAAATTTAAAATATTGTATTTAAAAAGGTTTCACTATTAAATGTTGATAAAAGTGCAATACTGAAAATGAATCTGTTCTTGCATTATGTCTAAGAAACTCATAATATGGATTCTAAAATTATAAGGATTATATAAAGTTTAAAATTTAGTTAATACTATTCATAACCTCTTTTGAATGTCTTTTTTTTGGTAAGTCATGGTGTGATTGAACTCAGTGTTGCATGTAATGCAAGTTATTGAATTATTTTGTAGAAATAACACACTATGAAATCTTGGGGTGTTACAATTGTGATCCCTGAATTTTTAAATAAATATAATATATTATTGATTTTTAAATGATTATATTCAAATTTCATCCTTGGTGTCTTTAATATTAAATTAATTTAATTGTTCCAAATATTTCACTAATGATGTTTTAAAATATATATTATTTTATGTTGTGATTTAAAATTCATAACAATATTATCATTAGACATGTAAATGAAATATGGTCAAAAAAAGATTTGATCCATTTAAGAGTAGTTTTTTCCTTTTAGGGTATCATTTTGAAGCCTTTATGATTCAAAAGGTTGTTATGACAATTAAGGTAAAAAATAATTTACAAAGGGATTTATAAAGAATACATGGTTTTAAATGACATAAAAACAAATCTAAATTTAATTAGAAGATAACATTTCAACAGTATTCAGTTTTCATTAAAATTAATTACCATTTGGTTGAATTTTCATCGAGAATTAATTTATTATATTTTAATCATTTAATAATTTATAATTCTGGCCTCTCACTCCAACATAAAAGGACACCCATGCATTCGATTCCTGAAAACACCTGGAGCCTATATATCATCCATTATCTACCAAAATCTACTCTACACTACCTTATCCACATTATATAGGTTTTTTATTCCCAAAATAACAACCCTATGATACTTAAGATGATATTAAAATGAGATCTTTCAAATAATAGGTAATTACCTAAACCATTAAATGTATCATTATTTCCTATTTACCTCAAAACAATCTATGGTATTTATCATAAAATAATAAATTAATTATCCAAAAAAATAAAATATTATTATGATTATGAAATCCCAATTATCCACCTTCTTTAGAGTCTAATGGGAAGTGAAGGTATCAATCATGCGTACGCACAACTTAATATTTCCAGATAGTAATACAATTAATTATCCTCTACCATATTTTACAAATTTTTTTTATTATTAGTTTAATGATAATATATTATACTTATAAATTAATTATATGTTTATAATTATCATATCACATCTACCTTCTTACCTTACAATCTATTATAAAATAATAATGTCGCTCGCGTGCATGTGTGGACCACATCCTCCACAAGGTGATGTGATTGATTTTTGATTTCAATTTTACATTGATGGTAAAAAAGATATATTTAATTAATATATATGAGTTACATGTTATAATAACTATGTTTTAAATTATAAATTTAATTTAACTTTCATGCCTTCAATCTATCAAAAAGTGAAAATATCCCCATATGTATATATGACCTACATCTCTAAAAATAGTGTTATAGATTTTTCAATATCTAAATTTTATAGATGAATATAAATATATAAAATTAATATATATATATTATTTATATTATTATTATCATTCTGGTGCTGATAAATCCATGATCATTTTACAAGGACAAGAATTTCTAAATCGAAATACTTATGGTTTAAGAATGAGTTAACACTAGGAAATACTGATTTTAATATTGAATTACTGCTAAATGCATGTTGAAATGTTATAAATCAATCATATATGATAATATAAGTATGAAATTAGTTTTTATATAAAATTATAATAAATTTAGTTTTATTATTATTAATGTAAGATTTTTTTGTATGAATATGGAACTTGGGGTAAGGGTTTATCATCTCAAATTATCTTCTTTAGAACATATGTAATGTCACGCACCAATATCATTTTATTAGGTATATATAATTAAATTTTAATTAAAATATCGATATTAATCATATGTTCATGATATTTAATGTTTCAATTGATTTTAATTAGTCATGGGTCCTATGATTCAAATCCTACCAAATCAGTAATGATTTTAAGTTATAGTAAAAAAATTTTGTGGGATTGTTTTTGATTATCTTTATGGTGATGAAATATTATAATATATCACTTGAAAAAGTCATGAATTTTTTATAGTACATTTAATTTTTGGGAATGTATGTTTTACTTTTATTTTCCTACATTTATATACTCCATATACATAAAATATTTTTTATGGGAAAATTTTTTTATTTGTCTCTACGTTTGTAGATCCAATTTCATTCATATACATTTTTTAAAATGATTTGAATAATGTTTGTGATATTATACTTTTATTTTTTATGTTCACATTAAACCATGGTATAATTTTCTACAAAGTATTTTAAGAGGAATATTATTGTTATTATCAAAATGAGGTTCCTTTTGATTTTTAACAAAAATGAAAAAGGAATTTTATCTTTTGACTTATATAGCATAAATAGAATTTCCAACCATCACGAACAATCAAAACTATAAATATTACATTTTATGTTTGTAAATATATTTTCAATGGAAATTATTTTTAAAATAAGTTGTTGATTTATAGTTTTTTAAATTTTATTTTCAAATTGGAAAGAGTATTTTCTTTAAGAATGTTGTAATGATCCTTTAATGGTATTTCTATTAATCGAAGAAAATAACCCCTGATTTCAATTATGATTGAATGATTATATTATCCATAAATACCATCCTTATTCATTCTATGGAATTGGTAGTGATCTCAATTATGTAAGGGACTCTATCCACTGTGATACTATTGAGAGTGAACCTTGGATACTAAGATCATATGGGGAGTGAACCATATCCACTATGATAGTCTTGAAATTGAGCTTCAATTACTATGGATATAGTTTTTTATTCTTGGGTGTATGTGAAAAATATTTGCCTTATCCCAATCTTAGGATCTCATGACTTATGTACTTTTTTTCCTATTAGATTCATGCCTTATGAACTGAAAATATTTATTTCTTGTCTCAATATTAAGATTATGATATACAGGGAGTTATTTTCAAATGTTATAATGTTATTCTCATGCCATTATGTTCATGTTATGCTCAAGTGATAATTGGTATTTCCATTGTTTTACCTCAATGAGTTTATGAGATCACCCTTTCTTATGATTCATGCTTCCCAAGTAATAAATAAAGTGAATAAGTATGGTATTTCTCTTAAAGGTTCTATTTATAATGAACTATGTATGATATAATGCAAATCAGTTATAAAATCGTTTTTTATGTATCCATGTTTCCAAATACACTATACCTATATGATATTTACATGGATAAATATATTATTTTAATTAATATTAATCTATTATGATGTGATATCTATGTATAAAATTTATTGGTGTCTATAGTTTTTATTAGAGAAATGATTAATAACCTATGGAATCTATGATTGTAAATATTTAGTATTAACCCAAGGGAAATGTCTATGTATCAGATAACATAATAATTTTTTTAAATGATCATGGATGTCTAGGTTAAACAAATTATTTCATTAATTGAAAAGAAGTATTTTTGATTGGGACATCCAATAAATTATTTTTAATGATTATATGGTTTTCCACTAGGATTAATGTTGCTCACACTATGTTTTTTTTGTATTATTCAATCATTGGAACCTAATTAAATCATATTAAAACTAAATAAAATTTAAATGAAATGATGTTCAATTTTAATAACCAAATTTTATGTGATCTATAATGAAAAATATCATTTTTATTCTGAAAAAACATTTTTAACAATGAAACATCTTGAACATATAATTGATAAATTGATAGAAAAACGTTATGTTGAGTACTTCATGAGGAAACACCAACCATATTTTAGATATTAAAATGATCCACTAGTTTCTAATAATTTTATCACTATCATTGTAAAGATATTTTCTATTCTATTTTTTTAGAGCATGAAAAATACATTTGGTTGTCTATTTTTTGGAAGGAAAAATAGATCAATTCTCGACACTTATTAAGAAAAAAAGAAAAAACATGTAATTTTACGCATGGTATTGGATGTGTTTTAGATATTATTTTTCAATAAGTAAATTCCTTATATTCTTTATAAAAAAATAGATAAGGAATTAACTAAACTATAGAATAATTATTATGAATCATTTGGTACATTTGATTAAATTTTTATGACACTCGTGAGGTATGTTTCTGGTATTATCATCCAACATGAAATTAAGGTTGATAAATAATTCAGTGGTATAAAACCAAGTCATAGAAGATAATTACCCATAAAAGACATTAGTATCTATGAAGAAATATTTAGATGTTATATCATGGAGGAAATAAATATTGGAGTTAACTATCAATATCATTGTTTTGATAAGAAAAGAATGATAAAATTGAATTTAAATTAAAATCATTATGGGGAGATGAATTTGAGCTACCTTTTATGCTTAAAGTATTGATGTAATGATGGTGTAGATTGTATTAATTTGATTGTTAATTGTTTTATGAGTGTAAAGGAAGTAAATTAAAAGATGTAATTATAATGTTATTGGAAGAAGTTAGCTAATGACGTGAATAGAGATAAGTCTCCAAACAAATTCTACTAAAATTTTGCTAAAATTATAACCTTGGATCCACTTAACTTGTGTCCTGAGCTAGTGGGTTGCATGGCCTCAAGAAACCCATGCCATAAACTAGAGGCTAACAACTAATAGTGATGGGATATGGGTGGTACAATGGGGAGACTATACCATTATGTTAGTGTAGTATAATGGATACAACACATAATGATCAATAATAGAGGAAACATAATATAAACATTCAGAGTCAATAAACTGCTTAATCATAAATATATAATTAGATATGTAAGAATTGAATTAAATGGATAACTGAAAAACAAAAATAATATAACAAAAGTCACTTTGTAAGTGTCAATACATGATGCATGGGATACTTGTACAAAAAAGGGAACATGGGAAAAGGCACACAATCATTTTATACAAAAAGTATATTAAAAAAAGAATATCCTCTAGAATCTGTCGCACATGATCAATCCTCTGCTCCTAATATATATCTAAGCAATATATACATCAAAAACCTATAATTGTGTGCTTTACATTATCAGCACATATAAGAATATAGTCTGCTTAGTACCATGGGTGGCCCGAGTAGGGTGTGAGATGAAAATATCATTTGAACACCACCAAAAATGTCTACATGTAATACATGTAGTGATCATAACTAAAACAACATGAATTTATAAGAAGGAAAGTAATGAAACATTAAATAAATAAATAAATAAATGTCTGATCATGTTCTTAAAGGACACCTGGCGGGTCTACCAGCTTCAACCCATGGCCAGAAAGTATTTCTGATCGATTAAATATATATATATATAATTAATAGTATTATATATATATAGTTTAGTTCTATATGACATCAACCATACTGAACCAAGCACAAGAAAAATCCTAATATACATATACCTATAATAATAGTTCTTGCTAGACTAGGGTGTAACTCACAATATCCATAACCAGTCTATGAGCTTATAATCACATGAAATAGGGTAAATTCCTTACATCCTAATAGAGTTTGGGAAGTCATCTATTTCACATAGGATGGTGACTAGGCACCCCATGTAAACACTCTAATCATATAACGTGTCATGTAATTCCCATACCCCATATTGTATCACTGGTACGAGTCAACGTGCTCAACACCTGATGTAAAAGAGATTGAGTCACCACACTCCTTTGAACCATTAACATCCTACACAGACTCTATAAGGTACATTATAATTACAATTGGCATAGGGATTTACCATCCAATCCATTCCATTAATATATCCTATACACATAGAATACGAATAATAATTTTTAAAATAATACATAAGGCATATCATTTCATTAAAATATTTTAATAAAGAGGAAACAATGCATGTGTCCTTACCACCTTCTATTAATTCCAATTAAAATCATTTCATTCACTAAGAAATGAAAACAATCATGCATTATCAATTTCATTTAAAAAATACTAATAAATTTATCCAAACACTAAAATTTTATTTATAAGGATCAAGTGGTCAATTGATAAGTTTCATTGTAAATATATTTTAATGGAATCCAACATCTTACCAAAGACATTCTATAGAGTCCCATTCATCATAACTAATTCCTTTAATTCATTAATACATGACATTACTATTTTAAATGAATAAGTGTAAAGAGAAATCATCATTGGTAATGGAATATGTCCACTTGGTAAATTCTAACTAAAAGGGGGAAAATTCATAATAGGTGTTTTAGATTTTATTAAATACACATTATTTAAGGGAAATTTTATATAAAATTCAAGTCGGGAGATACAAGGGAGTTCTGGGCATTTTGATCCATTTGGGAAAAAGGAAAATTTTCAAGTGGCACAACCAAGGGGTGACCATATAATGTTTTTAAAATCCAAAAACCACTAAACATGGATAAATTAATAAGAATCTATGTACACAATTTAGTTTAATATGAAGTAATCAATATAATAGGGATACATGAAAAAATCTGGAAGGAGACACAGTGGAAATTGTTTCAAAATAATGAAACTCAATAAGAAAATAACATGAACACCTACCTTAAGGCTATAGAAGATGTATCACTCAATAAAATCCTAAGATTCAAGTTATATTGGAAGAGATTTGAGAAATAGTCCAATTCATTGAAAATATGTAAAATTTGAACACATCTACATAGTGTGACAAATATAGATATTTTATTGGATAATGAGGTTGAGTGAGGTTAGCATTACCTTTAGCTATCAAACACGTCCTTTGAATAAATGAATAGAAACCAGACAATAGAGTTATAAAGGATCCATGATTGAGAATATTTGAAGGATATGGGTGAAGGGAGATGCTACAAACCACAATAGAAGGATGAAAAAAAAATGAAAGGGGATAAATGAATAAAAGGGATGAAATCTTTTAATTTCACCTAAAAAGTTCTCAGCGCATAGTTTGTCTTCACAGTTTGGTAAAAACATGAAAAACCAAGATCATTCCAATAATTATGTATACTCTACACATGGTTAGGGTACAAATTTTACTAAACTCTGTGAAAACCATGAGAAACCCCACTATCCAAAAGCATAGATGATTCTCATAGTTGTGTTCCATAGATTACATGGTTTCAAACAAACCGTATAACTTACAAGTGCCACCGAATACAACCTCATGGATCCAAAAAAAACCACGTGGTATTTGTTGCAAGGAGTAAAATATCCATACAAACTAGTTATTTTACATTTTTTGAAGAACTTCAGGCTTCAAAAAAACAAAGACTCTCATGGGACCATCCATAGGCTGTGAAACACATTTATCATGATTTATGGAATTTTTCAAATTGAAAAACATTCAATCCATACAGTCATGAAAAGTGGGTAATTACAACATTCACTCTTTAAAGAAACTCATCCCTGAGTTGGTCTTTAGAGGGTAAAGGAGTATCAATATAGTATAGTTCCTTCCATTGAGATCATATATTAGCTTCCTGCTCCCATGTCTCATCCTAGGTGAAGTTGTGCTATAATAGCACCCGCATTAGAGGGACTAACCTACCTTAGAGTGTCTTTATTCTTTAATCAAAAATAAAACTTGAAACACAAATACAAATCTAAAACCATACCACCCTCATCAGGATGAAAGATGTGTGATGGGTTTGGATAGTATCAGGAAAGTTGAGATAAATGAAAGGCATCATGCATTGACCAATATCTATGATAATGTGCCATTAGGTAAGCCATTGGTCCTATCCGTTACCCAATAGTGAATGCTCCGATGACCATGGTGATTGCTTAACCCACATCTAAATATGTCTAATCCTCATCCAAGGAAAGACTTGTAATAAATCTTTCTCTCCATCCTCAAACATGAGCGGTCAACATCGTCTGTTGGATTAAAACTTATGTCATGATCGTGCCTTCAACATGCACTTTATGATCAATTTTACCTATTCTATAGTATCCTACATGATTTATGGTCCAAGAAAAACTACTTAATATACCTCTAGCTAGCATAGAGGTATGCAATAAAGACTGCTACATAATTTGTCATAAGAAGGCATCTAGATGAAATCTTAAAAGCTGTTATTATAAGATAACTCACAGAGGGGAATGTGTTTCTCCTATGAACCCTCAATGTTAAGAAAACACGCATAAAGAATTTCCTCTAGAACCTGAATTGTACAGTCATTTGTTTTATCAGTATATGGATTATATTACATTCTAATAAGTAACTAGGTACTGAAGGCTTTCTGCAACACCATCCTGAACCATGATGTGAAACAATATTCTCTTTAAGAATTAATAAAAAGAAGAGGTATGTGAGGAAGTATAATATCTTGGTTGTAAATATTTACTAAAACATCTAACATGAAGGTATCTCACTTAGGTAAGAATTGGATGGAATTTTTCAAATGATCAACAAAAACCCACACTATATCATTTCCTTGAGTTGATATAGGTAGGCTAGTCACTAAATCCATAGAAACATCATATCATTTTCACTCAAGAATGGAAAATGGTTGTAAAAGACATTCTGAATGCTGATGTTCCAACTTTACCTACTAACTATTGGAACACCATGCGATGAAGTTGAAAATATCAACTTTAATACCAGGACACCAATATTCGCATCTGAGATCTCGATACATTTTGGGGACACTGGGGTGAACTACACATGAAAAGGTATGAAATTCCCACATAATCTCCTCTATGATGTCTATTGGGACCCAAAAAAATCTCATTGAATAACAAGGTATCATCCTTATTCATAGTCCAACAGGATGAATAATAATCGTTAGATGAACTTTCCTGTGTGATGAGGACCTTATAATCAGATAATTGCCTCTTTGTTACACATTCTAGTAGATTATAAGTCACTACCACAATTGGGAGGATTGTGTAAAAATGGTCTTCATAAACCTCAACAAGAATATTTGGGAATAAGTCCATAAGATTCCATTCGTCATTATATTTTTGAACTACCTGTATATGAATATTTTGGATCAAATCATTGGCTACATAATTTCCATTAATAGGTGTATAAGAATGATCTAAATCAAATGAATGTAGATATTCTACCCACATGTCCTTCCTGATATTATGATCTCAATGTGTAAAGATTTAGTTGAATATTTTTTGATATTTGAAAACCAAAAAACACACCCATAGTGGATAATGTCCCCAATATTGTTGAGCATGCACATAGAAAATTAAATCGAGGTTGTGAGTAGGGTAACTCTGCTCGTGAGGCATCAACTAATGGTACACATATGTAATAAATCTCTTCTCATGCATAAAAATAGCTCCAAGAATGATACATTATTTGTCACAGTACACAGTATTGATCCTACATTGATCTGTAAGAATTAGTATCATTACTGAAGATAGTATTTCCTTCAACTCCATAAAGGATACATCACATTCTTCTGATCATTCAATTTTCACACCCTTCTTTTTCAAGCCTATAAGTGGTGCCGAAAGGCACTAAAATCCTAGATGATGAATTTGTTATATAGGGAAATCCCCGAGAATCTATGAATTTAAAATATGTTTGTGGTCTTATCCCAAGAATCAATAGCTCTCACATTATTTGGGTCAACTAAAACTTTCGGCTCCAAGATGATTTAATCATAATGTCCTTATTATCAATTCATAATAGGTATTTACTGATCTTAACATAGAGATTTTGTTGTTTCTGTGTATTCATGAAGATCTCAACTTGGGTTTTTTGTACATGTAGGGAGCATTAATACACTAATATATATTCAAAATATATAACCACAAATGAATCTAAATATGGGTGGAAAACACGACTCCAAAGATCCCTGAAGATTGTGAGTGCATTTGGCAGTCCTAAATCTATAAATAGGTACTCATAGAGACCATAACTCCTTCTAAAATCATTGTGAGGTTTGTTTTATGTCTTAAAATTACCTTGATAATATCCTGACCTAAAATCTATTTTTGAAAACAAATTTTCTCATCATATTTTATCGAAGAGGACATTTATTTTAGGTAGTGGATACTCATTATTTATAGTGAGTTGATTCAAAAGAAGGTAATCTATATAGGGCTTGAGGGTCATGTATGACTTCATAGAAATATGAATTAGCGTACCCTAAAAATAATTACAGGTTCATATGAATCTATTATCCTCCAAATCATCCAACATGATCTTAAGCTCTAGAAGCTTCTTATGTTCTGTCATATAAGGTGGAATGATCACTTGTTCCACTCCTGGAACTATCTCTATAGTAAACTCTACCTCTAACATTGTAGGTGAACTACAAAATTATCCTGGAAAAACATCTATGAAATTATCCACTAATGTTTTTAAAGATAGTAGGTTGTATCCCATGATCATCTAAGAAAAAACTAGCAATGTTCATAGTAACATTACCCAGCCTCTACAACTGGGCTCCAACTCATGTCACACAAACATCCCATTATACCTTTTGCACATTCATAATGTCCTCTGGTGATGTAAAAATTACCCTAGAATGATAGAAGTGAATATGGGATTATTAAGGAACTAACATTCCATATTGATTATTGTGTCAAATTCTATAATGTTAAGGATGTAATGATTCCACAAAAAAAATGTAACCAAATATTTTAATGTGACAATTTGACTAGTAGTGAACGTCGTATGAATGGATACCTAAGGATGTATATAGCATCAAAACACCATGATAGTACTCAATATCGAGGCCCAATCTCCTAGTGATTTCCTCAGATAATAATTACAAAGATGTGCACATGTCAAATAATATAGACACTGAAGTGGAGGTAACTATAATATTACCTAGAAATGTAGAAGGTCTAGAACCCTACTCCTACAACGCAGGATGGACCACATTTAAATAGATTATACTATGGGCCTGAGTACCTACATGAGATCCTTATGCAAGTAAGATCTACTAAACTAATAATCATAACCTAAATACCTCTACCTTGACCCCCACCTCATCTTGATTAGATGGTCGTATTTCATCTACCTATATGTCAGGATCCTGCTAACCTCTATCTTGAGCGAGGAGTGTATGAAGATCCCCACCCACTTAACACTAGAGGGAAAGTACTACAGAAAAGATGGGGGTGTCAGATCCTTCCAGTCTCTATGAACTCAAGAAGATACTACATACACTACGATTTGATATGCCCTGGCTTCCAACAATAGTGATAGAAAAAAGAAATCATCATGATGAGCCTAAATGATTCTTCCCCCATGAGTACTGTCAAAGAATCTCTTTCATTTAGAATGAGAACCACTAAATCCAAAGGTTCATATGTTCTCAAACTCACACCTTCGTAGGCCTCCAATTCAACTCATTGATTAGATCCGGGATGACAATTTTAGAGATAAAATCCAACCTGACCACATTTACCTATTCAATAGAGGGAGAAAATTAATGTAGCTCTATGAAGTGTGAATTGTATTCCATAACTATCATACTACCCTTATGTAAATTCTTTAATTATCTAGATATGTCTGTCCTCATAGTGTAGGGAATATAGAATTCATAGAAAATAGATTTAATGTCATCCGAAACTATATAATGTTCTTGATCCACCAGTGTGACAACATTCCACCACCTGTTAGGAGAGTCACAGATCATATAGGCTTCTATCAGGACCCTCTACTATAAAGGCATCAAGAGGTGCATGAATATTGATAGGATTTCCTTGATTTAATACTCTACAGCATGAGGACCTCCATCTCACTAGATGGTGGGAGGATACCGCTACTAAAACTCAGGAGTTAACTCTTCCGTGCTCTTGGCAGGTCGACTAACAACTTGCATTAACTGTAACATACCGAAGAATTCCAATTTCAACTAGGCAACAGTTCCCACCTTTGGAACTGGAAGAGGAACTACAAGTGTGTATATAGGAAGAATGATTGGAAGCTCTCAGACCACCACATCATGATAATGATCACATCCTCTTTCAAGGTGAACAACTCAAGGACATCATGGTAGAATAATTCTAAAATTCAAAATAAACACCTCAAAAGAGATTTATGAAATTTAAAATTTTTCAGATAAGAAATATCAATTGGAGTAAAATATTTTCATAGAAACTATCATCCCTTTATTCATATTTCCAAATCAATATATATATTTTATAGAAAGACTATAACATTCAATAATAACAATCAAAGATACGTCATTACCCACCACTGAGGTTGAGTTCAAGTCCGTGTCTCCATGTTAGGCATATGAAAATAGATATTTTAATTCAAAATTATTATTCATTTTAAAATCCATTTCTAATTTAAATTTTGGATGTTGAAAAAATTAAAACACCTATAGATGGTTAAATATTATGGTTTTCGAATTTAAGATCCAAAAGGGCTCATGTACCTTATGAACCCAAACTTGGAATCTACATGACCGAGACTGTAATATTTTCTTGCTCATGTGAGTAATGGTCCATAGGTCAACATGTAATATTTTAATTTTTATGATGTCTTATTTAACATATTTAAGAAAACACGATTAGGTTATGGTTAGAACTGTAAGTAGAAATTATGTTTTCTAATCCCTGCAATAAATTTATTCACAACTGAATACATATCAAGGAATTATCAATATAAAACATGAAAATGCATGCTGAATATAAATGTGGCATTGAAAAATGCATAGCATATTATTCCTAATATTCCGGTATTTATTCATGTAATGTGTTTCCATCATTTAATTAGGAGATGTTAATGAAATAGTAATTTCAATAACAATAATATCAATAACATCATTAATCAATTGTTCCCCCTAATGGTGAAGTCATATCAATAGTAATAGAAAATGTAGAACCACACTTATATTATAGACAATTGTCCTTTAACCCAAACATGGGTTCACTATTCCCATGCATGTATTATGGCCAAATTCATAGTATTTCAAATATTTCCTCCAAATAGTAAAGCCCGATAGTAACAACTTTGATAATGATCTGTAATGTCCCGAACCAGCATCCACTTAACATGTGTCTTGATTCAGTGGGTCACATGGACTCAAGTGTGCCTCCCCATACACTAGAGGCTACTAACTAGTAGTGAGGGTGTAAGCATGGTACAATGAAGAGACAATACCACCGTGTCAGAGTAACACATCAGATAAAACAAACAATAATTAATAGTAACATAAGAACAATGTAAATAATCATTATAAATAAAATGTGTATGGGTAAATAGATAACTAATTAAGTAATATTTTGATAAATTAGATATTAAGAAAAAAATATAACAAAATAAACTATGGAAGTTTCACTACATGATGAATTCAATGCTAGTACAAAAAATGGATGAGGGGAACATGCATAGAGTCGATCTATACAAAAAGTAAAATAAGAAGAAAATATTCTCCTCTAGAATATGAGGATAATTCTTGAAACTATTATACTATGCTCAATATAGTAAATACATACATCAATGTCATGTATTAGATAACTTTACATTATCAAAACATGGAGACATAAAATCATCTGAGGTTCAATGGATGGCTTGAGTACGGTGTGATATAAAAATCTCAGTTTTCCACCACCAACATTGCTTACATGTAATTTGAGTAGAACACAAATATAATTATAATAATGGTATATGTATGAATGTAATAAAATGTTGAATAAACAAATAAATGCATGATCAGGTTCCTAAAGGACACATGGTGGGTTTAATTTTATTAGCTCGTGGTTGGATTGTTTGTCTGATCAAGTTACAATATATATAATTAATAAAAATATTATGTATAAATAATTAAGTTCTATATTACATACAACTCTATAATACATTTTGTTGAGGACACCTAATGACCATATAATTGTAATACTGGTGATGGGTGGATTAGGGCATAACTCACATTGTCCATGACTAATATACATGCCTATAACCTCATTCAATATAGTACATGCCTTATATCCTATTAGATTGGGGGATGTCATTCTCATCACTTGGTATGGTGAGTGAGAATGCCATGGAAATAATCTAAACATGGAACATTGCACATAAATTACATCACCCATATTGTATCACTGGTGTGAGTTGGAATCGTCAACACCCAATGTAAGGGAGAATGAGTCTTCATGATCTACAGAACCCTGACCATCATACACAGCCTCTCTAAATGTATATTTGTTTAACTGGAAATGGTATTTACCACCCATCCAATAATTTTATACAGACCAAACGAATAAAATAAGAATATTGATTTATAACATAATATGTAAGGCATATCATTTCATTAAAACCCTTTAATAAAGATGAAATAATGGGTGTGGCCTTAACAACCTCTATTCATTCCATTTCAAACCATCTGATTCATTAATAAAGTAATACCATCATGCAATAGCCATTACATTTTAAACATCCCATTCAATTTATAAAAACAAGGAAAATCCATTTATAAGGATCAAGTGGTAAATTGGGATGTATCATGGTCAATTCATTTAAAAGGAAGAAACCATATTTTCTAAGACATCCTATAGAATTCCATTCCCAATAAAAAATTCATCCAATTCCTTAAGACATGGAATTACCATTTCAAATGCTTAAGTGTCAAGGGAAGGCATCATGGGTAACAAGGAATATGTCCCCATGGAAAATTAAAGTATTAATGTGGTTAAACACATAATATGTGGTTTACAATACAAGAAATATAGATGAGTCAAGAGAAATTTTATTTAAAGCCTTCGAGCCACCTTTGTGTAGATACAAACCAGGAAAAAACCTACAAGGAACATGCTCTACAAGGAGGATGAGCAAGGAGCTTTCACCACAGTAAAAGCTAAACGGATTGCAAGAATGAGAGGGTATGGCTCTTGCCATTGGGACAAGCCTATGCATGCATAGGAATGACTAGAAAAAAAGCAATGCGAAGGTGGAGATCTGATTTCATGATGAATATTCCAGGGAGGAACAGTTTCAAGTAGTTAGTATTGGTAGTATGCAATGTTTGTGCCTACAAGCAATGAATTCCTCTTAGGCCTACGAGCATGTAATCTCTTTCCTATAGGAATTGTAGGGTTCCACCTCATCCCTTGAAAGGTGTATTATCAAAAATCAATAAAAAATGAAGGTCTTCAGGCCATTGGAGGATTTAAAATTCATGTTAGGAGATACAAGGGAGTTAAGGGCATTTTGAACCATTTAGCCAAAATGGTCAATTTCATGTGGAACACCCTTGGGTGACCATATAATGTGTATTCAATATCTAAACCAGAAAAAAGGTTCAATTAATATGTATATATGTAAAAGTATCTATTAGAAATGAAGGAATTAATATTATAGTGATACTAAGGAAAATCTGATATGACGTATAACAAAAATAGTTACGAAATGATGAAACAAAATCAAAAGACGACGTTACCACCTACATAATGACTCTAGATTATTCCTTGCTCGATATCATCCTTAGAGTCAATGTAGGATAGAAGATATTTTTGAATCATTTCAATTCCCTAAAAATAAAGATAGTGAGCCTGCATCTCAATAGAATGATTGATCCGAAGTTTAACTATAATGGGAAGGGTGAGCGAGGATAGACTCACCATCAGCTATCCAATACATCTGTCGGATGGACAAAAAAAAACAAGATGATATAGTCATTAAAAATCCTATCGTGATGGGATTTTAAGGCTAACAGATAAAGGAGTTGCTGAAAAATGATTGAGAAAGAAGAGTAAAATGCAAGAGATATAAAATAGATAAAAAGAGGAAAATTTTTAATTTCACCACAAGATATCTCAGTGCAGTATTTTACTACATGATTTATTTAAATGTTTGAAAACTGTGACCTATAAAAAATGGAAGGATTCACTACACATAGTTAAGGTGAATTGTTTATGAAACCATCCCAAAATGTGAAAAAACCCCACTATCATTAAACACTATAGATCTGTATAGTAGTGTTCCTTGGCATGCAAAATATCAGGAAAATAGATTGACATATAGGTGCCTCTATGTACAATGGTTTCATTTTAGATAAAAGGTGAAACCTAGGTTTTATCTTTTAAACTAAACCTGCAACCTTGTTATTTATAACATTTTAGGGAACTTTGTGCTCCAAAAAATGCCCAGAATGCTCATGGGACCTTCCTTAGGCTCTATAAAATCATTACTCTGATTAAGGTAAAGTATGATGTTGAAAAAAATTATTTTTACCATCATAAATATATTGGTCATTACTCATTACAATGCTGAAAAGGCATGGATTTTGGGAATTATGAAATCCATAGATCAAATTCAAAGGTCATAGATTATGATTGCCATCAGCAACCTCTTAATTTGTGGGACAAAGTGAAATATAATGTAATTAATATTTCTGAATAGTGGACTTATAATGATGTGGGGAGAGGTATATCTACCATGAAATATAGAATTTTTTATGTATTATTTGACTCTAGTTCTAACCACTCTTTTATTGTTGAATAGTTTTATAAGGGTATGAAAATTCCACCCCAATGATTGGATATTGAATTACTAGTGAAAAATCGTAATGGTACATTGATTATGTATCAAGTGTAAGAAAATTACTTTGTTTATGTTTGGGATAATGTGATTTCTAGAAAATACTTTCATCCTCCCACGGGTTTAATTTGATGTTATTTTAGGGATGGATTTTCATTCTTTATAGAAATCCCACAACAATTGCTGAGGAAATAGAAGTCAAATTTGATATTCTAAACAAACCTATTATTTTATATCATTGTGAAGATAAATACGATCTTATAATAGATTTAAAATCCATTATAAGGGTATTTATTCATATTGAAAAAGTATTTTTATCTGAGATGGATATGATGAAACTCAACATCAATGATTTCCAATTTATAAATGATTTTATTAATGCATTTCTCGATGAATTTCAAAGTTTTCCACTGAATCATGAAGTTGAGTTCTCAATGGAAATCATATAAGTTTCTACACCACTTTAAATAAATCTATATTGAATATCCACAATTGAGTTACATTAATTAGAAATAAAACTTCAGGATAATCATAACAAGGAATTCATTTGGACAAGTGAATCACCTTGGGTTACAACGGTTCTTTTTCATAAGAAGAATGATAGATCAATGAGAATATCTGTATTTTAATACCAATATAACCAGATAAAAATAAATTAAAGGTCCCTTATTCCCCATATTGATGGCCTATTTGATCAACTGTGCGATGATCAATAATTTTCTATGTTTAATAATTATTATGGATATCATCAATTATGGGTGAAGGAGATGCATATACCCAAGAAACCACTAGATAAAAGTATAGAAACTATGAATTTATAGTGATGTAAATTGTTATAAATAATTGCCCAATATCTTCATGGATTTAGTGGATAGAGTCTTTAGAGATTACATTGATTAGTTTTTGGTAGTAATTATATGTGAAATTATTATATATTAATTGAATAAAGAAGAACATGAATATCATTTTAGAGTTGTGCTAAAGATCCTAAAGAATGAGAAGCATTATAAAAAAAATTCCAAGTGGAAAATTTGGAATTAGAAACCATCATTCTAGGTTCTTATAACCTCAATTGTGGTTATACCAATAGATCCTTAAAAGTTAAAAGTTGTTGAATGTTTTCCCATACCAACCAATGAGATTGAGATTTATAGTTTTCTTTTTTTTAATGTATATGATCTATTATTTTTGGATAATTTATCATGAATGTCTATTCTACTCACCACATTAATTCTGGCGGGATAAAATTTCCATTACACTAATGAATGTGAAGAAAATTTCATAGAAGAAAAACATGGATCATTAGTTCACCTATGCTAAATTCACCATCTACTGGATAAGGTTTTGTAATAAATATGTGTGTGTTGAATAATGGAATGTGATGGGTTCTCTTACAGAATGATATGGTGAAGGATTATACCTCATGCCAATTTAAGATTCCTGATCAGAATTAACAAACTCAGGATTTGGAGGCAGCTAAAATTTTTTTTTACAATAATGATATAGATGCATTATCGTTGTAGAGAAAATTTTGATATATATAATGATCGTAAATTTTTAAAATATATTTTTCACATGAAAAGAGTTGTATATGTTTCATATAATATTGTTGGAGCATATTATGGATTATTAATGCTCAATATATTTCCACTATATGAAAGAGAACATGGTTGTAGATGATCTAATATGAGAGGATCTACCTATCATATCTTTGTTTAATGTCATGAAATATCTAATATTTATTCATTTTCAAAGGATGGATTAGAAAATCATGATTGAAGGGGAGAGAGATTATCATTCTCAAATGTGTGTTTGAAAATTTATCCATGTGTATATTAGAGAGGAATAGATAAGAGATAAAGTGACATAGAATATGGTGGGAAATATTCCTAAGTTTAACCATTACTATAATGTAGTGATAAAGTTAAAAAAGGGGTATGTATCCCATCCATAGATGGTTTAAGGAAGTATTTATTGGATGAGGCTCCTAGTTGATTATTACATTTTTATCGTGGATGTAAGAATATATATTTATATTTAAAAGAGTATTTTTGGTGGGAAAACATGAAGAGATATATTCGTGAGTATATATCAAGGTCATCAATATATCATTATATTAAGGATGAGTGAAATAAGTCAAATGAAATTTAACAAAAATTACTAATACATGAATGTAAGTAAGAAAATATCAAAATGGTCATTGTCTTTGGACTGTACAATTTGTATAAAAAGACCTAATATTGTTTGGGTTGATGTTAATCACCTTAAATAGTTAGAAAAATTCATTACTATTAGATAATATTTCTATCTATATCAGTTTTCATGGATATACATTAAGTAAGTAGTCATGTTTCATGGAGTACAACATTCTATTATATCTAATTTTGTTATGATGTTTAGCTTAATATTTTAGAGAAGTCATCAGTAGGATCTGGATACTAGATGAGGATTGATCATTACTTATCCCACATAGTCAAATATTTAATCTGAGGGAACCATTAAAACCAAATAGGATATACTTAGATCGTGATCTATGGAATTCGAAGGTCTTTGGGTTTAACACCTTCCTCTAGTAAAGTTTTTTTCAATCATATATTTTAATTGTGCAGTTGGATGGCTCCTGTTAAATCCCTCTATGATTGTATGTGTAAAAATCAGACATGTTTTTATTAATTTAATGAAATAAAGATATTTGGTCTTATGATACATAATTAAATGGTTGGGAAAATCAACAACATTCAACAATGCATCAATGTAAATCAGATTCATCCAAAAAGTTTTACAAACAATTGATGGGGTGATCTGGAATATGATTTTGGTGAGAATATATCTCTTTTCATGTCCCTATGGAATTTGGAAGGTATATTCATAAAAATAAAATCTAATACCTAGGTATGTTTCCAATTTTCAGATTCTTGATTGAGTAGGGATGGTAACTAATCTCTTGATTCTCCAACCAAACCTCTCTCATATTCATGACAGGTTCCATGTATCTCTCCAGAGGAAGTAAATATCAGATCCTTCCCATGGACTGAACATAGAGATTGTACCATTGGACCAAGATCTTTAATATTAGGAATAATAAATATAAATCTTGGTTCATAGAGACAAAGTTCTCTGGAGTAAGACGATACGTTAGGTAAATGTTGTCCAGAGAAATAAAAAATTTAAAGAAGGTTCATGGGAATCAGAGGATGTGATGGAACATATATAAACACTATTATTTATATTAGAGTGATGGAATTTTGCTAGATGAATTCATTTTAAATGGTATTTAATGTAACCTCTTAAGATTTCATGAAATACTTTTATCTAAATAAATTATTTTTTCATAGATTGAGATACACACATCCCTGAGTCTAAATGAACCATAATATAGTATATCATGGTAACCGAGCCATTAAATTGGTTACTATGAAGAGGTTTAACAAATGTATAAATTATTTATGGTATGTAGACGTCTAAAATAATTTCATTTTTTATCAATTGATTATAAATAAAAAATTATATCATTTTAAAGTAAAAGAGATACTTTCAAAAGATTATTGTTATTGTACACACAATATATTTTTATTTTAATTAATTAAATTAATCACGGTTGAGGTATTATTTTAATAAAAATTTTATATAATATATTCAATAAGTCTTTTAAATTTCATATAATATTCTAAATATATGGATAAGAATAAATCTAGTTGTATAGTTAAAAAACTATTTTTCTAAAAAACTTTTTTCTCACATTTTCAAACTTATCTTAAAATTAATTCTTTCTTCCTATATATATTAAATTTGATAAAATGTATTCCATAATTCGAATTAGTATTTTAAAATGTGTTTAATTTTTCCCTTTTATTTTTAGTCATGGTGAATAGTAATCATGGTAAAATTTATCACCCGATAGAAGAAAAATAAAGTTATTTTAGGATAAAAATACGTGATAAGGTCCTCATTTCTTAAATAAATTATTATTGTATTTTTCTATTGAATAAATTATCACCTTAGTATTAGAAATTAATTTTTGAAATACCATTTTAAATAAACATGACCTATATAATATTTAAGGTAAAGAAAGTTAAAAAATATTACTATTTTATATATAAATATCTCTTATGTGTTCTTGTAGGGACAAAAGGATGTTTTGACTGAATATTTATAGTAATTTTGTGAATAAATAAATTATATTGATAATGGTAATTTATTTCTAATTTTTATTGATGATTTAATTTATATAAATTCTTACTCCCCAATAGGACATCTTTTATTCAATTAATAAAAAATATAATAGGTGACAATAATAAGATTCAAAGAACTTTATTTTTGGAGAGTTATAGCATTATATAACTTTATTAGAAAATTATAACACAATTATTATGTGTAAAAAGTATTATCTTTTAATTAAATCTTTTTATTGGTGCCTTTAAAGTTGAATTAAATTAATAATACAAAAATTTATATTAATGATATTTTATATAAATAATATTTTAATAAATAATTTATCATTGAAAAAAAATATTATCATTGGACATGTGAAAGTACTATGGTTTAGATAATCAACCATTGACCATTAATTAGTGATTTTTCTATTTATGTAAACATTCTTAATAATTTATAATTAAAATAATTGTTACCACGATTAATGTCAAGAAAATGAACAAAAGGATTAATAAAAAATATGAGGATTATAATGACACAAAAACATGTATAAATTTCAATGGATGATTTTATTTAAATAATAGACATATATTATTTGAATTCATTCACATCTTGATGCATTTTTTAGCGAATGACTTTATTATATTTTAAAATTTTCTGAAATTCCATGAGTGTCCTCTCCCTCCCTTATTAAAGGACACACATCCTACCTCCTCCTTGCAACAACATGATCCATATATATCATCCATTATCATCAAAAATAAATATTAAAGTTCCTTATAAAAATTATATTGGTTATGATCTTACCATAATTCCAACCCAAGGATCCTTAGTAAGAGATTTGAAGGAGTCCTTCAAAGAAGAGATAACCTTAATTGATCAATTCCTTTAATTTTATTTTTATTTACCACCACTAAATCTTTTTTATTTATCATTAAATAATAATTTTAAGATACCTAATATAATATGATATTATTATTATTAGTAAATCTCTATTATCCACCCTCTTTCTCATGAAATATGAATAGGAAGTATCTCTCCTGTGTTGGTATGACTTACCATCTCTATGTACCGAAGCAATTACATTTATAGAACAATATTTTATGGATGGTTATTTTGATGGGCTTAATGTTTATATATTATAATTGTGACATAATTATTGTTCTAAAATTAAAAAATAACTTCTAATTTCTTACATTCGAATCTATTGTAAATAAATTATGTTTCTCGTGCATACATATAGACTACCAATTCCATGAAGTGATTTGTTTTTTTGTTCATTTATTGTTTTCATGTATAATAATAATGACACACTTAATTAATATACATGATCTATGTGATATAATAATGATTCTATAAAGGTGAATTATAGTTTATATTTCATTGATTATAGCTATTGAAAAGTGAAAACAATATTCATGTGTCCCCATGACACACCATTTCCATTAACATTATAACCCATTTTTATATATCTAACTTTTATGGAAGGACCAATATTTATAATTAATTAATTAATACATATATTATTTATATAATCATTAAATTTCTAAATATGACTAAAGCATTATCAAAGTACATGGACCGAAAATACAGAACTAAAATACATTTGAAAAATGAAATACTCAACAATAAGAATGAATGATTTTAATAATGAATTACTGATAAATGGGTGATGAAGTTTTTTAAATAGATCATATATGATATTATAGTAATGTAACTGATTCTCATTTGGAATCACAATTAATTATAAATTTATTATATATGAATCTAGAGTTCTTTAGAAGCATGTGGAACCCCAGGTAAGGGTTTATCTTCTCAAATTATCTTTTTTAAGAAATATTTTATTTAATAAAAATGTATATTTTTATATGGTGTATATGGTAACACCACAAAATATTAAAATAACACTATGTTCGATAGCATTAAAGATATGGAACACCAACTTTAAGAAAACCAATAAATATTCTAGTTATATCCAAACCATTGAACTGGTAGGCATGAAGTGGATTCACCAAATTATGAAATATCTTTATAAATGATCTAATCAATAAAAATATATTCTTCATTTATTAGGGAAATATCATAGAAATTTTAGTAAATCCATTTTATGCTTCAAAAATATGTTTTTTTCAAATTTTGTTCTTATTTATTTTTATGAGATAATATTAAAATTAATATATAGAAACATTGGAAATATTATATGATAAAAGTGATATAATTTATTAATTCATCATACAAATATAACAAAATGGTGAATTTTTTATAAACTTTTTAATGGATTTATTTAATAATGAATAGTGAAAATAGATATTTTTACTAAAAAATATATTTTCTTTCTAAGTATTTAAAAATAAAAATGTTATTTTGAATTATTTAAAAAATATAATTAGTCTTTGTAACTAAATAAAATCATATTCTGATATTTTTTTAATTAATTTTAGGTTTTAATTTGTTATAAAAAATTCTATACTTGAAAAGAAAATTTTTTGAAATCTTTTTTCATTCCATTTTTTATGTTAAATTAATTTTTGAAACAAAATGAATTGAATATTGAAAATTGGAATCATGATTTGGAATAAGGTGGTCCAAATTTGGTAAATATTTGAATTTTAATATTTTTTAATAAATAATAAGCATAGTAAATTTGTATTATCATGATAAAGGTACAATGAGTTAATTAATTTTAAAACTAATATAATAAGGTCATAAAATAAAATTAAAAACGTGGATTTATCCTATTTTATGTGTTTATTTCCACAAATACCATCCATGTTTTCAATATATGGAATTTTGGTGAAATTTTTCCTTGATAAGTTCATTTATAATATTTAAGTGAATGAAAACATATATGAAAAAGTAAAAGAAAAAGTAAAAAATGTTATTCGATTTATAATAATATCTCTTAAATTATTACATAATGGAAAATATATAAGTTATTTTACAAATAATTATTTTAAAGATAAATTATCTACTTCATGTTTATATAATTACAATTTTCATGAATGAATGCATTACATTAAATTCTTAAAAAATGCTAAATATATGTTTATTCAATTAATAGAAAAATAGAATAAACTATTTTATAAATATTAAAATAATGTTATTTGGGAAAATTATTGTGTCCCATGAAATGTGTAATTAATTATTGATTATTATGAATTAATGAAAGGTTTATATTCAAATAAGATATTTTCCTTGATGTTATTAAAAGTAAAATTAATTGAAGAGTTTTGAAAATGAAATTAATGAATATGGAAATGATATTTTTTAAAATTAATTTAGACATATAAAATATTTAAAAAATTAAATTAGGATAATATATGGTCTAAAATTTAACACCTTTTACATTTATCAGTCAACAGTTACTTTATAAGTAAAATTATAACCCTTCAATATTGAAAAAGATGTTACCATTATTAGGGTTAAAATTAGTTAACTTAGGGGATAAACAAAAATTTAATGTTTCAAAAAAATTAAACCTATCTAAAATCTATTAGATAATGATATTTTAATACAATAATATATTATAATAGAATATATGGAAATTTGGAATCATTTTTCATGAAAATAGTTTTATTATAATTTATTTTTTTATCAAATGCAAAAAGTTCCCCTCACGTATATTATAAAAGTGAACCCACTCCACTAAAATATTCACTTATTTTGTGCCATGTAGCTAAAAAATGAAAAAAACATTCCCTAACATACATATATACATTATTTAGGTACTGTTATTCCAAAAATACCAAATCTTGGATCCTTAAGGGGAGATCAAAAGGAGTTCTCTCAAAGAAGAGGTAACTGATTTAACCAATTAATTTATTTTTTAATTATTATATACCTCCTCTAAACTTGTATTACTTATTAAAAATTAATAATTTATGTATCTAAAATATAATAAAATATTATTACCATTATTAAATAACCATTATCCACCCCATTTCTCAAAAATGGGAAGTGGAAGTATCTCTCATAGGTATATGTGTGTTACCATCCCTTTGTAGGGATATAATTCGTTTTTCACCACCATATTTTTGGTATGTTTGTTATTATGAGTTTAATTTATATATGTGATAATAATTAAATAGTTATAAATCTAAAATTTTAATACCACATATACCTTCTTACCTTCCAAATCATTGGAAAGCAATAATGTCCCTCATGCATATGTGTGGACCACCATCTCCATAAAGTGGTGTGATTTTTTTTCTTTTTCATTTTATTTATATGTTAATAATGAAATATTTAATTAGTATAAATGAATTATATTATATAATAATTAATTTTTAAAGATGAATTATTATTTAAATTTCTTTCTTTTTTACTTTCTAAAGGTTAAAACATTGTTCATGTGTACACACGACCTATCCACTCCATGAATAGTGTAATTAATTTTTTAATTGGTATCTCTTATAGAGGACTATTTATATATAATGAATGCATATGATTTTTAAATAATTATATTTTTCAAAATTATTGAATAATAATAAAAGTACAATGACTAGAATTAAAGGCATGAAATACTCATGATAAATGAAATAGTTTACATCAAGAAATGAGGATTTTATTATGGAATTATAGATAAATGGGAATTGAAATGTTTCAAATGAATCATATTTGATATTAAATGTATTTAAATTATTTTAATTAAATTATAAATAATTTAAAATTATTATAAATGAGTTTTTAGTGATTTTGTTTCAAGTGAATCTCAATGTAAGGGTATGTCATCTAGAATAACAATATTTGAGAAATATGTAGTGCCCTGAACCTATATTATTTTATATGGTGTATATACATATTTTTTATCTTTTATATCATTATAATTCTTATTTCAATGATATTTAAAGAGTCATTTGATGTAATTTGTTTATTTTTCATATGATTTAAATTCTACCAAACGGGTAAGGGAATTATGTAATAATCTAATTGTTTATCAGGTTTGTTTATGATTATGTTTTTTATGATGTAATATTATGATATATCTCCAATGAAACACATTAATTTTATAATAATCTTGTTATTTATTGGGAATAAAATTTATCCGTTAATTTTCCTATCTTTATGTACTCAAGACACCAAAACAATATTTTTATTGGAAAACTATCTTTATTTCTCTCTTCAGGTTGATGATCCTTTTTATTTCATAATTGTGTTTTCTAAAAATGATTTTTTTCATATACGTAAAATTATACTATTATTATTTTTAGTCATCTTTAACAATGTTTTAATTTTTAAAAACACTATTTAATGGAACCTTCATGTCATTTTCTAAATGAAAAACATTTTGATGTTTTAAAAAAGCTTAACATGAATGTTTTATTCTATCTTATATACAATGAATTAAATCTCCCTCTACAATGAACACTTAATAATTTAAATCATAAAGTCCTTTTTAATGATTAATTTAATATACTATTATTTATTTAACATTCGGGATTTTTTTGATTTTAAATAATTGATTTCAAATTAAAAAATATATTTTTTTTAAAGAAAATTTCAAAATGACATATAAAATAATTTTCCATCTATGATCGAATCCTTTGATGTTCTTTAACCTTTATTGACGAAATGATACAATGATAACCTATTAATTATTTCTAAATAAATTGTAATTTCATGATGGTAAAATTTTTATGAGACTCGTTCATTTTCCATAGCTTATGCTATGGTGAATTAATGAAATATTTATGAAAAGGTATTCTTTTCTATGGGTAATGGTATGAAATTTTTTTGATGAAACAAATTTCTTTTCATGGTTTCTAATATGAAGAATTTATTATGATCAAATAAAATAATTGTATATTATTTTCATTATACGGTAGGAGGGTGTGTAATTATATATCCTCAAATTCATTGGGTAAAGATAAATATTTTATGAGATAAATATGATAGGAAGGAGGAGTGAATCTTGTTTAGTAGGAGTCTATATATACTATGATAGTCCTTGTATTGAACCTTTACTACTATAATAGTTTTGGGAGTAAAATCAATCCCTAATGATAGTTTTTAAGTGATCCTTGAATACTAATGAAATGATTTTCAATTATTATGTGTATTCCACCAACTTATTTTTAAGGCCAATGTTATGTTGTTATGGATCATGTTATCTGATTTTTTTTTTGATTCATGTCTTATGAACTCCACAATTGTTTTATATAAACTAGGATTTTTATCATTGATATTTAGTGTAGTTCTTTAAAAGATAAACACATATTCTCATACTATTATGATCATTTTATGATCGTGTGATCATTTATATCACACTTATTTCCCTTTATTAAGAATACAATATCACCCTTTTATTATGATTCCAATCCCTATGTTTTGAAGAAAGGTATTAAGTCTGATATGTCTCTAAATGGTGTTATTGTGAAAATAATAAGTGGAATATTATGTATATATCTTATGAAATAGTTGTATATGCATCCATGTTTTCATGGAACTAGTCCTATACAATTAATTCTTAGATCAATATGTTGTTTTAATGAATATCAATTTGTTAAGATGTAAAATATTTGTATGAAAAATATGGGTCACTATAGTTGGTATTAGAAAGGGTTTTGATTTCATTTAGAAACTAGGATAAGAAAACATTGATGAGATCCTTGGGTATAAGTCTAAGTATATGATAACAATATATTGTTTTGGTAATTATAAATATATATCCTAGGTTAAAACTAATGTTTCATCAATTTAAAAGGAGGTTTCATGATTTACACACATTGTAAATAATTTTTCATGATTCTTTACTATGAATTTTTTTTCTTAGATTATACATTTTGGTATTAGTCATAATATAGAACTTGGAGGATTCATGATAATTCTAATAGACAACTTAATTATTGTCCTAATGATAAGAAAAATGAAATAGGATCTAGAATTAAAATAATTATGATTTTTCCAAATCATGTAACCCATTATACTATTAATAACTTCTACATGGGTGAGTATACTAACACTATTAATAATAGAAAGAATTATTTTCTAGAAAACCCTATATGAAAGAATATTAAAATTCTTAAATGTTGATAAAATAAGAAGATGCACTCAAAGGAATGTCTCAAAGGGGAAGGAAGATGTTTTCTATGTGAAAATGAGGGAATCAATAAATTAATTGTTAGGGAAAATACATTATTTGATGATGAATAATGAATTTCATCCTAGGGTACCATTTATAGTTATGTGTCACATGTGTGTGAAATATTCACATTATCCAATACAATGACATAATCCAGGGGTTAACTCATAGAAAAAGGAAGTTCTGATGTTATTATAATATTTGGATTTAATGGTTTAATGTATTTATGTATTGGGATTATAGAATTACATCAATAATATTTTTGAAATAAGAATCATGAAACATCATAGGATTTTTCCATAAAAAATATTTACGAATTTTGAAACATATTTTGAATGGTACTTATAATTATGAAATGTGACATAGTATTAAAGTGATAATGTTAAGTTTGGATAAATAGATGATTTAAATTAATGGGATATTACTGGTTACCAAGAAATTGGGTAATGATTTGATAAAAAAGTTATTTACATCATCTTTGATTAATTTTGTTTATTTTCATATTTTCGGAATATATAACATAGTCTATAATGTAATTTTTTTATTACAAATTGTGTTAATTTTGGAATCACATATGGTTTAATTTGACGATAACATAAATTTTATAGATACTATCATGGGTTTACAGTTTTTATATAGACCATAAGTTCAAAGGCTTCAAACCCCCCTTGTTAATGTTTCATGTGGTCATATTTTGAAGTGATTAGAAACATTTTATTGGTTTCAGAAAGCATAATCTATTACATTATAAATAATTTTTTGGATTAATATGACGTTATGATAATTATTATATATTTTATTATGTTATATTGATATTTTTTATTATTGAAATATGATTCATTAATATTGATATATTTTGAACATATTTATGGTTAATCTAATTAGTGCCTTTTAGGATAGAATATCAATTTTATTATTGATATTTTGAGAAATTTTCTTCATTGTAATTTTATATAATGATTTATCTTGGTTATTAATGATATCTTGGGAAAGGTATATTTAGTTTGAGGAATATGTAAACCATAGGTTTAATATGTGATACTATTTTGGATGAATACAATTAAATTTTTGAAGATGTATGCAGAAGGGTATGAAATAAAATTTTATCTTATTCATTAATAAATGGAAAGGTTATTTTTTTGAATATCCACAAAACTATAGAGAAAATTATAAGAATTGTCTGAATATAGTTTTATAAAAATGATAAACTACAGGTATGTAAACATCATTTCCCATTTGATATGTCTATGGAGCATTAACTTGCAATCAAAGGGATACAAGGGAAGAGTACCTACCTCCAGTCTACAAGATATCTTAGTTTCAATGAATTTGATTGTAGTTAAAATAGAATGATTAAGTTTATTTTTGGAACATTTTATGAATTCTGTAAATAGAAATACTTTTTTAAGATAGGTTTTACCATAGGGTTAAAGGAAGACTTATCTTTTGGAATAATATATGAATTTAATGAGGCTTTATGATTATTAATATTATTTATGGAAATTTCTCAAAAAATTTGGAGACTATATGATTAATGTCTAAACATTTTTTGGTATAGTCTAGAGAAAAATGTAAAATTGATGTTGGAATAATATATGAATTTTTTGGGTGTTTTAGTGTGAATTAAATTTGATAATACACTTCATTCCATAAAGTCTCTTGTAAAATGAATATTTTGATTTCAAAAAATACCCCCTTATAATTGGATCTGAGAATTGAAATAATGGGTCGATTATGAGGGAAATCATCCCAAAAAAATTATTTGAAATCCCTTTTTATAAAACTTGATTTGAACATCTTCTTAAAAATTGATGTGTGGTCACATAGTGGACCATAGTCTATTCATGAAAGATATAAATGATTTCTCTTTTCTGAAAAACTCAAGTGCTTCATGGGATTTTTTTTATTTTAATCCTCTCTACTTGTGAAAGTCACGTCTTCTACAAACTATAGTTCCAAAAACAGATCTCTGAGGACACGAAACATTCACAAACCTAACCCTCATGAGAAAACCTCCATGAACCTCTTTCAGTGAACTATGTTATAAACCGTTTAAGCCTGGAACAATGTATAATGGGTGTGTTAAAGATATTTCACCCCGATGAGAGAAGATAGTCAGAAATCTCTTTATTAGATAGATAATCTAGAGAAATTTGGTCTATGATAGACTCACTGCATTGTTGAAGTAGTCTAATTAAGAATACCCATTGAGAAAAACGATTTTTTTGTTTATTTTCAGGAAAAGTGATGAGTTTTTATTGTCCATAGTGATAATGGGTATGATCCCTCATACAAGTTTAGAAATAAACCAGGACAATAAATGTGGAACATGTCCATTAGAGGCCATATATTATTGGGAAATGCATCGATCACTTTTAACACAATGGAAACATGTGAATAATTTAAAATTGGATGTGCTAGAGGTGGTGTAATATCCCCTTTAGTATGAGAAAATACTCATGGAAGACTTAGGTAACCAATTCAAGGGACGGAAAAAACACTGGGACTTATCCCATAGTGGACATTTCATGGATGAGTGGGCCTAGGTATACTGGTAATGCTAATTTTACCATGATTTTCAGGCATATATAATTAAGTTAGGGATTTATGAGGAAGTATGGTCTTAATATTTCCATGTCTACCACAACCTAATAATCATGAAAAACTTGTTCAGTTGATTGTTTTAGGGGATAATACATTCCATATGCAGCAATAGAGAGTTTGGAATCAACTTGGGGGACCTCTACCATATTGAAGGTATCCTGATCCAAGGAACTATAAATGATGAATTCCTATAGTACATGGAATTTCAGGGAGGTCCCGAATAATCATACATCCATAGTAAGGGTGTTTCAATGTTTTGTGTAAGGGACTAGTGAACACAACCCTAGGAATAAAAAATCTCAAGCTGTGGTTTGGTTTTTTCTAATGCACTAATATTTAGGCTACCAGGGACGTTGAGTTAGTTCCCTATTGAATTCAAATAATGTGAACAGATCACTAATTCAAGAGAATTTTGGAGGCAGGGAGACACCATCTATGGGTCAAAGAAATAATTGTGTGGCTCTGATGGTCAGGACAGAGAGATTCATTACTGTGTTGATTTATGGGTGGATGCTTATGGTCTAGGATGCAGACATGGGTATATGGATGATCACCTTCATCATAGAGATAATGTTAGTTATGGGGCATCTCATCAACCTGGATATCCTGGTATTTGTGAAGCTATATAAGGAGTTCCCCTATAAGAACCCAGGTAAGACCCACCCACACACCCCACATGTGTGGGTCCTTACATATTTTTTATGGTTGGGTTGTCTCACACATGGAGGGATATGAGTATCAAATCATAATCTCTCATCCCATTAAAATCGTCATGTCATAAAATTTTAACATCTCCAAGAGTCTCCCTCCCAATCTGGGCTTAGTGGATATACTTTTGAGGATTGAGATAGAAGAATGCTTAATTTTAGAACCCTTCCTCCTTCTTACATGGATGATGATCGATAAGGGAATGAGTAAAATTGGTAATCTATCATACCTCTTAGACTTTTGAGGTGGGGCACGAGTGGAGATGGCCAACTAAAAATTGATCAGCAAGGTGAACAAATCAAATCAGTTTGCAGGGTAGTTCTGATGCCTCAGATGGTTGACCCCTATGGTTTACATGCGAGTGAAAAAAATTACAATCCTCAGTCATACGATGGATGTGGAAGATGTTCCTGTGAAAACATGGGAGGTATTGAATGAACTACACCCATCCAATGATTCTTTGGTGATTATCCATGAACATGCACAGAGCCATGAGAAGGCTTATCTTAGGAAAATGTTAAGGTTAATCAAAAATGGATAATAAATAAGGGGTCCCATAACCATGGTTTTAATGATGAGAAGTAGTGGGGGGGCCCTCTGTGGAGGTAGGGCCAGCCTAGTGGGTGAAGCAGTATCTATAATGTCGGTTGGTCCTATGCAATAGGGAGCTATAGGGAGGGGATCAACAACCTACTCCACTATCCTATGAATTTAACCCTGGGAGGATGTAGGACCCTCTATGGACATCCCAAGGGAACATGTATATAGTTTGGGGAAGAAACTATTCCACTCAGATATTCTTATTGATGTTGTATTTATCGATGGATGGGAGTGTTGGGGAATCTACATGCAGACTACCACACTCTATGAGGTATGGCCACATATTCATGTTGAGAGGATATTCCCCACCAGTCTGGTCCATGAGAGGGAAGACATCCATTTTTTCTACACTAATGTGATGAAATAAATGGCTGATCTAGAGGAGATTATGTACTATAAGGTCATTTTACATCCCCTTACCAACTAGGTGAAGGTCTTACAGAGCTTGAACTCTTCTCCAGATCTATCATAAAGCGATACAGTCACATGGGTGCCTATGTAAGAGGGGTTTTATAAGGTTTATGGTGAACTGATACATATTAGGACTATCCCAAAAATTATTGTTTAACCATATATTTGTTAAATCCTAGGACATTTTGTTCCTTTACTATATCCTATCCTATAGAATTTCTACCTAACTCTAATTTTTAATTTTTTAAGAATTGGTGAACACTAAGGAGGTGGAGGTTTGTGATAAATGTAATAAAAATAGAGAGGGAGACTCAACCCTTGAAGGGTAAATAATGGGTCCTCTCCCTGATGTTGGGGATATAAGTAAGAAATTATCATCCAATGTGGTGATAGAAACTGAGGCATCAACTGCTGGGTGAATACCCCCACTAAGGGGATTTTTGATGAATCTTTCTGAGCTTCCCACTGGGATGTACTATTATAATAATCGTGTTTCCTCTTTCAATATTTCCAGTAGTTTTTTCATCTCAGAAGTCACTTTTTGGGAACCCTATTCCTTTATCTATAGATCAAAGGATATTTGGAGCTCACCAAACTGGGTCAGTGCTCGACCAAAGGAAAGTAGTGGTAGATGAGGTCATTTCCTAATCGAAGATGGTCGAGGGGGCTATGGTGGTCAATCATGCTATATAAGTGCCACAAGAGGTTGATGATGGTATTGAAACCTCAATATAGAGGGTATAAATTAGACTAGAAAGTGAGGGGATTGTGAAGGTTTTAGTGATCATGCATATCATTGAATAACCATTAGTGGAGGTAGTTAGAGCTGAGCCCTAAGCGGAGGTGGTTGTAATCAATAACTTTAAAATAGGTGGTCATGGAGGATGTGATGGGTGTCCCTGCCATGGAGGTGTTTCCTTTGGAAACTTCTAAAGATGAGGCCTCAATGGTTGGGTTTGAATGTATGACACTAAAATTAGTGGTGAAGGAGGTTGTGATAGCAGATTATGTCTTGGGGGTTTTATAGGAGGTAGTTCAGGCTCCCACTACAGATGAGGGGCCAAAAGAGGATGTGTTTCCCCTAGAACCGGGGGTTAGAACACCTGAGGACATGCCTGTTGAAGACAGACCACAGATTATTATGTTTTATTTCCTTCATACAAACCTATTCCTCTTATGGACATTGAATATCCCAAATCAGATATTGTCAAGAATAAATGAGATATCTAACTCAAGGCGTGTAAGAGTGTACTAAATATCATCACCTACACCCCACTAGTTAATCTTAAAAATTGGATGAGATATGTACTCCATTGTATTTTCATCCAAGGGATTGGTTGGGTGGAATCCAGATTCCTCTACCCACTAGCCTTTGACCAAGTATATGCTGAGTGGAATGTGTTCGATGTTACTCAACACAAGAAGACTGAGGGAAGTAAGGATATATAGATGGTTGAAGAGTAGATCAATCACCTAGATGTTATAGAATATGATAATTTTTTTATCATCATGTATCAAGTAGATATCATCAACCATTTTAGGGATCAATTGGTGGTGGCGGAGGACAAGGCAGCGGAGGTGGCTTACCTAGTGGCCATGTGTTGGGCCGAGTATGATCAGATGTGAATCATAGCTAAAGTGGTTCATCATTTCATGGAAGAAGAGGAATATGATCTATTGGAGTGGTAGTGGAATCTTGAGGATAATCAATATAGATTTTACGATCTATGAACATGATCACTAGGGACGAACCATAAGTAAATCTACCTTATCCTTTATGAAAGAGTGTTTCCAATATATAGATAACCCCCAAAACATTTTAAGGATTGTTTCCTTATAAATTGAAATGTTTTTTTGTTTTATTCTATACCATATTAATGTGAAAACCCGAATTGAATCCCTAAACCCATTCGAGTCATGATCTATGTGGGATACAAGGGATGAACATAATATTTGTCATCTGTATGGGAGTACTAGATAAGGGTTAAAGGCTTGGTTTCCGAATTTTTCTATCTACCACGAGGAGTTTCAGAACCTTGAATGTTCTGAATGGAGCATGAAACTATATAAATGTCTTACTTTCATTATCTAGGATCACTCTTGATCGAATGGGGTAATGCTAGAGTCCTTAAATTCAAACTGAACAAAGGGGTGATAATGAGCATGAATTAAGATGCCCATGATTTGGAACAAAATGATTGTGTCATGAAGACCATGGAATACTGTTGACCATGTTCAAAATATAGAATCGGATTCATTTTTTCTAGGTATGGGGATTGAAAAATCAGTGTTTACCACTAGAAACATTCAAAATATAAGTCTAATAAAAAAATTCAATCTGATGTATTTCGGGTCATGTTCCATGGATGGTAGGTGAGCTAGTGTGGAATAGAATAATGCTTTTTGGGGGGCCGTTTGGACATGAAGAATGATGGAGAACTAAGTCATGGGAGACACAAATAATGAGGATGATGTGATAAAATATTCTGATAGAGCTTAAAACTCTTGGAATTACACTACTGTGGCAGTGAGACCATTTGTTAGTTGTATCAGTCTCAAAAAAAATTCGACTCATATTCCAAGGGGAGCATTGTATTAGATATCACTTGATGGTCAAAGAACATGAAAGATGTTTTAGGTGAAAATAACTGAAGAGTTAAAGCAATATTCCCTTGAAAGGGCCTCATATAAATCATGAATTAACATCATGAAATGTGGATAATGGACACATAGTTTAATGTTATATAATGAGAATGATGTATCAGACAATTTATCATCATGTGATTTGGATGTCAAGTCATATAGTATATATTATTGTGATCAGGAAGTGTGAAACAACATAAATATAACCCACCCAACCAAGGTGGTGGAGAGCATAATAGGGTAACACACTGGGGGTACTCACTAGAGGGGATAATAGTTAATGACATCTTTTGATTTGGATCAAAATTTTTCATGAACAAATTTGTTCAATAAGATCATTCATGCTTTATGGGTTCTATAGTGGGTTCATTTAAGATTTTTACAACTATATCATGGTCCACAGTTTTCTTCACATGTCATGGTTATGAAATTATGATCGGAGTTCTCCTCTTTTTGAGGTTTCCACTATGGGTTTTCAACTAGTTCAATGTTTTTTCATCTTAACAGTTGTAGTTTAGGGTCATTCAATTTAGAAAAAGACGTTCAAGATTGTCTAAGTTCAAAATTCATGAACATTGGGGTTGAGTGCATCAAATGAGGTGTCTGTGGAATAGAGGAAAATAATTTGATGTGCAAGGAGGTTCCATGGTAGCCCTACCACATAGAACATTCCATAGGTAACATTCACACAACTTATGGCCATGATGATTGGACTTGAGATCCTTGTTTACAGTCGTAGAGTCCATACTAGATGGGCGAACATCCCAAAATACATGGGTATAATATAATATTGCCAACCCGGTGTGAATTGAGGGACAAGGAGGATTGAATATACACTACATATTCCATAGATGGATTTAACATAGTTTAAATTATGATAATTAGACTTTGGATCCTAATTTAAGGACATAATGATCTGAGAAATTTAAATTATTTTATGTTTATAATGGATGGAAAATATGTGGGATCCTATCAAAGGATTTTTTATATAACATATGAGAGGTAACCTTACCTGAATTGAGGGTTGAGGGGGCCTAGCTCCACTTGAAAAATTCCCATAGAAACCAGTACTTAGTTAAAAGTATTGGTCTTTGTACTTGGGATACTAGTATAAGGTCATAGTGGTTTGATCAAGGGTTTATCCTTATGTCTAAACCTTGATTGAGGACCACTCTATTACAAAAACCTATGACTTCATGAGTCATGATTGAAACATGAAATGAGGAGTGGTGAGGGGTTACCATTATTTTTAGGGGAGAATAAAATGAAGGGAAAAAGTTACAAATAACCCCTACAAAGGTAGATCATGAATTTGAAGAACTAGATATTAAAAGGTGTAATTGATGATATGTGGAGAAAAAATATTGAAAGTGTCAAAACATAGGTTATATTAAAAAATTATTTTATATATGGGTGTACAAATTTTTTATCGATTGTTGACCAATTTTGAATCAATGGAGCTTCTAATTTTTAATAATAATCATTGAAGGAATGAGCCCGGGACAATGGGTGTGCCATTGTAGAAGATAACCATTATCAATAGAGATACCTTTAATATTGATATAATAATGATTATACATATTTAATAAATCATGAAGAAAGAATGTGAAAGTGGAGGATGCCTCTAAGTGAATATTTAGTGCCCTGAGAGCTATTCCACTGCACTCCCAAATGCATTGTATGAATATAGAGGTAGTCTAAAACCAAGAATAACCTAATGGGGAAAGAACACAAAATGATTTGATGGCGAGGACAGAATACGGATATGATGTTCAGAAACCAATATGTATCCCATGAGGATGGTAATCAAGAAAAACATAGTTTGGGGATCTAGCGTGGTAGGATACCAGCATTAGAGGGGTGATTTCCACTTGAGAAAGGATATCAAATCATCTCACATTATAAGGCATATAAATTTTAAAATAGGTGAGTCTATAGTTTAAAATCATATGCTAAGGATTTTTTTATTGTTTTTTTCATATGATAATTATCGTTTGAGGCATCCCAGTTTTATATGTGGTAAGGTTACAGTTTAACATTGTGTGATTCAGATGTTTGTTTTTTTCAGTCCATAATTTTTATACAACCATTACAAGTTTAAACATGGTAAAGATACAATTTAGAAGTGTGTCAAAAAGAAATTGGTTTATGTTCATCTCATATTTATTATATGTGGACTCCAGATTTTATATAGGATAAATATATATTTTAATGTCATGTGTTGAGATTATTGGTTTAGGATTGTCTGATGTTTATCATACAAGGCATCCCAATTTAATACAATGTGAGGCTTCAGTTTAGCATTGGAAGCTAAGGACATTTGGATATTTAGTTTAAGGTCATACATCATGGAATATAATTTCTTCTAGTAAAGTTCTTCAATCATAGAACATAGGAGTAGTTTCTTGATTAAGGTCATGTAGCATTGACCAAGGGGGAAAGAGTGTCCTAATGAGGCTTCTATGGAATGACAGAGTGATAAAAAACATAAAAGGAAGGCCAAAAGGCCCTATACTAGACAACACTAAACAAAACAATCCTAGAAATATGTCACGAAGCTGGGGATGGAATGAGACTATGAGGACTCAATGGAGGGGGTTGGACCTAGGATATGAGATACATGAATAAGTAAATATACCATAATAATAGGAATCAATAAACACAAAGTCATTTAAGGATGCATTACATAATATTGATGGTGGTTGGCAATAGTCCTCTCTTGTACGGACTCTGAATCCTCTCCTATTTTGATATAATGCATCCAAAATTTATAGGGTAAGGATAAAATTTTTCATTTTGTGTTGAGGATGTTGGTGGGGATTTAAAATTGAGATGCATGTTCTTTTCTTTCTCATGTTGGGTCATAAGATAATATCTTCATGCTAATAGGTTGAATAATACAGTTGGGTATTATATATATAAAGGATGTCCATAAAGGTTTTTTTGGGGTGATGGTTTCATGGTTAATGGTTTGGTTTGAAAATATTTCATAGTGGGGCCCAAATATAGGAGGTTAATGTATTACTATTTATCCCATGGTAATGGGATTCAGGACACACGTAGTTATGAATGGTTCTGGGAGAATTGGGATGTTAAAACATCAGGGTTAAATAAATCCTAGAGAATGAGGGGTCAAAGAGGCTACATGCACATAGATTACGATCATAAATCATGGTCCAGTACTCCTAGTTTAAGGTTAATGAGAATGGAATAAGATTCCTAGTTTAATTTAATAGTAATTTGAAAATGGATAAGTACTTAGAGGGTGTTTGGGAGGTGTAAAAAAGATAAAACCCAACTTGTAAGGATACTAGGAGGATATGTACCACATCAAGATGTCCCAAAGATATTCTCACATAATTTAAAATCGTAAGGCTCAGATTAAGGAATTAGGAAAATAGTTTAATGTTATAATTCATAGACTAGGGGAATGTATGTTTTAATGGAATTTATATATAATGTAATAGGAACAACCCAATGTGAAATTTGTTAGATTTAGGCCCAAAAACCACATAAGTACCATGAAACAAACTACACATTGTTTATAAACATAATTCTTGGACCGTTTGTGCGGAAAAGATTCAAAACATCTAAGGATAAATTAGCATCTAGGATTAAAGATATAGGGTCTAGGAATCACTGTATATCCCATGGAAATGGGAATCATGACACATGTATTTATGGGAAACAACATGGTAGGAGAAAGACAAGAGATGTGGGGGAAACCTACACTGATTAGGGCATTACAGAACCCCTTGTTTTTTGTAGGACATCTCATGTTTATAAAATTGTCTAAGGAAATAGTTTATCATCATGTTTTACAAAAATTATATTTTTTTCCATCCCATCTGTGATATATAATGAATACTAGTTTTATATTGGGTAGGGGAACAAATTAACATTTCATGTTGGGATGTTGATATTTATAGTTTAAATTAATTCAAGGTAGAATATGATTTCTACTAGTCAAGGGTCGTAAGGAAAGGACCATAGGGGCTATAAATAGTTTATGATCATAATTATTAGACCACAGATCCTAGTTTAAGAATGTATATTTTGGACCAGTTGAAAACAGTTTTATGTCATAATTCTTAGACAAAGTGAGTTTATATTATTGTAATGTCATATATCTCAGAAAATAAGGGTTTTAAAAATGTAATTCTTGAGAAACATAGCACAATTGGGAGGTGTGATACACTCTCCATCCATGATGATTAATGATTATCCTCCATTGAAATAATATTTATGTTTAATGGAAGGTCTTTCCCACATTAGATCTAACTTCGGTGGATTTTTATAGGTATTATCCTTATTTTGATAGCTAATACTATATCATCATACATGAAGGAATGGATGTGAAAATTATTGTTAAATTATATCTCTATCCTAGTTTGGTTCCTCTCTAGGTAGTATAGGTCTGGGAGCATATTTTCCGTGAGGTATTCCAACTCATCTAGATTGAAATTTTTTATTATGTCTTATGTCTTCTAGTCAGAAATAGACATGTAGAGAAAAAAATAACCCCAATGGGTAAGATTCCCTTTGTTCCAAACATCATTTAGTATGGGGTCACATGGGTGTATTTTTGATTTGTTATCTAATAGGTCCAGAGGACATAAGAGAGATTTTTGGGAAAAATCTTTTTTGTTTTGGCCTAAAATTTTCTGAAAGCTATCATAGAAGGTCCTATTAAATGAAAAAATATATTCCCATTCACTTATTCATGGTAGTGAGATGTATGGTTGAATTGGATGTTATACATTACATACAATGTTTTGCAGATCGATAACCCATAATTTGATTTCAGTTTCTATGATAAAATCATGAGGAACTCCAAATTTATGGATGATAATGGATCTAATGAACTTGATAATAGGCTTGGGTTTTTGATCATGGAGGCGAACTCTTTCTACCCAAATAGAGAATATGTTTATTATGTTCAAAATTAATATTATCTTCTAAGTTGTTACTAGTGGTTATGGATCCACAAAATTGAGTCCCTATTCTACAAAGTGATAAGAATATTATGTTCTATGGATTTACTTTGGTGGTCGATGAAGAATGCTGGTATGGATATTACGTGCATAAAACTCTTGGAAAACTATATGCAGTCAGGAACCATGGTAGGCCAAAAGACACACAACCTCTAAATTTGGTTTGGGAGATTTAGTCTCGCTTGATGGTTTTCACATGAACATTCATGGATCTCATTCATGACCTAATAAATATCATATCTTTGGATGAAATAGATATTAATTCTAAATTTCCAATGCTTTTAGATATTATTGTCAATATTATTCCCACTATATAGTGTAAACTACATTTCACACTAATATATTTGCTCATTCTCGGCATCCTATGATGGTAGAATTCCACATTGGATATACACAACAAAAGGATTCATCTAATAATATGTTTCCTCATCTTTGTTTTTATTTTAAGATCGTGTAATGAATGTATGAGAAACCAATTGATTTACCTATTGCTTGATTTCCTCTGATGTGGTTCACGTGATAAACCATTGATTTACCACCTGAATTAATAGGCTAACTTTAGTGGGTCTTGTGATGGATGTCAATAAAAATTACTAGGATTCGTCTTAGTAATTTGGTGATCAATAAACATGAATCTTTTTTGACTTTGAAGGAAATTGGGCCATAATTTGATGGGTTCACTCTATCAAGGGAAATATATCTTTTTCTCTGATGATTTAGTAACCATTACTCTATTTGATCAATAAATTAGATTCTCCCTTCACATGTAAATAGGGTACATCAATCATGATATCCAGCTAGAAAATAGTAATGAGACTCTTATACTCTACATTATTTTTTGTGTAGCCATCTAATAAATAGAACGAGTACGAAAAAATAACCTATCTGTGATGATGAAGGTGATCCCCATGCCTAACCTATTATATTTGGGGTTATTAAGCCTTATACCAATCACACTCTGAGAGGATCTATCAAAATTAATCTTACAATAGGACATAACCAATTCTACAGAGAGAATAGAATAATACAAGAAATCAACATCTAGGGGTAGTTATTCCATAGATAGATGGGTATCTAGGAATTCTAACAATGACTAGCCTTTGATGGACTTTTTTCTGAAAAACCAGATGTAAAACTTCTTGAGGATCACTACCTTGCATGATAATAATCATTTCGACATGGGAGATTGAGGATATACATGAGTAGGTATACATATAACACCAGTTGTATGTCATGGTGCTATAAATAATGTCACTAATTCTGCACTGCAAATATATCATTAATAAGAATTCCTCAATTGGGGAGTATGTGGTCTCTACATAGAGGAGTATGAAAATTATATATTATAGATGTTTTTCCTCCCCTCGTTATTCTTATGGGCTATTTGGGCGTCACGGGACTATTCGAAAGTGGTCACATATATGACCAGAGGATTTCAGGAGATGGGTGGAATCAAAACAGATGTCTATAAAAGGTACTTATTGATATTATCAAATGAAGTATGGCACTCCTAATCCCACTTTTATAATTTTATTTTCTTCATGGGACTCAAAATGGATTAAAACATCTAGCTATATTTTCAATAAATCTGTTTATGTGGGCTAAATGGCCTTGTGGGACTCATAACTCATAGATATTTCCCTAGAGATGAATTTTTTAAAGGCCTTGATAGTATCTGTGACAGTATATATTCCCAAGTATCTTATAAAAATTCTTATAAACACGATAGAGGTGACCGTGAATGTTCACTTCTAGGGGTTCATCTTCAAGTACTAGGGATGAATACAGACAGAAACTCTCCCAAGATCCATGACATTATATTAAAGGTGATGGAATTTGACCATGATATCATCCATGTAACACTCTACCAATATTTATAAAATCATCTTGAGGATGTGTTTCATTGACCATTGGTAAGTGGCTTTAGCAATTTTCAAACCAAATAGAATCCCCTAATAGAAAAATTACTTTAGGGCTCCATGAATGTGATGAACTCTTTATCTTTGGGGTCCATACTGATCTGATTTTACCATGAGTATCCATCCATGGATGATAGGGATTGGAACCCATCCATAACATAAATAAATAGCTCTATCCCAGGAAAGTAAAAATAATCCATTGGGAAGTGGTAGTTGAGGTCCCGAAAGTTGATACAGTCATTAATCTACCAATTATTATTCTTAAACATGACAATATTGAATTTTCATATAAGTATATTTTTTTAATAAAGTTTACCATGATATGTTAACAACATTATCCTCATTCATAGCATCATGAGAGGGGATAATCTTCTTAGGAGGATATTTAAATCCACGATGAATCACTGGGAGATGAAGATGACGAACAAATATCTGCAGGTCTATCCCTAGAATTTTTTCATCACTTCAGGTTAATATATCAGGGTGTTATTTGAATAAGGAAACATACATATATTTTTCCTTTGAAGATACGTTTTCATTGATTAGTTTCGGCCTAAGATATTCCATGGTACCAAGGATCGCCTAGGATAACTCATCAATATTGGTGGAGACACCCACTAAAGATACAGGAGGGGAATCTTCAAATTATGCTTTATTTTCTAAAAAAGATGTATCAGAGGGAGGACAGAGATCAAATCAACTAATGAACCTAGATAGAGCACTGGTTCCTACTCTATAAGGTAAGAAATCATCTAATAGGTGTTTTTCTCTATAGAGACTGGATAATAGATGTTTCCTAGCCTATTCTATCTAGTTTCTGAATACAATTTCCAACCTTGATTTTGAAACAATTGTGAAAATTCACTCTAAATCAAGTTAACCCCACTTTTTAGAGCATGATGAAATTCTTGGGATTAGTGGACATGGGGATAACTTCTCATAACTTAATAGGATTAGGGGATTCTAGTACCAACCGGGCCTTCACATTGTTTGTATAAGAGGTAATATGAGAGATCTCATTTTTCTTAGAGACAATGAAATAATCCCCTAGGTCAGTAATCATGGGATTTGACCGAAGAATCAGGAGACCAGAGATTTCTTTCAAGTCTACACGATGACAGGATATAGTGAAAGTCATATCATTAGGAGTTTTGATGCACTAAACCTCGTCGTTCTGGACCTTCTTTCCTACTCTTTTATATTATCAATCATCTAGATAGAGTTCCTCAAAAGAGTTAACGAGTGATTAGTTTCTATATATTACCCCTAATCAACCATTGAGAAAATATTTGAGTCACTGGTTGAATGAATAGGGGACCACAACATGAAAAAAAATCCAGAGTCTTCCTAGTGTCATGTTTTTGTTAGTATCCTATGATACTACCATAAATTTTTTACTTGATATCAGACCATAGAATAAAGTCTTTAGTATACTTTTTCCACATGATTTATGCTCAATCTTATCATACAAATGAATTATCTAGTCGGAGGGACTGAGATCTTCTTCTTTTAGTCCCAGCTTATGGATCATCTAGTTTGGGATGATTTTGATCCTAAAACTAGTATACAATAGACAGTGGGGGATTTCCACACCATTAAACTAGCTTGTGATGCTTAGTGTGAGTATTACCCCCTATATGGATATTCCCTTGTATTATCCATAATATAAGATAAATTCCCAAAATTCCTCTTTTGTAGTCTTTTATATATAGTAGTCCTCAAAAGTAGCTAACTAAGCCTCAAAATATAGTGAGATTTTCAAAGAATTATTGAGGGCCTCATGGATTTCCTTTGAAAATATTTCAGTCTTGAAGATTGATAGCATTATGGATATTTTAGTGAGTTTCATTAGTATATTATACTTTTCTGATAGGGGAATGTTTTTTTCCTATAGAGGGCTATTCTTTGGAATTGGGTGTAGGAAATGTTCCCAGCTAAAACAATGGATCCAAGATACAACTTCTGACATAGTTCTAATGACTATATATCATACACTAGTCAACTATATATTTTCATTGTTATTATAATTGGGAAAAATATAGGATTTGTGTTGGACTGCTAAGGGCAGGCCCTGAATGGACATGGCTAATCAGAGTGCAGTTGCGAATGAGCTACATGGTCAACTATTATAGTTGGAAATAGATACTTACATGATAAATAATATGAGGAGGGTTTTTCTTAATGATATTTGATCAAGTTATACTTTCTCATTTGGTATCATGAACATCCTAGTTAGGAGTGTTGTCTAGTGCATTCTTCCTACTAGTGTGTTCTGTACCAAAAAATCAACAACGTCATCCACAAGCACCAGAGGGTTTTGTAGGGAATATTTCACCATCATACATTGTGAATCGGTCCAAAGGCTTGATGAAATTCTAGTGGAATCTTAGTACTCTTCATAAGTGAAATAACCTAGTGTTGGGTGGACCCTTAGTGCATCTTCCAACTCATGATGCTTGAAGTTTCAAAGGGTATCAGTGTGATTTCCACAAGTATGGGACTCTAGTTTCCCATATTTCATTGAAATCAACTATTATTTTTATATATATTGTTATGATTCATATGTGAAGTTAGATATAGGAGGGTATATGGAAAGAAAAATAGGTTCTATCTTTCCCATGAAAGAATATAAAATTCCATTAGAATGATTGACTAATTTATGAATCAACCTATCATCATACTACTATATCCTATGGCTGGGGACCTATTTCCATTCGTAGAAGTCTTCACTATCACTATAGAGAACTATAGAGACATATACACTTATGCAAGAAGGTCACCCTAATTGACTAATCCATGATCTAATGGGTCCTATAACCAATGTTTGAATACAAATCATTCATTGATTATGTGTTCATGGATCCTATGATATGATAAATGATCGTTGCATCTAGTGATTCCAATATCTTGGGGTCTCCTTCACTATGGATACTTTATGGTTTCCATTTACATGGTTTAGATGAAGTATCTTTGTAATTTTTAATCCCTAAAAGAATAGTTTTTATTTCTTCTCTCTGTTAAAGGTTTTATAGGGGAATGGACTTGATAGGGGCTAAATCTGTATTCACTCATTTAGGATCCTTCACTTGGTATGTATATTTTGGGTGAGGTTGAAATATGTGAGGCTTCACCTATTATGGTTTCATTAGATGAGGATAATCCATAAATGGACCAATATTTGAACCTACTCACAGACCACTGCATGTATATTGATAGTTGTATCTTACTTTAGAGGCCTTCTCATAAGAGATGGAACATGTGATGGGTGTGAGTTTTGTTTCAACTATAGTAACACTACTTCAATGCACTGTGATATTTCAAATAACTCCATAAATCTACCTGGATAGTTAAGGGAGATGTGGGTAGGCACCCGCTCATTCCTAAATTTCTCTATAGACATCTTTAGAAGTGGATTTTTGGACAATGAAAGGTCGAGTGAGTATGTGATTTTGTTTGATCATTTTACAATGTCTTCAAGTCACTCATTGGAACTCTAAATCTATTGGAAGAGTTAGATGAAGCTCTTATTGTGTGATATGAAGCCAAAATGTTATAGGGACTATCTATGAAGATCCTCCCAAATAAAAATCGATCCTATTAAATGAAAAATGTACATAATGAATACATTATCATCCAGTGTTTGGATGAAGCATCAGCTCTTATTGGATTTCTTTTTTTCTAGAGTCCCCAAAATTAGAATTCACATTGAGGAGATGTGGTCCTAATGTTTTAGTAGGTCATTAATTCTATTAAATAGGGTAAATCTAGCATTACCATACTATAGGGGCACCCAAACATTGTCCACACACATCGGTTGTAGATTTCATTTAGGGAAAAAATTCCACCTATAATATTTCTAGACCCTCAAGATGAGACAAGAGGGAAGTTATGATTTAATATTGGTAGGGATTTATGTCCACCAATTAATTGAAATACTCATCAAAATAGGGAGTATAAAAACCTTTATCTCTATATAGATAATCACACTACTCACACTACTCATGAGGGGTGGGAGATTCATATCCTGGTCACTTTTCATATCCCTATACTTCTTCCACGACTATATGTGTGGGTCCACCATGTACAAATCAGGTTATCTCACCAAGGAGGACTGAGTTACCTACTATAGGATAAACATTGTCCCTTATGGTTTTTTTATGATTCAGGAGCTACTTGAAACTGAACTTAGTGGTTATCCTTTTACTCTCCTTAAGCTCTTGGAGAAAATTTGATACCATGGGCTCCGAATCGGCTATCAGTTAAACATTGGATGGTTTTTCTAGATAAATATTTCCATACATTTTTTAATGTACCAATAGGAAATAAGATACATATCATTTGGGGGAGTGTTGAGGCCTAGATTATATTACATCTAGAAAGTGTGGATTCCTATCAGGGGTCTACCTTGTACTATGTTTCCCCTTGAGGTGGGTAATTCTTGTCATTCCATACATCATTGACCTAGTTCCTATGATCCTCTTGTTGGTTGGTGTTGACCACATTCACCATGATGGTAGTCATAGTGGAACATTAATATTTAATAGATATTCTAGCCTGTTGATCATATTGATGTTATAGGATATGGATAAAATTGGGGGTGGCATATTGCCCCATCATATTATCTGTACATGTGGATATTCCTCTTCAATGACATGATACAACATAGTTTGGCTATTAATTCATGTTTTCCAGTGTGTATGGTGGTATCAATAAAACATAGAATGATGAGATAATAGTAGTGCTATGATCTCATCCATCATACAATGCTGGTTGATGGGATCAAGGTGATTGTGGTTCCCTGGAAGGAATATCTGATGGTCCTTGAGGTGGTGGAATGTCTCCTAGACAATCATTTGAAAAACATGTATGATACTCAGTGAAGGACTCGTGATTGATTATATATAGAGCTATAGGTGGTGATAACACTAATGATATATAGTATATAAACAAAGATCCCACATGTCATATTGCATAAGATAAGTGTCCTGCTATTGGTTAGACCATTTCTTGATTGAATAAATTAAACATAATTGTGGTGACTTAGATGAAAACTTTTTTTGTAGATCATCCCCCAGAAGATGGTGTTCTGCACATACCCAATATCATCTAAACACTGGGATGTATCTTAGAGGTGGATCCAACATCAATATCATGTAATTATAGGATTGGGTGATTTTAATTTCCTCATGTCTGATGATGGTATCATCCATATATGGATCAATGAAGCATTAATTATCATCTAAGGGAGCTATTTCAGACTGTAAAATATCTCTTACTTCTTTAGTGGTGGTATACATGAGGCAAACTAGGGGTGAAGAAGATGGTTCCACTACTTGTCTCTAAATGGAAGCTAGAACATCATCCACATGTAAATACATGTGGAGGGATTTGGATATCTTTTATACCTAATATTCTAGGATCTTATGCCTCAATTTTATGGATTATTTTCTAGACTACAGAAGTTGGGTTGATAGTTCCCTCATTGAGTTAATGGTTTCATTAAATATGAGATGGACAAGATGAAATGATGTTTTCTATGGTTACACCTCTATTGGAGAGAGTAAAATCCAAGAAAGGATTACTGAGATTTACTTCAGTTGTTTCTATGTGAATTGTGGCCTATGTCCTTAGAAAAACCCCAATGCAGGGTGTACACCTTCCTACCCTAAAACAGTTCATCAGTTTAGGTACTATTTTCAACATATGGAGGACCTCCACAATGGTTAGTGGTGGTGTGGGGAGGTCTCTATCATTCATTATGGATGGCGTAGGGAGGACATCTACACTAGTTTTCAATGGTTTTAGGAGGACCTTCATGAATGTTTTACTTAAAATGGGATGGACCTTGTTGGTTTCTGTAGGTTCCCATTAATTAAAGAGTCAAAAAGACCTGGTTGTGGGGCCAATGGGGTATAAATCACTCATGGGAAAAGATGGATCCCCATTCAACAATTTTAGGTATTTGGTGGGATACACCGGTTGTGGTAGGGTCTATAAGAGCAGCAGAAGATTCCCCCTATCAAGAAATGTTCTATGTCTGCACTCAGCATCAACAATGGATATTATGGATTGTGGTTTATAGAGTGGGTATAAATTCAACTAGTTTTTTGACCAATGGAACAAGTCAGTGTTGGAATTGACAAGGCATGGTGGTACCCTCCGAGGAAGTTCCCCAGTGGTGTTCATGCATAAAATTGATAAAACATCCCCTACCTTGTGTGTGTAGTGAATCGGGATATTTTATCACTTTGAGGAGAGGATCAAGAATTGGATAACTTTTATAAATAGGGATGGTTTCCACCCGTGTGGCCCTTAGGGATGGTAGTGTTAAAGTAGAACTAAATCCTAAAGATCTTGGTTAGCTATATTTGTGGAGGGATTGACCGCATCATGTTCATACTGATTAAGAAGGAAATCAATCACCCTTTAAATAAGCATAGAGTGTGATATGGGCATGATAACCTAGAAGCTAGAGTCACTATATATGTAGGTGTGTGGGTACAAGAATTTTTGATTTCCACAGCAATGTTTTTCCTAACCTGATTCTTATTGATGCTAAATAACTACTTTCCAAGATCATGAGTCCTATAAGGAATATCAATTCATCCATTAGCATAGGCATAGTGAAATAAATGCCTAATTCCCTAATTTCAACCATTATTCCTGATGTAGAGAAGAATTAGTATTGATGACATCATAGACTGAGGATGCTAAACATTATCTTCCCCAATTCAGAGGTGTGATTCATTATAGGCCCTCTACATTCATGATGGTACTTGGTGATGAATATCTATATCTTGTGACATTAAATTCTTAATTTTACACAACTTTTACTGGTCCCAATGGTTGAGGAGAATAATTCACATCAAGTTCACCATTTCTATTTCTAATGTTTTTACCAAGTCCAATACTGTCATTGCACTTGGATGTAATGAACTTATTTTGCTTACCTATGTTCCCTATTCCTAGATAAGGGTGACTTCGATCACCCTAAATTGATTTTTTCATCCCCTTGATGGAAAAATTATGATGGTTTGTTAGTTACATCATCCATGGATTCATCTGTGGTTCTCATCAGTTAATCCTTGTATCCCTAATATATATAATCCATGTTCATGAAACTTATTATCAATACCTTCTTGGGATGGATGATTCATAATTTGTTTTCGTCTATTAGGAAATGTAAGAAACTATTGGTCAGGGGAGGTAGTAGCATAGTGAACACTGGGTTGCCTATATTTTTCGAGGATTATGAACCTGTATAGTCTTTTTATATTAGAGGGAATATCATGTGTGTGGAATCTTAGGAGTGTAACAGATTGAGGCATGTGTAATTCACGAGGTAATTAACAGCAAGGGTGTTTTTACTTTAAGGATTTTTACCTGAGTAATACCACACTTATTGCATAGGGTTGGGATTCTAGATTAGGTCACAAATTTAACATTCAATAGAGATGACTGGATAGTAGGTTTATCATCTTACGATAATAGGTTGGGTTTAGGTTTAAAATATTATGGGGATAGGTTGGGTGCATGATCAACATCCTAAGATGATATATTGTGTGTAGTTATGACACCTTTTGGTTGGTAATTTGGGTAGTGGTTTAACAACTTTTGGGGATAGGTTGGGAAAAGGTTTAACATCTTTTAGAGATAGGATTGGAGATTATTTAATGTATTATATTGATAGGTTGGGTGAATTTATAATATCTTGGGAGGATATGTTGCGTAGTTGAATGTGTCCCCATTGGGGTTGATATCACACTCATATGTTGTCATATTGAACCTTAATGAGGTTTCTTATTTAAACAAATTTAAGATATTAGGATCAAAACTCATGTAGTTCGATGCTGCAGTTTGAGGTCGTGGGACTGAACCAGCACATGGTGTTTAACACCTTGTGGTAATGATGATCACATCACATAGGGTGATTTTATGTAATCTTGTGTGGGTCATACACATAGAAACTGCCCTTGGTTGGTGTTTCATCCCATGAAAGTGGAAGATGGTATGGGTATTACCCATAAAAGCTACTCATTGTGGGTGTATCATCCAATGGTGGGGAAGAATGGTGTGGGTCTTACTCATGAAAGAAACCAATTGTGATTCTCGTCCCATGGTGGGGAAGAGTGTTCGATCTCATGATGATCTTATAGGGAGAATCCTTCTATTCAATTCATAGGGAATGACTATAATTTAACATCATATACTGAGGCTGTTGTCATGCAGTTTAATGTTTCATGATTATGATGTAAATAAAGAAAACATTAGATTATGTAGATCAGACATGATTAGGCTTATATCCTGAGGGTGGTCATGTTAAGGTGGGAAGAATATTCTCGATAATGATTATCTACCAAGATTGGTATGAATTTTCTCTTGATGATGACATTGTTAGGGATTTTTCATCTACTTCTCATGATTCTTTGGGTGGGAAATGAGGTAGACATTTCTATGGAGGAGTGGTTATATGGATTCCAATAATTAGGGTACCCATTCTTATGAGTAATAATAATTAGGGTACCTTTTAATAGGTGTAATTGGTAGTACATAATCACAGGCTACACTTTGAGAAAAGTGGTATCATTGACGAGTATGTTTTACTGGTCATAGAGAGATATATGGTGTGGTTGAACTGGTTCTGGATTGGTATGGGGGCCCTACAAACTCAAAATTCATGAATGGGGATTTTCTAAAATGAGGCACCGTGATGAGTCTTAGTGAATGGGGTTTATGATGTTTGAGGATTCAGGAATTTTGAGAAATTCTCTAAGGATATGGGTCACATGAAGTTTGGGGTATCGTTAAGGATTATGTTTCACGAAACAGGGTGACCATGCTAAAGAGTAATTTCTTAGTCCCCATGGTGTTGTATTCATGAATGATAGTCATCTTGTGAACCCCTATGATCCTTAAATGACATTATTCTTACTCAAAGTCTGTTTACCTTCATGGAATCCATCTTTACCAAGAGTTTAGGTTCCCAAAAACCCATTGGAGTTGATTTTATAAAAGATGACTCCCATTTGAAGTCAATCTACTATTTTTATCTTAAATCTTATGAGTATTGGAATATCAAAGCATTTTTTTTGGAATCTAATGGGAATAATACCTTGATATTAATACATATGGGGTAATTATAGGCTCCACAGAGGTGAAATAATTGGTTTTGTGAAATAAGGAGGAATTTTTGAAGCATTATGAGCTTTGAGAAATAAAACGATTATGTGAACTAGAGTTAAACTACTCAAAGGTTACTTTCAAATCACTTTCTATCCAATGACCTCCCTGAATCTGAGGTCCACAAACCAGATTTATGCTTCAAAGAGGTTTTCGTCAGTCCTCCACATGGCCGATGATTTCTATGAGCTACAACCATTCTTGAAAGAGTAGAACATTGTAAATACAATCCCTAAAGTTAATTTTTGGACTATTTTGGATTGAATTCACATTGAATAGATCGTACCTTCCTTGGAATGTCCAGTGAAATGAATAATTTGGCATAAATATAGTAATATTATTAATATTGAATATCCATTTTGATTAAAAATCTATATATAACTCCTTATATGGTATTTAATAGAACAAAATCTCTAATCCATATGATCTAGATAAAAAACTTAACCAAAAATAGATTTTTAGTGATTTTTTCAGGATTCACAAATGTATAGAGGTATTTGTGTTTGTAATTAATGTTGTTTGTTTTAAATACGAGACCCTTAAAATACAACATCAATTTTTATTTCATAATATATTATTGTTAACAATAAATTAAAATATGTTTTTCTATAAAAAAATTGATGAAACTAAAATTATATTGATCATAATATTATGAAATGATTTTCCTTAAACCTACAATGAAGTTTGATATGACAAAACATATTCATGAGTTTGGAATAATTTTAACAAAAATTTATGAATATAATGTTACATATGATTAAAAATTTTATATTAAGGTTATAAGGAAATAAATTGGATGATACCTCAAAATTTTCTTCGGTGTTATTTTTGAGGGAATAATTGATAAAAATTTAAATTATATTGAGAACTAAATTAATCCATATACAATTATATTGAATATAATATACTCATTGATAGATTATGATGAAAAGAACCTAATAAGATAAAAATTTAAATAATGTAATGAAGGGATTAAATGTTTTGGTAGTGATAAATATTATGTTTTATACCATATATCTAACTTTTTGATACATATTTATTTGATTAATTTATTATAATTTACAATTCTATTATAGACACGATGATACAAAGATAATGTGAGAATATGGAGATATTTGGATTATTTTCCCTCTTTAAAAACCAATAGAAACATAAGTTGTCAATAGAGAGAGGAAACGTGAAGTAGGAAAATTGTGACTATCCAATAACCCATTGGATGATGTATAAAGGTACTCATTGGACGTAAATGATGGAGGTGTTTTATATTTATGAAATTTGAGATAAGGGACGTTGATCCATCAAAAAATCATGATTAGAGGGTATCCTATGCAGACACATTCTCTAAAGAATTTTATTTACACACATTGATTAGGGATGCCCAAAAAATGATTGGATGTTAGTCAACAAGGCCACAAAGTCCATGTGGGGGTGTCTGACCTATATCAATCAAGCATGTCTGATTGAAATGTTCGGAAAACACCACACAATTCCACATCACCAATCATAAATTTGGCCTGACTGGATCCAATACAATTCCATATAGGCTATTTGATAATATACCCAACACCTATGAGTAGAAACCATAGATAAGAAAAAACAATGCATGATGACATAGGGTTAGGGAACATGGGGGTTTTATGTGGAACCCCCTAATTGTCTAGAATGCCTTTAGAGAACCAGGGGCTATATGGAAGGGTTATTTTAAAAATAAGAAAAATTATATTGGACTCTTTTTGACATTCATGATATATTGGTATACCGTTTGTTAATCAGAATTTGAATTTTGAATATTAATTTAACTAAATATTATTTTATGGAGTATTATATGCTTAAGAAAATGTGTTTCCATACTAGACCTGAATGGAACATTTCATTCAGGACATCAAAAATCATGGTGATGACTTAAGCTGACTAAGTTGATGACATATGTTGTTAATAGTCATAGGTAATATATAATTTTTAATAATAGGTTTATGAATTAAATTTTTATTTAAAAAAATGAAATTTATTTGATGAATAAATTATCAAAAAAATTTGTAAATTTCAAGAGGATGTTAATGTCTCATTGGATAACAACTTCCACAAATGGTGACGTTGTGGTTTCTTCATGTTGATGATGAATTTTATTCATCGATATTGTGGAATGAATTATAATTGATATAAGGAAAAGAATGAACAAAGTGTAAATGAAATAAATCTATAACGTGGATAATCATAATGATACATTTTGAGTATAATTTTTATATATCATTTTTCTACAATATAGATTTTGACTTTTGGGTGTTAATGATGATGATTTATTGGTGACTATGATTTGTACTCACCCACTAGATTTATATATATTTAAATAATAAAATTCAATATTCTTCTCTCCTTTTCCCACAACCATTAGTTAAATTCTATGATATAGCTTATAGATGAATTATAATATTGACCAAAAAATTATATTTCAGAATAAGGGTGTTTTACCTAAGTGTTTTCATTATTTATCTCATACAACTCTTCAATCGGGGTGGATGACGATGTACCATGTATTAACAAATTTAACCCATTAATATGGGTCGTATGAAATCCATATATTTATAAATGGATTTGGTATAAGATCATTAAATATGTGTATTCCTCTACCATATTAGGGATTAATGGATATGTACATTCCTCTAGAATATAATTATAATACATCTAGGTTGAAAATTATGTGATTATATTTATAATGGAAAGTGATACGATTTAATTATATTTATGGGGTAGTATTTTCATCTGCTGACATCCATATATTTATAAGAAAAATGAGTCCTAACATCCATGATATAGTTTGAATGAATGGATGGAGTGTTTTGACCTAGATCACCTTTTTGATGAGATGGGTATAAGATTAGTCTATGTGTTCCTGGCATCAACCTATAGGTACATTGTTCATAGTATTACTTTTATTTTTATTATATATATAATCTTTGATATATATATACATATGAAAATGAAATTATATATTTTGAATAATGGAAATCAACAATGGGTAACTTAATAGGAATTTATCAAAGGACTATGAATTAGGATGATTTATGGAATGTTGGTTTTGTGAAAATTATTTTCAATGATTATGCGTGTGGATTTTTTTTAATTTTTTGGCCCAGTTCACTATTTGAGATGATAATATTGGGTATTCCCACTCACCCATATATGTAAACATGTGAATTTTTTCCTTGTGTCTATCCAATACAACAAAAGATTAATGTTCATGGGAGCAACAATAGTATAGCGGTTATTGAATTGAATTTTTTTCATGTAGAGAACATGTGGTATCATTTATCAATTTCATTCATTTATTTTTTTGGATAATGATCATTATACGTTTCTCTTTGAGGGTGTTACAATGAAATCGTGTTTACATGTTGTATTTTTTTCAGATTAATTAATTTTTTATATATGTTTATATATGATATCATTTGATGATTTATTTAGTATGATATATAATTTTTCTGTAGACGATTCATCCCATTTATTTGTTGTTACCTTAACATTTTTTTCCATCTATATACTTAGTGAAAGTGATTTTGGTGATATCACCTATCAATATACCGAGACGTGAAAATTTTCAATTATATTTTTATCACTTGGCTAAATAGTATGAGTGAAATTTCACAGGATTTGATAAATAAAAATATTATATTTATTTTAAATAGTTTATATACATCATATAATTATACTTTCTAAATTTATGATTATACATGTTAAAATGAACTCCAATATTATCTATTTTTAATGTCAAAAATAATAAATTAATCAAATTTTATTAATAATTTAAAAATAATTTTTTATTTCCATTTTAATGTTTATATTTTGATATTTATTTTTTTAATGAATTCAATTGATTTATGTTTAATAATAGTATGATCATTATTTTGAGATGACTACTTATTGATGAGTCTTTTATTTAATTTATAAATTTTTTTAGTTATAATATAAAATTATTATGATTGACAAAAATATATTTTCATAAATAAAATAATATGGTCTAATTTTATTAAATTTAATAAAAAATAACATGAGAATGAAATATCCTACATTTTTGGAAGAACTGTTATGAAAAATAATGGTAGAAAAGATGTAAATATTTATTTAAATTTTAGCACACACACACATATCCAACTAAAAAATATTAATTGTTTTTTACATTTTTGGATATTATTTTCCAAAATAAGTATTGTATTATAATGGTTTAGTTTCCATTGTAATGTTATTTTGTTTTGTCCAAAATAAAAGGGTGTTTAGTGAAATTAATGACTCTACTCAAGAATGAATTTCAGGAATTGTTTAATTTTTTATAAATAAAAAAACAATTTTTAATGTATATATTAATAATTTGGTTAGTGTTATAACAAATTTCATTGCATGCCTTAAGTGTGATAGATTTTATTTGCTATAAAAAATTTCTAAATGTGTTAGAAAACATTATTCAAAACTAATCAATATATATGATCTTCAATTCATATTATTTTGAGTAACAAATGATAATAGAGATATGTTTTATCTATTTATTAGGACATTCCATGATTTCTTTTTACTATTTTGATAGTGATCACTAAGAATAATCCAATGGGATTAGTTCACCAATAGTATCTACAACCTTTGAAAATATTCTATTTCTTGAGTGTCATCTAATGGTAAATTTAATAAATAATTAATCTTTAGTTAAGAGAAAAGAATTGATCCATGTGTCAAAACATAATCACATAGGCTATAATTAAAACCACCATGACAAGGTGAAATTCACTATGTTGTAGTCAATCCCATCATAGAAAATGAAATGGCCTAAAGAACCATGTTATGATGTTTCGTTTAATTCACATTTCCATCAATATCTCACTACCAAAAAATATGCATAGGCCCTATAGACATACACTTATATCACATCATATATAAAAATTGTGAATCTATATCCAGAAGTACTTTTTCATATCATTTGATATATATTATGGAAAATATATCATTAATTTTTACCACATGTTATATCATATAAAACATATTATGAAAATCTTCACATTTATTTGATATCATACAAAAGAAATTTTTGGAAGGTTTCAATGTTTTATAAAAATACATTATAAAAAAAATAATACAAATTCACATAAACATAAAGTGTAACCACATGGGACATTTTGTTACTACCCCAAACAATGTTTCCTAGATTTTTTTGATTATTTATTACATTTAAAATAGAGTAAAAGGTATTAAAATCCAAGGATCATGGCTTCGTACTCTTGATGAGATTGGGTACATTACATTAAAACTTTTCAAAATAAAAGATTTATTATTTTTTCCTAACTTTTATCCTTATTAAAACATAGTATTCCACTTCACTACCATGGGAAATGGAGAAACAAATTAAATTTGGTTATCTTTATTTATTAGTAATGAAAAACATATAGAAAATCTAATAAATGATAAATGTGGAATGTGTGAAATTTGGAGTGCACTAGAATACAAAAAAAAAGAACACATAATTATAATCCATGGAATAAATTGAAATTCATAACCACATGGATTAAAAAATAATCTAAATGTCAAAATTTCATAATGAAAAATATAATAATCAATTCATAGAGGCCCCATTCCTAGGTATTATGTATAAAGGGTATAGCTTCTCCCATTACCTTATCATAGTTATCCCATGAGACATACAAGAGAACTAAGGGGATATATAATGTCTAACCACAACAATCATAAAACATTATAATTAATTACATCACTTTCCAAAATATTTTAGGTTATACATGGAATAATGTTTAAGGATCAACAACATAGAAATACAATGCACATTATCCTAATAGAACCTAAAACACAAGATATTTCATTAAGGATCAATATGATATAACTGTGATTGATTGATTTAACCATTCAATGAATTAATTGTAACCAATAATTGAATTCCCTCAAAACATAATCAGAAATTTTTTTGATTCACATGTTTCAAAAATTATCCACAATAAGTTATTGTTATAATGTTATATCCAATGAGTACTAATCAATATTCATGATTCTAAATGTTTTTAAGAAATTATATTTAAAAATTTATGAGACTAAGGAAACAAATATATTCTACACTAGCATATAATATGTTTTATATAGAGTACTGTAGTTATGTATAACACATACTATAAGTGTTTCAAATATGGTTCACAGTTAGGGACCACTCACTATGGACTAGAGTGATGACCATGGTACACTTGAAAAATGCTTTTCATGCTTATTACCTCTTGATAAATATAAAAAACACATTAACTTGAACTATCCAAAAATTGAAGTATTTTTTTTAAAAAAAAACACATTATCAGTAACAAATGTATAATATTTGTATGGATATTAGAATATTTAAGAATCGTAATGGTTTATAAATTACACAAGATGTGGGTGAAAGGAATTTTTACATAGGTGATATTTATTATGAATGGAACATATAATTATATAAAAAAATGGTATAATTAATCAAATTTTAAAATAAATATGATGACGGTATTGTAAATATGAATTAAAGGAAGGATAAAGTGAACTATTACTTGATCATAGTAATGAATAACACAAAGTTTATAAAGTAACGGGGTTAGGAAATTTTTTTTTGATAACAGTTAAATGTGGAGAAGATAACATGCATTGATATCATGGAATTATATAAAATTAAAAAAATATAATATAATAAAAATAATAAAATTCAAAAAGTAAATGAAGATAGACAAATATTAACCCTTTCCTCTATTGATATTCTTAGTTTGTAACTCGACCATATATCAAACCAAACTCTTCAATAGTGAATAGGGAAATATGGAATAGATTCATTGTGGGAGAAATTAAAAGTTAAATTTATATTTGGTGTGTAATAATTAGATGAGGTGTGGGAATTTATAGGTGTGGTGACGATAATTTCATGTAATAATTTATTAATTATTCTGTTGTTCGACTTTCATTTAGTTCAACACTATAACCATTATGTTACATAGTGACCCGTAATAACCATAAATAGTTTTTAGTGCCAAAAATAGTGTAATATCACATCATTTGGTGAAATACTTCTTTCTTATATAAATATTAATTCATATATACCATATTAACTGTGTTTTAAGATATTCAAAAATTTTACTATTTTAATCAATCATTCAAAAACTCGCCCATTTGGATAATTATGACATATTTATTCCAATTTGAAATGAATTTATATAAATTAATTAATTATTTACCTGTATTGTACCTTTTATATAAGGTTTATATATTACATAACATAAAGTATAAGAGTAAAAAACCTTTAAATATCCAAAAAAATTTATATTATAACACAACTCAACACCTATATACATAGCCTCTTATCCATCCTGAATATTACCTATGGATAAAGAGTGAAATGGTGGTACATTCATGTTCTGTTTCGATAAATATTAAAGGATTTGATCAATACTAAATTGAAATTCTCCCATATAATGTTCCACTCCATCATCACTTTTTTATGTTCTATTTGAATTTGGTTAGGGGAGAACCCTGTTGATGCTACTCATTCCAATGATATGATAAATGAACTCTGTAATGGATATTCATAGTGGTGGATTCCATATTTACTCATTTATTTGATAAATAATATTCATCAATACCTTCAATATATACTAATCCAAACAGTCGGATCTTAATAACAGTACCACCAATGATCATCATTCCCAACAATCATATTAACAAATAACTATAATTTCTAATGGTCATATTAACAAATGGTCATAATTAATGATGGTCATATTGTTCAAACAACATATTTATCCTTATATATACACCAAAATATAAATCCCTTAATAAAATTATCCTGGTACATATATCTTATTAATTTTAAGGTTTATTATTTTATTATTAATATATATATATTTTTATACTTGTTATTTTTCTTGGGTATGATCCACCGGAGTACAAGATTATGATTTTATCAAACCTGGTTGTACTATATATTGTACATGGTTTATATTTTTAATAAATTTAAAAACATATTTATTTGTTGTGTCAATGTGTTTTAAATAGTTATAATGAAATAATAAAGTGAAAGTTTTGTAATAGTAATTTGATGAATGATTTGTTAACTACTATATAATTTAATGTATTAAGTTATCCCCCACAAAAAATTCATCCTAGAAATTGAAAATCATTCTATAAAAATATATGGATAAGTATTTCTCATAGAATCCGCTAGATCCCATATTTCCTCTTCTAGATGTTGATTCCTCTAAAGAACCTTCACTAGCTGAGTACTTCCAGTTCATAACACTTATTCCATTATATCAAAAATAAGGAACTGATAATATTCATATGGAATTATGGATGAAGCTGAATATAATCAACATTTAAAACATGGGTGGGTCTGGAAAATACCTCTTTGGAAGTGATATATGGAATGTTTCTTGAACTTAATATATGATTGGTGGAATGGACCAATTATATGATTTTTCTCCTATGTGATTCAATATTTCAAACAACCCTATATATCAAATACTCAACTTCATTTTAATTCCATATATCCTAACCCCTTTCTATAAAGATAACTTCATGAATACATAGTCTCCCAATTGAAATTCATGTTCCTTCCATAAATTAATAGCTTAATTCTATTGTACACTTTGGGATTCCTTGATATACTTATGGATGGATATTACATCCTATGTTATCCCATAAAAATGTTATAGACCCAAATGTTTCCTTCCTCTAACTTCATACAAGAATGTTAGAGGTAAATATATCATTCCAAACAAGGCATAATATGTTACCATCATAATACTGTATTAGTTATTTTCATATAAGAAATATCTACAAGATTTAAATACTGATCCCAGTATCCGTGTACGTCCGGAAATAAAAACATTATCATAACCTCTAATGTTTGTATAGTGCATTTATACTAGCCATTATTTTTTAGGAGATAAATCATTCTATGTTAAATATTTATATTTAAACACGTTAAGATAATTCACTAAAAATTTTATTTGAACCATGGGTCAAGATATGAGCCTATAAATAGTGATGTTCCCTAAATCCTCACAAAATTATTTTTTTACAACACATTAATATGGTGTAGTTAATTATATTCTATAATTGTATGGATATGTGTTGAATTTGTGTGATGATAAAAAACAAACCATATATTATTCTTTAACATTGTTTTATGTGAAATACCTATGATGAAATCCATCATAATATTATCCCACTTCAATTATGGTAGAAGTAATGGATGTATTAATAATTTGATAAGTCTAATTTAATCAATCACTTGATGTCATTATAATCATCTTTTAGTATAATGGGTAATTTCTATCAATATATTTTTCCACCAGAAGTTCTATCTAATATATCAATACAACTTGGTCGATCCATGTTTTATAGATATTTTTGAGCTATGCACCACATCCAAAAGTTACTTCTTCAAATCTATTGTAGATGGAAAATAAAACCATATAACAATTAATAAAACTTTATTATCACCAATTTTTATCTCTAATAATCTCCCATTCATCACTACAATGCTCAGTTTTTCCATGTATTGCATTAAAATATTTCTAGTAATATTTTTAACATAGGTTCGAAGACGATATGAAATTATGAGGCCCAATGATCCTAGAATTTATATTTAAAAAATAACAAATTTATTAATATCATCAATGAGATATTTTCCTAATATTGAGAAATAAATCATAAACAAAATATCAAATCAAAAACCGGATACCACTATTGAGTTCAGAGCATGAGTTTTACCCTTGTAACAAAATAAATTTTTTTATGATTGATAGTTGTGAAATAATAATCATGGGTACGAATAATAAGTTAAATAATTTCAATTATAGTTGATTTTTGTGAAAAAATTTATATGAAATAGTTTATAAATAATATTTTTTGTTGACTTCATAACCTTGAAATTTGAGAGAGAAGTAGGTGTAAGAGCTTCCATGGATAAAAAATGATGGATCGAACATTAGAAATCAGTATTCAATTGAAACCTATGGATCCTGTCAATGAAAATGGATGAAAACCATTATAGAATAGTGATCGATCCATGAACAAGGAAAGAAAATTCGTTAATTATATTTTCCCCTTTTTTTGATCCTATGATAAAGTCTAATCAATCAACAACAATATTGATTTGAAAATAAATTAGATTGTGGGAATGGGATTACTTTGATTGGGATTGGTAAATTTATATTAATGTTTAAATAATTTATCTATTTACGTCATTATGACTACAAAAATAAATTCTAACATAAACACTGTTTGAGGACCATTTCCCATTTTTGTGTTTCATGCATTTCTTCCTCTATTATTCATCCATTCATCACTGATGATTAATTTTGCTGTTAGTTTGAAAAATTAAGAGAAATAAATCATTGTGAACCCTTTTCATAATGTAGAAGATTAATGACATGGATTTGGGTTTGGAATTATGATGGGATTGATCTATGATAGAAACAAAAGTGGATCATGTTCTAATTATCGGACTTCCAATTGATGTTTCATTGCATGTTGTTTGAATGAATCAATAGTTAAGGTTTCCTAATCAAATTAGACGGATAAAAATTTTATTTATAAAAATGATCTACGTCAGACTCAAATTCAATATTTTTGGTGGGATTCATGGAGTAAATTATTGAGGAAGTATACATGGAGGAATCCACATGAATATCCCTAGATTTAGTAAATTTCTACACTATATAGCATGTAGTGGAACAACACACGCTGTGTTTGGGTCCCAGGGTGGGGAGCTTGGGTTCCACATGAAATTAAATATCACAGACTATCAAAAACATGTCACATGATGTGTGAAACTTACCATGAATATCAACATGTATCACATAGGATACATAGGCACATACATGGTCAGTAAATTACATAGCAAGACTATACAAGTTGAGAATTGTACTAAGACATGGCACAGTACACAGAGACGGGTAGGAACACATGACCAGGTTGATGTACACTTTCATGAACCATGATGAGTAGGTAGAACCATTTCTAATGTAAAATTGCATGTACTCACAATAAATGTCATGTACTTCTTTTAAGATTACATGGAAACAATGTTCCCCTCTCTGTGGATCTGATTATTTAGGGTGCATTCCATTGATCAAGACTTAAGAGGGTTTAGTATGGAAGTAAATCCTTATCAATAGATTGTGATCATCTCTAAGGGATTATTTTCTAAAAGAGTTGTATATGTCCTTCCTGGAGGCTGGGATGGAATCCTCTATCATCATTTAATTTGGTGGAGTTCATAGAATCTTTATGCCCAATTATACACAAACATCGATCCCATACATAGCGGGTTAATCTAGTTTGGTTTGTTGGTGTACACCATTGATCTGTGTGTGATCACCTTATATGTATTGATCTCTTCATAGTTACAACATTTACTTCTTCATGGAGATACTCGATAAGAACGACATGTCTAATGGTCTCCATTAGTGCTATCAGAATCTTGGAGTGAGTTCTCTCAATTGAGTGCGATAATAGACTCGAGAGCCAAGTCTTGGTTTGGAAATGTTGTTTTGAAATTAACTTAAACATAGTGTTGACTATGATAATTTATGGATTTTTTAGTAGGTAACCTTTTTTATTACTAACATATGGTATGATGATATTACTACTCATGATGATTTATGAATTTTGATTTTGGTGTATCCTCCAAGATATTTTTATTCTCGCACTTGCATGGGATCTACCCACACATTTCATGTCTTATGTAGATGAATAGTTGTTCAATAGTGTTATCCATGGAACAATAGTTGAAGGAGTATAAATAGAGCTAGAAAAGTCATTGTTTTACTAGGAGTCACATTTGACTACAGTACCCTCATTATAGTAGGTTGGACTTCTTTATTGTTTTTGATGGGTTTGAATATGGCCCAGTTTATATTCCAGTATCAGTTAAAAAATTTAATTGTTGGATTTATATGTATTTATTTTATTATTATCAGTTTTATTATTTTAGATATGTATTTTTATGGGAATAGATATGTTTATGTTCATTTAGGTAACATAGCCTAAGGTGGTGTTTCAATCTCAGCATAGTTCAACAGCCCTAGGCCTATTTAATGTTGGTTTGAAGTAGTATCACTGGACATAAAAATGTCTATGAAATCCCCTGTAGGTCATGTCTTGATAGAGTGGTATCAAAGATAGGTTCCATATTAGTATTGGATTTTGGTGTTTTGTCTAGCTCTGAGAATGGTTATTCTTTTTTGGCTACAATGTTTTTTATTTCAAGTTCATATTTTAGCCAAGGACTCCATTTTTAGTGCAGTGGAAAATATATCCATACACCAAGTATTTTGTCACCTACATATATACTTAGTACAAGTAGATATTGGTTAAATTTAAGAACATTGGTACATGCATAATATAGGAATGGGTTTTTCTTTAATTTCATTCTTTTGTTAGATCCCCAGATATTATTATTAACCATGGAACATCTTGTGTATTTTAGGATTCCTCCACAATGATTTCTAGATATGATTCAGAAATGGATAGTGAGGATGATCAATTTAGTGAAAACAATTCTTTATTGTGAATTTTATAGGAGGTAGTTCCTCGTGGTGGTTTTCTTGTCATACCTCAACCTATCGAGTAGAATATGGTGCCTACAGTAACAATGGATAAGTTGTACAAGCTGGGCACTCTTTAAGGGTTTTAGTATGCAAGACCCTTTAGGTCTAGGGTTGAGTCAGACCCTCTTGTATCATAGTATTTAATTGAGGTATTTATATATGTCTTTCCTCACTTCAGGCTACCTATAGACCAGATGGTGGTCCTAGAAGAAAAACCTTATCATGATTTCACAGTGCTTGGTGAATCATGGTGGTTATATCATGCGATGAAGAGACACTTTCAAGGATATAGATTGATTGTCTCTTCAGATAGGAGTACACTCCATCTATTATGTGAGAAGTGGACATCCATGATATTTTATAGCTACACTAGGGCATCATGATTGTGGTTGATTAGTCATCTAGGTTTATGAAAATATCATGATAAATTTCACACATGGTTCATGATCAATTATTTTGGGAATGAACTATTGAGTATGATATATGTAGTGACATATGAGATAGTGTGATACATTGATTCATTCTTATATACTTGGGGATTCTAGATGATTCCTTCATGATAGAGATATCTCAAGCGATGAAGGCACTAAAAATGGTTTCAAGTAGTAGGGACATAGTGGATGAGACAATAGCATTTGGTAGCTGATGGTAGATGCAGGGATCAGGATGAGAGAGACATTTCATGAGGCAATATCAGCATTGATGTTCTACTATTTAAGGATCTTAGGATGGGTTTAGTAATTCTACGGAGAGTCACTGCTACTATTTTGAAGGCCAGGGACATGTCATGTAGGATTTTTCATCTCACCTTACAGCTGATAGAGAGACAGTAGATAGGCCACATAATAGGATGAAGCAGGAAGAGCCTAGTGGTCTTTTGGATACTGAACATGGAAATTAATAAGGGAGAGAAGAGAGAAGTCGAATATAGTTTGACATGTTGTAAAAACTACCCACATGTGCTCCCCACTAAGATTAGAAACCTATTGCATGGGGGAATGGTCAACTACAGGATGTGGGGGCATGATCCAGAGGCTCTAGAAATATTTTTTGGCATGATATATTATTTATATACATTGTATATAGTTTTTTATGATACAATTGTGAGAGAATATTTTATTTCTACATAAAATTTTTGAAACCTCATGGTTTCAGTTGAGCCCTTGGATCGACCATTATTCTTGGATACTTTTACCAGAGATGACTGATTGATCACTCAGTTTTTTTTATAATGTTACTTGAAACATAGATGAGAGAGTTTATCTTGGTATCCTCTAGTTGTATCCATGAGGTATTGGCATTTAATCTTATGAATTGATGAAAATTGCACCATTCATGAACAAAGTGACTATCTTCGGTGGAGGATGCTAGGTGTATGCATTAATGGGATGATTTTTTCCATTTTATTTTAGAAAAATCTCATATATAGTAGGATAGACTGATATTCCTGAGGTTGAAACTTATTCCTCACCCATTAGATACCCTAAATCTTAGAGTAGTAGATTCTATAGTCTATTAGTTTCCAGATATCATGCATGAGTACAAGGACATCTTTTCTGAGGATATTTTACGATTACCGCACCACATAAAGATTGACTTCTACATTGAATTACTCCAAGGAAAAAACCCAATAGATGAAATAGTATATCTTATATATCTTTTAGTGATTCAAGAGATGAGGGTTTAGTTTGATGATTTTTAGAGAAAGGGCTTCATGAGACCAATTTTGATTCCCTAGGGAGCCCTTGTGTTGTTTGTAAGAAGGAAGAAGAGAGATTGAGTTTATGTGTGTATTATGGGATCTTGAACCATGTGACTATTAAGAATATGTATCCAAAAATATGGATAGAAAACCACTTCAATATGTTTAGAGGGGTCTCATGGTTCTTGAATATCAACCTCAGATCAAGATATCACTAGCTGTGAGTATAGGTGAAGGATATACTGAAGACATCATTCGGATTTCACTATATCCACTATAGGTACTTGGTGATGATGTTCCACAAGGTGAATTTGCTATCAGTGTTCATTAAAAACATGAATCATTTCATTCATCATTTATTATACCAAATTTTCATTTTATTCATTTATGGAATCCTAGTTTAATCAACATTTGAGGATGATCACATGAGACACTTGAGAATGGTTATAAAAAAAATATGAGAGAACCAACATTATGGGATGCTCTTAAACTGTGTCTTAGTGATTTAGGTGGTCCAAAATCTATTGGACTCAAAAAATAAGGAGGTATTGTTATCTTTCAAGTCACCCAAGAGTGTGACCATGGTGATGATCTGGGATGGGGTGGAAAGCTACCATAGGATATTTGTGACCAATTTATCAAAGATTTCAACATATGATACCTGTATGAAATGAAATGTGCAACCATTTCTATGTACATCATGGTGATTAGAAGTCTTTTAGGTTTTGGGGTTGAGGTTGATGAAAGCCTCAATATTGAGATTTCTAAAGGGTGTTTAGTACATAGTTCTTTACATTGATTCTAGGGATGGTCATGGTTGTGTGCTGAGCTAGGGGAAAATTGTGGTTACATATGGGTCCCAACAGATGATACCACATGAGATTTTATACATGACCCATGATCTTGAGTTGGAAAAGGAAATATTCACTCCAAATATGTATAAACCCGACCTTATGGGTGAGTGGTTTATCTTATACTAATACCATAATTGTATGAAATATATCCTATCTCAAAAGTACCTCAACAACAGACATTAGTGATGGCTAGTGTTCTTACAGGACTATGAATTTGATATAGTACATACTCATGGTATAGGGAATTTGGTGGAGGATGCTATCAGGGGAAGATATTACTCTTATTTAATGGTCGAGGCGTCTAAAGAGTTAACCTCATTACAATTTTTATTAGTGGACAAGGATGGTGCTTCATATCATTAATTGATGTTTATTACCCATCCACATTTACATTGTGTTAGGGAAGCTCAGCATGGAGATATTGACTGTGATACATTATGTAGTCATATGTTGACTTGAAATGCTCCCAATAAATTTTATGATGTTTTTGAGCATGTTTTCTTTTTTAGAGGTCGAATAATGTTACTAGTGATGTTGTGGTCGGATGTGATTAAAGAGTTTCATACAACCCCTTTGGAAGTACATCTAGGTTTGGAAAATATTTACCAGGACCTCTATTTTCTATTTTGATGAGAAATCATAAAGTAGGGTGTAGAAGAGTTTCTGGCTCGATGCCTCACTTTTCAATAAGTGAAGGATGTTCAGCATGTTATAGGTGGTTTAAATCAAACCCTTGACATGCCCGAGTATAAGTGGGATGGGATATTTATAGATTTCTGGAATATATTACGAAATACATCAAAAGGACATGAATCTATCTATGTTATCATAGACTGACTCACCATATTGTCCCACATCATAAATATTCAATAGAAGAGTTCTGTAGAGATGTTTGGCCACCATTATGTATAGGAGATATTCTAGATCTATATATTTCTTATAAATATCATTTTTTATTATGATTATCTCCTCACATAACAATTATTTAGATGATTACAAGAGGAATTTGAGACTCACTTTTATTTGATCAGGACATTTCACCACCAGAACAATAACTATATTGACCAGACCATTCGGGTTCTTAATTAAATGTTGTTGGCATTCATGTTTTATATCAGACATAGTTTTAGGATCAACAACCCTTAGTGGATTTTACTTACAACAAGAAGGACCATTCCATCATCGATATGGTTCCATTCGAGGCCTTGTATGGATGAACCTAAAGTACACCGCTTTATTGAATTTATATATGTGACTCAACCCTAGTAGGTACATATTAGGTGCAAGCTATGATAGAAAAGGTAAAGGTCGTCTAAGAGTGCATGTGGACTAGATAAAGATATTTTTTGTTTTATTTAGACTAACAATGGAGGTTTCCGGAGTCTGAATAATGAGACTATATTATCCTAAAGGTCTCTCCTCGACATGGAATTTAGATATTTGATTGTGGTGGTAATATTTCTATGAGATTCATTGGGCCTTTATAGATACTATGAAAAGTCAGTGAAGTGAAATACTACTGATCTCAAATCCAAATTATGATCAGGAACATTACACATCACATGTGTCAAAACTAAGGATATATGTGCATAACCCATCACATGTTATAAACTTGGGTGAGTTGTACATTGATGTTGGAGCTAAATTTTTATAGTTTATGATGGAGATCGAGGATTGGTAGGAGAATATCCTCAATGGGAGATCAATTCTTTAGTGTGTGTATAGATGCAGTACAAAAATCTTCAAAAGATCACTAGGGATCATGAGACACCTATCCAAGAATTGAAGCACACCATTTAAAGAAGTTATTTTTTTTGAGAAAAGAGTCTTTATGTTGGGGAGAATTTAATGACTCGTTTTTTTCTAATTATATGTATCTAGTTGTATTTTCAAAGGTGGGAACTAATATGGAATGACACATTGAGGACTTGTAGACCCACAATTTATGTATTAATAATATTAAATATATTGATATTACATGTGAGATTTTTTTCTAAAAAGGTTGAATAACTCCTAAATGGCGTCTCATATAAAAATATTGAGACATTAGTTTAGTATAATTCATGGGTTTTACTATGGGCATGATGTAATTTTTGTCATCATCTAGAGTTGTGAAATGTCATAACTGGTGTAAATAGTAAATAAATTAATAAATTAATTAATTTTTATTTGGTTGATTCATCTACCTAATAAAATTTAATATAAATGTTGTTATAACCATATTTATGGTTGTCCTCATAACCATGGAATTTGAGAGAGAATCTAATGGACGAGCTTTCATGGAGAAACATCGACATATCAATCTTTAGAGATCCATGCCCTAATGAATCCTATGGATATAATCAATTAAAATGTCCCAAAACCATTATTTTTCAATGTTTGATCCATTCTTCAAGTAAGAAATTATTTAATCTCTATTTTTTTTATATTTTCATATACTATTATGAACATGAATCATTTAACTAACATATTGACTTGAAAATTGAATATATTACAGGTATAGGTTTTTTTTGGATTGGGGGATTTATCTTAGTGCTAAATTCATATCCCTTCCTTCATCATTTTGAAATATAATAATTTAAGCCAACATAAATATTTTCTAAGGTATATTCATCTTGTTTTTTCTTTTCACATTTCATCTATCATTTTTTATTCGTTCATCACCGATGAATTTTTTAGCCAGTGTTTAAAAAAATATGTGATACCAAACCATTGAAAAACTATTTCTAATCTCAATGAATTGATCCCATAAATTTTTTTCTGAATTGATCATTGTAATCCCCCCACCAAAAAGATAGTCATCATCCATTAACAAGAATTATAATTATTATTTGATTGGCTTTGCTGCTTGTTGAGTGAGATGAAATTGGTCAGCCTCTGTATTATATTCGGAAAATAATTTATCTTTTTCATCTCCCTAAAATAGTCACATAAAAACAAGCATCATTTTTGGGGAGAGAACAGTATTTCATTAATTATTCATATTTCACGATGTTTATAAATAATTTTATTTTTTATAAAAAAACATAAAAAATATATTTGAATGATGTATTCAAATTCATATTATTATGCATTGGTAGATTATTTACAGTTGTCAAAACAAAAACAAAAACAAGAATATTGTAATATATACTAGGTGAAATAACTTAGATAAGGCATATAAACAATAAATATCAAATAAGAATGGGAGTTTTAATATTTTTGTTCATTAAATGTGCATCCCAAAAATGAACTAGAGTAAGAACCTGAATAGGTGGTGGAAGAGATTCTCTAACATATCTATAAAGTCAATGTACCCAAGGTGGTATAAGAGGATATTCTACAATATTCATTCCACCTCACTAAACCATTGTTGGAGGATATATATGAATGATACTTCCTTATTTATTTACAAAAGGGATATCAACTAAATTTCTATAAATTATGGAGAAATTGGGTCGAAATTGAAATGTAATGTGATCACCCAATTTATTAAGAATAATAATAAGAACTACTAAACCAAATTGTACCATTAGAAGTTGAACAAACCACTAGTGTGGTGGAATTTGATGAAATACTAGTGGATCCTGACTACCTTCCTTTATCCATTAAAACTCATCTCCAAGAAGAATTTTCATCTAAAGAAAATATTCAATCTAATACAACTTATGGAGTCAACTCCTTCTTGAACTAAAAAAAATTTAATTTTATTGAATTTAAATTCCCTACCACTCCCAAATATTTGAATTTTATAGAATCGATTGAATTTTATTTTGATATAGAGGAAGATGATTATCTAGATAATGCACCTATTTAGGAACATAAAGATATCCTTAAACATATTGGACATCTACTGGAGGAATCACATGAGGAGACCTAAGAAACCTTTCTAAAAGAAACCAAGTCACAAAATTATTACTCTAAATGGGGATATTTTTCCATTAATTATTAAAATTTATACTTTTGCATATTAAAATATATTATAACATTACATTTGTATATTATTTTAGGCATCACATATGAAGAAGACACTTGAAAGTGAAGATATGGTTTCAAAAGTATCATCCAAATAGGAGGAGGTTCTATAATTCATTCTAACCCCACCATTAATGATATACCTCATTGTGAAGGTGAAGATCTAGTGTACTATATACATGGAATTATCTACATCAAAGATGAAGAAGTCAAATATTTGAAGAACAACACGTGGCTATTCAATTCCAAGAAGCTCAACCCAACATGACATTAAAGATGAATGTTAGTCCAAACCATCTTCAGTGAGTCAAAAACTATGGAACAATTGCGGTATCATAACAACACATATCCATTACATTGTTTTATTATTCTAGGAATTTAGATTTCAATTATCAGTTTTTTTGAATTAGATATTATAATGCATCCCAATCCCTATATCTTTTTGAAAATAATGAAATTGTCCTTACAAATTGATGATTTATATTTGTAGGTCAATATTGAACCATGTAGATGTAGGATAAATCTATAGAAATATGGTGGAATACTCATCATGAATTAAATTCACATTATAAAAGTAATAGACATATTTAAATGTTGGAATAATGAGTTGTGACACAAAAATGCCTGTCGTGAAAGGGATTAAAACCATGAAATGAGGAAGAACATAGATGAATAATACATACACAACCAAAAAATAACATTAAATGTGAGGGGATTATGAGTTATTTATTCCCTACTTAATTGTTATTCTAGGTATTTTAATCTATTTTAGAGCATTAAATGAAATTTAATTTCCACACTTGAAACCATATAATCTTGTTTAAATCTAGGAGACACGATTATCTTCAGATAATCATTATGTTGTGTTTTAATTTCTACTACCAACATGATTAGATAAGTGAAATTTTAATGTGAATAATTTTAATAATGATGGGATGAATTTGAAAATCATTATTTTTTGGAATAAATTGATTCTTTTGAACATAAATTCTTCTTAGATTTGGAAAGTTTAGAATTTATAAAATTATTATGGAAACGTGTTTTTCATTTTCATAAATTATTATCCAAAACCATATGTTCTTATAATAGGGAAAAATAGTAATCCAAATATTTACCATATATTTATATAGTTTATTTGTTGAGATTTAAGGGATTTTTTTCTTATATAACTTTCTTGGAATATTATCAAGTATATGAATGAACAAAATAAATTTTAATTGGTTGGGGAGTTTTTAATGTTTATCCACTTTATCCTTGGACACCCCTTGACAATAATACTACATTTCCCAATTAAATCCAGGAATAATATTGTTAGGTAATGATACAAATTTTAAGACTATTACATCCAATCCTACAATAATCATACTTGATTGCATGATATTTAAATGATTTAATGTTGTTAATAGGTTTTTATATTAATGGTGATAATCATAATTTTTATAGGGGTTTCCACATGATTTCGGTCAAATCCATGTTTTCATGTTACTATATTACTCACATCTATTGAAAAAAAATTAAAAAATTGGTTTTTCTTATTAAGGATAAAAAATCACAATTTCCAAACAGATGATTTTTGATTTCATATGGTTATGTGGTGAATGTGAGATTTTTCCGAAAAATAACTTTTTAAAAAAATAAAGAAAAATTATAAAATATAAAGAGAATGTGATTTTTTTCATCATTCTTGCCTTTACCATGTTCCTTTATTGGGAATTGTGGGTTGGTTGAAAACATTTTTGAAGGATTTTTTCATTGAAATATCATTTTATATCATGCATTATGATATTGATAAAAACCTAATATTTGATATTTATATTCATTAATTACATACCTACGCTAATACCAAGATATATTTGAACCATAACAAAAAAATATAATGATTGATTTTTTTTCTTTCTTTTCATTGTGGATATGATATATGACATAAAACACTATTTTATGTGACTTTTAAGTAAGGTAAGTCCATAATTATTTCCACATCTATTACCCTGAGAGATGAGTAAAAATAATTAAATGTTAGGAAAATTGAAAATCTATTGTACATTAATGATGAATTATGAAATAAAATCTCTAGGAAGAAAAATAACTTTTATTTTGCAAGGGGAAAAGTAAAATGAATGATTTATTTTTTTCATTAAGATTAAGGAATTAAAATAATTTCCTTATATAAAATTTGAATGCTTATCTTCCATTATAAATAATATCATTGTTTACTTTTAAATATGAATGTATGAAGAATTAAATTACATGGAAATGTTTCTTAATGATATATATTTGAGGACAAAAATTTTCTATGTCTGGGGGAATTAACCGCGTCATATTTGTCAAATATTTTTCTAAATACATCACAAATTTTTAAATGTTGACTAATTATTATTTTTTGTATTAAATTATTTTATTGATTTATAGTAGAATACAAGAAATGTCATAAATTAGGTGTAAAATAATGAATTAATCATGTTGAAGACACTTTTCTCCAGAACACAGAGCGATATGATGTGAAATTGGAATGTTTAATAATGAAGTTAAAACAGATGAATACAACATGAGAAAAATGTATGATGAAAATTCTTGACAAGGATCAAACTAAAAGCCAAAAAATAAACTCTATTATGATTTAGGGTGAAAAGAGAAGGAAACAATTTACACATCATGTATGTATTTCACAAAAATATAACTTGGAAGTATACAATATATGAAATAAAGTCATGAAGAAAAGGATGAATTTTGGGCCACAAGTACATGTTCCATAGTGAGACACACATTTTCATCCTATGAAACGACCTTAAATCACCTAGAGAAGAATAGAATAATTGAATCATTAAATAAGAATATTTACCCGAGTAATTTTTGACCCATTTATGATTCCATTGATTTTAAACAAGGTGGATTGAGTCCTGTAAATAAAATCATAGTCTAGAGTAGATAGAATATTGTATATTAGGGATATATAATTGTGATGTACAATATATATAATACTATATTAGGTTTTCTCTGTATTTTATATATTTATTTTCAATTTCATTTCCCATGTATTTCCTTCGTACTTTAAATAATGTATTAAACTTTCTTCCAATCGTAACAATTTTTGTCTTCTCTAATTCTCCATCATGAACTCTTGAACCCATGATTATGAGTAATTAACCTGATGAATATGTTGAATGTGTAATTTGGGGGAGGAACCTGACTCCATGTTTGATTACTGTTTTTGGTTAATCTGAAGATTATTTACCATGGGTCTAATCCTAAATATGATTATATATTTTTTAATCACTTTTTCTACAAGCATTATTCTTAAATTTAAGATATGGATAGAGTGATTAGTAAGTAGTTTTTAAGAACACAATACTCTCACAACTAGGGTAGATTATGGTGTGAGCATATATGATAGAGAGTGTTAAAAAAATTTTGAAACAAGATAATGAAAGATCTTCCTTGAAAACTATAATGAGATAACTATTATTGACACTTAATTTAATTATTCTTTTCATCTACATGTGGGTTTTATTTATTCAATACATTATTTTTCAAAAAACTAAAATAAAAAAAATTCATTATTTTCATAAAATAATTATAAAAATATATATTAGTTAAATTAGATTAGGTTTTGACTAAAAAAGATGATTTTAAACTTAGATAATGCTATTAGGCTACTATAATACAATCGGGAAATAAATTAGATTTTGTACCAAACTATGACTGGAATGTTAGTATGATTGTGGACCACTACATAAACAATTATAGAAAGGCATTGTGAGTGTTTCATAATAAATAATTATCATGTTATAATATTAAATTATAAATGAGGTTACAGATTAGATCATAATATATTGGGATGCATTGTGGTTCTAGTTGAGTTGATATGATCTAATCCTAGAAGTATTTTCAAATAAAATTTAATTTTTAGGGATTTTTTATTTTTTATTTCATATAACTATATATTAATTAGATAATGATTATTGATATTTGGAGTCCTTCATTTTATATGTAGGTGGTTCCTAGATATTTCTAGTTTTATATGTTTGTTAATTTTTTTCACGATAATATAGTGTGAGTAGGGTTTTGTATTATAGTATGTAATAATCCACAAAAATTTTCTAGTGTCTGTTTAAGATTTTTATTTTCAATATCATAAAGGTATTAATTGACTAGGATAAATTTTTTCTATGTTACATGGATTAGTATTTCATTGGTGTGATTACGTGTATTGTAAAGTGGTGATTAGTGGGATATAATTGTTGATACATTTTTTTTGTAATTTGATTACTTCAACACATGTTGGTATAATTGATGTTGATATTTAGTGATGGGGATACAAGGTTTAATTTTATGATGAGGACACTCTAATCCAGTTCCATTAGTGGTGATGGATATTCATCAAGTTATGGTCCGAGGATGCTTGTGATTACTTCTCACAAAGGGTATGATGCCTTTATAGTCAGGTTCACATAGGAAATGTCATATGAGGTTGGTTATAATATTATATTTTGGAGACATCCTTCATATATTTTAGCAGATTAGTGTTGATGGTATTTTTAGTGAACCAAAACTTTTATGGTCATTACATTTTAGCGGAATTTGAATTTTGTGTTTGGTGACAGGTTTATTTAGAAAATTGGGACTCATATTGAGATTACGAGTGTCTAGATGAACATAAATGGTGTTTTGGAATGTAGTTTGATTCTTAGTGGACATCTAGAGTTATTGAGTGGAAGTATAAGAAGGGTTGTGTGGCTGGGCACTTTGAATTTTATAGTATCATGTCATTCATAGAGTAATGGGGATATTTACACAATAAATGATCTTTATGTAGGGAAATTTATACCATGAACTTGGGTTCACATTATGAATGGGGTTCTCTAAAGGGAGAACCCCTCTTCCTTAAAAATTTCATGTTATGTACCTTGTTTGGGATATGAAGTGCTTGAGAGATATGTTATTCATGCCATTAACCCTTAGTTAATGTCATGTATAGATCATGGGTGGATCTCTTTTAGTTTGGGTTATTTTATTATCTTCTATGATAGTTTGAATGAGGATTTATATGGTTTAGGATTTCAGGATATGATTATTTTATTTTGTTCTACCCTATCCCTGATCTCTATTGATGACCCTTAAGAGGTGATGATTCTTGGTTCTTTTGAGTAGTGATCGCATGTGAGTTCATCTGTTCATATCCTATTTATATTCCATTTCTAATATACCTATAATTTGGTTTGATTAAGGGTTAATGATTGGGTTTGAATCTAATATTTCATCGTAGAATCATGTGAACATGACAAGGATTTAATGTAAGGTTGTTAGAGGATGTCCTGAGAGGTTGATCGTACACTGTAAGAAGAATTTTCAGTGAAGTATAGAAAACTAATGATATATGAAGATATTATTCATGCGTATTAATTTTTAATAATTAATTATATATATTTCTAATCAAATATATCTGTTTATGGTTGTATGATAGGTTTTTGGTAGTATAGATGAGGCTTTATTGACTAGGATGTTAATCAGAGGAGCTTAGTGAAGGATTAACTATGAAATAGAGATATGAAGAACATATAATACAATTTGATATGGTTGTTTATACATGGGTGTCCATTAATTTAAAATTTCATGGGTTAGGGTGTGGTGTTTAGGTAATGACTGTACCCTTGGATGGTAAAACTGGACAGCATCGGGCCCCAATGCTTTGAATAAGTGCTCTTTTTCGGCATTCCGAAATTAGGATTTCCTAGAGACTCTATGTACAAGGGGATAGAGTGATTGTTAGGTTGATACAAGGCCCTGGATAGGTCTCATTTACTGAATGGTAATGCGAAAAAAAATCATATACTGTGTTTCTTGGGGTAATGATCAGCCATGAGAGTCGTGGGGTCATGTGATGATGAATGCGATTAGTGTATGTTTTCCAAGGGACCTTGAACATCCTCCTAACATGAAATGAGAGTCTTAGTGTGTATTCATAGAGAGATGAATCCTTTGGTACATGAAATATGTGATAGTTGGTGGATTACACTAGGATGATGGATGAGGGATCTCTCTTAGGATATGTGTGGAGAGACTGAGGTGAGGTTTATTGGAGTTGTTTTTACCTAGATTTGGAATTATCATAAGGGAATAGACATTAGTTAAACCATAGGTGAGGTTCATGGTAAATGAGGGGATTGATAAATAATCTTCCATGTAAAAAGGTATAGTTTATTTATCTTAATGGGGTAAAATAATGTTCTCTATATGGATCTACTATCAATTCTATGTTTTACTTTTGAGAAATTTTGGATAATGAAGAAATAGTTCACTAATCCAAGGTATTATGAAGAAAATATATACCAACAACATCCTAGTCCATTAAAATAGGGAATAACCAATAAAAATGCAAAAAACGTTGTCAATAATTATAATTATGTAGATCTTCGTACACACTGTCATCACTCTATACTATTAGATGACTTAAGTCCTGTCGGTTTACATTAACTATTATATATTGAATTATAAATTAAATCACCTAAAAGTATCATTATTTTTTCTTAGGCATATGAATTTCATTCTTGGTTTTTAGGATTATGATTCATGAAAATATAATTATCCTTCAATTATATTAATTGATGTTATTTTTGAAATGTGATAGATATTTCCACATAAAATAAATATTATTCCATGTAATAGGTAAATCACATGCCAAATTTCAAACTAACCCATTACCATCTATTGCTACATGATTGACTATTATATCTATTGCAAAACTAATCATATTATAGTAGTTATGATACCTAATCGTGATGGATGATTATCTAACATTATTAGGGAAATACACACTATTACAACTGAACAATTTGGATGGAAAAAAGATTTCTTTCCTAAGTCTGAAATACTGATATCTCTATAAAAAATATAAATTCGATCATGTATATCTTATAGATACCCTTATATATTTTTACTAGCAATGATATTTAAAATTAATAGCAATAAATTAATTTAATGTGGGGATGGTGAAATTACCAAATATTTAACTATGCTTCTTTCATTTATAAAAACATAATGGGTTTGATATATTTCTTTACATGGAACACCAAACTAAAATGAACCATGTATTACCTTTTTCAAATAATAGAATTTTATCTGAATCGTCAATAAGTAAATTAAAACAATAATAAATCAGAAATTAAATTACTCTGTAATAAGTTACATTATTATAAATACATATATTTTAAATCCTTACATATTAATACTTTTTTTAAATAATTATTCATTGATTCTTTAAATTTATGGGTTAGAAGATAAATAATTTCTGAAATTTGGTTTATACTAATAAACCATAAAATGTTTATTTTTCAAAGATCAATTTTTAATGTTATCTTTATTTTTATTTAGAATTTAAATTAAACACATTCAAAATATAATTTTGAAAATAATTTATATTTAAATATAATTTATTAACTCTCATTTATATTAAAAAATTATATAAAAAATTATTTACATCATTTAAAGTAGAAAATTATTTTCCTATTATAAAATGTATTCATTCTATTTTTTTGAATTAAAAACTAAATTAATATATTTTAGAATTTTAATTTGATTAAATAAGCCCTTTTTTATAATTTATTGTTTCAAATTTATCTTATGGTAAAATTTTCCATATTTTCCTAAAAAGATTTATTTTAGGTGAGTAGAGAAAAAAATTATTTTTATAATTATAATAATCCTTTTTACATTACCATGATCTAATCATTATGTAATAATTTTATAAAACATTTTCCATAACCATGAATTTTTTTACGGACTAAAATTATTCCTCAATAGTACTATATTTATCTTAAAAACCCATTTTTAACAATTCAAAACATAAATAATATTTTATTATAATTATAAATGGTTTTCAATATTTTTTATTTTACATAATTTTTTAAAATGTATAATTTAGTTTGGTATGCCATTAATGATTAATTAATCATATTTTATTAATAATAACCTAACTAATTTCATGTAATTTAACAACATTGTTAAATTTATCCTAAACACAATTTTATTATTAAAGATATAATTTTTCTAGAAATGGGATTTTAAAATAATGTATGGTAATATAAATATTAATTCCCCATAACATTATTGTTTTTTAGTAAAATAATTACATATATAAAATAATTATTTCCAAATTTTTTTATATGGTTACTTAAATTTTTAGTCATAAAAATTAGATTTCATGGTTAAAAACGTTGTTATCACAGTAAATATAAGTCTAGATAAAATGAGTTTAACTAATTGTAAAAATGGTAATATATGTTAAAAACATACATTAAAATGACAATTTTAGGTTTTTTTCAACTATGACTTATCTCCTCTCCATTATTTTCCACTATGGAATCTACTTTCAATGTGTAACATGTGTTCCTTTTATACTAGGATATTATATTTACAAAAAACTCATTCAATCTACTTATAATAAAGGCCTTCCAAAACCACTTAAAATCCACACCAAAATTATAATTCCTATTTAATATCTATCCATTACACATATCCTAGAATAATATTTAAAATTAATAATACTTTAGTCACTATAATTCTGCCCAAGTCCTCCATTTTCATAAATTATTCTATAGGAAATCCAAAACTCTCAACATTAGCACTAATCAATACCTAGGATCTATTATTCAATAAATTTATATTAAAAATATAAAATTAAAATTATTATATTAGTAAGTAATTAATATTATTTTAATTAATTCTATTAAGTAGTGGTATTAATCAGCATCTACCTTTTCAATTTTCAGTTATAAAAAAAGAAAACATTATTTTTTTCATATGTTCAGACTACTGATTTCTTGAGCGGCGTGTTCCTTTGTAAAAATCTCATTACATGTGTAGTTAATAAAATATTTTTAAAGTTCAAATATTTTATTTCTATCTAGAATAGTATTATTTAAAAGATAAACCATTCCTTACCCTTATCCCTCTATATATAAAATCACCATCCTTATGTATATGCTACTATAAACTCTATATAAGGGTATATTATATTTTCCAAACCATTATTTTTTTATTTGCATACTTATTTTAACATATAATTTAAAAAAAACCAAAAAATTATTATTATTATTCATTTTTAATGAAATAATTTCAAAATAATAATATTATTTACCACAACAACCCTTGGATTAGAGCATGTTCTTTTTGGGTTTGTTTAACAACATACTTGGAAAATGTAATAAATTTCAATCATTAATTATGATTAAAATATAATTAAGGATCATATTTTATAATAATATTAATTTAATTAATATATTTTATTTTATAACAGTCAAATTAATATTTAAATCATTATCTAGGATACCATTTGAGTTCCAAAAAAATTACAAAAAAAATATTATCTCTGATCGTATCTTCAAAATTTATAAACAAAATCCACCTATAAAATAATTAGAAATTTATAAACCATTATTGGATACATATTTTATTACCTTTAACAACATAGGATAGATTAAATCAGTATAATGGGACTAGGATCACCACTGATGTTTTAAAGAGAGTATCAATAAATAGTAAATTCTAACATTTAATGACGAAAATAAAATATAAATAACTTGTATATTTATAATAAATGATTATAGTTGAATAGTATATAAAGTATTATATAAAAATAAGGTTATAAAATATATTATTACGTGGTTCATGTATATTATGAAGAAAGGTAAAGTAAATTAATGGATGTTGTGTGAATATGTAATATATTTGTTTGTCTTAACCTTATTCCATTGACACATATTATTTATTAATTTTTTTAACATTTGGTGCTATACATATTTAAATCTGGATTCCATTTATAATTACTCTCATGAAATTAAATTTATTTAAAAATCTATCTCAAGTTATCGTTTCTAGGTATCGTTATTTTTATGATACCAAATCCAAAATGGTTATACATAACTCAAAACATCATTTTTTGGTGTTATGATGCTTATTATTAAAATTTATTTTCTAGAAGATTAGCTTACTATAATGTAAAATTATATTATATTATATTTTAAATTCATCTCTATGGAAAATTTAATTTCAAATTCAAACTTCATCCCACAATGAATTTTATTTCACATAAAACTATTAGGTTGTTGAGTATAATTTTCATATACCTGAGAGAATCTCTTTTTTTATATACATTATTTCTATTCACAATAATATTCTCCATTGTTTTTCAAAAAATAAAATACGTTTTAATTATTGTATACATAATATTTCACATTATTTATTTTAAAAAAGAATTATTATTACTCTTTTATGGTGTGGGATTTCAATAATGGAACAGAAAAATATAAAAATTGATCTTCCATTTCCTGATAATATGTTTAATATTAAACAATATATTTCCTTCTAATAAATATTTCATATTTTATAAATATAATTTATTAATATTTATTAATTATTTTTTATTCCTTTTCTTTCAAATTTCTCAAAAAATGATTATATGTTCATCTTTTATTAAATTATTGAAAAGGTTTTTATAAAATATCATATTATTATTTTTATTCCACTTTACTATTTATATTAAAAGAATATATATCCTAAGGAGTTATTAAATTTTAATCAATTTATAAATCCTATTATGAAGTACTCATTTCAATGATTGATTTTTTGGTATTACTGAACTAATTCTTATAGTCAATTTATGGGATACCATTTATAAATGTTATAGAACCCATTTTATTTTAATGGGGTTTTCATTATATAATGTATGATGGTTTTCATTTGGAATGAATATAAATATATAATGATGTTAGGGGTCCTATATCACTATCTAATGTGTTGGGTAAGGATATATATCTCTTGAGATAGCAATGTTATGCATTATAATTTGTTTTACACAATAAGATGTGTGGAAATTAGTTTGTTCACACCATGAAGCACGCACATATTGTTTTTTACAACATGAATCATGGTAATTTTTTAATCATACCCTCACTATATTTAGTGGAAAAAAATTCAACACATCATATTTTGAAAACCAAAAAGTGTGGGAATTTTTTTTCATAAAAAGGGTTAATGGACATTTTGGTTGTTCCAAATATAATGTGAGGAAATTTAATTGGCCAAAAAATTATGTATGAATTTGATTTACTTTTATCAAAAAATTATTATTCCTATGCATATTCAATAATTTTTAATTATTATATATTTTTTTGTCCTAAAATATCTCTGTGATATTTACCAATGATTTTATCCATATATCAAGTCTATTATTTAAAATTTATATACACTTATTCCATGATGTATGCTAGAAAATTTGAGAATTAATTTACTTATTTTATATGGTTGGACATATTATATTGTTCTATAATTATTTTATGTTAGATATTTTTCCCATGCTCATGTTTCCTTTAATTCGTATGTTCTAACCATTGATGAATTATGGGTATGTTTTTTCTTTATTGATCATTTGAGGTCAACCCTTATTTTGTTTTCTCTTTACTATGATATTATATACATTACTATATTTTGAACGATGTTTCTTATAGATAAAATTTTTCAGAGATTTAAAATACATTAAAAGGGATGTACTATTATAGTTAAAGATGACCTTTTCAGGTGAAAAAATAAATGAGAGATAATATTCAACGATTCCAAACCTTCAGATCATCAGATTGAGTAATTATTCATGGGATTTAATTTTTAATATTTGTAGATAATATAAAATAAACATTTTTTTCATAGGTCGTCTTGTATCAACGTCTATTTCTAAAGTTACTTTTTTTACAAAAATAAGGAGTATAGGTCTAGGGAACCTCAATAATATAATTCATACCTATTTTTTATAGCATTTAATTATGGTTTTCATAACATCCATTTAATTCATATTAATAATTATATTCCAAATAATCATATAATAATCTATAAATATAACCATGGATTATACAATTAAAAAAAATTCCTTTATACCTTACCTTAAAATAATTCTTTTTGTATTTACCTCCTGTAGGGAACTTCTTTAAAGTGTGTTCATTTCATATTCAATTTTCACTTTTCCTTAAATAATCCATGATTCTATTTATGTAAACCACTAAATGGGATCTATTAAAACCATTGTTTGTTATTTCATGGAATTCTAACTTTATGTCATCAAAATATTGTCATTCTTTTCCTTTGATTTAACATAATTTATTGTCATATTATAATCACCAAAAATAGGATAATAAAATAACAAGTGAAATGTAACATTAAAAGTAACCTTACCCACAGATTTTGGTTGTTCCACTTTTTTTTAACCAGGATTAATTCATATTCAAGTTTTTATATCTTTTTACTTATTAATTTAAATTGATAATTAATGGTTTCCTAGAGAATATTTCATTTAGTTATTTAAACATCTAATTCATGGGAAATATCATCCAAGATCTTAGTTTTTTCTTTTCTATTAACATTCATTTATGAAATGGAATACTTAGGATTATCTTAAAATTTTCAGCTATTATTTCCCCACTACCAATTTCTTTATTTTTTTTTCCACAAGTTCACCCTTCTTACACAATAAATTTTGATTTTTTATGAAATAATTCCCATATGGTTGGAACTAAAATTAACATCATGAATATTTATAAAAATATAAAATAATTTATTTTCTTTTATATCATTATTCCCACATAGTTGAATATCAACATCAAATAAATCCTTTTCTAGTATTTTATGATATTCTACATTAATATTTAGTCCTCCAACTTGAATCACATGTTTGTTATTAATAATTCCTAACTTAAAAACATCTCATTGAATTTATAGATCATTCTCATACAATATGAATATGAATTCTATATTTTGATTTATTGATATATCATCATCATTAGTAGATCCAACCACAGTCAGGATATCAGGGTCCTTACCTAATACTAACTATAATTGAATGAATTTAAAAATTTATAATGATAATAATTTATACCTATATTAAAGATTTCTAATAAGTTTTTTTCTAAATATCCATATACCCAAATACATTTTTATTTTGTAAAATTTACATTGATTTTGTTCTCTTCTATAATTTTTTCCTTTCACCATATCACAAAAAATATATTAATATGAGAATAAATAAAACATTACTCAAAAAAATATGATCAATTCGGAACAAAAAATTTCTAACAAGAAATACACATGCTCTGATACCACTTATCTGTCTGAAATAAGGTAAATAGCTAGAGATTGGGGAGGATGTATCATGGTATTAAAATTTTATTCAAATTAACCTTCATAATTATAATTTCCTAATATTAGTTGGAATAAAAATATCTTTTACAAAGAATATTAATTGATAAAGAAAGTAAAGAGATACACTAGATGTTTTTTCCATATTGTCTATAAGTATTTACAAAAAATAATCTTCATATAGATTACATTGGAAAAAGACCCCCCAAATATGTCAAATTATTGGAAATCAACATCTATCTCCCTTTTATCATTCTCTAATAATTATCTACATTATATTCAACCAAGTAACCATATATATAATTTATATAGAAATCAATACCTAATAATATGAGATAGAGTTTCATTTTATTATTTCATAATTAAAAATATTTTTCATTGATGATAAAAACTGTATTTCGATTTAGCACCACTTCTGTGGATTTAATAGTGGTATTTTCACTAACAAATATCTTCTCTAATACCATGTTCAGGGTTTAAATTTGTATATAGTGAGAGATACTTGGAGAGGTGGATGGATGTATTAGTGCATGAAACTTGTTTTAAATTAAACCGCAAAATCTTCTTACTCTCACTACCCTAAATGATATTATCCTCATTATTATTAGGGTCACTCATTAGATATTATTCTTACAATGATACTATTTTTATTTAATTTATATTTCACCTAACCCAATTTTATCAATGATTAATTAACCCGTATATATCAATTTATGTCATGAATAATGTATGTAAAGCACAAATATAAGACAAAATAATTTTACACAGTTCAACTACACTGGGATAATCCATATAGAATATAATAATTATTTTTCCAAGAAATAGAATCTACCAAACTCACTATTCAGTTGTATATTTAGGTATGGTCACCCCAGACTTGGGTAACTCCTCTTCAAATGGTGTGTGTGGATGATTTTATACCTCCCAATATCCACTCCTTTACACTACTCTCTATTATTAGTAATTGAAGAAACGAGGAAAAACATTGGTATAGAAACCTTAGATTTATCAATGTAAACATTATTATTAATTAAGAATGTTGAGATGGGTTTTTATTGATCTCAAAAAATATAATTATATGCTAGAATCATGTTCTAAAACCCATCATGAATGTATATATATAATTTTCATCATAATAGAAGAGTCTTCAATGAAATACTTCTTATTATTATCCCTTGAAATGTTCTTTATTAATTTCCAATATTTTCTTCTATATTCTCGCTATTTCTAGAATCCTATTTCTCCCTTGATCTTTCAATTTGGTTTACTCTTATAATACCATTTTCACATCACTAAACTCATCTTTATTAGAGATATGTGATATCCGTACAATTCATGATTTCCAAAATTTCATTTTTAAAATCAAAGAGAGATTATAAATCTTACACATGAGTAATGTATTTAAGATAAATTTAATATCATAGGGAAAACTATATATCCCAATCATCAAAAACTATGTCAAACTCTTTCAATATGATTAATAAGATATTTAGTAAAATACAACAAATTCAAATATCATAAATGGTCAAACATAACCATGTTGTAGCGTGACCACCATTAATATTCTGCCAGTGCCGGATGTAATATGTTGGGGCTCTAGTGCCAGTGCCGGATGTAATATTTTTCGATGTAGATTTAGTTATTGATGACACAAACCATAGTATCCTAGTGGTGTTTTCTTACATAAATTAGGGATTTCCTATTGTGGTTGGTATGAATAGTTCTATAGTGCTGCTATCTGATTTGAAATATGTAACATCCCCAAATGATAAAGGGTTAAATGACTAAATGATATGACTCATGTCAACAAGGTTCACCTTCCTTTTCGGGAGCCTATCTGATTAGAACTCCACAGTTAAGCGTGCTTGGCTTGGAGTAGTGATCAGGATGGGTGACCTCCTGGGAACTTTCCCAGGGTGTGTGCGAGTGGGGACAAAGCACACTGGAAAGGACATGTGTTGGCCTGTGGGGACTATCATTAGTCAGATGACCCGTTCAGGCACGTGGGTGGACCCTGGGGTGGGCCCCACATGTCTGCGGGGCAACTGGGGGTATCTGGTGGGCCAGGACCCGACGGCCATGTTAAGGCGGGGTGGCTGAGCTGTCACCGGGACCCGCTTGTTGAGGATGTGCTCCCTCTCAAGAAAGACGGATTGTCTGGCGACATTTTCTTTCTTTTGTTTAGTGTTATTTAGGTAACATCCATTCATTTTCCTGGGATATCCTCTAAAGATACACCTCATGCCTTGGGGTGGTAGTTTGTTTCCTGATAAGGCCTTAACAAATTCCGCTCATCCCTGTACACATGTGTGTGACAAGATGGGTTTCTTTCCATTCAATAACTCAGAGGGAATTCTATTTTCCACTTTAGTTGGTTCTCGATTTACTGTGTATGTTGTAGTTTCATATTTATATTCCCAAATGGATTAGGGAAGATCTGCATGACTCATCATCGACCTCACCATGTCCAACAAGGCACAGTTCCACCTTTTAATAACACCATTCCACTATGGTGTATAAGGAAGAGTGAGCTACGATATAATCCCAAACTCCAATAGAATATCAATGAACTCTTGGTTTAGATATTCTACACCTTGATCCAATCAAAGTTTCTCTATATTTTTAGCAAAATAATTCTATACTTCATTTATGAATTCAATAAATTTCACTAGGGACCATGACTTATACATCATTAAGTATACATAGAAATATCTACTCAAATCATCAGTAAAATAAATTAAGTAAGAATATCCTCCTTTAGCTTCTACTATAAATGGTCAACAATAATTTGTGTCCACCAATCGTAAAATCTCCGTAACCCATTTACCTTGTCCACTGAAAGGAACCATGGTTATTTTACTATATAAACAAGTGTGACATCAATCAAGTGGTTTTAGACCAATAGAGTCTAAATAACCATCCTGGAAGAGCTTTGTAAAGTGTTTCTCATTTATATGATCGTGATGGTGATTCAGAAATTGGGTGATATATAAGTAATGGGAGTTTGTTTCATTATCGATTTCCAACACTTGGTTTTTATAATTTAATACATACAAACTGTTACTTAAAAGAGCCATACGATAACAGTCATGGTTTTTAGAAAATAAACAACACATATTTTAAAAAATGAATATAAATCCATCCATATCAAATTAAGATATAGTAATTTTGTTCTTGGTAACTCTAGGCACATAATATCTATTACATAAAACCAAAAACATTACAATTGGCAATGAGAGATGGTAATCACCAATGGCCAGTGCACGCAGTCTCATGTCATTGGCAGTTCGATGATCCACCTCTCCTCTGGAAATATTTCTAAATCTACTTGGTTCCTGTATTTTAATACAAATGTGATCCCCAAAATCTATATATAATACCCAATGTGTATAAATGGAATGATTAAACATGATAACAAACACACCTTCACTACCCCCACGCTTCAAGGTGAAACTCCTCTTCCAGTGGCCTGGCTTATGACATGCAAAATATAATGCCTCTCATTCCTTTCTCGACCTCTGGGTCTTCCCCTTCTTGGAGGGATGTTGCTTAGGGGATTCAGAACATTTATGAATACATGACCTCAGTTTCTTATCCTTTATTTTCTTATACGCTATAAGAAATGATGGTTTGTCACACCCCATGTCCTTTTCTACATGGTGAATTAAGGTTAGAAGTTTTTATAGACTCGTCTCATTTTTCTAATGTTTTTGTTAAAAAATAAATCATTAAAAGGTCATGGGTAGTTATGATAGGATGAGATCTATACGAAACTCCTATGGAAACTTAATCCCCCATATTTCCAGGCATTCAATGTAGCCAACAAGATTAACTTCATGAGTTCCAGATGGCACAGACTCTTTGAGATTAGTTGTTAGAAAAACATTGGAGATCTCATATCTCTTCTGTCTCACCTAATATTGATAGAGATCCTTAGGTTGAGACATCAATCTATACGTGTCCATGTTTTCATGTTGCTTCAAAAGATCATTAGACATGGCTGATTACATGAAACATTGGACATCTGTGGCATCATCCATATGATTTATATAGAGAGATATTTCTTCATCACTGGCCTCTTTTACAAGAGAAACTGAAACTGGCTCTTCCAACACATACAATATCATCTCATGGAAAAGGATGACGTGTAAATGCCTATACCATTCCTAGAAATTGGTGCGTGTGAAAAGGTTTTCCTTCTCAAGTATGGTTCACAATGATATGTTTGAATCCATTTTTATTTTTATTTCTACAAATTAATATGAGAAAAGGATTAATACTTTATCATGATAAAACTAATACATATAAATATATTAAAACTTGTTATTCTCCCACTATTTTATCAAAATTCAATAGCTCTCACGATTTACATTGGAATATTCTATTTCAAAAATATTCTAGAGGAAAGGATCCATATTTCCCATTGAATTACCACTACTAGGGTTGGTCAATAAATTTGAAAGGTTTTATGTAAGCATTCCAAATGAAAATTGGAATAACCCACAACTCCTTCATCTGTAGAGTGGACTCCCTAATCCTAAAGTCATTTTATTTTGGATTTCCTCAACCTTTTCCTCTTGGTCACACCAAGACCTGTTATGGCCATAAACCCTTGATGTGATCCATGTCAATTCAACATAAAACCTTGAATTAGAATTTCCCAATAATTGAAAAACTCCCAAGAAGGGTTGGTCATGTACTTTGAACGATGGTTCGATTCTAACCAAGATTATGGAAGGCTATAAAAACATAATATTTCATTGAAGGATTTTATCCTTATATGTAATTTTTTATTTTATAATCTTTTTTATATGATTTTTATTATTATGTGTGATATACATAAGTTATTAACAATGTCTAAGATAATATTTACGCATAAGATAGTCTTATTTTAGTTCGATCTTGCATGCTTGTTTAATTCATTACATTTGTTATCGTGACAACACAACCACAATAAATAAACCATGCAACTGATATAAATAAAAGAAATGGTATAACCATGATCTTGTTCTATTACATTGTTTATCTAGTGGTCGATAATCTAACCCAAGATCTAGGGAAGAAACACCTTTAACCTTTTGGGTTTGTGTTTACAATTTTCCACCTGTTCCACATTGTATCTCATTGGATTGGTTTGAACTTGTCCCCTAAAATGAGCCACCTCCACTAGATTGGGAGCTCTATACATTACATATTCTTATATCTCACTCATAGGTGAGAGGTAAAATGTGGTTTTACATAAAGGAAACCTTGGGCATGGAGGCCCTACATATTAATGAGGTGAAGGCTCGTATGATAAAAAATTTCATTTAAATAAATACATTAAATGAAACCATTCAAATACAAGGTTCTTCATCTAGCTTATGATCATCCTTACATGCAACGATATTTATTAATAAATATAACTAGCATTAAATTCTTTAATCCTTATTGTTTAAGATAAATCATGCTCAGATAAATTAATTATCTTTAATTAATAAATCCTTTTATCTTAAACCCTTTTTTGAATTTCATTGATATTCTCATCCATCGTAATTTTAAACAAATAAATTAATGTAAAATTATCTTTGTTCATAACTTTTACCTTGGAGGAAACCCAATGAATTCTCATTCATAACTACCTAATGAGTATAAATGAATATTATGCAGATGTTAAATTAAACAGAAATATCTAAAAACTTATAACTTGCTGTGCCTTATCTTTACACTAGAACTATGGTATACGTCTCAAGGGTTTTTATAATATAATAATAAATTTTACAAAATCTGTATAATTTGGATTAATACACAACATTTAGATTCTACTACTTGGCATGCACTTTTGTTCACCATCTATATGAAGTACATGGAAGGGGATATGGTGTGTAGATGTACTTCAGAAATATTCAGAGTAAGAGGCAAGTTCATTGGGATACATGCCATGTAGTATCTGCATTACACGGTTTCATGCTGGGCAAGCCGTGTATGGGGTACATGGTCATACAGAAACCCGAAGGGACTACAAACTGATTTCAATGGGCCACACATCATGTAATCCAGAAACCATGTGTAACTTATTCCTGGTTAACACACGTAGTCTTAAAGTCATAGATAGGATCTATTGACATGGCCTAGTTTGGTGGTCCATTCTGATTCCTTGAACATAGACTACCCAAAATGTACTGCCAAATACATATAATCTCTTTTGGTGTTGTATGGCCAGGAATGTTTGGAACCACTAGATTAGATCCTTTGTTTTATTTTAAGAAAAAAATTAAAAAAAATATTTTCGGTATGGTGAATGAGAAATGAGAGAGGAGGAATAGATATCTAGATTTAGATTAACAGAACAATTAGCTTGAATTGAAACAACTAAATTATTAAATGAGAAAATCATCAATGAAAAACTAAATAATTATAATCAATGATATGACCACTCTAACACCACTTTAGTTTTCAGGTGTAGTGGAAGCGTGTTGGTAGGTGTACCCAACATTCATTTCCCCATTAACAACGATCAATACAAGATCTGTCAAGATAATAAAACACCGGATCTTGAGAATAGAACAATGAACTAATGAAATGAAGGGAATTATGGAACCATTTATGGGATCATCATATGTTTGTTATCTTTAATTTAAGTAAAATAAAATAATTTACTTGATGGGATTCTCTCTCGGTTGATGTTTCTGTTAATAATCCTATGTGATTTGTTGTTACGTCATAGAATCCAAGTGTAGGATTCCTATAGTGGTGATCCACATGTTCTCCACATATCCATGGACATCGCCAAAGGGAACATTGAGTGATAGCGCAGAAGAGAATTCTCTTGTGATGTCCACCTTTAATCGCCTTGATCTAGTGGAGGAGGATAACTCTCTCGTAGTTTGATAGAATTCATGGAAGAAAAAAAATTATCTCGTGGCTTCAGATCTTTCTCTAGATCTATTGTGAACAACCACCAAAAATTTACAAGGGTAATAAGAATTATATAATTGAGGATTTAATTACTTAGAACAATAAAATTAGTTAATTCAATAAAATAATTTATTCATTTCATTTAATTATCAGTAAGACCCTATGACTAATAGTAATAGTTGACTATTATTATTACTTGAGATGCGACCAATGAATTACACCTAATTTAATTTAATTACATAAATATAATTATTTATCACAAATCCCCAGAATAACTACATGACATGTACTTTTGATTTTCCTTTTTGTTTACTTCCTCCACAACATTTATTACACATTGAATAATGGCTATTTATTTCTCAAATAAATATCACAACATTACTCACTATTAAATATATTATTTCACAAAAAATATATTCTCTAAAATAACTAGTGTCGAAATAAATGCGATCAGTCATTCTTGAATAATTATGAAACCACAATCAGGAATAATATTTATTCAACTTATTAAATCAATATTTAACTTAGATGCTTAGACACACTTAGTCTATTACCCTCTAGGCCTCTTTCTCATCAACATTAGGCTAAGCCTATATAAAGTCCAAGGTTAGCACCTAGAAACATGCAAAGGCACCCATAGTGAAATAAGTTAAAGTCGTGATGATGTGTCACCTCCTACGAACACTTACCGTGTAATGTAATTCCTTTGTCTCGATATCTTGAATCAAGCGGGTTTCATGTTAGTTCCATCATCCTATGTGCTCGATTATTATTTTTTTGACTCTCCAGAATTGAACTCACCCATTCTTTACCATGGCCATTGATTTATTAATGATATATAAATTCTATAAAAGGGAATGTGATATCATCTTCCTTCATGAAAATAGAAGAGGAAAATCCTTTCTTGTATTTTCTATTAATGTTATATTACTTGGGACGCACCCAATATATCCTACTTTTTTTCGAATAATGTGTTGTCACCGTTTTCTTGAATACATATATGTTCGTGAGTTGTAATACCCATTAATAATAATATTAATGTCTGAGGACCAATACACACGTTCGTGGATAGGAACATCCAATGACACTATGAAATGTGGATTTCTTGTGGATAGGTCTGGTTCTCAAAATATCATTCTGGCTATTACTAAAGGAGTAGACCATGAGAAGTTACCTCAATGTTTTATGAGTACTCACCCTTAATGGATTATATTATTAGTGTCCCTCAAATAACATCATCTGACCATAGAATATATTTTTAAGAACAGTTTTATGGAACTTCTAGGTTCTCATCATAGCCGGGATCTAATATGACCCTTTAATGAAACAACTATACTTAGGATATTATCACATGCATTGTCACACAGAATAACAATAAAGATGTGATATGGTATTTAATAATGAATAAGGTACAAAGTAATTGGTTCTAGGACACCAAGTCAAATAATTTTTTAGTTTTTATATACCATATGGATCTTGAAACTCTAATACATATATTTAAACTCTTATATATTGAATCATCAACTTCAATGTCAAGTACATGAGGACACAATTCTTCTCTGCAAACGAACTTTGATAGTTTCCACCACAAATAGACCAACCGTAGATTCGAAAGATGATGATGGGACAAAAATGATATTCTTTGATGAACTTTTCTAGGTAGATTCCCCAATACATTAAGGAAATTGGTTATTTGGAATACTCCTATAAGGATTCTATGTAATGGTACAGATTCCCACAAGTGATTGTATATCGTGGTTACGTAAAAGTCATGGTTTACGTGAAAGGGTACTTATATTAGGCACCATATATTTGTAAGGATAACCATGTAAAGGTAAAAAAATTGAGACACATGACACAAAAGGTCTACTAAACCATTACATAATGGTAAACTATAGTAGGAAAAAACAATATTAGATTAATAAAAACCATGTGTATGGGTAAAAAACTTTGAGAATTATAATAAATTGAAAATTAAAATCACTTTGTATGAATTTAAAGATGTTATCTTTACATCATAATAAACTACTAGAAAACAGTGCTTCATTTTATCTCAATAATGGCATGATCAATATGAAAATACCATATTTCTATTGAAGCACGTTTTTTATTCCAATCACCTTGTATGAAATTATCAAATAAAGAGTTTCACAGACATTTCACTATATTCATGTTATATTTCGTAGCTCCTTGAATTATAGAATACTATTAACTTACAAAGACTTAATTAGGTATCCTTTGTGAAACATACAATATACCCATGGTATTACGTCTGGTATAGATACATAATCACACAACATATTGTAACTTTCTATAGAACCCACTTTTTCTCTCCACGCTATTCTTACACTATTTCCATGTTTCATCTATACTACCACCATCTTCACATATCTCAACATCCACTACACTTTATAGATCTCTATCTCATATTTAATTTCTCATCTTCATTCACCATTAATGGAATTTCATCCATGTATTTTGATACGTCATTAGATTATACCCTCGATCAGTCTTCCAATGTCTAGACTACTATTCTTTAAAATTATGGTTCTTCTTTCCATCATCTACTTGTTTTATCATGTACGACACGCCTCCATATACACCCCTCAATTCACTTTCCACTTTTTAGTAATATTACTAGGATTGTTAATGAGTTTTTTTAATATATATATATTTTTTAAATAATAATAATTAAATTAATGATATGATAAATAATTTTCTAAATGTAAGAAAGGAAGGAGTGATGGGATATCACTCATTTGAAAAAAATTTCTATTCCAAAGGGGTGACTTCCCATGAATCATTATCCATAAAATTTGTAAAATTGAATTAACTCATATTACGCCTTTATCTAAATAGAAAAAAAATATTTCTCAAAGTTAAAAAATATATATTATTATATTTATAAAAAATATATATATTTTTTGTTTATATATATATATATTATTAAGAATACCATTATTATTATTTATTTTTTTATTTATATTCTAAATTTAATTTATATTTTTTCTAAAATTATATTTTTAACTACTTTATTAGTTATGTTAATAATTATATTATTTAGATAATTATTATTACTTATTATTTTAATTATTTAAAATATTTAATAATATTTTTTTTGTTAATGTAATTAATATAATACAATTATATTAATATAAATAATAACACTTCAAAATAATGTTATTCATAATATAATACTTAATAAGGATTAAGTCTAATAATATATTAAATTGTAAATTCTATGGATATAAAATATAATGTTTTTGAAATGTAATTATCTTTTGACTAATATATTTATGAATTTGGGTTTTTCAATTATGTTTTATTTTTTGATTCGGTTTGTCAAATTTTATTTTCACTATACTTAAATATTTTATTTTAGACACTTTATAATATCCATACATGAAACTGAATAATGTTTTATCTTGGTGAATTTGAATGTTTATAAATAATAATGTAAAATACAACTTAATTGAATATACTAAACATAGAAAAAATAATTTAAAATATACTGAATTTCATTAAAAATAAGTAAAAATCATTTTCAGTGGAGCAATGTATTGGTGTTTCAAAAAATTAAATTTTTATTTCAATTTTTTTATAAATCCTTTTAGTTTCAATAACATTTTATATGTTTACTCAGTTTTCGAGATTTTACTTATATTTTAGTTATACATTAATTTACGTTCATATATTTTTCTATATATGAATAATATATTATAATTAGATAAGTTTTTTGTTATGTAAATTAATTTGGGTTTACTATATTGAGAAAATTCTTTTTATATTCAACCACTTTTGGGATATTTATGATATGATTTTTGTTTTATGTATATTTCTTTTATAGTATATATTTTAAAAAATTTAAAATTTTCATACTTTAAATTTAATAATTTTTCATTAATTTTATGTAATTGAATTTCAAAACACATAAAATTTAACCTATAATAAAAATATAAATAAAAATTATTATGGTGGATTGATGAGTAAAAAATGATTGATAGTAAAATGAATGTCAACAATATAATGACCATACAATAATACAGATGACATAACTCATTATTCTGAAACATTAATTGAATAGAAAACATATATAAATAAATGATTACAAAAAATATCTGTGATGAAGACCTATCCCATAATATTGTGTGAAAATGGGACACTTGTATCGAGATCATCGACCTCTATATTAGGTTGGAGTACGATGAGCTAGAGAGATATCATCCACAGATGCTGGAGCCTTTAATGTATGATGCATTACAACTGAATCATCTTGAGGAGGTAGAATCTAGATGTGATTATATGCACCTAATCCATCACCCGTAGTGTAAGTGGAAGGAACTTCTATCATCTTATAGGGGAACCATAAAGCCTGTGTAGACTCAGTCATGAAAGGATAACACATTAGAAATGAACCTTGATTTTAGTTTGGATCAGATATATCTGAACAAAACAATGGATATCTGGACAATGTAAATAGATTCCTTACCTCTAGGTTCACATCCAAAATCAGATATGGTTGGAGTTCTAGAGGTTATTCCTTAGTCTACAGAATATGTAAGGCATCATGTGCAGCATGACACTGTATACATCATCACTATTGTGAATCCTCAACAAAAATATTTTATAGTAGCGGCTCATGATAAATAATGATCTCTCCCTAGGAATGAAAATATTATCCCTGTGGTGGAAGATCAAAGATTCTATCATATAGAACAAGGTATGATGATATCATCTCATCCCCTGCAACATGGTACAGTACATGTATAGAAACACCACCCTATATTGGATCAAATATTCATATAATATTCTAAAATCAAGTATAATGATTCAAAATTAATTAAATAGAAATAAAAATAGAATATTAGTTAAAATTTCACAATAGGAAAAAAGGGCTATTACCATGGTTCAAAGCCATGGTAATAGGCCCCAAAACCGTGGCCTTAGACTACGGCCACAGTTTTGGCCAACCGTGGCCATTATCACCATGGTAGTAGGTCCCATCCTATTTCCAAGATTTTAACCATATAAATAGCTACCTATTACCATGTTTTTGAAAACCATGGAAATAGGACACCAAATTTTACACTGTGGATGTTGACATATAGCCACGGTTTAAACCGTAGGTATAAGTGGATTGTACTATAGTTTTAACTCTGGTAATAGCCTTGGAAAACCATGGAAATAGCTTAAATAAAAAATGTCCCTAGTGGGATTTGATACCTGCACCTCCACATTGCAATCCAGCACACTTACCACTACACCGTGATAAATCCTTCCTATAGCCACGGTTTTAAAACCATGGCTATATGCCACAAAATCGTGGCTATATCCACCTATAGCCACAGTTTTGAAACCATGGATAGAGGTTCGTGGAAGTAGCCTCATTTTATAGTAGTGTTTATTGAGTTACCATATCCTAAATCCCTCTTCCAAATGATACAGTTTACAATATTACATTAGACTACACCATAGATCACAATGGACCGGCTGTGATTGATGGAATCACATCATATGAATTGCCTTGATACAAAATGATTCATGTATATCATAGAGGTTGAGATGATCATAATTTCATTGGTGCTAGTTGAAATCCTGCCACCCAATCATCTTCATGGAATTAAGTATTGGTGATTATCTGAGTGAAACTAGAATACACTGGAAAAATAAAAATTGGTGCATGACTCTATCTATCTATTTTCACTCAACAATATGAAATTGAAAGAGAGGAACTAAAATAATGGCATCATGAAGCCCATCAATGTAGTATATGGGAATTTGGAATAATAATTCATAGCATGAAAGTAATGATATCTAACATTTCATGTGGGATTTGTTAAAATATGTTGTTACTAATTTTCAAAGATAATTACATAATTAAATTTATTGGCCAAAAAATTAATGTATATAAATACATTAGTGGGTATTAGAATATATAATATTATACAATATGCACTCAAATCATGTCTTAGAATCTGGATGAAGTGTTTTTCTTAAATCCACCTATAACATACACCATTAAATGTGATAAATAAATAGAATATAATTATAATAACTAATTTTATCATTAAAAATCAACAATGATGAGTGATCATTCCATGATCCACACAAATTGTCACACAAAACATCTCTATGATGATCCGTAAAATTAATAATAAGGGACATGGTAGGTATTTCCTTGCATTCCGACAACTAAATGAGGATGAAACATCCCCCTAGATTACTATGATTTTATCAGGATGTTGTGCATAATGATCTATATGTGTATACTAAGAATGTAAGATCATAGTTGTATCTTTTTAACTGATAAAATTCATCTATTATTACCAAAAACATCATATGGAAATTCGTACTAGAGTAATCAATGCACAATGTCACTCCAATGATCCATAAGATATAAGCACGTGTGTGACACATGTTAGTATACTCGTGAGCCTCAATAAGTAATTGGGAGGAGTAAATGTCGAACCAACTCATAAAAAGGGAACCCCCATCCATTATAGTATCATAAAAAAAATATCAAGACAATGAAATTTATGTACATACTCATGATAGTCTTCATAGGAGGGACTTATAAATGCAAATCCCTAGACAGGAAGATAGAGTATAATTTTCACATCCTCAAGGTTGATGGTCATATCTCCTTCATGAAAGTGGAATGTGTGAGGCTCAGGTGTGCATCTCTCAATCAAGGTAGAAAGGAGGCATTGATCAATAAATGTATAATTATATATAATGATTTCATTGAAGCATGGACAATATAGGTATGCTATAATTTCATCTATAAGTGGAATGTGATGATAACGGTGTGCTCTACTCACCCTAATTTTTTAGACCTCATAGCATGTTAGCAACTGACATGAAAAAATCCTATACTACTTAGTGAGTAGAATATTATACTCCATCTCTATGTACTTAAATGAAATATATTTAATGAAAATGTAAAATATAAATAAAAATTATGGCCATAAAAATGTTATGACTGGTATAATGTAAGAGAAACATTCATATTCCCTCTTTTTTATGAAACTTTTCTTATCAAAATAAAATTAAAATAATTCATTTTTCCTAAATAATAATTCTAATTTTTTAGAATATTATTTATTATCAATGTTTTGATATTTTGATAACAATTAACATTAACTAGGGATGTGCTCAAATTATAGGATCCACCTGTTTTATCTGGGTGGATTATAATGATCTTTTAATAAATTTTTCATGAAAACCATTCACATTCCATGGGGTAAATTATTATTTTTAAACATTCCCACAATAAAAATGCCGAGGTAGTTATTCATAAAATTTAGGAAGATTACAAGATATGAAAATTCGAGATCTTAGTATATTCATAATTATAAAAATGGAGTAGAGTCTTAGGATGGTTATCAGACTAGGTAATAGGTTCACCAACACCAATGCTCTCAAGACCATCCACATCGATGTTCAACTCTTGATAAACATGTGTGATAATGATGTTGAGATTTGAAAGAGTCTCCTTGAATTGCATCCACTTTACTGAGAGCCACCAAGATTTATGAATTTCACCATTTCTGATGGATTTCACAATGGTAATAGAGAAAAATTCCAGCTAGATATTAGTCCAACCTTTCGTTTTTACAAATGAGATAGTGTGTTTTATCCCACACATATTAGCCTCGAGAGAAATGGTCATCCCATAAGAACCATAAAAACATACTTTAACAGAATCCTCATGGGTCCTAAAGACCGAACAAAAACCCAAAGGACCTTCATTCCCTTTAAAAGTGCCATCCATATTAACCTTAATCCATAAAGGGAATGGAGGGATCCAGAACACCTCAATAGTACCCAAAGAAGGTCTAAAATTTCCTTATACACCCAGATTTTTTCAGAATCACAATGTCATGAATGATGTTGTAACATTCTCCCAAACAAACATCAAACATGTCCCTTATAGTTGCCAAAACCTGATTTGTGACAAGATACAATCATCAACCCTTTCCACCGTACAAAGAAGCATTTTAATGCCTCCAAACTATTGGCTGCACTTTAATAGTGGCCATGGAGTGGAGATCCCGAACATGAGGTGAGATTTGGATAATTGAACAACAACCGAGAAGGGCATGTAGTCTTGATAATCTAATACCGCCCAGATCAAAAGAACCCAAAACCTACTTCCATATGGATGAGGCCAATACACAAGTGAGAAAGAGATGCTCTGCATCCTCCCGATTCTGATGGTACATAACACACCTGGAACACCGCTTCAAACCAAACATCTTGAAAACGTCATCATTTGGTAATCTATTGTAAACCAGCCTCCATATAAGCATTAGGCATGAAGGAATAATCCATTTTTTATTTGAATGTAGACATCCATTTATAATCATCTTTAAGACCCTTGGTGACATGAGTATAATATAATTTTCTAGTCATAATTCCATTTCTAACTAGCTCCCAAGCATTAAAATCAGACCAGGAGACAAAATTTTAATTGTCAATCAGATCATGGATTTTATCTTACAATGTTTCTGATGGATCATCCAGAAAATACTTGATAGAGATTTAATCATCTGAACCTAGTGTATAAGGATAAAAACCATCAGAGAGAATATCACATTTCCAATTATCAAGCCAGAACATACGGTTGAAGTTAATTTTCAAAATCCATCTAGAGTAGGTCATAACATTCTGAAATGATGATCTAATTGCAGGCCAAAGGGTGGATAAAATGAAAGCATTTCTACCCAGCTTCAAATTATCTGGATATCTAGATTTAAGGAAACCCATCAATTCTAAAATACTGTAAATGATATTCCAGTCTTGGAAGGATTGATGGGAATCATTAAATAGTGCAATATTCTTTATACCCATTCCACTAGAGTATAGATCTCTACAATATACCTTCCATGCAATAGTGATAATCTTCTTCTCATGGATGTTACCACTCCACATAAAATTATTGATGGACGTGTTCAGGTATTTGAGAAGACACCTTGGCCACTTATAGACAATAAATGAGTAAACCAATTTAGAAATGATAACATATTTCACCAAACAGATTATCCCACCCATAGAGAGACTCTAACATTTCCATGTTGAGAGATGGGCATTGACCTTATCACCAATTTCATAGAAAAAAGAAGCTCTTGGGTGCCCCTAGAATAATGGTACACCTAGATAATGAAATGGAAAAGATCCTTCCAGGATTCCCAACCCCAAAAGAATCAAATGTTACCTAGAAATAGTTAACCTCTTCTCAATGTGAGTGAATGATTTATCCCAACTGATACACTGACCAGAGACCCCTTCATATTTCTGAAATATTTTCTTCATGACACAAACATTCTTCTTTCCCCCTACATGAATATAATGATTTCATCATCATATAAAATATGAGAGGGGGAAACGAGGGACCTGGTTGCTTGGATCGGCATAAGATTTCCCTGAGAGGCCATGGGTGTAATGAGTCAACTGGGATAATATTTAGCAATAGAGAAGAGTAGGACTGAGAGGGGATCCCCTGTCAAACTCCCCTGGAGAAAGAAAATTTTCACTTAGGTGATATATTGAGAATAACCGATACATGGGCTAAACCAAATCGGGAGGAAATCCATTTAATAAAATTGTCATTGAAACCAAAATTTCAAGGCACCTTATATATAAAAAACCAATCCAGAGTGTCAAAGGCTTCTTAAATGTCACACTTGAGAAGCATTCTACACCTATTGCAAGATTTCTAAGCAGATTAAGACACTCTAAGGTAGAATAGATACACTACAAGAGATATCATCCTTTGATGAATCCAAATTGGTTCCAAAAAAAAATCCTAGAAGCAATACATGAGATCCAATTATAAATAATATTGCATATGAACATGTAACTTGTGTTAATAAAGGCAATTGGCATAAAAATATGGATCTCATAATCATTCTAATCTTTAGTAATAAGAGTGATAAACTGAGAATTGAGTCCCTGAGGGAGTTCTCTAGTGAAAAAGAAGTAGGATACTTACTTACAAACATCACCTTTCAAGACATCCCAATACTTATTATAAAATAAATTCTTGAAGCCATCCGGAACTAGAGCAGTAGAGGTGTTGAGGCTAAAAACAACATCCTTAATCTCAAATTCCAAAGGGGGGAAGTGAGGGTGATATTATCACAATCAGTAACTAGTGGGAGAATGATACCATCCATCAGAGTTCCCTCCAATGATGGTCCATCGAAAATCCTAGTGAAATTCTCAAAAATATAATCCACAATATTTTCCTTATTTTCTAAAATATGATCATCAACATTCAAAAAGTAGAAGGGTAAACTATCCTTTATAATTTTGTGAAAAGAATTAAAGAACTATTTACAATGATCACCCTCTTAAATCCACTTAATTTTAAAGTTCTCTTTAAGAACATTCTCTTTAATAGTAAGGAGAGTGTTCAATTTAGAAGCAAGAAAGACTTACTTATTGAAATCCAGATTGAAATTCTCTTTGGAGGCCTCATGTTGAAGTTGTTTAAGGGAGGATTCAAGTAAAATAATATCCTTTTCCAACTCATTATAAGTCTCTTTTATTCATGATTTTAATTTGAACTTAATCATTTTCATTTAAAACAGAAAATAAGCACCATGTTTGTAGTTCTAGGAGCATTCAATTATTATATTAAAATCACTTTGAAATGACCAAGCATTGTTAAACAGAAAGGGAGGTTGATTTAGATTTCCCAACACATAAAACTACCCGGATCAGATCATGGTATGAAACAATTTTGGGTAGGGTAGTGCTGGAAATGATTCCAATTTATCCAAAGCAGGGTTGTTCAGAAAAGCCCAGTCAAGCTTTCTAGAATTCATGTTAATCTTGTGTGTGGTTTTTGAAAATGGTTGTATAATTTACGAACTATTTGTTATTTGATAGTAAAATTATTCAGAAATTCCATATAATTATAAAAAAATTAAGGGGATTATATTAAAAACAAGTAATTGATAATACAAAACTTTACATGGGATGAAATACACATTCATGGATGAGAGAGTGAACATGATCAAAAAATGTTAGGGATTTGTTTCATGTTCCAACATTACTGATAACATATGATGTATCTGCAAAATTACCCTTCTTCATGAGGGTGGTTCATCCCATTCTTCATTCTAATGTACATTGATCTTCCTTGTTGTTGCAAACATTTTATTTCTGTATCAGTATTAGTTGGTCCTCAGGTATTTGGGAATTTTGAAACTCCCTGATAGACGTTCATGGTGTAGCATAGAAGTTAGAAATGTCTTCCAATATGTAAAAGTTATCAACATATACATCCCATTATATGTTCATAGAGGCACATGCTATAATCGAATGTGCACAATCAAACCAAATGCCTATATTTTCCATATTTCCAATTATTTATGTCTAGTAAAACAACTAAGAAATGACCACTACAACCTGTGATGGGGTCCTGAAATTATGAAACATAAAATTGATAGTCTACTCAGTTGGAAAGAAAAACATGATAATATTAATCTTCTTTAATGTCATATTAAAACTCTCCTTAAAAAGTGTCATGCATACCATACCCCATGTTGAATCCTATCAGTAGTTTATTTTTGAAATTAAATGAAGTACTTAACACAAGGATACAATGACTCATAATCTAGGATAGTTATAGGAAGGGATGAATCCACTTGAATATGACATTAATTCAATCCACAATGTTTGTGGTAATGGGTCCGTACCTCTTCAATCTATCGTATACTAATGTAAATTTTTCTCTTGGAATCTGTATTATGTAAGAATACACCCCTTGATTAGACATGTCGATTTCTTCTAATAGGTATTCAAAAGCTCATGGATCTGGCTCATATGATACTTGAATGTGATCATATTTCATATAATATAGTTTTGTCATTATACAAAAATAGTAAAAAATAATAAATATAGTTTATACCAAGCCTCATGATAGAATTCTTCATATGTTCATCAGAGATTTTTTTTCAAAAATCAATAGAAATATATCTAATGAAGTACCGATGATTTGAATTTAAGGTTCTCCATGTAGTACGATCTGCATTGATTGTGTAATTTATTTCTCACATAATGATCAAATATCACACATATATATTAAATGTAGGTGAAATGGTTTCTAAATCATGATTAAAACCAACTCCATGATTCATAATTTTCCATCTACATAATGGAAAATGGATGTGAGAGAGGTGAATATTTTCCTTCATGGGTTTCCAAAATAAAAAATTATGACTATGAATTTCCCATATAGAGACATCCCATCAATTTGTACGAACTATTTGAATAAAAAACCTAGAAATTCAAAGAACAAATTCCCAAAACAACTGATGAAATTTGACTTGATATAGTTCAAGTCATTTTCTATGAGACACATGTTCATTCATATCAAGAAGGATGATAACCTAGTCACTCTGTCACACTATGTATATAAGTTATGGAAACACACAATTTGTGTCATCTCAATCAATGTAGGCCTCAAAAATATCCTTATGTTTTTTTATCCATGCATTTGTATATGAAATAATATAAAACAATTATCCACTCTTACAAAAGTGCTACATGAACATATTTTTAGGTCCTTGTTATCTCAACAATTATATACTATACAAATTCATCTTACATGGATTCATGATCTTGTTTCGGGTTTGAATTCAAGGAAGTATAAGCTTCCTCAATCTTAGATATTTTCCGACCTCTAAATACAATGTAAGTAAATGACCTCAACTATAATATACAGTCATCCACATTTGTTCAAACAGTGTAATATATTTTATATGGACTGAATATGGACCTAAATATCCATAGTGTCTCTAAATATTTAATATTTTCAGTATGTTTTTCATGGAATCTTTTCACGGAAAAAATTCCAATGTATAATGTTTTTTATAGTTCACTAAATTTATCCTCTATAACTTTAGGAAACTCAGTTGATGGTTTGATATTATTCAAATCAAATTCATCAAAATAGTCCTTTTCTTCTTAACAAGATGCAAAGAATATTGAATGATTTATAATGAATTTTTTCTACTATATAACTACTTCATTTCTACCAACTTTCTTCCTAACTTATGCAGCCTACTCCTTCGAATATTTTTTTCTTCAAACATTTTGTCATTTGAGACATCCTCATCATTAAAATGATCTTACTACATATCTAAACCGTCTGTTTTGTTTTCTTTTTACAAATTATAGGGAATAACCACATTTTCTTGTACTAGACCTCCTTTTATGACACATATATTCCCATTTCATAATAAAATTACATGGTTCTAGTATATATTAGAACCCTCAACATAAAAATCCATTATTGAATTATATAACTATTGGGAACATAATGATGTTTGTTGGACTTATCCCTCATTAGCATTGAATAGAAAATCTAGATGCTAAATCCTATCACAGAATTATAAATGTATATGACTGATAGATTGGATCTCTTAATTAGGTCCTTCATTTAAATAGACCATACTTTTTTATGATGTTCTATTAGGGTTATAAAATCAGATATCCTAAACATTATTACTGGTTAAGTACTATAAGAACCTCATTTCTTGGTTTGAGTAAACTATTCATTACAGTAGACAAAGGAAAACTGGATTGTCAACATTGAAAATGAATTTTGAATAAGATTATGATAGTGTAAATAACATCTGCAATGAGTGATAACCATGTATAATTGAACACATAAACATTACTAAACCTATATTTTAGAATATTTTCTTTTATCCTGAATGATGTACAAATGTTTTTTGGTACAATTTTTAATTATCCTAATGATATGATCATTATTTTATAAAGAGAATGAAAATAATATAATACAAATCTATTAGAAGTGTCCATATAGGTGTAAAAAAGGCCCATTTCATGGAGTGGTTACAGATTGAGTCTAGTTCATTATATTATTTTCAGGGTTTTTACCACTTTGTACATAAATTTTTGAGCTACATCCACATGTAGTATGCAGACAGATATTTCATTATTCTAATAACCACCTGGTCATTACTTTAATAAAATATTGTAATGTTATCTAATATCATGAATGATGACACTAATGTTTCAAAGACCAATTTTTAATATTCATTAATGTATATTTAGTAGTCTATAATGATATTGTGAATCATCAAAAGCATATCATCCATGTGTGTAAAACCTGTGTTTCCAGGCCAGTTGTTGTGCACCAATTCCCTATTGAGTCTATCTCAACATAAGAATTTTCAGTATTTTTACACCTAGGTACATATTTATCAAATCCAAATCTACATTTGGTATCCAGATATGTTTTAAATTTCTTAGATAACCATAAAATATTTATTTTATTGAAATATTAGATCTTCTTATTACATCACTAAATATGAAACTAATGTTTCATAGTATAATTTTTTATCTTCTTAAAGGTAGGAAGATTAATTTTTAATGATAATGTGAATAATAAAAAGAACATTATCATGAGTGTCAAACCAAGTGTGTAACAAGGTATGAATCATCTAAATCATAGTAGTGTAAATTTTTACGTATAGTTAAGCCTCATTATCATGCAATTATACATCTTTGATCATATGTTAATTATGTATTAATTATATGTTAATAAGTATCTTATAAATATTTAACCCCATGGTATTACTTATTTTTTCATTTCATAGTTAGTAGGTGAGAATTCAGTATTTTTTAGTTATTATGTAGTTAAATTAATGTTAAAAAATAATTATTCATTAATTAATCCTATTTTATGTAATGCATAATTGGTAGTTAAGCGCTGTGAATTCCTAATTTAATCATTCTTTAATCATTTTTTAATTAATTTTGAAACACCTTTTCATATTTATTTAAGATTTTATTAATTAATAGTTATTACATAGTTAGTTGATAGTTAATTAATAGTTAATTCTTTACTAATTATTGTTGAATAATTACCTTGTCATTAATTATTTCTATGTAAATGTCTTCTTAAACCTAGAATAATGATTCCTTTATCATTGAACATCAATTAGTTAATCATTATTTAATCTTTCTCCAATCATTGGTTAACAATTAGTTAATCATTAATTGATATTCCATTTAGAGAGATAATCATTAATTATTTTGTGATTAATAATTAATTCATCTTTAATTTATTATATATTAATCGATCATTATTCCTTACATAATAAATTCATAATAATTATATACATTATCATTAGTTGTTGATTAATTAATATTTCATCAATTTTTTAACATTACTTACTAATTAATTAATCAATAGTTAATAATTATTTAATCATTCATTAATTATTTTTTAATCATCAGTTAATCATTACATAATCATTCATTTTGCAATAGTAAATCTGGATTTAATTAAAAATTAACCATATTTTATATAATATGTTTATAATTAATTAACACATAAATAATTAATTAATTATTAGTTAATCATTACTTTTTAATTAATAAATAAAATTTTATTCACTAATTAATCATTACTTTATTTATAGTTATTATCTATTAATATATAGTTATTTATGGGTTATTTAATAGTTCATCATTATTTAATTATTAGCTTATAATTTTTTTTTCATTATTTAACAATAATTTAATATTTATTTAATCATTGGTTAACCATTACTTAATAGTTAAATAGTAATTAGTTTATCATGAGTTAATTACTCTGTAATCATTCGTTAATCACTCTTTAATCATTACTTAATTAATAGTTGTTAAGTAGTTTATTTAAAGTTAATTATTCATTAATTAATATTTAATCATTGTAAAAATAGAAATTTTATAGTTAATTAATTGTTAATTATTAATTAATTATTGGTTAATCATTAATTTATCATTAATTAATCCTTTGATAATCACTTATTAATAATTAATTAATTATTAGTCATTAGGTACTTATTTTATAGTTTGTTGTGGGTTAACTTGAATGACCCAGCCTTAAACATTACATAATTAGGAATTAAGTTAATAAATCACATTGATGATATTTTTACGTTTAGAGATTTAGAGAATTAATTCATAACTTATAAATAACAACTTGAATATTACATGTGGACACTTATACTCACAATCCATTTTTTCATAAAACAAAAAAAAAACACTTTAAAAAGAGACATCTTTAGTTCCATGATTTAACAAGCATGACTTTTCTTTGAATCCCATAATTGAAACAATTCAACTTTTGTCCTTTCAAAAACATTTAAAAAAATTGGTATGTGCATGAAAAGCTCAGTAAGGGATACATAATGATAATTTTTATCTTATATAACATGAAAACCATGAATACTTTATTATAATGTAATACATTTCAGCTTTAAGAAGTAGTAGAAACACATAAATTAATATAATCTCATTGATTGTACATTAATTAACCAAAATATTACCACAATAACATATAATGAAACATATAACATATAAAGGTAACTTGGGACATAAACATACATAACTGAAAAAACCATACGGTTAACTTCCACACATATCACTAAATGGAATAGTCATATGGCCAACTTCCCTACCCAATGAATTGGATGTTATGACATAACCACCTATCCTTGGTTTATCACGAAACCCCCTATCATATTTTTATCACATAAACACCCATCAAATGTTTAAGTGACATTACAGTATCGTAACACATAAAATATTGAAACTATCCACATTTCGGAAACAACATTTAATTTGAGATTAAAAGATATCATTTGAAGATATTGAAATACTAAATCCATTTCAAAAACCATTTTAAATTACAGAACACCCCAAAAGGTAAAAAAGTATTTCATTTCCTTTTAAAAACATTAAGGCTTATAGACAAAGCCATGTAACAATTATAGCGGAAGAGAGGTCATTATTGTCGTATACGTCAAAAACATTCCTTTTGTTGTTTAGTTAAATTATTCATAGGAAAAATATTCCCTTTGAATGAAATTAAATGTAAAATGGTTTTATTAAACATTGTATAAAATGAGAAGGTATATATTATCAAAATTTTCATCAATGAAGGGATATTGAGACGAAGTCCCTTACATCGAGTCTGAATTGTCTCGTATGTTTCTTATTCTTCCTAAATAATAAACTAAAGATAATTTATAATTACATAAAAAATCAAGTTTATTATTTCTTTTATATTAATTATTAACTTGATATAAAAATTAGTTTAATATTAGAGTTCATATCAGGCATTTTGTGGATGTTTAGAACTGGAGTCCAAAATGAACTTGTCATAATTAAAAATTTTCCACGCGGTCAAAATTCCATTATCTACAGAATGTTATTTATGATATAGATATCATATATATCATATATATAAAATATATATGTATTTATAATAGTCCATAACAATTTTATATAAAAAATGAAATGCACCATTCAGGGAGACGTTATGTCATACGTACGCATGAACGCAACTTTAATTTCTTTTTCATTTTTAATGGAATGAAAACGAAATGATACAGAGGTATATTATAATTACAGTATAATATATATGTTATATATGTTAAATAATGTATTTAATTACATATTTTATATGTTCCATGTAAAGCATGAACAAGTCATATCACTTTGAGGGGGAAGTAGCCCACAATTCCTCAATTGAAATTATCATATTTATACAACTTGAAAAGCATAAAGGTGTGTTTTAATTGGAATTATAGAAGAATAAAAATAAAAATAATATAATATATATCATATATTTACAGTTCCATTATAATTTCTACCATTAGAGGTGGTATGAGATTATTGAACAATCATCATTTCAGGAGCCAGTAGTTTGTTGTCCACAGAAATAGTATGTTCTATTCCCATTAAATGGAAGTGTGTGTAAGTGTTGTTAGAATATATATCCTAAAAAATGCTAGTATATTGAGGATATTGTTATTTTTAGGAAAACAAATAATAATAAGATCATATGGAGTGGAGAAAGAAAATAAAATAAAAGAACTTGAGAGAAGACGTTGCCTTTAAATCAGGAAACTCCCTTTGGTTTGAACCAAAAGGAATTCTTGAATTACCTTATTTTTATGGGAAGGATTATAGAACAAAGTGAGGAATTTTGGGAGCTTATTGAACCATAGTTTGGATGATCCAATTGGATTTATATGTGTGAGTAATGGGTTAGAGGTGGGGTCCTTTTAAAAGATGGAGGAGGGGCACTTTAGGAAATATTGATAGTATTATTTTATTATAATTTGAATTTTAATTTAAAATGTTCTCCAACTCATTTAATTCTCTTATAAGTTGAGTATTGTTTGAAATCCTCTAATAAAATTTGATTGAGAGAACTTTATGGCATAACATTAACCTTATCTTTCATCTTTCACCCTTAGTTAACTAATTTATCTTTTACAGTGTCATTGAATATATTCATACTATATTGTTAATATATTTACTATAATATTTAAATAGAAAATAAAGAGGTTAATTAATGACATACCAAACCTTAACTATTTCATTTGGCCTAATCATTGATTTTTAGGAAAATTATATCATTTAATATAATAGTATTTCTTTTAAGAAAACATTTATGTCTGTTTATAAACTATTAATATCAGGAATTTCAGAAAATCTATATTAACTTGATTATTTCAAAAGGAAAAAATTTATTCAAATATAACAAGTAATACATAACACTAAAAAATTTTTATGGCCTAAAAAGTTTCAAAATATATTTATTTTAATTTTTATAATCTCATTTTTCTAAAACAATCATTAGTAAGGTAATTACTACATCATCATTGTGTCATAAATAAATTTATTTATTTGATGTATAAAATTTATAAATAAAATACCATGACGTTGGAACTATTTTTATCCTTATAATAAATATTTATAGTATAAAATATCACTTATATAACCCCACATAATGTTTTTACTAAAAGATATGTGTTTTTGTTATATTTTCGTTAAATTTAAATTAATTCTTATAAAATGTCATTTTGACATACCAGAGGATCCATGAATACTAAAAATTGAACCACAGATGCCTATAGTGGGACATTTATCATCATAGAGGGTTCGGACATGTGTTAGGGTAATTTAATATAATTTTATTATTATTGTTTACCCTTATTTACCAGATTTACCCGTTAACTGTAACACCCCAGGTAAATAAAGAATATGACATTTTTATATTTATCCCTATTTGTGAATAAAATATTAATATTACTTTAAAAGGTACACTATGCTCGATGGCGTACCCAATACGCAACAACGAGTTTCTTTGAAATCATACGTTGCACTCTAATAATAAAATAATATTATTTTAAATGGTATTTAACGCCTAGCCGTTGTAATGGTGGGAATGAACAGAACTAACTACAAAAATAATTATATATGTTTTTTCAAATATTTTTACACTTATCCAATAAATTTTAGAGGATTAAAATGCAAATGAATCCAATTTTAAGCATAAATCTTCTAATATTCTTTAAAATGTCGATTAACCGCCTTTTGATAGAGAACCCTTTTAAATATAATTTGAAAATTTTATGTGTTATATTTGACAAAATAAAATTATTCTTTAGAATCGGGACATCAAAGTTTACTTTGGGTAAATTTTTGGTATTTTTCCAATAAAGTTCATTTTTTAATGAATAGTGAAAAATGTTGTATTTTAATTCAAACCCTCTTTTTAATCTAATTTATTTATATGATTATATTATCTTTTGAATTGGTTTTAAAGTGAAATTAGAATATATTTTTACCATTTAATCCAATGGTGGTCATTGGAATTAATATCACTTTGAGATTGGACATAAACGAGTGTCAATCTTTTGATAGATATTGTTTCTTAAAAACACGCTATTTGATTTGACAGCTGGATTTAATTATAAAATTAATTAATGTTACTTATATTTTTTGAATTTTTTAAAATAGACATAATTTTATAATTTGGAATATCAAATATAGATTAGGGTGATGTTTTGTTGTTTTTCTGAAAAACCTAAATTTTTTATGAATAGTGACACCACAAAGTGGTAGTTAAAAAAACTGATTTTTCGTTTAAATTGAACTTTACCACTTCTATGATGTGAATTTCAAAAATCCAATATAAATTATTTTCATTATTAAGTAAAATGTGGTTCAATGGGATGAAAATAATTTTTGATGAAAAGTAACATTTATGATTTATTAATCTCGATTAAAGGCAATTAGTGTGATTTAAGGTAAAAATGATATTATAATAAAATGAAAATATCTTGAAACTTTTCTTAACCCTATTTTATGAGTCATGGCAGACCAAGACAACCCATGGTTATATTTGTGGGACCCCATGGAGCCAATTTGGTAAGATAATGACATTAATGCCTTTTATTTAAAGTAAAAGTAAAAATAACACAAACATGTATTATTTTACTAAAAAAAGTTTACATGGAGTTATACAAGTCACATTTTTGACAATAAATATTCATTGGAAATATAAAACGATTTCATACATCATATTATTTTTTTTATAATTTTTGAAATTAAATAAATTAAATTATTTATGACATCATGATGATGCATCGATTACCTCACTATTTAACGATTTACATAAAATGAAAAGATAATGTAAAATATAAGACCTAAACATGTAAAAACACCTATTGTATGGGTGGATTTCGAGCTCTTATCATCTTATCCTAGAAATAAATCAATGTAGGACCTTTAAAATCCGAAACTCATTTGAAAATAAGTAACATTTTATACCATTCCAAGAGTGCCCCTCCTCTTCTCTTATAAAAGGACCCCACCTCTACCTCCTTAAACACACCTCTCAAGAGTTTGTCTCGGCCAATATATGATCATTTTGTCTCTACAAATCCCTCTAATCATCCTAGAAGCCTTACATTAGGCAGGAAGATCTTCAAGAAACCCTTTTGGTTGAATCCAAAGGGAGTTACCCGATTTTAGGGTAATGTCTTCACTAGTGTTCTTTTGTTTTATTTTACTTATCCAACCCCCTAAAATCTTATTATTCATTTATTTTGTAACAACTCAAGTATATTTAATATACTAGGATTTTGTTATAATAATTATTAGAGCTAAACTTACACACACCTACATCTAATGGTTAAAGAGCATAATGTTTCTGTGGATGGTGAATTTCTGCCTCACAAAACGATGATTGTTCAATAATCTTTTAACACCTTCAAAGTTGGACATTAAGATGTCAATATATTTATATATTACACATAATATGTTTATGTTTTCCTTAAGCTTCTGTATTTTTCATTTACGGAATACCTTTATGGTTTCCATTATGGGTAAATGCGATATCTTCATTTTAGGAAGTGCGGACTATCGCCCCCTCAATGTGATTTGATTCGTTAATACCGTATGTGGTTCGTATAAAGGATAGATTTAATGAGATTATATATTATACTATACTGGAATTATAATACTAATATGCATCATTATTATTTCATTCCATAAAATACGAAATAGAAATTGAAGTAGCGTTAATGCGTACATACGACTTACCGTCTCCATTAACGGTGCATTTTATTTCTTACCTCTAAATGTTATGTAATATTATAAATGCATGTAAATAATGTATATATATGATATGTATGATATCTAAATAATGAATATAATTCTGGATATAATGGATATTTTACCCCATGAACAAACTTGTAATTATAAAGAGTTTATTTTTGACTCAAGTAGCAATGATCGACAAAACGACCATTACTAACGTAAATAATTACATAGTGTTAATAACATGGTAATAAGTGATATAAAAGGAATAATGAAATTGAAAAAGGTTCTTAATAAAGTATAAATTAACTCATGATTATTATTCAATAGGTTAATGAATGATTGAGTCAAGTTAGCCCCGAGGTAAGGGATCATACCTCTCTCTTTCTTTTTAAGTACTCTCTTTTATGTCATTTATTTTAATCTCATCTTTATTATGTTTGGAGATGTTATTTTATATTACTAATTCTTTAATTTTTATTTTTATATTATTAAAGACCCTATTTTATCTCATAAATCCATTTTTGGATGTTTTAAGTGGCGTTGTTAGGCTGCTGAGTCTTCGTAAGGGATTTTTCATCTCACTTTTATTCATGTGAGATTTATGCTACATTTTCTCCTATTTACTTTGAGTGGTGTATGTACATCAAATTATTCTAATACTTGTGTAATATACTTTTTATGAGTATTTAAATCAATTTTTTATGGTCCTTCTTTCAGGGGGTGTACGTTTTGAAAGTTACCCAGATCGATAAGGGAACCTTTCACCCTACTCTTCATTAAAAAGACTTATTTTTGTTATGTCTTTTAATTTATATCTTATTATGTTGGGATATGTTCTCATATATCCTTATTTCTGTAAATTTAATGCACAAGTGATGAGATAACATTTTTATCTCTCATCAACTCATTTTCTGAATTTTGATGTGACACCGTTAGGCTGTCGAATTTTTTCAAAAGAACTTCTTAAGACAATTTTGATTCTTTGGGTTAAACTTGTACTCCTTGAATATGTAGTTCTTTGAATATGTGTGAATTAACTCTGATTGTTTTACACATAATATCTACTTATATTTGGTGTATTCTTTTGTCACATATAATTATGTAATTAATTTATCCTTAATCAAAGGATACCATCTTTGTAAGTGACTTCGTCTCAATATCCTTTCATTGAGGCATATATTGTTCGAACACCAGACTTTCTTTTATACGGTGTATAAACCCGTTTTACTTTTAATTTTATACAAAAGGAATCTTTTTATACGAAGTGTTTACTAAATGACAAAAAGGAATGTTACTTTTAATGTACGCGGTGACAACGACCTTTTCTGCCATCGTGAGTATTATTTTGTCTTTGGCTTCATCAACAAGCCATAATGTTTTTAAAATGAAAAACATATACTCTTTTATGTATTTTTGTATTGAAAATGGTTTTTATAATGGATTTGTTATGTCAATATATTTAAGTGATATATTGTGATCGAAATATGGAAATATTTTCATTCCATTATATTTTTTTTATGTATTATAATTTTATAATGGTACTTGGACATTTGATGGGTGGTTACGTGATAAACCATATGACGGGTGGTGTCATGAATACTAGGAAGGGTGGTTAAGTTAAAACCTCAAATTCATTGTGTATGGAAGTTAGCTGTATGGCTATTCCATTAAGTGATATGTGTGGAAGTCGACCGTATGGTTATTCCATTTAAGTATGTTAATGTCCCAAGTTATCTTTATATGATATGTGTTCATTATATGAGTTTTATGGTAATATTCTGATTAAAAAAGGGCAAGTAATGATCTTTTATTCAATTAAGAGTATTTTCTGCTTCATAAAGGTGAAAAGTATTACTTTGATAAAGTATTCATGGTTTACTTGTTGTTTTGAAAAACTAACAGTTTTCCTTCTTTGTATATCCCTTACTAAGATTTTTAGGCTCACCCCAAGTTTTTGAAATGTTTTTCACAGGACTTAAAGTAGAATAGGGTCAAGGATGGGATCAAGGAAAAGTCATGCTATCTAAAACATGGAACTAGACATGTTTCTTTTTAAGTGTTTTTATTTTATGGAAACTTAGTATAAGTGTCTACTTTGTAATATTTTGAGATGTAATAGTTATGTCCTAATTCTCTAAAACTATAAACCTGAAAAGATCCTAAATGTGAATTATTCATTTAATTCAATATTAAGTAAGGTTTAAGTCCGGGCCGTATAGTTGGTATCAAAGGTTGTTTTAGACAACTTTAGGGATTAAGAGTTTTTGTTAGACACATGGTTAGTCCCTATATCTAATATTTTAGATAAATCCTTGTTTTATAAATTTTCTTAGGTATAGTAAAGTCAGTTATGAATGGAAGGAGGAGGATCTCAAATGACATTCCTATCTCTTCTTGATGAAATGCTTGCAATAATTATTGCAATTTCATTTTTGGTTTACTGTGAAACTTTTTCTAGAATAAAACTCACTTGAAAGCAGTTGTTTGTGATATCAAACACCTCCACTATACCTCGTTATCATCACGGATCATGGGTTGTATGTAGAAAAATATTATTTTCAAAATATTATCATATTTTCATGAAAGGTAAATATTATCAAGGTATTTTCAAATATTTTACCTTATCACAAGAATTTGAAGCATATTATGATTTTAAAAATGGTGTTGAGGAAGGAGACCCTTGCGCAACCATTTTATATTTTCTTTTAAAATATAGTCTCTCGGCACATACTTATGGTATTTTAAAAGGACCAATAATACAAAGTTTCAACTCAAATTATGTTCGACTATTTTATAGAAATCATGTTTTATCAGATGTTTTGGAACTATATTTCATACATGATTATTTTTCAAAACTATTTTTCTGTGAACACCCATATGTCCCAAGTTGTACAAGGTGTATTTGGATGGAGGAAGAAAATAATTTTGAACTATCTCTAAATCATTGTTGTAATTAATGGGAATTATACCTACGTGAACAAGATGACGATGAAATCGAGTGGATTCCATGATCACGGTATGCTGTTATTCATTTTTGGGAATCGTTTTATTTTATCTTTTGGTGGTGAAATAAGGCTTCAAGAATTAAGATGTTTAGAACATAATGAATTTGGATGAAAATGAGAGGTATAAGGAAACTATTGAGGTTAAAACAAGTTAGGGTTATTTTTGGAGTTTTATAAGAAGGACAACACGCAGACTGTGTGAAAACCCGTCGCGTCAGACAATGCTGCAAAAATCAAACCCACAACCAAAGTGCGACTGGTAGTTATCGCCTACCACTAGAGTACGTGAAGTCCCTGGTTAGTGTGAATTATTCTTTTTAGTTAGATGATTTTATGAATTTAGAGTAAGTTTATTTTGAGTTATCTACGGAAATTATTAACCTATCATAGAGGATATGTGATTAGGTAAATTACTTTTCAATATGAGGCTTTTAGAGTAACTGATGTTATTTGGATATAAGTGTTAATTTGTACCTTGGAAGACCATGTGACTAAATCATTCAAATATTTGGGTTTCAATCTTAGTTTGGTTTACGTTGAATAATTTTACAGACAAATTGTTTATCAAATGATCATTGTTGAACTTTGGGTTTTCTTGGACAAATTTTGGAGATTAAGAATATATTTTCTTTTTATAAAGGGTTATCCTTTTGTGGATTATCTGATCTTGTTCTAAAAATTTTGGTTTTCGATAAGGTCTAAAGACATTTGAAATATATAGTTTTCTTTTGTGGATTAGGTGATTCTATAGAAGTGTATTATAGTGCTCTTAATGTGAACAAGTCATTTTAAATACTCATCATTTGGAGAAAGTATGAGTTTGTGTTAGAAATCTGGTAAAAGATGAATGTCTACACGACAAGTATGTCTGTTTCCTTATGATTTAGTTAAGCTCAAAAATAAATTCCTCAAAGAAAAGTAACTTAAAACAGAAATGTTTTCCGTTAACTTTTCCTACTGGGGAATCCAATACAGTTTAACCCATGACAATTTTGTGATTTTCTTGTGGTTAACTTTCTCCTAATCATGTTTTCTATCACTCTTCATCAAAACATGACCCTTTTTTTCTCTTCCGCGTCCATGTTTTCCTACATGGAATCTTGGTATAGGTTAACTTGGGTGACCTTTTTACTTCCCTTTCATTTTTTAAAGTGACAATTTAATTTACTCCTTTTCCGATGTGGGGTTTCAATGATGTTTCCGAGCCCAATTTTAAAATTGCATGGATGCAATTCCCAAAAGGGGGGAAGAATGTAACACCCCAGGTAAATAAAGAATATGACATTTTTATATTTATCACTATTATTGAAAAAAAATATTAATATTACCTTAAAGGGAACACTATGCTCGATGGCATACCCAATACGCAACAACGAGTTTCTTTGAAATCTTATATTGCACTCTAATAATAAAATAATATTATTTTAAATGGTAGTTAATGCCAAACCGTTGTAATGGAAGGAATAAACGGATCTAACTACAAAAATTTTATATATATATGTCAAATATTTTAACTTTTATCCAATAAATGTTAGAGGCTTAAAATGCAAATGAATCCAATTTTAAGCATAAATCTTCTAATATTCTTTAAAAGATCGATTAAATGCCTTTTAATGGAGAACCCTTTTTAAATATACTTTTGACAATTTTATGTGTTATATTTGACAAAATAAAATTCTTCTTTAGAATCGGGACATCAAAATTTACTTTGTGTAAATTTTAGTCAATTATCCAATAAAGTTCATTTTTAATGAATAGTGAAAAATGTTGTATTTTAATTCAAAACCTATTTTTAATATAATTTATTTATATGATTATATTATCATTTGAATTGGTTTTAAAGTTAAATAAGAATATATTTTTAGCATTTAATCCAATGGTGGTCATTGGAATTAATATCACTTTGAGATTGGACATAAACGAGTGTCAATATTTTGATAGATATTGTTTCTTAAAAACACGCTATTTGATTTGACTGTGGGATTTAATTAAAAATTTAATTAATGTAACATATATGTTTTTAATTTTGTAAAATGGAAATTATTTTTGAATTCGGAATATCAAATATAGCTTAGGGTGATGTTTTGGTGTTTTTCTGAAAAACCTTAATTTTTTATGAATAGTGAAACCACAAAGTGGTAGTTACAAAAACTGATTTTTTGTTTAAATGAAACTTTACCAATTCTGTGATTTGAATTTAAAAAATCTAATATAAATGATATTAATTATTAATTAAAATGTGGTTCAATGGGATGAAAATAATTTTTGAATAAAAGTAACTTTTATGTTTTATTAATCACGATTAAAGGTAATTAGTCTGATTTAAGGTAAAAATGATATTTTAATAAAATGAAAATTTCTTGAAACTTTTACTAACCATATTGGATGAGTCATGGGAGACCAAGAAAACCCATGGGTCTGTTTTTGGAACCCCATGGAGCCACTTGGGTAAGATAATGACATTAATGCCTTTTATTTAAAGTAAAAGTAAAAATAACACAAACATGTATTGTTTTTCTAAAACAATTTTTACATGGGGTTATACAAGTAATATTTTTAACTATAAATAGTAATTAGAAATATAAAAATATTTCCTACATCATAGTATTTTTTTATAGTTTTTAGACATTAGATAAATTAAATTATTTATGACATCATGATGACGCCGCGATTACCTCACTATTTAACGATTGAAATAAAATGAAATGATAATGTAAAATATAAGACCTAAACAAGTTAAAAACCTATTTTATGGGTGTATTTAGAACTTTTATCATCTTATACTTGAAATAAATCAATGTGGGACCTTTAAAATTCGAAGCTCATTTAAAAATAAAGTAACATTTTATACCTTTCCAAGAGTGCTCCTCCTCTACTCTTATAAAAGGCCCCCACCTCTACCTCCTTACGCACAATTATCAAGACATTGGCTGGGCCAAGATCTGATAATTTTGTCTCTCCACATCCCTATACTCATCCTAGAAGCCTTAACTTAGGCAGTAATCTCTTCAAGAAAACCTTTTGGTTCAAACCAAATGGAGTTACCCGATTTTAAGGTAATGTTTTCACTTGTGTTCTTTTGTTTTATTTTTCTTCTCCAACCCCCTAAACTCTTTTTTTCATTTATTTTGTAATATATACAGTATCATAAATATACTAGGATGTTTTTATAATAAGTATTGGATCTACAATTACACACACCAACATCTAATGTTTAAGGAACATATTGTTTCTCTGGATGGTGAATTTCTGCCTCATGAAACGATGATTGTTCAATATTCTCTAAACACCTTCAAAGGTGTCCATTAAGATGTCACTATATTTATATATGATATATAATATGTTTATGTTTTCCTTAAGCTTATATATTTTTCATTTATGTCATACCTTTATGGTTTCCAATATGGGTAAACGTGATATCTTCATTTTAGGAAGTGCAGACTACCGCCCCCTCAAAGTGATTTGATTCGTTAATACCATATGTGGTACGTATAAAGGATAGATTTAATGATATTATATATGATAAAATACTGGAATTATAATACTATTATGTATCATTATGATTTCATTCCATAAAATACGAAATTGAAATGGAAGTAGCGTTTATGCGTACGTAGGCTTACCGTCTCCATGAATGGTGCATTTCATTTCTTACATCTAAATGTTATGTAATATTATAAATGCATGTAAATAATGGATATATATGATATATATGATATCTAAATAATGAATATAATTATGGATATAATGAATATTTTACCCCATGAACAAAATTGTAATTATAACGAGTTTATTTTTTACTCAAGTAGCAATGATAGACATAACGACCATTACTAACGTAAATAATTAAATAGTGTTAATAACATGGTAATAAGTGATATAGAAGGAATAATGAACTTAAAAAAGGTTCTTCAAGATGTAGAAATTAACAAAAATTTATTATTCAGGAGGTTAAATAACGATCGAGTCAAGTCGGACCTGAGGTAAGGGATCTTACCTCTCTCTTTCTTTTTAAGTACTATCTTTTATGTCATTTATTTTAAGATCATATTTCTTATGTTTGGGGATGTTCTTTTTTATTCCACATTCTGTAATTTTTATGTGTATATTATTAGAGACCCTAGTTAATCTCCTAAATCCATTTTTGGATGTTTTAGGTGGCGTCGTTAGGCTGCTGAGTTTTCATAAGAGATTTTTCATCTCACTTTTATTCCCGTGAGATTTATGCTACATTTTCCACTATTTACTTTGAGTGGTGTATTTACTTCCTATTATTCTACTCATTGTGTAATATAATTTTGTTTATGAATATTTACATCAATTTTTTATAGTCCTTCTTTCATGTGGTGTACGTTACGAATGTTACCCAAATCGGTAAGGGAACCATTCACCCTCCTCTTCTTTAAAAAGACTTCTTTTTGTTATTTATTTTAATTTTAATCTTCTTATGTTGGGATATGTTGTCATATATCCTTATTGCTATAAATTTAATGCACTAGTGATGAGATACCCTTTTTATCTCTCATTAACTCATTTTCTGAATTTTGAAGTGACGTCATTAGGCTGTTGAATTTTTGCAAAGGAACTTCTTAACCTAATTTTGTGTCATTGGGTTAAACTTGTACTCCTTGAATATGCCATTATATGAATATGTGTGAATGACCTATGATTGTTTTACACATAATATCCACTTATATTTGGTGTATTCTTTTGTCACACATAATTATGTAATTGATTTATCCTTAATCAAAGGATACCATCTTTGTAAGGGACTTCGTCTCAATCTCCTTTCATTGTGGTATATATTGTTATAATACATGACTTTCTTTTATACGTTGTATAAACCCCTTTGACCGTTAATTTTATACAAAAGGAATCTTTTTCTACGAAGTGTTTTACAAAACGACAAAAAGGAATGTTTCTTTTAATGTACGTGGTGATAATGACCTTTTCCGCCGTCGCGAGTATTATTTGGTCTTTGGCTTCCTCAACAAGACGTAATGTTTTTAAAATGAATACCATATACTCTTATATGTATTTTGGTATTGAAAATTGTTTCTATAATGGATTTGTTATGACAATATATTTAAGTGATATATTGTGATTGAAATGTGGAAATATTTTATTTCCATTATATTTGTTTTATGTCTTATGATTTTATAATGGTATTTGGACATTTTATGGGTGGTTACATGATAAACCATATGACGGGTGGTTTCGTGAATACCAGGACGGGTGGTTACGTTATAACCTCCAATGCATTGGGTATTGAAGTCGGCCGTATGGCTATTCCATTAAGTGATATGTGTGTAAGTTGACCATATGGTTATTCCCTTTAAGTATGTTTATGTCCCAAGTTACCTTTATATGTTATGTGTTCATTATATGGGTTTTATGGTAATATTTTGATTATAAAAGGGTAAGTAATGATCTTTTATTCAATGAAGAGTATTTTCTACTTCATAAAGGTGAAAAGTATTACTTTGATAAAGTATTCATGGTTTACTGGTTGTTTTGAGAAACTAACAGCTTTCCTTCTTCGTATATCCCTTACTGAGATTTTTATGCTCTCCCCAAGTTTTTTAAATGTTTTTCACAAGACTTAAATTGTAATAGGGTCAAGGATGGGATCTAGGAAATGTCATGATATCTAAAACATGGAAGTAGACATTTTTCTTTTTAAGAGTTTTTATTTTATGTAAACTTAGTAGAAGTGTCTACTTTGTAATTTTTTGAGATGTAATATTTATGTCCTAATTCTATAAAACTCTTAACCTGAAAATATCCAAAATATGAATTATTAATTTAATTCAATATTAAGTAAGGTTTAAGGACGGGGCCTTATATTAACCATGATAAATAAAATATGTATTGAAGTTACTATTCATAATGTATAAAAATAAAAGTTAATTTTTTAAAATAACTAGACCTACTAATTCAAATATGTAATCCATTTCTCAAAATTCAAATCACAGAGTTTTCATAAATTAATTTAAAATTAATTCCAATTTTCAATACCAAAAAGTGTGTTTTTATGAAATAATAAATATTAAAATATTTCCATGTGTTTATGTCTAATTAAAATGTGAAATTATATAAAATGACGAAAATTGGATTAAATGGTTAAACTATAATCCAATTAAACTTTAATTTTAATTAAAAGTATAACCTAACTATATGAAAAAATAGATTAAAGGGAAATTTTGAATTAACAAGTAGTATTTTTTAGAATTCGTTAAAAAATGAACTGAAGTAGAAAAATACCAAAATTTCATCCAAAATAAATTTTGATGTTACAATTCTAAAGAAGAAGTTTATTTATTCTAATAAAACATATAAATGTGTCAAAAACTAGATTTAAAAGGGGACTCTATCAAATAAGAATAAAACTACATTTTTTAGAAAAACATACTATATTTATCTGAATAAATTAATTTATTCATATATAATATCTAGAAAACAATTTAAATGATGTTAAAACATTACATTGAATATACAACATAGATTTTTCATTAAATAAAAATCCATAAAGAGTTATTTGAAAACAAAATTATTCTATTTTAAATATGTTTTCATAAAATCACATCCCTTATATTCAATTGGTTTTTATTGACATTTCTAATAAATTTAGTAATCAATAAATCATCATTTAAACATGTGTAAACCATATTTCAAAATTCAGTTGATACTATTCATTCCTACCATTACAACGGCTAGACGTTAACTACAATTTAAAATAATAATAATATTATTCTATTATTTTTTATTATAACTCAATGTTGTGTGCAATGTATGATTTTGGAGAAACCTATTGTTGCGTATCAAGTACACTATCTGAAAAATAATCCCCTTTAACTAAAAGATAATATCTTATTCATATGTATTACTATGAATCATATGTAATATTTTATAAATATATAGATCGTTAAAAAACTAATAGTTCTTATTTATGTAATTATTATTTAACAATTATGTAATCATTAGTTAATAATTATTTAATTTTCATTAGTTACTGGTTAATCATTAGATAATAATTACATAATCATTCATTAAAAATTACATAATCTTAATTTAATTAAGACTTAATCATTTTTTAATAACTCATTAATCATTACTTAATTAATAGTTATTATGTTGATAAATTAAAGTTAAATATTAGTTAATTACTATGTAGTTATTATTTAAGTGGTTAGGTTACAACTAATTAATATTTAATAATTAATTAATTTATATTCAATAATTACTTCATCATTAATTCATCATTTTTTAATCATTCATTAATCATTGAGAAATCATTATTTAACCCCTCATTAATACTTTTATAATACTAAATTAATCATTATGTTATCCTTCATTAAGAAGTAGTTATTCATCAATCAATTTTTACTTATTTATTAATTAGTCACTCAATAATCATTACATAATTAATAAATATAAAGTATTTACATTGTAGTTAATTAGTGGTTGATTTATAGTCAATCATTAAATATTTATTTTTTAGTCATTATTTAATGATTTTTAATCATTTATTAATCATTTTTAAATTATTAGTTATTTTTTATTAAAAATTAGTTAATCCTAAATTAATTATGCCTTACTCATTCATTAATCACCCATTAATCATTTCACAATGAAGATCTATTATGTAATTACATTATATTTAGTTATTTTTAAAATAATAATTCATCATTATTTATTTAATAGTTAATCATTAATTATTCATTATCTGATCTTGTGTTATTAAAAATTTAATCCTACATTATTCGTTATCTAATTATTATTTTGTACTAAGTTGTTCCTCATTTACTAATTAGTTAATCAAACTAAATTATTACTTTAGTATTAGTTAATCATTAGTTGTTTAATAGTAAATTATTACTGAATCATTATTTGGCTAAAATTTATTCATTATCTAGTTAATATTAATTTATAAGTATGTAACTAATGTTTAAAAACATCTATGTTATACTAAATAATAATATTCTAAAGTTAATATATCTATTACTAATACTAATTATAAATTATTTCCTCAAAATTAATAATTAAATAATCAAAATCTACATACTAATACTATCTATTATATATAAATCATATCTAACTAAAAAAACCACTATGTAAATAACATATTTAAAACATATAAAAAACAACTATGTAAATAATAATAATTAAATTAAATACAAAAATACCATAAAATAATGATTACAATGTTTCACATTTTTCAAATTATGCACCGCTTTTGAGCCACTAAAAAAATTCTTGCAGAAGCGAGAAAACACCAGACAAATTTAAGAAGGATAGAGTTCAATTCACAGAGAGGTGGGATGAATTGAGTTAGGAAAATAAGGAGGGGAAGGAATAAATTTATAGTGTCTAGGTCAAAGAATTTATTGGGACAAAAATCTATCCCCTAATTATAGGTGAATGGATTTAACACAAAAACACATTTCACTATAAATAAGGTGAAATTAATTTTTTGGGTAAATTATTTTTTCCTCCATTTCCAAGTCATTGATATTGGTAGATCAAAAGATAATAAATCATTAAACTCAATGCCTTTCTGATTAAAATGAAAGGAGAAATCATCCGTGATTCATTTCTATTTTAAATTTAAATTTAAATTAATATAGGATTAATTTAATAATTTATATTAAAAAACCTAAATTTTAAAAAAACCATCATTGTTTCGTAACATTCATAAAGAAACCATATAAGAATTTTATTATTTAACATCCATAATAATCCAAAATTAGAGAATCATTATAAGAATATAGTTCCACAATAAAAAACTTATATCCTTAAAAAATGATACAAGAGAACGAAAATTATAAGAAAATTTATAGGGTAGTTTCAAGTCCCATGTCAATAATATGTTGCAGCATGCATATCAAAAACATAGCGTGAAAATCCTATTTCATATCCATATACTTAGATTGTAGATGAAAAAAATCATCATCAATTTCATTAAATATACATATCGTACAATTTAAAAAAATTAACAGTATCCACTACCCATGTATATCACATCAAAAATAACATGAGGAGCATTCTTATCATTCTCTTGTTGTGAACCGAACCCTATAAGGATAAACTCTTCTTCTACTAATAGTAATACTTTATAATATGTATGTTCTTTAAAAATATTCTCAATCAAATTTTTTCACTAAATCATAGATTTGAAACTCCTAACGTTATTAATATATGTACTTTCATCATAATTTTATTCAGCATAATTCCATGGGAGTTGCATTCATTGGATTAAACTTGTTTCACCATGAATTGTTTTTTCTTAATATTAATTTAATAATATATCTAGTCTATATAAATGATTTTTGTGAATTCACATGACATATAATATTCATATGCCTATAGCATTAAATACACTCTAATTCCCTACTGTTGGTGACATCGACCTTCTACACTCTGTTAATCTTGTTTAGAACTCCTTTAATGCCAGGTTCTGGTGGTAGAAAATTATAATACATGTTTAGTTGCAGAAATTTGTACCAAACATTCTACCTTTATTTTTTAAAATCACAATTCAGTTTATTAAAATCTTATTGATTTATAACATGTTTAATTCCCAACATCTTAGGAGGTTTTATAGAAAATATGATTATAGAATAGAAAAAAAACTCCCCAAGAGATGACATGTTCTTAATGTTTTCTAAACAAAAAAAATTAAAAAACAATATTACATGATGGATATATACATTGTACATTGAGTGAAACAAAACCAATATTACTCGAATTATTATTATAATGTTCTTTAAACAATGTATGTTGATGTCCCACCAAGTAAAGTTATATAGAGTCTACAAGATAAAAATCAGTGAATATAGGTTTTCATGATTTTCATCAATGATTTTATAAAAAATAATTAAAGAAAGAACATCATAAATTCCACCAGATAATGACATTATATTCTACTATACCACATAATATATTGGAAAACGTTGATGTAATGAAACATTCCATAATAAGAATTTAGTCTAATGTTCCTAAAAATAGCTTCGGGATGTAAATATCACATATATTGAGAAAATGAATATAAATAAATCTATATTAAAAGAGGTGGAAGAAAAATTACATTTTTAAATGTGATATAATTTTATTGAGAAGAGTTTGTAACTTTTTCTAATAAGTGATAACATCATTATAATCATTGGTGAGTTTTTTCAAAAGGCATCTGATTATAAGTTTACTTTATAAATAAATTCTTTTTTTGTTTTATTAATCCCCATGTTAGAACTGTTATGATCGAGGTATCCTAGGGTTCGAAGAGAGATATTATTATGATATTCTAATCAAGGGTTTCTTTTGAATGAGGTGGATGATATTTTTATGATAGTTGTATTGAGAAATTTTGATTAATAAATTCAAAGATTTACGGTAATGATAATACAATAGATATTATATCCTTCAAAGATTGTATTGTGGTCCTGGTTTGGGAGACAAGATTCATGGCATTTATAATGATTCTGTTATTCACTCATTACATTCATTCAAAATGGGTTAAAAATTTCAGTAATATCTTTGAAATTTAGTGTAAATTTAGTTTAATTATACGGAATTATTCTAAGACCACACACTCATACGGCACGTGATTCTGAGGCCTGGTGACCCTGAAATAGAATTTTGAATTTTTTTATGATATGTTAAGTAGACATGAGAGAGAGTTTTTCTATCTTTTGAATTGGTGCTCGGATCAAAAATCCAAAGGCACAGTTGAACTAGGAACACTGGGATTTTCCTAAAAATGACTAAATATTGACCGGTTAGGGCCGAGCGGAAATGTTAATTATCAGAATTTTTGAGAAATATAATTAAATAATTTAATGGAACTATTTTATTTCTTTTATCACCATTGAGGGGACGACGACGACGTTGTGGTGAAGCAACAGGGAGGAGATGAGGCACATTAATGAAGCTTGTTAATGGCCCATATCATGAAACATAATGATGAAATAAAGGAAGAATAACAGTGAATCTATTTAAAAAATGAAACAGCATAATGACGTGACGTTGCAGCATAACTGAATCATTGCAACGTGTTTTCCTTTTAAATGTATGAAACTTTGGTGGGATGAAGATTAACTGGCAAGGATCATCTGATGATAATCCAATGAAATTCTTCCCTAATGATGAACATTGAAAGCTAGAAAGACTTTATCGTCTTCGACGTGCCTCAAAGAACAGAGCTGGAAGTGACATCAACATCGTGAAACCTCAAGGACGAATGCTTTGGCATCGATCTCCAATGACGCAGGGGTCTGTGCATTCTATTTATTTGATGATTTCTTCCTCTTCCTCGAAAATAGATGATGAATGGAGATCAAGTGACTAACATGTTGATCCACAAATCTCTCATTCTTATGGATGGATATTGTGGAATTTTTGATTTGGTGTTATTCAAGTTGTGGAATTATCCTCAAGCTATCCACATGATTGATTTCTAATGGGGAGGGCATGGGACAAACTGAAGAAGGTGTGGTCCATCTACAATAGTTGTTCTTGGTTTATTCATCGATGTTGGCCAGTCAACATGATGGAATGATATATTTGAGACCCTCACAACGCATAAGATGATATCTAGGGACTATAGGTGCAGGCGACATGAAGAAAGAACCACTAGAGCGTGTCCGGTGGTCCATCATAGGTTATTTCGTTGTGCTAGCACCAACCTCATGCCAAATCATAGATCAAAGGGCCTCCAGCAATACCAGCGGCTAGGTGGAGCACCGCAACCATCACCGTGCTAAAAGTGTAGGAGGTCATGGGCAATTGGCTATGGTCGTGGTAGAAGACGCAACAATGAGCTCCATGGGGATGGACATCCCATGTATGGGTTGTTTGGTGGCTGGCAAGCCGTGATTGGTTTACCGTGGTTGGAGGAGGACCAATTTCCATTGGGCTAGAGAGGGTCGGATGTGGCCTAGCTATCACGTCCCGGTAGGATGACAACCCACTAGCTACACCGCGTGGCCGGTCTTCAGCCGATAGGCCGCTCCCCGGCCATCGAGTCAATCTGGACCCGTACCAGCGGGCCAAAACCACACCCAATGGGCTAGATCCGCATCGGATGGCCAGACCTGTGCCCTTCGAGCTGTTCCCTATGAGACCAGGTCGCCAGGAAACCAGGAGGGCTAGACCCTTGACCTACCCAAGCCGGGTCCCGCAAGGCCGATTGGGCATGGCACATTAGCCTGGCTGGACCAGACCGACCCCAACCCAAACATGGCCAGGTAAAGTCTTTCTAACTCAACCAGGGTATGTGGGACTCCCATTCTGAGTTGGTCGGGTCGGTCTAACCGGGTCAGACCAGCCCCAGATGCAACCAACCCCTATTTACTAAAACGACCATATCTCTCAAACCAGACATCTTATTGATGCACTGTCAGTGGCATTGGGACCCCTATGGTGGAACAACTTTATTTATATACTCTACATGAGTTTTTTCAGAAGTTGGAGTATGTTCAAGTTGGATTGTACTTGAATCCTATTGGAACCTTTTTACTAAATTTCCTAAAACATACAGACCAAGCTTCCAATCGATGTGACTTCTTTTAGATTGGGACTCTTACAACGAGACAGTCCTTAGGGGTTAATCTATGTGGGATGTTTTTGTGGTTTATATATTCCTGACGGATTTATTAGCATATCCCCTCAAAATAAAGCATCCAAAGTGGGGGAATCTAGTTGCTGATTGTGATGTGAATAAGGAATAGAGATCATACATGTGTCAGCACCTATTGATACTAAGTGGTTAAGCACCTAGCAATCCTGTGTGGGTTAGCACCTAGCGATCCTTTCAAGGTCATCATCTATAGATCCAATATGGGTTAGCACCTAGAAATCCTCTGTGGATCATAACCAAGTGATTGTTTGTGGTTTAATACATAGTGACCTAGTATGGGTCAGTAGTAGAGCCTCTCTGCAGAATAAGATTATCTAGATTTATGAATAAATATATTTACTTTGTTACTTAATTTATGCATATTGTGAGATGCGTCTTTTAATTTTTTTTAGGTGTTTGAGATCTTTATTGGGGGTATTACCTCATTGGTATTGTTTTCTTTTGTGGTGTCTTTCATTGTGGATTACTAAGAGACTTTCATGGGTCTCGGGATCCCTACTATGATTTGTTATACTGGCCCCTACACGGGCTTCACCCATATCTATTGTGCCTTGTGAAGACGATGAATATCTTTAACTCTAACATTGGGGTTCTTGAACTATATGGTGCTCGGAGGTGGTTCGATATAAGTGGCATGTGTGAGTGAAATTTGATAGAAATTTATACCTATACATCATTAGGGTCCTTGGCATATGACCTATGGAGCTTGTACTTCTTTAGATGTACTACTATTTCATTTGGGATTGTATTCAGACCCCTTTACTTTTTGTTTACTCCCTTAACTCTTAGTAGTGATACTTTGTGGTGGTTGTACCAATTTCTTGCCTTTGTGGGTTTCATTGTGCGGTATCCCTTGTATGTGTGTATACATGTTCAAAGGAAATGCCTTCCCTTTTTTGGATATTTCATTTTGGTGCGAGTCACCAGCCCCGGGCCTATGAAAGGTGGTCATGGGGTATTAATGACAAGGGTCCCAGGGGACGAGTCATGATAAAGTGTTATCAAGGGAAGTCAATTCTACTAGATGAACTAAGCGTCTTTAATTTCAAATGGGAAAAATAGTGTCATGTGTCTTGAGTTCAGATTTTTGTTCAGGGAGTCCATAGTTGGGGTGACGGCTGACGTATCCATACACTAGGACCCTGAATGTTTTTCCAATTCGTGACATGAAAACACTAGTTGCATGTGTTTTGGAAATGTTTTTATTTGTATATCTTTTGAGTTAGCTCACTGGGTATAACTTATTGATCATGGAACATATATTTTTCTATAGGATTCCTCCATGAAGAAATAAAGTTAGGATTCTAGTGAGCTATCACAACGATGGTCTACCAAGCGATGAGACATCGGTGAAAGGGCCACTTACCGCGATAAAAATTTCGCGTGGTGTACTAGCAACACACCACCTGGGGAGTAGCCATTTCCACTGGCACAACCATAGGACAATGCATGCTAACTGAATGCACTACACATGTTCCAATGATAGAGGGCTCCAAGGAATCACAGAAAGGAAGATCCTCAGGTAGCTAAGGATTGGCTGGTGGTAGTTACTCGGGTTTTTGGCATAGTAGAGACACCGACTGACTAGATGGTAATTATAGTTTCTTGCCTTTTTCAACGCATGTTATGGAGGTTGTGGAGAATGATGCTTCAGATACATGAGAATGTGAAACTTGTTTAGAAGGTCTTCGAGATCCTCTTTAGGGAAGATTTTGTACCAGCAAAACTATGCTCAGTGCATATTCAGGAGTTACTGAACCTACAATAGGGCATCATGATTGTGGCCTATTACTCAGTGAGGTTTACCAACCTATATTTCTACTACACTAAAATGGTACGAGACCCTTTCTTCAAAGACCAGACTGTTGATCAGGGACTCTAATGGGAGACTAGTGTGTCGATTGTTTCTTTATACATCCCGATGAATGCTGGAGTTCTAGAGAGACCACTCCAAGTTGATATTTTCCTGGTTGAGCAGGCACAGACAGTGATGTCCACCTCGAAAAAACAAGTGGTCGAGTCATATACAGTAGGCAGTAGGTAGATAGAGTAGATGCCTAAATGGGACAGACCGTTTGGAGGATGACGGTAGGATGCAAGGTCAGAGGTGTAGAGCTCACAAGGTAAAGGAGGTCATCTGAGTACAAGAGTTTATTACTCTTGCGGAAGACAGGGTAACATGTCTTGTTACTGTATGACACCCAACATAGATGACTATAAAGTAGTCGAGGGGCCACTGAGATAGTGAAAAAGGTTCGAGTGTGGAGGCCTTTAGGGTAGGGGATGTGGGAGTGTAGTAGGTCGAGTTGTAGGTGGTGGGTGACATTTTGAAGTGTTACCGCCACCACATTTATGTGGTCCACCCCGACATCAGGAAGCAGATAGACAGGGGTTAGATCATATCAAGGTAGTATAGGCTTATGACCATGGTAAACCATAGATGATTAGAAATATGATCTGTGTCTACTCTAACCTAGCTATAGTTCATATAGACACATGTTCCAATCACTCTTTCCTTTCAACAGACCTCGTTCGAGGCTCGATGATTTCAGTGGAGTCATTGGATTTATCATTATGATTTAAGACTCTTAGAAGATGAGATTTTTTATTATACACTTGTGCCAGCATTGTGATTTTACACCCTGAAGAAAGAGCTTTGGCTAGGATCTCCTATTAGAAGTGTCAAGGTCTTACGACGTCATCTTGTGTATGGAATAGTTATCCACAGTCCATTCTCTGGTTGACTTTTTTAGGTGCAATTTATGGTGCATCCATGAGGATGGAACCATGTTTTCCTTTACCGGTGAGAAAAGAACCTTTACCAAACTGGATGGACATTCTCCTAGTAAGGTGTAGCCAATTAGTCACCATTTGGAAAGCCTCACACTTGGTACAGTGGATGAGGGGAGTCCGAGCTTTCCAGTAGTGGTGTACGAGTATGAGGATGCATTTCTATAAGATTCCCAAGACTACCTCCTCAACAGGAGGTAGACATCAGAATCTACCTATACTCTGGGATGACACTGATATCCACACCGGTATATCAGATGGCTCCTGCAGATCTTCACGAGTTGAGGGTACAATTAGAGGACATGTAGAGGAAAGGGTTTTTAAGGCCTAGTGTTTCTCTATGGGTAGCCTCGGTGTTGTTTTCCTAGAAGGACTATGGGAGCTTGAGGCTATGTGTGGGATTTTGGAACCTGTACAAGATGACTATGTAGAACGAGTATCAATTATTGAGGATTGACGGCCACTACGACTATATAAAGAGAGGGAGGTGGTTCTTGAAGATAGACCTCAGATCAAGTTATCACCATCCTAGGTTACGGGATAAGTATGTTCCAATGATATACTTACGTTATATTATGATAGCTATGAGTTCCTGGTGATGCCTTTCGGCATGATCAACTCCCAAGAAGTGTTCATGGGACTCATGAACTGGATCTTCCAGCCATACCTAGACCGATTTGTTGTGGTCTTCATTGATGAAAACATTGTGAACTCAATGTCGATGGATGAGAATGAAACACACTTTATAATAGTACTAGATTCACTCCATGTGCACCATCTTTGTGGTTTGATCTCGAAGTTCCAGTTTTGGATTCGGGAGGTCCACTTCCTGGGACATGTCAACATAGAGGCTAGAGTGGCTGTAGATCTAGAAATGATAGAGGCAATGCTTTCTTGAGAGCCAACTAAGAGTATGACTAGGTTGCGGAGTTTCTTGGGGTTACATGGGTTCTACAAGAAGTTTTTACCCATATTTTTCAATGTAGGGTCACACTTTTCAGCATTGAAAAATAATGGACAACCATTCTTGTGGATAGGGAGGTGCCAGCTGAGTTTCTAGGAGGTGAGGAGGAGACTGACGAGTGCCCCCATCTTGAGAATACTAGAATAGACTGTTGGGTATGTAGTATACTATGATGAATCAGGGACCATACATGGTTGTGTCATAATCTTTGAGTGAGGAGTGATGACCTATGTCTCACGACTGTTGAGGCAACATGAGAAAAACTACGCAACCCATGACCTGGAATTTGAAGCAGGGTCTATGCCTTAAAGATGTTGTGGCACTAAATTATGGGTGAATAGTTTAATGTATACTCCTTCCACATGATTCTCAGGTATATATTCTCACAAAAGGACCTGAACATGAGAAAAAGACAATGGATGGAGTTCCTCCAGGACTATGACATTGATAATATTGATACTCATAGGAAGAGGAATGCGGTCGCAAAAGCACTCAACATGAGGTCTAGTATAAAACTATTGAGTGAAGAGAGAGATTAGCTAGTCATGATATAAATATCCATTGTAGATAGTGATGGACCATCTTAGCTCAAATATATGAATTTTACCCCCTCATTCTTACGGTGAGTTAGAGGGAGCAACTTGTGGATGTTTACTGCTAGGCCCAACATGCTCAGATATCCTCAGGACACACTCTTGATTGATTTATAATAGGTGGGGAGCACGTTATCCTTTTTAGAGAATGAACCATAGTACCAATTAATTTAGGGTAGGAGGTGTTGAGGGTGTTACATACTTAACCTTTGGTGGTACATCCTACAGTGGAGAATTTGTACGAAGACCACCGATATCAGTACTGCTGGATATCGATGAAGAAAGAAGTAGCTGAGTTCATTTCATGATGCCTCACTTGCCAGCATGTGAAGGATGAGAATTATGTTCCAACAGTCTTGTCTGAACCACTAGAGTTATAGGAGTATAAATGGGATGGAATCTCGATGGAATTTATGACAGGGTTACCACCTACATCCTAGGGCCATGACTCTATCTGGGTGATCATGGACCAACCAACAAGTCAGCTCAATTATTACCCATCCAAGAGAAGGGACTAGTAGAGGGATTGGGATTCCTCTACATACAAGAGATACCGAGGGTTCACGGGGGTCCATAGATTATCATCCTAGTTTAGGATGCACGGTTTACCTATCTGTTGTGGAAGGGGTTGCAAGAGTAGTTTGGGACTCAGTTGCGTTTGAGCAAATCTTTTCATCCTTAGATTGATGGTCAAATGAAGAAGAACACACCAAACATGGATGACATGCTTCGTGCTTCTATCCTAGATTTTGGTCATATTTGGAACATCCACCTACCACTGGTGGAGTTTTCATACCACAACATCTATCACACCATCATTTGCATAGAATCATTTGAGTCCGTGTACGAGAAACCTTGTAGATTACCACTATGGTGGAGAGACCCGGGCGAGTCAGCACTCATGGGTCCAGGGATGGTACATGATACTACTGAGAAGGTTCAGATCATCCTTGAGAAAATGTGAATTGTACAGATTAGGAAGAAATCTTATGTCAGCAGGAGATGGAGGCCCTTGGAGTTTGATAAGGGTGGTCATGTTTTCTTTTAGGTTTAACTGCAACAAGGATTATAGATATTTGGTTGGGGAAGAAAGCTATCTTCGAGGTTAATCGGAACATTCTAGATCATGAGTAAATTTGTAAAGGTGGAATACCTCATTTCTCACCCCCCACAGATGCACCGAGTGCATGATTTTTTCCAGATTTGTTTACTGATGAGGTATGTGCATGAGCCATCTCACATCATCAATTGGGGCGAGATAAAAATTGATAATGTTGATATTTTTGTAGAGTTACCAGTTGAGATAGAGGATAGATAATATTGGGTCCTACATGGGCAGTCGATTCCTATGGTGTCAGTTCAGATGCGGCATGGGAATCTCCAGGAGAGACCATGTGAGCTGGAGGCTCAGATTCATGCTCAGTACCCCCATTTGTTTTATTAGTTTTTTTATCATGGGGATTTAAATACTAAGGGGAGAGAATGTAATATCTCAGAAATTCTATGTAATTTATATAATTATATAGAGTTATTCTGAGACCACACGCCCTGAAAACATGTCATTCTGAGGCCTGGTGAGCCCAAAACATAATTTTGAACTCTTTCTAAGGTACGTTCAGTAAACGTGCAAGCCGGTTTTTCGGAATTTTGAATCGGTTCACAAATTGAAAATTCTAGGGAATTGATAAACATGGAATGTTTTCATTCTCCTATAAATGACATAACTTCAGCCAGAAAGGGTCAAGATGAAAATTTAATTACCATGATTTTTGATAAAAATAATAAAATAATTTAATGGAACTATTTTATTTTATTTAACTCTATTGAGTGAAGGATGGTGACTCTATGGTGTAGAAACAAGGCAACAAAGAGGCATAATAATGAGGCTTGTTAATGGCCTATATCATGTAGAAAAATGATGGAAAAAAGGAAACCTAACATTTACTTAGTTTCATAAATGAAGGAGCATAATGACGTGACGTTGCATCATAACTAAAACATTGTGACATGTTTTTCTTTTAATTGTTTGATACGTTTGTGGGATAAGGATCCTCTGACGAACCTCCAATGGACTTCCTCTTCAATGAAGAATGACTAACATGAGAGAGAATTAATTGTATTCGGCATTCCAGGATGAACTGAGCTGAAAGTGATGCAAACATCATGAACCATCATGGTTGAATGCTTCGACATCGAATGTCTATGAGTTAGGGGTTTATGTGCTCTTTGTATTTGATGATTTCTTCCTCATCCTCAAAAATTAAAGATGAATGTGAATCTACCGACTCAGGGGTTCATTTTGGAATTGATTTTTCTTGAATGTGGATATTGTGTGGGGTTTGATTAAGAGTTTTTCAAGTTATGTTATTATCCTCATGTTATACCCATGATTAAACTCTAATGCGGAGGGTGTGTGACAACCCGAACAAGGCCCAGTACCTCCACCATAGTTGTTCTTGGAACATTTTTTCGATGTCGATAGATCAACTTAACGACAAGACAAATTTGAGGCATTTTTAATGAAGAGGGAAATATCTAGGGATGATGATATAAGCGACGTAAAGAATAGACCACCAGAGCATGTCCGGTGGTCTGCCGAAGTGCATCTAGTGGTCCACTAAAGCATGTATAGTGGTCCACCAAAGAACATATAATGATCCGCCAAAATGGTTCATGTGTTCTTCCAAAGTTTCTATTGTTGTGATGGCAATGGCACTGGCCACATGCCAAATTGCGGGACCAAGGGCCACCGACTATACCGGTGGCTGGGTAGAGCAACCTGCCGAGGTGACAGGAGGCTACAAAAGACTAGCCATGATGGCAGTGGAAGAAGTGGCGCTGGGGGCCTCGTGGAAGGATATCTCACATACAGACTATCTAATGGCTGTTGAGATGTGGTCTGGCAACACTGGCTGGAGAAGGCCCCATGTTAGTGGGGTGAGCAGGGGCCAAATGAATGGAAAGCGGGGGCTAGACATGGCACTGCTGCCACCTCCTGGCTAGATGACACCCCAACAAACACACTGCGAGACTAATACATGGGTGGATGGACACACCCCAGCTAGTGGGTCAGACCTGCACCAGTGGGCTGTACCCACACACTTCAAGTTGGGCCCGATGAGGCTGGGTCACCGGGCAACCCATCGGGCTGGACCCTCGGCCAACCCGTGTTGGATCTCGCAAGGCCCCTTGAGCCTGACCCGAACCAAATCGACCCCAACCAAAACCTTGTAAGCTCAGTCTGTCAAATTAAAATCGGGTATGGGGGACCCTCAGGCTGAGTTGGTCTAGTCTGTCAGACCAGGTTGATCATTGGCCCAGACACAACAAAACCCTGGTTTACTAAAACGCCAATATCTCTCAGATGAAGCATCTGATTGACATACCAATAGTGGTATTGGGACACTTGCAATAGAGAAGTCATTTTGATATACACAACATGAGTTTTGGAAGAAGTTGTAGTGTGTCCAAGATGTATTTGACTCGAATACAACAATGTAATTTATAGAAACTTTCCCATAACTTATAGAATGGCCATCCAATAAATGTTTTGTCTATTTCATTGGGACCCTTAATATGAGATGGTTTTCTTGTGGTTACTCTATGTAGTTCTTTGTGGAGGATGAGGCACAACTGCTGGCTTGAGGAGTGGAAACTCCTAGAATCAAGTGTTCTATGTGTGGTTTTACAGTTGTTGGCTATGATTTGGAGAATGAATAGTTATCCTGTGTGGGCCAACACCAAGAAATCCTCTACGGGTCAGCACCTAGAGATCCTCTGTGGGTCAGTACCTAGGGATCCTATGGTGGTCAGCACCTAGTTACCCTGTGCGGGTCAGTAACAAATACTATTGATTGAAAATGATGATCTAGCTTTAAAACAAATCATATTTACTAATTTACATAAGTTATAACTCTTGTGAGCTGAATATTTTACTTTTTTTCTATGTGTTTGAGATATTTCATGGTGTTATTAGCTCTATGGTATTATTTTCCTTTTTGTTGTCTTCTTTCATGGATTACTTAAAGCCCTTCAGGTGTATCAGGGTCCCTACTGAGTGCTGTTAAACTCACCCATGCATGGGCTTTTCCAGCCCCAATTGTGTCCTGTGTACATGACCAAAAACATTGATTTGGACATTGGCGATTCAAGACTATATGGTGCTCGAAGGTGTATCAATAGAAGTAGATTGTGGTAGTGACATCTGACAGAGAGATGTACCAAACCATCATGTAGGATCCTTGGATGATGACCTTCAGATCTTGTACTTTTTTTAGATGTACATTCCTTTCATTTGGGTTCTTATTCTAGCTCTTATACTTTTAGTTTACTCTATTTACTTTCAGTAGTGATACTTTCACTAGGTTGTACTACATTCCTTCCATTATAATTTTTTTGTGCAGTATGCCTTATATGTTTGTGTACAAGTTTAAACGAAATTCCTTCCCTTTTTTATATTTTCATTTCTACTGCTAGTCACCAGCCCCAGACCTATGGAAGGAGGGAATGGGGTAGTCATGGAATTGTCCCCATGGGATGGGTCATGATAATTTTTGTTTACCATTTGAAGGTTAGAGGCTAACGATTGATTGTGTGTGGTTAAAATTATAATGATCCATAATTTACATACATTTTTATTACTTCAGAATTGAAGCATACTTGTTACAACATATAACAAAACCATGATAGGACCATATAGGTATAGTGTCTTTAGAAACTAGGAATCATAAACAACTGGTTCATAAAGCAACTACATTATCTCACATTTATTTCATCATATCTAGAGTCCCTTTTGGCATATCCTACTTAATACCCTTCTTCCTAACATGGGGAAAATAAAAAATACAAAAGGGTGAGCCCAAATTCTTAGTAAGTGTAAATAAGGGAAATACCAATAATATCATATTCATAAGAACATAACATTTAGAAAATCATAACCTGCAAAAGAGATCATAATATCATAACATGGGACAAATCATAGTAGTGAAATGTAATCCCAATAATCATAAAATAAAACATGAATCTTTGTGGCATACACACATAATCATAGAAAATCATTTCATATTAGTCATGACTCATTTCCAAGACTATCATAGCGGACAAAGTCTATTTTTGAACCGAGTTCACTCCTTGTTCTAGTCCTATATCATTGAACCGGATTAACATGTTGTTCCATCCATGTCTATCTCATTAGATATAAATCATTACCCAATGCATTGGATGGAGATATAGGTCCCACCTATCTCATAATGAAACCATTCTTATGTGTTCCACAAAATCATAAATCATATATCATAGAATAACCTATGTAATAAAAATGGGCTGCCATTATAACGTAATAGATATATGACAAAAGGACTTCATAAAAATAATTCCATCATAACATAATTAAATCAATGTAAAAATAGGAATAGAAATAGAAACCTATATTATCTTATATGGAAAATTATTTTGATAAAAAACTTGAACACCATTCTTGGGGAAAATATCCTTTCTATTTCAAAAAAAAATTCCTTTCTTAACAGGTCAAACAATTATAAAAAAAAGAAGTTAATTAAAAATAATCTTCAATACATGCAATGGAAGATTCATGGAAATAATTTTCTATAAAATAAAACAAATCCATTCATTCTGTATAAGTTAAAAAAACATTCTTCTCATACGTTGGCCGGAAAAGTAAAAATGTATCTCGTACTGAGAACGAAAATAGATTCCTTTCATATATTTTACTAAAAACTCTCCAATAGTTAAAATTAGATTTAATAAAGTGTAGAAGGATAGAAATAATATAACAAATTGAGGAAACATGGACGTGGATGATAAATATTCCCTAGTAAATTCTGAAGTGTAAACAATCTTAGATAAAAATGAGAATGTGAGATATTCCCTTACCGTAGGTCTGATATGCTTCGTACGTATCCAAACATACTTTATAATGATTTAAATAATGTCATTGGATTATTAAAAAATCATATTAATTGTTATGATATCATATATGGTCATATTCTTTTCTTCTTATTCATAATATTTCATTGCTACTTGTTATTCGGGTGTTCATTGCTTTATGTTCTTATGTTTGTTTTGTCGAATAAATTCTTATTAATCTTTTAAGGTTATAGATACCTCATTTAAAGAATATTATTAGTGTAATATATATCATATTTATTATTAAATTCGTTTATATAATCATTATTCAATGAATATCATGTAGAACAAATCACATCACATCATGGAGACAGTAGGTCGTACGTACGCACGAGCGATGATATTATTTTTTTGATATTAAAATGATATATAATTGGAATGTATATCATATATAAAGAATCATAATAATGTTAAATTTATTATTTATATAATTTATATTCATTATCATCCCCATCCAAATAAATAAATGTTTGAATAATAAACTACACCATGACGTGGAGACGGTAAGCTGTATGTATGCACGTGTGGTGAAGTTTTCCTTCATAGGAAGGATAAAATAAATAATATGGTTGTACCATTCATATAATAACATCAAATTATATAGAAGATACTGGAGTTATTATTTTAGAATGGAAACAACAAAAAATGAAGAAGTGGAAGAAGAAAGGAACTTGAAATATGTGGTGAGATATTTACCTCTTCCTTGGGTTCATTCTTTTGATTTGATCAAAAGGGCTCTTTAGGTTGGATTTATGAATAAATTAAGTCCACTAGGATTAATGGAGGATAGTTGGTAATGTATTTTGGTAGGGTTTTGCTGAGCCAAATGGCTTTGAAGGTGTGAATTAAGGGAGGGGGAAGTTCCTTTTATAAGAGGGGTGAGGGGCACCTTAGGAAAACCTTAAAATATTATTTTAAAATAAATTAATATTGGGTTTATAATGGATCTAAAGTGAGTTATTTAGAGGATAGGGTGGGTATGGGTCGATATACTCTCAAACAATAGGTTTTAGACATGTTTAGGTTACCGTTTTAGCCTAATAATTTAGATTTAACTTTTACTGTGTCTTCTTTTATTCTTACACTATATTGTTAACAAACTTACTATAAACTACCAATAAAACCCCAATTGGTTAATTAATGTCATATATTTTATTATATAAGTCTTTTGGTGGATAAATTAGATTTTTAAGAACAGAATATCAATTAATAATTAAATATTTGTTTTAAAAAACTCTTTTATGTCAATTTTGATACTATTTGGTATTTTGTTTTTTCTAAATTTATATTAGAATTATTACTTCGAAAAAAATTCCTAAAAACAACCCTAATATGTTATAGTAACCTAAAAAATTAGTTTCATTCATAAAAAGTCTAAAATTCCATTTATTTTGGTATTTATAATATCAATTTTGTTAATATTTCATTAATAAGGTAATTACTGCATCATCATTGTGTCATAATTAATTTACCTTATTTAATGTATAAAAATAATAAATAAAATACCATTATGTAGTAAATCTTCTTATCTTTATAATTATTATTTATATTCAAATTTATCTTATGTATAACCCTATATGATTTTTTTTAACTTATTAAACTTTCATTTTAATTCTTTTAACTCTTCTTTGATTGAAATAATAATAAATTTCTTAATCTAATTTAACTGGACCTAAATGGTCATATTTTATTCATAAGGTTGTTTTTGGTCGAATTACACTAATCCAATACAATTAGAACAGGTGTTAGTGAAATAATAAAATCATTTTTACAATTAATTACCCAATTTACTTTTAACCATGGTAAATAAAAGTAAAAAAGTTACTATTCAAAAAAAATTATTTTTAACTTATTAAACCACTTTTTACATAATAATATCAATTTCGTCCCTTGGATGTTTTAAATTCCACTCACAGAAGAGGTAAAATTATGTTTTATGTAAATTTTCAAATTCTCCTAGGAGGTGGGTAAAAGACGGTAAAAAGTTTGTTAAAATTTTTATATATCTAAAATTATTAGAAAATTACTCTAATGAATTAAATTAAACTTATATAGGTATTATGTATCTATTTTGACCTAAAATAAATTTAAATAAATAAAATAATTATTTAAATAATGATTTGGTTTTAAACAAAACTCATTTTTTCACTATTCCTCAAAAAATGAATGTTTTCAGAAAAATACCAAAAATTCACCCTTAGATAATTTCGATATTCCAAATCCAAAAAAAAAGTCCTTTTTGAAAGTTAAAATTTATAAAATTTCAAAAAGTGGGTATTAATATTCATAATCGCTAGTTTATATATTATTTTATTAACATATTGTTGTTTAGTGAAACTCAGTATTGCGTACAATGCAAGCCATCGAGGATGGTTGCCCTTGTGAGTAACGCAAGACAAGACAATGTTGTGTGTAGTGAAATATTCCTTTGGTGATGTGTATAAAATAATACATAAAAACAAAATATTTCTCATAAAATCTATGGGTGTTACATTCTATCCCCTTAAAAAGAATATCTCCCTCGAAATTCGTCACTTCGTAACAAACAGATGAGGATACCTCTCCCTCATAATATCCTCAAGTTCACATGTAGCTTCTTCTATTTGGTGGTTCCTCCATAAATCTTTTACCAAGCGAGTGGTCATGTTTCGTAGAACATTTTCACTATGATCCAGAATCTCTATTTGTTGTTCTTCATAAGAAATATCTTCCTCCAGCAGTACAACTTCTATGCTTAGTACATGTGAAGGATTGGGTATGTACTTTATCATGAGAGATACATGGAACACATCATGAACTTGAGAGAGTTTCAGTTTAAGCACCAATCTGTAAGCTACCATCCCAACACGATCCAGAATTCCAAAATGACTGATATACCTAGGGCTCTACTTTCCCTTCTTTCCAAATCTCATTACACTCTTCCAAGGAGATATTCATAAGAACACGTTATCACCCACTTTAAACTCTAGTTATTTTCTTCTGTTTTCAACATACCTTTTTTGTCGACTCTGATCTACTCTTATGTGTTGTTGAATAGATCTTACCTTCTCTTCCATCTCATCAACTAGATTGGGTCTTAATAGCTTTTCTTCCCCAACTTAATCCCAGCAAGTTGTAGTTCTGTATTTCATTTCATATATTGCTTCACAAGGAGCCATCTAAATACTGGAGTGAAAGCTATTATTATATGATAATTCAACCTAAGGTAGGTGTTGATCCCAACCACCTTTGAAATCCATATAGCAAGCTCTCAACATGACTTCTAGAGTTTGAATTGTCCTTTTAGTCCGACCTTCTATCTGTGGATGATAAGCAGTGCTGAAACTTAACTCTATATCTAGAGTATGCTGATGACTTCGCCAAAACATCGAGGTAAACTTCAGATCCCGATCAGATATAATGGAAAGTGGTACACGAGGAAAACTTACTAATTCCTTCACATATATCCAAGCAAGCTGAACAAGATAGAATTCTTCTCTAATAGCAATGAAGTGTGCCTACTTCATAAGATGATCAACTATAACCCAGATAGCTTTATTGCCTTTTGATGTTTTAAGAAGTCCAGTGACAAAGTCCACAGTGATGTTTTCCCATTTCAATTCTGGTATGGGTAATGGTTGTAACATCCCCTTAGACTTCTATCTCTCTTCTTTAACTTGCTGACAAACCAAGCATCGAGTAACATATTCAACAACATCTCTTTTCATGCTATCCCACCAGAAGTACTCATTCAAGTCTCTATACATCTTCGTGCTTCTAGGGTGAATATAGAATTAAGAACTATGAGCCTTATCCAATATTTAATTCTTTAATTCTGGTATGGGAGGAACACAAACCTGATTCTTGAACCTTATTATTTCATCACAATCAATGTGGAATTTAGGAACATTTCTCACCTACTTTTGCAACTCTACATATTCATTCTGTGTGTCTTTAATCTTTACATGTATAGATGATTGAACATTCATTTGAGAAAGATAATATTTTCCCCTTCCCTTATAATTCCAAGATCCATCATTTGTAGATCCATAATTATGGGATCTTTTGTGATCTTTATCATGGATAAGCTACCATGGTCTTGTCGACTTAATCCATCTTCCACCTTGTTTTCTTTCTCAGTGTGGTAATTAATTGAGTAGTCATAATCCGTAATCAGATCCAGCTATCTTCATTGGCGCATATTGAACTCCTTTTGTGTGAAAATGTACTTTTAACTTTTATGATCAGTATAAATATCACACCTTTCACCATAAAGATAATGCGTCCAAATCATTAATGCAATGATTACTGCAGCTAATTCCAAATCATGAGTTGGGTAATTTTTCTCATGGATTTTCAACATTCATGAGGCATAAGATATCACCATATCATTTTACATGAGAACACACCACAATCCATTCATGGATGCAAAACTATAGATTACAAACCTTTCTCTACTACAAGGCAGTTTGAGCACAGGTTCACTAGATGACCTTCATTTTAGCTCCTTGAAATTCTCTTCACACTCCTCCGTCCAAACAAACATAACACATTTTTGAGACATCCTAGTGAGTGTATTAAATAATCATGATAAACATTTCAAAAAAATTCGACAATATCCAGCCAAAACAAGAAAAATTCAGATCTCAGTTACTGTTGTTGGTCTCAACCATCATTCGATAACCTTTATTTTTTAGGGATCCACAGATATCCCTTCTTTTAAGATTATGTGACCCAAAAATGAAACTTTTTGAAGCCAAAACCCACACATGATAAATTTGGCATAAAGCTTCTCCTTTCATAGGGTCTCTAATACAATTCTCAAGTGATCTTCTAATTCATACTTTCTCATTGAATAGACAAGAATATCGTCTATAAAGACTAAAACAAACTGATCAAGATAGTCTCTAAGGACTCTATTCATTAGATCCCTGAAGATAGCAGGGTCATTAGTAAGACCAAATGGAATCTCTATAAATTATAGTTTCCATACCTTATATGGAAAGACATATTTGGTATATCCTCCCTTTTGACCCTTAATTGATGATACCCTAAAGAAAGGTCAATCTTGTAAAAGTATTGAGCTATGTGTAGCTGGTCAAATAAGTCATCAATGTGTGGGAGAGGATATTTGTTCTTGATAGTGATCTTGTTACGTTCTCGATAATCAATGCAGAGTCTCATTGATCAAACTTTCTTCTTAACAAATAGAACATGTGCTCCCCAAGGTGATGCACTAGGGTGTATGAATACCTTATCAAGATTCTCTTAGAGTGGCTTCTTCAATTCATGCAACTCAATTGGGGCCATTCTATAACGTGTCTTTGAAATGGGCATAGCAGCTGGTATGAGTTCTATTGAAAACTCAACTTCACGATTTGGTGGAAGACCTGACAATTCCTCTGGAAGGACATCATAAAACTCCCGTACAATGGGTATATTATTAATCATGAGTTTCTCTCCAACCGTTTGAGATAAATAACCTTCATTTATTGGAATCAAGACCCATAATATGGATGAATTTTCCATTGGAAGGTTATATTTATCCTTGTATTGATAGATGATTATAGATTGACCTAGAATATGAATTGTGACTTCCCTTCATAGGAAATCGATATGAGATACATATAAGGAAAGCCAATCCATGCCATGAATCACATAAAATTACACTATAGGAAGGATCATATGATTTTCAGCATGTAATTTCCTACAAACCTCAATTGGAGAAGAATTATAAACTTTTGATGCAACTGTTATGGCATTAGAATTTGTCACAGCTAACTCAACAGCTAATTGTTGATGTAGTACGACGATACCCTTAGAAAATTCTTCAGAAATAAAAGATCAGGTGGATCTAGAATCAAATAAAAAATGTGGTACTTTAGAGTTGATGGTAAGTGTACCTTTCACCACATCGTTATCGTACTCCACATCGCTAATAGAAATTTCATGTGACTTTTATTTTCCTTTGGACTTAAGAGTTTTTTGATGTCGATCATCATAAAAAACCCTTGGATTAGGGAATTAATTATCATAATTCCCCATTCCCTTTCACTTCTAACATTGATGTGTAGGAGGTTTATTCAGTGTAGCCTTTTCTTTTTCCACATCACTAGACATCTTTTTCTCATTATTGCAGCATTCAAATTCCTGATGACATTCTTTTTCACATTTGAAACATTTACATTCCCCTTTAAGACAATTCCCTCATTGTTTCATTCCACGCGTTGAGCGTAAGGGAAAACTCATCTTCTTTTCAGTGTGGCCTTTATATATTTCATTGAATTCCATTTTCCTCTTCTTATCAAACCCATATGACTGATGGGTTACTCCAATATCCATCTGAACCTTGAGATCATATCGAACAATTTCCTCATAGCTATTGAAGCCATTTATGGATAACGTCCTTCGAAGACTTGGTTTTAAGCCACTAAAGAATCGATCAATCTTTCTCTCAGTTTGGATAATAATTACGGAAGCATACCTTGAATGTCTTGTCAAATTTTAATCGTCTGTACCAATAGATTCATCATCCTTTTGATTTAGTTCATGAAACTCCTACTCCATCTTCGTTCGAAGAATACGAGGGAAGTACTTATTGAAAAATATGTTCTTGAACTCGTCTGATTCCATGGACTCAATTTCGCCTCTTTGCCTCATATTCATAATAAGATTCCTCCATTGATCAACTACACATTTCAAACGATATACTGCTAAGATGAATTTATCATGTTCAGAATAATGAAGAACTGAAAATATCTTTTTTCTGGTACTGATCTATTGTTTTGCCACAAATGGATCAGTAGTCCTGCTGAATGAGGGTAGATGCTTCCTCATGAAGGATTCAATAGAATGTTTCATCTTCTTTCGCTCGTTTGGAATTCCTGCATGATTCATAGCTTGAGAAAGTTCTGTGAGAATGGCTAAATTATTTTCCATTCCAGCTCACATAACGTTTGGTTTCTCAGGGGGAAAATCATTGTATTTCCCATCGCATTCAGCATTAGTAAAGTTCCTTTGAGTTCCAGCCATTGACTAAAACCAATAAGCATAGTGTGAGAAATATTAATCATAATAGGAAAACCACATAATCAAGAATAAAATTTCCCACTTAAGGTCTAATCATAGGTTATTCATGGCCATTTCTAAAACAATAATATTGTGTTCTATTCTTAGACATATCCTTATGGTTTTTATTAAGGCTTTCACATCCTAGTATCCAAAGGCTGACTATACCTTTCCACCGATACCAACTATTATGACCCATACTTTACATACATTGTTATTACATCAGAATTGAAGCATACATGTTACAACATATAACCAAACCATGCAAGGACTTTATAAGTATAGTGTCTTTAGAAACTGAGAAACATAAACCACTGGTTCATAAAGCATCTACATTGTCTCCCATTTATTTCATCATATCTAGAGTCCCTTTTGGCATATCCTACTTAATACCCGTCTTCCTGACCCAGGGAAAAGAAAACATACAAAAGGGAGAGTTCAAATGCTTGGTAAGGGTAATCAAAGGAAATATCAATCATATCATATTCATAAGAACATAAAATTTTAAAAATCATATCCTGCAAAAGAGATCATATTATCATAACATGAGATAAATCATAATAGTGAAATGTAATCCCAATAATAATAACATAAAACATGAAACGTTGAGGCATACACACATAATCATAGGAAATCATTTCATATTAGTCAAGACTCATTACCAAGACTATCATAGCGGATAAAGTCCATTTATGAACCGAGTTGACTCCTCGTTCTAGTCCTGTTTCACTAAACTAGATTAAATTGTCATTCGAGCCATGTCTATCTCATGATATATAAATCATTACCCAATTCCTTAGAGGGAGAAATATGTACCACCCATCTCATAATGAAACCATTCTTATGTGTGCCACAAAATCATAAATCATATATCATAGCATGAACCATGTAATAAAAATGGGATGCCATCATAACATAATCCATATAAGATAAAAGGATATCATAAAAATAATTCCATCATAACATAATTAGATCAATTAAAAAATAGGGACAAAAATAGAACCCAATATTAACTTAGATGGAAAATAATTTTGATAAAACACTTGAACTCAATTCTTAAGGAAAATTTCCTTTCTATTTTAAAAATATTTTTACTTCCATAAAATGTAATAAAATTTTAAAATAAAAGAATTTGAATAAAAATAAAAATTAAAACTTGTAAAGGAAGCTTCATGGAAATAATGTTCTATGAAATCATAAAAATCCATTCATTCCATATATGTTATGAAAAAACATTCTTCTCGTGCTTTGGTCTGAAAAGTCAAAAAGGATCTCATACTGAGAACGATAAAAGATTACTTTCATATATTTTACTAAAAATTAAGCAATAGGTAATATTGGATTTAAACAATTTTATGAGGATGAAAATAATATTACATATTGAGGAAACATGTATGTGGATGATAAATATGCCCCAGTAAATTCTGAAGTATAAAAAATCTCAGATAAAAATGAGATTGTGAGATTTTCCATTACCTTTGGTCTGATATGCTTTATATGTATCCGAACCGACTGTATAATGATTTATATAATATCATTGACTTATTAAAGAATCATATTCTTTGTTATGATATCATATATAGTCATATTGTTATCTTCTTATTTGTAATATTTCATTGCTACTTGTTATTCGAGTGTTCATTGCTTTATGTTCTTAGGCATGTTTTGTCGAATAAATTCATAATCCTCTTCTTAATATATAGATACCACATTTACAGAATGTTATTAGTTAAATATATATCATATTTATTCATTCAATTCATTTATATAATCATTATTCAATGATGATCACGTCGAACGAGTCGCATCACATCGTGGGGATGGTTGGCTGTACGTACGCACGAGCGATGATATCATTCTTTTTATATTAAAATCATATATAATTGGATGGTATATAATATATAAATAATCATAATAAATTTATATTTATTATTTATATAAATTATGATAATTATCATACCCATCCAAATGATGAAATGTTTGAATAACAAACTACACCATGACGTGGAGACGGTATGCCGTACGTACGCATGTGTGGTGACTTTTTCATTCACATGATGGATAAAATAACTAATATGGTGAACCATATTTCTAATAACATCAAAAAATATATAATATACTGGATTTACTATTTTAGAATAGAAATAACAAAGAAGGATGATGTGGAAGAAGAAAGGAACTTGAAATAGGTGGCAAGATATTTACCTCTTCCTCAGGTTCTTTCTTTTGATTTGATCAAAAGGGTCCTTAGGATGTCTTTATAACTAAATAAAGGCCTCTAAAATAAAGGGAGGAAAGTCTAAAGGGTATTTTGGAAGGTTTTGGACAAGAAAAATGGCTTTGGATGTGTGAATTAGAGAGAATGGGGAGTGCCATTTTATAAGAGGGGTGAAGGGTACCTTTAGAAAAAACATAAAATATTATTTTATAATAAATTAATATTTGGTTTATAATGGATCCAATGTGACTTATTTCGAGGATAGGGTGGGTATGGGTCGAAAGTCTCTCATCCAATAGGTTTTAGACCAGTTTAGGTTACTAATTTAACCTTATCATTTAGATTTAACTCTATGATAAATAATTTATGTTTTATAGTGGCTTCTTGTATTCTTACACTATATGGTTAATAAACATACTATAAAATGACAATAGAACCCCAATTGGTTCATTAATGTCATATGTATTATTGTATAAGTTTTTTGGACGAAACATAGATTTTTATGAATATAATATCAATTATTAATTTATTATTTTTAAAAAAAAACACTTTTATGTCTATTTTGACACTATTTGGTATTTTGTTTTTTATAAATTTATAAAAGCATTATTAATTCAAATAAAATTCATCTAACCAAGCCTAATATTTTATATTATCCTATAAAATTAGTTTATTTCATTAAAAGTTTCAAATTGTATTTATTTGGGTATTTATAATATCAATGATGTTAATATTTCATTTATAAGTTAATCATTGCGTCATCATTGTATCATAAATAAATTATATTATTTAATGTCTCAAAATTACAAATAAAATAACATTCTCAAATAAATCTTTTTATCTTTATAATGAATAATTATAGTCGAATTTATCTTATGTATAACCCTATATTAAAAATATTTTACTTATTAAACTTTGATTTTAATTCTTTTAACTCTTCTTTGAATTAAATATTAATAAATATCCTAATCTAATCCAGGTGGACCTAAAGGGTCAAATTTTATTCCTAAGGTTGTTTTTGGTCGAATTAAACTTATCCAATAGAATTACGACATGTGTTATGTTAATAATAACATCATTTTTACCTTTAATTACCCTATTTACTTTTCACCGTGGTAAAGAAATAAAACGTTACTATTCACCAAAAATTGATTTTATCTTATTGAACCACATTTAAGTACTGATATTAACTATGTCTCTTGGATTTTTTAAATTCCATTCACAGAAGCTATAAAATTATGTTTTATGTATATTTTTAAATTCTCCTAGGAGGTGGGTAAAAGAATGTAAAAAGTTCAATAAAATTTCTATATATCTAAAATTATTATAAAATTACTCCAATGAATAACATGGAACATATATAGGTAATATGTTTCTATTTTTAAGTAAAATAAATTTAAATAAAAATTTATTTTTAAACTAGAACTCAGTGTTTTCACTATTCATCAAAAAATGAAGTTTTCAGAAAAATACAAAAAATTCACCATAAGCTAATTTCGATATTCCAAATCCAAAAATGAAGTACATTTTTAAAGATAAAAGTTATAAAATTTCAAAAAGTTGGTATTACTATTTATAACGGCTAGTTTATATAATATTTTAACAACATATCGTTGTTTAGTGAAACTCAGTATTGCGTACAACACAAACTATCGCGGAAGGTTGCTCATGTGTGTAATGCAAGCCAAAATAGTGTTGTGTGTAGTGAAATATTCTTTTGGTGTAGCGTATAACATAATACATAAAAACAAAATATTTCTCATAAAATCACAGGGTGTTAGAAAAGTATGGTTGCACAATCATTAACATCAGGTGAACCATTTTCATCTCTTAAATAATCTCCCAATGTCTCCCACATAATTACCATGGTACATACCTTCTTCCAATTCATGATATAGGACTGGTTTCCATAGTAAAGTTTTCATGTGTTTAATCCATCTATGTTACAACAGGGTTCAATTAATTAGACCGTCTATATATACATGAGGTTCTCCATATTTTTTCAATTGTTTCATATAAATGAGGTTTTATTTATATTTTGAGTATATATAACCAAGAGCAATGAAATATAATAACATCCAAGGAGTTTATTGATGTTTCTAGGATGGGATTGAATCTTCATGTGGTGTTCTAAGAATATTGTGTCTGATTGGATTAAAAACCCATGTTGTTTGATTAAGCACAATCTGTTCAGTTTAACTTCATTCATAAAGGATATATATGATGTCCCTTTTTCACTAGGTATAGATTTTGAACCTTAGGAACATGTCTAATGTAGCCTTCTTATAACAGAAATCAGATTCCATAGATTCCCATTCTCCCTCAACCAATTGATGGGTGGTGGAAGGTAATTAATGTCTGTAAGGGTTATTTACCTACAGTTTACTAATATAATAATTCTTTTGGGACCTAAACCAAGGTGGATAACCTTGTATGGGGGTAGTATTAGCATGTCACTGAATGGGGCATACACACAAAGGTTTCCATGGATAGGGGAAATTCATGATGATACTTATATGATAATTGGAGACGCCTAAGCCCACATGAGTCATGATCAATATGAGAAACAAGGGATAATAAGTAAATCAAACTGACCACATAGAGATATTATATATATTCAGCAGGGATTCCCAAATGGGGTGTTTTATATAGATCTTGATCGTTAGAAAGGAGTCCTACATATCCTACTTATAGCGAGAATAAGATTCCCCTAATTCAAATAAAGGATCAATTCATCGATGGATGGGGAAGAAAAATAAAACCACAATAGAGTTTAGGTCCCATGGGTTTGATTGTTTGAGATATTAAGGGACCTACACCATGATAGATTCCCAATTGGAGATCGAGCCTTAAGAATATATCTTATGTACCATGTTTGAAAAAATTCTGATTCCTTGATGTTCAAAATGGTGTTTATATACATGTGTCTTTGGAACAAGTACATCATGTAACTAGATGATTTCCTGACCCAATTAAAATGACATAGGTTCTATTCCTGAATTTGTTGAGATGAATGATATTTCATCCCAATATTTCTTTACATTTTTGGAAATTTAATAGTATTTTGGAAGACATTTCTGAGAACTGTCGCATGATCCATATGACTTGTCCAGTGGCTAGCACATGAAAAAGGAAACATTTCCATAGTTCTTTTCATGATAAACACATGTTAGAGGGATGACACATGATTGGACTAACTTTTGTGGGGATCATTTGGGTGACCAAAATAAAAATGAAAATGTGTGTCACATGATTAGAGATGATATGTTTGTGGTCTTACATGTGATCAAGACAATATTTCTTGATGATTTTACATGGCTTGTATGATATGTCTACAGGACTTCATGTGACATGGATGGCATTTCTATAGGGTTTTGTGTTACACTGTTATCATAAAAGGGTTCTTTCATATTATCTTACATATGTGTCCATGTTCTCTCACATGATCTAGATAGGTCATGTGAAGAAAATAATGCCTTGCCTTGAAAATAAATTTACCCATCATCACATAAGGATTCTGTATATTTCAAACATTATTACACAAATTATTAATTATCATTATGCTTGTCTAATTATGATCTTACTTAACCAGGTATATAGGTGAAAACTCTTTTTTGTAATCTAACTAGTGCACCTAAAGTCCTTTACGTAATCAAAATGGTGACCATTCAAAGAATATATACATATATTGTAATCAAATAAGTGGTTCCTTGAGTATACCTAGTGAAAGACCCTTGTGATTGTGTGGATTTATGATCTGAAAAGTCCTATCTCACCTCTACTCTCCCATGTGTCTCTTTTTTGAGGGGGATGAATTTATATGAATCATCACCATAGATCTTATTGCAACCCTCACATTTCATACATTGATATTATATAACATTTTCGTAATACTTAAAACATCATATAAACATATTCCTAAGGCAGTATTATTCTCGTGTCGTAGGAAACATGTAAACATAAACACTTGTACATTGGTGAGATAAACTCTCTCCCACTAGGTTCTTCATGATTAGGATCCTTCTTTGAAACAACAAATATAATACATATCTTCAGAACCTAGGGGGAAGGGAAACATAAAAAGGGGTGTTCTTATATTCTCATTAAGGGTAAATGATGGAGATATATAAGAATAATCATGAACATAAGGGTATGAGAACATGATCATAAAAATAAATGATCATAGCTTTCATATCAATTATCCTAAACATGAATCATGACATAAATATTTCTAGTTTAGATGTCATGAATCCTAAGGAAATGAAGAACATATGAAATGAAATAATAACATAGGAAAAAATGGAATTCTGTCAAACACATAATCATATAATACAATTTCCATAGTTTCCCAACAATCACTACCAAGACCATATTTTTAGTATGAGTTCACTACCTATACCATTTTGGTAGTCATGGTTCACTCCCATGTTTATATTAGTATCATGAGTTCAATCTTCATACCATCTATGTAGTCATGGTTCACTCCCATGAACATCTATGAAGTTAAGGTTCACTTTTAAGACCATATTTGTCTATCATCAAAGATATACATATTTTCCCAATACATTGGATGGAGATATAGGTACCACCCATCTCGTAATGAATTCATACATAAATTTTTGAAAAGATCATTAACAATCAAAGTATAACCTATGAAATGAAATGGGTATCATAAACATGTAATAATATTGTGATCTATTGAAAAATATATTGGTTTTATAAAAATATATTCAAAACCATAACATGCTAAAATAACCAAGATTTAAAATCATATTACTCGTGAAAGAGAAATAGGACTCTTAAATATTATTCCACCAAAACATAAACTATTCAATACAAAAATATGAATGTAAAAATTTAATTATTTCCATATAATTGAATGATTAAAAATAGTGGATGTCGTCTTATTTGGAAAAATAATTTTGAGCTATACTTTAAAAACATTTATGGTTGAAAATATCCTTTCTACATTGAAAAATGATTTTTTAAAACATAAAAAAAATTAAAAAACTTTTTCATTGAAAATAGATATGAAAACCTATAAATAATTATTTCAAAACAAAATAATTTTTCCTTGAAAATTATTATCTATGAATATTTGAGATCATTTTTGAAAACATGGTTTCTAAAATAAAATATATTTCCAACCATAGTGGGAAATACTCTCAGATTTTTCGTAAAATCAATTTTTTTAATTATTTTAAGAACAAAATATTGGGAAAGTAGTACAATACATGATGATGCATTTAATAAAAATAGATAAATGTAAACTTGGAAGTGTCCTTGATAAATGAATCATAATATTTCATCAATGATATCATAATCATAAACAATCTTGATAAATGATGATATTACTTCAATAAACTCTTATGACATGGTAACTTTGGATCATTATATCTATGTAAGAAAATTAATTTACATTAATTTTAAATTATAATGAAATTAATGTGACCCACGATCTAAAATTTCAAATTTAAGTATATAAACCTCAAAAAATAATATAGGTGTGTAACAAAACATCTGCCTTAAAGAAGGAAAATGGAGACAAAACTGTATTACTGATTTTGTTACTCTTGAAACAATAACCCCATGAAATAAATATCATATAATGGATATGTAAATACCCAAAAATTTAATAATAATAATCATATAATACATTCAAAGGATATATATACACCACATAAAAAATGAGTGGTGTCAAAGACTTGTATCTCACAGAAATAAAAAGGGAGATGAAATTTCTCTTATCATGTGTCTTAACACTCGATGTACTCTTATTTGATTCCTATAAAATAAATTTAATTTCTTAATAAATATTCTATAGAAGAATATTTTTATATAAAAAAACATTTATGGTTGATTAGTACTTTATATTACCCACTTTTTAACAATTCTACGTTAAGGTTTCAACTATTGAAATATTCACTTTGTACTTCACATGTGTCATATGTTGTTATATCTTTCATCCTTTTACTTATATCATGATTTAAAGAATTTAATATATATATATATATATATCATTTATATTAATTATATATGTATTATAATTATCTATAAGATATATAAGTACTAAATTGAATACACCGTTTATAGGAATGGTAGGTCTTCCATACGCATGAATGTTATTTATGTTTTATTATTATATTGAAGTAAATAGATTAACTAAAATATAAGTATACATATATCATTATTAAATTATTATTATTATACGATATTATTTTAATAATTTAAGTTCACTAAACATATACTTAATTCATTTTATGTAGTTTGGGAATGAATCAAATTGCATAGTGGGGTGATAGTACACATTTCCTCAAATAAAGTTATATTATTTACACCAAATGGAATGTAAAATGAAATGTGTTTTAAAAGTATTAATTAAGAATAAATAAATAATAAATATAATTAGTAACATATATAAATACATTTTCAATCATTATAATCACCATGAGATGTGGTAAATCAAAAAAGGAACATTCATCATTTTCTGAGGCGGTAATTCACTATACACGTAAACAGTTTGTTTGTTACCCATTAGATTGATGTGTGTGATAGTGTAGGTCAAAACCTTAGAATAATAATATATATTTATATTAATTATTAATTTTTTCAATATAATAATTAAATAAGTTGATTTTAGGTGGATAATTATGAAAATAAAGGAAAGGATTTTGCGGTAGGATGTTACATCTTTTTTGGGTAAATCATTTTGGTTTTCACCAAATGGATTACTTGGATAGCTTTATACAAAAAATGAGGCTTCAAGGAAGAATAAATGGTTTTTGGGAAGTGTATAGGATATATAGTTTTTGAACATTAGTGGTTTTAGAGGTGTGAGTAATGGGGGAGAGGTTATAGCCTTTTATATGAGTTGAAAAGGACTCGGTATTTTTGAAACAGGTTAGGTGAACCCACGTTTTTACCCGAAAAAAGTCATCATGAAAAAACTCAATAAATAATGGTGTATGGACGAATAATAGAAATAAAATTGATATTGGACAAGTTTCTAGGACATCATGGGCCTTATGATTAAGGTTTAGTTCTTTGTTAAACTATTTTTTCTTCTAATCATTGTAATTAATTTTAAATACTTTCACTAATAATTTTAGTAAAAAATAAAGATTAAATTATTATAAATATTAAATAATGAGGGTTAAAAATATTTAAATCACTTTTCAAAATTTAAAACATACAAGTGGTAGAAATTAATTTAAATTTATTCCTTCAGATGGGACGACACTTCGGGGTTTTAAAGTAAAAATGATAAAAAATTTGAGAAGTTTTTTTATCTAATTTCAATGTAAAATTGGTTACAATGAATTTAATTGGCTTAATTGATAAAATATTATTTAATTAAACTTTAAAAATATTTAAATATATAATTTTTCCATATAAATAAATGAGATTAAAAAGTAGTTTTGAATTAAAATATTGTATTCTACACTTTTTGTCCAAAAATTATGTTTCTCAGAAAATTACCAAAAATCCATCCAAACAAAAATATGACATTATAAGTTACCAAATGAATATTATTTTTTAAAATTAAATTTCTGTGTGTCTATAAACATTATTATATTATTTTTTAGAGAAGTACATAAATTGTAGTTTATTTAAGAAAATAGTAAATTTTAAACATAAAATGACTTTATAGAAAAATATATCATTGATTATAAATATTTCTTGAAAAGTTGATATTGCTTTTAAAATTACTTATTTAATGATTAGTTTGTAATTTTATCATTTAAATAATTATAAAAAATATATGTCTTGTCGAAATTCAGTGTTGTGTGTGTCATACGGTAAGTCGGTGTTGCTTGTAATGTACACCAAGCTGGTGATTTATGAACGGAATGTTTGACTTTGTGGAATAAAATATAACAATGAAAGTTAATTCACTCAAATAAAGGCCCTTAAAAACTCAATTTTTTACTTTCAAACCCTGTAAAAATGATTTTCTCCCTAGAAATTCCATATTCAGGTAAAAACAAATGGGGACACATATGCTTCATCATATCCTCAAATTCCCACAAATGTACTTATAAATGGTGATTTATCTATAAATATTTGACAAGGTGAGTGGTCTGGTTTCATAGAACATTCTCTATATGATCTCAAATTTCAATTACTTATTCCACATAATAATGATCCTGATCAATCGGTATGATATCAGAATTCAGTACATGTGAAAGTTTATGTATGTACTTCCACATGAGAGATATGTGTAACACATCATGGAATTGACAAGGATTTGGAGGAAGTTCCAATTTATATTCTACTATCCTAATATGATCAATAATTTTAAAGGGACTAATATACCTTTGGTTTAGTTTAACATTCTTATATAATTTCATAACTTTCTTAAAAGTAGATATTCATAGAAACACATTATTACCACCTATTTTATATCATGTAATTGGTTATTAGAAAAACATTCCTACTTACTTTGAGATGCCTTGATATGTTGCTAAATTGTTCTATCATTCTCATTCATTTATTCAACAATCATCGATTCCTATAGCTTTTTTTATCCATCTTCTTTCCAATTTGTTATATGTATGAATTTATTCACATATAGGGCTTAATAAGGTGCCATTTCAATATTTGTGTGAAATCTATTATTGTAAGAAAACACAACTAGGGGAATTTGTTGATCCCAACCACCTTTGAAATTATGAAAATGTGATCTCAACATATACATTAGGGCTTGAATAACTCATTAAGACTGACCGTTTGTCTGAGGATGTTAAGTGGTGATAAAACTCAATTGCATATCAAGTTCTTATTGAAGTATTCTCTAGATCATAGATGTAATCCTTTGATCCTGACATGGTAAAATAAAATGTTTTACTCAATGAAACCATACAACTTATTTAATTTATATCCTGGAAATATTATCTAGTGAGAATCCTTCTTTGATACCGATGAAGTGTGATGACATTGTTAGATGATAAAAAAATACCCATATATCACTAAATCTTTTATAGTTTTTGGATAGTCCAATGATTAAATCCATAGTGATATTCTACCATTTACATTCTTTTTGTGTAATGGATAAAACATTCCATCATAATTTTTCTTTCATCATCAACTTACTGGAATACTAAGCACCGAGATACAAACTCTATGATATCCTTCCTCATTCAATTTGACCAGAATTATTCATCCAAATACCTAAACATATTTGTAATTCCAAGATGAATAGAGAATTAAGAGTTCCAATCTTACTCTAATATCTCCTTATTTAAATATTCTATTTAAGGAACACATACATGATTCCCAAATAGTATCATTTCATAATGATTATGGTTAATCTTAGGAACATTTCTAACCTTCATTGGTCACTCTACATCATCTTTATGTGTACACTTAATCATTACTTACATAGAGGGTTGATCATTCATTTAATAAAGACAATATATTCCTCATTCCTTCAAGGTTTTTAGATCAATCCATTTAAAATCCCTAAATATTAGATCTTTTTTGATCCTCATAATTGATAATTTATGATGATCCTTTAGACATAATGCATTAGAAGCCATATTCGCTTTCCTAGGGTGGTTATGTACTGAGCATTCATAATACATTATAAACTCTAACCATCTTCTCTGTCACATATTAAACTCATTATTTTTGAATATATATTTCATACTTTTATTATAATAATATATATAACACTTTTCTACATAAATATAAAGCCTCTATATCATTAACTCCAAAATTATCTCTACTAACTCCAAATCATGAGTTGGGTAATTTTTCTCTTGAATCTTGAACTATCAGTAAGCATAAGTGATAACCATGTTATTATGAATAAAATCACATCCCAATACCATCTTTTATGTATCAATATATATTTGTAATCAAAAATGCAATGACTTACATTTTCTTTAGATACTTGAAATTTTCCTCACATTCATATGTACAGACGAACATGACACCTTTCCAAGTTTACTTGGTAAGGGGATTAGATATTCATGAGAAATTATACAAAAATAATCAATAATATCTATCAAAACCATGAAATATATATATATATAAATCATATTTGATGGTCTATTCCTGTATTGAATTTCCTCTATATTTTATGGATGTAATTCCATACCATCTGTTGAGATTACGTGACCCAAAAATGAAACCTTTTGCAACCAAAATGAAGAATTTGTAAATTTTTCATATAGTGTCACCTTATATAGGTTATTTAGTAAAATTATAATGTGGTATTCATTATATTCATTTCTCTCGAAATAGTTGGGTAATTAGAAAGATAAAAAATTAATCGAGGTAATCATTAAAGGATTTATTCGTTAAATCCATGAAGAATATGAGGGAATTTGGAAGACCAAAAGGTATTACTATATATTCATAGTATCCATACCATATATGGAACTATATCGTATGTATATTCTCCTTTTTCATCAAAAATTGATGATATCCATAATGAAGTTCAATGTTGTAAATGAAATGAGCTCCATGTAGTTGATCAAATATGTTATTCAAAGAGGGAAGATCAAACTTTTTATTGATTGTGATTTTGTTAAATTTTCAATAATTAATGAAGAGTCACATTGATCCGTCTTTGTTTTTCACAAAAGGAGGAGGTGAACCGCGATGTGACACAATTTTCCAAATCAATCCCTTGTCAAGGACTTCTAGGTGTTTCATCTGCAACACAATCAGGGACATTCTATAGGGAGTCTGTGAAATTGGTGTAGAACTGGTATGAGTTCTATTGAGATATAAACTTCATGTTTTGGTGGTAGGATAGGTATAACTTCTAGAAATATATCCAAAAAACATCAATAGTAGGCATATCATCAGTGTCACTTTTCTCCAAAACCATTTGAGAGAAAAACACGTTTTAATGGGAATTATGACCCACATACTAGATCTAATCTCAATAAGAAGTTCATACATATCATCACAATGATGGTGATCATAGGTGGGTTTAAAATATCCGATGTAACTTCCTTTTCTCGACAACTGATGTGGTATTTATGTAGAGAAATACAATCCATCACTATGATAACATCAAATTCAATTAATAGAATAATGACATGATTTGCAGAAAGAACATTCCCACAAACTTCATCTGTTAATGAATGAAAAAATTTGGATGTAATAATAATACCATTATGTTTTTTCTCTTATAATTCAAAAAATATTAATTTTTTGGATTCATAACAACCTTATAAAATTATTATGATATGAATGTGTTGGGAGATCTGTATTCAAATAAGACATTTTAATTTATAGAATAGATGTTAAGTGTACATTTCATCACATTATTATCTCCTCCCTCATCAAAAATAGTGATTGCATGAGATTTTAAATTTTCCCTTAGATTAATTAGTTTATGATTTCACTAATCATCAGTAGAAATTGGTTTTTGGTTGTGGTAAGAAAAATTCCCATTCTCCTTACACGTGTAGCACTGAATCATAGGAGTTTCATTCTGTGTCCTTTTTTCTTTAGGCACACCATTTTCAAAAATTCTTCTAATCACATCATCTATCAAATGACTTATGGACTTCCATTCGAGTCTTAAAAATGCATTATATCCCTTAAATTAATTTCATCAATGTTTCTTCCAACACATATAGAATAATGGAAGGCTCAACATCTTCTGTTCATGATTTTGATATTTTCTTTCAAACACAATTTTTTTCGCTTGTAAAACCATGCGATTGATACGTGACTAAATCCTTAATTTCTGCCATGATTTCACAAATAAAATTCTCATAATAGCTACTAAATTATCTTATTGAAAACAACCTTCTTATACATGGCATTACGTCAATGAATAATCAATCAACTTTACTTTCGGGTTGGATGATAATTCTGGAAGTGTACCTCACAAGTCTCATGAAACTAGCCTCATAGGTACCAATTGATTCAACATACCCATTTAATAACTCAATGAAATATTTATCCATATTAAATAGAAAAATCTAGGGAATGCACTATTAGAAAAATATGTTCTTAACCCATCTCAATCCATGAGTTCAATCTCATCATCCATCAGGAAATTCTGGATTAGAGTCCTCCACGGGCCTGCTTCACCTTCTAACTGATAAAAAACCATAATTAAATTCTCATGCTATGGAAACTAGATAAAAGAAAGTATATTTTCTTTATTACTGATCCATTGTTTAGAAACTAGTGGATCAAATAACCCTATAAAAGAAGGTGGAAATTTCCTCATGAAAGAATCAATAGAATATTGTTCTATACTTTTCTCATTTGGAAGTCCATCATGATTCATATCATGAGAAAGAATTGTGATCATATAAACAATATTCTTCATTCTAGCTCAAATAGAATCTAGTTTTTTCAAAGGACATTATTATATTTTCCCTCACAATCACAATTAATGTGGTTATATGGGCTTCTAGCAATTGACTAAAATTGAGAGCATAGAGTATCAAATATTTATCATAATAAGGAACTACAAAATCTTGAAAAATTACTATAAGATGTCTAAATTTTGAAACCATTATTAATCTATTACACCTTAGGTTTGTCCAAGATTATTCATTGCAATCTCTATTAAAATCTTTCTTAATGTTTTATGAAGAGTTTCAGAATTTCTGAATCGTATTCCGTAAGAGATTAAAACCAAGTGTCTAGAAAGTACAATTATTGGGTACCAGATTACCCTAGTCAAGACCAAGACATATTAGTAGAGTTTTTACCCCTAGGAACATCTGTACTAGAGACACATCCACTTGGGGAGTATATATAGATAGATATTTCTTGGAAACCACTCACTCTATCTTTTACCAAAATCATTGGATATTTTATTATACTTTTACTTATCCTAATAATTATCCTTAAAAATTTCCTTAAACATCCCACTAAATTTTTCTCATTATAGTTTCCAAATGTTAACTATATCTTTTCTCTGATAGCAACTATAGGTACCCTCACTTTTCAAACATTAATATTACATATCATTTGTATAATACTTTAAAATATTATACAAAATGATGCCCAGATACCATATTTTTCTAGTCCATTTAGAAACATGGAAATATAATCACTGGTATATAAGTGAGGTAAATTATCTCCATCTGGGTTAATATTTACTAGATCATATCTTAGAAACATTAACCATAATACATATCTTTCTATATTGGGGCAATGGAAACATAAAAGGGGTGAGCTCATATTCTTAGTAAGGGTAAACATGGGAGATATGTAAGCTTGATCATGAGCATAAGGGTATGAGAACATGATCATGTAAATATAATATCATACCTTGAATATCAAAGATCATGAATGGAAATCATTTCTAAAAGATTAATACTCTATAATACATGAATCATAAGGAGATTAAGAACATATGACATGAAATAATATCATAGAATAAAACATGAAATTGTGGAAAACACACAAAAATATAATATTATACCCATATTATCCAGTCCATCACTAATAAGACCATATTACTAGTATGGGTTCACTCCCCATACCATCATGGAGGTCATGGTTCACTACCATGGTGACCATAGTATTCAAGATTCACTATGAAGACTATGTACTATATCTCGTGAGATATAAATGTTTACCAGATGCATTGGAGGGATATATTGGTCTCACCCATCTTATAATGAAATCATATATACATGTGCCACAATATCATTAAAAATAATTACATTACCCCTAAAATGAAATAGATGTAATTAATATTTCATCATATATTCACTAGTGAAGAAATATATAGGATTTATAACCATTTAATAAAAAACATAACCTATGAAAATAAGTGGGTTTCAAAAGCATATAACCTATGAAAGAGAAACCAGTTCATTAAAAAATATGCCATAAAAACATAAACCATTCATTGAATGAATAAAAATATAAAAATTAAATCATTTCTATATAATTTAATTTGTTTCACTAATGGTTGTCATCTTAGATGAGAAATAATTTTGAGATATCATTTAAAAAAATTTCTTGAGAAAAATATCATTTTTTCCTTAAAAAAATTCTTTTAAAACCTAAAACATTTTGGGAATGATTTTTCATTTAAAATAGATTTGAAAAGTTATCTTGAAATATGGCAACATATTAAAAAATAATTATTCCTAAAAAATATTTTCATGTATCATTTGAAACTGTTTTTGAAATCATTGTTTTTTATGTAAAACATATTTCCGACTAAAGAGGGAAATATGGATAGATTTTTCATAATAATTTTTATTAATTGTTTTAAATACTATACAGTGGGAAAAAAATTTAATGCATGGATTTATGTTGAATAAAAAAATTATATTGAATCTAATGAGTGTTTTTGATATATAAATCATAATATTTCATCAACAAAAGGAAAATCACAAATAATCTTGATAAAAATGAGATTAATTAAATAATCTCTCTCTACTTGATAACTTTGGATCATACTATCCATGTAAGAAAGTAAATATACATGAACTTTAAACTATCATTAAAATAATTATATTCTTGATAAAATAATTTTAATTTAATTGTATACACCTCGAAAAAGAATATTGGTGTATAACAAACCATGTGTCTAAGAGATGGTATATTGAGAAAAACCTGTCTCACCGATTTGGAAACTTTAGAAAAGTTACCCCAAAAAAGAAATATCATAGAATGTATGTGTAAATAACAATAAATTTAAAAATAATTTTTATATAATACATTCATGGGGAGTGTATACACCATAGAAAAAAAGAGTTCTGTCTATGTTGCATTTCTCATAGAAATAAAAAGTGAGTTGAAATTTCACTTACCTTGTGTTTTGACTCTATTAAAAGTCCTACAATACACCTATATTATAATTTTAAGTTTATTATAAATATTTTAAGTAAAAATATTATAATATTTAATACCATATATGGTTGATTATGAATACACATTACCATCTTGTTAGTAATTATATTTTACGGTTTCACTTTGGGTAATATCCACTTGGTTACTCACATGTGTCTAAATTTGTTATATCTTTGGTCCTTATACATATATCATGGTTTAAATAATTTTAAGCATAATGTTAATATCATTATTATTAATTATATGTGTATAATGATAATATATAGGATATGTAGGTATGAAATTTAATGCATTGTTTATAGAGATGTTATGGCATTAGTACGCATGAAGGTTGTTTATGTTTTATTATAATACTGAAATAAAGTGAATAAATGACATATAATTATATATATATATAATTCTTAAACTATAATTATTTTATCATGTATATCCTATAATTTTACTAAACACATAATTAATACATTGCATGAAGTATTTGATCGAATCATATCATTTTTAGGGGGTGGTATTGCACATTTCCTCAACTAAAATTATTGTATTTAAAACAAATAGAAAGTATAAAGACATGTGTTTTAAATGAATTGAATTAAATAATTATAAATAAAACATTAAAAATATATAAATATAGTTTCATTCAAAATTTACTCCCTGAGAGGTGGTTATGGAAAAAATAAGTAATCATTATTTCGTGATGCAGTAATTTATTGTACATGTAAACGGTATATTCGCAAACCATTAGTTGGAGTGTGTCATAGTGTAGGTAAAAAACTTATTGAAAAAAAAATATAATTATATTTATTATAATGGTTCTCTTATAATAATTTAATAAATAGAGTTTAGTGGTGTGATAAGAAAATCATAGAATGGATTTTAATGGTGGATGTTACCTTTTCTTTGTGCAAATACATTTGGTTTTCACTAATTTGATTAATTTGATTTGTTTATATAAAAATATAATATTAAAGTAGAAATAGAGGTATTTCATAAATTCTATTGAGTAGAAAGTTTCCTAACCTAATTTTATTGATATGTGTGAGGAATGGGGGAGTGGTAGTGGTCTTTTATATGGGAAGAAACGAGCTCACTTAGAATTTTTGAAAACACGTTATGTCTACAAAAGATTATAACGAAAAAAGTCATCCAAAGGTAATATAATTCAATAATATAAGGTTAATTTTTGTATAATGGATATAAAATTGGTTTTTAGAAGTTTTTTGGTTTTTTGGCCCTTATGTTTGAGGTTTTATTCTTTCTAAACCAAATTTTTCTCTTAGTATTAGTAACTAGTTTTAAACACAGTCACTAAAAATTTTGGTAAAAACATATGTTGAACTTATTATATATTATAAATTATAATTATTAAAAATATGGAATCAATTTATCCAAATTCCAAACACATAAGTGGGACAAAAATTATTTTTAGCTATTCCAGCTAATTGGATGACACTACGGTGTTTTAAAGTAAAAATGATCAGAATTTTGCTTCGTTTTTATATCTAATTTCAATGTTAAATTGGTCCCAATTACCAGATATGAATAAATATATTAAAATATGGTCTAATTAAACATTTAACCAAATTTAAATATAATTTATTCTTTTAAATAAATTTAATGAAAAATCAGTTTTTAATTTAAATTTTGTATTTTCACTATTCATTCAAAAATGTTTCTTGTCAGAAAAATCCTAATAATTCATCATATGATTAATATGACTATATAAATTAAAAAATGAAATTTATTATATCAAATTAAATTTTTATTTTTGTATATTTTATTTTTGTTTTTTTCATATGTACATTAAATGCAGTTTATTTGATAAAATAATTTTTTTAAAAACATATAAGGAATTTAACAAAAAAATACCTCCCATTATAAACCATATTTTTAAATTAGTTATTTATATTCCTTTTACAAATATTAATAAATAGGATATAATTATATCATTTAAGTAATTATAACAAAAACGTGATATTTTGTAGAAACACGTGTTGCGTGTATTGTATGCCAAGTCGAAGCTGTGTGAAATGAATGTTTGACTTAGTGTAATGATATATATCCATGAATGTTAATTATTTAAGAAAGGCCCCTGAAATAATAGGGTGTTATAATTCTATTATACTCGGGATGAAATTTATATTATTGATATGGCCTTGAGTCTGTGGAGCATCACATGTTTCGTGTGAACCTATCGTGACTCATCCACAGTGTCAACTTTGTGTTACTTGATAACTAGTGAACATGAGATGACTCTATCCTCACTATATTTATTGGTCCCATATCATGATAATTTTATTTCACATAATCATGTTGACATGTCAAATGGCCTTCGCAATACAAAGATATCTTGTTATTGAATCTTTGTAAGATAACAACAATTATCGAAGATGATTTCACATGACTAGTTGAGAATTGTTTGGGGCCTTCATGAGGTCAAGTTGGATCCCCACATGGCCTTCTCAAGAAAAAAAACATCACAATAATTTTCATATTGGTAACACATTTTTAATCATTTATTTTATATGTAATGTGATTATTTCCCCTCAGTTATATATTAGGGAATCACATTGTCAATCAATCATGCATGATATTTTTCATAAGATGGAGGTTACATTTCTTGTGGAATTCATGTGACAAAGATGCCATTTTGGAATGGGTTTTCTATTATCAATGAAAAAATTGTGCATATTTAGTCCATCATTCTCTTGGAAAAATAATAACTTACACTATCTTGAGGATTCACCATTTTCCATACTTTTATCAAATATTTTCCAAGACTGTTGAATATTACCGTTTGGGTTTCCATCAATAAATCACATAATTATTAATGGACCCTAAAAGGATGTTCAAGAATTATCATGTTAGGTTGTTCCACATACCTGTGGGTTTTCGTGTGATTAATGCAAGATCCCATGATGGTGTGTGAGATTTTTCATGGAAAGTCACTCTACATGAATCTATATCTAATGGAGAGTTTGATGACTGTATGGATGCATACAAGGGTCATTTCATGATGAATGTAACATACCTAATTGATTTATCATGGTAGGTATGCTATTCCTCAAGAGATCTTGTGTGATCGTTGATCTGATCACAGGTTTCGTATGATCCCTTCACGTGAAAATCATCATAACGTCTATCGCATGAGGCTTATACCTTTTTATTATTTCATTTTATAAGGTAACATTGGTTATTATTAAGAAAATATCTATTTTTGTGTCACATGATCAGTGGAACTCATCTGGTTGTTTTTACACGATCATAAGGTCTTGTCGGAGGTGATTTTTGTGATCATGAAAATATCATGAAAAGAGAATTCTTGTGAGTTGTTTCTAAGGTCATGGAATCATTTTTCATCTTGGGGGTCATACGATCTTTGTATCATAAACCCTCTATCTCCATGTAAACATACTTTTCATCTTCTTATTGCACAAAAAATAATACCTAGGTATTTATTTTTATTCAGAACTATCAATTCTCATTTTTTGGGTGTCCAAAAATGACCCCACCCTCATAAATGTGGTATGTAGGGGAAAAATTAGTTCTAAGAAAATTAAATACCCACTAGATACCTTTTATTTTTTACTTGGTATGTGTTTTGAACAACAATAAGTCATCCTATTGACCATTGTTATTCCCTAGGGCACCCTATAAATCAAGAAGAGATAAGACCATGCATTCCATCAGTGGATCAGACCTCCAAAGATCTTGTGATTCATTCTCTTGAACAAATACTTCACAACACTACTTCTTGAAACACATGTAATGTGAATTGTTCAAGAGATCTAATCTTTTTTATCTTGCCACGTGACCTCCAACATTCTTAATCGATTTGTGACTTAATCAATGGTTATTTCATTTTGTTGTGCAACATGTCTTTTATTATGGGGTTTTATCATATGATTCTCTTGGTTGAAAGGTTATTTTTCATGGAATATTTTGGTCCTTTTGTGACTCACATTACATATATATAGAAATGTGATTGCAAGGTGTAATAAAAGATCATCTGCACATTTGGTGTTACATGGGTCTTTGGCTTCACAAAACCTGTGACAGGTTATTTGACCATTATACCTTATATGTTTTATGTGAGTCGAATTATGTTTCCCACTCTGTGTGTTTTTAACTAACTCCACCTTTCATAATGGTAATCTTTATCATGCATGACTCATACTATTATGTAAAAGGATTCCTATTCACAGAAATCTCTTAATGTGTCAGGTCAATGGGAAATGATTATAGGGAATCTATAGGTCGACCTTTAGTACCATGAATTTTTAGACAAAAAATTGAATGGGATTCTTCTGATTAAAATACAGTGCTACCCTCTATCACACATACTTAATTTATATGGATTTTGTATTCTAGATGATACTACCATTATTGATCAAAACAATAATTTTCCATATCACTGGTTATTTACTTCACTCAATTTCATTCAAAGGATAATTTCTGAACAAATCTATTGATATTGGAAACAATCCATGGGATATCCTATATGCTTGATAACTCCCCTTTGGGTTTGGATGGTCACAATATTGATCATACACTAATTGATCATAGTTACTAAAACATACTTATATTCTCAATGAGAAGTCCAGGAAGTGGGTGGAGATGAAAGTGGGACCCAATTCCGATTGTTACATTATTTTATAAATGGGAATGACCATTCTGTACTAGTTAGAGTTTCTCATAGTTATCTGATCAGAAGTATGCTATCTATCCTTATAATGTGATGTGGATTTCCCAGTTTTTTATAAACCATCAATACAAAATCCTTAATGTGATGAAAATACATTATTCTCCCAAAACTAACTCATTTAAACTATCTTATAGTGATGAAGTGATTACTCTCTAGGATATCAACCAGTTGGGGGAGATACATCCTCCTGGGAAGATTTTTGATGCATTACTTCATTATGTTGACATTTAGAATTACCCTAAAGACTAAAAACATAGCATGATATATGAAAACTATTTTAAAGGTCAATATAATGAAGTAGTTAAACCTACACATTATTTTTTCTTTAATGTATTGGATCAAAATCAATTTTTATCATAGTAGGACTTATAAAACCACCATACTCCCCAATCAATATCCTTATTCACCTGACTGAAATAACAAAGACCCTTATTGGTCCATTCTAGAAGCTTGAGAGCATGCCACTTGAGGACATATTGTGAGATAAGATATATTACCATGTCTTTAATTAGTATGGTGTTTCAATCTATTTTTAAATGAATGATTTTCATAGCTGGGGACACATTCTTAGGAGTTCGAGTTTGTCAATTAATGATTAAATCTTGTTTTCCAGAGGGGTGGCCTCATAATCTATCAATGCCAAATCTTTCCAATATATATCAATACTACTAGAATATTCATCATGGTAATATCCCATACTAGATTGGAATCCCTTTTCAATTCTTATTTTTATGGATAGTATAACATTTCCAGTGTTACAAATATTATTTTATGTCTGATATTTCTCTTGACTCATTCCAACATAGGATGTACAACGTTTCTGAGGTGTAGGTGGTGGAATTAGGTGTCAATTAGGATATTGGTATGCTGAGTGAATATAAATATTTCTAATTAATTAAATATTTTTCATTTAATGGGTTATTTGTTGATAAAAAGATGAGGATATCTCTATGAGCGGTCATATAAAATCTCTCTTCGGGATGGGGTTCATTAATATCAAAATGACATGATCATTATCTGTGAGCCATATTCCACTTAAAGATTTTATCTCTAGTTTTTCTGTATTCTGATGGATTCCCCTCCTCCCTTAGTTATGTTGACTCATAAAGATACGTATTACGCAATCATTCTTCCTCATATCGATGCCCCTATCTTTTTATCTTATAACTATGACCAGGATTTTGTGGAAGCTTACTCGAGTGATATATTGAATTGAAAAATTCATTAAGATGAAATGAAATTCACTTCCCTAATACCCTTATCAATAGATGAAATTAATTTCATTAAGGACATGGGGGTTCCTCCAATTATTCTCTCTCTTTAAAGAAATGAACATACAGTTAGTAGCACAATGGCTTGTTGAGAAGGTTGATTCTTTACTGACATTGACTGATGATGTACTATTTTGGAAGAAATTATTGGGGCTCATTAACATGATTCATGTTTATCTTATTTGATCCCTCCTACAACATACTTGATACCATAAATCCCAATCTAGTAGCAAATACCCACCCTTATTAGGGAGACTCCCTTGGAGAACATTTATGGAAAAGAATAATTTCTTCTCCAACTATTTCCTGAGTTGGGATCCACTGGCTTCAAATATTGTAAATTTTAATATATCATACTAAAAACTTTCTTGAATCGATAAAAAAATGAAAATCAATGATTTTTAATTTAATGGTATTCATGTCAACACTCCTTTAGTTGAATTAATAGCAGAATATTTGTAGGTTATTTAATTGAGACATCAGAAGGTCTATCAGCTATGTGTCTAGATGGATGATTTCCATTTAAAATAGTATAACATGAAGTTATCATAGATCATGAAAGTTCCCATATTTCTATTTCATAATCCTTATTAGAGATTTTCCAAAAAGGAGGTGGAGATTTATCTTCATTGATTTTGATTCATAATCCTTGGGTGGAAGCTACAAAATGGAGAAAACAATACATCAATACTCAATTAATTCTTATCTCTTGAATCTATATGATTTATCAAACATAAATAGTTATATTTTATTATTATTTGATTAGAAAATGTGTTTTTTTATTTTGAACGAAATCTTTTAGAGATTTTAGAATATGGATATTCCTCCATCCTCTATACATTTTCAATTAACAAACCTTTTAGAATGTTATATTTCATTTTAATTCATTCTTTCATCTATTAGTGTGATGTAATTTAATTGACTTACTATCATATAGATCATAAAAGATACTCATACTCTATATAATACCAACTAAACAAAAATTCCTATATATGAAAACTGGAGTCATAAAAAATTCCTATTGAGAATTTCTAACAAATGACCAATGATATGAGATTATTCAATTATGTTTCTGCTTTTGTTATCCTAGGATAAGATAGTTTAAAAGGATATGTTTGATAGATACATTCATTAGTGAAAGTACTCTAATTTTTTCTTATGTCAATGGAGCTAGTGAGCAAATATGGATTTTTAATATATACATATAATGATCCCTACATGAATTGAATCTTTTTATTGGTATTTTCCCAACATTTTCCTAATCATCATATGGGAAAACATTATGAGTTATGGAATTTTATTTTTATCAAGCCTCCATTTTATGAGTTTTTTACCATACAAGTTTTACACATTTTTCATTTTATAAGTGATCAATGCTTCATGGATCACACGAAGTTGTTTTCTATTGAGTATAAGATTATTTTTTATTATGGTTCACTTTTCTAGATTTCAAAATAGTGAGAATTATGCCACTTTGAATTAGAAACATAAATTCTACCAAGACAGAAGGTTGATGTAGTTTTGGTTCTTTTAGCTCGGACAATCTATTTTAGTAGTTTAGTTTCATTTATCCCAGATCATATGTTTCTATAGTTTAGGTTATTTTACCCTGAACCTTCTATTTATTTTAGTATATGGTATTTTAGCTAAGACCATCTATTGATGTAGTTTATTTTTGTTTAGCACAAACAAAAATTTTCATTAGTTTAGGGTTTTTTGGTTATACCGTATATTTCTATAGTTTCGGGTCCTTTAGCATGGACTTTTTTTGTAGTTTAATACCATCAATCATGGAACATTAATAGTGTAGATTATGTTCTTATATCTCATACCATTTAGTTCTATATTTTAAGGACATCTGTCTCAGACCGTCTACGGTAGGTAGTGAAGGATGGGTATTCATAAAGGTTTTAAGAACACTATATCCTTGATGGTATTATGAAGAGTGAGTGTCCATGATGAATTCTAATACCCTACTTTCTTGATTTTTTTTGAAGGATATATTTTTATGAAGGGTTATAACAACTCATGTTTTTTAAGAAAACATGAAGGATGAATGCCCCTATTAGGTTGTGATGCCCTATACCACTCTTGAGACACAGTTTAATGTACATTGAAATATTTTGGATGACAAATCCATTTTTGATAATATGGATATGGGTTTTGTAAATCATGGGTCCATCAGGTTGATCCTTTGAAATTAGTGTGGGTTTGAAATGTTGGGGATGATATTAAAAAACCATAAGGGGATTAGTATCCCAATAGTGTTGCTGGGGTTCATGAGGAACTGATTCATTTCTTGTGAGGAGGAGATACCTCTTGTTTATAGGTCAATGATCCTTATATATGAGCCCATGGGACATACATTGATGGTTAAAAAAATACGAACCCTGATCTTTTCCAAAGGACTTGTAATTTTTTTTGGAAATTCAATTGTTTGGATGATGAAGTTGGGTATAATGAAAATAGCCATCCAAGAAGGGTTCAACAACCCTAAGGTTGTTTAGTTTCTAGCTTGGAAGCTCAGGTTGTACACCATATTTTTTTTGAGTCACATGGTGTGGTCAATTAATTTTTATTTGGAATTGAATATCACATTATTTCTTTTAAAATGGCTTGCATACATAGTCATGTAATGTCATGGATATAAAATTCTATAGAATAGTCTAGTTATGAGGATTGTAAATCATGGAATGAAAATATATGATTCAACATAATGTGGAAACCAGTTTATAAAATTTAACCATTGATAATGGCGGAGGCCTATCTTCCATGTAGTCATGAGAATAACTCCTCATATTAATGGGGCCTCTCCTCTAGGTCTAAAAACCCTCTAAGAAAAATTTCTTTGGAATTATGTTAGTTATTCATTGAATCTTAGAGTGGCCCTTTTGGATTTTCCAATCTATATTACTAGTTTTCTACTAGGGAGAAAATAGAATAGGGGATCCAAAAGTCAATGAGGATCTAATAAAAGGATGTAAAATCAAGGAATTAGATTTGTCAGCAAAGACTAAAAATCCATGAATGTAGTTTATTAGACACATGATAATAAATAAAAGTTTATGAAACATAAGATTTGTGTCTTTTAATAGTGATATCGATATCATAGCGATGATAAATAATAAATAATTTATCTATAATGTTGTGGTCTCTTTATGAGATCATGTTTGCTCAACAGAGATACTTTTCATGAAAATCAACATAACTTTTTTCGCATAAGGGTATCATCATTTCCATATTTAATTTGTTATGTCCTAGGATATGCACCCATCAAATATCTATTAGTAAATCATGTTATAAAATGGGGATGTCTGAGGTACTTCTAATGATTGATTGGACATACTCAACGATAGTGTCATGATGAAGATGGAATTTTAGTGGGGACTTTCCCTAATCAATGGATTGATCATGTAAATCACATCAACCCATTAAATGAAAAAAATTGTAACTCTTTATTTCATAAGGGTTACTCCTTTTTTCAAATATTTTATCTTATATTTTCCAAGAGATAATTTTTTCCCATAGTTTGTTTGTTAGGGAGTGGCATGATCAATAATGGACCTCATGATAGTGTGTGAAAATTATCATGGTTGTTCACTCTTAGTGGTTGTGGTGTATCACATGATCAATGATGGATCTCTAGATGTTACATGATCATAGTAGTGAATAATAACTCTACATATTTTTGGATATGAAGGTGCATCACTTGATCAAATAGACATTTCCATGGGCCTTCTATAATGAAGTAGACAAACCCAAAGATATTTTTGTGCGGTAAGGATGACATCCCACTAGATATATCTTATGACCATGGAACTGATCATGTGCGCCATATGAGCCCTTAAAATATAAATCATCGTTACTTCAATGAAAATAATCTTTCACCATTTTCAAATTTAATTTTACAAGGGACATTTGGTAATTGTCTTAAATCTATTTGTTGATGTGTCCCATGGTAATTCGAACTCATCCGGTAGTATTCACGTGATCATGATGGCTTATCAGAGGGGATTTCTATGATCATGAACTGATAATTTGAATCTCATATTTCTGATATGTTCCTAGGTTCATGCGATTGTGTGTCTTCATGGGGGTCACATTATCTGTAAATCCTAGAAACCTAATCTCCATGTATCCATGGCCTTTCATTTTTAGGGAAAATAATACATATCCATTGGTATTTATTAAATTTTAATTTTTTTGATTCCCATCTGGTGGGAATCAGTAGATAGCTTGATTCAAGTAAAGGCTTCTTTAATACTTCATGATTAAGTATTGAAATATTCAAATAAAAATGTGTGTATATATTTCTAACATGCGTTTTATAAGTTTTATAATTAACTATAAATATATGTTTCGTATTTATGTTATTAATTGGTTTTAAATGTTTTATATAGTTTTGTTATAAAATTTTCTAACTCTGATATTAAATTCAATGTAAATGAAACTTCTTCGTAAATAAAATAAAAAATATGTGGAAATAATTTTAATATTTTATTTTAAAAACAACATTTCACCCCCCACACATATAGTAAAACTCCTTCTATTTAAATTGTATGATACAATTCTCTTACATCTAATGGTATCATTGGTTAAGAGTACACAATTTCAATGGATTTAATTCAGACTTCCAATGTATTTACCTTAACATGTGTTGAACTTATATATTGATAAAATATTGGTATATTAATTGTTATATACTCTGAATATCATTGAATTCAATTATCTATTGTGATTTATAATAAAAAACAATTATTATGAATCAACTATTAGGGGTTTCAAATCATTTCCACTACTTCTTCCCCCACTTGTTTGATAGCTCTTACTTATGATAAAAAATTACGATAATTGGAATATTAGGGCATACATGAAGAAAATGAATGGATGAAGGTTAAATTATCCCATATATGAGATTATTATAAAGCATGGGAATGATTTATATAATTACATATTTTTCAAGATTCCATTCTTATTAATAATTCCATTTTGTTTCACAACTTCTACTAACATAGAAGTGAGAATTCCTATTACGAATATTGTATAATGACTCTGATTCATTTTTGTAGACACCATGTTGAATTTAGGATATAATTATATTTATCTATGATTAATCTCAAAATCATCAAATAAGGATATGTGTTTTTATCATACTCCATATATTAAATATGTTAATAGAGGTGTTTTGAAATTTGACGTCATCCATGGATGTGTGAAAGGGAATTTTACATCGTTTAAACCCAAATTTTGAGACATAAAGAGTTACTATATTTTATAAGGTTATGAAAGAATTATTGTTTAATCTATAGTTTAAATCCTTATAGAATATAATGAAGTGTTATATTGGAGTTTAATGTTTTCTATGATGACATAAAGGTTACACTCGTGTTTTTTGGTGTTAAAAAAGGACTAAAGGGTGCATCTCAGTTTATCACCTAGACGTGAGGTGTGGTGATTTATTTAGGAATTTAATATCCTCTAGAAATAAATTTGTATATTTTAGTGTAGTTCCATCGTGGGAAGAAATTTATCTTTAATGGGGGGGGATGGAATGTTCCATGGTATGAGATTTGGCCTACAAAGGGATTTTAACATATACTCTTTAACGGAATCAAAAAACATGTAATGTGATGTCATAGTTTAAATATGTATGATAAGGTGTGACACCCAAGAAAATATAGATTATATTTATCGTTTTATCAATAAGGCATAAAATGTCATTTATGATAATAGAAACCGGACACATCTTATATTTTAAGGTCATGTAAGAGGTCTAATGTGTCATAGATTTTATTTTTGTGTGATATGAATTAATATGATTATGGTTATGGTTATATATCTTCAACTAGTTTTTTTTACAGATTGAGGTTATATGAGTTTGACATCTATATAAAAAAACATGAAATTGGAATGACACTATGAATTATACATGAGTAGTCCTAAATGAGACTTGGTCCATTGGTGAAGGTAAAGGTTAGAAGAGTCCCAATAAAGTGTGAAAACCCCATTATAAAGAAGTATAAATGACAATGTATAAGTTTCACATCATTTTTTAAAATTTAATAGCCTTCTTGATCAATTATAATTTTTTCAATCTAGTAAATATATGTTTAATGATAAAAGTGTTAAGGATTAGGGGATTGTAATGGAAACATAATCAAGGTTAATTTGTGATGATTTTTATACTGATCTTCATGGTAAATAAATATAAGATTTATTTAAGTGAATACATGTCTATAGAATTTTATAATTGGATTTGAGTCGAGTAAAATGGGTTGTAGATTGTTCATGGAGGCCCTGATTTGATGTTATGAAATTATAGAACTCCTTGACTATAATATTAAATTCTAAATGTCTACCGAGCATAATTTTCATTACTGATTAATTAAATGTTTATTATTTACTTATCATAAATATAATTTGATTATGTACATTTGATCTGGGCCAATGAATTTATAAAAATAAAAAAATTAAAAAAAACAAATTTTTGTATATGTGTAGAATAAACCAATGTATGTTCCAAGTAAAGATCATAGGATTCATCTATAACCCACATAGGATTCACTGAGCTTAGTGAGCAGAAGAGTTATGTGACACTTATCCAAATTAAAATTAAATTACAGAATGAAGGAATATTAGATCTTAGTGATAATATCCAATGGAAAATTAAAATATATATTCTGAAAAAAAAGAAGATGATACTAAAAATTAAAATTGAAATTAAATTATCAAGATCATGTTTTAGATGAGAAATAAGGAGATACAGTCATGGGAGAATATGGAAACATATATGAGCTCGATGTTAGAGTAAATTTTCCACATGGGAATGAATTATGAAGCCTTGAACTAGTGGTTTTAGACTTTGATGTAGTTAAATGAGTTTTATTTTTTGAGTAATTCAAAGAAGGAAATTCAAAAGTCTTCTATGATTTAATGGAATCAAATTTTGAATCTAAATTGAAATGTTTAATATATTCCAAATTTCAAATGAATTTTTTTTTAATATTGATGAAGTTTCCAAGTTCCAATTGTAACTTAATAGTCACATGGTATTTTTTGAGCATATATTTTTTCAATATGTTTCATGAAATATAATATTATTTATATATCATTCATACATAATGTTATAATTCTAAGAGTATGATAATTTATTGTATAAAGGAGAGAGAAAGTGCTAAATTTGAAATCATTTTTAGAAAAATTTTATGTTTTATACAGTATAATAATAATGAAGGTTGAAGAAAATCCATACCCTCATATTTTGGATCGTGTTTCAAGACTAATAGACTTGTTTAGAACAACGCTTTTGGATAAAAAGTATTTTTCATTGGTAAATAGATCATGTAAACTAGTGGAGATTTATTATAATAAAGCTGGTTCAAAATAAACCATGAATGAGAAGGTATTTTTCTAAATATATCAAATTGGAATGAGTTTTTGATAGGGATTCCTAAAAACAAGATGGAGTTGTGTTTATATTGGAGTGTCTAACTTATTATAGAGGAGGATATTTTTGATTGGGGTGTCTCGCCGGTTAATAGAGGATTGTAGTTGGGGTGTCTAACCAACTACTACTATAGCCACTAGTAACTATGGTAAAGATATTGTGTTGTGTTTTATATATAGTACGACATGGGGTAAATCATTAGTAAGAACCTTGTATATTAATTGTTCTACTCTATTTGATATTAATACAACACGTGAGGTGAAGTTCTGCAATAATGTTGAGTGTATAAAGAATACCAAAATGTTCAGGATGTTGAATTGGAATGGGAAATAATTTTTAATAGAATACAACTTATTTACCCCTACCCTTTTTAGTGGTTAATCCTACCTAGAGTACAAAATGTGGAATCTGATCGAGGATCCCATTAAATTTTAAAATTGGGTTCTGTGGAATGGGAAATCTATATCTATTGAAAAATATGGTTTCTCTATCTTTTTATGTTAAGATTTATATTAGATGGATAAATAGGATTCCATGAAACCACATATCATATGGCTTGGAGTGAAAGATGTCACAAAATTGGTTTTACAGTCATTCCTAAAGAAGATTCTATAAATTGAGATAATAATAGATATATAGAGTTATATGGATGATCTAAAAATACAGTCACAATGACACTATCATGAAATATTTATACCAAATTTAGGGTTCATCAAACTACTAATTAGTTATATGAAAAATTGAAGAATAGTTATGAAAAAAATATCAATTTTATTGAAGTAAAACAACAAGTCTTAATGATAAAATTCAATTTACAATTAATGGATGATGATGAGAACATTTATGAATAACATATATGGTTCAATTAGATTTAGATAAGCATCTGGGATTTTGGTGAGAAGCTTGAGTATTTCATTATTAAAAAACTAATGAGGAATTTCCATGATCTTTTTGACTCAAAATTATGAACCACTAAATAAATATTTTATTTGACACTAGATTATTTTTGAAACATACTCATTGATTTTGAAATGAGTAGAACTATAATATTTATGCCTAAATTTAAAGATGAGGTGGATATAAAGTCCATGTGAAAAAGGATGTGTTAAAAAAGTGGAAGATTAATAATCAAGTGCTTCTAATGATAATGAAGACGATGAATACACAGAAAAGTTAATGTATCTTATTTCAAAAAGATTTAGAAATTCAAAATAGATGGAATAAAGGGAAAATAACTAATTTTGTGGAATTAGGATTTCCTTGGAGACTCTTTCTATGAATATCCAATGAAAAAGAAACATATCCTGAATCATAATAGGATAATAAGAAACATCAAAAATTGAAAAATGATAAAAATAATAAGAGTCATTCCAACAATATGAAGAGGTATTTTATGAGAAATCATGATAAATTTGATTCATAATCATATATATATATATTTTCATATTATTTGGTAAATTTCCATAAAAATTTTGAAAAGGTATTTGATTCATCAACTAGTGATTATGATGTTCAATAAAGAAATTAAATGTAATTTTTACTAATGATAAAATTGGAAGAAACACATGATACAAATATTAGATACAATATGGTGAAGAGAAATATTTTTTGAAAAACAATTGATGGATTATGAAATAGTTATATATGATAAAAATAATACAAAACATGTTTATGAATAAGGAAAGAACATATCTATGTTTCCAGATCTTGATATAATGGTAAGTGATCTTTAAGTGAAGAAAAATTAGGAGGAAGAGTCATCAAAGACATAAACCAAGTGTTGTTTAGTGATAAAATGAGTTTAATAATATCATATAAGATTTCACAATATCTATTGAGGCTAAAGCCAAATATTCTTATATGGGTTAGAATAAATTTTTATAATAAGTAATGCGAATCTATAAAAAAATAAATAAAAACCTATTGATGTATCTAACATTATATGATTCAATTTTTTGGGAAATTTGTGACCATCAAAGTTGATGAGAGTAAATATTTCACACTAAATAAATGAAGACATTATCCAAGAAGATCATGAAATCCAATGAAAAATAAATCTTACATTATAATTGTAAAATAAACAAAATAATAGATAAATCTATAGTCAATTTCTAATATAAATGTTTCAAGGGTTTTATTGTTGTTATAGATGGTATAGCGGTAATTCATTTTTATATGGGTATAATATATCATTTCCAATGAAGATACAAGAAAAAAAATGGATGTATAGGGTGAGAAAATGAGGAAATAACTAAGATAAAGTAATATATTACCAAATAAATACTAAAACTCTCTAAACAATTCTTGGATATTTACAAGAAGTAATTAATAGATGTGGAAAAGAAGTTCATAAGACATATAAGTTCATGAAAATACTTCTAGGTGAGATTCTCTATTCCATTAGAGTGAAGAAAACTAAAAAAATGGTGAAGTAATTAAATATTAATTTATTCAAGAAGAAATGTGAGAATACAAAAGAATTTACAATGATCTAGATTGATCATTTAGATATTTCTAAGAGAATAAAGAAATAGGAGATGGGTTCTAAAGGAAATTGAAATGAAATGGTTATACCTTAATATGTCGGAATCCAATATAATATTTCAAAAAAATGATATAAACATCACAATAAATCTTCAATGATTTGTTACATAAATATGTAAAACGAAATTTGTGAAATGTGTGAAAAAACGTGTAATTGGAAAAATGATTTTATGAAAATATACATCTAGAATAAGAAGAGTGCATTAAAAAGGATTACTAAATAAAAGTAAATTATGTTTCCATGATCTCTAAGGAAAATAATTTTATATCCCAAATGATGATAATTTATGGGGAGTATATAAATTTACCGTCTATGAAGTATATGAACTAGAAAAAAGCATTTCACAATATGAGATCCAAAAAATGAAAAAGGAGACAAGGGTGAGAGGAAAATCTTAGCCACTGTGTTAATTATGAGTAACTAAAAGGTCCCTCCTTATTCCCATTTATAAATTTTTATTTATACTAAAATTCATGGAATTGAATAAGTTTAACAGTTTTTTTGAACTGATAAAAATAATTATGTTTGTCTTCATTGTATATTTTAACCTCCATAAACAAGAATAATTATGTTCATCCCCTAAGGGGAAGAAAAATATGATATTGAACTGTCAACATTCACAAGCTATGTGAATATCAAATTTCTATAAAACTAATGAAATGTACAGAATAATGTTTTTCAAACAAATATACAACCCTTTTTGGTGAGATTACTGGATGATGATTAAATGAGAAAAAGGGAAAGTTTTATACTTCACATGTGGAATTCTGATTTGTTTCTTCAGATGTGTTCAATAAAAAATTTATTTCTTGAACATTATATATGAGAATCCCAATTATTGAGTTTCTAATAATGGTATCCAATTTTGTTATTTATAAACATAATGAGTCATCTTGGTTGTACATAATTTGTTTTCTATAAATATTTTGTCCATATAGATATAGAGTTATTAGAGTAAAGGATCTTTTCATAGAAATTTATTTCATATCATAATTTTCTCAAGTGGAAAAAGATTTTGTTGAGTTTCGAATAAGCATAAAGAAAATGGTTTCATGATTATGAATAGAAAGGATAATACCTCAATAATGTAATTTTAAATTATGTAAATAAGTTGAATAAATAAAATAACACATATTAAATTATGGATTCTCCACATATTGAATGATGGAGTCTATGATGAAATTGATAATAAAATCTAAATGGGGTGACTGATGTTCCCTTTTGATAAATTTTATTGTTTTAATGGGTCAATATGTGTTTTTAATATAATTGGTTTTACATGGATGATTTTTATAGATACATAATCAATGAAAATTTGTGATTATTTTTATTTTTATCTTCACTTAAACTAAATATAAGTTTTATTGGTTAGAGTGACATTGTCGAAATTTTATTAATAGTTGATCTAGGATAAGGAAAAGGTGATTAATATGTTTTAAAGAGACCCCGATTTGAAGTGAATCTGAGATGAAACTTTGAGAATAAGACTAAATATTTGGTAATTTTTACTGAGTGTATGTTTCAATAATGATAAATATTAAAGTCATTTTGGAAGATCATATGTGTCATCTATCAATGTACATGTGATAAAGCGCTTTAGTGGGCTCCCTCAAATGATTAGTGTGATTTTGGGGTACTTAGGTGCAGCAGAGTGGCTGACCAAGGTCGTCTCTCAAAGAGGAAGTAAATTTAACAACTTATTAAAGGTATTCTAAAAAAAATAAAATTGAATAGAATAAAAACACTACATGAAAGGATGGGGGTGGTTGTTTATAGTTTATTAATCTAGAATAATTTTTCTGGAAGAAGATTGTATAATTTTTTTGTTTTTAGTTTTGAAATGAATTTCGGTTAAAATGACATGATAAGAAGATGTTTTTTTAGAAATCTATTTGAAAAGGTGTAATAGATCTAACTCTACCTCTTCATTCACTTATTAATCATTATCATTTAAATCAATATCAACTTAATTATTATCCCATAATTTGTTATTCCTCGAACCCTACGAGAGTTAACTTAACCACAAAGATGAAATTACTTAAACCCTAGGCTAGCTTCACAACACGCAATCGTAGAACCCTGCTTTGATTGTTGTTATAAGGATAGATTATGGTCAGTGGTTAATTAGAGCACATATCCATTCTATAAATGAGGATGAATTGTATTTAGAGATTATATTTTAACTCTACAAATTTATCCTGTATGGTCTTGTATTACCGATTAAGATCACGCTATCACAATTTACATAATTCCGGACCTCGCATGTTTTGTGTTAATTGTTCAATTTCTTGCATAGTTACTTACAATATAAAAACACAATTCATGGATCATATTAAGAGAATTACAGTAGCTCAATGATTCAAAATAATTAAATTAAGAAGGATAGAGGTCGATCGATTACTAAAAATAACTACTCTTCCATGGGCGGTGTAGTCATCGTGGAGACGTTTTGCATAAGCAAAGGATTGAAAGGGTAGAACCCAATCTTTTCTCCACTCTTGATTACAAACCAATTATGAATATTAAGAGAATAATAAGAGGTAAGAACATAGAAGATTATTTGATGAAAAATAAATGAAACAAACATGAAAGAAAATAAATACAAAGAGGAGGTGGGAGAGGAGAGCCTTTTTGGAAGAGAGGTTTTCACAAAGGCTTACTTCTTCCAAGAGTTGTGAGGGGATACCAAGAGACACCCTTTCAGAAACACATTCTCAAATCCTTGACCATCCCTCCCAAAGAGTTAAAACCCCCTTTAAATAGAGGTTTTGAGAGCTAGGGTTACATAACTTTTTAAGTGTGAAATGAAAAACTCGACCAAATATTTTATTCCATGTTTCACCACCTAGTTGACATCAAAAACGCGTGAATTGTCCAACCATCCAGAAGGATGATTTTTTCCGAACCATATCCTCGATCTTTCCTAAAAATTTCAGCTCAATCCAATCCCGGATGAAGAATATATGGTCCAAATACAGAACCCATGCCCATTCTGCCAAGTCCAGCCCACCATTCGATTAAGGGCCCATTTACTCCATCCAAATGCACTTTTTATCTCCAGTGTCCTGAATGAAAGTTGTAGAAACTTACGTTAATAACTCTGTTACAAAATTTCAAATTCAAATAATAAATATAAAAATATTTATCTTTGAAATACTACAGTGCACTATAAAGGGTAAAACTGGAATTTTCACAAAATTTTCAAATGAATGATCAAATCCAAAATATTTTATAAATAAACATATTTAACACAATGTGAGGAAATTATATCATTTATTATAAATAAAATATTCAACAAAATAGTGTTTTATCAACTCCCCCACACTTACCCTTTTTCACTCCTGAGCAAAATCTCATATTAAGTAAACATCAATATCAAATCAAAACCAATTTTAAAACACATATCCTTGAGATCAAACAATTACACCCCAAGAAACAAAAGATATCATGCCTCATAAAAAACTATTATTTCAAGTTCTTCATTTATATAATTCAATATATTTCCACATTATTTATCCTCCCATGCACAAAACACTTACCTCACTTGAATTTTCTGTTGTCAAACAAATGTCAATTTTTTTTGCAATGTCTTTCTCATCCAAACTCATACAAGGGTCACCATAGGCTTGATAGATTCCTACATTGCTACCCGATGTGAGTTAAGAACATATGTTTATCATGAGGACATTTCAGGGTTTTTCTGTGGCTTTCGGTTGGTAGGATTTAGATGTGAAAAATTCTGAGGCTGAATGAGGAGGGCTTGACTCATTTTGAAGCAAAATTGCATTAATCAAATTTTCACTTAAATATAGTCTTCCTCAATCCCCATAGTATTAATTGAGCTCCATCATCATGAAAAGTCATGAAAAAATTACACCATTCCTCATTTCAGGATAAAAAATGTCAATCTCATCAAACATGATTTTCTTGAAAGCTCCAGATGGGCACAACTTTCCACCTCAATTAGAAGCTCCAGAAAAGGCACAACATCACTTGTCATGAAAGCTCCAGAAATGGAACAACTTTCAATATAATGGATTTCTTCAGTAGAAAACACATATCTTCCGAATTTAATTTTCCACCGAAAGTATCACAGAATGTGGTGGCACAACACAAGATAGATTCCCCCACACTTAAGCTCAACTAGATTAAGAAATTTCACTTCAAGAGTTGGTTGTATAGGGAAAATTGGCTTGTAATGTGGATAACCTAACAGGTTGTGCATGGATTCTAAGGGCTATAGGGATTAAATATTCATGGTTGGCCATTATAAAAAAGGATTCTTTGAAATATGGGCTTTAATACTAATCTAATGCCTCAATCATTGAAACATAAGTACCTCAAACCCTCAGGTTTTGAAAGGAATAGATCAAATTCTGGTTAAATCAAGAATAGTTTGGTTCTCTCAAGAATTGAGGTGAATGTAAAGAATATGAAAATAATGGTTTAGAAGCCTCACAGGAAAGTGATTTCAAAAATAAATACAGTGAGATGTGGCATGGGATTCAAAATTCAGTTTACTTTTCATGCAATTACTAAATATTTGAACTTGAAACAAAGACATTTCAGTATTCATTTATACTTTGTTTCAAGGGGTAAATTGTTTCACATATTGATATGGATTTAAAAATTGTGATAAGAATCATTTCAGCTCAAAAGTTTCAAAAACACACAGAAAATTGTAAAATAAACACACAAAATTTGAAAAACACACAAAAAAATTTGGTTTTTTTACAGGAAAACAATTGAAATTACTAAACTAAAAGGTTCCCTCCCCCACAAATAAAATATTGAATTGTCCTCAATGTGAACCCCTGAGATGATATATGCACATGAAATGCAGATTTTTTTTAAATAGGACAAATAATATAAAAGTGAAAGGGTTAGGAACAGCCTGATGTGCTCTAGTGATGATGGGGTCATGCAGTGTCATAAAATCCACTACATCAGTAGGAAGTCCTTCAATGTATCTCTTCAAACGTTTCCCATTGATTGTAATGCTCCTTCGAGTGTCCTCTTTTGTGATCTCCACTGTACCATAAAGAAAAAACATTAGATACAATATAAGGACCTATCCATCTGGAATGCAACTTACCAGGCATCAACTTCAGTCGTGAACTATAGAGAAGGACTTTCTCTCCAACATGAAATTCCCTTTGATGGATCAGTTTGTCATCAGCTACTTTTTATCATTCCTTGTAGAGCCTTGAGTTCTCATATGATGATAGTCGAATCTCCTCAAGCTCTTGAATTTTCAACTTTCTTTGAATTCCCTCTTGGGCCAAATCCATGTTGGGGACATACAAATGCGGGTCTTGTACGCTGTTCTATAATCCCACAATGCATCATCCAAGCACTTTCTCCAATCCTTCCTATTTGGCTGCACAGTTTTCTCCAAAATTTGTTTCAACTCACAATTTGAAACCTTAGCCTGGCCATTTGTTTGGGGGTGGTATGGTGTTGATGTTTTGTGTGTGTCACCCCATAATTTGGAAGGAGGGAAGTGAAATTACTATTGCAAAAGTGTGTCCCTTGGTCACTGATGATTGCCTTTGGTACTCTAAACCTACAGAAAATTTGAGCCTTGACAAAATCCACTACAACATGAGAATCGTCAGTCCTGGTGGCCATGGCCTCCACCCATTTACTCACATAATCAACATCAACTAAAATATACAAAAATCCAAATGAACTAAGAAAAGAACCCATAAAATCAATGCCCCATACATCAAAAATCTCCCAAAATGGTATGTGTTGTTGGGGCATCTCATGTCTCTTATAGATGTTTCCAGTGTGTTGGCAAAGAGAGCATGACTTAAAAAACACATGGGCATCATGTAATAAACTAGAAAAATATAATCCAGAGTCCAAAACATTACTAACTATCTGTTGGGGTCCGAAGTGTCCACCACAAGCAAGTGTATTATAGAAATGAAAAACAGACTGAAACTCATGATCAGGAACACACCTCCTAATAACTTGATCATTACACATGCGCCAGAGGTATGGATCACCCCACACATAATATCGAGACTCACTTTTTAATTTTTGGACTTGATGCTTCTTCAAATTTGTTGGGATTTCAGAGAAAACAATGTAATTAACTAAATCTGCATACAAAGGATGCGTACTTAAGATGGAATAAAGATGCTCATCGGGGAAAGTGTCCTGAATTGGTACCTGATCCAAGGTGTCCTCCTCTAGTGTGTGAGTAAGCCTACTGATGTGGTCCGCCACCAAATTCTCTGACCCCTTCTTGTCATTTATCTCAAGGTAAAAATCTTGAAGAAGGAGCATCAAACAGATAAGTCGTTGCTCTGCATCTGGCCTCTTTAGGAGGTACCTCAAAGATGTATGGTCAGAAAAAACAACTACTTTAGAGCCCAATAAATATGAACATAATTTATCTAAAGAAAATATGATAGCAAGAAACTCCTTTTCTGTGGTTGTGTAATTTGATTGGGCTGAATCTAGTGTCCTCGATGCATAGGCGATCTTATGTGAACGTCCCTCCACCCTCTGAGATAATACAGCTTCAACCGCGATGTTGGAGGTGTTACACATAAGCTCAAATGGAAGGTCCCACCGCAGGGGCTGTCTGATTGGTGGAGTGTTTAAACACTTCTTCATCTCATCAAATGATACCCTGCATGAATCATCAAAATTGAAGTCAATATCTTGTTAAAGCAATCAAGATAATGGTAGAGCGGTCTTACTAAAATCCTTAATGAAGCGTCGATAAAATCCAGCATTCCCAATGAATGATCAAACATCACGCACACATATAGGATATGGGAGGGATGAAATAATGTCTACCTTAGATTTATCAACTTCAATGCCATGTTGTGAAACTATATGACCTAAAACAATTCCCTTTTCAACCATGAAATGACATTTTTCGAAATTTAAGATCATATTCTTTTCAATACAACGATGCAACACATCACCCAAACTAGAGATAAATTCATCAAATCAGGACCCATAAACTGTACAATCATCCATAAATACCTCCATGCAGGTCTCAATGAAATCTAAGAAAATACTCACCATGCATCTCTGGAAGGTACCTAGGGCATTTCAAAGTCCAGATAGCATCCTTCGATAAGCAAAGGTACCGAATGGGCAGGTGAATGTCGTCTTCTCCTGGTCCTATGCTGCAATGGGAACCTGAAAATAGCCAGAAAATCCATCCAAGAAACAATAGTGTGTCTTCCTAGATAGTCTCACAAGCATCTGATCATTAAATGGGAGGGGGAAATGGTCTTTGCGAGTGGAATGATTTAGTTTCCAATAATCAATACACACACGCCAACTGTTTTGTACCCTCATTAGAACTAACTCATCTTTCTAATTTTTAACAAAAGTAACACCAGTTTTCTTAGGTACAACCTGGATAGGGCTAACCCATTATGAGTAAGAAATAGGGTAAATTATACCTGCCTCGAGCAATTTTTCAACCTCTTTTTTAACGACCTCCAGAAGGGTTGGATTGAGTCTCCTTTGTGGTTGCCTCACCGGTTTAGCCCCATCCTCTAAAAGAATCCTATGCAGGAAAATGGATGGGCTAATACCTGATATGCCAGTCAAGGTCCACCCAATTGCCCAAATGTAATCTCTTAAAAGAATCAAAAGTTTATCTTCATGTTCAAAAGATAGATTTTTAGCAATGATAAAAGGTAATCTATCACCACTCAGCAATTATGCATATTTATGATTTTGGGGAAATGGCTTGGGTTCCAATATAGGGGGTGTTGTATGGATGGAGAAATTGATGCAATAGACATATCTGCACAATGAACATCAGTATCAGAATATACATCATCAAAATCAGATAATAAAGCATCAAATCCATCAGCATACTCTACATCCATGTTATAATCAGAATTCACATGATCAAAATCAGAATATGATTCCTTTTCAAAATAAAATCTTAGAGGGTCTTGTTCCGTAGAAACGAGTGTGGAAGTACTCATAGACATCAAACTATAACCAATACTCAGAATCTCCCTAAGCATAAGACAATCAAATTCCATGGAGTTTTTATTTGGTGGTTCGAAATGGGAGATAACAAAAGCAGAATGGTACTCTAATGGGTACTTCATGGAATCCATAACATTAAATATCACAAATTCCTCTCCAAACTCCATGGAAAGTGTACCTCATTGACATTTATGATAGTTTTTACAGTTTTGAGGAGGGGCCTACCTAAGAAAATGGGGGCAGGAGAACTTACCTGATCATCCTCCATGTTGAGCACGTAGAAATCTACTGGAAAGATCATGTCTCTTACCCGGACAAGTACATTCTCAAGAACTCCCGCTGGATATGTTGTAGCTCTATTTTCCAACTGCACCACTACACTTGTTGTCTTCAACTCACCAACCTGCAAGGAAGAGAATACAGAGTGAGGCATCACATTTATTGAAGCTCCTAAATCACAAAGAGCATTAGAGAAGTGCAACTCCCCTATGGCACATGGGATGGTGAATGTCCTGGGATCCTTGCACTTTGTTGGCATTGCTAGAGTTGGTGTAATGAGTGCTGAGACATTCCTCCCATGGTTGATCCACTCATTTCCCTTGAGCCCTCTTAGATTGGTGCAGAGTTCTTTTTAAGATTTAGGCATACCTTGGGTTTTTCTTAATGGTATCAAGTAAAGGAATGTTGATCTCCACACGCTTGAATGTGTCCGAAACCTGATTTTTCATTGCTCCTTCAACCATCTTCTTGGTTTGAACAACCCTGTTTGGAAAAGGAAGGGGTTTAGGAAGAACATCATCAATCTTTTTCTTACCTTTATCATTCTCCTTGGATTTCTCATCAGTCAGTATGGAATGTGGATTCTCTGGAGTTGAGGTGAATCCCGGTGGAATGGTAGGTATATATGTATCGTTTATTTGCTTCTCACTTCTCAATGTGATGGAACTGACATTCCCATTTGTATTTTGAGTGGGTTGGGAAGGTAGATTTCCATAATTCTTACTCAAAAGTTCATGGAGGGCGGTGGAAATCTGGATCATTTGAGTCTTCAACTCTCTCAGCTCTGAACCTTGACTCTTCATCTCATTCTGTTGATTAAGAATAATTTTCTTCAAAAGATCATCAATATTAGAATCTACCTTTGGTGGGGGATTTCCTTTTAGTTGTCTTGTTGATTCATGGGCTACAAATCTCCTTTGTGGTTGTTGGAAACCCTACTGGTAAGGTGGAGGCTACTGGAAGTTTTGTTGAAAGGGTGGCCTTTGTTGTTGTCCAGAACCATACCTCATATCTGGTTGATCTTTCCACCCTTGGTTGTATGTTGGAGAAAATGAATCAAACTTCTTTTGGGGATATGGTTTTTGTTGCTGCGTAAATGGTCTCCCTTGGAATACTGAGGTGCAATCCTCTGTCTCTTGTAGTTGTGGGAAACAGTCAGTTGGGTGGATTCTCTCAGTGCAAATGCCACAAGGCCTTGAAGGAGGGGGTTGGGATGTCTTTTGACCCAATGTAATCTACCTCACCACAGTGGAAAATTCTTCCAACATGGTATCAATCAAATGACTTTCAAGAGAAGAAGGACTTACCTGATGTACTCCCCTAACATGTGGTATACCTCGATCGCCAAATTGTTGGGAGTTTTGTTCCATCTTATCGATTAATGCATGTGCGTCTACTGGTGTCTTTTCCACCAATGCTCCTCCAGCTACAGAATCAACCATGCTTCTCTCCATAGGTGTGAGTCCTTCATAGAAGTTCTGGACGAGTAGTTTCTCACTGAATTGGTGGTGTGGGCAGCTTGCACACAACTTCTTGAATCACTCCCAGTACTCATACATTGACTCCCCTTGGGCTTTCTTGATACCTGATATCTCCTTTCGAATGGATGTGGTCCTTGATGCGGGGAAAAATCTTTGCAAAAAAAGATGTTTCATATCGTTCCAACATGTTACATCTTCAGGTTGTAAATAGTACATCCAATCCTTTGCAGCTCCATCAAGTGAAAATGGGAATGCTATTAATTTGATTTGATCATTAGAAACATTTCTAGGTTTTAGGGTTTAAAAAACCACATTAAATTCTTTAAGGTGTTTATTGTGATCCTCGCCAGATAAGACATGAAAATTTGGAAAAAGGTGAACTAATCTCGATTTTTACTCAAAGCCTGATTCGAGATTCGGGTATGCAATACAATTTGGTTGATAATTAATATCAGGTGCAGCCAATTCCTGAATGGTTCTATTATCTTCATTTCTGTTATTTCTAGCCATTGGTTCCTCTTTTATGATTGAATTTCAATTGCTTCCAATTTCAATGTTCTGATATCTGAGTAATTCTCCAACTAGTTGAATGTTGAAACTTCATGTAGACTGAGAATGTCTGATTCGTGCCCTAAGGCTACGTTCAATATCAAGGTCAAGATCTATGAGATCTTTGGGATTAGTTTGTGCAATAAATCAAATAAAAATGAAAAGAAAGAAAGTGGACCATAGTAAAATAAAAATGAGAAGTTTCAGTTGATGGTCCAAAAAGAAAAGAAGAGGATGAAAAAAAATGAAAACATGAGAAAGGGGAAAGATGAAAGAGAGATGTGAAGAAAATAATAAAATGAAAAATACAATAAATACCTCTAAATGGTTGAATAAATTACTTTCCTCCCCGAAAACGGCGCCAATTTGATAAAGCACTGTCGTGGGCACCCTCAAATGATTAGTGTGATTTTGGGGTACTTAGGTGCAACATAGTGGCTGACCATGGTCATCTCTCAAAGGAGGAAGTGGATTTAACAACCTATTAAAGGTATTCCAAAAAAAATAGAATAGAATAAAAACACTACATGAAAGGATGGGGTGGTTGTTTAATGTTTATGAATCTAGAAGATGTTTTTTGGAAGAAGATTGTATAATTTTTTTGTTTTTAGTTTCCAAATGAATTTCGATTAAAATGACACGACAAGAAAAGTTTTTTTAGAAATATATTTTAAAAGGAGTAATCAATATAACTCTACCTCTTCATTCAATTATTAATCATTATCATTTAAATCAATATCCACATAATTATGATCCCCTATTTTTTTATTCCTCGAACCCTATGAGATTTAATTTAACCACAAAGATGAAATTACTTAAACCCTAGGCTAGCATCGGAACACGCAATCGTAGAACCCTGCTTTGATTATTGTTCTAAGGTTAGTTTATGGTCAGTGGTTAATTAGATAACATATCTATTATGGAAATGATGATGAATTGTGTTTAGGTATTATATTTGAACTCTACAAATTTATCCTGTATAGTCTTGTATTACCGATTAAGATCGTGCTCTCACAATTTACACAATTCACGGCCTCACGTGTTTTGTGTTAACTATTCAATTGTTTGCTTAGTTTCTTACAATTTAAAAACACAATTCATGGATCATATGAAGTGAATTACAATATCTCAATGATTCAAAATAATTAAATGAAGAAGGATAGAGGTCGATCGATTACTAAAAAGAACTACCCTTCCGTGGGTGGTGTAGTCATCGTGGAGATGGTTTGCATAAGCAAAGGAATGAAAAGGTAAAACCCAATCTTGTCTCCACTCTTGATTCCAACCCAATTAAGAATATGAAGAGAAGAGGAAGTGGGAATAACACATAAGATTATATGAAGAAAATATCAAGAAACAAACATGAACGAAAATAAATACAAAGAGGAGGTGGGAGAGGAGAGCCTTTTTGGAAGAGAGGTTTTCACAAAGGCTTACCTCTTCCAAGAGTTGTGAGGGGCTACCAAGAGACATCCTTTCAGGATCACCTTCATAAAGACTCTAACAGCCCTCCCAAAGAGTTAAAACCGCCTTTAAATAGAGTTTGTGAGAGCTAGGGTTACATAACATTTTAGGTGTGAAATGAAAAACTTGACCAAATATTTTATTCCATGTTGCACCGCCTAGTTTACCTCCAAAACGCATTAATTGACTGGAATTCCAGAAGGATGATTTGTGCCAAAGCATGTCCCCGAACATTCCTAAACTTTTGGGCTCAATCCAAGCCAGGATGAAGAAGATATGGCCCAAATACAGAACCCATGTCCATTCTGCCGAGTCCAGCCCACTATTGGTCTAAGGGCCCATTTACTCCATCAAAATGCACTTTTTATCTCTAGTTTCCTAAATTAAAGTTGTATAAATTTAAGTTAGGAACACTTTTACAAAATTTCAAATTCCAATAATAAATATAAAAATATTTATCTTCGAAATACTACAGTGCACTATAAAGGGTAAAACTGGAATTTTCACCAAATTTTCAAATGAATGATCAAATCCGAAATATTTTATAAATAAACATATTTAACACAATGTGATGAAATTATATCATTTATTATAAATAAAATATTCAAAAAAATATTGTTTTATAACCATGTTATCATAGATGGTGTATGTGTGAAAAATGAATATATGGGAAATTAGTTTCCTAGCATATCAAGAATAATATAATGTATTTTACAAGTACTAAACATAAGTGTCTTATATGACCACCTTAGGTGTCATGGATCCGACTATAAGTGTGATGTCATAGAGAATATGTTTAATTTCACACTTATTCAAATTATGAATTAATTATTGATTGAAGGAAGATTGGATATGAGTGATAATATAAGTGTAAAATTAAGACTATATGTTCTAATTAAATGAATAAATTAGCTTTTGTTTTTTAACAAATATAATTAGACTTAAAACATCATGAAAATTATTTTATTCCATAATAGAGAGTTATCTATGTGATAATTTAGAAACTGAGATAACCGCCATAACATAACATAATATTCTACATTGAAATGAACTTTATATATGTGCACATGTTGATTATTTTTTTATGGATTTAAATGAATCAAATTTTGTGGAATAATTCATGGAAGAGAATACTCAAGCTATCAAAATATTTAAAAGAATGAGATTTCAATTGTGAATTCAAATATGGAATATCATAGGGATGTGTAGTGAGAAGATAACACATTCTAAAAATTGAGTATATATTCATGTTCAAATGTAATCTAAATATTCACATGGTATTTTATTATAGAATAATATTTATGAAAGAAATGATATGGATTGTAATATTATTGATAGAACCTATGTACACTATGAAAGAATTATAAGATCTACATATGTCCATGTATCCAGGAAATAGAAGGATCCAAAGGGAGAAGCCAAAGGGAGGATCCATTGATGTTGATGAAGGTGATCCTATCTACACCAATTAATTTTGGAAGGAAAAGAAATATACATAACCCTGTAGTTATAGAGAGATAGTTTTGAGTCCATCATACAAATTCCCAATACTTTTTGAATATATAAAAGTATTCTACTCATGAAAACTCGACATTATATGTTTTGGGAGGGTAAACATAAATAAGTGGGTATAAATTAATGTTATGAATATAGATGAAATTATATCAATCATTAAAATATAAAGTATATTTATTGGGTTTTATAACTATTCATAAGAATACAGTTTTAAATCATGTTGTATAACTAATTATATACATGGGGATTTGTAATTGCGTTGTTTAACTAGTAACTGGAGGATTGTAATTATGGTGTCTAAAAAAGTAATAATTTATCAATTATTTTCTATTATGGAGAATATATATAGGGGTGTTTCACCAATATAAAAAGAATTAATCCTTTAAGTAGAAAATATTAAATTTAGTTCACTTCTCACTCTGATATTACTACATCACATGAGGTGACACTATGAGTTACTATTAACTAGATTAAAAACATAATAGGTTTACATAATTTAATTTTAAAGAAAATTAATTTATAAAATAAGAACATTTATAGAACCCCCACACCCACTCAACTGTCAATCTGGCCTGAGGAACTACATAATGTTAGGACCAATTAATGGGAATTGATTTATGTTTATCATTTACAACCACAATCATTGTTTATGGTGGATAATTTATTGAAAAGTTATGCTTTTACTATATACATAAAAAAAGGTATTGTTTTTAAAAATTAAGTTACTCTTTTACTATCTTAGAAGACTTGAAAAATAGTATGTGTTGTATACGTCCTTTCATTCAAAAATATAGTGTTTCTTATTATTAGAAGTTTTCTGTGATTATAATTACAAGTCATTATCTCAATCAAAGAACATTAATATAATTTTTTTTATTTTATGATGTATTATGTACACACGTTTGATAGTTTTTTTTTTGGAATTAGATGTTTTTGTGTACGTCTATGCCCAAAAGTGTATGTTTTCACTACATCAATGAATTTTTACCTTAGTGAGATGTATAGACCCTCTTAAATGAGTGTATATTATGTTATTAATAGTAATGTTCCATAAATTCATGATATTTAGGGATAATATAAAATATGTACCCACATACATTAATGCGGTTGACATGGGAGTGAATATATTTTCATGCACACATTAGTCTATGATTTAAGAGTGTAAATGGTTTCATAGAAATGTAATTTTAGGATAAGGTATTGAAAATGGTTTCATGTATGTGTTAGAAGTGTTAATAAGAGCCTAAATTGTGTCATTATTTCATATATAAAAAACTCTAGAGAATTAATTAATTCACTCACTATGAATTTCATTGTGTCTCTAGACACATTAATATAGAATTACATTCACAACTAGAATCTATTACAATGCCTTCAAATAATTTCACATGCATATTTTAATGATTTTGTGAACATAAAATTGGTCACATTAACATAAAATTTCCCATTTCTTCTAAAATTAAATAAAAACTGATTCAACTTTACTGGGTGATATATTTTGATCTATGAAATTGTTTTAGTGTCATAAGATATAAAATTGAACCAAGTGGGATGATTCATACACCTAGTTTGGAGGTAAACCATATTTTCATTTTTTATAATGGATAGAATATACCCCAAATAAAGAAAAAAACAAAAAAAAAATTGGAACCCATTACATAAATAAATGATGAATTCAATGAACTACTTAATATATGAGGTTCTAACCACCTTATTACTTGATTCGGAAAAATTTATTTATAAAAATACTTTACTCAGTGAGATAAATGAATCATAATAAACTTATATCAAATTTTTTCCATTTTTTGATGTAGTTTATTCCATAAAATCTATTAAATTAATTAAAGGATCATATTACAGTTTTATTTTCTATATTGACACTATATTTTTAGGTACCACAAAATTCCCCACACACAATTTAATTAATATAGAATGAAATGATTAATATTATAAAGACATAAAGAGAAATTTTATCAGTTCATTATGTGTTAAATATTATCTTAAAGACGATTCTATAAGATTATCATGAAGATAATGGTTTAGACTCCTTAATTTTAAATTTATGATATCCTTACAAGAGGTGGGTAGTGGCCCAATGTTTTTTTTACAAAAATGGATATATCTAATCAGATATTTTATTACCATGAAATAGATCATGGGGAAATTATTTTATTACCAAGATGAGGATAATGACCTTATAATTTATTTTCTAAGAAGATGATGTTGAATTTTATGAGTATTTTATTAAGATATTTTTTTGAGAGGAGTATTTGAAACTATTGATTTTATTATCGAGATGGGGATGTTGAAAAAATGATTTTTTCCAAGGAGGAGAATGTCGAAAAAGAAATTTTTTTCCCAGAATAGGATCTCAAATAAAAGAATTTTTTACAATGTGGTGTATCTTAACTCAAGGACTACTTTACCATGAAGAGTATATTGACGAAAGGATTTATTTACCTATAGTAGGATCTAAAATAAAGGAATTTTTTATAAATAAGTGGATCTTGACTTAATGAATTGATTATAAAGAGGATAATATTTACTCATATCATTTTTTACCAATGGTTGGATATTTAGTAAAGGATTCTATTACCCAGATGAATATCATTATTCAATGATTTTTTTAGAGAAGGATATCGATTCATGGAATTTTCTTATAAGAGAAAAATATGAACTCATGAAATTTAATACCAAGATATATATATTAACTCAAGGAATATATTTCTAAGTGGATAATCTAAAATCATGAATTTTATTAACAAGAAAATGATATTGACTCAAGGATTTTATTAACAGGAGGAGGATTTTGAATAAATGAATTTGTTACCATGAAAAGGATCTTAATAAAATATATGTATTAGAAAGATGAGGATCTATAATCAAAGAAGATGTTTCCAAGAAGATTATCTAAAATCATAAATTTTGTTACCTATTATAGGTTCTCAACTAAAGACATTTATTACCAAGAGGAGGATCTAGAATAAAGTAATTTTAACCTAAAAATTGAACCAAGTTGAGTATTTTTTTACAAAGAGGAGAATATCAACAAAAATATTCTCTTACCATGAGAGGAATAATGATATAATGTTTTTTTACTAATAGGAGGATCTTAAATCAATCATTTTTTATAATGAACATGATTTTTACTATATCATTCTTTTACTATGAGTATGATATAATCTAAAACATTTCTATTGCATAATTTGTATCATTATATAAGATGAATCAAGAGTGAGGTATCATATGTTTAATAAAACACATAAAGGGGTCATAAGAATAAATTGATGATGAGAAAAAACAAAATGTGTAATACCATGTGTATTTTTTCTTTTATAAAATTGTGGAACATGGTGAATGTATATAATTACTTAATAATTTTGGTAAAAAAGTGAGGATGAAGATACGTTGAAGTAGGTAAACCATTTATAATAGCAAGATCACTATGATACTATCCTAATGTGTTTCATGGGATTAGGGAGCAATTATTATTGGACCGTCAAATAAAATATGGCGCTTACCTAAATGGTCATATTAAATAATACATTTCACAACAAAAATTTGTTTCCTTTACAAGAAGAAATAAATCATTTACAAAATTCAATAAAAGGTGTTAGTTGTTGAGTATGAGACAAAATATATATATATTCGGAAACATTCTACTAGGACCACTAACATTCTATTATGAATTAAAATTTTCCTAATAATATAATTATTTTCAAATCAATTGGGAATAATATTTCATTTAATTATAATATCCTTTGTTGGGTTGTATCTTGAAATGTTCTATGTGTTATTATTTTTTAGTTAATGGAACTATTATTTAGATCAAAATTGATGTCTAAAGAATTATTTTATGAAATAGAGAAAAAGTTGAGTCATAATTCAACACCACAAAATTAATACTAAAAGGATCATAATGTTTATGGTTATAAAGAATTTATGGATTAATTAATTCTTGTTTTAGACATTGAGTTTGGATCATAATGGTGTTTTTTTATTAGAATGATATTATCTAAAGTGAGGTGAAAATATATCCCAATTTTAGTGTGAGAAACAATGATTTGATAAAAGGTTGAATTACATAACATGAAAACCTTTTTTTCAAAATTAATCAATCTTTTCCAAAGATTCATAGACCCACCTTATGTAGATTTTATTTTACTAGGGAAACATGTTAGTTTAATATGATTTATGTTTCTTCTTGTTTTTCCCTTACTATTTATTAATCTATGAGAGGTTTATTTTTATTTTGTGAATAAATTATTACATATTAAGATTCCCATTATAGGTTCTCATCCTAATAATCGTTTCTTCCATTTCTTTTTTAGTTTATATGTATATTTTTGAGACTCTATATTTTTTTAGTTTTGTGTCATACATCTCAGTCCAAAAATGATACATGATGTTTATGGTTGTATTACAATTATAAAATTGTAAATTCAACGTTCATGTACTTAGATATTGGAAAGAAAATTGCCTCTTAGATTATGAATATAGAACATAGAACAAAATGGTTTTTATAGTTTATGATTGTATATCATGGACAACCATAAAATAGACATTTCCCTTAAACTAATAAAATATTTTAGTAGTAAGAATATGTATCTTAGGAGTATGAAATTTTTCCATTGTAAATAAGAAATGAATCAGACATCATAGTGAATAACCAAAGGTTAGAATTACCAGGGCTAGGGAAGTAAATGATATAAGGTTACTGTTGGGCCCACAATAAGAGATCATGATGTTACTAAACATATTATTGTAATAATAAATAATGCCAATCATAGTTATTAAAAAAGGATATGCAGTCAAGCATGATAGGGTTTGATCAAATCTATTATTTGGTGACTATAAATTAAATCAATTGGTTTTCTAATTTGAATATATTTTAAAACCATACAAGTAGGGTTTTATAAGAGAAAATATTAGTAATGTGTCCAAAACTAAAATGTAATTTAAGAGGATAAAATAAATATATGGTTTAGGATTTTATTAGGTAATAATATCGATCTAGAACACACATATTATAGGTGGGGGTACATAGAATAACATTATACAACAAGGATGATGTGTCCATAGTTTTATGGTCTTCTAGAAGAAACTAGTGTCATATAATTTAATTTTTCAGTACAAGGACTATCCCCATATAGTCTAACATAAAAATGGATGGAAAAAACAACATAAATTTTAATTTTTTTGGAAAATATGGATAAGATTCTTCACATTTCAAAGTGTTAGTTTTTTTACCAACATGGTGCTTATGGTATAAGGTAACTTTACATGGATTAATATCATTTAATTTTTATATTTTAAATATGGATAATTATTAAATAATTATGTGGATATTATAAAATGGTGTTCTTTATCATGACATTGGAAAGGATAAACCAACATGAAAAAGGAAAAGATATGATACAACAGTTACATGATTTATAGGATCAAATACCAGCAAAAATGGAAAAAGAAGGGAGTTCAAAACTGGGAATAGGATATGATATTCTATAATCACTATGTATCATAACAGAAAAATATTAATACCACACATGGTTTTAGAAAATGGGTTCAATTTTTTTACAAGTTTTTTAAACTATTAAATTAATAAAAAGGGATAAAGACACTATAATATTTATCAACTTACATAAAAATGTGTCTAGTTTAGATAAAAATCAAATTCTTGGTGTTTCATATGGTTTAAATTCAATAATTGAAATCTTCCACATGTAGTTTAACATCAAAAAATATGGATGGTGAATCATGATGTGAAATGGAGATGATGGGTATTTGATCATATATTTTTCAAATTATTGAATATCCTATTAAAAATATCTTGACTACTTCCAATCATAGATTCTAGTCCCCAATTTTTTTCGTTTTCCATTTTCCTTAAACATTATCCTAATCCAATGAGTTATCAATATTAGACATACAAGTAATTTTTTTTTCAGGTTTACATTTATGGAGTTTTAACCTTAAAACTTTTATGTATCTTTCAACACACATTAATATGACATTAAAGGGATATCCATCCCATAATGATTAAGGCTCTGTGTCAAAGAACATGAAATGATACATTGTTAAATTTTTTAGAGCATATACTAATATGGTTTTTTCTTAGTTTAAGGTCTTATATATTGAACTAAAACATCAAGTGGAAGATGACCATGTGACCTGAACCATTTTTAATTATTGGTTTATTAAAAAAACATGTATAAAAATGTATCAATATAAAAAAATTAGAATGAATACATTATTAGAGGGATGAAAAAGGAGAATAAAATTAGAGTAATGATCTTAACTATGAGGTTACTCTAATTTTTCAGTAGGTCTATATATATATATATATCATGAACAACCAAGAATTTAATGGGAAATGAATACAAAATCAACGAGTTTTATGATTTTTTTTATTATCTATCATTTTTATAATCTAAATCATAGTTATAATATTGGTTAAAAACTTAAATTATATTTAGAATAACATGTGTAGGTTTCAAAATGAATGGTTTTGGGTATCCTTCAATGTTTTTTATTTACTTTTAGTTTACGCTTAAATGCTTATAACGGATTAAGGCCATATGGATTAGAACCAACATTAGATTTATGGTTTGATTTCATTGATAATAGACCAATGTGAGAAAAAAATTATTATCTTATAATCAATAAAATTATTTTTGATGGGATATTAATTAACCTAGAATAAAAATTAGGATACCACAATTTTAATGATTATTTATTGAAATATCAATTTGAATGAAATATCCCATAGTGTATAAATTGAATTACGTGAACTATAACTACAGATTAAAGGTAATACTTGAGTATCTCCATAAAATAAAAAAAAATTATAAATTGATGTCATGTTTAATGCACTAGAGTATAAATTTTTGAGAAATATTCAAATATGTTTGAACATATGGATGTTTTAATAACTAAATAATGACTTGATATGTCTATATTAAAGATAATGTAATGTTGATTGGATGGGAAATCATAAAAATGTGTAGTGCAAAGAGACACTATTTTTTCATACATAGAAATTACATAAATATTTTATAATACATAGAAATATTTTACAAACTAACACCCAAAGGCCATATTAGTTTAGTGGCTTTGGAAACACAGAAACGCTAACACTAATAAAAAAGCAACTCACATATTCTCCCACTTGGTTCTCTATGACTAGAAACCCACATAGAAATATCGTACATGAAATATATATTCATAACTTGGGGAAGTAAACAGAAAATGGGGTGCACTCAGATACTCAGTAAGGGAAAACAAATGGGTGACATGTTAGAATATACATTAATGTAAGGGCATGAGAACATGATCATAACATTAAAAGATCATTCCCTCCATATCAAAGATCATAAACATGAGTTATAAGATAAATATTTGTAGTTCATACAACATGAATCAAAATGAAATAAACATCATGATTCATGAAATCATAACTGAGGAATAACTCATAGAATTTGTGGCATAAATATATGAATAAAACGTTTTATTTTAAGGATAAATACTAAGACCATTATAACATGTCAGGCATGGGCTACAACCTATGTACCTACTTTAGGAATGGGATAAAAAATTGTGTACCCTCTTAGTTTTTGGATTGGGTTACAACACATGTCTATTATTATGTTTAGGCATGGGATACAAGTTGTGTACCCTCATACATTTAGGATTGGTCTAAAACCCAAGTACCTTCTTGTTTCTATGAATGTGATACAACACATGTACCTTCAACTTTTCAATAATAGTCTACATACCTTTAACCCTCTGAGCAAATATAAAAATTATCATTACCCAATGCATTGGACAGAGATATAGGTTCCACACATCTTATAATAAAATCATTCATACATGTGAGACAAGGTAATAAAACATTCATCATATCAATACCCATAAAAAGAGGTAGGTTTTATAAACATCAGATCATATATGTTGAAATTAAATGGGTATCATAAATAATTAAACACATTATAACCTAATAAAATTTATAGGCTTCAAAATAACTTCATGAAATCATAACCTGTGAAAAGATGTTGGTTTTGAAATAATAAATGTTAGTGATGTGAAAAAGGTTTCATAATCATCATACCATTAAATCATAAACTATTCGAGAAATAATATGAATGGAAACCTTGGATCATATCTATTGAAGGGATTATCAAATTAAAAGAATGTAATATTATATGTTAAATAACTATGAAGGCTATTTTCGAAATATTTTTTAGGTAAATATCGTTTCTTATTTGAAAAGAGCTCCTTAAAACATTAAAACTTTTGAAAACTATTTTTTGTAAAAAATATAAAAGAATCTTGATATTTTTTTGAAACCCATTTCCTTTAAAATATCTTTTGAAAAAAATTATTAAAAATTAACTCTTAAAAATGAAAATAAATATTCAAATAATTGATGGCTGGTATGTTCGTACAAGATGTATAAGGTAAAAAGATAATTCATTTTTTATAATAGAAAATTATAAAAATTCCACATTAAAGAAGTGACAATAAGATTACTTTGAAATCATTGGTAATAGAAAAAATGGTAAAATATCTTAATTATTTATGGATAATATTAGAATATTTATGTGAACCATTTATTGAAATCATTTTTTACAAAGAACGTAGGTTTCCGACTAGAGAGAGGGTAAATTTGGGCAATCTTAAAAATAGAATCTTAACTATCATATGTAATAATGTATGGATAATGATACCAATAGATGAATATATTATGAATAAGTATAAGAGAATAAAATATTACACTCTTCCTGATATATGTATCATAAAATTTCACCAAAATAAGAACAAAAAAACAATCTTGAAAAGTGATGAGATTGTTTCAAAAAATTGTTCCACATGTTAACCATGAACTGTAGTCCCCATTTATTAAAATGAAATTACATGGATCTAAAAATATCATGAAAAGGAAAATATTAATGATATAAAATTTCAAATGTATTATATACATTTGGTGGAAAAATATTGGTTCATAATAGGGAATGTGTCTCAATGAAGTAAATTTGTGACAAATTACTTTACCTATTTTTTATATTTTTAAAAATAAACCCCATTAGAGTAAGATCATAAAATGGATATGTAAATAGCCACTAATTTAAGTATAAAAATCAAATAATACATCAATAGGTAGTATACACAACACAAAAAAATTTATAGGTGGTGAATAAATCATGTATCTACTAGAAATAAAAAGTGAGATGAAATTATCTTACCTTTTATCTTAAATCTCACCATACACATACAAGATTCCTTTTAATCAGGTAAGTCCTTTAGATTTGTGCCAACATGATTCCTTGGACTCATTAATGGAAAATGGGTGGCGTCTTGGAGTAATTTAGGGAGTTTGGGAAGTGTATTGGGTAAATCATAGTCGAAAAATTGTGGTTTGAGATGCGTGAAGAAGAGGGAGATGTGGTGGTCTGTTTTAAGGAAGACAAGGGACATACTTTTCATTTTTGAAGATAAGTTAGGTGTACCCATGTTTTTATCTAATAACATTCATAACAAAAAAAGAAAAACTCAATAATGGAAGTTTCTTGGAAGAATCATGGAAAGACAATTGGTAGTGTATATGTGTATTTTTTGTTTTGGGTCTTAAATTCAAGGTTTAGTACTTAATTACCATAATTTGTTTCATAACCATTGTAATTAATTTTAATCACTTTCACTAAAAAAATTTGGTCAAAAATATTTTTGAAGTTATTATAAATTAGAAATTAATTTTATTCCAAAACATGGAATCAATTTTTAAAAATTCAAACCACATAATTTTCAGAATGTAATTTAAAAATAATCTCGCTAACGGGACGAAACTATTGGTTTTTATTGTAAAAACATTGAAACATTTTCTATGTTTTATACCCATTTTCATGGTATAATGATTTAAATAACCTAAATTGGATTAATTGAAAAAAAATATTGTCTATTTAAACATTAAAATCAAATTAAAACAATTTTAAATTATACATGAATTATATGAAAGTGTGATTTTGAATTAAAATATGATATTTTCACTATTCATCTAAAAATGATGCTTCATAGAAAAATCCAAAAAAATCACACTAAAACAATTTTAACATTATAAATTTTAAAATTAAGTATATTTAGTAATATTAAATTTAAAAATTTGTCTAAAATTAGTTTTATTTTCTTCCACAGAAGAGCATGAAAATTAGTTTATGTGAGAAAATAATATTTTTTTAACATATAAGGACTTTACCAATAATTATGTCTTTCATTATAAATATGTTTTACTTATATTAAAACATTTTTAAAAATATTTTTAAAATTATTTATCATTATTTGTATTACTCTTTTCATCAGGTAGATTATAATTATATCATTTAAATAATTATCACAATAAAAATATGTTTCATAGAAACTCAGTGTAGCATGTAACATACACCTTATTGGTGTTGTGTGTTGTGTACTCTAAGTTGAATGTTGACATCAAATTACCTTATAGATAAATAAGAAATTTACATTGTGTACAGTGCAGAATTAACATGGTGTTTCATATAACACAATTCTAACATAGTTATGTTTTATAAAATAAACTATTTATCCTCTTACATGAAATTAAAATTTTCATAAAAGTTAAATTCATTAAAAAAACTACAAAAAAATATATGGGTGTAACATTTTACCCCCATTAAATTAATTTCTTCCCCAAATTTTATTTGGGTTTTCAATGGTTTAATACTTGAAAATTTCATTAAAATAAACACACATAAAAAATAGATACTAAGATTTCCCTTAAAAGGAAAAACATTGAACCATAATGGTTACCCAAGGTAAAATATAACTGGGTTTCCACATAAATGAATATAGGATGTCAGTGAATATTATTCATGGAGGAAAATGTAAATATTTATATAGAGTTATTGAGGGAATCATTCACATAAAAATTAATAATCAATGAGAAGTTGAGGGTGTAAAATTTGTAAATCAGTGATAGTTTAAAAGGCCATTGGCTCAACAAAATAAAAGAATTATGTTAGTACATTTTCTTTTGATTATTATCCTACTGTTGAGTAAATATTTTATTAAACAAGGATATATTTTCATATACTTAGTTGATATATTTTTACAAATTGAATTTATTTTTCTAGTTGTGATTTTATAAATTTTAAATTCAACCATTAATTCTGGTAATGGACTTCCAGAAATTAACATTGCTGCCTGAAGTGCTAAAATTCACTTTAATTACAAGTTAAGGCCCATAAAAATTAAAGGTATAACTATTTATATCTAACTATTATTCAAAATCAATATGGTTAATAAATTAATCTACAAACCTAAAAAGTAACAATACTGATTAATCGTTAATAATTATTCATAAAAAATAATTAAACATTAACAAAACATCATGTAGGCTTGTGGTAGGAATGAAACCCATAACGTCCTTCGGTCATGGTTTCATCACCAGTGGCCTTTCCAGACATGATTGATTTTTACCTAACATACATGATGTCCTTTTCTAAAACTATACTAACATAATTTGAAAAATATGATATACATACCTGAAATAAGGTTAATAAATAAATGTCTTGTTTAATAATGGTTTTCAAAACAACCTTAAAACATAAATACTTTATCCTATGTTTAACATAAAATTTCCAGGAAAGATTATCCTTATAACCGTTCTAAAAGATGAAAATTCAAAATAGTATAATGTTTTCCATTAAATGAGCATATCATTTACCCCCATGTGTCATAACATAACAAACATGTTAATAACTTCACCATATATTATCTTGAAAACATGTACATTATCTAAATTTCCATAAATCCTTATTGAAAAGATACATGCCTCCAAAAGATAATTCACCCTTTATTCCAAAAATAGGATATTATCACTGAAAAACTTTACTATTGGAATCTTAGGTTCATACTTATAAATCTATAAAATCAACATGATTTTATTAATCCAAAATTAATGTATAGAAAGATAACCCATTCTTATACTCATAAAAATTTCCACCAATGGATCAATGAGATTTTCATAGATCTTATCATTACTAAATGACATAGTAAATTCCCCACTACGGTGTTTCCTAATTATCATGGATCATTTCATCCATTTTGATTTCTTATTCTTTCCATTTAACCTTTGTCTTCAAAGGTTGTTGGTGCTGATCACCACTATTAACCTTTTGATTTTGGCACATTTTGAAGAAATTCCAAAACACCCTACAATTGAAACACTAATGTTTGGGAGGTTCATCCTTATAAGATTTCTCATTATTCACAATGTTATATAACATTTTGCAATAAATTATGAATTTAGCTGTTTGATATCCTTTTATTCCACACATATTACATTTTCTAGTCCTAATAAGATAATTCCCACCATTCTTCTATCAACATTTAGATCATAAATGAAGGATCATCTCTTTATTTCTATCATTTGTTAGATTTCCTTTGAATTTCATATTCCTATGCTTATTAAAACCATTAGTTTGACACATAACTTTGGCCTCTATTTAAAATTTGATTTCCAAAAAAACAATATATTCAATGCTACTAATGTATCTTTTTGGAAAACCCCATTTGAGACTTGTCTTTAAGCAGCTAAAAAAATAAAAAAATTATATTCTAGTTGGTTGATAGTTCTAAAAGTACACCATAAAAGTCCTGTTAAATTATCCTCATACGCACAAACATATTCATCATCCTTTTTATTCAACATAGGGAACTATTTTTCCATATTCATAAAAATAATATGAATAAATTAATTATTGAAGAATAATTTCTTGAATACATCCCAATACATGGATTAAATTTCATCTTGGTTAATTGTAGTGTTTATTAGAGTCCACCACTAGTTTGTCTCGACTTCAATCCAATAAAAATCCAGAATGAATTTATCATGATATAAACACTTGATAATAGAGAATATATTTTTATTGGTACTGATCTAGTGTTCAGAAACAAGTGGATCTAATGTCCTACTTACTAAAGGTTAATGTTACCTAAAAAAGGACTCAATATAACATTGTTCCCTCCATTGATATTTTTGAAGTTCATCGTGATTCTTATCTTGATAAATTTTTTTGATCATAACAACAAGGATTTTCATTCCTTATCCAAATTCACTAATATGCTGAAGAGAAAAATCATTACATTTTCCTTCATAAACTTCATTAACATCATTCCTTTATGTTACAACCAATGAATAAATCAAAAAATAATTTTGGAAGGAAAATTATAAAACAAATGAACCAAATAATCATGAAAAGTCACATATAGGAAGTCCAAATTTTGAGATCTTATTTAATATATGAAACATTAGGTTTATCCGAGGATATTTATAGCCAACATCTTTTTAAATCCTCCATGATGGTCCATGAAGAGTTTGAGAATTCCCGAATAATATTCTAAAAGAGTTTCAAAATATTCATACATCAAGGCTCATTTTAATTTTCCAAATTACCTCAAGTTAGGCCAAGAACATATTGTTGTAGTTGTTACAACTTGGTACATCTAGGCCAAAGCCACATCCACTTTTATTATTCAGACTGGGATTTATTTCTTGGAAACCACTCACTCTATCTTTTACAAATATTCTTGGAAAATTTCCTATAACTTTATTTATCCTCAGACATATAATTATACATTTCCTTGGGGTTACTACTAAGGTTTTATCATTTTAGATTATGAATGTTAATTAAAAATTTTATTTGATACCAACTATAGTGACCATTACTTTTCAAACATATACATTACATAACTATTTTCGAATACTAAAAAATATTTTACAAATGGACACTGAGAGACCTTATTAATTTAGAGCATTTAGAAACATGGAAATGTAAACACTAGTACATAAGAAATATACATTTTATCCCACTAGGATTTCATTTAATAGAACCCCTCTTATTCATATAAATCATGAAATATATCTTCATAACCTGTGGAATTAAACATAAAGATGGGTGAGCTCAAATTCTCAGTAATGGTGAACAAAGTAGACATGTAATCATAAACATAAACATAGGGGTATGGGAATGTTATCATAAAATTAAATAATCATACCTTGATTTTAAATATCGTAATCATGAGTTAGGGTAGAAAAATGGTGGTTCATAAGACATGAATCATAAATAAATAAACATCATGGGACATTGAGTCATAATTGTGGAATAAGACCTTGAATTTTTTGAATACATATAAGAATAAAATTTTTTATTTCAATGATACCTTACAGGACTTTTATAACATGTTTTTCTTGGTCTACCACCCATGTACCTCAATATAGAATGGGATAACAATATGTATACCCTCTTACTTTTAGTCTTGGTCTATTACCCATGTAACATCTTGTTTTAGGGCTTGTAAAACAACATTTCTACTATATTACTTTTTGGTCAAGGTTATAACCCATGTACCTTATTGTTTTTAGGCTTTGAATTTAACCCATATACTTTCTTATTTGAGGGATTACTCTACCACCCATATAACCTTTATGCTCATATGATACTTGTCATTAAAAAATTCATTTGAGGGAGATATAAGTCCCACCCAAGTCATAATAAATTCAATCATACATGTTCCACATGATAATAAAACATTCATCATATCGTGACAAAAAAAAGATATAGGTTTTATAAAAATCAAATAATAACACGTGAAATGATATGGGTGTCACTAACACATCATCACATCATTACCTATTAAAAGGGATGGGTTTAATAATAACCTCATGAAATAAAAACCCATTAAAAGAAGTGTGTTTCAAAATCATAAAACCCATGGAAGTGAAACAGTTTTCATAAGCATAATTCCATAAAAAAATTATCCATTCAAGAAATAATATGAATTGAACATTTAAATTATTTCCAACAAGGGAATGAGTAACATAAAAAAGTTATCATAGATGGAAAATAACTTGGAAAAACATATTAAAAACTCTTCTTTAGTAAAATATCAACTCTACTTTAAAAAATACACTTTAAAAAATATTCTTTTTTTGAAAACCGTTGTCCTTAAAACTTTTTAAAATAAGATTTAAATCCTTTGGAAATCATTTTCCATGAATTTTTTTTTTTAAAAACGTTCAAAACTCTACATTTTAAATATCAAAAGAAATATTCAAATAATTGATGGATGGTATGTTCATAGAAGAGGTATGTGAAAGAAATATCGTTCCATTTTCATGGTAAAATATTAGAAAAATTACTCTTCTAGAAATAGACAAGAATATTCCTCTGAAAACATTGTTAAAATTAATGAGGGTAAATTTTTTTTTAAATATTTTAGGTTAATAGTATAATATTCTTGGGATACCTTTTTGAAAATCATTTTTTTGATGGAGCATTGATTTCTAACTCAAGAAGGAAATGTTAAGATTTGTTGTAATCACATGCCTAACAATCATATGTATTTAATATTGGAAAAATTTTATGAATACATTAATATATCAAGAATTACTAGAATAAAAAAAATTCACGACTGTTATTGAGAGATGGATCAAAATATTTCATCAATGTAACCATAAATAAAAACAATATTGAAAAGTGATGAGATTGTTTCAGTAAACTCATAAAACATGGCCACTTTGAACCTTAATACCCACTTAGGAAAATGAAATTACATAAAGATTAAAATATTATGGAAAGAAGAATATTAATGATACGATATTTCAATGATTGAATATACAACTCATGGAAAAAATTGGTGTATAACAAGGAATGTGTCTCAAGGAAAGATATTTTTTATGAAACTACTTTAAAGAATTGGTATCTTTTGAAACATAAACCTCGTGAAAGAATTATCATAAAATTGATATGTAAATACCCATAAATTTAATTATAAAAATCATATAATTAATCAATGGGATGTATAAAGACCACACAAAGGGATTGAGTGGTGAATAAATCATATATCTAATATCAATAAAAAGTGATAAAATATTTACCCTACCATGTCTCTTGACTCTTGATTAACACATACAAGATTCCTCTAAATTAGTTAACTCATTTTATATTGTGCCAAAAATATACTTTGGATTTCATTCTTCCCAACGGAAGGATTCTAAAAATAAGGGAGGGATATTTGGAAGTTTATTGGTTAGATCTTGGATGAACCTATGTGGTTTGAGATATTTGAAGAAGATTTAGAGGTTGGGCATTATATAGAGAAGGTAAAGGACATAAATGGCATTTTTTGAACACAAGCTGGGTGTACCAACGTTTTTACTGAAAAAATGTCATAAAAAACAAAAAACTACTAAATGATGGAAGTTTGATGGATTAATAATTTCTATCCAATGGGTTTTATGCAATTGTCTAGGTTGTTTTGGGTTTTAAATATAGGGTTTAATACTATATTATCCTAATTTTTCTCCTAATTTTTGTAATTAATTTTAATTACATTCAATAATATTATTATTAAAAAAATACCTGATTAGAAATTATATATAATGATTATTAATAAAATGGAATATAATTTCAAAAATTATAATAACAAATGTTTCTGAAATTAATTTTAAAATAATCCAATAGACGTGAAAACACTTCATGTTTTTAAAGTAAAACGTCCAAAATTTTGTGATTTTTTTATGAAAAATTTCAATATAAAATTGATTACAATGATTAAAATTAGATTAATTGAAAACAATATGATATAATTTAACTTTTAAACTAAATTAAAATATAATTTAACATTATAAATAAATTAGATGACAAGGAGTTTTGAATTAAAATCCTGTAATTTTTACTATTCATCCAAAAAATGTTGTTTCTCCAAAAACTCCCAAAAAAACCATTTAAGAAAATTTCAACATCGTAAATTAAAAATTAATTTACACTTTACCTAATTTACTTTCTAAATGTGTCTTAAATAAATTTTACTATTTTTCATAGAAGGGCATGAAAATTTGTTTATTTGAGAAAATAAAATGTATAAACATATAAGGACATAACCAAAAGAATATGTATTTAGTTATAAATATGTTCTATTTATATTAAACCATTATATAAAAAAATATTAAAATCATTTATCACTATTTATATTATTATTTTCAATAGATAGATTTTAATTATATCATTTTACTAATTATAACAATAGAAATACATTTTGTAGAAACCTTGTGTTGTGTGTAATGTTTCCATGATGGTGTTTCATATTGTGTATGCCAAGTTTAAAGATTAAATTGATGTTAATTGTAGATAAATATAATATTTATTTTCTATTTAGTGCATGATTAACTTGGTGTTTCCTATAACGCATGCCAACCATAGTTCTTTAATATAAAATAAAATATTTTCAATGTTACATGAAATGAAAAGTATCGCAAAGATTAAATTAATTCAAAAATTATAATTAAAAAAATCTTAGGGAGTTACATAGAAGAGATACCATGAATAAAAATTGATTAACTATCATATGAAATTATGGAAAATCACCATAATGAATGAAAAAATCCATAAGTGGTTATTAAGTGGACTATCAAAGATTATGAATTTCACTGAACCAAGGCGATAACCATATGAGTTGATTAGACACTTAATAATTATTATAAATGATTTATTTTGATCCAAAATATAATAAATTGGTTTGGTTCAAACAAACAAATAACAAGGGTAATCCCACCATAAGACCTAAATTGTGTCCCAAATCCCCTAGCACTGGTGACCGGTTCTAGGGTATCAATGATAACTTAGTGTGAATTATCTGACCCTCATAATACAATAAAAACAATATAGGTATTCCACTAGGAATCTTGGATGACCCATCCATAATTTCAAAATCCACAACTTTATGTAATTTTTTTCAATATTGAAAAAATCTAAGAGAACATCACATCATCAGTAATGCATAACTCAAAATCAATTCATCAAATGACTAAATAAAAGACTAATAATCACCTAAAAAACATAGACACCATGATTATGGTCTCAATTTAAAAGGATAACATAAAATAAACCAAAAATATATCTGAGGAACTATCATGATCCATAAAATACCAACATCCATGTGATATAAAATCACCACAAAAAACCCACTAAATAAATATGTTGAGTATCTTGAGGAATATCCATTTTCATAGAATTCCTTTCATACCCTATATCCTATAAAATATTACTTCATATTAATAAATTAATATATAGTATGTCATCAAAATCCTAGTATTATACCACCATGGATAAACATATTGACATTATCCATAAAAAATATTACACTGTGATTGAAAAATAATAATGCAAATTGTTTTTTAATTTTAAAATTATTTTATAAAATCATTAGGTTATCATTAAAATATTTCCATTATGAAAAATAACTCACACTAAACAACCATCAATAAAAGATGAGTGAGGCATGAATGAAATAAATATACAATAGGAAAATTATCCATAAGTATTCATACACCAAGATAAACCATACATGAATGATAAAAAACATTTCTCAAGCATCATGGGGTCTATAACTTATTTGTTTCAATGTTACAAGGACTCAATACTGAAAAAATATATAGATATGTGATGTTAAAAAAAATAAAAATTAAGACTCCCAACAAATCACTACAAATGACTCGTTTATAGCTTGGACCTTAAAGTTCGGGAAACACTCATTTACTCACAAACATACCTAAATTCTGCAATAAGCAATAAAAAACCAACCCATAACCAATTAAAATCAAATTAAAAATTATTCCTATATAAATAAATCATCATGAAAAGGAAAAAACATTTAAAATCAACTTACAATCAATTCTCCCATTTAAAAAATCACCAAATAAATTTTTAGCATAATAATAATATTCATGTAAAACCATTTTAGTAGTAAAAAAATTCCTAAAAACCATTTTGGGGAAACAATCACTTTAAAACATTTTATCAAATATTTTTAGTACTCAAATATCAATTTTTGGAAATCCCAATAGAAATAACCATTTGGAATAGAAAACACCATTAAACACATCAATGGTCACAAAATAGCTCATAATAAGTGAAAATAAAATATTATTTTTCATACTAAACCGATGGGAATTAAATAATACATGTTATACCATTAAAAGTTCACATTAAGTATAGACACTAACTTTGGAATTAGAGTTAAATTAACTTTCATCAACAGAAATCACAAGGTATAAATGAGTAAGGGGACCAAAGAAATCATAGTACCATAATAGAATGCATTAAATATCCACCCCTAAACCTAGGTTCCCACACCATTGAAAATTATGATTACCAAGAAAAAAATAAATTAATTAAATGTGAATATATATGTAAGAGATGATAAAAATTAAATTATTCATCTATTAACTTAGTGAAAAATATCTATAATTAAGGGAATCCCCCGAAGATCAAGGTGGTAGAGGTATCTCTATTAGAGAGAACATGGCTCAATAAAATGTGTAGAATAAGGGGGGATACAATTCCAATAAAAAATGTTAATAAACACATTTTTTGAAATTTACATAACACATGGTATTAAAAAACATGGTTTATTCTTGTGGTTCACTCCAACATTTAAAAACACATCACATGGGTTCCCAGATACCCCTGAAATATAGGAAAAACAGAAAGGATTTATGAGAAACTACACCAGAACCTTTAGTCCCCTATCGCATGTCTTGGTTCCTATTTATTGATAGATGTTATTAATACATCTTCCCATAATTAATGTCATTTTTTAAAATTATTACCTTGAACCAAAATTTATAGATATTTAAAATTAATAGAATAACAACTCAATGATAAACACATAAGTGACTATGTGAGTGTAAAAATATCCAGACCACTCCATTTTCCTCCTAAAAATTCCATAATTCATCTCCCCAATGACATGGTTAGGTCATAACACAACCTTACTAATTCCAAATGCATCTAAAAAACAAGGCCATACATTGAAAATTGAATTCAAAATATATCAATAGACCAAATTACCAGGTAGAGTTCATTCCAAAAATCAAAAACCAAAAACATATTTGTCGTTATTGAGGACAATAGATTATATTTTTCCATCCTCCAAGATTGTATTGACAGAAATACAGACAAGAAAATATAATTTCTATGGAACTCCTAGACATGATGGGCCAATAGAATGCCTCATAAACCAATGATGACCACCCAAATAGAAATGTATAATTTAACTAAAAATTAAATTTTTATTTCAAAATATTTTTTTACAAAAATTGGAAAACCATACAAGATCAAACTATAAGGTCATGAAACACATAAAGAGGACACAAAATCATTAAATATGAGACTTTTATTATTAGAATCATACACCTTATATATCCCCCAGTGATGTGTGATTACCTATTTTTCTGAAAAATTTGGGATAAGATCGTCAAATTTATTATCCATCATTTCCCAAGTCTTACTATATTTCCTCACATTGGAATTACCTTCAATGAAGCCTCATGCTTAAATTATGCCTTTTTTATTAATCCACATCATTTTTTACTCATTTTTATCAACATAGATAATTCTATCATAAATTATCTCCACCTTATCCTTTTTTATCGTTGATTCATAAAAATCATTCTTGTCACTCATACATAGAGATGAGAATGAGATTTATGATTGATGATTTTATTAATTTTACATTTCTGAAGAACACATCCCAATAGGCCTTTATTTCTTTGGAGTATATCTCATCATGTTAACAGTCTTCTCTGGTCCTTTAAAAATTCCATAATCCTCCATTATGTTTTAACCGTGCAGGATAAATAACTTATTGCGTAATCGAACCACAAATGTATTTTTTTTATTAAAACTACTTGTCCACATCACTTTTTTTGGTTGACCACATTTCCATCAGCTTAGGAATGTTTTAATAGTACATTTACCATTTTGTTTCCTATAAGAAAAAGATGAATCTTCATATGTCCCATTCTCCCTTTTACCCTTTCTTCCTCCTTGGTTTGTCGTGTCATTTCCCTTACATTCCATCCAAACTATCCCATGGGTGTTTTTTTGATACTGTGATACCATTAATGTACATCGAATTAGACTTGTACCAGATCTTTTATATATATACCTTAGAAGAATTTACCCATATTTATAAAAGGAGATTTTTTTTGGGTCTCGACCTAATTGTTGACTTCTTCCATCCCTCATTTAAATCAGAGGCCAACTGTAATGATTTTACACAAACTATACTGTCAAAAAAAATATTCAAATTTCAACCTCACCTATTGTTTTTAAAAAAATCCAATAAACCCATCTAATGAGTAATATAATTTATTTGGGATGATAGTTTTTAAGTCCAAGAAACCCAAAGAACTCACCCCCTGTTCATTTTCATAATGCTACTAGATAAACATTCTTATATGAACCCTTAGTTGAATTCAAACCCCAATTATTATGGTCTTGTTATTCTACCTAAACAAAAAGATACCACCTTATTTTTATATTAATTTACATTTATCTCATCCTCCCTATGTGTGGAAACCAAAGAAGTAACAATTCTAGATTTTGAATGCCTTGATAGGCATAATCCTTTTATCACTGATGGGCCCACCAAAACATGCATGACTAAGTTGTTCTTTTTCAAATCCTATTTCAACCACAAATAAAAATACACCACCTTTATAACAGTATCCATCAGGAAAAAATCATTTATAGTTGAGATAATATTCCTATCCTTGTATATCTGGTCCGTCAAATATTCATCATACACAACTGTCAGACAATTATCAACAGGACCAGACCCATCTGTCTCTATCATTTTAAAGTTGTTCCAGAACCCACACCAATACATTGTATTCTAGTGTAAAAAATTATTACATAATGAATTGAAAAAAACTCATGTATGAAAGAAAACAGGGTTTTTGTATCTTAATTCATACTCTACAACAATCAAAATGAACTCATCTATCCTTCGTGAAACATCAACTTCAGTACTGATCCATGTGGACTTTATATAGAAAACAAACTCAATTATACTATTAGATGACATAAATTTACCTAATAAATTCTACAATATTCAAATATATTAGGGATTCTAGAATGGGAGTGGGTGTTCTGGAAAACCAGGGTGTCACGTTTTTTGTATAAACCTTGTAACCATTTTAACAAGAAGAAGTGAGATCTATTGCAGACATGAGGTACACTAGACCGGACTAGAATCATATAGATGTATGATGTGAAGTAGATCATTATGTTTCTGTTTTCAAGGATATATTCTATTACTTGATCTTAAAAACCCTTGAACAAATTGATTTCCTATCAAATGAGTCCAATAAATGTCATGGACTCTTGAAACATGCTACCTGCATCAAGCTTAGGTCAGATTATGTGGCCATATATTTTTATGCTAAGATCGATTGAAATTTAAAACCTTAAAAATTTGTAATTTAGTTCTCATTGGAATATAAGGAAAGTCATAATATAGTCAGGGTTATAAAAGTAAATAAATGAGTGAAACAGTTCCCCTACAGAGGTTGGAGGAGCCCTCCAGTGGGGGAGAGACCAACAATGCAGCCATCGCCTCCTATGTTAGGTTGAGGGGGAGGAGTGGTCATCATGTTGGGAGTGAATCCCAATTTTTTATTTAGTAATATAATATAAATTTAATAAATAAATATGAATGGTACCATATCTCCATATACAACCCTAAGAATAATGTCGAATAAAATGGGAATCTCCTTGGTTGTCCCAGTCCATTTCAAAGTCTCTTTAATCAATTGGGTTTTTGTTAATCATATCTGAAATAAAATTTTGTCTTAACCACAATAATTTTACATAATTTTTACCTGTTAAAGTGAGATTGAAATTTCCTCCCTAAAGGGTTACATGGGAGTCATATGAATTGAAATTTTATAACCATTTAATGAACAATTCAAACATAACAGTAGATACTACTCCCCTAAGACACCCAAATGATGGTTTTGATTGGTCAAACTAGTGAAATTATCAATCGGACAAGCCACATGAAATAAAAAAGAGAACGTTCCCACTCCCATAACTCCCACCACATTGCATATGAATTAATAACCATTTTTAGAGTGAAGAGAAATGCAATGACAGACAAATACTATTTGAATAAGTTCTCCCCACTATTTATAATTCTACTACAATAGTAGAATAAAAATAGAGACAACCAAAAGAAGAATGACCACAATTTAATTAATATCTATAACTTCTCAAACAGATAATCCACCACAAAGCTTCAACAATTTTGATCCTCTCCACTACCATACCTAGGATCCTAGAGCCTCAAAAACAAACCCATTGGTCATAAAATAGAAAAATATTCCAAAAAACATGATATAAATGATCAATATTAGAAAAAATAAACCAATAAACATTTATCCAAAACCAAAAACAATGGTTGATCCATTTTCATCATCATGGGTGATTTTATAGGTCCTGATACTATATATATAGGGTTTATAGTAAAATTTTCCCTATAAACTGAACCATGAATGTACTACAAAAAATAAACTCAAGGAAAAATAATGTGGACTACAAGAAACACTTTTCACACTCTTACATAGTATACTCACACAAAAAAGAGATTAAATTATCAATATTTCCTTACACCATCACACCCTAACAAAACCAAACCTATATGGAAAAGTTATTTGGAAATGATGACATTGAGGTTATATGAGATAATGGCATTCCACCAATCCTAGCTTATCTTGTTAGTAAGAACATGAATGACTATATCTTTGAGGGTACATGTGTTTATATAGGAATAAAGGATTATCTTGTCTTCTATATTAACATAGTCTTCCAATGAAAATATATTCCATTATCTAATAATAATTATGACATTTTAGAAGATCTTGGACATGGTTCAGGAATACAAGGACTACAATTGCACCACTCAATTTATGAGTTTGGGTACTGTTGACTATCATTACCGCTGAAATATATTGATAGTAATCACATGGATGACTATTCCTAAAAATAGATTCATAATCATTAAATATTTCTATCATGGGTGGTAGGAAAAAATAAAATAAAATAAGAATTTTTCTAAATAGACCTCACTACAAAATAAGAAACAATTTTTTCATAACCCGAGGAACATTTATAAATCTCATATTCCTAATAGGGAATCATTTCAAAACTCTAAATTTTATCATAAAAACAACATTAAAAATGTCTACCACTCATTAATAATTTCATGCACATTATAAATGAGATTCAAATCTAAAATAATCCCATTTAAAAAAAATTAATGAAATTAAAACATTTCAATCCCCATACCCGGAACATTGGAAGCTTGCATGTCAGTTTTAAAAGAACATTATGAATTTTTATTAACAAATTCATCAATGTAAAAAGAACTAAAAAAATAATTAAATCATATTTTATTCTAAATTCTCATAATGAATTTCAAAAAATAAAATCATTAATGAAATATAACTTTAATACCAAATACTCTACCAAAAAATCATTTTAATTAGAAACAAATACATTGCAAAGAAACATAACCTCACAAATTTTCTTACTATATAATGAAACCATTAAAATTTCAAAAAATTCTAATGTTTTTCCTTATATATAAAACTCAAATGGTTCCACCTCTTTATCTCACAAAAATGTGAAAACACAACCCATATATTGGAAAAAAAATTCCCACTATGTGGTTGCCTTCATGGTTTTCAAATCATATAGATGGTTAACCAATTTTAATATCATTTTATGAAAATAAAATCCACTTTTAATTTAAATGAAAAATATATTAAGACATAACTTAATGATTAATTAATTCCATAGAAATATAAACCAATTTAATATATTCTATAATTCATCACTTAAAATTAATTCAACCCTATAATTTTTTTTCAAGAATGCCTTAAAAGTTCCATAAAAATTTTAATCCTCCTTTAGATTCAATACATAAACATCAATATAATTTTTATAAATAACATTTCACTTTAAAACATAATTATATAACAATCATAATTACATAATCACCAAGTAAAATTAAATTTTTTATTTCAAAACACTTTATAAAATATATTTTATAAATCAAAAAATCTCAATAAATGCTCCCATTAATATATAAAAAATACTAAAACATCACACTCAAGAAAAAATAAATTTAAATATACACACAAAACCAACTAAAAAGTATAAATAAATAATAATAAAAAATACATTAAAATAATCACAATACAATAAATTCCTTATTAAGAACTCCCATAACCAAAATTAAATTAATAGTAAAAACCACTTGAGTCATACATGGATGTAATTGGAAGAAAACTAAATCTTCCAGGGGTGTTAAAGTTCTATAAATTGATTGTTAGAGCATGTATCAACTATATTATATCCTTTATATAGGATACATAGCCATCTATATGGGCTTCACATCTTTCTCTAGATTATGTGAGGTAACTGTGTAACCGTGTTTCTGTACTCAATCATACCCTAAAACAGAACAATTACCAAACAACTCATGATACAAAAATTTAGATAAACATATAATTGTCTAAAATAGATATATATGATAAAAAATAATAAATAGGACAAAAATAATACTCAAATCTCAAATTCGCCTACAAAATCATGTTTCATCATCCTATATGGCGATCAAAGAACATATTGGGTTCTACCTCATTAGCTCTGAAGACTATATTATCATGTCTACTATGAAACAAAAAGAAATAAATTAATGGTATCTAATAAATTTTTTTATTAGACCTCCTAGTTCAATATATCTCATCACCATAGTTATCCTACTATAAGGATTTAGGCAGTTTCAAAAATGCCTTGAGCTAGAGACTAGCATCTTGGAATAAATGTTAACTCATTCGGAAGAGTTTCACCATAAAAATAAAATAAAAAAATGGTTTCTACTGGGAATCCAATATGACCCATCCATAAGTTATACATCCATGGAATCAAGGAAAATGTTTTAAAAAATATATATAAAACTATGCATCACAAGAGTTGTTATCAATATCTCAAAATTAATAAAACATAACATTAAACAAAACAATAACCTAAATCTAAAAACAAAGACACTTGGAATAATGTCCATTATGGAATGGATGATAAGAATGAACCCAAAAAATAGAACTAAGGATCCAATATTCTACACATGATCCCAACTACCATAAGAAAATTGTTCAACACCAGATATACAAAAGAGACGGGTAAGGAGTATAAAGAGGATTCACCATGTTCATTCCACTCATTCCTTTAATGGTATTATGATCAAAATTCAACATACACCTAGTGACATAGAAATGTTGTGAATAAAATTATTTCAAGATAACATTATTCATATACATAAGGAATATATCCCTGAATATCATTAATTCAAGTTTGAAAACAATAATGGAAACCAATTTTTTGTTTAATATAGTTTTATAAAATCATTTGGATCCATTTAAAGTATTTTTTCCACAAACAATCACACCAAACAAACATCAAAAAAATTCATGAATAAATTGATTAATTATATAATTATCTAATATTGAAATGGGTCATGACTGTTCAAATTCCTATATCAAGTCATACATGAAATATCATAATTATAACACAATAAAAGTGAGGTAGATATAGCCTATAGAATTTAAATGTTCAAAGAATCTGTCACAGGACACTATCCCCTAAATTTTTCTAAAATAAGTAATACAACCTAGTTCCCTCAAGGGAAAACTAGAAACAATTCCTAACACGATTTGATCCTTATGCTATGGAACCATCTACTCACTAACCAAAATTTTTAATGTCCCCAAGTGAAATAAAAAATTTACCCATAACCATTAAAAATAACATTATAAACTATGCTTGTATCAATAAATCGTCATGAGAAATATTTTTCTAAATCACCCTTTTAAAAACTATCAGAGTCAAGGAACTCCATTATAAAATCACTAAATAATTTCTTTGTGTAGAACTAGACATCCAGAAAATAGATATTATTAATCAAAACATTAATTGAATCTAATTTGGAGTTGAAATTCCCTTTAAAATATTTCATCAAATTCATTACTGATTTTTTTTTGAAAAACCACATTAAATAACTATTTAAAAAGAATACATTCTATGAAACACATGAATAGTCAAACAAAAACCCTCAAAAGTTCAAAAAATATAATCTTCTTCTGAATAAACTAATGTAAATTCAAAAACACATGGGATTCCATGGAAAATTCATATAATGTAGATACTCATACACTAGAACAAGAGCTAGAATCCTCACCTACACCAGAAACAACAAGTAATACATAAAGGGTTCCCTACAATCATATAACCATTAAAAACTCATTAATCATACACCCATACCCCAATGCCCAAAAAAATACTCGGGTTCTCTAACAACAATATAATAGAAGAAAAAAGTAATAATAAATGTATATAGGAAGAAACTATAAGTAATCCGTACATATAATCCACCAAACCACAAAAGAACATCGGAAATGTACCAAAGAGTGTAGTGAAAGAGGGAGCATGGTTGTAAGGGATTTACTCATGTGAATGGGGATATGAAAAGATAAAATTTTGTTACATTTAAATGGGGGAAAATGGTTAAATATTCATTTTTTAGAAATATAATATAAAAAATTTATTTCCAACGTGGTTTTCAAAATTGTTTGTCAACTCTACTGTTCAATCATCCTCTACATAAAATGTAACATAGTTTCCTGTAAAACCCTACATAGATAGCCAAACCATGTGAAAATATTGAAGAATAGCAGTAGATCCCCTAGTCTACACTCACATGGTGATGTGAATGATTTGTAATAACAGTGTTCCTGGTCCATATTTTTATTTTTTTCTAAAGTCCAACAAAAAACACACATAAATATAAATATAAATGGAATAAAATTAAAATTAAAAGAGAAACACATTAGTGACCTAGCGTGTGTCACACTAACATTGAGGGCTTTAAACATTATAAATAGGAAAAGGAAGACCCCAATAGGTGTTTTGATATTCTGTAGTCATATATATATGTGTTTGGTAATTTATTTTGGAAAAAATGCATCAAATCATATATAATTATTGAATTTAAAAGACCCTACTACAAGATATTGGTAAATTAAACCCAAATTTACATTGAATATTTCCTCAAGTATGAATAATGTATCATTGATAATGTTGTGATAAACCAACATGTATGAAAACATGGGGTGAAATAATTATTGTGATTCTAAATCAAATTTTATTTGAGAATATTCCAAACACTGGGGTACCATAAAAATTGTAATTGTACCTTCAACATTGATAATAGATTTTAGAATCTCTATATATTTTAGAAAAATAAAAATCCAGACACATTTAGTTCTAGGTATATATATCCCTAAGAAATATATAAATAGTTATCCTAACAAGTATATAATGGAACAAAATATATTGGAATGATTGGGATTCCAATTTTTGGGAGAGGTATTTGGTGATGTGGTGGGATAATTATTGCTGGCTTTAGGATAGTTATCTAGAAATTACATGTTATTCTATAGTAATATGAATAAAGACACGTGTAATCTAAGAAAAATTATTATTCTATCAATGTTTACTTGAACCATAAAATAGAAGAAATTTAATTATGATATCAACATTGTAATTATATCACTCAAAAGGAAATATAAATTGATTAATATCATTTTAAAGTAATGTTATATAGTTATCATTATGATAATAAAAATGTTTCATGTTTTTTAAGATCATATGATAATGACCAAGTTAATTACTATGGTTTTTTGTGCTACATTAACAATGGAATCACACACATTAGAATATTGAGACATTGATAAAATCCATATCATATTTCATCATACCATTAAAATTTTGAACCATGATGTGAATTGTGGTGGTAGTGATTCTCTCTAATTTTTAGATATATTTTAAGACTTAGCAAGTAGAATTCATCTTTTTCTAGTTCCAGATTTTAGTCCCCAAAATCATTGAGTTTTTTCCCATTTTATACATTAACATTTTTCATTATTCTTGATATATTAGTCTAACTGATCAATTACAGGATTTTTAATTAGACCACCCATTATGGATTTTCTACTAATAATCAATGTATGTTTTTATTACTCAAAAAATATTACATATGGAATAGGGGTTCATATTGTAAAGGTTCATTTGTTTTAGAAGGTACTATGCTAAATAATTTAAATTCATATATTATATATTGAAGTTCTATCTAGTTTATAATGTTATGGTGTAGAGTAAAGACATTATGGTGGTTATTTGTAAGTTAAATAATATGAAATTATCAATAATATTTTATAGTAGTACAAGTATAATGAAAATAAAATAAATAAGTGAATGCCCAAATTGCATGGGGAAACTGAGAAAAAAACATGCTTACAACTTAGTTAGAATAAAATATATAATAATCACTATGTTTCATATGGTAATAAGAATCTATCAATAAGTTTTTTTTAAATGATATGTAATGACTTATTTTAATATTAGTTAAGGAAAAACCGATGTAAACAGGTGGGATCACCTTAGAAGATGAAATGAATAATTGAGAGTGGGAAATATAACCATGATAAACTATATCAAAAAGTTATTTAGGAACCAGATTTGGATATAAAATGAAATGAAATGTGATCTTTTGGTTGGGTTCAATATAGGATATTTGATGGTCACTATGTATGGAATGAAATTGGGTATAAGTTTTTTGTTAGGACAGGAATATGATATTTTAGTGTCTCTATATATTATGTGTTAATAAGAATCAATTTGTGTGTAGTTTTTCTGATGGAGGGTACAACATGGTATACGATTGCAAGGGAGAAAATGATATGAATTATAATTTTTAAATAATATATTTCCATGGATGATGGGTCTTAAGAATTTTTACATGTAATAATTGACACAAATAGTGTAACATCCCTTGATCTAGAACTCTCTCATGTGGACATATCTTCTTGGTTATTGGACCTTGAGAATGCCTCAACATATTTCAGAGTAAGATGACTTGAAATTGTATCTTTGAGAACATTGTGGGGAGACTATAACATTGTGTATAGAGTAGTGATACAATAGAAATTAACAAATATCAGAGTAATGTACAATTGGGAAAAGAGTTCATGATAATGGATAAAACAAACAATAAATGTAATATGTATAATAAAATGATAATAAAATGTTAATTTAATGGTAGGTTGTAATGTATCTAAATGTTTAAATAAATATATATAAATAAAATAAAAAGATGAAAAAAATAAACTCAAAATACCGTGATCATGAATTGCATGTCGAACCCATTTCCATAATCCAAACCATCCCTTAAGAAACTACCTACAAGAATATCAGTTTCCCTTTTCCAATGAAACATCCATGTATTGTTTTATGGTACCAAATGTATGCCCAAATACAGTGCGAGTAAAACATAGTAGTTTGATTCTAGCATGTATAAATAAGACCAGTATGATAATATGTTCATGAAATATTGTAAAAATATAGGTGGATAAGTTTATCAATTAATATAATACAACAATCAACATTATTCAGCACTATATTAGAAAATATCTGAGATTGTAGCATACTGATGCAAACTGTAACCAAAATTCCATGGAATAATAAAAAAATCTAGAAAATCCATATAATGATTACATCAATAAAATGGAAAAAAACTTTATATAAGTATTTCATAAATATTGGGTAGAGCCCGTTATATAAGAATTTCATAATCACTATGAAATGATCTTTATATATTCTTGTCAGTATCATTAGGTAGAGTCATCTAAATAATTATTTCATCATCACTATAAAAATACCTTTATATAAATATTTTAGAATAACTAGCTAGATCCCTTAATATATGAATTTTTTCATCACCACAAAAAACATTATATATAATTATTTCAACATAACTCACAACACATGTCATAAAGTCCATAATAACACAACATAATGTCAAAAGTCATGATGGTTAATTTAGCTAATTACAATTTCTCTTTCAATTGACAAATCATTCATTAAATTATTACTTAATCAATTATCATGATAACATATGCAAAAATTTATATCAAATCATCACTAGTCATTCAACAGTCAAGAAAGTTAATTTATAAGGAGAATTTGTCACATGAAATCACTTGATATTTCATGTCATGCTAAATTATATCTTTAATACATTATCAAATTATTTAATTTTCAAGGGTAGGCCCATCCTATGGGTAGCCGAAATATAGGACTCAATACTGTTAGATCCAAATGGATCAAAAGAGTATTATAAGCACATTATTACAGTTACCCATGATTTTTTTTGTTTCTATGCATATTATGTTGGTGCAATCACAGATTATTTCACATGTGTGAACAAATAGAAATAGACCATATAGATTTTTTATATACCATCATCCTTTATCTGGTGATCATTTAATACCCTCCTCTTAGAACTCCAACGATGAGAAAATGCGAAGTATATCACTAGGAAAAACCTATATTACACAGGATCAAAAACTAATTCAAAAATAATTAAAAGGTTGCACAACTATAAAAGATTACAGGAGGAAGAGTTAGGAAAACATTAGCGAAGTAGCTCACTAGAGAGTAAACTACTGATCGATACATCCATAATAGACTCAATCAATAAAAAATTGCATAGATTCATCCTAGGGTTTCATATAGTTAACTGCATGTCTCTTGAAATAAAATCATATGCACAATATGGTTAAAAACCACTGGTCATGAGATATTCATGACATGAATCCATGTCACGACATGAATTTATCAATTTATAATAAACACTGAAAACAATTCACATATGGTGAAAATAACCCTAAAATACTATTTCACATTGTAAACCTCTTTCTTTTTGTGTAAACATTCACACTATGAACCATTTCATGACACATGACTACAGACAAGTTCACTTCATGTAAAAGGTTTATGATGTGAAAGTACATAGTAGAGAGCTCTAAAGTCATCTTTTATAGGGAAATTATGAAATAAATTCACCCAAACTCCATTAATTCATGTAAAAATACATCCCTAAACATTCGGTAATTTAACCTAGTAGAATATATCTATCCCCAAAAGAGACATGGACACCAAGGCTTACAGAAGAAGGAATATTTAAAAGAATAGAGGTTCATAAAAATATCAAAGAGGGACGTACCTAGAAAATTATGTGATCTTATAAAATAAATACCATATCATAAATAATCAATGATCGTCTCCAAGCATAACTATGGGGTATTTGGGAACTAGTTTTTCCACTATTATCACTTATCAGAATCCCTCTCACAAGTTTCCTCTTAGACAAAACCATGCTGCCACTACACTCAATATAGAGGTGTAATCCTTCAAGAAAGAAACTTCTCACTACGGTCTACAATCTGTATTGGTTTCTCTTAAAAGGGAATGTCTTTACCAAGATCTACATCATTTATGTATACCATAATTGAGGGGTTAAGATAATATCCATGAAGTTGTAACATGTGATAGATGTCATGCATGGAACTATTGCACTGTAGAAGGGCCAATCAGTATGACACATGTCAATCCCTTTCCACTATATCAAATGACTCAAAAAATCCATATTCATATCTTTTGGTATTTCCTGATAAAAGTTTTCACCAACCCAAGTGACATCTGTTTAAAAACATAATGACTAACCTCAAACTCCAAAGGTCATATTCAAACATCTTCATATGATTTATTCCTAGTCTACCTAGTCACCAATTACCTCTGGATCAGCTGAACCTACTCTGATTTTACCTACATGAGACTATATTCAATAAGTTCTAACATGGATGCCTCTAATTTTTTTTAATAGAACAACCTTATATAAAAATCATTTAACGGTGTCATTTGGATTGATTCCTAGAAGTTTTTATTTTAATGAAACTCCATAACTGTAAATTCCACTCCCATGAACCTCTAGAATCCAAAATAAAATCTCTTAACATATCCTATAGAATTGGAAATTTTATTTATAATAGTCCATCATTATTTGGATAATAGGTCGTACTTAAAATAGGTTGTGATCCCAGATACTTTTGAAGATCCTGCCAAAACCCAAACATGAAACATAGATAATTATCATAAAATATACTACTTATATAAGCATAAAAGACAAATATATATTACAACCAAGAGATCATCTAGATGGATCCCCACTATATAAGTTGTCTACCAGATTAAATCCATCCAGATCAGATAAATGGAATCTCTTGATCTAGTCATGATTCATGTGTATAATTGATTTTGAATTAAAAAAATACTCTTCATAAGGACTCCTGAACATCTTGATGAATCTATGTGAAGAATTCCACCATCTTCCACTCATCGTAGGCCTCTTACATTGCCTATGTGTAACAAAATGAGTTTTTAGGGACATTTTTTCTAAAAAATAAACTTTCATTGAAATATTTAATTACACTATTTCAAAAATTCCTTTCACACGGGTCCTTCTTATTAGACATTACAAACAACACCGACTTGGTGTAAATTACGTGAAACCCTAACTTGGTTTACATATACACACAACACTGAGTTTCTATGCAAGATCTATTTTTGTTTTTATAACAATTTAAATTATGTAATAAAAATATAGCCAATAAACATAGTAAGAGGAATATTAATAACTAATTTTTAAATATTTATTATAATGGAATATATATTTTTGTAAAATCCTATAGGTTTAAAAAAATATTCTCTCAAATATACTGATTTTTATGTAATCCTATAAAAAATAAAATTAATTTTATTCTTAAATATAAATTCAATTATTTAAAATAAACCATATTTTTGAATTAAAAATGTAAAATTTTTCATAGGATTAATTTTTTTGTTAATTTTCTAGGAAACATCATTTTTGAAGAATAATGAGAAATACCAAATTTTAATTAATTTTTTTCATATAATTTATTTTTATGTTGAAATTATATATAAAAAAATTTACAAGTTTTATTAGATCATATTTTTATCAATTAATTTAATTTAAGTCATTGGATCCAATTTCACATTGAAATTGGATATAAAACAAAGAAATTGTTTTATCATTTTTTACATAAAAACAAGTAGTGTCGTCTAGTCAACGTGATTAAATTTAAAATAATTTCTGTAACTTATGAGTTTGGAATTTAAAAAAATAAATTCCATATTTGGAATAAGAATAATTTATAATTCCTGATAAGGTCAACGTAATTTTTAACCAAAATAATTAGTGAAAGTAATTTAAATTAATTACAATGATTCATAGAAAAATTAGGTTATGAAGGAATTAGACCTTAAAAATAAGGTCAAAACGTCCTATAAACTTGTCTAAAACCCATTTAATGGAAACTATTTGGAATTTAATCTTCAATTATTGAGTTCAGTTGGTTGTTTAAGACTTTTTTAGTTAAAAACATTGGTTCACCTAACTTATTTTCAGAATTACCAAGTGAGTCCTTTTCCTCCCATAAAAATGGATACCCTTCTCCCCCATTCCTCATACCCATCAAACCACATTGGTTCTGAAAATATCACCCAATTAACTTCCAAAAAACATTCCCTTACTCCTTGAATCCACCAATTGGGAAAATTGTTTTCTAAGGTATCCCATTGGTGAAAATCAAAATGAGTTACCCAAAGAAGAGGTAACGGCCTCCCTCTAGCTCCTTTCATTTATTCTCATTATCAATCTCCTCAAATCTCATTTTTCCATTATTTTATAACATAATATGTATAATAAATAATATTAGGTTTTTTTATGCTAAGGCTTCGATGTACACTTACACACACTTTCATTTAATAGGTAAAAAAAATATTCTTTACCTATACATATAATTACCACCTCACGAGCAATAATTGTTCATTTTTTTATTAACGCCTCTCATGGAGGAAATTATGATAAAAAATATGTTAAAATTTGTTAAATAATTTATTTATCACATATTTAAGATTATTTATTATTTTGAAAGACATTTATTTTTACTTTCTATTTGGTGTAAATTTGATTATTTCATTTGAGGAAGTGTAAACTACTTCCCCTCAAAGTGTTGTGATTCATTTACACATTACATAATATGTATTAAGGATGTTTTTAGGAAAATTATATGATATATATGATATAGAAATGATAATATTTTAAATATATATATATACTTATTTTTTATTTTCCCTCTCATTTTAATACGATTACAAAATAGAAACAACATTCATTAGTACATACAGCCTATTATCTCCATAATCGGTGTATTCAATTTCATACATATGTATCCTATAAACTATTATATTAGAAATATAATGAATATAAATGATAGTTATATCATTTTTTATATTATATAAATCATTATATAAGTATAATGACCATTGATATAAAAAATTAAGACACATGCAATGAAAAATACCAATATAACCTGAAGTGAAACCTTAATATATTGATGTAAAAAATCAGGATTTATAATGTCATAATTAACAATATATTGTATTATATATATTAATATTTTTCAAGAAAAATATATATAATAAGCGTAAATTTATTATATAGGAATATTGTATGAGTACAAAGAGATCCAATACCCAATGTAAGGGAAATTTTTTCTCACTTTTTATATTTGTGAGATACATGCCATAAAAACCACTATTTTATTTTCATGTGGCATATATACTAATCATTAAGGTATTATATTATTTTTTTATTAAATTTATTGGTATTTACATATCCATTATATGATATTTCTTTCATGGGGTTAATGTTTCAAATGTTACAAAATTGGTAAGATTGTTTTCTCTCCATTTTCCTTCATAAGGACACATGTTTTCTTATGCACCTATATTCTTTTTCATGGTATATATACTTACATTTGACATTTTATAATATGAATCTTTTTATTTTAATGATTTTTATGATTTATTCAAATTAATTTTCTTACACTAAGAATATAATAAAAAGCTACCAAGATGTAAGGGTTTATTGAATCAATCTTACCATTTTGTGAGATTTCTTATGATTATTATTTCGTTGATAAAATATTAAGATTAATAGCACAAGAAAACTTATTATTTTACTTATAATCTATTTACTCAATTTATTTCCATGTATTAGTACATTTTATCCACTCCTTGGATTATAAAATAATTAAAAAAATTAAGAAAAAACAAACCATATTTCCCTTTTTAGTCGAAAATCTATTTTATTTAAAAACCCATGATTTCAAAAATGTTTACAAAAATATATTAAAATGATCCTTAAATATGATTTTTATGGAAGTATTATTTTTTCTTATTTTCAATGATTCCTCTATAAGTTTTCAATGCAATTTTCAAAGAAAAATATTATCAAACATGTTTATTGTTTAAAAAATCATTTCAAATGTAGAAAAAAATCATCATGAAATGTTATTAAAGGATATCTAAAAATTATTTCCTATCTATGATGACTTCTATTGGTGTTCCTCATTTCCATATAGGGGAATTATTCAATGTCCCCTTTCATATTATATTAATGAATGGTTTATGTTTTAATGGCCTGATGTTTATAAAACCTTTTTCACATTCACAAGTTTTATACTATTGATACCCACTTATTTTCACAAGTTATGATTTTGATAAAATGATTATTAATTCTGTATCGTTTTTCATATGTTATGATATAATTAAATTTTTATTATACCCCTTTAATTACATGGGTTAGGTCATGATTTTTAAGGATCATGTGTCATGCCTATTTATTATTTCATTATGAGATTTTTCAGACCTATATCTCTCTCCAATGCATTAGTTATTGATTTATTTCTCAAGAGATAGACTTATATGGTCATGGTAGTGATCCTTGACTACTAATATGGTCATGGGAATGAACCATGACTACCACGATGGTATAAAGAGTGAAATTATTCAACCAATATAGCCTAGGGAGTGAACCATGACTACCAAGATTATTCACGGAGTGAACCCATACTTTTAAGAAGGACTTAGTTATGATCCCTTGGCTACTATGGAAATCATATTATATTATTATGTGCTTTCAAAAATTCCATGTATTGTTCCTATGTGATTATATCATGGATTATGTTCATCATTTCCATATGATTCATGTCTTATGAGCTACAAATATTTATTAGATGATTCACATTTATGATATTTAATATATAGGGATGATCTTATATATTCATGATAATGTTATTATACCCTTATTCTCATGATTATGGTTACATGTCTTTATTGTTTTCCCTTAATGGGATTCTGAGCTCATCGCGTTTTAGGTTTTCTTTTCCCATAGGTTATGAATATGTGTATTATGTTTGATTTTACTAAGAATATATATAGTCAAGAAGAACCTAGTAGGATATAATTTAGCTCACCAATGTATTAATTATTATGTTTTCATGTTTCCAAAGGAATAATAAAAATACAGTCTTTGGGAATCTATCTGTAAAATATTTATTGTATTCCTAAAATATTATTTAATTTTAATATACAAAATGTGAGGGCCTATATAGTTAGTATCAGAGCGATGGTTTATTTAACTTGTGGAATCATGGATGGGAAAAACCTAGTAATAACACTATGGACATGGATAAGTATATGTATAAGGATAAAAAAAATTATAGGAAAATTTCATGGGATTTTGGTAAAGGATAGTGTGATTGGTTTCATAGAAATACATATCTCTCTATATAATATATGTGGATGTGGCTTTGGAATAGATTTACCTAAGGTTAACAACCCTAAAAATATGTCTTTCGCCTAGATCGGGATAATCTGGAACATGATAGTGGGCCTTACTGCACACCTGGTTTGACACTTATGGGGGATATGCTTTGGAAATTCACAAACTATTTATGAACCATTATAGAGGACTTGAATAGAAGATAACTATGAATAATCTAGGATGAACCTAAGGTGATATGGATTAAATAATGTTTCATAATTTAGATATCATATAAGTTATTTTTCATTATTATGTGGTTCTACATTATGATAACTATTTCTTACTATTTTGCTCTTTTTTTAGTCAATGGTTTTATCTCGAAGGAACTAATTTAATTATTATTGTGATGGACAATGCAATGATTATCATCCTGAGAGAAATAATGATATGGGAGATTGAATAAAAATCTTGTAGCTATGTTTACATAACTATCTCAAGCTATGAATTATGATGAACATTAAAATGATAAAAAGAGAGAACAATATCATTACATGTATATAATGAGCCAACAATCATCAACTTTTATAGGGTTTTATGATCCCCATCTTACAAAAAAATGGATCAATACTACTAAAATGATATTATACATTATATAGTTTTTTGAGCATGAGAAAGACATTCTTGTTATTTATTAGTTTGAAGGCGAAAAAGACGAGTGGTGGAATCAAATAATGTATATGAGCCAACAAGATGAGATTGAATCCAAGGATATGGATTAGTTAAAAAATATAATTAGCAATAATTACATTCCTTGGATTCTTCAAACCGAGAGGGGTAAAGTGTTCTTTGAGTTGATGCAAAGTGATGATGACTCTATTGGAACCCATGAGTCTAGTTTCTTAGTACATGGGAGGTATGATTAATTAATTATCAACCAACCTATAAGTAATGATGTTATGTTCTTCAGTGTCTTAAAGACAAGTCTCTTAAGGTAGTTTTCTATTATATACATTAGTAACTAAAACTTAATTGTGCATTTTCCAATCAAGGTTGAAATGGAGGTTGGATTCACATATAAATATCATTGTTATGAAAAGAAAAGAAATATGCAGTAATATGGAAATTATAGAAACCATGAATAGATGAATATGATCCTTCATTTATGCTCTAAGTGGGGGACAAAGCTTAGAGGAAGTTATTGTAAGAGGTATAATAAATGTTTTATGTGTGTCAGGGATATAAATAGGGAATTTGATTGCTGAATTGTTGTAAAATAGATATAAAATTTTTTGAATGGAGAAAAGATGAAATAAAATGATCCTCCCATGATTCAGTTTCACTAGTGTAAAGATAATATTCATTATACTAACCGTGACCCAAACCTACAGGCTAGTGATGATGATCAATGTCAACAACGTATTAAGACAAGAGATTGTGGTAAATCTCGTGCAATATCTATTTTTGACTTGGGTTCTGAAAAAAACATGGTGAAAGGTACACTAACCATCAAATATAGAACTGTTAATTTTTTATTTGATTATAGATATTCATACTCTTTCATATGTAATGAATTTTATATGGGTGTTATGATCCCACCATAATTATTATCTTTGTAATTTCAAGGGAACCCCCTTAATGGTATGTTGATTTCATCCAACATATATGATTCACCCCTAATCGACATTGGTGGGGATGTGCTTCCCGCAGATCTTTTCATTCTTCCCTTGGTAGAATAATATGTTTTTATACGAATGGATTGGTTTTCATTGCATAAATACCAAATAAATTGTTGCAAAAAAGAAGTTAAATTTTATATTTAAAACCCACCTCTGATCTTAAATAAATTTGATGATAAGTATGAACATCCTATAGGGATTACATCCACTTTATTGGTTTTAATACCCATTCAAAAGGATGTTCATCTGAAAGGGTTGGGTAGATAAATTGACATCGATGATATTCCTACTTTAGAGAATTTATATATGTCTATCTAGAAGTGATTCCTTGACTTCCAAAAAACTTTTAAGTTGAATTATAAATTCAAATCACACCTTGTTCAAAACCACTTTCACAGAGTCCTTATAGAATCTCCCCAATTGAATTTTATGAATTGTTTAAGAAAATCCAATAAAACCTTGACAAGGGATTCATTCATCCTATTATGTCACCTTGGGGTGAACCTATCATTTTTTTTGAAAAAGAAATGTGGATCAACGCAATTAGTCATTTAATATCAGTTTTTGAACAAAATCATAATTCATAACAAGTATACTCTTTCCTCTATTGATGACTTGTTTGATCAACTTCATAGAGATTAATACTTTTCCTTGATATACCTTCATTATGGATATCATAAATTGAGGGTAAATAAGAATTATATACCCAATAAGGCATTCCGTAAAAGGTATGGACTCTATGAATATATAGTAATACCTTTTGGTCTTACTAATTACCAGGCTATCTTCCTAGATTTGATGAATAGAGTCTTCAGAGATTACCTTGATCAGTTTGTGTTAGTCTTTATCTATAATCTTCTTATCTATTAAAAGAGAATGGATGATCCTGTAGACCAAATAAGAATTACAATAAAGACCCTAAGCAAGGGTAAACTATATGAAAAAATAACAATTTGTGATTTGTTTCTAAAAATGGTTTCATTTTTATGTCACATAATATCAAGAGATGGTATAGTAGTAGATCCATTAGGGACAGAGGCTATTGAATGTTTTCCTATACCAATCACGGTGATGTACATTTGTAGATTTCATAGGTTAGGTGTATATTATCGATGATTTTTGGATAATTTTTTAATACTATCTAATCCACTAACCATGTTAACTCATAATGGTGTCATGTTCCTTTGTATAGATGAATGTGGGGAAAATATCAAGTTACTAAATAAAATTTTCTTAGCAAACTCGTGGTTAAATTACATTATTGTAGAGAAGGGTTTTTAATTTATATTGATTCATAATAAAAGAAATTATAATGTTTTCTTATTCAAAATAACCATTTTATATCCTATTCCTCAAAAAAAAGTGGAAGATTCATGATAAAAATTACCCAACTCATGATTTCAAGTTTGTAGATATACTTTTTTGTATTAATGACATGGAGGCATTATATTTTTGGAGAAAAATGTGATATATATACTGATCATAAATGAATGAAATATATATTCATATAGAAGGTGTTGAACAAGTTCCAAAGACAATGGTTGGAGCTGATAAAGGATTGTGATTGTCAAATACATTACCTCATTGGTAAATTAAATAAGGTGGGAATGCTTTATGTCAAAAAAATAATTTTATCTTATCCTTGATTAGTATCACAAAATATCTAGTATTTATGGATTTCATTAGTTGGATCCATAAATACTTATGAAAGGGTAATATATTTTCTTTTTCAAATAAATGTTCAACCCTCCATCAATGTAATGATTTAGGAGGCCCCTAAGGAAGATGTAGAGAAGACAAAGAAAGTCAGAAATGTTCATGAGTTTAATCATGATCATGATGAAATGATAAGGTTCATGAACAATGTATCTATTCCTTCCATACCATATTTGAAAAAGGATCTATTAGAAGAAGCTCATAGTTCTTCATTGTCTATTCATAATTGAATTATAAAAACATTTAGGGTTTTAAAATAAAACTTATGGTGGGATGGCACAAACATGGACGTCCTAAAATTTTTATCTTGGGGAGTAGTTTACTAGAAATTTAAGGATGAATCAAAAAAGACCAAAGGGATGTTGCACCAATTACCTATACCATAATTGGAATGCGAGAACATCACAATGGATTTGTTTATGAGACTACATAATAATTATAAATGATTTTATTATATATGGGAGATATTCGATAAACTTACCAAGTCTAAACACTTCATCGATATCAGAGAATAATTCTCCATAGATCATCTTTCGAGGGTATACATTCAAGAAGTAGAATGGTTTCATGGAGTAAAAAATTCAATTATATCAAACCCATATTTGAGTTTTACCAAAAAGTTAAGAAGAAACCATCAGAAATCACTTGGAATGAAATTGAGTTTTAGCAGTGATTTTCATCCTCATACATATGGTCAAACTGAAAAACAATTCAAACCCTATAGGATATGTTGTTATTTTGTTCTCTATATTTCAAATGTGTTTGGGATCAAAACCATCCTCTAGTATAGTTTTATTTCATAAATAAATTTCACAATTTAATTCATATGTATCCTTATGAGTCTCTCTATGTAAGTAAATTTAGGTCTTCAATATACTTTGATGATTTTTGAGAAAGAAAGCTATTAGGACATGAGATTAATAAGAAAGTGGTCGATATGGTTTTAACTTTTCAACAGAATATCAAAGTAGTCAAATTTCGACAAAAAAAGTTATTCTGATAACAAACAATCTGACCTATAAATTGAAGTTGGTGAAAAAGAGTTTCTACGAATATCTCCCTAAAAAATGATATGATATTCAAGGAGAAAGGTAAACTAATCCCTATGTATATTATTCCCTTTGAAATTATTGATCATATAGAGATGGTAACCTATCACATGACACTTCCTCAAAATATCTATCACGTCCATGATCTGTTCCATGTATCTCTCCTGGGGAAGTACATACCTTGCCCTTTATAGGTACTAAACTCAGAGTTTATACCGATGGAGCATAACCTTTCTTATGAGTAAAAATAAGTTTAAATTATGGATCATATGGAAAATATTCTTTCAAAAAAGGACACTGGCATGGTCATATTTTTGTGGGGAAGTCACCAGTTTAAGGTAGCTATGTGGCAACATGAGGATATGACGAAATATAAGTATTATCATTTCTTACCTAAACGATGAATTTTGAGGTAGAAATTCATTTTTTAGGCGGAAGAATATGACCCAACAAGTTTTTAGGGACCTTTTTTCGATAGAATTTTATTTGATTGATATATTATATTTCAATATGTAAAAAAATCTTTTCACACAACACCATATTGGCATACATTACATGAAAAATATACATTTTGTATGTTACACGCAACACCCTTTTTGGCATACCATACACGCAACATTGAGTTTCTACAAAACATCAATTTTTTGTTATAATTATTTAAATGATATAACTTTAACATTACCATTAAACTTATTAATATGATCATAAATATATAATTATCAAATATTTTTTATAATTGATGATTTAATTTTCTATAATTTCTTTATATATTTAAAAATATCAATTTCACAAATAAACAGATCTTTATGTACATTGGTAAAAAAATAGAATTTATTTTATACAATCATTGAAAATTAACTTGACAAAATAAAATTTATTTTGGAATTTCAAATTTTAAATTTAGCTTATTATTATTTTTTTATATTTTTTAGGAAATTTGATTTTGTGAGAATAGTGAAAACTAATGAATTTTACATAAAACTATATTTTCATATAATTTATTTATATGGTAAAATTATATTTTTAATGGGTTTAAAAGTATAATAATGTAATTTTTTACAAATTAATCCATTTTAGTTCACTGTGGCCAATTTTCTCATTTTAATTGTATATAAAAACATAGAAAACTATTGATCATATTTACTTTATAAACCTATAGTGTCATCTTTCCAGTGAGAACAAATTTATTTTATTTTATATCATAGATAAGTTTGGTATTTTAAAAAATGGATTCCATATTTGGAATCCACATAATTTATAATGTATAATAATTTTGAATTATTTTATGACCAAAAATATTTCTGAATGTAATTAAAATTATTTACAGTGATTAAGAAAAAATTTTGGTAAACAAAAACTTAACCTTAAATTTAAGGACCAAAACGACCTATAAACATGTAAAACACACCTTGTATAGAAATTTTTAGGCAATTAACCTTTTATAATTTATTTTATTTAGAAGATTTTATTAGGTAAAAATATGGGTTCTCCTAAAATGTTGTTAAAAATACAATGTGAGTCTTTTTCATCCCATATAAAAGGACACCAAATCTCCCCTGTTACTCACACCTATAAAACTAGTATAGTTTATAAAATAAATAACCAATAAAAATACAAACATCCCTAACTTTCTCATTGAATAATCCCCTTTGGATTAAATAACCCCAATGAATCTCTTTGGTGAAAACCAAAAATTGTTACCCAAAGAGGAGGTAACATCATACCAAAAGCTCCATTATTTTATTTTCTTTTTCTAACCCTAATCTCTTATTATTATATTCTAATAAAAAATCTGTATAATAAATTTAACTAGTTTTTTATGCTATTTTTTAATACCTACACTTACTCACAATTCCAAATAATTGTTAATCAATGTACTGTTTACATGTACAACAATTTACCGCCTCATGAAATGATGATTTTTCATTTTAATATTACACTTTATCATCATGAATATTATGTTGTAAAAAATAATAGATAATTTATATATTATATTATTTATTAATTTAATCTTATATAATACTTTTAAAACATTTGTATTTATACTTTCCATTCTCTGTAAATAAGATAATTTTGTTTAAGGATGTGTGGACTACCACCCACTCAAAATGATGTGATTCATTAACAGACTACATGGAATGTATTAAGGATGTTTTTAGTAATCATATATAAAATATATGATATAATAATTATCTTGTAATAATTATATATATAATTATATAACTTTTAATCTCTTTATTTTGATACAAGAATAAAATGGAAACAACGTTCATGTGTACATACGACTTACCGTCTCCCTGAATAGTGTATACATTTTAAAAATTATATATCTTATAGATTATTATAATACACATTTAATGAATATAAATTTTATTTAAATCATGTTTTATAATATTTCAATCATGATATAACTATATGGACAAATGGTATAAAAATTAAGACACATGAAATGAACAAAGAAGATATTACCCAAAGTAAAACCATAACATAGAATTATTAACAAGTGGGTAATATAAAGTCATAGTTAACCATATGTGGAATTTTATAAAATAATAATCTTATATAATGTAATTATAATAAAATTATATTTTTAAATATAAATAATGTATGATTACCAAGAGAGACAAGACATATGGTATGGGAATTTTCATCTCACTTTTTATATCAGTGAGACACATGCCTAATAAACCACTCTTTTCTTTTGTATGGTGTATATAATTCCCATGATTTTATTATATTATTAGTAATATTAATATTATGGGTATTTAAATATCCATTATTTGGTATTTTTTCATGGGGTTAATGTTTTAAATGTTGCCAATTTGTTAAGACTTCTTTTTCTAAATTTGACTTCTTTGAGACAAATGGTTTGTTATGCAACTGTGTTCTTTTTTTGGGTTTATACACTTATATTTGAAATGTTATATATTTAATATAATAATTTTAATTATAGTTTTAGATTCATTTACATTCACTTTCTTACATAGAGAGTGTGATCCAAATAAACCATGTTGTATGAGTTTAATGAAGAAATCTCATCATTTATCAATATTGTTTGTGATTATTATTTCATTAATGAATTATTATATTCCATATCTGAGAGAAACTAATTATTTTCCTTCTCCAAATTTTATTTAGGTCACATCCATGTATTAGCTCCATGTTTACACACTTTGATACATAAAAATTTTTTTATAGAATTCTAATGGTATATCCCTCTTCAGTTGGAAATATTTTTTATTTGAAAAAACCATGTTTTAAAATAAATGTTTTAAAATGATCCTTTAATAAAATTAACAAGGAAAAATCATTTTTTTTATTTTTTTTCAATGTTTATTTTATTAGTATAGAAATATATTTTCATTGAAAATGGTTTTAAAAAAATATGGATTTTGGAAAAGCGTTTTTTATCGAAGAAAGGATATTATCATCACGAAATGGATTTAAACGTTATCTAAAATTTATTTACCATCTAAGACGACCTCTATTTGTGTTACTCATGTCTTTATTGGTAAATGATTAATTTTTTTTCCTTCATATTATTTATAAGAATGTTCTGTGTTTTGAAGGATTTATTTTTATGAAACCTGTTTCTCTTTGAAAGGTTATTTGAATTTAAAACCCGCTTCTTTTCATAGGTTGTAATTTTGATTAAATGATTTATAATGAAGTATATTTTTTCACCAGTTATCATATGATTACATTTTACTGATACCCAATTTATTTCTTGGGTTAAGATATGATTTTTAATGATCTTCTATCACATGTATATATGATTTCATTATGACATATTTAGAACCTATATCTCCTTCTAATGCTTTGGGTAAAAATATATATCTCACAATATAGAATAAGATAGTCTTGGGAGTGAAGCTTTCCTACTAATATGGCCATGGGAGTGAACCATGACTGCCAATATGGTATTTGGAGTTAACATGTTCTACTAAGATGGCTATTGGAGTGAACCATGAATACCATGATGGTGTGGGGAGTAAACTCACACTAGTAATATTTTCATGGCAATAAAATCATGCCGACTTTGTAAATCAGATTTTATTTTAATGTGTTTTCTATAATTCCAAGTTTTATTCCTATGTTATTATTTAATAGATTTTGTTCTTTATTTCAGTATGATTCAAGTCTTGTTAAATACTAATACTTATGAAATGATTCTAATTTATGATCTCTGATAATAATGATACAATCATATATTTTTATTATCATGTTATCATACACTTATTATGATTTATTATGCTTACATATCACCCTTGATTACCCTTACTGAGCATATGATCTAACCCCCTTTTATTTTCCCTTTCCCCTCGGTTATAAAGAAGTTATAATTTTTGACGTGTTTAAGAAGTATGCTTGTAAATAATAACCTACTCTGTGATAATATAGCTCACTTATTTACCTGTGATTATGTTTCCATGTTTTCAAAGGCTGTTGAATAATACTATCTTTGGGAGTCTATTTTTATAATGTTTTATGTATTATGAAAATGTTATGTAATTTTAATATAAGAAAAGAGAGGGTCTCTATACTATTTATGCATATTCTAGTATAAGATATCTGTAACGATTGTATCCTTCCTAGGTTATAAGACAAGTCACTATAGATAGACTTCAGATACTTGTCATGCCACTTCTAATGATTCTTTAGGTCCCACTAAGAAAATATGTACATGTGGATTATACACCAGAAAACTCTAGAACATGATATAACATCTTAATAATATCATGGTATGCACCACTGTAGCTAACACCATATCATGAGTAAGATCAATCCTCTCCTAAGTTATTAACTATATAGAGCTATAAGAAACCAATTGGTCCTCCTATATCAGAACTATTTTCAGTGTAACTCCAGATGAGTTAAAATACAAGGTGTATGCCTTGACTTGTAAAACTAAGGTGAGGATATATGGTGAGGCTAGCCATCCCTTGTGATCTAGAAATTCCCTTACACAATCATGTGACCAAAACAACTTCACCACTTTCTTTTTTACCCTATTCATCGATGACGTCATCTCGTTGAAGTCCTAGAAAAAATTCCAATACCAAACATAAAATTCTAGAAAAAATATAATATTAATGACATTATAAGGATGCCCCAAGATACCATGGGTGAATTCTTCTATAGTTATAATAAAACTTAATCCTTGGATATTAAATGACCCAAGAGTGTACTTTATCAATCTAGAAACATAATTTAGATTTTGTGGCATAAAACTAATGCACTCTCAATGAACTAATAATGATCTAAAGATGTAGGGCATGATTTTATTCCAACTTGGAGTATACTAATATTTCATCAATGAAACCCAAAAAAACATTTATGTTAAATTATTTAGTTTGTGAAAAATTAAGTCCATGAATATAACTAGTTTTTTGTTAAACCAAACAACATCATAATGAACTTATACAAAACATACATTTTATTGAATGAAGTCTGAGGTATATTTGATGGTATCACCCTCAACTTGCGGTATCTTGATATAAAATAAATCTTTGAGAAAGTATTTTTACCTCTAAATTACTCTAAGATATCGTGAATTCATGGAAGTAGATACTAGTTATTTACTATCATCTAGTTCAATCTCTAATAGTACCCACACAAGCGCATGGTCCCATCAACCATATTGGTGAAAATCACAAGGGAAGCCCATGGTGATGGAAAATTTTATATGAAACCATTGTATTACTCTTATTACAACATCAATTTCAACTTTTGAGGCTTTGATGGTTCTATCCATTATGGTGGGAAATAAAATGGCTTTTCTCCCAATACCAACATGAACATGAAATCAATCCCCCACTCAGCTGGTAAGATGTAGAACTTGTTAGGAAATACACACAAAAAATGATCAAACATTAGAGGAAATGAATCTTACTAAAATCACCAATAATAAATAGAATTACCTACTATCATAGCTAGGAAACAATAACATATACACTAAATTTTTCTTTCATGACCATCATGAAGATCCCCTCACCTTGGTGAAAATATATGGATACTTCTAGTGATAGAAAGGTATCTCTACTCCAGTAATATTCGATTATAATATAGCATAAAAAATATTATATATATCAATAATAAAATAAAATAATTCCATTTAAAAAATAAAAAATTCCCAAAAAATGGTAACAACATATTTATAGTGAACATGTCCGTCAACACATGATATTTTTTTGACCATACTATGAATGGTGATTCGAGGGTCAAGACACAATCCATGATTTAAAAAACCAAGCCCAAACCAGTTGTAGAATGATAATATATAATTGAAATCTATGCATTAATATAAAATAGAACATAATAAAGGGTAGATGATAGAATAATTCAACCAATGATGGTATAAGGATTTCCATATAAACTCATCGATGTGGACTGGACTGTATAGTGTGCAGCTGACTAGCACCTTAGTCTTGGAGTCCACTGTTACTCCCCTATGTTATTTTCTCCACTGGTTACCTCATCCCAACCACTAGGGGTATAATGGTCACAAAATTATATTGAACATCTAGTGGAACTCAATAACCAGTGTACTAAGGGTTATCTATGTAATTCTTTAACTCTTGTACCTGTATTGATTGCCTATCACTCCAATAATGTTGCATCCCCAAAAAAAATATTTACAACTGACCCAACCTACTATAAGAACAGATCTTTTAAAAATGTTATGGTCAGTATGTCCGCGTATATAAAAACATGAAACACTTATATCACTATAATAAATCAAGGTCTTGAGATGGTTTCCCCCTTCCCTAGTTCCTCTACCCGTAGTTTACTTATTGATAACTATCATAGCGGTGCTTGTTTGTGCCAAAATAATTTCTTGTATTTAACCTTCAAAAAATATCCAAGCCACTGATTTAGCCCTGTATAATATTCCCTTCCTTAATGAGATCTCAAATAATAATTTTTTAAATTTTAAAAAGGAGAAAAACATTTATATGTGACTTGATCTCGTAGACAATACCATCCTAGAAATTCCTCATCCTTCCAATATCTTTAGATTCTAAAGATGATGCAATGTGATGAAAATTGGTGAAATGTCTAGCATAGTCCATCACTGAAATTAACTCAGAAATTTGATTAATTAAATCACCAGCCTTATCATCCATGAAAGATTCATGATATAAGTTTCTCATAACCATTTCGTCAAAGTATTATCAAGATAACTCTTATTTATATTGATCATGCTCTAATTTATCCCACCAATTCTTTTATGGTCCCTGAAGAATGTATATATAAAGCTTTACCCTCCTATCCATGGGTGTATTAATATTTTTGAATATCATCTGTAATGACTCAAACCTGAACTCGTCTTTCTATGGGCCTCCCTCCCTATAAATTTTGGAGGATATTGTAACTGAATATCTCTTATTTTGTAATACATCAATAGTATGGTGTTTACAGTCTTCCTTTCTTGGGATATCATGAACCTCATGAATAATTACAAAATATGTATATACATCTAATTCTTAGGATCTATAGGTAGCACAAATTTAGTTGTTTTTTGAGTGTAATGATTATAATTCTCTAGACACTAAATTATAAGATGATCAGGGTGAATTTTCTCTACAAGACAGACATACTCCTTATAACACTAGAGAAAAAATATTTCAACCCCAACTAGTGAAAACAATGGAAAACCACTACTTCTTATTCTATTCAATCATATTTTAATAATTTAATTATCATGACATATAATTTCTAACATTTTTTATCAAATATAACACCTATCTCAATTAATAGTTCATACAAAATTATCTATCACATTCAATATTGATGTTCCCTTCACGAATAATTCATATCATTATATATATCGCTATTTTCCTATCATGATGAATGCATTGTCATATCTCACAATACCAAACTACAAGTATAAATTTCAATAAATAATAACATCATAAAACATGTGAAACACCCAAGGTGAAAATAAATCAATCTTGACAAATAAACATCGTAAACAACAATCCAAACCTTCTGTACTCATTTTTTCCTCAAACATGGGATAAATACAGTAGTGGAAAAGACAATTACCAATTCATTACACAACATAGTCTTCATTATACTATTCTAATATAGTTAGTCAACCAAGAAAAAAAATTCTCCCCAGATACCACATTTTAACATTCCTTGGTTCGGAACTCTCTCATGTGGAAAAATCAAATTGGCTACTAGAACTCAATAGTGCCTCCCCATATAGAAGAGGCTATAAACATGAAGTTGTGTTATAGAAAACATGGTGGGTGGATTATACGCCAAATATAGAGTTGTGATATACTGTAAATAAATAACTACAATATATATATAGAAAATAATGGAAATAGTACATCCCAATGTATAAGTCAAACAGTAAAGTTCTGTTAAATAATCCAATAATAATAAAATTATAATGTAATGATAGGATGGAATGTACCTAAATGTAAAATTGATTGTAATATAGAAAAAATACCATGCTGATATAAATAAAAATAATACTAAATCTTATGTATGTCCCATCTCTTTGCTCAAATCTATCCAATAAGAAATAACCAAAAAAAATTTCCCTTTCCCTAATCCAATCCTCCAACCATGTAATATTCTCATGCACCAAATGATGACTTAAATAGGGTTGGGTAAAACTTATTAGTTTGACACCACTATATCTATATAGACCCATTATGATAATTGGTTCATGCAATGAATTGATAAACATGTGAATTTATTAATCAATTAACACAATATAATCATAAAATTACTTTCGTACTATATGATAACATCTCTGAGAATGTGGCATAATCAATATAATAGTGACCAAAAGTATAGGTCATAATTCCATAACCAAGAATTCACTATAATAATTACATCATTATCGATAAAATCCTTTTATTTGAGAAGTTCAACATAACTGAGTAGATCCTTTATATAAGAATTTTTAAATCATCAAGAAAATAACTTTATATAAGAATTTTAGGTTCACTATGAAAAGACAATTATATTGTAATTTTATTATCACTAGGAAAATTTATTAATATTGGAATTTCATCATAACTAGGTAGATTCCTTTAAATAATAATTTCAGCTACACTAGTAAGTGATATTAATATAATAATTTCAACATCACCAGGAAAAGAATTTTATATAATCATTTCACTGTAACTAGGTAAATTCCTTTATATAATCATTTCAACTTAACCATGAAAATGAATTTATATAAGACATTCATCATCACTGAGACAAATCCCTTTATATTAGATTTTAAGTATAACACATAACATAATTAAAAATCAATAGAATAACATAATATAAAATCTAAATTCACAATTTATAATTTATCCAATTACCATTTTTCATTGAATATTCAATTCATTAATTAAATTATTCCTTATATTTTTACCATTATAGTATACAAATTAATTTATATCAAATCATAACAAGTCATTCAAAAAACAAGGAACCCATTTTCCAAGGGGAATCTATCACAAAAAATAACCTGAGATGTCATGTCATTATAAAATTTATTATTGTTACATTATAATGTTCTTAATAATTAAAGTCAAGGCTACCTTATGGGTATCCATGTGCTAGGTCTAAATAATATTTTATTTAAAGGAATCCAAAGAGTAGTATAAAATCAATATTTTATTCACCCCTTTTTCCAATTTTTTAATGTTCACAATATAGTGGCATAATAACATATTACTTCTCATAAAAGAAAAAATTGAAACTAACCATAGTAATTTGTTTTATACCACATAAATATATCTGATGATCGATCAACACCCACAATCAGTAATTCCAATGAGGAAAAAAGGAAAAAGATATCACAATTAATATCTAGAAAACATAGGATTAGAACCCAGTTCAACAATGGTTAGGAGAGTAAACCATGATAATGGAGAATAAATACAATATTTTGGGAAAATAAATAGAGGAAAATCACCAATGATAAAATGATTTATTGAGATTTCTGAAAGGGGTGAAATTGATAAATATTTTTCACAATTTACCCTTAGGTTAATGATAGTGTTGTAAAGATGATGAAATAAAATTATATACACAATGTGGTTTAAAAATGATGGTTGCGAGATATTCATGATGTGAAACCCTTTAATGAAAAAATATCATGATTTATATGTTAGGAAAAAAATATGGCAGCTTAGGTTAAAATAACCCTAATCAACCATTTCACTATGTGATACATTTTCAAAATATGTAAACATTCATTACCTAAAATAGTTTACATAGTCTTCCTATAGAAACTTTTATGTCACACAAAATATAAAAAACTATAATGTGTTTAAGAGACATCTCTTATCCCAACTTCTATATGAATATAAAAAACAAAATTTACCCAAACTCTATTAATTCAAACAAATATACATTTTAATCATTAATCATTTTACCAAAAAAATATATCTATCACCAAAATATTCCCAACCTCCAAGGATTAAAGAACAATGAATCCCCAAAAGAAAATAGGTTCAACCAAAGATAAAATATAGACATACCAAAAAACATATGGGATCATAAAAATTGACTAGTTGAGTATTAAAGAGTTATATGAAATATATGATGTGACACTTAATTTGATAATCATGTAAATGTTGAATTTGGAAAATACATTTATTTTTATTAAATCATACATATGAAAATTACTATTTTTATTTCATATTCATGTGATAAAGATGATGAGTCATGTGATTTAATGTTACAAAATAAATTCCACTCTATTTATTTTTATACCATAGAGGAATGAATTTTTTTCATTTAATTTATTAACTAGGGATAAGGAAATAATTTCAAATTGATTAATCTAATTATATAAGTAATATATATCATACATTTTAGGGTCATGGGGTAATTACCCCATGTTGTGTAGTTCATGATTTTGTGATGTGGGTCATTGAATTTGACATGAATTGTAAAATTTGATTGTTATTAAAGTATTAAGGAGTTAATTAAAACACATTATGTAAATTATAATCCTTTAAAACATATTATTATCATATCTTATATGTAATTGTTTCAAAATTACATGATTTATTGAAAATGTTTTATTAAATAAATTCTGAAGACCTTTTATGTGTAGAGGTCTGGAGAGTTCAAAAATTTATTAACTGATAAACCACATCTCATCTGCAACTAATTGAAAATTTTCAAAAATATCGGAATCTAAGTAATCCACATTAATTATTCAATATCTGCAAAAAATTCAAAACTCATGATACTTTCATCTAGACAATTTATGTGTAATAATTTTTTCCGAGCCAAGGGAAATACAATAATAATCAAGGTGATCTCAAATATACATCAATGGAAAAGGTATACAATAATATATAATAGAATATAATGGAATAAATAATAAATTATGGAATTACTAATAATCAAATAAAGACATATAACTAATAAAAAGATCTTAAAAAATTCAATCGTTATTGATACAGATAATAAATTGGATATAAATAACTAATTTCATAGTTATGTAATACATAATACCAGACATTTTATGGAACATTGAAAATAGATCTACCTAATTTCAATACCACAACCAAGACATGTAAAAAAATTGGAATACATACACCAAATACGATGTCTAATTTTTCTCGTAACACCGATCGATACATCAAGGAGAAATTGTTATCCCCACATCTCACAAATTAATTCCAATGAATTCATCATTAAAATGAATAAATAAACTATAAAATTCATAAAAAAACATGACTTAGTAATAAAAAAAATCCATATTTATGTAAAAAGTATATATATATTCATGATTTCCCAAATTTGTAAATGGAATACCTCTCTGTGTAAACATCTCTCAATGAAATAAAATTGAGGTGAAATGCCCACACAAACATCCTTATTTACAAATTATATTACATTTGAAAAGGGTTTTATGTGATAAAAATGTGAATAAATATAAAATAAATATAAATTTTTACCTATTATAATCATATATTCGAATATACACAACTTATAAAAACAATGTTCTAGAAGAACAATCACAACACAATGAATACAAATTTTGTTAAATACCCCTTACCATTTATTCCTACTTAGATGAACATGATATACCCCAATGTTTACAAGAATAACTATAATATTCATATATTTTAAGACCTCATTAATACCTAAAACCTTTTATACCCTTCTTTTGTAATCATTTGTTACAAATATATTAGTTAGATATATTTATTAATTATTTTTTAGGTCGATTCATTGTTTAATACTAATTTCATAAGGGAGATAGAGATTATTATTTGAAAATTATATGTTTATAATTTTTAGATAATTATAGGTACATTAATATATGTTTTATACTAATTTATGAGGTTATAAATTAATATAATATGAATTTTTGTTACGATTCATGATGATGAAGTCAGTAGAGATCTTGTTTTGGTATCTTTTGAAAAAAATGCTACATTAATGAAAAGATAAATAATAATATAACCTTTATAGAACCATAAAATAACATTATTTACACATCAATATATAATAACACAAGAATTTAAGTTTCTATAGTCATATATGATCTAAATTTCTAATATTGTTTATATATGTGGTTAAACCGACAAACCCAATAATGAATTATAATTTATGGGAGAATACGGTTGAAAATGTGATTATTTTTCATTTATATAATTATTAAATAATAATAGTGATATTATTTACATGTTTTTAAGTTAGTGAATCACATTTTATGGCTGTTTTTAAATAATAAAACACTATATTAAAAATTAAATATGTCACATTCGTGGAAAAAAAGTCTGTATGTAAGAACATGTGGCACTTCCATTTTCCATAATACATTAAAATATAAAGAATGGTTTTTAATTTAATAAACCTCATAGTGTTTAAAATATTATATAAATCTAATAAATACTTATTATTATGAATCAATTTAACTTTTTTATCAATAATCAAACTCTCCATTCATTAATGTAGTAGTATGTGTACACACATAATGTTTTTTTTTGTAATTACAAGTAAATCGGAAATGGTTTTTAATTATTATTACATATTCATATTAAATTTTGAAATACTAAAAAATTATTTCATTATAAAATAATGGATAATATATATCTAAATTTTGAGGAATAATAAAAAATATTTGAAATGAAAAAGGTGTAATTTTGAATTATAACTTTACTCCTTGGAAACCCAATTCACAATAAAGGATAAAGTATTTGAAGGATGTCCCTTTGAAAAGTTAATAACCACTATGATGTGTCTAGGAATGTATGTGATGTATTTAGGTATACATTCTATCTAAGTGGTTTTCTGTGTGTGGAAAAGTGGGGTGGTGAAGCCTCCTTTTATAAGGGGTGGGAGTGTAATTTTAATAATAATATAAAATTTAATGTCAATATTGAATGGTAAAATTGATACAATAATAATAAATAATGTATTGGTGGAATTATTGAATGAAATTAACATTCGACCATATATTTTAAAATTATGATTTTAAAATGTTTTTATTTGTTTTACTATTTCATTCTAATTTTTCTCATTTTTAGTTTTTGTTGCAGTAACTAATATTTTTAACAAAGTAATATAATTTTAATTACTAATGATAAAATAATAATAATTTAATATATTTTAACTAATCATTTAAAATATTAAATCCATTTTTCTTATAAAATTTCTACGGGGAAATTATATTATTATTTGGGCACATAACGTGTAAAAATCTATTTTTAAAAAAGTGTATTTTTAAACATAACAAATAGGCTTAGGATAAAATTATCATTTTTTTATTTAAAGGAAAATAATTGTTTCATTATTAAAAAAATAATAATTATATGTATTTGGAAATAAACTGAAATTTAATTCAACCATTTGGATAATTATTTGATAAAAACAAACTGAAAATAGTTTTTATTAAAATAAACAATTCTTAACTACAAAAATGTTAAACAAGGAATTTATAAATTCAATGTAATATCTTAATATAAATATATTTACCTAATAAATTAATATTTATTCATTAAACTGATTTATATGTTTTACTTTCATATATAGTTTATTACAATGTATTAAAAACTATACTACAGGTATAAACTATATTTCTCACTATTCAACTAAAATACATCGATTTTAAAAATAACATAAAAATTCAACATAAGTTAGTTGTGAAATATTGAATCCAAAAATGAACCTCAATTTATAAATTTCAAACCCTACAATTTTATATTTTATCATTTAAATAGAAATATAAAATATAATGTAACTATTTTTAAAAATGAAAAATACATTTAGATACTAAAATAATAATATTTATATTTCCTATCAATAAATATTAAAATTATTATTAATAAAAAATATATTTAATAAAAATTAATCCATTTTATATTCTGTTTTTTAAATTTAGATAACATAGAAAATGAAATTAATTTTTTTTAAAAAATTCATTTTAAATTCTAAAAGTGGTTTTATTAGTTATTTAGCAGCACTAATTGAATGTAAAATTTATTTTTTAGGATAACCATTTATTTTTACGTTTCCATAAATTTAGAAATGTGGTTACTTTTATTTATACTAAAAAATTCATTCGGTGTGTAATAAAATTATCTTTTAAACCTAATGAAATTGTTTCATTAATGTTATCACGTCTTTGATCCAATTTTGGGGTTATGTGTAAAAAATATACAACATAGTATTTAATAAATGGATAATTACATAATGTAATATTTGTGTCTTAATTTCTCCCACTTAAATAAATTTTATCCTCACAATTTAAATAACTACATATGAATGATAATAGATAAGGGTATCAATATGATAAACAAAACTCAATATATAATTACTATTTAAATATCATATTTACTTATATATGTAAGACTAGTTATCTAATTTATTCCTTATTAATAATCATATTCCAAATATTATGATTCATTCGAACAATTTGATCCAACCGTCCATTTATATTCAATATCTAGACTCCTATTATATAATTTTATTCCAAAGGGAGTTTATAATCATCTTCTCATTGATAAAATATTATAGGTTTATAAAAAAAGTTATTTCTATTTTCAAAAAAACTATTTTGCATCTATGTAGAGAAAACCATTCCATTTATAAAATGATATTAATTTCAACTAATAGAAGATAAATAATATTTTGAAAAGGAACATTCCAAAAAAATATTAATTGGGATATAATAATGATTCAAAGAAAAGTTATCTCTGATAATTAAAAAAATAATTGGGGGTAGTGATTTAGTACTCATAGAAAACATCCTAGGTTTAAATGAGTACCTAGAATAATACTCTAACATGAAATCCACAATCTCAAAGTGAATGATATGTTTACCCTAACTATCGTCACCCACATTAGTGCCACTCATTTCATAGGCTCGACAATTTTTCCATAGTCGAGGAGGTTGAAGAGATATATTATCATTTTTAGCCCTTAATTTTGGGAATTGACTTGGAACATTCCCAATTTATTTTTATCATGTTAACTAAACAATATTTTTTTCTCAGAAATAAGTTTTTATATATATTCCTTTTCCGAATATAAATTGTCTTATATTTCTTTTAATATATTTCCCTAGGGGATTCTTCCCAAATTATTATCATGTGGAAAACTTAATATTATTTCCTTAATCATATATTTACCTTGAACATCCATGACACATAATCTTTAACTTTCAGGGTGTATGTAATAATTTGATTATAATAATATTTTTAATCATAATTTATGACATCTGATTTGGAATATCTATAATATACCTCAATCCATCTCCTATCTTTATAGGTTTCTCATTGGAAAAATAATTGCATTGTCTATAAAATCCATTTTTTTCATGAATTCTATATTCTATAGATATTACATAAATATAGGATTGGGGTGGTATGAGATAATTAAAAATTACATAAAAGGAATATATAATCATATAATATTTGATTCATATATGTTGTGAATAACCTCACTTATGAATCTCTATGTTTCATCCTTGGATATCCATGGGGTTTCCCTATTACATTATTTTAAATAAACATATATATTTACTTATTAAGGATTATTAAAAAGCATCTGAATTTATAAATCATAACCCATTAGAGTGTCTATATAGGTTTATAGTCTTAGGACTACACATCATGTACCATTTGATGATTGGGTTGAAACTCAACCATAATTTTCATGGTGATTAGAAATAGGTGCATTTGTCCAATAATAGGATCCAATTACCAGTATCAAGAGAGGGATGAAGATTTAAGAAAAATGACACAATATCTACTTTACTATTTTTATTGTTTTCCCAAAATATTGAATTATTCCTCATGTTTTCACTAGTATTATCTCATCATAATTCCATGACCTAAAATATTCAATATTAACTCAGCTAATCTATGGGATTATCTGTACATTCAAAATTATGATAAAAATTAACTTATCATTTATTGATGACATTTATAACTCTTAAATTACCATAATCCTACAATAACATAATCTCAAAAAAAAATTAAACCCAAATCGGATACCAACTGTGCAATACTAGTTGAAATTATCCCATTTTTACTACATTTTTAGAAAATATTAAATTACATTCATTCCCATGGCCATTTAGTTTTAAAGATTCATATAACTAAGATTTTTTTTAACTGATAAATTCCATGTCTTACTGAACTTATAAAATATTTTTTTGACTATAGAAGAAATGACATAATCAATTAAAAGTCTTTAATATATATAATAAATTCTTCACTGATGCAATTTTATTCAATAAATATTATGTGTAATTATTTTCTTCATAATCATTAAAAATATAAACATAAGGTGGGTAAATTAAAATTCACAGTAAGGGAAACTGAATACTAGAAGCGATCATGGATTAAAAAAGTCATGAATAATATAGAGGAAAATAAATTATTATCAAATAATACTATATATAAAAGCACATAATCTTGGAATAGATATGTGGTTAAAAATTCACATAAAATCATGGACATCTATATCTAAATTAAAGGTGATGTAATATAATAATTTTCTACCATTTAGGATAAGAAAATAAAAAACATAATTTTATTATTCTAAGGAATCTAATTTTTTTTAAGGCAATAATTAATAAATCTATATAAATTGTAGGAAGGCACTAAATACTAATTTTTTATTTTTTAATGAGACTTATTGATGCATCAAGGGGATATTGATGGAACCAAACAACACAAATTAATTCTAATGAATTCATCATGTGATGAAATGATTAAATTATGTAATAAATAACTAACATTCATTATTATCTAATAAAAATCTACATTTAAATGAAAATTATATGAATTTTCAATATTTTCTCAATTAATATATGAAATATATTTATATGTATGAATATCTAAGAAAAACACTATATAGTGGTAGGTATATAGTTATGTCAATAATATTCAACATATATGATGTGAAAATACAACATAATACAATTTTATGGTGTTGGACCCAGTCCTGGAATTATGAACTTCAAGAATAAAAATCATTAAACAACTAATGTTTTTTGAGTTATCAATATCCTTTAGAGTATAATAATAGTTTTAATAAAAAACACTTCAAATAGATTATTTAATAGTAAAAATAATATACCATGAATTAAAAATAAAATATGATATTTTATATCTATTAGTATGTATGCACACCATTAAAATAAAATTCGGTGCATTAATAAAAATTTTCCCAATAAATGTAATTTGAGATGAAGAACTATTATGAATATCACAATTCATAAAGATTGTATCATTTGAAAATATTTTCATGTGATAGAAATTTCTGTCCAAAAAATAAAGAAGATGTTAAACATAATAAAAGTACAAATATTAACTTATCCAACTTATACTAATAATGTTAAATAAGAACAATTAGAAGTCAATGAATGTAATTGAGTTATAAAAAAATTATTGCCTTTTATGTCCACTTATTAGAAAATTCCCTAACCTCCAATATTAAAAAATATTTATCTTAATCAATTATTTATGAACCTTTATAAAACTGATAACTTTTAATAAAATTTATTTATAATAATTTATTAAATATATTTTAGTCAGTTATATTTTATTTTTATAATTGGATGTTATTAGTTTTGTTTTTTTAGTATTTGTTTTGTAATGAAACTGTTTATTATTTTTTATAAATTCAATTTTAATCATTCAAAGATTATTATCATTTCTATAATATATGTTTTAAAATTAATTTTAATTATTTTATTTATGATTCGGATTAACGAATTTAGTGGACATCTTTTTTGGTAATTTTTAACAAACATAAGTGTAATACATGAATAATATGTCAAATTCTAATGTAACATTTCTATAATTTAAAATAAACCATTAATTTATAATAAAACAGGTGCATAATTTTCCATAATCCTACAATATTTAAATTTATATCATTTTTCATTTAGGTTATTAAACTAACCAAAACAAAAACAACCAATTATTTACGAGTGACTATAGTTAATAAAGTGATTATTTTGGGATAATTACAGGATTAAAAAATAATAATTATATATCTGTAATGATTTAATGAAATAAAATTTTATTTTATTAGAGTCTTATCAATAATAAAATACTAGATAAAAATTCAAACATGTCACTTTTGTGGAGGTTGTAGTCCACAAGTATGGATGGGCACCATATTCATTTTCCATATAGAGATACGATGATAAATAATGATTTGTAACATAATGATCATAATTAGGTTATTTATATCATATTAATTGATTAAATAAAAAAATTTAACCTCACATGTAAGAAGTTTGTGAAAATTAAAAAATGTCATACATGGAGTTGACAGTCCACACGTGCACACAGTCATGTTTTTTTTCAGAAAAGTTAATTTATAGTAGATGATTATTACAACATCTTAATAAAATTGAATAATATTAATAAAAATGAATTAATTATGATATAATGGATAAAATATATCTCCAAATGGTGGAGTTAGGAAGAAAATAATTGAAATGGAAGAGAGTATATTTTAGATTAAAGAATAGGAGGACTCATCTTAAGAATGTTTTCTATGTTATAATCATGGATGGATGTTAGTTTGTTGGATCAATATCTAATTTAATGATTATTTGAATAATTAATATCAATCCCTTGGATAATTTTTTCCCAAATTATAAAGGTCTATTCAATTCATCATTCTTCATTGATGACTCATTATAGTATTGATCACTTGAGACACTGAAAAGGAATCGTAGTTGTGTGGACTTCTACAAGGTAATATAGTAGCATGTGACTAAAAAAATAGACAAGTCACTAATTATTTATGGATTTACAAACACCATTTACTATATAATATTATAAATAATATGTGGTTGGTCATACTATAGAAACATAGGTATTCGTATAACCACTTTACTTTGTGAGATCATTCATGTTGTCGTTTCTATAAGAGTGAAATTATTATATTTTCTCTATAATTACACTCTCAAAAATAGTGAAATTTATTCCTTTATAATTATATAGAGATAAATTCTAAAAACACATAAATTATCATGTCTTTTGTAATTCTTATTTTTATTCTTTTATCTCTTTTACTCTTCTTCTATAAATCCTTAATTGTTCTTTTCTCCCTATGAATTCACAACACATTTATTTCATCTCTAAATACACTCACCAATATCTAGGAATGAATTAATTGATAGTAAAATCACATAATCTATACCTTACTGTAACTCTAAGATGATAAAATATAGATAAATTTATTTCTAGTAGTTTTTTAAGGTCCACTCTCATTATTTCTAAAAAATATAATAAATTCAATATTAATTCAACTAACTAAAAGGAGTATCTATTCTGTAGACATTAGAATCAAATATAATATATCCACCCTTTATGACATTTATAACTGTTAAATTATCTTCAACCAGTAAAATCATAATATCTAAAATTATATCCCTTCTCTAATACCAACTATAATTCTTCGGACCCAACTATACCAAAATATCAGGATTTATAGTAAATATTTCATACATACAATCCAATGGGTTTTTAGGTTTTGAGAATTACAAAATTAAGAAACATAATTAACTAATACAACCAATGTATGTTTTATCAAATGGACATTATATCTACTACATTATGAGATACGTAATATATAATATGTCTTCAACTTCTCCAATATATTCTCAAAACATGATATTCTCTTAGATATATCATGTTTAATTTTTTTACATGTCTCCCAGTGAAATTGAAATATAAGATGTGTGATATCAAATAATCAGTATGAGAAAACATATATTTGAAGAAATCATAGAATAAATAAGGAATAAATAATAAGGTATGAAATATATAATAGTAAATTAATTCCATATATCTGATCACATGAGTTTGAAACAAATTCATGGTCAATAATGTAAATAAACACGTAGGAATCAATAATAGAATTCATGTTGATGGAGTGAATAATGGAAGAGTTTTCAATGAAATTTTCTATGAAATTACATATCATTAAGTCCTTCCTCCAGGACTTCTACTTTATTCCATGATAACAGTTAATTCATCTAAATAAATGGGTTGGCATACACCAAATACTCAAGATTGTTTGTCTTATAGGACCTATAAATGAATCGATCAACTCTTATTGTACCCATCCATCACTAAATAATTCTAATGAATCCATCATTTGATAGAGTAAGAAAAATATAAAAAAACATTATGTAATAATCTATAAACATATATATTGAAATTAAAAGTATACATATATTCACTACTTCACCAACTAATAAAAAAAAATATATTTATATAATCATCTATCGAAATAAGACCTCATAAAGTGGTAGGAATTTGATTATGTTAACAATTTTCCCATAAAAGAGAGACAAAATGATATACAATGCAATTCTATGTTAGAGGAACCCAATAATATATGAATTAGGCCAAAAAGAAATATCATAACATAAATAAAGAAGTTTTGATTTATCAATATTGATTTCATAACAAGAAATGTTTTGATAAATAACACATGAAAGAGAGAGATGGATATTGAACTTAAAATACAAATAATAATAGATAGATCATGAAATTAAATATCTGAATTTTATTAAACATAAAATTGTAATGAAATTGTGTGACTAAAAAAACATGTCTCAAATAAATGAATTTGAGATGAAACATCCTTATGAACATCACAATTCCTAAAGTATGGAACATTTAAAAAATTGTAGATTAGATAGAAATTTAAATAAATATAAAATAAACATGAATTTTAAAATCATAATTGCATAGTTAATAGATGTTTTGTAGTTATTTATAATGTATTAATATCATTTGATGTGTATTCTAGTTATTTCACATGATGACAAAGTTGATGATGAAATTATATTAGTAATTGTTTATAAAAATGGGTGTTATAGTAATAATAAGTTAAATATTAATATAACCTTTTCAAATAAAAAACAAAAAAATATTTAAATAATTAATTTATAATCTCAATAGTTTTTAATTTTTTATATTCATCCATGAAATAAATTTATAGCATCATGCACGTAGGTGGTTAAACCATCCCAAATTATAAAATGCTATAATCTGTGGATGATTATCGTTAATAAAGTGATTATTTTTTCAAAATATAATTATTTTATAATAATAATGTTATTATTTATATTTTTTAATGTGTTTAATAAAATTCCCATATATTCTTATAATGTATAAAATAGTATGTGAAAAACAAAACAAATCAATTTCTCAGAGGTAGTAGTCTGCACATACTTATAGTAGACATATTCATATTTCCTAGAATGGGAGGAATATATGGAATGTTTTTTAATTAGAGAATGTTATTAAGTTTATTAATATAATATTAATAAATTGAATTCCTCATTTTCCCATCCATTCAAGAATGATACAATGAAAAAAATAATTAGTCATTCAAAGAGGTGTTAGTTTTCATGCACTGATAGAGAAATATTTATTTTTATAAGTTAAAGGTAAAGGGTGGTTAATTATTATTTAGTGAAAAAATATAATTTAGGTATATTAATAATACTCTTTAATTATAATATTTTATATAAAATATATAATAGGTATGTGGATGAATAAATAAAATAAATGAAATGGGAAAAGAGAAATTTGGAATTTTTAACTTACTCCGTGAAAAACTCCTCTACAAGAAATATTATTCATTTGAAGGGTTATATTTATCGAATTATAAAAAAAATAAATGAGTATATAAATATTGGAGAGGGGTTTTTTAAATTTTATAGTTTTACCTAGTGGATTTAGTTGTGTGTAAATGTGGGGTAATAAAGGCACCTTTTATTAGTGGATGTATTATAATTTTATAAGAATATAAAAAGTAAATTAACTATTTAATGGTCAAATGGATCCAATAATAGATAAGAATAGAGGATTTTAATATTACGATAGATTAATAATCAAAAATATGTTTTCACACATCAGTTTAAATTTTATTAATTCTGTTTCTTTTATATTTTCTATACTCATCATTTTTTGTTTTTACCGTCGTAACTAATTTTTTTACAAAATATATTTTTATTTAATTCCTAAAGACAAAATGTAACCAATTATATAAATTATATGTAATCATATAAAATAATAAATTAAAATTTTCAAATTGAATTTTTATAGTAAATAGAAATTTATTTTAAAATTATCGCACGTTACTTGTAAAAGACATTATTATAAAATGTGTATTTTTTGGAATAAAAACTATGGTTAATGTAAAATTATAGATAATATTGAATCCAATGACATAAATGTTTTCTTTAATAACCAAATATAATTTATATATATTTAAAAACAATTTCTAACTAGATTCCACATTTTGGATACTTAGTTAAATGTATTGGAATAAAATTATTTTTTACTAAAATAAATATTTCTTCTATTTTAAAATGATAAAAATGAGATTTATAAATTCAATATTGTATTCTAAAATAAATAAATTATTCCTTATATCTATATATTTTCGTGTAAAATGTTTTTCAGGTTTTATATTGATACATAGTTTCTGATAATTTGACAAAAACTATGATGATGGTATAAACTATATATTTTACTTTTCACCTAAAAATAAACGTTTTTAGAACAATCCCAACATTTCACCATTAACTAATTTATCAATGTTAAATTCAGAAATTGGGTTTACATTATCAGATTTAAAATTTTTAATTTCGCAGTTTTACGATCAAATTTAAATATAAAACATTTTAAAAACTATTTTTAATTTTAAAATGAATTTTTGGAGGCTAAATAATCTTATTTTTGTTTCCATGTAATTACTGACCATATTAGTGTTTATAAATATATATATTTAATAAAAAATATAAAATAATATATTTAGTTTATTTAAATAAAGATACATAGTTTCTAAAAATGAATGTTTTTTGTAAATTCATTGATAAACATACAATTATATTATTTATTATTGTGGTATACTAATTCAATTTATTTCTGAAATGCTATTAAAATAATCGGTTTTTTCTATCTATATTGATTTTGAAATGTAGTTAATTCCTCTTATACCGAACAATTCAATAGAATCTTAATAACTATATCTTTTAAAACTTATAATATTATCTTCATAAATTATATCGTGGTTTTATTTCATTTTCGTGTTTCATGTGGAACACACTAATCAATTTGAAGCAGTTTAATGGATAATTACATATTGGAATCTCTTGGTGTTATAATTAGGCTTTTGATTATTACTTTATGAATATTATCATTAATGACAAAACACTCATTGATCATATGATACTGAAATTGATTGTATGGTAAATATTAACGATGACCATTAGAAATTAACTTTCTAAAACTCCTTATCCTCAGAATATTTAAAAAAATTAACCCTAGATAAAAAATGACATACACATCTAGATGCTTTTGTATTAATGAATAGAACATATTTCTATAGTCATTAATGAATACACATCTAATATTTATATATAATTATTATTTTTTTAATTATGGTGTATATTTGGTTGAGACTAAGGTGTGGGTATCCCCAAAACTATTAACAAATTTTACATATACTTATAAAAAAAATCCTTAGAGATAAAGTGGTTATAGATTGAATGCTCTAAAAATTTATGGTAAGGGTTGTAAATGGGGTGAGTATATTGAATTAAATTTTGAGGATTCGTAAAATTTAGAATATTAAAAAATTCATCATAAAATGAAAAATCAATTCACCATTGAACAATATCTAAATTGAAGAAATATAACCTATTTTTACTAAGTTTCTTCTTGTATTTATTATGTATAACCTCTATTATTTGTAAGGGATGCATATTTGGGTAATACTATGTTCAGGGAAGTTATTCCTAAAAACTAATATATTATAGGAAATATGTGGAAACAAATATATGGTATCCCAGAGATGATTTTTAATTAATTACAATTGTAAAATATATAATAGATTTCACCACACATGATAGATCAGTTTAACAGTCTTAGAAAACAATAACAATATATGATTCCTATATTATATTAGAATTATAAAATACTTACCACATGAAACATTATTTCATCATTTATATCATTCAAAATATCTTACATTATATCACAGAAAAGAGAATAAAATAAAGGATGGTCTTAAATTCTTTGCAAGGGTTATGTACAACAGATATTATCATGAGTAAATAAGGGACAATCAGAATAGACGAGTGTTTAATGAAAAAAAATTCATTAATAAAACTACCTAATTCCAATGAGAATCTAGGGATAATATTGAAATATTAAACACCTAGATAATAAAATTTATATTATTTATATAATAGAAATTTAATTTTTGACATTGATACTCAATTTCTCTCAATAAATATATCTTGAATTTTATTATAGTGGCCTATCAATAATGACATAAATATTCATAAATTGGTATGTATAATGAAAATACATATATAATATGGAATTCCCATTTTCTGTATCATAATTTCAGTTTATTCATCAAGGGGATATCTATAACTAGTACCTATGCTTAACTTCTACATCCTTTAATCTCCTCATATTTTTAATAATTAATATAATTCATTACAAAAATTATATATGAGTCAAAAAGTATCCTATTAAATCATGAATATGGACCATCAATATTTAATCATTATAAACCATGCATAGAATTAATATTGACGGTTTAATTAGATCATATCCCTAGTAACCATCAATGAGTATATTCATAGATGAAAATACCTTTTAAAGATCAATGGATCATTTCTTGATGAAAATTCTATTTTCAATTTAAAATCAATTATTTATAACATAAAAAACATCCACAAAATTAGAATTTTTTTCCAAATATAAAAATGGAAAATTTTAATAGAATATTCAATGTAATGAGTAATCATGATGTTAGTAAATATAATTTATGTGGTGTTTGTGAAAATAATGATTCTGATCAAAATTCTGTTGAAAAAGAACCTCATTTGGAAAAAATAAATAAGATTCATTTAAAAAAATTATAAAATGTAAAAAATTGGTAAAATTAAATTAATTATTATTTAGAGTATAGTAATTAAATTTCTGAAAACAATTTAAAAAAATATATTGACACGACTAAAAATAATTCCCAACTAACGAAGTCATAAATTCCGTTTTTCCATAAAAACACTTATGAGAAAATTTTTAGTACTAAAGATAGGGAAATGGAACAATTAATTAAAAATTATATGATTAAACATAGTATGATAATATTAAATGGGATTATCCATTATGGATTATATAATTTCCCCTAATGAAATTCATGCTTAAATAATCCCAAATTAAAATAAAATTATTAAAAAGTCCATTTCACTGAGTTTGAATTGACTCATAAGTGATTTAAACCCCATTTATTATAAAGAATAATTTATTATGATTATATAAAATAAAAATAAAAATAATTATAATATCATATATTATAATCTTAAAAGATTCCAACACTAATTTATTAATATTTCTTTATTGAAACTATTATTTGATAGAGTTAATTATTGCTCTTTTCATGTATGTTTTGGTTCGATGATTTTGATCCATACATATTGATCATCATTACATCGTATCTAGATTTTGAAACATGGAATAAATTGAAAATATATATATATTGAAAAGATATTTATAATCATACATGAAATTAATACATGATAATTAAATGACATTGCTTCTTAGATGTGGTAATCTATACGTACACATTACTGTCATAATAGTTTTATATCGATTGGATTGGTAATAAGGTGAATGATATATTATATTAAAAAAAATATTTTAAAAATACTTTATATAGTCAATATTTCCTTATTTATTTCCATACAAGTAAAATAGTGATAAAAAACAAATTACACCACTACATGGAGATGTTTAACCATATGTAGGCATGACAGATGTTTTCACCATCTATATGAAGAGGTGGAAAATAGATGGTTCATTATTATTCTTACATATCTGTATAATTATGATATAGGATTCAAAATTTTAGTATTAGTACAATGTATTTAGAGGATGTATTAGAAGAAATAATTTTGAAAGTGTCGAACAATCGATTACCTCTTCTTTGATATACCGCATTTAGACCCTTTATCAAGGAAGATTGGAATAGAATTTTTTGAATAGAAAAAATTATAACTAATATCAATGAATTTTAATAAAATAATGGGTTTGTTTTTTCTCATAATAGGTGTTCAAAAGGTGGTGAAGATAGGAGATGTGCATCATTTTATAAGTGGGGAAAAGTATTCATGGGGAATTAAAAAAAATGTTAAAATATAAAAATTTAATTTTCATGTGATAGAGAAAAAATATAGCTATAATATATATGATAACATAAGATATGGTTTAAATTGATTTTAAAAAGTATTTATTGGATAAATTTTTATTTTAAACCATATATTTTGATTTAATTGCTTTGATAACAACTTTTAACCTTAACCATAATAATGACTTTTTCAATATCAAACGGTTTTAATTTTACTTATAAGGTATACTTTTTCTAAAAAATTAAAAAGGTGTGAAAATTTAGACATTTCAATGCATACTTATTCACTTTTAGGATTCTATTAATCTTTAAATAAACCATAAAATATATTTAATGTCACATTATGAACTATTCACATAATTTGACTTTATAAGCATCAAGAATGCAATGGAATTCAGATATAATCCCATTAAATTTTAATAACACGTTTTTATTAGCTATAAAATTCATTTATAACAATAAATCACCAAAACAAAATAACTTTTTAGGTTTCTAAAATAATTTAATTAGATTTATGTGCTACCCACATAAGAACCATTTCATCATTTTATAACCACTTAAGGTAATTATATTTTAACCAAAAATTATAAATAAATTATCATCATGAAAGTATTATGAACATTATAAAAAATAAAAATTAATATTTATTTATAATATTATTCATTATATAAATATATATGATAAATTTAGAAGCTATGGTGTGACATTCTGTATTTTTATTTACCATAAATATATTTAAGTTCATTATCAATGGAAATGGATCCAAATGGAAATATATTATAAAATTAATAAGGAGGGAAAAAATAAACTTTTCATATGTGGTAAATTAATGTCTCTAATTTATTTTAAATCCATTAAAATTAATTTTTACCGTAATTAATCTAATTAATCTTTTTTTCATTATGATAATTTTTTTATTGTTTTTACTATTAATTATGAAAATAAATATGTTTTTTTTATTAAATAATATCAATTTTAATGATTTCAAATATTTATTCAATTTTAAGGGATTAAACGTCTATATGTGGTATAAATTATTTTAATAAAACCCATATAATGAAACAAAAATTGGTTTTAAGAAAAATGACCTTTTATGTTTAAAAGTAATTTCAAAGAAATATAATGTATAATATTGACCCCAAACGTATACATTAAATTATATTTTAAAAAAATAAACTAATTATATTACAAAACAAATCTAAATTAAAATGTTTATTTTAAAATAATTGTAACTAAAATGATGCTTTCTATAAAATTAGAATTTACACAATTCACTAAAAATAACCTTTTTAATAAATTCCCTTGAATTAACCCAAAGATAATTTATATATGATGATTTTAAAAGTTATAAAATTTTCATAATATTTAAATTCAATAATTATATTAAATATATTAAAACAACTTTTTAAAATAATGAAATAAAACCCATTTTCAAAGAAAATGTATTTTTAAAGTATAAATTGGATTAAATGAAAATTATATACTTATTTAATATAATTAATCAATAAAATTTTCATAAGAAAAAAATTATAAATATTTATTATAATTTGGGTTGTCCTATTAATACCATTGAATCCAATAACTAAGTGATAAGTATTATATAATAATATATCAGTAGTATATTACAATTTCCTTAAACATAGAGTTGCATGTAAAGAAAGATATAAAAAATTGTACAATTATTTAAATATTAATATATCAAAAAATATTACTGTCTTATATTCTACCCCCTTATAATAATTTCACCCTTAAAATTATATTAATCCGATACAAAAAAATAAATATATTGTAGTCTCAATAAATCACTATGTTCCCATGTAACTTCTTCAATTGTATGGTTTTTTCGTAAAAGATTGTCTATGTGATTGGTCTTATGTTATAAAAATTTATTTTTATAATCTATAATCACTGCATGTTGATCATTAAAATATATATCTTGGTCCAATTTTATGACTTATTAGTTCAGTACCTGTAATGGATTGGGAATTTACTTCCTTGGGAGATATAACTAGAAAACTTTGCGAACTTGAGTTAGATTAGGTTGAAACATGAAGCAATAATATACCATCCCAATATGTTAAATAATTTAAAATGGAACTATGTATATAGGGTTTAAATTTAAGTTTTTTGAAATCTCGTAACCTTCTTCCATGGAGATATTCATAGGAATATGTTATCACCAACCTCAAAAACTAGATCTCACAGATTATTGTTAGTATAGGTTTTTTATTGAATCTAACCTATCTTAATATTATATTTAATGGAACTAAACTTTTCAACCATTTCCATAGATTGATTTTCCCCAATACCTTCCTTTCACCCTCATCATCACAACATGTTGGAACCTACACACACTCCTATATAGGGAATCGTTAGGATCAATATGAATTCCCAAGTAAAAGATATTATTGTAAGAAAATTAAACCAAATTAATGAGTAGATCTCAAAAATATTTTAAATAAATATAGAAATATATCAAAATTTCCTCTAGACATTGAATGTTTATATCAAACTGACCATATGTCTAAAGATGATTTTTAGTGCTAAAACTCAAATATAAGTATCAAAATATATTTGTAGACATCTCTAAAAATATAAGTTATACATTAAATCATAATTAGATACGATTGATATTAGTAATACATGAAATTTTAATAAATCATTAATATATAATTTACTAAGATGATAAATAGATAAATCTTCTATAATTTCAATTAAATGAATGGAAATCATGATGTGATCAACTATGACACAAACTAACTTATTCTATTTTGGTATTTTTGGGAGTTCTATGATGAAATCCATGTTAATGTTTTCTCATTTATATTCTATTAAGAGTAATGATTGTAACATTACATTATACTTATATCTCTTAACATCGAATTTTTAACACATCAAGCATCAGTATATATACTCCACAGTGTCCAATTTTATATTATTCCACTAGAAATAGATTTTCAAATCTCTATACATATTTATAATTCTAATATAAATATAGAATAATGAATTAATAGATTCATCCAAAAGATCCTTGTTAAATTGTTGTATTTAAGGCACACATACTCGATTCCTAAAACTAAATATTCTAGTGTGATCATGGTTGAACATATAAACATTCCTCACCATCTTTTGAAATTCCACATATTCGTTAAACGCCTTGTTAATCCTATAATAGATTGATAGTTGAACATTCATATAATAAATATTATATCTACACAATTTCTGTAATATTCCAGGATAAATATGTTTATATTGGATCTCTTTCAATCCACATCATGGAAAAACTAAGATGATATTTTTTTACTATGTAAATCATCCACCTTATTTAATTTCATAGGAAAGTGTTGAATGGAGAAAACACTATATTTGAAAAACTTCAACGATTTTATCTCGTTCATATCAAACTCTTATTGAGTATATATAAACATCACAATTTTAGGATTAGTATATATATCACAACATTCAAAATAAATAAAATCCTTCATATATTTAACGTAATTATTACCATATCTAGCATTAAATTGTGGTTTAGGTATGTTTTCTCAAGAATTTTCAATTAGTGAGAGGTATAAGATATTACTATCAATCTGCGTGAGCACACATCCTAGTTCCTTCTTGGACAAATCTCTCCATATCAAAAACCATTATCCATTATAGGGATTTTATGTATAGGATCTCTAACCACCCTTCTATTAATTTTATTGAAATTATCCCTTAATCATATGTCCCCAACACAAAACCCCTTCTAAGTCAACATGGTACAAGGACTAGATAATCAAGAAAAATATATCAAAAATCAATTTTAATAACCATCAAACCCAAATAAACAATATATTATGATAACCATGGGTATTCTAGGATATTTATCAATAAAATCCTTTATTTATGGATTCATTAATATACCCTCACATGATATTATATGACCTAGGGATGATATTTTTTTAACAAAAATAAACACTTGGTAAATTTGGCATTATTGATTCCCATTCATGCGGGTTAATAGAAAAAATCTCAAAAAAAAAATCATTATATTCCTTGATCTTAGAATATATTACAATAAAATATATAAATACTAACACAAATAGATAAATATAATATATAAAGGCTATATTCCATAAATCCATGATAATAGATGAAGCATTGGTATGTCTAAATTTAATTACTATAAATTCATAATTACCATACCTTAGAAGAATTGATATATTGGGTATATTCTAATTATTTATGCTTATTCGATGAAATCATAATTGATGTTAAATCTTGGAAAAATATATAGCTCAACATAATTGATCATAAAAATCATCAATACAGGGTAGAGGGTACTTTTTATTAATAGTAATCTTATTTTTTTCTGATAATCAATTTTACGATTTGTTGAAACATCTTTTTACAAAAAAAACCTGTGTAGCTCATAGTGATGAATTAGTATGAATAAATACCTTATATACATTCTCTAATAATTGATTTTTATTTCCTAAAATTAAATTATTCCCATTCTATATAGAGTCTTTGAAATAGGTGTATGATAATGTATGAGTTCTATTAAAATATCAGCTTTGTGATTAGGGGGAGGACTAAAAACCAATTTTGGAATGACATCAACAAACTCTCATAAAAATTTTGTATCCTCAATATTATGTTTCTCCTCAAACATAAGATATAAATATCACTAAGGAATAAGTTTTAAAACACATATGATAAAAGAAATTTATAATGGGAATTCATGTTCTTCCTCCAACTGATAAAAAATCCTATGATGAAAAAGAATATAAAATGAAACTTATCTTCTTGAATAATAGTTTTAGGATTTATACATAGATATCTTGTCTATTACCAAAACTACATAAAATTCAACTAGAGGAATAATAACAATATTTTTTGGAAGAAAATCCCCTCAAAAATCTATTTGAGAAGAGATATAGACTTGAGATGCAATCATTTTTTGGTTAGGATTGTTCAATTACAAATTTACATTGAACAATTATGGTGGAGATTAGATTCACTCATAAAATTATTTAGATAAAAAATTTTGATATACCCTAAATCAAAAAAAATATTTGTACTATATATTTTATGTTTGGGTGGATCCTGAGTGGAAATCCCCATAATAATGTATCAAAAAATGGGGTTTCAATCTTGAAAATCCCCTTGTAAGATTTATAATGATGGTGGTGAAATAATAATGATAAATTTAGGTAGTGACGTAAGTAGAATGATGATTACATTTCACTTTATGAGGAATTTGGCCATGTTAAATCCCCTAAACATTGGGAATATGTTCTATGTCATGGGGTTCCCTCTACCAAGATATAAAGAGTTATTTGAAATAAAAATAGTCTTTCAACCCCAACTTTAAAAATACATTTTCACTTTTTGAGTATATAATATGTGTACCTTTCACAAAATCACTTGTAATGTCCACTTAGATATAATAATTGCATCTATATGGTGTTATAACCTTCGATAATTATGTGGAATATTATTTTGATTCATGGGACATTGATTAGAAAAATTCTCCATCTCTTTATAGCTATATAATTTGATAATTTTGGTTTCTTTATTTTCCATGAATTCAATATCCTTTTAAACCCTTTTATTTTTTGTTGAAACAAACTCTTATTCTCATTAATAATGTAAATAGCTATTTATTACCATTATTATCACTTATTAGAAATCCCATATTTCCATTACTTTTCTTCAACAAATTTTTTACTTTGTGCTCAACCAAACAGTTTTTTTCTTGACTACCATTGAAGATATAAGTCCCATAAAATTATTTCTCTCTCATGATGAAAGAATATACTTTTTCATAATAATGTAAAATAACAATACTAGTGAATCCCATATCATTAATTGAAAATTTATTCATATCTAACATCAAATCATAAATTTTTTTTCTTAGGGAATATTATCAATTCATAGAAATATTTTCACTATTTTCATATTGGGCTTTAATAAAATGAGTATTAATTCATGCATTTCCATCGAGAGTTCTAAACTATTTCTGTTGTACAATCCAATTCATTATACACGACAATGATGGTTGGTATATACTCAACTAGCCCTTTTCATTGTTATTTTCCCTGGATGATTATGTACTAAAAGCACATACACCTATAGTATCATTAAAGGTATATATTTCTTGGTAAAACACATAATCATTACCTTACCCAAAAATATTATGATGTTATCCAAAAACTAAATATATACTCAAATATTATCATATGGTCGCATTCCTTAATCATATTATTATTAAAAATATTTCCCAATGTTCAAATAAAAAAATGACTAATACTGACCATAACAACCATACCCCAGTATCCAATAAATAATGTTTACATTTTAAAAGTCGTACTTGATACAAGGATATCCACACACATGATAGATATATTTAATAGTATTATAGAACATGATAGATAAATTATTAACATATTACATTGGAAATACAAAAACTCTAGAAATAGAAACATTTTTTCATCCATTATATCATTTATACTATCCTTTTTAATATCTTTATGATAGTAAAACAAATAAATTTTAATATAACATTCTTATTATGGATTATGTACAATAGAAGCTATCACAGGTTGAAATAGTATAATCAATATGGAAGAGTTGATACTCAAAACACATGAAATTAAATAAAACAATTTGTTCAGAGTAAATAGATAGATAATATCATCATATCAAACACATGGGAAATCAAAACTAAAATCATAATAATATAGATTCATAATTCTATACATTCATGATCAGGGCCTTTTAACCAAGATATCATGAAACTTACTATTATGGACTCTCAACCAAGATATCATTCTTAATAAATGTGTAGGTGTAAATTAAATGCAAACTAATATATCCTACATGATATTTTGTATCATGAGACTTATCAAATCATATAGAGGATATCTATAATTTTCCCCTACTAAACACATTCACATATTATTCATTTCCCAGATTTTAAATGATCAATACTTTTATTCTCAAAATACTGTATACGTCATCAATTATCTATATCAAATCATTAATACAGAATACCAATATTTTATTATCACATAATATCAATAGGAAGGATAAATATAATCTCATTGGATCGTACCCCCAATAACATTATTTGGTGTTATCATATATTAAAATACCTTTAAAATATAATTTGAATTTTTCATGAGGAAAATATGGTTTTCATTTTGAATTCATTTAATTAAAATATAATTATTTATTTAATATTAGGAAGAAAAATTATTGAAAATAATAATTGAAACATGTAATTGAATATTTAAATCAAAGAGTAGTCACGATGGTGTAAAAATTCATTTGTATGGTCTATATTAACACAATTATAATGTTCACACTTTTATTAAAAATCACTCAATTGGAAAATGTCAATAAGATTACATTAATTTTTTTATAAAGTAAAAAATATAAAAAATTTATTTAATATGTATTTGGAGATTTTTAAATACATTCTTGAAAACATTTTAAAAAATTATAGACATAGAATGAAGTGAATCCCAATTGAAGAGAACATATTTTCGGTTTTTATTAGTAACATTGTCTAGATAATTATAAGTTCCAATGAGAGGAAAATTTAACTATTAGTTTTAAAATCCATAAATAACTATAGGAGAATCAAATGAAGTTTTTTTAATAAATAATTATCATATAATTTTCCTCAATAAAATTCTATCATTAAAATCCAAAAATAATATGTTATTATCCATGAAATCTCTTACCCCATGTTTAAATTGTATTTTTAGTTCCTTAAATTTTTTTTTAATATATTTAGATTTATTATTATTCTATAATATAACCTTATAAATACATATAAAATCTTATATGGTCTATAAATAACAATTTAAAACTTTTTTAGTAATATTTTTAATTAAAATCACTTTTTGAGTGTTAGTACTTCGTTTTTGTGTAAGTTTTTATTTATTGTCTTCTATCAATGAATCATTATTAAGATTAAAAAAAAATTAAAACTAGTATATAAATATCATATATATTTATTATATAAATATTTATAATCATCCATTAAAAACAATCATGAAAAAGGAATCACATCGCTTCATGGAGATGGTAGACCACATGTGCACACAAGTGACACTATAATTTAGTAAAGAGTGGGAGGGTAATAAGGTGAAAGATAAATTATATATCATAAATCATAATTATGTAGTAAATATTATGTATATTTATTAGTTACATATTTTATAAGTTTCCATGTAAAATGGTGATGAAAAAATGAATTACAGTTCTATGAGGAAATGGTTAGATGTATATACACATGAGTGATGATTTTGCCTTAAAAGGAATGGAAAACTCATGGAAAATGGTTTTACTTATCATAACTCAAACCAAAATTAATTGAGATGCAACTACCCCAATCCCTCTTCTGATGGTCAGGGGATGGCAATAATCATCGAAATTAATAACTAATATGGGAGGATTTTTTCTAATGTACCTGTACGCACAAACCTAACCTTCTCCACATAGAAGAGTAGTGTAAAAATCATAAATGATGAAACATATTGAGTATGAAACATTAATTTAAAACATATAGGTATTATTGGTGTATAAAAAATTAATCTAAAATTAATAAACGTAAAAATATATGCCCAACCACAGTGATGTCTAAGCCCCAAAAAATTGAAAAGTAATGTGTAAAGATAACCCATATCTAGATGTATATGACCTAACCACCATATGTTGTATATTGCACCTGGTATCCATATGATTTTCTATAATTTTATCCAACATATTAATCTCTTTCATACAGAATTCACATCTGGGAGAATCCCAACAAGTGGTAAGTATATACATACCCTGTAGAGTGCCCCAATAGTTGAAGGGGGAGTAGTAAGAGGTATGATAGAAAAAGATAACTCATCCTTAATGAAGAGAGTAAAAAATCCAACAACTTAGATACATACATATATATATATATATTAAAAAAATATTCCAAAAGTGGAGAAATATGGGATCTATATCACACAATAAGGCCTAGAAACGAGGTTCAATAGTTTTTAAGGGTTATTAATGATTCCTAGAAGGTCACACATCTATCCAGGGGAAACATATAAATCACGACACACTAAATCACTATGAATCATAGTCTAGGGGGAAAAATCTAAAGTTATAGGAACCATTACCTAGTATAATAGTATGGTATTAATTCAGTAGTCAATAGATGACCCAAGACATCTACATGAGGATGCCACTCTAATAGTCGAAGAACCATACCTAGATACCACAAGAGGGTTCCCCTTAGAAGATAAACGAATCATGACCTTCCCAGTAAGAAGGTTCCTATCTAATTTTTAGGGACCCATTCCTGGACTCTGTTCGAGGGTTCCACTCTGATAGTTGAGGACCCAAACCCTGTCTCCACAAGAGAGTACCACTCGGTCGATAGGTAGACGACCCATGCACTTCCAAGCAAGCACGTTCCACTCTAATTGATGATCGAGTACCCATCCCTTTTATAGTAGGATAATCCCACTCTGATAGTAGATATAGTTCTCGTACCCTGTCTAGTAGGAGGGTTTTACTTAGATATTCAAGAGCTCATTCCCTAACTCCAATAGAGGGTTCCACTCATTGGGTATGTAGAGGACCCATTCCATGTCCTTGTAGTAGGGTTCCACTATAAAAGTAATCATAGGACTCATTAAATTTCCCAGAAGGATCTTACCACTATATATAATGTTAGATAACCCATACCTTATCCATGTAGAAGGGTTCCACTCTAGTTTAATTGGTGACCTTTTCGGATCACTTCCATAGTCAAGAATCCATTCAAGGGAAATCACAAATGGAATACCTAAAATTATATCTCAGTGGACATTAAAGATTCTTCCATCATGTCATAGATGGAAAAAAACTTATGATAGGCCACTCACATGCAAAAATTCAAATCCATTCAATAGATATACAAGATAGAGAAATGTCCTCAAAAAGGGAAATAGGGTATATGAAATTTATGCAGATCCAAAGGGCATGTGGACCCATCTGGATTCCTTTCTATTTCTCTAATAGTACATGTATCACCACCCATGTATCCCTAAATAGCATGTAAGGGGACTACATTCCATGTCTCTTCCAACTGTGATCACACCCAGGCTCTTAGATGTGTTTGTGTAAACATGCTCATGCTCATGTTCTATGATACATGGTGTGTCCTCTTATATTGGGTTCTAATCATGTCCTTTAGGCCCTACCCATATAACCTATCCGTGTTCTAGTACACAACATGTAAATAGTGGTTCACATATCAGTGTACTCCAAGAGTCTATATTAAGACTCCATCACAGTGTCACATGACATGTGGGGGCCCCGGACCACGTTTTCCTAAACCATCAAATAGATTTTGTATTTAATGTTAATATATATTCTAGGTTATAACATAGGTCATCCCTCTATGAGTTTTTTCATTTCAATGTGTGTATTTTTAATAAAAATAAAAAAAAAGAGTCGGGGTGGGGGTTGAAAAATGTTTTAAAAATAAAATGACATAATTAAACACTTTAATACATGAAAAAACTAGTGGAATTGAAAATATATATAATAATCATGTGATCATTTATATGTTACTAAGACACTTGAAAAGTTTCTTGTTATTAATTGATTATTTTTTTGGGTTTAACACTTTTTTTATGGTTAACCAAGATCTTGGGATCCCAAAAGCCACTAAATTAATGAAAATAGGACTAAACATTGACATAAAAATAATGTAGTCATGTTACCACACCATATAATGATTTAATGTTTATCAACAAACACTGATATCTCAAATTATTGGTAATGAAGAGGATTTTTATGTGTTCTAATTAGAACAACATAAGTGTCAAAAAGGTAATTAAACATTTATTGATTATGAAATAAAAAGTGTTTCAATTAAATGAATAAAGAAAAGTTAAGATAAATCTAAAATAACAATGAAAAATCACAATATACACCAAACTAGAAGGTAATTATGTTACAAAACGTCTTCTTCAAGTGTGTATCTCCCTCACAATGATTACCAATCATTTATCCCGACATCGGGAGGAGGAGGATGATCTAGTGAAACTCATTAATTTAATCTCTACCTATGAGGATGTGGAACTTAAAAAAATGATAAGGGGATGGGATTAATTATATAAGAATTATAATTGGATGCACATCACCCTCTTAATCGAACTATTAAATAAGGTTCCCATGGTTCCCTTTTATAGAAAATATTAGATTTGATTTTGGGAACACATTTTTTAGATACCAATTGTGTCAATGTTTTTGGTTGGTAAATAGAATTTTCTTGAATTGGAAAAATGAGAGGAGTTTTGTTTGGTATCTTGAATATCACCATTTAATATTTTGTCTTCATTGGAAATCTAAAATTGGAGATATAGTTAGATTACCAAAACACACTTTTCAATTCATGCATATTTAGTTCTATAAAAAATTCAGTTTTTTCGGTACATCAAATAGATGAATTGGGATTCGTGGTGTTGATATGAGTTATATACCATAATTTTTAGGATAAGATCACAAAATTTGACCCTATTTTTAATAAATTATTTTTTATACCATGAAAAATAGTGAAAATTGATCATGGGATTCCATGTAGTCTGGCCCATTTTTCTTCAACTTCATTCTGGATCCTCCAAATCACATCCTCTTAAAATGAAATCATTTGGAATTACAATTTCCCTTTTAAAAGTTGATAAAAAAAATAAATAAGAAAAAATAATGTTTGATGTGTAATTAAATTTTTATTTTATGATAAAAATTTATTTTAACATAGTGGTATAATAGTGTAAATGAATATTGAATCGTTAGATGATCACACCCCCACACCTAACAATTTTCACTCCAAGAAGATGTCATATTTTCAAACATTATACATGGATAAATACCCAAATTCATGAATATTTATCCTTAAATGAGAATTTAGTCCATGATATCAATGTGATCAATGTAACATTCACACCATGGAGTTATTCTCAGGGATCATTGAAAAGGATGTCACATAAATTGCATCAAAATAAAATTAATTGAGATGGATGACTCAATTTTGAGAATATAATTAAAAATTAAACAATATCACTAACTCTAAACATGTGTGTGTTTAAAAAACATTTAATGATATTATCTCTTATTTCTACCCAGTAAATATAGGTTAATTTAAAAATTCTATGATTCAATGATTTTATCCACCAAACCTGTCCTACAACCTTTGAATTCAAATTTCAATACCTCTCACTTATGTTTTATCATATGTAAAACATTAATATCCCTACCAAGACACCCCCAATATGTTTTACATTTCATCTCACCTAATTATTAATATTATTATTATTATCAAAATTCAAACACGGAAAAAATATCACATTCAAAAGTCACCCCCTGTTTGATCTTTTAATGTCACTAATTGTAATAGTTATAACAAGATTAAAGGTATAGTTAGAGAATATTTTTCCTTCCCAAGAAACAATACTTATTTTTGGTGTAGTTTCAATTTTTTATCTAAAAAATTATTATTAGTTTTTTTAGGGCATACAATTGTCAGATAATAGGTACACATGCATAGTTCAATCTAGTACAGTAATGGAAAAGATCAGATAAATAAATGAACAAAAAGAAAAATCATTTTATAAATCGGATAAAAGTTTTCCTAACATATATTTACATTACAATGTGTATGATAATTTAACACTTCACAGTTTGCTGAAAATATATTTGGAGAGATTAAGTGACAAAATTTTATGATAAACTACTCACACAAAGGGTACTATTCTTCTCAAAAGATTTAAAATGATATAACCATTAATATAATTTAAAAAAATGAATTTACATTAAAATGTAACACCATAATGTTAAATTAAATCCAAAAAACACATTTCATGAGTGTATTTTATTTTAAAAAATGTAATAGAAACATAAAATAATGAAATTACGTGTGAATTTTTAATAATTTCCATGGTTAATTTGGTATCAAAAATTAATATTTTTTCACAATGTTATCGGGGGAAATAAGGGGATGTAATAAAGGTAAAAATAATATCCCTAAATATAAAAATAGAATAAATAATAAAGAAGATGAAAATCATAATGAACTCAGCAAGGTAGTGAAATTTAAAAATACAATTTATTAAGAGAAAAATATAAAAAGATGAGCGTTGATGAAAATTACTAACTAAACCATTAATGTACCCATACCCCCCACAACAATACTATGTATTTTCCTTAATATAATAAAATATAATGTGTGTAGGATTGACAAAACTCGTTTGGTTTCATTCATATGTTGTTACCTAAACTATGAGTTCCAACATTGGGGACTCCAAAAGGGCTTTTCGAAAGAGCATTAGTTGTTACATCCCAACTAAATAAAGAATAAGACATATTTCATATTTTTTATTAATTTAGAATTAAATGTTTATTTTACATTAAAGGGGTCGCTATGTTCGATAGCGTACCCGATATGCAACGACAGGTTTCTTTGAAATCTTATGTTCCATACTAATAATATAATATAATTATTTTAAATGATAGTTAACTATTAGCTGTTGTATCGGCGAGAATGAACAACACTAACTAAAATATTATTATACATGTTTGTTAAATATATTTACATTTATCCAATAAAAGTTATAGGCTTAAAATGTGAATGAATCCAATTTTAAGAATAATTTACATAAAAAGGCCAATTTTCCACCTTTTAATAGAGAACCCTCTTTAAATCTATTTTTGGTCACTTTAATACATTCTATTTTACCAAATAAAATTCTTCTTTAGAATGGGGACATCAAAATTTACTTTGAGTAAATTGTTGGAATTTTTCTGATAAAGTTTATTTTCTTATGAATGGTGAAAAATATTGTATTTTAATTCAAAACTATATTTTAATCTAATTTATTTATATGTTTAGATTATAATTTTAATTGGTTTTAAAGTTTAATTAGAATATATTTTTAAAATTTAATCCAATTTTGGTAATCGGAATTAATTTCACTTTGAAATTGGACATAAACAAGTGTCAATCTTTTGATAGTTATTGTTTCTTTAAAACAAGCTATTTGTTTTAACAATGAGAATTAATTTTAAATTAATTAATACCACATCTCTGTTTTTAATTTATAAAAATAGACATCATTTTTTAATTTGGAGTATCAAATAATTCTTAGGCTGAATTTTGGGTATTTTTTTGTAAAACATCAATTTTTGATGAATAGTGAAATCACATAGTAGTAGTTCAAAAAATCGACATTTTCATTTAAATTATAATTTACTTCTTTTATGAAATGAATTTCGAAAATCCGATATTCATGGTTGTTATCAAGAAGTAAAATTTGGTTCAATAAGATGAAATTTTTTTTTGATGAATAGTAACTTTTAACTTTTAGTTACCACGGTTAAAGGTAAATAAGGTAATTCAAGTTAAAAATAATTTTTTAATAATTTAAAATTACCTTAACACATATCCTAACCTTATTAGATGAGTAATGGATGACCATGGGCATCTGGGGGTCTATTTTTGTACAACATGGAGCCACTTATGAAAGATAATGACATTTTAGATTAATTAATTTAATGTAAAGGCAAAAATGACATAAACAAAAATATTTTTTATAAATTAATATATATATATATATATTATTTAAATTATATTTTCAACTATAAATATTCATTGGAAATATAAAAATATTTCCTACATCATGGTATTTTTTTATAATTTTTAGACATCACATAAATTAAATTATTTATGACACAATAATGATGTAGTATTAGTGTCATTAATAAATGATTTAAATAAATAAGATTATAAATATTAAAATAACATCTAAAACATGTCCAATTATAATTGTATGATTTTATTTCGACTATGAGTCATCATATCTTCGAATTTAATGATTTTTGGACCTTTATAAACCGAATATAATTATATAATTAAATAATATTATAACACATTCCTAAAGAGCCCCTCCTCTCCCTTATAAAAGAAGACCACTTCAAACCAATTACACACAACTCTAAATCTTTTTTCCTCAACCAAACTCTAAACAATTAATCTCCTTACATCACTCTCCTTTTTTTAGAAACCTTAACATAGGCAGAAGGCACTTCTAGAAGTCCTTTGGTTCCAACCAAAGGGAGTTATCCAAATTAAAGGTAACAGTTTCTCTTAAATTGTTTTCTATTATTTTACATCTACAACCCCTAAAATCTTTTTATTACATTATTTTTTAACAAAACAATTATCCTAAATATACTAGGATGTTTTTATGAGAAGTATTCAAACTACCCTTACAAACACCTCCATCAAATGGGTGAAGAACATAATCTTTCTGTGGATGGAAAACTAACACCTCACGAAACGATGATTGTTCAAATATCTCCAAACACCTCTCATGGTGGCCATTATAATAGAACCTTATTTATATATGATATATATTATGTTTATGTTTTCTTTATGCTTCTGTATTTTTCTATTTATACAAATACTTTATGGTTTCCATAGTGGTTAAATACGATAATCTCATTAGAGGAAGTGCAGACTACTTCCCCCTAAAAGTTATATGACTCTTTAATGCCTTATGTGGGATGTACAAAGGATGGAGTTAATAATATTGTATATTATATTATACAAAAAGTATAATATCACTATATATCATTATGTTTTTAATTCCATTTAAATAATAAATATAAATGGAAGTAGCGTTCATGTGTACGTATGGCTTACCGACTCCATGAATGGTGCATTTCATTTCTTACCTCAAAATGTTATGTACTATTATAAATAAATGAATATACTAGATATATATGATATATATGATATCAAAATAATTAATATCATTCTGATGAAAATGGATATCTTACCACATGAACAACTTGTAATTATAAGGTGTTCATTTTTTTACTCAAGTACCAAATATCGACAAAAATACCGTTATTAACATAAATGATTACATAATGTTTATAACATGGTAATAAGTAATATAAAAGGAATAATAAACTTTAAAATTGTTCTTCATAAAATATAAATTAACATTAGTTTATTATTAAGGATATTAAATAACTAACGGGTCAAGTCGCACATAAAGAAATGGATTTTCTTATCACACTTTTAATTACGTGAGATTTCCATTATTTTCCACTTATTCATTTCATGTGGTGTATTGTGTACTGAAATTTGATATATATTATCATTATTCTCAATATATTCAAGGTATTATGAGATACATTTGGTGGTTATTAGCTTTTGGTCATACGACTCAGTTGATTACAATGCGGTAAAGGGTTTCATCTCACTTTTTTCACATGAGATTCATGCTATATTTGTCACTATTTCATTTTTGTTTGTTGTATGTACTGCCCATGATTGTACAATTTGTGTAATATACCTTAATTTATGAGTAATGACATCTTTATTGTATGATCTTTCTTTAATGTGGTGTATTTTTTGTATGTTACCAAATCGGTAAGGGAACCCTTCACCCTCTTCTTTTTAAATGACTTATTTTTATTATGTCTTTTAATTTACATCTTATTATGTTGGGATATGTTATTCTATATCCATATTTATTTAAAAATTATGTCCAAGTGATTTGATACCCTTTTTATCTCATCAACTCTATTTTTTATGTTTAACGTAACGTTGTTATGCTATCAAATTTTTACAAGGGAACTTCTTAACCAAATTTCAATTCTTTGGGTCCAACTTGTACTTCGTGAATATGTCATCCTATGAATATGTTTGAATGACCTCTGATTTTTTTACACATAATATCCACTTATATTGGGTGTATTTATATTTTTTACAAATAATTCTGTGATTAATTTATCTTTATTTAAGGATACCATCTTTAGAAGTGATTTCATCTAAATTTACATTTCCATTGAGACTTCATTGTTTTTATGCACCAGTTCACTCTTATATGGTGTATATTCTATCCTTTTACATATTATATCATGAATACCGTTATTACCATTATATTATAATGTTATGATTAAATTTTATTCCTCATTTATTTGTATTCAATCATCTCTCTTTTTTGTTAAAAAAACTCTTCAACCAAAATATCATTTTAAATGTTTTAAAGAGTTATTATTCTAAATATTTCTCATTAATTTCCATGTTTTAAAAATGTTTTTTATTACTTATTTATATGAAAATTAATGTATTTGAATGATAATTCATTTAAAATCATCAAAGTGGCATGGGGCACTTTGATTTAAAAATCTCTTTTAAAATGGTTTTGAAAATGATTTGATAAAGCATTGTTTATTTCAATATATTGATTTGATATATTGGAATGTGTAAATGTAATATTTCCTTTATACATGTGTTATATTTTTTGATTATGTTATGAATATTGGGCATTGTTTACGTATACGGGTGGTTTTGTGATAAACCTAGGGCGGGTGAGCCCATGATATCTCTCCAACGCATTGGGTAACGTGACTGAAGTAAACATGATGTTTCTTCTAAATGATTTAGGGAATATACTATGATGGGTATTCCAAGTGTAACTACCTACATAGTTGTGATAGCTACAACGTATGTTTGATTAGTATTCCATAAGTAACCTTTATGATTTATGAATTGTGTATGTTATTCATAAATCTTATGATTTCGTAAGGTATGTTAAGATTGAAAAGTATGGTTTCATTGATTTTTATTTATTGATAGGGTTCAGTTTTCCTCCCTTATTTTATAACCCTTACTAAGCTTTTTATGCTCATCCCAGGTTTTTGAAATGTTTTCTACAGGACTTAAAGATGAATAGGGTGAAGGATGGGATCACGGAAAAGACATGCTATCTAAAACATGGAACTAGACATGTTTCTTTTTAAGAGTTTTTATTTTATGAATAAATTTGATACTGAGTAGCAATGTCTACTTGTAAAATTCAAGTTGTAATGTAATTGTGATGCATAATTCTCTAAAACTCTAAACCTGAAGATATCCTCAATGTGAATTATTCATTTAATTCTAAATTATGTAATGTTTATGGTGGGGTCCTTATAGTCGGTATCAGAGGTCGGTTTAGAAAACATTATGAATTAAGAGTTTTCATTAGACACATGGTTAGTTCCTATGTCTATTATTTCAGTTAAATCCTTGTTTTATAAGTTTTTCATATCAAGGAAAGTCATTTACAAATGGATGGAGGAGGATCTAAAAATACATTCCTATCTCTTCTAGATGACTTACTTTCAATAATTATTTCAAAGTCATGTTCGGATGATTGTGAAACTTTTTATAGTATACAACTCACTTGCAAGCAGTTGTTTGAGATATCAAAAAACTCCATTATGTCGCGTTATCATCGTGGATCATGGATTGTATTTAGACGAATCATATTTTCACAATATTCTCAGATTTTAAAGAAAGGTAAATATTATCAAGGTATTTTCAAATATTTTACCTTATCACAAGATTTTGAAGAATATTATGATTTTAAAATTGGTGTTGAAGAAGGAGACCCTTACGCAACCTATTTATATTTTCTTTTACAATATAGTCTCTCAGCATATACCTATGGTATTTTAAAAAGACCATTAGTTGAATGTTTCATCTCAAATTTGGTACGATTATTTTATAAAAATCATGTTTTATCAATTGTTTGGGAATTATATGTCATCTATGAATATTTTACAAAACTATTTTTCTGTGAAAACCCATATGACCCATGTTGTACAAGGTGTATTTGGATGGATGATGAAAATGTTTTTGAAGGATCTGTAAATCATTTCTGTGAGGTATGGACCTACTACCTACATGAACAAGATGAAGATGAAACCAAATGGACACCATGATCAAGGTATGATGTTTATCATTTTGGGGATCATTTTATTTTATCATATGGTGGTGAAATAAGACTTCATGAGTAAATATGTAGAGATCATTATGATTTTGGATGAAAATTATAGGTATAAGGAAACCATTTTGGTTGAAACATTTTAGAGTTAGTTTTGAGTTTTATAAAAACAAAAACCTGTAGGATGGGTGACAACCTGTCGCATCCGGTAATGCTGGAGGAATATAACCAACAACCGAAGGGCAATAAGGTTGCATTGCCTACCACTAGCCTACTTTAAGTCCTTAGTTAGTATGACATATTATTTTAGTAAAATGTTTTTATGGAACAATAATAAGTTGAATTTTGGAACTCATGTTTTATCAAATGGATATACTTAGCATTGAAAAATGATTTAGTGATTAAGTGATAAAGGTTGTTGTGTAAGACGTTCTCTATTTTGAGGAAACACTATATGCCTATGGAAGATAGAATACTATGAATTTAAATTGTGGAATAATTATTGAACATTTAGTTTGGAAGAATCTATGTTTTTATTATGGACATATGGCGATTTAGATTATTTATTAAAATGATTATCCTTTCATGGAGAACATGTGATTTGGTTAATTACTTTTAAATATGAGACTTTATGAGTATCTGTTGTTATTTGGAGATAAATCCTATCTTGGAAGACTATGTAAATAAATCATTATGATATTTTGGTTTTAATCTTATTTTGGATAACTTTTGAATATTTATATGTATACTTGTTTTTTTGAATGGCCTTTGTTGAACTTTGGGTTTTGTTAGAAAAGTTTTGGAGATTAAGAGTAGTTTTCCTTTTTGTAAATGATTATCCTTTTTTGGGCATTACCTGATCTCACACTAACAATTTTGGTTTTAGTTTATGTCTAAATACAAGGAAAATATATATTTAATCATTTGTGGATTATATTATTCTCGATAAGGTGATTCTTGTGCTTTTGATGTGACCAAGTCTTTTTTAATGCTCTTTGTTTAGAGAAAAGATAAGATTTTGGTAGATACTTACTAATGGATGAAACTCTACTTTGAGGTAAGTATATTTCCTTTTTTCTTATTCTATGTATTAAATGAATTCCTCTAAATTTATAAAAGTAATGTAATAAAAAAACGTTGTGGGTTTACATTTCATAATGGGTAATCAAAGTTCGTTTAACACATCATATGTTTGTGATTTTATGGTGGTTAACTTTCTCCTAATATTGTTTTCTACCACTCTGCATTAGAACTTGACCATTTTCTCTCTCTTCTATATCCATCTTTTCTTACATGTAATCCTAGTACGTGTTATCTCAGGTGACCATTGTACTTTTATTTCTTTATTTTAATGTGATAGTTTTACTGACTCTTTTCCGATGTGGGACTTTTAATGAAGTTTCGAAGCCTAGTTTTGAAATTGCGAGGACGCAATTCCCAAAATTGGGGAAAGATGTAACATCCCAGGATAATAAATAATAAGACATAATTCATATTTATTAATATTTTTTATTTAAATATTAATTTTACTTTAAAGGGGTTTATATGTTTCATAGGGTACCTAATACGCAACAACAGGTTTCTTTGAAATCATACGTTGCACACTAATAATAGAATATTATTATTTTAGATGATAGCTAACTCCTAGCCATTGTATTGGAAGGAACGAACAAAACTAACTAAAATATTATTATACGTGTTTGTTAAATGTATTTACATTTATCCAATATAAATTAGAGGCTTAAAATGTGAATGAATCGAATTTTAAGCATAATTTACATTAAAAGGCAGATATACCGCCTTTAAATTGAGTACCCTATTTAATTCTCATTTTGGTCACCTTAATACATTCTATTTTATCAAATAAAATCCTTTTTATAATGGGTACATCAAAATTTACTTTCTGTAAATTTTTTGAATATTTCTGATAAAGTTCATTTTCTAATGAATAGTAAAAAATATTGTAGTTTAATTCAAAATTGTGTTTTATTATAATTTATTTATATGGATAGATTATATTTTTAATTGGTTTTAAAGTTTAATTAGAATATATTTTTACCATTTAATCCAATTTTGGCCATTATAATTAATTTAACTTTGAAATTGGACATAAACAAGTGTCAATCTTTTGATAGTTATTGTTTTTTAAAGACAAAACTATTTGTTTTAACAACAGGAATTAATTTTAAATTATTTAATGCCACTTTTATGTTTTGAATTTAGAAAAATATACATCAATTTTTAATTTTTAATATCAAATAAATAATTGGATGAATTTTTTGTATTTTTCTGAAAAACATCAATTTTTGATGAATAGTGTAATCACTTAGTAGTAGTTAAAAAAACTGACATTTTCATTTAAATTAAATTTTACCGCTTCTGTGAATTGAATTTAAAAAAATCCAACATACTTGGTTGTTATCAAGAAGTAAAATATAGTTCAATAAGATAAAAATAATTTTTTTTAATAGTGACTTTTGACTTCAATTTACTGCGGTTAAAGGTAAATAGGGTAATTCAAGGTGAAAAGATTTTTGTAATAATTCAAAATTATCTTAACATATGTACTAACCATATTGGATGAGTAATTTACAACCATGGGAATATTTGGGTCTATTTTGGGACCCAATGGAGCCTCTTATGAAAGATAATGACACATTAGATTAATTAAATTAATGTAAAGGAAATACTGGCATAAACAAAAATATTTTAGTAAATTAATTATTATATGGTGTTATATAAATTATATTTTCGACTATAAATATTCATTGGTAATCTAAAGATATTTCCGACAGCAAGGTATGTTTTTATAATTTTTAGACATTCCATAAATTAAATTATTTTTTACACAATAATGATGTAGTATTTACCACATTAATAAAAGATTTAAATAAATAAGATTATAAATATTAAAATAACATCCAAAACATGTCCAATTCTAATTGGATGATTTTATTTCTAATATTAGTAATCTTATCTTCGACTTTAATTACTTTTTTACCTTTAGAACCCGAATATAATTAAATAATAAAATAATATTATAACACTTTCTTAAAGGGATCCTCCTCTCCCTTGTAAAAGGAGACCACTTCTAACCAATGCATCACACCTATCAAGCCTTTTGGATCATCCAACCTATGATTAATTAAGTTCCCTATATCCCTCTCCTCCTCTTAGAAGTCTTAACTTAAGAATAAGGCACTTCAAGAAGTACTTTGATTCAAACCAAAGAGAGTTACCCAAATTAAAGGTAACAATTTCTCTTAAATTGTTTTCATTTATTTTACTTCTCCAACCCCTAAAAACTTTTTATTAATTTCTTTTGTAACAACACCAGTATCCAAAATATACTAGGATGTTTTTATGATATGGTTTCAAACTACACTTACACACTCCTCCATCTAATGGGTGATGAACATAATGTGCCTATGGATGGAAATTTAACACCTCACGAAATGATGATTGTTCAAATATCTCCAACCGCCTCTCATGGTGGCCATTATGATGGAACTGTATTTATATATAACAAATATTATGTTTATTTTTTCTTTATACTTTTATATTTTTCCATTTATAGGAATACTTTATGGTTTTCATAGTGGTTAAATACGATAATCTCATTAGAGCAAGTACGGACTACCGCCCCCTCAAAGTGATATGAATCGTTAATTCCTTATGTAGTACTTGATGGAGTTAATAATATTGTATATGACATTATACTGTAATTATAATATAACTATATATCATTATGTTTTTAATTCCATTAAAATAAGAAATAGAAATAGAATTAGCGTTCTTGCATACGTACGACTTACCCTCTCCATGAACAGTGCATTTCATTTCTTACCTCCAAATCTTATGTACTATTATAAATACATGTATATAATAGATATATATGATATATATGATATCTAAATCATTAATATCATTCTGAGGATAATGTATATATTTCCACATGAACAAATTGTAATTATAAGGTGATCATTGTTTTACTCAAGTACCAAATATCAACAAAACGACTGTTATTAACATAATTAATTACATAATGGTTATAACATGGGAATAAGTAATATAAAAGGTATAATAATATTTATAAAGGTTCTTAAGAAATTATAAATTAACATTAGTTTATTATTCAGGAAATTAAAGAACGAACGGGTCAAGTTGGACACAAGATAAGGGATTTTCTTATCACACTTTTAATTCCGTGAGATTTCCATTGTTCGCCACTTATGCATTGTATGTGGTGTATTCTGTACTGAAATTCGATATATATTATCATGATTCAAATTATATTCAATTTATTTTGTTATTTATTTTGTGGTTATTAACTTTTGGTCATATGACTCTGTTTATTACAATGCGGTAAAGGGTTTCATCTCACCTTTTATTCCCGTGAGATTCACGCTATTTTTTGCAACTATTTAATTTTGTTTGGTGTATGTACTGCCCATGATTTTACTATTTTTGTAATATAATTTCATTTATGAGTATTTAAATCTTCATTGTATGATCCTTCTTTTATGTGGCATATGTTTTGTAAGTTACCAAATCGATAAGGGAACCTTTCACCCTACTCTTTTTAAAAGACTTATTTTTGTTATGTCTTTAAATTTACATCTTATTATGTTGGAATATGTTATTCTATATCCTTATTGATGTAAACTTTATTCCCAAGTGATGTGATACCCTTTTTATCTCATCAACTCATTTCTTGAATTTTAAAGTGACGTCGTTAGGCTGTCGAATTTTTACAAGGGAACTTCTTAACCCAATATAAATTCTTTGGGTTCAACTTGTAAATATTTAATATGTCTTCTTATGAATATGTGTGAATGACCTATTATTGTTTTACACATATTATCCTCTTATATTGGGTGTATATATATTTTTCACACATAATTATGTGATTGATTTATCCTTAATTTAAGGATACCATCTTTATAATGGATTTCATCTCAATTTACATTTTTATTGAGACTTCATTGTTGTTATGAACCAATTCACTATTATCTTCTGTATATACTATCCTTTGACATATTACATCATAAATAACTTTATTCTCATGATATTATAATGTTTTAATTAAATTTTATTCTTCATTTATTTGTATTCAATCGTCTCTCTTTTTGTTAAAAAACTCTTTAACCAAATTATCATTGTAAATGTTTTAAAGCTTTATTCTTCTAAATATTTCTCATTAATTTACATGCTTCCAAAATGGGTTTTAGGATTTATTTATATGTACATTATTGTATTTTAATGATAATTCATTTAAAATCTTCAAATTTGTATGGGACACTTTGATTCAAAAATCTTTTTTTAAATGGTTTTGAAAATGATTTGATAAAGCATTGTTTATTTCAATATCTTGATTTGATATATTGGAATGTGTAAATGTTATCTTTCCACTATACATGTGTTATATGTTATGATTATGTTATGGTTATTGGCATTATTTACGTATACGAGTGGTTCTGTGATTAACCTATGGCGGGTGAGCCCGTGATAGCTCTCCAATGCATTGGGTAACGTGACGGAGGTAAATGTTATATTTCTCCTAAGAGATTTAGAGAATATAATTTGATGGGTATTACAAGTGTAACTCCCTATGTAGCTGTAATATCTACAATGTATGTTTGATATGGATTCCATAAGTAACCTTTATGATTTATGAATTTTATGTGTTATTCATATATCTTATGATTTCATAAGGTATGCTATGATTGAAAAGTTTCATTTCATTGATTTCTATTTATTGATGGTCTAATGTTTTTCTTCCTTATTTTATAACTGTTACTAAGATTTTTTTTCTCATACCATGTTTTTGAAATGGTTTCCACAGGACTTAAATATGAATAGAGTCAAGGATGGGATCATGGAAAATTCATGCTATCTAAAACATGGAACTAGACATGTTTATTTTTAGGAGTTTTTTTTAATGAAAAAATTGGATATTGTGTAGTAGTGTCTACATGTAATATTCAAGTTGTAATGTAATTTTTATTCCCAATTCTCTAAAACTCTAAACCTGAAAAGATCCTCAATGTGAATTATTCATTTAATTCAAGATTATGTAATGTTTAAGTCGGGTTTCTTATAGTTGGTATCAGAGGTCGGTTTAGACAACATCAGGGATTAAGAGTTTTTTAGACACGTGGTTAGTCCCTATTTCTATTATTTCAGTTAAAAACATGTTTTATAACCTTTTAATATCAAGTAAAGTTAGTTACAAATGGAAGGAGGAGTATCTAAAATGAAATTCTTATCTCTTCCTGATGACATGATTACAATAATTATCACGAATTCATGTTAGGATGATTGTGACTCTTTTTCTAGAATACAACTCACTTGAAAGTCGTTGTTTGAGATATCAAACACCTCCACTATACCTCGTTATCATTATAGAACATGGGTTGTATTTATAAAAATCCAATTTTCACAATATTCTCATATTTTCATGAATGGTAAATTTTATCAAGGCATTTTCAAATATTTTACCTTATCACAATATTTTAAAGCGTATTATGATTTTAAAAAGGGTGCTGAAGAAGGAGACCCTTAATCAACCTATTTGTATTTTCTTTTACAATATAGTCTCTCATCACATACCTATGGTATTTTAAAAGGACCATTAGTTGAAATTTTCATCTCAAATTCGGTCTGACTATTTTATAGAAATAATCTTTTATCAAATGTTTTTAAATTATATGTCATTCATGATTATTTTCCAAAACTATTTTTTTGTGAACACCCATATGACCCATTTTTTACAAGGTGTATTTGGATGGAGGAAGAAAATGATTTTGAAGGATCTCTATATCCTTTTTGCGATGCATGGACCTTCTACCTACGTGAACAAGATGATGATGAAACCAAATGGACACCATGATCTGGGTATGATGTTCTTCATTTTAAGGATCGTTTTATTTTATCATTTGCTGTTGAAATAAGACATCAATAATTAGGATGTTGAGTTAATAATGAATTTGGATGAAAATTAGAGTTATAAGGAAACTATTGAGGTCAAAACATGTTAGGGTTATTTTTGAGTTTTATAAAAATAACAACCCGTAGGATGGGTGACAACTCGTTGCATCCGGTAAGGCTGTAGGAATAGAACCCACAACCGAAGGAATATAAGGATGAATAACCTACCACTAGCCTATTTGAAGTCCCTAGTTAGTAGGACTTATTATTTTAGTAAAATGATTTTATGGAAAAATAATAAGTTGATTTTTGGAACTTATTTTATATCAAATGGATATACTTAGTAAAGAAAAATGATTTAGTGGTTATGTGATAAAGGATGTTGTGGAAGACATTCTCTCTTTTGAGGAAACACTATATTCCTAAGTAAGATAGAATACTATGGATTTTAATTGTGGAATAATGGTTGAAATTTTAGTTTGGAGTAATCTATGTTTTTATTGTGGACATATGACGATTTAGTTTATATATGAAAATGATTAACCTATCATGGAGAACATGTGATATGGTTAATTACTTTTCAACATGAGACTTTATAAGTAACTATTGTTATTTGGAGATAAATGTTATCTTGGAAGACTATATAATTAAATACTTATGATATTTGGGTTTCAATCTTAGTTTGGATAACTTTTAAATATTTTTACAGATAGTTGTTTTTTTGAATGTTCTTTGTTGAACTTTGGGTTTTGTTTGAAATTTTTTGGATATTAAGAGTTGTTTTTCTTTTTGTAAAAGATTATCATTTTTGGGTATTACTAGATCTCACACAAACAATTTTGGTTTCATTTGATGTCTAAATACAAGAGAAATATATAGTTCTTATTTTGTGGATTATGTGATTCTCAATAAGACGATTATTTTTCTTTTGATGTGACCAAGTCTTTTGAATGATCTTTGTTTGGAGAAAAGATAAATTTTTAGTAAAAACATATTAAAGGATGAAACTCTACATAAAGGTAAGTATATTTCTTTGTGATTTATTCTATGTAGTAAATTAATTCCTTTAAATTATGAAAAGGAATGTAAAACAAAAACTGTGTTGGTTTACGTTTCCTACTGGGTAATCAAAGATTGTTTAACTCATCATAAGTTTGTGATTTTCTGGTGGTTAACTTTCTCATAATCATGTTTTCTATCACTCTCCATCTGAACATGACCGTTTGTTCTCTCTTCCATATCTATGTTTTCCTACATGGAATCCTATTATGGGTTATCTTGGGGGACCATTGTACTTTTCTTTCTTTCATTTAATGTGATAGTTTTACAGACTTTTTTCTGATGTGGGACTTTTAATGAAGTTTATAAGCCCAGTTTTAAAATTGTGAGGATGCAATTCTTAAAAGGGGGGAAGGATGTAACATCCCAGGTAAAAAAATAATAATACACAATTAATATTTGTTAATATTTTTGAATTAAATATTAATTTTATTTTAAATGGGTTTCTATGATCGATAGTGTACCCGATACGTAGTAACCGGTTTCTTTGAGATCTTACGTTGCACACTAATAATATAATATTATTATTTTAAATTATAGTTAACTCCTAGACGTTGAATTGGTGGTAATGAAAAAAACTAACTAAAATATGATTATAGATTTTTGTTAAATGTATTTGCATGTATCCAATAAAATTTAGAGGCTTAAAATGTGAATGAATCTAATTTTAAGCATAATTTACATTAAAAGGTGGATTTACCGCCTTTTACTGGTGGACAATATTTAATTATAATTTTGGCCACATTATCACATTTTATTTGACCAAATTAAATCCTTCTTTAGAATGGGGACATCAAAATTTACTTTGTGTAATTTTTTTGAATTTGTCTGATAAAGTACCTTTCATGATGAATAGTGACAAATATTGTATTATAATTCAAAACTATGATTTATTATAATTTATTTATATTTTTATATTATCTTTTTAATTGGTTTTAAAGTTTAATTAGAATATAGTTTTTACATTTTATCCAATTTTGGTCATTGGTATTAATTTCACTTTGATATTGGACATAAACCAGTGTCAATCTTTTGATAGTTATTGTTTCTTAAAAATAAGCTATTTATTTTAACAACTAGAATTAATATTCAATTAATTATTGCCACTTATATGTTTTTAATTTTGAAAAATAGACATCAGTATTGAATTCGGAATATCAAATAAATCTTAGTCTAAATTTTTGTTATTTTTTTGAAAAACATCAATTTTTGATGAATAGTGAAATCACTTAGTAGTAGTTAAAAAAACTGAATTTTTAATTTAAATGAAATTTTACCTCTTATGTGAATTTAATTTAGGAAATGTAACATACATGGTTGACATCAAGATATAAATTTTGGTTCAATAATATGAAAATAATTTTTGGTGAATCGTAACATTGGACTTTTATTTACCGCAGCTAAAGGTAAATAGGGTAATTCTAGGTAAAAAGAATTTAGTAATAATTCAAAATTACCTTAACACATTAACTATCCTTATTGGATGAGTAATTTCCATCCATTGACATCTTTGTGTCTATTTTGAGACCTCATGGAACCACTTATGAAAGATAATGACACTTTAGATTAATTAATTTAATGTAATGGAAAAATTGACATAGACAAAATATATTTTAGTAAATTAATTTTTATATAGTGTTATATACATAATATTTTTTACTATAAATATTTATTGGAAATATTAAAATATTTACTACATCATTATATTTTGTTTATAATTTTTAGACATCACATAAATTAAATTATTTCTGACACAATAATGATTTAGTATTTACCTCTTTAATAAAAGATTTAAATAAATAAGATTATAAATATTTAAATAACATCTAAAACATGTTAAATTCTGATTGGATGATTTTATTTCGAGAATTAGTCATCTTATCATCGACTTTAATGATTTTTGGACCTTTATAAACCGAATATCATTATATAATAAAATAATATTATAACAAATTCCTAAAGAGCCCCTCCTCTCCCTTATAAAAGGAGACCACTTCTAACCAATTACTCACACCTCTCAAGAATTTTGGCTCGTCCAACCTCTTCCAAATTAAGCTCCCTACATCCCTCTCCTCCTCCTAGATGCCTTACCTTAGGCAGAAGGCACTTCAAGAAGTCTTTTGGTTCAAACCAAAGGGAGTTACCCAAATTAAAGGTAACAGTTTCTCTAAAATTGTTTTTTTATATTTCTTCTCCAACCCATAAACTCTTTTATTCCTTTATTTTAAGAAAACAAAAGTATACTAAATATAATGTAATTTTGTTATGATAAGTATTCTAACTACATTTACACACATCTTCATCTAATGGGTGAATAACATAATATTTCTGTTGATGGAAAACTAATGCCTCACGAAGCGATGACTGTTCAAATATGTCCAACTGCCTCTCATGGTGGCCATTATGATGGAACTATATTTATATATGATATATATTATGTTTAGTTTTTCTTTATACTCATTTATTTTTCCATTTATAGAAATACATTATGTTTTCCATAGTGGATAAATACGATAATCTAATTAGAGGAAGTGTGGACTACCGCCCACTCAAATTGATATGACTCGTTAATGCCTTATGTGGGATGTATAAAGCATGGAGTTAATAATATTGTATATGATATTATACAAGAATTATAATATAACTATGTATCATTATGTTTTTAATTACATTAAAAGAAGAAATATATATGGATGTAGCGTTCATGCGTACGTACGGCTTACCATCTCCATGAATGGTGAATTTTATTTCTTACCTCTAAAGGTTATGTACTACTATAAATACATGCATATACTGGATATATGTCATATATATGATATCTAAATCATTAATATAATTCTTAAGATAATGTATATCTTACAACATGACCAACTTGTAATTATAAGGTGTTGATTTTTTTTACTCAATTACCAAATATCGACAAAATGACCATTATTAACTTAAATGATTACATAATGTTTATAACATAGTAATAAGAAATATAAAATGAATAATAAAATTTAAAAAGTTTCTTAATAAATTATAAATTAACATTAGTTTATTATTTAGAAGCTTAAAGAATGAACGGGTCAAGTCGGACACAAGGTAAGGGATTTTCTTATCACACTTTTAATTCCGTGAGATTTCCATTATTCACCACTTATTCATTTAATGTGGTGTATTGTGTATGGAAATTTGATATATATTATCATTATTCTCATTATATTCATGATATTCTGTGATTTATTTTGTGGTTATTAAATTTTGGTCATGTGACTCAGTTGATTACAATGTGATGAAGGGTTTCATCTCACTTTTTATTCCTGTGAGATTCATGATATATTTGAGACTATTTACTTATGTGTGGTGTATTTACTGCACATGATTGTACTATTTGTTTAATACAAATTGTTTTATGAGTTTTTAAATCTTCATTGTGTGATCCTTCTTTAATGTGGCATATGTTTGGTAAGTTACCAAATCGGTAAGGGAACCTTTCACCCTTCTCTTTTTAAAAGACTTCTTTTTTGTTATGTCTTTTAATTTATATCTTATTATGTTGGGATATGTTATTCTATATGATTATTGATGTAAACTTTATTTCCAAGCGATGTGATACCCTTTTTATCTCATAAACTCATTTTCTAAATTTTAATGTGACGTCGTTAGGCTGTCGAATTTTTACAGGGGAACTTATTAACCCAATTTCAATTCTTTGGGATCAACTTGTACTTGTTGAATATGTCATCCTATGAATATGTATGAATGACCTATTATTGTTTTAAAATTAATATCCACTTATATTGGGTGTATTAATATTTTTCACACATAATTATGTGATTGATTTATCCTTAATTTTAGGATACCATCTTTATAAGGTATTTCTTCTCAATTTACGTTTCCATTGAGACTTAATTGTTGTTATGAACCAATTCACTCTTATATGGTGTATATATTGTACTTGGACATAGTATATCACGAATACCTTTATTCTCATGATATTATAATTTTCTGATTAAATGTTATTCCTCATTTATTGTTATTCAAGGATCTCTCTTTTTTGTAAAAAATACTCTTTAACCAAAATATAGTTTTAAATGTTTTAAAGATTTATTCTTATAAATATTTCTCACTAATTTACATGTTTTCAAATTGGGTTTTAGGATTTATTTATATTGAAATTAATTTATTTGAATGATAATTCATTAAAAATCTTCAAAGTGGTATATGACACTTTTATTCAAAAATCTCTTTATAAATGGTTTTGAAAATGATTTGATAAAGCATTGTTTATTTCAATATCTTGATTTGATATATTGTAATGTGGAAATGTTATATTTCCTTTATACATGTGTTATATGTTATGATTATGTTATTGTTATTGGGCATTGTTTACCTACACAAGTGGTTCCATGATAAACATAGGGTGGGTGATCTCGTGAGAGCTATCCAATGCATTGGGTAATGTGACCGAGGTAAACGTGATATTTCTACAAAGAGATTTAAGAAATTTACTATGATGGGTATTCCAAGTGTAACTCCCTACGTATATGTGATAGCTATATTGTAATATTTATATGGATGACCTAATAACCTTTATAATTTGTGAATTGTGTGAGTTATTCATAAGTCTTATGATTTCGTACGGTATGTTATTATTGAAAATTATGTTTTCATTGATTTTTATTCATTGATGGTATAATGTTTTCTTTACTTATTTCATAACCCTTACTGAGCTTTTTATGCTCATCCCAAGTTTTTGAAATCTTTTGAACAAGACTTAAAGATGAATAGGGTCAAGGATGGGATCACGAAAAATTCATTCTATCTAAAACATGGAACTGGAAATGTTTTTTTTCTAAGAGTTTTTATTTTATGAAAAAATTGGATACTATGTAATAGTGTCTACATGTAATATTCAAGTTGTAATGTAATTTTTATGCCTAATTCTCTAAAACTGTTATCCTAAAAAGATCCTCAATGAGAATTATTCATTTAATTCAAGATTATTTAATGTTTATTGTGGGTCCTTATATTAGTTGTTTCCCATTAACAATGAGGGTAAATTTGGTTTCTTCATTTGTAACCTAAAAACACCAAATTGATACATATTAGTAATAGTGTATTGGCCAAACCAGTGGTAATGAATCTTTCCAAGATGAAACTTATTCCTTTAATTGTAAAATATGACTTTATACCCAATGTAGAGTTGGAAATTAAAAATATGATGGTCTTGTGTAGACTTGGTTCACTCATTATAAATCATAATGTTCTCATATGAATCTCTACTCATTTTCTTTACCTCTTTTATATGAAATCTCATTTTAGAAAGATCACCATAATTATTATACTTTAATTATTAAATTGTCTAGTAGTCCCAATGATCTATCTCAATAGTGATGTGATAACTATTTCCTAAAAAATACTATAAGGTAATGTTCCAACGGGAGTTTTAAAGGTTGTACATTATGTTCATGATGAATCATCAAGTCTAATAATCCAATATTTACTATTGGGTTGAACCTAATTTTTATGATTTTTTTACCTCCCCATTTGACACCTCAACTTGACCATTGGTTTGTGTGTGACAAGATGCATACACTCAATGCACGACCCCATAAATAATAAAAAGAGATTACGTTGTTCGGTTGTAGAAATGAGAACCCCAGTCACTCATGATCGAATTAGGTAATCCAAACCTACAGAAAATTGAGATTATCAAAAATGCTACAATTTTTTTGCAATCATATATCCTCATGGAATGTTCTCCTACCCATTTTTGATTGGTATTCAACTACCAGAATAATTTACATGTTTCTACAGAAATTGGGAAATTGACACATAAATTCAATACCCCAAACATAGATAATTTCAAGGATGAAAAAGGGTTTTGTGGTGTTCTATTTATTTTAGATAAATTCTCCAATATTTGAAAGTGAGGACAAGAATTATAAAGATCATATGCATCCTGAAATAATGTTTTCCAAAAGATACTTGAATTGAGGACCATTTGAGGAGCATGTGAAGGACCTAAGTGGGCGTACGATAATGAATATATAAGAACCTATTGAAAAAATTAAACTTTCTACATTGAATACAAAAGCTATGGACTTTATCATTACATTTCTACCAAATGTATGGTTCATCCCAAATGTACCAATGAAACTCATGTTTTAAATGGCTATATTGGTTTTTTTATAAATATGTAGTAATTCAATATTCTACCAAATAATTTACACTTTTAGTATACCAAGGAATAACATATTGCACTTAGAACAATTTCACATCAGGAAACATGTCTTTTATTGGAATATAGGGGGATGAGGTAATGTATGAGGATGAGAGGATCATACTGATATGGTAATGAACCAAATTATCTAATTATTATTTTCCATAATTTTTAGATTAAATTCTTGAAGTAAGATAATCCAATGAAAGAGATGTGTTTTGGATTTCAGTTTCTTAAAGAGATACCAAAGGACTACATGATCTGAAAACAAAATGTATTTAGACCCTAAAAGGTATGACCTAAATTTATCTAAAGTAAAACAAAATGATATGGAATTATTTTTTAGTTATGGTGTAGTTTTCTTAGATAGGTTCTATTGTGATTAAGTCAGAGGGTATGACATGTGGAGCTTGATAGACAACTTATAATAAGACTTCCCTGACTGCATAGTCAGAGGTGACACACATGAGCTCAAATGGTAAATTCTTATGAGGTGGTTAGATTACCAAGGGTGATGTGATAATCCATTTCAATTTATTAAAAGCATCTTAAAACTTTTTTATCAAGCAAAAAATCTTTTGTTTTTTTGAGTATTCGGGTGAGGGGAAGTGCAGTATTACTAATGCCATGGATGAAACGATGATAAAATCCAACATGTCCTAAGAAATACTACACATCCTGTAAATTTTTGGGGAATTATAAAGATTAAATTACAACTAAATTTTATTTATTTACATAGATAACATCCACATAGTTGACATTTAAAATTATTATATCTTTTAAAACCATAAAACGACATTTCTCATAATTTAATACAATATTCATTTCAATACAATAACGTAGGGTAGATACCATACTAATTAGAAAATAATCAAAAGAGTAACCATATAATGTTAAATCATTCAAGTAAACTACAATGAAATTATATTAGAAATCTAAAAAAATACTAATCATGAATTACTAGAAACTACCTAGAAAATTTCATAGAACAAAGGGAATCCTCTTATAGATAAATATAACAAAGGGGAAACTGAAGAATGTATTTTCTTAATCCTCTAGAGAAATATAGATTTAAAAGTATCTAGAATATCCATCAAGGAAATAATAGCGAGGCTTCTATGGTAGCCTCTATATTTTTAGGTCAATGTACAACAATAGGAAATGGTGCTACCTAGTGTGTTGGTTTAGTCAATTCTAGTCTATACAAACATTCCAACTATTCCCCACAAAATTTGGAACCAAGTCATTGTTTTCATTTTTAATTACTACTAGACTATTTTATTTTCAAATACCTACCCTGGACTGACCCCTTGGCTATCAGAAATGGGGTATATGATTATATTATCTAGTAATTTTTTAACAAATTTTTCAAAACATATAAGAGGTTTTGTTTTTGTCAACATTGTGCATTTCTAACTAGTTTAGCCTAATCATTTAACATGATATGATATGTGAAAATTGATGGCCTAATATTAGATTGTCAACAACTATTCATCCCATTGATTCTTGATACTCCCTCAAATGGGAAATCAACTATAAATAATTCTCTAGAGGTAGGGAACTAGCAATGATGACATACAACTTGTTTCCATTCTCAAGATATGAATATTTCAAATTTTTAGGTTGTGGTTTAAGTTCTAATTTAAAGGGATTTTGGATTTATGAGAGTTAATGTTAAAGTGAGTGGTTAGTAATCTCATATAAATGCTCAATAATAACATCCACATATTTGGAAGGTTCTTTTATAAGCTTAACATGATCATCGATGTTCATGGAATCCTTGGTCTTCAAGAAATCATCAATTAACAAACATGCATGAAGTTTTTCAGACTAGTACAAAATTATATACATGATTCATTACCTAGATTTTCTATCAACAGTGAAAACTAAAATTGTGGGTGAGGGTAAAAAAATTATTTTTTTAAGGGTTTATGTTATATCAATAGAATTAACTAAAAGTGAGGAATGTTCTTCTAAGGGGAAATTCATTGAATCATTTCTATTTAAGTGGGAAATTTCACCTCCAAATTACATAAATATTGTACCATTATGTACATCAATTATTATTTATGAGATATTAAGAAAATTCATCCCCAATATAGTTGTGGTGTGTTCATTCATCATATCATCATCAATTTTAAGAACATAATAATTAGTTTGAAAAATTAAATTTCTCACCCTCAGAATAACAACCTCTAATGAAATAGTGTGGTGTTTTGTACTCTGGTGTTCTAGTTGAAAAAAAAATTAATGGGCTTCTATTCCACAATCTATAATTAGATGAAAATAGAGTGAGGCATCATGTTTATAGAGGAACTTGAATCGAGAACATCATCTGAAAATAAATACCACCATGTTGTTCATAGAATTGAAAATGTCATTGGATCATTGTATTTGGTAAGAAGTGATGGTTCTATCAATGATGAGACTTTCCTAACAAATATAAAAATTTAATCACCTTTATTTAACCTCTAGAGTATACAAATCTCCATTAGAACCATGGAAAATCATGGAATGTTCTACCTGACATCAATAAATGGGATGTTGACATGTACATTTTTAAATGTCTCAAATATTTTTTTAACATGTTAAGTTACATTTTATTTTCTTATATCAGTTTCTATTTGCAGAATTTGATGAGGAATATTTGGGATATGTGAATCGTCAACATATACACTATTTAATTTAGTTTGATTTTTCCCAGGATAAGGATATTTCTTATTTACAACATTTGCGATGATGGGAATTAAAGTTTCTTCAGGAGGGGTTGATCTATTTGAGGGTTAATTAAGATTTTATGATTAGTTTTACTCTAAAGGGTAACAGAATAGATGTTTCCCTTGACCATAGGGTTTACTAGTGGTTGAGAGGGTATTTTACCCGACCCATGGATTTGAATTTCCCCTACCAAGTTGGGTAGTTTATCAAATATGGGTTTTTTGTCTTTTATGGCTTCTTGGGAGGGTTTTTGTATTGAATATTATTTGAAGCCATTTATTTCATCATTAATTCCTTTCTAGGCTCGTCTTTTGGATGGTTTTGTTGGAAATGACATTGTGTTGGTTGAGGACTTCTTAGTTGTGGTGGTGGATAACTACTCTAGCATGGTTGGTTCTATGGTTTTTGAGGTTGGATTGAGTAACTCATTTCCTATATGTTTGGGTTGTATTTAAACTGCGGGTTTGATGGATAGTTTAGTTCTATCCAAATGGTTTTGTTATAGGGTAATCATAGAAATACAACCTCACAACTCTTAGAATATTCTCTTAGTTGAGGTAATTGGCTAGATTAATGGGTGTTAGAAGAACATAGACCATAATGGATGGGAGGAGGAGATTTGATTTTCCCTTGGGAAAGATAATTTTTTTGAAGAAGGGTACATACCTTTTCAAGCTTCATGTCCACATTCTTCTCAGACATAGAACCATTAACATCATGGACACATCTAATGGGGAGACTGGGCATTGAAATGAATTGTTGAGTGTTCTGCACCATGTTCTCAATCAGGGTCCTTGAGACAACTTTTTTTTATCAACTTATTCAACACATAAAATAGAATATATATTTTTTATCAATATGAATAAATACACCATCAAAATACTATATAAAACGTTGATCACATATTTTATAGTGTGGAAAACATGAACAAACACTTTCAATTCATTCCCAGTATTCAGGAAGTGTTTCCCCTTGTGATTTCCTTATCCAAAAAATTATATTTTTATTATTTCATTTCAAGGTTCTGAGAAATAAATATATTGAAAAGGTTATTTCATGTCTACCCAGAATTTAATTGGAGAATTAAAATAATAGAGCCAATATTTTTTAGTGGATTGTAATAAAAAAGTTAACTAGTTAAGATTTACTTTTCCTTCATATACTGTAGTAGGTTTTAATTTTGAAGATGCCATATACAATTATTTTAAGTTATTATGTAGATCTTCTCTCTCTAATTCATGTACTCATGGTATTAAGTGAATTAAAAAATATTTTAATAGAAAATTGGTGGCTTCACCTTGTATTTGAATGTTTGTGGGATAGATCTCTATGTCATTCAAGGATATTTCTTTTAATGTTTTGTTATTTTATGCCATATTATATATGATTATTTCTGTTTTAATGTTGTTTATATGATATGAGTAAGTATTTATAATGGGTTTGATGTTTTTTGCATCCTCCTACAAAATGTTTTTTTATGTGTCTAAATATCATGGATATATGACCCTCTTCTGTTAGGTTTTAGATGGTAGAAAATCTCCCAAATTATAATTAATAATGACAAAAATTACAAAAAAACTTATCGATAAAAATAACAACAAAACTAAAGTGCTCAACGGTAAAAATGCCAAATATTTGACCAAAATATCATGAAAAAAAATTGATTTTATGATTAATGTTTATTTATAGTACATGTAATACCAAAGGTCTTCTCTAAAGGTGTGTTTTATGTTTATAGTGTGTATTTTTAATAAAAATCACCAAATGAGTGTGTGGTTTTGATAATAGTTTTAAAAATAGAATAACATAATTAAAGAGTATAATAGTTGAAAAAAGTGGATTTTGAAAAACATATTATAATTATCAAATAATTTCTAATTTACTAGACCACTTTAATGTTACCTTCTTCATAATTGATTATTTTGTTTCTATATAATTCTTTTATTGTGGATTAACCAAGATCTTGAGTACCCAGAATCCTCTAAAATGATGAAAATGTGACAAAATTTTTACAAAACAATTGTGTAGTCAAGTAAAAGCCTCATAAAATGCCTTAAGGTTTTTCAAGAAATATTGAAATCTCAAATTTTTGGGAAATAATATGATTTTTATGTTTTCCAATCAGATGAACACAAGCAACACCCATAAAATTACACAAAAATCTATTATAAAATAAAAATTGTTCCAACTAAATAAATAAAACCAATTTAAAATACATATTAAAGAACAATTCAAAACCACAGTATACACCATACCTATATATAAATAAGTTCTAGAACTACTTCTATAATTTTGTTACTCCATCACAATAATCACCCACTATTTAGCCCAACATTAGAAGGAAGAATCTCGGGTGTATATATTTCTTCATTTCAGATATCCTTTTGTTGATAGGGAACTCCAAATATTCCATGGAGATGAATGTAATCCTATGTAACTCCAAATTAGCATCACTTCACTTCTTTGTTAGTACTTTCAAATGAGGTTCTGGTGGTTCCCTTTTATATCAAAAATGAGATGTTGTTTTGGCACCCATTTTTTAGATACCACTTCTGTCTTAATTATAAGTACTAAATAACATTACCTAGACTTCAAAAAAAGATAATTGTTGTTTTAGGGTTTCATAATTATCTCCATGTTAAATTTTCTGGAAATTGGACATATGGAAATGTAGATATATTCAAAATACTTTACCATGATTTAAACTTCTTCTAGATTCATTTCCCTAGACATATGTATTCAGGTGGTCTACCATATAGATGAATTGGGATTGGTTATATTGAGATGAGCTATATCCCAAGGATTTTTGGATCATCTAAAAATATTTTATCCCATTTAGATCGATGGATTTTGTGGTATAAAAAATAGTGGACAAGTGTTCATGGGCTTCAATGTAGTTTTTCCTATATTGCTCAACATCATTCTGGATCCTCCAAATCATCTCCTCTAACAAAAAAATCACCAAAAAAGTAAAATTTATCTTTTTAATAGTGGAAATAATTAAATAAATGAATAAAAATGTAGTGAAAGTTTTTATTACATTCATATTTTATGATAAACAATCAATTTATCATAGTTTTAAAGAATTCAAATGAATAGTGAATCACTATAGAATTATTTCCTCCTGGAATGTGGTATTTAACTCACATGAAACCCTTGATACCACTGCTATGAGGCTACAGGTAATGTGTTATTCAATAGTACATTGTTTATAGTTGATATTGTTACCAAATTTATTGATCTAATATGGCATTAAAATTCAAGATCCTCGATCATGAATCTCACATGCTTCTTGCATGAAATCAAATAAAGGAGACTTTTTTCATTATTTTTTTTCATATAGTGATTATAAATAATATATTCTATAATTCTCACAATACAATAACACACCTCTCATTCTTCCCATGTCATGAAAATTCTACTTTGGATCCCTATCCAAAAACTAATCACTCGAAACCTAAAAATCTTCCCAAACCATCCTCGGAATACATATCAATATCACACACATGAATCCTTCATGAATTTAGGCGATTCAATCAGGCTTGATCTTTCGAAACAATGTCGAACTATGGCCCCATAGTCCAATCAACAATGAAAGGGAAGAAATGTTATGATAAAGGAACATGAAAAAATGTGAAACAATCACTAGGAAATCAATATTGGAAAAAATATAAAATTTTTGGGAATATTGGATGAGAAACATGGAATACCAAGGTTTAATTTAATGATTAATTGAAAACTGATACATAGGTGCATTCAAACTCTTAAAATTAATGCATAATAAAAGAACCGAAATGATTTTGATCAGTCATCTAATAATAAGGGATGTGATTCAAAAATTGTGTGTCCTACCTAAATATTGGATCATTCATCAATGAAAAACAGACTCTCTAATGAAGGAGAGATGTTATTTTGTATGCTATACCTTGATTCACCTAGATCTGGAGGCCTTTTATCCACTAATTTTGATTTTTCAATGGAGGCTGGAAGAAAACTTCTCTCAATAGACCCATGTTTATGTGTCTAAATCTAGAGATACTCCATAATTGTGATTTTTTTAGGATTCTAGGTCTATATAATTTAATAAAATAAATAATTTGAAATATTTATTTTAGTTAATCATACCTTACAATTTCCATTTTATCTAATTACCTAATGTCGACTAACTTTAGGCTTCACATATTGTAAACATCATATTCAAGATTTAAACTTGGTCTCTGATTTTTTATCTAATACCCCATTTATTATTTATTCAATTTTCATTAAAGAACAATGCATGGGTGATATAAAATATATTTTATATTTTTAGAAAATTAATTTCTTGCACACCTGGGCTTGTAATCACATCCCTTCTAAGTGAATGTATCGAAAAATAATTTTATATATATTCAAAAGTTCTATAAGGAAAAATGGCCTCTGAATTACTCATTCCTTCAATATTTTCATCATTGAACAAAAAAAACTAAAAAAAATACTCGAATACTGAGCCCACATATATCTCTCCTTCTCCTAATACCTCTCCTTCATTCTTGAGTGCTGCTAAAACTCATGAACCCAGGTCATGCCATTTTTTGCAACGTCCTCTCATGATGATCATCGATCGACATTGGGTGCTCCAAAAAAGTGGAAATCTCATCAATGTCCATCTATCCCCATTCAATAACATTCATAGAGTTATGCACATATCTCCCCAAATATTATACTTGGAAGATATTGTTAACATGATCAAACTATATGGTTAGTGAGGCAGAAACTGAACTCAACAATCCTATACATGATCTAAAAAGGACCGATAACCCTTATAGACAGCTTTCACCTGCTTATATAATCTTTTAAATACTCTTCATGGGAAGACTCTTGGGTAAATGTGGTCTCCCTTGTCAAACTCAAAGGTCCTATGATGTTAATCCATGTAAGACTTCTACCTAGTCTGGGTTGTCCTCATCCACTCGTGGATGACATGGACCTTCTCCATTGATTCTTACACTATCCTCAAATGAATAAGATATTCCTTCATGATCTCTATCTTGAATAAGGGTGACATGAAGGGCCTGTCATACAGGGACCTAAAATATGTCATTCCTCTAGTGGATTACTAACTATTATTATTTAAATTCTCTACCAATAAAATGTGATCCTCTCAACTCTTGATGAGGTCTAACAAGAAACCCCTCAAGATATCCTCTAGCACCAAGATGTTGAACTTGATATTCCCATCTATTTATGAGAGAAAGTATTTACTAATCCTTATCTAGGACATGAATGACTCATTTGGTTCTCTCAATAATAATGAAATAAATATTTCATCATGGTCATATATAATATTCGAGTGCAGCCCATAAAGGCTGTCATCAAAATGTATATACAACTCCCCAAACACTCCAATAAACTCTGCACCCTTATGGAAAAAAGTGTTCCCACCTCATGATTTAGTAAACTATCACATAGATGGCATTAAATCCCCACCCTCTATATTCGAATTCAATATAAAAAATTTCATGGATATTATGACCCAGTTTCACTATGGGAGATCAATGGACCACAACAAACCTAACGAAACATGGTGCTCATCCATCACTTACTAACTACTGAGGCACCATGTGAAAAACTCCACTAAGGTAAATATCATTCTAGTTTAAAGAACTTTTGATGAAGGTATCTGTATATATTACGCACACCAAGATTTAAAATTGAAGGAGTTATGTGAAACTCTCTCGTAATCTCTCTTACATCAAGACTGGTACCATAGTCTATTCCTAGAAATAGATGATGTGATTCCATAATTCCAAAAATCTATCTAGTGAATATCTTGAGGATATCTGGTCACATAAAACCTCATAGTCATTGCCTCAAAACTAGTTATCTCACACACACAATATAAGTAGATGATTCAAAACATTCAAATGATTAAAAGCATCACCCACCTTCTCAACCAGGTTAGTTGTAAGAAAGCTAACTACTCTGATGCCTCCTACACCAAACAGGCCTAGGACTTCCTACTAATGGAATACATCATCATGTAGCCATTACCTAGAGTACAGAATCTCTAAAATTCATATTCCACTATGAAATCCCACCATCAACTCTATATCAAGTTCAATACTCTCAATATAAAGACATATATGAGTGTCTTATGGTTTGAATAAATCACAAATTTCTCTCCCTAAAGATAGTTCTGCCACATCCATAGTGAAAAGACTACCATTTCTAGATATTGTTTGTTACCCACATAGTTCTAATAATGGGGTATTAACTGTCTTGACCTATATGTGATAATAACATGCATCTACATCAAGGTGTTTATAATCCAAACACATGAGACAATGAAAAGAACTATGTACAAGACGCCCTCATCTGATAGTCTCAAAATAGTAACCTTAAACAGCCTAATCCTTAACTCCTCAAAGGATATCAAGAAATGCTTAATCCTATTAAATGATATTTCATTCCATATCAGGGTGATCTAGGGTCTGAAATCATAGATATGTCTTCCAAAAACCACCTATATTACCCCTCCAAGACAAGAAAACTCTGCACCTATGATAGAATCTTTGGTGGTTCAAAAACAACAACTACATCGACCTTCTCAGGGTCCATAGCTAATACATTCTCCTAAATTACATTCCCCAAAGAGTGAATATCACTGATCTAGAACTACACATCATGGTATTACCATATTTTTGGGGCTTCCAAAAAAATATTTGACCATCCATAATTACTATGCATGCTCCTCATCTGATGTTGTGTATATATGTATTTCATCAATAAAGACAACAAAAAATACATCCACATACTATTGGAAAATCATTTATCTCAAATCCGTAAACCAAGTAGGGTAATTCAGAACTCTAGAAGGTATCACCAGAAACTCATAGTGTCTATAGCAACATTAGAATACCATGTTTAGAATATCTATTTCATGAACACTCAACTGGTGGAAGCCAGACCTGAGATCTATTTTCAAGAACATTCTCTGACATCTCAATTGAACAAAGAGGTCTTCAATCCATGGAAAGGAGTAATTTTTTAATCATTTCCCAGTTCAGGGTAAGATAATCAATATAAATCCATAATATATCATCCACTATTTTCATGAAAATAAATGGAGATTCTCATGGAGACACACTAGGTTTGACAAACCCCTTCTCTTGAAGGTCCTACAACTAAAACCACAACTCTTGGATCTTAGTAGTAGACATCTAATATGATGCAGAAAACATCATAGAGGTCCTTAGATACATGTCAATATACAAGACAATCTCCCTCCACAATGGTAGTAATAAAATGTCATCAGGGATGATTTCAATAAAATCCCCCATGATTGATGGAATTCATATTCCTAAAGATCTCTTTGCACAAAGGGTTATGATATCAAACTAATGGATGATGAGTCACAGCCTCCTTCTTGAAATACCCACAAGTCCCATCATGATATCTCTCTTTCCCAAAAAAGATAATCTCATTCCACCAATGAGAAGGAATCTAAACCATTTATGGTGAAAAAATATCATGGATTAGACCATGGAAAAAAATACATAACAAACATTATTCCATAGAGTTCTATAATAATGACCAAAAGGTCCCACGAAAACCTACCTCCACCAGTAAATAGTTTTTACTATGAGTAGATAGAAGACATATAATAGAAATTACCCATTGAAACCTAAATACAAAGCTGCAATGATAAATCCTCTGCTGGGAGAACCATCATTCACACTATGAGTATAGACATAATGTAATTAATTGGACTTGTTTCTACTAATAATATTGTATGTTTAGAATAAACACAAATCATACCACTATTCATCATGTGAGCCACCAGTTCATACCCATTTATAGACTAAATTTATATGTTGCCTCGACTACCATCCCCCTGAGCCTTATGTGGGACACTCGATGGTGGTGTTGGAAGAATTTCATATCATCATCCACCACCCACAACTCCTCCTCCTAGAGCATTGTATGATACTCTTCTATCCTCACTTTACTAGGGGAAAACTGAACCTCTCATGGGAGGTTTTTGATCATAACACCGCCTATGTCATAGTGGTCCATCTACTATCTTCATACCCTCCTAATCATGCATGTCCAAACAATCATGTATCATGTGACCTTACTAGGAACATGCATAACAACACCCCATCCGGACTACCCATTTTTTCTATGCTCTATCTAAACACATCCTTGATTATGATCATTGAAATATCTCATGTGTTAAGATCCCAATGAATGGTTCCTTCTAGATGTTTTAAATGAGTCAACACCATAATGCTCACTTCCTAATCCAACGACATGGTGTCCCCCTAACAAGAATATATTCATCATCAAAACCCACAAAAACTCCTAGACATATGTGGGAATGTAAAGGGGTACTATACTTGCAAGAATATCACTGTGGAGACCCTACTAAAAAATATGTACCCGAATGAAGCCATCATGAATCATATTGAGGGAGTATCGTGTATAGTCTACAAACCTTGTGGTATACACAATCACTATCATACATCCCTACTACAGCTCAAGATGCTCCTAAATTTAACCTAATTGCAAACATTAAGGATTGTAATCCTCGTGGAAAATATTCTATAAGACATTCCATGATATTTTCAAATCATCATGAATCTACTTTATTATACTCCACCATCGCCAAACTTCTGCATGGAAAGGATGGATAATAGCACAACTACCTGATAAGATGGTGTATAGATAAGATTGAAAACATGGATCATATAATCTATCTAATAATATATTTTCTAGGGATCTATATCATTGTGGAACCTAAGTAGACTCTAGAGTTATAACTCAAAAAAGTGATCAAATCCTATTTGTATCCTCAGTCAAATTTTTTGGCATGAACTTCTACACAAAAGGTGGTGGTTCAACTTTCTATCCACCTAGAGGAAGAATCACATGGGAAGGACCATAAAATAAGGATTCATCACTCATCATGTCATCACTGTGATCCAAAATGGATAACCTATCTGGTTTTCTTTGCCGAGACATCTTAAAATTTTAATCAAGATGTACCATAATAAGATGAGAATTTATATACATGGAGAGATGAATCAAGAAAGAAAATCAAAAAATAAATCCTATATAATTTATGTACCATTAAACCCTCCCTCTGATGTCATATTATTACTAGTTTTCATTAAGGTATTCATACTCATGGTGAATGGATATGTGGGCCACCACACCAGCATTAGGTTCTATATCCAAAAAGTTGCACTCAAGACACTTTGAAATAGTTACACTAAATCCCATCCAAATCCTCCTAAGGGGACAACTCCAAACTCTATCCCACGGATTGAACTAATTTGATTCCAATCTGTCATTCCCCAACCCAATGAGTCTCATTCTATAAGTACAACAATACCACCTCCATATGTGAGGAGATGGTGAAAATTGATGAAAGGAATAATAGTTATGGGAGGTGTTTGAAAAATGTTACCAAGTGAACACACCCAACCATATCCATGTAGAAATGGATAGGAATAATAAAAAATATTTATCATATGGAGAATAAACTGTGTATGTAAAACCAATAGGGAGTATAAGAGTATGATAGACTAATTTTTAAAAAGGGGAAAAATACAAGACCAACTAGAAAGATGTCCCAACAAGAAAAAATGAAAAGGTTATGTGCTAATAGAGCCCATATCAGATCTCTAAGCCCTAAACAATATATTTTTATAATACACTAGGTATCCCTATTAACATCTATAATCAATATTGACTTGTCCATCATCTGTATAAGAAATGAAACGTGTAGGAAAATCCCAGTTGGATGGCCCAAAAGCTGAAGGTGGAGAAGTAAGAGACACAACAAGAAAATATAGCTCAACCCATAATAAGAGATTAACAAAAACCTGTGAGATATATAGAAAAACACACACAAATATATATAGATATATTTAAAAAATGATCCCAAAATTGAGAGAATAGAGACCTCTATCTCATAACCCAGCCTAAGAAAGAGTGTCAATAGTTCTATATGATCCATAAATGATGTCCAACATCCCAAGTGTTTGTCCAGTATAACTATCCAAGTGAATACAAACCATATAATTGTTCTTCATATTTAGGGGATAATAATCCCTATATAGTGGAACCATAATTTGGTACAATAGGTGTAACCATGCCCTGACTCCACGTGAGGGTTTCACTCTAATTGTTTAGGACTCGTACTCTAATACGACAATAGGGTGCCACTCAGATATTATTTATATATACCATGCACTATCCATTGGGGGTTCCACCATAATTTTTGGGTACTCATTCCCTTACTCTGTAGGTGGGTGGCACTATGATTGTCGAGGAACAATACACGGGCTCCCCCGAAAGGCACCACTTGGAGGATGTGAAGGGGACTCGTTCCCTACACAGCATGAGAGTATCACTATAACAGTCAATTGAGGAACCATTATCTACATAGTAGGAGGGTTCCAATCAAAGAGTATATATAAGACACAACCAATTCAAATTAAAAGGGTTACACTATAATATTCATGGACCCAAGAAATGAATTCACATGAGGATTCCACATAGTGGGTACATAAAGGACTCATGTCCTATCCTGGATAGAGTGTACGACACTAAAATTAGACATAGAACCTAATTCCTATCAAAGTAATATGTTTTCACACTATTGATATGTATAAGACACATTCCCTATACCAGTAGGAGGGTTCTACTCTTGTGTCATTGGTGATCCTACCTAATCACTATCATCTTCGAGCATCGTCTAAAGAAGATTCACACATGGGATAACATATATCATATCAAAAATTCCACTATAAAGGCCACCAATGTGTTTTAAATGAAAAAAAAATATCAAGAGATGCTACTTGTGGGAAAATATCGGAGTAAAAAAACAAAGGATATTGGAATGGCGTAAATTTCCTCCAAAATAAAAAGTTGTTACACAACATACAAGGGGATCCACACATCATGTGAAACCATTATACTACTTTGATGTGTCCCTGATAATATCGGGATCACAACCCATGTATCCCTACATAGTTTTTATGGTCAAAAAACGGCATGTATCCACTACTTAGGGTCATTATCGTGCTCTATGCCATGATTATGTAAACATTCATGTTCTTGTGTACTCTGGCATGTGGTGTGTCTTCCCAAATAGGGTTCTTCTAATGTCATTGAAGTCATTTCCCTATACCATAGCTATGTTTCAGTATATGAATTATATCTTTCTGTGCCCATGTTTGTGTAATCTTTAAGAACATTTCATTTAAGCATTAGTGGGCCACATAATGTGTGGGTTTCCAATAGGACATGTGATATTTTAGTCAGAAAAAATACTATTTGTCATATATCAGGAGAAACATGGTGTGTGTTCATAAAATCTAAAAGAAATGTAGTCATCAAATTTATAGAATTTCCATGTTATCTCTATTTTCCATTATCCATATCCTTTTCCATTAATATTGGATGTTTCGTGGATGATATCAAATTAAATAACCTATGTTCATTGTTTTTGGCCATCCAGTGGCCAGAAATTGGATCTCAAATGTTTTATCCACTGCCCGAACATGTCTCCAATGCTTCATGTTCTCTGAAAATTCTGGTTCGGATCTTAGATTCACTATGAAATTTTCGAAAACTGAAAAATCATCCTAAACTATCATATGATTACGAATCAATTCATCACACAAATTTTTTTTTGAATCCAGGGGTTTGATATGGCTCGATCCCATCTGGAAATGTTGAACTGTGTCCCTATAGTCCAATTAGTTAAGTACATGATGAATGATTCGGCTGAAAAAACAATAAAAAAGATACAAAAAACTATTGGACAACCATTAATGGAAAAAAAATAAAAGTTTGGAGATGATTGGATGAAAAACATTTCATACTGGGGATAAATTTAATAATTGATTAAAACCCAATACATAGGCACATGAAATGTATAATAATTGACATGGATAAAAGAAACCTAAATGACCATCCTCAAACATTTAATCATGATGGATGAAATTCACAAATTATGATTCCTACCACATGAATGGTTTGTTCCTCATGGAGGAATACACCCTCAAATGATGGAGAGAAGTTGTCTCATTCATTGTCCCTTGATTCTCAAGGATATAGAGGCTCTTTTTAGTTTGATTTTGATTCTCCAATGGAGGGTAGAAGATAAATTCTCTCAATAGACCCACGGTTATATATCTAACCCTAAGGATCCAAAATTATGGATATTTTATAGTGGAGGATAGGTCATGGGCATCCAATAAGATAAATAATATAATTGTTCATTTTAATTAAATGTACCCACCAGCAGTTATTTTATCTAAATTCCTCACACCGAACAATTTAATATCACACCTAGTTTAAACCAATATTTCTAGATTCAGACATAGTCTCAAATTCTGGATCAGAGAATCAATATAAGATTTATCTATTTTTATTTAATAAATTATGTTTTCATGATATAAAATATATTTAATATTTCTATAAAATTAATTATGGGATCATCGGGAGTTAGCAACCTACACAATCTTAGCACCTAGCACCAAATACATTTATAGATATATTTAAAAGTCATAGAAGGTAAACAAAGGGTCTGCATAGTACTTTAATAATAAAAACATCTCTATATATTTATGATACTATAGTAATTATTTTAGTATGATTACAATAGATTTATATGCACCTTTAATAGAAGAAAATTTGAAAGAGTCATAAAAATGATTATTGTTTCTTTTTAAGGCTTCATTTTGATCTATTATTAAATACCATAGGAATTTAATTTAAGGAATAAAAATCCTATAAATCATCTCTAGAGAATATTAGATGAGAAAGTTTTAGTGTTTTGTGGAAATACATGACCTATGGGGGGGTAATAACTGTTGGGGAGGAGTGTATTTTTATAAGTGGAGGAATAGAGTCCCAAGGAATTAATAAAAATATTTAAATCTAAAAATTTAATTTTCATGTGAAAGTGGAAACATGAGTTTATAATCTCAAATATAATAAATGATATGGTTGAAATATAGTCTAAAAGTTAAAAATGGATAAGTTAGGGTTGTATTTTAAACATTGTCTTTTGGATTGACCCCTTTGATAACCAATTTTTACATTAACCATAATAATGAATATTTTAATCATAAAGGGATATAATTTTAAATATTTGGAAAAAATTTACTCATGAATGGAAACATGATAAAGTTTTAGACCATTTAGGATCATAATTTTCTGCTACAACTATTATTATTATCTTTCAATAATTTAGTAAAATATTATTTTACATAAAATAATCTTAAAATTAGTTTATTAACTATCCACCGAATTCAATTAAAAAAAATAAGTATAACAATGAAAATAAAATATAATACATTTAAGTATCAACAGTAAATTATTATTAAATTTAAAATTAATGTGGAAAAATAATTCATCCAAACAACATTATTTTTATTATTTTTAAAATTATTTACTTTTATTTTTCTATTTCTTGCTGAAGAACTGTGTGAGCACTGTATAATAATTTAAGTCAATTATATAATCAGTAAAAATTGAGAATAATGTTAAATCATTCAAAAGGTTTCATTATTCTAAAAATAAAATTTCATATTCAATCAAACATTATTTTTATCCTTATGTGAACATATATGAGAAATTTAAAATTAAAAGAGTGATATTTATTATTTTTCTTCACAAAAAATATTATAGAAGACATTAGGAAATTAAATGTATAAAAATGGAAATAAATTCAAAAAACTATATGATTATTGAAAAAAACTAATTAAATATGGTTAAGGAATTTTTTATGTATATTTTAAATCCTTTTCACATTAGTTTTAACATGTGTTAACTCAATTTAACCATTTTCCATGGTGATATATTTTTAACATTATAACTAATCATTATGAAAAAAACATTATTTAAATTTTTATATAATATTAATTATGGTGACTAAAAATATGTAACATGTATTATGAGAATAAATTTAAAATAATAAAAATTTAATATTAAAATAAACCTGTAAAATGCACTGAAAAATAGTTTACTGAGAAATGTATTTTTTAAGTCTAAAAGTATATTTATACAAGGATCAAGTACAAAATTGATCTAAAAATTATAAATTGAATTATTTTCTAAAAAAATAAACTAATTACATTTTTAAAAATGTAAAAATCAATATTGGGAACTGAAAACACTTGAGAATAAAATATATTTTTCATTAAAAAAAATTATTTACACCATCCCCCAAAAAACAAACTTTTTAAAAAAATCTGAAAAAATTTCCATTACATAATTTTTATATTATCAATTTGAAAAATTATATCATTTTCAAAATATTTTATTTTTTAAATGAAAATGAATTATTTATGTTTTCCATTCACAAAATTCAATAGAAATCTTGTTGGAAGATATCATATTTTTGGAGTATAAAATGACATTAATAAAAATTGAGAACATATTTTATAACAATTTATCAATATATTTGTATTATATAATAGATTTATACATATTATTTATATTATTGTTAACTCAATTCATACCCACCAATCCAATGACTAGGTAATACCTGTCATATAAAAAATATTTCAATAGTATGAAATGTTCTGTTTAAAGTCAATTTTGCATTTAAACCAAGCTAACTATGAAATTAAATTTATTTAAAGATATATATGCCATAAAATTTAGTGTGTTAAACAAGAATAAGTAATTATTTATGAATGAACTATATTTTTGTTTACCCATTCCTCGATGAACCACATTTATATTGGTGACATATAAGGTTCATTAGGATTGGACATTTTGGGAAAAACATTATTGGAGGGGTGATATGATATAAAAATTACACCAACCTAATGGGTTGGGGTACCTCTTTTGATGTTTGACCCTAATGATATTTAATTTCTATGAAATAGAGATAACCTTCAGGATAGTGAATTTTCATTCCATTGTGGGGGTAATTATTTGATGATCTATAAAAGTGGAAGATAATTGAATTGGATGATGTTTTTTGGGGCATGTTATGTGAGAAGGTTATACTAATGTAGGATATATATAGTTCTTTCTTGAAAAATGTGATTAAACTACTATAGGTGGGGCCTCAAATTGAATTTCATCATTATTGGGAATGTGCCTTCATAATAACTCAACATTTACATACGAATACTTTAAAGTATACTTTTATAAAAGGTAAATTCTTTCATTGGTGAAAAAATGTACAATATAATTATGTTGAATATGGGGGTAGGATTCATACATTCCATTACCCTATATTATTTAAAAACTCATCGATCATGTGATAATGTTAGTTTGGGTGTTGGTCATAATATTTGGTCTATTATTTGATTTATGGATTGTAAAACCTCTTATAGTTTTTCAATATGGGTATTATTTCCTAACAGTGGATCATATATAAAACATTTTGGTAATAATTACAAAAAATAATAATAATATTTGTAGATTTTACATTCAATTATGTGTACTATTATAGAACTACATCCCTACAATTATTTAAATAGTAGATAACTTTAAATTGATTATAATTTTCACCGCTAAAATAATTAAGATTTTCCCTTGAGATTGGTTTATTAGAGGTACATATAGATTTATGGGCTTTGTGATTTTTTCATTTTAATTATGATTCTTTTGTGAGGATGAAATCTAATTGTACTTATTATGGGTAATTTTAAGTGAATATCAGTTAATTTTTATTGAAAAAAGACCATGAGATGGAAATAGTTCTCTAACTATCCAATGGTATTTTTTCCATTATCAAAACTAACTTCATTAAAAACAAAACACTATAAATTTATCTACCTTCTAAATGGTTGATGAAGTAGAATATCAACATTGGGATAGAAATTTCCCTATCCTTATGGGTTGTGGATATACTAAAATTCTATAGTGGTAGTTTTTAACCTCCAATTATCTATTTATTATTTCATTAAATGAATATGGTGAATAGTATATTATGTTATTTCTATCCATAATAGGACTAAAATTATCCAAGGTGTGTGTTCTATAGGGGGAAACCTAATCTTAAGGAATTATCCCCATTTTTTTCAGATTCCATCCTTCACAAATCATTGATTCATAATTGATACTTTAAATTTATCAATACTAATGGGAATATAACTTCTAAATTTATTGTCGATGTGTTTGATGTCCCACTAAAATTGAAAACATTGGATGCCTCTTATGGTGACCATTAAAATGAAAATATTATAACAAAGCTCTTATGATCATCCTACTAATAAATTTGAGGAATGATATATTGGGATATATATTTTATCATACCAAGATATCAACATGCGGGTGATTTCAAAATTCATTGGAGAATCACTATGAGGATATTTTTATATTTTTGTTAGAGGTGATCTCACTATTTATTAGAATTCATATTCACATCAATTGGGGACGAACATGGTTATCTATTTAAACTTATTATAAATAATTTTAAGGTATTCTGTATATTTAAAATATTTATTGCATTTGAGAAAAATGTTATTTCTCATTGCCCAGAGGATTTAGTGGTGGTATGATATCTACTCTTTTTAAAACTAATGTATAAAAAATATATTACTCGTTTAGGTTGAGTATATAATTATAAGTTTATGATTATATAATTTCTCCAACATTTATGTGGACCAAATTCACATTTACCAAATGGATCAACTAATAACTCGAACTAAATAATTGTTTTTAAACCCTCAATATCATAGAGTGTCATTGTTTTCATATCACCTTTATCTCTAACTAGTTTGATGTGATACAATGGTGGAATCAATAATAATAATAACATTTTATCTTCACAGAATCATATTAAAAAATAATTAAAAAATTATGGGACATATTATGGGAAATAAATTTATACTCCAAATGATCTCATTATAATAGGTCATTTTCTACATAATTGGGGCGTCATCCAGCTAGTGAGTGCTTGGAAAGACCTATTGGAATTGAATTTTTCAAGGCTAGAGGAGTGTGAAGTGAATATGAAATCCTATACCAAATATAAATCTATTTATAAAAGAACTCTATGTGACACTCTCATATCATTGCTATAATAAATATTATATAATAATGAATTGTTTTAAAATATTAAGAGTTTTTCTATTTTATATCTTTTAAATTTTTAGAATTTTTATAGGTTTCATAGTTTTCACATTCTCACCAAATTGTAAAAAATAACTATGTGGTTAACGCCTACGATAGGGCTAAACTATGTGGGTGACTCTATCATAACAGGGGATCCTTCCAAAGAGCCCTACCTATACATATTTTCAATTCATTTAGAGTGCATTGTTAGTGGAAGATACTCATCCAATATCTATTTATTATAACAAATCATACATATGGGG